>OX387243.1:101551307-104051307 GCA_947561735.1 Cenchrus americanus | reverse complement strand
GCGCGCACTCGCGCTCCAGAGCGCGGTGCCTCCCGAGCCGCGTTGCCACGTGCCGCGCGCCCCTCCTCCGGTGTACGGTCCCTCGGGGGCTCCGCGGTGGACCCGCACCTCCGTGAGCGCTCCGCCCGACCCCGGGTCCCCCGCGCCGCGCTCGGTGCAAATCCACGGATCGGTCGCGGGCCCGCCCGGCCACGCGCCGTCGCATGCCTCCGTCGCGTGTGTCGCGCGCATGCACGCGGGGTCGCTAGCCAAGCCGAGCACTTGACCACCCCTACGTCGAAGCGCACGCGTGCACTTGCGCCAAGCAAAACCGCGCCGCCGTCGTGGCCGTCCTCCAGTGCCACCGGGCGTCGAAACCGCCGGCCGCCAGACACCAAATCCGCCGCCGCCGCTCCCTTGCCCCACCACCAGCGCCGGTCGACTATCTCCTCCCCGTCCTGGTCCCTTCCTTACTCCTCCCTCGTCGCCTCCAAGTCGTAGCCTGTCCGCCGGGCGGCGCCGTCACCGTGCAGGCGCCACCGCCGCGGACAAAGCGAGGGCCGCGCCGCCGGGAGCGCCGGCGAGGCCGCGTCGGCCGGCCAAGGCCACCTCCCGCCCAAGCAAGTTTCGTAGCAGCTCCGGGTGCCACCCTCCGGCCAAGTCCGGCCGTCGCCGGCCGGGGATTCGGCCGCCGGTGAGGCCTCCCGGCCCAAGGACTACATTGCTTCGATTTGGTTCTTCCAGGGAGATTTTCGTAAACCAGGGCCCTCTGTGTAATTTCGCGAAAATAGTATAAGGGTCCCCCTGTAAAAGTTGTTTTAGGGTTTCTACAACAACTTCGAAAATTCACTAAAAATCGTAGAAAAATCAGAAAAATGCAAATCTAATTTTTTTGGGTTCGTGGTGAAGAAACCTATCTTTTCTACAAAACATGTATAGGGTTTTTCCGTGCAGTTTTTGAAGTAAAAATTCAAACTCAGTTTGAAGCGTTTTTAAAGTAGTTTGAAAACTACGCATGCTATGAACATGATTTTTGGATATGTTACTCTTTATGGCATTTCTAGATCTGTGGCAAAAGTTTGCATAATTTTGATATGTATATTTTCAGTTATGTTTTAATTAAGTTTTATGCTAGTTTAAGTTTGATGCTTTTTATAGCCTCTTTAATGAACTTTTCTTGGAGCACAAGTGCACCCTAGGGCTTTGCCTTGTTTATTAGCACCTCTAGTATGATGGATGTGATTTTAGGGAATTGTTTAATAGATGTTTTGGATTTAATCTTGTGTAGGAGTTTAAATTTAAAATCTCAAAACTAATTTGAATATGTACTTATGCTTTGGTCAGAAGCTCATATTTGTCATACATGACTTGTAGGAGAAAGTTGATATCAAACAGTTTATGAAATCTTTTTATATGAATTAATGGTGTTTTACTATGCTGAACATTGTCTTTTTTGTATAAATTAATATATAAATGTTCTTAAGCTAAATTTTGGTTTGAGAGCTTAAATTAAGCATATGTTGCGGTGTGCAAAAGATTAGGCTCATTTGAGTTGTTTTTGATTTAATACGGATTTATGGTTGTAAAGCTTGTCCTAATTAATTAATTAATTAAAGAAATAGCGATTAAAGTGTTAAATTGTGAAATCGTGTTTGTTCCTGTTTTTATGAATTTAAACACACCCCCTTACTGTTTGGTGAAGTTAAATAACTTAATTTGCTTATATGTACATAGTCACCATCAAGATTAACTTTAATTAATGCATCTGCATGTATACGTGTAGATTTACGAGACGAGACGTATACGATCACCCAGGGGAGGAGGGAGCAGCTACTGGAGAGTTGAATCAAATTAGTGTGCAGCAAGACCTGGACCAAAGTCCAGAAGAGCCCAAGGCTTGTGTTGGTGCTGAGTCTGAGGAAGGCAAGCACCGGTTTCATCTAACCCATTTTATAAATTAAAATCATATCCTTTACCTTTCAGTACTTATGCTTTACTTTGTGCATTTAAGTTTCAGGAGTTGTTTTGAAACCTAGTTGCATGATCCTTAGGACTCCTATGCTCTTTTACTAGTATGTTAGGAACGCTAGTGCCATGCTCTAAGGATACGGTAGAAGTCGAGTAATGACTCATTGCTCGCGAGATATAGGATGCTTATGTTGGAATCATAAGTTGGTTAAATTGACTCGCTCATGTGGTAAGAGCAATGGGTTCGGTCTCGACCGAGTACCATTGTGCTGGTTTAAGCTATTGAACGTACCAAGTGCTTGTCGGGAATGGGACCGGTAAGCCTGGTACCTAGTGAACCAGTGCGGGAATTTTATCGTTACTACTCTTGAGATGAGTCTCTCGGTTTGATCCCGGTAGTGCAAGTGTGATCCTGGACGTGTCGTGTGAGGGCGTTCCAGTAACCTTGTACTTAGGACTGTAGCATCCTTTCCTAATCTGGGGAATGACGGGAACCGCCTGGTCAGGGTAGACCCCGCATTCGCTTTTATTTGATTTCTTGGGGTCTACTTTCTTCCGTGTATCTTGGATTTACCTTGCAAGGATATAAATAGATCGATCTTCGGTCACTCGCCGTTATCTGAGTCGGCTTGACCACTGGCTACCCCATGTTTATGTATGGAACATTTTGTATTAATATTGTTACCTGTTTAATATTGTTTGCACAACATGCTTGTTTAGTGCAGGTGCTCACATAGAATGGTTAACATACTAGAACTTGACCTAAAACATGAAAGTAAGGATCAATTCTTAGTCGCTTTTGGCAAAACAAACCCACAAGCCAAAAAGCCCGCATGTCTAGTCTTACTTTATTTTTGTCGGGTAAGTCTTGCTGAGTATTCGTACTCAGCCTTGCTTAATTTGTGGTTTTCAGGTAACCCCATCTGGCCTGGCTCTATTCCAGATGGTTGGGAGCTTGAGTGGGAGAATGATGTTGATGAGTGATACTCTATGGATGGCCTCCCATGTGTATCTTTCGCTAGTTTTATTTCCGCTGTTTAAACTCTGAACCATGTTTACTTTTATGTATGAAAAACCTGGTTTGTAATAATGTTGAACTTGTGAACCTTTTATGTAATGTAATGTTGTACTCAGGTCCCGCCTTCGTGTGGGCTTAGCGCATAACTCGATCCTGTTGTAAGTGATTCACCGAGCTTTACCCGGCGGAAGCGACTTAATAATTCTTTATTATTGCTTAATGGCCACGTGGACAGGCTTAGGCGATATAACAGAATTATTTTGGGCGGTTCTGTCACACTAAGAGGAGACGCCACGCCGAGGCTTTGATAAGGATCTGTCGCTGTTACGAATGAATGCCCTTGTGACTCCTACTGAGTCCGAGGCACAAAAAGCACCGTCAGTGTTAACTTTGATGCATTCTTCAAGTAGCTTCTTCCACTATTCTATTCTTTGTCCAGAATCCGGCAACGACCCCTGTAGCTTGTCTGGCAACAGCTGAAAGCAGGTGTCCACAGCCCATTCTATAGCACGTTTCTGTTTGATCGCCTCTTTACCATGCCTTCTATCATTGCGGCTATTCCAAAGCGACCACATACCGCATAGGATGATGCTACGATCGGTGCTAGAGTAAAACAACGTGGGAAACGCCTTGGAAGCTTAATATTTGTCATCTTCCTTAGCTTCAACCAGAAATTCCGTGCAAAGGGGCACTCAAGCAGAGCATGATATGTAGTCTCCTCCCGTGCCCCCACAAAATTCACAAGCTGCCAATTTATCTATGTGTCTGCGGTGAATGTTAGCTTTGCAGGACACAAATTCGTGTGAAATCCTCCACCATAACACACAAACTTTTGGGGGAACTTTGGCAGCCCAAACTCTTTTCCAAAAAGGGTTGTTGTTGCCAGCTGAGTGAGAGGGTCTCCCTATCTTGAAGTCCCTTTGTTGAGCCTCCTTCTCAACTAGAGCACGGTAAGCCGATCACACAGAGTACATACCGTGTCGCTCACCCTCCCATGCCCAAAGATCTTCTTGTACCTTGCCCAGGGGAATACGCCTTATTGCCTGGGCATCAACAGGCAGCAGGTTCTGTAATAATGCTTGTTCATTCCAGGATGAGCCATCCACTTCCATCAGATTGCAAACATATTTTGTCATGCCGCCATCGAGCTGACAGATGGGTTTACGCCCAACCGCACCAGGTATCCATCGATCAGGCAAAATGTCGGTTGACTCGCCATCTCCAATTCGCATAATCAAACTAACCTTAAGGGCTTTCCGGCCCGCAAGAATGGCTCGCCAAGTGTGTGAGGAGTTCTTTTTATTCCTTGCTGCTAGAAAATCTGCTTGGTGAAAGTACTTTCCTTTCAGCACCTAAGAACACAAGTATTCCGAATTGGTAAGCAGACTCCAACCTTGTTTACCCAGCATAACAATATTAAAGGCTTTGATATCCTTGAAACCCATCCCACCATGACATTTCGGGAGGGTGAGATTTGTCCACTTCCTCCAGTGTAGACCACGACGATCGAATTTGCTACTCCACCAGTAGTTCGATGTGGTCGTAGTGATCTTCTTGCAAGTTGCTGGGGACAAGAGGAAACAACTCATGGAATATGTGGGGATTGCCTGCGCCACCGATTTGATCAGGGTCTCACGCCTTGCACAGCTCAACAGTTTCTCTCCCCAACCTCCCATCAAGCCTTTTATCTTGCTCGGTATGTGTTCAAATACCTCCTCCGTGTTGCACCCTACAGCAGTGGGGAGTCCCAAGTACTTCTCACAAAGTGCTTCAGTCAGAATACAAGTGGTGTTTTTCATCTCCTCCTTCATTTGGTCATTACAGTTAGCACTAAAGAAGATCGCTGATTTGGCCATGTTCACCATCTGACCGGAGCCTTGCTGATAGTTGTGTAGGATCTGCTTCAATCTTTGGCCCCCTCTTTTGGCAAGGAATTGTCGTCCTGAATATTTTAGCATGCAAGACAGAGCTTCAGCACAAAGAAGAAATAAATAGGGAGATTTTGGGTCACCTTGTCTAATGCCTCGTGTCAGTCTGAAGGTCTCCGAGAAGTGCCCATTCACCCTAACCCATAAGGTCACTGATTCCACACATTTCATGATCAAGGACACTAGGTCCTCCCTAAAACCTAGCTTCAACATGATGTGACGCAGGTATTGCCACTCAACATGATCATAGGCCTTCGCCATGTCAAGTTTGACTGCACATGCTCCCTTTTTGCCCTTCTTATGCTTCAGATAGTGAATTGATTCATAAGCTATAAGGGCATTATCAGTTATCAGTCTCCCTGGAACAAACGTCGACCGTTCCTCTGATATGATATCATCCAAAATCCCCTGAAGGCGGTTTGAAATCACCTTCGAACAGATCTTATAAATCACATTGCACAGGGAGATTGGCCTGAACTGTGTGAGTTCCTGCGGGTTCTTGACCTTGGGAATAAGAACAAGAACTGTGTTGTTGACAGTTTCAGGCATATCTCCGCCATTGAGAAAAGCAAGTACCGCATGACAGATATCCTCCTTCACCATGGGCCAATGTTGCTGGTAGAAACCGGTTGTGAAGCCATCAGAACCAGGAGATTTATTTGGCTTCATTGCGAATATGGCCTTTTCCACCTCCACTGTTGTGAATGGGGCGCTAAGGAAGGAATTCATCTCATCAGAAACCTTCCTCGTAACATACTGAACCACCTCTTCCGGTGATGTGATCTCTTGGGCCGTGAAGAGCTGCCAGTCGAGGTCAGCGGCCATAGCTTCTAGTTCGGCCTGTTGTGAGCACATCATACCATTTGCGCGCTTCAGAGAAGTAATCTTGTTCGCCCGGGTGCACTGCTTGGCCTTGGCTTGGAAAAACCCCATGTTGTGGTCCCCCTCGCGCAGCCAATTCACCTGTGAAAGCGTTGTTTCTCCATTACTTCTTCACGTGCAAGAAGCTCCGCAATGCGTCTTGAAACCTCTCGTTCTTCCCTGGATGGTCCTCTACGTATTGACTGTTGACGAAGGTCTTCCAATCTGCACCTCAAGGTTTTCAACTCCTTGCGAACAGAATCGAACTCACTTCTATCCTAGTGACGCAACATCGATTGGAGACCACCCTGGTCCCCGGTTGCTATGGCCGTCTGCTAGTGACCCACACCCCTTCTCCCACGATGCAGCCACTGTTTCTGTCGTATGGACCTCCCTGGGCCCACTACCTCGGTGGGTACCAGGACCGACTACTCGGTGGGCCCCTGGGACTACCCGGCTTGCGCTACACGGCACCTGATGGCGTAGAGCACAAGGACTACAAGGGAGAAGTACTCGGTTAGGAAGGCGACATGTCCATGTCGCACCGTATGGAAGACTCCTAGACGTACTCGACTAGTACTCTCTCCCTACTCCGACTTGTAACCACGCCTCTCGGACTATATAAGGCGAGGCGGGGACCCCTCTCTACATCATCTCATCTCACGGCGTACAATTACACCATCTTGTAATCGTACCCGATCAATCCGAGCTACGCGACATACGGGACGTAGGGTATTACGCACCTCGTGGCCGAACTGTCTAAATTGTGTGCCACGTGTCTCTTCCTTCGAGTTACCGATCTCGGCGAGGCCACATTTATCTACTTCGGGTACTCCCCTTAGTAGGTTGCCGGTCTAAAACACCGACAGCTGGCGCGCCAGGTAGGGGATCTCGCCAGAGATCACATGGCGAACTCGACGGCTCCTATCTACTTCAAGCCAACCGTCGCCTTCAACCGCGGCGACACCTTCGTTTTCGGCGCTTGGGTTTGCACTGTTGACGGCGCGGGATCCTTCCAGCGCCGCCTCACCATGCCGCCCAACCCGGAGACCGGCTTCGTGACGCTTCCTGAAGTTGTCACAGGCGAACTTGCCGGCAAGTTCGGCGAAATTTCGCTCTTCGACCATCACGCTGATTTCGAGCTCGAGTCCGCTTCCAACTCGAACTCAACGTCTCCATGGGCTATCGCATGCGAGCCGGCTACTCAGCCATCGCACGTGGTCCCACCACCCCGTGAGCGCTCCACGCGTGGTCCCCGCATCCTCAGCAGGGCCCGCAAGGAGGCTCCTTCTTCACGTCGGGCCGGCAAGGAGCCTGTACCCGAGTACAACTCGGACTCCGACACCGCCCCCGGCCACGCTTCAGAATCCAACCCTCTCTCTGGGTTCTACTCGGACTCCGCATACGAGTTCGACTTCGGGTCGGACCCAGAGGATTCCGAGTCCGAGGACAACACTCCGAGCATCCCTTATCGGGGCCGGCCTGCGGGGCCGGTTATAACATCCACACTGCCGGGAGATTTGTCTGCGGCCGGACCGCAAGCCCGGCCGACACGATAAGTGGAGACTCACGCTACGTCGCCTACATCGACTCGCTCCCGTTCCGGGAGGGAACACCGCTTGCCGGGGGCCGACTCAAACACCCCCAAGGCGAGGTGGCGGCCTCTGAGTCCAGCCTTGGCACCCCTGATCACCAATCTTCATGGCTGCCGGCGACACGCCAGGACCTTCAGGGACAGCTCAAGACAAGTACCTTGAAGACATCTCTGCAGACGAGCGGTCTGCCGACGCACCTGCAGACGAGACCGCCCCCAACAGGGACGCTCGACGTGAGCGTAATAGGAAGCGCAATGAACGGCGCCGACGGCTCAGAGATAACCTCCCCCATCCGCAACCTTGCGGAAACTCTCGAAGCAGTCGAGAGCAGAGTACAGACTACCCCCGAGCAATGCCTCATTTCGATCACAGCGATCGCACGCCAGGCTCAGGGAATACGCGCGGAGAAGTCATTGCCAAGCTCGGCCGAAGACGCTTACTTCATGCGGGTCGACAACGGGGTCAACCGGCCTCCTCCCGCCGAGGAACCGCGACAACGAAGCTACAACTCGCAGCGCCGACCACGGTCGCAACCGTACTCGAGCTGAGCTCCCAGCTCAGCCCAACCGTACGCGTGCAAATGCCGGCGGACCCTCACAGGGTGGCAACAGCAACCGCGAGGTCATCCCTCACTGCGCCCATGACGGCGGCGGCCGCGACCCCGACGGCGGTGGTAGCGACGACGGAAGCTCCAACCATGGAGCCAACAAGAGGGATGGAGGCGGCGGCAGTCGCGGCGGTCGAGACCACGCGAACAGCCACGCCTCCGGAGCCTCATAGGGCAGCTACGATGTCCGCCAGAAGATTGAGGAGCTGCGGCGGAAGAAGTCAGCCACCGCAAGCGACAACGACGGCTTCCCCGCCTTCTCACCTCGACTTCGCATCTTGCTCCTCCCCGACAAGTTCAAGCCTTTGGGGATCACCAAGTATGACGCGAAGCAGGACCCCATCCAGTGGCTCAGGTGCTACGCCCTCTCCATCGAGAACGCTGGCGGCAACAACGACACCAAGTGCCTCTACTTCCCTTCTGCCTGGACCAAGCCCACTCACATCGCTCGAGTCGCTGGACAAGCACTCGATCGACAAGTGGGACCACCTATCAACGAGCTATCCAGGCCTGCTTCAAGAGGCAACTCAACAAGAACGTCGAAGCCTACGTGGATGACGTGGTCGTCAAGACCAGAAACTCCAGTACCCTCATCGACGACCTTGAAGAGACTTTCGCATCCCTGCGCGAGTACCGCTGGAAGCTCAACCCGAACAAGTGCATCTTCGGCGCACCTTCGGGCAAACTACTCGGCTTCATCATCAGCCAATGCGGCATTGAAGCCAACCCCGAGAAGATCTCCGCCATCACCAGCATGAAAGCTCCCACGTGTATCAAAGACGTCCGAAGGCCGGCGGGTGCATGGCGGCCTTGAACAGATTCATCTCGAAGCTTGGAGAACAGGGGCTCCCCTTCTTCAAACTACTCAAGCACCAAGAGAAGTTCGTGTGGACCCCAGAGGCAGACCAAATCCTTGCTCAGCTCAAGGACTTACTGTCAAAGCCACCAGTCCTCACGGCTCCTCGCAAAGGCGAGCGGCTACTGCTCTACCTCGCTGCGACTACTCATGTGGTCAGTACTGCCATCATCGTTGAGCGGCAGGAAGACAACCACGCCTACCCAGTCCAGCGCCCAGTCTACTTTGTCAGTAAGGTCCTGTCAGAGTCCAAGGCACGCTATCAGCCTGTGCAGAAACTCCTGTACGCGGTACTCATCACCTCGCAGAAGCTACGACACTACTTCCAGGAGTACGCAATCTCCGTCGTCACCGACTACCCGCTCGGCGACATCCTGCGGAACCAAGATGCTACTGGAAGAATCTCCAAGTGGGTAGTCGAGCTCGGCGCCCTCACCATCGACTTCAAGCCACGCACAGCCATCAAGTCGCAGGCGCTAGTCGACTTCATGGCGGAGTGGCGGGAGAATCAACTACCTACTCCAACCGTGCGACCAGAGCATTGGGAGTACTTCGACGACTCACTCAACCTCGAGGGCGCAGGTGCAGGAGTACTCCTGATCTCTCCAATGGGCGAACAACTCAAGTACGTCCTGTAGATCTTCTGGAAGGTCTCAAACAACGAAGCCGAGTACGAAGCTCTCCTACACGGGCTCCGCCTCGCGGCTTAACTGGGCATCAAGCGGCTACTAGTCTACGGCGACTCCGCGGTGGTCATCAACAAAGTCAACAAGTCACGGGACCGCAATAAGGAGAACATGGATGCCTACGCCTAGAAGTCCGCAAGGTCGAGAACAAGTTCTATAGTCTCGAGTTCCACCACATCGTCGGGACAACAACGTTGCGGCGGACGTCTGTCGAAGCTTGGATCTACCCGCGCTCAAGTACCGGCGGGTGTCTTCGTTCACGAGCTTCACGCGCCATCCATCCTGGAGCGGCACCACCGACCCTTTGTCCCCGGCGCATCCACCGGCCTGGACGGGGAGGTCATGATGATCGACGTGGTGGAGGCAACCCTTCATCGACTACCTCGGCGAGCGGAAGGTTCCCTCGGACAAGGACTTGGGCCGAGCGGCTCATCCGCCGCGCCAAGTCCTACGTCCTCGTCGGAGACAAGCTTTACAAGTGGGGCGCATCTTGGAGTACTCATGAAGTGCGTCCCCGAGCAAGAAGGCGAGGGACATCTTGGAGGAGATCCACAAGGGCGTGCGGCAACCACGCGTCTTCCCGCACGGCGGTCGGCAAGGCCTTCGGCGAGCTTTCTGCGGCCCACGGCTGCGGGGCGACGGCGAAGAACTCGTTAGAAGGTGCCAAGGATGCCAATACTTCACCAAGCGGCAACACGTCCCGGCCTACAAGCTAGTCACCATACGCCAACCCGGCCCTTCGCTTCTCGGGGGCTCGACATGATTGGGCCCTTTGCCAACTACGCCGGGTGGTTTCAACGAGTATTGGTGGCCATCGACAAATTCACCAAGTGGATCGAGGTCAAGCCGGTCACATGCCCCAAGGCTGACAGAGTACTCGACTTCCTGGATGAACTCGTACATCGCTACGGACTACCCCACTGCATCATCACAGATCTGGGCTCCAACTTCAACAATCACCAGTTCTGGGAGTACTGCGAGAACAGCGGGATCGACGTCCGATATGTCTCAGTTGCCCACCCTTGGTCCAACGGACAAGTCGAGCGCGCCAACGGGATGGTGCTCGACGCTCTCAAGAAGCGGCTACACGACGCTGCTAGCTCTAAAGGAGGCAAGTGGATCAAGGAACTACCCAACGCACTCTGGGGGCTACGTACTCAGCCTTCCAAGCCAACGGGGCAATCCCCTTACTTCCTGGTCTAAGGCTCCGAAGCAATCCTCCCTGCTGATGTCATATGGAACTCACCAGCAGTGGAGCACTATGACGAAGGCGTCTTTGAAGACAGCAGACGAGTAGACATCGATGGACTCGAAGAAAATCGTTGCGCTGCCCCTGTCCAATCAGCAAGGTACCTGGAGGGTATCCGACACTACCACGATCGCAACGTCAAGGAACACTCCTTCAACGTTGGCGATCTCGTCCTCCGTCGTATCCAGAACACAGAAGGACTACACAAGCTCAGCTCCCCCTAGGAAGGTCCCTTCACAGTTGCAAAGATGACCGGGCCGGGCTCCTACTGCCTCCAGACACTTGAAGGCGAAGATGTCAACAACTCGTGGAATGTCGACCAGCTCTGTCGATTCTACGCCTAGTCTACACGACTACTCCGGGGCTCAAGTCTACACGACTACATCAAGACCCCTTCGTCGTAGCGACCTCAGGGTCACGGCTCCGGTCTCGGACTACTCCTTCGGCGTAAGCGGCCTCACGAGGTCCGGACGCGGTCTCCGGACTACTCTTCTCCAGGATCCAGCCCGCGCGGCTACCTACGGATCCTAGGCGCAACGAGCGACAAAGGACTCTAGCGGCGGTCTACTAAGAGACCATGTACTCCTAGATCCGGCCTACACGGCTACTTACGGATCTCTTTGCGTCAGCGGCTACTCGCCCTAGCACCACTTAGCGTAAGCGGCCTCCGGTCCGGCAACTACTGCGTAACTACGGCCACGGCCATCCAGGTGTACTTCTTCAGTAATAAAGTTTGATCGTTCATCAACTTCTTTACTGTCTACTTCCCTCAACGGGACTACTACCGAGTACGACTACTCGCGACAACTCCACGATGGGACTCCGCACTCTGAGATCGCGACTACAAGTACTCATTGGTGGAACTTTTCTTCATTAATACTTAAACAATTTCATTACAATTGTTTTTGTACATCTATTGCTGCGAGCTAACTATTACAGGACTACTGGAGGTTAAGAATATCGGCTACTTGCTCCGCAATGGGCGCCATACGCTCCCGGCGGCTCCGCATCTTGCTCGTACGTACGGTTGGCGGCTAGCCCGCCAGCGACTACATCCACGTGCGCCTTTGGGAAGTAAGACTTCATGAAGGCCGGCCACGGTTCGGGATCGACTTCGCCGGATGCTTCACGTAGGCCGCCGGCCGGTGGGGGCTTCCTTCAGTCGATCCACCAGCGGTGCTATCTTGGGGCCGCCAGGATGAGGCACCAGGAGTCTTGCGATGGGGAGCGCGGCTTCTTCAAGCTCCTTCAGCTGGGCCCGCAGCCCCTCGCAGTCCTCGTTCAACTTTTGCAACGATTTGTAGCAGTTGACGAGGTCACGATCGGAGGCAATACGAAGCTCCATGTGCTTGTCCCACTCGTAGGCAAGCTCCTTATAATCTAGCTCGAGTACCTGGCGGGCCTCCTGCTCCCGGTAGAAGAGGTTCTTGAGATCCGTCTCTGAAGCCTTCAACTGATCTACTCGGGTCTCAAGCTCTGCAAACAACAAGGAAAAGCGGGTTAGACTACCTCTCGACCTCCAACAAGTACTCAACAAGACAAGTGGTGTACCTTTGTTCTTGTTGCGGAGCGACTTGTTCTTCCGCACCAAGTCGTCGCTCTTCGCCTGCATCTCCTGGATGTCGTTGTGATACTTGGCGAAGGCGGTATCAAGCTTGGACTGCATGGCGGCCGCGTGCTTCCGCGACTTCAAGAGTTGGTCCTCCAGCGCTTCAGCCCGAAGCACCGCGTCGCCGAAGCCTTGAAGCATGCTGGACTTCTCCCGGGACCTCTCTACGATGTCCTACACAGACAACACATGTCAAATGGGTACTCAACGCTTACGAATTGACTACTCAGGAGTTATGACTACTCACCTTCATCCACTGCTCGGCTTGGCGGATAGCCTCCAGATGCCGAGCCACCGTTGTCGGATCGACCAAGTCATCTGCCAGCAACTCTACCCCGCCATGACTACTTGTGGCGGCTTCAGTCATCGGCGTAGAGCGGATGGCTTCCGCGTCTTGGATTTCCGGGGAGCGGACGACCACCTCCATAGCGGGTTCTGGCGGCGCAGTGTCCTCCTCTCCTCCAGTCGCTGTGGCGGCCTCTCCGACGGCCACCTCCATCTGCTCGGGGGCTCCTCCAGCAACCTCTGGCACTTGTGGTGTCAAACTCTGCATGGGCACCGCCGCCGGGATGTCGCTCCCTTCAGCCTCGACGCCTGTCACCAAGAAGACAAGTGCATCAGCGACTACGACTACTCTTTGGGGAGTACTATAGCCTCAGTAGAGTACTCACCTTCGACCACGCTGGCTTCGGGCAACGTAGCCTCAGCAGCCAGCGCTTCGGGCTCCGCCTGAGGGGTGGGAGCGGACTCCTCGACAGGCGGCGCGACTTCTTCTTCCGCCACTGCTGTAGAGGGTTCATCCCCCTCCCAGGACAGATCCGTTGATTTCCTGCAGAGTACACAAATTGGTTATCAATCAAGCTCGACTACTACATCAAGTACTACTCGGGAAGATTCAACACTTACAAGCTTGACCGGACTATCGTCACGGTCGGGGCGCCAAGGATGCGGGCGATGTCCACCAGTCCAGCCTTGGTGGGCGCCTCCTCTTGCGCCTGCGGCCGGCTTCTTCGCGGCAACGACAGCGGTGCGGCGCTCTCCCGGCGCTTCCGCAACCACCACTTCTTCTGCAGCGGCGGCTGCGGGTTCCGTGCTCCCTTGAGGAGCAGGGGGCTGACGCTCCATCTGTGCCAGGAGATCTTCGACAGTGGGGGCAGGGCTACGACTCCCAGCGGGTTCCCCCACCGTGTCCCACTCGCCTTCGTCGCCCTGATCAACGGGCTCCGTAGGCGGCACCTCCTGCAAACAAGGAAGCTCAGTTGTCAACACATCAACTCGAGACACTAGTACTCGACTACACTACTCAAGACGGCTTACCTCTTGGGGCGTGGTCTCAGAGACCTTCAGCTTCTTCGACACCCGCTTGCGGGCGGGGTTGCGCGGCCTCCGCGGCGGCGCGTCCAGACTAGCTTCTAGGCTAGCCGGTGGATCCTGCACGAGGGGCACGTGAGGTAGGCCAGGTCGGCTGAACCTCGACCACAGGCGGAAGCGGTCCTGCAGCGTCTCCTTGTCGTCGTCCTCGTCGGATGTGTCCTCCACGACAACGGTGTCGTCCCCTTCGCCGACCTCCCGCCGCTCCTTGGCCTTGGTTTTCCCCTCCTTCGGGATCTCGACCTCCTGAGGGGGCGGGGGTGGCTCGGAGTCAAACTTCTTCAAGTCATCCTGCAAGACACGACTTGTCAGCACGACTACTCACACGGAATGTGTACTCGACAGGGGGTACGGCTACTTACCTCCTTTGGCGGGCGCGCGGCGGAGTACTCCGGGACGGGGCACGCCGTGTACGGTGGCATGTCCTTGAAGATCCGCGCCAGCCTGTCGACAATGTCGTCGTCGTCGACTTCGTCTCCAGGCATCCGCGATGTGTCGTCGTCGCCGGTGTACTCGAATCCTAGGGTGTCGCGAGCCATCGGTGGGGCACCACCGCGCTTCATGAAGGGCGAAGGCCACGTGCTCGGCCCTCAGCCCGGCTTCCCTCAGCGCCTTGATCCGCGCCAACAACTCGGGGAGCTGGATCCCCTCCTGCATCGTCGGCTCCGTGTTCCACCACGGGCGATGCTTCGGCTGCTTCCCGCTCGGCTTCGGCAACCCTGGGTGGTGGTTCGTGATGTAGAACCACTTCGCCTTCCAGTCTTGGTTGGAGTCGATGAGCTTGTATGAGAGGTACTGCTCGGCGGCGTCCTCCCGCATCTGGATTCCCGCTCCACCGACTACTCGCGAGTTGCTGGCGCTCGGTTGCGGCTTCACCCGGAAGAATTTCCGGAACAGGATCCAATGGGGCTTGATCCCCAGAAACGCTTCACAGAAGTGGACGAAGACGGCGGTGTGGAAAATACCGTTGGGGTTGAGGTTGAGGTACTCGATGTCGTAGTACCCCATGAGCCCCTTGAAGAAGTTGCTCGCCGGGAGCGCAAGCCCGCGCTCCGCGAAGCGCGCGAACATCGGGATCTCGTCTTCGCTCTTCTCCATCGGGTACGGATCCCCGGCGGCGGCCCTCCACATGTCCACCTCCTTCTCGCGGATGAATCCGCTGTTGAGGAGGGCCAGCAAGTCTTCGGTCTTCGCTTTCGACTTCTTCCACTCGCGGTTCGGATCTGGCCGCGGTGGAGACATCGGCGGTGCTGCCCCTGCGGCAGATCCGGCGGCTTCGTCGCGGCTCCTTTTCTTCCCGCCGGTGGTCTTCGTGGTCTTGGATGGTGACGGCTTCATCCTCCAAGTGCACGGCGTCTTCACGCGCATTCGCTCGGGGGCTACCGCGGTGGCTCGCTCTGGCGGCGCACTCAGATCTACAGCGGCGGTGGTGTGCGCTGGCGGCGATTCTAGCCAAGATCTATTTGAAATGGCTACAGTTGCGTAGGGTGACAAACCCTAAGGGTTTTGGCTTCTATTTATAAGCCAAAACGTCCCTCCAACGGCCGGATGGATAAGTCTGCGCTCGGCTGACTCAGCGGCCGCGCGTTACTCTTCGTATTCTACTAGTCAACACGCCTCACCTCGGGTGCTCGACTACTTCTACTCGACTACCTGGGAAGCGACAAGACTCAGGAGCATCTCAGGACAATTCTAGAGGAAGTACTCGACTCAAGGCTCGGGGGCTCCGTGCCACGTGTCCTTCGGTTTTTTCTCCGGATTTTTCGGGATATTCTTGTCAAGACTTCAGATGGACCCTCAGTCAGAGCCTAAGACTCAACCTAAGGCTCGGGGGCTACTCCATATGGAGTGCGATTTTGCAATCGCACTTCCATATCAGCTTCGGCTTCAAGACAACACGGGCATTGTTGAAGAACTTCGAGGGCGGCACTCAAGGACGCTTGGGACTACTCGAGAAGACTTCGGAGAATGCTCAAACATCGGTGGAGTACATTCCGGCCTCGGGATGCTTCGACTACTCTTGAGGACTTTTGACTTGTAGTACTCGGGGGACGCTTGAGGACTACTTGTTAAGGCCGTCAAGACTACTTGAAGCTATCCTTCTCGACTACAAAGTACTCGGGGGCTTGTCGTATGGACCTCCCTGGGCCCACTACCTCGGTGGGTACCAGGACCGACTACTCGGTGGGCCCACGGGACTACCGGCTTGCGCTACACGGCACACGATGGCGTGGAGCACAAGGACTACGAGAGAGAAGTACTCGGTTAGGAAGGCTGTACATGTCCCGCACTTGTATGGAAGACTCCTATACGTACTCGACTAGTACTCTCTCCCTACTCCGACTTGTAACCCTGTCTCCGGGACTATATAAGGCGAGGCAGGGACCCCTCTCTACATCATCTCATCTCACGGCGTACAATTACACCATCTTGTAATCGTACCCAATCAATCCAGAGCTACGCAGCATACAGGACGTAGGGTATTACGCACCTCGCGGTCCGAACCTGTCTAAATTGTGTGCCACGTGTCTCTTCCTTTGAGTTACCGATCTCGGCGAGGCCACATTCATCTACTTCGGGTACTCCCCTTAGTAGGTTGCCGGTCTAAAACACCGACAGTTTCCTCATAAGAATGATGTCGATGCCACATGTTTTCATACCTGAATGAATGTGGATGACCATGGCCATGAAGAGCGCCCAAGCTTCTAAGCTCAATCTTTATGGTGCAATGATCACTCTCAGTAGTCTGCACATGGGTAACAGACGCGCCGCCATACAAATCAAGCATTTTATCATTAGCTAGAGCACGATCAAGTCTAACCTTTATATTGTACCCATTTTCTCTTCTTTTATCCCAAGTGTATGGAGCACCCGAGTAGCCCAAATTCGTGAAACTGCAGTACTGGACTACTTCCCTGAAGCTCTCCATCTTCCATTCCTCCCGATCATTTCCCCTGAGTTGTTCATGATCAAAGAGAATTTCGTTAAAATCCCCAGCGCAAAGCCAAGGCAGGTCTGACTCATTCAGGAGAAAACGGAGCATACGCCAAGTTTCCTTGCGCTGAGTTCTGTTCGGGTCCCCATAGAATCTTGTGAATCTTTACTTTCTCCATAAAGCATTGTCCTCCGTTACCCACATATCAATGTGATATTTGGAGTAGGTTTTCAGCTCCACCATGACCTCATTCTTCCACATCGTCACAAGACCTCCACTTCGCCCATCAAAGTTTACTCCAAAAGAATAGGGAAACCAAAGCTCTTCTTAAGGTCTTGGGAAGGGCTAGCACCCATCTTCGTTTCCGACAGGAAGAGCACCATGGAATTATGCAGACCCACAATATTGCGGATCTCACAAACTTCCTCAAACCTCCCACAGCCCCAGCAGTTCAAGCATAGGAGACTCATTGTGCCCGGCGGGAGCTATCATCCACAGCCCGCACCGATCTTGCATTTGTTTGAGTGTTTGTCATCTTCTACTTCTTCGTCAACTCATCCAAAGCAGCAGGGGAAGAGCTCGGGGCCTCCCCAGACCCATGAAGCTGGCTCACTGTCAAAGAAACCAACCTCGTTGGCACTACCGCCAGAGTGTCCTCAGCCGGAAGATTAAGGTCCGACGCCTGGGAAGTGGTGGGGCTTGAAGTCTTCAATTTCCTTTGAAACGACCCGGATTTCCGCGAACGGAATCCCGAATCTTAGCACCTCGGTGGTAGTCCCAGGAGGGCTACCACGTGCAATCCCTGTCTCAGCGATTCCAAAAATCCATACAGAAAGATAAAAACAGTAAAGTAGAGTACAACATTTATTTTATTACATTAATCAGAGTACATCTCTTCGGCACATGCCGGGTACAAGTCCATCAGGACTGAATCAAACATAAATAAAACGTCTAGCAGCGGCTCCATGAAAGCGCGGGAAACTCCATATCCGCAGGCAGCTCAAGTGTAGGAAGAGCTCAGTCCACCCAGCCGTCGTTGTCGAAGTCGTAGTCCGGCTCTGCGTCAGAGTCACCAGGGTCTACCCGATAAGCGGGTAGGTCATGTCAGCTTCCCAACAAAGAGGCAAAAGCGGTGTATATTCTACTATGCATGAGGTATCCCTAATACGGGCTGTAGAAAGCTTAAGCAAAGCGGCATTGCAACGAACAAGGTAAGCGAGAATACGGTTAGGAGGTCCGCACCCCGCTCGAGGAATACCACGCCAAAACACGGGATCTCGGCCACGATCGGGATCCCAACTCTCATACGCGATGTGGGGCCCACCGACTCCTATCCCCACATCTCAACGGCGGCCAGGGCTCACACACTCGGGGGGGGAGAAGAAGCACAAAGAGAGGTGAAGCTAGTCGGGTGAGAGATCGAAAGGCGTCCATAACCGGTGGACACGGACTATAGCTATAGATTTAACACTCTGCGAGAGGTTGTACACTGCGCCCCGCCCCGAATAGGGGCCGGAGCCGGCGCGTCACCGGTGTCCGACCCTACCATACGGTGAAGCTCAAGTAAGTGGATAGTACCCTTCTGCATCTCAGGGCACGGCCCGGCCCTCGCGGCGAGCTCATACTACCGCGAGAGGTCCCTCGAAGGCTGTGGAACCCTTCCCCGGCCTCGCCGGGAGCAAAGTCTACTAAGGAGGGAAAGACCACTCCGACACGATCACCTGCCGTCCTCCAACGGGAGGGTACTATCCACTACAAGTCTCACCCCGCACCCCCGCCCAATACAAGGCGGGCGGTGCGTGCGAAAGTAGTCATCGGAAGCAAGGTCGGCGACGATCGGTCCTTAAGGGGCCGAGAGCGAGCACTCAACATCTCCATCCCACACGACACGACCCTCGGGTAAGAGGCCGAGATCGCATCTTCCCTCGGCGGCCGTTCACAAGTAACCGGCGGCTCGCTCCCGCAAAAACACGGCAAGGAGGTACACACCGAGAACACACGCTAAAAATCACAGAGATACCCACATCTCGGCTCAAACCCGAGCACCATCCATAGTCAATCAACAAAAGTATGGATAGTTGAGGAGAGGGACTAGCTAGGGGTACGTAGCTAGTCCCGCGAGCGGATGAACAAGGAAACGGGGTTTAACAAAGCATCAAGGTATGGCTAAATTAAACGGGTTATGCAATTCATCAATTCCATACATTAAAGTAAAGCACTAGCGACTAATTAACAACATGGGATCTATATGGTTGGGAGTGACATGACACCTTCGTTGCCGTTGAAGCGATCGCTGTCGGAGCGATGTACTCGGGGTCCTCCACGTCCTCTGAGTCGAAGCTCGGGTACGTGGCACGAGTTTCGACGCGAAAGTAAGACAACGGTGCACATCTAAGCAATAACTCCAAATAAGAATCAATTTAGAAGATCCAAATGAACCCAAACTACCTACAATCAGCAAGGTTTCGCAAATACGGATTTATAGAAATTAGTTTTGTATTTTTTACGAGCTCCCTAGAATTTATTATGAATTTTTAAAGGTCAAAACATTTTACGGAATTTTTAAACAGAAGAGAAAAGGGTTTTTCATAAAAAAACGTTGCGCGTCGGCATGACGTCGGCGTCCTCGGGTTAACGAGCTGAAAGGGCCGGATTCGTTTTTGGGCCGTGGGTGGCCCAGCGGGCGTGGTTCGGCTCGGGGGGCGGGTTTCGGCCCAACCAAAGGGCTAGGCGGCGCGGCCGCTAGCCACTAAGGAAGTGCGATCTTCCACCCCCCCCCCCCGTCTTTTCCTGTCTTTGGGTCGACGGCCGGTTTGGGGGACTAGCGGGCTCTCGGCCCGGACCGGCCGGCCCGGCCCATCTCCCGAGGTCAGCATGCTCGGGGTATTCATGCTCACTAGGCGCTCGACAAAATGCGAGACGGAGCGGCGGCCGCGCGGCGCGTCGCGGCGCGGCGGCAACTACACGGCGAGGTCCTAGCCAAGGGCGGCGGGGTGCGGCGGGGCGGGTCTCACGCGCACACACACGGAAAAACGAACACGGCTCTAAGGCGGCTCGGCCACCGCACGGATTGCGGCGTGGAACGCCGCGCGCGGAGCTCCTGCGGCGGCGGGGGCCACGGCCATGGCGGGCATGGGTGCGGCGGCGGCGCCCGCGCTCACCATCACACACGCGGCATACCCACGGCACGAAGGCCGGGTCACGATGGCGCATCACTAGCCCCCCCCCCCCCCCCCCCCCCCCCGCGACGGCTCGCCCGGGGACACGCGCGGCGGAAAGGGCGCTCTGCACACGGGGTGGCGGCGCGTCGCGCGTTCGGCACGTTGCACGACGGCGCGGCGCGGGGGTGATTCCCGGTCCTCCCCGCACGCTTGCCGGTTCCCTACTGCGGCAAGGTCAGCGGGTCGTCGCGGCTTGGGGTGGCCACGGCCCCCGATCTCCCGCGGCACGGCGCGACGCGGCGTCGCCCATGGGAAGGCGGCGGCGCGGCGCGTCCAACAACAAGCGGCTCGAAGGCACGCGCACGGGCGAGGCTAAGAAGAGGCGCGGTGCAAGAAGAGAGAAAAGGTGGCTTCGTTGCTCATAGCGGGTCGACGGTGGAGTCGTTGCGAGGCTCGACGTGGGCGGCGGTGCGGCGTCGGCGTCGAGGCTCACGGCGGTGCCTGCTCGGTCGGCTCCCCCTCGGTCGCACTCGCCTCCTTCCCCGTCCGGCTTCTCGCGGCCTCGTCCCGCCTCCGCGCCAACGCGCGGCGGCGCGCGCGTTGGTCCCCCGCCTCGCCTCCTCTTCCCCGCTTCCCCCTTCTTCTTCCCCCTCCCGATGGCGGCTGCGGAAAGGGGCAAAAACCCCAATGCGGGTTGGTGGCGGTGGCTCTCTGGCGCTTGCCCTCCCCCCGTTTTTGAACCCGCGGCGCCGCGGGGGCGGGCGAGTTTCCGGTCTTGCCCCTCCCGGCTTGGACCGCCCGGCGCCGTTGTCGGTGCGGAATATGGTCCCGACACTAACCGGTAGATAGCGCCTAGGTCTATCCCTCAATGGTCGATGCCAAGCAACAAATGACACAAGGTTTTATCCTGGTTCGGCGCGGGGGGCCGTACGTCCCGGCGGGGGTTATGCTCGTGGCACTATATTGCTCGGCACGGGGGGTGCTTGTAGTGGGGCAAATACAAGCAAGGCGGGAGAGGAAGCGTGGCTTCCAAGTCCCTGGTGGAGTGGGCGAAGATGTTGTGGGAGAATAAGAGAGTGAGTGCACGGTGTGTTCCCTTGGGCGAACTTGTCCCCGGCGGGTGGGGGCTCGTTTCCCCTTTTATAGGCCAAGGGGCGGCGAGTTACATGCACGCTGCGCTATCCGGCTACGTGGGGATGCACGTCGTGCTATGCGATAGAGTGGGCGGCCGTCGGGCGATCTTCGGCGCGGTCCGGCCATGATGGCCTACCCGTGCCGAACAGTGGCGGTTCGAGGGTAGGAGGGCGGCAGACGGCGGTGGCGTCCTCTGATAGGCTTCGAGGGAGGTGCTGATGATGGCTGGTACGGGGCACAGGAGCAGGCCGAACGGCGTTCCTTCCCAACGCGCTCCGCGGTAGCGGAGTGGTTGCTACAGTGCCCGGGCGTGCGCCTGCGGTGTCGGGCGTGCTCTTGCACGCGTGGGTACGGCGGCCGCGCCGTTACAGTGACCGGGATGGCCATCCACCGGCCTAGCGCCCCCCCACCTAACCTGTAGGGTCATGGGAAAGTGAAATCGAGGGTGCGCCGGCCCCCCTTCGAGGGTCGGGCGCGTTAGCCATCTTTGTAGTGGGCGCTCGGTGTCACGGGACGACACGCCGGCCGTACGCACGGTCCATCTCCACGGTGGCGGGGATGGGCTCCTCCCTGGGGAGTTGGTGCGGCGGCACGCGGGGTGCGAGCCGGGCGCATGATGGCTCCGTCCGCGGCGTCGGGGCGTTAAATGCCGTGTACGGGACGGCGCACGCGTGCGGGGGCGTCCGTGGCGTGGCGGGCCCCGCACGAGGGCGGAGCGGACCCTCGAGCGAGACGAGACCGCTCGAGGGGGCGAGCCCTCGGCGGGGGCGGGACCGCTCGAGGGAAGAGTTGCCCCTCGAACGGGGCGGAGCCGCTCGGAGGAGGAGCGCGCCCTCGGCGAGGCGGAGCACTGCTCGAGGGGTCTTCTAAGAGGGCCGTCTTGGTGGGCCGTCGGGGTCCCGGCGTGGGACGTGCCATGCATGTTAGTCACTGCATGGTTAGGCTTAACGTGTTTCGATGCGGGATTTAGGTGAGGGTTTCCCCATTGTTTAAGGGGACCCCTAGGGCGGTCCCCGAACGGTAGCCCCGAGCATGCGGGTTTGCCATTGAGGCTCCCGCGGATGCGGAACCTGCGATAGGACGTTCTTCCCTCCTTGTTTGCGAACGCTTTCGGTGGGGCCGCGTCGGCGGCTCCCCGGCGGGTCTAGCCCCGAAGCCTGCGGGGGGGTGTGGGTTCTCTGCGGGGGTTGACCGTGAGAACTTTGGTCGGAAAGGCGTGGCACATATGCCACCGGCATCGGCGATGTTTCGGCCGGCTTCGGGGGTGCACGCTCCCCTGTCCTTTGTCTCCCGGCGGGTGCAATTTCAAGGAGGTGTAGCCGCGCGTCAAGCCCCGAGCCTTGGCCGTTCGAGGCGATCGGGTCGGCCGACGACTTGTTTTTTAACGCGCCCTCGCCGTCCCTCCGCGGGACGGAGGGGTGAGGTCTCCACGACTCCCATCGAGCGGGTCGCGAATCGCGGATTCCTCGTCGAGGCGCACAGCGGGTAGTTCAAGTGGACGCCCATGCCCCGTTCGATAAGGGTAGGGCTGCGCGGTCGGAGACACGTCCATGGAAGCGCTTGCGTGGGTTTGCTAGGTGGGGCTCGGTCCCGTTCGCTAGGGACCGGGGCGCGGAAGCTCTCCCTCGGTGGGATCCCCCGACTAGGCGCCCTCGGCGGCTCTCGAACACGACATGTGGGGCACCCTCGAGCCAACGGGCTCGAGGAACGGCTCGAATGCGCGTGCCCTCGTCGTCCCTAACTGCGTGATGCGAGGGCGCTGTTCGAACCCGTCGAGGGTCAGGCTTCGAACCTCTGATCAGTAAGGCCGTGCGGGGCCGTGTACGGGACGGCCCGTCTTTTCACGTTTGCGGCGAGTCGAGGGGGTGCGGGCGTGCGGAGCCCTCGAGGTCTTTGGTTGGTGGCACGGCGTATGTGCTTTCTTTTTAGAGGGGTTGACATCATCTCGAGCCAAGGGTCATGCCACTCGAGGGTTTTACGTGGCATGGGTGCCCGCGGTTGACTGCTCTACACCGAGCGAGGGTCCGGACGGCCTTCTCACGGCGATATCCCGCTCGAGGGTCGCCTTTGCTTCGGCGGGGTCATGCCGCTCGAGGGTTTCGCGTGGCATGGGTGCCGCGGTCGCCTGCTCTACACCGGCGGGGTCCGGGGGCGGCCTTCTCACGCTGATATCCCATCGAGGGTCGCCTTTGCTTCAAGCCGGGGGTTCGCCCCGCTCGAGGGTGCTCCTTGCTTGGCAAGGGGCCTGGGCATTCAAATGCCTTGCGGTTGTGGCCGCGGTTTTGCAGCACGGGCGCGCCTTTTTGGCGGCGCGCGCGCGCGCGCGCGCGCGCGTAGTGGGCGGCGCGGCAGGCGGACGTGACGGTTTTGCCTCGGTTGCTGCCGGTCTTTGCCGTAATGATGACCCGCTGCGGTGTCGGCTGCGGTCGTGGTGGGGCTCGCCCGTCGACGCGATGGGAAGATTCCCTGCAGTTAATGCTAGTCGGGGCGTCCGCCCCGGAGAGTTCGCCTGTCGGCCTATAAAACTGCGGGGAGGAAGGGACGGCGGTTTTTTACCTTGGTTTCTCACCGTTTTCAGTCCCCGCCCCTTCGCCTTCGTCTTGCTTTCGCTGCCGTGCAGGCTCGCTGTTAGCGCTTTTTCCTCCGCTCCTTGTCCTCCGCCCCTGTTCGCCTTCGTCCTCTCCATGGCGCCGCCTCAGCCTCCCCTTAGGATCTTGGAGCCGTACGCCTGGGAGAGGTCCACGGTGACCCGGCTCGCCCCGGGCGGCGGGTCGCCGCCGACCGGTTGGCGGCCAACGAAGATGGGCGCCGGCGGAATGGATCGTGCCGCCGGGCGCGGACCGCGAGCCCAACCCGCCGGAGGGCTACGTGGTGAGTTTCACCCGTTACCACGAGCGGGGCTTCGCTGCGCGGCGAGCACATTCATGCGGGCAATGTGCTAGTACTACGGGGGTGGAGTTGCATAACTTCGCCCCCAACGCGATCTCGCAGGCGGCCACATTCGTGGGCGTGCGAGGGCCACCGGGGATCCCGGTTGGTGGGAGCTCTGGGTACACCTTTTCCGCGCGGAGCTCTTCACGCAGCCCACGACGGAGCCAAGGACCCGCCGCGCGGTGCGCGCCGGCGGGATGTCGCTTGCCCTGCGGGGGCAATTCAAGAACGTCTACATCCCCTGCACCATGACGACGAACAACGCCGGCTGGGAGCGGGGATGGTTTTATACGCGCAACGCGCGAGCCCGGCCTTCCCCCCTACACCGGCGGGTGTTCAGGGAGAGGCCCGGCTCACGGGGCTACGGGGTGTCCACGCCTCGGCACGGGCGCGGCGGGGAGTCGGTCTTTGGGCGCCTTGCGGCGGGCGAGGAAGCACGGGGTGACCGCGATGGGCGTCCTCGCCTTCCTCCACCATCGGCGGGTTGTGCCTCGATGGAGAGGCCGCTCTGCATCTTCGAGATGACGGAGGGCGGCCAACCCCGTCGACTGGCGAGGTCGCGGATGCTCCGACGCCCCTCGAGCGGCCGTGCGCGCTCACACGGGCGCGGAGCGCCGTCGACACCCCGGCGCCGCCGATGCCGAGGGCCGGACCCCGTGGGACGTCGAGATGCTCCCCCTCGGCCCGGCGGGTGAGTACGTGTCTTTTGATTTCGTTTCGGTTCTTGGTTTCGTTTTCGTTTTCGACGTGCCACTACCGCTTCGCGCGGTGGTGGAGTTCAACATCGCCAAGTCCGTTCCGCCCACCCCCGGCTCCCGCGCGGCGCGGGCCGGGCGGCGCGGCGGCGGCGGCAAGAAGGGGAGGCGGCGCGCAAGAAGGCGCGCGCGCGAAGCGACGCCAAGCGCGTCGCGGCCGGCGGGCGGCGGAGCCGGCGGCGTGAAGAGGCGGGGCTCTCCTCCCGGGGGACCGAATGGTGCTCGTCCTCGGAGGGAGGGACGAAGAGGAAGAGGGCGGGGGAGGGCCCCTCGGACGGGTGGCGGGCCCTGCGCCCCCATCGCGGAACTCGTGCGGCGTCGAGGGCGGCATCGCACGGGGCGGGTGCACCGGCGCCCGCCGCCGGGCCATCGTCATCGGGGAGCGGCGCGGGCCGCGGAGGTGCGGCGCGCGCCACGGAAGCGCGCGCGGCGCGCGTGCCCGCGCGCGGGCAAGCGTGCCCGCACGCGCGGGGCAAGCGTGCCCGCACGCGCGGCACCATCGTCGGGGGCGCGGCGGGTGGCGCGTCCGTGCGCGGGGGCGAGCGTGCCCCGCGCGCGGTGGCGCCTTCGGGAGGTGCGGCGTCGGGTGCGCCCGCGCATGGGGGCGGGCGTGCCGTGCGCGCGGCGGCGCCATCGGGGAGGCGCTTCGGCCGGCGCGGCCGCCGCGCCGGCCGTCGCGGGGGGCTTCGAGGAAAAGGAAGCGGGCCTTTTCCTGCGAGGTAAGGAGAACTGTCCTTCTTCGTTTGGTTTGGCTTGTCGATGACTAAGTGCCTTAACCCTTCGTTCGTGCTGCGCGGGCGGTGCCAACCGTTCCTCCTCTTGCACCCGGCCAAGGTGCGGGAGGACGGACGCATCGATCCCCACCCGGCGGCGTTCGTCGAGGGGGTCGCGCCGGGGATAAGTACGGTGGCGGGCGCGAGCTCGCAAGACCCGGGCCGAGGCCTCGAGGCCCGGCCGGCGGGGTCGGCCGCCGCGCGGCGCGGCCGGAGGGCCGCGGGGATCGGCCGGCGTCGGTCGTCACGGAGACGCGGGGCTGCGTCGGCGGCGACGGTGGCGGTGCGGCCCGCGGTGGGCGCTCTTGCGGAGGAGGTGGAGCGGGGCGCAACTGCGGGAGCGCCCGCGGATGTGGTGGTACGGCCGGAGGTGGCGGCCACGGCGGCACAACGGGCGCCGTGGCCGCGGAGGCGCGGGGTGGAGGTCCCGGCGGAGGGCGGCGCGAGCGGTGCGCCCCGCCCGGCGATTTGCGGGGGCGGAGGTGGTGGAGCTCTCGGATGACTCCCCGCCGCACGGGTGGGATCGGTGGGCCGGGGGCGGCCGCGAATTCCCGAGCCCCGGGGAGGGGGCCCTCGTGAGGGCGGCACGAGGGTCACATAGTGGTGGGGGGCCGAGGTCATGGTGCGAGGCCTCGTCCTCCCACGCGGCCGCCCCGCCGGGTGGAGGGGGCCGTGGAGGATCCCCCTGCGTTCGCCGCCGCCGGGGGGGGAGCGAGGAGCTTTGGGGCGAGCTGCGGAGCCACGGCGCCACGCTCAGCCGCGCGGCCGAACGAGGCGGCTGCAGGTCCATGGCGGCCGGCCCGGCTCGTCTTCCGGGTAGGCCACGATCGCTCGCTCTTTTTCCTTTTCGTTTTCGTATCTTGCATTCAAGTCTTGGCGCTTACGGGCTCGATTCGTAATTGCCGGGAGCTCGAGCGCGCGTGCCCATGACAAGTACGACGCCTTCGACAGGGTGAACGCCGAGGTTCACCCGGCTACGGGAGCGGTGCGGCGCCTTCGACGCGCTTGCGGATGCTCTCGGGGACGCCGGACGGGGTGGGGCGGGCGTGCGGGCGGCGGCATGGTGCGACGAGCTCCGGAGGAGAGCTCGGGACGGGACTTCGAGATGGAGCGGAAGCAAGTCGAGGGGTGAGCCCCTGTTTGCCTCTTACTCGTTGGCTTATCATTTGGGAATTCGCATCCCCTTTTTCTGATTTCTTCTTGTCTTGTCGGTTCCGGGGCTTGCGCACTTGCCTTGGGGCACGCGGGCGAGCGGGGCGAGGCGCGCAAGCCTCCTACAACTCCTCCCGGCGGGAGTTGCAGGAATTGCGCGATGCGGCCCTCGAGACTGCCTCGTCGTCGAGGAGGGTGAAGCCCAGGCCGGCAGTTCCCTGGCCAGCCGTATGCGTGCCCTCGGTGGCCATGTCACCGGGCGTATGCGCGGGCGTTGCGGGCGGGTGTCCCGAAGGCCCTCGGAGTGGTGCGATCCCACTACGAGGTTAACCTCGAGGGCGGCGGAAGGCTACGTCGTGCCGAGGGCGTCGAGGACGAGGTGGCCATGGAGCGCGCGGATGCGCTCGGCTCGCGACGCCGCCGGGTCGCTTGCCGAGGCCTTCGAAGAATTCCTCTTCCGGACGCCGACGATGGTCTTGCTCCTCCCGCACGAAAGCGAGTTGAGCGCCGGGCCCATTTTTTTGTTTTCATGTATCAGAATTCTGGCCTCGTGGCCTTTTTGTAAATAGACAAGCTATTTTGCGAACATAAACGATTCTTGTAAATGATCTTTGTTTGTTAATTACGCTTTTTGTTTCTTCTTCTTCCTTAGTAGATTCTAGTTAGGGAAGTTCGATTTTCGTAGGGGGCCCGCTGGGTTAGAGGCGAGAGAGAAGGGCCATAGCCACGCGGCGTAGGCTATCTCTGGCTCGCGCGCTCCTTCCACTGTGCCGCCTGCGCCCTGTTCGAATCGTGGCTCGAAGTTGAAGTAGGAAACAAACTTAGCGCGTGTTTTCCGTTTTTTGCGCAAAAAAATGGGACCATTTTGGGGGGGGGTGCCCCCCCCGCGGTAGCCCCGAGGGTAACTTGGGTTTCAGGGGAAAGCCGAGTTGCCCTTTTATTAGACTTGAAGCTTTTACATAGTTGACACCAAGCGGGGCGTTGGCCATGTGTTTTTACAACGAAGAAAGTACTTGGAAAATCCTAGCTAAGGGTAGAAGCGACATAGGCGTTGGATGTTCCAAGCGTTGGTGAGCTCTTCACGCGTCCTCGTTGGCCGGCTTGTATGTGCCGGCTTGAGCACTTTCACCACGACGTAGGGTCCCTCCCATGGGGGCGATAGCTTGTGGCGCCCTCGGTTATCTTGTCGCGGCCTTAGGACCGGATCCCCCTCGGCGAAGTCCCGTCGACGTATCTTGCACGCCGATAGCGTCGTAGGGACTGTTGGTACCTCGCGGAGTGCATCAAGGCTACGAGGCGTGCCTCGTCCGAGTCGGTCCCGGCGAGTCCTCGCGGGCTCGGCCGGGTTAGCATCCTCGTTGTACCCTCGAATCTGGGTGACCGTATTCCAAGTCGGTGGGGAGGACGGCCTCCGCGCCATGTACTAGGAAGAAGCGGGGTGAACCCGGTGGCTCTGCTTGGGGTGGTCCTTAGGCTCCACACGGCTTTGGTAGTTCTTGGAGCCATTTTCGGCGATTTGTTGAGCTGGTCAAAAATTCGGGGCTTGAGGCCACGTAGGATCATGCCGTTGGCACGCTCTACCGGCCGTTGGTCCGTGGGTGTGCCACGGCCGCCCGATCCACGCGGATGTGGAACTTATCGCGAGAACTCCAAGAACTTCGGCCGTGAATTGGGATCCGTTGTACGTGATGATGGAGTTTGGCACTCCAAAGCGGTAGACGATGTCGGTGAAGAACGTATTTGCTGTTCGGCCCTTAAATTCGTGATGGGGCGCACCTCCACCCACTTGGAGAATTTGTCGATCGCAACTAGTAGGTGGGTGAAGCCCCCGGCGCCTTCCGCGGGGGGCCGACGATATCCGGCCCCCACATAGCGAACGGCCATGTGACGGGGGATGGTGCGCGGCGTGAGCGGGCGGGTTGGATTTGCGGGCGTAGAAGTGGCACCCCTCGCGGTGCGCACGATCTCGCTGGCGTCTGCGACCGCGGTAGGCCAGTAAAAGCCTTGGCGAAACGCGTTGCCGACGAGGGTGCGGGGCGCGGCGTGGTGGCCGCAGATCCCCGCATGGATGTCCGCGGGGAGCTCGCGCCCCTCGGGAATGGGCACGCACCGTTGTAGGATGCCGACGCGGCACGCTTGTACGGCTCGCCGTCGACGAGGGTGAAGGATTTGGCCATCCTAGCGATGCGCACGGGCGCGGCCGGTCCGCGGGGAGTTCCCCTCGAGCGATCCGGGCGGTATACTTCTCCCGCCGGTCCGCACGGGACGGGAGCGGCTCGATGTCCATCGCGACGGCCTCGTGGGAGCCGTACCCCTCGAGGAGGGAGAGAACGTACGCCTCGTTCGAGGGGTCCTCGTCCATGGGCTCCGCGTCCGCCGGATTCGAGGGAGCCCCGAGGGTTCGTTGTGATTCGAGGGGTAGGGCTCGAAGACGACCGAGGGTTGAGCGATGTTACGCGCGAAAATGTTCGGGGGGACGGTGATCCGCCGGACGCGATCTTGGCAAGTTCATCCGCTTCCTCGTTGTCCGGCGGGGTACGTGATTAAGCTCGATGCCGTAGAACTTGTCTTCGAGGGCCCGCACGGCCTTGCAGTAGGCCTCCATTTTGTCATCATGACAGCTTGCGTTCTTCATGACTTGATCGATCACGAGCTGCGAGTCCCCGCGCACGTCGAGGCGCTTGACGCCCAACTCGATGGCGGTTTTGAGGCCGCAGAGGAGGGCCTCGTACTCAGCCATATTGTTGGACGCGGGGAAGTGGAGGCGCCTTTGCGTAGCGCATGTGCTCCCGAGGGGTGACACGAAGAGCGAGGCCCGCGCCCGCTCTGTCTTCATCACCGAGCCGTCGAAGAACGAGTCCGACGTGCAGCCCGAATGCGAGGGGGCGGCGGCTGCGTGTCCGTCCATTCGGCGACGAAATCGGCTAAGATTTGCGATTTGATGGCCTTACGCGGGGCGTAGGCGAGCGTCTCGCCCATCAACTCCACGGACCACTTGGCAATCACACTGCCGCGTCGGGGTTGCGAATGATCTCTCCTAGCGGGGAAGGAAGAGACCACCGTGGCCGAGTGGGCCTCGAAGTAGTGGCGGAGCTTGCGCCGCGCGAGGACTACGCGTACAACGGCTCACGGACACGGGGGTAGCGCGTCTTCGTGTCCGACGGGGACTTCGGCGATGTAGTAGGCGGCCTCTGCACGGGCAAGGCGTGTCCCTCCTCCGTGCGCTCTACGACGATCACGCACGCGACCACACGGGTGGTTGCGGCCACGTAGAGGCTGCGGGGGTTCGCCGTCTCGCGGCGGCGTGAGGATTGGAGCGTGCGTCGGAGACGCCTTTAGCTTGTCAAGCGCGTCCCGGGCCTCGGTGGTCCGGGAGAAGCGCTCGTGCTTCTTGAGCGGCGGTAGAGGGGCGGGGCCCTTCTCACCGAGCCTCGAGATGAAGCGGCTTAAGGCGGCGAGGCACCCCAACACCTTCGCACCCCTTTGAGGTCCCGAATTGGACCCATTCGCTCGAGGGCCGCGACCTTTTCGGGGGTTGGCCTCAATTCCCCGGCGGGAGACGATGTATCCTAGGAGCATGCCCCGCGGCACTCCAAAGACACATTTTTCGGGGTTTAGCTTGACCCCGTTGACCCGTAGGCGGTTGAACGCGACTCCAAGGTCGTTAACCGGGTCGTCGCCTTCTGGTCTTGACGACGATGTCGTCCACGTAGGCTTCGACCGTCCGCCCGATGTGATCCCCAAAAACGTGCTGCATGCGGCGGCGATATGTTGCGCCCGCGTTTCGAGGCCGAAAGGCATCGTGACGTAACGAACGTCCCGAACGGTGTGATGAACGAAGTCGCGAGCTGGTCGGACTCCTTCATTTTTATTTGGTGATATCCGAGTAGGCATCAAGGAAACGAGCGGTTCACACCGTTTGTTGAATCAACGATTTGATCTATACGTGGCAAAGGAAAAGGAACTTTTGGACACGCTTTATTGAGACTAGTGTAGTCTATGCACATCCTCCACTTCCCATTTTTCTTTTTTACAAGCACGGGGTTAGCTAGCCACGTAGGGTGGAACACTTCCTTGATGAACCCGGCCTCGAGGAGCTTCCGCGGCTCCGCTCCGATCGCCGTCGCCGCTCCTCGTCGAAGCGGCGCAGCCGCTGCTGCACAGCGCGGGCGTTTGGCAGGATATCAAGGGAGTGCTCGGCGACTTCCCTCGGGATGCCTGGCATGTCCGAGGGGCTCCACGCAAAGATGTCGGCGTTGGCGCGGAGGAAGTCGATGAGCACTTGCTTCCTATTTAGGGTCGAGGGTCGTGCGACCCTCAACGCCTTGCCCTCGGGGGCCGACGGGTCGAGGGGGACCCCTTTGGTTTGCTCGGCGGCCTCGAAGGTGCCGGCGTGCTTGGCGAGCGGAGGCCGAGGTCGTCGGCCGACCATCTTCTCCGGCGTGTTCACCGGCGCTTCATCCCGGCGCTAGTGCCTCCGCATGTTCCACGCACTCGACGTCGCGATCGAATGCGTGCTCGATCGACGACCCGACGGTGATGACGCCGTTCGGACCGGCATTTTCATCTTCGGGTACGTGTAGTTGGGGACCGCCATGAATTTGGCATAGCAAGGTCGCCCAAGTATGGCATGGTAGGCCCCTTTGAATCCCACCACCTCGAAGGTGAGGGTTTCCTTGCGGAAATTCTTAGGCGTACCAAACCGGACGGCGGAGTCGATGCCGAGTGGTTGGACACCTTCCGGGCGCGATGCCGTGGAACGGCTTCGTGCTGGGCCGCAGCTGGTCCAGTCCGATCCCCATCAGGCGCAAAGTGTGCGCGAAGAGGATATTGAGGCTACTGCCTCCGTCCATAAGGACCTTCGAAAACCGGGCGTTCCCAATGATGGGATCGACCACCAGCGGGTACTGGCCCGGGTTCGGAATGCGGTTCGGGTGGCCGTCCCGGCTAAAGGTGATGGCATCCTTCGGCCAGTTGAGGAAGGACGGAGGCGCCCTTTCCGCGGCGAGGACTTCATGCCGCTCCTTTTTGCGCTGCCGGGTCGACATGTCGACGGTAGGTCCCCCAAAGATGAGGAACACGTTTTCGACGGCAGGGAAGCCGCCGGCGTCGCCCTCACCCCCATCTTTCTTGGCCTCTGCCTCCTTCGCGGCGGCACGGCCGTAGAACTTCTTGAGCATGTCGCACTGCTCAAGAGTATGGTTCACGGGAGTCTTGTGGTAGGGGCATGGCTTTTTCATCATGTCGTCAAACACCCCCGGGCCTCGAGGGGCCGGTCGAGGGCCCCGTCGAGCCGGGTCGACGGCGAGGGCCTCGGCGTTGCCGCCGTCGCGCCCCTGCTCGCGCGCCTCGCGGCGCGGCTTCTTCCCCTTCTTGCCCCGCTTGTCGTTGCGGCGCGGCTCCTTGGACCCGCCGCCCTCCGCGGCGCGCGTCCTCGGTGCGCTTGCCCTTCTTGCCGTCGAAAATCGCCCCCACGGCCTCCTCTCCGGAGGCGGGCGGGTGGCGATGTCGAACAGCTCGTTTGAGTCCGTAGGCGGGCTGCGTCCCAGCTCGCGCACTAGGTCCCGGCACGTGGTGCCCTCGAGGAACGCGTGTACGATCTCGGGCGTGCCACGGCGGGGAGCTCCGTGCGGCGCTTGGAGAGGCGCCGTATGAAGTCCCGCGGCGACTCGCCGGGCTTCGCGTGCGGGGAGCGTAGGTCCCGGGGAGTTCCCGGGCGCACGTACGTGCCACGGAAGTTGCCCACGAACGTGCGGACTAGATCGTCCCGGTCATGGATGCGGGGCGGCGGGCAAGTGCTCGAGCCATGTCGGGCCGCGTCGCCCAGATGCAGGGGCAAGTTGCGGATGATCACTTCGTCGCTAGTGGCCCCGCCCAGCTGACAGGCTAGGCGGTAGTCGTTGAGCCAGACGCGGGGGTCCGTTTCCCCGTTGTATTTGACGATCGTCGAGGGCTGACGGAAACGTTGGGGGAACGGCGGCCGTGCGGATCTCCCGGCCGAAGACACGGGTGCCGGGGGCTCGGCGTCGGGGAGCGATCCTCGCCGGCTGTCGTAGCGTCCACCCCCTTCGAGGGTGGTAGCCTCCGGCCGCTTGTGCGTCCGCCGCCCGTGCGCCCGGCGTTGATGACGTTGCGGGCGTCGCCATCCGGCGCCTGCGTGCGTCAAGGAGTCGTTCCTTGACCGAGCGTGCGCCCTTGCTCGGTGGGATTCCTCGCCGGTCCCCCCACGTGCACCGAGGGTTCGCCCCCTGGTGCGGCTTCATGCGCCCCGCGCGTCCCCTTGTTGGCGGATGCGTGAGGCCGAGCTCTCGGCCTGGCCGGGACGGCCGCCCTCGCTCGATGAGGGTTTGCACCTCGCGGTGCATGTCTCGAGCCTCGGGGGTCGAGGGTGCGGCATAGCCCGTAGCGGCGTCGCGGCGGCGACGAGCTTCTGGCTCGCCCGTGGGGGTGCGTCCGCGTTCCCAGTGTTGGGGACGGCGTTGATGTGGTCGCGGACCTGTCGGCCCAGCTCCCTCGCGCGTTCGCCGCGCGCAGAAGCCTCCCCTGCCATTGAGGCGCGGAGCAGCCGCACCGTTCGGTATTCTTCCGCCAGCTTGGCCTCGAGCTCGCGGGCTTGGGCTAGCTGTGCGTCGATGTCAGCCCCAACAGGAGCGCTTGGCCCCGTGGCCAGGCGCGCGGCGATCCCCGGGGGCGGGCGTGACTTCCCCGTCTCCGGCGCACCGCCGCACCGGCGGCGTTGGCGGGTCGTTGGTGATAACGGCGCAACACTCCCGCGTGGGGTCGTAGCTCCGGTCTGCCGGAGTCGTCGGAGCGACCAAACCGGTAGTCCGTAGCGTCGAGGAAGCGCCGAACGCGGCGGGTCCGGCACACCGGAGAAGTCCCCACTCCGCGTATCCATGGCGGTCGGCGGGTGGCATCGTGTCGATGGAGCCCGGGGACGACTCATCCGCCGCCGAGGTGCGGGGGTCCCCGGCGATGAAGACGTGGCGGCGGGCGGAACCCCGCGCATCGTCGTGTTCACGTTGGCGTTATGGGCCGTCGTGGCGCCACGCAACCCAATGGGGATGCGCGGTCGGAGAGGCGCGCGCGGCTGCCCCCACCCGGGGCGGTGGCGATCGTGGTGGCGGGCGTGCGCGGCGGGCGGCGGCTCGCTCGGCCTGCCGCCGCTCGGATCGCGCGCCGACGCGAGCGGCGCCCGAGCGACGGTGGCGTCGCGGCGCCGACGGTCCCGCGGCATCCGTGCTGCGGGTGCTCGCGGCGGAGTCATGCGTGCGGCGGGGGTACGGCGGACACCGGCCCGACGCCGCGCGCGGAGTTCCTCACGGTTAGTGAGGCGCATGAGATAGCCGTTCCCCGTGGCACGGAAGTTCGGATCCCCAAAGCGGATTTCTAACCGTACCGGGGAGGGGGTCCGAGCTACCCATGCAATAGCGTGTTGCACGATACTCGGTGCGAATCACCATGGAGGGGGTTGGCGAGATGACCTTAGGCGCTCGTTTTGCCCCACGGTGGGCGCCAAGCGTCCGTGCGGAATATGGTCCCGACACTAACCGGTAGATAGCGCCTAGGTCTATCCCTCAATGGTCGATGCCAAGCAACAAATGACACAAGGTTTTATCCTGGTTCCCGCCGAGGGGGCCGTACGTCCCGACGGGGGTTGTGCTCGTGGCACTATATTGCTCGGCACGGGGGTGCTTGTAGTGGGGCAAATACAAGCAAGGCGGGGAGAGGAAGCGTGGCTTCCAAGTCCCCGGTGGAGTGGGCTGAAGATGTTGTGGGAGAATAAGAGAGTGAGTGCACGGTGTGTTCCCTTGCGGCCCGAACTTCGTCCCCCGCGGGCGGGGGCTCGCCTCCCCTTTTATAGGCCAAGGGGGGCGGCGAGTTACATGCACGCCGCGCTATCCGGCTACGTGGGGATGCACGTCGTGCTATGCGGTAGAGTGGGCGGCCGTCCGGGCGATCTTCGGCTGCGGTCCCGGCCATGATGGCCTACCCGTACCCGAACGGTGGCGGTTCGAGGGGTAGGAGGGCGGCGAGACGGCGGTGGCGTCCTCGATAGGCTTCGAGGGAGGTGCGATGATGGGTGGTACGGGGCACGGGGAGCGGGCCGAACGGCGTTCCTTCCCAACGCGCTCCGCGGTAGCGGAGTGGTTGCTACGGTGCCGGGCGTGCGCTCGCGGTGTCGGGCGTGCGCCTGCACGCGTGGGTACGGCGGCCGCGCGTTGCGGTGACCGGGATGGCCATCCACCGGCCTAGCGCCCCCCACCTAACACCGTAGGGTCATGGGAAAGTGAAATCGAGGGGTGCGCCGGCCCCCTTCGAGGGTCGGGCGCGTTAGCCGTCCTGTAGTGGGCGCTCGGTGTCACGGGACTGACACCGGCCGTACCGCACAGTCCATCTCCACAGTGGCGGGGATGGGCTCCTCCCCGGGGAGTTGGTGCGGCGGCACGGGGTGCGAGCCCCGGGCGCATGATGGCTCCGTCCTGCGGCGTCAGGGCGTTAAATGCCCGTGTACGGGACCGGCGCACGCGTGCGGGGCGCCGTGAGCGTGGCGGGCCCCGCACGAGGGCGGAGCGGACCCTCGAGCGAGACGAGACCCGCTCGAGGGGGGCGAGCCCTCGAGCGGGGGCGGGACCGCTCGAGGGGAAGAGTTGCCCCTCGAACGGGGGCGGAGCCCGCTCGAGGAGGGAGCGCGCCCTCGAACGAGGTGGAGCACGCTCGAGGGGTCTTCTAAGAGGGCCGTCTTGGTGGGCCGTCGGGGTCCCGGCGTGGGACGTGCCCTGCATGTTAGTCACCTGCATGGTTAGGATTAACGTGTTTCGATGCCGGGATTTAGGTGAGGGTTTCCCCATTGTTTAAGTGGACCCCTAGGGGCGGTCCCCGACACCCGTGGCGGCGGCGCTCGCCCCCGCCTCCTCGCTCTCGCCGCCACCGGGGGTATGACACGGGGGTAAAAGGGGATTTCCCTTTCCGGCCACGGCTCGGTTCGCGCGCGGCGCGCTGGTCCCTCGGCGTGCGCGCCGGCCGGGCGGCTCGGCCGCGCCCGCGCCGCGCGGCGGGTGCGACGGGGCCGGCGGCGGCGTGGTTGGGCCGGGCGGGCTGGCTGGGCCGGGTTGGTGGAAAGGGATAGGGCTGACGTGTGGGGACCGCCGGTCGGTGGCTAAAGAAGGGGAGTTGCTGCGGTGTGGGTTGGGCGGGCCGGTTGATGTCGTGGGGCGGGGCGGTTGCATCGCGAGGAAGGATGAATACGGCCCAAAGCACTTGGCTGCCCTTTGCCTAATAAAACAAATGAGTTTGAACTAGGATTTGATAAAGAGTTTGAATTTGATCCCCTTTCAAATTCAAACTTCACTCAATTGAACTCCAAATAAACCAAAGAAAAACCAACTCACATATTTTACCATATTTTTAACATATGTTATATAGATAGGATAAATTAGTGGAGAATTTAGTGAGAGGCTAGCAATTTTGGCTCAAAAATTGGTAGCACTCAAATTCAAGCAAAAAGTTTTAATTTTTCGCAAAATTTACACACCTAAATTCCTGGGTTGTTACATTCTCCCCCACCACCGAGAATCTCGTCCTCGAGATTTAGTCCTCGACCTCCTCCGTGAACAAGTGAGGGTACTCTTTCCTGAGATCAGCTTCCTTCTCCCATGTTGCCTCTCGCTCTGTATGGTTGCTCCACAACACTCTACAGAAAGGAATGGTAGTTCTCCTTGTTTCCTTGACAGCTCTGTCCAAGATTTTCTCAGGATATTCTGTATACTCAAGGTTGTCTTGCAAGTCAAGCAACTCCATGGGCACTTGCTTTGCCTCCACTGCCTTCTCGCTCTTCTTCAGCTGTGACACGTGAAACACTGGGTGAACTCCTGCCATTGTCTCGGGTAGTGCAAGCTGGTAGGCCAAACTTCCAATCCTTCGGGTGATAGGGTACGGTCCCACGTACCTCGGTGCAAGCTTTCCCTTCACCAAGAACCTCTTGGTCCCTCGAAGCGGTGAGACTTTCAAGTACACTCGGTCGCCAACTGCAAAAGACAACTCTCTTCTTCTTTTGTCGGCATAGCTCTTCTGACGGCTTTGAGCTATCTTCAGGTTCTCCCGAACTTTCTCAACTTTCTCCTCTGCTTCCTCAATGATTGCTGGCCCAAACAGTGCTCGTTCTCCAACCTCTGACCAAGCTAGCGGGGGTCCCGCACTTTCGGCCGTAAAGTGCCTCGAAGGGTGCCATCCGGAGACTTGCTTGAAAGAGTTTGTTGTTGTACGAGAACTCGCAAACGGCAACCGCTCTCCCAATCGGTACCATAGGTGAGTGCACAAGCTCGTAGCATGTCCTCCGGGACCCGGTTGACCCTCTCTGTCGACCATCCGTACGTGGGTGAAAAGGCGTGCCGTAGTTGAGAGTGGTGCCCATAAGCTTGTGGAAGCTCTGCCAAAACTTGGAGACAAGCGTGGTCCTCGATCGGATACAATACTTACGGGTGCCCCGTGCGGTCCCCGAGTATGTGCTCTACGTACGGTTACGCAACTTCTCGGTTGCGTACGGGTCTTCACCGCACAAAGTGAGCCACTTTGGTCGGCCTATCCACTATGACCCAAACCGAGTCATTTCCTTTTGGAGTTCAAGGAAGTCCCACCACAAAGTCCATGGAAATGTCCTCCCACTTCCACACTTTGGAATATCCAACGGTTTCAACAAACCGGCGGGTTCCGATGTTCAATCTTTACTCTGCTACGGGGTGTCGCAACGAGGCCACGTAATGTGCAATATCCTTCTTCATGTCCTTCCACCGGTACCGATCTTCGGATCTCTGTACATCTTGGTGCTTTGCCGGGTGAATCGAGTACCTCGAGTCGTGAGCTTCTCTCATGATCTGATCCCGGAGTGCATTGTCTTGTGGTACACAGATCCGTTCTTTCAACCACACAGTGCCCCGTTCATCTACCCGGTAGTCCTCTGCTTTGCCCTGCTTCATTAGTTCTCGCAAAGCTTTGATTTCTGCACACTCCTTCTGGGCTGTATGGATTCGTTCCTCCAGGTCATAAGTCACTTGCATCGCGTTGAATTGGCCTTGGTCTACAATTTCGATTCTCAGCTTCTCTAGCTCTTCATGCAGGGTTGGTTGCTCTTCTTTTACCATGAGGTTGTTGCAATATGTTTTCCGGCTCAGTGCATCTGCCACGACGTTAGCTTTGCCTGGGTGGTAGTTGATCTCGACGTCGTAGTCCTTGATCGGCTCCGGCCATCGTCTCTGCGTCATGTTCAACTCTGTCTGGGTAAAGAAGTACTTCGGGCTCTTGTGGTCGGAAAACAGTTCACACTTGTTCCCTATCGGGTAGTGTCTCCGGATCTTGAGCGCATGCACAACGGTACCGGCTCCAAGTCGTGTGTCGGGTAGTTCTCCTCGTGTTTCTTCGGTGCTCTGGAAGCATAAGCCACAACTTTCCCTTCCTGCATCAGCACACAACCAAGTCCTTGCTTTGAAGCGTCACAGTAGACCACAAAGTCTTTCTTGATATCTGGCAAGGTAAGCACTGGGGCTGTGGTGAGTCTCTTCTTCAGTTCCTGGAAGCTCTTCTCACACGCTTCTGACCACTCGAACTTCGTGTTGTTCTTGAGCAACTCGGTCATTGGCTTTGCAATCTTGGAAAAGTTCTCAATGAACCTCCGGTAGTAACCTGCCAACCCAAGGAAGCTTCTGACATCTGTCACGTTTAATGGCTGCTCCCACTTGGTCACCGACTCAACTTTGGACGGGTCCACGGCTATCCCCTCTGCTGACAACACGTGTCCCAAGAACGCGACCTTCTCCATCCAGAACTCGCACTTGCTGAACTTGGCGTACAGTTTCTGCTGCCTCAGCCTCTCTAGCACGACTCTCAGGTGCTCCTCGTGCTCCTCAGTGGTCTCAGAGTAGATCAAGATATCGTCGATAAACACCACTACAAACCTGTCCAACTCTTCCATGAAGACCTTGTTCATCAAGTTCATGAAGTAAGCGAGGGCGTTGGTCGGCCGAAGGAAACCACCACGAACTCGTACAAGCCGTAGTGTGTGGTGAAGGCCGTCTTGGGTATATCCTGCTCTCGGATCTTCATACGGTGGTACCACGACCTCAAGTCGATCTTGGAGAAGAACCTTGCCTTTTTGAGTCTATCTAGCAAATCCTCGATTCCGGGTAGTGGGTACTTGTTCTTGATTGTCATCGAGTTGAGCGTGCGGTAGTCAATGCACATCCTCTTTGTGCCGTCTTTCTTCTCCACGAAGAGCACCGGTGAACCCCACGGTGAGGCACTTGGCCTAACAAACCCTTGATCGAGCAACTTCTTGAGCTGTTTCTTCAACTCGTCCGGCTCGTCGGACGACATCTGTACGGACTCTTTGCAACGGGCCCCGCCCCCGGCATCGGTTCAATCACGAACTCCACGTCCCGGTGCCGGGGGGTAACTCCGTAAGCTCCTGCGGGAACACGTCCGGAAACTCACGGACCACCGGGATTTCTTCAATCTCTTTCCCACTCATGTTGCACATCATCGTAGCAACCTTCGGACTCTGCGGCTCGATCCGTACTATAGTTCCACTAGGGTGTTCTAGTTGTATCACTGCGGGGTTGCAAGAGACTATCCCGTTGTGCTTTGCCAACCAATCCATCCCTAGGATCACGTCTATCCCGGTAGACTCCAAACATCCAAGTCCGCCGTGAACCGTAGCCCCCTCAAACACCATCCTCACTCCCCGCACTCTAACGTACTCCTCTTCTCTCCTAGCGGAGAGATAGTCAAGATAGGCCTTGGTCGAGGCTTAGTTGGTAAAGACCTTTCTTTAGCAAACTTGGTAGAAATATACGAAAAGCGAGCTCCGAGTATCGAACAAAACGAGTTGCCAAAACAGAGTCAACAAGGAACTCACCAAGTGTGACGTCGGGTGCGGCCGCCGCATCCTCGGCGGTGAGGTGGTTCGGACGGCCTCGAGTAGGCGGCGGCCGAGCGGTCCTCTCGCGTGTACGGGGTGGCTGTCCTCCACGGTGCTTTGGTGGCTTGGGCGGGGTCCGGAACCGAGAGCCGCGGTTCGACTCCCCGGTGGCGCTCGCCGTGGACACTCAAACGACTTGTGCCCAACCGACGACGGTTGAAGCAAGTCACCTTGGATCTGTCTCGCCGACCGCGGTGGTGGCCTCGATTTCCGGAGCTGTTCGACCTCCACTCCCGCACGGGTTGGCTCCTCGCTGCGCGGCCGAGACCGAGAGACGTGGTGCCTCTGCCGTGATCGGTGGCCCCGAGTGTAACTCTGTCCTCTCGCCTCCGAGGTGGCCCCGAGCGTCTGCTCGGTCTGAGCGCTTGGACTTGCTTCCACGAACCTCCATGTACTCAAGCCTTGACCTCTCCACGATCAGTGCCTTGTCGATAATGGAGCGAAGTGTCGGGCAGTCGTGCGCGGACAAGTGGTGTGCCATCCCCTTGTGCAGCCCCTTTCTGAACCAGTAGACCTTCTTCTTCTCTGTGTCGGTGTCTTCTGGCACGTACCTCATCAGCTCCTGGTAGCGGTTGGCGTACTCCTGCACTGACATGTTTCCCATCTTGAGGTGCCTGAACTCGTCAGCCTTCCTGTCCATCACTGCATCTGGGATGTGGTGACTCCTGAAGGCCTCCACGAACTCGTCCCACCCGATGTGCAACGGGTCCCGGTGCGAGTCACAGTAGCTGTCCCACCACGCACTGGCTGTGCCAACCAGCTGGTGCGCGGCCACGGTCACACACTCCTCCTCTGTAAGCTCAGTCAGCTCCAGCTTCTTCTCAATCTCACGTAGCCAGTTGTCTGCGTCCATCGGGTCAGCTGAGTGGTCGAAGGTAGGCGGTCGCAGCTTGTTGAAGTTCTCAACCTTCTTCTGGAAACCCTCTGGAGCGTTGCGGTTCTGAGCCCTGTGGTTGTTGTTGTTGTTCTGAGCTAGCATCTGGGTGATCGTCTGCATCAGCTGAGTCTGTACTGCCATCACGTCGGCCAAGTTCGGGGGGAGGTGGCGGTGGTGGCACCTCGTGTCCACGAGCACGGCCTCGCTCCTCCCTCGGGCTGGGGTACCTGCTCGTGCTCGAGCTCCTGCTCCTGAGCTCCCTCGTCGTTGTGCGCGGCTCCTCGACCGCCAACTCGGCCTCCTCGGCCTCCGCGGCCCGCCGGGCCCCCGCGAAGCCCGCCTCGTGGCGCGTGACCTCCACGGCATCCACGGCCTCTCGCTCCCGGCCCGGGTTAGGGGCATCCTCCCCTCCGTCGTCCCCGGCGACCTCCTCGAAACGGGCCAGAGTCGCCGGACCTCCTTGCTCCCGACATCCGTTCCGGTTGCAAGAGTTAGTAGTGGTAGGGAGAATGTATCTATTAAGGTTATTAACTATAAAGGAGTAATCCCGCTAACGGTCAAAGAATTCATACGGACAAACGAAGCATGAAATCCGAAGGAAACCATGAAGATCCATGTCACTCAATCAATGCCACCATACAAAAGGGGTGCACCTCGAGGTTTACTCCAACAACCTTCGAGGGTACACGGCAACACATCACGCTAACACATGGTACATCATGGGGGTAGCCACTACAAGCATGACAGCATAAGCGACAACATCACATCTAACTTATTACAACGACTCAGGATCTACAGCGTAGTCTCTACTCCCATCACGGGGTACACTGAGGTGCCTCGGGGCTGGCGTCTGGTGGAACTGAGTAGAACGGCGGTGAGTGTGCCCCCGGGTATCCGGCACCATGATCGCCGGTCCTCCGTAGTAGTCACAGGTATCCTGAAGAGCACGGTCCATCTCTGCTGTGTCCTGAGAACCACTCGGGTACGGGCGTACTCGTGGTAGGAGCGTCGGCGGAAGCTCGAAAGTCTCTGTCCTCAGTCGGGGTCTCTTCTTGGGTGGTAGCTGTGCGGAGAGCGCCTCCAGCTCTGTCAGCCTCTGCTGGTCGGACCGCTCCCAGGCCGTGCGGGTTCTGGCTGCTCGGTCCCTCTCCTCGTAGACCAGTCCTCCAAGGTAACACAAGTGGTGGTAGTTGTGTCGACTCGCCTCCTGTAGATCCCACACCTTGACTTGATAGTCAGCGGCTGCGGCTCCGACCGACTCCAGCGATCTCTCGCCCTGCGCGGCCTCACCTGTCCTCACGCGAGGCCTCCACTGAAGCCCGGTGCAGCTCCCGCTCTGCCCTCAACCGCGCCTCCAGAGTAGCGATCCTCCGGGCGTCCCTCTCAGTGCTGGCCGCGGCCGCTGCCAGTCCAAGCTGTACTAGCTCTCCGTTCCTCACGTGCGACGCCTCCAACTCGTCAAGTATATCCTCTCTCTCCACCTCCAGGTCCCGAACCTGCCGCAGGGCAGCGTCACACCTCCACCGAAGGTACGCGACCTCACCGTCCGCCGGTCACCGGCGCCTGGTCCTGAGCCAGGATGCACCGTCTGGCTGCGAGCATCACCGTGTCCTCCTCCACCGAAGTCACCTCCGGTGCACCGTGCTCGGTCGCTCGTGTCCCGGCGGCCGGGTCGTAGATCTCTGTCGGAAGCACGGCCCGAACGGAGTGTCCTTCAGCCTCTCCCTGAGCTGGACACAAACCTTCTTGAGAGCCCTGCGTGCGCCAGTCTGGTGTGCCTCCGTGACCGAACTCTCGAAGCAGTGCACCTCAACCTCCTCGAACTCTGGCACCCGTGGGTCCGCCGGCACCGTGACGGCCAGGTAAGTGGGGGTCTGCTCCAAGTGCCCCATGGCCCTCCCCTTGTAGGCCGACTCCGTCGGTCTCCACTCCGGTACCGCCTCCGGGCACTCTCTCGGCAAGCGGCGGAAGCCTCCGTAGCTTTTGTCGTCCGACTCCAAAGGAACCCACGTACTCTCCGCCATCCGCACAACGTTGTTAGAGCATAGTTAGTAAGGTAGTTAGTGAAAGTTAATCAAGGTAATGCATATATATAAGTATAGTTATATACATACGGAAGCCAAGGGGTTTATATAAAGTTTCAAGATTCGAGAGACGGCTTCCTATACTATCGACCATTCCTGGGGCTCGTCCTACAGTCAAGCATGGCTCTGGTACCAACTGAAACGACCCGGATTTCCGCGAACGGAATCCCGAATCTTAGCACCTCGGTGGTAGTCCCAGGAGGGCTACCACGTGCAATCCCTGTCTCAGCGATTCCAAAAATCCATACAGAAAGATAAAAACAATAAAGTAGAGTACAACATTTATTTTATTACATTAATCAGAGTACATCTCTTCGGCACATGCCGGGTACAAGTCCATCAGGACTGAATCAAACATAAATAAAACGTCTAGCAGCGGCTCCATGAAAGCGCGGGAAACTCCATATCACGCGGCGGCTCAAGTGTAGGAAGAGCTCTAGTCCACCCAACCGTCGTTGTCGAAGTCGTAGTCGGCTGCGTCGAGTCACCGGGGTCTACCCGATAAGCGGGTAGGTCATGTCGACTTCCCAACAAAGAGGCAAAAGCGGTGTATATTCTACTATGCATGAGGTATCCCTAATGCGGGCCGTAGAAAGCTTAAGCAAAGCGACATTGCAACGAACAAGGTAAGCGAGAATACGGTTAGGAGGTCCACACCTCGGGGAAGCTTCCGCTTCCGAGGTCCACACCTCGGGGGTCCGCACCCCGCTCAAGGAATACCACGCCAAAACACGGATCTCGGCCACGATCCGGATCCCAACTCTCATCCGCGATGTGGAGCCCACCGACTCCTATCCCCACATCTCAACGGCCGAAGCCGGGCTCACACACTCGGGGGGAGAGAAGAAGCACAAGAGAGGTGAAGCTAGTCGGGTGAGAGATCGAAAGACCGTCCATAACCGGTGGACACGGACTATAGCTATAGATTTAACACTGCGAGAGGTTGTACAACTGTACCCGCCCGAATAGGACCGGAACCGGCCGTCACCGGTGTCCGACCCTACCATACGGGCGAAGCTCAAGTAAGTGGATAGTACCCTTACGCATCTCCGAGCACGGCCCAGCCTCCGCGGAAGAGCTCATACTACCCGCGAGAGGTCCCTCGAAGCTGTGGAACCCTTCCCCGGCCTCGCCAGGGCAAAGTCTACTAAGGAGGGAAAGACCACTCCCGACACGATCACACCGATCCTCCAACGGGAGGGGTACTATCCACTACAAGTCTCACCCCGCACCCCCGCCCAATACAAGGCGGGCGGTCCGTACGAAAGTAGTCATCCGAAGCAAGGTCAGCGACGATCGGTCCTTAAGGGGCCGAGAGCGAGCACTCAACATCTCCATCCCACACGACACGACCCTCGGGTAAGAGGCCGGATCGCATCTTCCCTCGGCGGCCGTTCACAAGTAACCGGCGGCTCGCTCCCGCCAAAACACGGCAAGGAGGTACACACCCCGGAACACACGCTAGAATCACACCGAGATACCCACATCTCGGCTCAAACCCGAGCACCATCCATAGTCAATCAACAAAAGTATGGATAGTTGAGGAGAGGGACTAGCTAGGGGTACGTAGCTAGTCCGCGAGCGGATGAACAAGGAAACGGGGTTTAACAAAGCATCAAGGTATGGCTAAATTAAACGGGTTATGCAATTCATCAATTCCATACATTAAAGTAAAGCACTAGCGGCTAATTAACAACATGGGATCTATATGGTTGGGAGCGACATGACACCTTCGTTGCCGTTGAAGCGGTCGCGTCCGGAGCGATGTACTCGGGGTCCTCCACGTCCTCCGGTCGAAGCTCGGGTGCGTGGCACGAGTTTCGACGCGAAAGTAAGACAACGGTGCACATCTAAGCAATAACTCCAAATAAGAATCAATTTAGAAGATCCAAATGAACCCAAACTACCTACAATCGGCAAGATTTCGCAAATACGGATTTATAGAAATTAGTTTTGTATTTTTACGAGCTCCCTAGAATTTATTATGAATTTTTAAAGATCAAAACATTTTTGCGGAATTTTTAAACAGAAGAGAAAAGGGTTTTTCATCAAAAAACGTTGCGCGTCGCGCATGACGTCGGCGTCCTCGGTTAACGGCCGAAAGGGCCGGATTCGGCTGTTGGGCCGTGGGTGGCCCAGCGGGCGTGGTTCAGCTCGGGCTGGGTTTCGGCCCAACCAAAGGGCTAGGCGGCGCAGCCCGCTAGACACTAAGGAAGTCTGATCTTCCACCACCCCCCCCCCCCCCCGTCTTTTCCTGTCTCGGGTCGACGACCGGTTTGGGGGACTAGCGGGCTCTCGGCCCGGACCGGCCGGCGGCCCATCTCCCCGGTCGGCATGCTCGGGGTATTCATGCTCACTAGGCGCTTGACAAAATGCCGAGACGGAGCGGCGGCCGCGCGCGCGCGTCGGCCGCGCGGCCCCGGCAACTACACGGCGAGGTCCTAGCCAAGGCGCGGCGGGGTGCGGCGGGGCCGGGTCTCACGCGCACACACACGGAGAAAAACGAACACGGCTCTAAGGCCGGCTCACCACCGCACGGATTGCGGCGTGGAACGCCCGCACGCGGAGCTCCTGCGGCGGCGGGGCCACGGCCATGGCGCGCATGGGTGCGGCCGGCCGGCGCCCGCGCTCACCATCACACGCGACATACCCACGGCACGAAGGCCGGGTCACGATGGCGCATCACTAGCCCCCCCCGCGACGGCTCGCCCGGGGGACACGCCGCGGCGGAAAGGGCGCTCCCGCACGGGGGGCCGGCGGCGCGTCGCGCGTTCGGCACGTTGCACGACGGCGCGGCGCGGGGTGATTCCCGGTCCTCCCCGCACGCTTGCCCGGTTCCCTACTCCGGCAAGGTCACCGGGTCGTCACGGCTTGGGGTGGCCACGGCCCCCGGTCTCCCGCCGGCACGGCGCGACGCGGCGTCGCCCATGGGAAGGCGGCGGTGCGGCGCGTCCAACAACAAGCGGCTCGAAGGCACGCGCACGGGCGAGCTAAGAAGAGGCGCGGTGCAAGAAGAGGAAAAGGTGCCTTCGTTGCTCACGGCGGGTCGACGGTGGAGTCGTTGCGGGCTCGACGTGGGCGGCGGTGCGGCGTCGGCGTCGAGGCTCACGGCGGTGCCCTGCTCCGGTCCGGCTCCCCCTCGGTCGCACTCGCCTCCTTCCCCGTCCGGCCTCTCGCGGCCTCGTCCCGCCTCCGCGACAACGCGCGGCGGCGCGCGCGTTGGTCCCCCGCCTCGCCTCCTCTTCCCCACTTCCCCCTTCTTCTTCCCCCTCCGATGGCGGCTGCGGGAAGGGGCAAAAACCCCAATGCGGGTTGGTGGCGGTGGCTCTGCGGCGCTTGCCCTCCCCCTGTTTTTGAACCCGCGGCGCCGCGGGGGCGAGGCGAGTTTCCGGTGCCGCCCCTCCGGCTTGGACCGCCGGCGCCCGTGGCGGCGCGCTCGCCCCCGCCTCCTCGCTCTCGGCGCCCGCGGGGTATGACACGGGGGTAAAAGGGGATTTCCCTTTCCGGCCCCGGCTCGGTTCGCGCGCGGCGCCTGGTCCCTCGGCGTGCGCGCCGGCCGGGCGGCTCGGCCGCGCCCGCGCCGCGCGAGCGGGTGCGACGGGGACCGGCGGCGGCGTGGTTGGGGCCGGGCCGGGCGGCTAGGCTGGGTAGGTGAAAAGGGATAGGGCTGACGTGTGGGGACCGCCGGTCAGTGGCTAAAGAAGGGGAGTTGCTGCGGTGTGGGTTGGCTGGGCCGGTTGATGTCGTGGGCTGGGCCGGTTGCATCGCGAGGAAGGATGAATACGGCCCAAAGCACTTGGCTGCCCTTTGCCTAATAAAACAAATGAGTTTGAACTAGGATTTGATAAAGAGTTTGAATTTGATTCCCTTTCAAATTCAAACCTCACTCAATTGAACTCCAAATAAACCAAAGAAAAACCAACTCACATAATTTACCATATTTTTTAACATATGTTATATAAATAGGATAAATTAGTGGAGAATTTAGTGAGAGGCTAGCAATTTTGGTTCAAAAATTGATAGCACTCAAATTCAAGCAAAAGTTTTAAATTTTTCGCAAAATTTACACACCTAAATTCCTGGGTTGTTACATCCTTTTCCTAGGAACACGAGCAAAAGTCTCCTTTCTAGCTTGGAAAAGACTGCAGTTGGCCCTTGCATTTGTACCAGCCACTTCCTTCTCCCTCCCTCCACGTTTCTTCGGTTGCTTTAGAGGGGAAGTAACCTCCTCGCCCTCCTCTCTAACTGGTTTTTCCTGCTGCGACGTTGACTGATGTTCACCTGATGCATTCATCAACCCCAGGGTTGTTCAGAGGAGGAAGATGAAGCACTCCCATACGTCTCAGCTGCTGTATCAGAAAAACTTTACAGTTTTTCCTCTTTAGATCAAAAGGCCTGAAATTCCCGTCATAGGGAATCTTGCCTTCGTCATTGCGAACAAGAGGTATAGCACATTCTAAATGTGAGTTCCCCATGATGCCACAAGACAAGCAATAGAATGGTAGCTTCTTATATTGAATGTCAAACCATTCTAGTGTTGCATCCTTCTTGGTCTTTAGTCGTACTCCTCTGCGAATAGGCTTTGAGACCTCAATGGCCACTCGAGCACGAAGAAAAGGGCCACTAGCCTTGTCGTCTTTGTCAACATCCATCTTCTTTACGATGCCGATCAGGCTCATGGCCCTTTCACTTTTGCCTTTGTTCATCCACCCCAGCGGGAGATCTAAGATCCTCACCTAAAAGTCCATGCGATCATAACGGATCTCTGAGGGCTTAAGGTATGCATCATACTTACGTAGGATCACAATATGTTTACCAACCAGCCACGGAGAGTTGCCTAAGGCCCTCTCCATGTCCTGCTTAAAACCGAATTCAACGACAGAGAGATTATCTTCTTTCTTCCCATCATTCGAATCTTCAGACCTACTGGGTTTCCCCACGCTGGCCTCATGGCACCATGAATCGTCAGGGCGTGCACGATCGTCGGCGAGAGCACCTTGCCCAGCAAAGCCCATTCAACCGTGGGGTTTGCTTCATCCTCATCATCGCTAAGCATTGCCACCTCCTCCTCCTCTGTGGTGAGGTTTAGGTTTTGCAGCAGGTCAGCGACGTTGTCATCAGCACCCCTTGAAGAGCCACTTTCGATCGTAGCCATGCCTTAGATCGGAAGGGAAAAGGGTTGTGCTCCGATCAGTCAGAAATGTAGCACACCAACACAATCCCAACCTGGGGTTCCTAAGCGACGCCTCTAGAGGGAAGTATGTGGTCGGCGGCGCCAGGGATGGATAACCGACGATTTGCGGTGGTCACCGCCGACTGGGAGTCGGTGGGTGGGGCGGGGACGCCCGCGCCCGAGTTGACACCGGCGGGAGCGGACCTGGATCACCGGGAAAGCGATCTAGGTCGGGGTCGGAACTGCAGTCGCCATTCGAGTCGCCCTTCGTGGTCTTCGGAATTCACGACCAAAATAGGGAGCTAAATCACATGAGTTATATTGAGAGGACCTTTAACGACAGCTGTTTCACTCGGGGGCAAAAAGAAACGAAGAAAACGACCCTGGTGTGAGGTTGATTTGCGTGTAATAGTTGTCCTTCTTTTATACTGTTTTTATTTTTATTTTTTGTGGTGAATATCAAAAATAAAACCTTTTTGTGTCTTTCATAAAAGAGAACAAAGGATGATTAAAGACAATAGTGTGTAAATCATTAACGAAGAGCAAACGACATCGTAGCTGGTATGACACATCATTGATGAAGCCACGATTAGGTCACAGGCTCGGTTCATCACTCATGGGCCTGTTGCCCAAAACACGTAATAGTTCAACCAATTCAGGCGAGCAACTGGTTGGTCGCGAATAACTGATCATGTAATTTTCCTTTTGCTTTGCCTTGTAGAAAGGTGTTCGACTTCGGATGAACTATTCTAATGCTATGTATTTATTTGTCTTAAGGAAATACATGTTAAGGCATAGTCGCTATAAAGACAATAGGTCACTCAGCTTGGTGCTCACATGGTGATTTACTTACTTCTTTAATTTTATTAGTAACACCTCTTGGGAAAAACCAGGTCACCCAAACAAACATGGTACATTCACTAGTGGAGAACTAGGCATCCATCCATCCATCGATAAAAATTAAGATCACACACGAAAGAACACACATGACTAATGACTGAAGGAGTAATTAGTCTGATTTGTCCCGGACCAATGGTCACATTCGATGGGGACTCGTTAGTAGCGATTGGTGATACTACTGGATCAAGAGCCCCTTTTGATCCTGGTTGTAACAGCTACTTTCTGTGGAAGGATTCTGTCGGACATTTAGCCCCATAATGAGCTTTGGACTATTTTGTCCCCGTTTGTAACACAAACCAGGACTAAATGGTGAGTATTAGTCCCAATTGGTCTTACTTTTTGTTCTCACTTGAGCTCTTATCATTTGCTCTATTGGATTGTGCTTTCATTCCTCTCTTTTCTACCCTCATTCCTCTCTCTCTCTCTCTCTTTCTACAAAACATGTCCCCCCTATGTTCGGAGGAGTTCCATTGCCACAAAATCAAACTAGTTAGTCATTTTAGAGACATATGTCACCCAAAAATGAAAATCTGGTTTGTCAAATTAGAAAACTCTCCTTTTTCCATACCTAAACCATCAAAAAATGTCCATCAAAAGACATATACACTTCAAGTGCACAAACTTTAAATCTTCCAACCAAGCCATATTTTGTAAATTCTCTTAATCAGGATTGGATCAACATTTATCTCTTCATTTAATTTTGACAACTTCAACCCTTGATCTATTGCCATGGACCCTTTTTTGGACACATACAAGTGCAATCCACTTAAGTTCACAAGTCATCAAATTTCTCAATATATTCCAGAATGTACGGTATAAGGATATTCCATGACACTTGAAACCTCACCTCGGTTCAACCCCATTGTGAGTTTCTTCACCCTAGATATATGTTATATACTTATATGGCGCCAAGTATTGCTTTCCTTTTATCTTTCCTGGTATCTCAAAGCATTCTCTTTGATCAACTCCTTCATCAATTGACATCTTGTGTCTCACATTCAGTTGTACCTAAAAATTTGCATTGAAAACATTTATCATATTGACCTTTCTTCTCATATTTATTAACCATGATATGAAGTATCATTTCTCCATCACAAGCATTCTACCATAAACATTGTATCACATCTCTATTTTTGACTTGGTGTTGCCACGTTATCTTAATTTAATGTCAATTGATCAAATATTTGTTTTCAAACAAAACATGTCCCATCAATGATACCCTACTAATCACATGCAATTTCCAAAATTAGAGGTTACTTGATTGATCAACCTTTCAAACCTCTTCCAATATTTCCACCATTGCTTAACTATATCAATCATATAGGTCCAATAAGCTCAATAAAACATTTGTCTCTCCAAGGAAAATGGCTCTAGGCCATAATAATATTAATGATTAACGACAACATGGTCATAATGAATAATGTGTTTGCAAGATGTACCTTTGTAGGTATTTATAGGTCCCAAGGATGAAATCAAAAGCCATCAAAATGAGAAAAAAAGAAAGACTTAGAAGAATTTATGAGGGCTTGTAAGTCTTACAAGACCCTCCTTCAACCACATTTGTGGAGTGCGTGTCGCACGTTGAGAAGGAGGAGAGGCCCTTCGCATTTTTTTCGAAGCTCTACCTCGTGAAAAGCGGAGAGGAACTTCCAAGCCCTGTTTGGTTTCCACAAGTTTTCCCCAACTACACATCACATCAATCTTCAGACACTAATTAGGAGTATTAAATGTGGATTAATGACAAAATTCATTCTATAACCCCGAAATTGTGAGACGATTCTAATGAGCCTAATTATGTCATGATTAGACAACATTAGTGCTACAGTAAATAATATATAATGATAGATTAATTAGGCTTAATGGATTTGTCTCATGATTTCTCATCCATTTGTGTAATTAGTTTTGTAATTAGTCTATGTTTAGTCTTCCTAATAGGCTTTGAAAGGGGCCCCAAAATTTTTTGCCCAAAAAAATTGGCCAAGTGGCGTAGACTCACTTGAGCTTGGAGAAGACTCGTTGGTTATCCTATAGAGTTACATTACTGAGAGCTTATGCCCTTGCACGAGCATACCCTTGAGAGGGGCTCCAACAATGAGCATTAGTGGAAAGCTTTATTTTCTGATACACTAGTAAAAATCACCTTGTCACCATGTTGGGAGTTTAGCTTCTTGACCTCATTTACCTTTTGCATTTCATATTGCACTTTACATTATGTGTTTACCTTTCCTATAATTTTCATGTGTGGTTTATAGAATTAGAACCTAGGGTACAAAACTTTTGTGGTAGAGGTAGCAATACATAGAAAAACCTAATGCACACCTAGATAGAAATTGGAATAGGTTTTTATGTGCTTGGAGCCTTAGTAACACCCAATTCACCTCCTATGTTGCGCTAGTCCAGTACATGTGTTGGTCAGAGAAGCCCATAACCATTTATAGGAAAGACCATTGGGTTCACATCATGGATCCTACCCACTAGAGGTGGCCCTTTTGATATATATAGAGTATTCCTCTCCAAGGTGTTACCTTCGATGTAGACAACTTCAAAACATTCTACAGTTCCATCTTTGGTAGGCCAATACTGGCAAGGTTCATGGTGATCCCCAACCACATCTATCTCATTCTCAAGATGCTAGCTCCCAAAAATGTCATCTCCATCTTTGGCAACATAGGGACATCCTACAACTGTGACATAGAAGCCGTGCAGCTGGAAAATTCCATCATGATGATCGTCGAGTCCATGAAGGTGGACTAGAACCAGATGATGATCTTGGAGACCAAACCAACACCCTTGGCGTTGAAGCCCAACTAGCAAGTCAAGGTGGTCTTCCTCATCCCTGATGACCCCTCCAAGATGGCTCTCATCTGGATCAACATATCTACCAAATACGAAGATACGGTCACTAGCTTCCTCAAGGTCAACATAGACATATTCGCGTGGAAACCATCTTATATGCTCGGTGTCTCGCGGGAACTAGCTGAGCACTTCTTGGCACTACCTACCAGAGGTGATCCACCATCACCTCAAAAAACAACTTCGTAAAGACTAAAGACGAAGACAACTTCATCGTTGACCTCGCTGAAACCTTTGATAACCTTTGGAGGTATCAATGGAGACTTAACCCGGGCAAGCGCGCCTTTGGTGTATCATTAGGAAAAAGCCCATGAGCTTCATGGTTAGCTAACATATGAGGCATCAAATCCAACCCTGTCAAAGTGGACACCATTAGGAACAAAGTGCCACCTGTAGAACAATAGGACATCATGAAGCTCACAAGCATGATGATGGTTGTTAGCCACTTCATCAGTGAGCTTGGCAAAAATGAACTCCTCTTCTCCAAATTGCTCAAGAAGGCGGACAAATCTGTGGGCAATGATGAGGTCTGTAAGGCCTTCGAAGAGTTAAAACATTTATCTCCAATCCTCCCATCTTAACGACCTTGATCGACCAAGAAATGCTCCAACCATACATCTCTGTGACGACTCATGTCGTCAGCATGGTGCTAGTTCTAGAGCGTGAGGAGCCACACACACACACAGGGTACTATGTAAATGAGGTTCTAAGCGACTCAAAGGTTTGCTACGTACAACCTTGGAAATTTCCTTACACAATTCTGAGTACTTCATGTAAGATCTACCACTCCTTTTCAAGTACACAAGATCCGAGTTGTTTCTTAGGACTCACTTGGTGAAATCATGCACAACCATGACGTCCATGGCCAAGTCGTCAAATGGTCCTAAGTACTTCATGTAAGCTCCACCACTACTTTCAAGCGCACAAGATATGAGTGGTTTCTTACGACTCGCTTGGTGAAATCATGCACAACCATGACATCCATGGTAAGTCGTCAAATGATCCGTTTAGATCAGAGAATTTGACCTCAAATTTTACCACGACACGTAATCAAGTCCCAGATCCTAACCGACTTTGACGATGTACCCTCTTTAGAGAGCTACTCTCTTCAGAGAGGCCAGCATTAGACAATGTACTTTGACGGTGCCCTCAACCTTGAATGGGCTGACATGACCCTCGTATCGTTATCTCTCTCCGTCCCAAAAAGAATGTCATGCTAGAAATTTTAGGACACAAGGGGGTAAACTGACATCGTTTGCCTTTTTTTATTTATCATATTTGGTATTAATTGATTGTTGCATGCCCACATACGCATGCACACATGCCAAATTAAGTAAAACGACGTGCTTTTTGGACAAATTTTGAATCCTAAAACGATAATCCTTTTTCGACGGAGGTAGTATATGATTAGACACCTTCCCTCAAAGGTTACAACCAAACAAACCCTTTTAACACAAGTGCTTTTCCTTTTCCAAAACAGGACCCATCGTTATGTCGTCGTGTACAGCAGGTATAGTTATGTGGCTGTTATTAACCGGGCGTGCAGCGGTGCTAGGTGTCTGCCCTTTTTCCCCAACTTGCGTGGGTGTATTATTTCTCATTTGCATCGTGCACAAAACCCAGCCACAAAAGGCCGGGGCATGTCAGCATGTGGATAGGTTGGGGTTGGGATGTCGACAGGCCGGCAAGCAGCGACGGACTACGTGCAGAGTGGAGACACGACGTGGGTGCCGTGGTGGCGATGGTCTGTCTCGCTCCGTCGCTCGTGTCGTGTGGGATGGACGGACGGACGGACGGACGGAAGGGCCTGCTCCACGAACGGGACGCCGGACTGATGTGGATGGAGGCCGACGGCTGCTCGCTCCATCGTGGCTCTGCCTGGGCCAGCGATCATAATTGAAGGTCTCGATCGACAAGACTACCGTGTCCGTGCGCATGCCCTACCGCTCACAGTACGTAGGGATTCTATATTTTTTATAATCTCTCGGAAATGTTCGTGTTACACTCGACCCTATTTTTTTTACAATGGCCGTCTTTGGAGAAATAGCCTAAAGCTATTTTGAGGGTTAAAGTTTAGTCTAAGAAAATAGCTCTTTAATAAAATAGCTCTTGAGTTGTTTGGATCCAAAAGCTATTTGAGCTATTTGACCTCCCCCTCTCTCCCCTGCCTTTAGAAAAAATAGCCCAATTAGCATATATTTTAGGTATACTTATTTTGGGTGAGCTAGTTGCAAATAGCTCTAAAATAGCCCACATGTTTGGTTGCTATTTGAGCTATTTAAGTTAAAAAGGGGTAGGCTAAAAAATAGCTCATGGATTCAAACACCCCAATGAGAAAGATTATATTCCGGTTCCAGATATTTTGTTTTAAAAAATGCACCATATCACAAAAGGTATAGAGTGGCAAATGTTCGAAAGGAATATACATGTAGCCAAAACATCATAAAATTTGATGTAAAAAAAACACAGAAAACACAACTAGAAAAAGTTCTCCATCGCTATATTGTTTTATTTTGAACGGACGGCCACAGGGTGTGCCTGTTTCATTGATATAGAAGAGATTTACAGGTCGGGATCCGGCACAGAATAATTACAGGTGTAATTACGTTCTAGCGAAAAGGATCGCAAGATCATTCGCCCCCGCGGCTATTCACGCCAACGCTTCGCTCTTAATTTTCGCAACTGTGGATGTTGGTGCAGCCTCTCTGCGGTTGAAGACTCTGTCATCTCTCCTTCCAGACCTCCCAAATGACAAGTAGGATAAGCGAACGCGCCCCTTTGCGCGGCACCTCAGGTAGATTTGAGAGGTTCTTCCACCATCACCGTGGCGATCTGCTTGCCGGCCATGTCGTCGGCCTGAGTTCGGTGTGGCGAAGTAGTTCGGTGAGGCCTGCCCACTTCGCCACTAAGTCCCGGACTCTGTGCGTGTAGCGGCAAGATGCCAAGAGATGGTGCGCGGTCTCCATTGTTTGTCTAAAGGGGGGCAAGACGGGCAGTGGCCCCACTCCCTGCGCGCTAGTCTGTCAGAAGTCCACACTTTGTTCTGCAATATCAACCAAGCGAAAAGTTTGCACTTGAGGTGCCCAGGTTTCCCAAATGATGGCTACATCCGGAGCGGCAACGCAGCCGTTGAACTGCGCAATGTAAGCTGAGGCCGCAGTATACTCCCCGTGTGGGGTTAGGGTCCAAGTGATGCGGTCCTCCTGTTCCTGTCGCAAGGTCTTTCTTATCCTCAGTAGGTGAAATCGAAAACAAGTATGAACCAATCATATGATGAATAAGAAAAACAACTTCATCATCTGTTGCTTGACGCTCTGACCACAAATTTAAGATCACAGCAAAAACATCATCGCCCTGTTCGCTTGGCTTATCGGTACTGCCGTAAGCGTGAACTTTTCTCTCATAACAAACCAGCACCAGCCATCAGCCAAACGAACAGACTGTGTTTCGATAGATATACAAGTCAAACCAGTACCTGTTAAAGAATTCGAGTTGCACAATAACCGCACGAATTGCTGCAGCACTCAAAAATCTCCAAAAGGCCAAAACGACGTCTCCACCAAGAACAGAGTATAATCAGTATCATTAATATTTGTTACAAATTAACGGAGTACGTGGACAGTAAAAGAGGCTGAAAGGGTACCACGTGACGACAGTAAAAAGTGGCTGACAGGCGGTGAGATATCAGAACAAATTGGTAACACGCAACAGCTAAAGCAACATCTGAGAAGCAAACCACTAGCAACATCAATTCCATAGCAATCCACGAAAGCATTACCGAAATAATAGGGTCATGTCACACTGATCTTGAGAACGACACACGGATTTAATTATTTGAGGGAGCCCAACCAACTGATTGGGACGCCAACAGGCAACAACATGCACCTTAGCTGGAGCGTGATGTAAACCAGAAGTCGATAAGAGTCGATGTCAGAGAAACAGCAACAAAATATAACTTTGCTGATCTGCTGGATTTCTTATACATACAGCTGCACCTGCGCGGCAACACAAGATACATGACGCCCCAACTCGTCATGCTAGCCGCTGCACCGGTGCAGCAGTACTTACATGGTCAGCTGAAGTAACCCTTCCCCAACAAAGTCACATCTAAATTTTTATGTAAAGCTGCAGCATGCGCTCAACAGTTTATCACCAACAAACAGAGCGGTCGGTCTAATTACAGCGGCTCCAGAGCTCAGGATCACCAAGATTCCACCTCCAAAGCCATACCCTCCTGAGTAAATTAGAACCAAAAGCCTAACAGCTAAGAAAAATCTACAACAATTACAGCAAAGTTTCTTCTTGCCTCGCAACCCCGCATCATTGTCGTTGGGATGAATCCATCAGTATAGTCCAGTGAAGGAAGAACACCCAGCCCAAGTTCTGCCCAAGTTCTAAGTTGAGGTACCTCTGTAAGTATGGATAATTCCACAAAGTTCACATGATTAGCAACATACAGTAAGAAATCAAACAGGTCTCAAAAGTCAAAATCAAACTACTTACATGCTCACCGCGGACAAATCGTTGCAAACTGATCTCCTTCACAGCCCTCATTGCCACGATAATTGCTTGAATGTAGATCTTTCAGGGTCCCAACTGCCATCAGGTTCTTTCCTCTTTGTTCCTACAACTGGCCTTGGGTAAATCCTTCCTTGCTCCTCTGTCAAGCCATGTGGGGGTTGGATCAAATTTTGTCTAATTTGTAAATGTGCCCGTTCATCCTTTCCTTCTAGATCTATACTGCCAGGGCCTGAGTTAAGATCAAGGCCCTGACTTTCCCATTTACGATTAGTGTCGCGTCCACTGCTGCTGCCGCCCTCAGCAAGATTTATTGCATACTGCCTTGAATGATGGGCAGGTAATGCACCTGTTGTCCCAACAAGCGAGGGAGGAATGGTTGGAAAAAACGGACTTCCAGCAGGTGCAGAATTGGCAAATGTTGTTGATCCAATTGAAAATGCCGGTGTTTGAAGGTGAACACTGGGAGGAAAAGCAAATCCTGCATACGGTGGATATGCAGGCTGATGAAAAACCATTGTTGGAGACGATGAAATAACTGGAGCCCTGCTGGGATCACCTCCAAATTGGCCACTTTCAGCTGTAGGTACAATAATCCGCTGGGTTCCAGGCGCTGCCTCAATTGGGTAATGCTGTTCTCCTCTAGAAGGCAAAAACGATTGCATTGGTACTGGACCACAAGGGTTGGCAGAGGCAAACCATGGTGATATATTACTCATGGCAGCATTATTCATCCTAACACCAGGAACTTGCGGTAGGAATTGAATACTTCCTGTATTTTTAATAGGTAAGTTCTTTGGTGTGGGTTCAATGCCAGCATCATCAAGTCCCGGCCCACTATTAAGATCAAAGTCTCTCGAGCTATTCATGCCAGTATTAGAAAAGACTCCAGGTAATGCTCTTGCTGGTAACAGCGGGACTTCAACTCTGTACGCAGCATTTGGTACAAATTGGCCATTGTCTGCAACTTCATCAGCTCTGTTCAAATCAAGCTCAATGCCAGCACTTCGTGAAGAGCCATCACGACTTCTGGTATTTCCAGATTCAGAACAAGTAGTCTGTGCAGAACTCTGCGGGACATCTTCCTCAAGAGCTTGGTCATCTGCAACATTCAAATCAAAGCCAAGGGTGGGACGAGACTGCTTCCCAGCAGCATGAGATACTGGAATGTCACGTGTGGTGACAGGCATCTCCGAAACCTTCCTCGGTTCAGCAGGACGAAATGCACTTGTAGCTGCTGAACCTTTCCACCCGATCTCAGGTTTCGCTCTTAGTAGGTTATCAGGAGGAACAAAGGGTCCTTTAGCTGGAGCAGCTACTGTTATTGGAGCCGGCTGCAGCCCACTTGTAACAGTTGAAGTGAATGGCGAAAGCCCAGGTAAATGGATCGCTGAGGTAACAGGCGAGACAGCTAGCTCAGACTGATGCCCGTCATCCCCAGGTATCCCTTCATTCAAGTCAAAGTCAAGCTTGGCTGTAGCATTTGACTTTGTGCAAGCAGCTAGAGAAGAACCCTCATCTGATGAGACTAGGTCTTCTTTTCCGTCCTCTTTTCCACTCACACCATCACTGGATTTCTTTGAACTCTGCTTTGCACTATGCTCACTTTGCTGAGAATTAAGACCTTCTGATTTTACATGAATATTGGATTCACTGGAACTGTCTTTCGATTCTTTCATCTCCTTAATCACATTTGCCACACCAAGTGAGGCCACTGCTCCTACTTGTTTGGTAACATCAGCCAAAGAGGAAGTAGCTTGTTCCTTCTTTTCATCCTCATTCTGCACTGTGTTACTACCTCCCACTGCATCAGCCTTTTTCACCTCTGCAGCCATCATATCTAATTTGCCAGAAATACAGTCACGTCTATCAAAGGCTCGTGGGTGGTTATTATTAGTTGACTTTAACAAACCCTGGGCTTGTTTATCAGCAGCTGACAATGACGATTCCCCGGCAAGGATCAATCTTGAATTTCTATTTGAAACAACCAAGCTACATGGGCTACCCAATGCAGATTCAACAGCACTATCTTTGGCTGTACAACCATCTTCAACTTTTCTATGGACAGTACAGGCATCCCGATTTTCACCTGCAGATGACTCGATATTAGACACACAGACAACTTTAGTATTAGTTGAGGGGTACAAATTGGAGTTATGATCATGTTCACCTTTGGAATCGACTGAAGCAGGTTGAGAGTTGCATTTGTTTGCACGCCCTTCATGTATTTCAACTTTGACTGAAGATCCAACTGCTTTAGGATTCGCTAGCTCGGGAGATAGCACAGTTTGGCATTGTTCCTCCTTTGCAACCAAAGGAGCACCATTTCTCACTTCCTTCCCCACAATTACTTTCTTAGCATCTGTCAGCCCTGGATCCTGTGATGGAGCCATGTCACTTTCTACTTTAAACTTTCCAGTACTGTCACCCTCACAGACCAATTTCTTTGCAGATGAACTTCTGGGGGAAGAAGATGGGGAAACCAATTCAGATTTAGATATTTCTCCTGCCACACTAGCAAGAAGATTCATAGCTGTGTCATCTCCAGCTTGCAAGGAATGACTAGCTTCGGAGTACTTGATTTCAATCAGAGCGTTCATTGGGCTGAATGAATTTGCCACCTTGGTTTCACTTGAGGAGACAACTTTTTCGTTCATATATGAGCATGCAACTCGCGATACATGTGCATCCTTAACAGAATCATCAGGAGTCCTGCTGTTGTCATCATCTAAGATAGCACATGGTGATTTATCACCTTCCTCGGCTCCTTTAATATCATTGCTATGCCAAGACTCTGCATTAGCATCAGAAGCTAAATGAGGCCGAGAACTTTCAGTCTTCATTTTCACTCTGCGATCAGTCTGCTCATGTCTATCTGCGACCACAGGAGATGAAGCTCTACCCCCAGTAACAGATGGGTCCTCGAAAGATCCTCCACTTGCACTTCTAGCAGGACTACGAGTAGGATTTGATAACCGAACAATCAATCTATGACTGTTACTGTGATCAGCTGGAGTATCAACTCCTTTTTCAGAAGCCGTTCCAGTTTGAGATGATTTATCCTGCAGCGAAGATCGATCAAGGGAGACAGATCTTCCTGTGGATGCTTCCTTCAGATTCCCTGAAACAAGACCATTGTTTGCCCTCCGATGGCTCCGTGAAGAACTTCCAGAAGGTTTACTAGCACCACCAGAAGCAGCAGTTGAACTTCTCGCATCCTTTGATGGCTCGCTAGAGCATGACTGGCTGTTGTTCGGTGATTGGCTTGAACTGCTGCTTTTCTCTTCTTTCACTGTAGGTAGCTCAGAACCACCAGCCCCACCAGTTGATTTACAGGTCTGGTCCTTCAAATTGGTGGCAACATTTGTTGGTTGCACATGTTGTAGTTTTGATGAGGCAGATACCACAGGATTCAACTTCGCAGCAGCATCTGTGCCCCCAGATTTATCAGTCAAAACTTTTGATGATGAAACAGTGGGCACCGGATTTTTCGGACTGGTCTCGCTTGAGCCGCCTCGCTTGTTTGCAGCATTTGAAATTTCTTGGAAACCTGTTTTTCCTGACCAGGAAACAGATTGACCAGAGACTAAATGCTTCGCATCATTTGACTTCATTTCAGCATCAACACGCTTCTTCCAGTTCTCAACAAGACACTTAGCTTTCTTCTGAATGTCCATATTTTTATGACTGCGCAGATGATTGACAGATTTCCCAATACTACAACTTTGCAATGCACTGAGATTAATAGGCAATTTCGCTAGTGCGCGGAGCAGGGCCAAGAGAAGTTCATCAATAGGTTTATCTGCTTCTTTAGGACTGCTCCCATCACCAGACTTCCCTTTGTGTGCCTCTTGAAGCCAACTGTCCAACACGGGTAGGCCTCTTGATTGCACAAATCTGCCAAGGCAATCAAGACTCTCGGTAGCAGCAATAACATCAGCAAGTACAACCCGGCCGGCGAGGTCTATCTTTTGCTCAGTCCGATCAAGTTGCATAAGATGTACAAGCTTGTCAACTGCTTCTGCATTTGGAAGTCCACCCTTTTCTGTTATCTTTGCTACCTCGGACTTTATATCTTCCAAGTTAAAGCTTCCAGGCTCACTGTCATCAACCTTAACGAGACGATCCCGGTCCCGCTTAGCTGGATCAATTCCCTGTTCACCTCTATCTCTCTTCTTCCCTTTAGATAAACCACCATTCTGAGTACCATCTGAAGAGGTCTTCGGTTGTTGGGAAACTGATGGACCATTTAACCGCTTTGGAGAGCGTCCACCTGACTGCACTGCAGCACGCATTTCTACCCTTGTTCTGTGTAGAAGCCGATTTACTTCTTCCTGACGTTCCTGGTCATAAATTTCGTGTGTGAAGCAGGATATGTGAATATATAATAGTTAAACAGGAAAGAATTAATCAACCTACATTAATATAATCCTGGTCAGTAAGCCACCATAAGCACTTGTTGTCAATATCGTATACACGCCAGCATACAAATGAAGAAATTCCAGCTGGTAGCTCAATGCCTTTACGTAAAAAGGCAACTTTGCAAGGATGCAGAAGGGAAACAGCAGATGCTTCGTCCTGGTGGAAAGAGTAGAAGATCTCGTTTGGTGCAGCGTTGAGTTGGATGCCCTTGTTAAGCTTCACGTCAGCAGGTCTATAAAGCCAACTAACACGTAATTTGGGATAGCCTTCTTCTTTTTTCTCAATCCAACGTATCAATCCAATAAATGGAGGAACATCAACAGCCCGAAAAAGAGCACAATCGCCAACTCGAATCTCGCGCCCGTCCTGGAAATTAAAAAGTAATTGATTATATTTTTTTTGCAACATGAGGCATCAACCATCTCCATTCTCTTGTAAACTTGGTGTACAAGCTTAGCAATTGCAACTACCCTGTGTGCATTAAATTAGCAATCAAAGAATCAAATGAACCAACAACGGTAAACTGAGTGATTGCAATGATGACCAGCAGAAGCAAGGTATGTATTGTGCCATTTGAGCAAGTAACAATATCACTGTACCATGAAACTAAATAGTGCTACACTTTACACACACATTCACTAGAAGGCACTTTCCCATGATCATTTGTTAAAAAGAGAGGGTGAATTTTATCAGCAGTCCTTAACCTTGTCCCATATAGGTACAAAACAAATTGACCCACTTCATGACAGGTAAACCAGGCCCAGAAACCATACAGCATAATTTATTAAGGCAAACCAGATCGTCATGCAGTCCTCAAACTCTCAAATTGTATATCTGAGGCCTTTAACTTGTCCGGGTTTTCAGGGTCCGAGCCAGTCCAAATCAGCCCCATCTGCCTCTATGTAGTGTGCCACCAGCTACCATGCGCCAGTGTGGAAGTCTCAACTCTAGTGCAGATGATTTGTGATTAGAGAAGATGCCCTCCTAATACTTGAGTTTTTTCAACAATTTCCTTAAATGTGACTTTCTACTAGATACTATATGCAGGTATGATTCGCGTGACTGCCAAGCCACGCAGATTAACATGCCATGTAGGCAGATGGTACTGACTTAGGACCTACCTGAAAATACGGGAGAAGTTTAAAGTCACAATAAAGCAATTTGAGAGTTTGTGGACCGTGATGAGCACCCAGGACATGCTTAGGGGCTGCTGACGAAATTCACTAAATAAGTTAAATAGTCATTACCACTCCTCAAAACAGTAGGCAGAATGATATGCCGAAAACCCTTTTTCTCACAAGCGTGCAAGCAACGAGATCCTTCCGTGTATTATTGCCAAAATTGTCAATTTGATAGCAATTCACGGAACTCAATACAATCATTCCAAAAGAAACTCCATTTAAATATGTCCATACTAGCATGTTTGCAGTTATCAGTAACATGGAAACTAGTTTACTGAACACAAAACTTCATGGCACGTTTCAATCCTATCGCTCTAGTATAGCTCTGTCTAGACAGGAAATATATAGCAGGTATTGCGCAAGCGGAAACAAAATGGAAACATAATGATTTGACGAGGTAAATATCATTCTCGGTTGGACTAAACACGTGAAAGGTTAACCAAGCAAATTCCAAAGCTACACCCAACAAAAAAAAAAGACTCACCTTTATAAACGAGTCGTGTGACACTGGGCGAGGGGATTCGACGCAGTCCTGCTTCCGCGCCGCCGATTCCGGCGGATAAGAAGTCGTCCGAGACGGGGGAACAGAAGAGCTGGGAGGGGAAGAAGGCGGTCCCTGTGCCGGTGGTGGTGGAGCTTCTGCCTCTACGCGAGCGGCTGGCCACATGAGCCGGACGAGACGCCGCCTCCTGCCGTCGCACCCCTCAGCGCCGCGGCACCCATGCATATCCGGCCCGCTGCATCTTCCCCGACGGCGCCGCCGATCCCTCCTCCTCGCCGAGCTACGGCGCCGCGCCGCGCCACCATCACCAGATCGCCGGCGGCAACCCTAGGCCCTCCGAAACCCTAGATCCGCGGGCCTCCGCTGCGCGCGCATCCGGAACGCCCGAATTCGCGTCCAATCGGCCGATTCGGGCGGACCGCCTCGCCGGCGGGGGCTCGAATCCGGCGGAATCGGCGGGCTCCGGTCGGGCTCGATTGGGAGGGGATTTGGGGATTCCGGGGCGGGGTCAGCGGAGCGGGCTGGGCGCGGGGGGTTGGACTCGATCCGAGGTGGGGTGGAGGAGGGGGATGAGAGAGAAAATTTCGGCGATTCGTGAGATCGCGGCAGGGGGCAGGGGGGGCAGAAGGGCAGAGCGCAGCAGAGAGACGGCGAGCGATGGGGGGAGGTCGGGTCGAGAGGTGGGGAGAGAGAAGGGATGGATGTGTCGTCTCCTCGTCCGCCGTCCTTGCAGAGCGGAGAGGAAAGCAAGGAGGGGCAGTTTCGACCATGCACACAGTGACCGCAGGCGCAGAGGGAGCTTCTTCTGTGCGGGGGGCCTGCGGGACGGCGACGGCGTTTCCTTAACATGTGAGGTCACTGCACATTTACATCGCACGATGCGAAAGTCAAGGCACCATATCAGGCACGGCTTTGTGATATGACACTAGTTCGATGCTCGATATCTATAAAACTTATATAGATGAGGCCACTTCAAGTCGTGTTTCGATTTCTCTCAACACGCAAAGATTTCACGTCATCATCCACTATGCGCTACGTCACCATCCACTATACGCCACGTCATCATCCACCAAATCACATATTTATGTCTTCAATCGATTTTTTGTGGCTTATAGCATGTATATCACACCACAAAATTCTTTTCGATGATTTTAGAATGATTCACTTTCAACAAAATAACATACTTTCATATATAATGAATTTACAAACAAATATTGCCATGTAATATCTTTGGTGTCACTACTTTCACATTTCACCTTAAAATTTTGTTTAAAAAATTCTCGCAAAGAACGCGCGGGTATCACCTAGTTTTTTTTTATTTTGCAAACCTTTTAGTAATCTTAAAAAAATTGATTTCTACCTCCAACGGAATAGTATGTCGTTATTATACTCCATAAATAAACCAACTATTTTGGTCACAGCTATGTCAAGGGTGACAAATCACAAATTACTAGCACATTTCTTGTCTTGGCAAGTTGGCAACCAAGAGTAGTGTGGCAGTGCCCGAATGAATTTTATATTGTTTTCACTTTTCACACCAATGGCGGCATGTAAAATGGACTTCTACTATAAAATTGAGAATTTTAATCTAAAATTCTAGTTCTTGACGTTGTCAAGCGAGCCCGAGCCCTCGTCAATGCGGAGCATCGCGACGGCGGGGCTTGAGCGAGCATAACCGGTCCAACGGGAATGGTGGCCCGCGGTCCTCCCCCTTCCTCGTGAAGCGGCACCACCCCTTGTCTCCATGGGCGCCGACGCACACCTCTTATCCCCCCCCTCGCTCGCGGTCGTCTAGGAGTGTGTGTAGACCACATGCAGTGGAGCAATAGATCCATGACCGGTTTGGGCTGGCGACAGCAGACCCATGACGGCTCGATCTCGGCGTCCCTCCCCACGACTGCTTGAGAGCACCACGATTCATCGTGTGTACCTACGACTCCACCGTGCGGACCCACTTCCATCCACTACTCGGCGTCACGTCCCCCATGGCAGCCAGCGACCCAGAGGCATGGGGCTACGCGCAGGCACTCGACAGGCGGCTCCACCTCGTCAGGACACGAGTAGAATACAGTGGCGGTGGGAAGCGAGGAAGGACAGGGGCCACCGCTCCCTGTAGTCGGTGTCCACCGCTCCCTCAACCGCAACAGCGGCACCCGCCGGCCTCATCCTCGTTGCACTGGGAGAGAGAGGGAGGGAGGAGGTCGCGACCGTCGGTAGGAAGAGGGCAACAAGGAGAGAGATGGAGGGGTCCATAACGAAATAGAGGCTTGAGCTGATTTCCCACTCGAGTTGAGACCTAATTTTAGGCCTATATTTTTTACAATCTGCCATGCAAATGGGTTTTGTGAGCTTCAATTTGCAAGCCCTACTGTAGTTGCTCTTATAATGAGCCGATCAAAATAGTTAGCTCCTGAAAATATAGTGTGACGAGCTAATGTTAAATATTACAATAAATAAATATTACATGATTTTGCATTTGTCAATAGAAAATTGACTGTCATAATTATGTTAGAAAACCAGAGGTTCTACCCCAAAAAAATAAGTGTGAGGAGATTCTAGCAATTACTCAGGGAATAAAATTCTGATCTTAGGCATTTGGTTGTGTGATATGACTCAATAATAATAACCATATATCCAAGTGAATTTTCAGTTATGAACGATCATATTATTGAACTCAAAGGGGAGCGGGGATTTGTATATGATTCGGAATCTGGCCTCTTCTCATATAAATACACCAATATGTGTTTTTTCTAGGGGCACTGCTAGCGCCTGGACGTCCGATCCGGGCGCTAGCATCGAACAGGTATGTGGTCGTTAGATCTTAGGATCCTCAATTGTCAGCCGTTAGATCTAGAGTCTACCCAGTAAATGTTGCGAGCGTGTTGCGAACGTATTGCGAGCATATTGCGAACACGGTTACATGCAACATCCAACATCAGGAGTCTTTCTTCTCTCCTTCCCATGTTGCGGCCATGTTGCGAACCGTTGATGCGTGCAACATCCAACATCAGGAGCCTCTTCTCCCTTCTGCTCAACACAACACCCAACACCACATGTCTGCAGCATTGAAACGCAACATCTAGAACATTGAAAAATAATGTTTGCAACACCCAACAACACATGTCTGCAACATCGAGACTCAACATCGAAAATTAATGGTTGCAAACATCCAACATCAGGGGCCCTCCCCCCCGACACAACACACAACATGGCTGCAACATCAAAACTCAACATCCGCGACATCTAAATTAATGTTTGCAACATAAAAAATATGTTAAAAGTAGTTGCAACATCCACAACATTCGAAAATAAACAGTTGCAACATCGGGAATCAAACGTTTGTGTTGGGTGATCAACATCCGCAATGTTGAAAAATCTAGATCTACTTTTGCAACATCTGCACAAAACCCTTGCAACATCCTTGTGAGACATCCGAAACACGTGGGACACACGCTTGCAACATGCACCACAAACCATACCGCGCGTCGTGTCTCCTCGTCGCCGTCGTCTGGACGCCGCGAGCTCCTCCAAGGGAGCCGCGCGCGGGCGTAGACCATCGAGCAGCACACTGGCGGAGGAGCGAGGAGCGTCGCTCGCCGTAAAGAACGATGTAGCCACCGCCCAATGGAGGAGCCACCTCCAGTGGCAGATGCGGTCGCCGCCGTCGCCACACATAGAGAAGAGGGGAGGAGGGGTCCTCGAGGCGGAGGAGCAGGAGGAGGCCATGGAGGAGGCAACGCAATCCGGGCGTGAGGGGCCGCACCGACGCATCCGGGCATGGGGGGGCACCACCTCCGGAGGAGAGCCCGCTGGCGCCCGTTGTTGCCGGTGGAGGAGCTCCCGTCCATGGTTTGCTAGAGAAGAAGAAGAAAAAGGAAGAGAGAGAAATGGTGGGTGGTTGCCTTTTCCTTCCGTAGTGGAGAATAAAGCGTCTGATTTTTTCTCCTCCCTCCGGACGTCTGAGTCCCAGCATTTCCGTTTTTCTAGATATGTGTAAGGTATATTGGGAAAACTTGGTTGTAACTCTTTCCTTTTACATATTTTACAGGGATGCAAAAGGTTGGGTCAAGTTCAAGTCATCGTTCAAGCAAAACTTATCTACAATGATAAACTAGGGATTTTTTTTATTTATTAAGATAAGGCTCTAGGAATCATATCATATACAACCATATATATATATATATATATATATATATATATATATATATATATATATATATATATATATATATATATATATATATATATATATATATATATATATATTATGCACACGGGTGCATTCTATGTACAAAATGCACCCGGAGCCAACTCGGTCGAACCAACCGCACCCACGGGTGCGTGGGCCTATAGACACAACCCACGACGAATCGACCGTCGAGCCGCGGCCCAACCTTCTCTTTTCATCTCATTCCACCTCGTCACAAAGTCAAAATATCTCATTATCCACCGCGAGATCGACACCGAGGCGACCCTCGGTCCGAGGCGAGTTCCACCGCCGTAGCAATGGAGTGCACGCGGAACCTAGGGCGAGCTCCGGTGCGTGCGGGGAGCGGCGGCGTCGGCCGAAGCAAAGCCCCTCACCGGGATCCGTGGCGCTCGGGAGCTTCCAACGAGCCGCCTTGCCGCGCCGGTAGTAGGGGCGCTAGGCCACAACGACCGCCGCTACGGGCGAGTTGGTGCGTGGACCCCAAGGTGACCTCCCGGCGGCGAGCGGCCATGGGTCCGCCGGGTGCGGCTCACCCACATGCGCGGCAACCGGAATGCGCGGTTGCTTCGCGCGCGTCGGGCCGCCGAAGCCGGTGTGCTTGCTAGCAGCTGGCCTCTCACGCGTGGAGTCGCTGGTGCCGTGCGCCGTGCGTGCAGTTGAGGCTTGGTGGAAGCTTTGCTCCGTGGGTGGATGAGGCTGTGCGCTCGTGGTCTTGTGGCGTGTGTTTTTTTACTTGGTGAGACCCACTTAGCTCAAAACGATGCTTTATTTCGTAATCTGACCGATCTAATCTCCTGTCACGCACAGCTAGTGAGCTGGTTTTCGACTTGAAAAGTTCATGTTGCGGAGTTCGAGCGTCTAGCATTGATCAACAAGAAATGAAGCTTCGTGAGTTATCCGTGGGGGACGAGAGGTGCGGATCATTGTCTTAACATTAGTTAGCCCAATGAATTTAGAGTTGATTTTTTTATGTAATCGTATTCATGTAACCATCAGCTTGCTCTTCTCATTCTTAAATAATACGGTAGTGCTTTAGTAGCACACAATGATTCGAGTTGCAATTGATGTACACTCCGGGTTGCGAGTGATGCACCTGATTTTGTACTACCCCTTCAGTTGCAATTGCAACCGGACAGTGATTCGAGTTGCAATCGATGTACACTCCCAGTCGCAAATACTGAGTGCTTCCGCCAGATACTGTAATACCCCTTCAGTTGCGACTGAACAAAGAGTCAAATTGCAATCGGTGTACAATCCGAGTTGCAAATAATGAGTACTTCCGCCTGATACTGAACTACCCCTTCAGTTGTTGCAACCAGACAGTGGTTCAAGTTGCAATCGATCTACACAGCAAGTTGCAAATAATGAGTGCTTCTGCCTGATATTGTACTACCCCTTCAGTTGCAATCGGACAGTGGTTCAAGTTGCAATCGATGTACACTCCCAGTTGCAAATACTGAATGCTCCCGCCAGATACTGTACTACCCCTTCAGTTGCAACCGAACAACAATTCAAATTGCAATCAATGTACACTCTGAGTTGCAAATAATGAGTACTTCCGCCTGATACTGAACTACCCCTTCAGTTGTTGCAACCAGACAGTGGTTCGAGTTGCAATCGATCTACACAACGTGTTGCAAATAATGTGTGCTTCCGCCTGATACTGTACTACCCCTTCAGTTGCAACCGAACAGTTGTTCGAATTGCAATCGGTGTACACTCCCGTTGCAAATACCGAATGCTTCCGCCGTAAACCGCACTACCCCTTCGGTTGCAACCGAACAACGATTCGAATTGCAATCAATTTACACTCGAGTTGCAAATAATGAGTACTTCCGCCCGATCCGAACTACCCTTTAGTTGTTGCAACTATATAGTGGCTCGAGTTGCAATCGATCTACACACGAGTTGCAAATAATGAGTGCTTTTGCTCGATCATTGTACTACCCCTTCGGTTGCAACCCAAAGCGGTGGTTTGAGTTGCAAATGATGTACACTCCGAGTTGCAAATACTGAGTTCTTCTGCTTGATACTGTACTAAGAGACATGGGTCCTCACCGACCAGGGTTTCATCCGTCCCCGACAGGTGGGTCCGCCCTGCCAAACGACCCGCCGACCTGCCAGTGGGCCCTGGCCAAACTGACACGTGGGCCCAGAGATGAGAAGATAGTCTGGCATGCAAGCCAAGGCAGTCCTGGCAGATTATCCTAGTTGAAATTGGAGTAAGCAATCACTTGCAATTACGACCGAGTGTGTATGATTTTTTAATTATTTTTATACCTATTTTATTGTCCAGCTGCGACTAGTTTATTATCCTAGTTGCAATTGGAGGAAGCAACCACTTGCATTTGCGACCAATTGTGCATGATTTTTTTAATTATTAGTATACATATTCTATTGTCCACTTGCAACTACGTTTTTATCCTAGTTGCAATTGGAGGAAGCAATCACTTGCAATTTGCGACTCAATGTGCATGATTTTTCAATTATTTTTTACCTATTTTATTGTCTAGTTGCAACTAGGTTATTATCCTAGTTGCAATTGGAGTAAGCAACCACTTGCAATTGCGACCGAGTGTTCATGATTTTTTTAATTATTATTTTTATCTATTTCTATTATCCAGATGCAACTAGGTTATTATCATAGTTGCAATTGGAGGAAGCAACCACTTGCAATTATGACTCGGTGTGCATGATTTTTTAATTATTTTTACCTATTTTATTGTATAGTTTCAACTAGGTTATTATCCTAGTTGTAATGGGAGGAAACAACCACTTGCAATTGCGATTGAGTGTGCGTTGTTTTTTAAAATATTTCGTACCTATTTTATTGTCTAGTTGTAACTAGATTTATTATCCTAGTTGCAAATGGAGGACCCAACCACTTTGCAATTGCAACTAAGTGTGCATGATTTTTTAAATTATTCTTATACATATTTTATTGTCCAGTTGCAACCAAAAAATGTGACAATGTGCAACGGCTTCTCGTTGTAACCGGACTCTTCGTCACGGTTGTAATTAGTGATGTATGATATTATTACAATAAATTATAGATAGGTACAATATTTATGGTCTTTTCAAATAAAAATCCTTTTACAATAGGCCGAATCCGAATGCTACTCGCTTTTAGGCCGACATTTCGCCTAGGTGGCGCCGCCGGGCACGGTGGCTGGCGTGGTGACGGAGCGCACCCGGGAGGAAGCAGAGGTGCTCGTGGCCGAGGCCGACGTGGAGGAGCGCATCGTCACGGAGATCTTCCACGTGCTCCACCGCGTCCAGATGGACGTCGAGATGGTCAAGACTGCCGTCAAGAAGGAGACCGTCGAAGAGCGCGTCGAGACGGTGCGCGCGCTGCTGGACATTGGTTCGAGTTGCAATCAATGTATAATCCGAGTTGCAAACACTAAGGTTTCCGCCCGATATTGTAATAGCCCTTTAGTTGCAACCGAGATAGTGGTTGAGTTGCAATCGATGTATACTCCGAGTTGCAAATACTGAGTGTTCCCGCCTGATACTATACTACCCCTTCAGTTGCAACCCGGTAGTGGTTCAAGTTGCAATTGCTATGTAATCCAAGTTGCAAAACAAGTGCTTCCGCTTGATATTGTACTACCTCTTCGGTTGCAACCAGATAGTGGCTCGAGTTGCAATCGATGCACACTCCGAGTTGCAAATACTGAGGGTCCCGACCTGATACTATACTACCCCTTCAGTTGCAACCCGACAAAGGTTCGAATTGCAATTGACACACTCCGAGTTGCAAATAAGTGCTTCTGCCTGATATTGTACTACCTCTTCGATTGCAACTGGACAGTGATTCGAGTTGCAATCGATGTACGCTCCGAGTTGCAATAAATGTTGTAGTTGTAACTAGCTTATTTCTTTAGTTGTAACTGGACTAATATCTATGTTGCAATTGAAGGGCGACTAATTATAAGTGTTCTGGTTGCAAATAGATCAATGTTGTAGTTGTAACTAGCTTATTTCTTTAGTTGTAACTAGACTACTATCCTTTTTGCAATTGAAGGACCCGACTAATTACAATTCTGGTTGCAAAAAGATTAATGTTGTACCTGTAATTTTGTGATGACGTGTAACTAACTTATTATTTTAATTGTAATCGTTATATCGACCTAGTTACAATTATTGAATATCTCAACCAGCTTGCAATTTAAGTTGAAACTAGATATATGTTCCATTGCAATCGTATACCTTTTCTTTACAACAAAATTTCTTAGCGAGTCCATTTATTCTTTTACCCACGACCCACCACTAACTCACCGAGACATTTTATTTTTTCACATGACTTCTTCCATTATGTCCTTTTTGTCACGCACATTCCTCTCTCTCTCAATTCTCAAATCTCGATTCTAGATGATGCACATTCCTCTCTCAACTCTCAAATCTCGATCTAGGTTTGCAATTTAGTCCCCACACACTCTACAATCAATGTGCAACCACACCTTATTAACTCGGTTGCAACCGGGTAATTGATACGATTGCAATTATTGTGGTTTGTCCGACATGCATTTGTAGTTGGATTAATGTCGGCCTTTGAGGTAGCAAGCTATCTTAACCGTTGGACATGGCCTAATGGTGGAAAATATATCTCATTTAACTATATTAGTATCTTAATTGTAATTGGGTTACTTGTTCCAATTGCAAATGGAACAACCCCTTTAGTTACGGACGGGGATTCCAGTTGCATTCGACGTATAGTCCGAGTTGCAAATAATGAATACTTTCGTCTAATATTGTACTACCTCTTCAATTGCAATCCGACAATGACTCGAGTTGCAATCAATTTTACACTTGAGTTGCAAACATAGAGTGCTTCCGTCTGATAATATACCACCCCTTCAGTTGCAACTGGATAGTGGTTCGAGTTGCAATCGATGTACACTCTGAGTTACAAATGAATGCAATGAATAGACCAGCAGTTGTAAGCACACCATATCATTAGTTGCAATCATATTTGTTTAACATAATTTTGTATGAGTTACTCAAGTACTTGCTATCACACCGGACCAAATCGGTTGCAATCACACCAAACCAAAGCAGTCAATCTTTTTTGTTGCATTTTTTGCTTAACGGATGTTTTGGACGAGTTAGAGCAGTTTTGCAATCACACCTACTGCGTTGTTGCAATCACACTGTAGCAGCACTTGCAATCATTTTTTGTTTAACAGAGGGTTTTCTATAATAGTTCAGGGTTTAAGTGTGAATTATTTTCTATAATAATTTATTGTGTTGCAACCACGCCCTAACTGTATATGCCATCTAGTTGCAACACAAATAATTCGTGATGCTTGCAACAACTGTACCTACTGTGTTGCAACCACGCTCTAGGTGTAAATGCAATCAACCATTTTCCCGCATTAGGTATCCAAATTTTTTAGAGATCATAGTATACGGTACAATGTTTTGTATTAAACTAAATTGAAAAGGTCTAATTACTAATGCACCGGGCGCGCACGCAATTAGCCCAGGTGGTCCCGTTTTCTCCCTTTTCCCCGTCTCCGCTCTCAAGTGGTAAGTCACCGGCCGGCGGCTTTGATCGGCCATAGCTCACCGCGACGGGTTTTCTACGAGAGGTGAGCGACATGGGGTTGCTCGAGTGGCAAGCCGCATCTATTAGTCGGTCAAGGCGACATGATTCGGCTCCGAGATGGCCCGCGCGACGGCGGGCGGATCACGGAGAGGATGGCGACCATGGCTACTTGACAAACCGAAATCTCGGTCCCTCCGCACCCGAGGACATCGATTGAGGAATTAGGGACATAGCTCAGATCGTGAGGAAGCTTCTGGTGACGACAATTTGAATTTTGTGGATGGATGGTGGAGTATTTGGCCGGGAGTGGCTGGTGGTCAAGCTTGGCTCACGACAGCAGGCCCTATGTGCAGCCGGGGGTGAGCTGCATCTGCGCGGCCTCCCCAAGAGACGCGGCGGCCGTTGGGACCCAACCTCCACGTGGTAGGCGAGCCGGCGGCGGGCGGCGCTTGCGGGGGACGACGGCGGCGGCGCAACATCGACCGCGTTGGATGAGGTCGCGATGCTAGTGCGGGCCGCGCTCGCCGCGCAGATGGTCGGAGCATGGTGTATGCGCTCACTCGACCCACACACCACACCATCGATGGACCCGTTTCTCGCTCGCCGCGCTCCACGCGCTCACCGGCTCGCGGACCGGAAAGCCGAGCGGATAATGATGGTTGCTTGGTTCGGGGAACGGATGTGCGAGCAGACGGCGCTCGGATGGGTCCGTGCAATCTATGCACAAAATGCACCCGGTGTGCATTTTAGTGCCACCGTGATATATATATATATATATATATATATATATATATATATATATATATATATATATATATATATATATATATATATATATATATATATATATATATATATATAGAGTATTTATATTCGTACCCCGGGTATGGAATAGCTATTCCATACCCGAGCCAACCAGCCCGCGTCGCACCGCTTCTCGTGGTTTCGACCGGTTTTCTTCCGGGTTTTTGGTCGACTCACGATGGCAACAAATCCAGATCGTGGGTGGTCGAACCTGGTCCGCTCGTTCGGTTCCTGCTCCCCGCATGCACCGCTGTCGCCGCCGCCTAGCTCTCCGACCCCGTCTCCGGCTGCCGCAGCTACTGCCGGTATGGTCGCCGCCGGCCGAAGATGCCCCCTTTCCACCGACCTCCCGACACCTTGCCGGCGGCGGGGAGGGCCTCCACCAATCCGGTGTCTGTTTAACTGCCTTCCGCCGCCGACCACGCCGGATCTTCGCTATCGGTGAGCACGTGCGTGCGACCCCTCCCCACCCCATGGGCCACGGCCCACCCCTACGGTGAGCTCTAGATTTCCTCACCATCGTTCCCAAGCCACTCACAATCTGCATTCATTCTGGCAGCGGCAGCTTTGTACCGTCGTGGGAGCACTTGGTTCCCGCACCCGAGCTCGTTCTTGAGGTATTGTTGATGCACCCCGCTGCACAAGGTCCTCTAGTTTTCCCCCCTCCGATTTCTATTGATTTTGGTTGATTTCACTTGATTCTAGTTCCAATTAGGTCGTAGGTTGTTACAATCGATAGCTGCGTAATGCTTTCCTCTGTTTACTTGTTTTTTTATCGTTCTTTAGTTTCCCCGCTGTATCGATTTGCAGGATCTACTCTTGACAATGGTTGGCACACTGGTGTTTAAGCCAATTAGCATTTGCTTGCCCCTCACGGTTCTTGATTTTCCTAGGTGGTGGCAATGATTCGTGACAGTTATTAGAGATTAAATTAAATATAATAGTGAGCATCAAATGGAGTGTGTTTTCAGTCTATCAACAGTCATAAATTCAGCGACGGCTGGGTGCAGAAGCAGCCAGTTCAATTTTGTTCTTGTGTCCCAAACTTAGTGATGTGCATTACAAAGAATTTTTGGGCATGCCATATGTCTGTTTAATCCTGATTGTAGGAATTAGTATTTAACCTTTCAATTGTATGCTCGTGAACATTTCACCTGAGACTATGAGTACCTTACAAAATGATTGTGGTTCACATGTGAGTCTCAAAGGAACAAAATGTTTTTTCCTGGCCACACACTGTTTTTGCTTGTTCTGAACAAAACGCCCATAATCTGTGGCATAGTTTTCTGCAAAAAATATATTGAGCATATAGAGATTTTGGTTGTTTATCTCCATGTTTTTGCCACTTCCACGGGGAAGCATTCTATTCATGATAAATGTTTATGCCATCTATATCTACCTCGCACCAATCAGTGATTTATTCGAAGTGATTCTCCTATTGGTAAATGTTGCCGTCAACTAGCATTTAACAGTTAACTATATGTTTGGAGGTTAATTGGGTATGTGTTAAGATTAATCAAAGTCAGGTGTAGAGCCGATTTGGATGAGATGGAAACTAGTGACTGAGAATGTTCTTTAGAAGAAAATAACAAAAGGAGATGTGGATCCACATAATGCTGATAATAAAAAATTCAGAACATATAAGAAGATATGGAGAATGCTAGATAAAAAATTGAAGATTAGGTGATAGTAAATTGTTCTCGGCTCAAGGCGTTCTCTTCAATCCGACGTTCGTTTGACTGCCATCCGCCATCGATTCCGCCGTCAGTGAACCCATGCACTCCCTTGTTTTTGTCCTTAATGTGTTCCTCTTTTGCGCTCCCACAATCCTAGACTTGGGTCTGCTGTAGTTTATGTTGTGCCTCCGATTTCATCGTCCGTCGCCGTCGCAAGGTACCCTTGTACTTAAATCCCCTCCATCCAGTTCGGACCATTTTGCTTGATTTCCAACATAGGTATGAATAATAGTGAACTAGGTAGTAAGCTCTTTTAATTCTTGACAACTAGGTAGTAAGCTCTTTTAATTCTTGACAGTAGAAGGGACATCAATCCCTTCTTGATTCGTCAACTTATCTTGTGGTGATGAGGGCCATTGTGAATCTGCCAACTTATTTGCTTGGACCATCTGATCAAGTCTTTCCTGTTTGCTTCCTGGTTGATTTAATTTACACATAATTATGTTTGTTTTAATCATCCAATATAATTCGGTTTCCTTGCTTTGGGGTAATGTTGGGCACCTCCCACAGCGTGGTGTCTCTATTCCGTCGTCTTGTGCTTCAACTTGACGGTCTGCATCTAAAGGGAGATGTGGCTTAAATGTTGTTCCGAGTCTTCTGACTAAGGACTCGCAGGACACATCCAAAGAAGTAAATGTCTGGTCAAAGCTGCTTTATGTGCGCTACAATTTATTTTCTTCAAAAAAGATTAGTCCATATCTCTGCTTTCAATCATCCAGCATAATTCTGTTTGATTTAATTTACGCATGTTTAGGGTGATTTTTATACCCATGTTTCCAGGGTTCAGTAGTTACTACATGAAAATTGAGATTTTGCTGCATTTAGATTCCTACATTTTAAATCATTCCTGAGTTGGCTTCACGAGTCTTGCCATTAGTGACATGCAGAGTTGGGTAATATGATGAAGTAGCTGCTGATTTCTTTTCTCGGGTTACTGAGGTTCAAAATTCCCATGTTCACTAACACCTAGCAGGGTTCAGCCTTTTCCAATCCTCTTGTTAGTAACATTATCATAACTCCTGTTAGCAAAAAGCATAATCAGGCTGTCATTGGTCTATATTGCTTCGTGACACAGTTGCCTCCCTTTTTGCTCTCGATTGTCTCCTAAACCAAGCAATTTATTACCAATAATCATTTTTCTGTAGAGTGTTTGCCTTTGGGGGTGGGTTCATTGCCTCCCTTTTTGCTCCCGATTGTCTCCTGAACCAAGCAATTTATTACCAATGATCATTTTTCTGTAGTGTTTACCTTTGGGGGTGGGTTCATTATGGGGATGTGGGGTCCGTCGGCAGACCTGCTCGTGTTTTCAGTTAATTAGCATACAATCCTCCCTGCTTTGCTTGTTTGCTTTGCCTGAGTTGATGGCCATGATTTGTTTTAAGTCCATTATTATTTTAACAGTCCCCAAATTAGCGACATCTTGATACATAAGCAACCAATATAATTCAGCTTTACATAGACACAAGTGCTCCATAAAAATGTATGAGTATGTACCTAAACAAGTGCTTCTATAGCTAGGTGGACATGGTAAAGAAATTGCTTATGTGTATGATAGTGTGAATATACATCACAAGCCGTAGATACTGATAATAGTTCTAAAGACAAGAATGCTTGGGTTTGCACACTTTTTAATTAACGGCACCTGCTAAACAATGTTATCTGCAGATGGTCTCCGGACAACAATTACCATCTTTTAGAAGTGTAGTAGGTTATAGCCCTGACTGTATCTAAAAATCCTTCCTAGAAGCAATAAATGCTTATTACATGCTGATGAAATGAAAGATTATTCCAGGTGGTCATCCAAAGCTACCTGAGGCTAGAAGTATAAGAAGAACAAGTGATACTGATGTTCAATAGATAAAGAGTATATCGTTCATCACTGGTGAAGTTTTTTGTTTGGTCTTTCCTTGCAGATTTTATACACAGTTGTGAGTGCTCGTTTTAATGCTAGATGGATTATCAGACTTCAGCGCAAAGTATGATGGCAATACAGGTTCATCCTCATCAGCACCAGCCAACACAGCTAGTGTTGTCACTTCTCACTGCCATGCTCTCACCCGAGATATAATGATCAGGTTGTGCAATGCAAAATTTTAAATTGTACTTGTCATTGTGCTTCGTCATACTATGGGTTGCCTTACCTCTATGCCTTGTTTTATCTTAAATGCTTATGTCGTGCCTGTATGTTGTGGCAATTTTGTTAGAAAGCCAATTTTCCATTGATGATTGATATTGGCTATGTCACAACTAATAATACAGAGGGAGTGGAATCTTACTGAAGAATTGGGCCAATCTAACAACATAATGAAATTACTTGATCCTTTAGCGGGAACACTTCATATTATTTACTTTGAACATGCTCTATGCTTAAAATACCGTAGAAAAATGGCCAGCTTCAGATATATTATTTTTTCTACAGGGCTCCTTTGTCTGGAAAAATGCATCATGGCAATATGCTAATAGTCATGTTGTTGCACATTTCTAATCATGTTTCTGAACTGCATGCAGATGAAATTAATCACTTTAATTTGTACACTCATTCTGCAGTTGGTTCTGGATTGTGATCGGGAGAACATCCCTGGCCTTCGGAAATGGATATTCACTCAACAAAGAAGCCGATAGTGAGGTTAGATTTAAAGTTAGCTTCCTCCAAACCATAACAGAGAATGGTCAGACATTACCTTTGTGCGTGCTCAATAACTCTTGTTTCATTCATGAGATGCATAATCCATTTCAGGGATTTAATTACCTTTGTGCGTGCTCAACTAAACTCTTGTTTCATTCATGAAATGCATAATCCATTTCAGGGATAGAGTCAAAGGAAAGGATTGGAATTAAATTTGCTGTCAATCAATCATGTTTGTATTTTGTGCAGAGGGCCGGCAGTGTGGACTGCTGCTTGCTGATGATTGCACGTTTTGGAGTTCCTTGCCGAAAATCGCACATGCGGGAATGCTTGAGTCCGAAGGAAGTGCTGCTGGCTGGAGAGTGCACGTGCTGGAGTTTGGAGGACTCGTGTTCTAAGATCATTGCTTGGTTGCCAGAGACCGCTATTCGAATCTCAATTTTCTTGCGTGAGTTCGCACCAGGTGGATGATTAAATTTAGAGGCACTATGATAGGAATTTTAGTGACGAGGGTTGAAAAAACGTGTCACCTATTGATTTCACTTTTTTTAATAAACTCCCATCTTATATTTCATCACGTCTCTTTTCAATGACATTTTTCTTCAAAAGTTTCTTATAAGGCACTTTGGTCTTTATCATAAACAATAGTTTTCAACATATGAGTATTATTTGAATTGATAAATCTACATTTGATCATTCGTTTAAAAAAAGAAGTTTGATCATGCTGCTCACGTGAAAATTACAAAAGAAAAGGGAAAATGAGATGGCTATGTAGGAAAAAAAGTCATGTGGGGGCAGAATGGCTTTTGTACCCAGTATATATGTATAAAAAGAACGAATGAACACGGGCAAAAAATCCAAAGGGAAAACTGTATCGAAGGAAAAACCATATAGGAAAAAAACTGAAGGAGAAAACCGGCGTGGGGGAGGAAACCAGATAGCAGGTGTGTCGGACTGGGCGAGCCGCGGAGCGGACCCTCGCGTGTGGTGGGGGGCTTGGGTATGGAATAGCGCCGGCCTATATATATATATATATATATATATATGGAATCCACTACAAGTCATTGATAGATTTATCTCAACATGCAAGCATTCCACGTCATCATCCACAATACGTTATGTCACCATCCACTAGATCATATATTTATGTCTTCAACCAATTTTCTGTGGTAATTTAGAATGATTCTCTCTCAACAAAGTTATCATAGTATAGATTCTCTTTCAACAAAATTATCATGCTTCCATGTATAATGTTGTTTATAAAATAATGTTGTCATGCAATCACATTGCACCTTAAATTTTTGTTTGAAAAATTCCGCCGCAACGCGCGACGTATCACCTAATAGCATAAAGGAGCGAGTCCAGCCCCAAAAGTACAATGGGACAATGTCTAAAATGCATGTTAAGAAAAAGAAAGAGCCGACTAACATCTTGGCCATGAATGGATAGTTGGTGTTAGTGTTAGTTTTAGTGGTAGTCTTTTGCACCCCCAACTAACACCTAACAAAACTAACACATAAGATGCACTGATGCATGTGTTACTTTTGCATGTAATGCTATTTTCACAATCATTGGAGGATCTATAGGGAGAGAGAAAAGGGAGTAAAAGTGGTGGGGTCCACCAAAACTAACACCAATTACCACCTTTTTGAGGTGTAAGTTTTTTTGGTGTTACTCCAAACTAACACCAAAATAACACCTATGCATAGATCTTTTGTGTTAGTTTGCCCCAAACTAACACTAACACATGAATCTATCCATGGCCCTTGTCAACTTCGCGTGCGTGTGTGATATATCTTCAGCATGAAAACCATCGAAGACAATAGCGGTATGGTAGTGGTTGTGCAGATGCTTATCGTTGTGAAGAATGGAGCACGAGATGCACACTGAGCTTTGGAGATATAAGAAATTTGAGCCTGGGCTAGACGTAAAAGTCAAGTTGCCAAAAATGTAAAGGTTATTCGGTTCTGCCGTTACCTACCAAGCTACTCGCTCTGCATCAAAATATTTGTTGTCGTTGACTTTAATCTCCAACTTTGACCATTTGTTTCATTCAAAAAAATATTGCAAATATGTAAAAGAATAAATTGAGTTTAAAATACCTACAAATAAAAAAGTATTTAGCAAACAAAATAGATATTAACATAATTTTTTGAATAAGACGAATGATTAAAGTTGGACAAAAGGTAAATTGCGAGGAATACTTCAATACTGGTGGTACCATAGTTGTGACGCCAAAAAAGTCGATACCACACTTTTTGACGAGATGCCTGCAGCAAAACACGATAAACATTGCAGCATGTCAGGATGTGGGCGAGAACAAACATGCCTTGATGCCCATATAATAACACCTTGTTCATGTGCAGGTAGAGTAGAGTGTTTTTATTTCCCTTGAGAGAACTCAATCTTCTTGTCGTATTTAGCCAGTTCTGCATATGAAAAGAGCCCTGATAAATCTGAGGACGGAGATCATTCGATATGGATGTCGGCCCGTCGAAAGGGACACAACTTCTTCTAGCCCATCCTCTAATGAAGCCCAGAGCGGGGGGCGCCAAAAGTCAGTGACCCCCGTGGCAGAGAATGTAGAGTGATCCCCACGTTTCAGACGGACAAAGCCAGCAGTATTTGTTAATTATTTTCCACTCCGTTATTTTCTCTCTGCTTTTTGGTGACGGGGAGCGAGGCAGCGAGGCGGGCCGCGCCCCCCCGGATCCTTCTCCCTCCAGACTCTTCCCCACCTCCACGCCTCCACCCCAATCCGTTTCCACCTCAAATACGGCAGGCCACGTCGCCGCGGCACGGCACGGCCACGGCGCGGCGCCCCCACCCCCCGATGGCGCTCACCTCAGCCACCACTGCCGCGGCCGCGGCCGCCACGGCCTCCTCTCCCTCCCGCCTCATCCGCCGCTTGCCTTCCTCTTCCTCCCCACCTCCTCCCTCGCTCCTCCCCCTCGCCGCGCGCCCAGGTGCCCGGAGCTCCCCGCGGGCCTGCAGCTACCACCGGTTCGTGGTGCGGTGGGAAGGCCGGGCGCGGGCGCTCGTCGGGGGATTCTCGGACGCCGGCGCCAGCGAGAGCGACGACGATGACGAGGACGCCCTGCGAGGGGGGCAGCGGGAGGGCGAGGACGAGGACGCCGTCGAGCCCGCCGCCGCGGCCGCGGCGCCCGAGAGATGGGACGTGCTCGGCCTAGGCCAGGCCATGGTGCGCACATCTTCTTCTCTCCTCTCTTGCTATGCGTTCTCTAATTGTTTCTTGTTATTGGCGCGATTACGGAATTAGTAATTAGCAGCTCTTCAAATAGCAAGAAGAAAGTAGCACCCCAAACAAACTTACACAGTAGAAATTATGGTGCTTCAAATAAACTGTCGTACTGGCTGTTGGTACTTGCCTGGTGACAATAAGGTTACAGCGTGCAACATTGAAACAGCAGTGGTTCTTCCTTTTTTTTTCGAGAATAACATACAGCATTGCGCGTATTGCATTAAGAGAAGGGGAGTGCGACACAATCAAAAACAGCAGTGGTTCTTCTATATTTTATTATCTCCCAAACATGCTAAATAGAACTTCTAAACTGTAGTTAAACATTCTGCTGCCAGTATGGATGTTTTATTTGAGATCAATGCTGATTGGTGACCGGTTCGTGGGGCAAACAGGTTGATTTCTCAGGGATGGTGGACGATGAGTTCCTTGAGAGATTGGGCATAGAGAAGGGCACGAGGAAGGTTGTAAACCATGAGGAGAGGGGACGGGTCTTGCGCGCCATGGATGGGTGCAGCTACAAGGCAGCAGCCGGAGGCTCCCTTTCCAACTCACTTGTGGCACTGGCAAGGCTTGGAAGTAGCCGATCTGCTGGCTACCCCGAGCTTAAAATTGCGATGGCTGGCAGTGTGGGCAGCGACCCACTTGGTAGTTTCTACAGGTAAGTCACTAATTTGGCACTATTTCTATCGCAGCTGATCCTGATGTCCTACTTCTGCACAATGCCTTGGGCATTGGCTGACATCATGCTTTTTATCACGCTATTAGGGCAAAATTGGGTCGGGCTAATGTGCATTTCTTGTCTAAGCCGGTCAAAGATGGGACTACTGGAACTGTCATCGTTCTAACAACGCCAGATGCGCAGCGAACTATGCTTGCGTATCAGGTTAGTTCCTTTGCGAACAGCTCTTGTATTGGTAGATTTTACTCCAATTAAAATTTATTTGCAGCTGTGCTTCTCATACCTCCTACTTTAGTTAGATACCTCAGGGTAACAAGTTGTGTTTGGAAATTAAGCAGTTCAGTTTCCGTCCGCTTATGGGTCTGTCATATCTAAAACCATATGCATAACGATGTGCAATGGCATACACACACTTTTGTCATTGTACTGTTTGTAGTATGAATATGGAAGCAAGAACTACCTTGAGATTTCCCTTTTGTCAACCTGTATCTTGGCCAAGAAAAATTCACAGGACAATCATCTAGATATGCTGTCGCACCTGCAACTCATATGCTCTAACAACACCGTGCACCTTTTGTCTTTGCAGGGTACATCGTCAACTCTGAGTTATGATTCAGACTTGGCCGATTTAGTATCCAAATCAAATGTACTAATCGTGGAAGGTTATCTATTTGAACTTCCTCACACAATTGAAGCTATCAAGCAAGCATGTGAAGATGCTCACAAGAATGGTGCACTTATTGCTGTTACAGCATCAGATGTATCTTGCATCAAGCGATGCTACAATGATTTTTGGTGAGGCTAGCCTCCTTTAAAAGAATTTCCTGTCATTTTCACATGTGCAACCATCTGGGCCCAGTTACAAATTCTCAAATCTCCATGAGCAGTCGTTTACTTGCTTCCATTGATAGTGCATGTCCACTCTAAAAGGACGACTACTATGCATCTAAAGTTGCCTTAATGGGCTACACAAAGGCCACCTTATTCTGTATCTGGTCATATCACTGAAAGTAGCCATAGAATCTTAAGGCATAATTGTTCATTGCTTAGTACCACTAAAGTCATTGTTGTTTATGGTCCCAAAACTCTATTCTTTTACCTCTAATGCATCTATGCTATGGCCTCACTTATAATGCTAATGAACCAAACCATTTTTCAGGGATATTGTAGGAAACTACGCTGATATACTGTTTGCCAATGCTAACGAAGCAAGGGCGTTCTGCGAGCTACCTTCAACAGACAGCCCAATGTCAGCCACGAGATACTTAAGCCACTCTGTTCCCATAGTATCTGTGACCGATGGCGTGCACGGCTCCTACATTGGGGTGAAAGGTGAAGCAATATACATCCCTCCATCACCCTGCTTACCTGTGGACACCTGTGGTGCTGGTGATGCATACACTTCTGGGATTCTGTATGGCATTCTCCGGGGTGCTTCAGACCTGAAAGGCATCGGCCTGCTGGCCTCCCAGGTAGCTGCTGTTGTTGTCGGGCAGCAAGGCACGCGCCTGCGGGTTCAGGACGCCGACAGACTGGCTGAATCGTTTGCGCATCACCTGGATAGCTTGGAGTTCTGTTCAGATGTTTGAATTGATGAGTTGCAAACATCTGATTGTTTCTGGTTTAGCCCAAACACTAGACATCTATGTGTACATACAGACCCCTTCCCTTTTTCAGTAGGTGTAGTACATTTGTTCAGGGCAGGCAGCCGAGCTGTATAAAGCCTGGCAGCCCATTTGATATTTCTTACCACCCTCATTGCCCATAATTGGAATTGAACATACGTATTTCATTGGATATGGAAATTACTTACAGTGGTATAGAGTTATGCTTTTGTGTTCAAATTCATCGGATGAATGCTATGCTGGCCTTTAGGTGAAGTAAGCAACATTTTCCGATCCCCTGAGCAGTGAAAACTGCAGCGCGAGTGAGACTATGAAGCTGCAATGCTGCGATCCGGCCTTGCTGGTTCGGATTCGACCTGGTCGGGTCAGACATCGCTATTGCCCGCGAAAGGTTGCTATATATAATATCTTTGGCAAAGGTTGGTTCACCTAAAGCACCAAATCTCTCCCTATGCTGTTCTACTGATGCTCTTACTTTGTTTCTATCAGAAAAAAATAGTGGATAAAAGAATTCAGCGGAGATTCTGCTTGCAGCATACGCAGTCTTTGATACTGACGAGTCAGAATAGACGGAGTGACGGATTAAAGAATCAAGAGATCAATGAATCCACGCAACATGTCGTGATCGGTCGAAATCCTTCCGCTTTCGACGGTAAGAAAAGCCGGGGGAACAGTTGACATTCGGTGTCCGATCTCAGAGTTTTCCACTGAATCCAAGTAATGAGGAATCACGAAGAAAAAATTGCACACTGGCAGACTGCTAGATTGCTAGTAGAATCGTCGACGTGTCGGAGTCACGTACGTTTGGTGACGAATCGAGTCAGATAGATCGGACGCTGCTATCTACATACGTATACGTACACCTCAAAGACTGAAGAAACGTGTCAGTTCTCATCTATACCAATGATGAACTCAACGATTAGCGTCGCGATCTGTTCAAATCAACACGTAATGAGGGGTCTCTTGTTTGTGATATGATGAATCACCTGAAAGTTTCAGGTTAATAAAATGGTCCAGTGCTTCTACGCTACTACTTTGCCTAAATTCCACAGCGAGTTGGAGACGAACAGGAGCAAATTTCATTCATTCCCGCAATGCAAACGAACAGAAAGTAATAGCTTGTTCGGCTTATTCATTTTACCAGCGGAACGGATTTATGTAAATACCTTTTATTAAAAAAAACGCAGACGTAAATACCCACAGCCCCAGGGGCAAAATCGTCCATAGGAAAAGGAAACCCCACAAAGGCAAAAGCCCAGGACTCGCCAAGGGAGATAGAGAGAGAAGAAACACACGCTCGCTTCCCTCTCCCAACTTCCTCTTCCTCCCCCCACCACCACCGCCCGATTCACGAGGCGGTCGCCGCCCCTGACGTGCCCCCCGCCCCCGCGGGAGACGACGTAGCCCGCCGCGGCAGGCTCCCCCGGCGATCGGCAGGATGGTGGTGGCCACAGAGGAAATGGCGGTCTACTGCTTCGACACCCTCGTCGCCCACTTCACCGGCGACCAGCCGCCGGCCCCCGCCTTCGAGGACGGCAACCAGTAAGCATCATCCATCCGCGATGGAGCGCCGAGCGCGCGGCCCCCGTCGCAATCAGGGGGTTTTACGGGGATTCTGATGATGTTGGGTTTCGGTCAATTGTGGTAGATTTGGACAAAAGGCGGCGGCTTGGTAGATTTGGTTTGGCTCGGCTCTTGCGGTAATTGATTCGCCATCCGATTTGATTGATCCCTTGGCGATTGCATCATTGCAGCATCTGATCATATCGCTTGCTGCTAGTTTCTGCTGCATGGTAGAGGGGAAATCAAAGCAGCCACACATGTTGTCGGAAAAAAAAAGCAGCCACACTAAGCTTTCAGCAGAGAGTGCAGGTTTCCTGCCTCTTGTGATTATCTGAGCGAGAGTAGGGGAGGACAAGGAATCTCACTGCTGCACAGCTGATATTATCATTTAAGTAGGAGAAGCAATTCAATCATAAGGCTTTTTAAGTTTGACTATAACCCTCTGATGTTTCTTTAGTTTAGGATTCAGAATGTCAATTTGAGTTCCTTATTAACCATGTAGTGCTTCTCAAGGTTGACTGATGGTTATATTGTAGTCTCAAATATAGGTATTGTTATTCCAGCTTACAATGGCTTGACTTGTTTGGTTGATCTTGTAACTTCAGCCCATTGTTTGTGACCTGGAAGAAGGCTACCAATGGTTCAGAGCCACGCCTCCGAGGATGCATAGGAACCTTAGAGCCCCGTCAGATTGTTAGTGGCTTTAAGGACTATGCGCTAACTAGGTAACTATTGTTTCATTATTAAAATCCTGTCTGGTTTTCTTACTGAATTGTATTATGATATCATCAGTGCTCAAAACACTTGTGCTAAGTAGGTAATGCAATTATGCGCTTTGTATTAATATCGTTTAGGCATATAGTAAGCTTTGTATCCTCTTGCAGTGCCCTGAGGGACCGACGCTTCCCCCCAATACAATCAAAGGAACTGCCAACCTTGGAGTGCACAGTGTCTATACTGACTAACTATGAGACTGCAGAGGGCTACCTCGACTGGGAGGTCAACTTTCACGTTCTCAGATGTTCCTACCTTCCCACATGTTCTGATCATGAAATGTTCTCAATTAGGTATTATTGTTTCACCAACGTTCACATCAAAGTCACTTTCTTTGTTGTGAATGCAGGTTGGAAAGCATGGTTTAATTATTGAATTTACAGATCCAGACTATAACATAAGACGCAGTGCAACCTATTTACCTGAGGTTGCTAGCCATGAAGGTGAATGCTTTATCTTCCATCATCTAATACATGAATTTTAATTCTATGTAGAATTCTGTAATTTCTAAAACCACTACAAGGGACAACAGAAGTTTTTTTTCGGGAATAGCAACAGAAGTTGAAATCTGTTAAGCACATGAATTTCACTATCTTTCAAATCCACATGGCTGAAATACAGTCTAATGAGCAATAAAGATTAAATAAAAAGTCAATTGACCAGTGCATTTCCCATCCGTCTAAAACAACCTGTAACTTAAGGCTTGATAATCTCTGGCAGGATGGGGACACATAGAGACTATTGACACGCTGATGAAGAAGGCGGGTTACCATGGTACCATCACTGAGTCCTTGAGGAAGAAAATCCGTGTCACCCGCTACCAGAGCACCCTGTACACCTTGCACTATGGTGAATATGTTGCATACATCAAGAAGAATAGAGGCACAGCCCCAGCAATTAACGGGGTGACTGTAGTTAATGGCTTCAAGCCAGGCCATTGATTTATCCATATTGCAAAAGCTGAAAGAACTGTTTATAATTTATCTAGGAGCAATTTGGGGGCGAGAATTTCTTAGAAGAGTTCCACCCCTCACAGCTCATTGATCTAGCATCATCAAATTCCATGGAAAGGGGGGCACCGTACCAACAAGTCCCCAGAATAATGTCTTCCTGTGATGGATGGTGCTTATGTATCATGGAATACTCTATGTGCTTCAGCAAGTGCAAATTAGGTGGTGAAATTGATTGATTTGAGATGTAGTTGGCTTCAATTCATAGTTTTTCTTAATCTGATATTGCATCAATGTCAAAGGGCTAATAAAACATAGTAGCAGCTTGCCTGTGTGTAGCATGGCAATGTCCTCCTATTCCTTTCCACTTCGAGCAATTGGAAGCAGGCACATCGCACAGAGAACAGTAGCACTGCATTGAGCAGAGTAGTTTATGTACATATGAATGTTTTAGATACCTGCCAAGAGATTTAGGAAAAGATTATGGGATGATTGATCAGATTACCTTGCTGCAAAGGCTCTCATGGGGAGTCTTGTCAAAGGGTAAATTACCACATAAGTGCCTCGGATGAGGGTAGTCTCTCAGTGCCACCTAGTTGATTCGCCATGACCAAGCAGATGTTAAAGATTTAAGTATGACGCTCATTTGCAATCAGATCATGGAAGATAAAAAAATGAAAAGTTATAATCTCTCGCATTGGTATTAATTCAATGAACATAAAATCGTTCAACACATCGATTTTTCACACCGAGACACGTTTAATACTGAATACATAGTACAGATTTGGTAGAATCATGCAAGGGATCAAACGCTCATGGACGGGACCAATCTCAGACTATAACTACGTCCTCCTCATCTTCTTCGTCAAATATCCTTCTCTTAGGGGCCATCTCAAGGCAGTAGTCATATGAACCTTCTTCAGCACCTTCGTCGGCAACAGGTTCACACTTCACCACCACATTGTCAGGAATGACTTCGACGCCGGTGCTACTGTCAACTGATTCCAGCTTCACCTCAAGCTTGGCAGGAATGGTTTTGACAGTGCCGCTGCTAACATCATCTTGGCCGATGTTGTGCTCGTCACCGTGGAGTTTGTCAGAAGGCTTGTCAAGCGCAAACCTATCCACGTCAATCTCGACCTTAATGAGACTTGTTTCACCTTCGTCGATCTTGTATGGGTTGTCGATGCAATCACCAGCAGCATCATGTTTTTGGTTGGCCTCACTGCCACAGCCATACAACCCATTTGCAAAGCCCTCCGGTTCATCCCCTTCCACCTTAACGATCTACAGGTCATGAAAGGAAAGATGTTGCCGCAGTTCATTATTGGATCCCATATGACTATAGTTTTTCATCAGAGTGCAAACTTTTGGAGATACCGGTTATAAAATTTCCCAAGCGCTACCAATTGCTATGGAGCTAGAAAGTTGATTAAATAAAGCAGTGTTTTACTCCAAAGAAATGCCTATACGAGTATACGACTTCAAAGCAATAGGCACAAACGTTCTACAAATTTTTCATCGAGAGATTAATGGAAAAGAGAACGAGAAATGGTTAGAAAATGCTAACCTTCCCTTTTGCAGAGACAAGAATCACATCATCAGTTTCCTTCAAATTCAGCTTCTTTGCGAACTCTGCAGGGTCTATCTCGACGCAGTCATCCTCGTCACGGCTAACATCATGCTCTTCTTCGACATCCACTATCTTCACCATTTTTGCCTGGCAGACCTTTTCCCGTGTCCGCTTTGATGGGAAAACAGCCACATACCATGCCCGTTTATATAAGCAGGGCAGCGAAATTGATTTGTCTCCCCAATAAAAACAGGTTGCAGAATTCGAAGTGGCATACCAGGCAACGAGGAGTCTCGCGTGGGAAACCAAGGGACGCACACACATACTCATAAATGCAAGCCACTTCAAACAATTGTGGGCACTGCAAAGTCTTGACGAATTTGCAGGTTCCAAGGGGTTGGAGTAAACGAACTGGAATTCGTGGGGAGCAGGGGGCAATTCATAAACCCGGAGATGCATAGATGCTGGATTTAATTTAACACAAGACCGATAACACTCCGAGGATGTTCTTCTTACATACTACTCCAAGCACATAGGTTTACTTCGTGGGGAGTAGGAGTATCATTCAATTTGTGATAGGCGCACCAAAGATGCACCAAGCATTGGGACAGATCTATTGCCGGTACTAACCCTCTGTACAAAATTGCTGCAAAATAACCTTCCTATCAGAACAAGCTGACAAGTGCTTGCAAAATGCTGATTGCCTGACCTAGAGTTAGTATTGATTTAACTAGGCTTTACTTGCGCCCTTTGCTTGATGATCAATCTCATAGTCTTCCACTTCTTGTCCTTATCTGAAGCATGGCAGTGCCCTTCATGACCCTTCCAGGACAAACAAGGAGCAGCAATGTCGCACACATAGCAGAAACACTACAAAAGATGAGCACGATATCAGCCAAGCCTGATATATGCAATGGCAGTAATGCAACTCTAACATTGTGGGATTTCCAATAGCAATCAAAATCCCTATTGCCATTTTAACTTCTGAAAGCAGGGCAAGGTTACCTTATTGCTGTTTTGAGTCCTGGAAACAGGGCAAAGTTACCTTGCCACAATAACACATCTAGTACTAAAAAAGGCAGTAGTCCATGTTCTCATCCAGATAAATGATCTAAATAAGCAAGACCACACTGAGCCTAAAACAACATGGTAATCTAGCCCAATCGACCATGCCATTCAAAGAGTCATTTCTAGAACAATATTGTTACTGCTTACTGGCATGGGAACCAACAGTATGTGTTACACATGCAAATTGGGAAACTATATAACTGATCACCGTAACACACGTGCTTATGATAAAATATTCGAACAAATCTTATTTTCTTCCTTGAACTTCAATGAAGTGACATTAATTAATTCATATAGAAAGAAATGCGCTTGAATGCCATAATAAATGTGCTTGCTACTGCTCACAAGACCCATCTAATTTGCCACAAGCAAAAATTTGCAACTTTCTTCATTTTCAACTTAAACGGCCAATGCAAGCATGCACATAGTACGCCTATGCTGTCAGCAACAACTGCTAATGTGGTAAAGATCATGTGATCATTAGTGGTCTAGTAATATTTCACTTTATTCCTTGTAAGAAGCACAGCAGTGCTTGCCAGAACCCTTGAAAAGCAGGGAGAATGATGTAGCATGTAAAGTAGGAACTCTGCCATACCAGATATTCAGATAAACACTGTATGGTGGCATTCTGATAAGGGATAAGCATTAGTGGTAACTGGTAAAGCAACTGTAAATTGTATAGAGCACCAATAACAAGCAACAATTTATTTCTCATTTAAGACCTTTTTTGCGGGGAATATATCATGCAAAGCTACATGTTTACATGGTGTAGTAATTTACCGCAATAACACACAAATTTACCTCTATTGGAATTCAAATAATTAAATAAAGTGGACAAGGATGCAATGAGATAGGCAAACAAGATAAAAGGTTGCTATTTGACGTTAGCAAGTTCTTGCAGCCAATTGTTATTGACATGAAAATCATAAATCATAAATGTATGTTAAAATTTGCAACTTTAGCAACTAATTTGAATAAAAACAGCTGTTCATTTATGTTATTGACAAAAAAAAAGCTTTATTTTCATCCCTGAATTTAAAACGAGCAATGTGCACAATAAGCCTAGCCAATTGGTAGGCAGGCTTGGCGTGCCATTACCTTGTCACAGTGACGCTCATGAGGCGTAGTGTCAAACGGGTTCTTGGCGCAAGCAGACCTCGAGTGCGGGTAATCTCTGCACGCCACCTGCAATACCACATCAAAGACCACACATTTCAGATGGGAGGCTAACCATTTCAACACCAAATCAGAATGATCGCACATTTCAGATCGACGCCTTGGCCGTTCAACCGCGCCACCGCAGAAACAGAAAAAACGAAGCAGAGCCCGTGTTCTGGAGTCCGGTCGCGCGCGTACCTTGCCCCGCTCGGCGACGACCGCGATTTCGTCATTGGCGGTGGCGGGGGAGGGGGACACCTCGGTGGTGGCCGAGAGCGGATCTCCGGCTAGGATCTGGCAGTCCTCGTCGCGGCGCTGCTTCTGCCGCGGGGTCCACATTTCGATCTCGTCGTCGAGGTCGAGGTCGAGCGGCGGCGCGGGCCTCTTCCCCGCCTTCTTCTTGCAACCGCTGCTCCCCTTGGAGGAGGGATCGGGGGACGACGGAATTTCAATCACAACAGGCGGCGACGCCACCGCCGCCGCCGCGGGGCTCTTCGCTACCGTATCCGCCGCGCCCGCGGACGCCGAGCTCTTGGCCTTCGTCACCGCCGCTGCCGGGGCCCTGGCCGCGGGCGCAGGGGCGGGCGATGACCGCCTGACCTTCGCCATGGGGAGGGCGCGGGCCGAAACCCTAGACCGTTGGGCGGGGGGCCGGCTGCGATCGGGTTGGGAACCGGGAACGAACGAACGTTGGGTTCGGCGGGCGAGCGATGGGAAAGAAGAGGGGAGGGTTTTTCAGTTTTGGATTCGAAATGCGTAGCGGCTGGCCCGAACCGGCGCGTCTGATCTCCGGCATTCGGCGGCCATTTCTGACTCGTGGGACCATAAAATGGTTGGGCCTTTCCGGGCAAGCTTGCGTAAACGGGCCGCCACTGCATTGATCAAGCCAAACTCCTGAATTTTTTTAATATTTTTTTCTATCTCTATTTTGCACAAATATATGGTCCACCCGAATTTTGCAGTTCTATACATCCGCCGCCGTGACCCACGGCGGTAGGGTTCCTACCGCCGCGCGGTATGGCGGCAGGGGCCGTGGCCCACTGGCCAGGGCACATACCGCCGTGGGTCACGGCATTAGGTCACGACTGTAGGAGCCAAACGCCAGGCGGCAGCGTGGCCCCCAGGTAGCGCCACAGGCCACGGCGGTATGTATGGACCTACCGTCGTGGCCAGCGGCGGTAGGATTTTTTTGGTGAATTTCAATTTTTGAAGCATCGATGAAATGATGAACCATTAACACTTAACGACGAATTACAGAAACAAGCAATGGCACGTGCGACACAGTTACCCTAACTTTGTGCCGCTGCTAGTCCTAACGTGCCTTAGGGAATTTAGATAAACAATTACAATATTTGTAGTCTAGTTGTACAAATAGTAGCCGGAGAACCCAGACATCATAGACCCGCCGGAGTGCTATTAGGGCATGTAGTACCCCGACGGGGGTGGAGTTGGATCAACCGGTGGTGGGATGGAGTTGCTGGAGGAGTGTTGTCCTTCTTCTCGTGGCACGAACAACAGCAGAACTCGTCCTCACACCCGGTGTTCGTCTTCACCACCATTGGTCCGGTCACCGGTCCGTCGTCGTCGTTGGTAGATGTCGGATCTGGAGAAGCCAATGCCGACGCGAGTTCTTACCTCAGGTTGAAGATGACAACATCCTCGAGGTAGTTGATGTACTATTGATACGGGTCAATAGCTAGGGGATCCACCCATTGCACAAAACCGCAGTTATCTGGTTGTTCGGAGTACTGCAGAAACCATGATGATTACATAGTAAATCATATAATGATGAAGGACAGAGGGCAAGGAGTTTTGCTTACCCATGCTCGTGAACAATGTCAGAAGCGTCGACCAGAGTTGTCCCATCCCTGATAAACCCGCTTCACACAGAACTCACCGTGTACACACCTTGGCCAGTTCACTGTTTGATTTGGTGCGTACTTTCTAACATCACGTATGGATTTGAAATCTCTCTTGTCTAAGACTGGAAAATTGTTGTTGAACTGCGAATCTTGCCTTGGCTCCATAGTGTTGGACCGAGGGAGTCATCATCATCATCCCCAGTCCAGGAACTCATTGGTGCTTGTTGTGTTGTGAAGTGAGACTGGAGAAGATTGCTCACATATATGTAGGTAATAAAGCAGACTGGACGGTGGGCCATTCGATCTGGGGCAAGAAAATGAGCAGTGACTCAGAGGAAACACACCATAGTACTAGGTACACTGTTTGGTGCAATGACTCACAGAAAACACACCCTATGTGTTCACTATTTGGTGCAGTTCATAGAAAACACACCCTATGTGTTCACTGTTTAGTAGCACTCGACGTCGAGTACTCTACGTCTACTAGGTACAACGGGGGTATTTCCCCTTCCTCATAGCATCCGGCCCAGCTTCCTTAGCCTCGCGAGCTCTCTCCCTCTTCCTCTCTCTGTTTGTTTCACGGGCTGCGACCGCTTCACGTTCTTTGATCTCCCGGCGAATGCGAATTTCCTCCTGCTGCTTCTTACGTTTTTCTTCTTGTTTTTCTGCCTCAACCATCCTTTGCCACCTCTCACGTGCTGAACGACCCGTCTCCTCGACGTAACGCTTGTCTTGTTCGGATTGCTCACAATCTAGCCACTGCATAAAATCACAGAGGAGTGGAGTCTCTTTTCAAAGACAAGTTAGCACATAATAAAATAGCAAGACATATTATTTATTTAATAATGCAGTTAATTCTTACTTTTGGTCTAACATTGCAACATGGTGGGAGGGGGTCATGCTTGTAGTTCACGCACATGAAGAACCTCATCCCGTAGCAGTACCCGAGAACGTTGTACTTGACAAGCTTACAGTTGTCACTGCAGTAGCACATAGGAGAGTGGATCCCCTTTGGCACCGCAACCTTGTCCTTCATACTGGTGAGCAACTCCAAATCCAACTCAAGACCCGAGGAAGCCATTGAAAGCCTAAAAAAGATGAGAAGTATGATATTTCATTACATGTTTCATTTGAAATTAGAGAACAAAACATAACAGGATATGATAATAAAATTGACGGCAAGAATAAAACAACAAGCAAATGAAAAGCTAGTTCAATTATTACAACACGATAATATGCATAAGTTCAAATATTACAAGACCTTGCCAGATAAAATGGTTCAAATACTATAAGATGATAACATGCATAAGTTTTTTAAATATTACAACACGGTAGCACAAACGAGTACGGTCACTGCAATCCTTCGTTGTAGCGACTGGAACGACGTCCATGTGCACTAGCTGAAGGTGGTGTAGAAGTGGCAGTGGAAAAGTAAGATGCTTCGGTGCATTTCTTGTAGGAGTGTCCTGGATTGTTGCACTTAGAGCATATCTGCACCTGAGATCTAGCTTCAGCCTCATCCATGTTGTTCCTAATCCTCTTCTTCCTGCTTCGACCGACACCTTAGCACATGGTTGGATCTGATTTGGTATGTACAACGCACTGTCTTTGGGTCTTGAGTGAAAGTTTCAAGATGCAGGTAACCCTCAATAGTGTGGTTCTAAGTGTCTAGAATGGTTTGCTTCAGAAAGTATTTAGGCACGTAGCGACCCCAATGCTTATTCTTTGTTGCAAGGCATGCGGCGATCACATGTGAGCAGGGGTAGTGTAGCAGCAGTGGCTTCTAGCAAGAGCATGAGCATGTCTGATTCCCAATAACTATTTTTATTGTTATTTCACCATTTTCTTTTTTTGATTTGGACTGACAACTTATCTGATATTTCCACTGCACTTCCTCGCCCGGATCACGACGTAGAGGTTGTGGATAAGCTCTGTGAGCAAGAGCAGCCTTCCGTTTTTTGTTCAAGTACTCAGTCATCCATGTTGAATACACCTTCTGACAGTCATGCATAGCCGCATGTGCTTTGCAAGTAGTGTAAGTGCAATCAAGCCCTATGAGGGTTTTGGTGATGTTGACCACACAATTAAAGAGCTAATGAGCCTTTGAGTTTGTTGTGCAAAGCATAGAGTTATTATCACAGGTGCAAAAGATTGATTGGAGACCCCTCAACTTGTTACAAAGAAGTTTGTCTATGCTACTTGAAGGAGTTTATTTATTTTATCTTTTGAATTTGAGTATAGGACAATCCGTACTATCAAGAGGGATACTAATGGTGAGTTAGGGTGGTTTTTCAAGTGCTCATGATCCATCTTTCCTAAACCCTAAATCCTCACCCCAAGGGAAGTAACTGCAATTTGTTTTGCTTCTCATTGTTTGCTTTGTTCGGAGGTTCCGAAGATTTTCTCGGAGGTTCCGACCGTACGGGCTACGATGCGAGTTTTCAAAAGTCGGAGGTTCCGAGATTTTTCTCGGAGGTTCCGAACTCGGAATATGACCGTTACGTTCGGATGCGGGGGTATTTATACCCCACGGTCCCCCAACGGTTATCTTCTTCCTCCCTCGGCTTAGAACTCGGTTGCTACTTGTTTTCTCTCACCTAGCATTCACTCCTAACCTACTCTCTTCCAAATCCTTGCCTAGCATTGATTGAGAGTGGTTTCTTGAAGTGAGTTAGTGAGCCAATCCTTTCTCCCTTGAAACTTGAGCACTTGGAAGAACCCTAGCAAGCTTGGTGGATCTATTACTCTTGGAGCTTTGCTCCTAGACGGATAGAGGTCCTTGGAAGCTCTCCAAACCGATTTGTGGAAGCTCCAAGGTGTTTGTATTACCCCTTGTGATTCTAGTGGAAAGCCTCCACCTATTACCCAAAGTGATAGGTGTGAGAGAGGAGTTGACCTTTGTGGTCGAGCCTTTGGTGGCCTCCTCAACAACGTGGACGTAAGCAAGCCTTTGTGGCGAGCTGAACCACGGGATAAATCTGTGTCTCATGCGTGTTCTTATTTACTTACTTGTTCATGCTTGTGCTTGACTAGATCTATTAGGGTTTGCTCCCGATCTACTTTGTGGTAACTTGTTAGCTTGTTCTTTGCTTAGAAATACTCTTGCTAGATCCTAAGTACCTCTTAAAATTTACTAGATCTGGTTTCCATCAAGTTTCTTGCAGCTCTTGGTATTTGTGCTCTGTTCTAACAGCAGTCGGAAGTTCTGAGTTTATTCTCGGAGGCTGCCTCGTTCGGAGGTTCCGAGAATAATCTCGGAGGTTCCGGGTCCGACACTTGTTTTTGCGAGAAAAAGTTTAAATTCTGTGTGCAGGCCTATTCACCCCCCCTCTAGGCCACATTGCCTCGATCCTTTCAATTGGTATCAGAGCAGGTCATCCTCGTTAGCACTTAACCGTGTGAGGATATGGCAAGTGATGATGACAAGCACGAAGAGGAGGAGTTTGAAGACATACCAAGCGAGGCCGAAAGTGATGCCTCGGAAGTAGGAGATACATCAGCTCAAGAGAAGTTCGAAAAGCTCAAAAAGGCTGTGAAGGAAGGCTCCAAGGAAGGAAGCAAGAAAAGCAAGAAAGAGAACAAGAAGAAGGAAAAAGAAGAAGAAAGGAAGGAAGAAGACAGCAAGCTAGAAAAGAAGAAGAGGAGAATGAAAGAAGAAAAGAGAAGAAGAAAAAGAACACCTTCACCATCTCCATCACCATCCTCATCATCCTCATCATCGTCCTCATCTAGTGAGAATGGAGATGATGATGATGAGTACTACGGCACAAGAATTCCCAAGCGAACCATCAAGCCAAAGTCAAAGTCTAAAGCAAAGAACGACTACAAAAGCGTATCCTTTAACTATGATTCTTTGGATGTCAAATCCAAGAATGAAGTGACTATTCCCCTTGGCAAATTACCCCAATTCGATGGGACTAATTTTGCCAAATGGAAGCATATGATGAAAGCTTATTTAATTGGCTTAAGCTTGGAATTGTGGAATATTGTGTGTGTAGGTTTTGAAGATCCCAAAGATTTTAGGAACCTCACTCCACTTGACCAACGCAACATAAGAAGAAATGGTCAAGCTACAAGCATCCTCCTTAGTGCTTTGAATGCTCAAGAGTATAACCGGGTTAGTGGACTAGAGATTGCTAAGGAGATTTGGGACATTCTCCATATTGCACATGAAGGTGTTGACAAGGTCAAGAAATCCAAGATCAACATATTGATGGCCGAGCTCAATAGATTTACTATCTTTGATGGAGAGGGGCCACAAGAGATGTTTGATAGGATGATGGTTATTGTTGGGAAGATAAGAGGTCTAGGTGGTGATGAGTTAGATGACCACTTTGTTGTGAAAGTAATGTTGGAAGCTTTTGCACCAAGGAATCCTACTCTAGTCACTTTGATTAGAGAGAAGAAAAGGTTTGAGGAACTTTCACCAAATGATGTTCTTGGAAGAATTCTCACACATGAGCTCATGGACAAGGAAATACAACATAGAAAGAAGATTGGAGAGTTGGAGGCTAAGTTAAACAACTTGAAGGTTAAAGAGGTGGCTCTCCACTCTCACAAGTCAAGCAAACCGTCATCCTCATCCAAGCATACCACCTCTTTCAAGCCTCTCAAGTCAAAGTCCAATAGGGTGGAAGTAGCAAGCTCCACAAGTGATTCAAGTGAAGATGAAGATGAAGGTTGTCATGTTGAGATTGGGGACATGGCCTTGTTCATGAAGACCTACAAGAGAGGGTTGAAGAAGCAAGGTTACAAGTTTGCCAAGAGGAAGTTTCCTAGCAAGAAAAAGAGAACTTGCTACAATTGTGGGAGTACCGAGCATTTTATTCTTGATTGTCCTAATGAGAAGAAAGAAAACGAGAAATGAGAAGGGTAAAGGGGGCTACAAGAAAGATCAAAAGCCACATTACAAGAGAAGACACTATGGTGGTGAAGCCCACATTGGTCATGAGTGGAACTCCGGGGATGAAAGCTCTAGTGAAGAGGAAGGGAAGAAAGTTGCAACCGTGGCTATCAAGAAGCTTCCCTCCACCACAAGATTGTTCAACAATTTGACCGATGATGAAGAAAGCACTTCCATTCATTGTCTCATGGCTAAGGGTGAGAAGGTAAAAACTGTCCCAAAACCCTTCCCTCAACCTAGTGATGAGTCGGAAATAGACTCTAGTGATGATACTAGTGATGAAGAAGCTAACCAACTTGTTCGTAAAATGGATGAGCAATCTAGAGATTTTATGGCTAAGTTAATAGTTGAACTAGAGAAAAGCCAAGACACCATTATCTCCGATAGAAGTGAGATTGAGACTTTACGCTTGGAAATCAATCAAGCAAAGAGTGTCATAGCTACTCTCAAGGAGGACCTTCTTGTTAGTCAAGCTCAATGTAATTCTCTCAAGTTGAGGAATGAAGAGCTTGAGGAGCAATATAGCCTCCTTTGGAGTAGCACCTCACATCCCTCGAAGGTAAAAGGCAACTCTAGTGCTTCTACTAGCAAGGGCTGTGATAGATGTTATCATATTGATGTTGAATCTTATGCCACTAACCTTGCTAACATGGAAGCTTTAAAGAAAGAAATTGCTAGGTTGAACTCAATCATAGCTAGAGGATGCATGGGTGAAGAAAACAAAAGGCCAAGATTCACCAAGAAGAAAGTGTTAGAGAAGAGCAAGAATCCGGGCTTTGGATACATTGAAGGTGGCAAGACCAATGAAAGAAAAATCATCAAGGAAAAAGAATGCCTTGAATTCAAGAGTTCGGGATTTCGTTCTCCCCGGACCCGGAGGTTCCGAGCCTTCAAGCCGGAGGTTCCGAGTCCGGAAGCCCCGAGCGACTCGGACAGTCCAACTCGGAGGTTCCGAGAAAATTCTCGGAGGTTCCGGAAGCTCGCAAAGACGAGGACAAAGAAAAGGAGTAAAACTCAAAAGCGGCATGGTTCCGGGGCCTCTAACACTTGTATGCGGGTTGAAAGTCATCCAATGGTGCCTAGAAGAAACTTGAGCCCCAACAAAAGCAAAGCCCATGCATCTAGAGACATACCACCTAGCTATGTGTTGAGACGCAACAATGTTGGTAAAGTTGTTGCCACGTATGTTGGAAATGAGTCCAACATATATGTGAAAAGAGCACTATGGGTTCCAAAAGTTTTGGTTGCTAACGTGGAAGGCCCCAAGTCAAATTGGGGACCTAAAAGAAGGAACTAAATTGTTTTGTAGGCATACTCCTCCGGTGGTTCAAGTTGGGTGCTTGACAGCGGATGTACACATCATATGACCGGAGAAAAGAGTATGTTCTCATCCTATCTCCATTTGGAAGGACCAAGGGAAACTATTGCATATGGAGGGGATACTAAAGGAGAAGTCATCGGTGTAGGTGATATCCCTATATCTCAAAATTACTCAATTACAAATGTTCTTCATGTTGATCCGTTGGGCTACAATCTATTATCGGTTTCACAACTTAGTGAGATTGGTTTTGATTGTCACTTCACGGATAAGGATGTGTCCATCATAAGAAGGGAGGATTCCTCTATTGTCCTCACGGGTCGTTTGAGGGGGAGGCTTTACCTAGTTGATCTCAACAAAAGTAAAGTTTCTCCCAAGACTTGTCTAGTGGCAAAATCTAGCATGGGTTGGCTTTGGCATCGCCGCCTAGCCCATGTTGGCATGAGGAACTTGGCCAAACTTTTGAAAGATGAACACATCCTTGGACTAACAAATGTACATTTTGAGAAAGATAGGATTTGCAAAGCATGCCAAGCGGAAAGCAAGTAGGAGCACCTCACCCACCAAATAGCATCCTCACTACTTCAAGCCCATTGGAGCTCATTCACATGGATCTATTTGGACCGGTGGCCTACATAAGTATTGGCGGTAACAAATATGGCTTGGTTATTGTTGATGATTATTCTCGCTTCACGTGGGTGTTCTTTGTTTTTGATAAGAGTGAAGTGCAAGGAAAGGTGAAGACCTTCATTAGAAGAGCACAAAGGGAATTCGGGCTACCAATCAAGAAAGTGAGAAGTGATAATGGCTCGGAGTTCCGGAACACCTTTGTTGAAGAATTTCTTGATGAAGAGGGCATCAAGCATGAATTTTCAGCACCTTATACCCCTCAACAAAATGGGGTGGTTGAGAGGAAGAATCGAACTCTTATCGAGATGGCAAGAACCATGTTGGATGAATACAAGACACAAGACATCTTTTGGGCCGAAGCTATCAACACGGCTTGCCATGCAATCAATCGCCTCTATCTTCACAAGTTTCACAAGAAGACCTCCTATGAGCTTATTACCGGTAAAAAGCCAAAGGTGTCTTACTTTAGAGTGTTTGGGTGCAAATGTTTCATTCTTAACAAGAGGCCCCGAACCTCTAAGTTTGCACCAAAGGTTGACGAAGGATTTCTTCTTGGTTATGGTCCAAATGAGCATGCTTATCGAGTCTTCAATCTAACCACGGGAGGATTGAAGTCACGGTAGATTTGACCTTTGATGAATCTAATGGCTCTCAAGTGGAGCAAGTTGATTTGAATGTTGTAGGCAAAGAGAAGCCATCTTGTGAAGCAATCAAGCAAATGACCATAGGTGATGTTAGACCGGTTGAGGCACAAGAGGAAGATGAAAACCAAGCTCAAACCTCAACACCACTCGAAGGGCCGAAGCTGCGGTTCGGGAGCGGTGCGGACTTCGGAGGTTCCGAGAAATTCTTCGGAGGTTCCGGAGACCGACACTGGAACCCAACCTCCGAGAAATTCTCCGGAAGTTCGGGGTCCGGAAGTTCAACACAACAAGACACCCGAACCGACAAGGCGATCGGCAAGGGGATGTCCAAGGAAGCACATCGAGCCCCTAGGCGATGAAGATGATGAAGACCAACCTCTACACCAACCTCTTGGACCATCACATCCTCGTGTACATCAAGTCATTCAACGGGATCATCCCGTTGACAATATTCTTGGGAGCATAAGGAGAGGGGTAACAACGCGTTCTCGTCTTAAGAATTTTTGTGCATTTTACTCGTTTGTTTCCTCTCTTGAACCAACCAAGGTAGAGCAAGCTCTCGAGGATCCGGATTGGGTGATGGCTATGCAAGAGGAGTTGAACAACTTTGAAAGGAACCAAGTGTGGGAGTTGGTGGAAAGACCAAAGACAAACATCATTGGCACCAAATGGGTCTTTCGGAACAAGCAAGATGAGTTTGGAGTTGTGACTAGGAACAAAGCAAGATTGGTTGCTCAAGGATTCACCCAAGTTGAAGGGCTAGACTTTGGAGAAACATATGCACCGGTAGCAAGACTTGAAGCAATTCGGTTTTTACTAGCTTTCGCTGCCCATCATGACTTCAAGCTCTATCAAATGGATGTCAAGAGTGCATTTCTAAATGGACCACTCTCCGAAGAAGTATATGTTAAGCAACCACCGGGTTTTGAAGATCCCAAGCGTCCTAATCATGTCTACAAACTCCATAAGGCGCTCTATGGGCTAAAGCAAGCACCAAGAGCATGGTATGAATGCCTTAAGGATTTCTTGCTTAAGCAAGGCTTTGAGATAGGCAAAGCCGATGCTACTCTCTTTACTAGAAAAGTTGATGGTCATATTTTTGTGTGCCAAATATATGTCGATGACATAATATTTGGTAGTACTAATGAAACTTTTTGTGAAGAGTTTAGTAGGGTGATGACAAAGAGGTTTGAGATGTCCATGATGGGTGAGCTCAAGTTCTTTCTTGGATTTCAAATCAAACAAGCTAAAGAAGGGACGTTCATATGTCAAACCAAGTATACAAGGGATATGTTAAAGAAGTTTGACATGGACAAGGCAAAGCCCATTAAGACTCCAATGCCTACCAATGGACACATGGACCTCAATGAAGAAGGGAAATCCGTGGACCAAAAGGTATATCGCTCCATGATTGGTTCTCTTCTTTACCTATGTGCATCTAGGCCGGATATTATGCTTAGTGTGTGCATGTGTGCTAGATTTCAAGCTAACCCGAAAGAGTGCCATCTCATGGCCGTAAAGAGAATCTTGAGATATCTAGTGCATACCCCTAACCTTGGCTTGTGGTATCCTAAGGGCTCCACTTTCGATCTACTTGGCTATTCGGATTCCGATTATGCCGGTTGTAAAGTAGATAGAAAGAGCACATCGGGGACTTGCCAATTCCTTGGTAGGTCTCTAGTGTCTTGGAGTTCTAAAAAGCAAAACTCAGTAGCCCTTTCCACCGCCGAGGCCGAGTATGTTGCGGCCGGCGCATGTTGTGCTCAACTACTTTGGATGAAGCAAACCTTAAAAGATTACGGATGTCACTTTTCCCATATCCCACTTTTGTGTGACAATGAAAGTGCCATAAAGCTTGCAAACAACCCCGTAAGCCATTCTCGCACAAAACATATAGACATCCGTCATCACTTCTTGAGAGACCACGAAGCCAAAGGAGATATCGTTTTAAGTCATGTGAGCACCGACAAGCAACTAGCCGATATCTTCACTAAACCTCTCGATGAGTCAAGGTTTTGTAGTTTAAGGAATGAACTAAATATTCTTGATTCTCGTTGCGTGGTTTGATCTCTAGCATGCCATATTTGTTTGCTTCAAATCTGTTAGCTTTCTCTGAAAAATTTGTTTGAAAAATGTGTATGAAAACTCCATCTTAAAAGTTCTTCAAAATCTATTTGCTTATCCCTAACTTGTCTTAAGTGGCTATAGTTGTGTGTGTGATTGCTAGTTTTCTAGCCACTTGAGTCAAGGGTACCATGACCTAAGTATCTCAGTTGATGGAAAGTTCAAAATCTCAAAAGGAGTAGAAGATAGCTGTCTCTGGAAATTAAGTTTTCGGAAGCTCCGAGAAAATCCTTGGAGGCTCCGGGCCTCAGAAGTTCTGAGAAAATCTTCGGAAGCTCCAATCTTTATAGACTAGCTCTCAGTCTCAACCGAAGGGGAGTCAAAAGGGGATAAGGCATCTTCAAGGAATATTCTTTATCTAGGGTAAAACCAATCTTTCCTTTTCACCGTGGTCAACCCACTCAGATCGGGTTTTCACCGTTTCCCTCTCTCTCTCCCGTCGCGCAACCGCACCATCCTCTCCACCTCCTCACCGTCTCGCCGCTGCCGCTTACCTCGCTGCCGGTGTCCTCACCCTTGTGGGCTACTCACACGAAGCTGAGCCCCTTCCTTGTTCGTTGGTAGCTGCTGGAGAGTGCCAAGGGAAGCATTGCTCAGATCCCGTACGAGAAGAAGAAGAAGGCTCAAGTCCGCATCCGCTTCTGTTTCTTCCTTGGCGTGCACAAGAGTTGAAGATCTACTTCGTGCCTCTCCTTGATCCCAATCAAGGTACACAGTGGCCGGACCCTAACCCTAACCCTAATTTCCTAGATCTGCATGCTGTTAGGGTTCTATATCTTGAATCTGGTGGAATGTTGCCTATCTATCCTGCTCCTAATTGCCTGTGTTGCATGTAAAAGCTAGGTTCAGTTGAAAATTGAATCAAAAGTGAGAATGCAGTAAGGTTGACAGAGGCTCGGAGGTTCTGAGAAAATTCTTGGAGGTTCCGAACTGCGTACACCGTAGGCGACCTTGATTCAAAGTTCCACCGAACTTCACTTGACTTTCGTAACATTCTTTTCACCTGTCCTAGCTATTTTGAGTCATGATTGCTTTATTGATCAAAATTCAGTTGAAAGTTGAATCAATAGAACTGTCCTCTGTCAGTACACTGACTTCGGAGGTTCTGAGGATTTTTCCGGAAGCTCCAACCTCTGGAGGTTCCGGAAACTTTCTCAGAGGTTCCGATGTCTGTACTAACAGGTGACAGACTGTGATTCAAAATTCCACTGAAAAGAAATCAATTGAACATCATGCTAATCGTGTTCCTCTGACCTTATCAGCCCTGAATCCACTCTTATCTGCTATTCACTTGTCTCACTTCAGATGTCTGGCACTCCTATGGACAAGACCTACTCTAAGAGGCAGAGGCCTCTTTTTGAGACACCTGCTGGTGAGAGGGCATTCAAGATAGCGCAAGAGCGAGCGAGCGGGGGACGAGTGGCGGCGAGAGGGAAGGCCACACCTAGAAGGGGCGAGAGGTGGCGGCTTGTCCGGAGGCGGAGGCTCGGGTGTCTGCTGCACATGTGGATGATAATGGAGGGATTGAAGGCAAAACCATTCCAATTGAGCTAGAAGATGACCTGCCTCTAGGAGAGATAGATTCCACCTATCTCAAGTACCACAAGGGGCTACTCAAGAGACATCCTCCAACCAAATATGACAACTCAGTGTACATTGAACACACCAACTATGATGGAGCTGGCTTCTTGGTCAAGAAAGCAAGAGAGGAAAATCCTTATGTAAACCCTAAGATGGCAGCCATTGATTATAGGTTTTGGTCTGTCTTTCACTTCAAGTTCTATGAGACTGTCCTCAACACCAAGATGAAACTAATCAAGATGAAGTGGATAGACTTCACTCATTTGGAGGCAGCAGAGGAACCTGTCAAGGAGGAGGTGCTGGATTTGGTTGATAAGTATAGGATGAGGGACATCATGAGTTTCAAGTATGATTGGAATATAGAGGTTCTAGCTCAGTTTCATGCCACATTCTTTCATGAAGACAACAAGGAAACTATCCATTGGATGACAGAAGGAGTACACTACAAGATAGATTTTCTCACCTTTGCTAGGTTGTTTGGATTCAGCAAGGAGGACAGAGAAGCTGATATTATTCACTTTGAGGCTCACATGAACCCTAACAAAATTGCTGCAGCCTATGAGTATGAGGAGCTGGCTGATGGCTCTACCACTGCTTTGAAATCTGTTTTCTATGTACTCAACAATATGTTTAGAGAAACCATTTACCCAAAGGGGGGCAGTGACTCAACTAGTCTTAGGAGGTTTGCACCAAACTTGTTGGCTAGGCTGCTGCCTGGGGCTAGGCCCTTCTCTGTGAGCAGATTTATTTGGTACAATCTAGTAGAAGTGACAGAGAGTGGGAAGTGCAACCTGCCCTATGCCCCTTATCTGATGTACATGATAGAGATGGTTTCAGGGGTCAGCTATAAGAAAGATGTTGAGCATGCTTCCTATCAAGTCAAGCAGTGGCAGCATCAGAAAAAGCAGCACATTGTGGAGGAGCACATCCTTAAGAAGGCCAGCACCAAGCCAGCCAGATCTGATCCAGCAGCAGGAGAAGGAGGATCCAGCAAGGCTCCCATGCCTGCTGGTCTTCACAAGCTCAGAGGGATGGTCAGGGACACCTGGAGGTACTGCAGATGGACTTCCCATCAGCTTTTTGAGCTCAGGGAGGACATGAACAGATTGCTAAAACACCAGGGGCTGTCCTTTGATGCCATGCACCACCCTCCTCCCCTCTTCCCTGATTTTCCAGAGTACACCACCAGTGAGGATGAGGGTGAGCAGGAGCCTGCTACTCCCATGGCTGAGGATACTCCTGCTGCCCCCTTTGCTGCAGATGAAGAAGATGAAGAACCACTTGGTGCAAAAATGGCCAGGCTAAGGAAAGAGGCTGCAGGCAAGAAGGCTATGGGGTCCTCATCTGGTACAAGACTCAGGAGGAAGGCTGCTGCTGGGAGGCCTGTCAGAAGGCCCATTGATCTGTCATCTGGTTCTGATCTTGGCTCTGACAGCACTGTACCTGAGGCAGAAGAGGAGGACTCAGACTTCAGTGATGAGGAGTGACTTCTTTAGGTTCTGTTCCCACTTCCTCTCTTCTTTTCTTCCCTTTTTGTTAAACTGTTGACAAAGGGGGAGAGATGAAGATTGAGAAGCATCAGAAGAAGACCTGAAGCTCCTTGTTGGCCTGCTAACCTCTCAGAAACATTCTTTTGTTCTTTTGGTGAGATGAGAGTGCTAACTTCTCTCATAAACTCCTGGTGGAAATTTGATGAACTGCTGTAAAACATTTAGCTTGCCTCTGTTGGCAAGCAGGATCTGGTCATGGTAGGGGATTTGCAAAACTTTAAAACTGTGTGATGGATGTAATAGGGCTAGATGTGTTGATTGCTGTTATCCTTTATCTAGCTGCTATTTTTAGGTCTTATCTGTTGTTTTGCCTTGTATTGTTGTTATCTGTTGGAGTATCTGTTGCAGACCTCGGAGGTTCTGAGAATTTTTCCGGAGGCTCCAACCCCTGGAGGTTCCGGAAACTTTCTCGGAGGTTCCGAACTCTGCTAACAGATAACTCTCTAAGTGTTTTCACATGGCATATGCATCACGTATTATCTGCTACACCTCTTTTGCACCCCTCGATGACTTGAGTACAACTTTCTTGACACTTTTACTCACAATGTATGCAATTTAATTGTCGGACATGACATTTATCCTATTCAAAAGGCACATGCATACATTGAGGGGGAGACTTGTACTCAAATCATCAAAAGCTCAATCTTTCAAATTAAATTGTAAACTTTAATTGGGTTGTCAACATTTACCAAAAAGGGGGAGATTGTAAGTGCAATCAAGCCCTATGAGGGTTTTGGTGATGTTGACCACACAATTAAAGAGCTAATGAGCCTTTGAGTTTGTTGTGCAGCATAGAGTTATTGTCACAGGTGCAAAAGATTGATTGGAGACCCCTCAACTTGTTACAAAGAAGATTGCCTATGCTACTTGAAGGAGTTTATTTATTTTATCTTTTGAATTTGAGTATAGGACAATCCGTACTATCAAGAGGGATACTAATGGTGAGTTAGGGTGGTTTTCAAGTGCTCATGATCCATCTTTCCTAAACCCTAACCCTCACCCCAAGGGAAGTAACCTGCAGCTGTTCTGCTTCTGCTGTTTGCTGTTCGGAGGTTCCGAAGATTTTCTCGGAGGTTCCGACCGTACGGGCTACAGTCTGCAGAGTTTTCAAAAGTCGGAGGTTCCGAGATTTTTCTCGGAGGTTCCGAACTCTGGAATATGACCGTTACTGTTCTGGATCTGGGGGTATTTATACCCCACAGTCCCCCAACGGTTATCTTCTTCCTCCTCTGGCTCAGAACTCGGTTGCTACTGTTTTCTCTCACCTAGCATTCACTCCTAACCTACTCTCTTCCAAATCCTTGCCTAGCATTGATTGAGAGTGGTTTCTTGAAGTGAGTTAGTGAGCCAATCCTTTCTCCCTTGCTACTTGAGCACTTGGAAGAACCCTAGCAAGCTTGGTGGATCTATTACTCTTGGAGCCTTGCTCCTAGACGGATAGAGGTTCTTGGAAGCTCTCCAAACCGATTTGTGGAAGCTCCAAGGTGTTTGTATTACCCCTTGTGATTCTAGTGGAAAGCCTCCACCTATTACCCAAAGTGATAGGTGTGAGAGAGGAGTTGACCTTTGTGGTCGAGCCTTTGGTGGCCTCCTCAACAACGTGGACGTAAGCAAGCCTTTGTGGCGAGCCGAACCACGGGATAAATCTCGTGTCTCATGCGTGTTCTTATTCACTTACTTGTTCATGCTTGTGCTTGACTAGATCTATTAGGGTTTGCTCCCGATCTACTTTGTGGTAACTTGTTAGCTTGTTCTTTGCTTAGAAATACTCTTGCTAGATCCTAAGTACCTCTTAGAATTTACTAGATCTCGGTTTCCATCAAGTTTCTTGCGGCTCTTGGTATTTGTGCTCGTTCTAACGGCGGTCGGAAGTTACGAGTTTATTCTCGGAGGTCGCCCTCGTTCGGAGGTTCCGAGAATAATCTCGGAGGTTCCGGGGTCCGACACTGCTTGTTTTTTGCGAGAAAAAGTTTAAATTCCGTGTGCAGGCCTATTCACCCCCCCTCTAGGCCACTTTGCCTCGATCCTTTCAAGTAGCACGGTCAAGAAAGTACTTCGTTGTGCGGTACAAGAAGAACTCAATGATACCAACAAGAGGTTGAGCTCTGGCACCACGCAAAACAGCGTTGTAGACCTCAGTAAAATTTGTTGTCATTATCCCATGCCTCACACCTCCCTTATCAAAAAGGAGACACCATTTCTCGTTAGGTTCATTCTGAATCCACTGGCTGAAGGTGTTCACAGCACGTCCCCTTCTCCTTCTGACATTTGGAGCATCTGGCCCGACGTCCTCCAGAGAAACTGGCTCTTCCCCGGGTTTAGTAGTTACTGGCTTCTTAGCTATCTCTTCTGATGCTTTCTTCGTCAGATCATCTAATTTTTGCCATAGGTCATAGAACTTTTTCTCCTGATTGGTCGAACATAAGCGCTTGAACAATTGTGTAAGTTCTTTGTTCTTGAACTGGCTATGAAAGTTTGCTCTCATATGCCTCATGCACCACCTGCTATGCACATCTAGCCATTGTGCTGCTCTGTTACGCTCTTCACTACCATCTTTGATGTGATTAATGACCTGCAAAATACATTTGTGTCTATCATGTATCACACACACATCTGACACATCTCCCACCACCATCTGCTTCAATCTCTCTAGAAATCAATACCAACTGTCACCATTCTCTCCCCCTGCAAAAGCAATTACCAATGGCAACAACTGATTGTTGCCATCTGCAGCCACAGCTGTAAGGATTGTGCCCTTGTATTTTCCTGTTAGGAATGTGTCATCTATGCAAATAACTGATCAACAGTGTCTGGATGCAGCAATAGTGGGACCCAATGCTAAGAATGCTCGCTGCAAGACTTGCTTCCCTGGCCTTGATACAAGATTATAAGTCTTGATATCATAATAACTATTAGGATTTAGCGTGGCAATTGTGTGCGGCAATCAAAGCGCATTGTCGTAGGATGCTTCGTAAGTTCCCCACCTCATCTCCATTACCTCTTCTTTGACATGTATTCCTTACCATAACTTATTTGGTACCTAAATTTCTCCTTAATTGCCCGAAGAGTATCTTGACCCCCTAAGTGGGTTTTGGTGATTTAATGACACACACCTAAGTGGCTAATGATTTATCTAGTCCATGAGCAGTATTAAAATTATGAATGGCATCAAGTATAGTTTGTTGACTATGCAAAAAGGAAAGTGGTGCTCTAAAGGATTCCTAAGAAGGCTTATTTATTTTACACTTTTGAATTTGAGTCCTATGAATGCCGTACTATCAAGAGGGACAAAGAATTATGTCTTCCAAGAGTCGAACAAGTGCTCTAGTTGCTAAAACGAGACCTATGAGAGCCACCTTCCGTAACACCCTAATTCTATTAAAAATTTGGCTTTATTAAAATTTGCTAGCAACCATTTACTTGCTTAAGGAATATAAGGCTGTTTTATTTAATTTTAGGCATTTAAAACTTTTCTAAAATAAAGTTAATGAAATATAGGATTTATTTGTTGCATACATGCGGAGCATTATTTTGGTTGCTTTGGAATTCAAATTCAAATTTGAATTCTAAATGTTTGAAAACCCTTTTGCCAAAATGCTAAACCTATTCTCCCTAACCCCTACCCCTTAACCTTTTTTTAGCCCGGCCAGTGCACACAAAGAAGGACGGCCCGCACCGCGCGGCCCGGCTCGCGGCGCGCGGCGGCCTTCCGGCCCGAAGAGCCCCTAGCCGGCCCGGCGGCCGCTCCGGCCCAGCAAGCCGCGCGCCGCCCGCCTCCGCGCCCGTGCCGCCGACGGGTGGGGCCCCGTTGTCATCCCCATCCCGTGGCCGCCCGGGACTCCGCCGCCGCCGCGCCACCGAGTCCGACCCGCGCACGACGCCCTCCTCCGCGTGGCCCGCACGCCAAGGTTTCCCCGCCCGGCTATTTAAGCCGCCGCCGCCTCCCCCGGATCCCCACCCGAGCCGCCCTAGCCCTTGCGCGCGCGCCCCGCCGAAACCCTAGCCGCGCCGCCGTTTCGAGCTCGCCGCCGCCGCCGTTGAATCCCCGCCGCCGTCGACCTTCCGTCGCCAAGGAACCGCCCGAGAGCGCGCAAGGAGGTGAGGAGCTCCCCCCGTGCTACACGTCGTCGCACCCGAGCACCTCGTCGCTCTAGCGCCGCCGCCGGAGCCCGCTCCCCGCGCCGCCGCGTCGGCCGTCCGCTCCGCCGCGTTTTCGCCCGAGCCGCCGCCAGAATAGGCTCGCCCGGCCCGCGCGCGTCGCGTAGATGCTTCCCGTGCGTCGAATCGTGGCTCCCGAGCCACGGATTGGGGCCTCACATTGGCGAGCCCGCCGCCCGCCGCCGCGGCCGCGGCCCGCTCGCCGCCGGGCTCGGCCGCCACCGCCGCCCCGCCGCTTGCGGTCGTCCTCGGGTCGTTAGATCTAGATCTAACGCGCGGCAGCCTAAGCCACCGCACCGCGAGCGCCCCGCAACGGTCGGATCTAGATCCAACGGATCTAGATCGGGTCAACCCGAGTCGGCCGGTCAAACCGCCGCCGGCCACGGCAATTTTGCGAGAAAAGCCCCCGAGTTTTCTTTATTTACAAAAATACCCTCCCACCTTATGAGTTTTCTTACGGTTTAGTCCTTTTTCTTTATTTTAGCCGGAACCTTTTCAAATCTTCGCGGATTAGTCCCCAAACCTTCCCGAACCCATAACTTGGTCGTTTTAGCTCCGATTTTAGCGTTCTTTATGTCCACGCGTTCGTCTCGAAGCGTAGATTAGTTTTATGCTACTGTTTAGATCTGTTTGATCTGTTTGGTGACTGTTTCTTATTTATTCCTATTGTATGCTTGTATGTGATGATTGTGGACCGTAGAGAGCGATTCGTTCGAGGGATTTGAAGATCAAGTCGTGCAAGAGTTTGAGCAGCAAGGCTTTGTTGAAGGCAAGTATTCCTTGATGCATGCCCGCTTGTCCTACATAACATGCATTTAAAATTCACTTGTTTTTACGTTTCGCTTGCATTAATTTGATGGGAACCTATTAAGGATCATGCCTAGCATTTTACTACCTTTACCTTGATACCGGGAATTAAATTAATCTTGTGGTAGTTATTGCTTAGCATGCTCAACTGGGTAATGGTATTAATCAACTTGGTTACCTTTTTGTTATTTCATGTTCCGTTTATGATCTTTTATCTTTACAAGACCACTTTAACATGTTAATCGGAACATGGAGAACCACCCAGGAAAACAGTACAACCACAAGAACTAATGGGCAATGGTCTTGGCTGAATAATTAGGAACTTTAGCTTGGGATGGTCTTACACGATAAGGACAAGGGATCGGCGGTGCGTGGGGTATGGACTCGCTCTAGCGGGGGGTTGGGTGAGTTATTCTTTTATGGTGGGGTATCGACCGCTAGGGGACTTTATACCTTGCTAAGCCGATCGGACCTTGTGGGTCATAACTTGCTAGGGAACCTTTGTAAAGGCCATGTAGCGTCCCTATGCAATCACACCTCGGAAGTGTGATATGGTGTCTTGCAAACACCGCATGGTTGGGTCCAAAGTTCTTCGGAGCTTTTACGCCGCTTGTGGGTAAAGATGTACAACCTCTCGCAGTGTTAAACTAATCGATTAGCCGTGCTCACGGTCAAGAGCGGCCTGGACACTCACATGATTAAATTATGGAACTTTAATGTTTAATTGTTGTTTTATCCTTTATTTATGATGCTCATATCATATTAATTGGGTTGGTATGAACTTACACCTCTAGTAATCAGGGTTGCTAATAAAACTTGACCAACTAAAATGCTAAAGTGCTTGAACCTTAGCCATCCACCGTATGGCCTTGCATGTTATGTTGTTTTCCCTTGCCGAGTACGATATGTGCTCACGCTTGTTTATTCTCTTGCATCTACAATACCGGATTTCTTGCTCGGAGCCGGGAGAACTTTGAAGATATTCCAGGAGATTTCCAGGAGTTCTAGGTGTGCGTAGTCTTCAGTCAGCTGCCTGTGGAGGCATTTTTGTCCGCTGCGAGAACTCGTTTATTTAAGTTTCGTTTAAGACTATGGTTTGTAATAACTCTTTATTCGTGTGGCACTGTTTTTGGTATTCATAATGTCTAAGCGTGTGTGTAACTTGATCCTGGCGCACACGTGATCAATGCATTCGGTTTTGCCTTTAAAACCGGGTGTGACAGAGTGGTACCAGAGCTGTGTTGACTGTAGGAACGCTAGCCTAGATAGAAATGGTCGAATTAAGGATTTCATACTCATAGAAGCTTTCACTTACATGCTTGCTTTATTCTTACTAACCTTACTCTTGCCTTTTTGCTTCACTCTTGAGCTGTTTGCATTCTTTATCTTGTGCTTGCTTTAGCTCTCGTCCTTTTGCCTTACCATCTTTCTCATTCTGCACTACACTACAGATGGTTCGTAGCTTGGAGACTTCCGGGTGGAGCGAGTCCCACCGGTATGCTCCACGAGAACAGTACCATGATTTGCATGATGGAGATACGGATGAGGAGATTGAGATGGAGCCCGCACCTTGTGGTTTTCCCTAACCTTATCATGGTGCTCGACGATGAGGAAGATCCGGAGGAGATGATCCCGAGAGGAGGATGAGCTAGCCGAACAACCCAACCTAGAGGAGCAAGCACCGAGAAGAAGATGAGGATCACTCAGATCAAGAGATGGAAGAACAAGAGCAAGAGGAGGAAGAGGTGGAAGCGATCCGGGAAGTGTACCACTACGGTAGCCGATGGAGTAGGTATTCCCATGGCAGACCACCTGAGGGCAATGGCACTTCGCCTGGGCTATGATAAAGCCCCTGTCTACCATTGTGAGTTGTGGACTCATCCGTGGTTCGAGCCCCATTGGGAGGTTGCTGCCATCTTGGAGGAGTACATTCCATGCCGAGGAGTGAAGGAGGTGTCCAAGCATCATGACGTGGCTCACGGGACTACTATGGATCTTTGGGATAGCGAGAGTCGGCTCGGAGGGCGCTCTATGTGCTCTCTCACAAGGAGCGTGACGGGTTAGAGGATACCCACTCGCCGTTACACACCTTTCGAGCAAGTGGGGAAGCCAAGACTTACATCGCCCCCGCACCGGCCCTATGAAGGAACGCTCAACAATGTCCGGAGTCTACTTGCGGCCGTGAACACCGCATTGGATGATGCCAACAACACACTATATGCAGCACGACAGCAGATTTTCACTCCGGGAGACGCGAGAGGCGTGCATTAGAAGCCGCACTTCGAACGAGGGGAGCGACCGAAGCCCATGAAGCCACAGAAGCATGTACCTCCCCATCACCCAAGAGGCCACACTACGACTCCCCTGACGCTCGCACAGATGCCATGACGGAAGATAGTCCTTAGGTTTAAGATTAAGGATAGGATTTCTTTGTAATCGCTAGTAGACGATCGGTAAAGTGTGTTTAGTTTAGAGGTGTGGTTGAATGCTTGATTTTGTGCTTAATGTATGAGTTGGATTTTTGGTTGAGTGCAATGTGTTGTGGAGTGATGACCACAACGACATTGGTTTAGTAGTAAGTTTGTGGGGGTTATCTTTCAGTCTCAATCAGTTATCTATCTTAATCTTTTTGTCCTCTTAAGTTTTCCCTTAATGCAAATTCGAGATCCCAAAAATCTGTTCGCACAGTTTTCTGAGTCAGCAGTACTGTTTTAATTTTATCTCGGGCTAAAGAACTCCGATTGCAGTAAAACCAATTGGAAAAGTTCAAGAATTTCATGACTGATTTTCTGTGAAAAATTCAGAATATTTGGATGGAAAACCAGAGATTTATGACTAAAACATTACAGTCTCACGAATCTGTTAAACACGGCCGACCTACCTGACTTGTTTATTTTATAACCAGAGCTACACAACTCCGATTGAGGTGATTCCAGTTGGAGTAGTTCCGTAATTTCATTACCTTTTATCTGTCCAAAATCCATAATTTTTGGTTACTCGTACAGAGAGCAATGCCTGATTGTTTGGAGTCAACAGAATCTGTCTTATCTGAATATCATTGCTATCTTATCTTTCTGAGTTTAACCCTTGGTACAATCATCTAAAATAATGTCCCTAACACTCAGATGGTGAACACCAGGTCAGGATCAGGTGTTGATCAACCATCGGGAAGAGCACCCCAGCCCAAGTACAAATGGATCCCGCTATGCAGCAGTTCCTGGAGGCACAGACCCAGCTCCTCCAGAACTTGACCACCACCGTGACAAACTTGCAAGCCCAGGTCAACAACCCACCGGTGCCGCCACCCGCGCCTCGCAACAAGCACCGGGAGTTCATGAGTCATCACCCTCCTGTGTTTACTCACGCCGCTGATCCACTGGAAGCTGAAGATTGGCTCAAGACAATACTGAAGATGCTCACTACCTGTCAGTGTGACGACAGAGAGAAGGTCCTGTATGCTGCAGGACGACTTCAAGGATGCCGTGCCGCTTGGTGGGATGCGTACTCGCCGCTCATGCCGCCCCCGGACACCATCACTTGGGAGGAGTTTACCACCAACTTCGAAGCCATCACATACCCTGCGGAGTCATGAAGATTAAGAAGAAGGAGTTCCTTTCTCTCGAAGCGAGGGAGGAATGTCGGTGGCCGAGTATAGAGACAAGTTCACCGAGCTATCTCGCTATGCAGCGAGGAGGTTGCTTGAAGATAGGAAGAAGCGAGGAGTCGTTCCTGGATGGGTTAGTCGGTTCGGCCGCTGCGGTACCGGCCGATGTCCTACCCTTTCCCTAACTTTCGGCGGCTAGTTGATGCCGCCATCCGCTTGGAGCACAAGCGCAAGGAGCTCGGAGAGCGGAAGAGGAAGGCCGCCGGCTGCGGGGCGGTTTGGGAGTGCGTCTCGCCCGCGCTTCAACCCACCGCCGAACACCCCGTTCCGCTATGGGGGACCGGGTGGAAACTTTGGGCAGCGGCGGTCCCGGCGTCCTGTTCGGCGGTTCCGGCGGTCTACTCGGCGGTTTCGGCGTCCGTCCCTCGGACTCCCCGCCCGGTTCCCGGCGAGTCGGCGAGAGAGCCCCTCGTTGGCACACGTAAGGACCGTGGCACCGCCCAATCCTCGCCACCACCACTTGCTTCAAATGCGGAGAGCTTGGTCACTATGCCAATGCTTGCCCAAAGAGGAACCCTCCACACACCCCCGAAGACGGAACCGGCGAGCGGACAAGGAGCGGAAGCCAAACCACGCGGTCTAGCAAAGGACAACGAGCTATGCACGAGGCAAGGCGATGCACGTTGATGCCGAAGTCGCCCGGAGAACCCCGGAGTAGTGCTCGGTATGTTTCTAGTCAACTCTACTCCGGCCTCGTTTTGTTTGATTCTAGAGCATCCCATTCTTTCATTACATCCCGGTTCGTAGCTCAACATAATCTACCTATCGGTCCCATGTCTCGCCACATGTTAGTTACCTCACACGGGGGGGGGAATTGAAAGCCATCTATAAATGTGATAACGTCCATCTCAAGATTGTGGGCGAGAGATTTCCGTGCCAATCTTATAATCTTGGATTCAAAGGGGATCGATGTGATATTGGGAATGGGATGGTTGACCGCGTGTGATGCGGTGATTCGGTGTGCTAAGAGGTCAATCCTTCTTACAAGCCCAAATTGGTGAAAGATTTGAGTTTGCGTGCCGAGATCCCGCACCATCAAATGCCGGTGCCGTGAATAAGCTTGACGGAGCGGCCTTGGAAGACATACGAGTAGTGTGCGATTATCCCGACGTGTTTCCCGAGGAGTTGCCGGGGTATGCCCCCGACCGAGATGTTGAGTTCGTTATTGATCTTTTACACGGTATCGCCCCTATCTCTAAGCGCCCATATAGAATGTCTAGTGATCAGTTACAAGAACTTAAAGCTCAGATTAAAGAATTATTGGGTAAAGGGTTTATCCGTGCTAGTTCCTCACCCTGGGGAGCACCCGTTATCTTTGTGGGTAAGAAAGATGGCACACAGAGGATGTGTGTTGATTACAGGTCTCTTAATGATGTTACCATCAAGAACAAGTATCCTCTGCCACGTATTGAAGATTTGTTTGATCAGATGAGAGGAGCTAAAGTGTTTTCTAAGATCGATCTGCGATCTGGTTATCATCAGTTGAAGATTAGGCCTTCAGATATTCCTAAGACAGCTTTTACTACCAGTACGGACTTTATGAGTACACAGTTATGTCTTTTGGGTTAACCAATGCACCCGCGTACTATATGTACTTGATGAACAAGATCTTTATGGAGTATCTGGACAAGTTCGTTGTGGTATTCATTGATGACATCCTGATCTACTCCAAGAATGAGGAGGACCATGAGGAGCATTTGAGGCTTGTGTTGCAGAAGCTGAGAGAGCATGAGTTATATGCGAAGTTTAGTAAGTGTGAATTCTAGCTCAAGGAAGTGTCTTTTCTAGGTCATATCATCACCAACGGAGGTATTGCAGTGGATCCCAGCAAGGTTAGTGATGTATTGAAGTGGGAAGCCCCTCGTACAGTGTCTGAGATTCGGAGTTCCTTGGACTTGCTGGTTACTATCGTCGGTTTATTGAAGGATTCTCCAAGATTGTGAAGCCTCTCACTACATTGCTAGAGAAAGACAGGGGAGTTCAAATGGACCGGTGCATGTCGATCCGGTTTTGAAGAGTTAAAGAAGCGGTTAACCACAACACTGTTCTAATAATGCCGATCTACGAAAGAGCTTTGACATTTCTCGTGATGCATCTCGACAAGGTCTAGGATGTGTGTTGATGCAAGAAGGTCATGTTATAGCCTATGCATCTCGACGATTGCGGAAACATGAGTTGAACTATCCTACGCATGATCTTGAGTTAGCAGCGAGTGGTTCATGCATTGAAGATTTGGAGACATTACATTATGGGAACTAAGTGTCAGATCTATACTGATCACAAGAGTCTGAAGTATATCTTCACTCAGAAGGATCTTAATCTAAGACAGCGTCGTTGGTTAGAGTTGATCAAAGACTATGATCTAGAGATTCATTATCATCCGGGTAAAGCGAATCTGGTTGCTGATGCTTTGAGTCGAAAGGGCCACACTAACATGGCTATGACCATTCAGTTTCCTGATGAGTGGGTAAAAGAGTTTGAAAGGCTCAACTTGAAAGTGATTGCGCATGCGAAGGAGTGACTTTGGAAGTACAGTCCACTCTGGAGCAAGAGATACGTAAGTGGCAGCTAGAGGATGCTGGAATACAAAAGATTAAAGAGAGTATGCAACAAGGAGAAGCCCCAGATTTCACAGAAGATGAGCAAGGAACCGTGTGGTTTAAGAACCGGTTGTGTGTACCAGAGACAGGAGATCTCAGAGAGAAGATCTTGAGAGAAGCTCACGACTCGACTTACTCTATCCATCCGAGCAGGTACTAAGATGTACCAGGATCTCAAGCAGAGGTATTGGTGGTACGGTATGAAGAGAGACGTGGCCGCTCATGTGGCTTTGTGTGACACTTGCCACGGGGTTAAGGCCGAACATCGAGACCCGCCGGTTTGCTTCAACCATTGGAGGTGCACGAGTGGAAGTGGGAAGAGATCGGAATGGAGTTCATAGTGGGTTTACCCCGAACCCGAGATGGTTATGATTCGATTTGGGTTATCGTGGATCGTTTGACTAAGGTAGCTCACTTCATTCCGGTAAAGACTACTTATACGGGGAGCTAAGTTGGCGAGCTATACATGTCCGGGATTGTGTGTTTGCATGGTGTACCAAAGAAGATCGTGTCGGATAGAGGTACCCGGTTTACTTCTCGTTTACGGGGAAGTTGCATGAATCTCTCGGATACTAAGCTAAATTTCAGCTCAGCTTATCATCCACAGACAGATGGACAGACAGAGAGAACCAATCAGATCCTAGAAGACATGCTGAGAGCATGTGCGCTTAAGCATGGTTGTAGTTGGGATAAGAGCTTGCCGTATGCTGAATTCTCTTACAACAACAGCTACCAAGCTAGTCTCAAAATGTCACCCTTTGAGGCCCTATATGGAAGGAAGTGTAGAACTCCGTTATATTGGAGTGAGGCAGGCGAAAGGCAGTTATTTGGGGCAGATATCATCAGAGAAGCGGAGAAACAAGTTCGGATCATCGAGAAAATTTGAGGATTGCTCGGTCTAGACGAGAAAAGTTATGCGAGATGGCAAACGAAGTGATGTGGTCTTTCGGGAAGGCGATTATGTGTACCTAAAGGTGTCACCTATCGAGGTTTGCGTCGATTCAGAGTTAAAGGAAAGTTGTCACCTCGGTTTATTGGACCTTTCAAGATCCTTGAGAGAGTGGGAGAAGTGGCTTATAGATTGGAGTTGCCGGTCCGGCTAGGCCGATGTGCATGATGTATTCCATATCTCTCGGTTAAAGAAGGGTTTTGGTCCGCATGACAAGGAGCCGTTACCCTTGGATGATCTAAACGTGAAAGAGGATCTCACTATTGTTGAACACCTTGTTCGGATATTGGAAACCATGACAAAGATCACCGGGAATAGTGTGATTAAGATGTGCAAAGTACAATGGAGCAATCATGCAGAGGATGAGGCAACATGGGAAAGAGAGGATGAGTGAAAGCGAAATTTCGCGGATCTTTTTCCCAATCCGTCCGAATCTCGAGGACGAGATTCTTCTTAAGGGGTAGGATTTGTAACACCCTAATTCTATTAAAAATTTGGCTTTATTAAAATTTCCTAGCAACCATTTACTTGCTTAAGGAATATAAGGCTGTTTTATTTAATTTTAGGCATTTAAAACTTTTCTAAAATAAAGTTAATGAAATATAGGATTTATTTGTTGCATACATCTTTGCCGGAGCATTATTTTGGTTGCTGGAATTCAAATTCAAATTTGAATTCTAAATGTTTGAAAACCCTTTTGCCAAAATGCTAAACCTATTCTCCCTAACCCCTACCCCTTAACCTTTTTTTTAGCCCGCCAACTGCACACACGGCGGCAGCCCCCCGCACCGCGCGGCCCGGCCGCGCGCGCGCCGGCCTTCCGGCCCGGCGGGGCCTAGCCGGCCCGGGGCCAGCCGCTCCGGCCCGGCCAAGCCGCGCCGGCCCGCCTCCGCGCCTGTGCCGCCGACGGGTGGGGCCCTGTTGTCATCCCCATCCCGTGGCCGCCCGGGACTCCGCCGCCGCCGCGCCACCGAGTCCGACCCGCGCACGACGCCCTCCTCCGCGTGGCCCGCACGCCAAGGTTTCCCCGCCCGGGCTATTTAAGCCGCTGCCTCCTCCCCGGATCCCCACCCGAGCCGCCCCTAGCCCTTGCGCCGCGCCCCGCCGAAACCCTAGCCGCGTCGCCGTTTCGAGCTCGCCGTCGCCGCCGTTGAATCCCGCCGCCGTCGACCTTCCGTCGCCAAGGAACCGCCCGGAGAGGTGCGCAAGGAGGTGAGGAGCTCCCCCCGTGCTACACGTCGTCGTACCCGAGCACCTCGTCGCTCTAGCGCCGTCGCCGCAGCCCGCGCCCGCGCCGCCGCGTCGGCCGTCCGCTTCGCCGCGTTTTCGCCCCGAGCCGCCGCTCTAGATAGGCTCGCCGACTCGCGCGCGTTGCGTAGATGCTTCCGTGCGTCGAATCGTGGCTCGGAGCCCCGGATTGGGGCCTCACCGGCGAGCCCGCCGCCCGCCGCCGCCGCGGCCGCTCGCCGCCGGCTCAAGACCGCCGCCCCGCCGCTTGCGGTCGTCCCCGGCCGTTAGATCTAGATCTAACGCGCGCGCGGCCTAAGCCACCGCACCGCGAGCGAAAGAACCGTCGGATCTAGATCCAACGGATTTAGATCGGGTCAACCCGAGTCGGCCCGGTCAAACCCGCCGCCGCCCCCGGCAATTTTGCGAGAAAAAGCCCCCGAGTTTTCTTTATTTACAAAAATACCCTCCCACCTTATGAGTTTTCTTACGGTTTAGTCCTTTTTCTTTATTTTAGCCCGAAACCTTTTCAAATCTTCGAGATTAGTCCCCAAACCTTCCCGAACCCATAACTTGGTCGTTTTAGCTCCGATTTTAGCGTTCTTTATGTCCACGCGTTCGTCTCGAAGCGTAGATTAGTTTTATGCTACCGTTTAGATCTGTTTGATCCGTTTGGTGACTGTTTCTTATTTATTCCTATTGTATGCTTGTATGTGATGATTGTGGACCGTAGAGAGCGATTCGTTCGAGGGATTTGAAGATCAAGTCGTGCAAGAGTTTGAGCAGCAAGGCTTTGTTGAAGGCAAGTATTCCTTGATGCATGCCCGCTTGTCCTACATAACATGCATTTAAATTTCATTGTTTTTACTTTTCGCTTGCATTAATTTGATGGGAACCTATTAAGGATCATGCCTAGCTTTTTACTACCTTTACCTTGATACCGGGAATTAAATTAATCTTGTGGTAGTTGTTGCTTAGCATGCTCAACTGGGTTTTGGTATTAATCAACTTGGTTACCTTTTATATTCTATGTTCCGTTTATGATCTTTTATCTTTACAAGACCACTTTAACATGTTAATAGGAACATGGAGAACCACCCAGGAAAACAGTACAACCACAAGAACTAATGGGCAATGGTCTTGGCTGAATAATTAGGAACTTTAGCTTGGGATGGTCTTACCTGATAAGGACAAGGGATCAGCGGTACTGTGGGGTATGGACTCGCTCTAGCGGGGGTTGGGTGAGTTATTCTTTTATGGTGGGGTATCGACCGCTAGGGGACTTTATACCTTGCTAATCGATCCGACCTTGTGGGTCATAACTTGCTAGGGAACCTTTGTAAAGGCCATGTAGCGTCCCTATGCAATCACACCTCGGAAGTGTGATATGGTGTCTTGCAAACACCGCATGGTTGGGTCCAAAGTTCTTCGGAGCTTTTACGCTGCTTGTGGGTAAAGATGTACAACCTCTGCAGAGTGTTAAACTAATCGATTAGCCGTGCTCACGGTCAAGAGCGGCCTGGACACTCACATGACTAAATTATGGAACTTTAATGTTTAATTGTTGTTTTATCCTTTATTTATGATGCTCATATCGTATTAATTGGGTTGGTATGAACTTACACCTTTAGTAATCAGGTTGCTAATAAAACTTGACCAACTAAAATGCTAAAGTGCTTGAACCTTAGCCATCCACCGTATGGCCTTGCATGTTATGTTGTTTTCCCTTGCCGAGTACGATATGTGCTCACGCTTGTTTATTCTCTTGCATCTACAATACCCGGATTTGTCGCTCGGATCGGGAGAACTTTGAAGATATTCCGGGAGATTTCCGGGAGTTCTAGGTGTGCGTAGTCTTCGGTCGGTACCGCCTGTGGAGGCATTTTTGTCCGTCGCGAGAACTCGTTTATTTAAGTTTCGTTTAAGACTATGGTTTGTAATAACTCTTTATTCGTGTGGCACCGTTTTTGGTATTCATAATGTCTAAGCGTGTGTGTAACTTGATCCCGGCGCACACGTGATCAATGCATTCGGTTTTGCCTTTAAAACCGGGTGTGACACCTTCGCACCAACACGTTCACGAGGATCTTTCATTGAGTGCCGACCTTGGAAGGTCGGAATATCCGGTTCACCCCGAGTCTCCGGACTTCCGGAGTTTCCGGGTTTACCCCGATACTGCGGGTCTTAAAGCCTCAACGCCTATATTCGGGTGAGGAGGGTATAAAAGCCCCCTCCACCCCCTTCTTTACTCCTCTCTCCCGCCGTTTTGACCCGAAATTCATCGGACCTCATTTACTCCCCCTCTACTCCCTTTGGCACAAGTTTGGTGAAATTTGTTGAGGGTTTGAGAGCAAGAGCTTGGAGACTGCTAGTGAGCTGATTTCCCATCTCTAGAGCACCTCGTTCTTTGCTTGGTTGGCGCAATTCGTGTTTGTTACTCTTGGAGCCTTGAGCTCCTAGCCGACTAGGCGTTGCCTTGGAGCATCCAAAGATTGTGGCTGCCCAAGGAAGTTTGTATCACCCCAACTTTGAGTAAGTAACTCTAGCTTGATCTTTGTGGTCGCTAGACGGAGGAAAGTGACCTAGGTGTAAAGGTCCACCCTTCGTGGGTACCTCAACAGAGACGTAGACCTCAAGGTGTGAGGTTGAACTCCGTAAAAAATCCGTGTGTCTCTTGTGCTTGTTCATCTTGTTGTATGCTTGTTGCTATCTTGAGCACATATCTAGGGTTTGGTGCCGATCTACTTCGTGGTGAGGTTCCTACAAGATCCGAGTGGATGAACGGGCTTGTCTCATCTCGGTGCATAACCTATTTTCACTGATTTACATTTGAGCAAGTTTAATTTCTCGTCGAATTTGATTCCTCCCTAACGGATAGGAATATCCGGGACATTTTCCGGATTCTCCGGATTTCCCGAGTATCCGAAAAATATCCCGAAACTCCGGACCCGCATTTGACGATTGTGAAAAAATTTGTGATTTTTAGGTTGACTATTCACCCCCCTCTAGTCGACATCTTGATCCTATCGAGCCAAGTGCTCCACTTAGAAGCTTAACCACTTGGAGTTAAGATGTCCAATCCAAGTGATCAAGCCCCACCTCTCGCCGAAGGTGACCCCTCAACAATGTTGTTGGCATGCCCCCCATTCCTCAAGGAGGCAACACCCATGGCGCAAGCACGAGTCATCAAGCGCATGGACGTGGTGATGAGTCCTCCGATAGTGAGGATGAGGAGTTCAATGATGCAAGGTCCAACCGCTCCGCTCAACGACCATCAAGGGACTATACTCGAACCTCTTTCGATTACTCTCGCTTATTCTTTAACCATCCATCGGGTTCTAGCCACATTGGGAAGATACCCCAATTTGATGGAACCGGCTATTCCAAGTGGAAGAACTCCATGGAGGAGCATTTGATGGCGGTGAATCCCGCATTTTGGACTATTGTGAACAGGGGTATTACCTTTCCTAGCGGTGATGCGACGCTAACTCAAGATCAAGCAAATGAGATACAAAGAAACTATCAAGCCATACGCATCATCAAGAGTTCACTCACGCCCGAAGAATATGACAAGGTAGATGGATTGAAGTCCGCTAAGGAAGTGTGGGACACCTTGTTCATCAACCATGAAGGGACAAAGTAAGTGAGAGAAGGAAGGATTCGAGCCTTAGAAAGTGAGCTAAATCGGTTTGTCATCAAAGATGATGAATCTCCTCAAGATATGTACAACCGTTTGAACAAGATCATCAACAAAATCAAATCTCTTGGAAGTACAAGATGGGGAAGAAGAGAAGTGGTTGACAAGGTTCTCTCCGCGTACATGACAAGGGATGTTCAACTCCCAACTCTCATAAGGGAGAAGAGAGGCTTCAACAAGTTCACTCCGGCGGATGTAATTGGAAGAATGGAAGAACATCTCATCACCGTCAAGGAGTCCAAGCTTTCACAAGAAATGTCAAAGATGCATGAACAACTTGAGAAGAACAAGAGAGTGGCCCTCAAGGCATCCAGCAAGGAGAAAAGGTCAAGCTCATCAACTTCAAAGACCGTGGTCGAGGAAGATAGTGATGAAGATAGTGACATGAACATGACTCCCGAGCAAATGGCTCTCTTTGTGAGGAAGTTCAACAAAATGTTCAAGAAGAGTGGCTTCTTCAACAAGAACAAGGACAAGGACAAGATCAAGACGAAGAGAACTTCCAAGAGACCATGTTTTGGGTGTGGCAAGGAGGGTCATTTCATTGCGGAATGCCCCAATATAAAAGTAAGGAGAAGAGACACCAACAAGTTTTACAAGAACAAGAAGAAGGAAGTTGGTGAAGCTCATTTGGGTGAAGAGTGGGATTCAAATGATGATAGCTCCAACTCCGACATTGAAGCCGGTCTTGCTACCATATCTATTGGGGAACCAATCAACAAGTCATCACTCTTTGAAGATCTCACCGATGGTGAAGATGACTTCACCCACACTTGCCTCATGGCTAGGGGCTCCAAGGTAGACACTCCCACCCCGCCCCTAGATGATGATAGTGAAAGTGATTTTGATTTTGAAAAAAATGATCACTAGCTTTGGTGAAAAGGCAACAAAGAAAATCATGTTTTTAATGAAAGAAATTGAGAATAGAGATGGGACCCTAGAGGTGCAAGAAGAACTCTTTAGACTTGAGCGGGAGAAAACCATTGCCCTTGAGGATGCCCTTGTAATTGAAAAGAAGGGTTTCAAGGTGCAAGAGGACTCGCTCAAGGAAAATGAGATAGAAATTCTTAGCCTCAAGAAATCCCTAGCTAAAGATGAGTTGGTAGTGAATGAATTAACTAGGGAATCCTTCCTAGCTAAGGATGCTTGCAAGAAACTTGAGGGCGAAAAGCTTGAACTTCAAAAGAGCTTTGATAGCTTAAAGACTAGTCACATAGCATTAGAAGTTCAACTTGACAACCTCAAGAACAATGCTACAACTTCATCTAATGATGCTTTCTCTAACTCTCAAACATCAACAAGCAATGGTTGTTCTAGATGCTATAAGATTGATATAAATGCTTGTGCTACTAATGTTGCCGAGATGAATGCCATGAAGAAAGAAATTGCTAGGTTGTCAAACTCTCTCATTAATGAAAAGAAGAAAGAACCCAAGAGAGGTGAGTTTGAAAACCACACTAAAGGCTTTGGGTCAAGCTACATGAAGAAGTTTGGCTTTGTGGAGGGGAAGGGGCTTGGTAAGCAAGAACAAGGTACAAAAGACCCCATCCCATTCATCAAGAACCACCACACCAAAGGTATGGGAACAAGAAATGTGGTGCACGACATGAAGCAAATGGGTGTCAAGAACTACGACAACCAAGTTAGATACAACACTCCTATCAAGTTCAAGAGCACCCAAGTTACGACACAAGCACCACAATCAAAGCCAAACAAGTCGAACAAGAAGCCCAAACCACATGCTTCACAAGATACCTTTTATGACTGTCGGGGACAGCCCTAAGGGTCCCCTAAATAATCGAGGGGAAACCCGCTTAAAACTCGCGAAAAACGTAAAATGCAAGTCAACTTGCACACCTAAAGCACATACGCAAGCACAACCACGACCCCGTGGCCCCCGCGGCCCGCCAAGACAACACAACGGACGCCCCTCGAGTGAAGTCCGCCTCGCTCAAGGGATAGACACCCCTCGAGTGAAGTCCGCCTCACTCGAGGGATAGACACTCCCTCGGGCGAAGTCCGCCTCGCTCGAGGCCCTTACGCCCCCCTCGGGCGGGGTCCGCCTCGCTCGAGGGCCGAGCACCCCCTAGGGTGGGGTACGCTCCGCTCGAGGGCGCCCACGCGCGCCTTTACCGCGTCCTCGCACGCACTTTGTTCCCGCATGCACGTACGAGCATTTAATGCTCGACACGGCGAGGTCGTGCCACTACTCGACACGCATGGGAATCACGCCCCGACGCTGTTTCGCCAACTCCCGGGGGGAGGCCATCCCCGCCGCTGTTCAGCACTGTGTGGCAAGGCCAGTGTCAGCTCCGTGACACCGTGCGCGCCGCCCTCGTACGGCTAACACACCGTGCCTCGAAGGGGGGCCGGCGACACCCTCGAATATCTTCTACGTGCTTATGCAGGACCACGCCGTGACGTCAGGCCGGCGGGATCGGTCATCCCCGTCGCTGTCAGCCCTATGCGGCCATCCCCGCCACTACCGCACCACGCCGGATGCCGTGGCAACATCTCGCCGCTGTTGGGATGTGCGGGGGACGGGGACATCGCCACAACGACCACCGTGTCACGTACGAACTTCCCGTCAACGGCGCCCTCGAGTTGTCCCACCACGGCGGCCGGTCAACCAACTATCGCGCCGCGCCCCTCGAAGTCGCTCCTGTACGAGCACGGGATGCACCACGACGCCTCAACGAGAGCGAGATTCGCTAGCACGGCCGTCGGCTTCGCCGCACTATTCGCCATACCGCTACACATATAGAAATAGTGCGGCGTGCATGTAAGTCGCTCCCTCCTTGACCTATAAAAGGAGGGGCGGCCCCCGCCCGCATGGGAGGAGACACGGGACGACGGACAACGGCCACTCACGCGCTCTCTCGTGTTCCCCACGATATTGGCACTTGCCTCAATCAAACCTCGGGGACTTGGAGGCCATGCCTCCTCTCTCGTCTCACTTGTAGCCACCCCTCTACGAGCACCACGGTGCGAGCAATACGGTGCCCCGAGCACACCACCGGCCGGACGTACGGCCCCTGCCGGAACCGGGGATAAACCAAGTGTCCCTAGTTGCTTAGCACCGGCCATCGAGAGGCGGATCTCGGCGCTCATTACTAGTTAGTGTCGGGACTACTTTCCGCACCGACGGTTGGCGCGCCGCTAGGGGCTTCGCGGCGAAGATCGGCTCATCACTAGCCCTCTCGATGGTGATTCGCACCGAGTACCGCGGCCGAGAGATACTCCATGGGCAGCTCGGATCCCCTCCCGCCGGATTCGAAATTCGGTTCGGGAGCTCGAACTTCCGGGCTACGGGGGAACGGCTACCTCATGCGCCTCACCAACCGCGAGGAACTTCGTGCGCGGCGTCAAGCCGGGTCCGTCCCGGTCGCCGCCGCACGCGTCGTCGCGACGCCAACGCCCGCCCGCCACGGACGGCCGCGGGCCCCTCGGTGCCACGGTGCCACCGACGCTCCGGCCGGCGCTCACGACGGGCGCGGATGGAGCGCCGGCACTCTGTGCACGTCGCCTCGCAACGCGACGCGCTCACCGGCGAGACGACGGCGCCCGGTGGGGGGAGCGCTCGGTCTCGGGACCGCGCTTCCCCATCGGATCGCGCGGCGCCACAACGGCGTATGTCGCCTCCGCCGATGCCTATACGGTGATGTGTAGGGTTCACCCCGGCCGCCGTGTCCCGCCGCCGGGGATCCCGGCGCCTCCGCCGGCGACGAGTCGTCCCAAGGCTCCGCGGGTGAGCGCCACCCGCCACCTCTGCTCACGGGTACGCGAGAGTGAGATTTCTGCGGTGTGCCGACCCGCAATGTTCCGGCGGTTCCTTGACGCCACGGACTGCGGTTCGGCTACTCCGACGACTCCCGGCGCGGGAGCTACGACCCCACGCGGGAATGCCGCATGGTGATCACCGGCAACCAGGGCGAACGCCGCTAACGCGGCGGGTGGCCGGTGACGGAGAGGTTCCCACCGGTCCGGGGACTAGACCGCTCTGGCCGGCGGGGCCAAGCACCCCTCCCTCCTCACCGCCGAGGGGGGACGACATCAATGCGCGGTTGGCTCAAGCACGCGAGCTTGAGACCAAGCTTGCGGAAGAATACCGCGCGGTGCGGGCGCCGGGCCTCCATCGTCGGAGAAGCCTCCGCGCGCGGCGAAGCGCGCGCGCGAGTTGGGCCGACGGAGCCTGCCGCATCAACGTCGACTTCCACGTCGACGATCCGAGCACGCCCCCGCGAGCGAGCCGGACGCTCATTGCTGCCGCGACATTGCTGCGGGCCATGCCCGCCCCCCTCGATGCCCGAGGCACGGGAACCGCACCGCGAGGCGCGGGCGCTCATCGAACAAGAGGCCGTCCAACAGGGCCGAAAGTTCGGCGTCCCGCATCCGCCGGCGGGGAAGCGCGCGGGACGGCGAGGGCGCGCGAGTAGGGATGGATTAGGATGTCTGGAAATCCGAATTATCCGAATTCGTATTCGTTTAAAACGCAAATGTGGAATTCGTATTCGTATTCGAATTGAAAGTGGATGGCGAAATGGAAGCATCCGAATTCGATTGGGAAAAACGAATTCGGATTCGGATATCCGAATTCCTATCGGATTCGGATAATAACCGGATACATCCGGCATCCGAATCGCGATTTTTCTTCTTGCAGGCACGCACCAGGCGCCCAGGCCATCACCCGTCGCCCGTCACCTGTTAGCTCCGGCTCGGCTCGCTTCTCGGTTCTCCGCGACCCGCACCCGCGTAGACCGCGGTCCCGCCGCCCGCGTCCCGTCTCCTCGCCTTCGGCCCTTCACGCCTTGGCGCGGTGGCGCCTTCGTCTCTGGTGGCGGCCGGAGGGAACAAGTTCGCCGCCATCCTCTTCGCGCCACATTCCACGGCCCCGCATCAAAAATCTTCATCGTATATAAGGTGTGTTGCCTGCAGAGCTCTCCGATTTGGTCCTCATCCAAACAAAAATCCCCCACCACCCCTAACCCTAACTCGTCGGCGGCGGCGGCGGTGCTGTGTGTTGAGCTGCTGGGCGCCTAGGCCTCTCATTCCACGGCGGCGACTCACCTTCACCCGGAGACCCCCACGGCAGGTCGGCAGCTGCATCTCTTTTCTAACTTTCTCATCTGTGGAGATGTCAGATGTTCATCTATTTTTACATCCTCTCTGAATCTATGTGTATCAATGATCCCGTTCATATTTGTCCATCCATATTTGTAAAATAAATATATAGGAACCTGTTATGCCTGTGTTCTAGGCGGAGCTATGTGTGTAGTGCGATTAAGCTGAATGTGTATCTCTGAATCTATTTTTACATGACTATTTCACTTTGTCTGACCCTTCCTTCACAACTAAAACCACCAGTTATGCAGTTTGATTAAGCTACTTGCTTTGCAAAAAGTGCCAATCTGAATATCATTTGCTAACTTGTATTTTCGTTGGACAGAATTTAATAATCATTTACTTTGCATAGTACATAGCTGACAGTGTAATTACTACAGAAAATTGAGTAATTTGGCCCCCTCTTTGGTTATTTTCTAGCTCCGTCACTGTTCTTTAGCTGCTTGTTTGCCTGGTTACAGAACTAGATTGCTATAATATCGGGTCCAATCGACCAAAGCATCTCTAATATTTAACCATATGTTTTACAGAACTAGAACTAGTAAAGGGGAAAGGTGAACTCCATCGATGACCATGGTTTCAAGAAACACAAGGTCATCAGGAAACAAGCGGGTATGTATAATTTTTAGCCAACTTTCCATACAGTTCAATCTACAATCTGAAAATGAGTTTAATCTATCAACTTTTCTAAGCATTTTAAAAAAATTCTTTCATGCAGAAATCAGTGGCATCTGTAAATGAAAAGGAACCAGGTGAAAGCAGCAATGCAAATGCAATTGAGAACATAGAGACTAATGTAGAAGCAGATGGTGCACCTGATGATGTGACTGAGTCTCAGACCCCAACAGGAGGAACTGCATCCACCAAACAGAGGCGTAAAAAGAGGAAAACGTCAGAAGTTTGGGACCACTTCAACGAGGTTGATGTTGAAGCAAAGGATGGTGATATGGTTATCCTGAAGCCAATGGCAGCATGCAAATATTGTACTGATGTTCTTTCTGCTACAAGCAAGCAAGGTACCACACGCCTTTGGAACCACTACCATTCATATCATGATGAAACTAAGGGGAAACCTAAAGCAAAGAAACTGAGCTTAGATAGTTTGAATTATGATGAGGAGGCTAGTGTAAGAAAATACTATCTTGCAATTATCATGCACGAGTATCCAATCATCTTTTGTGAGCATGAGTATACAAATGATTTTATAAGATCTTTGCGCCCAAATTTCCCAATTTTGGGTCGCAAGGGCAGTAGGACCAAGATCATGGATATCTATCACACTGAGAAGAAAAGTCTTTTTGATTACTTTTGCACTTTAGACTGTCGGTTTAGTTGCACCATGGATCTGTGGACTTCCAATCAAAATAAGGGGTATTTATGTGTGACATGTCATTTCATTGATGATGATTGGAGGATACATAAAAGGATTGTAAACTTCATGCACCTTAAAGGAAGGCATACAGGAGCTAATTTGAGTGCCGCATTTATGCAAAACATGGCCTCTTGGAATCTTGATCACAAACTGTTTGCATTGACCTTGGATAATGCATCGTCAAATGAAGTTTGTGTGGACACAATCATTTCTACACTTAAGAGTCAAGGTTCTGTACATTGTGGGGGGCAAGTTTTTTCATGTCCCTGCCCATATTATTAACCATATTGCTAGGGATGGTGTGAGTACAATTTCAGCTATTATTGCAAACATCCGTGCATTAGTAGTTGCTGTCAAGAGCTCACCATTGCAAGAGGAGATATTTTTTAAGCAGGCTGCTGCTTTGGGAGTAGACCAAAGGGGTCTTTCTTTAGATGTGTCTACTAGATGGAACTCAACCTATTTAATGCTAGCTGATGCCCTTCACTATAAAAGAGTTTTCCAAAGGATTATTCTACTCCATCCCGAGAAATATAGTAAACATGCTCCTTCAAACTTAGAATGGGACAATGCTGCTGCCCTGTGCCACTGCCTAGAAATATTTTATGAGGCCACCAAACTTCTCTCAGGGTCTTATTATCCCACAGCAAATTTGTTCTTTTCTGAATTTTGTGAGATCAACCTCAAGATTATTGAGTGGCTGAAAAGTAGTGACAGTTTCATTGCTTCCATGGCAATGTCAATGAAAGAGAAGTTCGATAAGTATTGGGAGATGAGCAATATCGCTCTCCGTCGTTGCATGTTTTTTAGATCCAAGGTACAAGAAGGTGGTTGAGTTTTATTACACCGAAATGTCAGATGACTATGGGTTTGATGCTATGTATGAATTTAAAAAGGTTCTGCAAAAACTTTTTGATTCTTATGCCTCCATGTATGGTTCTTCTACAAGCAGCCCTATGCAACGAGCTGAAGTTAGAACTTCTAGAAATGTTAGAACATCTCAGTGCTATACAGACTTGAATGAAGAGCCAAAGAGAAAAAGGTTAAGTTCATTTCTAAGGGATAACACTGAATTTGCTCATGATCAATCTGAGTTAGATCAGTACAACAATGAACCATTGTTGTGTTGGAAAGAAGGTAATCACTTCGACATTTTGAGCTGGTGGAAGACCCATGGGGCAAATTATCCTATCCTTGCTAGATTGGCAAGAGATGTATTGGCTATCCCTGCATCAACAGTGGCATCCGAATCGGCATTCGGTGTTGGAGGAAGAGTTGTTCATAAACATCGTAGCCGTTTGGACCCTGAAATTGTGGAAGCACTTATTTGCACAAAGGATTGGATAGGGGCTGAAAGGAAAGGTAATTGTCACTGCTATACTATACTTGTCAGTACAGTTTGTTTGTATGTTTAACTGGTAGATTACTGCTGATTTGCCCTCATGTCACTTTTGTTTACTATTTCAGATCCACGTAATGTAACTTCACTTGTTGATAATTTATGCGATCTTAGTGCAAATGATGATAGTGCTGATCAAGATGGAGGTATGTGGACAATTTTGCTTGACTAGATGTTGTTTTAAATCTCAGATTTATTTGATTATATATAATATCATTTGTGCTATAGGTGCTTCAAGTGCTGACCACATTGTTGATGGTGATGGCATTCTGGACCTGGAAGATCAGGAATGTTCTTTTCTTTAGGTAACTATTTAATTTTTCACTATATAAAAACTGAGGCCTTGCTGCTGTTTTGGATAATGGACCACTGATAACTTGACATAGATTTCGAGACTCTGAATGTTTTTTTAATTATCCAAACCCAATTTAAATATATGGTGGGGTTTTTCCCAGCATGAATCTAGTGTACCTATGATCATTATGTCAATTTTGTACATCTGTTCATCTGTTCACAAAGATGTCTCCATTTTTTTTAGGCCAGCGAGGTTGCTTCATCCTTGGTGCTTGCTTTCTCGCAATTATCCGCCTTGCTACTACGTTGCCTCGCTGCCAAGTGCCAACTCCCGTTGCCTACCGCATGTCTTTTTGTTCAGTTTTAGTTCACTTGGAGTTGGAGTTGAATGTCATGTAGGCATATACTTTGATTTATTCGCCAATGGTCACATTAAACTATTTCACTTTAATTTGGTATTGTAAGCTTTGTTTTAAATTCGTTTTGGTACTTTCTATGCACCTGGAGCTATCTTATTGGTCTTGGTTAAATTTTAGAATATTGATTTCGAGTTGAGCTGAGTAAATATCCAAATGTGAATTCGAATTCGAACTATTCGTTTTGTATTCGTATATGAAAAGATTCATATTTGTATTCAAATTCGATTTCAAATGTGGTAAATAGTGACATCCGTATCCGTATTCGTGCGTATCCGATCCGAATCTACCCCTACACGCAGGTACCGAACCCTCGGTGCACACGGGCGGCGCGGCGAACGTCCCGCCAACCCGGGCGCACGCCGGCCAAGGAGCGGCTCCTCGACACGAGCGGGCAAGCCCAGGATGGCGACGCCCGCAACATCATCAATGCCCGGCGGGCGGGCAACGCGGAGAGACGTGCAACGGTGGGCTACCACCCTCGACGGGGTGGGCGCTACGACAATCGGGAGGACCGCTCGCCGACACCGGAGCCATCGGGAACCCGTGTGTTCAGCCGGGAGATCCGCACGGCGAGCTTCCCCCAGCACTTCCGCCAGCCCACGTTGATCGTTAAGTACAACGGGGAGACGGACCCCCGCGTGTGGCTCAACGACTACCACCTAGCATGTCGGTGGGCGGAGCCACCACCGATGAGGTCATCATCCGCAACCTCCCCCGCACCTCGGCGACTCGGGGCGGACGTGGCTCGAGCACCGCCGGCCGGCCCGGATCCACAACTGGGACGACCTGGTCCGCACCTTCGTGGGGAACTTCCAGGCATGTACGTGCGCCACGGAAACTCCCGGGATCCGTGCGCATGCACTCGGAAGCCCGGTAAGTCGCTCCGCGACTTCATACGACGCTTTTCCAAGCGCCGCACGGAGCTCCCAAGCGTGGCGCGGTCCGAAATCGTGCATGCCTTCCTCGAGGGAACCACGTGCCGGGACCTCGTGCGCGAGCTCGGGCGCAGCCCGCCACCGATTCGAACGAGCCGTTCGACATCGCCACCGGCTTCGCCTCGGGCGAAGTGGGCCGTGGGGGCAATCTTCGACGGAGAAGAAGGGCAAGCGCGTGGACGACGCGCCCGCGGAGGGCGGCAAGTCCAAGGAGCCCCACCGAAGAACAAGCGGGGCAAGAAGGGAAAGAAACCGCGCCGCGAGGCGCGCGAGCGAGGGCGCGGCGATGACGACGACGAAGCTCTTGCTGTTGACCCGCGCTCGACGGGGCCCTCGATCGGCCCCTCGAGGCCCCGGGGTTTTCGACAACATGCTGAAGAAGCCATGTCCCTACCACAAAACGCCGGTCAACCACACCCTCGAGCAGTGTGACATGCTCAAGCGGTTCTACGGCCGCGCCGCCGCGAAGGACGTTGAGGCCAAGAAGGATGGGGGTGACGGCGACACCGGTGGCTTCCCCGCCGTGGAAATGTCTTCCTCATCTTCGGGGGGCCCACCGTCGACATGTCCAGCCGCCAATGCAAGCGGGAGCGGCACGAGGTCCTCACCGCGGAGAAGGCACCTCCCTCCTTCCTCGACTGGTCGGAGGACGCCATCACGTTCAGCCGAGAGGATCACCCGAACCGCATCCCCAACCCGGTCGGCACCCGCCGGTGGTCGACCCGGCCATCGGGAACGCGCGGTTCTCGAAGGTGCCGATGGACGGATACGGCAGCCTCAACATCCTTTACGCGCACACCCCGCGCCCGTTGGGGATCGGGTTGGACCGAGCTGCGGCCCAAGGCACGACGTCGTTCCATGGCGTCGCGCCGGCAAGCGCGTCCGGCCCCTCGGGCAAATCGACCCGCCGGTCCGGTTCGGCACGCCGGACAACTTCCGTAAGGAGACACTCACCTTCGAGGTGGTGGGGTTCGGGGGTGCGTATCACACCATACTTGAGCGGCCGTGCTACGCCAAGTTCATGGCGGTCCCCAACTACACCTTCCTCAAGATGAAGATGTTGGGGCCCAACGATGTCATCACCGTGGGCTCATCCATCGAGCACGCATTCGACCGTGACGTCGAGTGCTTGGAGCACGCCGAGGCGCCGGCGCTGGATGAAGCGCTCGTGGCCAACCCGGGAGAAGCCGGTCAACGAGGACCTCGACTCCGCCGCCAAGCACGGCGGCGGCTTCGAGGCCGCCGAGCGACCAAAGGGGTGCCCCTCGACCCTGCCGCCCCCGAGGGCAAGGCATTGAGGGTCGGTTCCACCCTCCACCCGAAATAGGAAGTGGTGCTCGTCGACTTTCTCCGCACCAACGCCGACATTTTTGCGTGGAGCCCCTCGGATATGCCGGGCATTCCGAGGGAGGTCGCCGAGCACTCCCTTGACATCCTACCTCACTCCGCGCCGCACAATCGGAGAAGAGCTGCGAAAGCTCCTCGAGGCCGGGTTCATCAATGAAGTGTTCCACCCCACATGGCTAGCTAATCCCGTATTAGTGAAGAAAAAGAATGGGAAGTGTGGATGTGTGTAGACTATACTAGTCTTAATGAAGCATGTCCTAAAGTTCCTTTTCCTTTGCCACGGATCGATCAAATCGTTGACTCGACCGCCGGGTGCGAACTTCTGTGTTTCCTTGATGCCTATTCCGGGTACCACCAAAAAAATGGAGTTCGACCAGCTCGCAACTTCATTCATTACATCGTTCGGGATGTATTGCTACGTAACAATGCCGTTCGATCTCCGAAACGCGGGCGCTACATACCAGCGATGTATGCAGCACATTTTCGGAGATCACATCGGGCGAACCGTTGAGGCATATGTAGACGATATGGTCATGAAAACCAGGAAGGCGGACGACCTGGTTAGCGACCTCCACATCGCGTTCGGCTGCCTTCGGGCCAATGGGGTTAAGTTGAACCCCGAAAAGTGTGTCTTTGGCGTGCCATTGGGCATGCTTGCTAGGATACATCGTCTCCCGGCCGAGGCATCGAGGCCAACCCCGAAAAGGTCGCAACCCTCGAACGAATGGGTCCGATTCGGGACCTTAAGGGGGTCCAAAAGGTGTTGGGGTGCCTTGTCGCTTTGAGCCGCTTTATCTCGCGGCTCGGCGAGAAAGGCCCGCCCCTCTACCGCCGTCGAAGAAGCATAAGCGGTTCTCCTGGACCGTCGAGGCCCGAGGAGGCGCTTGACAAGGCGAAGGAGGCCCTCGCCCATGCCCCGGTCCTTACACCGCCTCGGGACGGCGAACCTCTCGTATCTCTACATAGCCGCGACCACCGAGGTGGTCGGTGCCGTCATCGTAGTAGAGCGCACGGAGGAGGGGCACGTCCCGCCGCTCCGGCGGCCGGTGTACTACATCAGCGAGGTCTTGTCCGAAACCAAGGAGCGCTACCCACAAGTCCAGAAGCTGCTTTACGCAGTGGTCCTCGCGCGGCGCAAACTCTGCCACTACTTCGAGGCTCATCCGGTCATGGTGGTTTCCTCCTTCCCGTTAGGAGAAATCATCCAGAACCCGGATGCAGCAGGCAGGATCGCCAAGTGGTCAGTGGAGCTGATGGGAGAAACGCTCGCCTACGCGTCGCGCAAGGCCATTAAGTCCCAAATCTTGGCGGACTTCGTTGCCGAGTGGACGGACACGCGGTTGCCGCCGCCGGCATCCATGCCGAGTGCCGGCCTCTCGTACTTCAACGGGTCGGTGATGAAGACGGGCGCGGGCGCGGGCCTGCTTTTCATTTCATACCTCGGGGAGCACATGAGATACACCGTGCGTCTCCACTTCCCCACGTCAAACAACATGGCTGAGTACGAGGGCCTCCTTTGCGGCCTCAAAATCGCCATTGAAACAGGCATCAAGCGTCTCGACGTGAGGGGGGACTCGCAACTCGTGATCGACCAAGTCATGAAGAACGCGAGTTGCCACGACGACAAGATGGAGGCGTACTGCAAGGCTGTGCGAGCCCTCGAGGATAAATTCTATGGAATAGAGCTTAACCATGTGCCTTGTCGGTACAACGAGGAGGCGGATGAGCTTTCCAAGATCGCGTCGGGGCGAATCACAGTTCCCCCGAACATTTTCGCGTGAGACGTCGCCCAACCATCCGTCAACCTCGACCCCTGCCCCTCGAACCGTGAAGAACCCTCGGGGGCTCCCTCGAGTACAACAGGCGCGGAGCCCATGGACGAGGACCCCTTGAACGAAGCGTACGTGCTCTCCCTGCTCGAGGGGTACGGTGCCGACGGGGCCGAGGCCATGGACATAGAGCCGCACCCGGGCCGAGGGGGACCGGCGTGACGGATATATCGCCCGGATGGACCGAGGGGAACTCCCCTTGGATCGGTCCGATGCTAGGCGCGTCGCCGAGATGGCCAAGTCATTCGCTCTCGTCGACGGCGAGCCGTACAAGCGCGCCGCGTCCGCATCCCGTAGCGATGCGTGCCCATCCCTCGGGGGCGCGAGCTCCTCCGGGATATACATGTGGGCATGTGCGGCCATCACGCGGCACCCCGCACCTCGTAGGCAATGCGTTCCGCCGGGGCTTCTACCGGCCCACCGCGGTCGCCGACGCCGCCGAGATCGTGCGCACCTACGAAGGGTGCCAATTTTACGCCCGCAAGTCCAATCTCCCCCGCGCACATCCCGCGACCATCCCGCTCACGTGGCCTTTCACCGTATGGGGACCGGACATCGTCGGGCCCCTCGCGAAAGGCGCTCGGGGGCTACACCCACCTTTTGGTCGCTATCGACAAGTTCTCCAAATGGGTGGAGGTGCGCCCCATCACAAATCTCAGGGCGGAGTAGGCGGTGACGTTCTTCACCGACATCATCTACCGCTTTGGAGTGCCCAACTCCATCATCACCGACAACGGGTCCCAATTTACGGGCACGAAGTTCCTGGAGTTCTGCGAGAGGTTCCACATCCGTGTGGACTGGGCAGCCGTGGCGCATCCACAGACCAACGGTCAGGTGGAACGCGCTAATGGCATGATCCTACAACGCCAAAAGCCCAGGATTTTCGACCGGATGAATAAGTCTGGTCGGAAATGGCTCCAGGAGCTGTCGGCGGTTATGTGGAGCCTCAGGACCACCCCAAGAAGGGCCACCGGGTTCACACCGTTCTTCCTGGTCCACGGCGCGGAGGACATCCTCCCCACGGACTTGGAGTACGGGTCGCCCAGAGTTCGGGGCTACGACGAAGGCGCCAACCGGCCGAGCCCATGAGGACTCGGCCCGGACCAATTGGATGAGGCGCGTACCGTGGCCCCGATGCACTCCGCTAGGTACCGCCAAGCCCTAAGGCGCTACCAAGACGAAGGTGCGGCGATGAGACTTCGGCCGAGGGGGACCTCGTCCTAAGGCTACGCCAAGACAAACGAGGCCGCCACAAGCCGTCGCCCCCATGGGAGGGACCCTACGTCGTGGTGAAGGTGCTCAAGCTCGACATGTACAAGTTGGCCAACGAGGACGGGGAAGAACTCACCAACGCTTCGAACATCCAGCAGCTACGTCGCTTCTACCCTTAGCGAGGATTTGCAAGTTTTTTGTTGTAAACTACATGCCCAACACCCCAGTTGGCAACCTAGATGTAAAAATCAACAGATTAATAAAGCTAAAGGGCAACTTGGCTTTTCCCGGAAAACCAAGCCACCCTCGGGGCCTACTACGGGGGGCATCCCCCCCCCCAAGTGAGTTCGGGCGGGGCACGGGTGGCCAAGCGGAAAGGACGCGTGAGTCGGAGATAGCCTACGCCTCCGCGAGGATACGACCCTTCTCTCTCGCCTCCGCCCGGCGGACTACTCACGAAATCGAACTTCCCCAACCCAAATTCACCCGGGCGAGAGGAAAAAAACGAACGGCGCGACAAGCGTAACAAGAAACACCACTTAGATTTACAAATGTCTAAACATCTCAAAAGATTACTTGTTTACTTACATGGCCACACGGCCCGGACTCTAATACTTAAGCGAGAAAAGGGCCCGGCGCCCGGTGATCTTCGGGCTTGGGGCTCGCCGGTGTCGGGAGCATTGGGGAACAGGAAGTCCTCGAAATCTTCGGCAAGCGTCTCGGCGGCGGCGGCAGCCGCAAGCGCGTCCGCGCGCTCCATCGCCACCTCGTCTTCGACGCCCTCCGGACGACGTAGCCCGACGCCGCCCTCGAAGTTCACTTGGTAGTGAGACCCCACTACGCCAAGGGCCTTCTCGGACGCCGAGGTGAAGGGCGCGGCGCATCCGCCTCGAGACATGCACGCCGAGAGCACGCGAGCGACTTGCCGCCGAGCTCCCGGCTTGCGCCTCGCCCTCCTCGACCGCCGGCGGTGTCTCCGGGGTGGCGGCCCACGGCCTCTTCCAACTCCCGTTGAGAGGAGTTGTAGGCCGTCCGCAATGTCTCGGCCGGGTGGACACGTGCCCCGCAGCGGTCCGGGGCCCGGAAGCAACGAACAAGGAAAGATGAAGTTGGGAGCGGATCCCAAAAGAACAAATCTTCAAACAAGAACCGAACGAGAACAAGCTTACCTTCAACCTCGCTTCTTCTCCACCTCGAGGGACCGGCGCGTCTCCTCGGCCCCTCGCACGCGCAGCTTGAGGTATGAGGCCTCCTCGCTCCTCAAGGGACCGGCGCCGGTCCTCTTGCGAAATGCCGAGCCGCACCCGGCTCCCCGTTGAGGCGCGACACCTCCTCCTCCTCGCTTCCGGAGCGAGGCTAGCACATCCTCGAGCGCGGCACACTCTCGCCGGGAGTTGGCCCGGCCGCTTCCTCACGTGCCATGCGCTCCTACTCGAGCGCGGCCCGAGCCTCGACGAGCGCCGCCCGCTCCCCGCCGGAGTTGACCTTCCGCCTCCCGGCGGGCGGCTCGCTCCTCGCCGGAGCCGCTCCTCCGCCGTGGTGAGCGCGGCGGCCTTGTCCGCCGGGGCCGCCTTCGGCCCCTCGGCCTCCGGAGTGCCATGCGGCCCCGTTGGACCTAGGCGCGGGCGGCGGCGACCTCCGCCTCCCATGTCGACGCGAGGGAGCGCGCCCCCTCCGAGTCTTCGCGAGCCCGGCGCGGCGCGTCGTCCCGCTCCACTAGCACCGACCGCACCCGCACGACCGCGGAGGCGCCTTCCGCGGCCCGGGCGCCCGCTCCGGGGCGAGTCCGGCGGGGGCCTCGGCCCCGTACGCCGCCCACCGGTCGGTGACCCGAGGGCCTCGGCAAGGGCCTCGCATCGCCCCCGGTACCCCGCGGAAATCGGCGTCAAGGCGGTCGAGGACGACGAACCGCTCCCCGGCCCGGCGCTCCAACTCCCCGCCACTAACAAGCGAGTGAGAGGGGCGGGCGTCGCAAAGACACGAGCGAAGAAGAAGCGAGGGGAAGGAATTGCGAAGCTCACGAAACTCGCCCGACCCGGAAGGTGCACCACGCCGACCACCGTGGATCCACAACGCCTCGTTCGGCGCCCGGCTGAGCGAGGCGCCGTGGTCGCCGAGCTCCTCCCATAGCCCCCGCTCCGCCCGAGCATCGATGAAGTGGGCCGGGGTGGGGAGTCGGTCTCCTCTTGCCCCTCGCTCCGGGCGCGCCGCGGGTCCGGCTTGCGGTGACGAGGGCCCGGCGCCGCGCCGCATCGCCCGGGCCACGAGAGCCCCCGCCGAGACCTCGGGGGCCGACACGGGCGCGCTCGCCCACCGGTCCCGGCCGGCGGCGGGACGTCGTCGTCGTCATCGGGGATCTCCACCACCGCGCCCCGGGCCGCCGGCCGCGGCGGCACCGGCGAAGTTGGCGCCGCGGCGATTGCCACGGCCGTGGTTGCCGCCGTCATTGACACCGCAGCCGTGGCTCTACTTCGGCCGCCGCCGGCCGTGGCTCTACCTCCATCACAGGCTACGGCGGCTCCGCAACCGCCGCCGCCCGCCGCACCTATGCGGCCGCCGGCAGCGGCACCATGGTCGTCACCACCACCGCGGCTCGTGGCCTAAACCGCGCCGTGCGAGCCGCCGCTCACCGCCGACGCCGTGCTCGCGGCCACCCGCGACGCCCTCGACGAGTGCCGCCCGGGTGGGGACGACCGCGTCCGTCCTTAGCACCTTGGCGGGCGCAAGAGGGGGCACGACGGCGCCACCCGCGAACGCGAAGACAAGAAACTTAGGCCATTGCCAATCAAAAAACGCGGTCGAGGGGAAGCGATCACTTACCTCAAGGTGGAAAATCCCCGTTTTCTTTTCCTCGGGGGCTCGGCGGACGTTGTCGCCGCCACCGGTGTGGCCGCCGCCGCACCCCCGCCGTCTCCGCCGTGCGCGCCGCACTTCCGCGGCGGGCATCGTCTCTCTCGTAGGTGGCCCGGAGGCGGGCGCTCCCGCGTGAGGACCATGTGTAGTTCGAGGACCGGTGGATGGTCGCTTCCTTGTGTGATGAGTGATTGACAACGTTGTGTGGACCGATTCTTGGCTAAGTATTGCGGGTGCGGGTTGCGCTTGACCGGTGTTGGTGCGGGTGAAGAACAAGCGCGAAAGGTCGTCGCCGGTGAGGCCTCCGAGTGTGGAGAAGACAAGTATGCTTCGTTCGAGGGACCCGGTGGCCGGCGGGATCAAGTGCGGACCGCATGGTGGCATGAACAAGCAAGATGAAGTCATGGACGGTTTCTTGGTTGAGCCTCAAAACCAAGGTCGAGCCGGGACTATGTGGGAGCCAAGTCATGAATAGAGATTGGCGGAGGCTACACCGAGTTCGCGGGGTTTCCGGTGGTTCACCGGAGAAAACCACCGGGTTCCTTGGTTGATCCACAAAGCCAAGACCGAAGAACCGAAGACGGAGCGCAGCGGCGAAGGCGCTAGACCGGTCCGACCGGTGGGTACCGGTCCGGCCGGTGGGAAGCACCGGTCCGACCGGTGTGCGACGACGCGGTCCGGAGACTTCGAAGCGGAGGACACACGTCGGGATCGCATGACTTGCGTCGAGGCTACGTAGGGTGCGGTCGTCGGGCATCCGTTCGATGGTGAAGACATGAAGACTTCCAAAACCGCCCTTGAGGGGTTTGTATCCCTAGTTGTTAGAAAAGGGTATTTTAGACTTTCGGTTGCCTCCATATGACCCAAGAGGTGAGAGGATGGCAGCCAACTCTTGGAACCCTAACTCATTTGTTTTCCTATTTTCCTTCCTATTTTCCTTAGGATTTCTATAGGACTAGCTTGAGAGCTTCATGGTCAGATCTTGTGAGAGGGTTGAATGATTGGGCGGCAAGCTAGACTTTGTATGAACCTTTGTTGCATGTATAGATGATTCGGCGTGGTTCCTCGAGGTTTGGATGTGTTGTTCCCGGTTGTTCTTGGTGGTGATTTTCGAGCCCTCTCTTGGTGATTTCTTTGGGTTGTTTTCGGGACCTTTCTCTTGGGGATTTGATGAGGGGAATTTGTGGGAACCCTTCGTGGTTCTTTGGGCCGTGATTCCCCTCCCAAATCCGTGGGTAAAGGGTCTCGATTTTGGGGTTTTCCGAGTTCTAGGGTTTGTGGTGCTCTTGGCGGGATTTCTTCGATTCCTCCTTTTTGGACGAGTTTTGATGGGATTAAACTTGGCTATGGACTCCTCATGAGGTGTTCCAAATATCCCCAAAGTCTTGTTCAAGTCCGTGGATCGATTCGGGAGATCGAGGTTTGGATTTGGGGGAGTTGACCCGCGGGTGTTGTTCATCCCGAGTCGCCCGGAGCTACACCGGTCCGACCGGTGCTCTTGACCGGTCCGAAAGGTGCAACCCTCGGTGGGTTTTTTGCCGGGTGAACGTCCGGGTGTGTTCGCTTGTTGTCCTGTGTTGCCGATGTTTCGAGTTTGGGTCGGTTGGTGGTCGGTTGGCCGTTTGGTGCTTTGGGGCTTTCGAGCCGTGGACCGGTCCGACCGGTGTGTTTCACCGGCCCGACCGGTGTGGAGCCACTTAGTGAAAATTGCTCGGTTTCACCGGCGGGGACCGGTCGGACCGGTGGTGCTCACCGTCCGGCCGGTGTTGGTCCGTAGACTCGAGGTTTGGTGTTCCGCCGCGTTCTCGGGTCGGGAGGTTGTGTGTTGGTTCCTAGGTCTAGTGGCACTACGGTGGCTACGTGGGCTTGACCAACTTGGGTAGTGAGTTGGAGAAGTGTGTTGGAAGCCGCGTTCATCTTGTTGGAGCTTCCATCTCCTCCGAGAAGAATTTTTATCGGCTCCCATTCACTCCCCCCTTCCGGTTCGCCGTATCGGTCCTTCCAGGTGGTATCGAGCCGGTTCGGGTCTTTGTTGACTCTAACCGCCCTAAGATCCAAGGATGGCGTACCGAGAACGGGGTTCGGGTCCTCCACACTTCGATGGCAAGAACTACCGGATGTGGAGTAAGCGGATGGGTGCGTTCCTCCGCGGAAAGGGTCGGATCCTTTGGGATATCACGGTGGACACGAGCTATGTCCGGCCGATGGACTTCCTCGCTCCAGGATCGAGGGGACGGATTCGACGCCAACAATAAGGCGGTCGACTACTTGTTTCGTGCTTTGTGTCGACCGAGTTCGATCGGGTGCACACCGAGCACTTGGCTTGTAGAATTTGGACGGTGCTCGAAGGAGGCTCATGTTGGGAATGCCCGGGTTTAGGCACGGATGTATGCGACCTACGGAGAGAGTACGAGAACTTCACTCATCTCCCCGGTGAGTCCATCGATGCCTTGTTTCGCAGGTTCACGGTGGTTATGAACAACATGAGGGCCAATGTGGACGTGCTCCCGTACGATGATCATGATAGAGCGGTCAAGCTCCTACACTCTTTGGATCGTACGATTTGGGGCGGAAAGTTCGAGGCCATTGTGGAGTCGAGAAGTATGACACTCGACGGTGAACGAGTTGTTCTCGAAGCTCAAGTCGGCTGAGGTGGATAGGGGCATGACTGCCAAGCTCGAGGGTCCGACTGATTCCCATAGTCTTGCCCTCGTTGGTGGTTCGAAAGGAAAGGCTAACACTAACCCATCCACCAGGATGTTCTCTTTGTCCTCTTTGATGTCTATGCCAGATGAGGAGTTCGACGTGCTTGGAGAGGACGAGCTGGCGCTCCTGACGAGGCGGTTCGAGAGGCTGCACGAGAACCGGGTGAACATGAGGAGAAACACGAGGACAAGCTTCAAGTGCGGCAAGGCTGGACACTATTTCGCCGAGTGTCCGAAGGTGAACAACCACGACAAGCACAAGTTCAAGGACAAGAGGAAGAAGTCCAAGAAGAAGGATCATGGACATGGGAAGAAGACACGGTCTCGAGAGAAGATGAAGAGATCAAGCGACATCGAGTCTGATTCCGAGGACACGTCTTCAAGCTCGAGTGATGAAGACGAAGAGGATGAGAAGAAGAGGAAGAAGAAGAAGAAGAACCTTGGCAAGTATCTCAACGGCCTTTGTGTGACGGGCCTAAGCCTCAAGGATGACTTCTGCGGCATGGCTCGCAGTTCGAGCAGCAAGAGAAGCCAGAAGGACGCCTCAGACTTGGATTCCGAGGATGAGGTATGTGATGAGCTCTCTTCTTTGTGCAAGGAGAATGAGGAGTTGGTTGACTTGCTTGATAATCGCGATCACATGCTTAGAGAGGCTAAGAAGCTTAGGAAGGAGCTTAGATCTTTGCTCGAGGATGCTAGGACTAGAGTGGCCGAGCTAGAAACACGGGTTCTTGATAGCAAGCTTGAAATTGATTCGCTTAAAGCTAGCGCCGTTGTTTCGATGAAAATGATTGTGCCGATTGCTCTGCTTTCCTAGCCGACTTGACCGATCTTAGGGAGAAGTATGCCTCCAAGTGTGAGGAACTAGATGTGCTTAGGGTTGAGTTGGCCGAGCTACAATCTAGACCCACTTTGCTTGGTGCTTGCACTTCTTGCCCTAGTTTGCATGAGAAAATTGTTGAGCTCCGTTCTCGCATTGTTTCGCTTGAGGCCGATTAGAAAGTGCCTATTCCTACTTCTTGCTCTACATGTGAGTTGCATGCTATGAAGAATTTGGATCTAGCAAAATGTGTTGGTCGCTTGCAAGATAAGAATGATAAGTTGCGTGAAGCGCCGAGTTGGTTGTCGAGTCAAGAACCTCGGCTTGGTATGATGATTGCTAGCCGTAAGCGCTTTGACGGTTGGGCTTTGGGATTGGATAAGGTTGGTGAGGGCGGTGGTGAGAGAGAAAGGAAATTTGGGAATGCTTCGAGTCCACCACAACCCACACCCAAAGACAAGTTTGCATCCAAGCCAAACCAACCAACGAGAAAAACCGAGTGAGAAGGCAAGTGAAACGCCTAGTGAGAAACCAAGTGAAAAGCCTTGTGAAGAGCCTCATCCCAAGCCTAAGCCCCGATCAACCCATTTCCATTGTGAGTTTTGTGGAAAGGATGGTCACAAGAGAGCATTTTGCTTCAAGAGGAAGCGTGAGGAGAGAATGGCGAAGGAGTGGGCGAACAAGGACAAGTACCATCCTTCCGATGGTGTACTTGAGCCTCGTGTGCGTTGCTCGGGGCCAAGGCGAGTGTGAGGTCGGTTCGGGCTTGGGGAGAGCGGAAGGCTGTTGGAGGTGCCGCTCGCCCGAGCTACACCGGTCGGACCGGTGAGGGGCACCGGTCGGACCAGTGCGAGCCCGGACGGAGCGGCAGTTTGGGTTTCGTGCTCGTACGGGGAGCGAAGTTTGGTTCGGGAGGTCATGGTTACGGTGGTTGGTCCGGGAAAGTTTGCAGGAGGTCAGGTTGCTAGGCATTCTCCTCCTCGTGCTCAATACAGGGATGGGAGGATCCGTAGTTTTGAGAAGGAGATGGGACAGTCCATGGGTTTTCTTTCGTGGTTTTGGTCCTCCTCCAGGTAGAGAGGTTTGGTTACCTCATGGTGGTCACCGTGGTGGTGTTCGTGGAGGTACCTTTGGTATGAAAGATGGTTTGGTTTGTGCTAACCCCACTTTCGAGCAAATGGCTAGGCACTGGTTTTACACTTTTGGAACTAACCCGGTGTTGAATCGTTTGCTCTCTCTCGCTCCTGGTTTTGAGTTGCAGGTGGATGGCCCGGAGAACATTTGGTTGATATCGGGGGTGGTTCTTCGGCTTCATATCCCGGTGGTGACATGTAGGTGCATCACTTTCGGGGATGGTGGACAAGGATGAGTGAATTGTGAAGAAATGATAAAAGTAAGTGTTTTTGTGACCTTCGAGTGCATGGCCCTGGTCAAGCCACTTGGTTTGTTTTGCTCCTTCTCTATCTCGTGTGTGTAGGGTGAGCTTTGTATGCTCTCTGGCCCTAGTGCATGTGTTTAGGGGGAGCTTGTGAGTTTTTGTGCTCCTTTGCTCTTTTGCCGGTGGTGTCGAGCCCTTTTTGCCTCCCCTCGATGAGCCGGTCGTTTGTGAGCTTTGTGTGTGGGAGCTCTCTTTGTAGCATACGTATAGTTTCCTTTGTGCATTTCTTGCATTTGGCATGGCATATGTAACATGATGTATAGGCATCCTTGTTTCTTAGATTGCATGCATTTTGTATCATATGCATTGGATAGGAAAAGCTTCTCTCATATACATTGTTCACCATGGAATGCTATTTATGTCTTTGTGAGCTTGTTTGGTATGCTATGGTTAGTTTGGCTTAGCTCTTGATGATCTTGATGAATAATCCATGGTTGATAGCTATGTTTTTTAAAATGTTACATGTATGCTCTCTCATGTGTAAATGCCTTTATATGATCTTGACATGTTTTAGTGGCTTGGTTATGCTTAATTTGTGGTTGGATAGCTAGTTTATTGATCATATGGGGCCAAAGGCTCATTTGCCATCATGAATGTTTAGCCCTCTTGCTTTATCTTATGGAGGGGCATAAGTTCCTTTTTGTCGCAAAGACATTTCATGCACCAATTATGAATCTTAAAAATGAAATGTAAAATGCTTGAAAAATATGCTCTCATGTCATATGTGCTGAATTTAATTTGCTTTGGGTGCTAAACCGTTGCATGATGCCTACCAATGAGAAGTCTCATACATAGAAGTAGGCACATGGCTCGATGGCTTTGACATGACATGAGGTGCTTGTGGGTGTTTGTGATGTTCTTATGATTAGAATGGCTGTCCTAGCGTGAAGTTTGTGTGGCTTTGCCATTTTGATATGTTTTGATCATGTTTAGGACTTTGCTCATGAGAGGCAAGTTTTTCGCAAAATTGCCCAAATCCATCTTAGCTTCGTCCAATGGTTGTGAAACTTGGTGATCATGTAGTTGAGATCGATACGAAGCCGTAGAGTATCTAACTTGCTCATTTGGACATGTGTAGCATTCTTTGTTGAATTTTGTCTATTTGAGAAGCTCTAGGTTGAAAATTTTGCATTTTTGGCTTGATTCATGCATTGCCAACAAGGGGGAGAAGTTTGAGCTTGAAATGGCTTACTGGACGCATTTAGAAGGTTTTCAGGTGGTTTCGAGCCATTTCTGGGCTCTGTTGTTCACCGGTCTGACCGGTGGTGAGCACCGGTCTGACCGGTGTGAGTGCTGGTCCTGTGCACATGTTAGGCACCGGTCGACCGGTGGTGATAACCGGTCGACCGGTGTGAGCTGAAGTTGTTGTAGCTGCCCGTTTTCGACTGGTTTGCATGCTTTTGTCTAGGGGGAGGTGCATTGGTTCGGGGGGGAGCTTGCATGTGTGCGGGGGGAGCTCTTTGTGGTTTTCCGAGCCTTGATTCGGTGGTTCGCGCTCTTTGCTTGAGCTTTGTTTTGTCTCGGATGTGTCGAGCCGTTGCCCTTGCCTAAGGGGTCCGAGACTTGTCTTCTTCAAGTGATCTTGCTCTTTGCCTTTGTTTGGCTTTCGATCGCTTGTTGGAGTTTCTTTTTGTTCGTTTCTTTTCCTTTTCTTTTCTCTCTTGTTACTTTCGTGTGGGTGTTGTCAATGCACTCATCAAGGGGGAGATTGAGGACCATGTGTGGTTCGAGGACCGGTGGATGGTCGCTTCCTTGTGTGATGAGTGATTGACAACGTTGTGTGGACCGATTCTTGGTAAGTATTGCAGGTCAAGTTGCGGCTTGACTGGTGTTGGTGCAGGTGAAGAACAAGCGCAAAAGGTCGTCGCCGGTGAGGCCTCCAGGTGTGGAGAAGACAAGTAGGCTTCGTTCGAGGGACCCGGTGGCCGGCGGGGGTCAAGTGCGGGCCGCATGGTGGCATGAACAAGCAAGATGAAGTCATGGACGGTTTCTTGGTTGAGCCTCGAAAACCAAGGTCGAGCCGGGACTACGTGGGAGCCAAGTCATGAGTGGAGATTGGCGGAGGCTACACCGAGTTCGCGGGGTTTCCGGTGGTTCACCGTAGAAAACCACCGGGTTCCTTGGTTGATCCACAAAGCCAAGACCGAAGAACCGAAGACGGGGAGCTGGCTGCCGGCGCGGACCGGCCCGACCGGTGGTTCCGACCGATCCGACCGGTGGGGAGCACCGGTCCGGCGGTGTGCGACGACGCAGTCCGGAGACTTCGAAGCGGAGGACACGCGTCGGGATCGCATGGCTTGCGTCGAGGCTACGCAGGGTGCGGTGGTCGGGCATCCGTTCGATGGTGAAGACATGAAGACTTCCAAATCCACCCTTGAGGGGCTTGTATCCCTAGTTATTAGGAAAGGGCATTTTAGACTTTCGGTTGCCTCCATATAACCCAAGAGGTGAGAGGATGGCAGCCAACTCTTGGAACCCTAGCTCATTTGTTTTCCTATTTTCCTTCCAATTTTCCTTAGGATTTCCATAGGGCTAGCTTGAGAGCTTCATGGTGAGATCTTGTGAGAGGGTTGGATGATCGGGCGGCAAGCTAGACCTTGTATGAACCTTTGTTGCATGGATAGATGATTCGGCGTGGTTCCTCAAGGTTTGGATGTGTTGTTCCCGGTTGTTCTTGGTGGTGATTTTCGGAGCCCTCTCTTGGTGATTTCTTTGGGTTGTTTTCGGGACATTTCTCTTGGGGATTTGACGGGGGAAATTTGTGGGAACCCTTCGTGGTTCTTTGGGCTGTGATTCCCCTTCCAAATCCGTGAGTAAAGGGGCTCGATTTTGGGGTTTTCCGAGTTATAGGGTTTGTGGTGCTCTTGGCGGTATTTATTCGATTCCTCCTTTTTGGACGAGTTTTGATGGGATTAAACTTGGCTATGGACTCCTCATGAGGTGTTCCAAATATCCCCAAAGTCTTGTTCAAGTCCGTGGATCGATTCGGGAGATCGAGGTTTGGATTTGGGGGAGTTGACCCGCGGGTCTCGTTCATCCCGAGCCGCCAGCTACACCGGTCGACCGGTGCTCTTGACCGGTCCGACCGGCGCAACCCTCGGTGGGTTTTTGCCCGGGGTGAACGTCCGGGTGTGTTCGCTGTTGTCCCGTGTTGCTTGTTGTTTCGAGTTTGGGTCGGTTTGGTGGTCGGTTGGCCTGTTTGGTGCTTTGGGGGCTTTCGAGGCTTTGACCCGGTCCCGACCGGTGTGTTTCATCGGTCCGACCGGTGTGGAGCCACTTAGTGAAAGTTGCTCGGTTCACCGAGCGAGGGACCGGTCCGGCCGGTGGTGCTCACCGGTCCGACCGGTGATGCTCACCGGTCCGACCGGTGTTGGTCCGTAGACTCGAGGTTTGGTGTTCCGCCGTGTTCTCGGGTCGGGAGGTTGTGTGTTGGTTCCTAGGTCCGGTGGCACTCCGGTGGCTACGTGGGCTTGACCAACTTGGGTAGTGAGTTGGAGAAGTGTGTTGGAAGCCGTGTTCATCTTGTTGGAGCTTCCATTTCCTCTCGAGAAGAATTTTTATCGGCTCCCATTCACTCCCCCCCTCTCGGTTCGCCGTATCGGTCCTTCACTTCGCCCGCCCCGGGCGCCACTTCCTATGCCGCCTCCGCGGCTGCGGGGGCGAGGGGGTGACGGCTCCCACCTCTCGGGGGGAGCCCGCCCCCATCGCTTCCCGCCTCCTCTTCCTCGCCCGACGACGAGTTATCCTCGGTCCCGCAGAGGAGAGCCCCCGTTGCTCACGCGGCCGGAACTCCTCACTCCTCCGCTCCCGGCGCTCCCGTCGCCGGATGCTCCGCTCCCTTTTGCACATCGCCCACTCCTATTCCCGCCGCCGCACCGCGCGCGCGTGCTCGAGATCGGGGCGTAGGCGGGTCGGATCGTGCGGTGTTCACAACCCTTATCTCGCGGGAAACAAGCGAAATTTCAAGACACGCCGACGCCCCCGCGGCGGGGCAGAACAAGAGCGGGGCGGGAGTCCACTTACCAACGGGCCGACGGGGAGCATAGTGAATGCCCGCAGGGCCACGTCGTCGTTCGGTCGGACACGAGGTCGATGGCGCGTCGCGCCCGCGTGGCCACGTACTCCCGCGGGAAGAGGCCCGGCAGCAACCGTGACTGCGCCAGCGCGACGGGGTCCGCGTCCTCATGCATCTCAAAGATGCGGAGCGGCCTCTCCATCAGGGGGACGATCCGCTGGTGATGGAGGTTCGCGAGAACGCACCCCGCGGTCAAGCCGCCGTCCGCCGTGTCCTTCAATGCGGCCGGGGAGCGAGTCCAGCCATGCGTGGTGCGAAGGCGGGGAAACCCGTGGTGCCGGGGAGTCGGCCCCCGTCCTTCAAAGCACCTTGCCGGAGTAGGAGGGGAGGTCGGCGTCGTCGTTGCGGAGGTAGAACCACCCCCGCTCCCACTCCGAGTTGATTGAAGTCATCGTGCGGGGGGATGTAGAGCTCCCGGCCGCGTGTACCGCGGCGCAATCGTCATCCGCCGCGCGCGCACCGCGCGTCGATCTTCGGCTCCGGCGTCGTCGGCATGTGCGGCCCGAGCGAAAGAGGTGAACCCGAGAGATCCCAATTGATCGGGATCCCCGGAGAAGCCCTCGCACACGCCGACGAATGTCGCCGCTTGCGAAATCGCGTTCGGCGTGAAGTTGTGCAACTCCACGCCGTAGTGGTCGCACAACGTGTGCATGAAGCGGCTCGCCGGGCGCCGTGAAGCCCCGCTCGTGGAAGCGGATGAAAGCGACGATGTAGCCGTACGGCGGGTTGGGCTCCCGCTCATTCGGATGCGGCATGATCCACGCCGCGGGCGCCCATCCTCGTTCGCCGCGAGCCGGCCGGCGGTCACCGGCTCGCTCGGAGAGAGCATCGTCGTCGTCGAGCGCGGCCACGGCGGCGGGTCGATGATGGTGATGGGCCGAGGAGGAGCCATGCGGAGTGGCGAAGGAGCGAGGAGCGCGGGCGAGAACCGTGCGATGGCAAGAGAGCGAGCGCGGCTGCGGCGGAAGTGCAAGGGGCGAGGACGGCGGACACTAAGTGTGTGAGGTAAAAATTCGCCTCGCCTCCCTCCTTTGGATTTATAGATCCATGGGGCCGTGCTCCCCGGAACGCACGCCCCGCGCGCATTAACTTGCGAGGTAAAAATTTCGGTCGCCGATGGGCGGGACACACCACGGCCGGGGCGGCCGCGCGTCCGCACGCGCGCTATCATTACGGCGCGATAACCGGAGGGCCGCGACAGCCGTCACGTCCGCCGCCCACGTCACCCACTACGCACGTGGCACGCGGCGCCCGAAAAAGGCGCGCCGCGGCGCGCGGGCCGTGGCCGCGACCGCGCATTAATGGCCCGGTCCCTTACCCGGTAAGGATGACCCTCGAGCGGCCCGAGCCCCGGTGCTCGAAAAACCTAACTCTCGAAGAGTGCGGTTACCGACCGGTGGCCTCGAAACGCTTTCGAAGAGAACGGGCGCCATAGGTGCCCTCGATCTACAAAAAATTACCGATCGGAGGTTCGAGGGCCGGCACGGCCGAGAACCCTCGAAGCTCGCGGATGCGAAAAGACGGGGGCACTCACCTGCTACCCCGCATGGCCCTACCGATCGGGGGTTCAAAACCCGACCGTCGAAGGGTTCGAACGGGTGCCCCGGATCACCGCAGTCGGAGACGACAAGGGCGCGCGCATTCGAGCCTTTCCTCGAGCCCACCGGCTCGAGGGCGCCCCACATGTCATGTTCGAGAGCCGGCGAGGGCGCCTAGTCGGGGGGATCCCACCAAGGGAGAGCTTCCGCGCCCTCGGTCCCCGGCCGAACGGGACCGAGCCCCACCTAGCAAACCCGTGCAAGCGCTTTAACGGACGAGTCTCCGGATCACGAGCCTACCCTTATCGAACGGGGCATAGGCATCCACTTGAACCACCCGCTAGCGGCTCGACGAGGAATCCGCAATCCGCGACCCGATCGATGGGGGTTGTGGAAACCTCACCCTCCATCCCGCGGAGGGACGACGAGGGCGCGTTTAGAACAAGACGGAAAGCTCGCCCCGATCGCCTCGAATGGGCCGGGCTCGGGGGCTCGACGCGCGGCTACACCTCCCGGGGCGCACCGAACGCGAAAACTACCGGCCGCGCGTGTGTGACCGAAGACGGCCGAAACATCGCCGATGCCGGTTGAAACAAGTACCACGTCCACTAGTAAAATCTCGCGAAAAACCCCCTGCACAGAAGCACTCACGCTCCCCGCAGGCTTCGGGGGCTAGACCCGCGGGTCCGCCGATGCGGCCCCACGGAAAGACATTTGAAGAATGTCCTATCAGCAGACTTCAGCATCTGCGGGATCCTAACGGAAACACCCACAGATGCTCGGGAGCTACTGTCGGGGACAGCCCTAAGGGTCCCCTAAATAACCAGGGGGAAACCCACTTAAAACCCGCGAAAGATGCAAAACACAAATCAACTTACACACCTAAAGCACGTACACAACACAACCACGACACTGGTGGCCCCCGCGGCCCGCCAAGACAACACAGCGGACGCCCCTTGAGTGAAGTCCGCCTCGCTCGAGGGATAGACGCCCCTCGAGTGAAGTCCGCCTCGCTCGAGGGATAGACGCTCCCTCGGGCAAAGTTCGCCTCGCTCGAGGCCCTTATGCCCCTCGGGCGGGGTCCGCCTTGCTCGAGGGCTTAGCCCCCGCCCCTCGAACGAGGTCCGCCTCGCTCGAGGGCCGAGCACCCCCTCGGGTGGGGTCTGCTCTGCTCGAGGGCACCCACGCGCGCCTTTCCCGCGTCCCCGCACGCACCTGTTCCCGCACGCGCGTATGAGCATTTAATGCTCGACACAGCAGGGTCGCGCCACTACTCTGACGCGCCTGGGAATCACGCCCCGGTGCTGTTCCGCCAACTCCCGGGGGGAGGCCATCCCCGCCGCTGTTCAGCACTGTGCGACAAGGCTAGTGTCAACTCCGTGACACTGTGCCGCCTGCCCTCGTACGGCTAACACGTCGCGCCCTCGATGGGGGGCCGGTGGCACCCTCGAATATCTTCTGTGTGCCTATGCAGGACCACGCCGTGACGTCGGGCCGGCGGGATCGGTCATCCCCATCGCCGTCCGCCCCCGTGCGGCCATCCCCGCCACTGCCGCACCACGCCGGACATTGTGGCGACATCCCGCCGTTGGGATGTACGGGCACGAGACATCGCCACAACGGCCACCGTGTCATGTACGGACTTCCCGTCAACGACGCCCTCGAGTTGGCCCACCACGGCGGCCGGTCAACCAACTACTGCGCCGCAGCCCTCGAAGTCGCTCCTGTACGAGCACAGGACGCACCACGACGCCTCAACGGGAGCGGGATTCGCCAGGACGACCGTCAGCTTCGCAGCACTATTCGCCATACCGCTACACGTATAGAAATAGTGCGGCGTGCATGTAAGCCGCTCCCTCCTTGACCTATAAAAGGAGGGGCGGCCCCCGGCCCGCGAGGGGAGGAGACACGGGACGACGGACGGCAGCCACTCACGCGCTCTCCGCCTTCCCCACGATATTGGCACTTGCCTCAATCAAACCTGCGGGACTTGGAGGCCACACCTCCTCTCCCGCCTCGCTTGTAGCCACCCCTCTACGAGCACCACGGTGCGAGCAATACAAAGGCCCCGAGCACACCACGCGCCGGACGTACGGCCCCGACCGGAACCGGGATAAACCAAGTGTCCCTAGTTGCTTACCACCGGCCATCGAGAGGCGGATCTCGGCGCTTATTACTAGTTAGTGTCGGGACTACTTTCCGCACCGACAATGTCGATTATGTGTTGACTTGGAACCACAAGGGTAAGGTGGTTGCCAAGTATGTGGGACCCCGCACAAAAGGGACAATGATCAAAAGAAATGTGTGGGTGCCCAAGATTCTTGTGACTAACACTCTAGGACCCAAATCCACTTGGGTACCTAAAACACAAGCATAATTTGTTTAGTAGGCATACTCCTCCGGTGGAATAAAATGGGTGATTGATAGTGGATGTACAAATCATATGACCGGGGAGAAGAAAATGTTTACATCTTGTGATATGATTGAAAATCCTACGGAAAGCATTGCCTTTGGAGGCAATGGTGGAGGAACGGTTGTTGGTCTTGGTAAAATTGCTATCTCAATCAATCATTCAATTTCTGATGTTTATTTGGTTGAATATTTGGACTACAACTTGTTGTCCGTCTCACAACTTTGTGAGATGGGCTACAATTGTTTGTTCACAAATGAGGGTGTGACCGTCTTTAGAAGGGGTGATGACTCTGTTGCCTTTAAGGGTGAACTCACGGGAAGGCTTTACTTGGTGGATTTTTCATCGGATAAAGCCCAACTTGATACATGCTTATTGGCAAAGCATAGCTTGAGTTGGCTTTGGCATCGCCGGCTAGCTCACGTTGGGATGAATAATCTCAATAAGCTTCTAAAGGGGGAACACATCCTAGGACTAACAAACGTTCATTTTGAGAAAAATAGAATTTGTAGTGCTTGTCAAGCCGGAAAGCAAGTTGGTGCTCCTCATACCGCCAAAAATGTAGTCACTACCATAAGGCCATTGGAACTACTTCACATGGATATCTTTGGTCCGGTGGCTTATGTTAGTATTGGAGGGAACAAGTATGGATTTGTCATTGTTGATGATTACTCTCGGTACACTTGGGTATTCTTTATGAAAGGCAAGAGCAAAGTTCATGAAATATTCAAGAAGTTTGCCGCAAGAGCCCAAAATGAATTTTATACGAAGATCAAAAGAGTAAGAAGTACAATGGCACCGAGTTCAAGAACACCAACATTGCAGAGTATCTTGATGAAGAAGGCATTGGTCATGAGCTCTCCGTCCCATATACTCCACAACAAAATGGGATAGTAAAGAGGAAGAATAGAACTCTCGTTGAAGCCGCAAGAACCATGCTTGATGAGTACAAGACTTCGGATAGTTTTTGGGCGGAAGCAATCAACACGGCTTGTAATGCTATCAACCATTTGTATCTTCACAAGCTTCGCCACAAGACCGCTTATGAGCTCCTAATCGGTAAAAAGCCTAATGTCTCTTACTTTAGAGTTTTTGGTTGTAAGTGCTTCATTCTCAACAAGAATCCCAAAAGCTCTAAGTTTGCATCTAAAGTTGATGAAGATATCTTTCTTGGTTACGCCTCAAACGCTCATGGCTATCGTGTCCTCAACAAAACCACCGGTTGTGTTGAAGTCATGTGTGACTTGACGTTTGATGAATCTAATGGCTCTCAAGAGGAGCAAGTTGATGAATTGTGTGTAGGCAAGGATGTACTGCGCAGAAAAGGCTATAAGAAGGATGGCTATTGGAGAAATCAAGCCTCAGGAAGAAGATGATGAGGACTGCAAAATAGAAGAAGCAACAGCTCTACCTCCCGCTGCGAACCCCGGAGAGTCCGGAGAAAAATCCGGAGATTCCGGATTTTCCGGAAACTCCGAAGGTAAGTCTGGATATTCTGGACCTGCTGCTGAAGCTTCGCAAGGCAGTCAAGAAACTGAGGATTTGATCCAACAAGAAGTGTCTGACCCACGTCCAAGAGTTCGACAAAGTGTTCAACGAGATCATCCCGTTGACAACATCCTTGGAAGCATCCGTAGAGGGGTAACAACTCATTCAAGATTAGCAAATTTTTGTGAACATTACTCGTTTGTTTCCATGTTGGAACCTCTTAGGGTTGAAGATGCTCTTGGAGATGCCGATTGGGTGATGGTCATGCAAGAAGAGCTCAACAACTTCACTAGGAATGAAGTCTGGTCCTTGGTGGAACGCCCCAAACAAAATGTGATTGGAACCAAGTGGGTGTTTCGCAACAAACAAGATGAAGATGGCGTGGTGACAAAGATTAAAGTTAGATTGGTGGCAAAAGGATACACTCAAGTAGAAGGCTTAGACTTTGGAGAAACTTATGCACCGGTGGCAAGACTTGAAGCAATTCGTATACTCTTAGCTTTTGCCACCCATCACAACTTCAAGCTACATCAAATGGATGTCAAGAGTGCCTTCTTGAATGGTCCAATCTCCGAAGAAGTCTACGTTGAGCAACCACCGGGCTTTGAAGATCCGCAATTTCCTAACCACGTCTACAAGCTCCATAAGGCGCTCTATGGGCTCAAGCAAGCCGCTAGAGCATGGTATGAATGCCTTAGGGAATTTCTCTTGAAGAAAGGCTTTGAAATAGGCAAAGCCGATCCTACTCTCTTCACTCGAAAACAAGGCAATGATTTGTTTGTATGTCAAATATATTTTGATGACATCATATTTGGATCTACTAATCAAATTTGGGTTGAGGAGTTTAGTAGGATCATAACTAAAAGATTTGAGATGTCTATGATGGGCGAGTTGAAGTCCTTTCTCGGTTTTCAAATCAAGCAACTCAAGGATGGCACAATCATAAGTCAAACCAAGTACACTAATGACATGCTCAAGAAGTTTGACATGAACAATGCCAAGCCCATCAAAACACCTATGCCATCAAATGGACATCTTGATCTAAATGAGGAAGGCAAAAGCATCGACCAAAAGGTATATCGCTCCATGATTGGTTCTTTGCTTTACCTTTGTGCATCTAGGCCCGATATTATGCTTAGTGTGTGCATGTGTGCAAGGTTTCAAGCTAATTCTAAGGAGTGCCATCTAATGGCCGTTAAGAGAATTTTTAGATATTTGGTTCATACTCCTAACCTTGGTTTATGGTATCCTAAGGGCTCCACTTTCAATCTACTTGGCTACTCCGATTCGGACTATGCCGGTTGCAAAGTAGATAGAAAGAGTACATCCGGGACTTGCCAATTTCTTGGGAGGTCCTTGGTGTCTTGGAGTTCCAAGAAACAAAACTCCGTTGCCCTTTCCACCGCCGAGGCCGAGTATGTTGCAGCCAGCGCTTGTTGTGCTCAACTACTTTGGATGAGGCTCACTTTGAGAGACTTTGGTTGCAAGTTTAGCAAGGTGCCACTCTTGTGTGACAACGAGAGTGCCATCAAGCTAGCTAACAACCCCATAAACCACTCAAGAACAAAGCATATAGACATAAGACACCATTTCTTGAGAGACCACGAAGCCAAAGGAGATATCACTTTAAGCCATGTGAGCACCAATAAGCAACTAGCCGATATCTTCACAAAGCCTCTTGATGAACTAAGGTTTTGTGCTTTGAGGAGTGAGCTAAATATCTTGGATTCTCGTAACTTGGCTTGAGATCATGCACATGTTTGAATGACCTAGTGTGGAATTTTGAAAGCAAAAGATTTGTGAAAAACTTGTGTTGGATTTGTTTTTCAAAAATTTGGATCTTTAGAGTACAACACTTGGACTATCGTTCCTATTGCTTGTTTGTGGCTAGTCCAAAGTGTTGATACTGCTCAGGCTCACATAAATTACATATACAATCTTCCAAATCTATCCAAAATCAAATTCCTTGAAAATCTGCTCGCTGGAATCAGGGGGAGCGGAATCTACGGGGTTTTCCCGGAATGTCCGGGTTTCCCGGATATTCCGGACCTGGCCCGGAGACTACGGGTTGTAAAGGTATAAATACCTTCTACCGCGGTCAAAAGGTCTCATTCACCCTTTTACAGTTTGACCGCGCCCCTTCTCCCCCCTGTCGCCTCCCCTCTTCCCTATCCAAACCCTTGGGTGATTTCCACTTTCCACCGGCCAAATCTAGTGAAAGTGAGGGATTGAAGGCTACAAGGTGTGGAGATCAAGGATCTACTCAAGATTCCAAGGCTTCAAGTCTTCTCCCCTCTCTTCCCAAGGTATATCTAAAGGAGCTTTTCCCGATCTACTTCCCTCGAGTAGTCCTTGTAGTATCCTCTTAGGGAATAGGTAGGAAATACTCCATAGGCTCTAGATCTGCAATATCTCTCAGTTTGGATGGATGATCTGTTTTACATTGTGAGTTAGGGTTTCGGCTGTGAAACCCGGAAACTCCGGGGTTGAAAAACCCGGACTCTCCGGACTTTTCGGAGTTTCCGGACTTTTTCTCGGAGTATCCAGAGTTCACACTGAAAACCCTAATTCACAAGTGTTGTGCATCTCCTCTATTGATCACCTCTCACTTCCATATCCTCTTACCTATCCAGATGGTGAGAGTGAAGGTTCGTCATGAGACCGAGGAGCCCTCCACTCAAAAGAGGACCAAGGCTAGGCACGATCCTGCCACCTTGCGGGCCGTGCAAGAGACCTTGGGACAAGAAGGATCTCGGTGCGGTTCAAGGCCGAGAAGAGGTGACCCTCCTCCCTCCTATGTCGAAGGGAGTGAAGAAGAAATAGAGGAGGAGGAGGAGGAGGAGGAGGAGAGGACCGAAAGTGATGGTGGTGATGAGGAAGATGAAACCTATGAGCGATCACCCGAACCTCCTCGTTGCCATGGCAAGGGGCCGACAAAAGAAAAACCTTGCTTCAAGCCTCACCACAAAAAGAGCCACCAAGCCCCCTATGTCCACCAAAGTTGTGCCGCTACTCGTGTTCCTCCCAAGCACAAGCAAGGAGTAGCAGCCCAAATTTGCCCCAAAACTCCTCCTAGGCTCATCCCTACCCTTCCACCAAACGTCCGGGTAGTTGACACTCCTATCAAGCTAAGGGATCCCGGTTCCGTCCTTGGTTTTGCAGAGCATATGATACGGGACTACTCCAAGAATGCTCTAGCAGTGAGGGAGCAAAGGGAGGACAACGTGTATTTGTATCTCAAAGGAGAAGGGCTAGAGGCAAGATTTTGGTGTGATTTCCATAGGGACTTCTATCAATCCGTCATCCGGAATCCCAAGCTAGCTGCAAAGAACATGGCTCCAATTGTGCAAATGAGGTACATTGATTGGAAATACTATGAAGAACTCAACAACACCGTGTTCAAATCTGTGATTGACAAGTGCAAGGAGGTTGGTCTCCATGATATCATGGGATTTAGGTATAATTGGAACAAAGAAATTCTTGCACAATTCCATTGCTCCTACTATTACAATCCCCATGACAACACCATCACTTGGACAACTCAAGGGAACAAATGCACAATCAATTACATGACTTTCTCTAGGCTCTTGGGACTTGGCTCTAAGGATGAGAGGCGCACTCCCGTGCACAATGAGGAGAAGTACAAGCCCAAGGAGCTCCCTTTCATGTTTCCTAGCCGTGATTTGGCTATTGAGGGAAAGGCGGATCAACTCAATCCTTACTATTACTATCTCAATCAATTCTTTCGTGCCACTATCGATCCCAAGATAGGAGATGCCACCGCTTTGAGGTACTATGCTCCTAATCTCCTAAATAGGATGGCACCGGATGAGGAAGGATTTTGTATATTTGACTTCATTTGGAATGAGTTGAGAAGGGCAATGAATGATCCCATGAAGCATCTTCCATATGCCCCCTACCTCATGTACATGATTGAGAGAGTCACAAATGTTCGCTATCCCAAGGATGTTGTCCATGAGCCACTTCGTCACCTCCGTGGTCGAGCCAAGAGGCCTCCCAAAGGCCGCAAGTATGTTGGCTCCTCTAGTGCGGCTCCTCGCCATGATGATTTGCCCGCCGCACGTTCTTCTCCTAGGCCTCCCCGTCGGCACCGTGGCTCCATGATCAAGAGGGTGCTTAAGAGCATCTTTAGTATATGCAAGACAATAGCCACGGAGACCAATGAAAACCGCCGGGATATCATTGAAATCAAGTCCCATCTTGGCCTTCCCACCGATCCCTACCGTGAGCTTCCGAGTTTGATGATCCTTTTGCGGAGTGGGACGCTCAAGATGCGGGCGAAGGACAAGAGGAAGAAGCGCGAGGAGGACAATGATGAAGAAGAGGAGGAGGAGGATGACGACTCCGAGTGATCCCACTGCTCCACACTTCCTTTTTGGCGCTTGATGCCAAAGGGGGAGTGAATTTATCCATTTATGTGTTTCGAACAATGAACTTGATCTTTATGTGTTTGAATTTGGAACTTTGGTTTGTAATAACTCTAAATTCGTATGCGTGTAAGACTATTTGAGCTTGAGACATTTGGTTGTGTGCTTGTGATGATTTACTCTCGCTTTTATATTCTAAGGATGTTTTATGCTAGATTGAAAAAGCGTGTGAAGTCCGTTTTTTCACCGGTGTCTTTGAAAGCTTGGGAGAGTCCGGAGATTTTCCCGGAGTTTTCGGATTTTCCGACATTCCGGGAGTCTCCCCGGACAATGCGGACCTCTCGGCACCGCATTTCCTTTTCTTCCTTGTTAAGTGCATAATATGTCATGAGCATCTCACTTTTATCTGTTGCATGTCATAAGCACCCCACTAGTGTAATACTCTCTTGTTTCTCTCTTTGTGCAAATTTTGGCCCTAATAGGACTATTGATATTCAAGATCAAAACGCACATATTAAGGGGGGGTATTACAAAAGCCTTTAATATTCATTATTTATCTCTTGTATGACTTAAGTGTGTTGTCATCAATCACCAAAAAGGGGGAGATTGAAGAGTATCTTGGCCCCTTAAGTGGGTTTTGGTGATTTAATGACACACACCTAAGAAGCTAATGATTTATCTAGTCCATGAGCGAGTATTAAAATTATGAATGGCATCAAGTACGGTTCGTTGACTATGCAAAAAGGAAAGTGGTGCTCTAAAGGATTCCTAAGAAGGCTTATTTATTTTACACTTTTGAATTTGAGTCCTAGGAATGTCGTACTATCAAGAGGGATAGGAATTATGTCTTACAAGAGTCGAACGAGGTGCTCTAGTTGCCGAAACAGAACATCTTTCCTTGGGTGCCGACCTTGGAAGGCCGGAATATCCGGTTCGCCCGGAGTCTCCGGACTTCCGGAGTTTCCGGGTTTGCCCCGGATACTCCGGGTCTTAAAGCCTCAATGGCTATATTCTGGGTGAGGGGGTATAAAAGCCCCTTCCACCCCTTCTTTACTCCTCTCTCCTGCCTTTTTCGACCTGAACTTCAACAGACCTCATTTACTCCCCCTTTACTCCCTTTGGCTCAAGTTTGGTGAAATTTGTTGTGGGGATTTAAGAGGGTTTGAGAGCAAGAGCTTGGAGAGTGCTAGTGAGCTGATTTCCCATCTCTATAGAGCACCTCGTTCTTCGCTTGGTTGGCAAAATTTGTGTTTGTTACTCTTGGAGCCTTGAGCTCCTAGCCGGCTAGGCGTTGCCTTGGAGCATCCAAAGATTGTGGCTGCCCAAGGAAGTTTGTATCACCCCGACGTTGAGTAAGTAACTCTAGCTTGATCTTTGTGGTCGCTAGAGGGAGGAAAGTGACCTAGGTGTAAAGGTCCACCCTTCGTGGGTACCTCAACGGAGACGTAGACCTCAAAGTGTGAGGTTGAACTCCGGTAACAAATCCGTGTGTCTCTTGTGCTTGTTCATCTTGTTGTATGCTTGTTGCTATCTTGAGCACATATCTAGGGTTTGGTGCCGATCTACCTCGTGGTGAGGTTCCTACAAGATTGGAGTGGATAAACAGGCTTGTCTCATCTCAGTGCATAACCTATTTTCATAGATCTACATTTGAGCAAGTTTAATTTCGTCGAATTTGATTCCTCCCTAACGGACGAATATCCGGACATTTTCCCGGATTCTCCGGATTTCCGGAGTACCGGAAAAATATCCGGAAACTCCGACTTTCGCATTTGACAATTTGTGAAAAAGTTTGTGATTTTCGGAGTTCGACTATTCACCCCCTCTCTAGTCGACATCTTGATCCTTTCATTGCCAAGATAATGGACTTAGGCCCATAAGCAGTATTTTCCACAATATTAGTAAACATCTGGCTGTCCACAAAACCAGATGACAAATTACGATGGCTTGCATCCGGCTGCTCAAGTACACAAGTGTGATCCACAACAAATTTGATCTCTCAGTAATTTTTCCACTTGCCCTTGGAAGCATACACTCGACAAGGACAGTTGGGCTTCAGACATTGTACATCATATATATGTGGAGAACTCTTCACTACCCTAAACTCTCTCTGCAGAGTAAGGGTGGCCCACCTCTTCACTACATCCTTCACCTCTACTGCACTATTATACATGGCGCCAATAGAAACTGTATTGTCTCTATACTATCAGGACACATTCTCACCAGGATTGATAGATAACTGTGAGAAATTGTAATTGTCCCAGTCCCTTGGAACTAGCGGGTCATCCTCATCATCTGAGGAGTCCTCTTCCAACCCACGTTCATCCTCATCAGCCTCCATTTCGTACTGCCTGAGTACTTCTTTATTAACTCCCCCTCGTCAATTTCACTACGGGCCTCAAAAGGGTGTGTCATCATCTCCTTCTTCCTCAGTGGAAGCACCATCTCCTTCTTGTGGCTCAGTTGCAGGAACATCTCCTGCCTGTAGTTCAGCCTCACCCTGGTGAGCATCACTACCCTCCTCATACACTTGACTACTAGACCCAGCCTTATGAACAACTTGGATAAACAACATCACAGGCAAACCAATTTCACATGCTGTTTTGATATAACTCCTCCAATGTTCGGTGCCTTGAAGTGGCATAAGCTCCCAATATAATGACTCACTCATGTTGATTAGAGCCATAATGGACAAGTCATGTTGCTCTGCATCTACATGGAATGCCCTATAAAAAAGTCAATAATGGACCCCCAAGTTCTTGAGGCTGCTCTTCTAATCATATGGTCAACCGAATCAAATTCTGACAAGTCAACTCCATGTTCACCATATCTAATCTGCCCATTACCGAAATACAATTTGACACTGACATCATCCGACATGTCTGACAACATAAAAAACGCTATTAACAAGTGGATCTGCAACTACAAAATATATCTACTCAGAGCTACACTGAAACTATAATTTTTACTAAGCAGATCTACACTGAAACTATAATTTTACTAAGCAGATCTACACGAAAACTATATATTTACTAAGCAGATCTACACTAAAACTATATCCTTACTGTTATCATAGTTCAAACTATTAAGTACAAGAGTATTACCTCTAACGAGATGAAAAACCGGTAGAGCTTCACACCTTCACCACCTCCTCCTCACTCCCTTCTCCTCTTCCCCCTCTCTTTCTTTTTTTTTCCGAATTATTATGACATTTTTGACACAATTTCGGTTTATATAGGCAGCCAGATCCTAGCGTCGTGGGCCACGGCGCTAGCGAGCTTGCTCCCGTCGTGGCCCACGACGCTAGGACATAACGTCGTAGCGCACGGCGCTATGTCCCTAATGCCATGGGTTACGTCGTTATGTCCGTCACATGCTACGGGTCCACTGCTGGCGGCTCCTATCGGCGCGGGCCACAGCGTTATGTCCCTAACGCCGTGGGCCACGACGGCAGATGTATAGATCTACAAAATTTCGGGTGGGCTATATATTTTTGCAAAATAGAGATAGAAAAAATATATAAAAAAATTCCAAACTCCTCTTGTGTGACTAGAGAATCTCTCTCTTAAAAAACTGTCTTGTGCTAAAAAAGAGTAAAAAATTGTCCTTGGTCTTAAAAAAAGTAACAATTTGCCATTTTGGAAAACTATGGCTTTGCTCGGCAGATTTGTACAACAGATTTGTTCTGAGAGAAAAATATTGCAGGAGGAGCCGAAATAAGAGAAGCCGAATAGAGATCATGTATTCGTGATCACTTTCTATCCTATAATCATGTATTCAATAGTTACATTACACTCTGAATTGGCTTGTAGTCCAGCGAAAGGACAATGGAACCCTACACATCAGGGTTTAAATCATTGTGCTCGCACCTATACCTGTGACTTTCTCAGGATTTACCGGCGTTATGCGTTATGCGGTACCTTGTGTTCCCGTCGACAACAAGGTGACAATGGTGCTTTTGGGATCTCCAGATCTATCGGGTGCTCAGTCCTTCGGAGGCTCTCACAGGGGTAGGATTTATGTACGTGTGTTCATAGGGAAACCGGCGTTCTCGTTGACAGCAAAGCGCCAATGGTGCTTTCTGGAATCTCTAGATCTGCCAATGGTGCTTTCTGGAATCTCCAGATCTATCAGGTGCTCAGTCCTTCAGAGGTACTCACAGAGGTTGGATTTGGGTACGTATGTTCATAGGGATGAGTGTGCGTACGTGTTTTGAGCGTATACGTTGCACTTTGTAATTGTAGAAAAACAACTACATTACACTTGGCAATACAACAAGGTCGAGCTCGGCCGGAGTAAGCCTCGGTGATGTAAATCAAACAATAAATAAATCACTATAAGCAAGAAATCAACATATATATGCAAGATGGTGTTGTTCATGCAAGCGCCCAAGCGTAGGCTTGCTAAGCTCACCGGGAAAAAGACTTGCTAAGCTCGGTGCCGTTTACCACCGCCTTTCAAATAATAAAGGGGCAAATTGTTTTTTTACAAAACTCTGCGTAAACATAGACATTCACATATTTTACACATTTGAACACACAATTATTTTTTGTGAATGCACCCACTGGCCACTTACGCATATCTATTATAACATTTAAATAAAGGCTAAGTATTTTTTTTACTAAACAACACATAAGCATAGATGTTAACACATTTACATATACGAGAACACAATCTCTATCTATATAACCTATATAGAAGCAATCCACCAACAATCATTAATTATATATTTCTTAACATGAAAATTATTCATGTCATCATCCACTAAGGCCACCTAATTAGGTCTTCGGCCAATTTTTTATGTACATAGAGGATCAATCACTTAATAGATGTTCTCTTTCAAATAATGAACATATTTTCATGTATAATGTAATTTGTACAAGTAATTAGAAAAGCACATTGATTCATAATTTATCGAAAAATTCTTTCAAATTCCGTAGCAACACACGGAAAAATCACTTGGTTATCTTTATGAACGCGCCCACTTCACTTACCTTATACTCCCTCCGTCCCGTAAAGACTGTTCATATAACTTTCAAAATTTGTCCCACAAAGAGTGTTCTTTTAGCTTGTGGTAAATGCTCTTCTCATTAAACTAACACAAGTACCAAGGAAATATTACATTGAGAGACACATGGAGCCAATGAAATGCTGATTTGATGTCTCTTTTCAAGTTCCAATGCAAATTAATTAGGGGTAACAAGGTCATTTGTCACAACTACTAGCATGTCCTAAATTTTCTAAACGAACGATTTTTTTTTGGGACGGAGGGAGTATATTATAAACACCTCAAGGATATTGATGAAACTTTTCTTTGCGAATAGATATTGATGAAACTATAAATGCCTCATTATCCACATGTACATCATCTACTACTTAAAAATAATAAGCTATAAATACAAACAGATACATAAAGAAGTCAAATCAACAAGCACGCAATCTACTCCTGAAAAAATATATATAAGTGTTGACACGTACCTATAGGGATTGAATACTCAAATGCAAGTGGCCATGTCCGCGAGATTCTCCTTTTGTCGTGAGCAGCAATTAAGAAATATGTGCTTTGGTTACTTCTAGTTCTAGTATTTTGTTATTAGTATATTAAAAGAGAAAGGGAACGGCATCATTCAGCTCTACGGCTCTACCGTCGCATGTGATGATAGTGAGAGGTAGGTAAAGGGGGAGTGGAAGTGGATGAGTGCTAGCTTGTTAACCTTGCTCGGCGGTCAGCTCAAGGATGGCAACGGGACCCGCGACCTGTTAACCCGCAGGTAAAAACTCTATTAGGGTGTGTGTATGGGTAATTTCTCCCCTCACGGGTTCGTTAATGGCTCATTTCCTCACCCACCGCGTGAAACGGGTGCGGGTGCGTTCTCATGTACCCCGTACCCGCTACTCGATGGGTCCCCGTTTATAGTATATAAGGACATCAAAACCCTAATCCCTAATTCTCATCCATCCACCCCCGCACCGTGTCTTGATGTCGTCGCCCCCTCATCTCTCATTCTCTCGGCCAGTCCTTTACAGCGACCCCGATCCAATCGCTCAGCCTCACGCTAGTCGCCCTGCGCCCGCACAAGATCCCGACCTACATCTGCGCCACTCTATACGCGAGACTCCGACAAAGCCGCCGCCGCTCCCTGCACCGCATCCCACCCATGTCGCCGCCCCTCCCTACGTGAGGCCCCGGCCATGCCGCTCCCGCTCCCTGTGCCTCACCTCGGTCAAGCCATCGTCCCCTCCATGCGTGTGCCTCCGGCAAGGCCACCGCCCCTCCCTAGGTGGACCTCGACCAGGGCACCGTCACTCTCTTTGGTGCCCAGTTATCCGCCGCCGGTGCTGACCTCCGAGGTAGAGGCCGTGCGTGAGTGCGGATCGCGGCGTGTCGAGGGTGGAGGCAGCTCCAACCTGTTGAAGGCGACTATGGGTGACCCAATGGGTACCCGTTACCTACGCGGGTGGCGGGTATGGGGGGATTTGAGACCCGACACGGGTGGTGGGTGCGGGTGGCGGGTGATTTTCACCCTGGTGGGAGGGGGTGTTCTTGTGCCCCCCACCGGATTTTCCACCCGCTGCCATCCCTAGTCTCAACACACAATTTTACTATACGAATATTAAAACTAAGAATTTAGCAATTGTGTGCGTGACGAGGTCTCGTACAATATTGTCAACTTAGCTAGCTCATAGGAGCCCAACTCATCGATCATCATTTTGCATATGTGGAAGAGCTAGAGAGAAGGCAATGAGAGAGTGTGCCTACTATCTTTTCTTCAAGAGATATAGCTTATAGAAAGGAAGTGGATCCCAACGACTTTATGGATGTCAGAGATAATGTCCCAATGTGCTATGAAGAATATAATGTGTGTTATGAGACGGATTTTTATTGGATAAGTTACTGCTTAACTAACATCTGAAATGGACACGCTTAGAGCTAATAGTGTGCTAGCTTAATTGTTGGAGGGTCCCAATGTTGTGACAATGAAACTACTCTCACATATGATGAAACACTCGTTTTTCTCCCCTCATAATGGTTTAAGTCAGCTAAAATTGCTTACTCTTGTGGTACATATAATGTAATACTTATGAAAATTTTATGAAAACCGTCCCTTAATCTTTACTGTCACAAAAAACTATAGCATCTTTACATCCATTATAAAATTTTAATGACGAACTCGACATGCCGATACTTTCTTTTTCGTTGTTTCGTGTGACTTTTTTTTTTGCTTTTTAGCCCTTTTCGCGAAAGATTCTCACAAGCGCACCCTTTTGGAAAGGTTTCAAAAAATGGACCCGAGCTCGGCGCCATGGACTGTAGCACCAAGGTATAACATCTCGGCGCCACGGGCTACGACGACGAGGTTGACAATGTGGTAAACTGCGTGGCATCACAAATTTTACATTTACCCCCTCGACGTCATAGATCATGGCGCTGAGGGGGTAAATGTAAATTGTGTGTTTTATCTTTTTTTCTTTTATATATTTTTAACAAACAAATAAAAACAAATTACATCTAAATCCTCCTTATATTATCATAATTATGAAATTTTACATTTACCCCCTAGGCGTTGTGGATCAGGGCGCCGAGCTCGGCACCGTGATCTACGGCGTCGAGAGGGTAAATGTAAAATTTGCAATGCCACGTCGTCAACCTCGGCGCCGTAGCCAGTGGCGCCGAGACGTTATACCTCAGTGTCACGGTCTATGGTGCCGAGCTCGGGGTCTATTTTTTAAAATCTTTTCAAAAAACACACTTGTGAGAATCTTTCAGAAAAGAGCTAAAAAGTTAAAAAAAACGTTTGTTTTGTTCCCAAACCGACGGAGAACCGGAGAAGACCGGAAGGGCATGGCCGCATGCCCACATGGGCAAAGAAAGCAGAAGGAAGGGCAAACCGGCAAAGCAGTGGGAAAGGCCCCTGGTATTTGACGGCGGTGCTCTCTCCCCTGCTGACTTCCAAAGGTCAGCTCTGGTTGGCTCAGCCGCAGCAGCAATGCCAACGGTGGGGTATGTGGGGGGCCAGCCTCGGTACGTGTAACGTATACAGCGACAGATGGTGATGGGGAAACCGTAGAGATCGATAGGATGACACAATGCAACAGTCGCGCAGGCAGGAGCAGGATCACAGCTCAGATGCAGATGCGGATCAAGCATTCCACCCGGACTCCGGAATGCAACATGATGTTACTCTTCTGTTCATCAACGACCCTTATTTACGTATAGAGGTATTTTATGACCGTCACTAGCAAATCGAGGCTGCGAGGTGATTCGAGTTCCCGAGCGACTATCAAAGCGGCGGGACAGAGGGAGTACGCTATATTCACAGTATTTACGTGCCTCTACGAGCGCATCAAATGAGTAACCCTACGTATATACTCTCTCCTGTTCATGAACGACCCTTATTTAGGTATAGAGGTATTTTATGACCGTCACTAGCAAATCGAGGCTGCGAGGTGATTCGAGTTCCCGAGCTACTATCAAAGGGGCGGGATGGAGGGAGTACGCCGTATTCACGGTATTTACTTGCCTCTACGAGCGCATCAAATGAGTAAACCTACGTATATACTCTCTCGTGTTCATGAACGACCCTTATTTAGGTATAGAGGTATTTTATGACCGTCACTAGCAAATCGAGGCTGCGAGGTGATTCGAGTTCCCGAGCGACTATCAAAGCGGCGGGACGGAGGGAGTACGCTATATTCACAGTATTTACGTGCCTCTACGAGCGCATCAAATGAGTAGTTTGTGGTAGTACACTAGGTTTTTTAACACTATACCTAAGCATTTTCAGCCCAGCCCGACTTGCAGTCTCAACCTGGGTTCGGCCCGAACCCGACCCGCCCACGGACCTTACTGGGCGGGCGTGGGCACACATCTTGCAGCTCGAGAAAAAATATTGTCCTGGCCCGAAATGCTGTTTTTAGCTATTTTACACTATAAAATGCGCAGGCGGCCCGTCCAAGCTTGGGCTCGGCCCGAGCCCGACACGTCCTGTGGGACGGTCATGGGCATGATTTTTTCGACCCGAAATAATCGGTTTTTTGCGGTTCGGCTCGAACCCGGCCCGACCCAAAAATGCTCAGGTCTATTTAACACCCTGCTCGGTTGGCTGGTTGGTCCGTTGGTAGCTGGCGTTTGATGCTGATTTATTCTGAGAGAAAAATTATTGATAAGCTAAACGAACATGGCTAAGCGAGATCTTACTCTACTAATGTACTCCTTCTGTTTTTTTAAAAATATATGACATTTAACCAAAGCCCTCTAGTTCTAGTTGGCTAGTGGAGTTGAGGTATGGTTGCAACCACCTAGGTTCGATTCCTCGTTGGAGCGAATTATAGGGTTGATTTTTTTAAAAAGGGGTTCGGGGCTTTTCTAAGCCGAGAGAAGGTTTATTCTTCTTAATGAAAACCGTGGGGCGGTCTTACCCCACCGGCTTAGTTTTTTTTTAATATATGACATTTATGAAAGGCTAATTAGTTCGGTTTCAAACTAATTAACGTCATATATTTCAAAACGGATATATTACAGAACGGAAGTACTAGTGCTGTAATCACTTTTATACTGGCGTGCTATTTTCAAAATGATGCAGGTACGTAGCACTGCCTTATGACAAATTCAACCCTTGGAAGCGTCGCTTTTGACATTTAGCCTGTTCGGTTCATAGTTGGGCGATGGTAGTCTTTGGTTTGTTACGAGAGAAAAAGACTTGCCAGTTCTTTCAGTGGCTTTGGTTTGTTGTGAGAGAAAGATCTTCTTGCATTGGTGGTGATAAGCCAAGCGAACAGGGCGATTATCCTGAGCCGTGCAAGAAATGAAGAAAAGCAGGCAATAAGGCTTTGCCCAAGTTGGCTGAAAAGCTGTGACGGTGTCTCGATTTGAATGTGTGTGGGATTTGATATGCTTCGCCGTCCAAATCGCAACTGTCCTTGCTACCAAATTCTCGTCGCGGGGCCTCTGTGCTTGGGGGTGGTGGCCTCCTGCTGGGGCCCAGAGACCTAGACTCAGGATTAGCAGCACGCTAATTGGAGACCCCGGCGGGCCCACATGCCCTCGTCGAAACGAAAACGTCTCCTCCGGCCCCACCCCATCATAATCACCATCTCACAAAACTTGTGCTCTTAAATACAATAATAGATGGCATTTTCATAATTAAATGACTAGTGATTCGAGGGTAATATTATTTGTGATGGAACCTGCTCACCACGATTCAAAACCTCGACTCGGCGGTGCTCATATTTTCTTGAATTTATTTCAAGATTTAACTAGCATTGTGTTCTAAGTGGTAGGCGACATGCCCCTAGGCCCTATCAATATTTGCTATAAATGTGACATTGTTCTCTACAATCGTAATATAAATTAAGAGGGTGTTTGGATCCAGGTGACTAGACTAATTTTAGTCACCATGAGAGGCTAATTTGCCAAACACCCCCGACTAAAGGGTGACTAAAATTAGTGTAGCCTCTAGTCACCCCCGACCCGCCTAAAAGGGACTAAAAGCTCCATCTCTCTCCTCATTAAATGCCGACCGCTCTTTATCCAACGTCTCGCGGCTCGCGCTCCATCTCCTCCCGCGACGCTCCCTACATCCTCCGCCGGTTGACACGCTCCCCGCCGCCGCCCGCCTCGCTCCCCGCCGCCGCCACGGTGCTCTCCTCCTCCGCCCGCAGCTCACCGCGCTCACCTTCTCCGCCCGCCGCCCCCACCGTCCGCCGCGCTCCCCTCTTGCGCCACCGTGTTCCGCTCCACCGCCGCCGGCCCCACCGCGCTCCCTCATGCGCCATGGTGCTCCCTCCCGCATCCGGTGGCGAAGGGGAGCCGGAGGGCGCGCCGCCGGTGCGTGGCCCCGTGGCCGGCCGGGGGGAGGGAGAAGGGGGGGCTCGCGTCCTCATCGTGGGTCACCCCCGGCCGTCACGCCGCCACCGCGTGGAAACGGAGGAGTCGTGCCCGCGGCCGGCGTCGGCGGATGGAGCGAGAAAGAAGACGTCGGTTGGGAGATCCGTCGGTACCCATCCCCGCGCCACCGCCCCGTCCTTCGCCGACGCCGCCGCCGCCGCCGCCTCGACCGAGGGTGCATCCGCGCCCGCGAGTGAGGTCTCTGCCGCCGCTCCCCGCCGTGCTCGCCTCGCCGGCACCGCCGCCTTGCCGACGATGGGCTCAAGAGTGGCCCGCCGGTAGTTGCTTGGAGGGGAGAGAAAAAAGGAGAGAAGGAGAGCAATTTAATGCTAAAAGTAATTAATGCCGACTAATTTTAGTCACCCTCCAAAGCGGGGGCCGACTAAAATTTTTTAGTCCGACTAAATTTTAGTCGGTGACTAAAGGGATCCAAACACCCTCTAAGATAGGTTAACTTATGACCAAATTAGATTTCAATTCTTTTTGAAACGGACAAAGTATACCAAACAATTTTCATAAAAAAATGACTTTGTGCTTAAAGTTACAGGGTAACAAAATTTCTTGTTCTGGAGCAATTAGAAACTAATAAAGACCCCTATGCACAACCTATCACCTTTGTGGCTTAAACATTTAAGGTTTTAATGAACTTCCTTGTTCCTAGACATTAAAATTAGCTAAGAAGCTCCAAATAAATTGATAGCTTTTGTTATTTGAAATTGTTGGCGGCTTTAGTGACTCTCTTGCTGCAAAAAAATGACTCTCTTGTTCTCGAGCTATTAAAAAAACCAAAGAAGCCTCGAAAACTATCGCCCTTTTGCGGTTTAAATTGTTGCAACTTTAATAAACTTCATTATTCTGATGGCATATATTATTGACAACTATGTGGCATTTGCAGCTTCAAGGTTGTAGTTTTAAATTAAAAAAAGAGTAATTTTCACCCACCATACAACAACTTGTCAGGTGGGTGCATAAAATGCTCAATCTAGTGTAGTAATTTGTTAGGTGGGTGCAGATTGGTCCAACAACATATAAAACACTCAATCTAGTACAATAACTTCATAAAAGGGTGCAAATTGGTCCAAAAAATTGTAGAACGCTCAACTTAGTGTAATAAATGTACATCTATACTCAGACCATCACAACAAACAACATATTGACTAGAGTATATTCCCATCGGGACAAGTTATTGAGTATTATTTGACTATTGATATTCATAAGTCACATATTCAGCTCGGACTAGAACCTTCACTGTTTAAGAAATTATTATAATGTCTTCGTATTAACTATATGTTATATAATGAATAAATTTTGATCAGGAATATTTAATTCATATTCAGCATTGCCTTCACCCTCACTATTTTTTACAATCAAACATGCATATTGTTTAGCTTAAAACATAATATATTAATTCGTAGTAACAATACCTTTTAGAATTTTGTCAAAACTATTTTTAAACTCAAATGTACTTTTGTACTAAAGTTAGCATGAAACCCCAACCTATTTTTCCTACTCCATACCAGTTTAATTTGTTCCTACAAAGAGTCGAAACTAGGCCTCCTAGATGTTACAAGCTGGTCGGGAGAGGGTGTCGAGCCCAAGTCCCTTGAAGTGGCGTTTGATCTATCGAAGGTCTAACCCTTGTAATTGTTGCCCTCCTCTCCCTTTTATAGTCACAATGGGAGGGGCACAAGAGGGAAGTAGAAAGAGGTACAATGCTCGGTTGCTGGGACGTCCCATCGCACGTCGCTATCTGTCGGGACGCATCGAAGCCGAGTCGTCATGCTTGGTCGTGGGAGCCGCCGCGTGGCCGGGCGTGACTGTCCACCCCAGGACGCCTGGCACCTCCTCTGAGTAGTTCGTGTTTGCCTCACCACGCTCGAGTACTTGACTAGCCCGCCACGCTTCACATCGTAGAGGGTGCTTGAGTGCCTCGGGCTGAGTTTGCGTGTGGCAGAGTGAGAGATGATGGTGATGGGATGGCCGCGCAGCCGGTCAGGCTAGCATTAAGGTTCTTATCGGGGTGAGCTGCTTGCATGGCCGCCAGCTATTGTACTTGCATGGCGTGGGGAATCGTTCCTCTGCATGTGTCGGTGGGGGTGTTCGCGCCTCAGGCTCGCGTCGTGTGCCCTGGCCCACGCACCAGTCGGAGCCGGGGGAAGGTCGTGCGAGGCGGAGACTTCTCGTGCGAGGCGGAGACTTCCCGTGGGGATCCCTCTTGTAGGGAACTGGTCGGAGATGCAGCCAGTGTGGGTCTTAATCAGGGCCCTCAGTCCTCCTCGTCTTGAATCTTAGCCTTGACATTGTCAATCTTGGCCTTCACGTTGTCAATGGTGTTGAGTTACTTTGTGTTTAAGGAAGATCATTTCGCCGTCAAAGGGGGCCCTAATCTGGGCCCTCGTCAATTATAAAGATCAACTCAACATAAAATATCACTAAGTAGTAATTAGCAAGATGATTACGTGGTCTAAAGTGCTTTTATATGATACTAACTCATAGTTAAACTAAGGTGAGGATGATAAATGCACCATTTCATATAGCTAAGGGGTTGTTGCACTAAATGAAGTGTGAAGGGTAAATGTCACACTTTCGCAATACTCCAAGGATGAAAAAAATACACCTTTTCCAATTTAGAATTTACAAGTTCTTAGACCGATATGCACTTACCTGTGAAATTACTGTATTAAACTAATTATTTTATAAGTTGTTGGACTAATTTGCACCCACCTAACAAGTTATTGTATTAGATGGAGCACTTCACAACTTGTTGGACCAACCTGCACCTAGTTGACGAGTTCTTGTATGGTGGATGCATTTTTTTAAAACTAAGACGGTGGGGTTAAGACCCTACAGTTTCCATTAAAAGAATGGAACTGAATCCCGGCTTAGAAAACCCCAAACCCTGGCTTCACCGATGAAGGAATTTTTTTCAAACTAGTCCCGTAAATTCGCTCTAACAAATAATCAAATCCGGATCTCCTAGTTGCGATCGTACCTTAGCCCCCTCTAACCAAGTAGGCTAGAGGACCTTTGGTATGGTGGATGCGTTACACTCTTAAAAAAATCATTGATTTCAAACTGTTTAAATTACCAGATAACCATTGTACCATCGATGTTTATTGTGGCTCTAAATGGTCACAACTATAGCATATATGTATGCATAAGCTAGAAATTGACAAAGTGCATACATAGAAACTTCTTAAAAAACTTTTACAGCTTGGAACGTTTTAACAAGCTTTGTCTAGTTTCCAACAATTAAGATTATCGAAGTACCATTACGACTACTTTGGCGGCTTAAAAGTTAAATAGTCATATATTTAATAAACTTGCTTGTTTTCCTGTCCATGAGAATTACTCAAAAATTCCTAGGATAAATGATGGTTTCTGTGGCTCAAACGATCAAAGCTGTACAAGCTTTACTGACAGCCTAAAATATCCTTTGTTTTACCAAACTCATTAATTCTTAGCCATTAAAATTGCCAAATATACCCCCCTACTAAAACCGATGACTTTGGTAGTTTAAACCATCACCTTTAACAAATTCGTTTGCTTTCAAGATGATAGAGTTAACAAAAAAAAACATTATGTGGCTTAAACAGTTCGAGACGTTAAACTTAGCAAAAGCTTTATGCGAAAACTTTACCTTTTGCGGTTTATTACAATATGTTAAAATTAACAACAAAAACTTTTTGTGAGATGCTAAGACCTTTATTAATTGCTTAAAACGATCATCATATGTTAAAAGTTAATAGAGAGCGTTGTATGCTTTAAATATAACACCAAAGTTCACACAAAACCCCCCAGAAGGGCAGTCAAATTCTATGGTAGAAGAAGTGGCAGATGTAAATCTCACATTTTCTGAGACAATAAAATAATAGAAACCACAAACAGCTCTAGATTGCAAAGGAAAGCCTATTCAAAAGAACAAGCATTTAAAATCCAAACGAGGACCAAAAGAGTGTATAAAAAAATAAAAACTCTACTATGAAAGGTAAAAAGCCCGGAGTGGAGGGATGGCAGGATTGGAGAAGGAATCCACCACTGCTCCAAAAGTGGAAGGGGGAGGGCGAGAGTCTGAACTGAAGGGCGAAGGCAAAGCAAAGCTGAGGGCGAGGTAAGCAAGCGGGTAGAAAGCCCAAATCCCAATTCCCCATCTCGCTCCCCAGTGTGTTAAATATACTCGCGCTCCAGCTCACCGGCTGTCCTCCCCTCCCCCCTTCTTCTCTTCCCAAATCGCCGCCCAGCGAATCCAAGCGAGCCCGAGGCGATGGACCAGCAGGGCGCGGGCGCGGACGGTGAGGTGCCGGCGGGGCTGGGGCTGACGGCCGCGGAGTACGAGCAGCTGCGGTCGACGGTGGAGGCGCACCACCGCTACGCCGTGGGGGCGGGCCAATGCTCCTCCCTGCTGGCGCAGCGCATCCAGGCGCCGCCGGCCGCCGTCTGGGCCATCGTCCGCCGCTTCGACTGCCCGCAGGTGTACAAGCACTTCATCCGCAGCTGCGCGCTCCGCCCGGACCCCGAGGCCGGCGACAACCTCCGCCCCGGCCGCCTCCGCGAGGTCAGCGTCATCTCTGGCCTCCCCGCCAGCACCAGCACCGAGCGCCTCGACCTCCTCGACGACGCCGCCAGGGTCTTCGGCTTCTCCATCACCGGCGGGGAGCACCGCCTCCGCAACTACCGCTCCGTCACCACCGTCACCGAGCTCGCGGGCCCCGGGATCTGCACCGTCGTGCTCGAGTCCTACGTCGTCGACGTCCCCGACGGCAACACCGAGGACGACACCCGCCTCTTCGCCGACACGGTCATCAGGCTCAACCTCCAGAAGCTCAAGTCCGTCGCCGAGGCCAACGCCGCAGCCCCTCCGCCGGAGCCGGCGGAATAACGGCGGCCGGAATGGGAGCAGCAGCAAGTTTTGGGCGTTTCTGTAATTTCGCTTCGTTGGGGCGGGGTTTCACCGAATTGGACCCGATCATGGATGGACTTCTGGACAAGGAGGGGTCAGCTTGAATTTAGGTGCCATTGCAAGGGTGCTGCTACCTGTAATAATCTCTCTTTCTCCCGCTGGGATTCCTTCCATTCTTCTTTACTTCTTCCGGAATTTGGTTAATTTCAGCTTTATGTGATTGGAATGGTTCCTTAGGAAAATTGGGGCTTCTTCTCATATGTCTTTGCCTTGCAATGTGTTGTGTGCTCCATTGCATTGCATATTTGCATGTGCCTATCCTTCATTAGCGTGATCCATTCATAGTTTGATCCTGCTCACAGATTGGCAAGTACAAATGCAAGAGAAACCAGCTATTGCTAGCACTGCTGAGTTAATCACAGATCAATTGTGCTTAGAAGTTCTTTGACGATGATAACTACACTTGGTTACATGTTGTGGCTGCAACTGAATTTGTTGAATTGTTTGAGAGTGCATGAATAATTTCTAGATTCTTTTTTTGCCAAGATTCTAGCGGAGCTGGCAAGCCTAGTTCTGTATTTTGTGCAGGGTGCAGGGACCTTGGAGCTGGAGTTTTCTTTGCCTTGTAGGGGTACTCCACATCATATATATTTCAGTTAATCTCCTCAGGTTGCTCCAGGCTCCAGCTTAGCAGTACATGAGGAAATAGCAAGTGTCTTCGATTCCTTAAATTGTACTTATTTATCTTGAGATGCTCGCTTAAGTGCTATTGCTGGCAGTGTTTTTGTCTCTTCCTGCCATATTTTTTGCTACGTGTGCAGTATACTCCCTCCAAGGCCAGTATTTTGGAAAAGAGTGTCATGTGCGCCATGGCGACGCTTGTTTTGTTTCTCACGGAATGCATGTCACCATCTTTTTTGCTGTAGTTAAGCAATTTAAATTTGTAAACATGTCATTGTACTGAAGTGAATGTATCCTCCACACATTTTCTTGTGCCTAGCTTGATCTTGGCATGTTCATGAACCCATTTGAATGACATGATCGTTTAATTAACCGAACGGCATGATCATTGATTTTATTTTTGGGTAGAATTTTTTCCTTCCAAAATGTTTTTTTGACTGGTAAGAAATTTGAATTGCTCCTCTCAAAATCCATGCAACTATTTCTTGTAAGGCCGTCCGCGGCACCTTCTCGAAGCCATATCTTGCATCGCCTTCGAAAAGCGATGGAAGAAGATTCAGACAGCGAAGGGGTGGGAAGGAAGGAAGAAGCATGCAAGATGCTGCTCACAAAACCAATGGGCGTTCCCTTTCCTATCCAGCCACCCAAAGGCCATATCGGAGAGGTACTTGCCACAAGTGAAAAATCAAAGATTCCGCGGAGCAATGCCGCTGCTCGATCAAGTTCTTAATTAGAAATAAAGCCTCATGGACAATTTGGAGAATAATAACGAGTACTACATAGTATTTGAGGTGCTCCACTTCCATCTCACCAATTCCTCCGCTTTGCTTCATCAGCAATTCGGCATCACCAAAAGGTGGTTATGTGAGCAATCAGCAGTGTCTTCTCATATATAATAGCCTTTCGATCTTTCTCGCCGATTCAATCCCATCGCCAACTTGTTTAGATTCCTTCCGCTTTGCAGCCACAAAACTGAAATACTAAAAAGCTTGGGTGGAGAATTCACACACCCCCTGAACTAGGTTAATGGGCAGTGATCGTATCGCGGTCCCTAGATCAACAACAACAAGCCTAGATTTCCGGCGATGAAATTGGGTGGTACGAACGCTCGTCAGGTTGAATGAGATCAATCTTGGCTTTGTCCAAACGAGAACGAGTTGAAGCCTGAAAGTGATCCGCCACATCCTTTATGGACTATGGTCCCATCTTAAGGTCACCGGTCGATTTTTTTTTATACATGTCCTGATATATATCCAGAGTGTTCTTCGGCTGAATTAAACAACAGCTATCTTCTTTCTTCTAACCACAAATTCACTTGAAACACAAGTCGTGCGGCCGTGCTATCTTCCAATATTCAATGCAGCATAATTATTGGGTTTTTTTACATGGCAGAAGCATAGTTGTCCTGGTACTTAAAAAAAAAGAAGGAAAAAAAGAGAGGTGTACTGGTGGCTGCCGTGCCGTCGAGATGATGAGAGGGAGAATTAAAAGTCTGGGAGGCAGTTGCCCACCCACATGGCGCTGTCTTTGGACACTGACCTCCCCTCGTCAACTTGCTCAACTTGCCCTAACACAATAATCAAAGCAAAGAAAAGACTCGTCTGCCCTGGGCCTCTTGGGCTCAGCTGGCCTGGAACGGATACCATCATACCATCATGTCAAGCTCAGCTCATACGGTCATGCCATTAAATTAATTTTTTCCTCAAAAAGTCCAACAGCTAGTGATCACCAAATCACATCAAGTCAAGTGGGGGGGATTTTCTCTAAACTTTAGGCGCAAAAAGTATACTAGAGTTGTCTTGCGGACGAAATTTAAATTGGAGTAAAAAAAGATGGGGTGAGAGAGGCTCGAACTCTCGACCTCAGGATTACTCACGTTTAGCTATGAGACCTACGCGCTAGCCAACTGCGCCACCACCCCATTGATGTCTACGTACCTTTCTGGTTCTTATTAACCTTATATGTTGATGAGGTCATGACTCATATCAGCAACAGCTGATGTTGGCATTCGGCAACTGCTGAGACCGCAATTATGCAGCCATGAGAGGTCACTATCATTTGCTCCTAAAATTTGGGAGTGACGCTGTGATGTCACTGCCAACACAAAAGTCGCCAAACGCTCGCATCAGAAAGACCTTACCGGCTTCATTAAGTTTCAAGGCAAGCCTCGCCAGCTTCATAAATCCCATGGCGCCAAATAAAGCGAGGCCAAATTTGGGAGCAAAAGCTCCAATCCAAGCAAAATTAACGCAGATTTTGCAAATAAACTCGATCTCTTTCACAAATAAATTATTCACAGAGAGGAGTTAAACTGAACTCGATAATCGTTACCATCATCGCCATATGACATGGATCAGTAGAGGTGGGAAAACAAAGATCACAAGGCACTGAAACGGCGGAATCATAGTCTAGCACGACGCAACCGATCATCATCACCCTAGAGCGGACCTGGTCAGCTCGTACGCCAAGAAGCAGGCGCCGTTGGCCGGCATGCTGCGCAGCATGGCGGGGCCGAACCCCTTGTAGAGGCCCTTCACGCCGTCAGTGGCGAGGATCTTCCTGAAGGCGTCGATGGAGCCCGAGTACTTGGGGTTCCTGTAGTCGTCCACCTGGAGCACGCTCTTGACCACGTCGGTCGGGTACACGGGGGCCCAGAAGGAGGCGCCGGCGAGCCCGCCCGCCAGGATCAGCGAACCCCGGCCCAGCTGCGACGTGTCCTGCCCGCCGGCGAGGGCCTGCTTGATCGCCTCGTACGTGCCGAACATGATGGCGCTGCCTGGCACCTCGCGCGCCAGCGTCGGGACGAGCCCCTTGAAGAGCCCGCGCGTGCCGCCCTCCGACCTGAGCACGTGCCTCGCCACGTCCATCGGGCCGCCGTACTTCACGGCCGCGGTTGGGGCGGCGACGGTGACGGTGGCAGCGCCTCCTGCGCCTGCAGGTGCAGCAGCGGCGGCGGGAGCGGCTGCCGCCAAGGCGCTCTGGGCTTGAAGCCTGACATGATATAGGAACATAAAAGGATCAGTGCTCGACTTGATCTGAAACTTATGCATATTATTCTTACAGTCATTTGTCAAATAACAACTTTGAACAAGCAGCAGCAAGAAATGCATTGTGCCTTCTTAATTTCTGATGTATAACATTGGTCTAGCTGAGTGAAAATTTTGGATGGGATTACGAGACAAACTAATCTGTAATTTTCATTGGCGTATGTTATCACTGATTAACTTATCACATCCTTTTTAAGATGCCAAAATGTCTGAGGAAACAAGCATACCACTGACAGACATCATACTAGCTGATAAGCACAGCTAAGATAAAATCCATGGGTTGCCTGAATGGCTGAATGGAAGAATGGAACACAGATGTTATTAATGTATTTTTGCTAGAGCATTTGGATAGCGTCATGCCACAGGTAAACGATGCTGCGACAAAGTGATAAGTAATGGCTCTTTTCATTTTGATCTGACATTAACATTATGCATGTTTATGGAATCAGATGCCAATGTATGCTTGGTTGCATTCAGGTTGCTGATACCAACATTCATACTCAGAACCTCAAGATCTCGGGTTCATCTTCAGAATTCAGAACCCCAAGTACTCGGGCATTCAGGTTTATGGAATGAGGATGACACTCACTCTTTATGCATTATTCTTGCAATTCAGGCTACAGAAACATGTGGCAGAACGTACGAAACAGGACACGGTGTCAGAACAGACCTGCACTTGATGAGCTCGGTGGGGCACGCCAGGAACGAGACGGCGACCCCCGCGCCGGCGCCGGCAACGACCTGCTGGCCGACGGTGAGCGGCACGCCGGGCTCGGAGCACAGCAAGGCCTCCATCTGCCCCCTGACGGTGAAGAGGACGGCGTTGTAGGCGGCGACGGTGGCGAGTGGCGCGCCCATGCCCTTGTAGAGGCCCCGGGGCCCCTCGGCGGCCAAGGTCTGCCTGACGGCGTCGGCGGCGCCGGCGTAGAGGGGCGGCCGGCCCGGCGCCGGCGTGGGCTGGCTCTGCAGCTTCACCTTGATTGTGTCGAACGGGTGGCCCACCACCAGCTGCGCCGCGCCGCCCACCGTGCCGGCGGCCAGGTCCTTGGCGACGTCACCCATCTGCGGCGCACACGCTCTGCAAATTTCAGGGGGTGCTCCCGTCGGCCATCTGATTGCTAGTGTATAAACGGTGCTCATTTTTAGTGTTTCCCCCCTCATCAGCGCATCAGTATGCAGTTTATACTCATTTTCAGTGATTTTCCCAGCGCATTGGTTTTTCGAGAACATGCCGGAGCACGTGTTTAGGTTGAGTAAACGCAAGATCAAACTAACGGAAAGTTTCTTTTCTGAAGCTGATGACAGTAAAGCAGCGACTGGCGTGTATTGATATAGAAGAGGATCAAAGATGTACGCGTAAAACAAAGCAATGAACAAATGGAAAGTTTCATTTTTTGAAGCGTCTGACAGTAAAGCACCGACTAGCCTGTTGATACATAAGAGGAAATACACTTTGGGGCCAATCAAAGGGACTGAAGAAATGGAAAGGTTAGCGGCTGCTTCTGCACGCACACAAACATTTTTGTGACCAAGGCGAAATGGGATGACAAGCTCAACTGCTAAGCTTCTTTTGTGGACAGGAATAGAGAGCACGAGCAGACAGGTTTCGCACTCTTGCCGTAGGAAGGAACATCTACGAGGGTAGGAGGACAAGTTTGCTCTGAATTGTGATAAAGAGGAAACACAAGGGGAACCTGTAGATGTTCAGGCATTGTAAACTTCACAGCGCCACCCTTTCGGCAGCGAGTAGCACCGGCGAGGGAAGGCGCATCGAGTACAGATTGCTTTACGAGGTAAAGAAAAGAAAAGAACACTTGGGGCTGATTACTTTCTGATGAATCTGAAGAACCGTAGCGGTTCAATTCAACCACGTCGTCGAATCCCAAATTAAGAAGACCAAGACAGAGCAGCAGGAGCAGTGCCCATACACAAAATCAAATAAACAAGCTGACCTGATGACAAAAGGTAATCTGCAAGGGAACAAACGACCCATACTTGTGCAAGGAGAGGTGCGGCGGCGGAGGTCGGCAATGGAGTTATGGAGGAGCCCAGAGACGGGTGCCTCCTCTCCCAACGAACACGACGGCACAGCGCTCCTCTCCGCACCAGCCTGAGCGGCAATGGGATACTGATAAATGCACGGCGCATATACAACTGCAAAGAAAAAGAGAGAAAGCAATATGCCGAAAAGAGGGAATAAAATCCAGGCCAATAAGCCGAGGCAAGGGAGACGACGGCCCTGCTGACGAGGGGCCACCCGCCAACAGATGCCACAACCCAACAATGCAAAGGCCATCACCCCACCAGTCCACTCCACCACCATCTCGCAACCATCACACTCACTATACCCATCAACATCTTATGAAGCTTGCTTATTAAACAATCTCACCAGTCACCCACCATTGCAGCCAAACGTTCCCCACTTTTTTCCCACCCTAAAAATGCTTGCAAATTGTACAATTCTGGGTTGCACTTGCAAGGCGTGCCCTTTTTTGTGTCCATCCTGTGTTGCTATGGAAGATTGTAGAAGCTCCAGCCGTGCCAGCAGAAGAAATGGCAATGGCCCTGGAGTAGCCGTAGCCGCAGCCAATCAACCGAGCGCAGATCTCGTTATCTCGTACGCCACGAACGTAGCGGCATTGGCGGGGACGCTGCGCGCCATGGCCGGTCCGAACCCCTTGTACAGGCCCTTCACGCCATCGGCCGCCACGATCTTCCTCACCGCGTCGAGGGACCCGGAGTACTTGGGCTTCTTGTAGTCGTCCACTTGGATCACGCTCTTCACCACGTCGGTTGGGTACACGGACAGCCAGAAGGCGGCACCGGCAAGGCCACCAGCCAGGATCTGGGAGCCCCTGCCGAGGTTTGAAGTATCCCGGCCTCCCGCGAGGTACTGCTTGGTGGCTTCGTACACACCAAACATCACAGCATTGCCAGGGACCTCGCGACCCATCGTCGGGACAAGGCCCTTGAAGAGACCCTTCGCGCCGGCATCCCGCACCACGTGCCTCGCCACATCAATCGGGCCTTTGGGTAGAGCCACACCGGAAGCAGCAGCTGCCTCAGCTAAGGAACTCTGGGCTTGCAACCTGCAAGAAGGAGAGATGGCTTCAGAAGCAGTAATGGAAAATGGTATGCACAACAGATGGCTTTCGCCAAAAAATAAATAAATAAAAAAAGATGGCTTGCACAGCCCTTGAATGGCACCCTATCTGCCATCTGTTCTACATAAGTGGTTTGTAGGAACTCATTTGCGGTGATTCGCCCGGGGATGTCTGTTCTACATAGAAGCTAAAAGGTAAGTTTTATAGGACGGTGATTCGCCCGGCGATGTTATACGGTGCGGAGTGTTGGCCTACAAAAAGGCGACATGTCCAGCAATTGAGTGTGGCGGAGATGCGTATGTTGCGTTGGGTTTGTGGGCACACGAGGAGGGATAGAGTACGGAACGATGATTTTCGGGACGGGGGTCGGGGTGGCGCCAATTGAGGAGAAACCGATCCAAAGCATCGGTTGAGATGGTTTGGACATGTCCAACGAAGGCCTCCCGAGGCTCCGGTGCGTAGTGGGGTCCTAGAGCGGGACGACAATGTGAAGAAAGTTAGAGGTCGACCTAAACTAACCCGGGATGAGTCGGTCAAGAGAGACCTTAGGGAGTGGAATATCTCCAAGGACTTAGCTTTGGATAGGGGCGCTTGGAGACTAGCCATCAACGTTCCCGAGCCATGACTTCTTCTACGTGTCTTTATGTTGATGGTACCTTTGGGTTTCATATCTAGCCTACCCCGACTTGCTTGGGACAAAAGGCTAAGTTGTTGTTGTTGTTGTAGGAACTCATTTGCAAAACAGAAAAGCATAACTGCAGAAAGATATTGCAGCCTCTGTTCTCTCTGTTTGTGTTTGACACAATAATTTTTGCAGCCTCAGTTTATGGCATTCGGTAAAGTGCTCTACAGCAGTCCAGGACTCCAGATCACGAAGGAAATCAACACTAAGAGACTTGCAGAGTGCAGTTAAGCCTGATAAGATGCAATCATGCAACTGAGATGAACTGATTAACTGGAATGCATGGCAAAGTAGCAAACAGTATCTGGCTGTACGATTTATAACATCTGCTGGAACGTGAATTCCCTAGAGAATGAATATCAGGCTTTATCGCAAGATTCCAATAAAACATTCAAGTGATGCAAGTATGATGGACCAAGAAACACCATCCCTTTTGAAAATATTTCTCAGCGAATGTAAGATGCACACCAATGTTCTACAAGTAATTTGACCACAATTAAAATTTACATGATTTGCCTAGACCTTTTCTGAAAAGATCAGGAGATATAAAATGCACAAGAGGTGACAGCAGCACAGCCCCTGAACATAATTTGAAATTGGATCATCATGCATCTTACATGCGTCTAACCAGACTTTATTAGCAAATAAGCACATAAATAATTTTTAGTCTGTGTTGGCATTAGACACAAATAATTTAACTGAGGAACACTGGAGTGAATGCAATTTTGTATTTGACATGCATGATGTCTCATGTCTAACATCTGCAGGACAGTGCATTACATGGAAGGACATGTATTCTACTCCCACCGTCCCAAATTGTAGGTCGTTTTACCTTTTCTAGATTTGTATTTTTTGTTGTGTTTCTAGATACACTCCACGATTAGATTCACATCAAAATCTATAAACTTAGAAAAGGCAAAATGACCTATAATTTGACAAGGAGGGAGTACATGAGCCTTCCTAACTTCAATTGCAAGGTGAATTCTGTATTCCAAAAAAAAGGATATGACCCATTTTTATTTGTTCGTGTCAAACAAACACAAGGATATGTTTTCAGTTGTTTAAGCAGCATAAGAAATTTTTAATAGACTTAAATTAGTCACCACAAGTCATAAGATGGAAGTGAGAATGTGAGATGAACTGAGAGGCACCACAATTTGGAGTGACAAAAAATTGTACTGGCTCCACTGACCTGCACTTGATCAGTTCTGTTGGACATGCCAAGAATGAGACTGCGAGTCCAGCACCAGCTCCTGCGACAACCTGCTGCTTCACTGTCAGGGCCACACCGGGTTCTTCCCTGAGGAGAGCCTCCATCTGCCCCCTCACACTGAACAAGAGAGCATTGAAGGCAGCAACAGTGGCTAGAGGTGCCCCCATTCCCTTGTACAGGCCCCTGGGCCCTTCAGCCGCAATCGTCTGCTTAACAGCATCGACGGCGCCTGCGTACTTGGGGAGCTGGCCAGGAGCAGGGGTGGGCTGGCTCTGGAGCTTCACCTTGATGGTGTCGAATGGGTGCCCAACAACCAGGTTGGCAACTCCTCCTGCGGTCCCGGCTGTCAAGTCCTTCACAACTTCCCCCATCTGCAAAATGCAAAAGAAATCAGTTCAATTTAGTTCAATTTGCCAGGAACTACGACGCGGGGGAAGGTTTTTGTATCAAGAACTGGGTTGTCTATAAGAAAACTAAGAAGAAGCCAAGATAAGACGATAAGCAAAATGACAACCAGTGCAGCGTTTCCCGCGGAACATCAGAATCCTGAGGCACATGTAAAAACTTTGCTGTGTGCTGTTGCAGAGGCAGGAAACAATTTCCTTCTTCTAAAAAAAATGAAGAGGCCAACAAAAGGCGAAAGCTGCGGAGTCCGAGATCCAACAATCCTGCTAGCCTGTTGGGCGGCGTCTCGCGTAACCACTCGGCAGGCCTTGACCGAAAGCCTGACGAACACACCGAATTTGATCTTTTGGCGCCGCGGACAACGGGCGCCCCCGATGCCATCGCCGCGAGCAGAAACGGGAAGCAGGTCCGCGCGCACGCACATGACAACTAACTAGAGATGAGGCGAAATGATCCGAGAAGACAAATGGATGCGGGATATAGGCGCCCGCCTCGGGGCGGGGAGCGATACGAGAGGAGGAGACGGACGGCACCAGGCGACCCGACGGCAATGCGGCGAGAGCTGTGAGAGACGGGGCGGGCGGGAGGAGGAGGAGCGGAGCGGCTCACCTTGGGAGTGGGGTGGAGTTGGCCGCCGCCGCCGCTGCCGCTGCCGCCGCCAGGGGAGGAGAGACTCCTGCTTGTTTTGGTCCGATTCCGATCCGATTCGATTTCGAATCGCGAGCGCCGATTGATGGCCTGATGGGGGGAGGCGTCCTGGCAGGCCAAGACAAGGCAGAGCCCGAGAGGAAAACGTGCGGCGGGGCCACCTGGTTGGTCGACGCTTCACGGGGACCCGGGCTCCCTTGGGTTTACACTTCACAAGCACCTTCGTGCTGGCGGGCGAGCCGGCGTATATAGGCGAGCAGCAGCCACCGCCACCGGCGTATATAGGCGAGCAGCAGCCACCGCCACACAACTCCATCCAATCCGACATGATGCATTGTAAACATCAACATGTGCCGTACTACAATGCGTCTATATGGGCGACCACATCATGGTTTCCACGGCAGCATACACCAGGAGCAGTTTTTATTCCATTTACATTTTTGCCTTTTAGAGAAGAAACTAAAATACCTCGACTTCAGAAGAAAAAAAAAGACATGTGTGCCGTAGGCGTCACAGTCGTCGAACTAGGTAGTCTGGTCTGAATTTACACCTAAGAAAGCACACGACATGGGGACAACGGGCAAGTGATGGACGATCTCCATCCACCTCGTCGCGATGCTCGGACATCTCTCTATGCGATGCATGCAGTGTTCAACTGGTCCCAACTCCCAAGTCCAAAGCCTCCCTCAACCTCAAGCAGCCAATCGGGCGGCTGGATCGAAACGAGGGGGTTGGTGGGTGGAATGGGTTGGTGGATGCGGACGGGAACCCGGGCTGTGTCCATCCAGCCACCACCGCTCTCACCTCACCACATGTGATGTGATGAAGCAAAGCTCTTGGCTCCCTGCCTCCCTTGTTCGGTTGTTCACTTGTTCCTCCCCTTTGACCTCTCTCTTACCCGTCCGTTGGGTGCCGGGGCTGCCACGGGTGAAAGGAGGAGGAAGCCAAGCCAACTCGTCCTCTGCTTTGGTCACTGACCACCAGAGTTCCCCGTCGTACTGGTACACCGTCGTCTAACAAACGTCGCCGTGCAGCGCAGGTGATCATCGGATCAGATCGCACATGGAGAAACACGCAAGATATACGTGCTCCTGCTCCTACTACGGCCATGCCTGCCGCCGACCGGAATATATCAATATTAATTGCAGATTCGCAGTGAATCAGGTTGGACCAAAACTCCCAGCAGGGCAGCAGTCATTTGATTCTCGCCGCCTCCTCCTCTCTCACCTCTCCTCTGCCTCCTTGAGTTTTGAGAGCCATGCAGGCAGAGCGGTAGAGGACCCCCCCCCCCCCACCACGGCACCAGCCAGGTTCTGTCCGTAGGAGTGATCCATTTGCACGATGATGAATTGATAATCCCTCACCAAATGCATGGCGGAGTTTGGTGATGGTGCTTTGCTTCCTTTTGTTCGCAGTGCGTGCCACACGACACAGCACTGTCCCGATCCCGACCAATCGCTGCGAAAGTATTACGGAGTACACTGCAGGATCAACATGATTCTGAAAGTGCTGGCACGACATCGGAGCGAGACGATTAATTAAGCTCCAGCCTTTTCAGTGCTCTATCTACTGCTACTCAACAAACACAGAAGTCAGGAAGAAGTGCACTACTGCAGGCAGAATTCTTGAAGGGGAGAGCTAACCGAACCTGACCGATCAGCACGCGCCAAAATGCCGGCCAGTCATCGCCCTCGCGGCAGAAAGATACGGTCGATTGTAGTAGTATGAGCGTGGCAACACGCCGGACTGCAACCACTGACCGAAACCAAACTCCATATCACATCATCATCAGCTTATCAGTTTACGTAAAAAGTACATGATGACGCACACTTACGACGGAATATATACTCCCTCCGGTGCATTATTAGAAGTCACAAAGTTTGAGTCAAACATTGGAAATATAAATCATTAATAACTTTTAAATCGTTGAGTTTGAAAATATGAAAATCATATAAATAGATTTGTCTTGAAAATTACTTTCATCATAATATACATATATAACTTTCCAATAAATATTTTTATAGAAAAGAGAAGTCAAAATTGTGCTTTTGGTGACCGTGTCGTTGTCCTAAACGACTTCTAATATTGAACCGGAGAGAGTAAGATATATAACAAAAAATAGTAGCAGACGGTGCACACCAAGTCATCGATCCACCACCGGCACCGCGGAGCAAGCACCAGACCAAAGGGAATTATATGAGTTGAGCGTGAACAGCTCGATGATACATAACTTGCAGTAAGAGGGTGAAACAGAGAGGTATGCCTATAAACATCAATTAGCATTTTTTTTTGGCGACACTTAAACTGTTCCGCATGGCACTTTTTACCTTTTTAGCAAGTCAACAATTTGCCCATCAAATTGACACTGCCACTGAAAAAAGGGTGAGTCAAGAGTCTTCTCAAATCTACAATTTACTCAGATTGTACACTGCCACATCTTCTGCCAAAATCGACGAGCGAAAGTGCAACAAGAACACAGCCAAAGCCCAACCCACCACATTTCGCATAATTGCATAACCCCAGTGGAGGAAAAGACGCTCATGATATATTCTGAAGACAACCACGATGCTGCTAGTGCTAGGCTGCTATATTACTGAACGTTCGTTCATTTGGCTGAGAGAACAAAATGTCTTAAAAGCGAGGAAAACAGATTCCCGCTATTCACAAATATAAGCATTTATGGGTTTCTCAGAAGTCTAAACTGAGTATCAATACAAGAAATCCATAAAGATTACTAACATGTAAATGATGTTACTAGATTCATCATGATTTCTATTTGAAATAATGTATTTTACAAATATTATTGGTCAAAATAGTACATCATCTGTCCCAAATTATAGGCTGTTTTGGTCATTTAAGGTTCATAGATTTTTGCTACGCATCTAGACATAACATGTCTCTTGCATATCAAAATACTCCTATATGAATCTATAAAAGTCAAAACGGCCTATAATTTACGACAGAGGGAGTACATTGAAGACCGTGTCAGTGTTCTAAAATGATTATATTTGCGGATGAAGGGAGTAGTCGGCAGCTGGTAAACTACACACTACTTTAATGATCAGCTAGAGAATGACCAATGGACAAAAAAAATCCAGTATACACAATAACAGAACAATTTAACATGAATGTCAGTTGAAACAATATCGATCCTAACAGCAGAAGTTGGAATGAAACTTATGTAGCAGTAAAGAAAAAAGAACATAATATTCAAAAGAACAAGTTCAGGGTTCAGACATACAGTAAGCAGTTCAGCTATAGTATGATAAACAGATAAAGGAGTAACAAGCAGCAGAAATGATAACGCAATTATTAAGCCACAATCATTGCACTCAGAAACAGGATAAGGGCTCAATCAAACTTGAGACAACATTGAGGAAATATGTAGGAGAATATGAAAAGAGAAACAGATTGTTATGCCCCCAGATACAGGATAAGGATTGAAATAATGTCGATTTGAATGAACAACAGAATTCAAAACTTTAACTTAAGTAACACCACCACATTTTAACTTATATCAGAAACAAGAAAAAATAAAATATATGATAACTGACAGAGCAACTCAGGCATATGACCTGCAGTGAGCGCCAAGCCTTCCCAGTGAACAATGAAGAAACAAAGTAGCAACATTGCTCATTCCACCATCCCAGATTGAGCGATGCCTGCAACAGCCTCATCCCCTTCATCATCCTCATCATCACCAAGGGTAAGGTCCTCAATCAGCTCCTCGAGTGGCACTGTAGGGACATCATCACCAACAGTTGATGCCATCTCTGACCTATAGTCCTCATCCTTGTACAGATTTATATTAAACCTCAAATCTGCATCCTGCTCCAAATCCTTGAGGAAAGCCTCATACTCATCTAGCCTCTTCTCTTCCTCACCCTTGGCCTTGTTCGTAGCATCTTCCTCCACTGGCAACCTCTTAAGCTTCCATCGCCGTGTGCGTGGCCTCTTCTCATAGCTCTTCTTGACAAGAACCACCTCCGGTAAGCTGTACCGTGTCATAGCCGTGTCCATGTCATCATCATTCAGGTTCGCGCCATAGAGATCATACCCAAGAGCATGATCACCGGGATTCAGCAGATGGCCAAGATGTGTCCTGACTGTGAAGATGGTGTCATTCTTCCCAAAATCTGACACCCGGGCAACTTGTGCATAAGCCAATTGGTATCGTGACCCATCAATGGAAATTTCCGGCGATTCTTGCTCAATGTCCAGCACAATGTACTCCGCGAGCTGCTTGCTAGTCAGAGCTGCTTTAAAGTTGTACACCCTGTACCTTTTCTCCTCCAGGTGGTGAACACGTAGCGTGAGGGGATCAAGAAGAGCAATGGCATTCGTGACCTTAACACAGAGGACGAGCGGGCCGAGACCTCCCATATCCCGGGAGGCCTTTGGGCTCAGCGCGATGAGGTCCTCGCGGCAGATGGGGCAGATCTCGACCGAAAAGGTGTACTTGTAGTTGTAGACACTGCTCTTGGTGTCGTGCGAGACGAGCTGCTTGGCTGTCTGAGTTTGGATAGGAGCAACGGTGGCAAGGAAGTCGACCAGGCGAGCGGCATGGGAGCGCGAGCCGAAGAAGAAGTCGAGGCCGCCTGGGGCGGCGGCGACGCGGATCGCGAGTGAAGCCTGGCCGTGCTTGAGGAGGAGCTGCTCGAGGTAAAGGAAGGTGCGGCGGTGGGGCACGTGCTGGCGGAGCTGGACGACGGCGACCCACTGGTCGGGGTTGGCCTGCGCGCGGGAGCAGGAGTCACAGAGTCGGTCGTGGACGACGAACTCGACAGGGTGCGTCTGCTCGAGGACGACGCCGTGGAGCACCTCGCGGCGGAGGCGGAGCTTGAGGCGTAGGCGCTTGGAATGGGGCTCGGAGAAGACGAACTCGGCGCCGGAAAGGGAGACGCGGAGCCGAGCCAGCGGCCGGTTGATGCGGCGCAGCAGGATCTGCATCAGCTCGGGGGACTCCGGGGTCGCGCGCAGCCAGGAGCGCGGCGGCTGGAGGTAGCAGGAGCAGTCGGGGCAGTAGACCACGGCGGCGTGGCGCGGGACGCCCTCGGTGATGTCGATGCGCCCGCGGAGGCAGCGCGCGCACATGTTGGCCGGGTTCGGCTGCATCGCCACGCCGCACATGCAGCAGAGCACCGTGCCCGCGGTCGCCACCGGGACGAACATCCCGGCGCCCCCCGCCGGCGCGGCTGATCCGGGCATCATCCTGGTTGGATTCTTCGATTGAATCGCAAGGGGTGTGAGGGTTTGGATGGAGTGGTGGAGAATTTTGCTAGGGTTTTGTAGTTGCGGCTGGGGAAAGGGGGAGGGGGGAGGGAGAAGAGGAGGCGGCGGCGGCGGCGGGGGGGAGGGGGGGTGGTGACGAATGCGATTACGAGTCCAGACGGCCGCCTGGGCTTGCCGGGTCAAGCAAGCAAGAAAATTGCTGCCGACTTGCTCTGAAGATGTTATGGGTATTTGGGCCTTTTCTGTTTTCTGGGCTTGAAATCCAGGAAATCGAATGGTGAAGTTTCGGTAGAAAGGGGCTCTATATACCTATATGAAGGTGGATAAAGATGTAATTGTTTTAATATATTTTTTAATTATTTTGCAAAACTATACTACTGTTTCAAAATTTATCAGATTTGACAACCAACCGTTGTGCGTCACGTCAACCGCCGTAGACCACGGCGGTTGCAGGTCCAATCACTGTAGCTCACGGCGGTTGGGCCAACGGCCGAGGGCCCCCACGAGCGTGAAGGTCAGCCGTCGTGGCCCACGACGGTTGAGGCTTATCCGTTGTGTGCTACGGCAGCAGGTCCAACCGCAGTGGGCCACGGCGGTAGGGGTTGTGCAATTGTCGTGGCCCACAGCGGCAGGTCGGCTCACCCATATAAGAGCCGAAAATTACCCCGAAAATGTCATAAAAATTTAGAAAAAAGAAAGAGAGGGTTGGGAAGGAGAAGAGAGTGAAGGGGCGGAGCAGCGAAGCTCTGCTGGTTCTTCGCTTCATTATAAGTATTTCGTCGATTTGAACCCTTTTAGCACCTTTACTTAGAAAGCGTAATTAATGATTCACTATGTTTCTTTAGATCTGCAGTATTAAAAATGTCTTGTTTGTAGGGTTTAGGGTTGAGAAGGAGAAGAGATGAAAGTGGAGGGTGCGGAACAGTGAAGCTCTGCTGCTTCTTCGCTTCACTGCAGGTATTTCACTGATTTCACTAATTACTATTTCGGTGTACTGTATATTTCTTTACATTTATGTATGGTATAGATTTCTGGAGTATAGATCTATAGTTGTAGTTTATATTACGTAACATATTTACTGTTAAGTGTGTAGATTGCGGCTGATCAGTTTGCTAATTTAGTTTAGATATTAGTTTATTTGTTTCTTAGTCCCTGGATGTAGTATATGATAGTAGTTATTGCTTTTCATTATGAATCAGACATGTCAGAGACAGTCACAATCAAATTGTATTATGGAATTGGAGAAATTGTATATGGTCCACAAGGAGTTGATGTCACTAATCAACAGAAGTGAACATGTGTATTGGGAGCTCGTGCCACTTGAAGGGACTCCACGATGGAGGAGTTTTATCAGAAATGCATGTCAAGTTAGTTTGCCTATGATTTTGTTTGTCCAAGTTTTTCAGAAGGATGGGTCTAGCAGTCAAGTGCATGATGAAGCGAGGATGTGGACAGGGAAGTGGTGAAGAAGGGGAACTAAGAGGGGGAAGAAGTGGATTACGAGGGTGAGCAGACATCTAGAGGTTACGTTGTCGCCGGTGATATTAATGGGGAGAAGGAAATCCGAGAGGTGATGAGACAATATCAGAGAGAGTTAGAAGCTGATGAACGTGAATTGGAGGAGGACTCTTCATATGATGATAATGATATGATGATGATGATGATGATGATGATGATGATGATGATGATGATGATGATGATGATGATGATGATGATGATGATGATGATGATGTGCCTTGGGATTGACAGAACTACGATTTCTCAAAGTGTACTCGTTAATTGTGAAGGCGTTATGCGCCCCGGTATTGCACATCTAAAGGATGCAATAAAGCAAATGGTCCACCTTGACTCTACACGGGGAGTTCGGGGTAGTGAAGAGCTCTCTCGAGGATATATGATGTGCGTTGCAAGAAGGAGGATTGTTCTTTTCGAGTGTATGCATATATGGGGAAGTGGGATGATTACTTACAGGTGAAAGAAGTGAAGGGTCACACATGTACCATTGATCGTATTGATGCAAGGCACCGAAACATTTCGACCAATTTTATTGCAAGCCACACGTACCTTACCATTGTGAAATGCACTACTTATGAGGAAAAATTTGGATACACCATCAGTTATGGCAAGGCATACCAAGTAAAGAAGAAGGTGCTGCAGCATAGGTGGGGTACTTATGAAGCATCCTACCATAATTTGCCTAGCTTCCTACACACGATAGTTCAAATGAATCCTGACAGCTACTATGATATAAAGGACTATCCTTGTGAGGAGAAACCGAGCAAGCTTGTGCTTCGGCGTTCATCTTGGTATTGGGTGTCCGCATCGAGGCTTTCAAAGTGTGTCGTCGGTTATTTGCATAGATGGCACTTTTCTCACAGGGCAAATACAAAGGAACAATCATGATAGTTGTGGCGGTGATAGTAACAATCGGTTGCTTTCTTTGACCATTGCATTTGCGTGAGGGGGGGGGGGGGACGGTGACGGTTGGTACCGGTTGAAACTTGAGAGTTCATCTAGGCCCCTAAGTGTTTTTTGGTGAATTGAATGACAAAGCAATTTAAAGGACTAATGTATTTGTCTAAGATTGTGAGCAGGTTTATTTATATATTTATTAGTAATTATTGAAGTATTTATTTGTGGATGAATATTATATTGCTCACATTAGAGAAGACAAATATATGGATGATCCTAATGCATAAGTGACAAACATCAAGCAATAAATGAATATAAATAGTGGGACTATTTGAGAAGGTCAATTCGTGGTCTCCCATACTAGACATAACTTGATTAAAATTACAAGGATCATAAAAGAAAAAAAGATGGTAATTCTCTAAAGTGCAAGGCTTCATGTGTATATTGAAAGAGGACACAAGGATGAGTGTAAACATTGTGGTTCTTAATTGGAAGCTTGCATATTCGTTGTCAATCAAGAACAAGCATTTGAAGCGGGATTTTCAAATGGAATTTAATTTTGGATGAAGCAAAGTGGAACTCAAAGTGGATTGGGTAAGTGATGAAGCGATCAACCGAGATGTTTAGAGTGATGGACTAAGCAATCTTTGGGGCCATAGCTAAGCCGCCATTAGTTTTTTGCTAAGGTGGTAGCATCGTGGGGTCTCCAAGTATCATATTCAAACCTTAGCCGAGGGAAGCAATGCAAGTTATCAACATGTTGTGATCGACAATAATGGAGTGATTTATGGATCCAAGAGTGCATTCTTACACTTGATGGAAAGATCCTAAGTTATTGGCTCAAGTATGGACGTGCTCAAGTCATAGGCTAAGTTGAAAGCCCTCAAGTGGAGATTGAAGACATTCAAGCTCAAGAGATCAACAATGTGTTTTTATTTTGTCGGTGCGGAATATGGTCCCGACACTAACCGATAGATAGCGCCGAGGTCTATCCCTCAATGGTCGATGCTAAGCAACAAGTGACACAGGGTTTTTATCCCGGTTCCCGCCGAGGGGGCCGTACGTCCGACAGGGGTGTGCTCACGGCACTATATTGCTCAAGACCGGGGGTGCCGTAGTGGGGCGCTACAAGCAAGGCGGGAGAGGAAGCGTGGCTTCCAAGTCCCCGGTGGAGTGACCGAAGATATTGTGGGAGAATTGGAGAGTGAGTACGTGGTGTATGTGAAGGGCTCCCGGTCCGTGGCCTTGAGCGTGTTGTCGTCCGTTGTCGTCCCCCGCGGTGGGGGGTTCGTCCCCCTTTTATAGATCAAGGGGGAGGCGGATTACATGCACGCCGCGCTATCTAGCTACGTGGAGAAGCACGACGTGCTATGCCGTAGAGTGGGCGGCCGTCCGGCGATCCTTGCGGCCGATCCGGTCATCATGGCCTCGACCGGTACCCGAACAAGGTGGCGGTTCGAGGGTAGGAGAGCGATGAATGGCGGTGATGTCCTCCGATAGGCTCGAGGGAGGTGCCGACGCAGCCCGCACGGCGTACGGGGAGTAGGCGAACGGCGTTCCTTCCCCGACGCGCTTCACGGTGGCCGGGAGTCGTTGCTACGGGGCCGGCGTGCGCCCGCACGCGCGGGCACGGCGGCCACGCGCGTTACGGTGGCGGGGATGGCGCCCACCGGCCTAGCGCCTCCACCTAACCCCCGTAGGGTCACAAGAAAGTGAATCGAGGGTGCGCCGGCCCCCTTTCGAGGGCTCGGCGCGTTAGCCGTACCGGGGCGTGCGCACGGTGTCACGGGACCGACACCGGCCGCGGCCGCACGTCCCCTCCCACAGTGGCGGGGATGGGCTCCTCCCCGGGGAGTTGGTGCGGCGGCACCGGGGTGCGAGCCCCGGCGCATGATGGCGCCGTCCCGCCGGCGTCGGGGCGTTAAATGCCCGTGTACGGGGGCGGCGCACGCGTGAGGGGCACCCTCGAGCGTGGCGGTCCCCGGCCGAGGGCGGGCGTACCCTCGAGCGAGGCGGAACCCGCTCGAGGGGGGAGCGAGCCCTCGAGCGAGGCGAAGCCCGTTCGAGGGAAGTGCGCCCCTCGAACGGGGCGGAGCCCGCCCGAAGGGAGCGCGCATCCTCGAACGAGGCGGAGCCTCGTTCGAGGGGATCCTTAAGTGGGCCGCCTCGATGGTCCATCGGGGTCCCCGTGGGCCGTTCCTCGCATGGTTAAGCGCCCGCATGGTTAGGCTTAACGTGTTTTGGTTTCGTTGCGGGTTTTAAGTGAGGTTTTCCTCATTGTTTAAGGGGACCCCTAGGGGCTCGTCCCCCGACGGCAGCCCCCGAGCATCCGTGGGTTTGCCATTGAGGCTCCCGCATATGCTTGGAACCTCGCCGATAGGACGTTCTTCCCTCCTTGTTCCGCGAACGCTTTCCGTGGGGCCGCGTCGGCCGACCCGCGGGTCTAGCCCCCGAAGCCCCGCAGAGTGTGGGTGCTCTGCGCAGGGGTTAACCGCGAGAATTTGGTCAGAGGGCGTGGCACATATTCCAACCGGCATCGGTGGTGTTTCGGCCGGCTTCGGGGGTGCACGCGCCGCCGGCACTTGTCTCCGGTGGGTGCAATTTCAAGGAGGTGTAGCCGTGCGTCAAGCCCCCGAGCCTTGGCCCGTTCGAGGCGATCGGGTAGAGCTTTGCGACTTGTTTTTTAACGCGCCCTCGCCGTCCCTCCGCGGGACGGAGGGTGAGGTTTCCGCAGCCCCCCATCGAGCGGGTCGCGGATTGCGGATTCCTCGTCGAGCCGGTAGCGGGTGGTTCAAGTGGACGCCCATGCCCCGTTCGATAAGGGTAGGGCCGCGCGGTCGGAGACACGTCCATGGAAGCGCTTGCGTGGGTTTGCTAGGTGGGGCTCGGTCCCGTTCGATAGGGACCGAGGGCGCGGAAGCTCTCCCTCGGTGGGATCCCCCGCTAGCCGCCCTCGGCCGGCTCTCGAACACGACATGTGGGGCACCCTCGAGCCGACGGGCTCGAGGAACGGCTCGAATGCGCGTGCCCTCGTCGTCCCTAACTCTGCGATCTGTGGCGCCTGTTCGAACCCGTCGAGGGTCAGGCTTCGAACCTCTGATCAGTAGGGCCGTGCGGGGCCGCACCTGGACGGCCCCGTCTTTTGCGTTCGCGGCCGTCGAGGGGTCTGGGCGAGCCGGCCCTCGAGGCACTGGTTGGTAGCACAGCGCGGCATGGGTGCTTGCGGTGCCCGCTTTACTTCAAGCAGGCCCTGGGCGACCCTCTCACGCGCGTGCCCTCTTTAGAGGGTTGATATTGTCTCGAGCCGGGGGCTCGTGCCGCTCGAGGGTTTTACGTGGCATGGGTACCCGCGGTGCACTCGCTTTACATCAAGCAGGTCCCGGGCGGCCTTCTCACGTCGATGTCCCATCGAGGGTTGTTTTCGTTTTGAGCCGAGGGCTCGTGCCGCTCGAGGGTTTTACGTGGCATGGGTACCCGCGGTGCCTGCTTTACATCAAGCAGGTCCCGGGCGGCCTTCTCACGTCGATGTCCCATCGAGGGCTGTTTTCGTTTTGAGCCGAGGGCTCGTGCCGCTCGAGGGTTTTACGTGGCATGGGTACCCGCGGTGCCTCGCTTTACATCAAGCGGGGTCCCGGCGGCCTTCTCACGTCGATATCCCATCGAGGGTTGCCCTTGTCTCGAGCCGGGGGGTTCGCCCCGCTCGAGGGTTCTCCTTGCTTGGCAAGGGACCCGATCATTAAATGCCTCGCGGGTCGAGGCCGCGTTTTTGCGGCGCGGGCGCGCCTTTTCGTGCGTTGCGCGCGCGCGCGCGCGTAGTGGGCGGCGTGGCGGGTGGACGTGACCGCCGCCTCGGTCCTCGCGGGTCTTCGCCGTGATGATGGCCCGCCCGCAGGTGATGTGGCCGCCGTTGCGGTCGTGGTGGGGCCCGTCCGTCGGCGTGAAGGGAAGATTCCCTGCAGGTTAATGCGAGCGGGGCATCCGCTCGGAGAGCTCGCCCATCGGCTTGTAAATCTGAGGGGTGGAGGAGACGGCGGTTTTTTACCTTGACGCCTCACCATTTTCAGTCCCCCGCCCCTTCGTCTTCATCTCGCCCTTGCCACCGTGCGGTGTCGCCGTTAGAGCTTTTCTTCTGTTCCTTGCCCTCCGCTCCTGTTTTTCTTCGCCTTCTTCATGGCGCCGCCTCAGCCTCCCCTCACGATCTTGGAGCCGTACGCTTGGGAGAGGTCGACGGTGACACCGCCGGCCTTGGCGAGCCGGTCGCCGCCGGCCGTTGGCGGCCAATGAAGATGGACGCCGGCGGAGTGCATAGTGCCGCCGGCGGGGGACCGCGCGCCCAACCCGCGGGGAGGGTTACGTGGTGAGCTTCATCCGCTACCACGAGCGGGGCTTCAACGCGCCGGCGAGCCATTTTATGCGGGCGATGTGCCACTACTACCAAGTGGAGTTGCACAACTTCGCGCCCAACGCGATTTCGCGAGCGGCCACGTTCGTGGGCGTACGCGAAGGGTACCCGGGGATCCCGGTCAATTGGGAGCTGCGGGTACACCTTTTCCGCGCGGAGCTCTTCACTCGGCCCACGACGGAGCCGAGGACCCGCCGCGCGGTGCGCGCCGGCGGGATGTCGCTTGCCCTGCGGGGGCAATTCAAGAACGTCTACATCCCCTCGCACCATGACGACGAACAACGCCGGTGGGAGCGGGGATGGTTCTACTTGCGCAACGCCGAGCCCGGCCTCCCCCCCCCTACACCGGTCGGGTGTTCAAGGAGAGGCCCGACTCCCGGGCCTACGAAGTGTCCACGCCCCGGCATCGGAGGCGGCGGGGAGTCGGTCCCCGGCCGCCCTGCGGCGCTCGGCGGCGATGGGGGCCGAACGCGATGGGCGTCCTCGCCTTCCTCCATCATAGGCGGGTCGTGCCCTTGATGGAGAGGCCGCTCCGCATCTTCGAGATGACGAGGCGGCCAACCCCGTCGACTCGGCGAGGTCGCGGATGCTCCCGACGCCCCTCGAGCGGCCATATGCGCTCACCCGGGCGCGGAGCGCCGTCGACACCGGACGCCGCCGATGCTCGTGGGCCGGACCCCATGGGACCTCGAGATGCTTCCCACCGGCCCGCCGGGTGAGCTTGGTTCTTGATTTTGTTTTAGTTCTTGGTCTTGCTTTCGTCTCCCCGACGCGTCCTTGTTGCTCCTGTGTACGGTGGTGACCTTCATCGTCGCCAAGTCCGTTCCGCCCACCCCCCGACTCCCGCGCGCTTGGCCGGGCGGCGCGGCCGGCGGGGAGCGGGGAGCGGGCGGCGCGCGAGAGGGAGCGCGCGAGGCGACATCAAACGCGCCGCGACCGACGGGCCGCGGAGTCCGGCGGCGCGAAGAGGCGGGGCTCTCCTCCCCGGGGACCGAAGAGTACTCGTCCTCGGAGGAGGACGAAGAGGAAGAGGCCGAGGGGGGAGGGCCCCTCCGACGGGTGGCGGCTGCGCCCCCCGTCGCCGGAGCCGGCGCCGGCGGCGAGGGCGGCATCGCCCGGGGCGGGCGCAACGGCGCCCGTCGCCGGGCAATCGACATCGGGGGCGGCGCGCGCGCGGGGGCGCCGCCGCGCTCCTCGGGGGCACGCACGGCGAGCGCGTCGGTGCGCGCATCGAGCGTGCCCGCGCGCGGGGGGAAGCGCGCGCGCGCGCGCGGCGGCGTCGTCGGGGGGAGCGCGGCATCGGGCGTGACCGCGCGCGCGGGCGAGCGCGCCCACGCGTGCGGCGGCGCCGTCGGGGAGACGCGGCGGCGGGCGCGGCCGGCCGCGCCGGCCTCATCCGTCGAGGCTTCGAGGAAAAGGAAGCGTGCCTTTTCCTCCTCGAGGTAAGGGGTTCGATGCTTTACTTGGTTTAATTAGGCGATGATTAGGCGCTCTAACCCTCTCGTTTGTGCCGCGCAGGTGGTGCCAACCGTGCCTCCCCCTTGCACCGGCCAAGGTGCCGAGGACGGATGCGTCCATCCCTACCGGCGGTGCTCGTCGAGAGCGTCACGGGCGGGGGCAAGCACGGCGGCGGCGAGCGAGAGCTCGCGAGGCGCGGGCGGGGCCCCGAGGCCCTCGCCAACGGATCGGTCCGCCGCGGCGCGGCCGGCGGTCCCCGAGGAGCGACCGGCGCGGTCGTCATGGGGGCGCGGTCGCGGCGGCGGTCGTGGCGGAGGCGCGCCCGTAGGGGCGTTGCGCGCGGCGGCGCGGTCCGCGCGCGCCGGCGCAGAAGGAGGCGGGCGGGCGCGGCTTGCGGCGGCGCCCGCGGTTGCGGAGGCGCGGCCGAGAGGTGGTGGCCGTGGCGCGCATCCGGCGCCCACGGTCACGGAGGCGCGAGTGGAGGCGCCGGGTGGAGGTGGCACAAGGGCCGGTGCCGCCGGCGGTTCCCGGCGGAGGTGGTGGAGGTCCCCGACGACTCCCCGCCGCCGGGGTGGGGACCAAAGTGGGCTAGCTTCCCCACGCGCTCCCCCGAGCCCCGGGGAGGGGGCCCTCGTGAGGCGGCACGAGGGGCACATGGTGGCGGGAGACCGAGGACACGGCGCCGAGGCCTCGTCCTCCCGCGCCGCTACTCCGCCCGGTGGAGGGGGGCCATCGATGATCCCCGGCGTTTGCCGACGCTCGGGTGGAGCGGAGAGCTCGGGACGAGCTCCGAAGCCACGGCGCCACGCTCAACCGCGCGCCGAACGAGGCGTTGCGGGTTCATGGCGGCCCCGCATGGCGCGCCTTCCGGGTAGGGCCTCGTCGCCGGTTTCTTCTTCTTCTCATCTTCGTGTGCTTGTTTCTGTGCCGTGACGCTTACGGACTTTGGTGTGTGGATGCCAGGAGCTCGAGCGCCGCGCCCACGACAAGTACGATGCGTTCGACCGGGTGAACGCCGAGGTCCACCAGCTCCGGGAGCGGTGCAGCGCTTTCGACGCGCTTGCCGACGCTCTCGGGTCCCCCGGACAGCGGGCCGGCGTACGGGCCCCGGCTTGGCCCCGACGAGCTCCCGCAGAGCTCGAGGCGGGGACACGGCGCGCCGCTCGAGCCTCGAGCGTGTGCGCGCGGCCCCTCATCGACCGTGATGAGGCGCCGCGGCACGCGCGCTCGGACTTGGAGAAGACGCGGACGGCCGGCCGCTAAGCGGGAGGCGGAGGTGGCTACCGTCCGCGCCGAAACCCGGGAGCTTCGCTCGTCGCTTGAGGGGGCGCGGGCGCGGCGGCGCCGGGGGCGAGGAGCGGGCGCGCGGGCGGGAGCGGCGGGCCAAGGAGGCCGACGATCCGAAGGCCGCCCTCGACGCCAAGGCCGCGGCCCTCTTCACCGCCGAGGAGCGGCTCCCGCAAGAGAGCACCGCCCGCCAAGGGGCCGAGGGGCGGCTCCGGCGGGGAGCGGGGGCGGCCCTCGTCGACGCCCGGCGACCGGAGCGGGAGCGCGCCGCCCACGAGGCGACGCGGAAGTCCTTGGCGGATCGGGACGCCAAGCTCTCCAAGGTCGAGGGCGAGGTCATTGTGCTCAGTATTGCGAGCGCAAACCAGGAGATGGCCCTCCAGGAGCAGGGTGAGACCGTCAAGCGCCTCGAGGCCGACGGTCGAGGCCGTGCGCCGCGACTTCGAGACGGAGAGGAAGCAAGTCGAAGGTGAGCCACTGTCTGACTTCTTGTCTTGTTGGTTTTTCGTTTGGGAACTCGCATTCCCTTTTTCTGATTTCTTTCTTGCCTTGGCGTTTCCGGTGCTTGCGCGCCGCCACGGGGCACGCGGCCGAGCGGGCCGAGGCGTTGCGGTGCTTCCTACAACTCCTCCGAGCAGAGGCTGCGGGAGCCGCGCGATGCGGCCCTCGAGACCGCCGCGCGCGCCGTCGAGGAGGGCGAGGCACGGGCCGGCGGCTCCCCGGCCGGCCGCCCTGCGTGCCCTTGGTGGCCATGTCACCGAGCGGATGCGCCGGCGCGGCGCGGCACCGGGCGTCCGAAGGCCCTCGGAGTGGTGCGGTCCCACTACGAGGTTAACTTCGAGGCGGCGGCGGAGGGCTACATCGTTCCCGAGGGCGTCGAGGACGAGGTGGCCATGGAGCGTGTGGATGCGCTCGCGCGCCGACGCCGCCGGTCGCTTGCCGAAGCCTTCGAGGAGTTTCTCTTCCGGACGCCGGCCGACGCCGCCGCTCCTCCCGCCCTCGAAAGCGGTTGGGCGCTAGGCCCGTTTTTTTTATATGTGTATCGTACTCGGCCTCGTGGCCTTTTGTAAATAAACAAGTTGTTTCGTGAACATCCGCCGTAATGAAATCGTTTGTTTATCACGTTTTTTATTTATCCTTCTTCCCGAGTAGATTCTAGTTAGGGGAGTTCGATTTTCGCAGGGGGCCCGCTGGGTTGGAGGCGAGAGAGAAGGGCCTTATCCACGCGGCGTAGGCTATCTCTGGCTCGCACGCTCCTTCCGCTGTGCCGCCTGCACCCTGTTCGAATCGTGGCTCGAGGTTGAAGTAGGAAACAAACTTAGCGCGTGTTGTTTTGTTTTTTGCGCGAAAAAATGGGACCATTTTGGGGGGGATGCCCCCCGCAGTAGCCCCCGAGGGTAACTTGGGTTTCAGGGGAAAGCCGAGTTGCCCTTTTTATTAAGCTTAAAGCTTTTACATAGTTGCAACCAGGCGGGGCGTTGGCCGTGCGGTTTTTACAACAAAAATACTTGGAAATCCTAGCTAAGGGTAGAAGCGACGTAGCCGTTGGATGTTCCAAGCGTTGTTGAGCTCTTCACCGTCCTCATTGGCCAACTTGTATGTGCGGGCTTGAGTACCTTCACCACGACGTAGGGTCCCTCCCATGGGGGCGATAGCTTGTGGCGCCCTCGGTTGTCTTGGCGTAGCCTTAGGACCGGGGTCCCCTTCGCCGAAATCCCGCCGGCGTATCTTGCGTGCTTGATAGCGCCTGAGGGACTGCTGGTACCTCGCGGAATGCATCAAGGCTACGAGGCGTGCTTCGTCCGAAGCGGTCCAACGAGTCCTCGCGGGCTCGTTGGTTAGCATCCTCGTTATAGCCTCGAACCTTGGGCGACCCGTATTCTAAGTCCGTGGGGAGGACGGCCTCCGCGCCGTGGACTAGGAAAAACGGGGTGAACCCAGTGGCTCTGCTCGGGGTGGTCCTTAGGCTCCACACAACCGCTGGTAGTTCTTGGAGCCATTTCCGCCCAGATTTGTTCAATTGGTCAAAAATCCTGGGCTTTAGGCCTTGTAAGATCATGCCATTAGCACGTTCCACTTGGCCGTTGGTACGTGGGTGCGCCACACCGCCCAATCCACACGGATGTGGAACTTGTCGCGAACTCCAAGAACTTCTTGCCCGTGAATTGGGATCCATTGTCGGTGATGATGGAGTTTGGCACTCCAAAGCGGTAGACGATGTCGGTGAAGAATGTCACCGCCCGCTCGCCCTTAGATTCGTGATGGGGCGCACCTCCACCCACTTGGAGAACTTGTCGATCGCGACCAACAAGTGGGTGAAGCCCCCGGCGCCTTTCCGCGAGGGGCCCGACGATGTCCGGCCCCCACACGGCGAACGGCCATGTTACGGGGATGGTCCGTAGGGCATGGGCGGGCAAGTTGGACTTGCGGGCGTAGAACCGGCACCCTTCGCGGTGCGCACGATCTCGCCGCATCCGCGACCGCGATGGGCCGGCAAAAGCCACGGCGGAACGTGTTGCCGACGAGGGTGCGGGGCGCGGCGTGGTGGCCACGCATCCCCGCGTGGATGTCCCGCGCAGAGCTCGCACCCCTCGGGAATGGGCACGCATCGCCGTAGGATGCGGAGGCGGCGCGCTTGTACAGCTCGCCGTCGACGAGGGCAAAAGACTTAGCCATCCTAGCGATGCGCCTAGCCGCGGCCCGGTCCGCGGGGAGTTCCCCTCGAGCGATCCAGGCAATGTATTTTTCCCGCCAGTCCGCCTGGACGGGGGCCGGCTCGATGTCCATTACGTCGGCCTCGTGGGAGCCGTACTCCTCGAGAAGGGAGAGCACACACGCCTCGTTCGAGGGTTCCTCGTCCATGGGCTCCGCACCCGCTGGATTCGAGGGAGCCCCCGAGGGTTCGTTGTGATTCGAGGGGTAGGGCTCGAAAGCGACCGAGGGTTGAGCGATGTCGCGCGCGAAAATGTTCGGGGGGACGGTGATCCGCCCGGACGCGATCTTAGCGAGCTCGTCCGCCTCTTCGTTGTACCGGCGGGGCACATGGTTGAGCTCGATGCCGTAGAACTTGTCCTCGAGGGCTCGCACGGCTTTGCGGTAGGCCTACATCTTGTCGTCATGGCGGCTCGCGTTCTTCATGACTTGATCAATCACGAGGCCGCGAGTCGCCCCTTACGTCGAGGCGCTTGACGCCTAACTCAATGGCAATTTTGAGGCCGCGAGAGGAGGGCCTCGTATTCGGCCATGTTGTTAGACGCGGGGAAGTGGAGGCGCACCGCGTACCGCATGTGTTCCCCGAGGGGTGACACGAAGAGCGAGCCCGCGCCCGCTCCCGTTTTCATCACCGAGCCGTCGAAGAACGAGTCCGGCCTCCGCTTGGATCCGTGGCGGCGGCGGCTCGCGTGTCCGTCCATTCGGCGACGAAATCCGCCAAGATTTGGGACTTGACGGCCTTGCGCGGGCGTAGGCGAGCGTCTCGCCCATCGGCTCCACGGACCACTTGGCGATCCCGCCCGCGGCGTCGGGGTTGCGGATGATTTCTCCTAGTGGGAAGGAGGAAACCACCGTGACGGGGGTGGGCCTCGAAGTAGTGGCGGAGTTTGCGCCGCGCAAGAACCCTTGCGTACGGCAACTGCACGGACCACGGGGGGTAGCGCGTCTTCGTGTCCGAGAGGACCTCGCCGATGTAGTAGACCGGCCGCCGCACGGGCAAGGCGTGCCCTTCCTCCATGCGTTCTACGACGATCACGGCGCCGACCACCCGGGTGGTTGCGGCCACGTAGAGCCGCAGGGGGCTCGCCGTCCGCGGCGGCGTGAGGATCGGGGCGTGCGTTAGAGACGCCTTCGGCTTGTCGAGCGCATCCCGGGCCTCGGTGGTCCGGGAGAAGCGCTCGTGCTTCTTGAGTAGGCGGTAGAGGGGCGAGCCCTTCTCACCGAGCCGCGAGATGAAGCGGCTCAAGGCGGCAAGGCACCCCAACACCTTTGCACCCCCTTGAGGTCCCGGATCGGACCCATCCGTTCGAGGGCCGCGACCTTTTCAGGGTTGGCCTCGATTCCCCGCTGGGAGACGATGTATCCCAGGAGCATGCCTCGCGGCACTCCAAAGACACATTTTTCGGGGTTTAATTTGACCCCATTGGCCCGTAGGCGGTACCGAACGCGATGCCAAGGTCGCCAACCAGGTCGTCCGCCTTCCTGTTCTTTACGACGATGTCATCCACGTATGCTTCGACCGTCCGCCCGATGTGGTCCCCAAAAACGTGCCGCATGCAGCGCGGTATGTTGCACCCGCGTTTCGAGGCCAAATGGCATCGTGACGTAGCGAACGTCCCGAACGGTGTGATGAACGAAGTCGCGAGCTGGTCGGACTCTTTCATCTTTATTTGGTGGTACCGGAATAGGCATCAAGGAAACGAGCAATTCGCACCCCAGTGTTGAATCAACGATTTGATCAATGCGTGGCAAAGGAAAAGGAACTTTAGGACATGCTTTATTAAGACTAGTGTAGTCTATACACATCCGCCACTTCCCATTCTTTTTCTTTACAAGCACGGGGTTTGCTAGCCACGTTGGGTGGAACACCTCCTTGATGAATCCGGCCTCGAGAAGCTTCCGTAGCTCCGCTCCGATTGCCCGTCGCCGCTCCTCGTCGAAGCGGCGGAGCCGTTGCCGCACGCGCGCGAGCGTTTGGCAGGATGTCAAGGGAGTGCTCGGCGACTTCCCTCGGGATGCCTGGCATGTCCGAGGGGCTCCACGCGAAGATGTCGGCGTTGGCGCGGAGGAAGTCGACGAGCACCACTTCCTATTTGGGGTCGAGGGTGGAGCTGACCCTCAACGCCTTGCCCTCGGGGGCTGAAGGGTCGAGGGGGACCCCCTTGGTCTGCTCCGCGGCCTCGAAGGTGCCGGCGTGCTTGGCAGCGGAGTTGAGGTCTTCGTTGACCATCTTCTCCAGCGTGTTCACCAGCGCTTCATCCAGCGCTAGTGCCTCCGCGTGCTCTACGCACTCGACATCGCAGTCGAATGCGTGCTCGATCGACGAGCCGACGGTGATGATGCCGTTTGGGCCGGGCATCTTCATCTTTAGGTAGGTATAATTGGGGACCGCCATGAATTTGGCGTAACAGGGTCGCCCAAGTATAGCATGGTAGGCCCCCTTGAATCTCACCACCTCGAAGGTGAGGGTCTCCTTGCGGAAATTCTTTGGGGTGCCAAACCACACTGGCAGGTCGATCTGCCCGAGGGGTTGAACCTGCTTGCCGGGCGCGATGCCGTGGAACGGCTTCGTGCCGGGCCGCACTCGGTCCAATCCGATCCCCATCGGGCGCGGCGTATGCGCGTAGAGGATGTTGAGGGCTGCTGCCCCCGTCCATGAGGACCTTCGAGAACCGGGCGTTCCCGATGATGGGGTCAACCACCGGCGGGTGCGGCCGGGTTGGGGACGCGGTTTGGGTGGTCCTCCCGGCTGAATGTGATGGCGTCCTCCGACCAATTGAGGAAGTACGGAGGCGCCCTCTCAGCGGCGAGGACTTCGTGCCGCTCCTTCTTGCGTTGGCGTGTCGACATGTCGACAGTTGGTCCCCCAAAGATGAGGAACACATTTTCGACGGCGGGGAAGCCGCCCGCGTCGCCATCGCCTCCGTCTTTCTTGGCCTCTGCCTCCTTCGCGGCGGCACGGCCGTAGAATTTCTTGAGCATGTCGCACTGCTCAAGGGTGTGATGCACTGGGGTTTTGTGGTAGGGACATGGCTTCTTCAGCATGTCATCGAACACCCCCGGGCCTCGAGGGGCCGGTCGAGGGCCCCGTCGAGCCGGGTCGACACCGAGGGCCTCGGCGTTGCCGCCGTCGCGCCCCGCTCGCGCGCCTCGCGGCGCGGCTTCTTCCCCCCCTTCTTGCCCCGCTTGTCGTTGCGGTGGGGCTCCTTGGACTTGCTGCCCTCCGCGGCGCGTCCTCGGAGCGCTTGCCCTTTTTGCCGTCGAAGATCGCCCCCACCGCCTCCTCCCGGAGGCGAAGCCGGTGGCGATGTCGGCCGGCTCGTTGGAGTCCGCGGTGGGGGCCGCGTCCCGGCTCCCGCACGAGGTCCCGCACGTGGTGCCCTCGAGGAAGGCATGCACGATTTCGGACCGCGCCACGCCGGGGAGCTCCGTGCGGCGTTTGGAGAAGCGCCGTATGAAGTCCCGCGGCGACTCGCGGGCCCTCGCGTGCGGGAGCGCGAGTCCCATGAGTTTCCGTGGCGCACGTATGTGCCCCGGAAGTTGCCCACGAACGTGTGGACCAAGTCGTCCCGGTTATGGATGCGGCTAGCGGGCAAGTGCTCGAGCCATGTCGGGCCGCGTCGCCAAGATGCAAGGGCAAGTTGCGGATGATGACCTCATCGCTGGTGGCCCCGCCCAGCTGGCAAGCCAAGCGGTAGTTGTTGAGCCACACGCGGGGGTCCGTCTCCCCGTTGTATTTGACGATCGTCGAGGGTTGGCGGAAGCGTTGGGGGAACGCCGCCGCGCGGATCTCCCGGCTGAACACACAGGTGCCTGGGGGCTCCGGCGTCGGGGAGCGGTCTTCGCCGCCGTCGTAGCGCCCCGCCCGTCGAGGGTGGTAGCCCCTTGCGCTCGTGCGTCCGCCTTGCCGGTGCGCCCGGCGTTGATGACGTTGCGAGCGTCGCCATCCGGCGCCCGCGCGCGTCGAGGAGTCGCTCCCCGGCCGGCGTGCGCCCTTGCGCGGTGGGACGCCCCGCCGGTCCCCCCGCGTGCACCGAGGGTTCGCCTCCCGGTGCAGCTTCATCGCCCCGCGCGTCCCCCTGTTGGCGGATGCGTGAGGCCGAGCTCTCGGCCTCGCCGGACGGCCGCTTGCTCGATGAGAGTTTGCACCTCGCGGTGCATGTCTCGAGCCTCGGGGGTCGAAGGTGCTGGCATGGCCCGCGCAACGCCGCGGCGGCGATGAGCTTCGGCTCGCCCGCGGGGGCGCGTCCGCGTTTTCGACGTTGGGGACGGTGTTGATGCGGTCGCGGACCGTCGGCCCGGCCTCCCGTGCGCGTTCGCCGCGCGCGGAGGCTTCCCCCCCGCCATTGAGGCGCGAAGCGGCCCGCACCGTTCGGTATTCCTCCGCTAGCTTGACCTCGAGCTCGCGGGCTTGGGCTAGCCGCGCGTCGGCGTCGGCCCCGGCGGGAGCGCTTGGCCCCGCGGCCGGGCGCGCCGCGATCCCCGGGGCGGGTGTGACTTCCCCGTCTCCCGGCGCCCACCGCACCGGCGGCATTGGCCGGTCGTTGGTGATGACGGCGCCGCACTCCCGCGCGGGGTCGTAGCTCCCCGTGCCGGGAGTCGTCGGAGCGACCAAACCGGTAGTCCGCGGCGTCGAGGAAACGCCGGAACGCGGCCCCGGGTCCGCACGCCGGAGAAGTCCCACTCCGCGTATCCGTGGCGGTTGGCGGGTGGCAACGTGTCGACGGAGCCCAGGGATGACTCATCCCCTGCTGAGGCGCCGGGGTCCCTGGCGACGAAGACGTGGCGGCCAGGCGGAACCCTCGCGCATCGTCGTGTTGACGCCGGCGTTGTAGGCCGTCGTAGCGCCACGCGGCCGATGGGGATGCTCGGTCGGAGACCGCGCGCGCGCCCCCGCGGGGGCGGTGGTGGTCGTGATGGTGGGCGCACCGCGCCGGGCGGCGGCGCGCTCGGCCCGTCGCCGCTCGGACCGCGCCCGACGCGATCGTCGCCCGAGCGACGGTGGCGTCGTGGCGCCGATGGGCCCGCGGTATCCATGCTGCGCGGCGCCCGCGCCGTGGTGGTGCGCGCGGCGGGAGCCAAAGCCGACTCGGCCCGGCGCCGCGCGCGGAGCTCCTCACGGTTGGTGAGGCGCATGAGATAGCCATTCCCCGTGGCACGAAAGTTCGGGTCCCCGAAGCGAATTTCGAACCCGGCTAGGGAGGGGGTCCGAGCTACCCATGCAAGAGAGTGTAGCACGGTACTCGGTGCGAATCACCATGGAGGGAGTTGACGGAATGATCTTAGGCGCTCGCTTGCCCCACGGTGGGCGCCAAGCGTCGGTGCGGAATATGGTCCCGACACTAACCGATAGATAGCGCCGAGGTCTATCCCTCAATGGTCGATGCTAAGCAACAAGTGACACAGGGTTTTTATCCCGGTTCCCGCCGAGGGGGCCGTACGTCCGACAGGGGTGTGCTCACGGCACTATATTGCTCGGCACCGGGGGTGCTCGTAGTGGGGCGCTACAAGCAAGGCGGGAGAGGAAGCGTGGCTTCCAAGTCCCCGGTGGAGTGACCGAAGATATTGTGGGAGAATTGGAGAGTGAGTACGTGGTGTATGTGAAGGGCTCCCGGTCCGTGGCCTTGAGCGTGTTGTCGTCCGTTGTCGTCCCCCGCGGGCCGGGGGGTTCGTCCCCCTTTTATAGATCAAGGGGGAGGCGAGTACATGCACGCCGCGCTATCTAGCTACGTGGAGAAGCACGACGTGCTATCTTGTAGAGTGGGCGGCCGTCCGGCGATCCTTGCGGCGATCCGGTCATCATGGCTCGACCGGTACCCGAACAGTGGCGGTTCGAGGGTAGGAGAGCAGCGAATGGCGGTGATGTCCTCTGATAGGCTCGAGGGAGGTGCTGACGCAGGCCTGTACGGCGTACAGGAGTAGGCAGAACGGCGTTCCTTCCCGACGCGCTTCACGGGGCTGGAGTCGTTGCTACAGGGCCTGGCGTGCGCCTGCACGCGCGGGTACGGCGGCCACGCCGTCGCGTGGCGGGATGGCGCCCACCGGCCTAGCGCCTCCACCTAACCCCCGTAGGGTCACAAGAAAGTGAATCGAGGGTGCGCCGGCCCCCTTTCGAGGGCTCGGCACGTTAGCCGATCTGGGGCGTGCGCACGGTGTCACGGGACCGACACGGCCGCGCCGCACGGTCCCCTCCCACGGGGGCGGGGATGGGCTCCTCCCCGGGGAGTTGGTGCGGCGGCACCGGGGGTGCGAGCCCCCGGCGCATGATGGCGCCGTCCCGCCGGCGTCGGGCGTTAAATGCCCGTGTACGGGGGCCGGCGCACGCGTGAGGGGCACCCTCGAGCGTGGCGGTCCCCGCCGAGGGCGGGGCGTACCCTCGAGCGAGGCGGAACCCGCTCGAGGGGGAGCGAGCCCTCGAGCGAGGCGAAGCCCGTTCGAGGGAAGTGCCGCCCCTCGAACGGGGCGGAGCCCGCCCGAAGGGAGCGCGCATCATCGAACGAGGCGGAGCCTCGTTCGAGGGGATCCTTAAGTGGGCCGCCTCGATGGGCCATCGGGGGTCCCCGTGGGCCGTTCTCGCATGGTTAAGCGCCCGCATGGTTAGGCTTAACGTGTTTTGGTTTCGTTGCGGGTTTTAAGTGAGGTTTTCCCCATTGTTTAAGGGGACCCCTAGGGCTGTCCCCGACATATTTATTGTTAAGTATAGGTATGTCGTACTATCAAGAGGGATGCAACATTAGCAAGTTGACCAAGTCAAAGTGCTCATTAGTTGACCTAAGTGAGATCTAGCCTTGAGAACCTTAGAGTGTGCTAACCAACCCTCCTAACCTAACCTGAGCCACTTCATCTCTTTGGTGAAGTGTTAGGATCATAGAAAGGGTTTTAGGGGTGACTCGGGCCTGACCGGTCTGACCGGTGCTACTAGCGCCAACAGCTAGTTTTTCAAACACCGGTCTGACCGGTGTGAGGCGACGGTCTGACCGGTGCCGCACGAGGGCTAACGACTCATTTTCTCCTTTGAGGGGTATAAATACCCTAAGCCTTCTTCAGTTGAAGGTTGTTGTTGCTAGTGGTGTTGCTGAGGTTCTAAGCCATTTCTTGTAAGCCCTAAGACTTAGTGGCTCTCCCAACCCTCTCTTTTGTGAGATTTGTGGATTCAAACCATATTCTTTGTGTTGGGTTGAGAGAGTGAGCTCAAGATCGTCTTTGTGAGCTACAAAGAGTATTCCCACATCTTAAGCACTTCGGTTTCATGTCTACAAGCTTTGAAGCATTTGCTTTTCATTATGAATCGGACATGTCGAGACAAGTCACAATCAAATTGTATTATGGAATTGGAGAAATTGTATATGGTCCACAAGGAGTTGATGTTACTAATCAACGAAGTGAACATGTGTATTGGGAGCTCGTGCCACTTGAAGGGACTCCACGATGGAGGGGTTTTATCGAAATGCATGTCAAGTTAGTTTGCCTATGATTTTGTTTGTCCAAGTTTTTCGAAGGGTGGGTCTAGCGGTCAAGTGCATGATGAAACCGAGGATGTGGACGGGGAAGTGGTGAATAAGGGGAACAAGAGGGGGAAGAAGTGGATTCGAGGGTGAGCAGACATCTAGAGGTTACGTTGTCGCCGGTGATATTAATGGGGAGAAGGAAACCCGGAGGTGATGAGACAATATCGAGAGAGAGTTAGAAGTCGATGAACGTGAATTGGAATAGGACTCTTCATATGATGATGATGATGATGATGATGATGATGATTGACGAACTACGATTTCTCAAAATGTACTTGTTAATTGTGAAGGCGTTATGTGCCCCAGTATTGCACATCTAAAGGATGCAATAAAGCAGTGGTCCACCTTGACTCTACACAGGGAGTTCAGGGTAGTGAAGAGCTCTCCGAGTATATATGATGTGCGTTGCAAGAAGGAGGATTGTTCTTTTCGAGTGTATGGATATATGGGGAAGTGGGATGATTACTTACAGGTGAAAGAAGTGAAGGGTCACACATGTACCATTGATCGTATTGATGCAAGGCACCGAAACATTTCAGCCAGTTTTATTGCAAGCCACACGTACCTTACCATTGTGAAATGCACTACTTATGAGGAAAAATTTGGATACACCATCAGTTATGGCAAGGCATACCAAGTAAAGAAGAAGGTGCTGCAGCATAGGTGGGGTACTTATGAAGCATCCTACCATAATTTGCCTAGCTTCCTACACACGATAGTTCAAATGAATCCTGACAGCTACTATGATATAAAGGACTATCCTTGTGAGGAGAAACCGGGCAAGCTTGTGCTTCAGCGTTCATCTTGGTATTGGGTGTCCGCATCGAGGCTTTCAAAGTGTGTCGAGCGGTTATTTGCATAGATGGCACTTTTCTCACGAGGCAAATACAAATGAACAATCATGATAGTTGTGGCGGTCGATAGTAACAATCGGTTGCTTTCTTTGACCATTGCATTTGCTGAGGGGGGAACGGTGATAGTTGGTATCGGTTGAAACTTGTGAGTTCATCTAGGCCCCTAAGTGTTTTTGGTGAATTGAATGACAAAGCGATTTAAAGGACTAATGTATTTGTCTAAGATTGTGAGCAGATTTATTTATATATTCATTAGTAATTATTGAAGTATTTATTTGTGGATGAATATTATATTGCTCACATTAGAGAAGACAAATATATGGATGATCCTAATGCATAAGTGACAAACATCAAGCAATAAATGAATATAAATAGTGGGACTATTTGAGAAGGTCAATTCGTGGTCTCCCATACTAGACATAACTTGATTAAAATTACAAGGATCATAAAAGAAAAAAAGATGGTAATTCTCTAAAGTGCAAGGCTTCATGTGTATATTGAAAGAGGACACAAGGATGAGTGTAAACATTGTGGTTCTTAATTGGAAGCTTGCATATTCGTTGTCAATCAAGAACAAGCATTTGAAGCGGGATTTTCAAATGGAATTTAATTTTGGATGAAGCAAAGTGGAACTCAAAGTGGATTGGGTAAGTGGTGAAGCGATCAACCGAGATGTTTAGGGCGATGGACTAAGCAATCTTTGGGGCCATAGCTAAGCCGCCATTAGTTTTTTGCTAAGGTGGTAACATCGTGGGGTATCCAAGTATCATATTCAAACCTTAGCCGAGGGAAGCAATGCAAGTTATCAACATGTTGTGATCGACAATAATGGAGTGATTTATGGATCCAAGCGTGCATTCTTACACTTGATGGAAAGATCCTAAGTTATTGGCTCAAGTATGGACGTGCTCAAGTTATAGGCTAAGTTGAAAGCCCTCAAGTGGAGATTGAAGACATTCAAGCTCAAGAGATCAACAAGGTGTTTCTATTTATTGTTAAGTATAGGTATGTCGTACTATCAAGAGGGATGCAACATTAGCAAGTTGACCAAGTCAAAGTGCTCATTAGTTGACCTAAGTGAGATCTAGCCTTGAGAACCTTAGAGTGTGCTAACCAACCCTCCTAACCTAACCTGAGCCACTTCATCTCTTTGGTGAAGTGTTAGGATCATAGAAAGGGTTTTAGGGGTGACTCGGGCTCGACCGGTCGGCCGTCGTTGCTAGCCCCAACAACTAGTTTTTCAAACACCGGTCCGACCGGTGTGAGGCGTCGGTCGACCGGTGCCGCACGAGGGCTAACGACTCATTTTCTCCTTTGAGGGGTATAAATACCCTAAGCCTTCTTCGATTGAAGGTTGTTGTTGTTGCTAGTGGTGTTGCTGAGGTCCTAAGCCATTTCTTGTAAGCCCTAAGACTTAGTGGCTCTCCCAACCCGATCTTTTGTGAGATTTGTGGATTCAAACCATATTCTTTGTATTGGGTTGAGAGAGTGAGCTCAAGATCGTCTTTGTGAGCTACAAAGAGTATTCCCACATCTTAAGCACTTCGGTTTCATGTCTACAAACTTTGAAGCATTTGCTTTTCATTATGAATCGGACATGTCGAGACAAGTCACAATCAAATTGTATTATGGAATTGGAAAAATTGTATATGGTCCACAAGGAGTTGATGTCACTAATCAACAGAAGTGAACATGTGTATTGGGAGCTCGTGCCACTTGAAGGGACTCCACGATGGAGGAGTTTTATCAGAAATGCATGTCAAGTTAGTTTGCCTATGATTTTGTTTGTCCAAGTTTTTCAGAAGGATGGGTCTAGCAGTCAAGTGCATGATGAAACTGAGGATGTGGACAGTGAATTGGTGAAGAAGGGGAACAAGAGGAGGAAGAAGTGGATTCTGAGGGTGAGCAGACATCTAGAGGTTACGTTGTCGCTGGTGATATTAATGGGGGAGAAGGAAACCCAGAGGTGATGAGACAATATCAGAGAGAGTTAGAAGCTGATGAACGTGAATTGGAGGAGGACTCTTCATATGATGATAATGATATGATGATGATGATGATGATGATGATGATGATGATGATGATGATGATGATGATGATGTGCCTTGGGATTGACAGAACTACGATTTCTCAAAGTGTCTTGTTAATTGTGAAGGCGTTATGTGCCCCAGTATTGCACATCTAAAGGATGCAATAAAGCAGTGGTCCACCTTGACTCCGCACAGGGAGTTCAGGGTAGTGAAGAACTCTCCGAGGCTATATGATGTGCGTTGCAAGAAGGAGGATTGTGCTATTCGAGTGTATGCATATAAGGGGAAGTGGGATAATTACTTACGAGGTGAAATAAGTGAAGGGTCACACATGTACCATTGATCGTATTGATGCAAGGCACCGAAACATTTCGGCCAATTTTATTGCAAGCCACATGTACCCTACCATTGTGAAATGCACTACTTATGAGGAAAAATTTGGATACACCATCAGTTATGGCAAGGCATACCAAGTAAAGAAGAAGGTGCTGCAGCATAGGTGGGGTACTTATGAAGCATCCTACCATAATTTGCCTAGCTTCCTACACACGATAGTTCAAATGAATCCTGACAGCTACTATGATATAAAGGACTATCCTTGTGAGGAGAAACCAGGCAAGCTTGTGCTTCAGCGTTCATCTTGGTATTGGGTGCCTGCATCGAGGCTTTCAAAGTGTGTCGACTAGTTATTTGCATAGATGGCACTTTTCTCACAGGCAGATACAAAGGAACAATCATGATAGTTGTAGCAGCTTATAGTAACAATCAGTTGCTTTCTTTGACCATTGCATTTGCTGAGGGGGGAACGGTGATAGTTGGTATCGGTTGAAACTTGTGAGTTCATCTAGGCCCCTAAGTGGTTTTTGGTGAATTGAATGACAAAGCGATTTAAAGGATTAATGTATTTGTCTAAGATTGTGAGCAGGTTTATTTATATATTTATTAGTAATTATTGAAGTATTTATTTGTGGATGAATATTATATTGCTCACATTAGAGAAGACAAATATATGGATGATCCTAATGCATAAGTGACAAACATCAAGCAATAAATGAATATAAATAGTGGGACTATTTGAGAAGGTCAATTCGTGGTCTCCCATACTAGACATAACTTGATTAAAATTACAAGGATCATAAAAGAAAAAAGATGGTAATTCTCTAAGTCAAGTGCAAGGCTTCATGTGTATATTGAAAGAGGACACAAGGATGAGTGTAAACATTGTGGTTCTTAATTGGAAGCTTGCATATTCGTTGTCAATCAAGAACAAGCATTTGAAGCGGGATTTTCAAATGGAATTTAATTTTGGATGAAGCAAAGTGGAACTCAAAGTGGATTGGGTAAGTGATGAAGCGATCAACCGAGATGTTTAGGGCGATGGACTAAGCAATCTTTGGGGCCATAGCTAAGCCGCCATTAGTTTTTTGCTAAGGTGGTAACATCGTGGGGTATCCAAGTATCATATTCAAACCTTAGCCGAGGGAAGCAATGCAAGTTATCAACATGTTGTGATCGACAATAATGGAGTGATTTATGGATCCAAGCGTGCATTCTTACACTTGATGGAAAGATCCTAAGTTATTGGCTCAAGTATGGACGTGCTCAAGTCATAGGCTTAGTTGAAAGCCCTCAAGTGGAGATTGAAGACATTCAAGCTCAAGAGATCAACAATGTGTTTTTATTTATTGTTGAGTATAGGTATGTCATACTATCAAGAGGGAGGCAACATTAGCAAGTTGACCAAGTCAAAGTGCTCATTAGTTGACCTAAGTGAGATCTAGCCTTGAGAACCTTAGAGTGTGCTAACCAACCCTCCTAACCTAACCTGAGCCACTTCATCTCTTTGGTGAAGTGTTAGGATCATAGAAAGGGTTTTAGGGGTGACTCGGGCCTGACCGGTCTGACCGGTGCTACTAGCGCCAACAGCTAGTTTTTCAAACACCGGTCTGACCGGTGTGAGGCGACGGTCTGACCGGTGCCGCACGAGGGCTAACGACTCATTTTCTCCTTTGAGGGGTATAAATACCCTAAGCCTTCTTCAGTTGAAGGTTGTTGTTGCTAGTGGTGTTGCTGAGGTTCTAAGCCATTTCTTGTAAGCCCTAAGACTTAGTGGCTCTCCCAACCCTCTCTTTTGTGAGATTTGTGGATTCAAACCATATTCTTTGTGTTGGGTTGAGAGAGTGAGCTCAAGATCGTCTTTGTGAGCTACAAAGAGTATTCCCATAGCTTAAGCACTTCGGTTTCACGTCTACAAGCTTTGAAGCATTTGTTACTCTTGGAGGTTTGCCTCCTAGACGGCTAGGTGTCGCTGGCTAGCTCCCAAGGTTGTGGTGAGCAGCAGGAAGTTTGTGAGGGTTGTGATCTTGCCTCTTCGTGAAAAAGATTGCCTTAGTGGAAAGGAGGAAAGTGGTTGAAAGAGATCCGACTTGTTGTGGGAATTCTCCCTTACAAGCTCCTCAATGTAGACGTAGTCGTTCTTTAGTAGGCGGTGAACTTCGGGATACAAATCTTTGCTTATTCGTGTGGTTTGCCTCTCTAAGTTGTTTTTCTAGCACATTTGATTTGCTTCCGCTTCGATCTACTTGTGTGTGAAAGGCTCATTACCCTACTTATGATCATCTACAAAGCCCACTCACCTAGTTTGAGTCGTGCTAGAAGTCAAGAGGAGCTTGAAGTTGTTTTTGCAGATGCTCTGTGCTACACCAATCTGACCGGTGCTAGGCAACGGTCTGAACGGTGCCTCCTGTGAAGCCCAGTGAGTGACCGATCTGACTGGTTACCACCACCAGTATGACCGGTGGACACAGACAACTCAAGTGTTCGGGGAAGAAAACTTAAAGTTGGTCGTCTTGCCTATTCACCCCCCCCCTCTATGCGACATCAAGGTACTTTCACTGGTTCCTTGAGAGGTCGAAGAACATGGTGGTCCAAGATGTGCAGAATGTGTGTCACACACGATAGGCACAAAGGTATTTTGGAAACAATCAATGACATGAAAGAGGGCAGCCAAGAGCGATACAAAGTTCCATTGTGGTCAGATGTTAAGAGCAGGTGGTGCGTTAGGGACATGAAAGCAAACTTCCACAGCCAATTCAAGAACAAGACCTTGTCTAAATTGTTTGAGCGGTTGTGTGAGCAGACTCAGCAGGCATCTGGAAGAAATTAGATGATCTCACAAAGAAGGCATCAAAGGAGATAGCAAAAAGGTCAGTGAATCCCGAACCTGGAGAGGAGACAATTTCTCTCGAGGATGTGGGATTAGATGACCCTCAAGTCAAGCGCAGAAGAGGGCGTGCTGTGAAGACCTTCAGCTAGTGGATTCAGAATGAGACTAAGGAAAAGTGGTATCTCATGTTTGACGAGGGCGGAGCAAGACATGGGATAAGGACCACTAATTTCACTGAGGTCTACAATTGTGTGCTTCGCGGTTCAAGACCTCTTCCTCTAGTTGGCATCATTGAGTTCTTTATGTACAGTACAATGTTGTATTTTCATTAAAGGAGCAAGATAGCGGATGATGGTCCGAGGAACACTCAAATGAGATACTGCACCAAAATGACTGAGTATTTGACCAAGGCTCAGGGAAATGCACTTCGCCATAAGGTCACAGTGCATCCTTTGTACCAGTCTGATGACAATGAAATTACGTGGAGCTATGAGGTTGAGTGCAGAGGGAAAATGCGCCTAGGCCCTTCACGTGAAAAGACGCATCAAAGTTGCTAAACTTGGCAACCAAATATGCAACTGTACATGCCGGATCCGCAGTTGAGTGAATGACATGTGGACCCAGATCCGCTGGGACCAACATATCAGCAATATCATTGACTCAACTACATGATAGGTAGCCATGTTCATTTGGCTTATCAGCCGCCAACCAACAGTACTTTTCTCTTAGAATAAACCAACCACCAGCAACCAGCCAGCAATACTTTTCTCTGAGAACAAATTAGCACCGGCCACCAGCCAAACGAAGGATCCATCTTGCCCGTCCATCACACCTTTTAAGACTAAACCGAATTAACACATGCAGCTATTCAATTCTGAAGCCACCAGAAAACTAAGGGGCTATTCCTCTCATCCAGATCCAGCAAGTTAATACGCACTAAACATATGTTACGCACAACATGATTTGATTTTCTGAAAAGATCACAGGAAAAAAAACCATTCTGTTATCAGTAAGTTTACATAGCTCACATGTAAAGCTGTCAGGGAAGACAGAAAACATCACCGGTACAACTGCATACAAGAACTATGCCCCAACCAATCCTATGCAATGCTGTGCAAAAAAAACGCCTAAAAAATACCGTACCGTCCTATCCCCCGTGTCGCTGCCAGGCGACACGGGCGGAACGCCCGCGCCCTGCCGGGCTCGCCGCCGCCGCCGCCTGGTTTCTGGCCCCAGTTCCTCCTCGTCGCTGGCCTTCAAGCCGGTGGCGGGGGGCGGGGGTCCATCCTTTAGTAGATTGAGTCCTCAATCGTCGAGTCCTTCTAGGTGTAGGGTTTGCTCGCCGCCGATGCTCGGCGGTGGAGTTAGGTTTTGCCGGTGGAGCGTGACTCCTCTGCGGCTTCATTTTCCTGGCGGCGTCGGCGATGCGGAAGCGACGGCGTTGCAGAGAAATAATTTCTCCCAGCTTCTTCCGTTCTCTGATGGCGATCTACTCCGACGTCAACAGAGAGGCTGGGGAGACCTGTCCAGGAGTCGAGGGCCTCCACACCGTCGTCTTTTCCAGGTGACGATGTTGTTAACCCTGTTAATCTCAAGGAAGATTATCTTTGGAGGAAATCCGAGCATTGTCGGGTTGCCGGTGGTGGAATCGAAGGATACGTCGTGGGTACTGGAGTTAGCCGATGCGCCTGGGAGGCAGCGTACTCGGCTGATTTGTCTAGCAGTAAGCCCTTCTCTGCGGCCTCCACTTTTTGGAGTTTGGCTTTGGTGCCCGACGACGATTGGGAAGCGGCTTCGACGGCGGCGACGAACGAATCGCTGAAGGCTTCGAGGAAGATGAACAAGAGTTTTGAACTTCTTTGTAATTTTCCTTTACTTTTGTGTCCTGTTTGTAAACAGACCGGTGTAATGCGCTAAGATCAATACATGTTCCTCTCAAAAAAAAACAATCCTATGCAATCTCTATATTTACATGTTGTGCGAGTCTGCCAGATACCAAAAAGGAACATTGAACTCATGATGCTACATTGCAGTTTATTTGCACTACAGGTTCTTCCAAACATCGGAGAGGAAGAATGAACTCATGACGTTACATCGAGTTCAGTGAATATTCACTCACTAGCAATTTCCAGAGCCGGCCGACAAGCCTGTTCGGTTGGTCGGTGGTCGATGGTCGGTCTTTGGTTCGTTACGAGAGAAGAATCTTGTTTGTTGGATGTTGATGGCTGATTTGTTGTGAGAGAAAAATCTTTATTTGGCTGGTGGGCGATAAGACAAGCGAACAGGGCGGCAATTCCAGAACAGAAGCTTAGAAGTTGGTAATCACTTGAGCAGATAATTGAACTATGACAAAGTAGCTTCTGAATTGAAAACCAGGCCTTATGGGCATCATTCCCTCATCAAGTAATAAGCTTGCTACTTGAATAAGCATCAGAAGGATGCAGAGAAGGCTTTCAATTCTGGGCTTGAAGCCTCCTTCAATTTTATTCCCTCTTTCATAATGCTGATTTCCATGTACATGACATTATGGCACATTAGCATAGCACCCTGTCCAAAAAAAAAGAAATCAGGTGAACTTATAGGTTCAACACTTCAAAAGGAGAGCAGCTAACTAAAACACTACAAGCAGAGGATGATGTGAGCTTTACCCTCTAAACTTCTCGGTGAAGGTCATAAATCAACATGCTTCTCCAGGAAAGCGTTAGCCATGTTGCTGAAACTGGTGTTAACAGCGCCAACTGCAGCATACTCTCTCATAATCCTAACAACGTTAGGTTTCAGGATCTCTTTTTTGGTTGAAGGGTTGCATAGATAATACAAAGCCCCAAGTGCATAAGTCACCTGTATGTAACCATGAGAGGAGAATTGCGGACATGAGCAAAACATACTGAAAAGCACAGAGAGGTCAGAAATATACCCTGCACGGAAACCAAAACCTCCTGTTAGCTTCAGAATTACTTACAGTATTCCGCACCGGGCTTGATAAGCATTGTATAACCAATGGGATTCCACCGCACTGAACAATGACTGAAGCATTTGCAGGATCTGCATGTACATATATGGAAACACAAAATGTAAATGTTTAACTTAATTTTCATCAAACAAGAAACAGAGTCCAAGGTATTGTGTTTCTCACCAACACATGAGTTACATATTCCACCAACACCAAACTCGACAAGCCTTTCATTTGGCTCTGTAATGCAGTCCAAGAATAACTCAAGGATATTCAGCTGAGAAAATAAAGACAGTGAATGGTTAACTCAAGATTGCCTTTAGCAAATCTGCAGCAAGTGTTTCAAGATAAAAGTTTAGGAGAATAAAAAACCTGACGCATGAACGCGTAGTTAAAAGGGTCATACGCAAAGTTTGCCAAGTTTGCCACTATCTTCTCCTTAGATTCTGAAACAAGACAGATGAACTGAGTGAGCGTACAACTTGTAAAAGTATGGAATTTAGAGAGAGCAACCAAAACGCACATCACTCCATGAGCTTCTTCATCAACTCGCCCATGTGTATTCGTTCTTTGTGGTGTTTGTTGTAACCTCTCTTTGAGTTATATCTGCTTTTCCTTTAATAAATTTCTTGGCAAATCTTTTGCTGTCCTTGATGAACAAAAGAAGACATGTCTATCTGAAATCTAAATGTAATACACAGAAAGTGTAAAGGTTCTACTGGAAGTCTAAATATAGTATTCAGAAAGCATATGTATAGGCGAACGCACTTGTAGCGCAGTGGTTCGCTCGCAGTGTGCGAGCGGCCGGTCGGGAGTTCGACTCCTAGTCTCGCACCGGGGCTCAGTCCCCAGTGGGATTTTTCCCAGAATTGTTTCGTGCAGGTTCTGGTCACTTGTGTGGCGCTGCAATTGGGATTACGATGTGCCCGTCGTTTACGAGGCTCGTGGAGGCTTCGGTGATCTACAGAAGGAACGCTTGTTACGGTGTATAGGTTGTAGTTTCTAGGGGTGTGCGTGTGTAGTGGTGTGAGTGTGTTGTGTGAGTGTAGATTCTACAACTTGTATACTTAGGGTCCAGACTAAAAAAAAAGCATATGTATAGTCTATGCAAGAATCAGATTTTCTCCCTGTTGTTTTGATTAAATCTTTGTGCTGCATATCTTCATTTTACCCTCTAGATTCTTTACAAATGTTGCATATCTTCGTTAGGCCCTCTAGATCTTCAATGCAGGTGCAATATGCTATTCTCACTGTCTAACATGTTCAGAATTAAAATGTACAGTAGTTCATTAGTAGCATACTTCTCCATGAACCAATCCGTGAAGTAGATTTCATTCCACCGAAACAGTCAAGCAGTAGCAATGAAGCCTCACATTTACACGACAGTGTTTAGGCTATAATAAATAAAATTAAGGTTCTGAAGTAAATTACTAGTACAATTCAGACGAAAAATAGTTACTCTTAAGACTGCTCCTTAAACTGACACTCAAGCTGCTAGAGAATTACACGGAAAACGAGCTGCACGGCATCGTGTGAAAGAAAAGAACGAAGTAAAAACTAGCCACAAACCTTCATCCGTGGCGTTCTGGAACTGGGTCACAAGATCCTGGCCACACGCAATCAAACGGAACGGATTAATAAACGCGAGAAGGGATTGCAGGGTAGATTCCAGCCCCAGTTCCTGGCGAACTCCTGGGGAATAAAAGAAGGGAGGGAGACGGCAAGGACCTGAAGGTACTGGTTGCGCGGGGTGCCGGAGCGGCCGGTGCGCTCGACCTGGCGCTGCGCGTTTGTGAACATAGATCCCCTCCAGGCAGAACCGGGCGATGGCCCCCTCGAGGCCGCGGCAGCTTCCTTCTCCTCGAATATCCCTTCTCCTCGGTTGCCGGCGAACCGCGAGGTAACCAGGAGACCCCGGCGGCGCCGTCGAAGCAGTGAAGAACTCGTCGGATTCTTTTCTGTGGGCCTCGATTTGGTACGTCTGGGCTTTCTTGTGGGCCCTGGTGACTGACTCTCCGAGACTCTCTTGTGGCGAATTTTTCTTTTTTTTTACATTTTCCCCTCCAAATTTTGCAAAAATACATGGTCCGAAAAAAATTGCAAAATTATATATTTAGCGTCGTGAGGGACGGCGGCAGGGACGTATCGCCTGCTACTGCCGTGGGCCACGGCGGTAGGGATCCGGTCTGTTTTCAAAAATTTGTAATTTTTTTGTTTGAACTTGGATGGAGGTAAACTTTATATGAAAATTGTAGCTTTCGACGAGATCTACAACTTTGTAGTTCAAAGTTTTTCCATTTGAAATCATCTTCATAGTCAAATAATCGATATACTATCCGGATCTCAGTTTTCATATCGAGATCTCAGTTTTCAGTTTATGTTCAAAAAATTGTAAATTTTTTGCATGAACACGGATGGAGGTAACTTTATATGAAATTTGTAGCTTTCGTCGAGATCTATAACTTTGTAGTTCAAAGTTTTCCATTTGAAGTCATCTTCATATTCAAATAATCGATACACTATTCAGATCTGAAGACTGCAAAAGTGAGATCTGGATAGTTTATCGATTATTTTACTATGAAGGTGACTTCAAATGGAAAAACTTTGATCTACAAAGTTATAGATCTCATGAAAAGCTACAAATTTTCATATAAAGTTTACCTCCATCCGAGTCAAAAAAATTGCAATTTTTTGAAAACAGACTAGACCCCTACCACTGTGGCCCACGGCGGTAGCAGACGCTACAGTACCGCGCGCGCCCCTACCGCCGTGGGGCACGACGGTAGGTCCCTGTCGCTGTAACACCCAAAAATTCTATCACAATAAAATATTGATAGCAACATGGTTTGGTTTTTATTTTCTAAGGATTTAATAAATTTGACTAACTAAATTTGCTCTTAATATATGAAATAATATTTAATTAATTTAAAAAATACCCAAGTGTTTGTGCATCATGTTGAAGTGCATGAGTTTGTTGTTGTGCGGCTTTAAAAGTCTTTAAAAATAATTGTGGAAAAGGTTTGTGAAAAGTTCGCAAAAAAAAATGTGTAAAAGGTTTGATTTAAAAGGGTTTTGAAAAGTAGTTTAAAAGGGGGTTGAAAAACAAAGTCCTTAAACCACCCCTCCCTCTCTTTCTCGTTTTCTTTTGGCCCAACCCAGCTCTACCCCCTCTCTCCCGCTCGGCCCAATCTAATCACCGGCCCACCCCATCCCCTTCCTCCTTTTTCCCCCGAGGTCCAGTTGGCTCGCCCGGCCCGTTTCCCTCCCCCACGACCCAACTCCCCTCCTTCTCCCTCTCTCACGCCACCGACCGTGGGCCCCACCCGTCGGTGTCGTCCCCCTTCCTCCCGATGGCCGCCCGTCGTGGCCGTGCGCGGCCGCCGACCCCCGCACCCCTCGCCTCCCCGTCCCCGCGCCTCCTCCCCTTCGCCGAGTGCGCGTGAGTGCGCCGCGCACTCCCACGCGCCGCCCCGCCTCCCCTTCCCGAAACGGCCGCCCCACCGCCTCAGCCGCCCTCTCCCCTTCCCCTCTCCACCTATATAAGGGCGACACCACCCCTACACCTCTCGCACCGCTCCTCCTCCCTTCCCCGCACGCGCAACACCGCCGCCCCAAGAAGGTCGCCGGAGCTCCGCCGCCCGACGTCGATCTCCTCCTCTGGTGCCTCTCCCTCCTCTTCAAGCCCTCGGTAAGGTTCCCCATCCCCCTAGCTTCGTTTTCGTCTTGGTCCCGTAGCGTTTGGCCACCGGGAGCTCGATTTCGAGCTTCACCGGCGAACTGTTGGCGACCGCCACCGCCCAGCGCCGCCGCGGGGCCGCCGTCTCGCCACCACCCACGGCCCGGCCGCCGTCCATCGCGAGATGAGTGGTCCAGATTAAATCAGGGGCGTGCCCCTTCGACCAGCAGCCAGCCAACCAGAGTCCTCCACGTGGCGCCACTTCAGCTCCTCCGCCGCCACTTTTCAAAAAGGATCCTACAGTTTCCAATATCACAAGTATACCCTTCCACCTATTTGAACTCTTACAATTCAGTCCTGGTTTTTATGGTCAGGCCCCTAACCTTCATAGTTTTTGCATCAGTCATCCTTGTTAGGCACTTTTATGCTATAAACCTCGAGTTTATATGCATAATTATGTTTTAGCCCCTGACCTTTTATAGAAAACCCCCTAGGTTCCAGTACTTTTACAATCTAGCCCGTGAACCTTATTTCAGCCATATCTTTTCTGTCTTAGCTCCGTTTTAAGCATTATTGGTGTCCACACGATCGTCTCAATGAGCACGTTAGTTCTAGAAGCTTGTTTTAGTCTTTTTGGTAATGTTTTGATGTATTATTTTATTTATAGCATGTTTTCTTGCATGATCGTAGACAGCGCGTCGTTCGAGGAAGAACAAGTGCAGAGCTTTGGAGTAAAGGAGAGTACCTTATCGTTGGAGAAAGTCAAGTGACCCTAACCACCCTTCTACCTATGCTTTAATCAAGAATACTATGTCGGAACATGGAGAACCACCCAGGAAAACAGTGCAACCACAGTCCACATGGCTCTGGCTTAGCCAATTAATTAGGTGTGATTGTATTGATGACCTTATCCGAAAGGAACACAGGGGGCTCTGGGTTGCAGGGGTATAACCCGATTCTTTTGGGGTAGCAGCCTTTGCTGAGGTGCTGACCACTAGGGAGGGTTATGGTCCGCCCTGAGCTGTAACTGTCGTGGGTTGTTGGTGCTTTTGCATATCTTTGTAAAGGTTTCGTAGCGTCCCTATGCAATCACACCTTGGAAGTGTGGTATTGTGCCCGATCGGCACATGTGTGGTTGGGTTCAAAGTTCTTCGGAACTTTTACGCGAACTCGTGGTGAAAGTGTGCAACCTGCGAGTGTAAAGGCGATCGATCGGCCGTGCTCACGGTCAAGATCGTCCTGGACCCTCACATGATTAATGAACTTAAAGATGGATTTAATATTGCTTTCCGGTTATTTCTGTGGCCTTGCTGAGTACCAACCATAAGTGTACCCATCCTTGCTTCCGCTGTTCAGAGAAGAACCCCGGAGTGGAGTACTTCATCGACCACGAGGAGTTCTGAGGATGCGATCAACCAGTCAGATGCCTGTGGAAGATGAAGATGGAGTCGCGTCTTCATAGTTATCGTTGTTCGTGTAAAGACCTTCGAGTCTACCCACGTGAGTGTAATAAAAGTTAATAAATCTTTTCTGTACGTTTTGAGCATTGTTTTGTGATATTACAGTCATGAGTATATCATATGTGTGAAACTCTGATTCTGGCACACATATGAGATACATTCGGTTTTCTTCGGAAAAATGGGTGTGACAGCCGCCGTCCCCCACGGTGCTAGATGTATAGTTTTGCAAAAAAAAATCAGACCATATATTTTTTGCAAAAAAGAGGAAAGAAAAATGTAAAAAAAATTCCTCTTGTTGCAGTTTCTTACTATATATAATATGTCACAGTAAATCTACCCTACAAATTAGTATGCAATATTTTTCTTTAAAAATAAATTTACCGTATAAATATATCGAACAGAGTTTTAAAAAGACAAAGTGAACTGAGTAAACAAAAGGGAACATCACGTCAAGAACTGTGGAATTCGTGTGGTTTTCAAGGGCAAAAATGATTCATGTGAAATAGTGTTGTCCATATATCGTCTCATCATCGTTTTCTTTTTTTTATTCGTCTCATCATCTTAGATCATGCAAGTATGGAGGCTTCACTCGACTCGATGCAAGCAGCAAGCCGCAGGAGGCACGAGTTTTTCCCTACCCACACCGACACCGTGAGCATCAGCGGCGACCGTACTTCGTGTTCGTGATAAATCTCTGACGTTGCCACAGATGGAAACAGGGCCATGGCGCCCACCCTGCCCTGTTTGAGCTCGCTACTCGTCGGCATCAGACGTGGACGCGGCGGCTGTCCGCGACCACCTGAGCGGACCAACAACAGCGCGAGAAAGAAAACGCAGCTTGAATATAGCAGCGCGCGCCACACCATACGCCACGGCACCAACCACGAGTCCACGCACGACGCGCGGCCACCTCGCCTTGCGCCCCTTGCCGGCCTCCTCCCACCGCCCACCGTCCCACGTCGCATCGCGTCTCCAGCACCGGCCGGCGGGCGGGAAGGCCGGAGGGGCCATGCCCATGCCCGCCTGGTGCATGTCGGTGTCGTGCCGTCCCGGCGTCGCCTTCGCCTCACCGTAAAGCTCACGGCTCCACCACCCGCCATAGACACCGACGACGCCTAACCAAACGCCCGCCCGCCCGCCCGCGAGCGCCATGAGCCACACGCGCCAGCGCACGCCTAAAAGCCTAGCCGGATCTCCTCCCTTCCCCATGCGCCCATGGACACGGTCGTGGCCACGGCCGCGCGCCGCCTCCTCGCCAATGCCAGCCACGACGATCCCCGCGCCCACCGCCCCGCCGCCGCTGGGTCTCACTCGAGGCCGGGTGCCCCGGCGCGGCCGCCGCCGCCGCCGCCGCGGGAGCCGTTCCCGATGCTTCTGCCCGTGTTCATCCTCTTCGTGCTCCTCCTCTGCTTCCTCTCCATCTTCCTCCTGCGCGACCTCCTCCACTTCTTCTCCCTCTGGCTGCGCCGCCGGCGCCGCCTCCGCAGCGGTGCGGACGCCGCCGAGCCCGGCGCCGACGACGCCACGCCGGGCGAGCACTCACCGCCCAAGCCGGCCGGGCTGGACCCCGCGGTCCTCTCCACGTTCCCCACGGTCCGGTGGATCGAAGCGACGCCGCAGTCGCCCGCGCCGGCGAACGCCGAGTGCGCGGTCTGCCTGTCCGAGTTCGCCGCGGGCGACGCCGTCCGCCTGCTCACCGTCTGCCGCCACGCGTTCCACACGGCGTGCATCGACTCCTGGCTCGGCGCGCATACCACGTGCCCCGTCTGCCGCTCCGAGCTCGACGCGCCGCCGCCACCACCAGGCGACGGCGACGGTGGCCGCATCACGATCGTGGTTGACGGTCAGCGAGCCAGCACGGCGGTGGCGAACACCGATCAGGCGACATCAGACCTGGCGATCGGTGGCATGCGATCGCGACCTGATCGGTGACATACATGGTGGCCAAGCACCGAGTGCCAGGCCGTCGGCGAGTTGCCTACATTTCTCTTCTTTTTTCAGGATTTTTTTGGGTGTGTTTGGTTGGAGCATAGCTAGCTGCCACTGCCGGGATCTGCATTCATGGTGATACCGGAAATGTGAATGAATTTTCTTTTTCTGTACATGAACGAACGAACTGTATCACATGCACATACATAGTTACAGATATATACAGGCAATGACAATGCATAACATTCATGCAGATGTAGATATTGTTCATTGGCATTGTGGTCAGAAAATCGGGACTGCAGGTGATTGTTCATTACTGACTGCAGCGCTCTGAATTTCAGCAATGGACAGGAGACAGACAAACCAGGGACCTAATGGTTGGCAGCGATGCATAGATAAGGACATTCTAAAGTTAGGATCGCACTATTTTAAAACACCTTACGGATGCTAGGGCATTCGTGTCTCCAAACAAATTTTGATTCACAGCAAGAGTTAATAGCAAATACCAGGCTACCAGCAAAAGAAAACGAAAAGAGAAGAAAGAAGACTGGATAGAAGAACTGAGACTCTTCAGTTTCAGCAGAGAACTTAAACTGCAATGGAGGTAACGCCTAGCCATGTGTTCCAAAAACACAAAATATTTCATCTGCATGGATGTGATGTATTATTATGCCTGTATACTACATATATTGCAATATTCTAATTAATAATTTACAATATACATTCAATTCTTGCTATTGGTTCAGGATCGTTCATACGAGCATCTATTTGCAGTTCTCCTTTAGCAGATACTACTAGACACCATCTTTTATTTATTAATATTATTAATAATGGTAGTAATATATGTGAAATTGTATATATTACAGATGCATACAGGATACAGACATAAGACCACTATACCATTTTTTTAGGTCCTTTCATTGTCCAAAGACGCATCGCATCTTATTTAGGTACCATCGGTAGGACAGATCTTCCACGAGGAGATTTGCCAACCAAAGCGATGAATCGTTCTTCACTGAGCACTGCCACTATTTGACTTCTTTGCTGTTAAGGATCTGTAGAAGCTCATGAACCTCACAGTGAATTCTGCGAGGATCATTGCATGGTCAATTTAGTGCCTCACCATACTAGACTTCAGAAGTAAACTGAACAAAAACTGATAGTACCTTCAATCTTTATGAAGCATTGGATGCTTTCACCACGGTCATGATCCTTCTCGGTAAAACCTTCTATGTTCATATTTCTCATTTTCAAACCTGCCTCCTGAGATTTGCATCCTTTGCACTGCTCTTTTAGATGCTTGCATTCCTTACACTAGCCAGAGGGGACCCAAAAAATCCAAATGTCTGTCATGCTAATTGTAGGCTTGTAGGCAGCTGACAAAAGAAAACTAACAATCATAGGAGATGCTACCAATGCTTACATGGTCCACATCGAAGGCCAGTTCATCAATACTGTGCTGAAACTCTTCGTCCTTGTCCCTTTTCAGTTCAGCAACCAAGTGCTACATCAGGGAAAAGAAAACAAAAAAGCAGAATGAGCAGTAGTTAAATTTTGCTCTGACTGGAATGTAGAAATCACAGAGACATTAGTGAAGAAGAGCAGGTTACCGAGAAGATGAAATGAGGTGACACATTATGTTCAATCAATTTTCTGATCTTTCCCCGAATAACAAACAGTCTGTACGTGCGGCAAAACAAAATATTATCTTCAGATGTTTAACGAAATTCACATTGCTGAACTATGAGACACAGGTCGCAAGGGATAGCTTACTGCTTTGAACTTGGCTCCTCCATGATATTTTTGGCCACGTTGGAGATATCCTCTTCCCATCCCGTCAAAATAGCTTGGTCGTCTATGAATCGGTAACTGCGTTTGTAAGCAGAGTTATTGACATTTGAGCAATTTGACCACACATTTGCAAATAGGATTCACCACAATGAGGGCAAAGTATGCTACACCTTGATTGATGAATTAGTAACTTTCATTCAAAATAATGTTATACCACTTGCAATGTTCAGAAAACAACAGAGGATTAAATCACATTGTAACTTTAGTGTGCATCTATTTTTATTCACGTATTGATATCGAGCACATGTTTAGATGTTTGGAGTTCAATTGCTATCTGCATCCTTGTTTGGAGTTATACTTCATCTAGAAAATATCCAAAATCTCATTCGTTCAAAAAAAAATCCGAACCAAGATTATGACAATCCCTACTATCCAAATATGAAATTCTACATTCTTTTGTGTAAAATATTTTTTTGAATTTGTGTAAAGTAGTTGAGGAAAGGACCTTGTTAAGGTGCTTACTTTGCCTTCCAAGTAGCTTCAAAAGAGCGTATTGCCTGTCGGAGATTATTACTTGCACTGACTGTTATTCTCCTAGCAAGATCACGAGGCAAATCAATGCTCTCTTGTGTTGCAATGTACTCTAGAACCATTATTATCTAGGTAAGAGCAAATCATCTTTCATTAGACTGTCCAACAGAACAAGTGAAAAACATCATACACACAACACAGGTCAAAAGGTTGTGCATCCAAGTACCTCATCAAATGAAGGTGGTTGAAGAGTCACGACCTTGCAGAATTTTTTCATAGCTTCAAGGTTAGAAGCATCATTGCAGCAGAAAATAATTTTGTTACACCCTTCATACTTCCCCAAAAACCAACCAATATAATCTTGAAGATCGGACGAGAGCTTATCAGCATCATGGATAACAACAACTGCACAGAGATAAACCACCAATGCTTGAACACATCATGTAGAAATGCCACCGCATCAATGTTGAACATGCTGTTGTTTGAAATTCAAACTTTCATAAAGTATTTTTACCTCTGCAATTAGTATGGTCACAAACCGAGTTCGGTGATGGGACGGATTCATTCAGCAAAGCAGTTATCACATACTTTTCATAGCCATGTAAATCGGCCAAGTTAATCTCCACATGATGTCCTGATATCTTCATTCTGACGTCGACGTGCTTTCTAATTTCTCCCTACATTGCAGAATCAGTCAATAGATCACTAGGGAGTACGGAACAATGATTCTAGAATAGATTGCATTTTATGATTTCGCAACAATAGCAACAAATATGCCATTTATGAAGAAAAAGGAACTTGGTCACTTTAGTGAAAAACTGTGAAAGCCACATGGAAATTAATAAATGGAAAATGTGTTCCTGCACAATACCTTCAACTCAAATCTTTTTGTCTGTTCCTCTATCTGTAAGATGGCAGGATGGACAAAACATAACAACATGTGAGATGACATGATGAACAAAACATAAAAAGAATACTAGTAGAGCTTATCCCTCTAATTCACATGGGGACTGGGTGAGAAGTTTGTAATAGTGACCTCGAGATCACGAGGGCCAAAAGCCTGCCTTATAAGTGCCAGCACCATGCTTCTCTTCCCAACTGCCGGTGCCCCTTCAAATATGAAATGTTTGCATTGTTGTGCAATAACCTACATCCCAAAAATGAGTAGAAGAGTAAGTAGTCATGTGTGCGCTAAAATTTGATTTGTACATGGGTGTAACAATGGACTCCAAATGCTAACTGAGAGGGCCGTTCACCGTTCATCGCCACCGATCCTAAAACCAGCTCTAAGACGAAAATGTAGATTGCAAGGCAGCTCAGATTGGCAAAGGTGATCTTGTAACATCACTACATCTACATCGGAATGTTAGGAGAAGGGAGGTTGGTTTGCAATGTGGCTGTGTGTGTGATCACCAGCTGGTAGAGCTCGGCGGCGACGGCCTTGTTGCAGATGAACTCGGTGAGGACATTGGGTCGGTACTTGTCCGCCCACACGAACTTGTCCGCGGCCTCCACCGCCAACGCAGGAGATTCGGGTATGGACTCGTCGCTGGTGTCCGTCTGCAGTGACAGATATCTCCTCGTCGTCTTGGGCGAGGGTTTGAGCCAGGTTCCCCCGGGGGCGGGTGGCGTTGCCGGCGTCGCGCGCTCGCTGCTCCCCGCGCCCGCGCTCTCGCCGGCAGCGGACGTGTCAGCTTCGGCAATGGCTTTGGATCCCGCCGCCGTCGCGCGGATCGTGGGCTCCTCTCTCTCCCTCAAAGGCCTCCCCTCGGGGACACTCGCGCTCGCGGCAGGTGCATCGTGGCGCGGCGGCGGTGGCACCACCACCCGGGCCGCAGCGGCCGGCAATGGACGAGGCCGTGGCGGCGGGCTCGGCGCGCAGCGCCTGGCCTCGAGATCGCGCGAGACGGCGGCGCCGCCCTTGGGCAGGAACGAGGCGCCCCAGCGGTGGAGGCGGAGCATGAGCTGCGAGTGCGGCGTCCTGCCGCCCACCTGCCCGGCGGGTCGCCCGCACGCCGGGACCAGGAGCGGGAGGATGCCGCCCTGCCCGCCCCCGCCCGGGCGGCGTCGGCGCCGGGCCTCCCGGCGGCGGTCCTCAGCGATCACCGCGGAGAGCGTGGCGCCAGGCGACGTCGGTGGCGGCGCGGGCGAAGGCGCGGAGGAGGCTTTCACGTCCATTCTTTGCTGATCCCGGAGCCGGAGCGTGGGGTGGTGGAAACCGTGCGACGCGGCGGTGTGTCGTGTGGCGTCGCCGTGGCGCGCAATTTGGAGGAGGAGGTACCGATGCGCGGCGGAGAAAGCCAAGGACGGCGACGGGGAGACCAACGCGCGGGGCTACCGCGACCGGGTGATATGCTTGTGCTCCGCTGTGGGGTGGCAGGGGACGACGGGCCGGGACTGGAGCCAGTCATGATACGCGACCGCGCCGGCGGCGCTGGTTCCTGCCGGGCCTGGGGAATCATTCCCCGAATCTATCTCCTCTCGACACCCGCGCGCGGCCGGCTGTGTGCCGTTGCAGTTTCAAAAAACGAAGCTGGCGGCGGGAGCTGTGACGTCACCCCTGACATGCCGGCGCCACCTGCCAGCGGCAAGACGTCACGCTGGCCGCTGGAGTGTGACTCTGACTCCTGCACGCTGCACGTCAAGGTTCAGAAGATGTCATCTTCTTCATATTCTTTTTCTTTTTCTTTTTTTTTCGGGTAAGGTTCAGAAGATGTCTGACGGTTCCAATTTACAATTTTATATCATGCTTAATACAATGAAACAGGTGATGCCGCATCTTCAGGTGAATATGCGGCGAATCCTTTCAGGTGATAAGCGGGTTTGTCATCTTTCTTTGAAACAGAATTCTAGGTCCTGCCGCCTATATTACCCCCCAATGGCTTCATGAAACGTGGAAGAGCTTTGTTCCAATCCAACTCAACATGGAAATACTGAAACATCGGTGGAGAATGTTTAGTACCTAGCAACATCACGAGCCGGCCTGTTTGCAAATCCTTGCTGGCCTATGAGATATAATTGAGCTGGCTACCATGGAAACGGAACTTTTGGTGGGTATTGAGTTGCATGCACCAACCAATTCAACCCAAAAGCTTAAGGCTGATAGAGAAAGCGTGCGCTGGGATTCGAACTCGAGACCTCTGGCCCGATACCATATTGAGTTGCGTACGACCAGCGGGGTTCAGCCAACCCAAAAGCTTGCTTATAGGGAAAGGTGGGCAATTTACTTATACTCCAACAGTGGGTACTGAAAATGGACGGCGAAAAGTTCACTGGAGAGCTGCTGAGGTTAAGTTTTACTCTGAAGGACATGCTGTGGCAGAATTTCGCGGGAACTGAAAGCTTGCCAACAGAACCGCCAAGCCTGATGATGACCATTGGCTTCAGCGAACCGTTTCGATCAGGTCACCCTAACACCGATTTGCGACAGTCTGAAACTATATTCACGCACTCTTAGTGCCTACATTTTTAGTGCTTAAAACAAGAAATACTTGATGCCAAATCATATGTACTTCGAAGGCCGTGAGCATGACGATGGAAAGTGTGATTTGCAGTCTTGCATCCTGTGTGCCCCCCGTGGTACCTAATTCATCTCAGAGACTCGGACCATGATAATGAGCTAAGAACATTTGAGGAAAACTTCAGTTGTTCAGTTTGTCAGACAACGGTGTGACTACTGTCTACTTCTTTCGTGTGCTAGATCATTGACACGAGAGTTTTTTTTTCAGTTCAGAATTTCAGATTGCTTCAGGAAAACTCATCAAACTGATGCGATGCATCCTCCTGACATGAAGCAGATCGTAGTGCCCCTACAGTTTCAGAACATACAATAATGCTGAAAAGTGAAAACTACCATGTGGGGAATGATTCTTTACGATTTTTCAGTGACGATGGTTGTAATTACCATATTCGTCTCAGCCGGGTGATGACAGGAATAGACGTTGCCGGTTTGCTCTGCAGCTTTCTTCAGATACAGTACATCAAAATATTCAGTCAGCACTAGGTTTCAGTCACGAACGAACTTCCGGTAAGATCGTCTGCGTGCTGACTGCTGAAGCACTAGTAGAAGTCCACGAGCTCGGCATTCCTTGATTTTTCTTCTTACTTGTTAGCAAATGAAAGCTGCAGTGTGGTGAAAAGGTCTTGCCGTCTTGGCAGTGCAGATTCAGGAAAAAAAAGTGTGAGTGCGTGTGTTCGGTAAAAAAGTCGTGGCAACTGGGCCTGAGATGAAGTACTAGGCTGCCCACGTGTGGTAGCCTGCTCCTTTCTCATTTCTCGTATATTTACAGCCATCTATGAATTTTTTTTTCTAGAATACGGAGGAGAGCTGCACATCATTGTATAAGCAGAAGAAATAAAGTTTACAAGGTTACAAGCGCATGCACGCGTGCAAGGGACTTTATGCGGACTACTTGCAACACAACCTCCCAAGTTTACGGGTACCCGCCGACACCCACAAACCCGCCTCCTCCACAATCCTACGTAGACTGTGGCAGCTCTCTTGTCGAAGACACGAGCATTGCGCTCCTTGATGCCAGCAAATCAGCATGAACATCGTGGACATCCCTTCTCGTCGCGACGGTGGTTGTGCCAGAAGCAGGTGCTCCCACCATTCCTGAACCGAAGCCTGTTGCCCGAAGTTGCAAACGCATTTGACCGAAGAGCAGCACATCCACCAGACCACCTTCGCCATAGGGTACTGCACCAGCAGATGATTAATGGTTTCCTCCTCCTGGTCGCATAGTAGGCAATTGATATGGGAGTCCAGTCCGCGGCGACGCCGCCGGTCGGCCGTCTGCACCCGACGCCACATGAATTCTGATCTCGGCTACAGGCAGGTTACAGATGGCTACCACGTTGTGTCATACGTACTCGAGATACTAGATGGCATGCCTACTGAACAAGCAAAAGTCTCATATCGAAGTTGCGGACACCTTCGCCTGTGAGCTGTGACTCCCGGCCTGGTCCGATAAAGATCCAGGCCTTCCACCGTTGGATCTGTTCTAGTATCATCATCAGCGACCAGTGGCGACTGCCGAGTGGGTGTGAAGGGATCGAGCCAAAACTCAAACGGTCTCAAGGTCGGTCAGGGTCAGGGTCAAGGGAGACCGATGAACCGGGAGGCAAGGCTGCAGGCAGGAGGTATCTGGGCATGGTGCGCCTGCAGCAGCCTGCCGTGGAGCAAGAGCAAGGCGAGGCGAGAGGGGTGGTATGGCGACGACTTGGGCCGGTCGGCCGTGCTAACGCATTGACCGAAGTACGGAGTAGATAGTGGCAGTCCACTCTGGCTCGCTCGCTCCAGGAGGCTTCGAATTTCTCTCTTGTGCCTACTCCGGTGCGGTTCAACTTGGAACGACGACGGTGCATATCTCTGACTCTGACCGAATCCAAGCCCCCCTGATGGCCTGATGAGAATTCGACTCCTGAGTCCTGACCTTTGACTGAGGGGCTCGGCCGGACCAGGCGGCAGGAGCAGGCGCTTTGTTTTCTTCTGCAGCTGGAGATGGAATGCATCTCTGCCCATCAGCTCCCCCATGCAAACGACACGATGATTCGTCGTTGGGATCAATCGACTGGCTTACCTGGCAGCAGACACCATGCATTTAGTAATAGCATATAGACACGATGATTGGGGTGCCAAAATTAAATCACGCATATGATTAAGCTGAACCACCTTAATTAGCAAGCATCATGCATGATTACCCTCCGCTCTCGTTCTCTAGGGTCTAGGCCCTGCGTGCGCGTCCTTGTGTTTCCGTTGTATATATATGGAGTAACTATTAATCCCAACATTGATCGTAAGCATCGATATCTAGTACGTACTACACTCCTAGTGTCCTATTAATCATGCCTTCCCTTTCCCCTGCGTCATGCTCCGACGATCCCATACACTCGTAACTGATCAGCTATATCACCATAGCACGCCCTTCCGTGACTTCGCACGACGTTGTGCAGGTTTGCAGTGCGTTTGGAAGCAACGTGACGGAGCAAATCTAGACATTCGGCGCTGCATTTTTCTTTCTTTTTTGGCAAAAAAAAACAGACATGCGCAGCAAAACGGCCTCCGCCCAGGGTTTTTTTACCAGTGGTAACCGCGCGGTATACCGCGGTACCACTGCTACCGCGGGGTACGGTAACGGTACCCGGCGGTAGCAACCGGTCACAAAATTCAAATTTGAATTCAAAAAATAAAAAAAATCAATAAAAATCACCAAAAAATAGTACATGATTTGTAGAGTCTTATGGTGTTGAAAGTTTTCAAATTTGAGTGCATTTGGTATTTATTTGGAGCTTTAGAAGTTGAAAAGAAAAAGAAAAAACATGGGCCGGCCCGTTAAGGCCCATGAAGCCCAAATGAACTAGATGACCTAGCTCGCCGCGTTCGGGGGCGCATCCGCAGCCTTCCTTCTTCCCCGTCCGCAAGCTTCCAAGCGCCATCCGCCGCCGCTTCGCCCCTACCGCGCCGGCCGCGGCGGCGGTTCGACCGCGCCCGACCGCGGTTTACCGCGCGGTAGCGCGCGGCGCGCGCGCGCGGGCGGATCTACCCCCTCACCCGCGCGCGGGCGGCGCGGTTAGCCGCGCGGGAGCAGACGGTATACCGCGGGCGACTCGCGGTATACCGTGGTTAGGTAATTTTTTTTTTGCTTTTGAGTAGATTTAGGCTTTAGGAATTGTGTTAGAATCTAGGATCCGTGTTAGGATTTAGGTTTACTTTGGTTTAGGATTTTTGGTAGGATTTAGGATGTGAGGTAGAGGTAGAAATAGAATTGTTGCTTTAGGTAGAAATGGAATTGTTGCTTTAGCTTTTAGGTTATGAGGATAATTTGTGGCACGATGTAGGATTTGTGGTAGGATCCAATTTTAGTTAGGATTTGTTTCGGAATTAGGTACATTATCATTAGGTATAGTATTAAGGAAGTGTTTTGTAATTTAGTTTATTTTGGCATTTATGCGGGTAGACAATGTCGGGCGGATCTAAAGACCCTGTATGGGAACATGGTATCAATCTAACTCCCGGATGGCGATGCAATTATTTGTATGAACTATTTGTATTTGAACTACCAACTCACTTATGCACGGCTAGTATTATTGTGTTTGGTGTAGTATTTCTATGTATAACTATAAATCATTGATTGGGGGTGCTATTTAACACTAATTTGTGCCAACACCATGCCAAAATTTTCATTTATTCGAAGCCGAATGGTCCTTTTCTTTGCCTTGGTATAAACTCGTTACCGCGCGGTAAAAATAGTTTATACCGCGGTATACCTCTCGGATACCGTTTGAACTAGCGGTTTTTAGCGGTTTTGGTTTGAAATTTGAATTCGAGCGGTATTTAGCGGTATACGCGGTAGCTACATAGCGGTAAAAATCCAACGGTTGGTAAAAAAACCACCTCCGCCGCCGGTACCACGGTGTACCTCGCTCTCCCCTCGTTTGGGCGGTGGTACGATCTTTGGTTTGTTACGGAGAAAATACTGTTGGCTGATTGTTGGTGGCTGGTTTGTTCTGAGAGAAAAGTACCGCTGTAATGTGGCTGATAAGCCAAGCGAACAGGGTCTGTCCATGTACCGACCTGTCCCCACACTGCCAGAGCCCAGGCCCACCACCCACCGCCACGTACGTTGCCCACCCGCGGGACACTTCCCCGATTCCAGCCGGAACAGCAGAGCGCGTCGCGCGACCCTGGCTGGGGTGTGCCTCACCCCCACGCCACGCGTGACGTCACCCACGGGCCCCCGCTCGAGCACCTCGGCGTGAGGGATACGCCGACCTGGGACGGCACCTCCGCCGTCGGATCGACATCGGACGTGCCGGGCCCAGTCCAGCGTCCGCACGAGGAAGCCCAGTCCAGCACTCCAGCGTCCGCACGAGGAAAGGGTGCGCGGCGCGCGGGTTGGGGGTAGTGGTGGTGGGTCAAGGAAAGGCGGCGGCGACGGGCTGACGGCGGGCGGCTGGCTGCTGCCGCGATGATCTCTTTGGGCTGCAACGAAGGAGGCGGCAGGAGGGGGGCCCACTGGAGCGGGGCGTCCAGGGCACGCGGCGGGGACCAATGGGCGCTCGACACGTCCACGACCCAATCCACACGTGTGGGCCACGCGGCGGAATGAAATGACTCGCGCATTGACCAGCGACGGGCGACCGGGTTCGTGGGGGCCACTGGGGAAGCCAGCCGCCGCGGCTTGCACACGGACACGGGCGATATGCTTTTCGCGCTGCCGCTGCGGCTGCCGCCGCGCCGCTACGTGCACTCCGTGGGAGTGGAGAGTGTGGTCAGGTGGGAGCGTGGGTTGCGTCCGTACCTGTGTTGCGTGCACGGTGCATCCAGCGGGCACCCCGGGTGTGCTGTGGCTTTGAATACTTGGTTGCTTCATATCTAGGAGTAGTGACACAAGTAATAACTGAAGGCTCTGTTTAGTTTTCAGGTTAAAAAAACTCACACGGGTCACATGGAACGTTTGGCACTACTTAAGAGTATTAACCACAAACTATTTACAATGCTAATTACACGTGTGGAGTGTAAATGATCTAATTTTATCTATGATTACCACAGTAAAATGTGTTAATGACGAATTAATTAGACTCAAAAATTCATCTCGTGATTTTGCCTGCGAGTTCTGAAATTTGTTTTTTTATTAGTATCTAAACACTCATTACGATAGTCCATAAAAACATTGAAAAACTTTACACTCACGAATTAAACACCCCCGAGAAAGATTTGCCGCATGGTGCGCATGCCGTTCGTCCATTGTTAATTTACCCGCGTCAACGATGCACAGATAACTCCGTAAAGAAAAAATGATGCACAAACAGCGTGGTGAGACTTGAGAGAGAGAGCATTAATTATTTGTTCAAACTAAGAAATTATATTCTAATAATAAATTGATAACTTCAGGTTCTCAACTAACAGCACGTGATAAAAATACAAAGATGATAGCAAACTACGGGTACAGAAGTGTATTACCCAAATTACCTAAACTAATTTCGGTGATCAAAATATACAACCGAATTTGGGATTTGGTACCTCGGGTTCGGGGTATGGTATCGGGTATTTACCCAGGCTTAGCAGGGACTTTGCTACTCGCACTATTCCAAACTGTAGTTCGTTTTTGGCTATTCTAGGTTCATAAATATTATTACGCACCTACACGTAATGTATGTCTAGGTGCATAATAATTTCATTAATTAAAAAAAAGCCAAAGCGATCTAGGGAGTAGTTAGGAACACAGTGCTCTTTTCATGTCCGTACGCTCTTTTGACCATGAGAATAGTGTACGAATGTACAGCGACTCTAGTTCTCGTGCAGAATTGATTCGTCCAAATTCAACGCGATACTCAAGTTTCTTGTTTTTGTGCAAGATAATAACAACTTCACGGCTAAAACATCGTCACCAACTTTGTGCAAGATAATAAGGCCCCGTTTGTTCCTATAAGTAGGGTGACTTAAAGTGCGAAAAGTGTAAAATAAGTCACCGTGAAACCAAACAAATACCGACTTAAAGTCTTTCCAACTTATAAGTTGCATAAGTAGCTCCACCCCTACTTAAAGTGACTTATTTTCACTTTTTCCTCTACCACCCCCTGTGTGAGCCCATCGACTTATAAGTCACCGCAACCAAACTGGTGACCGACTTAAAGTGGCGTGACTTTATAAGTCGGGTGACTTATAAGTCACCCTACTTATAGGGGAACCAAACGGGCCTAACTACTACTTCATGACCAATTTTGCAGCACCTATAGGTATATAACACCGTAGCAAGCAGATCGGAAATGGACAAACTAAACTGCCCAACCTCTCCCTCTGCGGAAAGAAAGATGCCGTCACCAAATGGAGATGGTGCACCCCTTTCGCAAACCCAAAGAGAAGGGAGGAAGACACCAAGACACATCCACCCCCAACAGAGCTAAAGATAGGACATAGTGGGACTATGGCATATCTTGGGGGCAGCTCCAGCAGCCGAACGAACCACCAAGAATCCCCGTCCACATCCATGTGTCGACATCGCCCGCCACCGCTTTGAATTATGCAATGCAATGCAAACGCACACATGAAAAAAAGAGAGGAAGAAGGGGGAAAAAAGAAGTTCCTCCCATTTCTGCCCCTGTACTTTCGGGAAATGTCACACTCCCACTCCTTTTCGTGTGGCATCCCCTCGAGAAAAAGCCGATTCGCCTCGCAAAGCTGTTGCGTGGTGGAAGCCAGGAAAGACTTGTGTGTGAGCGGCAGCACGCAGCAGTATGTTTCAGCAGCAGCTGCTGCTGCTCCTCCCAAAGCTGATCCTGCTGCCCTTCCTCTCTACTACTCGAGTGTCCTCCTGCATTAGATGCTTCTGTTCCAGGTCGTTTTCGTGGCGTTACCCACAAAGCCGTCCGTTTCGACGTTTCGTCCCCCTCCCGCTTAATAATAATGCAGGTTAGGTCGAGAATTGGTCAGTGTCCCTCTCCTTATTTTTAGCCTAAACTAGACGAAAAAGCCGAGCCTTGTTCAATGGCTTCATCGATGCCGTCAGCGGCTGTGTTCAGGTATCAGCATTATGTCACCAATTTCATAATTCCGGATTAGATTACACAAGGAGGAACGATGCGTAATTGTCTTACTAGATAATACCCGGGGCGTTCAATCATACATGGACAGGCGGGCGGCGATCGCATTCACAGTGGCTTTCTATCAACGCAACCTTGTTTGCGTGACGCCATTTCCTAACCTTCGCTTCCTGATGGTACACATTGTGTCGGCGTGTCATCAAGTGGCGGCAAACCAATGAGGCTACGGTAGAGTCTCAGGACTGACACCTGATGTCGCCAACGCAAATGCAGAGAACCTTCGGTTGATCGAAGGCCGACGAACATAAACACATCATCCATGGATGCACATAGAAACATGTTCTGGTTGATCGAAAGGCAACGCATGCTTACAGATGAAGGCAAGCTGTGATTGGTGACACCAATCGAACACCACAGAGGTCATCACAAAAAGCTCTTCTGAAAGAGGATACAAGGGAAGCATATAGCCACCTGCATTGCTTATTAGCACTGAGTCATTGACTGATTATCTCCTGACATTCTTCAGACAATCTAATTCTACTAAAGGTAAGAGCATCACAAAAAGCTAAGCTATGGTCCACTACTATGGTGATATATGAAACAGAGAAACAGGACTAAACATGTACATATATTTCTATCGGAAATATATATCTTCTGTCCTAACAACAGTAATTAACTCTCGGTAATGGTTTCAGGCTAGTTTTGATTGGCATTGTTGCAGCAGGAGTGGTTGTTGATCTAGCAGCAAGCACCCTCCTTTCTTTCTTTCTTCCTTCCTTCTTCTCCACCTTTCTTTCTTTCCCTCTCCCTTTGTGGAAAGCAAAGCAGCCAGCGAGCAAATGGCATCCACCTCGAGAAGCACCACCAACCCCAAAGTGCCATGGCAAAGGAAGGCGGCCACCGAAGTGGTGGCCATCCCATTGCCGTAATGGCGGACTGATTCACGCACGGACTCGGCTCGCTGTGCGATTCCGTTGGCTGAGGAGTGCTTTTAACTTTACCGCGCGCGCGTGTAATGCCAATGCCGCCGCCGAGGGCTAGTACTCGACGATGAGGCTGCCGAAGGGCGCGCGGTGCGGGATGCCCTTGCGCCGCTTCGTCGGCAGGGTCGGCGGCGTCGGGGGCGAGAAGCTCTGCTTCTTGTCGCCGGCATTCCGCAGCGCGGCGGAGGAGGAGGCGTTGTTGCCGTCGGAGGCGGGCCGGAGGAGCCAGCTCCTGGCCTTGGCGGCGTCGGGGGCGCAGCCGATGACCTTGCACCCGAGGGAGCAGAAGCGGAAGTTGTCGAGGAGGCTGCGGGCGCAGACCTCGCAGAGGTTGGCGGAGGCGGATGCCGCCTTGCCGCCGCACCCGGGCTTCTGCTGCTGGGGCCGCTCGTTGAGGAAGACGACGCGGGCGCTGTTGATGACGTAGGTCTGCACGCCGGCGATGTCCATGAAGCGCTGGATGTCGGAGACCCGGATGACGTCGTGGTAGGAGGAGCGGCGGATCTGGATGGTGTGGTGGTCGCGGTGGCCGTGCGCGAGGCAGAGGGAGCAGAGCGCGCCCGTGCCCGCGGCGGCGGAGCAGTCGAGGCAGAACATGTTGCACTCGCCGCTGCGGTGCGAGTCGCTGTGGGTCTTGCAATGCGCGAAGAAGCGCGCGGAGAGCAGCGGCTGCAGCCAGCGCGGCCACTGGTCGTTGTACGCCGCCGAGGCGGCCTCCTCCTCCGGCTCAGGGCCGCCGCCTCCCTGCAGGGACGGAAAACACAGACGGACGGGTTGGTCAGCTGCCACTTTGCTCAATGGCGAAGCATTTGTGTTGCGAAGAAAAACCGAAGTATTGACACACAATTTGGTTGTTTGTGAAGAAAAGGCTGAAGGCTTGACACACAAATCAGATTTGTCCGCACGGAAATCTCTCCCCTTGGAACCATCGCCAAGAAAATTCAAGTTCCTTGCTTGATTGCAATACAATCGGAATGAACCGCCGCTATCAGAGAACCAACCAATGCGGAGAACCCAAAGCGAGAACCAAGAAAAAGGTCGAGAAACATCGAATCTTCCGCATCGCCATTGCCAAAGGCAGGCAGGCACAGCATTCATCCCCCAACCCCGGCCAACCCCGAGGCACACAACATTCCCATCCGAACAGTGACATAATGAATGCTAATAAAAAAAACCGTCCTCCTTGATTTGACAGGAAGGCGATGAATCGCAAGCATCAGAAACCGCTAAAGCAAGAAATGGCAGGTGGAGGAAGGGAGGGGACTCACCATGATCCTGCGGTTCTTGAGGCGGAGCTCCTTGAACGGGGACTCGTGGTCGATCGCCATCTCTTCTAGACTCCAAGAGGACTCCTCCTTCCTCTCGCACGCAAAGGGGAAGACGGCGGGCGGAGGGAGCGGCGGTTCCCGCTGCGCTTCGCGTGCGGAGGCGGCGAGGCCGAGGCGACGGGACGGGACGGGAGGGAGGAGGAAATGTGGGCAGGCGAGCGAAGCAAAGCGGAGGGGAAATGGGCTGGGGGACTGGGGTTATATATGCACGCGCGCGCGGACTCTTCCTCCTCTCGACGGGGAATCGGAGGAGGAATCGCAACGGGTCGCCGTCTGTTACTGTTGGAGGAGGAGAGGGCGAGGAAAGGAAGGCGGCTGCGGCCGGAACGGAAGAGAGGTCGCCGTTCTTAGAGCAACTCCACCAGATGGAGTAAATTTCATCCCCTATATGATGTTATTGGGGGTGGAGTAAAAAAATTTTCATCCCTAAAACACAACTTCGCTCCAAATAGTTTCCCCTATTTTCCTTCCCAACTCGTGGGTCTCACAACGCCACATCATTATCTTCTTTATAAAGTGAGTGGGTCCCACCGATAGGGAGTGGAGGAGAGGTTCCCTTTATAAAGGGGATGGAGAGGGAGTTTTAGTCTTGGAGAAAAAAAGAGGAAGGGGATAGGGAGGCATGTATGGAGAGGTTTTTTTATCATCCGATCCCCTATATCATTGTTTTTTTGGTATTGGGGATGGGAAAGGGGAGCTGCTAAAGTTGCTCTTATCCCCTCGCCCCCAGGTCACCTCCTAGGTCAGGTCAGCAGCCGCCCCCGCCCCGCACCCAGCCAGGCCACCGGGCCCCACCGCAAATCCTCTTGTTTACACTGCCACGAATAAAATAAATTAATGCGAAGCGATGCCAAATATAGGACGGATCCATCCATTTCGAATTCGAAATCGCAACGAAAGAAGGCGGAGGAGGAAGGAGGGAGGCCATTAGTTTAGTCCCGAATAGTAGTAGTATCTCCTCCCATTGGGCCGATTAATTAATTACTCGGCTGCTGCTAAGCACCACCGTACCGTACGCCACCAGTAATCTGTTGGTTTCCCTCCGGAGTGGAAGCGCACCCGGCGCGGTGCACACCACACTCTCCACTCCTGTGCGTGCTGTGCGCCTGTGATCTTGACGCGACGCACACCACTCCCAGTGCGGCAGTGCGCGTGGAATGGAAAGAAAGGGAAAACGGCAGCAGCGAGGGGGCCTCGGCTGCCGTGTTGCTTTCCGTGCGCTGCGCGGGGCAGAGGAGAGTGCAGGGGCAGGACAGGGGACTTGACCTCGGCGGCCGGCACGTGTTCCGGTTTGAACCGCCGCGAGGCCCTGCCTTGGCGCTCAAGTTGGTAGCCTCTCGAGCTCTTGGTTGGCTTGGTTGGAGACTTGGAATGATCCGTCGAAAGTCGGAACCCAGAGCGGCGGAGTACCAGTGCCACCACCAGCAGCAGTGCGGTGGCATCACTTGGCTGGCCGTGTTGGTGGAAATCGGGTCCGGGGGGGGCGACGCCGACACAAATGCCCTCCCCGAGCTCACTCCCCTTCCTTCGCCCTTTTCGCGAGGGCTCCTACTTCTACTTCTACTTGGGCGAGGAAAGGAAACGCGAAACTTACGAAGACGGAACAAGGAAAATACTCGCAAACCGAAGACCGAAGAAGCGGCAAAGGCCTTCGGTGCTCTCTTCTCATTACGGGGTGTTTGTTTAATTACAAGGGGTTCACTATTTATAGGAGACCCCCGGGTATAGTCATTTGCCTCAATTACACCTTTTCCGTTCCCGACAATCCACTTTAAACACTTTCCAAGGGTATAACAAGCAAGTCTCCGCGTCGTACGAGCCTCCGGCGTGTCTTCGTACGGTCGAAACGCCTTTACACGCGGCCGCCCTTGTCTTTGCCCCGACCGGAGTCCGCTTTACACGTCGGCGGTGGCCACGTGTCCGAGATCGTCGGCACCTTCGGTGCCAAAGTAGCGACCCCCGGACACGGGGCGTCGGGCCTCTTTGGATGCTTCGTCCGCGCCGCCGCCGGCCCCGACGCGACGTCTTGGGCCGGCGCTCTCCGCCTCCGCCTTCCTTGGGCCCTCGTTACGGGAGCCTCGCCGGCCGGCACCTTCGGTGCCGAAGGTAGGCGCGGCCTCAACGGGTCTTCCCCGCACAAAGCAAAACTCATAAGGCATAAGCGGCATCGGTGTTTCGTTAGTGCTCATGCGGGGGCCGAAGGGTCCTCTCGCGAGACCGAAACCGTATGCATGCCGAAGGTTCCCGGCCGTGGGCGAACAAGGGCGATGCTTCCGAAGACCAACTTCCCCAACCAGCAGCCCCTCGTCGGTGAGGGCCGTCCCCGGCTCCGCATAGGGCCGAACTTACGAACGACCTTAACCGGGTGAAGACCGGTCTTCGGAACTCCCCCCGGACGGCCCACGCCGACATGACGCCCCGAAAAAGACATGCGCCGCCCTCGGCCGCATTTACCGTTGAGAGGGGCCGTCGGTGGGTAAAAAGGTAATTTTGATCGAGGCCGACGCGATTATCGGGACTCGTTACTATATAAGGGGGGGCGTCCTTTGGATTATCTCACCCAGCGGCTTCAGCCCAGAACTTACGACGCGCGAGAGCTCCGAAGGCCTACTGTAAGACTTGCTCCAGCCCCCCTTGCTTTTGCTTTCGCTTCGTGCATAGTTAGTGTTGATGGCGCCGAAGCGTAGACGCGATGCTGTCGCAAGGGAGATCGCGAAGACCTATACATTCGGTCGAAGCCAAATCGACAAGACCGATGTGGAGGCGCTTGTGAAGAACCGCATGGTCGGGGCCGGCCGAGCCCCCGGCCGGTGAGACCGTGCCGCGGCCACGGGACAACGAAGTTGTCATTTTCCGAGATCTTCTGTACGCGGGGCTTCGGTTTCCGCTTCACCCCCGCCGTCGTCGACATACTTCGGTACTTCGACATCTACCTTCATCGCCTTACCCCTAATGCCATCCTCCGGGCCGGTGTCGGTATATATGTGGATATGCCGGACGACGAAGATCAAGCCCTCCGCCGAAGGCTTCGCCTCGGCGCATCAGGTGCATCACCAGCGGCGGACAGTCTTCGAGGAAGAGGGGGACCAGTCCGTGGAGAAGGACCGCCGTTCGGGCCGTCTCAATTTCTCCTACAAGACGGGTGTGGTGAGCCCCGTTACCGCGTACGAGAACAAGTGGCCTTCTGACCGGCGGCAGCATTGGTTCTACTACGGTTTGAGCCCCCCTTCTTCGGAGGCACCCACCCGTTAGCGACGAAGGAACTCCCGCCCCCGCACGAGTCCTACGCGAAGAACCCTTCGTGCCGGAGGGGGACGAATTCGTGATGATGCTTCGTCGGTTCGCGCGGAGGTACGGTACTCGCGACATTGTGGAAGAGTACCGCAAGCATTCCCGTGTGCCCGCTAGTCGACGGTTGGTCCGTGGCCGAAGATGAGTGGGCGGAGGACATAGGTGGCATCCCCCGCCCCTAACCGGACGAGGGTCTTCGGCTTTACGCGCCGATTGTAAGTTGCTCTTCACCCTTCGGATGGTTGTGTTTTGTCATGTCGTTAGTAATCACATTGCCGACGAACTTGGTCGTTTTCTGCGGTGTTGAGGAGAAGGAAGGTGGAAGCGCACGGGGGACTTCATCCTCGGCCCCGTCTCACCGAAGGAGTACAAGGACACCGTCGCGGAGCTAAACGGGTCCCGACCAATCGTGTATTTGAATTTTTCAAGATCGCGCCGCCCGAGCGCGTCGGATTTGCCAAGCACCGCGAGGCGCCGAGAAGAAGGCCGCGGCGGTCGCAGCCGCCGAAGCGGACGTGGAGGAGACGGCGACTTCGCCACACGCCGCTCCACAAAAAACGAGCGAGGAGGAGCGCGCCCGCCGCGGCCATCGCGGCCGCCGAAGGGAAAGCCCGAAGAAACGGGGCGGGCGACCGGCGGACTCGCCCCCCTTTTCCCAAGAGAACTCGTGTCATCGACGTGGAGACAAAGCGTCGTCGGAGATGTTATAGCCGCCGTCCCCCGCGTGCGGGCCGCGCCTCCGGATATGCCCGCGGCGACGGCGGGGGCGGCCGGACCGCGTCGGTCCCCCTCGGTCCGCAAGAAAAGGATAGTGACGAAGACAGCCGATGTCCGCATAGTGTCTTCCATCGGGGACGCGCCACGCAAGCCGAGCCCCGTCGTCGTCGGCGCCGAAGCCCCCCAAGAGAAAGATAACTCGGCTCCACCTCCGGCGGCTCGTCGGACACCTCCTCCGAAGGTACCGAGCGATCGGCCTCCCCCTTCGCCCCCCGCCTCCGAGAGAAACGACATCGTTCCCGAAGCGGAGGAGGAGGAGGACGACGAAGGACCCGAAAGCGGCAGCCTATCGGGTGACGCCGAGAGGAGCCCCGGCCGCCGCCGTTCGTCTTCACGTTCCCCGCCGAAGCCAAGCCGATCGGCGGGAAGACGATCCGCTTCTTGGGGCCGACGAGCGGTGGTCATGAGCGCCGGTTGCGGAAGAGGCCGGAGCAAGCTTCTCCATCCCTCACGAAGAGGAATACTATGGGAAGCTGACCGCGGCTGAGCTGACGACGGCGTGTGGGGACTTGTCGCTGAAAGCCTTCATTGCGTCGCGATGCCTTGCCCGAAGGTTGGAGCGGGAGAGCAAGGAGACCAAGGAGAGATCGGTGGCCGCTGTCTCCTCGCTCGAAAACCGAGTGACGGAGCTGGGGGGTCGGCTGGCTGCGGAGCAAGAGCGCTCCCGAAGGCTGCAGGAGGAGAAAGAAAAATCGGTGAAAGACTCCGAAGCCGCCCTCAGCAAGCTGCGCCACGATGTTGAGACCCTGGGCAGCGCGAAGGAAAACTTGCAGTCTCGGCTCGCTGACATGGAGGCAAAGTTGGCCGAAGCGCAGGAGAAGGCGAGCGGACTGAGTGGGACACTGGAGCGATATCGCGCAGACCACCTTCGGAGCGCGGAGGCCCTTCGTAACGACATACGCCGGCAGTGCCGGAGCAAGGTGCAATCTGGAAGCACCACCTATCAGATTCCCCCGGTGCAGCGTCGGGGCATACTACGAGTGGGTGAACGCGTGCTTCGATCTGATCACGATGAATACGAAGATCTTCGGAGAGCTTGCTCTTTGCGGTGGGAGTCCGCACGCTGGCCTATTCAGTGTGCTCGCTGGTGCCTCCGGATCGCCCATCATCGGAGAAGACAATTAGCAAGGGGGATCTTCGTCGTCCGACGAAGGACAACTTCGCATGGCCGGGGCCGACGCGGACTTGGACGTCGCCCAACTCCCGGTGCTCCCCAAAAATCTCGCAAAGAACTTTATGAACACCTTCTTCGCTCGGCGCGGTATCAACTCACCTTGGACGAGTCCGCTCGACTCAGTGCCCAGGTGCGTCGAAGCTACTTCCTCCCTATGCTTAAGGTTGCACGAAAAAACGCCCTTTCGTAACTAACTTGACGCACTGCCCACATTGTTTTGTAGATCAAGCCTCGACTGCAGGATCGCGTGTACGACCGTCTCCGGGTTCGGTTTGGCGGCACTCCGCCCTTGCCCCTGTTCATGACGGAGGGGGATTGGATCGCCATGCCTGGCGTCCCCCTCATCACCGCCGAGGGCTCCGGAGCTGCAGCACCGCAAGGGGGTGAAGCCGCCGCGCTCCCGAGGACGGAGCGCGCGGCCGCCGAGGACATCACGGCACGCACCGCCGAAGAGGGGCCTGGGGATGACGCGCCGGGGGCCGCAGCCGAAGAAAAGGAGGCCGAAGCGGCCGCGGGGACTGCCCCTTCGGCACCCACCGGCCTCGAAGCAGCTTCGCCACCGAGGAAGAGATCACACTTGCTCCTGTTGAAGCTGCGGCGACCGAGGCCCCTACAGAAGAGAACACACGGCAGGCATGCTTCGGACGCGGCACACGCAAGCAGAACTTGAAGCCGCACTGCTAGCTGCCAGCTCTCCCGACGGCGAGGAACCCGCGGAGGCAGGGGCCGCCGCCGCGGCGTCGCATCGGTAGGAGCCACCGAAGCTAGCGCCGTGCTGGACGAGGGCCCCGTCGTCGCCGAAGGTGCCGAGGTGTGAAACGCTTCGGGCTAACGTTTGTAAAGGCGTGAACCGTCTCCCCTTGAAGGGACGAAATTTTTGTAATGTAAACCGATGCACGGTATCTCGCGCGCAGTTCCTTCGGTGGCTCCGCGCGAGAGGGCCGAAGGTTCGAGCAACTCAACTTTGCCCCTTAATTCACTTTTTGTCGCGCCGAACGTGTGGACGAAGTTTAGCATCCGTCATCCTAATGTTTCGTATGCGGAGTTCTTGTCGTATCGAGCGCGCAGCGCTACCGCCCGCATAACGAAGCGGCTAAGCGCTTTTTCGCCGAGTTTTCAAGAGATCCCGCGCGTCGGGATGCCATTCTTAGAGAGCGGGCCGCCGCGGGCGGCCACGCGTAAGTTAGTGGACCCCTTCGTGGACGAAGGAGTCGTTCCAAAAACGGAGCCGATTGAAGAGGGGGTCCTCGGACCGCCCGAGTATGTATATTTAATTCCCCGATACCTCGTCGGAAAGCTTCGCGGCGGTGAAGGTGGAGACGGAGGGATCCCCTTCGTATAGACTCGACACTAACTTCGGCGCGGGGAGGATGCCTACCGACGACGAGCTTCGGGAGATGGCTTTGGAGATCATAGACATGGCATATCTTCGGTTAATTGACGAAATCCGTGATGATGTACCGAACGAGAATTGATCGTTATTTGTGGCCGCGGGCCGGCGCGAAGACTTGAAGCACGGGACTTCGGAACTCCCCCCGAAGTGTTCGCGGCGAGGCCGAAGCGGACTACGACTTTGTACATTTATTGTGCCGGACGCATGTGTTGTAGCTATACTCGTTATTTGATTTGTAAAGTTGTATTGTTTTTACGGTGGTCGTTGTAAATTGGAGGTGTGGGTGAGAGGTGTTTTTACTGTCGTTTTCGTGCTGCACGCTTGGTCGTGAAAAACCCTAGGTTCGTTGGGACGAAGCGGCATCGCGCTTCGTCTTTAGAGTTAACGTGCGATGGCTTTCCTTTGAGTGTGCGCTCACTTCGGCCCAGTCACGGCCTCGTTTTGTACGAAGTGTTTTTTTTTTGTGGAGAAAAACAAGACCAATACGCCGCCGTGAACGTGCGTTTTCTCTCGGTCACATTGTGGACTTGCTCCGCACCGGCGGTTTGCTCTTCGGTCAACTCACGACCGACGCATCGCTCCGGTGCGTGCGCTTACTTCGGCCGAATCATGGCCCCGTCCCGCTTCGAGCGGTTTTTTCTTCGGTCAACTCGAGACCGACGGTCAACTCACGACCGACGCATCGCTCCGGGCGTGCGCTTACTTCGGCCGAATCATGGCCCCCGCCCCCGCGTCAAGCGGTTTCTCTTCGGTCAACTCGAGACCGACGGTCAACTCACGACCGACGCATCGCTCCGGGCGTGCGCTTACTTCGGCCGAATCATGGCCCCGCCCCGCGTCGAGCGGTTTTCTCTTCGGTCAACATCAATAAGTGACGGGCTTGGTGTGCGTGCCCCTAAGGCAATCCGCGCCAAGGCCGTTACTTATCGCGCCGAAGGCCACTTCGGAGACTAGGCCCCCGAGGCGGTGGCCTAGCTTCGATAGAGTGGCGGGAGCATTCTTTAAAAAGGAAAGGTAAAGTGCACACGAAGGAAATGGGGGAGAACCGACTTATATTACATGTCGTGAAATGAAGGGATACAAAGGGCCGCCTCGTTAAAAACCTCACACTTCGCGGATCCGGAGGGGAACCACGAAGCTTCCCCCGTGAGGAAAAGAGTACGTCCCCCACTACTTTAATGTACATAGGATAAAAAGTCGGCATCTCGACCTAAAGGAAAGAGAAACTATTGAAAGTCAAAGACTATGTTAAGAACCCGCAGTGCTTCGTACGAAGTACTTCGAAGCATATCCACATTCCGGGTGTATGGCTCTTCGTCGCCCGTCGCCCGACGTAGCTTGAAGGGCTGCTTCGTTTGCGTAGCCGTAGCTATGAACGGGCCTTCCCATTTCCCGTGCATCTTACCCTTCAATTTACCCTTCGGCACCTTTCGTAGCACTAGGTCCCCCGACCGAATGAGCTTTGGTTTGATCTTCTTGTTTTTCCACCTTCGTGTTTCGTCTTGGTAGGCCAAGAGGTTTTCGTTGCTCGTAAGCGGACTTCCTCGATGTTCGGACCGAGGCCTTGAGGTCTTCGTCACCGGGAGGGGGTATTCCTCCGGGTGCCAAGGCACAATTCTTCGGGCAGCATGGCTTCCTCCCCCGTACAACAGTTTGAAAGGGGAGAACCGGGTAGTTCTCGGATGTGGTGGTGTTGTGGGACCGCATTACCCTTGGTAGTTCTTCGGCCCACTTGCTCTTGGGCAAGTCGGTGATGTTCCTCTTGATGCCGGCGAAGATGATTCCGTTGGCTCGCTCGACCGCCCCGTTGACCGTGGGTGGTAGACCGAAGCGGCTACGCCTTCGTTCCCAAGTATGCGCGAGAATTCCTTGAACTGCGTGCCGTCAAATTGCTTGCCATTGTCCACCGTGACCTCGTGAGGGACACCGAAGCGCACACTATGTTTTGCCGAAGAACTTCTGAATGGTCGCCGAAGTGATGCTCAGCAATGGCTTCGCTTCAACCCACTTGGAGAAATATTCAACCGCCACAACAGCGTGGGTGTAGTTTCCGGTGTGCCGTGGGTAACGGGCCGACGATATCAACACCCCACCGGGCGAAGGGCCACACCGGTGGTAGCAACTGTATCTCATTGGAGGCAAACTTGCTGTAGGGCGCGTGGCGCTGGCACTCGGGACGGGGGCGCACAATGTCGTGGGCGTGCGCATCGCCGAAGGCCGTAGAAACCTTGGCGGAAAGCTTTTCGCACCAAAGCTGCGGTGCCGAGGTGGTGTGAGCACATGCCGCCGTGGATTTCGTGCGTAGCAGCTGCTTCCCCTCGGTGACTGATATGCACTTTAATAATGGAGCGCACACCCCTCTTCGGTACAAGTTGTCGTCGACCAGGTGATAGTTCCTCGCCCTGATCGCCGCCCTCTTGGCGGTGACTCCATCTTCGGCCTCATAATATCCTTTGAGCGCCGCCACTATTGGGGCACGCCAGTCCTCGCTCTGAATTGCGTTCACAAACTTGGGGGGTGCTGCTTCGTCGGCAGCGGACCTCGAGGTGGTTGTTTCATAAAAAACATCTGGTGGCAAGGCCTCAAGCAGTGCAGCTGCCTTCGCAATAGCGTCGGCCTCCTTGTTGTGATTTCTGGGGAAACTTCGCACTGTGATGCCGATGAAAAATTTTTCCATGCTTCGGACGGCTTGCAGGTACTTCATCATATCTGGGTTCTTTGCCTTGTAGGTTTTCCCAATATGGCAAGCGACAAGCTCAGAGTCCGTCAGGATGACGAGCCTCCTGGCACCTACGGCCACCGGCCTTCCGAAGGGCGAGCAACGAGCCTTCATACTCGCTACATTGTTTGTACAGGCTTGTCGTAGTTGAGCCGCGGATCATATCGGAGTTTGATGCCCGAAGGGGATTTTAAGACCGCCTGTGCCCGCCGAACCGAGGTGGCGAGACACGCCGTCACACCGGACTTCCCATACCGGCTCGTGACTACCGGTTCCCCCTTCGGCGCCGAAGGCGTCCAATCGCCTACAAAGTCGGCCGAGGACTTGAGATTTTATTGCGCCGGCGGCGACGAAGCTTATGACGTGCTCCGCCAATTCCGAGGCCCACTTGCCCATCCCGCTCGTTGACTCCTTGTTCTCGAACATGTCCCGGAGGGGGAAAGCCGTGGGTACCGAGACGTTGTGGCTGCGGAAGTAGTGCCGAAGCTTCCTTTTTGCCATCACAACCGCATATGCCATCTTTTCCATTTCGGAGTAGAGCGACTTTGAGCCACTCGAGCTTCGGAGACATAGTATATTGGAAATTGCCTCAGGACATCTGCCTCCCTGCGCTCTTCCACAAGCACCGCACTAATCGCCGTGTGTCGGTTGCTGCAATGTACAACAGCAGGTCGGCCTTCGGTGACGGCTTGGTCATGATTGCAGCATCTTCAAGATATTTCTTGAGTTCATCGAAGGCTTGCCGTCGCTGCTCCGGGCCCCATTGGAAAGCTGAGTTTGCTCGGAGGACCTTGAAAAAGGGCAGGCTTCGCTCTGCAGCTCTTGAGATAAACCGGTTCAACGAGGCGATTCTGCCGGTGAGCCTTTGGACTTCCTTTCGAGTGGCTGGGGGCCGCATCCTTCGTAGGGCCTCGATCTTTTGGGGGTTCGCCCGGATGCCCCGCTTGGAGACCATGCGGCCCAACAGCTTGCCCTCTCCGAATGCCGAAGATGCATTTCTCTGCGGGTTAAGCTTGAGGCCGTTTTGCCTCATGTTGTCGAAGGTTTCGGTTAGATCCGCAATGTGATCTTGCTCTTTCTCGCTCATAATGACGATGTCGTCGACGTACGCCGAGGCGTTGCGCCCCCACCGGGTCGCCCGGGATCGCTTCATCATGCGGTTGAAGGTGGACCCGGCGTTGCGCAAGCCTTCGGCATTCCGACGGCGAGAAGACACCGAAGGGGGTTGTAAATCCGGTTTTTGCTTCGTCCTCCCTTCGCATCCACACTTGGTGATAGCCGGAGAAGCAATCTAGGAGGCTCAACATGTCGCAGCCTTGCGACCGATCAATGATGACGTCGATCCTTGGCGAGAGGAAAGGGGTCCTTCGGGCATGCCTTGTTGAGTTCGGTGAAGTCAATGCACATTCTCATGTTGTCGTTCTTCTTCGGTACCATGACCACGTTTGCCACCCAAATGGGGTATTGTACTTCTCTCGATAATTCTTGCGTCGAGCGACTTTTGCACTTCGGCCTCCGCGGACCGACTCTATCCGCCGACATGGGCCGCCGCCTCGCAACTTCGGTTTGACTCTTGGGTCGGTATTGAGTGCATGCTCTATGACCGAGCGGTGAACGCCCGTCGGTCGACTTGGACCATGCGAAGACATCTTGGTTGTTACGAAGGAACCGCAAGAGTCGGCCTTCGTCTTCGCGCCGACCTCGCCGCCTATCATCACGGTTCGCTTGGCACATCCGCGCATAAGGGGACCGTCTTTGTGACGTCGACGCCCTTCATGCGTTCGGCTTCGGCCCCCTTCATGGACCGCCTCATTTGGGCTTCGGCCTTGTGCTCTTCGGCCGCCGGCAGCCTTCGTTGCTCTCGTCCTCATTGATGACATGGACTTGTCCGTTGTGGACCGAAGTGTTGCGCTCGGCTCTTCGGCCTCCTCCGGCCGCCGTAGATCGATATTACTCGCCGCCGTCGGTATCTTCATCGACGGATACCCTTGGTGGATAACCGCAACGAACTTGTTGATGGTGTTGCGGCCGAAGATGGCGTTGTACGGGTACGCGAAGTCCACAACATCAAATGTTATGATCTCGTTCTCATGGTGGCGTCTTGGCCGAAGGATACATTGACATCAATTTTGCCCAGGGCTTCGATTTTTTTATTGCCGAAGCCGTACGCACGGGTGCTCGCCTTCTTCGTGTCTTCCTTCTTGAACCCCATGCCGGTGAAACATTGCCGGGTCAAGATGTCCGCCGAGTCGCCGTTATCGACGAGGATCCTCCCTACGTCGTTGCCGAAGTAGTACTTCGTGTTCTTGCCGATGTTGGCTCTTATGACGAGCGGATCGTTGTGGGGGTAGTGTTGCAACCGGATGTCGGCTGCCGTAAAGGTTATGGGGACATGGGACCATGGCAGGTGAAAATACTTGCCGGAGCAAATGTGTGATACGCTTCGGTAGTAATCTTGGCGCTGCCTCTTTGTCTCATGGGTCGGCTCATTTGATCCGCCGGAGATCGCATTGATGATGTTGAGCATGCCCGTCATCCCCGAGTCGCTTGAGTCGGGGACCTCTTGCTTTGGCGGTGGTGGGGGTGGCGGTTGGGTGTGGGTGTAATGCACTTGGTGGTAGGCGGTGTGGGTTCGGCCACGACGGCACGAACACCGAAGGTTGTTGCGCGAGCGGGGAGGAGGTGGAAGCAGCTCGCGGCGCGGAAGGTGCGTATGGCCGTGGTGGGTGGAAAGCATGCGCCGAGCCGAAGGTTGGTAAGGCCGGTGGCGGTAGGGTGGTGGCGGTGGCCTTGAACCGACCCGCATTTTGGTACTTCATGACATGGTTCACGGCCATGCCTCGCCGCCTTCGCCTTCTCCTCCGCCTCCCACTCCATCTTCATCTTGATCGCCGAAGGGCACTAGTGCGTGTGGTGCCGGGCGTCAATCCCGTGGAGCCGGCAGAAACGCTCGCCTCCGCCCCTCTCGCCGGTTATGCTCGTTGCGGCTTCGGCCCCTTGCTATGTTTGTATCCGCCCTTGTGCCCGCCGCCCCCGTTCGGTTTTGGTCGGGGGGGCGCGGACACGTTGTTGATCCGGCGGTTCGCTCGCTTCGGCGGCCGGTTTTGCCATCCCTTCGGCCGGTCCCACCGGCCCCGTTGTTTCGCTTTTTGCCGCGTTTGCCGGTCGAGCCTTCGGCGGCGGCCTTTGTCGGACTTGCGGTATTCTTGCATGACTTCAAATAATTCTTGCACGGACTTCGGCTTGACCCCGTCGAGCACATCTTGGCGAGTTTCCAACCCTCGTGCCACCGACGATGGCGTCGATGATGTCGCTTTCGGACACGTTGGGCGCGCGTCGTCGTTAGTTTGACAACCCCGTGCATGTACTCTTGTAGTGATTCACGGTCCCCTTGGACACACATGTTGACGAGGTCGTTGGAGTCCGGCTCTTCGACCCGCATGCCTTTGAAGCCGGGACGGCGCCTTGTTCCGCAGCCGGAACCATGATGTAATGTACCCCTTCGGTATGTTGGCATACCAAGATCGGACTTCTCCCTTGAGCGCGAGCACGAGGGCCTTTGCCTTTGTCGTGGCGTCACCTCCGTTGGACTCAACTGCCGCTTCAAACTTCATTAAAAACTCCTTGGGATCGTAGTCCCCGTCGTACTGGGGCAAGGTGTTGGCGTTGAACCTACGAGGCCACGGCGCGCTCTCCAGCTCAACCGAGAGCGGGGACACCGGGACCACGTTGCGAAGTGGAGCGTCGTCGGGAGCGAAGTGCTCGTGCACCTGCCCCCTGTCTTGGCGGTGCCCAATGCTTTGTCCTTCGGAGGCGTCCTTTTGTCGCCTCCACCGATCCGGGCCCGAGCTTGCATGGCTGCGGGGTGAGCCGGGCGTGTTCGCGGGCCGCCGGCGCGGCATGCGCGGCGGGCGTCGGTGGCGGTGCGGGCGGCGTCGGAGCGCCTGTCGTGGCGGCGTCGCGCCGGCGATCTGGCTTTGCAGCATGGCGAGGTAGCGCTCAGCCTGCCTGATGTTGAAGTCGATGGTGTCGGAGGCGGTGTGGGGTGGAGCCGCATCCTGGTGCTGGGATGGTTGCATCTGCGAGGAGGATGGGCGCGTCTCCTCGCTCGGCTGATCCGGCACGGACTTGCCGCCGATGAGGGCCCGAATCCTTCGGAGGGCCTCGATGTCTTGCGCCGAAGCCCCCCGGCCCCTCGAGGGCCGACTTCGAACATCCCCGCAGCGGTGTGCTCTACCTCGCGCGCGCTCGGCCCGGCAGCGGTTCCCGCCGAAGGCTGGACGGCCGAAGGGGATGGGTTGGTGGGCTCCGACGCGAGTGGAGGGGTCGCCGCCCGAGCCGTCGCGGCTCGGCGCCCGCCGAACGTGTCCTAGCCATGTGGTCTTGAGATCTTCCACGAGGTGGGCGCCAAACTGTTGGTGGAAATCGGGCCCGAAGGGTGGATGCCGACACAACAGCCCCCCCGAGCTCACTCCCTTCCTTCGCCCTTTCTTGCGAGGCTCCTACTTCTACTTCTACTTGGGCGAGGAAAGGAAACGCGAGAAACTTACGAAGACGGAACAAGGAAAATACTCTCGCAAACCGAAGACCGAAGAACCGGCAAAGACCTTCGGTGCTCTCTTCTCATTACGGGGGTGTTTGTTTAATTACAAGGGGTTCACTATTTATAGGAGACCCCCGGGTATAGTCATTTGCCTCAATTACACCTTTTCCGTTCCCCGACAATCCACTTTAAACACTTTCCAAGGGTATAACAAGCAAGTCTCCGCGTCGTACGGGCCTCCGGCGTGTCTTCGTACGGCCGAAACGCCTTTACACGCGGCCGCCCTTGTCTTTGCCCCCGACCGGAGTCCTCTTTACACGTCGGCGGTGGCCACGTGTCCGAGATCGTCGGCACCTTCGGTGCCGAAGCAGCGACCCCGGACCCGGGGCGTCGGGCCTCTTTGGATGTTTCGTCCGCGCCGCCGCCGGCCCCGACGCGACGTCTTGGGCCGGCGCTCTCCGCCTGCGCCTTCCTTGGGCCCTCGTCACGGAGCCGCCGCCGTGGCACCTTCGGTGCCGGTTAGGCGCGGCCTCAACGGGTCTTCCCGCACAAAGAAACTCATAAGGCATAAGCGGCATCGGTGTTTCGTTAGTGCTCATGCGGCGAAGGGTCCTCTCGCGAGACCGAAACCGTATGCATGCCGAAGGTTCCCAGCGTGGGCGAACAAGGGCGATGCTTCCGAAGACCAACTTCCCCAACGGGCCGCACCCACCCAAGACACACCATTGGCTTGCTGACGGCAAGGAGCAAGCTCTCCGATGACCGATGAGTAATCGCCCCGCCACGTGTGGTAGTTTCTCTGTGTTCATGTAGCGAGGCCAGTAGTGCTACCTCTCGGTTTCGCACTGTTCGGTTGTTTGGTGGTGATGGGTAGTCTTTGGTTTGTTACGAGAGAAAATCTTCGATTGGGCGATTCTTTGGTGGTAGTTTGTTGTGAGAGAAATCTTCTTGGTGGTGATAAGCGAAAGCAGCGAACACGCCGTCGAATTGTTTTCCTTGATTATCATTGTACACAAAGCAATCAGCCAATCCTGACGCATCCCGGACTTAATAGGAGACACATTGTTTTTTTTTTTGCTAATCCTGATGCGTCGAAGTAGTAGGCTTTGTAAATCAGTGCCCGGCCTCCCCAGTCCCCAACCGTTCCTTCCAATGCCCGCGTCTTTGTTTTCCTGCTGCCGCGGCCGCCAAATATACAAATGGTTCGGTTGCGCACCCGCACCATCATTCATATCGGTTTTGTTTTTTTTTTGCCACCTGACATTGCTTCTCGCTACTCCAATTTTTCCTCCCTCTACCTATTCCTTTCCTGTCTCCAATAATGCCGCTCCTACTTTCTTCCAATAAAAAAAGAGAAACAATTAAAGGGAAAGGAAAATGCTCCTGCTACTCTGCTAATAATGCAACCACTGCAGGCAATACAGCTTTTGCTCCCTAATCTTTCTCACTTTCTCTCTAAACTGCCGATTGGCATTATCTTATTATCTTCACACCTGTCCCCGTCTCAAATAAAAAGGAGCAAAGGAAAGGATTGTTGTTTTTTTATAAGAGAAAAAAAAGAAGCGAAAAGATTTGCGTTTCGTTCATCTTTTCCAGGTTTCCCATGAAGGCATGAATCGAAAGATGATGACGGAAAGAAAACCCAAAGAGAGCAGCATGCACGGCGAGGCGAGGCGAGGGCGGAGCACAAACAGAGTTTGAATTTTGAAAAAAAGATTCTGTCTCTCCCTCCCATCTCAAAGGCGCCTTTCCGGGACCGTCAGATTCTTTCCTCATCGCGCCCTACCATACCATCTCTGCGGCCCTGCTTTCAGATGCCCTTCTTTCTTCACATGCCTTCTGATTCCTCTGCCTGCTTGCTTGCCATTTATTGCTAAACAAACAGGTGGAGCCCCCCATCCGTTAACTAATCCCCCATTAACACCGAGATATATCTGCTAAACTAGCAGTACTAGCAGTACTCACTGTGTGCTGCTAATTGAGTAGGGCAGGCAAGCCATGGCGCCATGCCCAGGAATGCAGGGCCGGCACATGTTCTCCATGCTACTTGCAGCTCCAAAAATGTGTGCAGTGCAGGGTGCAGCAGCCCATTGCAATGAATGCATGATTGCCGCTTCCGAAACCCTGTTAATATTGTAGTAGTAAGCACTCTTCTAATCGCGTGATTTGCAGGGCATCATCTTGTCCTCCCTTTGGAAAGGAATCCCTTCTTCCCCCCCGTTCAGTCTCAGCTCGTCTCGTCAGTGTGCTCTGCACTCCTGTCCCCTGACCCTGATGGATCGGTTCAGTCATGCGAATCGTGCTCGTGCGTGCTCGCCAGTCGCCACTTGCACGAACAAGCTCAGTGGCTTCAACTTTCAAGTTTGAAACATGCCCCCCAATTGATCCCCCTCGATCTCTTGGGTTTCCACTTTCACCACAAGGGAAGGGAAGTCTCAAGATTTTTCTCGTCGATGAAGATCGAAGAAGATAGCCCTCGGATGGGATAGATAGATATATGCTGTAGCGTGCATTGACAAGTCCGGGAAGAAAGTTAGCGGCCACCAGTTGACGGTTACGAAGGCACGTCGCTGCCGTCCCACCCCGCAACTTGCTGCCTCCCGGAGATATATGTTGCCGAGCGTGGACGGGAACCGGCACGAGAAAACGATGCCTGGAATTTGTGTCTGCGTGTGTGGGTTGGGTGGACTGTGGACCAGGCAGGCATGATTCAGACCGCTTTGCTTTCTCTGAAAATCATATCGCATCGGTTTCTGGCTTCCTGCTATTTCGAAATCTGCAGAAACCATAAAAACTTCTCAAACTTCTGCAGGTACCCACACCACACACTAGCGCTGTCAGTCAGAAAGGCTAGCACGCACGGATGGATCCGTGAAGGGAAACGAACGGCAACTGAAGTGTGACTGTGTGAGCAAGTTTTTCAGACGTGGCGCGTGGGATGTGAGCAGGATTGACTGACCGTGAACAAGTTGTGAGTGACTGGTTCAGTCCAACGACCTCCGGGTCCAAGTCCAACTGGGGCTCATACTTTTCACATCATTCCCAGCTGGGTTTTCATCCAGCCATCCCGAGACAAATCCATGTAGTACTAGTAGCTTCGAAGGAACCTTTTCTGCATTTTTCCATAAACCTTGTGTGGGTGCTAGCAACATCATCACACGCGCTGATGGAATCTCTGAAAGCAACAGGCTAGAGAAAAGAAAACAAAGCTGAGGAGTATCCTGCAATCAGTGGGAAATATCAGTGCAGGAAAGGGACAAGCCCCCAGCCCTGTTGCCGCCGTGTCAGTCTCTCTCTCCCTTTCCCCCCTCCGCATCTCCTCGGTGTTGGCTAGCAATTGGATAGAACACAAGGAACCTTCATGTCATCGCCAAGTTGTGATTAGGGCGGCCAGGAAGTGTGAAAATCGCCTTTGCTTTTGGTCATGAAACGAGTAAATTCCTTCCTGACGACGAGGGCACAAGGAAACGATGCCTACATTTCAGCCCTGAGAGCTCGTATACTACTTGTCCTGCTGACATTTGAAAGAGCCCCGATCAGGGTGAAGCCGCATTACGGCTTCGAAAACAACGGCTAACTGCCACGGCAACAGTACTCTATTCAGTATTTCACGCGAGTGACAAAACAAAGCCGTGGCTGGCTTCGCCAAGATCGATGTAGGAGGATGGATGCAACCTGCAAGTCTGCAACCGCCAATCGGCGGCTAAACCGGCTTTAGTTTAGTCGCTAATCCAGCTGGTTGGCAGCTCTGCTAGCAACACAAATCCTAGTTTATGCGCACACTGATTGACTGCCCTGTCTGCTTAAACACTGAAGCCTGCCTTGCCGTTGCCGTAGGGTCTGGGGAACGTTGAAATGGGCAGATTGGCTCTGGGCTCCAGGGTCCTTTTCACCCCCTTCTGACCTTTTGTGGAGCCTGACTGGCTGACTTCCACGCACAACAGTTTGCCCCTCGCAGCTGAACTTTCCTTCTGCCAACGACCATTCCATCGGTCAGGTACGACGAGTAGGATACTGTAGGTCGTAATTATGCTAACTCTAGCACGCATTCATCCGTCATCAGTATAGGCGTATAGCTAGGTGAGGATAAGAAGGAGAAACGGGGAGGGAGGGAATCATTCCTAGCCGTCGGTTGGGCCGTCCGCCGTCTGTCTGACGTTGATGCGGCCCTGGAACAAGGACGCGTGCTTAATTAATTCTCTTTCGCTCTTCTGCCCGTGACCGATCTCCTCAAGGAGATGGATATATTAGCGCTAAGCATCCGTGCCTGGCCAATGGGGCTTTCTTATGTGCGGTGATGATAGTAGTCGGTAAGAAGGGGAATGTCGTAGCCTACCAGAGAACTGAAATCGATTCGCCGGAGGAGAAGAATTGGAATCCGATCCGGGTCCTGGCAATGCCCTGCCTGGGGTTGGAATTTCCTGTCGCTGGCTTTTTTTATGGGCACACACTCCTGCTGCAGTCCTGCTGTGCCGCTCGTGCAGGTGCAGCTACCCTTCCGCCAATGCATTTTGCTTGCGGAGCACAGGCAGTGACGCGGAGGCAAAGATGCCCTGCTGCTTCCGAATTTCTGAAGGAAAAACCATTGAGCGCAGGAGATGAACCTGACAGCGACCTGCAGGCTAAACAACACTGATAAACGAACACGGTGATGTCGACGAGGCAATTTCACAGGATTTCACATGAGTTTCCGCCTTCGAGAAGTCAAGAAAGAAACGGCGGGTCAACTATCACAGTGTCACTTGACTTGCTGTGAGCAAAAACGTAAAACTAAAATTAAAGGCGCCTTCTTACAGCTCACCGGACACCTGACAGGATGCTACTAACAGGCAATTTCGGAAGAAGCACCTTTTGGCCTATTGCAACAAGCCAACAACAGTGAGCTCACGGGAAATTCCAGTGACTTGGCGATAAGTTCACAGAAACTTGTATGTCTTAGCGAGCGCATGTTTTGTTTGGTCATAGACTAATAACTAGCTCAAGAAAGAAACCCGCGCTTCAACTTGCACGTACTTCCCCGTCAGCTGGCCATGATCCGAGCAAAAACGGGAAAGGGGAAAAGAAGTGGAGTACTTGCGGTTCATCAGACAAACAGACATTCAGACACCTGACAAAACGATGCTACTTTGTATTTTCTAACCAACCAGGCAGCAGCGTTTGTCCCAGCTGGTCGCTACTCATTTCAGACGGCAGTGCTTCATTCCTTATATTCATCAGAGGAGATCTTCATCAATTCCATTGCCTTACTGCAAAAATCCAAATGGATGACAAGAATATCAATCACTCAACTTCCTTAACGGAACTAGTCAGTCATCTTACTGAGAAGGAAATTATTGTGGACTCGTGTTGCCTGTCGTTCCGATCCAAATCATTATCATGACAAGAGTAGATTACCAATATAATGCCGTTTTGGGGAACTGATGTTCAAAAGAGGAACAAAAAAGCAGCAGGTTACCTTAGCTCTCTCTCAATCTCCGCATTTCCAGGATCCAATTTTTGCGCATCCAGGAGAGCGTCACATGCTTGCTTATACTCCTGAACATAGCGCATCGAGGCGGATAATTAGAACAACCACAACTCAGCTAGATGTCAAGTAAATGAAGTAATGAACACAGATTGGCAAGAGCTCATAAGTGCATCCCACCTTGAGTAGCATGTGAGCTGTAGCCTGACGATAGCAAGCCTTTGCCCAGTCAGGCCGCAGAATCCTGCACCTGTAAGCGTCTGACAGGGCACCTTTGCCATCACCCAGTTTCAGTTTGCAGAGGCTCCTGTTGGAGTATAGGGTAGCATCTTGTCCATCAACACCTATCACCTACGGTCAAGGATGAAAGGTTATACAATAACATTTCCACTAGGGTTTAACACTACCTGTAGAATAATAGCCCACATTATAACAGATAAACTGTCTACAAACTAGGATTAACCAACATTGTGCGCCATGGTACATAGCTGCCTTTCAAAAAGATGAAGAAAAGTTTACATGATTACCGCAGCATGTTCTGATCTGCTAGCTGAAGCTTGTCAGATAGAATAATATGACACTCACAATTGGCCCTAGAATCTAAAAGGAGTTCATGTTGCATCCGTTCTGCTCCCGATTGTGTCTACAACCTAAATGGATTTCATGTTGAAAATGCATATGTTCTACTTCAAATAGTAACATGTGCGTCTTCAGAGCATTTTATTTACTGAGATTATTGATTCTAACTGGTCCATTACCAGATCTACTCATAACAGCACCAAGACGCACAACCATTTCAAAACAAATTAAATTCCAGCATTATCTTTACTACTTAATTACAGGAACACAATCTATTGCTTAACTGATTGAAATTACAGAAAAAACTAGTTGTTGACCAAGATAATGTTATCTTCCAATGCTTTTATTGAACCAATAGCATTTTCTAAATGGCACTCTTGTAGACAGAATAGATTACATTCTAAGGCATTGTTGGGGAGGTGCAAAAACTTACCTCAGTATAAATCTTTGATGCCGTGGCATACTCTTCCTGCCTAAATGCCTTATCTGCCAGCGATCTCATTGTACCTTTTCTTATTTTGACATGTTCTTCTTTCTAAACAATTAATACAAAAGTTGAATGTGCAACCCAGATAAAATTTTGAATTCTTGAACAAAGAGACTGTTCAGAATGATTTGCACGAGGGAGAAAAAAAAAGAAACCTGCATATTAATAGATCGGTTGCTAAGTAGGATATCTCTTCTACATGCTTATGCAGCAATCCAAGTGCACATGCTGACATCTTAAGAGCTCAAAGCCTCAAAAGAGCTTAGAGCCACTGATATTCGTCATCCATAGAAATCCAATATGTGATACTAGGAAGGGATGGGGGAAAATGGTGGTACAATACTTAGTTATATACTTCAATTTATTGATATGGATCTATGTGGAATACAGCTGAATGGCAAGGTATTAGAAGGTACAGTACCACACTTGAGCAATAAGAGAGCCAAAGGGAATCATGCAAAATTAAAGGTTCAAAATTAAGTCTCAGAATTGAGGGATAGAAAAGGGCCCCCAAAGGAGTATTACCGAAAAGCAGCCTATCTACAGCATTCAAGCAGTATTTTGTATGACAAAAGCATTCCAGCTACACATAACATACCATTGGCTTTGAATTTTCCAATTTAGCATGAGAAATTATTCCGTCAACACTCCAGTTTCTGACATTTGGAATTGGTGAGGTCAAGGGAAACAGCATTTCAACTTCTTCTCGGCAATCACGTGCTGCAGCAAGCTCAATTGGCAAATTACCCAACTACAAAGGAGGTGGGCAAATGGTTAATAGATTGAAATTATCAATGTACAATCACTTAATAGAGTGTCTTGTCCATGCGGCGTGCCAGATAAGTTGAAAAAATACCCAGTGTCAACGGAACCTTAAATAAAACAGAGTGGGATATAAAAATAAGGAGAAGATCTAGAAAAGATACACAAAACATACATCATCTGGAATATTAGGGTCAGCTCCAGCCTTTAACAGTAAGGGAATGAAGTTGGTATATCCTCCATGCCCTGTAGCAAACACTAGAGGGGACACAGCAGAACCTTTGCCATTAACATCAGCACCAGCCTGTCAAAAGGATCATACAGATGGTTTGAGTAAGCAGAATTAGAGCTAGCATAGTGGCAGTTGAACGGAGAAAGTAAAACATATACTGGCCTTGATGAGTAGCTTCATGCACTTCAATGAACGGTAAATAAGAGCACTGCTCAGTGGAGTTCCAACGCCACAGAAGATTGTGTTGGGCTGAAAGAAAGATACGAGTATTTCACCTTAGTAACTTGATGAACAAGAGGATTCAAATTCAGTCACGGAAACAGTGTAAGAGGAGCTACTGCTCTGCAATGTGTGATCTGGAATAGCATCGTCTAAACAGCCCATTTGAGTAAAATGATAAATATTATTTCTGATTCTCTCAGATGACATTACATGATAATACAATATATACTCACATCAAAAGTTATTAACAAAAAACTACTGTATAAAGGATAGGTCGATCAGGCAATCAAAACAACCCTAGTAAAATGCATATTGTCCATGTTATCCAAGTAGTTATTCAAGCAAAGCAAATTCCTATCTACCCATATTACACAATAACCTTGAAAAAACATTGAAATAAAATAAGAAGAGAGTGGGGCTGCTTACATTTGCATGATGGTCCAACAAAATCTTCACAGTCTTATCCTGCTCATTGATAGAAGCATGATAAAGTGGTGTCCCATGACCAAAGTCTACATCAACAGGTGTTCCCTTCGAAAGCAGGAACTCTGTTACTGTAGAGCTTCCTGCAGTGAATGAGAAAGGCTAAGTCACGACCAGTAAACTAGCAGCGTGCACATTGATAAGCAACCAGTAATTACTAAATTTCTGCACTACAAGTTAGCACGATAATAAAATAGCAGCATTATCTATCTTTGGAAAGTAATATATACAAAAACGAACATGTAAGAAACCTTTCCACACAAAACACCAAATATGAAAAATTGCACCAGCAGATTTCTAGTTGAAAGTACATTCATGACACTGGTGGTATCCATAAACATAAGTGTGTTTCTGTGGTGGGAGAGCAACCTGCGCACACAGCATAGTGTAGAACATTACGTCCTTGTGCATCTGCCTTCATTAGATCACCACCTTTATCAAATAAATACTTCACAGTGGAAATATCGCCAGACTGAGCAGAGGTCATAAATGGTGTCGCACCTGCAATGTAAAGGGTCGGAGCACAACAATTCAGATATCTCATATTGCGAGGTGCCAAACCTACCCATAAATTGGGGGTGGGGGTACCTTTAAGTGGCCCTTCACCTCCAACCATGTTTGGATCCCCCCCTAGTTCCTCCACCAGGTACTCGCAGACCTCCAAATGGCCCTGGCATGCCGCACAGTGCAGCACCCCAAAGCCACCCATGGTGAAGGAAAAAACTGCTGCTCGGTTGTTGTTTTGTATGCCAAGGCATTTCATACTACCTTTGGCCCAAGATAATACCAAAACAAATCAGATTGAGGGTTGGAATAGGGAAGTCAACATATGTAATGCATAATCACAAAGACACAAACAACAGCCTCACTAGTCCAAGTTGAACAACAGAAGCTAAGTGCATCAAACATTCAATGTGCGTGTGATATATCGTAAAGACTTGACCAGTGACCACAATATGACTAGAGTATCTAATGTCAACAAAAGTTCATGGCATGGGCGCATGGCGATGATCTCACAGCTAAGGTGGAGCTAAAGCGGGCAACTTTGAAATCAGAACTAGGTGAAGGAATATAACTTGGACATACACAAGCTAATCCAAAACCCCTTGAGAAGGCAAACCTCAGTGCATGATCAAATCAGGGCGGCTATTTACAGTGCCACCAAAAAGAAAGAGATTGATTTCCATAAGCACTACAAAGTAAATTTATTTTAGAAAACAGCAAGGGGTTATTCCCATTAAATTTCTATTTAGATGGTGCCACAACAAAAATTGCAGCATAACATACTGGCTGGTCTCAAAATAAAGAAGGAAAGAAGAACATTAACCATGTGGGGTATGAAACAGCTATTTAATTTTCCCCTCGAAACAGGGTCTACATTCACAAAATCTCCATGACTCAGGCACACCTCTAATCATCAGCAAAATAATCAAGAGCTACACTGTTGTTCGCTTTGTTTCTCTACTAACCGTCACTACACTACACCGATTAGGTGAATTAAGCACACGAGCATACAGGGGGCGAAATTTATACGGAATGGGTCGACGCTGCGACCGAAGTAGATGCCTTTTTTTCTTAACGGAACGAAGGGAATGTGGCTTGGCCGTACCTTTGATGCGGCCAAGATCGCCGTCCATGGCGGCCTTGAGGAGCGCGGCCTCACCTGCGCGCGCACAGACACAAAGCGAGAGGTATCTCCACGCCATCAAGATTACATTGCAGATCGCAGTTCCCACTCACGCGGGGAGAGGGCAGTGACAGTAGAGATGGAAGGGAAGGGGAGTATGAGCACGGGGCTTACTGTCGCCGTCGCTGGTGAAGCTGCGGTAGACGAAGGGCGCCGCCCCCTTGTCCATGGCTCGCCTCGCTTCGCCGCCTCCGCGACCTCGCCCCCGGGCCTCCGTCCCTCGCGCTTGTCCGTCCGGGTGATGATGAGGAGGAGAAAGCTTCGAGAGAGGAAGGAGACGGAGAAAACCGCTCTGCGCTGCGCCGGGTGGAGTGGGGTTTTGCGCTCCTCTTGTCCTGGGCTTCCTGATCAGGCCAGCGGCCTTCGCCTCGCTTTTGGTGGTGCTGCTGGGTGGAGGTGGACAGGTTGTTGGTGCGCCAGGCGCAGTGGCGGCCGCGCGCCTACTCCCTGGTGTACCAACACCGGGTGCACGGGGGTCGTCCTCTGTAGTACCGGGGTGGAGGACGTCAGCGGCTCAGCGCGCAGAACCCAGGCGCCGGCCAGACCTCTTCTCTCCTCCTGCTAGCATTCATTCCTCCCGCTAGCTTCACTCGCCGCCGTGGGGTGGTGCACCATGACATGAATGGCCCACCAGGCGTTGGGAGCCACCGGCAGCGAGTGACAGGGAGGCGTGTTGGTGGGTGGTGCAGCGGAGAAGCGCAGCAGAGGTTGCTTGCGCGGTGCGGAAGTCCAGAGCCGAGAGCGCGAGCGCCAGTGGACGCGCGACGCGTGACGGTCAAGGGCGAGGACCGGTCAAAAGAAAAGCTGTTGCACCGCGGTCATGGTGAGCACAGATTTGACGAGGCAAACGAGAGCGGAAGAGCTTGGCTCATACAGTTGTGGGTCTTGTAGTCCAATGGTAGTACTGTGCAGTGGAACGCTACCCACCAGGGTTTAAATCCTGGTGCTCACACTTTTTTCTGGATTTTCCGACGAGGCGACATTGGTGACTTCGGGAATCTCCAAATCCGCCGGTGCTTAGTCCTTCGGAGGTGCTCATAGGGGTAGGATTTGCGTACGTGTATTCATAGGGGTGAGTGTGCGTGCGTGTTGTGAGCGTCTGCGTTGTACTGTGTCATTCTTAAAAAAAAGAGCTTAGCTTATCCAGACTTTAACTTATTTCGACTTAGTTTGAACTTTTTTCTCACATAATAGTATTCGTTCTACCAGCCGAATGACTAGATGAGTTGTACAATGGATTATCATTATATATCAATTTCCTATTACCATTTGAATTTATCTTGATTTTGTTATTTGTCAGACTTGATAAATATATAGAGTTGTTGATTACTGCAAATTATGAGATGAACGTACGTTTCCAATACAAACTTGAATAGGAGTAATCTCACCACACTTCAAATTAGTGGTGAGTGCAATGATATGTAATTTGATGAGCCAAACATAGTCGGGGGAGAGTTAAGACTGCAACTAAACATTCGCGTATTTTTAACACTTACCTAGCTAGGCAATAGGCCCGAGCATTTTTAGCCCGGCCCGCAACAGGCCCGCCTACGAACCTTATTGGGCGGGCGTGGGCAGAGATCTTGAAGCCGTGAAATTTGTTTTTGGCCCGAGCATGGCCCGAAATGCGTTTTTAGTTATTTTACACTATAAAATGTGCGGGCGGCCCGCCCCAAGCCCAGGCCCGACCCGAGCGCCACCCGAAAACTGAGGCCCGACACATCCCATGGGACGTGCATGGACAGGATTTTCTCAACCCGAAAACCTCGGGTTTTTTCCGACCTGGGCCGACCCGTGGAATGCTCAGGTCAACTAGGCAATCTTGCAAGCAATTGTCCTATTCGTCTGGATTATCAGCCATCAGTCGATATTACTTTTCTCTATGAACAAATTTGCACCAATTACCAGCCACCAACTAGCTATTGATATTTGTATCTTAGAATAACTCAGCACCAGCCACCAGCCGAGCGAGCAATAGAGTTTCTAGAGCAAGTGCACCAGTTTGGCATAAAACTCTGCTCTAACATTGCTAGGAGAGATTTTGGTAGAGATGTACCTGTATGCCCTCTAGAACAGAGGCACTGCAACCGTCGGGAGAACGTCGGGAAGGTCGTGCCACGGGGACGGCCTCGGCCTCCGCTTGTCGGCCACGACTCGTCGCGCGCGCCGGGGTGGTCATGTCGGCCTCGCCCCGCCATCGCCGCCGGGAAGGCCGGAGATGGAGGTAGAGGCCGCGGGCGCCATTGGTGAGCTCCTCCCTCGGTCGCGAGCGCCACGCACAAGCCTAGCAAGGTCCTCCCTCGGTCGCGGGCGTCACGCGCAGGCCCGCTAGTTCCCCGACTCCGGATGTTGTGTTGACCTGGCGAGCTATGCCTCTAGCCCCAGCTCGCAGAGGAAGCGGAGCTCCGCTACTCGCCCCTGCTCGCAGAGGAAGGGGAGCCCGCCACCCGCCCCTGCTTGCAGAGGAAGGGGAGCTGCACACACCCGCCATTGCGCTCCACCCTGTTCATGGAGGCAGGTGCGGATGGATAAGGTTGGGAGGGGGAAAAGACTGACATGTGAGACGATGGAAAGTTTAGTTTTAGAGAGGCTGTTAAATCATTTCATATAAAATTATAAAGTCTTCTATTTTTATAAACTAAACCTTCGAATTTAATTAACAACTAAACCTCCGAATTTAATTAACAAAACAAAGAAACTGTTTTTTTTGAAAAAAGAAAAGAAACTGTTTGAGTTAGCTCTTATCTTGCACTCACGGGGCGTGCATCGTGCATTCGTGCTTCCGAAACAATAGACTACTAGTACATCCAAACCGTTTCCATGCATCATCACGCAAGCCAAGCCAAACCAAAGCCAGCCACCACGCCGGCCCGTCGTCGCACTCCCCCGCGGCCCCGCGACCGAGGTGGAAAGGAAGGAGACCCCGACCCGGGCACCCGGCGACCCGACCCATCCGCCCGCCGTGTGCCGCGCCCGGCGGCTCGTACCACATCGCCTTCAGGCTTCAGCGTATATAAGCCAGCACGGAAGCACGCCCGCCGCCTCGCCTCCCTATCTCCTCCTCCTCCCGGCCAACCTCCCCGTGTGTCCGTCCCGTACCCGCGGGCGGTTGTTGGAGATGGGCGCATGATTCACCACCACCGCCCCGATCCCCACCACCTCCCCACCTTCTAAACCCTCGCGCACGCAACCCAAAACCCCACCGATGGCCGCCGCGGAAGCCGCCGAGGCCGTTGTCGCGCAAATGCCGGCTGCCGACCCGCTGCCGATTGCAGCGGGCGCGGTCTTGGAGCCGCCGCCGGTTGCCGCGGGCGCGGTCGTAGAGCCGCCGCCGGTTGCCGCGGACGCGGTCGTCCTCGTCGCGCCGCCGCCGCCTGTTGCCGCGAGCGCGGACGTCGTGGACACCTTCGTCGCGCCGCCGCCGGTTGCCGCGGACGCCGCCGTCGCGCCGCCCCCTACCGTCGCGGACGCCGTTGAGACCGTCGGCACGCCGCCGCCCTCCGCCGCCGCGCCGATACCGGTCGTTCCTTCTCCTCCGCCGCCTCCGGAGCAAAAAGTAGTGACGCTCGCGCTTTATTTGCCCCCCCCAACCGCTTGACTGTATTCCTCGATCGTGTGTGCATGTGTTGATTTTCTGTGCGATCGCTGGGGTTCCGGGCTATTTTGCTGTATTTAGTTTAGTGCGCGCCTTGCTGGGTAGGTTAGGTCACCTTTGCTCCGTATCCGTGCGGTTGTCCTGCTCCCTTCCTCTAAGGACACCTTATATCGCTAGCGCTTAATCGAGGATGTGTTGTTGCTAGGAGATGAACCCTGGTTGGTAATTCGCGTTGTCTTGCAGCGGTTGTTCCTAGCTATGCGGACGCATTTAGTTTAGATTGGTATTACTGTTGCTCGCAGGTTCCACAACCGACTAACGGAGCAACACCTTTCTCATTTTCTTTTTCTTTTTTTTTAGAATAGACACCTTTCTCATTTACTGAAGCGTTTGATTTTTATAGCTGGTTCAAACTCTTGATTTGGTGCTTTGCGCTGATCATCCTAGCATACAAATTTGTTAGGGCCACCAAGTACGCTGCATTGTACTGCCTTTCACTATGCAAAGCAATGGATCTTGTTTTGTCATCGTGTCACCATATCTTTCAGTACAGTTTGTTGATCTCACCATCCCGAGGTTGTGTTCTTTCTAGATTCAATCTGTGATGGATGGTGGAGAAGAGGCTTTGCCAAGTGAAATCCTCAAGGTATTATCTCTAGAACCCACAGTGTTGGATGTGATTGATCAATTAAACCATCCTCTTGTTGCTAATTCTGTTGGATCATTGCTAAATTGCTAATTTGATTAATTGATGACTGGTCTGGTACTCGCAGGTTATTGAAAGCATTGAGGTTCGGCTCCCTTCTCTTGCTGATGATGAGAAGCCCTGTGACATGGTAGCTTTACTCATCTGTTTCTAAATCTATGTGTATGGGTGTCTAATGATTAAATTGTCAATGAATCTCCCAGATTTGCCATTTTGTCGTGTAGATTGGTTATGCCAAGTTGTATGTGTTGCTTGCAGTTTCTTTAGGATCTATACTTCTACAGGTTCAGCAAGTCATTGCCTAACTTGATTAAACTTTATTTCCATGTCTCGGCGTGCTTGTTTGTGACAGAACTGTTTCATATCGTGATGAACCTTAGCATGAGTGATTATTGCATTCTGAACTAAAAATGATTTCATTTACTACCAAAGTTTCCGTTTCATGTTTAAAATTTGTTTGTGAATTGTGATATGGTTTGTGAAGCATCTATAAGAGAAAATGTTGCATTGTAGTATGCCATTAAATTGGGAATTTTGATTATCATGCTTATCTGTAGTATTTAGGATTAGACAATTACTTACATGCAGGATTTGCCTGATTATTTGGTCCCTCATTCTTAGGTTACTGATGTGAAGGAAAATGAAACTATTCCGTTGGCGTTACCTTCAAGTGATAGTGAATCCTATCCTACAGTAATTCTTTTCAAACTTATTTCTGTGGTATGTACAGGTTCTGGTTCCCTAGTTTATCTCTGGTTTTCTCACCATTTTCGTTTATTATTTATACCATCCAGAAGAAGCCAGAAGAGACTGTTCAGCCTTTGGGGCATTTACTGGTGGAGGAGCAGCTAGCCATGGTACCGCTGATTATCATGTCATCCCTTCTTGAGATCATCACAACTGCGGCCATCTACTTCTGCCTCATCTGTGAACTTATTATCTCCTTTAACTTCTATTCTTTTCTTTTCCTTGCTTCATTACCTAGGTTGTTTCTGACAACAACAGCAAAGAAAGTGACAAACAAGTACCAACACAACCATGCCTTTCAAGCCAACAGCAAATACCTATGGTGATAGTCATTTCTGTGCAGCAAATTCCTCAAAATATAACACTAGTTCCTTGTAATGAATCACTTTTACCTTCTTAAGCATGCTGTGTTCTTTAACCCCTATTTTTTGTCCTCAGTTGGGTGATGCTGTAAACGAAGAAAATCAGGATGTTTCTTCTATGAGTTCCAGTGTGGTTTTAATAGACAACCGCCCACCTCAAGCTACTAACTCTTCGGTGCGTAAGTAGAAAACATGACAATGTTTTTCATGTTACTTGGAATTATTCTTCTCTACATTTTATAACTCTGCCAGATTCTGGTACTAACCCCTATATTTTTGTCCTCAGTCGGGTGATGCTGTAAACGAAGAAAATCAGGATGTTTCTTCTATGAGTTCCAGTATGGTTTTAATAGACAACCGCCCACCTCAAGCTACTAACTCTTCGGTGCGTAAGTAGAAAACATGACAATGTTTTTCATGTTATACTTGGAATATTCTTCTCTATATTTTATAACTCTGCCAGATTCTGGTTTTCATTAGGAGCTGGTTACAATTCTCAATGCCTTTCATGAGTTGCTATTGTAGATTCATATTTGTGCATTAGCCAAATACTCACACCTTGATACCTTGCAGTATAATACTTGTGCTGCCCAAAGTCTTTCATGATTGGCCCTACACCCCGCACTTGTCTCTGCTGCTATTTATGATCTTTGTTAAAAAATCTACTTCTTTGCCTTACAGTTCTATTTTGAATTTTAATTCTTTGCTTAGAATTCATTATCTACTTAATTTCCTTGCCAACTGGGACTTTTTTGATGGTCAGTCCTGTTGCACTACATCGTCTAGTTGTTCCTTGAACAAAGCTGCATGATTACTTTTATTAAGCAACAGTATGCTTTTGTTTCTTGCATTCATAACTTTCACTCACGAGGTTACGGTACAAAGAGGGATTTATCTCATCATTGTCGTCCCTGGTTACGTCTGGAAGAATCACCCTCTCTCAAACACACAGGAGAACTACATGCCATTGTATTGATAGAAATGGTCCCAGTGCGTGCCGATTCCACGGCTGGTGTTATTTTTTTTTTGTTACATTCATGCTTGCATTGTGGACATAAATTTATTTCTTCCAATGATCAGATTGAGCTCCACTCTGAATACTTGTTCTTCAATCTTTGGGGCAAGGACACTGCATTTGCATGGACGCATGCACAGGCTAATGCCATTAAAATGCTTCTTTTCCATTCGTTCTACAGGGCACTGATGACCGTTCTGATGATTCTCCAATGAACTCTAATGACGATAATGATCACAGTGATGGTGGTTACTGTTATGATACAATAAGTGGCTGGGATGACCCCTGTTATCATCATCATCGATTTTTCCTTGGAAGAGAGCGAAGATATCATAGATATCCATATATTCGTGGCACTAGAAGAGACCCTTGGTATCATGATTACCAACGTCTCTTTGGTGTGGAAGCATTCAATCCCATGGTAATCCTCTATGTTAACTTTGTATATGTAACTATCTGTATACATAAGAAGTTATTGTCTTAGCATCTCAGAGAAAGTTTGCAATTTTAACCTTCATGGCTATTTGCAGCTTTCCGACTTTAGATTAGACTGCAAATTTCATTGTTTATATTGTGATACTTTGATATCCTGCTTGGATTGTTTGATTTCCATAAATTTACTTCTCTTTCCTGCCACAGGCTTGTCGTGATACTGAGCCTTGGAGTCATTGGTCCTCTCCAGAGCCAGGTTGTGGGAAGAAAAGATACAATGTGGTAAGCTAAATTTATGCTGCTGTTTCATCGTAATGCAGCTATACCTCTTGAAATCAAGTTCCAAGTTTCTATACCGATTTGTGTTGCTTGCACAGGGTGCTGGACTATTCAATCCTCATTGGTGGACATGTTTTCTTAATTGCATCCTCCAATGTATGGTTCACACCGTTCCTCTCGTGTTGAAGCTTCGGAAAGCTGATCACCCAGATCCATGTCCTCGTAAGGAATCTAGCTCAATCAGTATGACATTGTTCTGCATCATCTTCTCCATTCTTACCTGCTTTTGTGATTTGAATAATTCCATAGGTGCTTCTATCGGATTCTGCTGTTTCTGCTCCCTAAAACTGCATGCTGATGAATCTATCAGACTTTCTGGAAGTGCATTCTTCCCTGAGAGATTTGTAAATCACCTGAAATGTATGTTTGTTCCACTAAACTTCTATTTTGAAGTAGCTATGGTATTATGTGCAGCAGAACTGGTACTCTTGTTATTAGAAACTTGAGGCATCTAGAACTACTTGAAATGCACGACTCAGTAGTACTTAACAGGATAGTGATAGTTTACACTGAACCTAGTTCTTCACATGTTATCTGTAGCAATTTCATCAAAGTTTGAGAGTGGAGTACAACAAGATGCGCAGGAGTTCTATTCTGACTTGCTTGAAAAATTGGATGAGTCATGTGTCGCTCCCAGGTCGTCACAGGAACCCTCTTCAACTGAAGAAGGGGGCATTGCAAAAGAAATATTTGGAGGCCGCCTAAAAAGCCAGGTAAAGACATGTGAACTTAGCTTCGCCACTTGGATCTCGATGACCCCTTACTGTTACTTATTTCCCTTTTTTGCTTTTTACTCAGCTGCGATGCCCAGGGTGCAACCGTTGCTCAGACAAATCTGAGCCTTTTCTTGATCTTAGCTTGGAGGTGGTGGAGAGTCTGATGGATGCGTTGCATTCTTTTACAAAAGTTGAATTGATTGAAGACTTCATGTGTGATGGATGCAATTCTCGTGTGAACATGGAAAAGCACTTGAAGGTAGAGCAGGCGCCTGAAGTTCTTGTAATCCATCTGAAGAGGTTTACTAATTCCGGGGGTAAAATTTCGGACATGGTCAAGTACCCGTTAGAGCTGGATATAAACTCCTTCATGAGCTCCTTGGATGATGTGAGTTCCAGATTCTTGTAGTTTGATTTTAATCCCAACCATTCCGCTCATGTGTATTGCTGTTTTGTTGCAGACACCACAAAAATATGATCTATATGGAGTTGTAGTACACCATGGCATATATGGCAGGGGTCACTATGTTTGTTATATTCGGTCATCTGAAGATGATTGGTATGAATTCAATGATGATAAGGCAAGATAATCTATCTTCTGTAGTAACTGATTGTTTTCTTCTCTGAGAAGTTCAGTTGTACAGTTCTTTTTTTCTTGAACACGCAGAAGAGCTGCATATCATTTAGTTGCATGGTTCTGACCTTTTAGCTGTGCAGGTATCCAGGTGTTTTGAGGCTCGTGTTTTGGACAATGCAGCATATCTTCTTTTCTATGTGAAGCAAGGTTCTTCCCCTTGGTTCTCTACCTTGCTTGAGAAAGAAGACAAGTTTCCACAGGATGGTTCAGTAAGCTTGGCAGACCAAGGTACCAGTGAATTTGCTCTCGTCAACAAAGATGAGTCAACATTTTCTCATAGGCGAGATAATTTAGGTTACTGCTTGGTTGGACCAGCAGAGGAGAACGGAAACAGGCCTACTTTGCCGGAATTCTCTCAGGGTATACACCAGAATGGTAATGACAATACCTTGTCAGATTTAGCAGACAAACTGGCAGAAGGTTGCTGCTTGGGTGGAATGTCAGGAAGAACACAAGAATCGAGCTGCCTTACTGGGTCAACTTATAAGAATGGCCATGCTGATAGGTTTTTGGAGCCATGGGAGAAGGAAGATGTCAGCCTAAGGGACTCACTGGACACAAATGAAGTAAACACAAGCACTCATGAATCTTCAGAAATTGATCCCACAGTCACAGTGGGAGGTTCACCGCCGAAGATCTGCAGCTTACTCCAAGTGTCACATAAATATGATGACATGCCATGGGAGAAGGAAGATGTCATCCCAAGGGGAACACTGGACATGAAGGAAATGAACCCAAGCACACATGGATATTCAGAAGTTGATCCTGTAGTAACACCGGGAGGTTCACTGCCAAAGGGTGAGAACATCTGCAGCTTACTCCAACTGTCACATAAAGACGATGACAAGTCCTGGGAGAAGGAAGATGTCAGCCCAAGGGAATCACTGGACACGAAGGAACTGAACCCACATGAATCTTCAGAAGTTGATCCTTCAGTCAGACAGGGAGGTTCACCAAAGAGTGAGAACATCTGGAGCTTACTCCAACTGTCACATAAATATGACGGCAAGCCATGTGAGAAGGAAGATGTCAGCCCAAGCACACATGAATTTTCAGAAGTTGATCCACTGGACACGAAGGAACTGAACCCAAGCACACATGAATTTTCAGAAGTTGATCCTGCAGTTACACAGGAAGGTTCATCACCAAAGAGTGAGAACATCTGCAGCTTACCCCAACTGTCCCATAAATGTGGCAACGACTGCGATAGCAGGAATTTCTCCTCCCAGGGTAAGTGATCACATTGCTCAGTCAACAGAAATGATTTGATACACTAATACAAAATATCCACAGTATTAAGGCTGATTGTTACTTTCTAGAGAAAAAAAAAGCTATGTTATTGGTAGACTTACTGGTCTTATCTTTTTGTTTTTATAGAAGATGAAACCGGGGGTTGTTCTGGAGCACAATCTATGGGGATGTGCACCTCAGAGAACGAAACAGTAGAGTCCGAGTCCAAGTCCAACCATGAAATCAGGGGCAGCAAGGATGGTGCTACTAAGGGCAAGTGCAATCAGCACTAGTGAGTTAGCTGAGTCCATTCACATAGAGTAGGCGCCTCTTGTAATTCAGCCACTCACTGCTACGTGTACCCTGCTTTTTTTTGTTTCTCCTGAAACCTGAAACCTTAAGCGCACAAAAATAGGAAGAATAATTCGTGAAACAGAATTGCTGCTACCAATTTACTATGAACTTACAGATGCGTGCCCACACCTTTGTATTACTCGTACTCCTTGATTTTATATGGTTAAGGACATTCTACCTTTTTACATAGCACGTCTGAGTTTTATGATCAATTTGCCATTAGCTTTTGACATTCTACCTTTTTGCATGACGCGCCTATTTAAAGACATTACTATTGTGCTTGTGTGGTTTGCAGGCTGCCGCGATGAGGGGGGCAACGGAGGGTGCACGAGTGAGAAGCGGAAGAGGCTCTCGTGCGCGGATACAGATGGAGGTGGGAGGACGAAGCTCCGCGCCGTGGCAAGGAACTTCGATATGTGCAGGCGGAGAGCGTTGGCGGCTGCAGGAAAATGAAGGGTGATGACGACGGCAACTAACGGGGTTCGGGAGCTTTGCTGCTCCTTCACTGCACCACTCCGCTCTTCTGTACAGCACGGATAGATAGGCAGTCAGAACCGCGCGCAGCCGTAGCAGTTAATAATTTGAACACATAGGTCATCACTCGTGACCTCAATCGAAACAGGATTTGTCTTTAATCACCTGGCCCTTCCGCCCCTTGGGTATGGTTTTGATTACTAGTGGAGATGTAATTAGCGTCGCGACTGTCTTTTTTTTCCAGAGACCCGTCACGGCGTCACCGATGCATATATACTCCCTCCGTATCGCAATTAGAAGACGTTTAGGACAACGACACGGTCTTCATAGTATAACTTTGACTTCTATTTCTAAAGTTATATGTACATTTTTATGAAAATAGTTTTCAAGACAAATATATTAGTATAACTTTGACCCAAACATTGTCTTCTAATTGCAAATACGGAATGTTTGACCCAAACATTGTCTTCTAATTGCAAATACGGAGGGAGTAATTACATATTCGTGAGAAGGATCATGATGAGAGCCCAAGGTCGACAACTGCATAGCTACTCGTTCTGTACTAAAGTATAGGCTTAAACTTTTTCAATGTAAATACTTCCATTTTCCACTACAACGATGGAGTCTAGAAACATAAAAACGATGTTAATAGATCTGTTGTTAAACAAACTATCATAATATGCAATCTTTCCTATTTGAAACAAATTGCTTTTACTGATATTGTTGGTTAAAATTTAAAAATGATTTTGAAAAAAATCTAAACATAGCTATATTCTGAGACAGAGAGAGTAATAAGTTAACACTTTAATTGCTAATAAAATTGGTAGATGGAGATGCAAACAATGGTTGCTAATAAACCTACTAAACATTATTAGCACCCTCCATCAAACATTCAAACATTGTAATGTTTGACTAAAAAATTTACGAGACATTCAAACATTGTAATGTTTGACTAAAAAAGTTACTACTAGTTTTTCTTTTCATAATGCAAACTTTATAGGGTTGGATTCATAATCAAATATACATTATCATAATTATAAAAGTACAACTAGAAGTAATATAATATAAGAGGTTTTTTTACGATACTTCAAGTATAGGTAGTATTTTTTTAGGATCAGTACTCCCTCCTTTCTTGTTTATAAGGTGCGGGCGGACACGACACGGTCTTCCAAACTATACTTTGACCACTAGTTCCTCTTATATTATTTTATTTGTAGTCATGAACGTATAATCATTAGAAACTACATTTGAATACAAATTCAACCATGTCAAATTTACATTACAAAACAAAAAATATGATGAGTAAATTAGTAGTCAAAGATTGTAAAGTTCGAATCTCGTTATACGTGCGTGCCTTACAAACGAGAAGGGAGGGAGTACTAGGTAGTATTTTTTAAAATAGTAATAGAGGTAGTATTTGAAACCAAACCTCCCTCGCACACCTCACGGCCCAAAGCCCACAACAATACACATCACGACCCTCCTTGCCTTAGACTATCTCCAGCGGCTTCTGCAACCGGGGGCAATTCTTCATTTTGCACACGCAAAGGCTACTGTATCCAGTCCAGCAGTAGCCCCAAAGGCTGCTGCAAAATGTAGCACGCCACTCGCTCACGCGCAATCCCGGGGAAAAAGACGCTTTCTCTCTCCTTTCTTCACCTTCACCTCTCCAACTGAAACCCCGGCCGCCTCGTCGCGCACGCCCGCCCCCTCCTCTCTTCCTCCTTCTGCTCAGCGGCGGCGGCTAGGCACAAGCACACCCCCTCCTCCCTTCCTCACCGGATCTCCGCCCGCCGAGGGCCCGCAGGAGAAGGACGTCGGCGGCGGCGCTCCATCCGGTGCGGGGTCAACACCTCGACTCCGCCGTGAATCCGCCACCACCGGCGCGTGAGGAGGCGGCCCGAGGAGCGGGGGCGGGGCGGCCTCAATCCGCGCGGGAGCGAGGGAGGAGCTCCCCGCGCGACCGGGGCCAACGCCGCCGCACGGCTCGCCTCCGCTCCTCCGACAAGCGGAGCGAGGGGCACGAGTCGAGGGCGGAGCAGGGGTGCGAGTCGACGTTCGGTCTCCGCCACCCACCCCCCCCCCGCCGCGCGGCGGCGCGCATCCCGGCGGGAGGACGCGTTGCCGCGGGGGAGGAGGTCGCGCCGCCGCGGTGGACCGGCCTTCCCCATCCTCGCCGGCGCGCACGGTCGCGGCTAGTACCCATCCTCGTCGGCGCGAGCACGACGAGGTCACGAGGAGGCCGCCCGGGGCGGAGACGACGTGGAGGCCCCCTGGGCGGGGACGACGAGGCAGGGGACAACGAGGCCGCCTGGGCGGGGACGACGAGGCAGGGCCAACCTTCCCCGACTGTGCCGCCTTCTCCCCCGGCGAGCAGGGCCTCCACCCTGCCTCTCCCGCTCCTCGGACCGCACGGACTTCTCCGACTGCTCGTGGGAGCACACCTGCCGGTAATTGCGCGAAGGGGATGGGGAAGACTGCTGGAGTTCCTCATCTTTTGCAGCAGGGCATGCCCCTCTCTGCTGCTGCATATTCATCTGTTTTGCAGATGCGCGAAGGGCATCTGCTAGAGATAGTCTTATCCGCTCAAATCACGCACCGGCGGCGCAGTGTTGAAGACTATGCATGTTCAGGTTGTTCGGCTGGCATATCTCGGCTTATCCCGGCTTATCTTGACTTATTTCCTCTCATAGAATACTATTCATTCTACCAGCCGAGCACTATTCATTCTACCAGCCGAACACCCTCGTTGTTTTTATCCATTGTTCATATTCAAATCTGCATCCCAGTGGATAATAATTATTTGGATTCGGTACGAAGAAGAGTGGATTTGTCCGTACCTTTCCCCGGTGGCAGGCTTACTCAAGCCTGGCAACAACGACGCCGGCGGACCGCGGACGGATGCCCCATCCGCAGCTACGCAGCAAAGGTCTACCTCCCGGCTTCAGGATCCGACGAATCCGCGACGACGCACGGCGCTCAGCAAGCGACACCATCACGGAGCGGCGCCCCGGCGGAGCAGTTGCGCTAGGTGCTCGGACGCTCGATGCTCGGGAAGCCTGGGGGACACCGATCACCCCTGCGTAGACGGATAGGGTGCGTACAAAGCATCTTCTTCCTTTTACAGAAAACAAGCAGAAGCAGTGGAGCCAAGCTGCCGCCGAGGAGATGGCCATGCCCACCTTCCACCTCGCTCCCAGCCTGCCACCGGCCTCCCGCCTCTGCTTCGGTTCCTCACCTCATCTCCCTCTCTTTTTCTCCCTTCCTCTCTCGATGGTGGATCTGCGCTGACTGACTGCCCGCGTGTGTGCGCCATTCCGGCAGGTACGATGACGATGGGGGAGCAGAGCGCGGCTCCGAACTCACTGCGCCTCCTCGACGCCGCCTTCGACGCTGGAGTCAACTTCTTCGACTCCGCCGAGATGTACCCGGTCCCACAGCGCAGTGAGACCAACGGGCGCAGCGAGGAGATCCTCGGGCGCTGGCTGCGGGCCCGTCGGTCAACGCTTCCCATTCTCCTTCTGGCTGCTGCGAGTTGCTATGCGTTCAAACTTGCTCGTGCTGTCTGTGTGGCAGCCGCACTGAACTGAACTTTACTTTGCGTTGCGTTGGGAGAAGCATAGGTCGCCGGACCGTCCGGCCAGATGACGTGGATCCGCGGCGGGCCGACGTCTCTCGATTCACAGAACATTACGGTGGCAATTGATGATAGGTGATTAACGAGACACTTCTGTGCATTTCTGCTACAAAGTTCATTCTCTGTTCTTGTCCTCCGATGCTTTTTTTTTTCTCGGGGCTACTATTAATTTATAATTCTGACAACATAGGACTGTGTATTACACGCCCTGTTCGTTTTGGCTTTATCACCACCAACAACATTACTTTTCTCTCGAACAAACCAAACCACTAAAGAACAACCAATGCGGATTTTCTCTCACAACAAATCATCACCAGCCATCAGCCACCAGCCAAACGAACAGGGTATGTCTCTTGTTCTTCTTGTTCAGTTTGCGCAGGCTGGGTGTGGATGTATAGGTTGGGTGTGGATTACATCGACCTCTACCAGATACACTAGCCCGATAGGTTTCTTAGCTTGCGCTCTTACCTCCAACCTTTATGCTTATTGTTTTCTCTGCACCCTGTAGTCTTACTTATAGATTTAGGATCTACTAGGTGCGGATCTACTCGGGTAAAACCTTTCACTGTGTGTGTATACGAAAGATGTGATGCATGAACAGAGAGAGAGAGGAGGGGAGAGGTGCATACCATCACCGGCAGGGGCGCTGCCGGAACCGCTTGCCATGTAGGAGATCTGCGCGAGGGCAGCGACGCGAAGCCCGATCTGCGATAGGGCAGCGACGGTCGATGGAGTGGCGGCGGCGGCGGCGCTTCCCGTCACTCCTGCGCTTCCCTGTAGATCGGCTAGGGATTGTAGGTGGGGTGAGTGGCTGGCGGCGAACCTCGTACCTCGAGCCAGTGGCCCCCACCTCCTTTATATAGCGCAGTGTGACAGGGGCCCGCCAACCAATCTAGGGTTGGGCTCCCCCGATCAGGGCGCGAGACTAAGGGGCCCAGTGGGCCGTTGGGCCCACTGATGAGATCATTCTAACATTCCCCCCTTGATCTCATCATATACTTTTAACTTTAACTTTTCCACTTTATTCGTTCCATCACAGATAGGTACATAGAGCATGCTTCATCGTCACGGCTCGATTGCCGATAGACTCAAACAACCACAACATACTTCTCCGTTCTGGAATAAATTCTATTTACTTTGGGCCACTTCATAATCCAGGATTTATAGGCTTTCCCTTAACCCCATGCCGGCTAAGTGTTTCTGGAACACATTGGATGGTAAGCCTTTCGTGAGCGGATCCGCAACCATATCCTTTGTCCCTATATGCTCGAGACTTATGGTTTTATCCCGGATTCTATCCTTCACAACATAAAACTTTACCTCAATAGGTTTGGAAGCATTGCTCGACTTGTTGTTGTGAGCATAGTATACCTTTGGTCGATTGTCGCAAAGACATCTTTAGTGGTTTATGAATACAATCTACCACTCTCAAGTCGGGTACAAATTTCTTTAACCATATCACCCGTCCAATAGTATCATGACATGCTATAAACTCGCGTGCATCGTGGATGATGCAACTAACTTTTGTTTGGAGCTTCTACACGAAATAGCTCCCCCTGCGAGAGTGAACAAATATCCAGACGTGGATTTTCTTCCATCTTTATCTCCCGCATAGTCAGCATCTGAATACCCCTTTATCTCTAGGCAGTCAGAGCTTCTGTATGTTAGCATGTAATGCTTTGTGCCTTGCACATAACGCATTGCTTTCTTTGCCATCTTCCAGGCTCTAATGCTTTGTGCCTTGCACATAACGCATTGCTTTCTTTGCCATCTTCCAGGCTCTATGCCTGGATTATCTTGATATCTACCGAGCACTCCGGTGATAAACGCTAAATCAGGGCGAGTGCACACTTGTGCATACTGTAAACTTCCAACAGCTGAAGCATACGGTACCGCTTTCATTTGATCGCGCTCATATTGATTCCTGGGACAGTGGAATTCTCCAAAACTATCGCCCTTTACTATAGGAGCAGGTGTTGCTTTACTCGTATGCATATTGTACTTTTCCAAATATGCCTCTTGAGATAATCCTAAAACCCCATTCTTTCTATCTCGATGAATTTCTATGCCTAAAACATAAGAGGCTTCACCAAGATCTTTCATATCGAAATTCGAGGACAAAAACTTCTTTGTTTCTCGTAGCATGTTGACATCATTGCTAGCAAGCAAAATATCATCCACATACAAGATTAGGAAAACATATTTCCCACTTTTAAACTTTGCATAAACGCAGTTGTCCTCTATATTCGGTTCAAACCCAAATCTTTTAATTGTATCATCAAACTTTAGATTCCACTGTCTGGATGCTTGCTTTAATCCATAAATGGATTTCTTTAAGCGGCATCCCATATGTTCTTTTCCGTTTACAATAAAATCTTTCGGTTGTTTCATGTAAACGTCTTCTTCCAAATCTCCATTTAGAAAAGCTGTCTTTACATCCATCTGATGCAACTCTAAATTAAAATGTGCCACTAATGCCATAATTATTCTGAAGGAATCTTTACATGAGACTGGAGAAAATGTCTCATTGTAATCTACTCCTTCTATCGGTGTATAGCCTTTAGCCACGAGTCGTGCCTTATACTTTTCTATATTCCCTCTGGAGTCACGTTTAATCTTATAGACCCATTTACGACCCTTTACTGTTTTGGCTCATTTAGGAATTTCTACCAAGTCCCACACATCGTTGGAACTCATCGATTTCATCTCATCCTCCATGGCCTCCAACCACTTCGATGAGTGAGCACTTCTCATGGCCTCTTCATATGAAACGGGATCACCCTCCATATGAGCTATTTCTGTATTATAAACTTTATAATCATCAGGAATAGCTGATCTTTTAACTCTTTGAGACCTCCGAGGGGCCTCTACTGTCGGCACATCTTGTGCCTCATCATCCGTTGGCACATCATCGACGAGTGGCCGCCGTGTCTCATCCTCATGTGCAACGATGGATTTAATCGGATCCCGAAGGACAAGTTCCGGATCTTCACCCATTGTCACCACGGGCGGAGTTACAACGGGTGCTTGCACCACAACCTCGGAGTGGGTCGGCGCAGTACAACGAGCGGTGAAAAATATGGCTCTTGAATCATCGGATTGGGTGCACACACCCTCTTCTCCTCAAGATCAACTTTCCGAACTACCGTGCTCCCCCTGATCATTTCATCTTCTAGAAAGACAGCATGTCTCGTTTCTACAAACTTTGTATATCTGTCTGGACAGTAGAAACGAAACCCTTTTGACTTTTCGGGATACCCAATGAAGAAACAGCTAACTGTTTTGGGATCCAACTTTGCTATGTTTGGGTTAAACACTTTGGCCTCAGCTGTACTCCCCCACACACGCAAATGATGTAGAGAGGGCACTCTTCCCGTCCATAGCTCGTACGGTGTTTTCGGCACCGACTTGCTTGGTACTCTATTGAGAATGTGAATAGCGGTTTTCAACGCCTCCATCCACAAACTCAATGGCAAGGTGGAGTAACTCATCATGTTGCGCACCATATCCATTAATGTACGGTTACGCCTTTCAGCTACTCCATTTTGCTGGGGCTCGCCCGACATTGAATACTGGGCTACTATGCCATTTTCCTGTAGGAACTTTGCAAAAGGTCCAGGAACTTGGCCAAATGGGGTGTGACGACCATAGTACTCCCCTCCACGGTCGGATCTTACTATTTTAATTCTTTTATCAAGTTGATTTTCAACTTCGACTTTGAATATCTTAAATTTATCCAAGTGCTTCCGACCTTTCTTTAATTGGATAAATATAACCATAACGGGAGTAATCATCTGTGAATGTTATGAACGAGTCATAGCCATCCATACTTTTCACAGGAAACGGTCCACAAATGTCGGTGTGAACTATCTCTAGAGTTCCTGTGCTTCACTTAGCGCCTTTTTTAATTTGCTTTACATACTTTCCTTTAATGCAATCTACGCATTGCTCTAAGTCAGAGAACTCTAGTGGAGGAAGAATATCATTTTGAACGAGGCTCTCTATTCTCCCCCTCGAAATGTGGCCTAGACGATAGTGCCACAATTTCGACGACGTATCATGAGTTCTCTTTCTTTTCTTTTGTACATTATCCGACTCGGAATCATTTGCAACATGAAAATTCACATCACACACGGAATTAACTTTTTCACGCAAGGATAATAAATAAAGCTCATCATGAAGGTAAGCAGTACCAACATAAGCATTATTACACCAAATGGCACACTGGCCATGTCCAAAATGACATTCAAAACCGTCTTTGTCCAAACGTGAAATACTAATCAAGTTTCTGTTTAACGAAGGAACATAAAAAACATCTCTAAGCAAAAGTATAAAACCATCAACTAGCTCCAAAGAGACATCGCCAACAGCTTCAACTTCCGCTTGAACTCCATTTGCAACTTCAATAGAACTTTCTTTTCTTTCCGTGCTCCGGGTCGAACTGAATCCCTGTAAAGAATTTGCAACATGAACCGTTGCACCTGAGTCAATCCACCAAGTAGATTTTGGAAACTGTGTATACAAGGATTCATTTACAAAAGACACTATATTATTACCTTTAGCAGCCATGTCTGACTTCAACCATTCAGGACACTCTTTCTTGTAGTGCCCCCTTTTCTTGCAGTAGAGACACTGATCCTTGTCCACTGGAAGAACATTCTTCTCCTTTTGATGATGATGCGGCATGTTACCTTTACCATGTGGCTTTGAAGAAGAAGCCCCTGGATGGAAGTTCTTTTTCTTAGCAAAGTTCAAAGAACCACCACTTTGAGCCCTTATCCTTTCCTCTTCCTGAACAAGCATGGCTATTGTCTTTTCCAGATCCCACTGCTTTCCGGATGTATGTTGTAGTTGGTAACAAAGGTGTCAAACTCCTTTGGCAGGGAAGCCATAACCAAGTGAACAAGGAGCTTGGGCCTAATCTCAAGTTCCTCATCCAATGGCTTTAGCTTAGATGCCCGATTGCTCATCTTGAGGATGTGCTCTCGCACACCTTTTCCATTACCAGTGTACTTTTCATTCACCAACTGTCTAAGCATCATGGTGGCATATGTCTTTGAAGAGCCAGAAAACTGACTCTTTATCCTGTCAAGTAACTCGCGCGAGAGGTACAACCATCAATCGAGCTCAAAAGAGAAGGCTCAATCGTGTTCTCTATGAAAGCCATGCACTTTTTGTTTGCCGTGACCCACTTCCCCTTAGAAATGGACCATGACAACTCTAAGGGAGCATAGTCCCTCTCTTTCTTTGCCCATGCCTCATCATTATCAGTTGTCTTTCTCACTGGCTTTTCTGGCTGCTCTGGCAGTGGCTCCTTCAGCACCCAGTCAAGATCAGCACACACAAAGGCCAGATGCACTTTCCTGCTCCATTCCTTGTGATTTTCAGCATTGAGGATCGGGACTTTGTCGATGAAACTCATCAAGTTGCACCCTCCTGAAAACCACAATAAGTGAGATCCATAACAACAATTGCATGCATTAATCCAACGTTGGTCAAAATTAAAACATACAACTGTTTATGCAATTAAATCTATATCACCGTTGGGCAGAAAATAGAAATAAATGCACAAAAACATCCATTTAATCATGATAGTGTTATTAACAACGTTTGTCAGTAAATAACAGCACCATAATTACCAGAAAAATTACTTTAACATGCTTTTTAAATTTAATTTTCCCGTTGGTTCCAATTAAATTTAAAAAATAAGCATCACTTTAAACAATTCGCAACGGAAACATGAATAAAATTCATGAAACTTTCTGTTCAGAAGCAATATATCTGTTAAGATTCACATTTTCCCTCTAAACAAATTATCCCGTTGGTTCAAATTTGAATAGATAACAAATACATACGAAAATACAAATAATTGCTTCTGAAAAAATGTCAAAATAAATTGATAGGCGTTACTGTTCACAACTTCACTTTCAGCCCGCAGCCAAAAACTTGGCCCACGGCCTCCTTTTCCACCCCGCCTGGGCTCGCGGCCCGACAACCGACGGGCGGGCTGCCAAAGCGCCCGCGCGCGCCGCCCGCCCGGGGCCGAAAGCTGGCCCAACAGCCGCCGGAGGCCGCTCCCATCCTCAGCCGTCCGATCTGCGCAGGGAGGATCCGACGACGCTCCTTGCTTTTCGGTGGTATAAATACCCCTTGCGGCTGCAGCACCCTCAAAACCCTAGTCATTTTCTTTTCTTCTCTCTTGTCCCGCCGGCTCTCGTCCGCAAGCACACCGCCGCCGGCGGACGACGTGCGGCCTGCGGCCGCACGGCGAGGAGCGCCGCCGGCCCAAGGCCGTCGGCGTCCTTTCCTTTCTTCCCTCTACTTCTTCTCCCCCGGTTCCCTAGCCCCAAAACCCGAGAGCACCGGGGGAGAGTTCACCGCCGAAGCGGCCCGGAGGAGAAGACGGTGGGCGCCGCCGCCGGCCCCCTCGCCGGCGCGCGCGCTCCCCGCGGGTGAGCGCGCCGCCGCCGAGCGGCTCGGCGGTGGTGCCCGATTTGCGCGGCGGTGGGGACCGATGCCCCTGCAGCGCCTCTGTCCGCGCGCGTGCGCGCCCAAGGCGGCACCGGCGGCGGTAGGAACGGTGAGGTAGGGGCCCACAGGTAGGTCCCCTTCCGCGTCCCTTGCACTTTTAGATCTAGGGTTAGGGTTAGGGTTTGCATTTTTATTTGCCTTTTCGATTCGAGATCGAGACTTTTCCTTTTCATCTACCCGAGGCTAGATCTACAACCTAACCGAAGCTCTGATACCATTGATAGATTTAGGATCTACTAGGTGCGGATCTACTCGGGTAAAACCTTTCACTGTGTGTGTATACGAAAGATGTGATGCATGAACAGAGAGAGAGGAGAGGGGAGAGGTGCATACCATCACCGGCGGGGGCGGCGCGCCGAACCGCTTGCCATGTAGGAGATCCGCGCGAGGGGCGGCGACGCGAAGCCCGATCTGCGCTAGGGCAGCGACGGTCGATGGAGTGGCGGTGGCGGCGGCGCTTCCCGTCACTCCTGCGCTTCCCTGTAGATCGGCTAGGGATTGTAGGTGGGGTGAGTGGCTGTCGGCGAACCTCGTACCTCGAGCCAGTGGCCCCCACCTCCTTTATATAGCGCAGTGTGACAGTGGCCCGCCAACCAATCTAGGGTTGGGCGCCCCCGATCAGAGCGCGAGACTAAGGGGCCCATCATTCTAACACTTACGACCGTTCGTTTGGCCGGTGGGCGATGACCCGGTGCCTTGATTTGTTACGAGAGAAAAGATCTTGGCTGTTCTTTGGTGGCTGATTTGTTCTGAGAGAAAAATACTGTTGGCTGGTGGCTGATAAGCCAAGCGAACAGGGTGTTAACCAGTGTCTTCTGCTGTCAGGTATGTTCCTATGTTTGGGGAAACAGAGTATGACCCAAGCTTCCAGTACACATCTGTTCCAATGGAAGAACAACTTGAGGCTGTTGGAAGAGCCATGGATGCTGGCAAGGTATGTCACAAATGTGCTGTTTTACTTGCAATTTAAACGATCAGAGCATGTCAGTTATTTATGAATTGTCGCTGCTAGATCAGGTACATTGGCCTTAGTAACGAGACACCATATGGTCTGATGAAGTTTCTTCAGCTGAGCAAGGATTTTCAGTTACGCTCCAAGCTATTGACAGTGCAGGTAGTCTGGGGGATCCAATTCACATGTTCAGTACTAGAATCACTCTCCTGACTTCCTCTCTCTCTCTCTGCAGAACTCAAACTTGCTGTGCCGAAATTTCGATTCTGGATTGGCAGAATGCTGCCATCACGAAAGGCACGCCTAGCATGTTTTGGTTAATAAATGTACCAAGTTTTACTCAGTTTTAAAAATTCTGTAAAAATTCTTTCCGAACTTCCATTGTTGAACTATGGCACTTGCAGAATCAGCTTGCTCGCTTACAGCCCAATGGCAATGGGTATACTTTCAGGAAAGTATCACTCATCTGGTGACTGTGGTCCACCGGATGCAAGAATGAATCTTTTCAAAGGTACTTATAGCTCCGAAGCTTGGTTCTCACTCGTTTTCTTTTAGATCAGTTCCACAATGTAATTACACTTAGTGTTCCTCCTGCTTTGTAGGGAGATACTCTGAGGGTGAATCCCGATACAAACTTCAGAGTCCCAAAGTAAAATTAGCTGTCTAAGCGATTTCTTTGGTGTGGAACCCCCCCCCCCCCCCCTGACTACTTTCACAATATATCATATGTCATATTTAGGAATACACACAAATTGCTGCAAGGTATGGAATTTCTCCAGCAATCTTAGCAATAGGTAAGACCCCTCAAGAATTTTGTTCAATGTAAAGTCACATTCATTGACAATTAAAGGCTGATCCTTTGCTTATCCTGCTGTTGCTTTCAGCATTTGTATTGAGACACCCACTTGTGGCGTCATCTGTTTTTGGTGCTACAAAATTATGGCAGCTTTATGAGGTTCTTCAGGCAGCTAGGATTGTTGTTCAGATCAATGATGTTCGTGCAAGATACCCTAACCCTTGCCCATAAAATCCTTTGTAGGGATCATTTTTGTTCGGTGATTGCAATGTCCATATGATTTAGAATTTAGGATGGAGCTCCAATTTTGTTAGAGTTGAGTTAGCCATGTACTTATCATATTCATCCTTTCTAGCTGTGTTGATGTTTTGACGGATTGTCCCAGGCATGAAATAAATTGATTTATTTGCATATTATGTCCATAGTATATTTTTTCTTTCTGTTCACCGACTCAGAATTTAGAGGAAGGAGAAAGATGCCTGACTACATGACATGTGGGTTCTACTTGTCAGAGAGAAGCTTTCCAAAGGCCACCTGTGTAACCAAACAGGCTTTTGACTTCCTCACACAACCCACCAACCAAACACACCTTAAGCTTGCCAGTTGCCACCAAACATAATGTAAACTAGATTAACACCACCCAGGATAAAACTGCAAAATGCTCCTGTAACTTGCAACTACTCATGCAATTGGTCATTACAATGCAAGTAGAATTATACGTTGAGTTCCTTCTGAAACAGAAACAAAACCAACGGCATAAAAACGTTTCTGTTACAGCTCCAGATCACCAGATGCATACATGACTACAGCATTCGCATAAGGTTCCTTTCTATTTTCTCTGAGTTTCATTGGAGGTTTTCAGACGCCTACGAACTCCTAGACAGATGGTGCCGGGCCAGCCGGTTTGCCACCCAGTTGACGGGTGAAGCCTGCCACTGAAGCAACGTGAAGGAGACTCCACTATAAGTCAAAGTTCAGAGGATCCGGTCCTGAAGATCAGTGATGATGTTGGACGCCATAGACGTCAACTTCTTCCCTGTCTCCCCCGCCATGTTCTTCAGAGATGACAGGTCCTGAGTGGCCTGCCGAGATAACACAATAGGTGTTCATACAGGTCCGCTAATGAACCAAAAGATATTATATGCAGCCGGAGTGGTTTTTTACCTGGAATGAGATTCTGTTAATCAGATCTGAAGCACTAAGATCCACACTGGAATTGTTCGCTGGATGGCCAAATAGGTCAGCACTTGATATGGAAGAGGAACCCTGCAAACAGGTCAAGTCCGAGGAGTACAAGATTCAATGTTGTACCAACAGTACCAACCATAAGGTGATTTCAAAATAGCAACACAACAATACGTACAGAAAACTTTTGGAGAGAAACTTGAGCCTCCTTTTCAAAGCTGGCCTGGTCACCGAAAAACTGAGAGGATGAAATTGATTTCGCATTCGAGAATTTCTGTCTTGCTTCACTACTTTCCTCAACCTGGAGAACATTGGAACCAATTAGTTAAAACTACTTGGAAGTCACCACAAAGGGATGAAAAGAGTACTTGGAAGTTGGAACAGAAGAAAATCTAAACAGGATATAATGTATGTAACAAGGTTCTTCCATTCAGGAATGTTGACACATGATTGTTTGTGCATATATGAAGTAAGAAAATAAGCATGATATCGGTAATAACTTGAGTTGAATGTTTTAAAGCATAACCAGAATGAGCTGAAAGGCTTAGCTACATGATTAAATGCATCCAAGCAACTTCAAGATTCTGTTCATTAAATTTAGAGATTCTTGAGCTTAGAGCAGCATCAATGAGATAAGGTCCTCGATCCTCTTTTTTTTTTTTTTGAAATTAGGTCCTCGATCCTCTAGCTGACAGATAACTAACCAGGAAGGTCAAAGTACATTGAGTACTCAACTAACAGTGCAATCAGAGAGAATTCAACTTCAAATGTGCACACACAATTTATATGCACAGCTATTTTACCACCCCTACATGAAACCTTCCACACTATCGTGGTACTCACAGATAAAAATTCGACGTGGACATGTCAGTGTTCTTAGTCACAAACTAATCTTGGTCGTTTGATGACCTAACAGTGGGAATGAACACTCCACTAGTAGTTGTGTGTATCAATCTCCAAATACTTCCCCGAGGATCTCAAATCAAGTGAAAAAGTGGAACTATGTACAGATATAATTACTCAAAACTAAGACAAATGGGGACCACCAAAACATAATGGAATTCACATACTCATGATTCATCATGTTTGTATGAATAAAGCAACAGTTACCTGCACTTTGGATGAACTGGAAGATTTTTTGTGATGTCCACTGTCCATCCCAAATTCAGCAAAGAAGTTTGAAGACTTTGGAGGTGCAACATGTCCACTCATCTGGTTATCTCCTGAACTGCTCCCAGTCCTAGAAGCAGCTGCATTTTCTACATATTCAAATCGTGAAGTATGGGATTTGCTCCTAGTTGTAGTACTCTCGATAACCGATGGCAGGACAGGAGCTGGTTCCTCGGGCTTCTGCTCATAGAGACTTTCATTTGTCTACAGAAAAACAGAAATCGTTGGAAAGGAAACCCCCAATTTACTTAAACAAACACAAAAAAAATATATGTTGGTCTTCAAACTTAGTGGAAACAACAAAATAAGTTATATAGCTAGTCTTCCTTTTTCTCACTCCAACATAACATAAGAAAGCAGAAATTGTTACTTGGTGTCATATCAAAAATCAGGACCAAAATGCTGCAATGAGCTCTCAAGATAATGAAGTAAACACTCCATCATACACGGCATAAAGCATACCTTTGACGTAAGCTTCCGCGCCCCAAGTCCACCAGTTTTATTTCCAGGTTTCTTCCCTCCAATTGGCTTCTTGAAAGAATGAGTTGGAGCTTTAGGTGAACGAACAGGCTCAGTCTTTTCACTTGCATTTTCTTTTGATGCCTCTGTCGGCTTGAGATCAGGAAATGCAGCAGTTTGATTTGGGCCCTGGGAAGCTGAAACTGGGGATGATGGCCAACTATTATTGCCATCTTCTGCGGAGCTTTTAGCAACCTCTTTAGCAAGCAACTGCCGGTACAAGTCAGCAGCTCTTGATGTATACTTTGCTTCAATTTTCCCACCATCTGTCCAACCATGCTGCTTAAAAAACGCTTGTGCTCGGTGGTTTCCTCCGTAAACCATCATTTTCAACTGTTCTGGAGTCCACGAATCCAAATTCGTTGACCTGTAATTACAGAATTTTTTTCAGTATTAATTCGGTTGTTTGATATGAAATTGGATAAAGCAGCAATGTTGCGGAAAAAAATGTTAGAGTGAAAGGATATGATGTTAGGTGGTCAGGACCGGAAGGGGAAAAAAAGCAAGTTACGTGAATTCAGAGAAGCTGAAGTCAACTTGGACTAAAGGTCATATTAATTGTATCTACTCAAAGTCAAATGGCAATACCATTTAAGTCCGTGAAAGTAACATTACTCAGGATTATGAATTCATGATACAGGAAGTTTTTTTAAAAAAGCATTAAACAGTTCTAATTACAGTGCAAAAAATTACTCTAAGCAAGTAACACACACAAAAAAGGACTTTTGCCTCATGCCTCGCACAGAAACTGTGTATTAATCTGCATTCGGGACACCATACCACAACAGCGTTTGGGACTACAAGTTACATCATTACATGAAGCCTAAACATGCGTTGCAGGCAAACCAGAACCCATGAAATCCATATTTTGCATTCGTGCAATCTTATCTACAGTAGTATTATATAAAAAATGTGCAGTTGTACGTATGCACACATGATCGAACAGTCATCCACTGCAGCAGATTACTTAACTATTAGGCACCGTCGCACCGAGGCATGGCCACGCGCCGACAGGTGTGAGAAGAGAAAGAGAAGCAGATGAGAGGAGGTAAGGTGACCTGACAAAGGAAACGTGGACGCCGAGGCTGCGGTGCACCGCCGAGCAGTCGATGCAGAGGAAGACGCCGTAGGTGACAGACGCCCAGGTTGGGTTCTTGGCGTTGCAATCGAAGCACATCTGCATGCGCGCGCAACCGTCACAATGGGGAATGGGGAAAAAATCACACACACACAGACAAGAGACGGAACTCATACAGAGCGAGAGAAAGCACGATTTTCAATCTCGAAACCACAACCGAATAAATCACCCACCAGAAGAACAATACCCTACCTTGTTGTCCGATTTGGCGCGGAGCTTGCGGAAGACGGCGTTCTTATCTGTGGAGGCCTCCGTCGCCGCCATGGCGCCCACCGAAACCAGTCCGATCGATCGAATCGAATCGAAGTGTCGAACGGGAGGAACCGCTCCGGATTGGGGAGCCTGTGCCCCGTGCTCGATCGATGGATGGGCCGGCCGATCGATCGGCGCGGGAGGGAGGGCGAGCGGTGGCCCGGTGGAAGGGGATGGAACAAAGGAAAGGGTGGAGGCGAGGAGGAAGAGGAAGGAATGTTGGGGGAGGTGGACGGTGCTGCCCCTCTCCGCCTCCGCCTGCCTTTGCGTGCGTGCGTGCGTGGCGTCTTCTCTTGTCAAATGCAAAGCAAAGCTAGTGGAGCAGTGGACTTCCCCGTAATGACGTGATGATGATGCGCGCGTCTTTCTTGGGCCGTTTGTTTCGCAGACTTGTGCGGGCTCAGTTCCATCAGGCCGTCCGTAACTCATCATGTTGGGCCATGAGCTATCTGTGTCGTTTTGGCAAGTAATTCCGGCCCAATAGATGTATCCGCGGAGAAAAATTATTACGGGCCCGTTTGGTGCAATTTCACATGGCGAACGCTCACGAGCGAACTTCACAACTTCAATAAGCCTAAATGGACAAATTTCTCTCTGCTTTCGGCTCTCTCGGTCAGCTTCTCTGAAAACTCGCTCTCACAGACTTAAGCACACGGCGAAGCACATGATTCTCCCCCGCTCATGAAGCTGCTTATGAAGTTGTTTTCTAAAAAACAGCTCTATTGGTGAAGCTGAGTTGTGCCAAACAGGACCTACATTAATTCATTCGGACTGTTAAATTAAATTATTTGTTCACATGTAAGATTATTGTGTTCGCAATGTATACATAGGACCAGTTTGTTTGTATGTGGATTCGTTTGTTCGCATTGCTAAATTATTTGCGCATCATATATAATATCTATTTGTTTCTATCAGGCAAATATTTGTTCAGGAAAGTAGATGGAGAATTTTGTGCCTACCAAAAGAAAAAGTGGCTTAGGGATTACAAATCTGGAGCTACAGAATACTTGTATGCTTAGTAAATAGCTATTCAAATTAATAAAAAAGATGGGTTTGACAAGAATTTATGCCCCCCTCCATCATCCTACGGTCCTACTAGCTCCGTTCCTATCTCCATAAACCATAATCCTCATTTTGATCGAGTTTTCACTAGGGTGGGCACTACTAAAAAATTGTAGGTGCACTCCGATTATTTTTCAGGAGCATCCTAAAAGTCACATGGTGATGGTATGGTCCGCCCTAGAAATGGTATCACACAAATAAATTCTAAAGTTTTGTAGTTGGTAAATTTTAATATACTACAATTCATGAGAGGTGGGAGGGATGATTTGCAAATGCACTTTTGCGAATCACCCCTCCCCCTCCCATGAGCCCTCCTTTAGATCAACATTGTGTGGCTCAGATTGAAGTTTTGGTTTCCACTTGATATGTTGCCTTCATCAAAACCTCATATACAAATCCATATACTACAATTCATCAATACCTCATATACAAATCCATATACTACAATTCATCAATACCTCATATGGTGATGGATCACTTCTATCATATATTTATATAGAGATATATACAATTCATTAAACAATGTAATAATCATATATTTCACTAATATAGGGCCATATCGGCCCAGGCACTATTTCTATAGAGTCGGGCTATTTTTTAGATAATAAAAAAACCGGCTTCAACCCCTCACAAGAGGAAATCAGTCTAAAATTATTACACTTGTTAACTCAACACTACTCATGCCAAAGCAATTGGTTTAACAAACACAAATAAAGCATCAAACACCAATTCGTAAACTAAACGGCCATCCATAGGAGGCAAAGAAGTTAAGGGTTGAGGTGATATGACCACACTGACCACACCGTCAAGCATGCCAAGTACTTCAAACAAGATGACTACTTCATCAAACAAGATGAAACAACCCACAAGTCAAGCTACACCAGAGTGGTCGCGTACCCCTTGGGGAGCCGCTCCTGCAGCAGCCGCGAACGTGCCAACGACACGAGATTGGTCGTGTCGCTCATCTCGAAGATACGGAGCTCCCTCTCCATGAGGGGGATGACCCGCCGGTGGTGGAAGTTGGTGATGACGGATGTTAGCACCAGCCCGGAGCCCACAAACTGGTGCAGGGCATCGGTGAGAGACTCGAGCCTCCTTTGCCTCGAAGGGGGCGACACGCCGTGCACCCAGGCGTCGGGCTTCTCCCTCAGCACCTTCTCGGTGTACGGTGGGAGGCCGGCACCGTCGTTGCGGAGGTAGAACCACCCCTTCTCCCATTCGGCGTTGTTGGGCGTCATGGTACATGACAAGTACAACTCCTTGTGCGTGTCCCGCAATGTGAGCGTGAGGCCACCGGCGCAAACCACTCGACGCATCCCCCTCTCGCCCGTGGCGAGAGTGTGGAGCTCGCCACGGAAGAGATGGACCCACAGGTCCCAGTTCGCCGGGATCCCCAGGAATCCCTCGCAGACGGCAACGAAGGAAACCGCCTGTAAGATGGCATTGGGGGTGAAGTTGTGAAGCTCCACTCTGTAGTGGTGGCGCAACCCCGCAAGAACCTGTTCGCAGGGGCGTTGAAGCCACGCTCGTGCAGGCGGATGAAGCTCACGACTCACGACATAGCCCGACCGAGGGGGGGGGGGGGGTTAGGCTCCCTGTCCGACACCGGCAGGACCATCCACGCCGGGTGTGGGTCGTCGCCGGTCGGCGTCAGTTGCCCGCCGGTCACCAGCTCCTCTAGCGACAGTCGGGTCGCCGCCGATGTGACAACCCGCCCAGGAAAATACCGTACTATCGCCTAAACCAATCCATTTTGGTCATTAAGCAATAATAAAGTATCATCATGTCATTAGTTGCTGGGTTAACGCCCGGTAAATCACTTGGAATTTCAAACAGAGGTTCGACAAATGCATTAAAACTCACGCCAAGACGAGTCTAGAGTACCACACGAATTAAATCCAATTTATTACAGGCCATTCTTCAAGGCATGAAGTAAAGGTTCAGAGTTCGAAAACAGCGGAATAAAATAAACTAGTACAACATAAACATCACAGGAGGCCATCCGTGATGCCTTCACTTGTCGTCATTCACCTGGTCAATAACACCTGCAACAACAATTTTAAAGCAAGGCTGAGTATACTAATACTCATCAAGACTTAACCGTCGGGTGATAACTACATCACCAAACAACCACGAAGAGTATGTACTTACTTTCATTGTTTTAGCACAAGTTCTAGTTGATTACCATTTCTAAGTGTGCCAACTAATTCAATCAAGAATTGTACAAACAATTAATTCAAGCAGTATACTTCACCAAGTTCCATCATTACGGGATATCATGGCCAGTTGATTAATTAGTCTCAAATAACGGTGAGAGACCGACAATCGATTGATTTAAACCTTGCAAGGTGAACCTAAACACACGGTAGGGTGTGTCGTATGGACCTCCCTGGGGCCCACTACCTCGGTGGGTACCAGGACCGACTACTCGGTGGGCCCCTGGGACTACCCGGCTTGCGCTACACGGCACCTGAAGGTGTGGAGCACAAGGACTACACAGGAGTAGTACTCGGTTAGGGAGCTGTACATGTTCCGCATTGTATAGAGGACTCCTAGACGTACTCGACTAGTACTCTCTCCCTACTCCGACTTGTAACCCCGCCTCCGGACTATATAAGGCGAGGCGGGGATCGATCCCCTCATCCAATCTCCTCTCATACAACCCACGCCGCACTATTGCACCATCTTGTAATCGTGCCCTATCAATCCGAGCTACGCGGCATACGAGACGTAGGGTATTACGCACCTCGCGGCCCGAACCCTGTCTAAATTGTGTGCCACGTGTCTCTTCCTTCGAGTTACCGATCTCGGCGCGAGTCACGATCATCTACTTCGGGTACTCCCCGTAGTAGGTTGCCGGTCTAAAACACCGACACCGGCGCGCCGGGTAGGGGCTCTCGCTCGAGATCACATGGCGAACTCGACGGCTTCCGTCCACTTCAAGCCAACCGTCGCCTTCAACCGCGGCGACACCTTCGTCTTCGGCGCACGGGTCCGCACCGCCGATGGCGCGGGCTCCTTCCGGCGCCGCCTAACCATGCGGCCCGACTCGGAGACAGAGGCCTTGTGACGCTTCCCGAAGTTGTCACGGGGCGAACTCGCCGCAAGTTCGGCGAAATTTCGCTCTTCAACCACCACACTGACTTCGAGCTCGAGTCCGTCTCCAACTCGAACCCGACGTCGCCATGGGCCATCGCATGCGAGCCGGCTACTCAGCCATCGCAGACGGCCTCCTCACTACGCGGGCACTCCGCGCGCGGCCCACGCACCCTCGGCCGGCCCGCACGAGTGCTCCCCCTCCGCGCGGGCGGCCGCAAGGAGCCCGTGCCCGAGTGCGGCTCGGACTCCGACGCCGTCCCCCGACCGCGTCTCGGACTCCGACCCTCTCTCCGAGTTCTACTCGAACCCGGACTACGAGTTCGACTTCGGGTCGGACCACGAGGAGCCCGAGTCCGAAGACGACTCCACCGAGCTTCCCTTGTCGGGGCCGGCCTCGGGGCTGGTTATAAGATCAACGCCTGCCGGCGGATACGTCTGCGGCCGGACCGCATGCCTCGCCGACCGGCGAAGGAGGACTCACGCTACGTCGCCTACATCGACTCGCTACCGTTCCGAGGAGGGAACACCGCTAGCCGGGCCGACTCCAACACACCAACTGAGGTGGCACCCTCTGAGTCCAGCCTTGGCACCCCCGAGCGCCAAGTCTTCATGGGCCGCCGGCGACACCCCGGGACCTTCGAGCACGGGCCGAGGACGGATACACGGAGGACATCTCCGCAGACGAGCTATTCGCCAACGCGCCGCGGACGAGACCGCCGCCACAGCGGGGACGCTCGACGCGAGCGCAACGAGAAGCGCGGCCGAACGACGCCGGCGGCTCGGAGACAACCTCCCCATCCGCAACCTTGCGGAAGCTCTCGAGGCGGTCGAGAGCGAGTACACACCACCCCTGAACAATGCCTCATGTCGATCACAACGATCGCACGCCAGGCTCAGGGCATACGCGCTGGAGAGGTCATCGCCAAGCTCGCTGAAGAAGCCTACTTCATGCGGGTCGACAACAGAGTCAACCAACCTCTCCCGGCTAAACCCCGCGACAACGAAGCTACTAGTCGCAGCAACGCTGGCCCCAACCGTACTCGAGGTGACCTTCCGGCCGACCCAAACCGCCGCCGCTCCAACGCCGGGGTGGACCTTCACGGCAAGACCAAGGCAACCGAGAAGTCGTTCCCCACCGCGCCCCGGCCGGTGGCGGCGGCAACGACCCCCGACGGCGGCGGCGGCCGACGGCGGCGCCTCCAACCACGGGGCCAACGAGAGAGCCGGAGGCGGCGGCAGTCGCGGCGGCCAAGGCCACGCGAACAGCCACGCCTCCGGTGCCTCTCATGGCGGGTACGACGCTCGCCGGGAAGATTGAGGAGTTGCGGCGGAAGAAGTCGACCACCGCTACTGAAGGCGACGACTTCCCCGCCTTCTCACCCCGGCTTCGCAACCTGCTCCTCCCCGACAAGTTCAAACCTTTGGGGATCACCAAGTACGACGCGAAGCGGATCCCATCCGGTGGCTCCGATGCTACGCCCTCTCCATCGAGAACGGCCGGTGGCAACGGCGACACCAAATGCCTCTACTTCCCCTTCGTCCGGACCGGGCACCACTCACATGGCTCGAGTCGGCCGGACAAGCACTCGATCGACAAGTGGGACCCGCCGAAGGAGCGGTTCACGAGCAACTTCGTGGGCGCCATGGGCCGTTCGGGTACTCGCATGGACCTTGCCATGATCAGCGAGGAACGAGGGCGAGACCCTCCGCAAGTACATGCGCCGCTTTTCGACAAGCGCGCCACCGTCGTCGACGTCACCGACAAGGAGGTCATCGACCTCTTCCGGAGACGGCCTCTACCATCGCCGCACCTTCGAGGACTTCGGTCGTCGCCGCCCCGAGTCCATCCCCCACCTCAAGGACATGATCACGTCCTGGGCGGATGAAGAGGACAAGGCCAACGCCAAGTACGACGCCATCCGCGGCAAGTCCAAGCAGAACCAGGGCGGCGGCAGCGGCAGCAATACAAACCAAGGCGGCCACAACAACAGCAACAACAACAACTACTACTCGGGTCCCAACTGCAAGCGCAAGCCAGACAACACCGTCGCAGCTATCCAGCGCCCTGTGAAAGGGAACTCGAAGAAGAACTCTGGCGGGTTCAAGGACCTGCTAAAGGAGAAGTGCCCGTGGCATCCAAACGGCAACCACACTACCGAGCAGTGCTACTAGCTCAGGCATGCACTCAAGGATACGCCGGAGCCACCGCACCCTCACGACCAAAAGGGCAAGAAGAAGGACGGCGACAACAACGACTTCCAAGAACCCGAGAAGACCGTCAACGTCCTCTTCGGCGGATGCGCCGGCGAGGCGGGAGCGAAGGCTACCCGTCGTGAAGTAATGTCCATCGAGCCAGCGGTCCCGACCCCTCTCAGGTGGTCGGAGGTACCCATCACCTTCTCCCGCGCGGACCAATGGACCAGCTTCTCCGAACCAGGACGGTTCCCCCTCGTCCTGAAGCCAACGGTGGCGGGTTCCAAGCTCAACAAGGTGCTCATTGACGGTGGAAGCGGGCTCAACGTCCTCTTCACCAAAACCTTGAAGAAGATGAACCTCGACGTCACCCCCATGCTCACCAAGAGCAGCACGCCTTTCTACGGCATCGTCCCAGGCAACGCGGCTATCCCACTGGGCTCGGTGGTGCGCAGTTACCTTCGGGGCGTCTCGGGATAACTACCGCACCGAGTACATCAAGTTCGAGGTCGCGGATTTCGAGACTTCTTACCACGCCATCCTCGCGGACCGGGCATCGCCAAGTTCATGGCGGTGCCCCACTACACCTACTTGGTACTCAAGATGCCAAGTCCAGCCGGTGTACTCTCCCTCCAAGGGGACTTGAAGATCTCCCACGACTGCGATACAGAAGCCGTGGTGATCGCTTCCACGAACCAAGTACCCAACGCAATGATGGAGGTCTACGCCGCGTCGAAGAAGCTCGCCACGAGCGAACTCGACATCCCAGAGAAGTCTGACAGTGCCAACAAGCCTCAGCCACCTGAGGAGGTACTCGTCAGGACGGTCGACCTCGGAACAGGCGACCCCAGCAAGACCACCACCATCGGGGCCGGCCTCGACCCCAAATAGGAAGACGCGCTCATCAGCTTTCTTCGGGCTAACCGCGACATCTTCGCGTGGAAGCCGACGGACATGCCGGGGAGTGCCCGGGGAGCCGATTGAGCACGCGCCTCAACGTCGATCCAAAGGCCACCCCCAAGCGACAACACCTCCGACGTTTTGCCGACGACGGACGGGACGCCATCAAGAAGGAGCTCGCCAAGCTACTCGCGGTCGGCTTCATCGAGAGAAGTTTTCCATCCCGAGTGGCTCGCCAACCCCGTCCTCGTCCGCAAGAAGAACTCGAACGAGTGGAGGATGTGCGTCGACTACACCGACCTCAACAAACACGCGCCCCAAGGACCCCTTCGGGTTGCCGCGGATTGATCAAGTCATCGATTCCACGGCGGGGTGCGACTCGCTCTCGCTTCCTCGGCGCTACTCCGGTACCACTAGATCGCAATCAAGGAGGAAGACCGGGGAAAAGACCGCGTTCATCACCCCGTTTGGCGCGTCTGCTACACGACCATGTCATTCGGGTTGAAGAACGCCGACGCTACCTATCAACGGGCCATCCGGGCACCGCTTCAAGCGGCAACTCAACAAGAACGTCGAGGCCTACGTGGATGACGTGGTTGTCAAAACCAGGGACTCCAGTACCCTCATCGACGACCTTGAAGAGACCTTCGCATCGCTACACGAGTACCGCTGGAAGCTTAACCCGAACAAGTGCGTCTTCGGTGTCCCTTCGGGCAAACTACTCGGCTTCATCATCGCCCGGCGCGGCATTGAAGCCAACCCCCGAGAAGATCTCCGCCATCACCAAGCATGAAAGCTCCCACGAGCATCAAGGATGTCCGAGAAGCCGACGGGGTGCATGGCGGCGTTGAACGCATTCATCTCGAGGCTAGGAGAACGGGGCCTCCCCTTCTTCAAACTACTCAAGCATCACGAGAAGTTCGTGTGGACTCCGAGAGGCGGATCAAGCCCTTGCCCGGCTCAAGGACTTCCTGTCAAAGCCACCAATCCTCACGGCTCCTCACAAGGGCGAGCGGCCTCGCTCTACCTAGCCGCGACTACTCACGTGGTCGATCATTGCCATCGTTGTCGAGCGGCGGGAAGACGGCCACGCCTACCGGTCCGGCGCCCGGTCTACTTCGTCGGCGAGGTTCTATCGAGTCCAAGGCTCGCTACCGGCCCCGTGCGAAGCTCCTATCCGCTCTACTCATCACCTCGCGGAAGCTACGACACTACTTCCGGGGAGTACTCGGTCTCCGTCGTCACCGACTACCCGCTCGGCGACATCCCGAGGAACCAAGACGCCACCGAAGAATCTCCAAGTGGGCCGTCGAGTTCGGCGCCCTCACCATCGACTTCAAGCCACGCACGCCCATCAAGTCACAAGCACTAGTCGACTTCATGGCGAGTGGCGGGAGAACCAGCTCCCTACTCCCACCGTGCGACCAGAACATTGGGTGATGTACTTTGACGGCTCACTCAACCTCGAGGGCGCAGGCGCAGGGGTACTCCTGATCTCTCCTACGGGCGAACAACTCAAGTACGTCCTGCAGATCTTCTGGAAGGTCTCAAACAATGAAGCCGAGTACGAAGCTCTCCTACACGGGCTCCGTCTCGCAGCTTCACTTGGCATCAAGCGGATACTAGTCTACTGCGACTCCGCAGTGGTCATCAACCAAGTCAACAAGTTTTGGGACCGCAACAAGGAGAACATGGACGCCTACTGCCTAGAAGTCCGCAAGCTCGAGAACAAATTCTATGGTCTCGAGTTCCATCACATCGTCCGCGACAACAACGTTGCAGCGGACGTCCTCTCGAAGCTTGGATCCACCCGCGCTCAAGTACCCGCGGGCGTCTTCGTCCATGAGCTTCACGCACCATCCATCCCGGAGCCGGCGCCACCGACCACTGCACCAGCCCATCCACCAGCTGGGCAGGAGGTCATGATGATCGACGTGGACTGGAGGCAACCCTTCATCGACTACCTCAGCGAGCAGAAGGTCCCCTCCGACAAGAACGCAGCCGAACAACTCGTCCGCCGCGCCAAGTCTTACGTCCTCGTCGGAGACAAGCTTTACAAGCGGGGCGCATCTTCTGGCGTACTCATGAAGTGCGTCCCTCGTGAAGAAGGCAAGGACATCTTGGAGGAGATCCACAAGGGCGTCTGCGGCAACCACGCGTCTTCACGCACGGCGGTCGGCCAAGGCCTTCCCGCGAGCCTTCTACCGGCCCACAAAGATCGGGCGACGCCGAAGAACTCGTCGAAGGTGCCAAGGATGTCGATGCTTCGCCAAGCGGCAACATGTCCCGGCCTACAAGCTAGTCACCATACCGCCAACCCGGCCCTTTGCCCGCCGGGGGCTCGACATGATCGGGCCACCGCCAACCGCGCCGGGGAGGATTCAACGTGGTACCGGTGGCTATCGACAAGTTCACCAAGTGGATCGAGGTCAAGCCGGTCACATGCCCCAAGGCTGACAGAGTACTCGACTTCCTGGATGAACTCGTACACCGCTACGGGCTACCCCACCGCATCATCACAGACCTGGGGTCCAACTTCAACAACCACCAGTTCTGGGAGTACTGCGAGAACAGCGGGATTGACGTCCGATACGTCTCAGTTGCCCATCCACGGGCCAACGGACAAGTCGAGCGCGCCAATGGGATGGTGCTCGACGCCCTCAAGAAGCGGCTACACGACGCTGCTAACTCCAAAGGGGGCAAGTGGATCAAGGAACTACCCAATGCACTCTGGGGGCTGCGGACTCAACCATCCAAGCCAACGGGGCAATCCCCCTACTTCTCGGTCTACGGCTGCGAAGCCATCCTCCCTGCCGACGTCATATGGAACTCGCCAGCAGTGGAGCACTACGACGAAGGCGTCTCGGAAGACGAGCAGACGAGTTGACATCGACGGCCTCGAAGAAGCTCGGCTGCGCCGCCCTCGTCCAATCAGCAAGGTACCTAGAGGGTATCCGACGCTACCATGATCGCAACGTCAAGGAACGCTCCTTCAACGTTGGAGATCTTGTCCTCCGCCGTATCCAGAACACGGAAGGACTTCACAAGCTCAGCTCCCCCTGGGAAGGCCCTTTCACCGTGGCTAAGGTGACCGGGCCGGGCTCCTACCGCCTCCAAACACTTGAAGGCGAAGACGTCAACAACTCGTGGAACGTCGACCAACTCTGTCGATTCTACGCCTAGTCTACACGACTACTCCGAGGTTCGAGTCTACACGACTAAATCAGCACCCCTCGCCGCAAGTGACCCACCGGGTCCTGGTTCCAGTCTCCGGACTACTCCCCTCCAGGGTCCAGCCCGCGCGGCTACCTACGGACCCTGGGCTGCGACGAGCGTCAAGGACTCTAGCAGCGGTCTACCAAGAGACCACACTCCAAGATCCGGCCGTGCGGCTACTTACGGACTCGCGATCCGGCCTACACGGCTACCTACGGATCACCCTGCCGCAAGCGGCTACCCGCTCCCGGCGCCACTTAGCTGTAAGCGGCCTCCGGGTCCAGGCGACTACTTTGTAACCACGGCCCTGGCCACCCAGGTGTACTTCTTCAGTAATAAAGTTTGATTGTTCATCAACTTATTTACTGTCTACTCCCTACGACGGGACTACTAAAGCCGAGTACTACTACTCGCACCTACTCCACGATGGGCGCTCCGCACTCTGAGATCGCGACTACGAGTACTCATTGCTGGAAAATTTCATTTCATTGATACTTGATACAATTCATTACAATTGTTTCCTGTACAACTATGGCTACTAGCTACTTATTACAGGGCTACTGGAGGTTCAGCTTCTCGGCTACCTGCTCCGCGATGGGAGCCATCTGCTCCAGCAGCTTTGCATCTTGCTCATCGGAGCAGTTGGCGGCTACCCCGCCGGCGACCACCTCCACTGGAGCCTTCGGGAAGTACGACTTCATGAAGGCCAGGACTTGTCTTGGGATCGACTTGGCCATATGCTTGACATAGGCGGCCAGCCGGCTTGGCGCTTCACGAAGACGATCCACCGAGGAGCGATCTTGGGGCCGCCGGGTGCGGCACCGTGAGCCTCGCGATCGGTAGAGCGGCTTCCTCCAACTCCCTCAAGCGGGCCCTCAACGCCTCGCGGTCCTCGTTCAATTTCTCGCAAAGATTTGTAGCGAGTTGACGAGATCCACGGCGAAGCAATCCGCGGCTCCATGTGCTTCTCGCACTCGAAGGCGAGTTCCTTGTAGTCGAGCTCGAGTACCTGGCGGGCTTCCTGCTCCCGGTAGAAGAGGTTCTTCATGCTCACCTCCGAGGCCTTCAGCTGCTCCACCTGGCCCTCAAGCTCCGCGACACAGCAATGCAACATCGGGTCAGATGCCTCTCGACTTCCAACAAGTACCCGACTTCTCGTTGTTGCGAACAAGTCGAAGGATGTACCTTTATTCTTGTTGCGGAGACCCTTGTTCTTCCGCACCAAGTCGTCGCCCTTCGCCTGCAGCTCCATGACGTCGTTGTGGTACTTGGCGAAGGCGGCGTCGAGCTTTGATTGCATGACGGCCGCGTGCTTCCGCGACTTCACGAGCTGCTCCTCCGGCGCCTGCTCGGAGCACGGTGTCGCCATATCCCTGCAACATGTTCGACTTCTCGCGGGACCGCTCCGCGACGTCCTGCACAAGACAACTCAAGTCACGAAGAGTACTCAACGACAAAGGATTGATTACTCCAAGGCTACGGCTACGTACCTTCATCCATTGCTCGGCTTGACGGATCGCCTCCATGTGCTTGGCTACCGTCGCCGGCTCGACGAGATCATCCGCAAGAAGTTCTATCCCGCCGCGGCTACTCGAGGTAGCCTCCGTCATCGGCGCAGAACGGATAGGTTCTGCGTCTTGGATCTCAGGGGAGCGGATAGCCACCTCCAGAGCAATCTCTGGCGACGTGGTGGCCGCCCCCCCCCGGCGGACTTCTCGACGACCTCTCCCACGGGCTCGGGGGCTCCTCCTGCAGCCTCTGGGGCTTCTGGTGTCAACTCCTGCATCGGCACCCCCGCAGGGATGTCACCACCTTCAGCACCTGTCAACAACACGACATGGGCGTCAGCGCCTACGACTACTCATCCTGGAGCTCTGCAGCTTCAAGAAGGGTACCCACCTTCGACTACACTCGCCTCCGGCAGCGGCGCTTCGGTAGCCGGGGGCTCAGTCACGGCTTGGGCATCGGGAGCGGCCTCCTCGACGGGCGGCACGACTTCTTCTGCCACCGCTGATGAGGGCTCGTCCCCATCCCAGCTCAGATCTGTGGATTTTCTGCAGAAGTATTCACAGAGGGTCGTCAGACAAAATCGACTACTGCAGCAAGTACTACTCGTGAGGACATGGTACTTACAAGCTCGACCGGACGATGGTCACGGCCGGAGCACCGAGGATGCTGGCAATATCAACCAGTCCACCCTCGGCGGGCGCCTCCTCCTCCGCCTCTGCGGCTACTGCCTCCTCCACGGCGGCGGCGGCCGGCGCAGACGTCTCCTGCGCTCCAGAGGTCACCACCTTTTCAACGGTGGCGGCCATGGGTCCTCTCGCTCTCCGCCGGGAGCGGGGGCCGGCGCTCCACCGCGCCGGGGAGTTCTTCAACGGTGGGGGGCCGGACTTCGGTTTCCGGCCCGGTTCCCCCACCGGGTCCCACACGCCTTTGTCGCCCTCTTCGACGGGCTCCGCTGGCGGCACCTCCTGCATACAAAGGAAGACTACTCGTCAGCAATGTACTCGAATAACGGGTACTCGACTACTCTGCTCAAGACGACTTACCTCCTGAGGCGTGGTCTCCGAGACCTTTAGCTTCTTCGTCACCCGCTTCCTGGCGGGGTTGCGCGGCTTCCGTGGCGGCGCAGCAAGGCTAGCCTCCGGTGCCTGGCCGGAGGGTCTTGAACAAGTGGAACATGAGGCAAGCCCGGCGGCTAAACCTCGACCGCCACCGGAAGCGGTCTTGAAGCGTCTCTTCGTCTTCTTCGTCGTCATCGGAGGAATCCTCCACGATGACGGGATCGTCGTCTTCACCGACTTCGCGGCGCTCTTTCAACCTCTCCTCCGCCGGGATCTCGATCCCGCTCGGTGGCGGCTGCGGCTCGGAGACGAACCGCTTCACATCATCCTGCGCAAAGACACAAGACTTCAGCAACTCTACTACAAGTACTCACTACTTGACGAGGGGAGTACGACTACTCACCTCCTTGGGCGGGCGCGCGGCGGAGTACTCCTCGACCGGGCACGCCGTGTACGGCGGCATGTCCTTGAAGATCCGCGACAACCTCTCGACGATGTCGTTGTCGTCCAGCTCGCCTCCCGGCATCCGCGACGCGTCGTCGTCGCCGGTGTACTCGAAGCCCAGGGTCTCCCGAGCCATCAGCGGCTGGATCCTGCGCTTCATGAAACTGAAGGCCACGTGCTCGGCCCTCAGTCCCGCTTCTCTGAGCACTCTGATGCGTGCTAGCAGCTCGGAGAGCTGGATCCCCTCTTCCATGGTGGGCTCTGTGTTCCACCACTCACGATGCCTGGGCTGCCGTCCGCTTGGCTTCGGCAGGCCAGGGTGGTGGTTCGTGATGTAGAACCACCTGGTCTTCCAGTCCGTGTTGGAGTCGACGAGCTTGTACGCCGAGTGCGCGCTCCGCGGCGTCTTCTCTTAGGCGGATGCCGGCTCCTCCGACTACTGCGGGGTTGGAGGCACCGGGGGCGCGGCTTGACGCGGAAGAACTTCCGAAAGAGCACCCGGTGCGGCTTGATCCCGAGGAAGGCTTCGCAGAAGTGGACGAAGACCGACGTGTGGAAGATGCCGTTGGGGTTCAAGTTCAGGTACTCGATGCCGTAGTACCCGAGCGGGGGCCCCTTGAAGAAGTCGGCCGGGCCGGGAGCGCAAGTCCGCGCTCCACGAACCGCGAGAACATCGGGATCTCGTCCTCGACCTTCGCCATTGGATATGGATCTCCAGCGGCGGATCTCCACATGTCCACTTCCTTCTCCCTGATGAACCCACCGTTCGGCGGGGGTCGGCGTGTCCTCCGTCTTCACCTTGGATCTCTTCCACTCGCGGCTCGGATCAGCACGCGGTGGAGACACAGGCGGCGCCGCTCCGGTGGCGGCCGCGGCGGCCTCTCGCGCGGCCCCTCTTCTTCCCGCCGGCCTTGGACGTCTTGGACGGCGACGGCTTCATTCTCCAAGTGCAAGGAGTTTTCACTCGCATCCGCTCGGGGGCTACCCTAAAGGCTTCGGGTGGCGGCGCGCTCGGATCTACTACGGCGGCGGCGAGGGGCCTCGGGAGTGGATTTGCTTCAAGATTCAAATGGAATTGCTGTGGCTCGAATGGGTGAAAAACCCTAAGGGCTTTGGCTTCTATTTATAAGCCAAATCGCCTCCGTAACGGGCGGCTGGATAAGTCCACGCGCGGCTGACTCAGCGGCTGCGCGTGACTCTTCGAATTCTACTAGTCGATGCGCCTCACCTCGGGGGCTCGGCTACTTTTACTCGACCACCTGGGAAGCGGCTAGTCTCAAAAGCATCTCAGGACACATTCTCCAAGAAGACCCTTCAATTCGAGAGGAAGTACTCGACTCAAGGCTCGGGGGCTCCGTGCCACGTGTCCTTTGGTTTTTTCTCTCCGGATTTTTCGGGATTTTCTTGCCAAGATTTCAGATGGACCCTCAGCCAGAGCCCGCGGCTCGAGGCTCGGGGGCTACTCCATGTGGAGTGCGGTTCTTTAAATCGCACTTCCATGACGGCTCCGGCTTCAAGACAAGACAGGCATTTCTTGAAGACCTTCGAAGGCAGATTTCAAGGACGCTTGGGACTACTCGAGAAGACTTCAAGATTGCTCAAACATCAGCCGGAAGTACATTCAGCCCTCGGAATGCTTCAACAACTCTTGAGGACCTTGGCTGCAGCACTCGGGGACGCTTGAGGACCGCTTGTTAGGGCCATCAAGACTACTTGAAGCTATCCTTCTCGACTACAAAGTACTCGGGGGCTTGTCGTATGGACCTCCCTGGGCCCACTACCTCGGTGGGTACCGGGGACCGACTACTCGGTGGGCCCACGGGATTACCGCTTGCGCCGCACGGCACCCGAAGGCGTGGAGCACAAGGACTACACGGGAGTAGTACTCGGTTAGGGGAGCTGTACATGTTCCGCATTGTATAGAGGACTCCTAGACGTACTCGACTAGTACTCTCTCCCTACTCCGACTTGTAACCCCGCCTCCGGACTATATAAGGCGAGGCGGGGACCGATCCCCTCATCCAATCTCCTCTCATACAACCCACGACGCACTATTGCACCATCTTGTAATCGTGCCCTATCAATCCGAGCTACGCAGCATACAGGACGTAGGGTATTACGTACCTCGCGGCCCGAACCTGTCTAAATTGTGTGCCACGTGTCTCTTCCTTCGAGTTACCGATCTCGGCGAGTCACGATCATCTACTTCGGGTACTCCCCGTAGTAGGTTGCCGGTCTAAAACACCGACAGGGTGCTCCCGTGAGGACAACCATCCAGACAGTTCCCGAAAATCCTCGGGTTGGGATCAAATCTTACAGTCTTGGGTACAAGGCTAACTGGCATACCCCGCGAGGCACCCAGTCTCACACATGCACCCCTTTCCCGATAGCTAGCCGGGTAGGTGATTCCTCAAGAGTAGTAATAGTAAGTTCCCGCACCGTATCATTAAGGTACTAGGCTTACCAGTCCCATTGCCGACAAGTGCTTAGTAAATTCAAAAGCTTAGCCCACAAAAGCCACTGGACCGGAGCCCAAATCCCATGCTCTTACCACATGAGCAATCCATTTATAAAGATCTTATGGTTCCAACATAAGAACCTATTCTCGAGAGTGACGAACATCACTCGACTTGTACCGGTTCTATAGCATAGCAGCTATCGGCCTAGCATACTAGTTATAGAGCATAAGTACCTAGGGATCATGCATCTAGGGTTTCAATTCAACTCCTGAAACATAAATGCACAACCATAGCAAGGTAATGGCATAATTTTAAAAGACAGGGTTAATGATTAGGAGCTTGCCTTTGCTGGCAATGTTGGCCTTTGACCCTTCTGGACTTTGGTCCAGGCCTTGAGCTATGAACACGTGCTGCAACTCTTCTTCAGCACCGTCGTCTCCTCCTTCTGGCACGAGCGTAAATCTACCGTCGGGAAGATCTACACGAAGATGCAAATGCAAGATTTATTTGACGATTTTAATTTAATTAATTACAAACAACCGATGACAACCATGGGGTGCATGGTTGACCACATTCACCTAGATAAGAAATACATTCAGCATACTCTTCCAAAAAGGAACAATATGCGGTTCATTATTAATTACTCTTGTTGATAGTGACTGTGTACATATATATGTAATAATTTAATTTAAATTCAACAAATAGAAATGAGTTGGTATTTATCTTTTTAAAATGATTTTTATCACACACATAGAGTTATCAGGGATGTGGTTGGTGATTTTTCCCATTTAATTGACTATTAAGCCTTAACTTGCTTCCATAGCTTTTATTCATAAAATTAATTAATAAATTCAGTGGAAGAGTTTATTAAGCACTAATCGCCTATAACATGCCACTGAACACACATGCATGCTACCGAAAATAACAAGAGCTATCTACCACACCAAGATAAATGCATACAAAAATAAATATACATCAAAATGATCCCAACTTTTCCACACATGATCTATGGTCTAAAATTAAGCTAGGGATGCAACATATACACCTATAACTATTATGGATCTTGATTTATGCAATTACAAAGAAAAACAAACATATTTCAATAATAAATATTTATGACAATTATAAAATTGTGATTAATTCACCAGAGGTGCAATTTGGCCTAAAAAGATAACATGCAGAAGTTGGTCACAAAAATATAATTATTTTTATCTATAAAAATCATTTGGATACATTCTGCATAAAAAGAAAACAATTTATATAAAAAGATTTACAGTATAACTTTGTGCAACTTTAGGTATAGGAGCTAGTCATAACATAACACACAATATATCCAAAAATTAGCTATAGAGGACTTATAGATTTTGAGATACAACAGATCTAGGTTTTTCACATTTCTGTTTTTCATGCAAAAATTATCAAGAAAAAGCATAGATAAGTTTTACAAAGTTGTAGGGTTTTTCACTATGAATCCAAGAAAATTGGGTTTGCATTTCTATGATTTTTCTACGCATTTTCTAAGTTTCAGCATTTTGGCAACACTATTGAAGATTCAGTTTTCACCGGGGTCCCTGGAACTTTTCTATTCTTCACAGATATGCCCCTAGATTGTAGATTTGCCCATAGAAAGATTAAAAGCTTTGCAATGTGGCCCTTGGCCAAGGGGAGGCGGCGGGCTCGCCGGAATCCGTCGGTTCCGACGGTGCTCCCGGCCGGGTAAGAGGTGGGGAGTCGTCCATGCTCACCTAGGGTTCCGTTCGAGGGGTTGGACTGGGTCGGGGAGCTGCCGGCGAGGGAGTCGACGTCGCAGCCGGGCGGCGGCCACCTGGAGCTCGGCTCCGGTGAGGTTGCAACACCGGCAAGGAAACAAGCGGCTCTGGGAGTTGCGGTAGGCGTTCACGGTGGTGGTGGTGGTGGTATGCTCACACGATCGGTGGTTGTCGGGGACAGCCCTAGGGGTCCCCTTAAACAAAGGGGAAAACCTCACTTAAAACCCGCAACGAGACCAAAACGCGTTAAGCCTAACCATGCAGGTGCCTAACCATGCAGGACACGGCCCACGCCTCAGGGACTCTGACGGCCCATCGAGGCGGCCCGCTTAAGGATCCCCTCGAACAGGCTCCGCCTCGTTCGAGGATGGGCGCTCCCTTCGGGCGGGCTCCGCCCCGTTCGAGGGGCAGCACCTCCCTCGAGCGGGCTCCGTCTCGCTCGAGGGCTCGCTCCCCCTCGAGCAGGTTACGCCTCGCTCGAGGGTACGCCCCGCCCTCGGCCGGGGTCCGCCACGCTCGAGGGCGCCCCTCACGCGTGCGCCGGCCCCCGTACACGGGCATTTAACGCCCCGACGCCGGCGGGACGGCGCCATCATGCGCCGGGACTCGCACCCCCGGTGCCGCCGCACCAACTCCCCGGGGAGGAGCCCATCCCCGCCACCGTGGGGAGGGGGCGTGCGGCGCGGCCGGTGTCGTCCCGTGACACCGTGCGCACGCTCCAAGACGGCTAACGCGCCGAGCCCTCGAAAGGGGGCCGGCGCACCCTCGATTCACTTTCTTGTGACCCTACGGGGTTGGGTGGAGGCGCTAGGCCGGTGGACCGCCATCCCCGCCGCGCGAACGGCGTGGCCGCCGTACCCGCGCGCGTGCAGGCGCACGCCAGGCCCTGTAGCAACGACTCCAGCCCCGTGAAGCGCGTCGGGGAAGGAACGCCGTTCGCCCACTCCTGTACGCCGTACAGGCCTGCGTCAGCACCTCCCTCGAGCCTATCAGAGGACATCACCGCCATTCGCTGCTCTCCTACCCTCGAACCGCCACTGTTCGGGTACAAGTCAGGCCATGATGACCAGATCGCTGCAAGGATCGCCCGGACGGCCGCCCACTCTACAGCATAGCACGTCGTGCTTCTCCACGTAGCTAGATAGCGCGGCATGCATGTAATTCGCCTCCCCCTTGATCTATAAAAGGGGGACGAACCCCCAGCCGCGGGAGGGGGACAAGAGACAGAGAATAGCAACACGCTCAAGGCCACAGACCAGGAGCCCTTCACATACACCGTGCACTCACTCTCTAATTCTCCCACAACATCTTCGGCCACTCCACCAGGGACTTGGAAGCCACGCTTCCTCTCCCGCCTCGCTTGTAGCAGCCCCACTACAGGCACCCCCGGTGCTGAGCAATATAGTGCCGTGAGCACACCCCTGCTGGACGTACGGCCCCCTCGGCGGGAACCGGGATAAAAACCTGTGTCACTTGTTGCTTAGCATCGACCATTGAGGGATAGACCTCGGCGCTATCTACTCGGTTAGTGTCGGGACCATATTCCGCACCGACGTTGGCGCCCACCGTGGGGCGAGTGAGCGCCTAAGGTCATTCCGTCAACTCCCTCCATGGTGATCCGCACCGAGTACCGTGCTACACGCTCGCATGGGTAGCTCGGACCCCCTCCCGCCCGGGTTCGAAATTCGCTTCGGGGACCGAACTTTCGGGGCCACGGGGAACGGCTATCTCATGCGCCTCACTAACCGTGAGGAGCTCGCGCGCGCGGCGCCGGGCCGGGTCGGCTTTGGCCCCCGCCGTGCGCACCACCACGGCGGCGGGCGCCCGCGGGCACGGATGCCGCGGGCCCGTCGGCGCCACGACGCCACCGTCGCTCGGGCGGCGATCGCGTCGGGCGCGGTCCGGCGGCGACGAGGCCGAGCGCGCCGCCGCCCGGCGCGGTGCACCCACCATCACGACCGCCACCGCCCGGCGGGCGGGGGCGCGCGGTCTGCGGGCCGCGCATCCCCATCGGGCTGCGTGGCGCTACGACGGCCTACAACGCCAGCGTCAACACGACGATGCGCAGGGTTCCGCCTGGCCGCTACGTCTTCGTCGCCAGAGACCCCGGCGCCTCAGCAGGGGACGAGTCATCCCTGGGCTCCGTCGACACGATGCCACCCGCCAACCGCCACGGATACGCGGAGTGGGACTTCTCCGGCGTGCCGGACCCAGTCGCGTTCCGGCGTTTCCTCGACGCCGCGGACTGCGGGTTTGGGCGCTCCGACGACTCCAGCACCGGGAGCTACGACCCCGCGCGGGAGTGTTGCGCCGTCATCATCAACGACCCGGCCAATGCCGCCGGTGCGGTGGGCGCGAGGAGACGGGGAAGTCACACCGCCACGGGGATCGCGGCGCGCCCGGGCCGCGGGGCCAAGCGCTCTGCCCCGGGGCGGCCGACGCCGACGCGCAGCTAGCCCAAGCCCGTGAGCTTGAGGCCAAGCTGGCGGAGGAATACCGAACGGTGCGGTTGCTCCGCGCCTCAATGGCAGGGGAAGCCTCTGCGCGCGGCGAACGCGCACGGGAGCTGGGCCGACAGGTCCGCGACCCCATCAACACCGTCCCCAACGTCGAAAACGCGGACGCGCCCCCGCGGGCGAGCCGAAGCTCGTCGCCGCCGCGGCGCCGTTGCGGGCCATGCCGGCACCTTCGACCCCCGAGGCTCGAGACATGCACCGCGAGGTGCAAATTCTCATCGAGCAAGCGGCCGTCCGGCGAGCCGAGAGCTCGGCCTCACGCATCCGCCACGGCGGGGGGATGCGCGGGGCGATGAAGCCGCACCGGGAGGCGAACCCTCGGTGCACGCGGGGGGGGACCGGCGGGGCGTCCCACCGAGCAAGGGCGCACGCCGGCCAAGGAGCGGCTCCTTGACGCACGCGGGGCGGCGGATGGCGACGCCCGCAACGTCATCAACGCCAGGCGCACCAGCAAGGCGGACGCACGAGCGGCAAGGGGCTACCACCCTCGACGGGGTGGGCGCTACGACAGCGGCGAGGACCGTTCCCCAACGCCGGAGCCCCCAGGCACCCGTGTGTTCAACCGGGAGATCCGTGCGGCAGCGTTCCCCCAACGCTTCCGCCAACCCTCGACGATCGTCAAGTACAACGGGGAGACGGACCCCCGCGTGTGGCTCAACGATTACCGCTTGGCTTGCCAGCTGGGCGGGGCCACCAGCGACGAGGTCATCATCCGCAACCTGCCCCAACATCTTGGCGACGCGGCCCGGACATGGCTCGAGCACTTGCCGCCGCCCGGATCCACTGGCCCGGGACGACCCGGTCCACACGTTCGTGGGCAACTTCCGGGGGCACATACGTGCGCCCGGAAATTCATGGGACTGTGCTCCGCACGCGAGAAGCCGGCGAGTCGGCCGCGGGACTTCATACGGCGCTTCTCCAAGCGGCGCACGGAGCTCCCCGGCGTGGCGCGGTCCGAAATCGTGCATGCCTTCCTCGAGGGCACCACGTGCGGGATCTCGTGCGGGAGGCGGGACGCGGCCCGCCCGCGGACTCCAACGAGCCGTTCGACATCGCCACCGGCTTCGCCTCGGGGAGGAGGCCGTGGGGGCGATCTTCGACGGCAAAAAGGGCAAGCGCTCCGAGGACGCGCCCGCGGAGGGCGAAGCAAGTCCAAGGAGCCCCACCGCAACGACAAGCGGGGCAAGAAGGGGGAAAAAGCCGCGCGCGCGGCGCACGAGCGGGGCGCGACGGCGGCAACGCCGGGGCCCTCGGCCGTCGACCCGGCTCGACGGGGCCCTCGGCCGCCCCCTCGAGGCCGGGGGTGTTCGATGACATCTTCCCGAAAAAGCCATGTCCCTACCACAAGACTCCCGTGAACCACACCCTTGAGCGGTGCGACATGCTCAAGAAATTCTACGGCCGTGCCGCCGCGAAGGAGGCGGAGGCCAAGAAAGACGGAGGCGATGGCGACGCGGGCGGCTTCCCGCCGTCGAAAATGTGTTCCTCATCTTTGGGGGGACCAGCGTCGACATGTCGACACGCCAACGCAAGAAGGAGCGGCACGAGGTCCTCGCCGGCGAGAGGGCGCCTCCGTCCTTCCTCAATTGGTCGGAGGACGCCATCACGTTCGGCGGGAGGACCACCCAAACCGCGTCCCCAATCCGGGCCGATGCCGCCGGTGGTTGACCCCATCATCGGGAACGCCGGTTCTCGAAGGTCCTCATGGACGGAGGCGGCCGGCCTCAACATCCTCTACGCGCATACGGCGCGCCCGATGGGGATCGGATTGGATCGCGCGGCCCGGCACGAAGCCGTTCCACGGCGTCGCGCCCGGCAAGCGAGGTTCAACCCCTCGGGCGGATCGACCGCCGGTCTGGTTTGGCACCCCTAAGAACTTCCGCAAGGAAACCCTCACCTTCGAGGTGGTGGGGGTTCAAGGGGCCTACCATGCTATACTTGGGCGACCCTGTTACGCCAAATTCATGGCGGTCCCCAATTATACCTACCTGAAGATGAAGATGCCCGGCCCAAACGGCATCATCACCGTCGGCTCGTCGATCGAGCACGCGTTCGACTGCGATGTCGAATGCGTGGAGCACGCAGAGGCACTAGCGCCGGATGAAGCGGCCGGTGAACACGGCGGAGAAGATGGTCAACGAAGACCTCAACTCCGCCGCCAAGCACGCGGCACCTTCGAGGCCGCGGAGCAGACCAAGGGGGTCCCCCTCGACCCTTCGGCCCCCGAGGGGCAAGGCGTTGAGGGTCGGCTCCACCCTCGACCCCAAATAGGAAGTGGTGCTCGTCGACTTCCTCCGCGCCAACACCGACATCTTCGCGTGGAGCCCCTCGGACATGCCAGGCATCCCGAGGGAAGTCGCCGAGCACTCCCTTGACATCCTGCCAAACGCCCGCGCCGTGCAGCAACGGCTCCGCCGCTTCGACGAAGAGCGGCGACGGGCAATCGGAGCGGAGCTGCGAAAGCTTCTCGAGGCCGGATTCATCAAGGGGGTGTTCCACCCAACATGGCTAGCAAACCCCGTGCTTGTAAAGAAAAAGAATGGGAAGTGGCGGATGTGTATAGACTACACTAGTCTCAATAAAGCATGTCCTAAAGTTCCTTTTCCCTTGCCACGCATTGATCAAATCGTTGACTCAACAGCTGGGTGCGAATTGCTCTGTTTCCTTGATGCCTATTCCGGGTACCACCAGATAAAGATGAAAGAGTCCGACCAGCTCGCGACCTCGTTCATCACACCGTTCGGGACGTTCTGCTACGTCACGATGCTATTTGGCCTCAGAAACGCGGGTGCAACATACCAGCGTTGCATGCAACACGTTTTTGGGGATCACATCGGGCGGACGGTCGAAGCGTACGTGGACGACATCGTCGTGAAGACCAGGAAGGCGGACGACCTGGTTGGCGACCTTGGTGTCGCGTTCAACTGCCTACGGGCCAATGGGGTCAAATTAAACCCCGAAAAATGTGTCTTTGGAGTGCCGCGAGGCATGCTCCGGGATACATCGTCTCCCGGCGGGGAATCGAGGCCAACCCCCGAAAAGGTCGCGACCCTCGAACGGATGGGTCCGATCCAGGGACCTCAAGGGGGTGCGAAGGTATTGGGGTGCCTTGCCGCCTTAAGCCGCTTCATCTCGCGGCTCGGTGAGAAGGGCCTGCCCCTCTACCGCCTACTCAAGAAGCACGAGCGCTTCTCTGGACCCACCGAGGCCCGGGATGCGCTCGACAAGTTGAAGGCGTCTGCGACGCACGCCCCGTCCTCACGCCGCCACGGGACGGCGAGCCCCTGCAGCTCTACGTGGCCGCAACCACCCAGGTGGTCAGCGCCGTGATCGTTGTGGAGCGCACGGAGGAAGGGCATGCCTTGCCTGTGCAGCGGCCGGTCTACTACATCAGCGAGGTCCTCTCGGACACGAAGACGCGCTACCCCCAGGTCCAGAAGTTGCTGTACGCAGTGGTTCTTGCACGGCGCAAGCTCCGCCACTACTTCGAGGCCCACCCCGTCACGGTGGTTTCCTCCTTCCCACTAGGAGAAATCACCCGCAACCCCGACGCCGCGGGAAGGATCGCCAAGTGGTCCGTGGAGCTGATGGGCGAGACGCTCGCCTACGCCCCGCGCAAGGCTGTCAAGTCCCAAATCCTGGCGGATTTCGTCGCCGAATGGACGGACACGCGAGTGCCGCCGCCACGGATCCAAGCGGAGTCGTGGACTGCGTTCTTCGACGGATCGGTGATGAAAACGGGGGCGGGCGCGGGCTGCTCTTCGTGTCACCCCTCGGGGAACACATGCGGTACGCGGTGCGCCTCCACTTCCCCGCGTCCAACAACATGGCTGAATACGAGGCCCTCCTCTGCGGCCTCAAAATCGCCATTGAGTTAGGCGTCAAACGCCTCGACGTAAGGGGCGACTCGCAGCTCGTGATTGATCAAGTCATGAAGAATGCGAGCTGCCACGACGACAAGATGGAGGCCTACTGCAAGGCCGTGCGAGCCCTCGAGGACAAGTTCTACGGCATCGAGCTCAACCATGTGCCCCGCAGGTACAATGAAGAGGCGGACGAACTCGCCAAGATCGCGTCCGGGCGGATCACCGTCCCCCCGAACGTTTTCACGCGCGACATCGCTCAGCCCTCGGTCGCTTTCGAGCCCTACCCCTCGAATCACAACGAACCCTCGGGGGCTCCCTCGAATCCAGCGGGTGCGGAGCCCATGGACGAGGACCCCTCGAACGAGGCGTACGTGCTCTCCCTTCTCGAGGGGTACGGCTCCCACGAGGCCGACGTAATGGACATCGAGCCGGCCCCCGTCCGGGCGGACGGCGGGAGAAATACATTGCACGGATCGCTCGAGGGAACTCCCCGCGGACGGGCCGTGGCTAGGCGCATCGCTAGGATGGCTAAGTCTTTTGCCCTCGTCGACGGCGGTGGCCGTACAAGCGCGCCGCCTCGGCATCCTACGGCGATGCGTGCCCATTCCCGAGGGGCGCGAGCTCTGCGCGGGACATCCACGCGGGGATGCGTGGCCACCACGCCGCGCCCCGCACCCTCGTCGGCAACGCGTTCCGCCGGGGCTTTTGGCGGCCCCTTGCGGTCGCGGACGCCCGGCGAGATCGTGCGCACCGCGAGGGGTGCCGTTCTACGCCCCGCAAGTCCAACTTGCCCGCCCATGCCCTACAGACCATCCCCGTAACATGGCCGTTCGCCGTGTGGGGGCTGGACATCGTCGGGCCCCTGCGGAAGGCGCCCGGGGGCTTCACCCACTTGTTGGTCGCGATCGACAAGTTCTCCAAGTGGGTGGAGGTGCGCCCCATCACGAATCTAAGGGCAGAGCAGGCGGTGACATTCTTCACCGACATCGTCTACCGCTTTGGAGTGCCAAAATCCATCATCACCGACAATGGATCCCAATTCACGGGCAAGAAGTTCTTGAAGTTCTGCGACAAGTTCCACATCCGTGTGGATTGGGCAGCTGTGGCGCACCCACAGACCAACGGCCAAGTGGAACGTGCCAATGGCATGATCTTACAAGGCCTAAAGCCCAGAATTTTCGACCAGTTGAACAAATCCGGGCGGAAATGGCTCCAAGAACTACCAGCGGTTGTGTGGAGCCTAAGGACCACCCCGAGCAGAGCGACTGGGTTCACCCCGTTTTTCCTAGTCCACGGCGCGGAGGCCGTCCTCCCCACGGACTTAGAATACAGGTCGCCCAAGGTTCGAGGCTATAACGAGGATGCTAACCAACGAGCCCGCGAGAACTCGTTGGACCAGCTGGACGAAGCACGCCTCGTAGCCTTGATGCATTCCGCGAGGTACCAGCAGTCCCTCAGGCGCTATCAAGCACGCAAGATACGCCGGCGGGATTTCAGCGAAGGGGACCTGGTCCTATGGCTACGCCAAGACAACCGAGGGCGCCACAAGCTATCGCCCCCATGGGAAGGACCCTACGTAGTGGTGAAGGTACTCAAGCCCGGCACATACAAGTTGGCCAATGAGGACGGTGAAGAGCTCACCAACGCTTGGAACATCCAACAGCTACGTCGCTTCTACCCTTAGCTAGGATTTCCAAGTATTTTCGTTGTAAAAACCGCACGGCCAACGCCCTAGTTGGCTGCAACTATGTAAAAGCTTTAAGCTTAATAAAAAGGGCAACTCGGCTTTCCCCTGAAACCCAAGTTACCCTCGGGGGCTACTGCGGGGGGCATCCCCCCCCCCAAAATGGTCCCATTTTTTCGCGCAAAAAACGCAACAACCCACACGCGCTAAGTTTGTTTCCTACTTCAACCTCGAGCCACGATTCGAACAGGGCGCAAGCGGCATGGCGGAAGGAGCTGTGCGAGCCAGAGATAGCCTATGCCGCGTGGACATGGCCCTTCTCTCTCGCCTCCAACCCAGCAGGCCCCCCTGCGAAAATCGAACTCCCCTAACTAGAATCTACTCAGGAAGAAGGAGAAACAAAAAGCGTGATAAACAAACGACTTCATTTACAGCAAATGCTCATGTTCATGAAACAATTTGTTTATCTACAAAAGGCCACGAGGCCAGAATATTGATACACATAAAAAAACGGGCCTAGCGCCCAACTGCTTTCAGGCGGGAGGAGCAGCAGCATCAGCGACGTCCGGGAAGAGGAACTCCTCGAAGGCCTCGGCGAGCGACCCGACGGCGTCGGCAGCGAGCGCATCCACACGCTCCATGGCCACCTCGTCCTCGACACCCTCGGGAACGATGTAGCCCTCCGCGCGCCTCGAAGTTAACCTCGTAGTGGGATCGCACCACTCAGAGGGCCTTACGGACGCCCGAGCTGCCGGCGCCGGCGCATCCGCTCGGTGACATGGCCACCAAGGGCACGCGGACGGCTAGCCGAGGGGAGGGCTGCCGGCACCGAGCCTCGCCCTCCTCGACGGCGCGGCGGGCCTCGAAGGCCGCATCGCTCGGCTCCCGCGGCTCCGCTCGGAGGAGTTGTAGGAAGCTGCGGCGCCTCGGCCGCTCGGCCGCGTGCCCCGGGCGGTGCGCAAGCACGGAAACACCAAGGCAAGAAAGAAATCGAGAAAAAGGGAATGCGAGTTCCCAATCGAAAAACCAACAAGACAAGAGTCAGACGTGGCTCACCTTCGACCTGCTTCCTCTCCGTCTCGAAGTCGCGGCGCACGGCCTCGGCCGTCGGCTCGAGGCGCTCGACGGTCTCACCTTGCTCCCGGAGGGACATGTCTACGATTGGCGTTGGTGATGCGAGCATGATCACCTCGCCCTCGGCCTTGGAGAGCTTGGCGTCCCCGTCCGCCAAGCACTTGCGTCACCTCGTGGGCGGCGCGCTCTGCTCCCGGCGCACGGGCGTCGGTGAGGGCGGCTTTGCTCTCGCTGGAGCCGCTCCTCGGCCCCTTGGCGGGCGGTGCTCTCTTGCGGGGAGCCGCTCCTCGGCGACGACGAGGGCCGCGGCCTTGGCGTCGAGGGCGGCCTTCGGGTCGTCGACCTCCTTGGCCGGCCCCCGCTCCGGCTCGCGCGCCCGCTCCTCGGCCGGCGCTTCGCGCATGCGCCCCCTCAGCGACGAGCGAAGCTCCCGGGGTTTACGCGCGGACGGTAGCCACCTCCGCCTCCCGGTTAGCGGCCGGCGTCCGTGTCTTCTCCAAGTCCGGGCGCGCGTGCCACAACGCCTCATCACGGTCGATGAGGGCTGCGCGCACCCGCTCGAGACTCGAGCGGCGCGCCGCGTCTGCCTCGAGCTCTCGGGCAGCTCGTCGAGCCGGGCCGGGGCCCGGTACGCCGGCCCGGTGTCCGGGGGGACACGAGAGCGTCGGCAAGCGCGTCGAAAGCGGCCTGCTTGCTCCGGAGGCCGGTGGACCTCGGCGTTCACCGGTCGAACGCATCGTACTTGTCGTGGGCGCGGCGCTCGGGCTCACGGCACCCACACACCGAAGTCCGTGGCGTTACGGCACGAAACGACACGCGAGACGAGAAGAAGAGGAAAGCAAGCGACGACACCCTACCGGAAGATGCACCATGCGGGGGCGCCGTGGACACCGCAGCGCCTCGTTCGGCGCGCGGTTGAGCGTAGCGCCGTGGCTCGGAGCTCGCCCCCGAGCTCCTGCTCCCCTGGCGTCGGCAAACGCGGGGGGATCGTTGACGGCCGCCTCCCACGGGCGGGGGCGGCCGGCGCGGAGGACGAGGCCTCGGCGCGGGTGTCCTCGACCCCCCACCACCGGGTGACCCTCGCGCCGCCTCACGAGGGCCCCCTCCCGGGGCTCGGGGGGTCGTGGGACGGCGGCCCCCCGCCGGTCCCCACCCGGGGCGGCGGGGAGTCGTCGAGACCTCCACCACCTCGCGCGCGAACGCCGGCGGGCGCCGGCGCTTGTGCGCGCCTCCGCCGGCGCCTCCACTCGCGCCTCCGGTGGCCGTGGGCGCCGGATGCGGCGCCACGGCCACCACCTCTGGGCGCGCCTCGCGGCCACGGGCGTTGCCGCGGGTTGCGCCGCTCCGCCTCCTCCGCGGCCCGGCGCGCGGGGTTGCTCCGCTCCGCCTCTGCACGACGCGACCTGCGCGGGCCGCGCCTCCTACCGCCGCTGCCCGGCCCGCGCACCCCCCCCCGACGGCCGGCCGGCGCGCCCCTCGGCGGCCGGCCGGCCGCGCCGCGGCGGGGGCGATGCGCTGGCGAGGGCCTCGAGGCCTCGGCCGGGCTTTGCGAGCCCTCGCCCGCCGCCGCCGTGCTTGTCCCCGCCGCGGCGCCCTCGACGAGCGCCCACGCGGTGGGGATTGTAACATACCGAGAATTTTGAATGATTTACCATGTGTGAATTTTCGCAAAAATTAAAAACTTTTCGTTTGAACATGTGTGCTACCAAATTTTATGCCAAATTGCTAGCCACTCATCTTAAAATTCCATACAAATTAAAACCATATATAAATTATTTTCAAATTACGGTTTAATTGTGAGTTGGATTTTACAAATGGATCTTATTTGGATTTTGAAGTTGTGTGGAGTTTGAATTTGAACTATATCCAAATTCAAACTAAATATAAAACTATTTTGTTTAAAATCTAAACCTTGTTTAACTAACACTAACTTTGTGCCCGAGCTAACACTAGCCAATTAGCTCGGCTTGATCTACTAACATCTTCCTCAGCTCGATCCGCTAATCTCCAAGCTCTCAACCTTTTTCCGAGCCTTCCGAAGTGCTATGGAATTTATTAAGTGAATTATATAATATTTTCCGACTTCTCGAAATTAATCCTTTGCAAGAGAATATGCTAATTCATATGGGATAAATATCTGGGAGCTCCTTTTGAGTTATGTCGATATTTTCCGGCCCTTCAAATTAATGTCAGACTATTTAGTTTGATTCCGGAAAATTAGTCTAATTCTTTTGTTCCAATTCTACGAAATAAATTATTACCAATTTATTTCGCGGGCTTAATTTGTCTGAGCCCAAAAATCTAGCCCATCTAAACCCATCTATCTAACCCTAACTCCTTCCCTTAAATACCCTTCACCTCTCTCACTCATCCCTTCTCTCCCAAGCCACCGCCGCCGGCCTCTTCTTTTCCTCTCTTTTCTGCTGGCTGCCGTTGCATCCCTCTCTCCTCTTTTCTTTTCCCAGACGCTGCTCTCCCTTTCTCCTGTTCTAGCCGGCGTGAGAATGTGGAGCAGCAGGCCGGTCACCTCCGTGCTCTCCCCATGGTTCGGCTAGCAGCAGATCACCACTCAATCCATGCAACTGCATGTGCCACCTCCTCCCTGTTCTCCAAGCACACCAGCAGCAGATCGATCCCAGAAGCAAGCCGTCCTGGTGTTCTTCCTGCCACGCGCCACAAGGTCTCTCACGAAGAGAAAACGAGAAGAGGGAGTCCGCAAGGAGGAGTACACCTGCTGCACCGTTGGCCTGAAGTATGTTGTTGCGGTCACCAAGCTGGAGCCGCACGTGCCGTGGGTCGCGAACTCCTGGCCACCAAAGTCGTTGCCGTCGTCCTGAAGCTGCCGGCAATGGTCGACGCGAGCATGCCGGGAACCGTCGACGCGAGCAACTGCCTTGGACGCCCACAACATGTTCGACGAGATGCCCGAGCAGCTCACTTCAACCTCGCCTTGTACCTGCTCGATGAATCGCTGCATCAACGTCATCGACACCGTGCCCACCATCGTTCGCCTCGACCTGCAACCATGCCGAACGAAGTGCCCGCACTGACGCCGAGCAGGAGGCCGGCCGCCTACGTCGTACGCCCCGATGCCGGGCGAAGACGGCCGTCGTGGTCTTCACTCTTGCCGCTCGGAACCACGACCGGGCACACGCCTTTGCGCCAAGCCGCCACAGCCTCGATCTCTTCCTGCTACGCTTTGATCTCCCGCGAGCCCACCGGTGAGCCGAACACCCAGGCCAACTCCCTTTTCCCCTTGCTCGATCTCGCTTTCCTGCCTGTGCCGCCGGCCTTCGAGCCGTGCTTGCTCCTGTGTATCCCGGGTTACCTAAGGCCATTGTTGGCATGTCCAAGTCCGCGAGCCCGGACATGCACACAATCTGTTTGATGAAATGCCTGTTCCGCGAGTTGATCTTGTCGCCGCCCTTCTTCTGTTCCAGAAGCCGGCCTGCGTGCCGTGAACGTCCCTTGCAGGATCCAACTTAGCTGCTGCCCCTCTTTCTTCCCCAACACGACATCCGTCCACCTCGCCTACAACGTGTTCGACAGAATGACATGAGTGTCAACGAGCCCGTTGGTGAGCCATCCGACCAAGCCAACTCCTTCTAACCCTCCGATGCATGCATGTGTCGCCAACCTTCGTGTTGCGCTTGCTCCCTGTGAACATTAGTGACTTGGGTGCATTTTCAGTAGCCTCACCGTGGCATGCCCTCCACGTGTTCGATGTTTTGCACAAATGAGTGCAGCACACGATTCTTCCTTTTTCTTGCACCGACCCTTGCCGGCCTTCGCGCCGCCGTTCTCTGCGGGATCCCGCCTGCGTTCGCCGTCGTGCACCCCGGCCACGCGTCGACGGGCGCGAGCCACTACCTCACCCGAACCCGTTCCGCCGCTCTCGCGCCGCACCATCACTCACGCCGACGCGTGGCGCGGGCCGTCGACGTTGAGCCCGCACGTGCGGGTCAATCGTGGCCCGGCCATTCACACGGTGATGTTCTCTCCCTGCGGGTGCCGCGCGGCCTCGGCGGCCAAATCCCGGCCGGCGGGCGCGCCGCGCCACCGCCCCTGTCGGCATTTTGCGCGAGCACTTTGGGCGGGACCCCCTTTCCTCGATCTTGAGTGGTGCCACGCCCGGGAGCACATGCGCACGGGGTCACTAGAGACACAAAGGATCCCGCGGTCGCCGGTCGAGCGAACCCCCGGACGAGTTCGGGGAGCGGATCGGACTTGACATAACCACCAGGCACTTGTTTGGGCTATGACCCAACGGAGCCCACCTTGGTCCAAAGACTAACCAGGCCGAAGCAAACGTAGTCGAGGACTTTTTCGGACTTTGGAACCTTGGGCCAAGGCCGGGTCGGCCCATTGGGCCACTAACCCTTTGGACCCAATTTCGGCCCACCATACGTGACGATGACGTCATGATGATGTCATGCGGATGCCAACCCTATTTTCAAACTAAAAATCCTTTTCTCTTTTATAAATAATTACGGGAAATTAATTCATAAAACCTTTTATCTTTGGAAATTCATAACTAATTATCCGAGACTCCGAAAATTATGAAACCACTTGCGTTGGTTTCATAATTTTGAGACGCTCACTTTGCTATCCTATCCTTACCCGCTCTTTCCCTTGAGCCGAGCCCCTTTTCGCCCCGCGTTCTAGGAGTAGAATTCGTGGCCGCGCCCGCCACTTGTGCCAATGTGGGTCACGGGACGCGGGAGCCCCCGCACCCGACCATTGGCGTACCGCGGTCGGGAATCCTACCCCACTATCTCATCGTCGACCTTCTCTACACCTTTGCCTTCCCTCTTTGCTGCTCGCGCATATACGCTCTCGCTCTACTTTGCTTCGTGCGTGAAGCGTGTGCGGGTGCCATGTGCTTGAAACCGGGATGTCGCACGTGATGGACGGCCGTGTCGTGAGCGAGAGGCCTGGCTTCACGCTCGGCAGCCCCGGGCCGCAACCTAGGCCCGCCTAGCCATGGTCGTTCTTCCTTCACTTGTACTGCCCGCGCGGCGCCCTTAAGCTTGCCCTGTCACTTTGCCCCCAATATCGGTCACTAGTGATCCTTTCATCTCCTCGAGTGGTAGCCACATCTCTTGGCATGATAATGCCTTTTCTACTACCTTTGCCTTGTTTCGCTATCATCCTTCGCGCTACGCTTCAACCCTGCGCGAGCTAAAACCTAGCAAGAGCTTGATCTCGGCCTCTCCGCTTTCACCTTGCGAGCTCGGCTACCTAAGATCTTAGCGTAAGATTCGTAAGCTAACTCTTGATCTTACCCTGTTTACTAGTATATAAAACTAGTTCTTGAAACTAGTTTTGTTTTAAAACCTATTGCTCTATTTCAATTATTTAAACCGATCTTTGAATGTATTTAGCTTGGAGTTTATTTGGATCTTCTAAATTGGTTCTTATCGATGTTTTTGCATTAGATGAATGCTCGTTATTTATTTCCGCGTCGCATCTCGTGTAGGCTTGTGTTCTTGATGAAGACCCAAGGCTGCGCCGGCGAGGAGGCTCGACTACCCCGACTTTGCCCGAGAGGATGCTCAACCTCTACTACTCTACGACGACTACCGCGCAGGTGTCATGTCACTCCCAACCATGTAGAACCCATGCATGCTATTAGTTGCTAGTGCTTTATTTATGTTACTTGATTTGATGGATTGCATAGCCATTCGATTAGCCTTGCCTTGTTATTCGATATATCCTGATTCCTTGCTTTACCTACCTCGGGACTAGCTACAGACCCCTAGCTAGTCCCATTCACCAACTATCCATACTTTTGTTGCTTGATTATGGATGGTACTCTGGCTTGGGCTGAGATGTGGGAGATCTCGGTGTGTTCTAGCGTGAGTTCTGGGTGTGTTCTTCCTTGATGTGTTACTGGCGGGAGCGAGCCGTTTGGTTACTTGTGAACGCCTACCTCGGGGAGATGCGATGCGGCCTCTCGCCGGCGGCGTGTCGGACGGGATGGAGATGGTGAGTGCTTGCTCTCGGCCCTTAAGGACCGATCGTCAGTTGACCTTGCTTCAGTGGACTTTTACCGTACAAACCGCCCGCCTTGTATTGGGCGGGGGTGCGGGGTGAGACTCGTAGTGGATAGCATCCCTCCTGTAGGCGGATCGGTGTGATCGTGTCGGGAGACGGCTTTCCTCCTTAGAAGACTTCGCCCCGGCGAGGCCGGGGAAGGGTTCCACAGCTTCGAGGGACCCCTCGCTGGCAGTATGAGCTCTACAGCAGGGGCTGCGCCAGACTCGGAGACGCAGGAGGGTACTATCCACTTACTTGGACTCCCAGCCGTATGGTAGGGCTTGGGACGGCGGCCACCGTTTCCGGCTCTATTCGGGCGGGTACAGTTGTACAACCTCTGCAGAGTGTTAAACCTATAGCTATAGTCCGTGTCCTTGGTTATGGACGGTCCTCGATCTCTCACCTGGCTAGACTCTTTTCTTGTGCTTCTTCTCTCCCCGAGTGTGTGAGCCGGCCCGTGGCCGTTGAGATGTGTGGATAGGAGCAGGTGGGCCCCCACATCGCAGATGAGAGTTGGGAGCTGGATCGTGGTTGTGATTCAGTGCTTTGGTGTGGACATCCTTGTTGAGGGGTGCGGACCCCGGAGGTGTGGACCTCAGAGGTGTGGACCTCGAGGGTGTGGACCTCCCGGAGGTGTGGACCTCGCTGCTTTCTGCATACCTTGATTGTTGCTACCGCGTTCTCTGCATGCATAACTTTCTACAGCCCAATATAGGTTTTATCCATGCATACTAGATTCAACCACCGCTTTTGCTCTTTGTTGGGAAGCTGACATGACCTACCCGCTTATCGGGTAGATGCTGGCATTTCAGACTCGGTGACCGTCTACGACTACAACTGCTGTGACGAAGGTGTGAAGACTAGAGCTGGTCCTATGCTCGAGTTTGCTGTGGAGTGGAGACGCTTCGCTTATGTAGATCCAGTTGCGTAGGTGTTTTACCTTTCTTGATTCGATCTGTTGGACTTGTACCGGCTTGTGCTCGAAGAGTTGTACTACGATGTTGTAATAATATTATTATGTATTTCTTCTTTTATTCCCGTGTTGTATGGATTTGTACCACTTGAGACGGGGATTGCACGTGATAGCCTCTTCACGGGACTATCACGGAGGTGCAGAGAGTCGGGTTTCCGTTCGCGGAAATTCGGGTCGTTTCGGGGTGGTATCGAGCCGTACCTGACGGTAGGACGAGCCCTAGCAACGGCCGATAGATTAGGACGACCTAAATATCCTTGATTGAGTATATACTCCTTCACTCTTATATAAACCCCTTGAAATCTGCTATTACCTCCTTGAATTCTCACTAACCGACTCACTAACAACCCCTCTACACGATTGGTGGCCTAAGGAGAACAGCGATGTCACATGCTTGCAACTGCGAGGAACGACGTACGATACAAGGGAAAGACAACTACGACGGTGACAACTATGAAGATGGAGTACGGGGACGAGATGAAGGCTGAATCTACGGGACTCCCTGGCGACACCTCGGTGTCATGTTATGTCAACACGGTTGTCTCTACTTTGGAACTAAATCCACCGGGGATGATTAGATTGCCCGGTGATACATGAAGTGCATACGGATGAATCTACAACAGACAAGATGCACCCTTCCACCTTTTGCTCGGAACAGAGCTTGGATAACCCAAGATGCCCAACTCCGAGGACAATGAGGAGTTAAGACTTTAAATTTTAGTGTGCCAACATAAATAAATTAGATGCACTATATGGAACTAGCACACATAAGCTTGGATGCAGGAGTCGAAGATTCCTGATATGCCTGTAGCTCAGCAATCGGATGAAGACCCAAAGGCTCGAAGCTATACGGATAGCCGAGTCACTAAGGATTAAGATATCAAAATGAGTTGTAGCTACGTGAGGCGACCAATGGATTGAACAGTCAAGAGAGCACCACTTACAAGCAGGCATCACACATACTCAGAGTAATAGGCTGGATAATTGACCCCGTGGACATTCCCCTCGGTAAGCAATATGAAACTTGGATGCTGCGGGGTCGACGGCGGGAATAAGATGAATGAATGAGGAACAAGGGGCATGGATACAACAATAAATATAGAGTACCTCCTTTTCTTCCAAGGACAAAGCCATGAGAGCTAGCGGGGAAGAAGAGTTCTACCAACTTACTTCGGAAAGATTAGTGCCGAAACACCGGATGGCATGCGTTCTTTCAAGTCTTGTGTAACTAACATTAGGAAAATCCCTCAAGTGCCCACGATATACTAGTATGCGACGTTGGTGTAACCTCGAAGGTCTTAGGAGTCGGGCCTCGAGGTACACATTTGTTTTGGTGCATTGCTTGAGTGATTGGATCTTCTCGGTCTTATGGTTGTTTTGCTTCTTCATGATTGTGTGAAATTGTATTGAGTGCTTATGCTTGCTCGATCTTTAGATGACTTCTTTAGAGACCTTAGCTCCCCATCCTGCAAGATCAAGCTAGCAAAATGAAGATCGACGTGCTCAAGCTAGCATAACAAGCTCCAACTACAGAAGACGTGAAGGATTTCTTGCAACCTCATCAAATTAGACCAGGACTTTGGATGAGATACCCTATGAACATTGGACTCGAGTCGCGTGAATCGAGAAAATGAGTACCTCAAGGTTTGTAACTTTTGAAGCTCGAAAGTGCATGTACCACTATGGAAGCATATATTGGTTAAGATCAATTGAGTACCCCAAAGATGTCGGCGATGCATTTTGGATGATTTCGGTAGGAACTCAATTATTAGATAAAGATGAAGTACTCCATGTAGAACAACAATCAATACGAGAAGTTTTATTCGAGTACTTTAGCTTCAGTGAGGTACCTTACAAAGGACCCGCTTTGGAATTTGCTAATAGAATACGAGTTTGCCCATAAGGTTCTTCGCACTATACACTAATAGAACCATGTGGAGACTTGAAGGAACATGATAACCTCATATCTTGGTAATGAATTCATCGATGAGAGAGTGATTAACACGGCGAGAGAAGACAACCCAAGACAATGGGGAGTGGAGATAAGCACATCGAACTCTCCACGGATGGACGATCACTCGTGTTTTATGGAATTGCACCCCGACCATGTATTCGGAAGTAACGAATCCATGCGTAAGGGATCACCCCTAAGTAGATAGTACCTCGACCTGGAAGGTATTGTTGAGGTTTTGGATTTGATTCGGATGACTAAACTCAAAGGATATAAGGTTTGCACTACACGAGCAGTCATCCTAGAGTCCTTTTTATTGGATTAATCCACTTACACCTCTAAGCAGTTGTTTTGGCAACTACTATGTAAGCACCACAAGTTGTGCTTCTGGAATAGGATGTCGCAGGGTATGTAAAGGGGTTTCGAGGTCGATTTTTGGAAAAATATATGGAGTTCAGTCGATCCCACTTTTGGAATAAGTAATTAATAAAGAAACTCTACTGGACACCGTATATTGAACTAATGGAAAAGAGAATAACTCACGCAACTCTTTGGATGTAAGTTATTCGTTCGACCTCGCAGCTGGAACCTACCACCCTATTGGAAAATTGGTCATAAGAGGTTGTGAGCAAAAATGAGGAAAATTGCTCACCTAAACGGGTGACATTATTTGGAATTGTTGAATAAGCATGGAAAGCCATGAAGCTATGAATATTTCCGGGGGGTACCTAAAGGTGAGAATACCATCATGAGGAGTAACAAAAAGGAATGGTGAAGGATCAAGGTCTACACTAAGGTTGCCCAAGTGAACCGATCCTTCCTCAAAGTATGATAACTACGGACGTTACGAGGAATTAATTAAGCTTTGAAGGTATTCCTAAGGAGTGACACCAACCATGTATCCTGAGTTTGCTAAATGTGCATGAGTAAAATAGATGCGACTTTGTTGATAGGGTCCATCTGAAAAAGTTGGAATCAAAAGGACTAATGTGAGATTCAGATGGTTGGAATCACTCACATAGTCGAGAATGTTGTAGATGACCCCTTTTAACATGGACTATCATGAATGGGAAGTAACCATTCATATGGTTCATGACCAGAAGTTAATCGGGCATGTCAGATATCGCCAACAACCTAACGAGGGTGTGCTAAGCCGACAAATGGATTACAACATGAGTGTTATACGAAGTTGGTGATGATTGTTGGACCCTCAGAAGAAGGAAGTTGGAAGGAAGTCATGTTCACTCAGGCTCGGCTAGTTGCGAGAGTGCACACCATAAGAGGTGCGATTGCACTAATTCTTTGGAAAAACCCGGGATATCTACCTATGGATTAAGAGATAAATTTGGAATGAGCTAAATTAATAAGAAGTCTATGACCTTGAACGCGAGGATTGGAATAATATAGAAGTGTCTTATTCGATCACGGGAGATTTTACTCCAAAGCTTATCAAGCTTACGCAGCATGACTAGATGAGATGGATTGAGATAAGGGGAATCTAGGCCGTAGTTGGAATTTCTCACGTATTTGAACCGGGAGAATAATCTTGGATTATATATGGAAGATAATACGAGTCTTATGGATGCTATCGATAGAGGACGTATAATACCACTGCATTGGAGGCCCCGTCGGCGGACTAGACATGTTGAGACTAATCACCGTGGAACCTTGGAATAAACACGTCGTCAAATCATCCACATTGGGAAGGTGAACTTAAAGAGGAAACGAAGGCATACCGAAGTGAAGACCCTCACCACACCGGGTATGAGCTTAAATCTCGAGGACGAGATTCTCGTGAGGGGGGTAGAATGTAACATACCAGAATTTTGAATGATTTACCATGTGTGAATTTTCGCAAAAATTAAAAACTTTTCGTTTGAACATGTGTGCTACCAAATTTTATGCCAAATTGCTAGCCACTCATCTTAAAATTCCATACAAATTAAAACCATATATAAATTATTTTCAAATTACGGTTTAATTGTGAGTTGGATTTTACAAATGGATCTTATTTGGATTTTGAAGTTGTGTGGAGTTTGAATTTGAACTATATCCAAATTCAAACTAAATATAAAACTATTTTGTTTAAAATCTAAACCTTGTTTAACTAACACTAACTTTGTGCCCGAGCTAACACTAGCCAATTAGCTCGGCTTGATCTACTAACATCTTCCTCAGCTCGATCCGCTAATCTCCAAGCTCTCAACCTTTTTCCGAGCCTTCCGAAGTGCTATGGAATTTATTAAGTGAATTATATAATATTTTCCGACTTCTCGAAATTAATCCTTTGCAAGAGAATATGCTAATTCATATGGGATAAATATGCGGGAGCTCCTTTTGAGTTATGTCGATATTTTCCGGCCCTTCAAATTAATGTCGGACTATTTAGTTTGATTCGGAAAATTAGTCTAATTCTTTTGTTCCAATTCTACGAAATAAATTATTACCAATTTATTTCGCGGGCTTAATTTGTCTGAGCCCAAAAATCTAGCCCATCTAAACCCATCTATCTAACCCTAACTCCTTCCCTTAAATACCCTTCACCTCTCTCACTCATCCCTTCTCTCCCAAGCCACCGCCGCCGGCCTCTTCTTTTCCTCTCTTTTCTGCTGGCTGCCGTTGCATCCCTCTCTCCTCTTTTCTTTTCCCAGACGCTGCTCTCCCTTTCTCCTGTTCTAGCCGGCGTGAGAATGTGGAGCGAGCGGGCCGGTCACCTCCGTGCTCTCCCCATGGTTCGGCTAGCGGCGGATCACCACTCAATCCATGCAGCGCATGTGCCACCTCCTCCTCCTGTTCTCCAAGCACACCGGCGAGCGGATCGATCCCGAAGCAAGCCGTCCGGTGTTCTTCTGCCACGCGCCACAAGGTCTCTCACGAAGAGAAAACGAGAAGAGGGAGTCCGCAAGGAGGAGTACACTGTTTGCACCGTTGGCACCGAAGTATGTTGTTGCGGTCACCAAGGCCGGGAGCCGCACGTGCCGTGGGTCGCGAACTCCGGCCACCAAAGTCGTTGCCGTCGTCCACCGAAGGCGCCGGCAATGGTCGACGCGAGCATGCGGGGAGCCGTCGACGCGAGCAAGCGCGCCTTGGACGCCCACAACATGTTCGACGAGATGCCCGAGCAGCTCACTTCAGCCTCGCCTTGTCACTGCTCGATGAATCGCTGCATCAACGTCATCGACACCGTGCCCACCATCGTTCTCCTCGACCCGCAACCATGCCGAACGAAGTGCCCGCAGCGACGCCGAGGGGGAGGCGGCCGCCTACGTCGTACGCCCCGATGCTTGGGGCGAAGACGGCTGTCGTGGTCTTCACTCTTGCCGCTCGGAACCACGACCGGGGCACCGCACGCGCGCCAAGCCGCCACGGCCTCGATCTCTTCTACGCTACGCTTTGATCTCCCGCGAGCCCAGGTGAGCCGAACACCCGAGCCAACTCCCTTTTCCCCTTGCTCGATCTCGCTTTCTGCTGTGCCGCCGGCCTTCGAGCCGTGCTTGCTCCTGTGTATCCGGGTTACCTAAGGCCATTGTTGGCATGTCCAAGTCCGCGAGCCGGACATGCACACAATACGTTTGATGAAATGCATTCCGCGAGTTGATCTTGTCGCCGCCCTTCTTCTGTTCCGAGCGGCACTGCGTGCCGTGAACGTCCCTTGCGGGATCCAACTTAGGCTGTTGCCCCTCTTTCTTCCCCAACACGACATCCGTCCACCTCGCCTACAACGTGTTCGACAGAATGACATGAGTGTCAACGAGCCCGTTGGTGAGCCATCCGACCAAGCCAACTCCTTCTAACCCTCCGATGCATGCCGTGTCGCCAACCTTCGTGTTGCGCTTGCTCCCTGTGAACATTAGTGACTTGGGTGCATTTTCAGTAGCCTCACCGTGGCATGCCCTCCACGTGTTCGATGTTTTGCACAAATGAGTGCAGCACACGATTCTTCCTTTTTCTTGCACCGAGCCCTTGCCGGCCTTCGCGCCGGCTGTTCTCTGACCGGGATCCCGCCTGTTCCGCCGTCGTGCACCCCGGCACGCGTCGACGGGCGCGAGCCACTACCTCACCCGAACCCGTTCCGCCGCTCTCGCTTCGCACCATCACTCACGCGGCAACGCGTGGCCAGGGGCCGTCGACGTTGAGCCCGCACGTGCGGGTCAATCCGTGGCCCGACCATTCACACGGTGATGTTCTCTCCCTGCGCAGTGCCGCGCGGCCTCGCGCGACCAAATCCCGAGCCGGCGGCCCTTGCGCGCCACCGCCCCGCGCGGCATTTTGCGAGCACTTTGGGCGGGACCCCCTTTCCTCGATCTTGAGTGGTGCCACGCCCGGAGCACATGCGCACGGGGTCACTAGAGACACAAAGGATCCGCGGTCGCCGGGGTCGAGCGAACCCCGGACGAGTTCGGGGAGCGGATCGGACTTCGACATAACCACCAGGGCACTTGTTTGGGCTATGACCCAACGGAGCCCACCTTGGTCCAAAGACTAACCGGTAGAAGCAAACGTAGTCGAGGACTTTTTTCGGACTTTGGAACCTTGGGCCAAGCTGGGTCGGCCCATTGGGCCACTAACCCTTTGGACCCAATTTCGGCCCACCATCTGTGACGATGACGTCATGATGATGTCATGCGGATGCCAACCCTATTTTCAAACTAAAAATCCTTTTCTCTTTTATAAATAATTCTGGAAATTAATTCATAAAACCTTTTATCTTTGGAAATTCATAACTAATTATCAGGACTCCGAAAATTATGAAACCACTTGCGTTGGTTTCATAATTTTGAGACGCTCCTTGCTATCCTATCCTTACCCGCTCTTTCCCTTGAGCCGAGCCCCTTTTCGCCCCGCGTTCTAGGAGTAGAATTCGTGGCCGTGCCGCCGCCTTTGTGCCAATGTGGGTGCGGGACGCGGAGCCCCCGCAACCGACCATTGGCGTACCGCGGTCGGGAATCCTACCCCACTATCTCATCGTCGACCTTCTCTACACCTTTGCCTTCCCTCTTTCTTGCTTCGCGCATATCTTGCTCTCGCTCTACTTTGCTTCGTCTTTGTGAAGCGTGTACGGGTGCCATGTGCTTGAAACCGGGATGTCGCACGTGATGGACGGCCGTGTCGTGAGCGAGAGGCCTGCTGCTTCACGCTCGGCAACCCGGGGCCGCAACCTAGGCTGCCTAGCCATGGTCGTTGCTGCTTCACTTGTACCTGCCGCGCGGCGCCCTTAAGCTTGCCCTGTCACTTTGCCCCCAATATCGGTCACTAGTGATCCTTTCATCTCCTCCGAGTGGTAGCCACATCTCTTGGCATGATAATGCCTTTTCTACTACCTTTGCCTTGTTTCGCTATCATCCTTCGCGCTACCGCTTCAACCCTCTGTGAGCTAAAACCTAGCAAGAGCTTGATCTCAGCCTCTCAGCTTTCTCCTTTGCGTGCTCTGGCTACCTAAGATCTTAGCCGTAAGATTCGTAAGCTAACTCTTGATCTTACCCTCGTTTACTAGTATATAAAACTAGTTACTGAAACTAGTTTTGTTTTAAAACCTATTGCTCTATTTCAATTATTTAAACCAGTGCTGAATGTATTTAGCTTGGAGTTTATTTGGATCTTCTAAATTGGTTCTTATCGATGTTTTTGCATTAGATGAATGCTCGTTATTTATTTCCGCGTCGCATCTCGTGTAGGCTTGTGTTCTTGATGAAGACCCAAGCTGCGACGACTGAGGAGGCTCGACTACCCCGACTTTGCCCGAGAGGATGCTCAACCTCTACTACTCTACGACGACTACCGCGCAGGTGTCATGTCACTCCCAACCATGTAGAACCCATGCATGCTATTAGTTGCTAGTGCTATATTTATGTTACTTGATTTGATGGATTGCATAGCCATTCGATTAGCCTTGCCTTGTTATTCGATATATCCTGATTCCTTGCTTTACCTACCTCGGGACTAGCTACAGACCCCTAGCTAGTCCCATTTACCAACTATCCATACTTTTGTTGCTTGATTATGGATGGTACTGCGGCTTGGAGCGAGATGTGGGAGATCTCGGTGTGTTCTAGCGTGAGTTACGGGTGTGTTCTTCCTTGATGTGTTACCGGCGGGAGCGAGCCGTTTGGTTACTTGTGAACGCCTACCTCGGGAGATGCGATGCGGCCTCTCGCCGAGCGGCGTGTCGGACGGGATGGAGATGGTGAGTGCTTGCTCTCGGCCCTTAAGGACCGATCGTCGGTTGACCTTGCTTCGGTGGACTTTTACGGTACAAACCGCCCGCCTTGTATTGGGCGGGGGTGCGGGGTGAGACTCGTAGTGGATAGCATCCCTCCGTAGGCGGATCGGTGTGATCGTGTCGGGAGACGGCTTTCCTCCTTAGAAGACTTCGCCCGGCGAGGGCGGGGAAGGGTTCCACGGCTTCGAGGGACCCCTCGGCGGCGAGATGAGCTCTACGGGCGGGGGGCGCGCCGGACTCGGAGACGCGGGGAGGGTACTATCCACTTACTTGGACTCCGGCCGTATGGTAGGGCTTGGGACGGCGGCCACCGTTTCGGCTCTATTCGGGCGGGTACGGTTGTACAACCTCGCGCGAGTGTTAAACCTATAGCTATAGTCCGTGTCCCTTTGGTTATGGACGGTCCTCGATCTCTCACCGGCTAGACTCTTTTCTTGTGCTTCTTCTCTCCCCGAGTGTGTGAGCCCGCCCGTGGCCGTTGAGATGTGGGGATAGGAGCGAGGTGGGCCCCACATCGCGGATGAGAGTTGGGAGCTGGATCGTGGTTGTGATTCGGTGCTTTGGTGTGGACATCCTTGTTGAGGGGTGCGGACCCGGAGGTGTGGACCTCGGAGGTGTGGACCTCGAGGGTGTGGACCTCCGGAGGTGTGGACCTCGGCCCCGCTTTTCCTCGCATACCTTGATTGTTGCTACCGCGTTGCGTTGCATGCATAACTTTCTACGGCCCAATATAGGTTTTATCCATGCATACTAGATTCAACCACCGCTTTTGCTCTTTGTTGGGAAGTCGACATGACCTACCCGCTTATCGGGTAGATGCGGCATTTCGGACTCGGTGACCGTCTACGACTACAACTTCGTGACGAAGGTGTGAAGACTAGAGGCGGTCCTATGCTCGAGTTTGCTGTGGAGGCGGGAGACGCTTCGCTTATGTAGATCCGCTGCGTAGGTGTTTTACCTTTCTTGATTCGATCTGTTGGACTTGTACCCGCTTGTGCCGAAGAGTTGTACTACGATGTTGTAATAATATTATTATGTATTTCTTCTTTTATTCCCGTGTTGTATGGATTTGTACCACTTGAGACGGGGATTGCACGTGATAGCCTCTTCCGGGACTATCACGGAGGTGCGAGAGAGTCGGGTTTCCGTTCGCGGAAATTCGGGTCGTTTCGGGGATGGACGCGTCGGGTCCTCGGCACCTTGGCGGGTGCGAGAGGAGGCACGGTTGGCACCACCTGCGCAGGCACGAACGGAGGGTTAGGACGCCGATCATCAACAAATCAAACCGAGCGAAGGATCGAACCCCTTACCTCGAGGAGGAAAAGGCACGCTTCCTTTTCCTCGAAGCCTCGACGGATGAGGCCGGCGCGGCCGGCGCGCCCGCCGCCGCATCTCCCGGACCGCACCGCGCGCGCGCGTGGGCACGCCCGCCCCCGCGCGCGGTCACGCCCGATGCCGCGCCTCCCCAACGGTGCCGCGCGCGCGCGCGGTGGCTCGCCCCGCGCGCGGTGCGCGCCGCCGTCGCGCCTCCCCGACGACGCCGCGCGCGCGCGCGGGCACGCTTCCCCCGCGCGCGAGCACGCTCGATGCGCGCACGGGCGCGCTCGCCGTGCGCGCCCCCGAGGAGCGCGCGCGGGCACCCCCGCGGCGCGCGCGCGCCCCGATGTCGATGGCCGGCGGCGGGCGCCGTTGCGCCCGCCCCGAGCGACGCCGCCCTCACCGCCGGCGCCGGCTCCGGCGACGGGGGCGCGGGCGCCACTGTCGAGAGGGGCCCTCCCCCCTCGGCCTCTTCCTCTCGTCCTCCTCCGAGGACGAGTACTCTTCGGTCCCCGGGGAGGAGAGCCCCGGCTCTTCGCGCCGCCGTGCCTCCGCGGCCCGCCGGTCGCGGCGCGCTTGATGTCGCCTCGCGCGCTCCCTCTCGCGCGCCGCCCGCTCCTGCTCCCGCTGCTGCGCCGCCCGGCCAAGCGCGCGGGAGTCGGGGGTGGGCGGAACGGACTTAGCGACGGTGAAGGTCACCAGTTGTACACAGGAGCAACAAGGGCGCGTCAGGAGGCAAAGGCAACACAAAGAACTAAAACGAGATCAAGAACTACGCTCACCAACGGGCCGGTGGGGAGCATCTCGAGGTCCCACGGGGTCCGACCCGCAAGCATCGACGGCGTCCGGGTGTCGACGGCGCTCCGCGCCCGGGTGAGCGCATACGGCCGCTCGAGGGGCGTCGGGAGCATCCGCGACCTCGCCAGGTCGACGGGGTTGGCCGCCTCTGTCATCTCGAAGATGCAGAGCGGCCTCTCCATCAAGGGCACGACCCGCCTATGATGGAGGAAGGCGAGGACGCCCATCGCGTTCAGCCCCATCGCCGCCAGGCGAGGGCGGCCAGGACCGACTCCTGCCGCCTCCGATGCTGGGGCGTGGATACCCCGTAGGCCCAGGAGTCAGGCCTCTCCTTGAACACCCGACCGGTGTAGGGGGGAGGCCGGGCTCGGCGTTGCGCAAGTAGAACCATCCCCGCTCCCAGCCGGCGTTGTTCGTCGTCATGGTGCAGGGGATGTAGACGTTCTTGAATTGCCCCCGCAGGGCAAGCGACATCCCGCCGGCGCGCACCGCGCGGCGGGTCCTTGGCTCCGTCGTGGGGCTGCGTGAAGAGCTCCGCGCGGAAAAGGTGTACCCGCAGCTCCCGGTTGGCGGGATCCCCGGGGTACCCTTCGCGGACACCCACGAACGTGGCCGCTCGCGAAATCGCGTTGGGGGCGAAGTTGTGCGGCTCCACTCCGTAGTGGTGGCACATCGCCCGCATAAAACGGCTCGCCGCGCGTTGAAGCCCCGCTCGTGGTAGCGGATGAAGCTCACCACGTAACCCTCGGCGGGTTGGGCGCGCGGTCCCCGGCCGCGGCGGCACTATCCACTCCGCCGGACGCCCGTCTTCATTGGCCGCCGCCGGCCGGCGGCGACCAGCTCGCCAAGGGCCAGCTGGGTCACCGTCGACCTCTCCCAAGCGTACGGCTCCAAGATCGTGAGGGGAAGCTGAGGCGGCGCCATGAGGAAGGACGAAGGAATGCGAGGACGGAGGACGAAAAACGGAGGACGAGCTCTAACGGTGACACCGCACGGTGGCAAGGGCGAGACGAAGACGAAGGAGCGGTGGACTGAAAATGGTGAGGCGTCAAGGTAAAAAACCGCCGTCTCCTCCGCCCCTCAGATTTATAAGCCGATGGGCGAGCTCTCCGGAGCGGATGCCCCGCTCGCATTAACTGCAGGGAATCTTCCCTTCACGCCGACGGACGGGCCCCACCACGGCTGCGGCGGCCACATCACTCGCGGGCGGGCCATCATCACGGCGAAGACCCGCGAGGGACCGAGGTGAAGCCGTCACGTCCACCCGCCACGCCGCCCACTACGCGCGCGCGCGCGCGCGCGCTCGAAAAGACGCGCCCGCGCTGCAAAAACCGCGGCCTCGGCCGCGAGGCATTTAATGATCGGGTCCCTTGCCAAGCAAGGAGAACCCTCGAGCGGGGCGAACCCCGGCTCGAGACAAGGGCAACCCTCGATGGGATATCGACGTGAGAAGGCCGCCGGGACACCGCTTGATGTAAAGCAGGCACCGCGGGTACCCATGCCACGTAAAACCCTCGAGCAGCACAAGCCCTCGGCTCGAAACGAAAACAGCCCTCGATGGGACATCGATGTGAGAAGGCCGCCCGGGACCTGCTTGATGTAAAGCAGGCACCACGGGCACCCATGCCGCGTAAAACCCTCGAGCGGCACGAGCCCCCGGCTCGAAACAATATCAACCCTCTAAAGAGGGCACGCGCGTGAGAGGGTCGCCCAGGGCCTGCTTGAAGTAAAGCAGGCACCGCAAGCACCCATGCCGCGCTGTGCTACCAACCAGCACCTCGAGGGCTGGCTCGCCCAGACCCCTCGACGGCCGCAAACGTGAAAAGACGGGGTCGCCCAGGCGCCACCCCGCACGGCCCTACTGATCAGAGGTTCGAAGCCTGACCCTCGACGGGTTCGAACAGGCGCCACAGATCGCAGAGTTAGGGACGACGAGGGCACACGCATTCGAGCCGTTCCTCGAGCCCGTCGGCTCGAGGGTGCCCCACATGTCGTGTTCGAGAGCCAGCGAGGGCAGCTAGCAGGGGGATCCCACCGAGGGAGAGCTTCCGCGCCCTCGGTCCCTATCGAACGGGACCGAGCCCCACCTAGCAAACCCACGCAAGCGCTTCCATGGACGTGTCTCGGACCGCGCGGCCTACCCTTATCGAACGGGGCATGGACGTCCACTTGAACCACCCGCTAGCAGCTCGACGAGGAATCCACAATCCGCGACCCGCTCGATGGGGGTTGCGGAAACCTCACCCTCCGTCCCGCGGAGGGACGGCGAGGGCGCGTTAAAAAACAAGTCGCAAAGCTCTACCGATCGCCTCGAACGGGCCAAGGCTCGGGGGCTTGACGCACGGCTACACCTCCTTGAAATTGCACCCGCCGGGAGAACGGCGCCGGCAGCGCGTGCACCCCGAAGCCGGGCTGAAACACCGCCGATGCCGGTTGGAATATGTGCCACGCCCTCTGACCAAAATTCTCGCGGTTAACCCCTGCAGGAGCACCCACACTCCTGCAGGGCTTCGGGGGCTAGACCTGCGGGTCCGCTGACGCGGCCCCACGGAAAGCGTTCGCAGAACAAGGAGGGAAGAACGTCCTATCAGCAGGTTCCAGCATCTGCGGGAGCCTCAATGGCAAACCCACAGATGCTCGGGGGCTACTGTCGGGGACAGCCCTAGGGGTCCCCTTAAACAAAGGGGAAAACCTCACTTAAAACCCGCAACGAGACCAAAACGCGTTAAGCCTAACCATGCAGGTGCCTAACCATGCAGGACACGGCCCACGCCGCAGGGACTCTGACGGCCCATCGAGGCGGCCCGCTTAAGGATCCCCTCGAACAGGCTCCGCCTCGTTCGAGGATGCGCGCTCCCTTCGGGCGGGCTCCGCCCCGTTCGAGGGGCAGCACCTCCCTCGAGCGGGCTCCGCCTCGCTCGAGGGCTCGCTCCCCCTCGAGCAGGTTACGCCTCGCTCGAGGGTACGCCCGCCCTCGGCGGGGTCCGCCACGCTCGAGGGCGCCCCTCACGCGTGCGCCGGCCCCCGTACACGGGCATTTAATGCCCCGACGCCGGGCGAGACGGCGCCATCATGCGCCGGGGCTCGCACCCCGGTGCCGCCGCACCAACTCCCCGGGGAGGAGCCCATCCCCGCCCCGTGGGGAGGGGACCGTGCGCGGCGCGGCCGGTGTCAGTCCCGTGACACCGTGCGCACGCTCCAGTACGACTAACGCGCCGAGCTCTTGAAAGGGGGCCGGCGCACCCTCGATTCACTTTCTTGTGACCCTACAGGGTTAGGTGGAGGCGCTAGGCCGGTGGACTGCCATCCCTGCCACTGTAACGGCGTGGCCGCCGTACCCGCGCGTGCAGGCGCACGCCAGGCCCTGTAGCAACGACTCCAGCCCTGTGAAGCGCGTCGGGAAGGAACGCCGTTACGCCCACTCCGTACGCCGTACGTGCCGCGCGTCGCACCTCCCTCGAGCCTATCAGAGGACATCACCGCCATTCGCTGCTCTCCTACCCTCGAACCGCCACTGTTCGGGTACAAGTCAGGCCATGATGACCAGATCGCTGCAAGGATCGCCCGGACGGCCGCCCACTCTACAGCATAGCACGTCGTGCTTCTCCACATAGCTAGATAGCGCGGCATGCATGTAATTCGCCTCCCCCTTTATCTATAAAAGGGGGACGAACCCCCCAGCCGCGGGAGGGGGACAAGAGACAGAGAATAGCAACACGCTCAAGGCCACAGACTAGGAGCCCTTCACATACACCGTGCACTCACTCTCTAATTCTCCCACAACATCTTCGGCCACTCCACCAGGGACTTGGAAGCCACGCTTCCTCTCCCCGCCTCGCTTGTAGTGCCCCCACTACAGCACCCCCGGTCGAGCAATATAGTGCCGTGAGCACACCCCTGCTGGACGTACGGCCCCCTCGGCCGGAACCAGGATAAAAACCCTGTGTCACTTGTTGCTTAGCATCGACCATTGAGGGATAGACCTCGGCGCTATCTACTGGTTAGTGTCGGGACCATATTCCGCACCGACAGTGGTGGCTCGGGTCCGGCAGCTCAACGCGAAGGTGGCCATGGAGGCTCAGCGGTGGAGCAAGGCAGAGGTGGAGGGGGCTCACACACGCAGGGGGCGGCCCTGGCCTTTTTATAGGTGGTGGTCTGCTTGCTTCTGGATTAAGGGAGGGAATCGCGCCGTGGTACGGCGGCCTCGGTAGGCGCGCGAGCAGGGAGCTCGCGGAAGACCGACGGGTAAAGGCGCGGTGCGCGACCGGCCTAACGCGTGGCGCAAGGATAAATTCGATGTGCTCTGGTGCGCGGTCCTTGGGAAGGCGCGCGCGACCTCGGGAGGCGTGCGGCGCGATCGCCGAGGCGGCGCGGCGCGGGCTCGGGCTCGGCGCGACGCTCTGGCTGGAAACCGTTTCACTTAGGCCACTTCACGCACGATTTTCTCTAAATTTTTGAACTGAAGTGCACAAGGTGGTGAATAAGAAAGTTGTAGATCTCACTACCCTCTACAACTTTTACAAAGGCTCTAGGGTGTTTTTCTTCACGGTTTTTGCACAAACTTCTGCCAAACTTTGAATGCCACTCTGTTTCGGTGAACAGGAGCCGCTGACAGTTGACCAAGTTTTCCACCCTTTCCCACTCAATTTGAAATGCCGTTCAATATGAAAGTTGTGTCCCTCGAAAAACTAGACAACTTTCATATTGGGAGATTTTGAAGTGTTTAGGTGAAATTTGGAGAACGTGGCAAAAGTTCCGGAGGACATTTAAAGACACTAGGGTTTAAGTGGGGTTTGACCGTGTCTTTGACCAAGGGTTGACCACGAGTGTGTGTTGACTTGATCAAGAGGGTCTTTAGGGTTGGTTTGCGAGATTTTTCGAGGTGATGACCAGGTTGACCTAGGTTTGACCAATGTCAGCAGGTTTGACTCGGCTAATTCGGTCGTTAGCGTCAATGACGCTAATTAAAAACCTGGAGCGTCACAGCCGATTAGGGCCACGGGAAAGGGTCCAGCACTCGAATTAGAGCCATGGAAGACGAGAATGGGGGGCAAGGATGTGGCGGAGGCAAAGAAAGCGCAGACGGATCTGGAGCGGCGGGGCGCGCGGCTAGGAAGAAGATGAACCGGGTGGGGGACGAATACGAATGGCAGAGGTAAGGAGCCTCGCCCCCACTCTCCCTGTGATTTATAGGATCTGAGGGGGCGACGCCCCTGGGAACTCCACGCGCGGCGGCAATTAATGCGTCCGGTGCCCCGTGTCGCTGACAAATGGGCCCCGCCACGTCGAAACGGCCACGCGAACGCTATGATTACAGCGCAGTAACCCAAGGGACGCGGCACCCCGTCCCATCACCTTCCCACGTCGCCCACGATGCCCGTGCTGCATTGCCTGAAAAGGCGCACTCACTCTACACGATCCGCGACCACGAACGCGGCCCGTTAATGACAGGGTTCCTTCTTAGGTAAGGTAGACCTCCGCACGAAACCAGAGCCAGGGGCTTGAGAATCGACCCCTCACGGGTGCGATCAATGCCCCGATCTAAAATGGACGGCGCCACAGCTTGCAAAATAGACTCACGGGTCCACAGGGGCCAGACCTACACGGTGTTTACTGATCAGCGGTTCGAAGTCCTGCCCGTCGAGGGTGGGCACCGCAGATGCCCTCGATCCGAGGACTTACTGATCAGCGGTTCGAGACCGAGCCCGCCAAGGGAACAATAGGCACCATAGGTGCCCTCGATCTGAGGAGTTACTGATGAGTGGTTCGAGGATCAACTCGACCACATCCTATCAGGCCGCACAAATCAAGCCAAGACGGGGGCACCTCGGTGTCACCCCGCAGAGGCCCTACTAATCAGAGGTACGAGGCCTGACCCTCGAAGGGTTCAAACAGGCGCCTCAGATTGATAGAGCCAGGTACGACCAGGGCGCGTGCGTTCAAGCCGGTCCTCGAACCCATTAGTTCGAGGGCGCCCCATAGTTCATGTTCAAGGCCGACAAGGCAGCTAGTTGAGGGATCCCATCGAGGGAGAGCTTCCACGCCCTCGGTCCCAATCGAACGGGACCGAGCCCTACCTAGCATACCCACGTGAAGCGCTCTTATGGACGTGTCTCCGGACCACGAGCCGACCCTTATCGAACGGGGCATGGACGTTCACTTGAACTACCTGCTAGCAGCTCAACAAGGGATCCATGATTCGCGACCCGTTCAATGGGAGTCATGGACACCTGTTGACGGATAAAAGACGTATCCCTCTACGATCCGCAAGCGTACGGACCCCACACCTTTTTCACCACGGGATTCCCAAGGTTCTTGTCAATCCGCGGAGCAAGGGGATTACAAGCGTTCGATCTACCTTCACACTCTAGCTACCCAAACTCTAACTATGATTAAACTAGAAAACAACTAAGCTACACTAGAGAGAATGATTAAGATATCAATATAAAAGACACTCGCCCACGGGTCTACGATACTAGAGCATGCAATCGCTTAAAGACATGAAAACCAATCTAATCTATCGGGGTTGTGACCACAGTTTCGCCCTTTCCCTCCTCTCGTACTGTCACTACGCGAAGGTATTCATGACTAGACCTATGATGGACACGGCGTATTGAATGGATCCAAGGAAGCATTGAGGCCTTTACTCCCTTTACGACATGGTAGCTAACCTTAAGCATTAAAGTATATTCAACACAAGATGATAGATAGACAATCCGACAAAGTGCGATTACATCTCAAGGTCGATTACAACCCATGGACGAATAAGGAGATTACCCCATCAAAGTGCTGGACATAGCACCGTTGATCATGGTTTCCCTTCCGACGGTGTCTTCCTTCTTCTCCACGTGAGGGTGCTTCCTTCGAGGTGGACGATCTCCCTCCGGAGATCCTCCTCCTCTCTCTCTAGCTTGTGGATGGCCTCCTGGTGCGAATGGCTCTCTCCCTGTCGAATGGCGGAGCCTCCAGGGTTTTAGGGTTGAAGAACCTTCGAGTGCAAGGAAAGGGGGCCGAACCGACCACTGTGGTGGGCTGGGCCGGCCGGCCTGGGCCGACCGGCCCAGGCCTATCTCGGCCCGGTTTGGTCGCCCCTTCGCTCCCGTGGGTCCTCAGGTGATTATGCACTTTGCCCCCTCCACTTGCATGGTTTTGACGATGTCATACTCGCGTCCAAGATGAAGGTTCTCCACACATGAAGTTCGGTCTTTTACGCTTTAATCCCCGGGGGTGTTCCTCGTAGCACTTCGGTCCTTGCCACCATTGGAAGTGATTTCATCAAGCTCATGAACACGAACAAGACTCCGTAAATGCTCCTTTGAACTTGTTGCGAATCTGTCCTTTATGTCTATGATTTCCTACATAAACACAATACTTCCAAATGCATGCACATAGATGAACTTGTTATATGATTAGTGTGCCTAGTGGCGGGTTAGTTCCATAATCAAATCCAAACCAAAGTGTAATGAACATGCTAGGTGTACCAAAATACACCGTCAATGTGACACCCTAAAATTCCATCACTAAAATTTCTTAGCAACTTAAATTAGTCTTAAGGATTTAAGGAGAATAAATTGCTATTTAAATTGAGCTCTAAAAATATTAAAGATAATTTAATAAACTTAGAGACAACAAGTGTATGTGCATCATCAGTTGGCTTGCATGGTTTTTGGTTGCTTGTGTGGTTTCTAAAAAGTCTATAAAATTCTTGAGAAAAGTTTGAAAAGGTTTGAATTGAATTAGAGTTGAAAAATGGTTTGGAAAAGAAGTTTGGAAAAAGAAAAGAAAAAAAAAACAAAACCAGCCCGGCTCCTTTCGGCCCAGGCGGCCCAACTCATCCCCGCGCCGGCCCACCGCTCTCCCCTTCCCTTTTTCTTTTTCACCGCGGCGCCGACAGCTGGGTCCCACCTGTCAGCCTCTCTTCTTCCCCCTTCCTTTCTTCTTCCCCGCGCTCGCCGGCCGCCGCCGCAGCCGCGCGGATTCCGCCCCGCTCTCGCCTTTCCCCCTTCCTTTCTCTCCTATGTGAGCATGCCAATTAAGGCAATTAATCCCCACCCAAAACCCCCCGGCCGTTTCCCTTGCCTTCTTTACGCCCGGACGGCCCGCCGGCCATCAATGGCAAGCCGCCGGCCGCCCCGTCCCTTACCCGCCTCACCTTCCATCCTCGGGTCCTATTTTAGCTCGAGCACGCACCCCTGTGCCCCCCTTTCGCCTCTGCAACGCACACACGCACACGCCGAGCACCAATTTCACGCGCGCGCCGCCCTCGCTCCTTCCCCGCCGCCGTGCAAGCGCCGCCGTCGGTGAAGTGCATCGCCGCCTTGCTCTTTTCTTCCCCGTGCACAATCATGGCCCTCACGTGATGCTTGTTGACCGGGGGGAAGGCCGCCACGAGGAGACGAGCCGCGCCACGGAGCTTGGGTCCCCGCCGTCGGAGCGCCGCGCCGAGCCGCCGCCGTCGTCGAACCCCGTCGCCGCCGCTTTCTCTTCGCCCGTGAGCTCGCCCAACGCTTCTTCACGTGGTGAGCAAGGTTTCCCCCACCCGTTTTCCCTTCCTCGCGCGTTTTAGCCGCCCCGCGAGATCGCCGGCGAGGCCGATCCGCCCCCCTTCCGGCGCCGGCCGCCGTGGATGCCCGCGCCACCTCCCCGACCCCCTAGGCTTGTTCGCATGCTCCCCGGCTACGCGTAGAGCCCACATGCGCACGAAGTGGCGCCCCGAGCGACGAGTTAGAGTACGCCGGCGAGTTCCGGCGAGGCGCCGCCGCGCCGCCCCCGCCTCCCGCGCCGCCGCCGCCGCCCGCCGCACGCACGCGTCCAGGACCCTTGGATCTGCGATGGACGGTTCAGGGCGCGTACCCCTTCGTTTAAGTGGGATGGTCCACGGTGGACTTGTGGACCGCGCCCACGGCCGGGTCCACGGTGCGCGCGCGCGACGCCCGCCGTTGTATCTGAGATCCACGGTGCTGAGTTGGCGGATTTGGTTAAGAGCCCCTGAGTTTTCAAATATTAGCAAGCCGGTCCTTCCACCTTTAAGAATTTTCACGGATAGGTCCTGGTTTTTGCAATCTAGCCCCTGTCTACCCTGGATAATTTTGTTTTAGGCCCTTTTCACTCCTTTTTGCACCTAGACCCCTCTGATTTAATTTATAAAAATGTTTTAGCCCCTGATTTTATTCATAAGCAGCCCTGTAAACCTAGTTTTCTTGCAAATAGACCCCTGTAAACTGTTTTAATCATATATTTCTCATTTTAACTCCGTTTTTGGCGTTCTATATATCAAAATGATCGTCTCGACGAGTAGAATCTTTTAAACAGTAAATTTATCAGTTTTGTTACTGTTTGGTGTACTGTTTTATTTATTGTTTGTTATCCATGTTTGACTCGTAGATATCGTGCCTGTTTCGTTTGAGCTCCCTGTCGGAGGTGATCAGGAAGAACCTGTTTTCGAGGAGGATTTCACCCGGTTTGTAGAGGAAGGCAAGTGGCTTTCCCCCTCTGCATTATCTTTTTGAACCTATGTCACTGCATGTTAAAAAATGTTTACTATTCATGTTGTTATGCATAAACCTGATGGGCAAACACCTAACTAAGGACTTTACTAGATGCTTTACCACTTTACCTTGATCAACCCTGTTTAAACAAATGTTTGGGGTAGATAAATGCTTAGTTTGCTCTACATGAGTTGGTTATGCTCTGTTTCTGTTATACATCTCAGTTTTGCTTATATAACGTGTTTGTGCTTAAAACAAGATAACTTGATTCATAATCGGAACATGGAGAACCACCCAAGATAACGAGTACAACCACGGTCCACATGGCTCGGCTTAGCCAATTAATTAGGAGAGTGGGTTAGCCGATAGCTCTTTTCCGAGAGGGGCACAGGGGGCCGGAGTTGAAGGGGTATAGCCCGGTCCTTTTGGGGTAGCGACCTTGGCTAAGGTGTTGACCACTAGGGAGGGTTATGGCCGCTCCGCCGCTGTAGCTTCGTTGCGAGCTATTGGTTTCTCTTCTTTCCTTTGTAAAGGCTTCGTAGTGGACCCCTAGCCACTCACCTTGGAAGTGTTTAAGGGTCTAGCTAACCCGGGCAAGTTGGGGAACACGAACTGTGGGTAAAGTGTACAACCTCTGCAGAGTGTAAAACTGATCGATCAGCCGTGCTCCCGGTTACGAGCGGCTTGGACTCTCACATGAGTAATAAACTTGAAGACTAATGCAAATCATGGGTTGGAGGTTTGGTTTGAGGTTTCTTTTAAGGTTAAGTGGGTTGGTATACACTTACACCTAGTAATTAGGTGCTTGCTAATAAAACTTGACCAACTTATAAAATGCTTACCGCTGTGAACCATAGCCTATCCTTGATAGCCTTGCATTGTTTCCCCCACCTTCGAGCTCCAACCATAAGTGTGCTCACCCTTGCTTACCGCTGTTCAGAGGAGAACGTCGGAGGCGAGGACGAGTACTGGAGTGACTTCGAGGAGTTCTAGGCATGCGGATCCCCCAGTCATCATGCCGTGGATGTCGCCGATGGAGTTGCTCGTCGTCGTTTAGTTATCGTCTTGTTCGGACCTTCGAGTCCACCCCTATGGATGTAATAATGGATATCATACTGGTTTAAACTCTTGTACGTTTTATTACAGCAATGGTATTACTCTCGTTTTGTCTATCATGTGTGTGTAAATGATCCTGGCGCACATATGAGATGCATTCGGTTTTCCTTGTAAAATCGGATGTGACAAAGTGGTACCAGAGCCGTGATGACTGTAGGTCGCAGCCTTAGTTAGAAATGGACGAAATTAAGGATTCATGTTCTAGAAAGCCTTATCATGCTTCAAACCATCTTATTTATGCATTAAAAATCTAATTTAATTTTGTTTATCATTTAAACTATCATTTTGATTTATTCTGTACTCTGAGATCAGTTTTGCTTTGACAGATGGCCAGGACTTACATGACCCCTCGCAAGAGCACTGGTGGGCGTTTTCCTTCTGGACAGCTGGCCCCTCGCCATCGTCTTGAAGATGTTGAGGAGGAACAGGAGGAGTTCCAGCCAGAGGTTGAGGTGGAGGAAGACCCAGAGGAGGTCCAGCCAGAAGAAGAAGAAGAGGATCCTGAAGAGGTCGAGATGGAGGAGGAGGAGCCAGAAGAGCCATTGGAACAGCCACAGCTGTACGATGGCACAGTGCTAGAGGCAGACGCAGATGGTGACATTGTGATCCCATCGGCGCCTGTAGTCAATGAGGAAGCACCCCCTGCACCTGCTGATCCTGTGCCAGAAGGTGAAGAAGGTGACCCAGAAGACTCCAGTGATGACAGTGTGGGTGAGGATGATGGTAACAATGCTGTTGGCAACCCAGAGGAAGATGAGGATCCCCGCTATCATGGAGCTGAATACCACAAACACTCTCTGAAGCCGAGAATGGACGAGTTCGCATTCTTCGTGGAATGTTCCGAGGTATACGGGGTATACCATAAGGCCTCTCTATGTGACCAAGCATTTCGGTGAGCCCGGAATGAGGGATTACTACACTTGCGAGTTTACATCGGGGAAGCCTCCGAATGATACCGAAGGATGGAGGTATCGCTCATCTCACCATAGCACAGCTCAGTTCTCTACGGATGACACTGCGGTGAATGATGCAGCAAGGAGGGCGCTCTGGTCGGTCTGCCATGCTAATCGGGTGCAGTTGTTCCAATCGGAGTACCGCCATGTGCCTCGACGTGCAAGTGGCACAGAAGTGACTGTGGTGCCAGCAGGAGGCAATGACCGTATCGATGTCTTGGCACGGGTGACTGCTGCTCTGAATGCAGATCTGGAGGGAGCAACTTTGGAGATAAACAAGTATCATGAAGAGCTGCAGGCGCTCAGGCAAAGATAGCACGTCTGGAAGCATAGCTGGCAGGACAGCGACTCCCTCAGGAAGTCATGCCGTATCAGACTACAGCTTCCCCTCCGCGCAAGAGGCTTCGTTACGGCACTGATGAAGCTACCACTCGTCTTGGCTAGGATCCTAGGATGCTCGCCCTTATCATTTACCTTTTCGATAGACCGTTTCTGCGTGAACGTATTTGCTTGTAATAATGAATGATGTTTGCAAACATGCTTGAGTTGGATCTTTGCTTGATTGTGAATTGTATGGTGGAGTGATGGCCACTATGCAATCTGAAATTTTAAGTTAATTAAAGTTTGGTTTGGGTTTTATCGGTTGTCATTGCTTAATCTCTTATGCAAGTTTGATTGGATCAAATCTGTTTTCGTAGTCATATGACATATCAGTAATGTTTTGCTTATAACTCAAGCTACAGAATTCCAAATGACATGAAACCAGATGGGTTAGTTCACAAATTTAGAGGATGAATTTCTGTCAAAAATTCAATAGTATACAATACATATTCTGGGAGTTATGCACGAAGTAATGAACAAGTCAGAATCTGTAAATTTCTGCTGATATAGCTGTACTGTTTGAATTATATCTCGAGTTATACATATCCAAATGAGGTGATTCCAGTTGGGATGGTTCCATAATTTTATACACTATAAACTGGTAAAAATTTGTGGTCATTGGACAATTACACAGAAAGTTATGCATAATTCTTTGAGGTCAACAGAATCTGTCTTAACTGAAGAACATGCTGTTATTTTATTTTGAGTTATCCTCTTATGCGATGATTCAAGTACAATTATCTGAGATATGATTTTTCTAATGGTCAGATGGTAAACACCAGGTCCGGAGGAGGTCAAGACGTGCCACCTGTGATCCGGGCACATATCGCAAACCAGCAAAACCCAGCACCACCTCCACCGATCAACCAAGCAATGGACCCAAACATGCAGCAGTTCCTGGCAGCGCAGATGCAACTGATTCAAAACCTTACCAACACAGTACAGCTGATGCAAGCCCAACAGAACCAGCCACCACCACCGATCCCTCCACCACCCCCGCCTGTCGGTGTTTTAGACCGGCAAACCTACCAAGGGGTACCCGAGGTAGTAGATTGTGCGGTGAGGATCGTGATCGGTTGACCGAGAACTCGAAGGTATGCGCAAGGACACGGGACACAAGATTTATACAGGTTCGTGCTGCCAAGGTGGCGAACCCTACGTCTGTTTGGGGGATCAAGTATGGCGCCCGCGCTTGGTGTTGTTTGTCCCGGAGGGATTGGGGATGTGCGGCTAGGTACCCGGCCCTCCTTTATATAGTCCGGGGGCGGGTTCCTAGTCGGTTACAAGGCGAGAGTCCTAGTAGGAGTACACGAGAGCGAGTCCTAGTAGGAGTACGAGGGGAATTCTACTAGGAGTCCGTCTTCTACTATTCTTCCTTCCTTGCATGAGTACCCGGGGAGTATGCCCGACAAGCCCCCGAGCACGTTGGAGTCGAGAGTAGTAGTTCGAGTAGTCTTGAAGCCTCTTCGAGTAGTTCTTGAGCGTCCTCGAGTACTGCTTGGAGAAGTCTTCAATAGTACTTGAACTGCCGCGAGGCCGGAAGGTGGTCCGACTCATCGGTCTTGAAAAAATTTGAATGATGGGTGTAGCATAGCGACCCCGAGCCTTGAAATGATTAGGTAATCAATCCAAGGGTCTTCAGTGTTCTCGAAGCCATCATCCGAGTACTCTTGCAGCATGTAGCCCCCGAGATAAGAGAGCTGTATGAGCCACGTCGAGTAGTGATTGGTGAGGAGCCCCCGAGCTTGAGAGCGAGCGAAGCATGCTGAAGTTATCTTCAAGTAGCCCCCGAGCTGGAGAGATTCCAAGTAGCAGTTTGGCGTCGAGCCGTGGAGCTTGAGAAGTAGTCGTGCCGTCAGAGCGGACTTTAGTTGCGACCGAAGTCGACTTTAGATGCCGGCAGAGCGGACTTTAGAATGCGACTTAAAAACCGAAGTCGACTTTGTGCCGCGCGGAGCGGACTTTGAGATGCGACTTGAAATCCGAAGTCGACTTTGTGCCGCGCGGAGCGGACTTTGAGATGCGACTTGAAAACCGAAGTCGACTTTGTGCCGCGCGGAGCGGACTTTGAGATGCGACTTGAAATCCGAAGTCGACTTTAGTTGCCGCACGGAGCGGACTTTGATATGCGACTTTAGAAGTCGACTTTAGTTGCCGCGTAGAGCGGACTTTAGGTGCGACTGCAGTAGTCGACTTTGTGCCACGCGGGGTGGACTTAAGATGCAAAAAACGAAAAGCACTTTCCGGAAAGACAAAGCGAATAAAAAATCAGAAAAAACGAGTAGTTTTGCCGCCGGAGCGGGCTTAAGATTGCGACCGGAGTCGGCTTGTGCCACCGGAGTGGGCTTAAGTACCGAGCCATGGATTTCGGACCCAAGGTACGGTTGCCGCCGGAGCGGGCATGTGCCACCGGGAGTGGGCTTGGATGCGACCGTTAGCGTCGACTTGTGCCACGGAGTGGGCTTAAGTACCGAGCCATGGATTTCGGACCCAAGGTACGGTTGCGCGCCGCAGCGGGCTTGAAGGTGCGACCGGAGTCGACTTGTGCCACCGGAGTGGGCTTAAGTACCGAGCCATGGATTTCGGACCCAAGGTACGATTGCCGCCGGAGCGGGCTTGAAGGTGCGACCGGAGTCGGCTTGTGTACCTAGGCCATGGATTTCGGACCCAAGGTACGGGTGCCACCGTAGTGGACTTGAAGGTGCGACCGGAGTCGACTTGCGTACACGGGCCATGGATTTCAGACCCAAGGTACGGAGCGCGAGTACTTAGGGCACTTGGACCCATGGTACAGAGCGTGAAGACCACGTGCGGCTAGGTTCCATCGTCGCCAGGACCCGAGGGCCGCTTACAGCTAGGTTCCATCGAAGCTTACACACGTAGTATGCCACCGAAGCAGGCGAAGATGCGACCGGAGTCGACTTTAAGTTGCCGCATGGAGCGAACTTTAGAATGCGACTTTAGAAGTTGACTTTAGATTGCCGCGCGTAGCGGACTTTAGAAACTGCCTCCTAGGGATAGCCCCCGAGTTGATGAAGTAGACTCGCGACGACTTGATTGATATGCCCCAAGAGTAGTCAGCAGAGTGTAGCTCCCGTGAAAACCCGCCGAGAAGCATACACAAATGAGTAGTCGGCGAGTAGTCCTACATGATGAGGAGAACAAGCCAAGAAACAGTAATCATTTAGATAAATGACTTAGCTGTTGCTGCCTGGGCAAACTTGTAGATGAAACCGTGGCGATCGGCGATGGAGCCGCGACGGTTGTTGTTGAAGTCGACTAGTCAGAGTTGATTCCGACTAGTTGTTGGGGGCGCGACTGCCGTTCTCGACTAGTTTGGAAAACTAGTCGAGATGAATGGTCGACGCGATGCGACCGAGGAAGATGACGTCGTGGCAGCGCGCGGCGTACTCGAAGTAGAGCCAGTGTTGCCGCGAGACAAGTAGTCGCACCCCACGGCGTGGCTGAAGTAGAGCTAGCGTGGCCGCAAGACGAAATCGCGGCGCACGGAGTAGTCGACGACGAGACTGTGCGACGCGGAGTAGTCGACGACGAGCGGCGCGACGTGCCGAGGCACCCGGATGCGCGGCGTAGGCGAAGTAGTCGACGACGAGCCTGCGCGAGGCGGAGTAGTCGACGACGAGCGGCGCGACGAGCCGCGTGACGAGCCGCGCGACGTGCCGAGGCACCCGGACGCACGGCGGAGACGAAGCAGTCGACGACGAGCGGCGCGACAAGCCGCGTGACGAGCCGCGCGGACGTGCCGAGGCATCCGGACGCGCGGCGGAGACGAAGTAGTCGACGACGAGTAGTCGACGACGAGCGGCGCGGCAAGCCGCGTGACGAGCCGCGCGACGTGCCGAGGCACCCGGACGCGCGCGGGAGACAAAGTAGTCGACGACGAGTAGTCGACGACGAGCGGCGCGACAAGCCGCGTGACGAGCCGCGCGACGTGCCGAGGCACCCCGGACGCGCGGCGAAGACGAAGTAGTCGACGACGAGCCTGGGCGAGGCGAGTAGTCGACGACGAGCGGCGCGACAAGCCGCGTGACGAGCCGCGCGATGTGTCGAGGCACCCGACGCGCGGCGGAGGCGAAGTAGTCGACGACGAGCTCGGGCGAGGCGGAGTAGTCGACGACGAGCGGTGCGACAAGCCGCGTGACGAGCCGTGCGATGTGCCGAGGCACCCGGATGCGCGGCGTAGGCGAGGGTAGTCGACGACGAGCCCGCGCGAGGCGGAGTAGTCGACGACGAGCAGCCGCGACGAGCCGCGTGACGAGCCGCGCGACGTGCCGAGGCACCCCGGACGCGCGGCGGAGACGAAGTAGTCGACGACGAGCGGCGCGACAAGCCGCGTGACGAGCCGCGCGACGTGCCGAGGCATCCGTACGCGCGGCGGAGACGAAGTAGTTGACGACGAGTAGTCGACGACGAGCGGCGCGGCAAGCCGCGTGACGAGCCGCGCGACGTGCCGAGGGCACCCCGGGACGCGCGGCGGAGACAAAGTAGTCGACGACGAGTAGTCGACGACGAGCGGCGCGACAAGCCGCGTGGACGAGCCGCGCGACGTGCCGAGGCACCCGGGACGCGCGGCGAAGACGAAGTAGTCGACGACGAGCCCGGGCGAGGCGGAGTAGTCGACGACGAGCGGCGCGACAAGCCGCGTGGACGAGCCGCGCGATGTGCCGAGGCACCGGACGCGCGGCGGAGGCGAAGTAGTCGACGACGAGCCGGGCGAGGCGGAGTAGTCGACGACGAGCGGTGCGACAAGCCGCGTGACGAGCCGTGCGATGTGCCGAGGCACCCGGACGCGCGGCGGAGGCGAAGTAGTCGACGACGAGCCCGGGGCGAGGCGGAGTAGTCGACGACGAGCGGCGCGACGAGCCGCATGATGGGCCGCGCGACGTTGCCGAAGCAACCGGAAGTGCGGCGTAGGAAAATTGATTCCGCTTTGACAAGAGCAAGGAGACTTGCTTCAATGGATCTCGGCGAGTCGACGAGTAGATTGATCTTGTCGACGAGGGTCCTTCGAATTCGCCCGGTGGTGATGATCACCCCTACCTGGCGCGCCAGCTGTCGGTGTTTTAGACCGGCAAACCTACCAAGGGGTACCCGAGGTAGTAGATTGTGCGGTGAGGATCGTGATCGGTTGACCGAGAACTCGAAGGTATGCGCAAGGACACGGGACACAAGATTTATACAGGTTCGGGCTGCCAAGGTGGCGAACCCTACGTCCTGTTTGGGGGATCAAGTATGGCGCCCTGCGCTTGGTGTTGTTTGTCCCCGGAGGGATTGGGGATGTGCGGCTAGGTACCCGGCCCTCCTTTATATAGTCCAGGGGGCGGGTTCCTAGTCGGTTACAAGGCAGGAGTCCTAGTAGGAGTACACAGAGCGAGTCCTAGTAGGAGTACAGGGGAATTCTACTAGGAGTCCGTCTTCTACTATTCTTCCTTCCTTGCATGAGTACCCGGGGAGTATGCCCGACACCGCCACCATGGGACAGGCACAAGGAGTTCATGAGCCACCATCCCCCTACATTTTCCCACTCAGCTGATCCACTAGATGCTGATGACTGGCTGAAAACTATCACCAAGAAGCTGGAGATTGTGCAGTGCACTGACAGAGAGATGGTCCCGTATGCCGCCGGGAAGACTTGTGGGGCAAGCCGCGGATTGGTGGGATGCGTACTCAATCGCTCATCCCAACGAGGCATAACATCACTTGGGCGGGAGTTTCGTGACAACTTCCACACTTACCACATTCCTTCAGGGGTTCTCAAGCTTAAGCAAAGGGAGTTCTTGTCACTGAGGCAAGGCAATATGTCAGTGACTGAGTATCTGGACAAGTTCACTCACTTGTCACGCTATGCACCTGATGAAGTCAACACCGATCCAAAGAGGCGGGGAAAGGTTCCCGGATGGCTTCATTGGTCCCTCGAACTATCTACTGCAGTCACATCTTCCCGGACTTTCGTACGCCGGTGAACAAAGCTATTGGGCCGGAAAGCAAGAGAAAGGAGATGGGTGAACGAAACGCAAGTTTCGGTCTCATGGGCGATCTAGCGGAACACCCGTCCCCGTTACAGTTCTCAGCAGAGCTTGGCTCCATATCGTCCTGGTGGACAAGCTGGGAGGTACCCACAGAACATGCAGCTGCAGCGCTCATTTCAGCCACAACGCTTCAATCCTCACACACCCAGAGCTCCTACCCCTCAGCTGAGTCGTCCTAGCAACAACTCTGGGGCACCTGTCAGAAACACCAACCCTGTTCAGCCTGGTGGATGCTTCAAGTGTGGAGAGCTGGGGCATTATGCTAACAACTGTCCTAAGAGGGTGATGCAGACTCCGCAGAGAGACATTGGAAACGGGGATCGGGCAGCCATCTTCGCGAGCTCGTACTCCACGGACACCCAAAGCAAGAGAGGCCGGCAGAGTTATGTGCGTGGCCGAGTTAATCATGTATCGGTGGAGCAAGCTCGGAATGATGCGGGCGTGGTATTGGGTACGTTTTTCGTCAACTCGTACCCGCTACCGTATTATTTGATTCAGGAGCATCACATTCATTCATAACTGATCAATTTGTGGCAAAATATAACTTATCTATGAGTACAATGAAGAACCCACTGATAGTTAGTACTCCTGGAGGAGAAATGAAAACTGGTCATATATGCCCACAAGTAAAGATTAATATCATGGGGGTAGACTTTCTCGCTAATCTGGTAGTTCTAAAATCATGGGGAATAGATGTCATTCTTGGTATGGATTGGTTAAGGAGTTGTGATGGAGTTATTCAGTGTTGGAAGAGGTCAGTACTGTTAACCGGTCCTCAAGGGGAGAGAGTAGAATATGTGAGTGCACCCTCATCTGGCAAAGGAGTTATGAACTCTGTTGAAGGCAAGGCCTTGGAGGATATAAGGGTAGTGAATGAATTCCCTGATGTGTTTCCGGAGGATTTGCCGGGTATGCCACCCGATCGTGACATTGAATTTAGTATTGAACTTATACACGGTATCGCTCCCATATCTAAAAGACCATATAGAATGGATGTTAAAGATCTAGCCGAATTAAAGAAACAAATCGAAGAATTACTTAGTAAAGGGTTTATCCGTCCTAGTTCATCACCATGGGGAGCCCCCACACTCTTCGTTGATAAGAAGGATGGATCTAGGAGGTTGTGTATAGACTATCGATCACTTAACGAGGTTACTATCAAGAATAAATACCCTTTACCTCGGATTGAGGATTTGTTTGATCAGATGAGAGGAGCTAAGGCCTTCTATAAGATAGATCTTAGATCAGGTTATCACCAGTTAAAAATCCGTGTGGAGGATATACCAAAGACAGCATTCACATCTAGATACGGGTTATATGAGTTCACTGTGATGTCCTTTGGCCTGACCAATGCACCAGCATACTTTATGTATTTGATGAACAAGGTATTCATGGAGTATCTGGATAAGTTCGCTGTGGTATTCATTGATGATATATTGGTATTCTCTCGGAGTGAGGAAGAGCATGAAGAACATCTGAGGCTTGTGTTACAGAAGCTACGGGAACATCAGCTGTATGCCAAGTTCAGCAAGTGTGCTTTCTGGTTGAAGGAGGTCTCTTTTCTCGGACACATCATCACAGATGGAGGCATAGCGATCGATCCAAGCAAGGTTCGGGATGTATTGAACTCGGAGTCCGCCTAAGAATGTGCCGGAGATCGAAGTTTCCTTGGACTTGCGGGGGTACTATCGCAGGTTCATTGAAGGGTTTTCTAAGATAGTGAAGCCACTTACCACTCGCTCGAGAAAGGAAGAGAATTCAAGTGGGATGAGAAGTGTCGAGCTAGTTTTGAGGAGTTGAAGAAGAGGCCGACCACAAAGACTCGTGTTGATCATGCCAGACATACACAAAGGATTTGATGTATACTGTGATGCCTCTCGGCAAGGTTTGGGATGTGTGTTAATGCAAGAAGGAAAGGTAGTAGCTTATGCTTCAAGACAGTTGAGGAAACATGAGCAGAACTATCCTACTCATGATCTTGAGTTAGCTGCGGTTGTTCACGCGTTGAAGATTTGGAGACATTACATGATTGGGAACAAGTGCAAGATCTTTACTGACCATAAGAGTCTGAAGTATATCTTTACTCAGAAGGACTTGAATTTGATACAAAGAAGGTGGTTGGAGTTAATCAAAGATTATGATTTGGATATTCAGTACCATCCTGGAAAGGCAAATGTTGTGGCAGATGCTTTGAGTCGGAAGGGACATACTAGCATGCTATTGGGACACCTGTTACCACAGGAGCTATGTTGGGAGATGGCACAACGTAACTTGGGAATGGTTGCTTCAAGTGAGACTTTGACATTAGAGATTGAGTCGACACTTGAGCAAGATATCAGGAAGGGACCGTTGACTGATGCCAAGATTGCAGAATACAGGAAGTTGATTAAGTTAGGCAAAGTTCCGGAATTCAGAGAAGATGAGCAAGGAACAGTGTGGTTTAAGAACAAAATCTGTGTACCTGAGATCAAGGAGTTGAGAGAAGCTATCTTGAAGGAAGCACATGATTCAGCTTACTCTATACACCCTGGAAGTACCAAGATGTATCAGGACTTGAAGCGGAGATACCGGTGGTATGGGATGAAGAAAGATGTAGCGAGCTCATGTAGCTTTGTGTGATGTGTGTCAAAGAGTGAAGGCCTGAGTATCAAAGGCCGGCGAGGATTGCTTCGGCCTCCGAAGGTACCTGAGTGGAAATGGGAGGAAATCGGTATGGATTTCATAGTGGGATTACCTCGTACTCGTGACGGGTATGATTCTATTTGGGTTATTGTGGATAGATTAACCAAGGTAGCGCACTTCATCCCAGTGAAGACGACCTATACAGGAGTGAAGCTAGCTGAGTTGTATAATTCAAGGATAGTGTGTTTGCACGGGGTACCGAAGAAGATAGTGTCGATCGAGGCACACAAGTTCACTTCACGGTTTTGGCAGAAGTTGCATGAATCGATGGATACAAAGTTAAACTTCAGCTCAGCATACCATCCTCAGACAGATGGGCAGACAGAGAGAACAAATCAGATACTCGAGGATATGTTGAGAGCTTGTGCATTAAAGAACAGTGGCAGTTGGGATAAGAGTTTGCCTTATGCAGAGTTTGCTTATAACAACAGCTATCAGTCCAGCATCAAAATGGCACCTTTTGAAGCTCTGTATGGAAGGAAGTGTAGAACACCGTTGTTTTGGAATCAGACTGGTGAAAGGCAATTCTTTGGACCGGACAAGATATGAGAAGCGAGAAAAGCAAGTTGAAATCATAAGGGAGAATCTTAAAGCAAGACGGTCAAGACGAGAAGAGTTATGCTGATCCTCGGCGAAGAGAGGTGATTTTGGAAGTCTGTGATTATGCATACCTCAGAGTGTCACCTATTCGATGGTTACGAAGGTTTAATGTCAGGGGAAAGTTATCACCTCGATTTATCGAACCTTTCAAGATTTTGGAACGGAAAGGAGAAGTAGCATACCGATTAGAGTTGCCAAGACACGGTTGTCGGGAGTTCATGACGTGTTTCATGTATCACGACTAAAGAAATGCACAAGTGAGGTTAGGATAGAACCGGTACGGTTAGAGGATATTCAAATGGAGAATGACCTCGACATACAAAGAATACCCCGTTAAGATCTTGGATGTGTCGAAAGAGTTACCGGGAGTAAGATCATCGAATGTGTAAAGTGCAGTGGAGTCATCACACTGAGGAATAGGCAACTTGGGAAAGAGAGGATGAACTCAAGGAAGACTTTCCTCAGCTGTTCTCTAAGTCTTCTGAATCTCGGGACGAGATTCTCTTTAAGGGGGTAGGATTTGTGACACCCTAAAATTCCATCACTAAAATTTCTTAGCAACTTAAATTAGTCTTAAGGATTTAAGGAGAATAAATTGCTATTTAAATTGAGCTCTAAAAATATTAAAGATAATTTAATAAACTTAGAGACAACAAGTGTATGTGCATCATCAGTTGGCTTGCATGGTTTTTGGTTGCTTGTGTGGTTTCTAAAAAGTCTATAAAATTCTTGAGAAAAGTTTGAAAAGGTTTGAATTGAATTAGAGTTGAAAAATGGTTTGGAAAAGAAGTTTGGAAAAATAAAAGAAAAAAAAAAACCAGCCCGGCTCCTTTCGGCCCAGGCGGCCCAACTCATCCCCGCGCCGGCCCACCGCTCTCCCCTTCCCTTTTTCTTTTTCACCGCGGCGCCGACAGCTGGGTCCCACCTGTCAGCCTCTCTTCTTCCCCCTTCCTTTCTTCTTCCCCGCGCTCACCGGCCGCCGCCGCAGCCGCGCGGATTCCGCCCCGCTCTCGCCTTTCCCCCTTCCTTTCTCTCCTTCCGTGAGCATGCCAATTAAGGCAATTAATCCCCACCCAAAACCCCCCGGCCGTTTCCCTTGCCTTCTTTACGCCCGGACGGCCCGCCGGCCATCAATGGCAAGCCGCCGGCCGCCCCGTCCCTTACCCGCCTCACCTTCCATCCTCGGGTCCTATTTTAGCTCGCGCACGCACCCCTGTGCCCCCCTTTCGCCTCTGCAACGCACACACGCACACGCCGAGCACAAATTTCACAGCGCCGCCGCCTCTGCTCCTTCCCGCCGCCGTGCAAGCGCCGCCGTCGGTGAAGTGCATCGCCGCCTTGCTCTTTTCTTCCCCGTGCACGATCATGGCCCTCACGTGATGCTTGTTGACCGGGGGAAGCCGCCACGAGAGACGAGCCGCACCGGAGCTTGGGTCCCCGCCTGCCGGAGCGCCGCCCGAGCCGCCGCCGTCGTCGAACCCCGTCGCTGCCGCTTTCTCTTCGCCCGTGAGCTCGCCCAACGCTTCTTCACGTGGTGAGCAAGGTTTCCCCCACCTGTTTTTCCCTTCCTCGCACGTTTTAGCCGCCCCGCGAGATCGCCGGCGAGGCCGATCCGCCCCCTCCGCGCGCCGGCCGCCGTGGATGCCCGCGCCACCTCCCTGACCCCCTAGGCTTGTTCGCATGCTCCCCAGCTACGCGTAGAGCCCACATGCGCACGAAGTGGCGCCCTGAGCAGCGAGTTAGAGTACGCCGGCGAGTTCCCGGCGAGGCGCCGCCGCGCCGCCCCCGCCCTCCGCGCCGTCGCCGCCGCCCGCCGCACACATGCGTCCGGGACCCTTGGATCCGCGATGGACGGTCCGGGGCGCGTACCCCTTCGTTTAAGTGGGATGGTCCACGGTGGACTTGTGGACCGCGCCCACGGCCGGGTCCACGGTGCGCGCGCGCGACGCCCGCCGTTGGATCTGAGATCCACGGTGCTGAGTTGGCGGATTTGGTTAAGAGCCCCTGAGTTTTCAAATATTAGCAAGCCGGTCCTTCCACCTTTAAGAATTTTCACGGACAGGTCCTGGTTTTTGCAATCTAGCCCCTGTCTACCCTGGATAATTTTGTTTTAGGCCCTTTTCACTCCTTTTTGCACCTAGACCCCTCTGATTTAATTTATAAAAATGTTTTAGCCCCTGATTTTATTCATAAACAGCCCTGTAAACCTAGTTTTCTTGCAAATAGGCCCCTGTAAACTGTTTTAATCATATATTTCTCATTTTAACTCCGTTTTTGGCGTTCTATATATCAAAATGATCGTCTCGACGAGTAGAATCTTTTAAACAGTAAATTTATCAGTTTTGTTACTGTTTGGTGTACTGTTTTATTTATTGTTTGTTATCCATGTTTGACTCGTAGATATCGTGCCTGTTTCGTCTGAGCTCCCTGTCGGAGGTGATCAGGAAGAACCTGTTTTCGAGGAGGATTTCACCCAGTTTGTAGAGGAAGGCAAGTGGCTTTCCCCCTCTGCATTATCTTTTTGAACCTATGTCACTGCATGTTAAACAATGTTTACTATTCATGTTGTTATGCATAAACCTGATGGGCAAACACCTAACTAAGGACTTGACTAGATGCTTTACCACTTTACCTTGATCAACCCTGTTTAAACAAATGTTTGGGGTAGATAAATGCTTAGTTTGCTCTACATGAGTTGGTTATGCTCGTTTCGTTATACATCTCGGCTTTGCTTATATAACGTGTTTGTGCTTAAAACAAGATAACTTGATTCATAATCGGAACATGGAGAACCACCCAAGATAACAGTACAACCACAGTCCACATGGCTCTGGCTTAGCCAATTAATTAGGAGAGTGGGTTAGCTGATAGCTCTTTTCCGAGAGGGGCACAGGGGGCCGGAGTTGAAGGGGTATAGCCCGGTCCTTTTGGGGTAGCAGCCTTGGCTAAGGTGTTGACCACTAGGGAGGGTTATGGCCCGCTCCGCCGCCGTAATCGTTGCGGGTCGTTGGTTTCTCTTCTTTCCTTTGTAAAGGCTTCGTAGTGGACCCCTAGCCACTCACCTTGGAAGTGTTTAAGGGTCTAGCTAACCGGGCAAGTTGGGGAACACGAACTGTGGGTAAAGTGTACAACCTCTGCAGAGTGTAAAACTGATCGATCAGCCGTGCTCCCGGTTACGAGCGGCTTGGACCCTCACATGAGTAATAAACTTGAAGACTAATGCAAATCATGGGTTGGAGGTTTGGTTTGAGGTTTCTTTTAAGGTTAAGTGGGTTGGTATACACTTACACCTAGTAATTAGGTGCTTGCTAATAAAACTTGACCAACTTATAAAATGCTTACCGCTGTGAACCATAGCCTATCCTTGATAGCCTTGCATTGTTCCCCCACCTGCTGAGCTCCAACCATAAGTGTGCTCACCCTTGCTTACCGCTGTTCAGAGGAGAACGTCGGAGGCGAGGACGAGTACTGGAGTGACTTCGAGGAGTTCTAGGCATGCGGATCCCCCAGTCATCATGCCCGTGGATGTCAGCGATGGAGTTGCTCGTCGTCGTTTAGTTATCGTCTTGTTCGGACCTTCGAGTCCACCCCTATGGATGTAATAATGGATATCATACTGGTTTAAACTCTTGTACGTTTTATTACAGCAATGGTATTACTCTCGTTTTGTCTATCATGTGTGTGTAAATGATCCTGGCGCACATATGAGATGCATTCGGGTTTCCTTGTAAAATCGGATGTGACAGTCAACATCTCCCCCACGCTTAGCTCTTGCTCATCCTCGAGCAAGTACTCGTAAAAGAACTTCATCCAAGGTGTTGTAATCATAAACCGCTTATCTTTCTTCACAAGTTAGTCAATCCTTTCATCTTTAATACATAAACATAATGTAATGATCATCAAACATAAACATGGGCGTTTATAATTTTTACCACGTCAAGATTTACCCCACAACCCAAACTCTTCACTCGAAGCCTTCAATTTCAGCCATGCTTACTTCTTTGCTTCCATCGGAGGGTTTTTATGATTTTAAAAACAAAAATTCCTGCAACAAGTATTAGACAAAAACCTTTCTCCAAGCTCTCTCAAGTCACTCATATGAGGTGGCTATCCTAAACCAATTTTATAAAACTCTCACCTCCCATAAGTCTCTCATATAACATGTAAAGTGGAGCTATAGGTAGGGCTAGCGCAATCAACACAAGTATTGTCAAACTAAGAACTTCCTCTAATGATTGTTTACCTTTCAAAGCCAATGATCATGAAAATTAACCATATGTAGGGATATCAAGGATGAGAAGATTTAGAATGGTGGACATGTGCAAGGGCAAAAGAAAATTATGACTACGAGGCACCAATGATGTCCTCATTGTCGGATTGCACATGGTTGGAAAAGAATGAAAGTTTCATCTCTCAACAACGTGACATCCTCCCTTACACTTAATTTTTCTTTTCTTTCACTTGATCCATCCCTCTCATATCTTTATTGCTACCTCCTATTTTCTCTTTTTCTTCTTTCTTCTTTCTTCTTTCTTTCATTCACATATTTTTTCTTTCTTTCTTTCTTTTCCATACTCATACTTTTCTCAATAATTTTCCCTCTCTTGACAACTTTTCGAAGCTCTCAACTCCTCTCTTTCTCGCATGCATACAATCTGAAATTTTAATTAAACCATGCTAGAGACGAGACGAAACTTTGAGAATAGGTTGTGTTCAAGGAATGCGATGTACAAAAGAGATGTATAGGGTTGGGTATGGAATTCGGCGATGTACGGGACTTCCAATGTGAAAGTCTCGTTACCGAATGTATGACGAGGCTAGCAACAAAAGATAAGCACAAGAACATGATCATTGCTCGAAATTAAAACTCACAAGAGAGAAGGGTCCTAGCCCAACTCATCGTGCTAATCACACTTATGGTGGAGCAAAAAAAAAATAAATTGGCTTTGTATAGGATTTTTTTCTTACTCTCAACTTGGAAAAAGAGGTTTTGCTAACCTTTATTACAAGGTTTTTAAGATAATTTTCAGAACTGAAATCCTCCAATTTTTAGCATTGAACATAGCACAGCTAACATGTGAAGCTGAAGATCGAAGTGTGGTATGGGTACTTTAAGTAGTAGCAATTCCACTAAGCACCACGATAAACGTTTTTCAAACCACACACTTATGTTCATATATCAAGAATCAAAGATTAAACAAACAAGATGAATAAAGATAAGCAATACATAAGACACAAAAAATATATAAAGACTCTTTTTATTTGATTTTCTTTGACTCAACACTAATTTAAGACACTTCAAACTTGCAAAAATTTAAAAACACACTCGAAAACTAAGACTCATTAAACTCTAAGACTCTCGCTCGAAGATTAAACCAAACCTAAACTTGAAGCAAAAACCAAGGCTAGCTAGCTATTTCTCCCCCACGCTAAAAATATACGACGTCCTCGTCGTATCTTACAAAATTCCTAAGGGGAAAACTAGACCTAGTGGTACTTTAAGCAAGTATTGCACCACTTGCCTCTCATGTTTCCAACCATGCCAAAAAGTTTGCGCACATTACGGTTTAGGAACTTGTAGTCATCTTCAACCACGCGCTCCAAATCCTCCAAACGCTACTTCATCGCCTCCGTGGCTTGGAGACATTCTTCGATCGACGCGTAGAGATCCGCGATGGAGTGACGACAAGCTCGACAACACATCGGATGCAATCCGAAGGGGTCATCATCGCTATTATCTCCACCATCATCACCGCCGTCGTCGTCACCACCATTGTCGTCGCCGCCTTCGTCGTCGCCGCCGCCGCCGTTAGGGCCTTCGGGAGTCTTCTCTTTGGCCACCTCATCCCAAATGTAGAGGTCGTTATCATCTCTTCCGGCGGCCGCCCACGAGCTCGGGCTACGATCGTAGGAGTAGTCGCTACCCCCATAATCCTTAGGCTCGGGCGACACCTCCTTGTAGTCTTTCTGCTTCATGCCTTGGATGCGCGCCGACCTTCGAACGGGCGTAGGGACCTTCTCTCCTTCGACGGGGTTGCGAGATGCAATAGCTCCGGTCAGGACACGCCCTCCGCAACGGATGCGGGCGGTCCTCTTGATCTCGACGGGTAGCTTGAGCTTGCATCGCTTCGCCTCCTCCATCGATGGCTCCTTGGCTTCTAGCTTCAACTCTAAGCTCCTCGGGGGCACAATGGCTGCTGCGTGGGTGCAAAATATTGCTTGAAAGGATTGATTCCTGAGCTCCCAATTTGGCCAAATAAATAGTGCGACGAGAAAAACCCTAGGAACCTCATTTTCCTTTTTTTAAACTTCCCTTAAAATTTTCTGACCGAAGAAGGAAGTCGAAAAGGAGCAATTCGGGCAAAAATTGGGGACGTCCGCCGCCGGAACCCTCTTCGGGCCGGTCGGGGACCGGGGCCCCGCCCACCCTGTCTCGGGGGCCGGGCCGGTCCGGTTTTTCGCGCACCGCCCTTATTTCACCTCCTTAGCCCATGGGAAAAAGTTAGCCCAGTAAATCTTCACGAGAAACTCCAGAAAATTAAAAGAAAAACTATTTACAGAAACTCATGCCTTGTTTTTTTGGTCCTAGGCGGGACGTTCGGGCTCTTCTTCCATGGTGAAGACATCAACATGGTGAAGGGGCACAACGTCGGGTTCGTAGTAAACCTTAGGCCGTTGACCATTCACCATAAATTGATCGCCTTTTATATCCATAATGGTTACCGCTCCGTTGGAGAGCACCGAATGCACAACATAAGGTCCGTCCCACTTGCTTTGCAATTTCCCCTTTCCGAAGGTTTTAAACCTCGAATTGTAGAGGAGGACCTTATCTCCTTCTTTAAACTCTTTCTTTTTCAATCTTTTATCATACCACCTTTTGATTCTCTCTTTGTATATGCTTGCATTTTCATATGCTTTCAACCTCATCTCCTCTAGATCGCTTATTTGGATCCTTCGTTTCACCATCGCGGCATCGAGATCGAGGTTCATCTCTTTAATCGGCCAATAGGCTTTATGTTCCAACTTTCCATAGACGAATTGATAAGGGTCATACCTATCGGTGTCTTGAACGTCGTTCGATAAGCCCATAAAGCTCCGTCTAATTTCCTTGGCCAATCTTTGCCTCCCTTCTCTATGGTTTTGTTGAGGATGCTTTTTAATTGCCTATTTGATGTTTTCGCTTGTCCGTTGGTTTGTGGGTGATAGGACGTAGATACCCTATGCTCAATTCCCAACTTGGACAAGCACTTTTTGAAATTCTTCCCGGTGAAGTGAGTTCCTCCATCACTTATCAAGATTCTCGGTGTACCGAAAGGAGGAAAAATCACGTTCTTGATCATAGTAATGGACTCCTCCGTGGAAGCTTTACGACATGGCATAGCCTCTACCCATTTGGATACATAATCAACCATTACTAGAATGTGTTCATATCCGCATGAGTTTTTGAAAGGCCCCATGAAGTCTATACCCCATACATCAAATATATCGATTTGTAAGTTGTATTTTAAAGGCATAGAATTTCTCTGAGAGATGTTTCCGGTTCTTTGGCATTCGGGGCATGATGCAACATATCTTTTAGTATCTTCATGCATCTCCGGCCAAAAGAATCCGCTTGACCATACTTTTGCTTGTGTTCGAAAACGGCTATAGTGTCCACCGTACTCCGCCGAGTGGCACTTTCTCAAAATCTCTACCCTTTCTTCTCTTGGCATACATCTTCTCATTACTCCATCATTGCCAAGTTTGAAGAGGTATGGTGCATCCCAAAAGTATTTCCTACTTTCAGAGATTATCTTCTTTTGAGAGTTTTTGTCTAGATGATCGAGAGGCATCTTTCGAATTGCTCGAATGATATCGATCATCCAAGTATCCTTATCAAGCACTCGATAGAGGTGGCCATCTCTCATCTTATCTTCGATGGGCTCTTTATCATCTTGTCCACGATTCATCCTAGAAAAATGATCGGCCACAACATTTTCCACCCCCTTTTTATCACGAATTTCAACATCAAATTCTTGGAGAAGAAGGATCCAACGAATCAAACGTGGTTTAGCTTCCTTCTTAGCCAAGAGATACTTGATGGCTGCGTGATCGGTGTGAACAATGACCTTCGAGTTCACGATGTAAGATCTGAATTTTTCGAAAGCAAATACTACCGCTAGCAACTCCTTTTCCATAGTGGCATAATTTAATTGCGCCCCACTAAGAGTTTTGCTAGCATATTAAACGGCGTGAACTCGGCCTTCCTTTCTTTGACCCAAAACCGCGCCTATGTTGACGGTTAATAATTGTATCAAAGTTCGTTCGTGACTCGCAAGCGTACAAGTCTCCCGTCGTAGTCAAGGGACCCTTCTTCCCTCGAGTGGTGAACCCAAGGTATCGAATCCGTGGAACAAATGTGTGACGCAAGACTTAATCTATTAAAGCCAAATAACTGCAATCTTCAATAAAGAACCAAATGCATCTAAGTAAAAGACACAAAACGAATCTAATCTACTAAAAACCGGAGAAAACAAAGTAAGATTGGGTAGATAAACCGATCTAGAGGGATCGGGGTAAGCCTTTTGTTGAAGTTCCAAGCAAGAGAAGAAGTAGCAAATCGAATCTTAATAAAAGCCTCTTTAAATCGTGGTTTCCCGTCCAAATCCGAAAACATCCGCCTTTCGAGACCCCCGTTCGTCACAACGTATCCCTATTCATGCGGGGAGCTTAGGGCGAGTCAAAAGACAAGTCGAGATTCTTTCGGAAGATCCGGCGTGTACCTCTAGCCACCGCGGCTACAAGAACACCCTATGTAATCTATCTCGAGAATAGAATTGGAATAAGCAAAGCCGATCGAAAAACGAAATCTTCGAGGAAACACTTGATCGCCGGGAAAAGATTCAACTTGATAATTCAACTATAACAATGATACATACACAAGATCACCACCGGGATCCTTCCTTGATCTTGCTTCTAGCTCCGGAACTCCGACGTGGTCTTCCGTGCAAGGTTCCCACGTCGGCTAGGGGAACCCTAGTCAACTAGCTCGACCCTCTCCTCTCCTAGATGGTGTCCCTCTCTTCTCTCGCTTCTCGGCGGCCGAAGACGAAATCTTCTCTCGCGTGGCTCTCGGTCGGGGGACTATAAATAGCCCGATTGGCGGCTAGGGCAAAGGGCGACGGTTTTGGGCCCAAAATGGGCTCGGGCCGACCGGGCCGGGCCGGCCGCCCGGGCCCATTTAGGCCCGCCCCCGCGGGCTCCTTCGCCCGAGGTCGGTTCCCTTGCTTCCCGGATGCTTCCCCCTTCGCATGTAGGTCCATGTCGTCGGTTTCTCTCCGAATTGGACTCAACTCCTTGTCTTGCAAGATTCAAGCACTTTTCTAGTCGGGTCCCCGGAGTCCGTCGTCTTCTCGGATCAAGTCCCCGCTTCTTGGAGTTAATATTGCTTCATTGCATGACTTGTTCGGGACTTCAAGGTCTTGTCATGAGGTGCTTGATGAACTTATCCCAAAAGTCTTGCATTCAACACTAAAACCCCGCATAAACATTAAACTCCAAAACCGACATGCACACGTGAACTTGTTATACCACGGGGGTTAGTACCAATGGATAAGGTATAAAATTCATGCCAACACCGAAGGTAAACTCATGGCTAGGTTGACGGATTTTCACCGTCAACATCTCCCCCATGCTTAAACCTTGCTCGTCCTCGAGTAAGCCTTCGATGGATATCATCATTGCTAAACAATGTTTAAACTTTGCACTTGATTACACATGAGAAAACATAATGCTCTCAAAATTTTAATTCATTAAAGTTCCATAAAGTACTAGCCTTCATCTCCACGGAGGGTAGATTCTTATTAAGCTTATCCCACAAGTATTAACATGCTCACAAAGTTTTAAATGGATCTCAGAATTTTTGAAATGAAGAACGAGATAAGAAAAGCTAAAACCAAGTTCACAAATTTAAATCATCTCGTGTATTGCTCATAAACTCTCATCTCACTTGTCTCTCAAACCTATATATTCTACTCCTTTCCCTCTCATATATATGTGGTAGGCTTTATATGGAGCTTTGGGAAAGTTTAGTCCTAACAAGAATTTATAAATGAGGTGTTGTCAAAACAAGACAAGCTTCTCATGGTCTTACCGAGACTCGTCAAAAAGGTCATTGGAAAATAATGTTAAATCAAGGAGGGGAAAGAGAAAAATACACACACTTTAGATGAGTGGACATGTGCAAATGGCAAAGAGTGATCCCGAGGCACAAAGGAAGTCCTCGTTATCGGATTGCACATGGTTGGAAAATGAGAATGGATCTTTTTATCTTGAAGCCTTGAATGCACTCTTAGAGAACCGGGGAGTTCACTTTACGCACAAATATATTTTTTTTCTTTCTTATATTTCTCATTCTTTTCTTTCTTTCATTCATTTTTTTTCTTTCCTCGTCATTTATTCAGTCCATGACTTTCACAACAAAATTTTGATTTTTTATACCTTGAAAGTCATGAATATCACTGGATTTTTTTTTCTTTCATCATTATATATTTTTTAAAATACTCCCTTTTGAACTCTAAAACTGCACCGTACCTACCTCCTCCCCCATGCTTAGACGTTGCTCGTCCTCGAGCAAAGAGGCGAAAAATAAGGTAGGTACCGGAGATATTTTTTCCTTGGAGAGATACTTGAAATCTTCAACGTTGGCACCGTCTTGCGATCTTCCTTGAATTGATGATCCATCCTCAATGATAGGTTGTGGTCAAGGAGGTAATCACAAAAAGATGATATTTGGTTTAAGGGTGGATATCCGGCGAAGTTTGTGAGATCACCGATGCGGGGATACACAATGCACGGATAAAAGGCTAGCAAAAAGATAGATACGCAAAAACGGAATGACCAGCTTCTTAGTCTCGGGCCAGAGAAATCATGGCCTGCAATAACTCACTCAAAAATAAATCTTGTACACTAAGGTTCATGCACTCAAATATATATAAGGCTTTGGATAGGTTGAGCAACACACAAGTGATATTCGTGACAAGGTTAGCAATATTTTTGAGCATAAAAGACATCTTCAATCTATTCATAACTTGAGAGCACATAAAACACTATGGGTCTTTATTTTAACCATAACCTCCGCTGAAAATTAAGCTAGCATTTAAATAAATTCAGATCTGCATTTTTAAGAGAGCACTAGCTTAAACATGCATAAATCAACTATAAAGATGAACAAAGCTGCAATTTTAATCATACATCATCATGGCACGAATTTTGTAACTTTTCCAATGATATAATCAAGGTGGTGACTTTATTAATGGTGATATCAAGTTGAAATACACACTGAAAATAAACAAACATGCTTGCTGAAATTTAAATAAAAACAGAAAAACACTACGCAAACACACATAAGCAAAAGCTGAAAATTACGAGAGAAAAAGAAAAGAAAAGAAAACTAAAGTTTCTAAATCTTCTAGTCCTCCGTCGGTGGTTGATGTTGATAGTCTTGATAATAATACCCTTGCTCATAATATGGTTGGACGCTTCCTCCGTCGAATTGATTTGGCTCCACAAGGTGAAGGCGTCCAAGTTCAAAGGCAATATTTGCGTTGCCTTCACTGAGTTGGGCTGCGTTGGATTGGATGGCTGCGATATTTTGAGCATTTCTTGCAGCATGCCCTCCAATAATGGCCATGCTTTGTTGTGGTTGGGGATGATGAGCGTAGGACTCCGCGAAGTTAGCGTTGGGCACAACATAATTTTGTGGGGGTACCGGTGCACCACCCCCCATGCTTGTTGTTGAGACCCCCCGTAATAACTTGGCGGAGGAGGAACTCCGCCGAATGGTTGCACATTGGGTTGTGCTCCACTCGCTTGTGCGGAGGATGTTCCCTCCTCTACGATTCTTCCTCTTTTGTTCTTCCTTGCAGGGACAAGTAGTCCCTCTTCCAACCAATCTTCCCTTCCTTCGGTGAAAAGCCTAAGCCTCTCATTCGGAAGGGGGAGGTTCACAATGGCCAATCGATAACCTCTCCTCTCATCTCCACTAATGTACTTGCCTTGCCGCAAGTACTCAAAACCGAGAGAGGTACCACGCAAAAGGTGAGCGGGGTTTCTTGCGATCCCCGGTCGTAAGGAAAAAGCCAACATGGAGAGGTAACACCCCGAACCAATATCACCAGCCCCCGATGTTGCTTCACAACACCAACGGTTGATCATGAGGTAAGAGGGGTCAATTGGCTGCCTGGCAATTAAAGCCGAGTATAGCCAATTCAACTCCGTGTCGGTCACCTTTGTTTCCCTCATCCTCCCCAATACCCTCTTGCACATCCAAGAGTGAAATATCCGGATAATGGGGTTGCGGATGCAATTGCGTTGTTGATGGGCTTCTCCGGAGATCATGTTCCAAAATCCCGTCAACATGCGGGTGGCACGTCAACTTTCTCGGAGCTCCCTTGTGGAATCCAAGCAGCTCCCTTACGTGCTCGTAGGGAACCACTTGCTCGATTCCCTCCAAACGGAATGACAAGCTTTGCACCCCATCATCATCAACGATGGGTGCAATAGTCATCAAAATTTCCAAGGCGTAACCCAAGTGGGTATCCACCGATATTCCGTTGGAGAACTGAACCCACCCGAGGTGCCCCAACATGTAGTATATGTCGGTGCGAAAACCCAAGGTGTAGAGTGCTTGGTCGTCGAACTCGACGTTTGGCACAAGCCTCTTCTCAAAATTGGCGAGCCTCTCCTCCTCCGCCGCCGACAAGATGATGAAGCCGTACGAAGATTGTGTCGGGGTGTAAGGAGGTGGTGCGGTTGAGCGAGTCGATCGTCGTGGTGGCGCGGGCTGCTCCTCCGTGTGCCCACGAGGTTCGGTGAACCTCATGGAAGTGCTTCTCGCAGCTCTCATACCACCAAGGAGGAGAGCGTCGTTCCTCCTCGGTGGTGCCGTGTCCGTCTCCATGCTCGGGGAGACTCGGAAACCGAGTGCCTCCTCGAAGACGTGGTTGATGACGGCTTGGACGACGACGAACTCTTCTTCTTGGAGAAGAGACTTGTGGTCTTCTTCCACATGGTTGCTGCACTCTTTCTTCAACTAAAAATCCGGGTTGCAACCGGTAAACTAGGCACTTAAACTTTTTGCTTCGGATGTGGACTTTGAGTGGATTTAAGGATGTAGATTTTTCTTGAGCTATCAAGTTTGGGATGGTTGGCTAAGTCTACGGAGGTTCTGAGCACACAAACTTGAACACACTAACAAAGGAAGGAGAGGGAAGCTTGCCTGCAGAAGACGGGCGCCGGGGGGCTGCTTATATAGGGCAGGGCCGGCCGGCCCGGGCCGGCCGGCCCGGCCCGGGCTCCAACGGCTCCTCCTCGGCGCGTCTTTCTCCCAAAGACGATCATTTCGCCTCTGCAACTTTCCCCGCCCGCGTGCTCCATGAGTTGCACCGCCCAAACGCTCTCGTCCACTCCTTTTCTTGAATTATTGGTCCTCCCACTTGATGCTCCATGCTTTGGGTCATGTCCATGCTCCCTAGCTCCACTTGCTTCACATGCCACCATGAAAATCCAGCAAAGTTGATGCTTGCTGCCCACCATGCTTGTCCTTTGCATGTGGAATTGGTGAAAGTTGATAAAAGGGGATCCAATGGTGCATGCATGATTAATTCAAACTTGATTGCCTCCATTTAGGTGTGTTTAAGGTTAAGCACTCTTCTAATTCGAATTTTAAAATATTTTTCAGAGCCATGCAAGAGCTTAAGCACAATTTTAGAGAAGTTTTTAAACCATTAAAAACAAATGTAAGTCGAAAATATTTTTCGACTACGTCGATTTCGGTCTCACCGGTATAGTTTGCTTTCATCGGTTGAGAGCGAACGTTTTCCCGGCTTGATCATGGGGGCATAGGTTTAGGTTCTAATTTTGGCTAAATAAGAAAGATTTTGAATAAAACAAAATTAGAATAGGCTTAGAAAAATTCTAATCCTTGACTTGACTTGACGAAACGGGTTGCCTCCCGCCTAGCGCTTCATTTATAGTCTATAGCTAGACTTCTTCACTTGATTACTCCGGATCAACGCTCTTTGCGGGCGTTGCAATCTTGGGTACCCACTTCCGCACCATCTTGGGCGCAGGCTTGTCTTTTGGCTTGGCTGTCTTAGTCATTTTTTTGGTCTTCACAGGCGGCTTCTCTTCCTTTGTCTTGACGGATGCAACACCTTCTTTAATTTTCGTTACGTTCATTTTTTTCGGCTCCTTCTTCTTTTTCAGCCCCTCCGTTTGTTTTGGTTCTCCCTTTACTCCAATCATGTTGCATGCCTCAATCCTTGGATGGAACTTGAAGGAACTCCTTTCTCCGTTGATATCGAACATGATCTCCCCCTTGCCAACATCAATAGTTGCTCCCACGGTCTTGAGGAACGGCCTCCCTAGGATGAGCGGCGGCTTCTCCCTCTCTCCCATCTCGAGCACAACGAAGTCGACGGGGATGAAGTGGTGTCCAATCTTCACGGGTACATCTTCGGCAATGCCCAAGGGATAGCGAATGGAGTTGTCTCCCAACTCCAAACATATTCCCGTAGGCTCCATCGGTAGGCGTAGCTTCTCGAACACATCCCTCGGCATGACACTCACACTAGCTCCAAGGTCGCATAACGCCTTCTCGAAGTTGAAAGAACCAACTGAACATGGAATTGTAGGGCACCCGGGGTCTTTTTGCTTCTCTAGCCCATAAGCAATAGCCGCACTACACTCCTCGGACATTTTGACATGATCTACCCCGAGTGTTGCTATCTCATATTTATTTGCAAGTATATCTTTAAAGTAACGAGAATATGTAGGTACTTGTAGGGCATCTAGTAATGGCATGTTGATGCTAAGTCTACGCACAACTTCCACAAACTTCTCAAAGTGGTTGTCAAGTTTACCTCGGAAGTAGCGTGGCTTGAGTTGCGGTATCCTCGTGTCATCCTCCGGCATCTCGAAGTCGGGTTCCTCGGTGACGATCCCCGTAACCTTCTCTTTAGCAGCCTCCTTCCACCTCGGTGGATGGTTTAAGCTTCCTTGCTCCCGCGGAACGTTCCGGATCTTCGGTCTCCTTCCCCGAACGCGTTTGAATGGCCTTCGCCGATTCGGGACATTTGGGTTGTCCGGAAGCTTCCCTTCATCATTAGTGAGGCGCCCCGCAAGTTGTCCAACTTGCGTCTCGAGCATCTTCATCATGTTGAGCACTTGATGATTGGAACTTCCGACCTCCGTCACTTTGCTATCGATGTTCTCCAACACCTTGTCTATGGTCTTGAACTTGGTGACGGTGTCCTTGTTGATCTTAGCTTGCTCATCCATGAAATCCTTCAATTGTATCCGAAGTGGAACCGCGTTAGGAATAGATGAGCTTGCATTAAATTGAGGCCTACCTTGCCCGTAGCGGAAGTTCGGCAATTCTCCCTTCCTCATGTAGTCGAGCACTTTGGCTTCCTCCGGACAATCTTTGTGGACATGGCCATACTCTCCACATTCTTCGCATGTGGACCTTGCTTCGGCGGCCTTCAAGTCTTGAGCCTCTTTCTTTTCTATCTCCATCTTCTCCAACCTCCTCATGAGCGAGTCGATCTTGCCTTCAAGTATGTCTTCCTTCTCCACTTGCAAGACTCCTTTGACGTTCCCCATGGGTTGAGCCGGATGTAGGCGCCGGACGACGCCCACGTGTCATTATCCGCGACCTTCTTGAATAGCGTGAAAGCTTCCGTCGGTGTAAGCTCGATGATAGATCCTCCCGCCGATGCATCGATGATCGTCCTAGACGCCATGGTGAGTCCTTGATAGAACTTTTGCACGAGGTCTTCTTTCGGGAACTTGTGATGTGGAACCGCCCGAGTGTACTCGTTGAAGCGCTCGAATGCCTCCGAGATAGTTTCGTAGGATATTGAACAAAGGTGGCAATCTTATTACGCAAACTTTGAGTTTTACCCGGTGAGTAGTATTCCTTCATGAAAGCCTTCATCAACGTGTTCCAATTTTGCACCGTCTCCGCCGGTTGAGAGTGGAACCATTGCAAAGCCTTCCCGAGTAGTGAAAACGGAAAAAGCCTTGCCCTCATTTGATCTTGAGTCACCCCATCCATGTTGAAAGTCGACATAGTTGAATGAATGCTTGGAGGTGAAGGTTCGGATCCTCTTTGCCGGTGAAGGGTGAATGTTGCACCATGCGGATGGTTGAGGTCTTGATCTCGAACGGTCTTCCGATCTCCTCGAGGTTCAAGATTGGTAGGTCGATGATGTCTGGGGTGCATAGCTCCCCAATCTTGCGTTCTTCGGTGGTTGGTCACCCATTGGTGGAAGTCGATTCTCCCGCGGACTTTGAGGTGGTGAATTCTCCGGAGATTCCTGCGATCCTTCGTCTTCCGACTCCGAATCTACAAAATCCAGCTTTTTAGCTTGATGTGCTTCACGTCTCCTTAGCCTCGTAAAGTTTTCCGGATCATCCACAAAATTATTGGGTTTGTTGGAGAGGTAGCCGTCCATCTCCTGTTAGGGTTAGCAATAAACAAAGTATGCAAAAAAAACTAGAAAACAAAACAAATCTATAAAGACTAGAGTTAGACAAACTAGATTAGATATATTTTGAGGATGATCGAAGCTTAGTAGATGCAAAAATAAAACAAAATCAGTACTGAAAATTACAAAAAAAAACAATAAAAAATCAAATCTTGATCACTTGTTCCCCGGCAACGGCGCCAGAAAAAGGGGCTTGTTGACGGTTAATAATTGTATCAAAGTTCGTTCGTGACTCGCAAGCGTACAAGTCTCCCGTCGTAGTCAAGGGACCCTTCTTCCCTCGAGTGGTGAACCCAAGGTATCGAATCCGTGGAACAAATGTGTGACGCAAGACTTAATCTATTAAAGCCAAATAACTGCAATCTTCAATAAAGAACCAAATGCATCTAAGTAAAAGACACAAAACGAATCTAATCTACTAAAAACCGGAGAAAACAAAGTAAGATTGGGTAGATAAACCGATCTAGAGGGATCGGGGTAAGCCTTTTGTTGAAGTTCCAAGAAAGATTAGAAGTAGCAAATCGAATCTTAATAAAAGCCTCTTTAAATCGTGGTTTCCCGTCCAAATCCGAAAACATCCGCCTTTCGAGACCTCCGTTCGTCACAAGGTATCCCTATTCATGCGGGGAGCTTAGGGCGAGTCAAAAGACAAGTCGAGATTCTTTCGGAAGATCCGGCGTGTACCTCTAGCCACCGCGGCTACAAGAACACCCTATGTAATCTATCTCGAGAATAGAATTGGAATAAGCAAAGCGGATCGAAAAACGAAATCTTCGAGGAAACACTTGATCGGCGGGAAAAGATTCAACTTGATAATTCAACTATAACAATGATACATACACAAGATCACCACCGGGATCCTTCCTTGATCTTGCTTCTAGCTCCGGGAACTCCGACGTGGTCTTCCGTGCAAGGTTCCCACGTCGGCTAGGGGAACCCTAGTCAACTAGCTCGACCCTCTCCTCTCCTAGATGGTGTCCCTCTCTTCTCTGCTTCTCGGCGGCCGAAGACGAAATCTTCTCTCGCGTGGCTCTCGGTCGGGGGACTATAAATAGCCCGATTGGCGGCTAGGGCAAAGGGCGACGGTTTTGGGCCCAAAATGGGCCGGGGGCCGACCGGACCGGGCCGGCCGGCCCGGGCCCATTTAGGCCCCGCCCCGCGGGCTCCTTCGCCCGAGGTCGGTTCCTTGCTTCTGGATGCTTCCCCCTTCGCATGTAGGTCCATGTCGTCGGTTTCTCTCCGAATTGGACTCAACTCCTTGTCTTGCAAGATTCAACACTTTTCCGGTCGGGTCCCCGGAGTCCGTCGTCTTCTCGGATCAAGTCCCCGGCTTCTTGGAGTTAATATTGCTTCATTGCATGACTTGTTCAGGACTTCAAGGTCTTGTCATGAGGTGCTTGATGAACTTATCCCAAAAGTCTTGCATTCAACACTAAAACCCTGCATAAACATTAAACTCCAAAACCGACATGCACACGTGAACTTGTTATACCACGGGGGTTAGTACCAATGGATAAGGTATAAAATTCATGCCAACACCGAAGGTAAACTCATGGCTAGGTTGACGGATTTTCACCGTCAACAGCCTACGGCGTAGTCACTTGCGTCACACATGATCTCGAAAGGTTGGCTCCAATCCGGAGGTTGAATGATGGGAGCACTCACCAATGCACTTTTCAAGGTCCGGAATGCCGCTAGGCACTTCTCATCAAAGTCAAAAGCCACATCCTTTTGAAGAAGATGCGTTAAAGGTTTAGTGATCTTTGAGAAGTCCTTAATAAATCTTCTATAGAATCCGGCATGGCCTAGAAAGCTCCTTAAGGACTTAACATCCGTCAGAGGTGGGAGTTGCTCAACCGTCTCCACCTTAGCCTTGTCCACTTCAATACCTCTCTCGGATATAACATGTCCGAGCACTATGCCTTGCTTAACCATGAAGTGACACTTTTCCCAATTTAACACCAAATCTACCTCCGCACACCTCGTGAGGACCTTTTCCAAGTTTGCCAAGCAATCCATGAACGTCTTCCCATAAATGGAAAAATCATCCATGAACACCTCGACAATTTCTTCGATGAATTCCGAAAATACGGCCATCATGCAACGTTGAAAAGAGGCCGGAGCGTTGCATAGACCGAAGGGCATCCTTCTATATGCAAACGTTCCGTAAGGGCATGTAAACGTTGTTTTGTGTTGATCGTCCGGGTGAATGGGGATTTGCATGAACCCCGAGTACCCATCGAGAAAGCAAAAATAAGTGTGGTTTGCTAATCTCTCGAGCATCTCGTCGATGAACGGTAGGGGGAAGTGATGTTTCTTCGTCGCTTTGTTAAGCTTACGATAATCGATACACATCCGCCACCCGGTCACGGTTCTTTGTGGTATCAATTCGTTCTTCTCATTCTTCACCACGGTCAAACCTCCTTTCTTTGGTACACAATGTACCGGGCTCACCCATTCGCTATGCAGAACCGGGTAGATGATTCCGGCATCAAGTAACTTGATGACCTCTTTCTTTACTACCTCTCGCATGGCATGGGTTAGCCTCCTTTGGTGGTCCACTACGGGCTTACATTGGTCTTCCATTGTTATACGATGAGTGCAAAAGGCTGGGCTAATTCCTTTGAGATCATTAATCGAATATCCAATCACCTTCCTATGTTTTTTCAATAAAATCAGCAACTTCTCATTCTCTTCGGGACTCAACTCGTCGCTCACGATGACTAGATAGGTCTTGTCTGGGCCCAAAAATTCATACTTCAATCCTTTTTGGCAAAGGTTTAAGGTCTACCTCGGGCGCTTGTGGCTCCTCAGGTTTTATTTCTCCTATGTCTTCGAATTTTCCTTCCTCCACGCTTCCATCATGTGGCTCCAAGCCTTTTGTCGCTTCTTTTAGTTCTTCATCTTGTTAATTACTAATTTGATTTTCTATCGCTCTTTGCAGCGGGTCTCTAAGGGTTTCAACAAAACAAAGGCTATCTATCTATCTCTTCTACTTCTTCATCTTTGGGAGGAAAGGGTGTAAGGTGTTTAGAAGCACGAAGAAAGTTATATGTGTACTTTGTTCCATTAAGGTTCATTGTTACTTTGCCTTCTCTGGCATCTAACACGGCATCAACCAACTTAAGAAAGGGCCTACCTAGGATTATGTGATCATGATTACTATGGTAAGTATCAATAACAAAGAAATCGGTTGGTATACAATTTCTTGAGATTTTTACTTTCATGTTGCAAGCAATACCTAGAGGTTTAATAGTTCTACCATCTCCCATAATTAATTTCGTTGATGTTGGAGCTAAGTCTAGGTTGTGGTCTTGAACTTTATCGTAAATTTTAGAAGATAGGACACTTACTTGTGCTCTGATGTCGCATAAATCTTTGCATTGAACTCCGTTGATCTCACAACTCAAGTGTGGTGTCATATTCTCTTCTTCGGATCCTATCGCGTAGACTTCGGCGAGGCGAGCATATGGTGATGCTTCGGGCTTGATCCCCATGATTCTCTTCACCTCGGCTATGTGTTCCGGATCCACTATGTCATCTCCAAAGAGTTTTTGGAAGATCTCATCGGTGGTTTCAAGGTCGTATGAATTTTCCGCTTTCTTCTCCGATGGGAAATCCACTTCCAATGCTCTCGCCATTCCCTTTTGATTAGGGAATGGTCTTCTCTTGTCGAATACTTCTCCGTAATCGATAGGAACCCAATCCATTGGTTCGAACTCCCTTAGTGGGCTTCGCGCTTGACATGCTTCTCTTGATTGTCTCATTCGGTACGACGAAGTCAACGCTCGGTGTAGTTCTTGACTTGATGTGTTCCTCTTCAAGCTTTTCCGTGATTGGTTCCTCTTTTGTGACTTCTGGGGTTGCCTCTTTAGAAAATTCAGCACACTTCTTCTTTCTTGAATTATATTTCGGCTCTTCCGCAAGTCTTGTTCCCCAATCTCTTCGCATGGCAGCCGCTTTACTAATTTTTTGTAGAAGTTGAGCGGCTTCCGTGAGTGTTTTCTTCATGAGATCCCCACCTGCACACATTTCGACGTGTTGCATGCAACTAGGGGTTTGGGAAAAGAAAAATGTATGCAAGAGTACGTCACCGGAGAAGCCGAGTCTTGGTCCTTGTTCGATCAACCCATTAAACCTATCCCAGGCTTGGTCTATCCCTTCCTCTTCTCCTTGCATGAAATTGATCACTTGCCTCCTTAGATGTTGGACCTTGCTAATTGGAAAGAACTTCTCGCAAAACTTCTTTGTCAACTTGTTCCAATTGTCTTCAACTTCAAAGGACGCAAACGAGTACCATGTCTTTGCATTGCCGGCAAGTGAGTAGGGAAAGAGATTCCATTTGAACCATTCATCGGGAACTCCTTCTTGACGCACCGTGTTGCATATCATCGTGAAATGTCTTATGTGTCTATATGGGTTCTCCATAACCATCCCTTCAAATGGGTTTGCCGCCACCATCTCGATGATCTTGGATTTAATCTCATACTTGGTTGCTTCGAGCTTCGAATCCGACTATTGTACTTTTATGTCTTCACATCGAGGGCTAGCGTAATCCCTTAATGATTTCTCCGGTTCTTCCACGGGTTGATTGATGAACGCCATCTAGACAATAAGATAAAAACAAAAACAAATACGAAACAAGTGGTTTTCTAGATAATATGTGTTAGATATAGCAAACAAAAGATAAACTAAATTATAAAACTAAGTTAGATGCAAACCAAACGATGTAAACTAGCTTGCTCCCCGGCAACGGCGCCAGAAAAAGGGGCTTGTTGACGGATAAAAGATGTATCCCTCTACGATCCGCAAGCGTACGGACCCCACACCTTTTTCACCACGGGATTCCCAAGGTTCTTGTCAATCCGCGGAGCAAGGGGATTACAAGCGTTCGATCTACCTTCACACTCTAGCTACTCAAACTCTAACTATGATTAAACTAGAAAACAACTAAGCTACACTATAGAGAATGATTAAGATAACAAGATAAAAGACACTCGCCCATGGGTCTACGATACTAGAGCATGCAATCGCTTAAAGACATGAAAACCAATCTAATCTATCGGGGTTGTGACCACGGTTTCGCCCTTTCCCTCCTCTCGTACTGTCACTACGTGAAGGTATTCATGACTAGACCTATGATGGACACGGCGTATTGAATGGATCCAAGGAAGCATTGAGGCCTTTACTCCCTTTACGGCATGGTAGCTAACCTTAAGCATTAAAGTATATTCAACACAAGATGATAGATAGACAATCCGACAAAGTGCGATTACATCTCAAGATCGATTACAACCCATGGACGAATAAGGAGATTACCCCATCAAAGTGCTGGACATAGCACCGTTGATCATGGTTTCCCTTCCCACGGTGTCTTCCTTCTTCTCCAGGTGAGGGTGCTTCCTTCGAGGTGGACGATCTCCCTCCGGAGATCCTCCTCCTCTCTCTAGCTTGTGGATGGCCTCCTGGTGCGAATGGCTCTCTCCCTGTCGAATGGCGGCGCCTCCAGGGTTTTAGGGTTGAAGAACCTTCGGGTGCAAGGAAAGGGGGGCCGAACCGACCACCATGGTGGGCTGGGCCGGCCGGCCTGGGCCGACCGGCTCAGGCCCTTCTCGGCCCGGTTTGGTCGCCCCTTCGCTCCCGTGGGTCCTCAGGTGATTATGCACTTTGCCCCCTCCACTTGCATGGTTTTGACGATGTCATCCTCGCGTCCAAGATGGAGGTTCTCCGCGCATGAAGTTCGGTCTTTTACGCTTTAATCCCATGGGGTGTTCCTCATAGCACTTCGGTCCTTGCCACCATTGGAAGTGATTTCATCAAGCTCATGAACACGAACAAGACTCCGTAAATGCTCCTTTGAAACTTGTTGCGAATCCGTCCTTTATGTCCATGTTTTCCTACATAAACACAATACTTCCAAATGCATGCACATAGATGAACTTGTTATATGATTAGTGTGCCTAGTGGTGGGTTAGTTCCATAATCAAATCCAAACCAAAGTGTAATGAACATGCTAGGTGTACCAAAATACACCGTCAACAACACCTCACCCCTCCGCCCTGCGAAGGGGCGGCGAAGGGGCGCACAGACAAGTTGGAGAGCTCGCCCGATCGCCCTGAGTGGCACAGGCTCGGGGGCTCGTCGCACGGCTACACCTTTTGGACGTACCCGATCGTAAGCAAGCACCAGTCCGCGCGCAGGGTATTGTCGAGGCCGGCTGAAATAATGTCGAGGCCGACTGAAATGAACGCCTCACGGACCGGTAGCTCAACGCAGAAAAACCTTGCAGGAATGCATGCACTCCTCCAAGGCTTCGGGGGCTACACCCGCGGGTGCGCTAGTGCGCCCCCACAGAATGTCACACCATCCAGAAGGGAAGAAAGTCCTAACAGGAAGCATCAGCCTTTACAGGTTCCTACGGATACCGCCGCAAAGGCTCAGGGGCTACTGTCGGGGACAGCCATAGGGGTCCCCTAATAATGGGGGAAATCACACCTTCCTAAAAGATAGATGATCAAACACACCACTGCAAATCACGCCCCGCACGGTCACGGCCCAAAGAAAAAGAGGCCCATAGCCCAAAAAGCCTCAGCAACCCATCAAACCGCCAGACGCGGTACCCCTTGGGCGAACCTCCGTCTCGCTCGAGGGGCGGGCACCGCATCGCGAAAACCCCCTACCTCGCTCGAGGGCGTGGTGCCCCTTCAACGTTTCTTCATCTCGACTGCGGGCCTTGGCCCCTCGGGCGAGTTCCCGCCTCGCTCAAGGGTCCCAGCCCCTCGCGTAAGCCTCCGCCTCACTCGAGGCCTCCCTCGGCCCGCGGCACCCCGCCAGCTCCACCGACCGGGGCATTAAAAGCTCTGACACATCATGGGCGCCCGGGTCAAAGGTGAATCCCCGCCACGCCAGTCTCCTGACACCGCCTGGGAATCAGATCTCGGTGTTGTTCGACCAAACCGCCGCTGTGCCACCATCCCCGATGCTGTGTGGGAACTGTGCGGGATGGCCAGTGTCACTCCATGGCACTGTGCTGCCCACTCCCGTCCTTCCACCATGCCACACCCCTCGAAAAAGGATGGTGGTGCCCTCGAAAGGCGTACGACCACCGACCCGGCGCCAGCCCAGGACGACGCCGTGATGTGAAGATGATGGAGCACATCTCCTTCATCACCTCTAGCCCTGTGCGGCCATCCCCGTCACCGTGCCACCATCCCGGGCACTGCAGGTCCATCCCCAACACCATGGGAACCCGAGCTGACGGGACGCCGCCACGCCGACCGCTGCACATCTCCCGATCCCCCGTTAGTCGGACTCTCGAGCTTGCGTACGGACGACGACCAAGCAAGAATTCCAGCACGACCACCCTCGAAGACGCCCCTGGACAAGCACAAGAGCCACCACGAACCATGCCAGGGCCGAGATTCGCCAGGACGGCCATCAAATCACAAGTATTGTGCCCCATGCCGCCACACTACACCTAAGGCCATGCGGCACAACTGTAAACTGCCTCCCCTTGGTCTATAAAAGGAGGAGGCTCCCCCTAGCCGCGGAGAGGACGAACAACACAACCATTCGCTCTTTCGCCCTCACCCAAGATATTGGCATTTGCCTCTGAAAGACATCTAGGCCCTTAGTGGGTTTTGGTGTATTGATTGACAACTAGATTAAAGATCTAATGTCCTTGTTAAGCATGTGAGCAGGTTGTAACATATAAATGACAAGTCATAATATATGACATTGGTTATCTACATGGTGAAAACAAGCTATGTGTATACAAGATAAGTTGAGGCATGGTTTTAGCCTCATATTGTGAAATGGCTTAACTCAATGGTGAATGTCATGATATTTATGTGTGTTCCCATGAAGCATATATATGATATATGACAAGCTAATGAAGGATAAGAAAGAGGCATATTGATTTTGGAACATTAGATGGTCTCTTATGAAAGGAAGAAGCTTGTTATAATAAAAAAGGATATTTAAATTAAAAGAAGGCATGATCTCAATAGAATTCCACTCTTGATGTTGAATCAAAGCTTAACTCAAATTGGCAACGAATGGATGAAGAAATCAAGCAAGGGATTAGCAACGAGGTACTAAGCTAAGGTTGGCCGAGTAGTGACTTGGACCATGTGCTTGGCTAGGGTGAAGTGGCTATAGCTTGGAAAGTTTCGAGGTATCAAGTCGAGCCTAACCGAGTGAAGCAATGAAGAGGCATTACATATTCATTGAGTCATGTGAAGGGTGACTTAATCAAGAATTGGGTTTCATTCTTATACAAAGATCAAAGTCACTAGCTCAAGGTAAAAGTGCTCAAACCAATGAGACATTGATGGATGGATCTCTCATGAGGATATATTGATCAAGTATGGCTATTCTTGAAGAAGAAGCTCAAGAGTTCTTTTATTTGCATTTGTATTTGATCTTGAGTTTAGGTATGCCGTACTATCAAGAGGGATGCATCACAAGGAGTTTTGATAATGTCTCAGTGCTCAAGTAACCCATGTGTGTTGAGGGAGACACAAAAACCACACGTACACGTCTTCGGGTTTGACCCTGTGTCAAACCCGGTGGCACCGGTTTTGGGAAACCGGTGGCACCGGTTTTGTGTCAGCCGGCCCAACGGCTAGTTTTTGAAAACTCGGTGGCACCGAGTTTGGGATCTCGGTGGCACCGGTTTTCACTGGAGTTTGCAACAGCTAGTTTTGGGAAGTCTGGAGTATCCGGGGTTTTTCCCGGAGATTCCGGATTTTAACTCCAACGGCTAGTTTTTGGGGAGTCGGGTATTTATACCCTTCAACCCCCACTGTTGCTGAAAGGATCGAGGCAATATGGCCTAGAGGGGGGGTGAATAGGCCTGCACACAAAATTGAAACTTTTTCTGCGAAAACACTGTCAGACTCCGGAACCTCCGAGATTATTCTCGGAACCTCCGAACGAGACAGCCTCGGAGAATAAACTCAGAACTTTCGGCAGCTGTTAGAACAGAGCATAAATAACTTGAGCTGCAAATAACTTGATGAAAACCAGATCTACTAAATTCTAGGACGTACTTAGGACCTAGCAAGAAGATTTCTAAGCAAGGAACAAGCTAGGAAGGTACCACAACATAGATCGGGAGCAAACCCTAATAGATCTAGTCAAGAGCAAGCATGAACAAGTAAGTAAAACAAGAGCACGCATGAGACAAAGATTTATCCCGTGGTTCAGCTCGCCACAAAGGCTTGCTTACGTCCACGTTGTTGAGGAAGCCACAAAGGCTAGGGACCACAAAGGTCAACTCCTCTCTCACACCTATCACTTTGGGTAATAGGTGGAGGCTTTCCACTAGAATCACAAAGGGTAATACAAACACCTTGGAGCTTCCACAAATCGGTTTGGAGAGCTTCCAAGAACCTCTATCCATCTAGGAGCAAGACTCCAAGAGTAATAGATCCACCAAGCTTGCTAGGGTTCTTCCAAGTGCTCAAGTTCAAAAGAGAGAGAGATTTGCTCACTAACTCACTTCAAGAATCCACTCTCAATCAATGCTAGGCAAGGATTTGGAAGAGAGTAGGTTAGGAGTGAATGCAAGGTGAGAGAATGAGGTTAGAACGGTGTACTATGCAGGGGGGAAGAAAAGGTAACCGTTGGGGGACCAAGGGGTATAAATACCCCAGATCCAGAACAGTAACGGCTATATTTCAGAGTTCGAAACCTCCGAGAAAAATCTCGAAACTTCCGACCTTTGAAATCTCTACTGACTGTAGCCCGTACGGTCGGAACCTCCGAGAAAAACTTCGGAACCTCCGAACAACAAACAGCAGGGGCAAAACAGCAGCAGGTCTCTTCCCTTGGGGTGAGGAATAGGGTTTAAGACAGATAGACTATGAGCACTTGAAACCACCCTAACTCACCATTAGTATCCCTCTTGATAGTACGGATTGTCCTATACTCAAATTCAAAAGATAAAATAAATAAACTCCTCCAAAGTGCATAGGTATCCTTCTTCATTCAGTTGAGGGGTCTCCATTCTTTCTTTTGCACCTGTAACAATAACTCTATGCTGCACAATAGTCTCAAAAGCTCATTAGCTCTTTAATGGTGTGGTCAACATCACCAAAAACCTCATAGGGCTTGATTGCACTTACAATCTCCCCTTTTTTGGTAAATGTTGACAACCCAATTTCAGTTTACAATTTAATTTAAAAGATTGAGCTTTTGATGATTTGAGTACAAGTCTCCCCCTCAATGTATGCATGCACCTTTTGAATAGGGTGGAATGTCTGAACTGACATTTAATTTGCATACATTGTGAGTAAAAGTGTCAAGAAAGTTATACTCAAACCATTGAGGGGTGCAAAAGAAGTGCAACAGATAATACGTGATGCATATGACATGTGAAAACAATCAGAGAGTTATCTGTTAGCAGAGTTCGGAACCTCCGAGAAAGTTTTCGGAACCTCCAGGAGTTGGAGTCTCCGGAAAAATTCTCAGAACCTCCGAGGTCTGCAACAAATACTCCAACAAACAACCATACACAGGCAAAGCATCAATATGACCAGAAATAGTAGCTAGATAAAGATAACAACATCCAACACATCTAGCCCTATTACATCCATCACAAAAGTTTTAAAGTTTTCACATCCCATAGTTTTGACCATGACCAGACCCTGCTTGCCAACAGAGGCAAGCTAAAAACTTTACAGCAGTTCAAACATTAACCACCAAGGAGTTTATGAGAGAATAGTTAGCACTCTCATCTCACCAAAAGAACAAAAGAATTTACTGTTGTTAGCCACCAGCCAGCCCCACCAGAAGCTCTAGGTCTTCAGATTCATTTCATCTCAATCTTCATATTTCTCCCCCTTTGTCAACAGTTTAACAAAAAGGAAAGAAAAGAAGAGAGGAAGTTAGAACTAGACCTAGGGAAGTTACTCTTCATCACTGGAGTCAGAGGCATCCTCTTCAGCCTCAGGGACAGTGCTCTCAGACCCAAGATCAGAGCCAGATTCATAGGAAATTTCAATAGGTCTTCTGACAGGTCTTCCAGCAGTGGCCTTCCTTAATCTGGCCATCTTGGCACTGAGTGGCTCAACATCTTCTTCATCTTCATCAGTATGAGCAGCAGGCACATCTTCAGCCATAGGAGTGGCAGGGTCCTTCTCACCTTCATCCTCACTGGTGGTGTACTCTGGAAAGTCAGGAAAGATGGGTGGAGGATGGAGCATGGCATTGAAGGACAACCCCTGGTGCTTCAGCAGTCTGTTCATGTCCTCCCTGAGCTCAAACAACTGATTTGCTGTCCAGTTGCAGAACCTCCAGGTGTCCCTCCCATGCCCCTCAGCTTGTGCAGTCCAGTGGGCATGGGTGCCTTGCTGGGTCCTTCTCCTGGATCAGACTTGTGTTGCTTGGAACTGGCCTTCTTCAGAATGTGCTCCTCAATCACTTGTTGCTTTTTCTGGTGCTGCCACTGTTTGACCTGGTAAGATGCATGCTCAGCATCCTTCTTGAAGCTCACACCGGAGACCATCTCTATCATATACATAATGTATGGGGCATAGGGCAGATTGCATTTCCCACTTTCTGTCACTTCCACCAAGTTATACCAAATAAATCTGCTAACAGAAAAGGGTCGTGCTCCTGGCAGCAGCCTAGCTATCAGATTTGGTGCAAATCTCCTAAGGCTAGTTGTGTCACTTCCCCCTTTAGGATAGATGGTTTCCCTGAACATATTGTTGAGCACATAGTACAAAGATCTCAGGGCAGTGGTGGAGCCATCTGCCAGCTCATCATACTCATAAGCAGCTGCAATTTTGCTGTGGTTCATGTGTGCCTCAAAGTGTATGATATCTGCCTCCCTGTCTTCCTTGCTGAACCCAAACAGTCTAGCAAAAGTGATGAAATCAATCTTGTAGTGCACACCTTCAGTCATCCAATGGATGGTCTCTTTGTTGTCCTCATGAAAGAAAGTTGCATGAAACTGAGCCAAGACTTCAATGTTCCAGTCATACTTGAAACTCATTATGTCCCTCATCTTGTACTTTTCCACAAGCTCAAGCACATATTCTTTCACAGGTTCCTCTGCTGCTTCTAGATGTGTAAAGTCAATCCACTTCATTTTGATCAGCTTCATCTTGGTATTCAGGACTGTCTCATAGAATTTGAAGTGAAAAACAGACCAGAACCTATAGTCTATTGCTGCCATCTTGGGATTCACATAAGGATTCTTTTCTCTGGCCTTCTTGACTAAGAAACCTGCTCCATCATAGTTTGTGTGCTTAATGTACACAGAGTTGTCATACTTTGTTGGAGGGTGTCTTTTGAGCAGCACCTTGTGATACTTCAGATAGGTGGAGTCTATTTCCCCTAGTGGCATATCATCCTCAAGTTCAATGGGGATGGTCTTTCCCTCTGTACCTCCATTGTCCTCTACATGTGCAGTAGAGCCAAATCCTCTTCCTCCAGACAGACTGCCCCCTTTTCCTCTACTGGGGATTGCCTTCCCTCTGCTGCCACTGCCACCTACAGCCTCTCTTGCTGCAAGCTTGAATGCCCTTTCACCAGCAGGTGTTTCAAAAGGTGGCCTCTTCCTCTTGGCATAGGTCTTGTCAGCAGGAGTGCTAGACATCTGCTAGGGAGAAACATGAATAGCAGATAAGGATGGGATCAAGATAGATAAGGACTGAGGATCACAGATATGCATGAAGTTCAATTGATTAATCTTCAGTGGAATTTTGAATCACAGACTGTCACTTGTTAGTACAGACTTCGGAACCTCCAAGGATTTTTTCGGAACCTCCGAAGTCAGTGTACTGACAGGGGACAGTTTATTGATTCAACTTTCAACTGAATCTTAACCAAAAGAGCAAACATGATGGAATTAAGCTATGACAGATAAGAGAAAAGGTGTTGCAAGTGAAGTGAAATTCAGTGGAACTTTGAATCAAGGTCAACCTACCGTAGGTTACAGGGTTCGGAACCTCCGAGAATTTTCTCGGAACCTCCGAGACTCTGTGATTCTTACTGCATTCTGAATTTTGATTCAACTTTCAACTAAACCTAATCTACACATGCAACACAGGCATTCAGAACATGACACAAGGCAGCATTCTACAATTGCAAGATCTAGAACCCTAAGAACAGATGGATCTATGAATTACGGTTAGGGTTTGGTCTCGGATTACCTTGAGTGGGAGGAAGAAGATGGAAAGCGATGATCTTGAGAAGTGTTTACTCCAGGGGACGTAGCCCAGAGGCCCCCTCCAGATCAGAGATCTGGTGGCGCTGAAGAGAAGCAACTCGCCGGAATAGATCCAACGGTGCAATGTTGCTCCCTTCTGCTTCTAAGAGATCGACAAGGCAGATGAGTGAAGGTGCAGATCGATGCTTCTTTCTTCTTCTCCGTGCTGGACCCGAGCAGATCTTCTTTGTTCCTCCTCAGCTGTGACCCACCGACGAAGAAGGAAGCACGGCCTCGCGCGTGTAACCCGTGAGGAGCGTGGTCACCGGCGGCGAGGGAAGCGGTGGCGGTGATGCAGTGGAGAAGAGCGGTGCTGTGCGGTTGCCGTCGGGAGAGAGAGAGGGAGAGAGAGGCGCGGTAAACTGGATCTGAGAGAATTGACTACGCGGTGAAAGGGAACGGCGGGTTAACCCTAGGTAAAAGAATATTCTCCGCAGATGCTTTATTCCTTTTAACTGCCCTTCGGTTGAGACTGAGCATTAAGTCTGTAAAGATTGGAACTTCTGATGATTTTCTCTGAGCTTCCGAGGCCCGGAACCTCCAAAGATTTCCTCGGAGCTTCCGAAGCATGAATTCCAGAGACAGTTAACTTTCACTCCTTTTGAGATTTTGAACCTTTTATCAACTGATATCCTTAGGTCATGCTACCCTTGACTCAAGTGGCTAGAAAAAACAATCAATCACACACACAACTATAGCCACTTAAGACAAGTTAGGGATATTAAAGTAGATTTTGAAAAACCTTTTAAGATAGTGTTTTCACACACATTTTTTCAAGCAAATTTTTAAAGAATACTATTAGTTTGAAGCAAACAATTATGGCATGCTAGAGATCAAACCACGCAACGAGAATCAAGAATATTTAGTTCATTCCTTAAACTACAAAACCTTGACTCATCGAGAGGTTTAGTGAAGATATCGGCTAGTTGTTTGTCGGTGCTCACGTGACTTAAAACGATATCTCCTTTGGCTTCGTGGTCTCTCAAGAAGTGATGACGGATGTCTATATGTTTTGTGCGAGAGTGGCTTACCGGATTGTTTGCAAGCTTTATGGCACTTTCATTGTCACACAAGAGTGGGATATGGGAAAAGTGACATCTGTAATCTTTTAAGGTTTGCTTCATCCAAAGTAGTTGAGCACAACATGCGTCGGCTGCAACATACTCGGCCTCGGCGGTGGAAAGGGCTACTGAGTTTTGCTTTTTAGAACTCCAAGACACTAGGGACCTACCAAGGAATTGGCATGTCCCTGATGTACTCTTTCTATCTACCTTGCAGCCGGCATAATCAGAATCCGAATAGCCAAGTAGATCGAAAGTGGAGCCCTTAGGATACCACAAGCCAAGGTTGGGGGTATGTACTAGATATCTCAAGATTCTCTTTACGGCCATGAGATGGCACTCTTTCGGGTTAGCTTGAAATCTAGCACACATGCACACACTAAGCATAATATCCGGCCTAGATGCACATAAGTAAAGAAGAGAGCCGATCATGGAGCGATATACCTTTTGGTCCACAGATTTCCCTTCTTCATTGAGGTCCATGTGTCCATTGGTAGGCATTGGAGTCTTGATGGGCTTTGCCTTGTCCATATCAAACTTCTTCAACATATCCCTTGTATACTTGGTTTGACATATGAACGTCCCTTCTTTAGCTTGTTTTATTTGAAATCCGAGAAAGAACTTGAGCTCACCCATCATGGACATTTCAAACCTCTTTGTCATCACCCTACTAAACTCTTCACAAAAGGTTTCATTAGTACTACCAAATATTATGTCATCGACATGTATTTGGCACACAAAGATATGACCATCAACTTTTCTAGTGAAGAGAGTAGCATCGGCTTTGCCTATCTCAAAGCCTTGCTTGAGCAAGAAATCCTTAAGGCATTCATACCATGCTCTTGGTGCTTGCTTTAGCCCATAGAGCGCCTTATGGAGTTTGTAGACATGATTAGGTTGCTTGGGATCTTCAAAACCTGGTGGTTGCTTAACATATACTTTTTTGGAGAGTGGTCCATTGAGAAATGCACTCTTGACATCCATTTGATAGAGCTTGAAGTCATGATGGGCAGCGAAAGCTAGTAGAAATCGAATTGCTTCAAGTCTTGCTACCGGTGCATATGTTTCTCCAAAGTCTAGCCCCTCAACTTGAGTGTACCCTTGAGCAACCAATCTTGCTTTGTTCCTAGTCACAATACCAAACTCATCTTGCTTGTTTCGAAAGACCCATTTGGTACCAATGATGTTGGTATTTGGTCTTTCCACCAACTCCCACACTTGATTTCTTGCAAAGTTGTTCAACTCTTCTTGCATAGCCACCACCCAATCCGGATCCTCAAGAGCTTGCTCTACCTTGGTTGGTTCAAGAGAGGAGACAAACGAGTAAAATGCACAAAAATACTTAAGACGATATCGTGTTGTTACCCCTCTCCTTATGCTCCCAAGGATGTTGTCAACGGGATGATCCCGTTGTATGACTTGATGTACACGAGGATGTGATGGTCCAAGAGGTTGGTCTTCATCATCTTCATCAGCCTGGGGCTCAGATGTACTTGCTTGAACATCCCCTTGCTGATGAATTTGCTGGTTCAGGGTGTCTTGTAGTATTGGACTTCCAGACCCCGGAACCTCCGGAGAATTTGTCGGAGGTTGAGTTTCAGTGCTAGTTCCCGGAACCTCCGAGGAATTTCTCGGAACCTCCAAAGTCTGTACAGTGACTTCTGGCCCTTCGAGTGGTGTTGAAGCTTGAGCTTGGTTCTCATCTTCCTCTTGTGCCTCAACTGGTCTAACATCACCTATGGCCATTTGCTTGATTGCTTCACAAGATGGCTTCTCATTACCTACAACATTCAAGTCAACTTGCTCCACTTGAGAGCCATTAGATTCATCAAAGGTCAAATCTATCGTGACTTCAATCCTCCCGGTGGTTAGACTGAAGACTCGGTAAGCATGCTCATTTGGACCATAACCAAGAAGAAATCCTTCGTCAACTTTTGGTGCAAACTTAGAGGTTCGGGGCCTCTTGTTTAGAATGAAACATTTGCACCCAAACACTCTAAAGTAAGAAACCTTGGGCTTTTTACCGGTGATAAGCTCATAGGAGGTCTTCTTGTAAAACTTGTGAAGATAGAGGCGGTTGATTGCATGGCAAGCCGTGTTGATAGCTTCGGCCCAAAAGATGTCTTGAGTCTTGTACTCATCTAACATGGTTCTTGCCATCTCAATAAGAGTTCTATTCTTCCTCTCAACTACCCCATTTTGTTGAGGGGTATAAGGTGCTGAAAATTCATGCTTGATGCCCTCTTCATCAAGAAATTCTTCAACATAGGTGTTCCGGAATTCCGAGCCATTGTCACTTCTCACTTTCTTGATTGGTAGCCCGAACTCCCTTTGTGCTCTTCTAATGAAGGTCTTCACCTTTCCTTGTACTTCACTCTTGTCAAACACAAAGAACACCCACGTGAAGCGAGAATAATCATCAACAATAGCCAAGCCATATTTGTTACCGCCAATGCTTATGTAGGCCACCGGTCCAAATATATCTATGTGAATGAGCTCTAATGGGCTTGAAGTAGTGAGGATGCTATTTGGTGGGAGAGGTTCTCCTACTTGCTTTCCGGCTTGGCACGCTTTGCAAATCCTATCTTTCTCAAAATGTACATTTGTTAGTACAAGGATGTGTTCATCTTTCAAAAGTTTGGCCAAGTTCCTCATGCCAACATGGGCTAGTCGGCGATGCCATAGCCAACCCATGCTAGATTTTGCCACTAGACAAGTCTTGGGAGAAACTTTACTTTTATTGAGATCAACTAGGTAAAACCTCCCCCTCAAGCGACCCGTAAGGACAATAGAGGAATCCTCCCTTCTTATGATGGACACACCCTTATCCGAGAAGTGGCAATCGAAACCGATCTCACTAAGTTGTGAAACCGATAATAGATTGTAACCCAACGGATCAACATGAAAAACATTTGTAATTGAATAGTTTTGATATATAGGGATATCACCTACGCCGATGACTTCTCATTTTGTATCCCCTCCATATGCAATAGTTTCCTTTGGTCCTTCCAAATGGAGATAGGATGAGAACATACTCTTTTCTCCGGTCATATGATGTGTACATCCGCTATCAAGCACCCAACTTGTTCCACTGGAGGAGTATGCCTACAAAACAATTTAGTTCCTTCTTTTAGGTCCCCAATTTGACTTGGGGCCTTCCACGTTAGCAAGCAAAACTTTTGGAACCCATAGTGATCTTTTCACATATATGTTGGACTCATTTCCAACATACGTGGCAACAACTTTACCAACGTTGTTGCGTCTCAACACATAGCTAGGAGGTATGTCCCTAGATGCATGGGCCTTGCTCTTGTTGGGATTCAAGTTTCTTCTAGGCATTATTGGATGATTTTGAACCTGCATACAAGTGTTAGATGCCTTGGAAACATCCTCCTCTTGAGCCTTGCTCTTCTTCTTTGTCTTCTCTTTACAGACCCCAGAGCTTCCGAGAATTTTCTCGGAACCTCCGAGTTTGACTGTCTGTGTGGCTTGAGGCTTCCAGACTCTGGAACCTCCGGGTTTGGAGGTCGGAACCTCCGGGTTCTGGGAGAACAGAAATCCAGAGCTCTTGAATTCAAAGCATTCTTTTTCTTTGATGATTTTTCTTTCATTGGTCTTGCCACCTTCAACATATCCAAAGCCTGGATTTTTGCTTTTCTCTAACACTTTCTTCTTGGTGAATCTTGCCCTTTTATTTTCTTCACCCATGCATCCTCTAGCTATGATTGAGTTCAACCTAGCAATCACTTTCTTCATGGCCTCCATGTTAGCAAGATTAGTGGCATAGGATTCAATATCAATATGACAACATCTATCACAACCCTTGCTAGTAGAAGCACTAGAGTCGCCTTTTACCTTCGAAGGATGTGAGGTTCTACTCCAAAGGAGACTATATTGCTCCTCAAGCTCTTCATTCCTCAACTTGAGAGAATTACATTGAGCTTGAGAGGTAGCAAGGTCTTCCTTGAGAGTAGCTATGACACTCTCCGCTTGGTTGACTTCCAAACGCAAAGCCTCAATCTCACTTCTATCGGAGATAATAGTGTCTTGGCTTTTCTCTAGGTCTACTATTAGCCTAGCCATAAGATCTCTAGATTGCTCATCCATTTTACGAACAAGTTGGTTTGCTTCTTCATCACTAGTATCATCACTAGAGTCCATTTCCGACTCATCACTAGGTTGAGGAGAGGGTTTTGGTTAGTTTTTACCTTCTCGCCCTTGGCCATGAGACAATGAATGGATGTGCTCTCTTCATCATCGGTTAAGTTGTTGAACAACCTTGAGGTAGAGGGAAGCCTCTTGATAGCCATGGTTGCAATTTTCTTCCCTTCCTCTTCACTAGAGCTTTCATCTCCGGAATTCCATTCATGACCAATATGAGCCTCTCCACCATAGTTTCTTCTCTTGTAATGTGGCTTTTGATCTTTCTTGTAGTTTCCCTTGCCCTTGTCATTCCTATTTTCTCTTTTCTCATTAGGGCAATCAGCAATAAAATGCTCGGTGCTTCCACAATTGTAGCAAGTCCTCTTCTTCTTGTTGGGTAACTTCCTCTTGGCAAACTTGTACCCTTGCTTCTTTAATCCTCTCTTGTATGTCTTCATGAACAAGGCCATATCTCCAATCTCAACATGTGAGCCTTCATCTTCATCTTCACTTGAGTCACTTGTTGAGCTCTCTACTTCCACTTTCTTGGATTTTGACTTAGTGGGCTTGGATGGAGTAGAGTGCTTGGATGAAGAGGTAGGCTTGCTTGTCTTGTTGGAATGGAGAGCAACCTCTTTGACCTTCAAGTTGTTCAACTTAGCTTCTAGCTCACCAATTTTCTTTTTATGTTGAATCTCCTTGTCCATTAGCTCATGAGTGAGAATTCTTCTAAGAACATCATTTGGGGAGAACTCTTCAAATCTCTTCTCTCTAATCAATGTGACTAGAGTGGGATTCCTTGGAGCAAAGGCCTCCAACATCACCTTCACAACATAGTGATCATCCAACTCATCACCACCTAAGCCACGTATCTTTCCAACTATGACCATCAATCTATCAAACATCTCTTGCGGCCCCTCTCCATCAAATATAGTGAACCTATTTAGCTCGGCCATCAAAATGTTGATCTTAGACTTCTTCACTTTGTCAACACCCTCATGAGCAATGAGGAGGGTGTCCCAAATTTCTTTGGCAATCTCTAGTCCATTAACCCGATTGTACTCTTGAGCACTCAAAGCACTAAGAAGTATGCTTGTAGCTTGAGCATTTCTTTTGATGTTGCGGCGATCACGTGGAGTGAGGTTTCCAAAGTCTTCGGGATCATCAAAACCTACACAAACAATGTTCCACAACTCCAAACTCAAACTGGTTAGATAAGCTTTCATCATATGTTTCCATTTGGCAAAGTTAGTCCCATCAAATTGAGGTAACTTGCCAACGGGTATAGTGATATCATCCTTAGATTTTGTTTCCAAGGAATCATAGTTAAAGGATACGCTTCTATAGTCATTCTTGGACTTGGCCTTGGGCTTAGGCTTGGGCTTGAGTGTTCTCTTGGGAATTCTTGTGCCGTAGTACTCGTCATCCCCATCTCCATTCTCACTAGATGAAGAAGATGATGAAGGTGATGAGGATGATGATGGAGAAGGTGAAGGTGTTCTCTTTCTTCTCTTCTTTTCTTCTTTCTTCCCCTTTTTCTTCTTTTCTTGCTTGCTGTCCTCTTTCTTCTTTTCCTCTTCTTTCTCTTTCTTCTTGTCCTCTTTCTTGCTTTTCTTGCCGTTGTCCTTGGAGCTTTCTTTGACAGCCTTCTTGAGCTTGTCAAATTTCTCTTGGGCTGAGGTGTTCCCCACCTCCGAGGCATCACCTTCAACGTCACTTGGCAAGTCCTCAAACTCCTCCTCCTCTATCTTGTCATCTCCACTTGCCATATCCTCACACGGTTAGGTGTTCGCAAGGATAACCCGCTCTGATACCAATTGAAAGGATCGAGGCAATATGGCCTAGAGGGGGGTGAATAGGCCTGCACACAAAATATAAACCTTTTCCTGCGAAAACACTATCAGACTTCGGAACCTCCGAGATTATTCTCGAAACCTCCGAACGAGACAGCCTCCGAGAATAAACTCAGAACTTCCGGCAGCTGTTAGAACAGAGCATAAATAACTTGAGCTGCGAATAACTTGATGAAAACCAGATCTACTAAATTCTAGGAGGTACTTGGGACCTAGCAAGAAGATTTCTAAGCAAGGAACAAGCTAGGAAGGTACCACAACATAGATCGGGAGCAAACCCTAATAGATCTAGTCAAGAGCAAGCATGAACAAGTAAGTAAAACAAGAGCACGCACGAGACAAAGATTTATCCCGTAGTTCAGCTCGCCACAAAGGCTTGCTTACGTCCACGTTGTTGAGGAAGCCACAAAGACTAGGGACCACAAAGGTCAACTCCTCTCTCACACCTATCACTTTGGGTAATAGGTGGAGGCTTTCCACTAGAATCACAAAGGGTAATACAAACACCTTGGAGCTTCCACAAATCGGTTTGGAGAGCTTCCAAGAACCTCTATCCGTCTAGGAGCAAGACTCCAAGAGTAATAGATCCACCAAGCTTGCTAGGGTTCTTCCAAGTGCTCAAGTTCAAAGGAGAGAGAGATTTGCTCACTAACTCACTTCAAGAATCCACTCTCAATCAATGCTAGGCAAGGATTTGGAATAGAGTTGGTTAGGAGTGAATGCAAGGTGAGAGAATGAGGTTAGAACGGCGTACTGTGCAGGGGGAAGAAGAAGGTAACCGTTTGGGGACCAAGGGGTATAAATACCCCCAGATCCAGAACAGTAACGGCTATATTTCAGAGTTCGGAACCTCTGAGAAAAATCTCGGAACTTCCGACCTTTGAAATCTCTGCTGACTGTAGCCCGTACGGTCGGAACCTCCGGGAAGAACTTCGGGGAACCTCCGAACAACAAACAGCAGGGGCAAAACAACAACAGGTCTCTTCCCTTGGGGTGAGGAATAGGGTTTAAGAAAGATAGACTATGAGCACTTGAAACCACCCTAACTCACCATTAGTATCCCTCTTGATAGTACGGATTGTCCTATACTCAGATTCAAAAGATAAAATAAATAAACTCCTCCAAAGTGCATAGGTATCCTTCTTCATTCCGTTGAGGGGTCTCCATTCTTTCTTTTGCACCTGTAACAATAACTCTATGCTGCACAATAGTCTCAAAAGCTCATTAGCTTTTTAATTGTGTGGTCAACATCACCAAAACCCTCATAGGGCTTGATTGCACTTACAGTTGCAAGCTGCTATTCCTAAGGTTGCTAGAGTGCTTCCTTGCTATTCCTTGCTAAGCGAAAGCCATTCTAGCTCCCCCCAACCCCTCTTTGTGAGATTGTTCGATCTTTGATAGATCTAGTGAGTTGGGTGGTAGAGAGAAACCTACGTGAGCAATTCAAGAGCACTTGAATACCTTGAGCACTAATGGACGTCGTCAAGCTTGTGTGAAGCATTTGTTACTCTTGGAGGATTGCCTCCTAGACGGCTAGGCGTCGCCCACAAGCTCCCAAGGTGTGGTGAGCTGTGGGACAGCTTGTGAAGGTCGTGCTTCGCCTCCGAAAGGGAAGAAGCTATCTAGTGGATCGGGAAAAGGGTTGAATGCAACCCAGCTTCGGTAGGAGAAGCACCCAATGGAGACTAGGATTCACATGGTGGTGAATCCGAACTTCGGTAAAACAAATCCTTGTGTCTCCTGTTGGTTACCTCGCTTTACCTTAACATATGTATCCTTGCTTGTCTTTGTTATATTGGTGGAGCTACTTGGTTGCTAGTGTTTGTGAAGTGCAGGCACTCTACATTCTTCAAGGAACTGATCCTTAAGCCATACACCAAGTTTTAGCTCAAGCCGAACAAGCAAACAAGTAGGAGAAGAAGAGGGGAGTCACTGCCTGTCAAACCCGGTGGCACCGGATTTGCAAAACCGGTGGCACCGGTTTTGGGCAGTGTGCTAATTCCGCTGCAAAGGCGCCAGTCTAGAGATTCCGGAGATTTCTCTAGAGATTTCAAACTTTCCAGAAACTCCGGAGAAAAGTCCGGGGTATCCGGGGTTGACTGATAAATTTGTTTTAAGTGGTGATTTTCAGGACTCGCCTATTCACCCCCTCCCCCTCTAGGCGACATCAAGATCCTTTCAATTGGTATCAGAGCCTGGTGCTCCGATTCGAGCTTAACCGCTTGGAGTTAAAAGGATGTTGACTACTTGTGAGGTATCGTTTGAGCCTCTTCGGTTTGACGGCTCAAACTACTCTTCTTGGTCTGCTCATGTTCTTCATGTATAACATACTTGGGGTTCTCCTTTTGAATGAGTTGTGGAGACTAGCATCCTTCCCGAGGATTTTGATAGTGAGGACACGTCCAACCTATCAAAGGAGGAAAATGAAAGTGTGCTCCATAACTACTCTATTACTAATCTCATGTATAATAATGTGAGCAAGGTTATTCAAGAATTCATCTTCAACAATGAAGACATTTGCGATGATGCACATCATATTTGGGTGGCACTCAAAGACATGTATACTAGTGCCGATGATGACGATGATGAAGATGAAGAGGAGGAGTTACTAGAGGAGTGCTCAACATCAACATCTTGCATCCCTCCTCCAAAGACCTCATCCACGAAGCAAAAGAGCGACAACATTGCGATCACTGCCTCTGACTAGGCAAACTCGGTTGCACCGAGTTCAGAACTCGGTGGCACCGGGTTTGGCAGTGAACAACACCAACTTGCTTCGTTGAACTTTAGAGAAACATCGCATAATAATATTGAGGTATCTACAGCCCCTAGTACTTCCTCACTATGTACTAATGATTCCAAGTCTCAAGTGACTAAAGGTAGAAGGAAGAAGGGAAGTGAAGTTGAGCAATTTAACTTCGAGCTCGACAAGATGACCAGGAAAGACAAGAAGAATGTGCTAGAGCTCATAAAGAGAGTAAGAAGGCAAGAAGATGAGCTCACAAGACAACAAGCTTATCGAGACTCCTTTGAAGAAGAATTGAAAAAACTTAAGGAGTCAAATGATGTCTTGTCTAGGAAGTGCAAGGAGGACATTACCAAGGCCTATGCTTGTGCTACTAACTCTCTATATTTTGCAGCATCCTTGGAGAAGGAAAATCAAACTCTCAAGGACCAACTTGAGGAAATCACTTGCAAGTTTGTGAAACTACAAGGAACTCATATAGAACTTGAATATTCTCATGAGAGGCTTGTAGAATCACACACTTTGCTAGAAGTGGCAAATGAGGTTTGGTAAACTCAGTTAAATCTTACACACCTCATTGCACCACCAGCACTTGTACTCAAGTTGAAAAAGATATATCTTGTGCTAACCCATGTGGCCCAAAAGGCAAACCTTCTTGGTATGAATGTGTGATTGCAGAATCTTGTGATGACTTCATTGCTCAAGAAAATGATGATCTTATGCAGGAAGTCGAAAGACTCAAGAAAGAGGTGGCTAAGTTGAAGGGAAAAGAAAAGGTGCAACCTTCTCAAGATAACTATGAGCCCATGGTGAAGAAGCTTGAGAAGAGGACAATCGTCACTAGATCAATCTCTCAACAAAGCCACAAAATCAATGATCACAAGATTGAGGACAAGATGAAGCTAGATCACATCAAGTGCTACAAGTTCTCACACATGGGACATTATGCATCCATGTGCTCATTCAAGCAAGAAGACAACTCAAACCAATCAAAGAGGCAAAGAAGTCTTGCTCAAAGAAGATGCTTTGGTTGTCATGATAAAGGGCACAAGATTGAAGCTTGTACCAACCGGGCAAAGGTTCCCTCAGGGAAACCCGGTGGCACCGGGTTTGCAAAACCGGTGGCACCAGTTTCCACTGAGAAACCTCAAGTGAATCTCAACAAAGGATTTCTGAAGGCTCAAGAAAAATTTAGAGAGAAGAATGGCTCAATGACAAGTGTAAAGGGCAATGGCAACATCAAGCACAAAATTTGCTACACTTGTCGTCAAAAGGGACATCTTGGTAAAGATTGTCCCAATAGTAAGAACCCTAAGCTCAACCATGTTCATTATAGTAATGAGAAGCTTAGGAGCAACTCAAATAACTCTAGTGCCCCTAAAGTGGTCATCTCACAAAGGAAGGGCACAAAGGCCATTTGGGTACCTAAGTCCTTGATCACTAACCTTGTCGGACCCAATGCACGTCGGGTACCAAAACATGCCTAAAGGGACTTTGCAGGTACTTGGAGTAGCATTGGAAGCTTGGTTCACTTGAGAAGATATTTATATTCATTCATCTATATCTCAAGAGAAATTTTGTGACTCATCAATAGAAAAGGGCCAAGTGATATAAATCAAAGAAATCTCATTCAAATGCTCCTCCCATGATAAGTACCCCTCAATGCTGTTGTTCACTCTCATATGCAAAACTTGCTCTTGTGCTAGTTGATCATATGAGGTGGACAACTTACATATGTTCTCTTTGGCAAAATTATGTCAAATACCATTCGATGCTATTAACCGCTTCATCTAGAAGCATTGAGTGACTTGTGCATGCAGGAGAACTTATGTGAGCTAAAAGAGCAAGAAAGAATCAAGAAAAGGATGGTCAACTCTTGAGAAAAGCAAATTTGTAGAACTCAGGGAAAATTCGGTGGCACCGGATTTATAAACTCGGTGGCACCGAGTTTCCCAGGATCAAGAAGGGTTGGAGAGGAAATGTTTGCAAATACCTCAAGGCACATTATTCTTGATTCAAAATAAAAGGATACTAAGCAAATATAGTTTGTGAGCTACTCTTGATCTCATTTCACATATTCTTATTTGCTTATGTATTTTGACCAAAATGTGGAGCATGTTACCCTAGTGATTTAATTGAGCCAAAAGTGCACTTCTCAAAATTCAAATACTTGATGCACCTATTTAGGGGACCTCACTTCACAGTTTGTGTCTCTTGGTACTAACATCACTTGCAAGGATTCATGTGTGTAGTTCAAGTGTGAGGTGTCTCAATATTTTATCTATACTCTTCACTTGAATAATTCTTATGGCAAGGGTGTTGGTTGTGAGTAAGCCACATGACAAGGAGGTCACCAATCCATATCTGTAAATGTATCTCTTTCTCTCTATTTTTGGATTGGATTATATTTATCTTTGGCTACTCACCATAGCATGGTTTAAATTCCATAATTTGGACATATTTGACCAAGCTAGTGCACATGTCCCTTCCATCCACATATCCATGTGTGCATTATATCTTTGAGGAGTTTAGCCCATGCTATGAGGTTTCATGTTGGGCGACTTACTTCCATTCCACTCTCAAAGAGTCATCCGATGTGAGACTAGAGCTTGTTCTTTTAATATTTGTGTTCTCTTGTCATCTTAGCACACAATGGGTATTTCTCATCAAAAGTGACAAGAGTAAGTTATTGAAAGACTAAAAAGTGCAAGTTAACTTATGTAAGTTTCTCTAAGTGAGAAAATCTAGATTGAAGGCAAAGGTATGAATCCTAAATTCAAGTTATTAATTTGGGCATCTAGGCCCTATTCTTGCTAGTGTGAGTTTTGGCGTGCAAAGGGAGCTAGCATCACCTTGATTTGTTGCTTGGTGGTAGTGATGAGCTTTTAGATATTTAGTTGATGCCTCACAAGTTTTTGTTAGAAATTTTGTTTTTCTAATTGTGGCTAAAAATTTCAGTAGAGGCATGAGCTAAATATTCTAAGACCTATCTTGGCTAGTAATCTTTGCATACTCTTTGTGACTTAGGATAGACTTTCAATAATTCACTAGCATGTGTAGGTGGTGTGCTTTTTGCAAAATATTTGAGTCTTGATCCTTTAGATCATGTCTTGTTGTTTATGGTTATTGTTGCTAATGTTTGAATGTTGGCTAACCATAAATGACAAGATTCTCTCAAGTTCAAAGGAAGCTACTCATTCTTATCTCAAGGGATTGCAAACTTTGAATTTCTCACATTTCATCAAAATTTCTCAAAATCCATATCTGAGACAGAGGGTTGAATATAAAGGGTAGAGAAAGAAATAGGAAAGAAAAAGAAAGTGCAGAAATGAATTTATGGACAAAAGTCCACGGGTTAAGAGAAACCCGGTGGCACCGGTTTTCCAAAACCGGTGGCACCGGTTTCTGTCGGCAGCACATGATATACCCGTGACTTACCCGGTTACAGTTCCCCATTCACCTCTTTTTCCTCCCTCTCTCACCCACGACTCAGAACAGTAAAAGGAGAGGGAGAGAAGGCGATTTCTTGGCAATTTGAGGATTCCACCAAGGATTTCAAGGCTTGGGACAAGATCTCGGTTCTCCAACTCGGTTGGACCGGATTCCCCTTCATTCCTAGGCTACAACAGCTCTCTCACCATGTCGGGAGGTACCCCATGTCTTGGTTTTGCCCGATCTACTTTTCTAGGGACTATCTCTTGGATTCCTTTGGTAGAATGGCTTCTATATGGTCCTAGAACAGTTTAAAGTTAGTGGATTGAAGATTTATTGGCTGATGGTCAGGGGCATATCTAGGGTTCATACTGAACCCGGTGCCACCGAGTTTTCCAACTCGGTGGCACCGGTTTCAGTACAGACTTTCTGGTTCAGTTGGAAAAGGGGCTCCATAAAATTCAATTGCATATATTTGTGGCAGAGAATTCTTCCTAAGGCACATATGTATCTCTTTTTGTCACAGATCCAATGTTTGACATGGTTTATGGGAGAAGGCAACCTAGAACAAAGAATGCAAGTTTTGAGTTCAGAAGAAGAGAAGGGTCTAGCAGCGCTCATGAAATCATGGAAGATGTTCCAGAGCCACCTAGAAGGTCAAAGAGGGCAGCAGGAAGAATTAATCTCCCTAGAGGTGTTATGCGCATTGAGGACTCCGAGACTGAGTCAACCTCTAGTGATGATGATGAGGAGAGCCCGTACAGGCAGGAGCCCTCCCCTCCTGAGTCACCTACAGCAGCTGCTCAACGCAAAAGGAAGGGAAAGAACATCCGCACAGCTAGCCATGAGCATAGTCAGGGCACCGGAGTGGATGACAGTGATGGTGAGTATGAGGGCATCTCAGTTCTTGGACCACAGCCTGTTGAGAGTGGTGTTGTGACTCACTTCAATGTGAGAATGAGGCCACCCTTTGACCCTGAGCACCGCAACATAGTCAACTATAAGGGAAGGGGTATGACAGAAAGGGTAAGAAAGGAAAGGGAAAATAATCCTTTGACAGTTGGTGGAAGGAATTTGGATTATCGGTTTGGCACCAAATTTCATCAAGATTATTATGCAAGTGCCATCATCAAGAAAGACTTCCCCATTGCTCGCTCAGAATACATAGATTGGGGATTCTTGTCAGTCATGGAAGATCAGAAGATTGCTGAAATTATTCGGGAGTGCAAGAGGAAAAATGTTTATGACATCATGGGCTTTGCCAAGTCATGGAACAATGAAGTGATTGCACAATTCCATGCCACATGTTACTTCACCACTTGGAAGAATGACAAAGTTGTGCATTGGATGACCGAGGGAAAATGGTTTGGCATCACTATCACTGAGTTTGCCTATCTACTTGGTTTTGATGAAGAAGATCTTGGAAGGATGAAGATCCATAGAGATCACGACATGGACAAGGTAGATATGAAGTTCATGTATATCCCGGGACAAGAATGGAACTTTGGACAAGTCAATGGCATGCTACCATTCTATGCATACTTGTACCACATGTTTAGAAAGACACTTGCTCCTAGGGAAGGGGACCAATCAAATGTGTCAAATTGTGGAAGAGATTTGTTGAAACACATGTGTCCTAGTGAGCCGGAATTTAGTGTTGTGGACTACAATTGGGAGGAAATTCATTCCATCTCTGGCTCGCCACAAAAGAGTTGTGGATATGCTCCTTATCTCATGCATGTTATTGAGATCATCACAAACTACACATTTGTCTATGATCATGAGCATAAGCCATTCCACTTGAAGAATGGTGTTGTGGGACCATATCTAGCTGATTTGGAAAGGGCACAGGGAAATTTTGGAGGCCAAGAAGCCCCCGAACAGCCCACTGTAGCTGCTGCACCATCTAGGGCAGCAAGTGCAAAAGCCCCCTTCCCCACTTAGAAAATTGTTCAACTTTTGGTGTGGGTCTTTCATGAAAGCAAGTGATGCGGTTCACAAGGAGAGACAACTTAGAAAGAGGGATTCAAGGATGATAAGGCTCATGTATGAAAACCCCTCTCCCACAAATAGGCCTCCCATACCACATGCACCATCCGATGAGGAAGAGAGTGAGCCGGAGACCTTTGAGAGCATTTGGGAAAGATCACAACAAGTTGATCCGGCAACCAACAAGGACTATTGGGATAGAGCCTATGGAAATTCATACTACAATCCCACCTTTGGAGGAGTGTATAGTGCTCGATTGTCTTATTCAGAGGCTCCCTTCATGGGCACACAAGGCAAAGGCACATCCTCTAGCATGCCTCCCGTGGATCCTAATGCACAAGGAAGTTCAGGTGCTGCAGGTGGATACTACTATGGTACACTTTTTGGCTCAGTCAATCCATATGAGGGAATGCCGTCTCACTATCTGTCGGTGTTTTAGACCGGCAAACCTACCAAGGGGGTGCCCGAGGTAGTGGATTGTGTGGTGAGGATTGTGATCGGGAGACCGAGAACTCGAAGGTATGCGCAAGGACACGGGACACAAGATTTATACAGGTTCGGGTTGCCAATGTGGCGAACCCTACATCCTGTTTGGGGGAACAAGTATGGCGCCCTGCGCTTGGTGTTGGGTTGTTCAGATGCCCGGCTAGGTACCCGGCCCTCCTTTATATAGTCCAGGGGGCGGGTTCCTAGTCGGTTACAAGGCAGGAGTCCTAGTAGGATTACACGGTACAAGTCCTAGTAGGATTACAGGGGAATTCTAGTAGGAGTCTGTCTTCATCCTTCCTTGTATGAGTACCCGGGGTGTATGCCCGACAAGCCCCCGAGCACATTGTAGTCGAGAGTAGTAGTTCGAGTAGTCTTGAAGCCTCTTCGAGTAGTTCTTGAGCGTCCTCGAATACTGCTTGGAGAAGTCTTCAATAGTACTTGAACTGCCGCGAGGCTGGAAGGTGGTCCAGCTCATCAGTCTTGAAGTCGAGATTATATGGAAGTGCAAGTCGAATTTGTGCCGCGCGGAGCGGACTTTGAGATGCGACTTGAAAACCGAAGTCGACTTTGTGCCGCGCGGAACGGACTTTGAGATGTGACTTGAAAACCGAAGTCGACTTTGTGACGCGCGAAGCGGACATTGAGATGCGACTTGAAAACCAAAGTCGACTTTAGTTGCCGCGCAGAGCGGACTTTGGATACGACTACAGTAGTCGACTTTGTGCCATGTGGGGTGGACTTAAGATTAAAAAAAATGAAAAGAACTTTTCGGAAAGCTAAAGCGAATGAAAAATCAAAGAAAACGAATAGTTTTGCCGCCGGAGCGGGCTTAAGATTGTGACCAAAGTCAGCTTGTGCCACCGGAGTGGGCTTGGGTGCGACTGTTAGCGTCGACTTGTGCCACCAGAGTGGGCTTAAGTACCTGAGCCATGGATTTCAGACCCAAGGTACAATTGCCGCCAGAGCGGGCTTGAAGGTGCGACCGAAGTCGACTTGTGTACTTGGGCCATGGATTTCAGACCCAAGGTACGGAGCGCGAGTACTTAGGGTACTTGAACCCATGGTACAAAGCGTGAAGACCACGCACACCTAGGTTCCATCGTCGCCAACACCCGAGGGCCACTTACAGCTATGTTCCATCGAAGCTTACACACGTAGTATGCCACCGAAGCAGGCGAAGATGCGACTGGAGTCGACTTTAAGTTGCCGCACCGAGCGGACTTTAGAATGCGACTTTAAGTTGTCGCACGACGCACTGAGTAGTCGACGACGAGCCGCGTGACGAGCCACGCGATGTGCCGAGGCACCCGGACGCACGGCGTAGGCGAAGTAGTCGACGACGAGCAGCGAGACGAGCCGCGTGACGTACCAAGGCACCCGAACGCGCGACGTAGGTGAAGTAGTCGATGACAAGCCTGCGCGAGGCGAAGTAGTCGACGACGAGCCGTGCGACGTGCCGAGGCATCCGGACGCGCGGCGTAGGCGAAGTAGTTGACAACGAGCGGCGCGACGAGCCGCGTGACGTGCCGAGGCACCCGGACGCACGGAGTAGGAGAAGTAATCGACGACGAGTCTGCGCGAGGCGAAGTAGTCGACGATGAACCACTTGACGAGCCGCGCGAGGTGCCGAGGCACCCGGACGCGCGGCGTAGGCGCAGTAGTCGACGACGAGCTTGCGCGAGGCGAAGTAGTCGACGACGAGCTGTTGACGGTGAAAATCCGTCAACCTAGCCATGAGTTTACCTTCAGTGTTGGCATGACTTTTGTATCTTATTCATTGGTACTAACCCCCGTGGTATAACAAGTTCACGTGTGCATGTCGGTTTTGGAGTTTAATGTTTTTGCAGGGTTTTAGTGTTGAATGCAAGACTTTCGGGATAAGTTCATCAAGCACCTCATGACAAGACCTTGAAGCCCCGTACAAGTCATGCAATGAAGCAAACTTAACTTCAAGAAGCCGGGGACTTGATCCGAGAAGACGACGACCTCCGGGGACACGACCGAGAAAAGTGCTTGAATCTTGCAAGACAAGGAGTTGAGTCCAATTCGGAGAGAAACCGACGACATGGACCTACATGCAGAAGGGGGAAACATCCAGGAAGCAAGGGAACCGACCTGGGGCGAAGGAGCCCTCGGGGGCCGGGCCTAAATGGGCCCGGGCCGGCCGGCCCGATCCGGTCGGCCCAGGCCCATTTAGGGCCCAAACACCCTCTCCTTTGCCCTAGCCTCCAATCGGGCTATTTATAGTCCCCTGACCGAGAGCCTCGGGGAGGAGATTTCGTCATCGGCCGCCGAGGAGCAGAGAAGAGAGGGACACCATCTCGGAGAGGAGAGGGTCGAGCTAGTTGACTAGGGTTCCCCTAGCCGACGTGGGAACCTTGCACGGAAGACCACGTCGGAGTTCCCGGAGCTAGAAGCAAGATCAAGGAAGGATCCCGGTTGTCGGTGCGGAATATGGTCCCGACACTAACCAGTAGATAGCGCCGTGGTCTATCCCTCAATGGTCGATGCTAAGCAACAAGTGACACAGAGGTTTTATCCTGGTTCCGGCCGCGGGGCCGTACGTCCAGCAGAGGTGTGCTCGGGGCACTATATTACTTAGCACCGGGGGTGCTTGTAGTGGGGCAAATACAAGCAAGGCGGGAGAGGAAGCGTGGCCTCCAAGTCCCTGGATGGGTGGCTGAAGATGTTGTGGGAGAATGAGAAGTGAGTGTGTGGTGTGTCAAGTGTTCTCTGTTGTCTCCTCCCCTCCCCCGCGGCTGGGGGCTCGCCTCCCCTTTTATAGGCCAAGGGGGCGGCGAGTTACATGCACGCCGCGCTATCCAGCTACGTGGGGGTGCACGTCGTGCTACGCTGTAGAGTGGGCGGCCGTCCGGACGATCTTCGCGGCGATGCGGCCATGATGGCCTACTTCGTACCCGAACGGTGGCGGTTCGAGGGTAGGAAGGCGGCGGTGGTGGTGGCGTTCTCCAGATAGGCTTCGAGGGGAGGCGGCGATGAGGCGGTACGGTGTACGGGGAGCGGGCGAACGGCGTTCCTTCCCCATGCGCTTCACGGTAGTGGAGTGGTTGCTACGGGCGCCGGCGTGCGCCCGCACGCGCGGGTACGGCGGCCACGCCGCCACAGTGGCCGGGATGGCGGTCCACCGGCCTAGCGCCTTCACCTAACCCCGTAGGGTCACAAGAAAGTGAAATCGAGGGTGCGCCGGCCCCCTTCGAGGGTCGGGCGCGTTAGTCGTGCGCGTGGTGGGCGCGCGGTGTCACGGGACTGACACCGGCCGTACCGCACAGTCCCTTCCCACAGTGGTGGGGATGGGCGCCTCCACGGGGAGTTGGTGCGGCGGCACCGAGGCGCGAGCCCCGGGCGCATGATGGCGCCGTCCCGCGGCGTCGGGGCGTTAAATGCCCGTGTACAAAGCCGGCGCACGCGTGCGGGGGCGCCGTGAGGGTGGCGGGCCCCGGCCGAGGGCGGGGACGGACCCTCGAGCGAGACGCGACCCGCTCGAGGGGGAGTGAGCCCTCGGCGGGGGCGGGACCACTCGAGGGAGGATTTGCTCCTCGGACGGGCGGAGCCCGCCCGAGGGGAGTGCGCCCTCGGCGGGGGCGGAGCCCGCTCGAGGGGGCTTCCAAGGGGGCCGTCTCGGTGGGCCGTCGGAGTCCGCGGCGTGGGCCATGTCTGCATGGTTAGTCACCCGCATGGTTAGGCTTAACGTGTTTCGGTGCGGGATTTAAGTGAGGGTTTCCCCGTTGTTTAAGGGGACCCCTAGGGGCTGTCCCCGACGGTAGCCCCCGAGCATGCGCGGGTTTGCCATTGAGGCTCCCGCGGATGCCGGAACCTACCGATAGGACGTTCTTCCCCTCCTTGTTTGCGAACGCTTTCCGTGGGGCCGCGTCAGCGGACCCGCGGGTCTAGCCCCCGAAGCCCTGCAGGAGTGTGGGTTCTCTTGCAGGGGTTAACCGAGAGAATGCGGTCGGAGGAGAGACGTGGCACATATGCCAACCGGCATCGGCGGTATTTCAGCCGGCTTCGGGGGTGCACGCACCGCTGACACTGTCTCGGGCGGGTGCAATTTCAAGGTGGTGTAGCCGTGCGTCAAGCCCCCGAGCCTTGGCCCGTTCGAGGCGATCGGGTAGAGCCGACGACTTGTTTTTTAACGCGCCCTCGCCGTCCCTCCGCGGGACGGAGGGTGAGGCTTCCGCAACTCCCATCGAGCGGGTCGCGAGTGCGTCGATTCCTCTTCGAGGCCGGTAGCGGGTGGTTCAAGTGGACGCCCATGCCCCGTTCGATAAGGGTAGGGCTGCGAGGTCCGGAGACACGTCCATGGAAGCGCTTGTGTGGGTTTGCTAGGTGGGGCTCGGTCCCGTTCGCTAGGGACCGAGGGCGCGGAAGCTCTCCCTCGGTGGGATCCCCCGCTAGGCGCCCTCGCCGGCTCTCGAACACGACATGTGGGGCACCCTCGAGCCGACGGGCTCGAGGAACGGCTCGAATGCGCGTGCCCTCGTCGTCCCTAACTCTGTGATCTGTGGCGCCTGTTCGAACCCGTCGAGGGTCAGGCTTCGAACCTCTGATCGGTAGGGGCCGTGCGGGGGGGTGGCGCGCCGGGCGGCCCCGTCTTTTCACGTTTGCGGCCGTCGAGGGGTCTGGGCGAGCCAGCCCTCGAGGTGCTGGTTGGTGGTACAGCGCGGCATGGGTGCTTGCGGTTCCCGCTTTATTTCAAGCGGGCCCTGGGTGACCCTTCTCACGCGCGTGCCTTCTCGTAGAGGGTTGACATTGTCTCGAGCCGGGGGCTCGCTCCGCTCGAGGGTTTTGCGTGGCATGGGTGCCCGCGGTTGCCTACTCTACATCGAGCAGGTCCCGGGCGACCTTCTCACGTCGATATCCCATCGAGGGTTGAGGTCATCTTGAGCCAAGGGCTCGTGCCGCTCGAGGGTTTTACGTGGCATGGGTGCCCGCGGTTGCCTGCTCTACATCGAGCGGGTCCCGGGCGACCTTCTCACGCTGATGTCCCGTCGAGGGTCGCTTTTTGTCTGGAGCCGAGGGCCCGTGCCGCTCGAGGGTTTTACGTGGCATGGGTGCCCGCGGTTGCCTGCTCTACATCGAGCAGGTCCCGGGCGACCTTCTCACGCTGATGTCCCGTCGAGGGTCGCTTTTTGTCTGGAGCCGAGGGCCCGTGCCGCTCGAGGGTTTTACGTGGCATGGGTGCCCGCGGTTGCCTGCTCTACATCGAGCAGGTCCCGGGCGACCTTCTCACGCTGATATCCCATCGAGGGTCGCTTTTGTTTCGTGCCGGGGGCTCGCCCCGCTCGAGGGTTCTCCTTGCTTGGCAAGGGACCCGGGCATTTAAGTGCCTTGCGGTCGTGGCCGCGGTTTTGCAGCGCGGGCGCGCCTTTTTACGGCGCCGGCGGCCGCGCGGGCGCGCCTTTTAGGCGGCGCGGCCGCGCGCGCGCGTAGTGGGCGGCGTGGCGGGGCGGACGTGGACGGCTTCGCCTCGGTCGCTGCCGGTCTTTGCCGTAATGATGGCCCGCCCGCAGTGTTGTGGCCGCTGCGGTCGTGGTGGGGCCCGCCCGTCGACGTGATGGAAAGATTCCCCTGCGAGTTAATGCTAGCGGGGCGTCCGCTCCGGAGAGCTCGCCCGTCGGCCTATAAAGCGCGGGGAGAAGGGGACGGCGGTTTTTTACCTTAGTGTCTCACCGTTTTCGGCCCCCCCGCCTCTTCGCCTTCGTCTTGCTCTTGCCACGCGCGCGGCTCGCTGTTAGAGCTTTTTCTTCGTTCCTTGTCCTCCGCTCCCGTTTTCCTTCGTCCTCTTCATGGCGCCGCCTCGGCCTCCCCTTAGGATCCCGGAGCCGTATGCCCGGGAGAGGTCGACGGTGACGCCGTTGGCCCTTGTCGAGCGGGTCGCCGCCGGCCCGCCGGCGGCCAACGAAGACGGACGTCCGGCGGAGTGGATCGTGCCGCCGGCCGCGGACCGCGAGCCCAACCCGCCGGGAGGGCTACGTGGTGAGTTTCATCCGTTACCACGAGCGGGGGCTTCACCGCGCCGGCGAGCACCTTCATGCGGGCGATGTGCTACTACTACGGGGTAGAGGCCGCACAACTTCGCCCCCAACGCGATCTCGCGGGCGGCCACATTCGTGGGCGTACGTGAAGGGTACACGGGGATCCCGGTCAATTGGGAGCTGCGGGTACACCTCTTCCGCGCGGAGCTCATCACGCAGCCCCACGACGGAGCCAAGGACCCGCCGCGCGATGCGCGCCGGCGGGATGTCGCTTGCCCTGCGGGGGCAATTCAAGGACGTCTACATCCCCCCGCACCATGACGACGAACAACGCCGGCTGGGAGCGGGGATGGTTCTACCTGCGCAACGCCGAGCCCGGCCTTCCCCCCTACACCGGCCGGGTGTTCAAGGAGAGGCCTGACTCCTGGGGCTACGGGGTGTCCACGCCTCAGCACCGGGCGCGGCAGGAGTCGGTGCTGGGCGCGCTGCAGCGACTGAGGAAGCACGGGCTGACCGCGATGGGCGTCCTCGCCTTCCTCCACCATCGGCGGGTCGTGCCTCTGAGGGAGAGGCCGCTCTGCATCTTCGAGATGACGGAGGCGGCCAACCCCGTCGACCTGGCGAGGTCGCGGATGCTCCCGACGCCCCTTGAGCGGCCGTATGCGCTCACCCGGGCGCGGAGCGCCGTCGACACCCGGACGCCGCCAGCGCCTGAGGGCCGGACCCCGTGGGACCTCGAGATGCTCCCCCTCGGCCCGCTGGTGAGTTTGGCTTTCGGTTTCGTTTTAGTTCTTGGTCTTGCTTTCGTTTTCTGATGTGCCATTACCGCTCCTGCGTGCAGCTGGTGGAGTTCAACATCGCCAAGTCCGTTCCGCCCACCCCCGACTCCCGCGCGCTGGGCCGGGCGGCGCGGCCGGCGGCGGCGAGAGGAGGCGGCGCGCAAGAAGGCGCGCGCGAGGCGACGTCAAGCGCGTCGCGACCGGCGGTCCGCGGAGTACCGGCGACGTGAAGAGGCGGGGCTCTCCTCCCCGGGGACCGAATGGTGCTCGTCCTCGGAGGAGGACGAAGAGGAAGAGGCCGAGGGGGAGGGGCCCCTCGAAAGGTGGCGGCCTCGCGCCCCCGTCGCCGGAGCCGGCGCCGGCGGCGAGGGCGGCATTACTGGGGCGGGCGCACGGCGTCCGCCGCCGGGCCATCGACATCGGGGAGCGGCGCGCGCCGCGGGGAGGTGCCGGCGCGCGCCACGGAGGGCGCGTGCGGCGAGCGCGCGCGTGCGCGCGTCAAGCGTGCTCGCGCGCGGGGCGAGCGTGCCCGTACGCGCGGCACCATCGTCGGGGGCGCGACGGCCGGCGTGTCCGCACGCGGGGCGAGCGTGCCCCCGCGCGCGCGGCGGCGCCTCGGGGAGGTGCGGCGTCGGTCGCGCCCGCGCACGGGGCGGGCATGCCTGCGCGCGGCGGCGCCGTCGGGAGGCGCTGCCGTAGGCGCGGCAGCTGCGCCGGCCTCGTCCGCAGAGGCCTCGAGGAAAAGGAAACGGGCCTTTTCCTCTTCGAGGTAAGGAGCTCGTCTTTTTCGCTTGGTTTGGTTTGTTGGTGATCAGGTGATCTAACCCTCCGTTTGTGCCTGTGTAGGGTGGCGCCAACCATTCCCCCTCTTGCACCGGCCAAGGTGCTGAGGACGGACGCGTCGATCCCCACCTGGCGGCGCTCGTCGAGGGGGTCGCGCCCGGGGACAAGCACGGCGGCGATCATGGGCTCGCAAAGCCCGGCCGGGGCCTCGAGGCCCCGGCCGGCGGATCGGCCCGCCGTGGCGCGGCCCGCAGGCCGCCGGGGGGGGCGGCGGCGCCGGTCGTCGCGGAGACACGGGCCGCGGCGGCGGGCGTGGTGGAGGTGGAGCGGGCGCATCCTACGGGGGCGCCCACGGACGCGGCGGCGCGGCCGGAGGCGGCGGCCGTGGCGCCGGCCAGGCGCCCGTGGCCGCGGTGGCGCGAGTAGAGGTGGCGGCGGAGGCGGCGCGGCGGCCGGCGTCCGCCGTCCATCCCCAGGCGGAGGTGGTGGAGGTCTCGGACGACTCCCCGCCGCCTGGGTGGGATCAGTGGGCCAGCTGGCCCACGAACTCCCCCCGAGCCCCGGGGAGGGGGCCCTCGTGAGGCGGCACGAGGGTCACATGGTGGTGGGGGCCGAGGACACGGTGCCGAGGCCTCGTCCTCCCGCGCCGGCCGCCCCGCCCAGGTGGAGGGGGCCGTCGAGGATCCCCCTGCGTTCGCCGACGCCAGGGGGGAGCAGGAGCTCTGGGGCGAGCTCCGGAGCCACGGCGCCACGCTCAACCGCGCACTGAACGAGGCGCTGCGGGTCCATGGCGGCCCGGCCTGGCGCGTCTTCCAGGTGGGTCATGGCCGCTCGTCCCTTTCCCCTTTCGTTTTCGTAAGCTGCATTCAAGTCTTGGCGCTTATGGGCTTCGATTCTGTGATTGCCAGGAGCTCGAGCGTCGTGCCCACGACAAGTACGACGCCTTCGACCGGGTGAACGCCGAGGTTCACCAGCTCCGGGAGCGGTGCAGCGCCTTCGACGCGCTTGCGGATGCTCTCGGGACACCGACGGCCGGGCCGGCGTAGCGGGCGATGGCATGGTGCGACGAGCTCCCGGGAGAGCTCGGGACGGGACGCCCGCGGCGTTCGAGCCTCGAGCGGGTCCGTGCAGCCCTCGTCGATCGTGACGTGGCGCTGTGGAATGCACGCGCGGACCTAGAGGAGACGCGGACGCTGGCCGCCAACTTGGAGGCGGAGGTGGCCACCGCTCGCGCCGAAACTTGGGAGCTCCGCACGTCGCTCGAGGGGGCACACGCGCAACACCGCCGGGCCGAGGAGCGGGCGCGCGGGTTGGAGCGGCGCGCCAAGGAGGCCGACGACACGAAGGTCGCCCTCGACGCCAAGGCCGCGGCCCTCGTCGTCGCCGAGGAGCGGCTCCGGCAAGAGAGCGCCGCCCGCCAAGGGGGCCGAGGAGCGGCTGCGGCGAGGGCAGGCCGCCCTCGTCGACGCCCGTGCGTGCGGCGGAGCGGGAGCGCGCCGCCCACGAGGTGACGCGGAAGTCGCTGGAGGAGCGGAACACCGCGTTCTCCAAGGTCGAGGGCGAGGCGCTCGCGCTCAGCATCAGCAACGCCAACCAGGAGCTGGCCCTCCGCGAGCAGGGCGAAACCGTCCAGCGCCTCGAGCTGGCGCTCGAATCCGTGCGCCGCGACTTCGAGTTGGGGAGGAAGCAAGTCGAAGGTGAGCCACTGTTTGACTCTTGCTTGTTGGTTTTTCGTTTGGGAACTCGCATCCCCGTTTTCTGATTTCCTCTTGTTTTGTCGATTCCAGGCTTGCGCACCGCCTTGGGGCACGCGTCTGAGTGGGCCGAGGCGCTGCAGGCTTCCTACAACTCCTCCGAGCAGGAATTGCGGGAATTGCGCGATGCGGCCCTCGAGACCTGCCTCGTCGTCGAGGAGGGCGAGGCCCAGGCCGGCAGCTCGGCGGCCGGCCGCCCGTGCGCCCTTGGCGGCCACGTCACGGAGCGGATGCGCCGGGCGTTGCAGCTGGGTGTCCAGAAGGCCCTCGGAGTGGTGCGATCCCACTACGAGGTTAACTTCGAGGCGCTGGCGGAAGGCTACGTCGTGCCCGAGGGCGTCGAGGACGAGGTGGCCATGGAGCGCGCGGATGCGCTTGCTGCTGACGCCGCCGGGTCGCTCGCCGAGGCCTTCGAAGAATTCCTCTTCCCGGACGCCGCCGATGCTGCTGCTCCTCCCGCCTGAAAGCAGTTGGGCGCTAGGCCCATTTTTTGTTTACGTGTATCAGAATTCTGGCCTCGTGGCCTTTTGTAAATAAACGAGTTGTCTCGTGAACATGAGCAGTTGCTGTAAATGAAGTTGTTTGTTCATTACGCTTTTTGTTTCTCCTTCTTCCTGAGTAGATTCTAGTTAGGGGAGTTCGATTTTCGTAGGGGGCCCGCTGGGTTGGAGGCGAGAGAGAAGGGCCATAGCCACGCGGCGTAGGCTATCTCTGGCTCGCACGCTCCTTCCGCCGTGCCGCCGCGCGCCCGTTCGAATCGTGGCTCGAGGTCGAAGTAGGAAACAAACTTAGCGCGTATGGGTTGTTGCGTTTTTTGCGCGAAAAAATGGGACCATTTTGGGGGGGGGTGCCCCCCGCAATAGCCCCCGAGGGTAACTTGGGTTTCAGGGGAAAGCCGAGTTGCCCTTTTATTAGACTTGGAGCGTTTACATAGTTGACACCAACTGGGGCGTTGGCCATGTGATTTTACAACAAAAATACTTGGAGAATCCTAGCTAAGGGTAGAAGCGACGTAGCTGTTGGATGTTCCAAGCGTTGGTGAGCTCTTCACCGTCCTCGTTGGCCAGCTTGTATGTGCCCGGCTTGAGTACCTTCACCACGACGTAGGGTCCCTCCCATGGGGGCGATAGCTTGTGGCGCCCTCGGTTATCTTGGCGCAGCCTTAGGACCAGATCCCCTTCGCTGAAATCCCGCCGACGTATCTTGCGTGCCTGATAACGTCGTAGGGACTGTTGATACCTCGCGGAGTGCATCGAGGCTACGAGGCGTGCCTCGTCCAGCTGGTCCAGCGAGTCCTCGCGGGCTCGCTGGTTAGCATCCTCGTCGTAGCCTCGAACCCTGGGTGACCCGTATTCCAAGTCCGTGGGGAGGACGGCCTCCGCGCCATGTACTAGGAAGAACGGGGTGAACCCGGTGGCTCTGCTGGGGTTGTCCTTAGGCTCCACACAACCGCTGGTAGTTCTTGGAGCCATTTTCGCCCAGATTTGTTGAGCTGGTCGAAAATTCGGGGCTTGAGGCCCTGTAGGATCATGCCGTTGGCACGCTCCACTTGGCCGTTGGTCTGTGGGTGTGCCACAGCCGCCCAATCCACGCGGATGTGGAACTTATCACAGAACTCCAAGAACTTCCGGCCCGTGAACTGGGACCCGTTGTCTGTGATGATGGAGTTTGGCACTCCAAAGCGGTAGACGATGTCGGTGAAGAACGTGACCGCCTGCTCAGCCCTTAAATTTGTGATGGGGCGTACCTCCACCCACTTGGAGAATTTGTCGATCGCGACTAGCGAGGTGGGTGAAGCCCCCGGCGCCTTCGCGAGGGGCCCGACGATATCCGGCCCCCCATACGGCGAATGGCCATGTTACGGGGATGGTTTGCAGGGCGTGAGCGGGCAAGTTGGACTTGCGGGCGTAGAACTGGCACCCCTCGCAGGTGCGCACGATCTCGCTGGCGTCGGTGACCGCGGTAGGCCAATAGAAGCCCTGGCGGAACGCGTTGCCGACGAGGGTGCGAGGCGCGGCGTGGTGGCCACAGATCCCCGTGTGGATGTCCCATAGGAGCTCGCGCCCCTCGGGAATGGGCACGCACCGCTGTAGGATGCCTGAGGCGGCGCGCTTGTACAGCTCGCCGTCGACGAGGGTGAACGACTTGGCCATCCTGGCGATGCACCTGGCCGCGGCCCGGTCTTCGGGGAGTTCCCCTCGAGCGATCCGGGCAATATATTTCTCCCGCCCGTCCGCCCGGACGGGGAGCCGGCTCGATGTCCATCACGTCGGCCTCGTGGGAGCCGTACCCCTCGAGGAGGGAGAGCACGTACGCCTCGTTCGAGGGGTCCTCGTCCATGGGCTCCGCACCCGCTGGGTTCGAGGGAGCCCCCGAGGGTTCGTTGTGGTTCGAGGGGTAGGGCTCGAAGACGACCGAGGGCTGAGCGATGTCCCGCGCGAAAACGTTCGGGGGGACGGTGATCCGCCCGGACGCGATCTTGGCGAGTTCGTCCGCCTCTTCATTGTACCTGCGGGGCACATGGTTGAGCTCGATGCCGTAGAAGTTGTCTTCGAGGGTCCGCACGGCTTTGCAGTAGGCCTCCATCTTGTCGTCGTGGCAGCTCGCGTTCTTCATGACTTGATCGATCACGAGCTGCGAGTCGCCCCTTACGTCGAGGCGCTTGACGCCCAACTCAATGGCGATTTTGAGGCCACAGAGCAGGGCCTCGTACTCAGCCATATTGTTGGACGCGGGGAAGTGGAGGCGCCTTGGCGTAGCGCATGTGCTCCCCGAGGGGTGACACGAAGAGCGAGGCCCGCGCCCGCTCCCGTTTTCATCACCGAGCCGTCGAAGAACGGAGTCCGGCCTCGCCCTGGATTTGTGGAGGCGGCGGTGCGTGTCTGTCCACTCGGCCGACGAAATCCGCCGGGGATTTGCGATTTGATGGCCTTGCGCGGGGCGTAGGCGGCGTTTCGCCCATCGGCTCCACGGACCACTTGGCGATCCTACCCGCGGCGTCGGGGTTGCGGATGATTTCTCCTAGCGGGAAGGAAGAAACCACCGTGACCGGGGTGGGCCTCGAAGTAGTGGCGGAGTTTGCGCCGCGCAAGAACCACCTTGCGTACGGCGGCTTCGGACTGTGGGTAGCGCGTCTTCGTGTCGAGAGGACCTCGGCGATGTAGTAGGCGCGGCGCCCCACCGGCGGGCGTGTCCTTCCTCCGTGCGCTCCACAACGATCACGGCGCTCACCACACGGGTGGTCGCGGCCACGTAGAGCTGCAGGGGCTCGCCGTCCCGCGGTGGCGTGAGGATCGGGGCGTGCGTCAGTGACGCCTTTAGCTTGTCGAGCGCGTCCTGGGCCTCGGTGGTCCAGGAGAAGCGCTCGTGCTTCTTGAGTAGGCGGTAGAGGGGCAGGCCCTTCTCACCGAGTCGCGAGATGAAGCGGCTCAAGGCGGCAAGGCACCCCAACACTTTTTGCACCCCCTTGAGGTCCCGGATCGGACCCATCCGTTCGAGGGCTGCGACCTTTTCAGGGTTGGCCTCGATTCCCCCTTGGGAGACGATGTATCCCAGGAGCATGCCTCGCGGCACTCCAAAGACACATTTTTCGGGGTTTAACTTGACCCCATTGGCCCGTAGGCAGCTAAACGCGACGCCAAGGTCGCCAACCAGGTCGTCCGCCTTCCTGGTTTTCACGACGATGTCGTCCACGTACGCTTCGACCGTCCGCCCGATGTGATCCCCAAAAACGTGCTGCATGCAACGTTGGTATGTTGCACCCGCGTTTACGAGGCCAAATGGCATCGTGACGTAGCGAACGTCCCGAACGGTGTGATGAACGAGGTCGCGAGCTGGTCGGACTCTTTCATCTTAATCTGTGGTATTCGGAATAAGCATCAAGGAAACAGAGCGATTCGCACCCCAGCAGTTGAGTCAACAATTTGATCAATGCGTGGCAAAGGAAAAGGAACTTTAGGACATGCTTTATTAAGACTAGTGTAGTCTATACACATCCGCCACTTCCCATTATTCTTTTTTACAAGCACAGGATTAGCTAGCCACGTCGGGTGGAACACCTCCTTGATGAATCCGGCCTCGAGGAGCTTCCGCAGCTCCGCTCCGATTGCCCGTCGCCGCTCCTCGTCGAAGCGGCGCGGCCCGTTCTTGTATGGCGCGAGCATTTGGCAGGATGTCAAGGGAGTGCTCGGCGACTTCCCTCGGGATGCCCGGCATGTCCGAGGGGCTCCACGCGAAGATGTCGGCGTTGGCGCGGAGGGGAAGTCGACGAGCACGCTTCCTATTTGGGGTCGAGGGTGGAGCCGACCCTCAACGCTCGGGGGCCGAAGGGTCGAGGGGGACCCCTTGGTGCCGCTCGCGGCCTCGAAGGTGCTGCGTGCTTGGCGACGGAGGCGAGGTCCTCGTTGACCATCTTCTCCAGCGTGTTCACCAGCGCTTCGTCCAGCGCTAGTGCCTCTGCGTGCTCCACGCACTCGACGTCGCAGTCGAATGCGTGCTCGATGGACGACCCGACGGTGATGACGCCGTTTGGACCCGGCATCTTCATCTTCAGGTAAGTGTAGTTGGGGACCGCCATGAATTTGGCATAGCAAGGTCGCCCAAGTATTGCGTGGTAGGCCCCCTTGAACCCCACCACCTCGAAGGTGAGGGTTTCCTTGCGGAAATTCTTTGGGGTGCCAAACCGGATCGCGAGGTCGATGCGCCGAGGGGCCGAACCGCTTGCCGGGCGCGATGCGCGTGGAACGGCTTCGTCTTGGGCCACGGCGGTCCAACCCGATCCCCATCGGGCGCAATGTATGCGCGAAGAGGATGTTGAGGCCTCCGCCTCCGTCCATAAGGACCTTTGAGAAGCCGGGCGTTCCCAATGATGGGATCGACCACCGGTGGGTCTTGGCCGGGTTGGGGATGCGATTCGGGTGGTCTTCCCGGCTAAAGGTGATGACGTCCTCCGACCAATTGAGAAAGGCCGGAGGCGCCCTCTCCGCGGCGAGGACTTCGTGTCGCTCCTTCTTGCGCTGCCGGGTCGACATGTCGACGGTGGGTCCCCCAAAGATGAGGAACACATTTTCGACGGCGGGGAAGCCGCCGCGTCGCCCTCGCCCCCGTCTTTCTTGGCCTCTGCCTCCTTCGCGGCGGCGCGGCCATAGAACTTCTTGAGCATGTCGCACTGCTCAAGGGTGTGTTGCACTGGGGTCTTGTGGTAGGGACATGGCTTCTTCAAGCATGTCGTCGAATACTCCGGGCCTCGAGGGGCCGGTCGAGGGCCCCGTCGAGCGGGTCGACGCCGAGGGACTCGGCGTTACCGCCGTCGCGCCCTTGCTCGCGCGCCTCGCGGCGCGGCTTTTTCCCTTATTGCCCGCTTGTCGTTGCGGTGCGGCCCCTTTGACTTGCTGCCCTCCGCGGGCACGTCTTCGGGGGCGCTTGCCTTTTTTGCCGTCGAAGATCGCCCCCACGGCCTCCTCCCGGAGGCGGGGCCGGTGGCGATGTCGAACGGCTCGTTGGAGTCCGCCGGCGGCTGCGTCCCGGCTCCCGCACGAGATCCCGGCACGTGGTGCCCTCGAGGAAGGCGTGCACGATTTCGGACTCGCGCCACACCGGGGGAGCTCGTGCGGCGCTTGGAGAAGCGCCGTATGAAGTCCGCCGGCGACTCGCCGGGCTTCGCGTGCGGAGCGCGAGGTCCCAAGAGTTCCCAGGGCGCACGTATGTGCCCTGGAAGTTGCCCACGAACGTGTGGACTAGGTCGTCCCAGTCATGGATCTGGCTGGCGGGCAAGTGCTCGAGCCATGTCCGGGCCGCGTCGCCCAGATGCAGGGGCAAGTTGCGGATGATGACCTCGTCGTTAGTGGCCCCGCCCAGCTGGCAAGCCAAGCGGTAGTCGTTGAGCCAGACACGGGGATCCGTCTCCCCGTTGTACTTGACGATCGTCGAGGGTTGGCGGAAGCGTTGGGGGAACGCTGCCGCTCGGATCTCCCCCGCCGAACACGCGAGTGCCGGGGCTCCGGCGTCGGGAGCGGTCCTCGCCGGCTGTCGTAGCGCCCACCCCGTCGAGGGTGGTAGCCTCTTGCCGCTCGTGCGTCCGCTTGGCCGGTGCGCCGGTGTTGATGACATTGCGAGCGTCGCCATCTAGTGCCCGCGCGCGTCGAGGAGTCGCTCCTTGGCGGGCGTGCGCCCCCTGCTCGGTGGGTTGCCCGCTTGTCCCCCCCTGCGTGCACCGAGGGTTCGCCCTCCGGCGTAGCTTCTTCGCCTCGAGCATCCCCCGCGCCGGCGGATGCGTGAGGCGAGCCTCTCGGCCGCCGGACGGCCGCTTGCTCGATGAGGGTTTGCACCTCGCGGTGCATGTCTCGAGCCTCGGGGGTCGAGGTGCGGCATAGCCCGCGGCCACGGCGTCGCGGCGGCGGCGACGAGCCTTGCCGGCTCGCCGCGCGGGAGGGTACGTACGCGTTTTCGACGTTAGGGACGGAGTTGATGCGGTCGCGGACTGTCGGCCCGGCTCCCGCGCGCGTTCGCGCGCGCGGAGGCCTCCCCGCCGCCCCGTGAGGGCGCGGAGCAACCGCACCCGCCGGTTCGGTACTCTTCGCCGCGCTTGGCCTCGAGCTCGCGGGCTTGGGCCCCCGGTTGTGCGTCGATGTCGGCCCCAACGAGAGCGCTTGGCCCCCGCGGCCGGCGCGCGGCGATCCCGGGGCGGGTGTGACCCCCCGTCTCCGGCGCCCACCGCGCCGGCGGCGTTGGCCGGGTCGTTGGTGATGACGGCGCAACACTCCCGCGTGGGGTCGTAGCTCCCGTGCGCGGAGTCGTCGGAGCAGCCCGAACCCGGTAGTCCGCGGCGTCGAGGAAGCGGCCGGAGCACGCGACAGACCGTGGGGTCGGGCACGCGGGAGAAGTCCCCACTCCGCGTATTACCGTGGCGATTGGCGGGTGGCATCGTGTCGATGGAGCCCGGGGACGACTCGTCCGTGGCTCGCCGAGGTGCGGGAGTCCTGCGGCGACGAAGACGTGGCGGCGGGGGCGGAACCCGCGCATCGTCGTGTTCACGTTGGCGTTGTGGGCCGTCGTGGCGCCACTCGGCCCAATGGGGACGCGCGGTCCGAGAGGCGCGCTCGCTGCGCTGCCCCCGCCGGGCGGTGGCGATCGTGGTGGCGGGCGACCGCGGCCCGGGCGGCGGCTCGCTCGGCCGCTGCGCCGCTCGGATCGCGCCCCGACGCGAGCGGTCCCCCCGCCCCCGAGCGACGGTGGCGTCGTGGCGGCCGACGGGCCGCGGCATCGGTGCCCCGGCGGGCGCGCTGCGCGTGGTCGTGCGTGCGGCGGGGGTACGAGCAGACCGGACGGGCTGCTCGACGCCGCGCGCGGGAGTTCCTCACGGTTAGTGAGGCGCATCGAATAGCCGTTCCCGCCGTGGCCTCGGAAGTTCGGGTCCCGAAGCGGATTTCGAACCCGGCCGGGAGGGGGTCCGAGGGGCTACCCATGCGGTAGCGTGTAGCACGAGTCTACTCTCGGTGCGAATCACCATGGAGGGAGTTGGTGAAATGACCTTAGGCGCTCGTTTGCCCCACGGTGGGCGCCAGCGGTGGTGCGGAATATGGTCCGACACTAACCGGTAGATAGCGCCGTGGTCTATCCCTCAATGGTCGATGCTAAGCAACAAGTGACACGAGAGGTTTTATCCGGTTCCGCCGCGGGGCCGTACGTCCGACGAGAGGCGTGCTCGGGGCACTATATTACTTAGCACCGGGGGTGCTTGTAGTGGGGCAAATACAAGCAAGGCGGGAGAGGAAGCGTGGCCTCCAAGTCCCTGGATGGGTGGCCGAAGATGTTGTGGGAGAATGAGAAGTGAGTGTGTGGTGTGTCAAGTGTTCTCTCCGTTGTCTCCTCCCCCCCCCCGCGGCCTGGGGCTCGCCTCCCCTTTTATAGGCCAAGGGGGCGGCGAGTTACATGCACGCCGCGCCATCCGGGCCTACGTGGGGGTGCACGTCGTGCTACGCCGTAGAGTGGGCGGCCGTCCGGACGATCTTCGCGGCGATCCTGCCATGATGGCCTACTTCGCACCCGAACGGGGGCGGTTCGAGGGCAGGGAAGGCGGCCCTCGGTGGTGGCGTTCTCCGATAGGCTTCGAGGGAGGCGCCGGATGATGGCCGGTACGGGAGCGGGAGCGCGTAACGGCGTTCCTTCCCCCATGCGCTTCACTTCGTAGTGGAGTGGTTGCTACGCCGCCGCGTGCGCCCGCACGTGCGGGTACGCGCGGCCACGCCGCCACGGTGGCCGGGATGGCGGTCCACCGCCTAGCGCCTTCACCCAACCCCCCGTAGGGTCACAAGAAAGTGAATCGAGGTGCGCCCCCCCCCTTCGAGGGTGCGGGCGCGTTAGCCGCACCGTAGTGGGCGCGCGGTGTCACGGGACCGACACCGGCCGTACCGCACGCCTCCCTTCCCCACGGAGGGTGGGGATGGGCGCCTCCCTCGGGGAGTTGGTGCGGCGGCACGGGCGCGAGCCCCGGCGCATGATGGCGCCGTCCCCGCGGCGGGGCGTTAAATGCCCGTGTACGGGGGCGGCGCACGCGTGCGGGCGCCCGTGAGGGTGGCGGGCCCCGGCCGAGGGCGGACCGGACCCTCGAGCGAGACGCGACCCGCCGAGGGGAGGGAGCCCTCGAGCGGGGGCGGGACCACTCGAGGGAGGATTTGCTCCTCGGACGGGCGGAGCCCGCCGAGGGGAGGGCGCCGAGCGGGGCGCGAGGCCTTGCTCGAGGGGGCTTCCAAGGGGGCCGTCTCGTGGGCCGTCGGGAGTCCCACCCGCGTGGGCCATGTCCCGTATGGTTTCTCACCCCTAGTTTTGGGGTTTATGTTTCTCGGCGCGGGTTTTTTGAGGGGGTTTCCGTTGTTTAATGGGACCCCTCCGCCGGTCCCCTCCCCACCGGTGGTTGTCGGTGCGAATATGGTCCCGACACTAACCAAGAGGATAACGCCTAAGTCTATCCCTCAATGGTCGATGCCAAGCAACAAATGACACAAGGTTTATCCCGGTTCCCGCCGAGGGGGCCGTACGTCCACAGAAGGGGGTGTGCTCGTGGCACTATATTGCTAAGCACCGGGGTGCTTGTAGTGGGGCAAGTACAAGCAAGGTGGGAGAAGAAGCGTGGCTTCCAAGTCCCCGGTGAGTGGCCGGAGATGTTATGGGAGAGTAAGAGAGTGAGTGCACAATGCGTTGTGTTCCTCCGGATCCGTCCCCCCGCGGGCCGGGGGCTCGCTTCCCCTTTTATAGGCCAAGGGGGCGGCGAGTTACATGCACGCCGCGCTACCTAGCTACGTGTAGGAGCACGTCGTGCTACGGCGTAGAGCGGCGATCGTCCGAACGATCCACGCCGCGATCCGGCCATGATGGCCTACTTCGTTCCCGAACAAAGGGCGGTTCGAGGGTAGGAGGCGGCGGACGGTGATGGCGTTCTCTCGGTAGGCTTCGAGGGAGGTGCCGATGATGTCCGGCACGGGGCATGGGTGAGCGGGCGTAACGGCGTTCCTTCCCAATGAGCTCGCGGTGGCGGAGTGGTTGCCGCAAAGCGCTCGGGCGTGCGCCCGCGGAGTCGGGCGTGCGCCCGCATGCGTGGGCACGGCGGCCGCGCCGTTACTAAGGGCCGGGATGGCCACCCACCGGCCTAGCGCCCCTTACCCAACCCGCAAGGTCACGGGAAAGTGGAATCGAGGGTGCGCCCGGCCCCCTTTCGAGGGTCGGGCGCGTTAGCCGCGCGGGGGCCGGCGTGCGCACGGTGTCACGGACCGACACCGGCCGTACCGCACGTCCATCCCACGCGGGCGGGGATGGGCTCCTTCCCCGGGGAGTTGGTGCGGCGGCACCGGGCGTGAGCCCCCGGCGCATGATGGCGCCGTCCCGCGGCGTCGTGGCGTTAAATGCCCAAGCACGGGGCCGGCGCACGCGTGTGGGGTGCCCGTGATCGTGGCGGGCCCCCGCCGAGGGCGGAGCGGACCCTCGAGCGAGGCGGGACTCGCCGAGGGGGAGCGCGCCCTCGAGCGGGGCGGGACCGCTCGAGGGAAGGGCCGCCCCCGAGCGGGGCGCGCACCGTTCGAGGAGGGAGTTGCCCCTCGAACGGGGCGGAACCCGTTCGAGGAGGAGCATGCCCTCGGGCGAGTCGGAGCCCCGCTCGAGGGGTCTTCCTAGGCGGGCCGCCTTGGTGGGCCTCCGAAGTCCCGCCGCATGGGCCGTATCCCCGCATGGTTAGCTCCCCGCATGGTTAGGCTTAGCTTATGTTGATGCAGAATTTAGGTAGGGGTTCCCCCATTGTTTGAGGGGACCCTAAGGGCGGTCCCCGACAAGCAGCCCCCGAGCATCCGCGGGTTTGCCATTGAGGCTCCCGCGTATGCCGGAACCTACCGATAGGACGTTCTTCCCTCCTTGTTTGCGAACGCTATCCGTGGGGCCGCGCCGGCCGGACCCGCGGGTCTAGCCCTCGAAGCCCCGCAGAGTGTGGGCTCTCCCGCAGGGGTTAACCGCGAGCGATTCGGCCGTAAAGGCGTGGCACATATGCCAACCGGCATCGGCGGTGTTTCAGCCCGGCATCGGGGGTGCACGCTCCCCCCGTCACCGTCTCTCCGCGGGTGCAATTCCAAGGAGGTGTAGCCGTGCGTCAAGCCCCCGAGCCTTGGCCTCGTTCGAGGCGATCGGGCCGAGCCTCGACGACTTGTTTTTTATCGCGCCCTCGCCGTCCCTCCGCGGGTCGGGAGGTGAGGTTTCCACGACTCCCATCGAGCGGGTCGCGAATCGCGGATTCCTCTTCGAGCCGCTAGCGGGTGGTTCAAGTGGACGTCCATGCCCCGTTCGATAAGGGTAGGCCGCGCGGTCCGGAGACACGTCCATGGAAGCGCTTGCGTGGGTTTGCTAGGGTGGGGCTCGGCCCCGTTCGCTAGGGACCGAGGGCGCGGAAGCTCTCCCTCGGTGGGATCCCCCCGCTAGCCGCCCTCGCCGGCTCTCGAACACGACATGTGGGGCACCCTCGAGCCGACGGGCTCGAGGAACGGCTCGAATGCGCGTGCCCTCGTCGTCCCTAACTCGTGATCCGGGGCGCCCGTTCGAACCCGTCGAGGGTCGCTTCGAACCTCCGACCGCAAGGCCGTGCGGGGCCGTGCCTTGGCCAGCCCCGTCTTTTTCGCGTTTGCGGCCGTCGAGGGGTCTGGGCGTGCCGACCCTCGAGGTGCCGGGTTGGTGGCGTGGCGCGGTATGAGTGCTTTCGGTGTCGCTCTATTTCAAGCGTGACCTGGGCGATCCTCTCACGCGCATGCCTTCTTTCGCAGGGTTGACATCGTCTCGAGTCGGGGGTCATGCCGCTCGAGGGTCCTACGCGGCATGGGTGCCCGCGGCCGCCCTCGCTCTACACCGAGCAGTCCCGGCGACCTTCTCACGCCGATATCCCATCGAGGGTCGCCTTGTTTCGAGTTGAGGGTCATGCCGCTCGAGGGCTTCACGTGGCATGGGTGCCCGCGCGCCGCCCTCGCTCTACACCGAGCAGTCCCGGCGACCTTCTCACGCCGTCACCCATCGAGGGTCACCTTTGTCTCGAGCCGAGGATTCGCCTCGCTCGAGGGCTCTCCTTGCTTGGCAAGGGGCCCGGCATTTAATTGCCCCCCCGCGGCGTGGCCGCGGGTTTTGCAGCCGCGGCGCGCCTTTTTAGGCGCTCGCGGCCGCGCGCGCGCGTAGTGGGCGACGTGGCCGGCGGACGTGACGGTTTTGCCTCGGCCGCCGCCGGTCTCGCCGTAATGATGACCCGCCCGCAAAGTGTTAGAGTTGCCGCAAGCCGTGGTGGGGCCCGCCCGTCGACGCGATGGAAAGATTCCCCGCAAGCATCGTTGGCGAGGCGTGCGCTCCGAGAACTCGCCGTTGCCTATAAAACCGCGGTGAGGAAGGGACGGTGGTTTTTTACCTTGGCTCCTCACCGTTTTCGCCCTCCGTCCCTTCGCCTTCGTTCTCGCTCTCGCCACCGCGCGGTTTCGCTCGCTAGAGCTTTTCTTTCTCGCTTCCTTGTCCTCCGACCTCGCACTCGTTCGTCCTCCCTTATGGCGCCGCCTCGCCTTCCGATTAGGGTCCCGGAGCCGTACGCATGGGAGAGGTCGACCGTGACCCGGCTCGCCCCGGGCGAGCCGGTCGCCGCCGGCCGCCCTCGCCAACGAAGAAGGGCGCCCGGCGGAGTGGATCGTGCCGCCATCGTCGCACCTTGAGCCCAATCCGCCGGAGGGCTACGTGGTGAGCTTCCCCGCGCTACCACGAGCGCGGCTTCAACGCGCCGGCGAGCACATTCATGCGGGCGTTGTGCTACCACTATGGAGTGGAGCTGCACAATTTCGCCCCCAACGCTATCTCGCAGCGGCCACGTTCGTGGGCGTCTCGCGAAGGGTACCTCGGGGATCCCGCCCAACCGGGAGCTCGGGGTACACCTCTTCCGCGCGGAGCTCATCACGCAGCCCCCCACGTCGGAAGCCGAGGACCCGCGCGCGCGGTGCGCGCCGGCGGATGTCGCTCGCCCCGCGGGGGGCGCCTCAAGGAGTTCTACATCCCCCGCACCATGACGACGAACAACGCCGGCCGGGAGCGGGGATGGTTTTACCTCGCGCAACGCCGAGCCCGGCCTCCCTCCCTACACCGGTCGGGTGTTCAAGAAGAGGCCGGACCGCCGGGGCTACGGGTTGCCCACGGCCAACCATCGGCGCGCCAGGGGTCCGTCCCTCGCCGCCTTGCGGCGGGCCGGGCGAGGGAAGGGCTCAACGCGATGGGCGTCCTCGCCTTTCTTCATCACCGCGAGTCGTGCCGTTGATGGAGAGGCCCCTCTCCGCATCTTCGAGATGACCGGAGGCGGCCAACCCCGTCGACCCGGCGAGGTCGCGGATGCTCCCGACGCCGCCGGGAGCGGCCGTACGCGCTCACCCGGCGCGGAGTGCCGTCGACACCAGGACGCCCCTACCTCGCGGGCTCGGACCCCCGTGGGATATCGAGATGCTCCCCACGGCCCGCCGGTGAGTAGAGTTCCCGATTTCGCTTCCATCCTTGGTCTTGTTTTTGATTTCTCGACGCGCCATTGTTACTCTTGTGCGCAACCGGTGCAGCTCAACGCCGCCAAGTCCGTTCCGCCCACCCCCCGACCCCCCGCGCGCCGGCGGGCGGCGCAGCCGGGAGCAGAGCAGAGCGGGCGGCGCGCGTGCGGGAACACGCAAGGCGGCGCCAAGCGCGCCGCGACGCACGGTCCGCGGAGTACCGGCGGCGGGAGGAGCCGGGGCTCTCCTCCCCCCGACATCGAGGAGCCCTCGTCCCCGGACCAGACGAGGAGGAAGAGTCCGAGGGGGAGGGCCCTTCGTACGCATGGCAGCCCGCGCCCCCGTCGCCGGATCTCGCGCCGGCGGCGCGGGGTGGCTTTGCTCGGGGCGGCGCGCCGGCCGCCCGCCGCCGTGCGCTCATCGTCGGGGGCGGCACGCGCCGCGGAGGTGCCGCGCGCGCGCCACCCGAGGCGCGCGCGGCGCACGTGCCCGCGCGCGCGCGCGAGCGTGCCCGCGCGTGGCGGGAGCGCGTCCGCGCGCGCGGCGTCCCCCGTCGAGGGGCGCGTCGGCGGGCGCGCCCGCGCGCGGGGCCAGCGTGCCCCCGCGCGTGGTGGCGGCGGCCGGCGCGCCCACGCGCGAGGCGGGCGTGCCCGCGCGTGCGGCGGCACCGTCGGGGAGGCGCGCGCGGCGGCGCGGCCCCCCGCGCCGGCCTCGTCGGAGGCCTCGAGGAAAAGGAAGCGGGCCTTTTCCTCCGCAAGGTAAGGAACCCGTTCTTCCTTTGCTTGGCCTTAATTTGCTTGGTTATTAGACGCACTAATCCTCCGTTCGTGTTTGCGCGCAGGCGGTGCCAACCGTCCCTCCTCTTGCGCCCGCCAAGGTGCCGAGGACGGACGCGTCGATCCCCACCCGGCGGCGTTCGTCGAGGGGGTCGCGCCTAGGAACAAGGCGCGGCGGCGGCACGAGCGCGCAAGGCCCGACCGGGGCTTCGAGGCCCCGGCCGGTGGATCAACCCGCCGCGCCGCAGCCCGCAGGTCGCCGGGGGGCGGCCGGGCGCCGGCCGCCATGGAGGCGCGGGCCGCGCCGGCGGCCACGGGTGGAGGCGCCGCCCGTGGTGGCGGCCACCGCGGAGGAGGCGGAGCGGGCGCAACCTCGCGGGAGCGCCCGCGACGTGGCGGCGCGGACGGAGGTGGCGGCGACGGCGCCACAACGGGCGCCCGCGGCCGCGGAGGCGCAGTGGAGGTGCCGGCGGAGGCGAGCAGCGCGCTCCGCCCGCCGGCGGTCCCCGTGCGGAGGTGGTGGAGCTCTCGGATGACTCCTCGCCGCCCGGGTGGAACCAAAGGGGCCGGGGCCTGGCCCACGAACTCTCCCCCGAGCCCCGAGAGAGGGCCCTCGTGAGGCGACACGAGGGTCACATGATAGTGGGGGGCCGAGGGCACGACGCCGAGGCCTCGTCCTCCCATGCCGGCCGCCCCCGCCCGGGTGGGGGGGGGGGCCGTGGAGGATCCCCCCGGCGTTTGCCGACGCCCGTAGGGAGCAGGAGCTCTGGGGCGAGCTCCTGAGCCATGGCGCCACGCTCAACCGCGCGTTGAACGAAGCGCCGCGGGTCCGCGCCGGCCCGGCCCGGATCGTCTTCCGTGTGAGCCACCGTTGCTCGTCTCCCTTCCTTATTTCGTTTTCGCGCGCTGTATTCAAGACTTGGCGCTTACGGGGCTCGATGCGTGGATGCCAGGAGCTTGAGCGCCGCGCCCGCGAGAAGTACAGCGCGTTCGACCAGGTGAACGCCGAGGCCCGCCAGCCTCCGGGAGCGATGGGGGCCGCTTTCGACGCGCTTGCGGAAGCTCTTAGGACGCCGGGACACCGGGCCGGTCTACCGGCGATGGCGTGGTGCGACGTGCTCCCCGAGAGCTCGTGGCGGACGCGGCGCGTGACTCGAGTCTCGGCGGATCCGCGCAGCCCCTCGTCGATCGTGACGAGGCGCCGTGGAATGCGCGCGAGGACCCGGAGAAGACGCGGACGCCGGCCGCCACCGGGGAGGCGGAGGTGGCCACCGCTCGCGCCGAGGCCCGGGAGCTCCGCGCGTCGCTCGAGGGGGCGCAGGCGCGCAGCCGCCGGGGCCGAGGAGCCGGCGCGCGGGCCGGGAGCGGCCGCGCCGTGGAGGCGGATGACCCGAAGGCCGCCCCTCGACGTCAAGGTTGCGCTCTCGTCGCCGCCGAAGGGCGGCTCCAGCAGAGCGCATCGCCCGCCGTGGGGCCGAGGGGCGGCTCCAGCGAGGAGCAAAGCCGCCCTTGGCGACGCCCCGACGGCGCCGGGAGCGGGGAGCGCGTTGCTCGCGAGGGGCGGCGAGAAGTCGCCGGAGGAGCGGAACGCCGCATTCTCCGAGGTTGAGGATGAGGCGTTGACGCTCGCATCGCAATGCCGCCCAAGAGATGGCCCTCGTCGAGCAAGGCGAGACCGTCCGCAGCCTCGAGGCGGCGCTGAGTCCGCGCGCCGCGACCTCGATCCGGGGAGGAAACAAATCGAAGGTAAGCTACCGTCCGATTCTCGCTTGTTAGTTCTTGCTTTAGAGGGTTCGTTTCCCTTTTTTCGATTTCTTGTCGTCTTGTCGCTTCTGTGCTTGCGCACCGCCCGGGGACACGCCGCCGGGCGGGCCGAGGCCCCGCAAGCCTCCTACAACTCCTCCGAGCAGAGCCGGCAGGAGCCGCGGGACGCGGCCCTCGAGACCCGTCGCGTCGTCGAGGAAGGCGATGCCCGTGCCGGCAGCTCGCCGGCCGCCCGCCTACGCGCCCTTGGCGGCCACGTCACCGGGGCGGGTGCGGCCGGCGCCGCACCCGGGCGTGCGAAGGCGCCCCTGAGTGGTGCGATCCCACTACGAGGTCAACCTCGAGGCGGTAGCGGAAGGCTACATCGTGCCCGAGGGCGTCGAGGACGAGGTGGCCATGGAGCGTGCGGACGCGCTTGCCGCCGACGCCGCCGAGTCGCTCGCCGAGGCCTTCGAAGAATTCCTCTTCCCGGACGCTGCTGATGCTGCCGCTCCGCCCGCCTGAAAGCACCTGGGCGCTAGGCCCGTTTTTTGTTTATGTGTATCAGAACTCTGGCCTCGTGGCCTCTTGTAAACAAACAAGTAGTTTCGTGAACATGGCCGGCTTGTAAATGAAATCACTTGCTTATTGCGCTTTTTGCTTCTTCTTCTTCCCCGAGTAGATTCTAGTTAGGGGAGTCCGCCTTTCGGGCAGGGGCCCGCCGGGTTGGAGGCGAGAGAGACGGGCCATAGCCGCGCGGCGTAGGCCGGCTCTCGGCTCGCGCGCTCCTTCCGCCGTGCCGCCTACGCCCCGTTCGAATCATGGCTCGAGGTTGAAGTGGGGAACAAACTTAGCGCGTGTTGTTACGTTTTTTGCGCGAAAAAATGGGGCCATTTTGGGGGGGGGGGTGCCCCCCCCGCAAGAGCCCCCGAGGGTAACTTGGGTTTCGGGGGAAAGCCGAGTTGCCCTTTTATTATACTTGGAGTATTTACATAGGTGACACCAACCGGGGCGTTGGCCGTGTGTTTGTACAACGTAAAATACTTGGAAATCCTAGCTAAGGGTAGAAGCGACGTAGCCGTTGGATGTTCCAAGCGTTGGTGAGTTCTTCGCCGTCCTCGTTGGCAAGCTTGTACGTGCCCGGTTTGAGCACCTTCACCACGACGTAGGGTCCCTCCCATGGGGGCGATAGCTTGTGGCGCCCTCGGTTGTCTTGGCGTAGCCTTAGGACCAAATCCCCCTCGCTGAAATCCCTCCGACGTATCTTGCGCGCTTGGTAGCGCCGTAGGGACTGTTGATATCTTGCGGAGTGCATCAACGCCACGAGGCGTACTTCATCCTGGGCCGGTCCGGGCCGAGTCCTCGCGGCTCGCCGGTTAGCATCCTCGTTGTAATCTCGAACCTTGGGCGACCCGTATTCCGCATCCGTGGGGAGGACCGGCCTCCGCGCCATGGACTAGGAAGAACGGGGTGAACCCGTGGCTCGCTTGGGGTGGTCCTTAGGCTCCACACGACCGCCGGGTAGTTCTTGGAGCCATTTCCGCCGCATTTGTTGAGCCGGTCGAAAATTTCGGGTTTGAGGCCTTGTAGGATCATGCCGTTGGCACGTTCTACTTGGCCGTTGGTCCGTGGGTGTGCCACGACCGCCCAATCCACGCGGATGTGGAACTTGTCGCGTAACTCCAAGAATTTCCGCCCGTGAACCGGGACCCGTTGTCCGTGATGATGGAGTTTGGCACTCCAAAGCGGTAGACGATGTCCGTGAAGAACGTGACCGCCCGCTCGCCCTCAAATTCGTAATGGGGCGCACCTCCACCCACTTGGAGAACTTGTCAATTGCAACCAGCAGTGGGTGAAGCCCCCGGCGCCTTCCGCAGGGGCCCGACGATGTCCAACCCCCACACGCCGAACGGCCATGTTACGGGGATTGTCCGCAGAGTGTGAGCCGGCAAGTTGGTCTTGCGGGGCGTAGAACCGGCACCCTTCGCAAGTGCGCACGATTTCGTTGGCGTCCGCGACCGCGGTAGGCCAATAGAAGCCTTGGCGGAACGCGTTGCCGACGAGGGTGCGCGGCGCGGCGTGGTGGCCACAGATCCCCGCGTGGATGTCCCGTAGGAGCTCGCGCCCCTCGGGAATGGGTATGCATCGCTGGAGGATGCCTGACGCGGCGCGCTTGTACAGCTCACCGTCGACCAGGGTGAACGACTTGGCCATCCTGGCGATGCGCCTGGCTGCGGCCCGGTCTGCGGGGAGCTCCCCTCGATCAATCCAGGCGATGTACTTCTCCCGCCAGTCCGCCTGGGCGGGAGCCGGCTCGATGTTCATCGCGACGGCCCTCGTGGGAGCCGTACCCCTCGAGAAGGGAGAGCACGTACGCCTCGTTCGAGGGGTCCTCCTCCATGGGTTCCGCACCCGCTGGATTCGAGGGAGCCCCCGAGGGTCCGCTGTCGCCCGAGGGGTAGGGCTCGAAGGTGACCGATGGCTGCGCGATGTCGCGCGCGAAAACGTTCGGGGAACGGTGATCCGCCCGACGCGATCTTGGCAAGTTCGTTTGCCTCCTCGTTGTACCGGCGGGGTACATGATTGAGCTCGATGCCGTAGAATTTGTCTTCGAGGGCCCGCACGGCCTTGCAGTAGGCCTCCATCTTGTCGTCGTGGCAGCTCGCGTTCTTCATGACTTGGTCGATCACGAGCTGCGAATCCCCTCGCACGTCGAGGCGCTTGATGCCCAACTCAATGGCGATCTTGAGGCCGCGAGAGGAGGGCCTCGTATTCCGCCATATTGTTAGACGCGGGGAAGTGGAGGCGCACTGCGTAGCGCATGTGCTCCCCGAGGGGTGACACGAAGAGCAGTGCCCGCGCCCGCTCCCCGTCTTCATCACCGAGCCGTCGAAGAACGGAGTCCAAAGACTCGCTTGAATTTGGAGGGGGCGGCAGCCGTGTGTCCGTCCACTCCGCCGACGAAGTCGGCTAAGATTTGTGATTTGATGGCCTTGCGCGGAGCATAGGCGAGCGTCTCGCCCATCAACTCCACGGACCACTTGGCAATTTCCGCCCGCCGCGTCGGGGTTGCGAATGATCTCTCCTAGCGGGAAGGAAGAGACCACCGTAATCGGGTGGGCCTCGAAGTAGTGGCGGAGCTTGCGCCGCGCGAGGACTACCGCGTACAACAGCCTTCTCGGACCCGGGGGTAGCGCGTCTTTGTGTCCGATAGGACTTCGCCGACGTAGTAGACCGGCCTCTCGCACGGGTAGGGCATGCCCTTCCTCCGTGCGCTCCACAACGATCACGCGCGCCGACCACCCGGGTGGTTGCGGCCACGTAGAGTTGGAGGGGCTCGCCGCCCCGCGGCGGCGTAAGGATTGGGGCGTGCGTCGAGACGTCTTCGCCTTGTCGAGCGCTTCCCGGGCCTCGGCGGTCCAAGAGAAGCGCTCGTGCTTCTTGAGCAGCCCCGTAGAGGGGCGGTGCCCTTCTCACCGAGCCTCGAGATGAAGCGGCTCGTGGCGGCAAGGCACCCCAACACCTTCTGCACCCCTTTGAGGTCCCGAATTGGACCCATTCGTTCGAGGGCGGCGACCTTTTCAGGGTTGGCCTCGATTCCCCGTCGGGAGACGATGTATCCTAGGAGCATGCCCCGCGGCACTCCAAAGACACATTTTTCGGGGTTGAGCTTGACCCCGTTGGCCCGCAGGCAGCTGAATGCGATGCCAAGATCGCCGACCAGTGTCGTCCGCCTTCCCCGGTTTTGACAACGATGTCGTCTACGTAAGCCTCGACCGTCCGCCCGATATGATCCCCAAAAACGTGCCGCATGCGCCGCCGGTACGTTGCGCCCGCGTTCTCGAGGCCAAAAGGCATCGTGACGTAACGTAACGTCCCGAACGGTGTGATGAACGAAGTCGCGAGCCGGTCGGACTCCTTCATTTTTATTTGATGATATCCCGAATAGGCATCAAGGAAACAGAGTAGTTCACACCCAAAGAAGTCGTGGAATCAATGATCTGATCTATGCGTGGTAAAGGAAAGGGAACTTTTGGACATGCTTTATTGAGACTGGTGTAGTCGATACACATCCTCCACTTCCCATTTTTCTTTTTTACAAGCACAGGATTGGCTAACCACGTAGGGTGGAACACTTCCTTGATGAATCCGGCCTCGAGGAGCTTCCGCAGCCTCCACTCCGATCGCCCGTCGCCGTTCCTCGTCGAAACGGCGTAGCCGCTGCTGAACAGCGCGAGCGTTAGGCAGATATCAAGGGAGTGCTCGGCGACCTCCCTCGGGATGCCTGGCATGTCCGAGGGGCTCCACGCGAAAACGTCGGCGTTGGCGCGGAGGAAGTCGACGAGCACCGCTTCCTATTTAGGATCGAGGGTCGAGCTGACCCTCAAAGCCTTGCCCTCGGGGGCCGATGGGTCGAGGGGGACCCCTTTGGCTTGCTCGGCGGCCTCGAACGTGCCGACGTGCTTGGTGGTGGAGCCGAGGTCGTCGTTGACCATCTTCTCCAAGCAGGGTTTACCGCCGCTTCGTCCGCCGCTAGTGCTTCCGCATGCTCCACGCACTCGACATCGCAGCCGAATGCATGCTCGATCGACGACCCGACGGTGATGACGCCGTTTGGACCCGCATCTTCATCTTCGTGTACGTGTAGTTGGGGACCGCCATGAACTTGGCATAGCATGGTCGCCCGAGGATGGCGTGGTAGGCCCCTTTGAATCCCACCACTTCGAATGTGAGGGTTTCCTTGCGGAAATTCTTGGGGGTCCCAAACCGACGGCGCATCGATCCGCCCGAGGGGTTGAACCTCGCTTTCGGCGCGATGCCGTGAAACGGCTTCGTGCCGGGCCGCGCCTGGTCCACCCCAATCCCCATCGGGCGCAACGTATGCGCGAAGAGGATATTGAGGCTACCGCCTCCGTCCATAAGGACCTTCGAAAACCGGCGTTCCCAATGATGGGATCGACCACCGTGGGGTACCGGCCCGGTTCGGGATGCGATTTGGGTGATCATCCCGGCTAAAGGTGATGGCATCCTTCGACCGCCTGAGAAAGGCCGGAGGTGCCCTCTCTCGCGGCGAGGACTTCGTGCCGCTCCTTCTTGCGCCGCCGGGTTGACATGTCAACCGGTAGGTCCCCCAAAGATGAGGAACACATTTTCGACAGGCGGGGAAACCACCCGCGTCGCCATCGCCCCCATCCTTCTTGGCCTCTCGCCTCCTTCGCGGCGGCACGGCCGTAGAATTTCTTGAGCATGTCGCACCGCTCAAGAGTATGATTCACGGGGGTCTTGTGGTAGGGGCATGGCTTCTTCATCATGTCATCGAACACCCCCGGCCTCGAGGAGCCGGCCGAGGGCCCCGTCGGGCCGGGTCACCGCCGAGGGCCTCGGCGTTGCCGCCGTTGCGCCCTCGCTCGCGCGCCGCGGCGCGGCTTCTTCCCCCTTCTTGCCCCGCTTGTCGTTGCGGCGCGGCTCCTTGGACCCGCCGCCCTCCGCGGGCGTGTCCTCGAGCGCTTGCCCTTCTTGCCGTCGAAGATCGCCCCCACGGCCTCCTCTCCGAGGCGAAGCCGGTGGCAATGTCGAACAGCCTCGTTCGAGTCCGTGGGCGGGCTACGCCCCGGCCCGCGCACAAGGTCCCGCACGTGGTGCCCTCGAGGAACGCGTGCACGATCTCTCGACCGTGCCACGCCGGGGGAGCTCGTGCGCCGCTTGGAGAAGCGCCGTATGAAGTCCCGCAGCCGACTCGCCCGGCTTCTCGCGTGCGGTGAGCGCGCATCCCAGTGAGTTCCCGGGCGCACGTATGTGCCCCGGAAGTTGCCCACGAAAGTGTGGACTAGATCGTCCCGCTTGTGGATCCGGGCCGGCGGGCAAATGCTCGAGCCATGTCCCGGCCGCATCGCCCCGCATGCAGGGGCAAGTTGCGGATGATTACTTCGTCGTTGGTGGCCCCGCCCACCGATGTGCTAGGCGGTAATCGTTGAGCCAAACACGAGGGTCCGTTTCCCCGTTGTACTTGATGATCGTCGAGGGTTGACGGAAGCGCTGGGGGAACGCCGCCGTGCGGATCTCCCGCCGAACACACGGGTGCCCGGGCTCGGTGTCGGGGAGCGATCCTCACCGCCGTCGTAGCGTCCTCCCCTTCGAGGGTGGTAGCCCCCCGGCCGCCGCGCGTCCGCCTTGCCGGTGCGCCGGCGTTGATGACGTTGCGGGCGTCGCCATCCGCCGCCCCGCGTGTGTCGAGGAGCCGTTCCTTGGCCGGCGTGCGTCCCCGGTCGCCAGGGTCGACCCGCATGCACCGAGGGTTCGCCCCCCGGTGCCGGATCATCACCCCCGCGCGTCCCCCCCGTTGGCGGATGCGTGAGGCCGAGCTTTCGGCTTGCCGGACGGCCGCTTGCTCAAGGAGGGTCCGCACCTCGCGGTGCATGTCTCGAGCCTCGGGGGTCGAGGGTGCCGGCATGGCGCGCGGCGCGCTGTTGCGGCGGCGATGAGCTTTTGGCTCGCCCGCGGCGGAGTATCCGCGTTGTCGACGTTGGGGACGGGGTTGAGGCGGTCGCGGACTTGCCGCCCAGCCTCCCGCGCGCGTTCGCCGCGCGCGAGGCCTCCCCCGCCATCGAGGCACGGAGTAGCCGCACGGTCCGCACTCCTCCGCCGCCTTGGCCTCGAGCTCGCGAGCTTGGGCCACCGCGCGTCGACGTCGGCCCCCGCATGTGCGCTTGGCCCCGCGGCCGGCGTGTAGCGGCTCCCCGGGGCGGCGTGACTTCCCCGTCTCCGGCGCCCGCCGCGCCGGCGGCGTTGGCCGGGTCGTTGGTGATGACGGCGCAACATTCCCGCGTGGGGTCGTAGCTCCCAGTGCTGGAGTCGTCGGAGCAGCCGAACCAGTAGTCCGTGGCGTCGAGGAAGCGCCTGAACGCGACTGGGTCCGGCACACCGGAGAAGTCCCACTCCGCGTATCCATGACGGTTGGCGGGCGGCATCGTGTCGACGGAGCCCAGGGACGACTCGTCCGCTGCTGAAGTGCCGGGATCCCTGGCGACGAAGACGTGCCGACCAGGCGGAACCCTGCGCATTGTCGTGTTGACGTTGGCGTTGTAGGCCGTAGCGGCGCCACGCAGCCCGATGGGGACGCGTGGTCCGGAGACCGCGCGCGGTCCCGCCGGGGCGGTGGCGGCCGCCGTGACGTTGGGCGCACCGCGCCGGGCGGCGCACGCCGCCCCGCCGCCGCCGGACCGCGCCCGGCGCGAACGTAGCCCGAGCGGCGGCGGCGTCGCGGCGTCGACGGACCCGCAGCATCCGTGCCTGCAGTGCCTCGCGCCGGGGGACGTGCGCGCGGCGGAGACCGCAGCGGACCCGGCCTCCCCGCCGCGCGCGTAGCTCCTCACGGTTGGTGAGGCGCATGAGATAGCCATTCCCCGTGGCCCGGAAGTTCAAGTCCCCGAAGCGGATCTCGAGCCCGGCCGGAAGGGGGTCCGAGCTACCCATGTTGTAGCGGGTGCTACGGTACTCGAAGGCGAATCACCATGAAGGGAGTCGGCCGAAATGACCTTAGGCGCTCGTGAGCCCCACGGTGGGCGCCAACCGTCGGTGCGGAATATGGTCCCGACACTAACCAAGAGATAACGCCTAAGTCTATCCCTCAATGGTCGATGCCAAGCAACAAATGACACAAGGTTTATCCCGGTTCCCGCCGAGGGGGCCGTACGTCCAGCAGCGTGGTGTGCTCGTGGCACTATATTGCTCGGCACCGGGGTGCTTGTAGTGGGGCAAGTACAAGCAAGGTGGGAGAAGAAGCGTGGCTTCCAAGTCCCCGGTGAGTGGCCGGAGATGTTATGGGAGAGTAAGAGAGTGAGTGCACAATGCGTTGTGTTCCTCTCGGGATCCGTCCCCCCGCGGCCGGGGGGCTCGCTTCCCCTTTTATAGGCCAAGGGGGCGGCGAGTTACATGCACGCCGCGCTACCTAGCTACGTGTAGGAGCACGCCGTGCTACGGCGTAGAGCGGGCGATCGTCCGAACGATCCACGCCGCGATCCGGCCATGATGGCCTACTTCGTTCCCGAACAAGGGGCGGTTCGAGGGTAGGAGGCGGCGACGGTGATGGCGTTCTCTCGGTAGGCTTCGAGGGAGGTGCCGATGATGTCCGCACGGGGTACGGGGAGCGGGAGCGGCGAACGGCGTTCCTTCCCAATGAGCTCGCGGTGGCGGAGTGGTTGCCGCAAGTGCTCGGCGTGCGCCGCGGAGTCGGGCGTGCGCCCGCATGCGTGGGCACGGCGGCCGCGCGCGCGCGCGTGGCCGGGATGGCCACCCACCGGCCTAGCGCCCCTTACCCAACCCGCAAGGTCACGGGAAAGTGGAATCGAGGGTGCGCCCCGCCCCCTTTCGAGGGTCGGGGCGCGTTAGCCGCAGCGGGCCGGCGTGCGCACGGTGTCACGGGACCGACACCGGCCGTACCGCACGTCCATCCCACGCGGGCGGGGATGGGCTCCTTCCCCGGGGAGTTGGTGCGGCGGCACCGGGCGTGAGCCCCGGCGCATGATGGCGCCGTCCCGCGGCGTCGTGGCGTTAAATGCCCAAGTACGGGGCCGGCGCACGCGTGTGGGGTGCCCGTGATCGTGGCGGGCCCCGCCGAGGGCGGAGCGGACCCTCGAGCGAGGCGGGACTCGCTCGAGGGGGAGCGCGCCCTCGAGCGGGGCGGGACCGCTCGAGGGAAGGGGCCGCCCCTCGAGCGGGGCGGCACCGTTCGAGGAGGGAGTTGCCCCTCGAACGGGGCGGAACCCGTTCGAGGAGGAGCATGCCCTCGGGCGAGTCGGAGCCTCGCTCGAGGGGTCTTCCTAGGCGGGCCGCCTTGGTGGGCCTCCGAAGTCCCCGCCGCATGGGCCGTATCCCGCATGGTTAGCTCCCCGCATGGTTAGGCTTAGCTTATGTTGATGCAAGAATTTAGGTAGGGGTTCCCCCATTGTTTGAGGGGACCCTAAGGGCGGTCCCCGACAGTGGTGATCTTGTGTATGTATCATTGTTATAGTTGAATTATCAAGTTGAATCTTTTCCTAGCGATCAAGTGTTTCCTCGAAGATTTCGTTTTTCGATCGGCTTTGCTTATTCCAATTCTATTCGCGCGATAGATTACATAGGGTGTTCTTGTAGCCGCGGTGGCTAGAGGTACACGCGGATCTTTCGAAAGAATCTCGACTTGTCTTTGGACTCGCCCCTAAGCTCCCCGCATGAATAGGGATACGTTGTGACAGAACGGGGGTCTCGAAAGGCGGATGTTTTCGGATTTGGACGGGAAACCACGATTTAAAGAGGCTTCTATTAAGATTCGATTTGCTACTTCTTCTCTTGCTTGGAACTTCAACAAAAGGCTTACCCCGATCCCTCTAGATCGGTTTATCTACCCAATATTACTTTGTTTTCTCCGGTCTTTAGTAGATTAGATTCGTTTTGTGTCTTTTACTTAGATGCATTAGGGTTTCTTTTATCGAAGATTGGAGTTACTTGGCTTTAATAGATTAAGTTTTGCGTCACACATTTGTTCCACGGATTCGATACCTTGGGTTCACCACTCGAGGGAAGAAGGGTCCCTTGACTACGACGGGAGACTTGTACGCTTGCGAGTCATAAACGAACTTTGATACAATTATTAACCGTCAACAAGCCCCTTTTTCTGGCGCCGTTGCCGGGGAACAAGTGATCAAGATTTGATTTTTTATTGCCTTTTTGTAATTTTCAGTTTTCCTTCTGTTTTTATTTTTGCATCTACTAAATTTTGATCATCCTCAAAATACATCTAATCTAGTTTGTCTAACTCTAGTTTTCTTTTTTATAGATTTGTTTTTACTTTCTAGTTTTTTTGCATACTTTGTTTATTGCTAACCCTAACAGGAGATGGACGGCTACCTCTCCAACAAACCCAATAATTTTGTGGATGATCCAGAAAAACTTTACAGGCTAAGGAGACGCGAAGCACATCAAGCTAAAAAGCTGGATTTTGTAGATTCGGAGTCGGAAGACAAAGGATCGCAGGAATCTCCGGAGAATTCACCACCTCAAAGTCCGCGGGAGAATCGACTTCCACCAATGGGTGACCAACCACCGCAAGAACGCAAGATTGGGGAGCTATGCACCCCAGACATCATCGACCTACCAATCTTGAACCTTGAGGAGATCGGAAGACCGTTCGAGATCAAGACCTCGACGATCCGCATGGTGCAACATTCACCCTTCACCGGCAAAGAGGATCCGAACCTTCACCTCCAAGCATTCATTCAACTATGTCAGACTTTCAACATGGATGGGGTGACTCAAGATCAAATGAGGGCAAGGCTTTTTCCGTTCTCACTACTCGGGAAGGCTTTGCAATGGTTCCACTCTCAACCGGCGGAGAAAGTGCAAAATTGGAACACGTTGATGAAGGCTTTCATGAAGGAATACTACTCACCGGGTAAAACTCAAAGTTTGCGTAATAAGATTGCCACCTTTGTTCAATATCCTACAGAAACTATCTCGGAGGCATTCGAGCGCTTCAACGAGTACACCGGCGGTTCCACATCACAAGTTCCCGAAAGAAGACCTCGTGCAAAAGTTCTATCAAGGACTCACCATGGCGTCAAGGACGATCATCGATGCATCGGCGGGAGGATCTATCATCGAGCTTACACCGACGGAAGCTTTCACGCTATTCAAGAAGGTCGCGGATAATGACACGTGGGCGTCGTCCGGCGCCTACATCCGGTTCAACCCACGGGAAACATCAAAGGAGTCTTGCAAGTGGAGAAGGAGAACATACTTGAAGGCAAGATCGACTCGCTCATGAGGAGGTTGGAGAAGATGGAGATGGAAAAGAAAGAGGCTCAAGACTTGAAGGCCGCCGAAGCAAGGTCCACATGTGAAGAATGGAGAGTATGGCCATGTCCGCAAAGATTGTCCGGAGGAAGCCAAAGTGCTCGACTACATGAGGAAGGGAGAATTGCCGAACTTCCGCTACGGGCAAGGTAGGCCTCAATTTAATGCAAGCTCATCTATTCCTAACGCGGTTCCGCTTCGTATACAATTGAAGGAGTTCATGGATGAGCAAGCTAAGATCAACAAGGACACCGTCACCAAGTTCAAGACCATAGACAAGGTGTTGGAGAACATCGATAGCAAAGTGACGGAGGTCGGAAGTTCCAATCATCAAGTGCTCAACATGATGAAGATGCTCGAGACGCAAGTGGGACAACTTGCGGGGCGCCTCACTAATGATGAAGGGAAGCTTCCGGGACAACCCAAATGTCCCGAATCGGCGAAGGCCATTCAAACACGTTCGGGGAAGGAGACCGAAGATCCGGAACGTTCCGCGGGAGCAAGGAAGCTTAAACCATCCACCGAGGTGGAAGGAGCTACTAAAGAGAAGGTTACGGGGATCGTCACCGAGGAACCCGAATTTGAGATGCCGGAGGATGACACGAGGATACCGCAACTCAAGCCACGCTACTTCCGAGGTAAACTTGACAACCACTTTGAGAAGTTTGTGGAAGTTGTGCGTAGACTTAGCATCAACATGCCATTACTAGATGCCCTACAAGTACCTACATATTCTCATTACTTTAAAGACATACTTGCAAATAAATATGAGATAGCAACACTCGGGGTAGATCATGTCAAGATGTCCGAGGAGTGTAGTGCAGCTATTGCTAATGGGTTAGAGAAGCAAAAAGACCCCGGGTGCCCCACAATTCCATGTTCAGTTGGTTCTTTCAACTTCGAGAAGGCGTTATGCGACCTTGGAGCTAGTGTAAGCGTCATGCCGAGGGATGTGTTCGAGAAGCTACGCCTACCAATGGAGCCTACGGGAATATGTTTGGAGTTGGGAGACAACTCCATTCGCTATCCCTTAGGCATTGCTGAAGATGTACCCGTGAAGATTGGACACCACTTCGTCCCCGTCGACTTCGTTGTGCTCGAGATGGGAGCGAGGGAGAAGCCGCCGCTCATCCTAGGGAGGCCGTTCCTCAAGACCGTGGGAGCTACTATTGATGTTGGCAAGGGGGAGATCATGTTCGATATCAACGGAGAAAGGAGTTCCTTCAAGTTCCGTCCAAGGATTGAGGCATGCAACATGATTGGAGTAAAGGGAGAACCAAAACAAACGGAGGGGCTGAAAAAGAAGAAGGAGCCGAAAAAAATGAATGTAACGAAAATCAAAGTAGGTGTTGCATCCGTCAAGACAAAGGAAGAGAAGCCGCCTGTGAGGACCAAAAAAATGACTAAGCCAACTAAGCCGGAAGACAAGCCCGCGCCCAAGATGGTGCGGAAGTGGGTACCCAAGATTGCAACGCCCGCAAAGAGCGTTGATCCGGAGTAATCAAGTGAAGAAGTCTAGCTATAGACTATAAACGAAGCGCTAGGCGGGAGGCAACCCGTTTCGTCGAGTCAAGAATAAGCTACCGGGAGGACAACCCGATTCCAGGTTTTTCGAGTATTTTTAATAATTTAGTTTTTGAGTTTTATTACGCAAATACATTAGACTTAGAAGTGGTTGAACAATATTAGAGACATAATTCTTGATTGAATGTTTGCTTTATCATAAACCCTTTGCATGAACCCTCCTATGTGCTTGTTTGTTCTTTTCTTTTCGAGAAACCTCAACCAAATAATTTCAGAACCTAACTCAACCTTTCACCCTCATTATGGTGCTGAGGTTGACTTATTTTTCATGCTAAAACCACACGAGTAGAGCCACGATTTATATTTAAGTGTTAAAAAAATTCAGCACGTGGTAGGACTCGCGTGAACCTAGAAATCAAAACTTTTGGTTGGTTTTAAAAATCTTTATCCTTGGTTTCTCTAGGATTAGAATTTTTCTAAGCCTATTCTAATTTTATTTTATTCAAAATCTTTCTTATTTAGCAAAAATTAGAACCTAAACCTATGCCCCCATGATCAAGCCGGGAAAATGTTTGCTCTCAACCGATGAAGGCAAACTATACCGGTGAGACCAAAATCGACGTAGTCGAAAAATATTTTCAACTTACATTTGTTTTTAATGGTTTAAAAACTTCTCTAAAATTATGTTTGAGCTCTTGCATGGCTCTGAAAAATATTTTAAATTTCGAATTAGAGGAGTGCTTAACCTTAAACACACCTAAATGGAGGCAATCTAGTTTGAATTAATCATGCATGCACCATTGGATTCCCTTTTATCAACTTTCACCAATTCCACATGCAAAGGACAAGCATGGTGGGCAGCAAGCATCAACTTTGCAGGAATTTCATGGTGGCATGTGAAGCAAGTGGAGCTAGGGAGCATGGACATGACCCAAAGCATGGAGCATCAAGTGGAAGGACCAATAATGCAAGAAAAGGAGTGGACGAGAGCGTTTGGGCGGTGCAACTCGTGGAGCACGCGGGCAGGAAAGTTGCAGAGGCGAAATGATCGTGCTGGAAGAAAGACGCGGCGGGGAGGAGCCAGAAGACCCCCGGCCGGCCGGCCCAGGCCGGCCGGCCTCACCTACTTAAGGAGCCCCCCGGCTCCCGTTTTCTGCAGGCAAGCTTCCCTCTCCTTCCCTTGTTTGTGTGTTCAAGTTTGTGTGCTCAGAACCTCCGTAGACATAGCCAACCTTCCCAAGCTTGATAGCTCAAGAAAAAATCCACATCCTTAATCCACTCAAAGTCCACATCCGAAGCAAAGAGTTTAAGTGCCTAGTTACCGGTTGCAACCCGGAGTTTTAGTTGAAGAAAAGAGTGCAGCAACCATGTAGAAGAAGACCACAAGTCTCTTCTCCAAGAAGAAGAGTTCGTCGTCGTCCAAGCCGTCATCAACCACGTCTTCGAGGAGGCACTCGGTTTCCGAGTCTCCCCGGAGCATGGAGACGGATACGGCACCACCAACGAGGAACGATGCCCTCCTCCTTGGTAGTATGAGGGCTGCAAGAAGCACTTCCATGAGGTTCACCGAACCTCGTGGGCACACGGAGGAGCAGCCCGCGCCACCACGACGATCGACTCGCTCCACCGCGCCACCTCCTTACACCCCGACATACTCTTCGTACGGCTTCATCATCTTGTCGGCGGAGGAGGAGGAGAGGCTCACTAATCTTGAGAAGAGGCTTGTGCCCAACGTCGAGTTCGACGACCAAGCACTCTACACCTTGGGTTTTGGCACCGACATATACTATATGTTGGGGCACGTTGGATGGGTGCAGTTCTCCAACGGAGTATCGGTGGACACCCATTTGGGGTTCGCCTTGGAAATTTTGATGACTATTGCACCCATCGTTGATGATGATGGGGTGCAAAGCTTGTCATTCCGTTTGGAGGGAGCCCAACAAGTGGTTCCCTACGAGCACGTGAGGGAGCTGCTTGGATTCCACAAGGGAGCTCCGGAGAAAGTTGACGTGCCACCCGCATGTTGGCGGGATTTTGGAATATGATCTCCGAAGAAGCCCATCAACAACGCAATTGCATCCGCAACCCCATTATCCGGATATTTCACTCTTGGATGTGCAAGAGGGTATTGGGGAGGATGAAGGAGACAAAGGTGACCGACACGGAGTTGAATTGGCTATACTCGGCTTTAATCGCCAGGCAGCCAATAGACCCCTCTTACCTCATGATCAACCGTTGGTGTTGTGAAGCAACATCGGGGGCGGGTAATATTGGTTCGGGGTGTTACCTCTCCATGTTGGTCTTTTCCTTGCGGCCGGGGATCGCGAGAAACCCCGACCACCTTTTGCGTGGTACCTCTCTCGGTATTGAGTATTTGCGGCAAGGCAAATACATTAGTGGAGATGAGAGAGGAGGTTATCGGTTGGCCATAGTGAACTTACCCCTTCCGAATGAGAGGCTTAGGCTTTTCACCGAAGGGAGGGAAGATTGGTTGGAAGAGGGACTCCTTGTCCCTGCTAGGAAGAACAAAAGAGGAAGAATCGTAGAGGAGGGAACATCCTCCGCACAAGCGAGTGGAGCACAACCCAATGTGCAACCATTCGGCGGGATCCCTCCTCCGCCAAGTTATTACGGAGGGCCACAAGAGCAAGCATGGGGGGGGTGGTGCACCGGTACCCCCACAAAATTATGTTGTGCCCAACGCTAACTTCGCGGAGTCCTACGCTCATCATCCCCAACCACAACAAAGCATGGCCATAATTGGAGGGTATGCTGCAAGAAATGCTCAAAACATCGCAGCCATCCAATCTAACGCAGCTCAACTTGGTGAAGGAAATGCAAATATTGCCTTCGAGCTCGGACGCCTTCACCTCGTGGAGCCAAATCAATTCGCCGGAGGGAATGTCCAATCATATTATGAGCAAGGGTATTATTATCAAGATCATCAACATCAACCACCGGCGGAGGACTAGAAGATTTAGGAACTTCTTTTCTTTTTCTCTCGTAATTTTCAGCTTTTGCTTATGTGTGTTTGCGTAGTATTTTCTGTTTTTTATTTAAATTTCAGCAAGCATGTTTGTTTATTTTCAGTATGTATTTCAACTTGATGTCATCATTAATAAAGACACCACCTTGATTATATCATTGGAAAAGTTACAAAATTCGTGCCATGATGATATATGATTATAATTGCAGCTTTGTTTATCTTTGTAATTGATTTATGCATGTTTAAGCTAGTGCTCTCTTAAAAATACAAATCTGAATTTATTTAAATGCTAGCTTAATTTTCAGCGGAGGTTATGATTAAAATAAAGACCCATAGTGTTTTATGTGCTCTCAAGTTATGAATAGATTAAAGATGTCTTTTATGCTCAAAAATATCGCTAACCTTGTCACAAATATCACTTGTGTGTTGCTCAACCTATCCAAAGCCTTATATATATATTTGAGTGCATAAACCTTAGTGTACAAGATTTATTTTTGAGTGAGTTATTGCAGGCCATGATTTCTCTGGCCCGAGACTAAGAAGCTGGTCATTCCATTTTTGCGTATCTATCTTTTTGCTAGCCTTTTTATCCGTGCATTGTGTATCCCCGCATCGGAGATCTCACAAACTTCGCCGGATATCCACCCTTAAACCAAATATCATTTTTTGTGATTACCTCCTTGACCACAACCTATCGTTGAGAATGGATCATCAATTCAAGGAAGATCGCAAGAAGGTGCCAACATTGAAGATTTCAAGTATCTCTCCAAGGAAGAATATTTCCGGTACCTACCTTATTTTTCGCCTCTCTGCTCGAGGACGAGCAACGTCTAAGCATGGGGGAGGAGGTAGGTACGGTGCAGTTTTAGAGTTCAAAAAGGGAGTATTTTTAAAAGAATATATATATATAATGAAATAATGATGAAAGAAAAAATTCGGCGATATACGTGACTTTCAAGGTGCAGAAAGAAAAAAAAATTTATATAATGAAAGAAAGAAAGAAAGAAAGAAAGAAAAGAATGAGAAATATGAGAAAGAGAAAAAAAATATATATGTGCGTAAAGTGAACTCCCCGGTTCTCTAAGAGTGCATTCAAGGCTTCAAGTTAAAAAGATCCATTCTCATTTTCCAACCATGTGCAATCCGATAACGAGGACTTCCTTTGTGCCTCGGGATCACTCTTTGCCATTTGCACATGTCCACTCATCTAAAAGTGTGTGTATTTTTCTCTTTCCCCTCCTTGATTTAACATTATTTTCCAATGAACTTTTTGACGAGTCTCGGTAAGACCATGAGAAGCTTGTCTTGTTTTGACAACACCTCATTTATAAAATCTTGTTAGGACTAAACTTTCCCAAAGCTCCATATAAAGCCTACCACATATATATGAGAGGGAAAGGAGTAGAATATATAGGCTTGAGAGACAAGTGAGATGAGAGTTCATGAGCAATATACAAGATGATTTAAATTTGTGAACTTGGTTTAGCTTTTCTTTATCTCGTTCTTTATTTCAAAAATTCTGAGATCTATTTAAACTTTGTGAGCATGTTAATACTTGTGGGATAAGCTTAATAAGGATCTACCCTCCGTAGAGGTGAAGGCTAGTACATTATGGAACTTCAATGAATTAAAATTTTGAGAGCACTATGTTTTCTCATGTGTGATCAAATGCAAGGTTTAAACATTGTTTGGCAATGATGATATCCATCGAAGGCTTACTCGAGGACGAGCAAGGTTTAAGCATGGGGGAGATGTTGACGGTGAAAATCCGTCAACCTAGCCATGAGTTTACCTTCGGTGTTGGCATGACTTTTGTATCTTATTCATTGGTACTAACCCCCGTGGTATAACAAGTTCACGTGTGCATGTCGGTTTTGGAGTTTAATGTTTTTGCAGGGTTTTAGTGTTGAATGCAAGACTTTCGGGATAAGTTCATCAAGCACCTCATGACAAGACCTTGAAGCCCCGTACAAGTCATGCAATGAAGCAAACTTAACTTCAAGAAGCCGGGGACTTGATCCGAGAAGACGACAGCCTCCAGGGACCTGACCAGAAAAGTGCTGAATCTTGCAAGACAAGGAGTTGAGTCCAATTCGGAGAGAAACCGACGACATGGACCTACATGCGTAAGGGGGAAACATCCGAGAAGCAAGGGAACCGACGGGGGTGAAGGAGCCCTCGGGCTGGGCCTAAATGGGCCCAGGCCGGCCGGCCCAGTCCGGTCGGCCCAGGCCCATTTAGGGCCCAAACACCCTCTCCTTTGCCCTAGCCGCCAATCGGGCTATTTATAGTCCCCTGACCGAGAGCCTCGGGGAGGAGATTTCGTCATCGGCCGCCGAGGAGCAGAGAAGAGAGGGACACCATCTCGGAGAGGAGAGGGTCGAGCTAGTTGACTAGGGTTCCCCTAGCCGACGTGGAAACCTTGCACGGAAGACCACGTCGGAGTTCCCGGAGCTAGAAGCAAGATCAAGGAAGGATCCCGGTGGTGATCTTGTGTATGTATCATTGTTATAGTTGAATTATCAAGTTGAATCTTTTCCTAGCGATCAAGTGTTTCCTCGAAGATTTCGTTTTTCGATCGGCTTTGCTTATTCCAATTCTATTCGCGTGATAGATTACATAGGGTGTTCTTGTAGCCGCGGTGGCTAGAGGTACACGCCGGATCTTCCGAAAGAATCTCGACTTGTCTTTGGACTCGCCCCTAAGCTCCCCGCATGAATAGGGATACGTTGTGACAGAACGGGGGTCTCGAAAGGCGGATGTTTTCGGATTTGGACGGGAAACCACGATTTAAAGAGGCTTCTATTAAGATTCGATTTGCTACTTCTTCTCTTGCTTGGAACTTCAACAAAAGGCTTACCCCGATCCCTCTAGATCGGTTTATCTACCCAATCTTACTTTGTTTTCTCCGGTCTTTAGTAGATTAGATTCGTTTTGTGTCTTTTACTTAGATGCATTAGGGTTTCTTTTATCGAAGATTGGAGTTACTTGGCTTTAATAGATTAAGTTTTGCGTCACATTTGTTCCACGGATTCGATACCTTGGGTTCACCACTCGAGGGAAGAAGGGTCCCTTGACTACGACGGGAGACTTGTACGCTTGCGAGTCATAAACGAACTTTGATACAATTATTAACCGTCAACACGAGCCGCGCGACGTGCGGAGGCATCCGGACGCGCGGCGTGGGTGAAGTAGTCGACGACGAACCACGCGACGTGCCGAGGCACTCGGACGCGTGGCGTAGGCGAAGTAGTCGACGACGAGCCTACGCGAGGTGAAGTAGTCGACGACGAGCCACTTGATGAGCCGCGCGAGGTGTCGAGGCACCCGGACACGCGGTGTAGGCGCAGTAGTCGACGACGAGCCTGCGCAAGGCAAAGTTGTCAACGACGGGCCGCGCGACGTGTGGAGGCATCCAGACGCGCGGCGTAGTCGAAGTAGTCGACGATGAGCGGTGCGAGGCGAAGTAGTCGACGATGAGCCGTGCGAGGCGAAGTAGTCGACGACGAGCCGCGCGACATGCGGAGGCATCCGGACGCACGGTGTGGGCGAAATAGTCGACGACGAGCCACGCGATGAGCCACGCGACGTGCCGAGGCACCCGGACGCGCGGTGTAGGAGAAGTAGTCGACGATGACCTACGCGAGGCGAAGTAGTCGACGACGAGCCACTTGACGAGTCGCGCGAGGTGTTGAGGCACCTGGACGCGTGGCATAGGCGCAGTAGTCGACGATGAGCCTGCGCAAGGCGAAGTAGTCGACGATGAGCTGCGCGACGTGCGGAGTCATTCGGACGCGCGACGTAGGCGAAGTAGTCGATGATGAGTGGCGCGAGGCAAAGTAGTCGACGACGAGCCGCGCGACGAGCCGCGCGAGGTGCCGAGGCACCCGAACGCGCGGCGTAGGCGCGGTAGTCGACGACGAGCCGCGCGACGTGCCGCGCGAGGTGCCAAGGCACCCGGACGCGTGGCGTGGGCGCAATAGTCGACGACGAGCCGCGTGACATGCCGAGGCATCTGGATGCGTGGCGTGGGCAAAATAGTCGACGACGAACCGCGCGAACGCGCGACGTAGGTGAAGTAGTCGACGACGAGCTTCGCGATGTGCCGAGGCACCCAAACGCGCGGCGCAGTCGAAGTAGTTGACGATGAGCCTGCGCGAGACGAAGTAGTCGTCGACGAGGCACACGACGAGCCGCGCGAGGTGTCGAGGCACCCGGACGTGCGGCGTAGGTGAAGTAGTTGACGACGAGCTGCGCGACGTGCTGAGGCACCCAGACACGCGGCGTAGTCGAAGTAGTCGACGAGGAGCCTGCGCGAGGCGAAGTAGTCGTCGGCGAGGCACGTGACGAGCCACGCGAGGTGTCGAGGCAGGTTGACGGTGAATTTCCCTCAACCTAGAGTACTTGTTATACATTGGTTTCGATTATTATTTGCAACTAACCCGCCACTAGGCATACTAATGATGTAACAAGTTCACACTTGCATGTCGATTTTGGAGTTTGTTGTTTACGCAGGAAATTAACGTTAAAGGAGAGACTTTCGGGATAAGTTCATCAAGCACTTCAAGAGAAGATCATGAAGCCCGTCACAAGTCAAGACACGAAGTGAACAGGACTCCAAACAACCCAAGTACCAAAGCATCAACATGCAAAACTCCGGGGACTTGGATGCTTACCAACGAGATCAACTCAGCCCGAGAGATATTCTCGCAGCTCAGGACAACATGATCTTTCGGTACAGATTCGGAGACTTAAACGGTCTTTAATGGAAAAAGTTTGACTACCAAAGTTGTGGGCCTCGACGATACCTTCGATTTGGACATGTGGAAGGCCCAATTCGGATAAGGGAGCTAGGAGATATAGCCCCCGAAATCTCTGTTGTGCAGTCAGTCCGAAATCAGAATAGATTATCTTCCAAGGCCGATTTGGAGATCTTATCTTCGTTTTTAAGGAAAGAAATGAATACCAAAGTTGAAGATATTTTGTGGCACACAACCTGGACACCAAATTTGCATTATTTGGAGTCCGGGCGTGGGAGATATGGCGCTGGCAAGGAAGGACTGTGAATCAGGAAAATCTGGCTGATTTTATGGAAACCAAGTTTGCTTCTCTCCCAAGGAGGATCTCGTGCAAGGCAAGGTGGAGCACGCCCAAAGGCACCCCAAGGACATAAATACAACCCCCTAGGCGCCCCAAGATGGTTACCCATCGAACAAATCATTCTATTAACATCCATTCATCGGAGAGCCACCGCAAGATGAGGGAGAGAGTTAGATGAGCTCGTCGCAAGAATCAACACCGGCGGAGGGAAGGAAGCAAGAGGAGGACTCCAAGCCGCTGGCCTAGGGGTGTTCCAAAGCTTCATCACCGCCATCTTCATCGACGACGTTCTCCAGAGTCTCCATCACCCCTATGTGCTTCAATCCGTGTAAGATGATGGGGTAATGTCTCCGTTCATCCCTAGGGTTAGATGGATGCTTGCTATGTGATCGCTACTTGATTCGTGGTTTCAATCTATTGCTTTCATGTTGATGATGCTTTGATGATTAAGGTTAGCTACCGTGTTTTTCAGGCGTATGATATCCGCTACCCCCATAGATTCCATCAACATAACGTGTCCATCATAGGTCTAGTCACGATTACCTTCTCGTAGTGACAGTACGAGGGGAGGGAAATGGCGAAACCGTGGTCACAACCCCCGGTAGATTGGTTTACCACTCTCGTGTAGTAGATGCATATCCATGTTATCCTAGATCCTAGGGAGGGAACGCTTATCTTTCTTAAGCACTCTCTTGTGTCCACCCTTTACCATCTAGTTTAACCCTAGATTTGTTTGATCAACTTAGATTAACTTAGGTTAGATTCTCTTTACCTTTAGATTAATACTCTCTTTCAAAGGTTTTCCATTCAACTAGATTAGTACTTGGTTAAGCACTAGCAATCCCCTTGCTCCGCGGATTGACAAGAACCTACGGAATCCCCGTGGTGAAAAAGGTGTAGGTCCGTACGCTTGCGGATTGTAGGTGGATACGAGTTTTATCCGTCAACAAGCCCCTTTTTCTGGCGCCGTTGCGGGGGAGCAAGCCAGTTTGCTACGTTTAATCTAGTATTAATTTTGTTGATTACTAACATCTAACCCTTCTTTTCTAGAAAAAAATCTTTTTTTGTTTTTTTTCTTTCAACTTTTCTTGTGCCTAGATGGATTTGTTCACCTCACCATTGGAAGACGAAGAGATGTCGCTAAGGGAGCTAGCAATGCCGTCAATGGAGGACATTGAGATACAAAAATCAGATTTGATGTTTTCTACAACCCACTACGAAGTGAAGCCTGGAATCATCAAGTTAGTGGCAACAAAACCATTTAGAGGATTGGAGGATGACAACCCATATAGACACATTAAGGAATTCATGATGATATGCAACACGGTGCAACAAAAGGAGTTCCAGCCGCTTGGTTCAAGTGGAATCTTTTTCCATTCTCCCTCGAAGATGAAGCGCGAAGATGGTACACACTTGCGTCCGTTGAAGCAAAAGGAAATTGAGATGAGCTAGTGAAGAAGTTTCTTTTGAAGTTCTTTCCCATAAGCAAGGTCCAAGACTTAAGGAGGCAAGTGCTCACTTTCAAGCAAGGAGAGGATGAAGAAATGGATGAAGCATGGGGCCGTTTTAATGAACTACTTGAGCGAGGCCCGAACTTGGGATTTTCCGGTGACTTGATGTTGCATACCTTTTATTTTTCACTAACCCCTAACTCGTCTCGTTTTGTAAGCATGTGTGCAGGAGGTGATATAATGGATAAAACAATTAGTGAAGCCGCACAAATCTTACAAAGGATAAGCAATGGACAAAGAATGCAACGGGATTGGTAGAGACGTTGTCGAGAGGAGCAAAATGACAAAAGCAAGCCCAAGGTGCTTGCTGAAATTTCTGAAAAAGATGAACCGGAAGGTCAAGGAAGATGAACTGACCATACAAGATATTGAAGATCCACTTCCCAAGGTAAGAGAAGTCATTTCGGATGTTAAAAATGTTGAAACTAGCATGAATGTAGGCCAAAGTATGTGGAATGCTAGACCATTGGCGGAGTTCAAGCAATCCGGTTGGGTTCAAGTTGATTTCGCCCCACTAATCAACTACCGAAGGAAGGAGGAACGCCGACACGTTGCCAAATTAGTTGAAGATATTTTTGATCAAGAGATGAGTGGAGAGTCGATCCAAAAGATATTTGAAGAAGAAAGAGAAGAAGATGATGAAGGATGGATCGATCAATTTGACAACTCAAAGATTTGCAATAAATGAAGAGAAGAGTACAACCGTGATGAGCCTAGTGACTCAAAGGATAAATGGGAGGAGATAGGACTCAAGCTAGAAGATGAATGGGAAGGGGTTGACATAGATCAAGTACTCCAAGAAGGTCCCTCCCCACAAGGTGATAGCTTGTGTGCTATTGAAGCATACACACTAGCAAATCAAGACATGGAAGTACTCAAGGATGATGGAAAGAGTGAATCAACAATGAGCAATCTTGACGACATGTGGTACATGTAAGATAAAGAAAGTAACATACAAGACTTTGAAGACAAAGACTGGGATGACAATGAAGACTTCAAAGAAGAGACAAATACAAATGTAGTTGATGGATTACACGTTCCACATGATGAGATGGAGGGGGTGCAAAAAGGTAATAAAGAGACACCTTCACTCGTTGAGATTGATTCGCCTTCAACACCGCTAGATGAATCAAATGTCACTCTTGTTGAAAAGGCTCTAAGGCCAAGGTACGCGCTGAAATCTCAAGATATTATCGGTATTGATGTTGATAAATTTAAATACTCATGCTAACCAATAGTATGAATGATAGTTTAATGTCTATGCCTTGTTCCAATAGTGATCATGTTGATAGGCTAGATTTTCTTGAGAATGAAAAAGAGGAAACATTTATGTTTGATCCAATTAATCTCACACCTAAAGAACCTTTGCCTAATGATGAGCTAAGTGCTATGCATGAAACATATGCTTCTTTTATTTACACCTTGACTTGTTGCTACAATTCACATGTGGTGTTAATTATGGACGCGTATGCTTACAATAAGTTTTGTAAATCTCGATCATGCTTTGCGCTTGGTCAAGCTAATGACCTTAAAGAAGAACATGTCGGGAGAAGGATCGATTTTCACTAACCATGTAGACAAGGCTTGGATAATGAAAAGAGAAGTCATGCTTAAAGAGTTGCAAGATAAATCATCAACCTCTCCAAATCCCGCAATGGATGCTGCAGTCTTTATAAATTTGAGAGCTTGTTCAGAGGTGTACAAATGGAGAAAATGAGATATAAAGAAGCTCCATCAAGTTACCATTCCAACGCATCAAGAACCAACAAGTTTGAAGACCCGTGCAAGGAGTTATGGAGAAAACATTGAGCGTTGCGCGTTCTGAAATTTCAGGACAGATTTCATCGCTGAAGTAAAACGGACATAACTCTCTTGTTCGGAGTCCGATTTGGGCAAATGAAGACTCGTTGGAAAGGAATTTTTGTGCACTGTGCAATAGAGTAGAGCTTGAGTATACTTTCTGTTCTGGACATTAAAAAAATTCATGGAGTGAAGGCAGCACCAAAGGATGATAAATAAGGAGATAACGATGAAACAAAAGGATGCTTTGGGCAAGTCTTCTATAAGTGATCAAGCACAACATGGGAAGTAAATTAAAGCTGCATTGGTACCTTTTATTCTTGCATGAAGGGCCATGGCGATGCGACAAAAAGAAGGTATGTGAGAAAGTTGAGCTTTATGACTTTAAATGAAGCGCTTTTCGGGAGGCAACCCGTTTCTTTATATTTTTACTAGTTTCTTAGAGAAAATAAAAGAATGGCACTATCTTATGATGATCAACTTGTGGTTATTAATCTAAGTTCAGTTTTCCTTTTTAGAACCACCATCATGTTCATGATCATATTTATTTGCATGCATTGCATTTTGTTATCAATGTGATGTTTCTTTGTGTATACATGTTTTGCACATAGTTGGCTTGGTTGTTTTATATACTTAATGATGTATGCTTCTTTTTCCATGTTAATACTTCATAAGGCATTATGAGCATTTTCCTTTTGTGATCTTGTGTAAACATGGTGTTTAAACAAGATTGCGGACCATCATCGTTAAGTTCGATAAACCTAGCTAGCTTTTCATATGTTTTCATGTTGCTTTGGTTAGTTTATAAGCTTTACAATGCGCTTAATTTGTCTTATGCTATAAGAGTTACTGATTTAGGGATAGACATGGTGTTTTAACCCTAGATTTATTAACCTTTGTGGCTATGGAGAAATTCGGCAACCTAGTTGTAAACATGGTGTTTAGAACTAGGTGAAAACATTGCTGTTGTTTATATGCTTTCCTATCATGTGCATACACACCTTGCACCACGTACACTCATTAGGTTTTTATTCCTCATTAGACTAATTAAGCCACAAGTTAAGAATCTTCGGAGACATTGTTGGATTATTGGCAATTCTATCTACTCCCAACCGTCACCTTGGGGGTAGAATGTGCATTTAAAACGTCTTACAAGCAAGATAAAGACTCTCACTACAAGAAAATTGAAGGATGACTAAAAATGCTTTGTCTTCTCCTTCCATGACTAGAAAAATTCTAAGCATGGGGGAGACCCTGAATCTTCAACACGGAAGTGCAACATGACGCTCTAGAAGATAGAATGATCAAGATCATCAACGTCTCCGGATCAATGCGCAAGAAGCCACCGATCTCATCAAAATTCTGCATGGTCTCGAATGAAAAACACTGGATATTTTGGATATTTAGAAGCCCCATGAAGTTACTATTCCAACAAATCAAGAATCAAAGCAATCGGAGGTTCCTACAAGCGGTTATGCCCGAATCACCGAGTGCAACACGTCCTGAAATCAGTTTTGTACAGCACACAACGCTGAAGTAAAACGGACATAGCTCCTTTATTTGAACTCCGTTTTCGATGAATGACCACACGTTGGAAAGGTAATTTCATAAACTTTTCAATAGAGCTATATTTAGATATATGTTCTGTTCTGGACAGAGGGGGGAATCCATGAAAAAGAGACAGCAAGGAGATGATGAGAACAAGAAAGAGGAGATGGTGATGACAACATTGAAGGGAAGGGCGACCAATGACTCCATTAAGCATACAAGATCAAATTCAGAAGTTTAGGAGCATTGATAAATCAAGACAAAAGAAAAAGCCACATAGATACATGGAGATGTCGGAAGAAGGCAACGAAGAATTACAAAGGATGGTAACATCTCCATGGACCTTCTCTTTTCCAAACAAAAATGCTTGTAAGTATGCCTTCAACCTCAACTAGGTGCAACCTTTTGTTTTTCTTTTCCAACAATAACATGGCTACTAGGAGGACAACCTAGGTATTTTTACTTTCAATAGATAGGCATGACCATGTGTTCACCTCGATGTTTTATATTGCCTATGCTTACGGAAAGATGATGAAAGTTGCCGCTTTGTTTTACCTACATGAAGTTATACATGTCTTGGCTAATTGCTCTCTATAATATGATCTGAAATTAATGTAAATGCAGGCTCTTTTATTTGTGGAGGTGAAATGACTATGCTCTAGACCCACATACATATCTTTGCTCTTTGATTTAAGTTTATGGATAGCCGGATAACTTGTTGTTTTTATGAAAACTTAACTTTTACGCTATCTACATATTTGTGATGCTCTTGCAAAGTTCTACCTACCAAAGCCATATACATATATGTAACACAACCCGTAGATTGCAACCATATGTTTTGATGAGTTGGATTAGGATTGATTTCTATGGTTCGAGACTAAGAAGCTGGTCATTCCTTTCTGTAACTTTTTCATGCTAGCCTTTTTGTCCATGCATTGTGGGTTTTCACATCGAAAATTTCACAAACTTCGCTGGGCATCCACCCTAAACCAAAAACATCTTTTTGTGATCACCTCCTTGACCACAACCCAATTTGAGTATGGAGTAAAATTCGCGATGGAGATTCAAATATTCCGCAAGATTATGGAATTTATACTTAATTTAGCAGTCATTTCCCCTCTCTTTTATGCTCGAGGATGAGCATCATTCAAGCATGGGGGAGGAGTCATTCTCTGACACAAATGCTATGTAAGTATTATGTTGCAAAAAGTTTTGAGGAGCAAAAGAAAAAAAAGAAAAAAAAGAAGAAAAAAATGAAAAAAAATATGATGAGAAGAAAAGAAAAGTAAGAAAAAAAGAAAGAGAAAAAAATGAGAAGGAAATAAAATAAAATTAAGAAAAACAATAAAGATGCTCCTCGGTTCTTTTTGCTTCATAAGTTCTCAAGTGCCTTGATGACAAATCCGTACTCCAATCTTCCAACCATGTGCAATCCGATAACGAGGACTTCACTCGTGCCTCAGGATCATCTATTTGCCACTTGCACATGTCCACTATCTAAATGTGTGTGTTTCATCCATCTCTTTCCAACATTTATTTTCCATGGCCTTTTTGACGAGTCTCGGTAATTCCAATAGACCTCTCTCTTAATTTGACAATATTTCGGATATATGTTTTGCTGGGATTGTTTTTAACCTTCCAAGCTCCACATAAGCCTTCCACTATCACATATGAGTAGAGTAGGTTAAAAATAATCTAGTATAGGCTTGAGTGACTTGATGAGATGAGTGTTTCCATGAGCTTTTGCAAGAGATTTTCACTTATGTTGGATATGCATCTTTTTGAAAATTCTTCCATGTAGCAAGGTAATGGTTTGAAGTTTGCTTAAGTTTGAGAGCATCGTGTTTATTAAATGTGGCTTGTTTTATATTGTTAGTCTATCTTCCATAATGAAAAAGAAGTCGGTCACAACTTGAACTTTAAAAATAAATTTTGAAGAGAGAGCAATTTGTCTCGTCATGAATGACTAAGTGCAGGGACAACATTGGAAGGCAACACTGTTTTCCCTTTTAAGCAAGGATTACTTACTCGAGGACGAGCAAGGTTTAAGCATGGGGGAGATGTTGACAGTGAATTTCCGTCAACCTAGAGTACTTGTTATACATTGGTTTCGATTATGATTTGCAACTAACCCGCCACTAGGCATACTAATGATGTAGCAAGTTCACACTTGCATGTCGATTTTGGAGTTTGTTGTTTACGCAGGAAATTAACGTTAAAGGAGAGACTTTCGGGATAAGTTCATCAAGCACTTCAAGAGAAGATCATGAAGCCCGTCACAAGTCAAGACACGAAGTGAACAGGACTCCAAACAACCCAAGTACCGAAGCATCAACACGCAAAACTCCGGGGACTTGGATGTTTACCAACGAGATCAACTCAGCCCGAGAGATATTCTCGCAGCTCAGGACAACATGATCTTTCAGTACAGATTCGGAGACTTAAACGGTCTTTAATGGAAAAAGTTTGACTACCAAAGTTGTGGGCCTCAACGATACCTTCGTTTTGGACATGTGGAAGGCCCAATTCGAATAAGGGAGCTAGGAGATATAGCCCCCGAAATCTCTGCTGTGTAGTCAGTCCGAAATTAGAATAGATTATCTTCCAAGGCCGATTTGGAGATCTTATCTTCGTTTTTAAGGAAAGAAATGAATACCAAAGTTGAAGATATTTTGTGGCACACAACCTGGACACCAAATTTGCATTATTTGGAGTCCGGACGTGGGGGATATGACGCTGGCAAGGAAGGACTGTGAATCAGGAAAATCTGGCTGATTTTATGGAAACCAAGTTTGCTTCTCTCCCAAGGAGGATCTCGTGCAAGGCAAGGTGGAGCACGCCCAAAGGCACCCCAAGGACATAAATACAACCGCCTAGGCGCCCCAAGATGGTTACCCATCGAACAAATCATTCTATTGACATACATTCATCGGAGAGCCGCCACAAGATGAGGGAGAGAGTTAGATGAGCTCGTCGCAAGAATCAACACCGGCGGAGGGAAGGAAGCAAGAGGAGGACTCCAAGCCACTGGCCTAGGGGTGTTCCAAAGCTTCATCACCGCCATCTTCATCGACGACGTTATCCAGAGTCTCCATCACCCCTATGTGCTTCAATCCGTGTAAGATGATGGGGTAATGTCTCCGTTCATCCCTAGGGTTAGATGGATGCATGCTATGTGATCGCTACTTGATTCGTGGTTTCAATCTATTGCTTTCATGTTGATGATGCTTTGATGATTAAGGTTAGCTACCGTGTTTTTCGGGCGTATGATATCCGCTACCCCCATAGATTCCATCAACATAACGTGTCCATCATAGGTCTAGTCACGATTACCTTCGCGTAGTGACAGTACGAGGGGAGGGAAAGGGCGAAACCATGGTCACAACCCCCGGTAGATTGGTTTACCACTCTCGTGTAGTTGATGCATATCCATGTTATCCTAGATCCTAGGGAGGGAACTCTTATCTTCCTTAATCACTCTCTTGTGTCCACCCTTTACCATCTAGTTTAACCCTAGATTTGTTTGATCAACTTAGATTAACTTAGGTTAGATTGTCTTTACCTTTATATTAATACTCTCTTTCAAAGGTTTTCCATTCAACTAGATTAGTACTTGGTTAAGCGCTAGCAATCCCCTTGCTCCGTGGATTGACAAGAACCTAGGGAATCCCCGTGGTGAAAAAGGTGTAGGTCCGTACGCTTGCGGATCGTAGGTGGATACGAGTTTTATCCGCCAACAAGGCACCCGGACGCGCGGCGTAGGCACTGTAGTCGACGACGAGCCTGTGTGAGGCGAAGTAGTCGACGACGAGCCGCGCGACGAGCTGCGCGACGAGCCGAGGCACCCGGATGCGCGACGTAGGCGGAGTAGTCGACGACGAGCCGCACGACGTGTTGTGCGACGTGCCGAGGCACCCGGACGCACGGCCTAGGCGAAGTAGTCGACAATGAGCCTGCGCGAGGCGAAGTAGTCGACGACGAGCCACGCGACGAGCCGCGCGAGGTGCCGAGGCACCCGGCGCGCGCGCGTAGGCGCTGTAGTCGACGACGAGCCTGCGTGAGGCGAAGTAGTCGACAACGAGTCGCGCGACGTGCCGAAGCACTCAGACGCGCGACGTAGGCAGAGTAGTCGACGGCGAGCCGCGTGACGTGCCGTGCCACGTGCCGAGGCACCCGGACGCGCGGCATAGGCGAAGTTGTCGATGACGAGCCGCGTGACGTGCCGTGCATCCGGACACGCGACGTAGTTGAAGTAGAGCCGCTGCAGCCGGGAGATGTGTACTCATGGTGCACGGCGAGGTTGACGTAGAGCCGCTACAGCTGGGTAACGAGTAGTCGCGGCACACGGCGTAGTTGAGGTAGAGCCCGTGCGGATGAAGGCGACGTAGAAGTGGCGCATGTCATGGTTGATGTAGTTGTACTCGCGTACGTTGCTTGTGTGTATCAAGTGTTGATCTTGGAGCTTCCCTGGCACGTCTTCGTGTGCACGTAGCAATGATCCACCACCTAATTTCCTTTTCACATGAAGACTTGAAATTCTTGGAGTCTTTGGACACAAATGCACATAATAATTTTTTTTGCTTGACCGTGACATACAGCAGCAAAACCAGTACGCAGTACTGCCTTACCGCAAAACGGAAACTGATTCCTGATGCTCGCAGGCGCAGTCGACCTGGACTCCGCCTCGATCTTGATGTTTGAACGAAAGTTGAGGAATTGCTGCACACTGGTTCGGACTTTGGTAACAAGAAAATCGATCTTCGTGTCAGTCTTGGACTTGCATCGAAATCTCGCCGAGTCGTCGACTCTGCTGTTTGTTTTGTGCTGCGACGAGAGTAGTAGCAGCAGGAACACAACGAGTTATTGGATCGATCAACGAGTTCAGCATCCACGCGGCTTCAGTAGATTGATGTTCAAGATGTTGATTTCGTAACGATGAGTGCTGATTCGACGAGTTGCTGAGGGAGCTCAAGATGAATCTGATCCTGATGATCGGCTTGTAGAGATTGATTTTGATGGTGATGTCCCTCGAATTCGCCCGGTGGTGATGATCACCCCTACCTGGCGCGCCAGCTGTCGGTGTTTTAGACCGGCAAACCTACCAAGGGGGTACCCGAGGTAGTTGATTATGCAGTGGGGGATCGTGATCGGGAGACCGAGAACTCGAAGGTACACGCAAGACACGGGACACAAGATTTATACAGGTTCGGGTAGCTAGAGTAGCTACCCTACGTCCTGTTTGGGGGATCAAGTATGGTGCCCTGCGCTTGGTGTTGGGTTGGTCAGATGTCCTCTACCCGACCCTCCTTTATATAGTCCAAGGGGAGGGTTCCTAGTCGGTTACAAGGTAGGAGTCCTGGTAGGATTACACAGAACGAGTCCTAGTAGGATTACAGGGGAATTCTAGTAGGAGATTGTCTTCATCCTTCCTTGTATGAGTACCCGGGGTATGCCCGACAACGAGCACCATGATGCCTTGCAATACAGTGCCACGAGCGCATCCGTGCTAGACGTACGGCCCACAGCCAGAACCAGGATAAACCTCGTGTCCTATTGTTGCTTAGCACCGGTCATCGAGAGACCGATCTCAGCGCATCTACTAGTTAGTGTCTCATGCCAAAGCAATTGGTTTAACAAACACAAATAAAGCATCAAACACCAATTCATAAACTAAACGGCCATCCATAGGAGGCAAAGAAGTTAAGGGTTGATGTGATATGACCACACTGACCACACCGTCAAGCATGCCAAGTACTTCAAACAAGATTACTTCATCAAACAAGATGAAACAACCCACAAGTCAAGCTACACCAACTACACTAGCTCATGTTTTTATGGACCAATTACACGTAGTCGATCTAAGAAGTTACAACAAGAGGTGCACGTAGTACCCTAGTAGGGTTTTTACCCACGGGTAAATGAGTTGCAAGTCCCCATTGCCATCTCTAGTTGAGTGAGTTCATCCTGATAGAACTGTCAAAAAAAATCAATCATATCTATTGATTTCCTGAAGCTATGAAGGTGCATGAGTATACATTGGAAATCTCTTGAAGTCAACTTTCTACTCGACTAGTTTGGTGATTCCAGTACGGAAGTCAAGTACTTTTAGTGTAGACTGGTCAGAAGGTCAACAGTCATCCTAACATTCAAATTCCAGTGCAAAATTTGAACTCAAAACGACCTAAAATTTAGCAAAGTAGCACAATTTCACTATATATGTGCTGCTACAGTCGTTGTGTTCATACCGGAAGGCACGGGAGATGAAAGGAAAAGAGAGAAGAAAGACATAAAAAAGAGAGAAGAGAGGAGAATGAGCTTACATTGTGGATTCCACTGCCACTTGCCATCCACATCAATGAAATTACTCATCAAAGCTATGGTTGTGCATGAGCCTCGGGTCAAAGCCCTTCCCAGTTGTGACAATGTCAGTGACGGTGGAAGGTGTTGGCACGCATCAAGGTGCTGAGAGAAGCCGGACTAAGGGCCGAGCACGTGGCCTTCAGCTTCATGAAGCGCAGGGTGCAGCCACTGATGGCCCGCGATACCCTGGGCTTCGAGTACACCAGTGACGACGACACATCGCGGATGCCTGGAGGCGAAGTCAATGACGACGACATTGTCGACAGGCTGACGCGCATCTTCAAGGACATGCCACCGTACACGGCGTGCCCTGTCCCAGAGTACTCCGCCGCGCGCCCGCCAAAGGAGGTAAGTAGCCGTACCCCCTAGCCGAGTACCCATCCCTTGTGAGTAGTCGCGCTGATGTCTTGTGTCTTGTAGGACGACTTGAAGAAGTTCGTCTCCGAGCCGCAGCCGCCCCCTCAGGAAGTCGAGATCCCGGAGGAGGGAAAAACCAAGGCCAAGGAGCGGCGAGAAGTCGGCGAAGGAGATGACACCGTGGTCGTGGAGGATACGTCTGACGAGGACGACGATGAGGAGACGCTGCAGGACCGCTTCCAGCTGCGGTCGAGGTTCAGCCGTCCCGGCCTACCTCACGTGCCCCTCGTACAAGATCCACCGGCTAGCCTAGAGGCTAGTCTAGCTGCGCCGCCACGGAAGCCGCGCAACCCCGCCCGCAAGCGGGTGACGAAGAAGTTGAAGGTCTCTGAGAGCACGCCTCAAGAGGTAAGACGTCTTGAGTAGTGTAGTCGAGTACTAGTCTCTCGAGTTCACTTGCTGATGACTGAGCCTCCTTGTATGCAGGAGGTGCCGCCAACGGAGCCCGTCGAGGAGGGTGACAAAGGCGACTGGGACACGGTGGGGGAACCCGCTGGGAGTCGTAGCCCAGCCCCCACTGTTGAAGAGCTCTTGGTGTAGCTGGAGCGCCAGCCCCCTGCTCCTCAAGGGAGCACGGAGCCTGCAGCCGCTGCTACTGAAGAAGTGGTGGCCACAGGAGCGCAGGAGGAGGCGCCCGCCGAGGTTGGACTGGTAGACATTGCCAGCATCCTTGGCGCCCCGACCGTGACGATAGTCCGGTCAAGCTTGTAAGTGCTGGGTCTTCCCGAGTAGTACTTGGTGTAGTAGTCGAGCTTGATTGACAACTAATTTGTGTACTTCTGCAGGAAATCAACAGATCTGTCCTGGGAGGGGGATGAACCTTCTTCGGCGGTGGCGGAGGAAGAAGCCGCGCCGCCCGCCGAGGAGTCCACTCCTACCCCTCAGGCGGAGTCCGAAGTGCCGGCTGCTGGAGCCGCGTTGCCCGAGGCCAGCGTGGTCGAAGGTAAGTACTCTGCTGAGGCTTTAGTATTCCCCGTAGAGTAGTCGTGGTTGCTGATGCACTTGTCTTCTTCTTGACAGGCGCCGAGGCCGAAGGGAGTGACATCCCGGCGGTGGTGCCCATGCAGAACTTGACACCACAAGGACCGGAGGCTGCTGAAGGAGCCCCCGAGCCGATGGAGGAGACCACAGAGGAGGCCGCCGTGGTCACCGGAGGAGAGGAGGCCGCCGTGCCGCCAGAGGCTGCTCTGGAGGTGGTGGTCCGTTCCCCGGAAATCCAGGACGCAGAGCCCATCCGCTCGCGCCGATGACGGGCCGCCGCCACGAGTAGTCGTGGCGGGGTGGAGTTGCTGGCTGACGACGTGGTGGACCTTGCGACGGTAGCCAGGCACCTGGAGGCAGTCCGCCAGGCTGAACAATGGATGAAGGTGAGTAGTGTTAACTCCTGAGTAGTCAATCCTCTGTTGTTGAGTACTCATTTGACATGTGTTGTTTGTGCAGGACGTCGTGGAGAGGTCCCACGAGAAGTCTAGCATGCTGCAAGGCTTCGGCGGCGCGGTGCTCTGGGCTGAAGCGCTGGAAGACCAACTCTTGAAGTCACGGAAGCAAGCGGCCGCCATGCAATCCAAGCTTGACGCCGCCTTCGCCAAGTATCACAACGATGTCCAAGAGATGCAGGCGAAGAGCGACGACTTGGTGTGGAAGAACAAATCACTCTGCAACAAGAACAAAGGTACACCGCTTGACTTGTTGAGTAGTTGCTGGAGGTCGAGAGTGTGACAACCCGCCCAGGAAAATACTGTACTATCGCCTAAGACCGATCCACTTTGGTCGTTAAGCAATAGTAAAGTATCATCCTGTCGTTGGTTGCCGGGTTAACGCCCGGTAAATCACTTGGACATTGAACAGAGGATCGACACATGCATTAAAACTCACACGAAGACGAGTCCAGAGTACAACATGAATTAAACATTTTATTACAAACCATTATTCATGACATGGAGTAAAGGTTCAGAGTTTGAAAACAGCGGAAATAAAATAAACTAGCGCAACGGTAGACATCACAGGAGGCCATCTGTGATGTCATCACTTGTCGTCACCCTTCTGGTCAATCACACCTGCAACAACAATTTTAAAGCAAGGCTGAGTATACTAATAGTCAGCAAGGCTTAACCGTCGGGTGATGACTACATCACCAAACTCTAGACATGAAAGGCTTTTGGCCGGTGGAGTTTCTTTTGCTGAACAGCTACTAGGAGTAGATCCTTACTTTCAAAGTTTTAGCACAAGTTCTAGTTGATTACCATTTCTAAATGTGCCATCTAATCCAATCAAGAATTGGACAAGCAATTAATTCATACAACAATATTTCTCGAGTTCCATCATTATGGGATATCATGGCCGATTGATTAAGCGATCTCGGATAACGGTGAGAGGCCGACAATCGATTGATTTAAACCTTGCAAGGTAAACCCAAACACACGGTAGGCTGTCCCCACGAGAACAACTTTCCCAGGCCGTCCCCAAAAATCCTCGGGTTGGGATCGAATCTTACAGTCCCTGGTGCAGGCTATCCGCCATACCCCGCGAGATACCCGGAGTCACCATACACCACCCTTCCCGGTAGCTAGCCGGTTAGGAGATTTCTCAAGAGTAGTAACGGTAGGATCCCGTGCCGCCTCATTAAGGTACTAGGCTTACCGGTCCCATTCCCGGCAAATGCTTAGTACGTTCAAAAGCTTAGCCCACATGACCACTGGACCGAAGCCCAATCCCATGCTCTTACCACATGAGCAATCCAATTAGGGATATCTTAGGATTCTTATCTAGGAACCTATTCTCGCGAGTGACGACATCACTCGACTTCTATCGGGTCCTATAGCATAGCAGCTATCGACCTAGCATACTAGTGATAGAGCATAGGTACCTAAAGTTCATGCATCTAGGGTTTCAAATCAACTCCTGAAACGTAAATGCACATTCATAGCAACATAATTGCATAATTTTAAAAGACGGGGTTAATGATCCGGGGCTTGCCTTCGATGGCAAGGTTGGCCTTGGGCCCTTCTGGACCTTGGTCCAGGTCTTGCTCTACAACGACGTGGTGCACGTCTCCGTCAGCTCCTCCGTCTCCTCCTTCCGGCACACGCGTACAGCTACCGCTCGGGAGATCTACACGAGGATGCAAATGCAAGATTTATTTGATGATTTTTAATTTAATTAACCACAAACCATATTGACAATCAAGGGGTGTATTCGTTGGGCACATTCACCTAGATAAGAATACATTCAGCATACTCTTCCATAAAGGAACAATATGCAACTCTTTATTAATTATTCTTTTTGATGGTGATTGTGTACATATATATGTAAATAATTTAATTTAAATTCACCAACAGTAGTGGGTAGGTATATTTAACCTTTTTAACATGATTTGCAACCACACTCAAGTTATCATGGGTGGTTTGGTGATTTCTCTTTTAGGAAGGTTATTGGTGGTACATGGGTTATTCTTTTATTGCACAATTGAAATAAGGTTTCTTTGTACTTGTCATTTCATGTGAAAGCTTTAATTCTTTTCCTTTCACAAGCAAAGATATGAATAATATTTTTATCCATGAATTAATTCCTTATCAGCAATGAGAATTAATTATCTTTTAATTAAATTAGATAATACTTTCAAAAAGGAAAAAAACAAAGAATTAAATAAGGGCTTTTCTTTATTTAATTTCTCTTTAATATTAAAAGGGCTTTTAAGCTTTTTATTAAGCAATTTAATTACCAAAAAATAAATGAGTGTTTCTTAAGTATATGAGAACCTATCCTGGTCCATTGGACCCACATGTGAGTGTTGGATGCTAGGAAATTAAATATTATTGAAAATAACAAAGGGCTAGCTAGTGATTCAATTTAAATGTACACAAAAATAAATAAGCATCAAAATGCTCCCAACTTTCTTGTGCATGTTCTCTGATCCTAAACAAGTCTAGAGAACCAGCATATACACCTAGGAACTTCACTGAACTTGGTTTATTAATTTACAAGGGAAAACATGCATAAATCAAGAATAATTATTTCTGTTAATCCAAAAATCATGATTAAGTTACAAGATGTGAATTTTGACATTACAAGATAGTGTGCACAAGTTGAGCTCAAAAACATAAATAGGTCTAGCAAAAAAATCATTTATGCAGATCTGCCAGAAATGGAAAAACATTATTAGAAAAATATTTACATCATAACTTTGTGCAATTTTTGGCCTAGGAGCTAGGCATGACCTAACACACAACATATCCAAAAATTAGCTATAGAGGAGTTATGGTCTTTGATATATTGCAGATCTAGGGTTTTTATCTTTGTATTTTTCGTGCAAAAATTAAAAGGAATTTGCTCAGGACAGAATAACAAAAGTTGTAGGATAATTCACCATGAAGCTAACAAAATTGGTTTTACATTTTCCGGTTTTTCTACGGTTTTATACGGATTTTACAAGAAACAGGAAAGTTACTTCACTATTGGAGTTACCCTTTTGCAAGAAGGACCCTGGAAAGTTTCGCTGCTTTGCAATGTAGCCCCTAGGGGCGGCTAGCCGGCGCGGGCTGCTCGATTCCGGCGAGCTCGCCGGTGCTCGCGGCCGGGGAAGGACGGGGGAGGGGTCTAGGGACGCTACGGGCTCGATTTGAGGGTTTGTTGGTGGGGGAGGGTGGCGGGAGCGGGCACACGGCGGCCGGGGAGGGGGGGCGGCCGCCGCGGCTGCTCGCTCCGGCGAGGTTGAGGCCGGGGGCAGCGATGGGGCGGCTCGGTAGCGTGGGTAGGAGCTAGAGGAGGCGTAGGACCGCTCACTTCGGCTCGGGTTGGGTGGGAATTGGAGCTCGCCGCGGCGACGTGGTCCGCGCGTCGGCGGGCGGCGGGCTCGACCGCGGGGAGGGCACCGCACGTCGCGGCTAGGGGCGGCGGCGCCTTTATGGTGGGATGCGCGAGCCGAGGACGGGCGGGGGGTAGCGCGGGCGGGTGCCGGGACGGACGGGCGGCGCGGGCGGGCGCAAGGACGTACGGCGGCGCGCGCTCGGTGCTCGGGTAGGTGGGGCGGCGCGGGACTCGCGCGGCGTTCCGGCGTTCGAGGCGTCGGAAGGCGAGCCGTGACCTTGGGAAGGCGAGGGCGACCTTGGGAACACGCACCGGCGGGCCGGACGCCGAGGCGGCGGCGGCCCGCGCGGGGGCGCCGGCGCGCGCGCGCGCGCGCGCGGCGGCGCGACGTCGCGGTGTGGCCGCGCTCCGGCGCTGCTCATTTCGGACTGCACCACTTCGAGCACGTTTTTCTCTCAAAATTTGAATACAAGTGTATGAAGTGATGAATACGAAAGTTGTAGATCTAGCTACCCTCTACAGCTTTTGTAAAGGCCGTCTAGTGTTTTTCTCGACGGATTTTGCAGGAACGTCGTGCCAACATTGAATGTCGGCCTGTTCTGGAAAACAGGAGGTACTGTCAGTCGATCAAGTTTTTCACCAATTTCCACCCAAAATTTGAAATGCCAATCTACACGAAAGTTGTGTCCCTCAACAAGATGGACAACTTTCATAAAGGTAGATTTTGAAGTGTTTAGGTGAATTTTGGAGAACGCGGCAAAAGTTCGGACGACATTCGCCGACGTCAACGATTAAGCCGTTTTGACCGTGTCTTTGACCAAGGGTCCATTACGGGTGTGTGTAGGCTTGGTCAAGGGGTTCATTAGGGTTCATTGGCGAGGTTTTCGGGTGATGACCCAGGTTGACCTAGGTTTGACCGGGGGTTTGACTGGTTTGACCCGGCTGATCCGGTCATTAGCGTTAATGACGGTAATTAAAAACCTGGGGCGTCACAGCCTACCCCCCTTAAGAAGAATCTCGTCCCGAGATTCGAAATTACAAGGGGAGGTGAGGAATGGTTCTGGGATGGAGGTGTTACCTAAGAAATTCAGTTGGCTTTGCTCCACTTGAGGGCTCGGCTTGTTGTCGTAGTTGTTGATAGCGGATCCGGGGGTTCTGCTTGTGTTGCTGGGGGTTCTGATTCCTTGGGTTCGGGCACTCCTTTGCGTAATGCCCGGGTTGTCTACAATTGTAGCACAAACGGGGTGGAAGATCTCTGGATTTGGAGATCGTTTGTTGGGCTTCCTTGATAAGGCGGAGCCTCTTCCTCTCCTTTTTCTTTGCTGACTTCGTGGTTTGCGAAGGTGTTTTACCTACTGGGAGTCGAGTGGCCTTGCTAGGGTTACATCTTCATTTGCCTTCACGAGGACAAGTCTCTGTACAGGTAATTTCCCACTCACTTACATCTATCCCGGATAAGACTCGTTTGTTGCCTCGAATTGCCCCCTCTTCTGCTCTAAGATCCATTGGTAATCAGGAAGGTGGTAATATCGAGTCGGACGCTTGGGGTTGGTCTTGATTAGCATACTCCTCCAACAGATTGAACAAATGGGCTTGTTCGACCATAGAGGCAGATAAGGACTGAGAGAGACTGTCTGCCAAACTATTCTGATATGGTTTCCCATAACGTCCTTGGATGATATCGTACACCATCTGATTCAGCATGGAATTCTGCCCTTCTAACAGTTGAGTTGTGCCGACAATGGTGTTTATGTCCCTCTGGGTGGGTACTTCTGGTGAGCAGGGCTTGGAAGGTTGAACCTTCTGTTGCAACGGCGGCATTTGCGGCAGTTGTTGAGCCATCCGTTGCTGTGTTTGCAGGAGTTGGCGCAACACCGCGGTATGTGCTGCTACGAAAGCTTCGGTCATCATCGCGGGTGGCAGTAGCGTAAGATCACCACTACCTGATGCATCAAAACCATAGGGGTTATTACATGCCGGTCGGAACATCTGAAAATTTCAGTCCTTAATTAGTACGTGTTCAGAATCTTGCCCAAAAACCTATAATTCGAAAATACTCTACGAGACTTGTTCACGGTAAGCGATGCAAATCGGACACCCAAACAGTCACAATATCCAATTGGTCGAGCTTGGTCCACGCCTTCCATGATTGGGAAATGCAGATGGAACAAAAGGTACAAGGTGCTTTTCCTTACTACCTCATCACCGTTCGTGAGGAAGCGGACGATGAATGTGCACATGCACAGCTAATAGCAGACATAATCCTCCTACGATACAGAGGTACATCCCTAACAATGTCCAGCGAAACGACTCGATCTCTTCTGAAGACGGAGTCATGGGTGGCAGCTTGGATTGATTTCTGCTTTCGGTCTACTTTGAGCTTCTTTTCGACGTCGGGGACGACACGGAAGAACAGCTTGCTCGGGGGATCGAAGTAGGTGGAAGAAGAACAAGAATGGTGATACTGCCGAACTTGGATGGAAAATGAGCTTTCGTATCGGTGGTTCCGGTTAAACGGTTCCATTTTATAACCGCTGCGGAGCTGTAACGGTCAGTTGACCCAGTCAAGTATCTGGTGTAGGCAACACGGAGCTCGACAATGGTCAGCTCAAGAAATCTCAGCGTCGCAAATACAGTTGCGAAAATCGATGGTAGAGTGACGTCATGGCGTCGTATGACCGTGACACTGATGACGATGGGCTCAACGGTCTAAATAATCGACCGTAATGGGGAGCGAAACGAGAAAAGCTCAGCGTACAACGCTTAATGTTTGCGATGGCAACAAAGAGAAGCGTAGAAAAAAGCTTCGATCGATCCTGGCGTACTTCCTTGCTCAATCCTGAGGATTTGAAGGTTATGAGCACGGACCTAGAACGAATACACGATGGATGACTTCTCCATGTTGACTATTCGAGAACCTTGACTGCTCGAGAAAAATTTCTACTTTCACTGTTTCCACTTGGCTAGCAGGAAAAAGGAATCGATGCTACAAGGTCGTCGAGATTCACGGCAGGGGACCAATTTGACAGAGATTTCCAATAGACCATTACAAAGAAAAGAAGGCTAAAGACAGAGTTCCATAATCTCCTGTACGAAAGATGACTTCAAGTGGGAACTTCAAGGAATAATCTTGCTCACCTTTACTTATTTCGCAAATTTTGAGGTTTTGACAACTCGTTGTTTTGAAAGTGCAATACTTTTCAAAGTTGATGCAATGCATATGCTTGTGCGGTATGGTGCTCATGATGCATGTTAGAATGACTCGGTTACCCATATGTGTTAGTGATTGCAAGGGAAATCAAAGTAGAGAGAGGATCTGTGTGACGAGTTGCTATCTCACAACCAAGATACCTAGCGCGCTCCTAGTGGCAGTCGTGTGGCTGCAGCACACACGATACCCTAGGTTCCGTCGCGGCACCTTTGACTATGGGGTAACAACATCACCAAACAAGACAGGTAGAGTAGGGGTACGGAGTTTCATGCGAATGCACATTAGTATACCCATGCTTCCCAAATGCATATGCTATGCAGCGCATGCTCAAAAGCCACACTTTAATTTAAATCACAAGGTTTGAGCAAGACCAAAAGAAACAAGTTCAGGATTTAGGAATCGATTGGATCTTTGATTGACACGAAATTTGTGGAGCACAGAACTTGATTCATCACAACTAGCATAAATAATGTCTTACAAAGATCATTACTGGAAGAGATGTTTAATCAAGGCAGTACATCGATGAGGGTTTTCAGGATTACCAAACAACCTTTGGAAATTACAATGCAGACTAGCTGCAATGGCAAGGTTCCTAGTTCAACGGACATCAATAGATAACCCAACGTGATTATTGCGCACGAGGGTTCCTTATAACTACTACACTCTTACGACTCAGAGCTTTTATTTCCATTGGACCAACTTCCGAGGGTGGGATCTTCCATGCTGAAGGACTACGGTGACTCGGGTCCAGACTCAATTCCAGATTCACCTTGGATATCCTCAACATCTTCTTCTTGCGCTGGTCCAGGAATGACAGGTTCTGGGGGGTGGAACGGCTAGAGCTTCTAGTTGATTTTCTAGTTCAAGCATATATTGATCGAATTCTGCTCATGTATGATCTCGGTTAACTCTTGTATCTTGGCTTTGTCCTTTCGTCTTTCCTTCCTGAGAGTAGCGATCATTGCTCGGGCTTCCTTCAACGCTTGAGCTGAACACTCCACTTCCTTAACTTTGTATCTGTAGATTTGGTGTCTATAGAATACGCTTCCTCCCACCATCTGTTGGTAGGCGTCGTACATGGCTTCTGAGAAGCGGACTGAGGTGACAAGATCTGCGCTATAGTGAGAGTTGCTCTGGGCTGGAAGGATAGTTTCTCGTTCACCACCCGGTGCAATGTGTCGCTCGGGTACCGGAATGACTTTAGCTGCAGAGTTGGCTATCTCGGCAGGGTGCTTTCCACAGAAAATTGTGAGTGCTTCGAGAGCAGCTTTCTGCACTGTGTCGGACAAGTTTCTTCCCTGTGCCGTACACTCCCACTCATCCCAAGCAGGATTGGTCGGGCACACTGAAATCTTCACCTTCACTTCACAACGAAGGAGTTGGCCTGTGGTCATGACCTCGCGTGTCGAGTACTCTGGGTAAGTGGTGTACCCAAAGTCCTTCAGGGTGTCCCACAAAAGTGCAGGAAACCCACCCTCCTCGAGGCAGTCCACGAGAGTCCATGATTCCACATCAGCCGACATAGAGCCAGCGTTGTCCATCTGGACATAACGACAAAAGTGAGATTCAGGCGGGTGCGAGTGTACAAAGGTAACTCGATCCACGAGTACGGGTAAGGTCAAGGTATGGGGTAACCATGCATACTTAAATACCATCGTATGCTAAGCTCGAACGAGCAGGCATACCAATGATACATGGTCTGGCAATTGGAAACTGAACATCATACTCAAACCAGAGTCCAACACTTCCCAAATTTGTGTAGTAACTTAGCAAGGTTATGGAACTCAAGTTGGGTATGCAAGGTTGAGCTAGAGGATTAGGGAAGGTGCTATTTAAGAAAGATTCCAAATGATTCAAGAAGATAGTAGACAAGGATTGACTCACCGAGCACAACTTGCGGTAGACCTAAGTCATGATCGTGAGCTTGGGTGAGCAGAAATGGGATTAGATTGGAGCACCTAGGTTAAGATCACCTAGACGACAGGTTCTGGGACAAGAACAGCAATCTAAGAAATAACTCTAATAAATTTAAGCATGACAATACATCTACACTTAAAGAGGCTAAACAGGACAAAACACGCTATCACTAGTTTCACCTCCGAGAACACGGAAACAGACATGAGTTCAGTTTAGGTTCTTTCACGACTTTTAACATAATGCAAGACGTCCTATTCGTCCTCACAAGGCATCCAAGCCCAATTTCGAAGTTAGCGCCGGTGGCATGGCACAGACACGTATCTCCCTATAATCCAGTCGAGATCTAGCCGAGGCTCACTTAGCGACTTACGAAACGAGGTTAGTGTACCTGCAGAAGATCACAGAACACAACGAACCTTTCATGCCAGCACTCATGAAAGCGTCCACATACATTACCGTTCACTATAGAAACGGCATCCATGCGTTAAGCCGCTGCATGGACAGTGTCCAACCTCGGACATTCTCCGTTTGAATGGAGTATATCCTTGCCTCGCATCAGCGACATGCGGAATGCTCACGTATGAAACACGTGGTGAGACACAACTTATAAACAGACGCGAAGATGGGATCCGTGGAATGGATCACTCCATCAACCCTCGCAATTCTCGTGATGCGGAACAACACACGTATAAAACACGTGGCTCCTAGTTTGGTTGTGCAAGAAAGTAAGTCTGACATAAAGTAATGTGCTGGACACTACAAGGTTTTGTATCAAAATCAACACCGAAAAAGTGTTGCAATAGGCCGAAAAATGGTAGTAATAGTACTTTCGCTACCATATTATTTTGGTTAAAAGTCGTTGCACTTGTAACCGTAGCAATAGCTTAATGCAACAGTTTACGTTTTAGTAGCGATACAGTACCCATCTATTGCAACAATTTTGACTCTTTTGCAACACTTGGTGAGCGTTGTAACATAGGCCATTGCAACCACTATGGGTGTTGCAATGGTACCAATCGCAACGAACGAGACGTTGCTAGTGACACGTATTGCGACACGTTAGTTGTGTAGCAACACAATGCGGTGGCTTGGTAACCGAACATAGGTGTTGCAATAGATCGTTTTGCTACGCGTAGAAATCATTGCAATAAAGTGTCTCTATTACCACATCAACTAAATGGTTGCTATAGTTGGCTTAGGATATTGCAACATTTTGGGAGGTTCGTTGCTACAGATAGGTCCTCTATTGCCACGTTTCCGAATGGTTTCTATAGGAGACATATGCTATTGCCACTGTACTTAGATTGGTTGCTACAAGTAGGTCATCTATTGCCATGATACTGAATGGTTGCTATATATAGGTTTTCTATTGCCACCGTCGCCTTTTTGTAGTTGCAAGAGAATGTATATGTTTTGCCACGATAGTTGTACCTATTGCCACATTTAAATGTAGTTGTTATATGTGAGTCTATTGGAACGGAATTTTGGTTGATTTCAAACGTATATTGCGACACCAGATTCATATATATGAATAATTAAGTGAATTGTTTTAATTATTGAATAGAATTACAAATCAAGAAATATGTAATGAATGAGGCATCAACATCCATTAAACCCAAATAAAATTTGTTCATACAGAATGAAACCAAAGACACTGAGTTTCAAGATCATTGAGAACACAAGTACGTAGCTTAACACATAATAATGCGGCCACCACACACAATTTTTTGAACTTATTGTACTGAAAAGACTAATGTTGTAGCAAGCGAAGGTTCCATCGATGGCCATCTTCCCAACATTCGCATGCTCCTTCCGAAGCTCAAGATTCCTCTGAAAAAAATCATTGACATGCATTAGTTAAACAAAAGTTGTAGAAATAAAATTCATTGACATTCAAAAGGCAAATATGAACCTTGTTGAAAAGGAGTACATGTTCCTTGTCAATGCAAAGAGAGATAAAAGGTTTGACATAGTACTCGTGCATTCTTTTTGGATGCTCTTTTCCGGCTCACAAATGGTAGCATCGCATATATAATTTAATTCAAAATCACATTCACATCAAACTGATCACACACATTTTGCTAATCTATCATCACTAGCGGTGCAAAGCATAGCATATGAGGTCTCTTTTAATTTTAACTCGCTTGTTAGGGGCTGCAGTACTGATACTACTTTTCATGCAATTGCTCATCCGCAGGTCCACCAGCCGTGTGCCTTGATCATCCATCGGTAGTTTTGATTTTTTTGAAAGGTTTTAGAAGTTCAAAGAGGCCGACGCATGGGTCCAATGTCAATTTCTCTCGAATTAAACTTTGCATCCTTCAAATACCTAGCTACTCGAGTCCAAAAAATTCAACATAAAATAGGCTTAGAAAATCCAATTGTTATAAAATACAACCAGTTTGTCCAACAAGGCAACAATTCTCAGATATATTAATATTTTAGGAATCGTTGCAAAGGTTCCCTCACAAGCGTAAGAGACAACCACCATATTATGTTCGGGTTCAAGGAGGTCACACCACCATATCGGGTTCGGGGAAGTCACACCACCATATCAGGTTCAGGGAAGTCACACCACGATCAGCCTTAAGAATTCACACAGGTAAATGCTAGATGGAAAGATCTTATACGAGCAATAGTTAAACTGTGGAGTGTTTGAACAACTAAATAAATATACTAAACATAAATTATCTTTTGTGTTCAACCCATAGAACCACAATGTGATGTTGAATAATAGAACTAATAATGCTATGCCAGATATCATGAGAACCCAAGATGACCTTGACATGATTAAAGAAATGAGGAATACTTAGGATTCAAGTAGCACTTGCCTGGTGTTGGCTGATTTGAGTCTGCGTACCGTAGCCCGACATCGTCACCATCCTTGCCGTAGCCCGACATTGCCACCATGATATAACTTGATTGACGATAGTGCATGCTTAAAGAACTGTACAATAAAAATCAGTTTTGTAACTCGGTATTGATTTGCGGTGTTGTACAACGTAAAAAAGGTGGAATTAGAAAGAAGCATATGCTGAATACTTTTCTTGTCAAAATGCCCCTTTTTGGAAGAGAAGTGCCAGGGAGAAAGCAGTTACGTACGCTTTCCCAATGAACACAATAAACGAGAGTGAGAGCCACTCTATATTTGTATATGATTTCCAGGAAGAGACAACAAACTGATGATGTCGAAATAAAACTCGTTTCACAAGTCTAATACATGCAGAATGCTCGATGAGCGATCAGTGACATCTACCTTACCAGCTGCCTTGTCGAGACAGGAAATACTAACCCTAAAACATTAAAGCCTGTATGCTACTTCATACATTGCCCCAAAGATGCTGCAATACGATGCATAAGACAAGTTTACTGTACGAACGACAGTTAGTGCAGTACAAATAGGATGCATAGTTCTTTAGTATAGCTACCGCAAAGAATCGGGGGAGGGGGGGTAACTCGGAGTAGATTGTTTTCCAAGGTTGACCAAGCTCTTCTTCCGGAAGTGTCGCTGCTATATCATCCGGGAATGAATTGCTTTATCATCTTGGAATGAAGGAACCTTGACATAGTAGTATAAAGCCCAATTAGCAATCGGGTGTGTTACATGTCGTAGCAAGAAATATATAATAAACTTAAAAAATAGAAATATTTATCTTAACGCATAATTTCCGCAGATCGGCAAGTCAACAATAGTAGAGTTCAATTTGCATAAATCGTACTATCAACAATAAAGAGATGTGATCCTTTCTTTCTCACCGGCAAAAGGATGTGGTGAGAAATCCGACACCACACAAAGTAAATTCGACCATAGAGGTGAAAATAAAATTTTAACATCATGATCCCGAAGCTAGCTATACCTAATTATTCGTAACCAATCATGGTCGGGTAATTGAAACCCTTCCAACTCTAACCATTGTCCTTGTAGCGGCTATTGCATGTACACTATAGGATGACTTGTGAGGTGAATTAGAGATAAATAAAAAATTAATACCAAATGCAGGTGCTACAACAATATCATTAACTCTTGCGGTACTATTCTTACACTAACAAATTTCAATGCCAAATTCGGGATATTTACTATAGATTATTCCTTTATATGAAGAATGATCAACTACTGAAAATAATATGATCTCCAGGCTGGAAACTGATAATCTAATTTTAATTATGCAAAACTTGAAATTTTTGGCAAAATAAGAGGTGCTAGGTTAAGTAGAAGGAATCATCAACATGGTCTCCTCTGCTTAGAATAAGAGTCGCCATCAACTATGGATAATACAAATCCAGCATCATTTCCATCACCAAAATATCACTCAGGACATGGATAATCATATATGCACGGCCACAGATTTGTGTAGAAGAGTTGGGAACACAGGTAAGTGCTTTTTTACCGCAACAGAAGCAGCAACAAGCTGGTCAACGGAAGATCAGAAGGCTGCAATGGTAGAGGAAGGTCAGATGTAAGATCTAGCACGAAAATAAACTTCGTTTTACTCATCATGCTAATGAAATACGCATACACAACAACACAACTCGAGATCTAGGACCCAAGAATCATCGTGTTAACCTTAAATCAATCAAAGCACACATCCAATCGGGGCCTTTCACAGTCTCGGGTTAGGGTTATGGAAAAGAGAAAAACCGAGAGAGAATAGAAGAAATCACTAGCCTTCCAGCACGGATTCGCAAAGAAATCTACCCTGCAAAACAAAGAACGGGTGAGAGAATCACTTGCGCTAGGGTTAGGTATAACGTCGAAGGACACGAGATTGAAGTGAGGGAAGAGCAAAGAGGGAGGTATGCACCTGGAGGAGGAGCCACCGGCGTGGGAGCACCAGTTGTCGGACGGCTCGCCGCTGTCGCTGTTGCTGCCAGACAAACCTAGTAACAAAAAAAGACAGGGACCGGGGAGGAGATGAGGGAGGAGATGGACTGTGGCACGGCGCGGCGGTGACGTACGCCCGCGGTGGGGAGGAGGGAGAGGATGGGTGACGGCACAGCAAAGCGCAACACAACGCGAGAGAGAGAGAGAGGGGGAGGAAGAAGATAAGGACACGCGGGGGCGGCGGCATCTACCTTCCGCCTCTGCACGGCATCCCCATGGCTAGGTTAGGGTTGCGTCTGATTCCAAGCGAGTAGTGATGAGCTCCACGAGGACGACGACAAGGAAATCAAGTTGCGAGTAGTAGAGAGAGGATGAGGAGACGGCGACATCATCGGAAGCTTGAGCGGTGATAGAGGCGGCGGTGACGCCGTTGGGAGCAGGCAGCGGAGGAGGAAACAAAAGAAGAGAAAGGGTGAGGGGCGAATGGGAGGGGGTGGCGGCTCGGGATCAGGACGCGTGAGAGAGGTGGGGCGGTGGGGGGACTTCTTTGCAAAAGTGACGGCGGGCGGTTTTCTGTAAAATGACCGCAAAATCGGAATTTTGTCTTCTTGGTGGACAAATATTTTGAAACCTAGGGGTTTTGGTAAAAGAAAATTGAACGTGTTTGCTGTAGCAGAGGGACCTCACTGGACTCTAAACAGAATAGCACACAAAACTAAGGGCTTTTCTGCAAATTTTGACACGACGCTGGCACCTCCAGGACCGCCGGATGGGCGCGATCGGACGGACGCGAAATAGGCGTGACGTAGCGATGCTCAGGAGGCTCCGCAGAGCATGCGGAATATAGAGTTCTGGGATTGGGACGTGCGGGCTGAGGTGGGCTTTGTTTCATCACTCTTCTGTTTAACATTTATCTTTTTGCAATTTTGCAGGATTGAAAGAATTACAATTTGAACTACATGTGTGTCAAATAATATTTCAAAGATTCTCAAAAATATTTATTAAATATCCATATTCTATAATGTCTCTTATACTGAAAATAGATTAAAATTTCAATTGTTTGTTAGGGATAATTCAAACTTCTTTTCAATTATTTCTATTCTCCCGCGGTGACGTCGTTCAGCCAATAGCTCGCCACAAAGTGGCATTTGCAGCTTTGTCAAAGTAATGTTAGATAACAAAGGCCCTATCAAATTGTTCTGGTTTCCTGGCATTGTGTGTATTGCAACCATTTTAGGCCCATCGCAACTGTTTTTCTTGTTGCATTAGATAGAAAACAAAAATAAAGTGACACCAAACAGGGTTTCAAAATTTGATTTCTCCATGTAAATTTTTTGAAATTCAAAATTTGAATCATTCAAAATCTGTCAAATGCAAAAATGATCATAATACAATGTGTAGATCTTGAGAAGTTAAACAAACTTGGTATTCGTGACTTTTCAATTGGAAACCATCTAGGATTTTAAAAAATAGTTTATCTTTGTAAATTTTTGAAATTCAAAATTTGAATCATTCAAAATCTGTCAAATGCAAAAATGATCATAATACAAAGTGTAGATCTTGAGAAGTTAAACTATTTTGGTATTTATGACTTTTCAATTTGAAACCATCTAGGATTTTAAAAACTAGTTTATCTTTGTAATTTTTTGTAATTCAAAATTTGAATCGTTCAAAATCTGTTAAATGCAAAAAAATGATCATAATACAAAGTGCAGATCTTGATGAGTTCTATAAATTTTATGTCAAATAATTAGAATAAAATCTAAATTCAAACTTATTTCTCAAAATTAATAATTAGAATAAAATCTAAATTCAAAATTAGCCAAGTTCTATTTTTACTATGAATTGTATTTTTTAATAATATATCATACACGCTACAAGGCCCAATCCAAATCAGCCTCAGCTCCTACAATTGAAAACAAACTTTGAGATTTGAACAACTAATAACATGACCGAACTTGTATGCACCTCAATGTTTGACACCATCTCATGTTGACCATAACATTAGAGAATATTAAGTTATATCAGCAATTATTATGAAAAAACATGTTTTTTATATTCTCTTTTTAGTTGGAAAAAATATGTTGTATGAAAAGCAATCAAGAAATAGTAATTAATATAAAAAAATGGCACTGAGTAAAACATCTCGATTTTATAAAAAATTAGAAAAAAGAATCAACCGATTTGGAGTTCGTATGAGGAAGAAAAACAGTTTACAAGTTTTATCCGAAGATTAAAAACACAAACTGCAATTGCTATGAACTTAGATGAACAAGTGTGTTTTCTCTTTTTAATCTTTGACTAAACCTTGCAACTAGTTTTTCTACCTCATACTAACTCCAAATTGGATGATTCTTTTTTCTAAAATTTTCTAAAATCGTTCTCTACCAAGATCTACAACTTTAGCAAATTCAAAATGATTTGGACAGCAGTTTATTAGGGGTAATTCAAACTTACATCTCGAATTTACAATATAATAATTCAAATAATAACATAAAATGGTCAGATGGTTCTACAAATTGACATGATAACATAATTTGCGTCCATAAACTTGTGATAAAAATTTCAAATGATTCCGGTAACAGTGGAACCTACGTTGTTTAGAAATGGATACATGTCTCACATAGTTTCATAAAACCCTACTTGAACATTGAAGTGTATCATACTTTTCAAAAAATGTTAGATAGAGTTACCTATGGTCCATTCTAGCACACATCTTGGAGATTGACAAAAAAATCGATTTACTTATATGAAAAACTCAAACTTGTACTATTCATCTTGTTGTAAAATAATAATAACAATACTTAATTTTGTTCAAAAACATTCTACAAATTGACATGAAACCATATTTTAAGCGTATATGGTTTTGATAAAGTGAGATTATAGTTGTTCACAAATAGGACACAAGACTCACATAGTTTCCTACAATTGAAAACATACTTTGAGATTTGAACAACTAATAACGTGACCGAACTTGTATGCACCTCAATTTTTGACACCATCTCATGTTGACCATAACATTAGAGAATATTAAGTTATATTAGCAATTATTATGAAAAAACATGTTTTTTATATTCTCTTTTTAGTTGGAAAAGTTATGTTGTATGAAAAGAAATCAAGAAATAGTAATTAAGATACAAACAAATGGCACTGAGTAAAACATCTCGATTTTAGAAAAAATTAGGAAAAAAAATCAACTGATTTGGTGTTCGTATGAGGAAGAAAAACAGTTTACAAGTTTTATCCGAAGATTAAAAACAGAAATTGCAATTGCTATCAACTGAGATGAACACGTGTGTTTTCTCTTTTTAATCTTTGACTAAAACTTGTAACTAGTTTTTCTGCCTCATACTAACTCCAAATTCGATGATTCTTTTTTCTAAAATTTTCTAAAATCATTCTCTACCAAGATCTACAACTTTAACGAATGAAAAATTGATTTCGACAGCAGTTTATTAGGGGTAATTCAAACTTACATCTCGAATTTACTCTATCATAATTCAAATAATATCATAAAATGCTCTAATGGAGTCAAAATATGTTGTATAGCCACATATTTTTTCCATGTTTGTTTTAAAGGATTTATTGCAGTTCAATTAACAAAAAGAAATAAAACACCATAATACAACATTAACTAATGATTATTCTAGTGGTTTGCACATGTCACTTTTGTTACAAAGGTCTTAGGTTCGATCCCCAAGCAGGAATTTTTTTTGCCAATTAAATTTCTGGTATTGTGTCTATTGTAACCATTTTAGGCCTATTGCAACACTTTTTCAGTGTTGCATTAGACACTCATATGGTTTCATAAGTGAGATACATAAATTTTGTGAACAATGCTATTATCATTTTGTCTGATGAACAAATGACCAAAATAAGAGTTGTCCAATAAATCTTAATGAACTTCATGAGTGGATTGTGGAGGTGCATTACCTACTAACGTAGATGGTTCAGTATATATGTTAAAGTGCAACTAATATCACAAAAGTTGTCGTAGCTCAATGGTAAGTCAAATTGTTATGATGTTGCTAGTCCATAGTTCAAACCCACTATGAAGCGATTTTTTTGCATTTTTTGTAGAAAAAGGAGGGAAGGCTGAAGGGGAGCCGGACCATGTGGTCCACGTGGGTAGCCTACATGGGGGGACCACATGGTCCACGTCGATTTGGGATCCACTGGTGGGACTACAACGCCACCGTGGTCGAGGTAAGACTGGACCGAGTGCCATGTCGTGTAGGTGGGACCATTGGTGGGACCACAACGCCACGTCACCGAGGGGGACACCCATTGGTATTACCGCATCACCACATCCTCAAGGTGGGACCACATCGACACATCTTCAAGGTGGGACCGGGTGACATCGCAATCGTAGTCGGTGACAATTTAAAAATTGTTTTGGTTTCCTCGCATTGTGTCTATTGCAACCATTTTAGGCCCATTGCAACGTTTTTTCAGTGTTGCATTAGAGACAAAACAAAATTAATTTGAAACCATCTAGGGTTTAAAAAATTGATTTTCTTTATAAATTTTTGAAATTCAAAATTGAATCGTTCAAAATCTGTCAAATGCAAAAATGATTAGAACACGAAGTGTAGATCTTGAGAACTTATACAAACTTGGTATTCATGACTTTTTAATTTAAAACCATGTAGGATTTTAAAAACTAGTTTATCTTTGTAAATTTTTGAAATTCAAAATTTGAATCGTTCAAAATCTGTTAAATGCAAAAAATGATCATAATACAAAGTGTAGATGTTGATGAGTTCTACAACTTCTATGTTTATGTGTTTTCCATTTTAAACCATTTGCTACTTCAAATGTTGTTAAAGTACATTACTTGTTAAAGTGCTAATAATATTGCAAAAGGTGTTGTAGCTCAATGGTAAGGCAAATTGGTATGATGTTGTTGGTCTGTAGTTCAAACCCATTATGAAGCGTGTTTTTTTTGCATTTTTTGCAAGATAATTGATAACTCACTAATAACATGTCCAATGATTATGAATTTTTTATCACAAACCCTACACTTAAACAAAGAGGGAAGGCTGAAGGGGGACCACGTGGTCCACATCTATTTTAATAGCTATAAGGTTACTATAAGCTGACAACATAGAAACGTGAAAAATGCTTGAACTATGCTAGCTAACAAAAACATTGTTATGGTGTAGTGGTAAGTCATATACAAGTGTAGTATTGAGGTCCTTGGTTCAATTCCACAGCATGGTGTTTTTTCTATTTTGTCACTAATGACATATTGTTTTCCTACCAATTCAAACTTCTTTGTTAAAATTAATAATTAGAAAAAAATCTAAATTCAAAATTAGCCAAGTTCTATTTTTGACTATGAATTATATTTTTTTTCATAGTATATCATACACAGTACAAGGCCCAACCCAAATCAGCCTTGGCTCATTAGTTCTCGTTGCAACACTCAAAGTATATATCGCAACAAAAATTAGGTGTTGCACTTGAACACAATTTTTTCTTCGAAGCAAAAGATCTTGTTGCAATAAAATTTAGCATTTGCAACAATATCAAAGTATATTGCAACTGTAAATATATGTTGCAATTCAACCTCCCTTTTTCTTCGCCTCCAAGAGTTCTTGTTGCATTAAGCTTCAATAATTTGCAACGCTTCTGATAATTTATGCAACACCATACAAGAGAAGCAATAGTCACAACTAAATGCAACTAACACAAATGTGGTTGCCGTACTACCACACAATTGCAACCAAAATCAATTCTAGTGCAACCCTTTGACACCATTGCAATATCGTCACCCAAATGCAACAAAGCTTTGCAACACCTTCAAAACCGTTGTATTAAAAACACGTATCGCTACGATTTTTAAGAATGGTTGCAATACATCCATCTATACCAACCAAATTTTTGGCGTTGCAATACAGTGGCGTTGAATTTGATACAAAACCTTGTAGTGGGAAGTTAGCAAAATAAACCATAGATTATTAAGCCACCTGAAAGAACCCAAAAATTTCCCTCTAGGGCCTCTCGGTCTAGTTTATCCTTAACAGACCAACGTGTTTTGCAAATCAAACAATCTTGGCAAGTTTTATTCGAAAATTATGTGATTAGAGTTGATAATTAAAGTCTGGTGCATGCAGTCGCTCTGATACCAGCTGTGACAACCCGCCCAGGAAAGTACCGTACTATCACCTAAGACTGATCCACTTTGGTCGTTAAGCAATAGTAAAGTATCATCCTGTCATTGGTTGCCGGGTTAACGCCCGGTAAATCACTTGGACATCGAACAGAGGATCGACACATGCATTAAAACTCACGCGAAGGCGAGTCCAGAGTACAACATGAATTAAACATTTTATTACAAACCATTATTCGTGACATGGAGTAAAGGTTCAGAGTTTGAAAACAACGGAAATAAAATAAACTAGCGCAACGGTAGACATCACAGGAGGCCATCCGTGATGTCATCACTTGTCGTCACCCTTCTGGTCAATCACACCTGCAACAACAATTTTAAAGCAAGGCTGAGTATACTAATACTCAGCAAGGCTTAACTGTCGGGTGATGACTACATCACCAAACTCTAGACATGAAAGGCTTTTGGCCAGTGGAGTTTCTTTTGCTGAACAGCTACTAGGAGTAGATCCTTACTTTCAAAATTTTAGCACAAGTTCTAGTTGATTACCATTTCTAAATGTGCCATCTAATCCAATCAAGAATTGGACAAGCAATTAATTCATACAACAATATTTCTCGAGTTCCATCATTATGGGATATCATGGCCAGTTGATTAAGCAGTCTCGGATAACGGTGAGAGGCCGACAATCGATTGATTTAAACCTTGCAAGGTAAACCCAAACACACGGTAGGCTGTCCCCACGAGAACAACTTTCCCAGGCCGTCCCCAAAAATCCTCGGGTTGGGATCAAATCTTACAGTCCCTGGTGCAGGCTATCCGGCATACCCCCGTGAGATACCCGGAGTCACCATACACCACCCTTCCCGGTAGCTAGCCGGTTAGGAGATTTCTGAAGAGTAGTAACGGTAGGATCCCGTGCCACCTCATTAAGGTACTAGGCTTACCGGTCCCATTCCCGGCAAATGCTTGGTACGTTCAAAAGCTTAGCCCACATGACCACTGGACCGAAGCCCAATCCCATGCTCTTACCACATGAGCAATCCAATTAGGGATATCTTAGGATTCTTATCTAGGAACCTATTCTCGCGAGTGACGACATCACTCGACTTCTATCGGGTCCTATAGCATAGCAGCTATCGACCTAGCATACTAGTGATAGAGCATAGGTACCTAAAGTTCATGCATCTAGGGTTTCAAATCAACTCCTGAAACATAAATGCACATTCATTGCAACATAATTGCATAATTTTAAAAGACGGGGTTAATGATCCGGGGCTTGCCTTCGATGGCAAGGTTGGCCTTGGGCCCTTCTGGACCTTGGTCCAGGTCTTGCTCTACAACGACGTGGTGCACGTCTCCGTCAGCTCCTCCGTCTCCTCCTTCCGGCACACGCGTACAGCTACCGCTCGGGAGATCTACACGAGGATGCAAATGCAAGATTTATTTGATGATTTTTAATTTAATTAACCACAAACCATATTGACAATCAAGGGGTGTATTCGTTGGGCACATTCACCTAGATAAGAATACATTCAGCATACTCTTCCATAAAGGAACAATATGCAACTCTTTATTAATTATTCTTTTTGATGGTGATTGTGTACATATATATGTAAATAATTTAATTTAAATTCACTAACAGTAGTGGGTAGGTATGTTTAACCTTTTTAACATGATTTGCAACCACACTCAAGTTATCATGGGTGGTTTGGTGATTTCTCTTTTAGGAAGGTTATTGGTGGTACATGGGTTATTCTTTTATTGCACAATTGAAATAAGGTTTCTTTGTACTTGTCATTTCATGTGAAAGCTTTAATTCTTTTCCTTTCACAAGCAAAGATATGAATAATATTTTTATCCATGAATTAATTCCTTATCAGCAATGAGAATTAATTATCTTTTAATTAAATTAGATAATACTTTCAAAAAGGAAAAAACAAAGAATTAAATAAGGGCTTTTCTTTATTTAATTTCTCTTTAATATTAAAAGGGCTTTTAAGCTTTTTATTAAGCAATTAAATTACCAAAAATTAAATGAGTGTTTCTTAAGCATATGAGCACCTATCCTGGTCCATTGGACCCACATGTGAGTGTTGGATGCTAGGAAATTAAATATTATTGAAAATAACAAAGGGCTAGCTAGTGATTCAATTTAAATGTACACAAAAATAAATAAGCATCAAAATGCTCCCAAATTTCTTGTGCATGCTCTCTGATCCTAAACAAGTCTAAAGAACCAGCATATACACCTAGGAACTTCACTGAACTTGGTTTATTAATTTACAAGGGAAAACATGCATAAATCAAGAATAATTATTTCTGTTAATCCAAAAATCATGATTAATTCACAAGATTTGCATTTTGAAAATACAAGATAGTGTGCACAAGTTGAGCTCAAAAACATAAATATGTTTAGCAAGAAAAATCATTTATGCAGATCTGCCAGAAATGGACAATCATTTTTAGAAGAAGATTTACATCATAACTTTGTGCAATTTTTAGCCTAGGATCTAGTAATGACCGAGCACACAACATATCCAAAAATGAGCTACAGAGGAGTTATGATCTTTGAGATATTGCAGATCTAGGGTTTTCACCTTTGTATTTTTCATGCACAAACTAAAAGGAATTAGCTCAGACCAGAATAACAAAAGTTGTAGGATAATTCACCATGAAGCTAACAAAATTGGTTTTACATTTTTCCGATTTTTCTACGATTTTATACGGATTTTACAAGAAACAGGAAAGTTACTTCACTATTGGAGTTACCCTTTTGCAAGAAGGACCCTGGAAAGTTTCGCTGCTTTGCAATGTAGCCCCTAGGGGCGGCTGGCGGGCGCGGGCTGCTCGATTCCGGCGAGCTCGCCGGTGCTCGCGTCCGTGGAAGGACGAGGGAGGGGTCTAGGGATGCTAGGGGCTCGATTTGAGGGTTTGTTGGTGGGGGAGGGGGTGGCGGGAGCGGCACACCGGCGGCCGGGGAGGGGCGGCCGCCGCGGCCGCTCGCTCCGGCGAGGTTGAGGCCGGGGGCAGCGGTGGGGCGGCTCGGTAGTGTGGGTAGGAGCTAGAGGAGGCGTAGGACCGCTCACTTCGGCTCGCGTTGGCGGGGGTGGAGCTCGCCGCGGCGGCGTTGTCCGCGGGTCGGCGGGCGGCGGGCTCGACCGCGGGGGGAGGGCCTCGCACGTCGCGGCTAGGGGCGGCGGCGCCTTTATGGGTGGGATGCGCGAGCCGAGGACGGGCGGGGGTAGCGCGGGCAGGTGCCGGGACGGACGGGCGGCGCGGGCGGGCGCAAGGACGTACGGCGGCGCACGCTCCGGGGGCTCGAGCGGGCGGGGCGAAGCACGGACTCGCGGCGTTCCCGGCGTTCGAGGCGTCGGAAGGCGAGCCGTGACCTCGGGAAGGCGCGGGCGACCTTGGGAACACGCACCGGCGGGCCCGAAGCCGAGGCACCGGCGGCCCGCGGCGGGGCGCACGCGCGGCGCGCGTGCGGGCGGCCGGCGCGACGTCGCGGCGTGGCCGCGCTCCGGCGCTGCTCATTTCGGACTACACCACTTCGAGCACGTTTTTCTCTCAAAATTTGAATACAAGTGTACGAAGTGATGAATACGAAAGTTGTAGATCTAGCTACCCTCTACAACTTTTGTAAAGGCCGTCTAGTGTTTTTCTCGACGGATTTTGCAGGAACGTCGTGCCAACATTGAATGTCGGCCTGTTTTGGAAAACAGGAGGTACTGTCAGTCGATCAAGTTTTTCACCAATTTCCACCCAAAATTTGAAATGCCAATCTACACGAAAGTTGTGTCCCTCAACAAGATGGACAACTTTCATAAAGGTAGATTTTGAAGTGTTTAGGTGAATTTTGGAGAACGCGGCAAAAGTTCCGGACGACATTCGCTGACGTCAACGGTTAAGCCGGTTTTGACCGTGTCTTTGACCAAGGGTCCATTACGGGTGTGTGCAGGCTTGGTCAAGGGGTTCATTAGGGTTCATTGGCGAGATTTTCGGGTGATGACCCAGGTTGACCTAGGTTTGACCGGGGTTTGACTGGTTTGACCCGGCTGATCCGGTCATTAGCGTTAATGACGGTAATTAAAAACCTGGGGCGTCACAGAGAGGTAGTCTAACCCGCCGCGCCTTGTTGTTTTGCAGAGCTTGAGACCCGGGTGGAGCAGTTGAGGACCTGCGAGACGGACATGAAGAACCTCTTCTACGGGAGCGAGGAGGCCCGCGGTACTCGAGCTTGACTATAAGGAACTTGCCTTCGAGTGCGACAAGCACATGGAGCTTCGCATTGCTTCCGATCGTGACCTCGTCAACTGCTACAAATCATTGCAGAAGCTGAACGAGGACTGCGAGGCGCTGCGGGCCCAGCTGAAGGAACTTGAAGAAGCCGCGCTTCCCATTGCAAGACTCTTGGTGCCTCACCCTGGCGGCCCCAAGATAGCACCGCTCGTGGATCGCCTCAAGGAAGCCCCCAGCCCGCTGGCGACTTATGTGAAGCATCTGGCAAGGTCGATCCCGAAGCAGGTGCTGGCCTTCATGAAGTCCTACTTCCCGAAGGCGCCCGTGGAAGTAGTCGCTGGCGGGGTAGCCGCCAACTGTACAGACGAGCAGTATGCGGAGCTGCTGGAGCAGATGGCACCCATTGCGGAGCAAGTCGCTGAAAAGCTTAACCTCCAGTAGTCCTGTAATAGTTAGCTCATAGGAGTATGTGTACAAAAACATTTGCAATGTAATTGTTCAAGTATTAATAAAAGAAAAGTTCCATCAATGAGTACTCGTAGTCGCGATCTTAGAGTGCGGAGTCCCATCGTGGAGTTGATGCGAGTAGTCGTACTCGGCAGTAGTCCCGTTGAGGAAAGTAGACAGTAAAGAAGTTGATGATCGATCAAACTTTATTACTGAAGAAGTACACCTGGATTGCCAGGGCCGTAGTTACAGAGTAGTCGCCTGGACCCGGAGGCCGCTTACAGCTAAGTGGTGCTAGGGCGAGTAGCCGCTTACAGCAGTAGATCCGTAGGTAGCCGTGTAGGCTGGATCTTGGAGTACATGGTCTCTCAGTAGACCGCTGCTAGAGTCCTTTGTCGCTCGTCGCAGCCCAGGATCCGTAGGTAGCCGCGCGGGCTGGATCCTGGAGAGGAGTAGTCCGGAGACTGGAGCCAGGACCCGGAGGCCGCTTACGGCGGAGGGGTGTTGATGTAGTCGTGTAGACTTGAAACCCCGGAGTAGTCGTGTAGACTAGGCGTAGAACCAACAGAGCTGGTCGACGTTCCACGAGTTGTTGATGTCTTCTCCTTCAAGTGTCCGGAGGCGGTAGGAGCCCGGTCTGGTCACCTTTGCCACGGTGAAGGGACCTTCCCAGGGGGAGCTGAGCTTGTGTAGTCCTTCCGTGTTCTGGATACGACGGAGGACAAGATCACCAACGTTGAAGGAGCGTTCCTTGACGTTGCGATCATGGTAGCGTCGGACACCCTCCAGGTACCTTGCTGATTGGACAAGGGCGGCGCAGCGAGCTTCTTCGAGGCTGTCGATGTCAACTCGTCTGCTGTCTTCAGAGACGCCTTCGTCGTAGTGCTCCACTGCTGATGAGTTCCATATGACATCAGCAGGGAGGATTGCTTCGGAGCCGTAGACCAGGAAGTAAGGGGATTGCCCCGTTGGCTTGGAAGGCTGAGTACGTAGCCCCCAGAGTGCATTTGGTAGTTCCTTGATCCACTTGCCTCCTTTAGAGTTAGCAGCGTCGTGTAGCCGCTTCTTGAGAGCGTCGAGCACCATCCCGTTGGCGCGCTCGACTTGTCCGTTGGCCCGAGGATGGGCGACGAGACATATCGGACGTTGATCCCGCTTGTTCTCGCGGTACTCCCGGAAGCGGTGGTTGTTGAAGTTGGAGCCCGGATCCGTGATGATGCGATGGGGTAGTCCGTAGCGATGCACGAGTTCATCTAGGAAGTCGAGTACTCGTCGCCCTTGGGGCATGTGACCGGCTTGACCTCGATCCACTTGGTGAACTTGTCGATGGCCACCAATACTCTGTTGAAACCACCTGGCGCAGTTGGTAGTGGCCCAATCATGTCGAGCCCCCAGCAGGCGAAGGGCCAGGCTGGCGGTATGGTGACTAGCTTGTAGGCTGGGACGTGCTGCTGCTTGGCGAAGTATTGGCATCCTTGGCACCTTCTGACAAGTTCTTCGGCGTCACCCAGAGCTGTGGGCCAGTAGAAGGCTCGCCGGAAGGCCTTGCTGACCAGCGTGCGGGAGGACGTGTGGTTGCCGTAGACGCCCTTGTGGATCTCCTCCAAGATGTCCTTGCCTTCTTGCCTGGGGACGCACTTCATGAGTACTCCGGAAGATGCGCCCTGCTTGTAGAGCTTGTCTCCGACGAGGACGTAGGACTTGGCGCGGCGGATGAGCTGCTCGGCCACGTCCTTGTCCGAGGGAACCTTCTGCTCGCTGAGGTAGTCGATGAAGGGTTGCCTCCAGTCCACGTCGATCATCATGACCTCCTGTCCAGTCGGTGGGTGCGCTGGGACAGTGGTCGGTGGCGCCTGCTCTGGGATGGATGGTGCGTGAAGCTCGTGAACGAAGACACCCGCTGGTACTTGAGCGTGGGTGGATCCAAGCTTCGACAGGACGTCCGCTGCAACGTTGTTGTCGCGGACGATGTGGTGGAACTCGAGACCGTAGAACTTGTTCTCGAGCTTGCGGACTTCTAGGCAGTAGGCGTCCATGTTCTCCTTGTTGCAGTCCCAGGACTTTTTGACTTGGTTGATGACCACTGCGGAGTCGCTGTAGACTAGTAGCCGCTTGATGCCTAGTGAAGCCGCGAGGCGGAGCCCGTGTAGGAGAGCTTCGTACTCGGCTTCGTTGTTTGAGACCTTCCAGAAGATCTGCAGGACGTACTTGAGTTGTTCGCCCGTTGGAGAGATCAGGAGTACCCCTGCACCTGCGCCCTCGAGGTTGAGTGAGCCGTCGAAGTACATCACCCAATGCTCTGGTCGCACGGTTGGAGTTGGTAGCTGGTTCTCGCGCCATTCCGCCATGAAGTCGACTAGCGCCTGCGACTTGATGGCTGTGCGTGGCTTGAAGTCGATGGTGAGGGCGCCGAGCTCGACCGCCCATTTGGAGATCCTTCCGGTAGCATCTTGGTTCCGCAGGATGTCGCCGAGCGGGTAGTCGGTGACGACGGAGATCGAGTACTCCTGGAAGTAGTGTCGTAGCTTCCGCGAGGTGATGAGTACCGCGTACAAGAGCTTCACGCACGGCCGATAGCATGCCTTGGACTCGATAGGACCTCGCCGACGAAGTAGGCCGGACGCCGGACCGGGTAGGCGTGGCCGTCTTCCCGCCGCTCGACGATGATGGCAAGATGCGACCACATGAGTAGTCGCGGCGAGGTAGAGCAAGATGGCGCTCGCCTTTGCGAGGAGCCGTGAGGACCGGTGGCTTTGATAGGAAGTCCTTGAGCCGGGCAAGGGCTTGATGCGCCTACGGAGTCCACACGAACTTCTCTTGGCGCTTGAGTAGTTTGAAGAAGGGGAGCCCCCATTCTCCAAGCTTCGAGATGAATACGGTCGGTGCCGCCATGCACCCGGTCGGCTTCGGACGTCTTTGATGCACGTGAGAGCTTTCATGCTGGTGATGGCGGAGATCTTCTCGGGGTTGGCTTCGATGCCGCGTTGGCTGATGATGAAGCCGAGTAGTTTGCCCGAAGGTACGCCGAAGACGCACTTGTTCGGGTTGAGCTTCCAGTGGTACTCGAGCAGGGATGCGAAAGTCTCTTCAAGGTCGTCGATGAGGGTACTGGAGTTTCTGGTCTTGACGACCACATCATCCACGTAGGCTTTGATGTTCTTGTTGAGCTGCTTCTTGAAGCAGGCCTGGATAGCTCGTTGGTAGGTAGCGCCGGCTTTCTTCAACCCGAAGGACATGGTCGTGTAGCAGTACGCGCCAAACGGGGTGATGAACGCGGTCTTCTCTTGGTCTTCTTCCTTGATCGCGATCTGGTGGTACCCAGAGTAGCAGTCAAGGAAGCAGAGCAGGTCGCAGCCCGCCGTGGAGTCGATGACTTGATCAATCCGCGGCAACCCGAAGGGGTCCTTGGGGCAGTGCTTGTTGAGGTCGGTGTAGTCGACGCACATCCTCCACTCGTTCGAGTTCTTCTTGCGGACGAGGACAGGGTTGGCGAGCCACTCAGGATAGAAGACTTCTCTGATGAAGGCAGCCGTGAGTAGTTTGGCGAGTTCCTTCTTGACGGCGTCCCATCTGTCGTCGGCAAAGCGTCGGAGGTGTTGTCGCTTGGGGTGGCCTTAGGATCGACGTTGAGGCAGTGCTCAATCAACTCCCTGGGCACTCCTGGCATGTCCGCTGGCTTCCACGCAAAAATGTCGCTGTTAGCCCGGAGGAAGTTGATGAGCGCGTCTTCCTATTTGGGGTCGAGGCCGGCCCTAATGGTGGTGGTCTTGCTGGAGTCGCTCGTTCCAAGGTCGATCGTCTTGACGAGAACCTCCTCAGCTGGCTGAGGCTTGTTGGCGTTGTCAGACTTCTCCGGGATGTCGAGTTCACTTGTAGCAAGCTTCTTCGACGCAGCGTAGACCTCCATCATAGCGTTGGGTACTTGATTCGTAGAGGCGATCTCCACGGCTTCTGTGTCGCAGTCGTGCGAGATCTTTAAGTCCCCTTGAAGAGAGAGTACACCCGCTGGGCTTGGCATCTTGAGTACCAAGTAGGTGTAGTGGGGCATCGCCATGAACTTGGCGATGGCCGGTCTGCCGAGGATGGCGTGGTAGGAAGTCTCGAAGTCCGCGACCTCGAACTTGATATACTCGGTACGGTAGTTGTCCCGAGATTCCCAGAAGGTAATTGGCAAGACCACTGAGCCCAGTGGGATAGCCGCGTTACAGGGGACGATGCCGTAGAAGGGCGTGTTTCTCTTGGTGAGCATGTGGGTGATGTCGAGCTTCATCTTCTTCAAGGTCTTGGTGAAAAGGACGTTGAGCCCGCTTCCACCGTCGATGAGGACCTTGTTGAGCTTGGAGCCCGCGACCACCGACTTCAGGACGAGGGGAAACCGTCCTGGTTCGGAGAAGCTGGTCCATTGATCCGCGCGGGAGAAGGTAATGGGTACCTCCGACCACCTGAGAGGGGTCGGGACCACTGGTTCAATGCTCATAACTTCTCGACGGGTAGCCTTTTGCTCCCGCCTGCTGGGTAGTCCGCCGAAGAGGACGTTGACGGTCTTGTCGGGTTCCTGGAAGTCGTTGTTGTCTCCGTCGTTCTTCTTCTTGCCCTTTATGTCATGAGAGTGCGGTGGCTCTGGAGTACCCTTGAGTGCATGCCTGAGTTGGTAGCACTGCTCGGTGGTGTGGTTGCCGTTCAGATGCCACGGGCACTTCTCCTTTAGCAAGTCTTTGAAGCCGCCGGAGTTCTTCTTCGAGTTCTCCTTCGCAGGGCGCTGGATAGCCGCGACAGTGTTGTCTGGCTTGCGCTTGCGGTTGGGACCCGAGTTGTTGTTGTTGTTGTTGTTGCGACCGCCTTGGTTCCCGTTGTTGCCGCTGCCACCGCCCGCGTTCTGCTTGCTCTTGCCACGGATGGCGTCGTACTTGGCATTGGCCTTGTCTTCTTCATCCGCCCAGGACGTGATCATGTCCTTGAGGTGGGGGATGGACTTGGGGCGGCGACGACCGAAGTCTTCAAAGGTGCGGCGGTGGTAGAGGTCGTCTTGGAAGAGGTCGATGACCTCCTTGTCGGTGACGTCGACTACGGTAGCGCGCTTGTCGAAGAAGCGGCGCATGTACTTGCGGAGGGTCTCGCCTTGTTCCTGCTTGACCATGGCCAGGTCCATGCGAGTACCGATTCGCCCATGGCACCCGCGAAGTTGCTCGGTGAACCGCTCCTTCGAGTCGGTCCCACTTGTCGATCGAGTGCTTGTACAGCGACTCGAGCCATGTGAGTGGAGCTTGGTCCAAGCAGAAGGGGAAGTAGAGGGACTTGTTGTCGTTGTTGCCGCCAGCGTTCTCGATGGAGAGGGCGTAGCACCTGAGCCACTGGATGGGGTCCTGCTTTGCGTCGTACTTGGTGATCCCCAAAGGCTTGAACTTGTCGGGGAGGAGCAAGTTGCGAAGTCGAGGTGAGAAGGCGGGGAAGCCGTCATTGTTGCCTGTAGTGGTTGACTTCTTCCGCCGCAGCTCCTCAATCTTCTGGCGGGCGTCGTAGTCGCCTTGTGAGGCGCCAGAGGTGTGGCTGTTCGTGTGGCCTCGGCCGCCGCGACTGCCGCCACCGCCGGCCCTCCTGTTGGCTCCATGGTTGGAGCTTCCGCCGCCGCCGCAGCCGCCGTCAGGGTCGTGGCCGCCGCCGCCGCCGGCAGGAGCACGGTGAGGGACGACCTCGCGGTTGCTGTTGCCACCCTGTGGAGGTCCGCCGGCGTTGGAGCGAGTACGGTTGGGCTGGGCTGGGAGCTCAGCTCGAGTACGGTTGGGACCGTGGTTGGCGCTGCGACTTGTAGCTTCGTTGTCGTGGTGCCTGGCGGGAGGAGGCTGGTTGACCCTGTTGTCAACCCTCATGAAGTAGGTGTCTTCAGCGAGCTTGGCGATGACCTCCTCGGCGCGGATTCCCTGGGCTTGGCGTGCGATCGCTGTGATCGACATGAGGCATTGCTCATGGGTAGTGTGTACTCTGCTCTCGACCGCCTCGAGAGCTTCCGCAAGGTTGCGGATGGGGAGATTGTCCCGGAGACGCCGGCGCCGTTCGCTGCGCTTCCTATTACGCTCACGTCGGGCGTCTCTGTTGGCGGGGGTCTCGTCTGCTGGTGCATCGGCAGACAGCTCGTCGGAGGAGATGTCTTCAAGGTGCTTGTCTTGAGCCGTCCCTGAAGGTCCTGGGGTGTCGCCGACAGCCATGAAGACTTGGCGATAAGGGGTGCCAAGGCTGGACTCAGAAGCCGCCACCTCAGTTGGTGTGTTCGAGTCAGCCCGGGCTAGCGGTGTTCCCTCCTGCCGGCCGGTGTGGATGTTATAACCAGCACGGAGGCCGGCCCTGATAAGGGATGCTCAGTAGAGTTGTCCTCGGACTCGGGATCCTCTGGGTCCGACCCGAAGTCGAACTCGTATGCAGAATCCGAGTAGAGCCCGGAGAGGGGGTTGGAGTCCGAAGCGTGGCCGGGGGCGGTGTCGGAGTCCGAGTTGTACTCGGGTACGGGCTCCTTGCCGGCCCGACGCGAAGGAGGAGCCTCCTTGCGGGCCCTGCTGAGGATGCGGGGACCACGCGTGGAGCGCTCACGGGGTGGTGGGACCACGTGCGATGGCTGAGTAGCCAGCTCGCATGTGATAGACCATGGAGACGTCGAGTTCGAGTTGGAAGCGGGCTCGAGCTCGAAGTCAGCGTGATGATCGAAAAGCGAAATTTCGCCGAACTTGCCGGTGAGTTTGCATGTGACAACTTCCAGAAGCGTCACGAAGCCGGTCTTCGGGTTGGGCGGCATGGTGAGGCGGCGTTGGAAATATCCCGCGCCGTCAGCAGTGCAGACCCAAGCGCCGAACACGAAGGTGTCGCCGCAATTGAAGGCGACGATTGGCTTGAAGTAGACAGGAGCCGTCGAGTTCGCCATGTGATCTCGGGCGAGAGCCCCTACCTGGCGCGCCAGCTGTCGGTGTTTTAGACCGGCAACCTACTAAGGGTAGTACCTGAAGTAGATGAATGTGGCCTCGCCGAGATCGGTAACTCGAAGGAAGAGACACGTGGCACACAATTTAGATAGGTTCGGGCCGCGAGGTGCGTAATACCCTACGTCCTGTATGCTGCGTAGCTCTGGATTGATTGGGTACGATTACAAGATGGTGTAATAGTACGCCGTGAGATGAGATTCGATGCTAGAGAAGGGTCCCTGCCTCGCCTTATATAGCCCGGGAGGCAGGGTTACAAGTCGGAGTAGGGAGAGAGTACTAGTCGAGTACGTCTAGGAGTCTTCCATACAGTGCGGGACATGTACAGCTTCCTAACCGAGTACTTCTCCTCTGTAGTCCTTGTGCTCCATGCCATCAGGTACTGTGTAGCGCAAGCCGGGTAGTCCCAGGGGCCCACCGAGTAGTCGGTCCTGGTACCCACCGAGGTAGTGGGCCCAGGGAGGTCCATACGACAGATTGATTTTTTTCTTTTTGAGGATGATCAACGTTAAGAGATGCAAAAGAAAATCAAAAGAAAAATTGAAAAATAAGCGATACTAGATTGGATCTTGATTGCTTGTTCCCCGGCAACGGCGCCAGAAAAAGGGGCTCGTTGACGGTTAATAGTTGTATCAAAGTTCGTTTAGACTTGCAAGCGGACAAGTCTCCCGTCGTAGTCAAGGGACCCTTCTTCCCTCGAGTGGTGAACCCAAGGTATCGAATCCGTGGAACAATGTGCAACGCAAGGATTCAATCTAGTAAAGCAAGGAAAGCTATCTTATGAAGAAGCAAGTTGCATCTAATCTACTAACTCATAAAGAAAACGAATCTAATCTAATCTACTAAAGAGGTAGCAAGAGAAAGCAAGAGATAACCGATCTAGAGAGTATAGATCATGCTTATGTTGTAGCTCCAAACGAGATAGATGAAGATAGAAAAGCTAATCTCATTAAAAGCATCTTTAAATCGTGGCCTCCCTTCCGACTCCGAAAACGCCCGCCTTTCGGAACCCCTGTTCTGTCACAACGTATCCCTACTTATGCGGGTAGTCTAGGGCGAGTTCGATGAGAACAAGTTGAAATCACTTGGCCGGTCCGGCATGCACCTCTAGCCACCGCGGCTACAAGAGCACCCTATGTAATCTATCTTAAGTATAGATCGTAGAAGAAGCAAAACCAAGAAGAAAACAAAACCATCGAGAAGGCACTTGATCGCTAGAAATCGGATTCACTATAAAAACTTCACCATGAATGATTACATGAACAACATCACCACCGGGATCCTACCTCGATCTTGATCCTTGCTCCGGAGCTCCGACGTGGTCTTCCATGCAAGGTTCCCACGTCGGCTAGGGAGACCCTAGACAACTAGCACGACCCTCATCTCCGAGATGGTGTCCCTCAAGCTTCTCTTCTCCTCGCTGGCGGATGACGAATTCGTTCCTGCGTGGCTCTCGGTCAGGGGGCTATAAATATCCCGAGATGCAACTAGGTCAAAGGGGGGGCGACTGGGCCTCGAAATGGGCTGGGCCGGCCGGCCTGGGCCGACCAGCCTGGGCCCATCTCGGCCTAGTCTGTGTCCTCCTTCGTCTGGTATTGCTTCCCGAGTCTTCTAGATCCTCTCCCCTTTTGCATGTGGGCCCTTGTCGTCGGTTTCTCTCCGAATTGGACGAAGCTCCTTGTCTTGCAAGATTCAGTACTTTTCTGGCTAGGTCCTCGGAGTTTTCCATCTTCTCTGGCTTAGTCCTTGGGCTCTTGGAGTCATGTTCACTTCATTGCTTGACTTGTACCAGGCTTCAAGGTCTTGTCATGAGGTGCTTAATGAGCTTATCCCGGAAGTCTTGCTTTCAACGTTAAAACCCTGCGTAAACACTTAACTCCAAAACCGACATGCACAAGTGAACTTGTTATACCACGGGGGTTAGTACCAATGGATAAGATACAAAAGTCATGCCAACACCAAAGGTGAACTCATGGCTAGGTTGACGGATTTTCACCGTCAACACGCGCCTAACCCTAGCCACGCCGCCGCCGGTAGCCGCTCCGCTCCGCCGCTTCTCCGCCGACGAGAAGCACCCCTGGAGCACCGCAAGGAAGTAAGGAATCCGCCGATGTTGTTTTTTCACGTCCTGGCGCTTTGCTTCGACCGTGCGCACTCGCTGGAGTTGCCACCACCGCGGTCGTCCGCCTCGTCGGGCTGCACGCCGTCGCTGTTGCCCGACCACCCATCCTGGTGCTCGAGATCGCTCGCATGCGTCGTCCTCGTCGTTTTGGTGTAACCCGTGTGCCGTATCGTGTAGTGCCGGTCGAGATCGACCTTGCACCGGTGGGCTCGCCGCCGAGCGCCGCCGATCGCCGTCACCTGCACGCCGCCGCTCGCCGTGCACCGCGCGCCGTCGCCGCCAGCCGTTCGATCTAGATCGGACGACCCAGATTAGATCGGACTGGGGTCAATACCGGTCAACCGGAGTAGCCCGCGTTGTTTTGCAGAAAAAACCTGCGCTTCCTTAGATTTGCAAGCCGGTCCTCCCACCGTTATAGTTTTCTTGCGGATAGGTCCTGTTTTCTTCGTTTAGCCCAGGAAGTTTAGGGTTCTTTTCAGTTTAGTCCTTAATCTTGTTTTAGTCGTATCTTAGTCGTTTTAACTCCGTTTTTAGTGTTCTTTATGTCCACGCGTTCGTCTCAACGAGTAGAATATTTTGGTGCCTCTGTTTTGTTCTGTTAAAACTGTTTGGTGATTGTTTCTGAATTTATTCTATTGTATGCTTGTATGTGAATGTGTGGAGCGTAGAGTACGAGCAGTTCGAGGACTTCACTGCCGTTGCAGATTTTCAAGACCCTGAGTAGTTTCCGGAGCTGGTAGAAGGCAAGTCCTTGTTGCATTCCCGTTGATCCTATTACAACATGCATTTCAGTTATATCTTATTTATTTATTGCTTTGCATTAAATCGAAGGGTCCTACTACTAGGGTTTGACTAGATTTGTTTATCCTATGCCTTGATCAACCTGGGTTTACTTTGTGTTGGGTAGCACTTGCTAGAGCTTTACCTTGGTTTCAGGTGGTTTAATGAACACTTATCAATCTGGCTTTACTTTATGCTACCATTCATGTAATGCAAGAACACTTTATGCCTGTTAATCAGAACATGGAGAACCACCCAGGAAAACAGCACAACCACAAGACATATGGCTCTGTCTTGGCTTAATAATTAGAGAACTGGGTGTTAGGTATGCTTTACCTGATAAGGGTTGGGGGTTGCCGGTAGTTGGTGTATAGCCCGGCCCTCAGGCTGATCTGCTCTATGGTAGCTTCGCAGCTGAGAGAGGTTTATGCATTGCGCTGTCAAGTAACCTAGCGAGCAGCCTGCACCTGGGGATCTTTGTAACGGCCTCATAGCATCCCTATGCAGCCACACCTCGGTAGTGTGGTATTGTGCCTACTTTTGCACAGCATGGTTGGGTCAAAAACTCTTTTGGGTTTTTACACGACTTGTGGGTAAAGATGTACGACCTCTGCAGAGTGTAAAACTGACTAGTTAGTCGTGCCCACGGTCAAGGGTGGCCTGGACCCTCACATGAGTAATTGATGAAAGATGGAACTTTTAAACTTGTGCATTGCATTCAATGGCTCTGTTGTACTTGTTAATTGGGTTTGGTATATACTTTTACTTGCTAGTAACAGCTGCCTAATAAAACTTGACCAACTAAAATGCTGACTCGCTTTATAACCATCAGCTTCCACCATAAAGCCTTGCATGTTGTTATAGAGTTTTCTCTTGTTGAGTACGACATGTGCTCATGCTTGTTGTTTCTATATTGCATCTACACTACCCGACTGCTGCTCAGATGGATGCTTTGAGGATTTCCCTGGAGAGTTTGATGAGTTCTAGGCGCTCGTTCTCCAGTCAGCTGCCTATGGAGGACTTCTATGTGTGTTTCTTTTCTGCTGTTAGCTACTCGAACGATTGTTAGATTGAGACATTCAGTCATGTAATAAATGTTTAATACTCTCTTTACGATTTACACTGTGTTTTGGTATTCACTGAGTCGATGCATGTGTGTAACTTGATTCTGGAGCACATGTATTCTAGCATTTGGATTTGCCCTCAAATCCGGGTGTGACATCGGTGGGGACCCATGGGTACCCTTGTCTCACAAGTCCCCGATCGACGTGTAGGCGAAGCGGCAGAAACGAAGTTACATCGAAGCGGAGAAAAGACGTGACAGCGATGAAGTCGCGTAGGGTGTATGGGGATCCAAAGAAGAAAAATCCTCCTGGGCATAGACGAAGACGAACATCAAGTCTCTGGACAGTAGATCCAGGGGCTTGAAGTGAAGACAAGGCGCAATGACTGCCAGAAGAATCTTCGACCTGAACAGGGTCAGGTGAACCACCACACCTTCTAGGAAGGTCGAAATACTGACCAAAGGGAGGTCGAGCAGAGACGTGACGGAAGCGTGCATCCAGTAAGTCGAGGTGACGTGAAGAAAAAGAGGGCATCGCAAAGACACACTCGTAGAGTAGCCTCCGAGCAGTAAGGCGACCTGAAAGGTCAGGTTGATGCTCGAAGATAGAACCCGCGACCTACGACCTTCTGTTGAGGAAACAAATGCTCTTCTCTTGGAAACCGAGAAAACAACGGGAATCTCCACAAAGGAACACCGGGTAACTCAGGTTGTTGTCACCTACCGACCCACGGGCGTACTGTGTAGGCGCAGAGCCTGTCCCCGGATGGAAATGCCACCACCACCACTAGAAGACAAAGTCTGAAAAGGTGTCAACAGGACTGCTGCGGACGTGCCAGAGCTGCTGGTAGTGGACAAAGACCTCACCATCCACATGCCAACAGTACCTTGATAAGACCGCCACACCATCGATGCGGTGGATGGCCACAGTGTTGAGCTCTTCTGCTATAAATAGGTTCCCAAGACCCTTCAGCTGCCAAGTCTGGAGAAGGCACCATGGCAACTTCAGCTGATAATATAGTCTCGCCCTGGCTTGGAGTGCGTTCACCCGAGTGTAGAGCTGATGTATCATCACTTGAAGCTAGAAGAATGCTTGCGAAGTTAGGAGAACTCCACTGACCAGTTCCCTCGTGCCCAGCGAAGAATCCAGGTGCAACATGGGGCAGTACATAGCATGACGGGCTTTACAAAGAGAGGCCTAATATGGTGTTGGATGTCACTGTGCTGCACTGGGAGAGGTCAAAGGTGGAGCTGGTCCCATTAGGGATCTTGTGAGAGCACCCTAGCAAGATATGGGATTCCACAGGAAACCTTTTGGGGCTAGAATAGAGGTGGCTGTGTGGCAGCCACGACCTTGCCGGCGGTGGAGGGCTCCAAAGAGGCCCTGAAGCTAGAAGAAAGCTTGCGACGCGCTCTATCAGTCTAGGTTGTGCCGCATGCACCATGTAAGGTAGATCAGGACCTTTAACATGTTTGTGTCTTGTAACTTGACTTTGAGCCAAGGTCTTTTGTAGCTTTGTAGCTGTTTGATATGAATGTTGAATGGCTGCTTAACTCTGTCCCTTACTGCGATTAGAGCATCTGAGACAGCAATGGCGTGGACAAATTCTCAGCGCTGTTGTGGTGCTATGCCGACCTTAGGAAGGCCATAACACACGACGTGAGTGCCCGCGACTTGGGTCGCCACGGCCGCTTGCGCAATGACGCAGCATGGGGTCGTCAACCCTGAGGTGTAGAGGTCGAAATCGACATGTCAGGCTCCAAGGTCGCAGCGAAGCGCTGTAAATAGGACCACAGAGGTCGTCAACGGGCAGTAGAGCCATTAAGCACGGGGCCGCTGATATGGGAGCCGTTGTAGGTCGTAGAGACCTAGAAGGCGCGTAGGCAATAGGGCCTAAGGGGTGTGAAGTGAACCCTGGTATAAAGAGGTCGAGGCGACCTTGGGACCGCTGGAGTCCAAGCGACCTAAAGCAGGTCGACTGCAGGTCGATAGCGACCTTGGATGCAAAGTTGAATTTCTGATGCTAGGGGGCTTAACGTGGGGCATGACGAGTCCACGTCAGTCGAAACCTCGCACGAAGGCTGGCCAACGAAGATTCCTGCACGAAACTAGCCGTTACTGCCAAGTAGCCGTTAGGCCGAAGATAGCCGTTGGGCAAAAGATCCGTTGGGAGCGACGAACCGTTGGGTCGCCAAAATTTGCGCTGGATAGACCTCGAGGCCGAGCCGCTCGTTACAGTGCTGGGTCCCGATTATATAAGGCCGACGCGCGGACTAGGGGGCCTCCACTTGCTTCCATTTCCGCTCGGCGCTAGGGTTCGCCGCCGTGCTGTGCTCAGAGAAGTGAGGGCGCCGCCGAGCTTAGATCCGCTGCCGCAGCACCTCTCGCATGCGAAAGAAGTCGCTTGTTGACGGATAAAAGACGTATCCACCTACAATCCGCAAGCGTACGGACCTACACCTTTTTCACCACGGGATTCCCAAGGTTCTTGTCAATCCGCGGAGCAAGGGGATTACAAGCGTTTGATTTACCTCTACTCACTAACTACTCAAACCCTAACTACGATTATACTAGAAAACGACTAAACTACACTAGAGAGAATGATAAAGCAATCAAGATAGGAGACACTCGCCCATGGGTCTACGATACTATAACATGCAATCGTTTCGAACATGAAAACCAATCTAATCTATCAGGGGTTGTGACCACGGTTTCGCCCTTTCCCTCCTCTCGTACTATCACTATGCGAAGGTAATCATGACTAGACCTATGATGGACACGGCGTATTGAATGGATCCAAGGAAGCATTGGAGCTCTAATCCCTTTATGGCATGGTAGCTAACCTTAAGCAATAAAGTATATTCAACACAAGATGATAGATAGATAATCCAACAAAGTACGATTACATCTCAAGATCGATTACAACCCATGGACAAATAAGGAGATTACCCCATCAAGGTTCTAGGCATAGCACCGTTGATCATGGTTTCCCTTCCGACGGTGTCTTCCTTCTTCTCCACTTGTGGGTGCTTCCTTCGAGGTGGTCGATCCCCCTCCGGAGATCTCCCTCCTCTCTCTCTCTAGCTTGTGGATGGCCTCTTGGTGCGAATGGCTCTCTCTTTTGCGAATGGCAGCACTTCCAGGGTTTTAGGGTTGAAGATCCTTCGGGTGCAAGGAAAGGGGGGCCGAACCGACCTCCAAAGTGGGCTGGGCTGGCCGGCCTGGGCCGACCGGCCCAGGCCCATTTCAGCCCGGTTCGGTCGCCCCTTCGCTCCCGTGGGTCCTCAGGTGATTATGCACTTTGCCCCCTCCACTTGCATGATTTTGACGATGTCATCCTCGCGTCCAAGATGGAGGTTCTCCGCGCATGAAGTTCGGTCTTTTACGCTTCAATCCCCGGGGGTGTTCCTACGTAGCACTTCGGTCCTTGCCACCATTGGAAGTGATTTCATCAAGCTCATGAACACGAACAAGACTCCGTAAATGCTCCTTTGAACTTGTTGTGAATCCGTCCTTTATGTCCATGTTTTCCTACATAAACACAACACTTCCAAATGCATGCACATAGATGAACTTGTTATATGATTAGTGTGCCTAGTGGCGGATTAGTTCCATAATCAAATCCAAACCAAAGTGTAATGAAGATGTTTGGTGTACCAAAATACACCGTCAACATCTCCCCCACACTTAGCTCTTGCTCGTCCTCGAGCAAGTACTCGTAAAAGAACTTCGTCCAAAGCGTTGTAATTGTGTACCGCTAAATCTTTGTTCACAAGTTAGTCAATCCTTTATCTTTAATACATAAACATAAAGTAATGATCATCATACATAAACATGGGCGTTTAGAATCTTTACCACATCAAGATTTACCCCACAACTCAAACTCTTCACTCGAAGCCTTCAATTTCAGCCATGCTTACTTCTTTGCTTCCATCGGAGGGTTTTTATGATTTTCAAAAATAAAATTCCTGCAACAAGTATTAGACAAAAACCTTTCTCCAAGCACTCTCAAGTCACTCATATGAGGTGGCTATCCTAAACCAGTTTTATAAAACTCTCACCTCCTATAAATCTCTCATATAACATGTAAAGTGGAGCTATAGGCAGGCCTAGTGCAATCAACACAAGTATTGTCAAACTAAGAACTTCCTCTAATGGTTGTTTACCTTTCAAAGCCAATGATCATGAGAATTATCCATATGTGGGGATATCAAGGATGAGAAGATTTAGAATGGTGGACATGTGCAAGGGCAAAAGAAAATATGACTATGAGGCACCGATGACGTCCTCATTGTCGGATTGCACATGGTTGGAAAACGAGTGAAAGTTTCATCTGTCAACAACGTGACATCCTTCCTTGCACTTCATTTTTTTCTTTCACTTGATTCATCCCTCTCATATCTTTCTTGCCACTCCTCTTTTCTCTTTCTCTTCTTTTTTCTTTCATTCTTTCATTCTCATATTTTTCTCTTTCTTTACTTTTCTATTTTTTCGTCCTTTCTTTTCCATACACATATTTTTCTCTTTATTTTTCCCTCTCTTGACATCTTTTCAAAGCTCTCAACTCCTCTCTTTCTTGCATGCATACAATCTGAAATTTTAAATAAACCATGCTAGAGACAAGACGAAACTTTGAGAGTAGGTTGTGTTCAAGGAATGCGATGTACAAAAGAGATATATAGGGTTGGGTATGGAATTCAGCGATGTACGGGACTTCCGATGTGAAAGTCACGTTACCGAATGCATGACGAGGATAGCAACAAAAGATAAGCACAAGAACATGATCATTGCTCGAAATTAAAACTCCCAAGAGAGAAGGATCCTAGCCCAACTCATCGTGCTAATCACACTTATGGTGGAGCAAAAAATAATCTTGGCTTTGTATAGGATTTTTTTTCTTACTCTCAACCTGAAAAAAAGGTTTTGCTAACCTTTATTACAAGGGTTTTTAGATAATTTTCAGAATTGAAATCCTCCAACTTTTAGCATTGAACATAGCACAACCAACATGTGAAGCTCAAGATCGAAGTGTGGTATGGGTACTTTTAGTAGTAGCAATTTCACTAAGCACCACAGTAAACGTTTTTCAAACCACACACTTATGTTCATATATCAAGAATTAAAGATAAACAAACGAGTGAATAAAGATAAGCAACACACAAGACACAAAATTTAAAGGACTCTTTTTATTTGATTTTCTTTGACTCAACACTAATTTAAGACACTTGCAAAAATTTAAAAACACACTCAAAAATACTAAAGACTCTTTAAACTCTAAGACTCTCTCGAAAACTAAACCGAACCAATTTAAACTTGAAGCTCAAAAGCTAAAGGCTAGCTAGCTAGCTCTCCCCCACGCTTAAATCATACGACGTCCTCGTCGTATCTTACAAAATTCCTAAGGGGAAAACTAAACCTAGTGGTACTTCCCACAACTATTGCACCACTTGCCCCTCATGTTCCCGACCATGCCAAAAAGTTTGTGCATGTTGCGGTTTAGGAACTTGTAGTCGTCTTCGACTACGCGCTCCAAATCCTCCATATGCTGCCTCATCGCCTCCATGGCCTAGAAACATTCGTCGATCGATGCGTAGAGATCCAAGATGGAGTGATGGCAAGCCGCACAACACATCGGATGCAACCTGAAAGGGTCATCATCGCCAGGGTCTCCGCTGTCATCGCTGCCGTCATCGCCATCACCATTGTCGTCGCCGCCGTCGTTGCCGCCTTCGGGAGTCTTCTCCTTGGGCACCTCATCCCAAATGTAAAGATCGTTATCATCTCTTCCGGCGGCCGCCCACGAGCTCGGGCTACGATCGTCGGAGTAGTCGCTACCCCCATAGTCCTTAGGCTCGGGCGACACCTCCTTGTAGTCCTTCCGCTGCATGCCTCGGATGTGCGCCGACCTTCGAACGGGAGTAGGGACGTTCTCCTCCTTGACGGGGTTGCGAGATGCGATAGCTCCGGTCGGGACACGCCCTCCGCAACGGATGCAGGCGGTCCTCTTGATCTCAACGGGTAGCTTGAGCTCGCATCGCTTTGCCTCATCCATCGATGGCTCCTTGGTGCCTTGCTTCAACTCTAAGATCCTCGGGGACACCATGGCTGCTGCGTGGGTGCAAAAGATGGTGTCCCTGAGCTCCCAATTCGGCCAAATAAATAGTCCAAAAAGGAAAACCCTAGGAACCTCATTTTCCTTATTCAAACTTCCCTTAAAATTTTCTGACCGAAGAAGGAAGTCGAAAATGAGCAATTCGGGCAAAAATCGGGACGAACCGTCGTCAGGACCCACCTGAGCCGGTCGGATTGGGCCGGCCGGCCGGCCCACCCTGTCTCGGGGCCGGGCCGGGCCGGTTTCCTGTGTACCACCCTTTTTTCGCCTTCTTAGCCCATGGGAAAAAGTTGGCCCAGTAAATCTTCGCGAGAAACTCCAGAAAATTAAAAGAAAAACTATTTACAAAAATCCATGCCTTGTTTTTCGTCCTAGGCGGGACGTTCGGTCTCTTCTTCCTGAATACATCAACATGGTGAAGGGGCACAACGTCGGGTTCGTAGTAAACCTTAAGCCGTTGACCATTCACCATAAATTGATCGCCTTTCACATCCATAATGGTTACCGCTCCGTTGGAGAGCACCGAATGCACAAATAAGGTCCGTCCCACTTGCTTTGCAATTTCCCCTTTCTGAAGGTTTTAAACCTCGAATTGTAGAGGAGGACCTTATCTCCTTCTTTAAACTCCTTCTTTTTCAACCTTCTATCATACCACCTTTTAATTCTATCTTTGTATATGCTTGCATTTTCATATGCTTTCAACCTCATCTCCTCTAGCTCGCTTATTTGAATCCTTCGTTTCACCATCGCGGCATCGAGATCAAGGTTCATCTCTTTAATCGAACAATAGGCTTTATGTTCGAACTCAACCGGAAGGTGGCAAGCTTTTCCATAGACGAATTGATAAGGGGTCATACCTATCGGTGTCTTGAACGCCGTTCGATAAGCCCACAAAGCTCCATCTAATTTCTTTGACCAATCTTTGCCTCCCTTCTTTATGGTTTTGTTGATGATGTTTTTTAATTGCCTATTCGATGTTTCCGCTTGTCCATTGGTTTGCGGGTGATAGGCCGTAGAGACCCTATGTTCTATTCCCAACTTGGACAAGCATTTTTTGAAATTCTTCCCGGTGAAGTGAGTTCCTCCATCGCTTATCAAGATTCTCGGTGTACCGAAACGAGGAAAAATCACGTTCGTGATCATGGTTATGGACTCCTCCGTGGAAGCTTTACGACATGGCATGGACTCTACCCACTTGGATACATAATCAACCATGCCTAGAATATACTCATATCCGTGTGAATTTTTGAAAGGCCCCATGAAGTCTATACCCCACATATTGAATAAATCGATTTGTAGATTGTATTTCAAAGGTATAGAATTTCTTTGAGATATGTTCCCGGTTCTTTGGCATTCGGGGCATGAGGCAACATATCTTTTAGTATCTTCATGCATCTCCGACCAATAGAATCCGCTAGACCACACTTTCACTTGGGTCCTAAAATGGCTATAGTGTCCACCGTACTCCGCCGAGTGGCACTTTCTCAAGATTTCTAGCCTCTCATCTCTTGGCACACATCTTCTCTTGACTCCATCATTGCCAAGTTTGAAGATGTATGGTGCATCCCAAAAGTACTTCTTACTTTCGGAGATTATCTTCTTTTGAGAGTTTTTATCTAGATGATCAAGAGGCATCTTCCGAATCAGTCGAATGATATCAATCATCCAAGTGTCTTTATCGAGCACTCGATAGAGGTGGTCATCTCTCATCTTATCTTCTATGGGCTCTTTATCATCTTGTCCACGATTCATCCTAGACAAATGATCGGCCACAACATTCTCCACCCCCTTCTTATCATGAATTTCAACATCAAATTCTTGGAGAAGAAGGATCCAACAGATCAAACGTGGTTTAGCATCCTTCTTAGCCAAGAGATACTTGATGGCTGTGTGATCAGTGTAAACAATAACCTTTGAGTTCACAATGTAAGATCTGAATTTTTCGAAGGCGAATACCACCGCTAGCAACTCCTTTTCCGTAGTGGCATAGTTTAATTTTGCCCCATTAAGAGTTTTGCTAGCGTAGTAAACGGCGTGAACTCGGCCTTCCTTTCTTTAACCCAAAACCGCGCCTACGGCGTAGTCACTTGCGTCACACATGATCTCGAAAGGTTGGCTCCAATCCGGAGGTTGAATAATGGGAGCACTCACCAACGCACTTTTCAAGGTTCGGAATGCCGCTAGGCACTTCTCATCAAAGTCGAAAGACACATCCTTTTGAAGGAGATGCGTTAAAGGCTTAGTGATCTTTGAGAAGTCCTTAATAAATCTTCTATAAAATCCGGCATGACCTAGAAAGCTCCTCAAGGACTTAACATCCGTCGGAGGTGGGAGTTGCTCAACCATCTCTACCTTAGCCTTGTCCACTTCAATGCCTCTCTCGGATATAACATGTCCGAGCACTATGCCTTGCTTAACCATAAAGTGGCACTTTTCCCAATTTAACACCAAGTCTACCTCCGCACACCTCGTGAGGACCTTATCCAAGTTTGCCAAGCAATCCATAAACGTCTCCCCGTAAACGGAAAAATCATCCATGAACACCTCGACAATTTCTTCGATGAATTCCGAGAATACGACCATCATGCAACGTTGAAAAGAGGCCGGAGCATTGCATAGACCGAAGGGCATCCTTCTATATGCAAACGTTCCATAAGGGCATGTAAATGTTGTTTTGTGTTGATCATCCGGGTGAATGGGAATTTGCATGAACCCTGAGTACCCATCGAGAAAGCAAAAATAAGCGTGGTTCGCTAATCTCTCGAGCATCTCGTCGATGAACGGTAGGGGGAAGTGATCTTTCTTCGTTGCCTTGTTAAGCTTACGATAATCGATACACATCCGCCACCCGGTCACAGTTCTTTGTGGTATCAACTCGTTCTTCTCATTCTTCACCACAGTTAAACCTCCTTTCTTTGGTACACAATGTACTGGGCTCACCCACTCGCTATGCGGAACCGGGTAGATGATTCCGGCATCAAGTAACTTGATGACCTCTTTCTTTACTAACTCTCGCATGGCATGAGTTAGCCTCCTTTGGTGGTCCACTACGGGCTTACATTGGTCTTCCATTGGTATACGATGAGTGCAAAAGGCTGGGCTAAGATCTTTGAGATCATTAATCGAATACCCAATCACCTTCCTATGTTTTTTCAATAAACTCAGCAACTTCTCATTTTCTTCGGGACTCAACTCGTCGCTCACAATGACTGGATAAGTTTTGTCTGGGCCCAAAATTCATACTTTAATCCTTTGGGTAAAGGTTTAAGGTCTACCTCGGGCAGTTATGGCTCCTCGGGTTTAATCTCTTCTATATCCTCGAATTTTTCTTCCTCCACACTTCCATCATGCAGTTCTAAGCCTTTTGTTGCTTCTTCTAGTTCTTCATCTTGTTGATCATTAATTTGATTTTCCATCGCTCTTTGCAGCGGGTCTCTAAGGGTTTCAACAAAACAAAGACTATATACCTCCTCTACTTCTTCGTCTTCGGGAGGAAAGGGTGTAAGGTGTTTAGAAACGCGAAGAAAGTTATATGTGTACTTTATTCCATTAAGGTTCATTGTTACTTTGCCTTTTCCGGCATCCAACACGGCATCAACCAACTTAATAAAGGGCCTACCTAGGATTATGTGATCATGATTACTATGGTAAGCATCAATAACAAAGAAATCAGTTGGTATACATTTTTCAGAGATTTTTACATTCATGTTGCAAGCAATACCTAGAGGTCTAATAGTTCTACCATCTCCTATAATTAATTTTGTTGATGTTGGAGCTAAGTCTAGGTTGTGGTCTTGAACTTTATCGTAAATTTTAGAAGATAGGACACTTACTTGAGCTCCGATGTCGCATAAAGCTTTGCATCGAACTCTGTTGATTTCGCAACTCAAGTGTGGTGCCATCTTCTCTTCTTCTTCGAATCCAATCGTGTAAACTTCAGTGAGGCGAGCATATGGCGATGCTTCGGGCTTGATCCCCATGATTCTTTTCACCTCAACTATGTGTTCCAGATCCACTTCATCATCTCCAAAGAGCTTTTGAAAGATCTCACCGGTGGTTTCAAGGTCATATGAATCTTCTGCTTTCTTCTCCGGTGGGAAATCCACTTCCAATGCTCTTGCCATCCCCTTTTGATTAGGGAATGGTCTTCTCTTATCGAATACTTCTCCGTAATCAATTGGTACCCAATCCATTGGTTTGAACTCCCTTAGTGGCTTCGCGCTTGACATGCTTCTCTTGTTTGTTTCATTTGATACGGCAAAGTCGACGCTCGGGGTTGTTCTTGACTTGATGTGTTCTTCTTCAAGCTTTTCCGGGATTGGCTCCTCTTTTGTGACTTCTGGGGTTGCCTATTTTGAAAATTCAGCACACTTCTTCTTCTTTGCATTATATTCCGGCTCTTCCGCAAGTCTTGTTTCCCAATCTCTTCGCATGGCAGCCGCTTTACTAATTTTTTGTAGAAGTTGAGCGGCTTCGTGAGTGTTTTCTCCATGAGATCCCCACCTGCACACATTTGGACGTGTTGAGCTCATCACATACCTCATCCTCGGAATCCAAGTCCGAGGCATCCTTCTGGCTTCTCTTGCTGCTGGAACTGCGAGCCATGCCACAGAAGTCGTCCTTGAGACTTAGGCCCGTCACACAAAGGCCGTTGACATACTTGCCGAGGTTCTTCTTCTTCTTCTTCTTCTTCTTCTTCTTCTTCTTCTTCTTCTTCTTCTTCTTCTTCTTCTTCTTCTTCTTCTTCTTCTTCTTCTTCTTCTTCTCATCCTCTTCGTCTTCATCACTCGAGCTTGAAGACGTGTCCTCGGAGTTGGACTTGATGTCGCTCGATCTCTTTATCTTCTCTCGAGACCGCGTCTTCTTCCCATGTCCATGATCCTTCTTCTTGGACTTCTTCCTCTTGTCCTTGGACTTGTGGTTGTCGTGGTTGTTCACCTTTGGACACTCGGCGAAATAGTGTCCAGCTTTGCTGCACTTGAAGCATGTCCTCGTGTTCCTCCTCATGTTCACCCGGTTCTCGTGCAGCCTCTCGAACTGCCTCGTCAGGAGCGCCAACTCGTCCTCTCCAAGCACGTCGAACTCCTCATCTGGCATAGACATCAAAGAGGACAAAGAGAACATTCTGGTGGATGGGTTAGTGTTAGACTTTCCTTTCGAACCACCAACGAGGGCAAGACTATGAGAATCAGTCGGACCCTCGAGCTTGGTTGTCATGCCCCTTTCCACCTCAGCCGACTTGAGCTTCGAGAACAGCTCGTTCACCGTCAGAGTGTCATACTTCTCTGACTCCACAATGGCCTCGAACTTTTTGCCCCAAATCGTACGATCCAAAGAGTGTAAGAGCTTGACAGCTCTATCATGATCATCGTACGGGAGCACATCCACATTGGCCCTCATGTTGTTCACAACCACCGTGAACTTCTGAAACAAGGCATTGATGGACTCACCGGGGAGATGAATGAAGTTCTCGTACTCTCTCCGGTAGGTCGCATACATCCGAGCCTGAACCTGGGCATTCCCAACATGAGCTTCTTTCAACACCGACCAAATTCTACAAGCCAAGTGCTCGGTGTGCACCCGATCGAATTCAGGTTGACACAAAGCATGAAACAAGTAGTCGACTGCCTTGTTGCTGGCGTCGAACATGTCCCTCGATCCTGGAGCAAGGAAGTTCATCGACTGGACATAGCCATTGTCCACCGTGACATCCCAAAGGATCTGACCCTTTCCGCGGAGGAACGCCGCCATCCGCTTACTCCACATCTGGTAGTTCTTGCCATCGAAGTGTGGAGGACCCGAACCCCGTTCCTGGTACTTCATCCTTGGATCTTAGACTGGTTAGAGTCAATAAAGACCCAAACCAGCTCTGATACCACTTGAAGGACCGATATGGCGAACCAGAGAGGGGGGAGTGAATGGGAGCCGATAAAAATTCTTCTCGAAGGAGATGGAGGCTCCAACAAGATGAACACGACTTCCAACACACGACTTTGACACACTACCCAAGTTAGCCAAGTCCATGCAGCCACTGGAGTGCTACTGAACCTAGGAACCAACTTCCAACCTCACAGACCCGAGAACACAGCGGAACACCAAAACTCGAGTCCACTGACCAACACCGGTCAGACCGGTGAGCACCACCGGTCAGACCGGTCCCTGCTGGTGGAACTTGGCGACTTCCACAGAATAGCTCCACACCGGTCAGGCCGGTGCAACGCACCGGTCAGACCAGTCTCAGCCAGAAAGCCCCAAAACACCAAACGAGCCTACCGAGCTCCAAACTGAACCAAACTCGAAATAGCAGCAACACAGGACAACAGCAAACACACCCAAACATTCACCTGAGCAAAAACCCAACAAGGGTTGCACCGGTCAGACCGGTGAGAGGCACCGGTCAGACCGGTGTGACCTGGGCTTCTCGGGATGAATAGCACCCGCGGGTCAACACCTCCAAATCCAAGCCTCGATCTCCCAAATCGCTCCACGGACTTGAACAAGACTTTGGGGATAGTAGCAACACCTCATGAGGAGTCCATAGCCAAGTTTAATCCCACCAAAACTTGTCAAATCAAGAGGAATCGAAGAAATCCCGCCAAGAACTCCTCTAACCCTAGAACACTGAAAACCCCAAAATCGAGCCCCTTAACTCACGGATTTGGGAGGGGAATCAAAGGCAAAAGAACCACGAAGGGTTCCCACAAATTTCCCCCATCAAATCCCCAAGAGAAAGGTCCTTAAAACACCCCAAGAAAATCACAAAGAGAGGGCTACGAAAATCACCACCAAGAACAACCAGGAGCAACACAACAAATCCTTGAGGAACCACGCCGAATCATCTATACATACCAAGGAGGTTCATACAAGGTCTAGCTTGCCGCCCGATCATCCAACCCTCTAACAAAATCTCACCATGAAGCTCTCAAGCTAGTCTATGGAAATCCTAAGAAAATAGGAAGGGGAAATAGGAAAGCAAATGAACTAGGGTTCCAAGAGATGGCTGCCATCCTCTCACCTCATGGGTTATATGGAGGCAAGCCTAAAGTCTAAAATGCCCTTACTTAACAACTAGGGATACAAGCCCCTCAAGGGTGGTTTTGGGAGTCTTCAGATGACCGCGCCCTGCTTAGCCTCGACGCAAGCGATGCGATCCCGACGTGTGTCCTCCGCTTCGAAGTCTCCGGACTGCGTCGTCGCACACCGGTCAGACCGGTGCTCCCCACTGGTCTGACCGGTGGGGGCTGCTACAACACAGTCTTCGGTTCTTCGGTCTTGGCTTTGTGGATCAACCAAGGAACCTAGTGGTTTTCTGGTGAACCACTGGAAACCCTGCGAACTTGGTGTAGTCTCCACCAATCGCCACTCATGACTCGGCTCCCACATAGTCCCGGCTCGACCATGGTTTTCAGGCTCAACCAAGAAACCGTCCATGACTTCATCTTGCTGTTCATGCCACCATGCGGCCCGCACTTGACCCCGCTGGCCATTGGGTCCCTCGAACAAAGCCTACTTGTCCTCTCCACACCTCGAGGCCTCACCGGCGACGACCTTTCGCGCTTGTTCTTCACCTGCACCAACACTAGTCAAGCCGCAACCTGCACCTGCAATACTTATCCAAGAATTAGTCCACACAATGTTGTCAATCACTCATCACACAAGGAAGCGACCATCGACCGGTCCTCGAACCACACATGGTCCTCACCCAGGACTGTAAGCTCTGTTCCCAATCTGAGGACTTTTGGGAACCTCCTGGATGGTTGTCCTCACGGGGGCACCCTACTGTGTGTTTAGGTTTACCTTGCAAGGTTTAAATCAATCGATTGTCGGCCTCTCACCGTTATCCGAGTCTGCTTAATCAACTGGCCATGATATCCTGTAATGGTGGAACTTGGTGAATATTGTTGTATAAGCTAATTGCTTGTCCAATTCTTGAGTGAATTAGTTGGCACACTTAGAATTGGTAATCAACTAGAACTTGTGCTAAAATATTGAAAGTAAGGACATACACTTTGTCGCTTTTCAGCAAAAGAAACTCCACCGACCAAAAGCCTCTCACGTCTAGAGTTTAGTGATGTAGTTATCACCCGACGGTTAAGTCTTGCTGAGTATTAGTATACTCAGCCTTGCTTTAGAATTGTTGTGCAGGTGTTGACTCAGTGGTTGACGACAAGTGATGACATCACGGATGGCCTCCTGTGATGTTTACCATTGCGCTAGTTTATTGTATTTCCGCTGTTTTCGAACTCTGAACCTGTACTTCATGTCTTGTAATAATGTAACCCTCAGGGGTAATTTGTACTTAAATTTATGTTGTACTCTGGACTCGCCTTCGCGTGAGTTTTAATGCATATGTTCGATTCTCTGTATGAATTCCAAGTGATTTACCGGGCGTTAACCCGACAACTAACGACAGGATGATACTTTATTATTGCTTAATGACCAAAGTGGTTTAGTTTTAGGTGATAGTACGGTATTTTCCTGGGCGGGTTGTCACAGTTGGTATTAGAGCGATTGTATGCACCAGAGTTTAGTTAATAACCTTAGTCACTGGTTTTTTAACAAAATTTGCCAAAGATTGTTTTGGTTTGCAAAAATACGTTGGTTCGTTAAAGATAATCTAGACCAAGAGGCCCTAGAGGGAATTGTTTGGTTCTTTCAGGTGGCTTAGTAATCTATGGGTTATTTTGCTAACTTCCAGCACTTTACTTTATGTCAGACTTATTTTCTTGCACAACCAAACTAGATGAGCCACGTGTATTATACGTGTGCTGTGCCGCATCACGGGAATTGCGAGGGTTGATGGAGTGATCCATTCCACGGATCCCATCTTCGCGTCTGGTCATGAGTTGTGCTGTCACCATGTGTTTTATACGTGTGCATTCCGCGTGTCGAATATGCGAGGCAAGGATACACTCCAGTCAAACGGAGGGTGTCCGAGGTTGGACGCTGTCCATGTAGCGGCTTAACGCATGGATGCCGTTTCTATAGGGAACGATAATGTATGTGGACATTTTCATGAGTGCTGGCATGAAAGGTTCATTGTGTTTTGTGATCTTCTGTAGGTACACAAACCACGTTTCAAAAGTCGTTAAGTAAGCATCGAGTAGTTCTCGACTAGTTATTATAGGGAGAGACGTGTATATGCCTTGCCACCGGCGCTAACTTCGAGTTTGGCTTGATTGCCTTGTGAGGACGAATAGGACGTCTTGTATCATGCTAAAAATTGTGAAAGCTTAAACTGAACCCATATTTGTTTATGTGCTTTCTAAGGTAACACATTGCTAGTACGTTTTGTCCTCCCTAGCCTCTCAGGTGTAGATGTGTTGTTATCCATAAATCTATTAGAGTTGTTTGCTTAGATTGTTGTCCCCTGTCCAAGAATCTTTTTGTCTAGGAGATCTCTACCTAGGTTGCTCCAATCTAATCTAGTTATGCTCAGATTAGCGAACCCTGTCTTGCTGTTTTCCAGGAACCAAACCCGAAACCTTGTTTGGTCGGAGTACCTTCCTAACCTCATCTAGCTCAACCTTGCATACCCAAACTTGTGTCCCCTAACCTTGCTGGGTTGCTACACAAATGTGGGAATGTTTTGGGGCTCTGGTTTTTAAGTTATGAATTTTTGTTCACAACTACCAGAATGTCATGTCACTATGTATGTCGACTCGATTCGAGTTCTACATACGATTGTACCTTGGTACACATGATTACCCCATTTCTTAATCACGTACTCTTTTATCATGGATCAAGTTATCCTTGTACACTCACACTCGTCTGGTTCTCACTTTTGTCGTTATGTCCAGATGGACATCATTGGATCTGCGTCGGCAAATGTGGAAGCATGGACTCTCATGAACTACCTCGAGGAGGGTGGATTTCCTGCACTTTTGTGGGACACCCTGCAGGACTTTGGGTACACTGCTTATCCAGAGTACTCGACATGTGAGGTCATGACCACCGGCCAGCTCCTTTGTTGTGAAGTGAAGGTGAAGATTTCCATGTGCCCGACCAATCCTGCTTGGGAAGAGTGGGAGTGTAAGGCACAAGGACGGAACCTGGCTGACACTGTGCAGAAGGCTGCTCTCGAAGCACTCACAACTATTTGTGGGAAGCACCCTGATGAGGTAGCCGGTACTGCAGCCAAAGTGATTCCTGTACCTGAGCGACACATTGTACCTTGTGTCGAACGCGAAGCGTTTCTTCCAACTCAGGGCAACTCTCACTGCAGTCCTGATCTTGTCACCTCAGTTCGTTTTTCGGAAGCCATGTACGACACCTACCGACGGATGGTGGGAGAAAATGTGTTCTATAGACACCAAATATATAGGTACCGAGTTAAAGAAATGGAGAACACCGCTCAAGCATTGAAGGAAGCCCGAGCAATGATAACTACTCTCAAGAAGGAAAGACGCAAAGATAAGGGAAAGATACAAGAATTAAGTGAAATCATACATGAGCAGAACTTCCTGTTGCAGCATAATGACCAGTATATGCTTGAACTAGATAATCAACTAGAAGCTATAGCAGCTCCACCTTTGGAACCTGTCGTTCTTGGACCAGTAGAAGAAGAATATGCTGAGGACATACAAGGAGAGTCTGGAGTAGAGTCTGGACCCGAGTCACCATAGTCCTTCAACATGGAAGATCCAACCCTAGGAAGTTGGTATATTGGAAATAAAGTTCTGAGTTGTACGACTGTAGTAGTTGTAAGGGAACCTAGTTGTGCGGCCGTGTTGGGTAGTCATTGTGGTTGGTTGAACTAGGAGCCTTCCTTTGATGCAACTAGTCTGCATTGTAATCCCAAACGTTGTTTTGGTAATTCTGAAACCCCTCATCGATGTCATGCCTTGATTGAACATCTTCCTCTAGTGATTCGTGTGAAGGGGTTATTTATGCTGGATGTGATCAGATCAGAGTTTTGTTATGAGTATCAAACTTGTCCAAGAAATTCACGCCAATCGTGATTAATCTGATCTCTCAATCCTGAACTTGTTCTTTTTGGTCTTGCTCACAACGTTTTGAATTAAAATAAATGTCACTTTGTGAGTATGCAATGCATAGCATATGCATTTGGGAACCTTGGGTGTGCTAATGTGCATTCGCATGAAAACTTCCATACTCATGCTCTACCTCTCTTGTTGGTGATGCTGTTATCCCATAACCAAAGGTGCCGTGACAGAACCTAGGGCATCATGTGTGCTGCAGCCATGTGATTGTCACTAGGGGCGCGCTAGATATCTTGGTTGTGAGAATGCGACTCGCTACACATATTATTTCTCTGCTTGTGATTGCCCTCGCAATCACTATTTCATTTTGTGGGTAACCGAGTCGTACTAACTTGCATCATAAGCACCATATCGCATGGGCATGTGCATCGTGTCTTCACCAGCATGTTCATCACACCAACTTTTAAATTCATTGCACCGCAATGTAATGAGTCGTCAACACCCCAAATTCACAAGTTAGAGCGTGAGCAAGATTGTTCTGAAATTTTCCACACTAAATTATTTTTGTACAAAGAAATTCCAGAATTCTTTTACTAGACTTCCCTTTCTTCCTAGAAATATAGTTGAATGATCACTTTTCAACTTGGTATCCTTCCGCCAATCTCAATGTTTCCATAGCTTCGAACCAATCCGATTCGTTAAGTTCAAGAAGTGGAAGTAGAGTTTTCTAGAGCAATCGAGGTTCTCGAAAAGTCAATGTTGGAGAGTCCCTCATCACTTATCTATCCATGATCCGTGATCATACCCTCCAACTCCTCAGAATCGAGCAAAGAAGCAAACCCAGGATCGATGGAAGCTTTTGCTAAGATCCTCTTAGTTGCGATCACGAGCTTAGAATGCTGATACCCTGAGACTTTTTCTCATTCTTCTCCCCATCACAGTCGATTCTTCGGATCGTTGGACCCCATCTTTTTCAGTGTCACGGCCGTACGATGCCATGACGCCACTCTGCCTTCTCTTCCACAATCGCTCTCACGCCACCGAGACCTCACAGGCTGACCATTGTCGAGCCCGTGTTGCCACCACCAGATTCATCGGCTGGTTTAGAGGACCGTTGCAGCCCCACTATGGCCATAAAAGGGAAGTCCTTTTGCCCAGAACCGCCGATACTAAGCCTCGTATCCGTCTGAGCTCGACATCACCCTCGCCCTTGTTCTTCCTCCAGCTAGTCTTGGCCACCCTGCCACTAGCCCATCTCTCCCGTCTGCTCCATTCCTCGCCGAGCAAGCTGTTCTTCCGTCTTCGTCGACGACGTCGAGGTGAAGCTTAGAAGTAGGCCGGAAGAAGGACTCGAGCCACGCTGACACCCATGACCCAGTTCTTGGAAGAGTCCGAGTCGCTTCGCTGGACGCTGGTAGGGATGTATCTCTGTATCGCAGGCGGAATCTGTCTGCTATTAGCTGTCCATGTGCACATCCATCGGCCGCTCCCTCATGAACGACGATGAGGCAGTAAGGAATGCACCTTGTACCTTTTATTTCATCAGAATTCTCGATATCGGGAAGTGTAAGCGGAGATGTCTTTCTCCCTTTGTAACCCTTGTCATGATGGAAGGAATCGCTCTAGTCTTGTTATCGAATATCGGGACGAGATTCTTCTTAAGGGGGGTAGGCTGTGACGCCCCAGGTTTTTAATTAGCATCATTAACGCTGATGGTCGAATCAGCCAAGTCAAACCGGCTGACATTGGTCAAACACTAGGTCAACCTGGGTCATCACCTCAAAAACTGAGCTGACAACCCCTATTGACCCCCTTGACCAAGTCAACACACACTGTGGCCAACCCTTGGTCAAAAGCATGGTCAAACCACACCGAAACCCTAATGTCGTTGAACGCCCTCTGGAACTTTTGCCGCGTCCTCCAAATTTCACCTAAACACTTCAAAATCTACCAATATGAAAGTTGTTCAGTTTTTTGAGGGACACAACTTTCATGTTGAATGGCATTTCAAATTTTGAGTGGAAAAAGGTGAAAAACTTGGTCAACTACCAGTGGCTCCTGTTCACGGAAACTAAGTGGCATTCAAAGTTTGGCAGCAGATTGTGCAAAATTTATGGAGCAAAACACCATATGGCATTTGTAAAAGTTGTAGAGGGTAGTGAGATCTACAACTTTCCTATTCACCACTTTGTGCACTTCTATTCAAAATTTTGGATAATTTTGTGTTCAAATAGGGGGCACAGCAAATTAACGTCGAGCAGAGCGCGCTCCGCGCCGCGACGTCGTGCGCCGCGCCCGCGCCGTGTCGCGCCGCGCGCCGGCCGCCCTCGGGCCGCCGCGCCGCGAGGTGCCTTAAGGTTCGCGTCGTGCCACGCGCGCGTTCCCCTATGCGTGCGGACCGGCCCGGACGAGCGCCGCGTCGGACCGCCGGTCCGTCCGCGGTCGTCTCCCCCTATGCGCCGTACCACGATTGGCGTATTCGGTCCCTTGGTCGCTAAGCAGGCGTGCGCCGCCTATAAAAGGTTGTCGCCCCTTACCTCGCGCACATGAGCGCCACCGCCTCCCAGTGCTCCGCCACCGGTCTGCCACCAGAGGACGCTGCCAAGACTCCGGTCCTGCCCGCCGCCGGCGCCCACACCCACCCCCACCCCGCCACACCCGTTTTTTCGAAGAAAACCGGATGCATCTCATATGTGTGCCAGGATCACAATTTCACACATATGATAGACTCATGAGTGTAATATCACAAGACATTGCTCAAAACATACAGAAAAGGTTTATTAACTTTAATTACACTCACAAGGGTAGACACGAAGGTCTTTACACGAACAACGATAACTATGAAGACGCGACTCCATCTTCATCTTCCACAGGCTTCTGACTGGTTGATCGCATCCTCAGAACTCCTCGTAGTCGGTGAAGTACTCCACTTCAGGATTCTTCCCTGAACAGCGTAAGCAAGGATGAGTATACTTATGGTTGGTACTCAACAAGGCCACAGGACTAACCGGAAAGCAATATTAAATCCATCTTTTAGTTCATTAATCATGTGAGGGTCCAGGCCGCTCTTGACCGTGAGCACGACTGATCGATCAGTTTTACACTCTGCAGAGGTTGCACACTTTCACCACAGTTCGCGTAAAAGTTCCGAAGAACTTTGAACCCAACCATGCATGTGCTGATCAAGCACAATACCACACTTCCGAGGTGTGATTGCATAGGGACGCTACGAAAACTTTACAAAGATATGCAAAAGCACCAACAACCCACGACAGTTACAGCTCAGGGCGGACCATAACCCTCCTAGTGGTCAGCACCTTAGCAAAGGCTGCTACCCCAAAAGAACTAGGCTATACCCCTGCAACTTGGAGCCCCCTGTGTTCCTTTCGGATAAGGTCATCAATACAATCACACATCTAATTAATTGGCGAAGCCAGAGCCATGTGGACTGTGGTTGCACTGTTTTCCTGGGTGGTTCTCCATGTTCCGATTAATTTATAGTATTTTTTATTAAAGCATAGGTAGAAGGGTGGTTAGGGTCACTTGCCTTTATCCAACGATAAGGTACTCTCCTTTACTTCAAAGTTCTACACTTGTTCTTCCTCGAACGGCGCGTTGTCTATGATCATGCAAGAAAACATGCAATAAATAAAACAGTACATCAAACATTACCAAAAGACTAAAACAAGCTTCTAAAACTGTTGGGCTTTGAGATACGGTCGCGTGGACACCAAGAATGCTAAAAACGGAGCTAGGATGGAAAAGATATGGCTGAAACAAGGTTCTTGTCGTTTGGACCTCCCTGGGCCCACTACCTCGGTGGGTACCAGGACCGACTACTCGGTGGGCCCCTGGGGCTACCTGACTTGCGCTGCACGGTACCTGATGGCGTGGAGCACAAGGACTACAAAGGAGAAGTACTCGGTTAGGAAGCTGTACATGTTCCGCACTGTGTAGAGGACTCCTAGACGTACTCGACTAGTACTCTCTCCCTGAACCGACTTGTAATCCTGCCTCCCGGACTATATAAGGCGATGCAGGGACCCCTCTCTCATCATCTCATCTCACGGCGTAAGATTGCATCATCCTGTAATCGTACCCAATCAATCCAGATCTACGCAGCATACATGACTTAGGGTATTACGCACCTCGCGGCCCGAACCTGTCTAAATTGTGTGCCACGTGTCTCTTCCTTCGAGTTACCGATCTCAGCGAGGCCACATTCATCTACTTCAGGTACTCCCCTTAGTAGGTTGCCGGTCTAAAATACCGACAGTTCAGGGACTAAATTGTGAATAGGATAAACTTCCAGGGGGTTTTCAGCAAGATTCCAAGGGCTAAAACATAATTATGTATAAAACTAGGAAGGCTAACAAGTAAAAGATGAAGGGTGGGCTGCTGAACATGAAAACTAAGGAGTTCAGGAGCCTAAGCATAAAAGGCAGGGCTTATATGTGATGGTTCTTTAAGGTGGGAGGGTATTTCTGCAATATTTAAAAACCACAGGGTCCTTTTTGCAAGAACGCCTGGGCGGCCGGCGGAGGGGCTCATGGAGCGCCACGTGGCGGACTGCGATTGGCCGGCGCTGACGCAAGTGTCGGGGACAGCCCTAGGGGTCCCCTTAAACAATGGGGGAAAACCCACTTAAAACCCGGAACGAAACCCAAAAACTTTAAGCCTAACCATGCAGGTGCCTAACCATGCAGGACACGGCCCACAGGGACTCCGACGGCCCATCGAGGTGGCCCACGTAAGGATCCCCTCGAACAGGCTCCGCCTCGTTCGAGGCCGCACGCTCCCTTCGGGCGGGCATCGCCCCGCTCGAGGGGAGCCCTTCCCTCGAGCGGGTTCCGCCTCGCTCGAGGGTACGCCCGCCCTCGGCCGGGGTCCGCCACGCTCGATGGTACCCCTCATGCGTGCGTCGGCCCCGTACACGGGCATTTAACGCCACGACGCCGCGGGGACGGCGCCATCATGCGCCGGGGCTCGCACCCGGTGCCGCCGCACCAACTCCCCGAGGAGGAGCTCATCCCCCGCTGCGTGGGAGGGTGCGTGCGTGCGGCGGTGTCGGTCCCGTGGACACCGCGCGCACGCCCCGTGCGGCTAACGCGCGGAGCCCTCGAAAGGGGGCGGCACACCCTCGATGTACTTTCTTGTGACTCTACGGGGTTATGTGGAGGTGCTAGGCCGGTGGCCCCGCCATCCCCGCCACGCGTAACGGCGTGGCCGCCGTGCCCCGCGGCGGGCGCACGCCGGGCCCCGTAGCAACGACTCCGGCCCCGTGAGGCGCGTTGGGAAGGAACGCCGTTCGCCAACCCCCGTGCGCGCGCACGGGCTCGCGTCGGCACCTCCCTCGAGCCTATCGGAGGACATCACCGCCATCCGTTGCTCTCCTACCCTCGAATCGCCCTTTGTTCGGGTACAAGTCAGGCCATGATGACCAGATCGCTGCAAGGATCACCCGGACGGCCGCCCACTCTACAGCATAGCACGTCGTGCTTCTCCACGTAGCTAAATAGCGCGGCATGCATGTAGTTCGCCTCCCCCTTGAACTATAAAAGGGGGACGAACCCCCCAGCCGCAGGGGGACGAAAAAGGGACACGAGGACAACGGCCTGAAACAGACTCAGACGAACTCATCCCACGCCGTGCACTCACTCTCTTATTCTCCCACAACATCTTCAGCCACTCCACTAGGGACTTGGAAGCCACGCTTCCTCTCCCGCCTCGCTTGTAGCAGCCCCACTACAGGCACCCCCGGTGCTGAGCAATATAGTGCCGTGAGCACACCCCGGTGGACGTACGGCCCCCTCGGGCCGGAACCGGGATAAAACCTTGTGTCACTTGTTGCTTAGCATCGACCATTGAGGGATAGACCTCGGCGCTATCTACTGGTTAGTGTCGGGACCATATTCCGCACCGACAGTTGGCGCCCACCGTGGGGCAAACGAGCGCCTAAGGTCATTCCACCAACTCCCTCCATGGTGATTCGCACCGAGTACCGTGCTACACGCCTCGCATGGGTAGCTCGGACCCCCTCCCAGCCGGGTTCGAAATCCGCTTCGGGGACCTGAACTTTCAGGCCACGGGGAACGGCTATCTCATGCGCCTCACGAACCGTGAGGAGCTCCGCGCGCGGCGCCGTGCTAGGTCGGCATTGACCCCGCCGCGCGCACCACCACGGCGCAGGGCGCCGCGAGCACGGATGCGCGGGTCCGTCGGCGCCACGACGCCACCATCGCTGCGGGGCGGCGCTCGCGTCGGGCGCGATCCGAGCGGCGGCAGTCGAACGTGCCGCCGCCCGGCGCGGTACGCCCGTCACCACGACCGCCACCGCCCGGCGGGCGGGGCCGCGCGATCTCGGGACCGCGCATCCCCATTGGGCTGCGTGGCGCCACGACGGCCTACAACGCCAAAGTGAACACGACGATGCGCAGGGTTCCGCCCGGCCGCCACGTTTTCGTCGCCAGGGACCCCGGCGCCTCAGCAGAAGATGAGTCATCCCTGGGCTCCGTCGACACGATGCCACCCGCCAACCGCCACGGGTACGTGGAGTGGGACTTCTCCGGCGTGCCGGACCCAGTCGCGTTCCGGCGTTTCCTCGACGCCGCGGACTACTGGTTCGGCTGCTCCGACGACTCCAGCACGGGGAGCTACGACCCTGCGCGGGAGTGCTGCGCCGTCATCACCAACGACCCGACCAACGCCGCCGGTGCGGTGGGCGCCGGAGACGGGGAGGTCACTCCCCGCCCCGGGGATCGCCGCGCGCCCGGCCGTAGGGCCAAGCGCGCGCCGCCCGGGGCCGACATCGACGCACGGCTTGCCCAAGCCCGCGAGCTTGAGGCCAAGCCGGCGGAGGAATACCGAACGGTGCGGCCGCTCCGCGCCCTCAATGGCGGGGAAGCCTCGCGCGCGGCGAACGCGCGCGCGGAGGCGGGCCGACGGGTCCGCGACCGCATCAACGCCGTCCCCAACGTCGAAAACGCGGACGTACCCCGCGGGCGAGCCGAAGCTCGTCGCCGCCGCGACTGCCGCCGGGCTATGCCAGCACCCTCGACCCCCGAGGCTCGAGACATGCACCGCGAGGTGCAAACTCTCATCGAGCAAGCGGTCGTCCAGCAGGCCGAAAGCTCGGCCTCACGCATTCGCCAACAGGGGGATGCTCGAGGCGACGAAGCTGCACCGGGAGGCGAACCCTCGGTGCACGCGGGGGCACAAGTGGGGCAACCCACCGAGCAAGGGCGCACGCCGGCCAAGGAGCGACACCTTGACGCGCGCAAGGCGCTGGATGGCGACGCTCGCAACGTCATCAACGCCAGGCGCACCAGCAAGGCGGACGCACGGGCGGCAAGAGGTTACCACCCTCGACGGGGTGGGCGCTACGACGGCGGCGAGGACCGCTCCCCCGACGCCGGGAGCCCCCGGCACCCGCGTGTTCGGCGGGGGAGGTCGCGCGGCGGCGTTCTCCCCCAACACTTCCGCCAACCCTCGACGATCGTCAAGTACAACGGGGAGACGGACCCCCGCGTGTGGCTCAATGACTACCGCTTGGCTTGCCAGCTGGGCGGGGCCACCAGCGACGAGGTCATCATCCGCAACCCGCCCCTACATCTTGGCGACGCGGCCCGGACATGGCTCGAGCACTTGCCCGCCAGCCAAATTCATAAGCCCGGGACGACCTAGTCCACACGTTCGTGGGCAACTTCCAGGGCACATACGTGCGCCCTGGGAACTCATGGGACTCGCGCTCCGCACGCGAAGGGCCCGGCGAGTCGGCTCGCGGGACTTCATACGGCGCTTCTCCAAGCGCCGCACGGAGCTCCTCGGCGTGGCACGTCCGAAATCGTGCATGCCTTCCTTGAGGGCACCACGTGCGGGACCTCGTGCGGGAGGGCGGGACGCGGCCCGCCCGCGGACTCCAATGAGGCCGTTCGACATCGCCACCGGCTTCGCCTCGCGGGAGGAGGCCGTGGGAGCGATCTTCGACGGCAAGAAGGGTAAGCGCTCCGAGGACGCACCCGCGGAGGGCGGCAAGTCCAAGGAGCCGCACCGCAACGACAAGCGGGCCAAGAAGGGGGAAAAAGCCGCGTCGCGAGGCGCGCGAGCGGGGGGGCGCGGCGGCGGCAACGCCGAGGCCCTCGCTCGTCGACCGGCTCGGCGGGGCCCTCGACCGGCCCCTCGAGGTCGGGGGGTGTTCGATGACATGCCGAAGAAGCCATGTCCCTACCATAAGACCCCGAGTGCACCACACCCTTGAGCAAAGGCGACACGCTCGAAATTCTATGGCCGTGCCGCCGCGAAGGAGGCGAGAGGCCAAGAAAGACGAAGGCGATGGCGACGCGCGGCTTCCCCCGCCGTTGAAAATGTGTTCCTCATCTTTGGGGGGACCAACCGTCGACATGTCGACGCGCCAACGCAAAAAGGAGCGGCACGAGGTCCTCGCCGCCGAGAGGGCGCCTCGCGTCCTTCCTCAACCGGTCGGAGGACGCTATCACGTTCGGCACGGAGGACCACCCGAACCGCGCCCCCAACCGGGCCGCACCCGGCGGTGGTTGACCCCATCATCGGGAACGCCGGTTCTCGAAGGTCCTCATGGACCGGAGGCGGTAGGCCTCAACATCCTCTACGCGCATACGGCGCGCCCGATGGGGATCGGATTGGACCAAGTGCGGCCCAAGGCACGAAGCCATTCCACGGCATCGCGCTTGGGCACACATTCAACTTCGCATACTTGGTTGTTTTTGAATCCCAAAAGCCTTTTGATTATTCTTGCACACATGTATGTTTTAGTGATACGTTTTAAAAAATGCAACTCTCGAAGGTATTTCTTCGCCTCATCATAAGAATTTGGCAACTCACTCTTAGGGTATCTGATGAGATCAAGTTCATCATCGTTGAAAATCCTGCATTCTTGATTCGATAACGAGACTTGATATACAACATCCTCACCATAAAAGAGAATTTGGAATGCCCCAGATCTTGGGCTAAGTGCCTTCTTCGCATCCTCAAGTACTCTTGCAAACCTTGGTACGCTCACCATCGGCCTGCGCGAACATACGGATCTCCCGATCATCTACCGTGCTCAGATCCTCATCAAGATGACCATCATCGTCCACATCCACATGTATCCCATAGTCATGATCACCTTCCACATCCTGCTTTTGCTCACCGGCCAATGCCGAACTTCGGCACTATGCACGGGCTCCCATGATGAATCCTGGTATATGTAGGCGACATTCCAAAAATGTGTATGTGGTTTTCAACATCATGTTGGGGTCGCACCCTTTGATTTAGACAATTGCGGCAAGGACAACGTATCTCGATGTCTTGTGCGTATCTTGCTACAACAAATTCCATAAACTCTTCAACTCCTTTCAAATATGCGGGTGTGAATTGTTCCCAAATATCCGGCTTCTATCCATAAATGTTAAAAACATAACAATTAATTTAAAAATACCCAAACGAGAGATTAAACTTAACACAATACAAAAAAGTGCAAATTACAACAAGTAATTGATAAACAAAACTTTGCATCTTAGTTTCGGGATCAAGAAATTCAATACAACGTGCACATACGAATTAAACTTTCAAACCCATACGCATATCTCTCCAAGTTATTCAAACATAGAAAAACATCCAACCTTTGCAACCCACGACGCCACCCTTCGATCACGGCGGACGCGGGCCTGTGCTAGCCTCTTGCCCTTGTCTCGCGCGATCGACGCCGCCGGCGATAGGGCACTGCCCGTGGCCCTTTCACGTACGCGAATAGGCAACCTCGACGAAACAAATCGTCTTGGGACTACACACAATCACGTCTTGGATTGGCCCATTAACATGTCGGGATGTGGCCCCAATTTCAATTATTATGTACAAATAGATACGATGAAAAGTCACAAACAACTTACAACGAGTAGTCTAGTGGTACATCTATTACTCACGAACCCTCTCTCTCTCTCTCTCTCTCTCTGGGGGGGGGGGGGGGGGGGATCTCCACGGGAGCACTTTTTTGCCATTTACAATTAACGCTAGTTAAATTGCATAAAAATAGGCCTAATCAGGTGTGGAAAGTGGGCTATTTGCCATATTTTCCCACGCGCCTGTGAGTCAAGTACAAACCTAACTTGTGACCAATTTGTTTCATCATTAATTGTGCCAGATGATGCAAATAAATTATGATGATATCAAATATAATTTGTGACCAAACCATTTCATCATAACCATACGCCGTACCAAAACATAATCTATGACGTTTTCCTTTTGCTGTTTTGTGACGAAAAATTCATTTTCGTCATTATTCTTTCATTCAAATCATCGTCACTTGCAACTTATGACGAAAACATACATTTCGTCATGGAATACATACCATTACGCGGCCAAAATTAGCGACGTCACAAGCAAATCGTCACGAGATAGCAACTTTCTAGTAGTGTATCTTTGCGTAGCTGGATTGATTGGAGTGTGTTTACAAGATGATGCGTATGAGAGAGATAGGGGTCCACCTTGCCTTATATAGTCGGGAGCGGGTTACAAGTCGGTTTGAGGAGAAGGTACTAGTCGGGTATGGCTAGGAGTTCTCTACATAGTACAGGACATGTATAGCTTCCTATCCGAGTACTTCTCCACTATAGTCCTTGCGCCCCACGCCATCAAGTGCCGTGTGGCACAAGCCGAGTAGTCCCAGGGGCCCATAAAGTAGTCGGTCCTGGTACCCACGGGGCGGTGGGCCCGAGGGGAGGGTCCCATACGACAAGCCCACGAGTACTTTGTAGTCGAGTAGGATAGTTTTAAGTAGTGCGCGGCCTTGACAAGTAGTCCTCAAGCGTCTGAAGAGTACTACAAGCCAAAAGTCCTCAAGAGTACTTGAAGCATCCCGAGGCTGGAAGGTACTCCAGCTGATCCCCGAGTAGTCTTGAAGTCTTCTCGAGTAGTTCCCAAGCATCCTCGAGTTCTTCTCTTGAAGGTCTTCAATAATACTCGCTTTGTCTTGAAGAAAAAACCATATGGAAAATGCGATTCGAAAAGTCATTCCATATGGAATGTAACCTCGAGCCTTGGGTCAGATCGTAGATTCAAGCTGAGGGTCACTCTGAAGTACGCCCAAGATTATCCCGCAAAATCCCGGAGAAAAACCCAAAGGACACGTGGCACGGAGCCCCCGAGCCTTGAGTCGAGTACTTCCTCTCGAATTGAAGGGTCATCTTGAATGTAGAATGTGTCCTGTGTTGCTCTAGAGTCTTGTCATCACTCGGGAATTGAGTAGATGTCGCCCAGGAGCCCCCAAGATGAAGTGCATAGACTGCGGAAGTTGAAGGGTCGGGCGGCGCCAGCTAGTCCAGTGCCGATATTTATCCATCGGCGGGTGCCGCGCGTCGGTTGGCTTATAAATAGAAGCGAAGCCCTTGGGGTTTTCCATCCTCCCTTGCGGCCTTTTGAAATAGATCTAGCCCAAGTCATCCACCGAGCCTGCTTTGCCATCGCGCCTTGGTGCATATCCACACGCACCGCCAGCAGCACCTCCCGAGAGAAGCCCCAGAAGCGAATGCGGTGAAAGCCATTGTGTACTTGGAGGATGAAGTCTTCTCCATTGAAGAGCATGAAGGCCCGGCGTAGGAAGAAGAAATCCGCGATGAGAGCGGCCCGGATCCGCCCAAGGGTCAACACGCCGACCTCTCCCCGCGATAGAATCCCGAAGAAGGAGTGGAAGAAATCAAGGTGAAGACCGAAGACACAGTGGCGGTAGACGAACGGCGGTTTCCTCGCGAGAAGATTGACATGTGGTGCCGCGCGTGGGAGATCCATGCCGATGGAGAAGAACCCCGACGAGATCCCAATGTTCACACGGTTCGTAGAGCGCGGTACAGCTCTCGATGGCGACTTCTTCAAGGGTCTCAAGTACTACGGTACTTGAACCTCAACCCCAACGGAATCTTTTCCGTCTCGACTTCGTCCACTTCTACGAAGCCTTCGTGGGGGATCAAGCCCCGCGGGTCTTTGATTTAGAAAATTCTTCGCGTGAAGCCGCGGCCGAGCGCCAACGACCCAAAGAGTAGTTGGTCGAGCCGACGGATGCGCGGGCGCGCTAGAGCGGTACACTCCTCGTCCAAGCTCATCTACTCCAACCGGGATTGGAAGTAGAAATGGTTCTACATCACCAACCACGACCGGAGCACAGAGCGGGGGGGAAGCAGCCCAAGCACCGGCCACTGGTGGAATACGGTGACCATGCGGGGAGGGTATTCAACTGCCGAACACCGCTCCCGGAAGATCAAGGCTTTGAGAGAAGAGCGGGGTGAGGGCGAACACGTGGCCTTCGGCTTCATGAAGGAGGTACAACGCCGTGATGGCGCGGTATTCTGCCCTCGAGTGTTCGGGCGACGACGACACGTCAGGATGCCGGCAGCTGAAGTCGATGATGACGACATCATCGAGAAGTGAAGCGGATCTTCAAGGATATGCCACAATACACACCACCGCCGGTCCGGAGTACTCGGCGGCTCATCGCCAAACAAGATTGGTAGCCGGAAGCTGATGTCTTTGAGTACTCATTGCATTGTAGAAATCGAGCTTACCCAATGCGATGCGGATGATACGACGAAGTTTGTCTCAGGCCCAGCTTCCCTTTATTCAACTTGTGGATATTCCAAAGGAGGGCAAGGGCAGGGCAAGGAGCACGTGAAGTTGGCGAGGGTGACAACACCGTCACCATAGAAGATACGTCAGAACGGAGGACGGAGATGCTTTCACGATGGCGGTTCCGGCTTCTGATCCGAGGTTCGGCCACCACAGGTTGCCCCACATCCCTCTTGTCGAAGATCATGAGCTAGCACAGGCTAGTCTCCTGCGCTTCGTAGGGAGGCCGACGCAATGTGGCACGCAAGCGCGTCGCCAAGAAATTGAAGGTGAGGCGAGACTACGTCTCCAAGAGGTGAGTTCCTTGAGTAGAATAGTCGAGTACTTGGCTTGAAGTATTACGTATCTTCGACGAATGACTTCTAAGTTATTATAGGGAAATTCCCCTCGCCGGGACACGGTGATCAAGGGAAGGAGAGGATTGGGACACGGTGGGCGGGCCGGGCCGAAAGAAGCCCCATTTCCAGCCCCAGGTCGAAGAACTTGTGGCTCGGATGACACAGCGGTCGACTAGTGTTGTCGAGCCGCGGGCGCCGGCGCGTGGAGAGGGCGAGCGGGCCAGGCACAACTGCGGTGTTGAAGAGTTGACGGCGGCTCAAGGGCGAGAAGAGGAGGGCGCCCACCGAAGCCGGGCTTGTAGATATCGCCGACATCTTTGGCGCTCCGGCCGTCGGCTGTCATCCGGTCTAGCTTGTAAGTGAAGACCTTTCGAGTAGTACTTGTAGTTTGGTAGTCTTACTTGGTTGGCCACCAATATTGTACCATACCGAAATCAGGCGACTTGTCTGGGACGGGGATGAACCCGGCACGGCGGCGGTGAGGGTTCCACTTTGCCGCCGAGGAGTACGCTCCCCTCCCTCGAGCCGAGACCGTGGCGCCGGTCGCGCGAGCTCACATTTGCCGGAAGCTAGCGTAGTAGAAGGTAAGTACAGCACGTGTGCGAGCTTCCTCGAGCGGTAGTCAAAGCCCCGGGAGCGGTCCGTATGTCTTGTGTTGACGGGCGAAGTCGAGGGTAGCGCCATCCCTGGTGTGCGCAGGTTGAAGGCGTTGTCTTAGGAAGCGAGGTGGCCATAGAAGCCGACAGCGAGCCGGCGGAGACCGGCTGGGGGTGGCCAGAAGGGGCATGGTGATGCCTTTGCTAGAGGTGAACTTGGAAGTGTCCGTGCGGTACGAGCTCAAGACGCGGAGCTGATCCATTCGACGCCGATGTCCAAGGCCACCACGACTAGTCGGGGTGGACTCGAGCCACGGTGGATGATCTCATCAGCCCGGCAGTGGTATCTCAGAACTTGGAGTCGATGCGGCGTGCTGAGCAATGGATGAAGGTACGTGAGGGCGGCACTTACCGAGTAGTCGAGTTCCGGTAGAACGAGTACCCAATCTGGAGATTGTTGCGTTCTGCGGGATGTCATGAAAGATCTAGATGAAGTCCAATATGCTCCGGGGGTTTCGGCGACACGGTGCTCGGGAGGAGACATTGGAGAAAGAACTCGCCAAGGCCCCGGGAAGCACTCGCCCATGCTCCAGTCCAAGCTCAATGGCGCCTTCGCCCGGTACCACAATGAAGTGCAAGATATGCAGAGACGAAGCGACGATCGGCTCCGAGGAAGAACAAGTCGGCATTTGCGCCAAAAGAACAAAGGTATCTTTGATGCTATCTTGTCGAGTACTTATTATAGGTACTGTAGTAGTACGACATCTCCCTTTGAGTTATTTGCGGATCTTGAGGCCGGTAGGCATTTGAAGGCATCCAAAGTTGATATGAAGAATCTCTTCTACTTGAGAAAAGGATGCCCGCGAGGTACTTGAGTACGATTATAAGCAGTTGGCCCATGAGTGCAATATGCACATGGAGTTTCGGATCGCCTCGGATCGTGAGCTTGTCAACTACTATAAATCCTTGCAGAAACTTAGTGAAGATTGTGAGAAGGCTGAGGCAACTCCAAGGAACTCGAGGAAGCCGCACTCGATTGCGGAGCTGCGAGTACCTCACCGGCGAACCAAAGATTGCTCCGTTGGTCGATCAGCTGAAGGAAGCCCCAGGACGTCTGGCGACGTACGTCAAGCATCTAGCGAAGTCCATCCCCAACCAGGTCTTAGCTTTCATGAAGTCGTACTTCCCTAAGGCCCCAGTTGATGTAGTCGCGGGTGGGCTAGCGCGGCTACACGGATGAGCGATGCAGGCTCCTGGAGCCGAGATGGCGCCGATCGCCGGCGAGGGTCGCGGAGAAGGCCGAACCTCCGGTGGTTCGCCTATAAGGGTTAGCTTATAGTAGCCGAGTTGTATAAAAACAAAGCTATAATGAACTTGTTTAAGTGTGTAATGAAAAAACTTCCATGGAATGAGTACTCATTGTCGCGATGTTGTATGCGGAGTGCCCGTCTGAGGAGTTGTCGCGAGTAGTAGTACTCGATAGTAGACCCGTTAAGGGCGACACAGTACATGAGTTGATCGATAATCAAATTTTATTACTGAAAGAGTACACCTGGATGGCCAGGGCTGTTCACAAGTGAAGTCGCCAGGACCCGGAGGCCGCCTACAGCAGGTAGTGCTAGGGCATGTAGCTGCTTACAGCAGTAGATCCGTTGCTAGCCGTATAGACTGGATCTTGAAGTACATGGTCTCTCGATAGACCACTGCTAGAGTCCTTGACACTCTAAGCAGCCCGAGTTTTGTTAGTAGCCATTGACGCTGGATCTCGGAGTAGAGTAGTCCGGAGACTAGTGCCTGGCCGAAGGCCGACGAAGGATGGGACGTCGTATAGACTTGGAGCCCCCGGAAGTAGTCGACGGACTACGTGTAGAACAAACAAAGGCTGACCGACAATCCATAAGTTGGCGATGTCTTTGCCTTCGAAGTGTCTAGAGGCGATACGAGCACAGTAGGTCACCTTTTGCTTGTGAAGGAACCTTTCCATGGCGAGCTGAGCTTGTGTAGTCCTTCCATGTTCTAGATACGGCATAGGACGAGATCGCCAATGTTGAAGGAGCGTTCCTTGACATTGCGGTCGTGGTAGCATCGGATACCTTCTAGGTACCTTGCTGACTAGACGAGGGCAGCGCAACGAGCTTCTTTGAGTCCGTCGATGTCAACTCGTCTATTTGTCTTGATATGCCTTCGTCATCTTGCTCTCTGTGGCGACTCCCACATGACGTCGGCGGGTAGGATAGCTTCGGAGGTGTAGACCGAGGAAATAAGGCTATTTGTCCCGTTGGCTTGGTGGGTTGAGTACGCGACCCCCCTAGAGAGTGTTGGGCGGGTTCCTTGATCCACTTTCCTCCTTTTGTGTTAGCGGCATCGTGCGATCGTTTCTTGAAGAGGCATCGAGTACCATCCGTTGGCACGCTCGACTTGTCCATTGGCACCGTGGATGGGCGGCGAGACCTTGGGACGTCGATCACGCTATTCTCGCGGTACTCCCGGAGGCTGGTGATTGTTGAAGTTGGAGCCTAGGTACGCAATGATGCGATAGGGTAGTCGCAGTAGCGATGCACGAGTTCATCCAAGAAGTCAAGTACCCTATCGGCCTTTGGGCGGGTGGCCAGAAGCTTGACTTCGATCCACTTAATGTGAACTTGTCGATGGCCACCGAACTCTATTGAATCCTCTGGCCCCGCGGTAGTAAAGGGACGATCATGTCGAGCCCCGACGGGCAAAAGGCCGGATTGGTGGTATGGTGACCAGCTTGTAGGCGGGACGTGTTGTTGCTTGGTGAGAAGTATCTCTTGGCACCCTTGGCACCTTCGACAAGTTCCTCGGCATCGCCCCGAGCTGCGGGCTAGTAGAACGGTCGGCGGAAGGCCCCTTCTTCCGACCCAACGTACGTGAGGATGCGTGGTTGCCGCGAACGCCTTTGTTGTATCTCCTCCAAGATGTCCACGCCTTCTATTCGGGGGACACACTTCCTTGAGTACTCCCGAAATAGAACCCGCCCTATAGCTTTGTCTAACGACTAAGACGTAGGACTTGGCTCGGCGCATGGTGCTCGGGCGAGCTTTTGTCGATGGAATCTTGCTCGTGGATGTAGTCGATGAAGGGTTGTCGCCGGTCCACGTTGATCATCATGACCTCTTGGCTAACGGATGTCTTGGATCGGTGGTCGTAGCGCCGACCCGGGATGGATGGCGTGTGAACCTCGTGGACGAAGACACCGGCGGGCGCGAGCGTGAGTAGGGCAAGCTTCGATAGGACGTCGCGGCAACATTGTTGTCATGGACGACATGATGGAACTCGAGGCCGAAGTAGAACTTGTTCTCGGCTTGCGGACTTCTAGGCGATAGCGTCCATGTTCTCCTTGTTGCGGTCCCAAGACTTGTTGACTTGGTTGATGACCAGCACGGAGTCGCCGTAGACTAGTAGCCGCTTGATGCGAGGGGAAGGCTGCGGCGGAGCCGTGTAGTAGAGCTTCGTACTCGGCTTCGTTGTTTGAGACCTTCCGGAGAGATGCGGGACGTGCCCGAGTTGTTCGCCCATCGAGATCGAGAAGCACCCCTGCACGGCACCTTCGGGCTTGAGCGAGCGTCGAAGTACATCACCCCGATGCTGCGGTCGCTCGGTTGGAGTTGGTGGGCGATTCTCCCGCCACTGCGCCATGAAGTCAACTAGAGCCACTGCGACTTGATGGCTGTACGTGGCAAGTCGATGTTGAAGTGCGGGGCTCGGCACTTTCTTGGAGATTCTTCCGGTAGCATCTTGGTTCAAGGATGTCGCGCGGGTAGTCGGTGATGACGGAGGCAGGGTACTCACAGGTAATGTCGTAACCGCGAGGGTCATGAGCAGCATCGTGGCAGCACGTATTTGGTTGATAGCGTGCTTTAGATTCGACGAGGACCTCGGCCCGATGAGTATTTGGTGTTGGACGGGTAGGCGTGGCGGGTCTTCCTGCCCGCTCGACAATGATGGCGGGGGGGCCAACCCGTGAATAGTCGCGGCGAGGTGGCGGTAGGCTGCTCCTTTTGCGAGGAGCGGCGGAGCGAGTGGCTTGGATGGGAAGATCCTTGAGGCCGAGCAAGAACGGTCTCTTGCCTACGGAGTCCACACGAACTTCTCTTGATGCTTGAGTAGTTTGAAGAAGGGTAGCCCCCGTTCTCAGCTTCGAGATAATGCATTCGGGGCCGCTATGCACCCGGTGAGCTTCTGGACATCTTTGATGCAGGTGGGAGCTCTCATGTTGGTGATGGTGGAGATCTTCTCGGGGTTGGCTTCGATGCCGCGATGGCTGATGATGAAGCTAAGTAGTTTACCCAGCGGTACGCCAAAGACGCACTTGTTCGGGTTGAGCTTCTAGCGGTACTCTCGCAAGGATGCGAAAGTCTCTTTAAGATCGGCGATGAGCGTTTCGGAATTTCTGGTCTTAACGACCACGTCATCCACGTAAGCTTCAACATTCTTGTTGAGCTGTCTCTTGAAACAGGCCTGGATAGCTCACTGGTAAGTGGCGCCGGCGTTCTTCAACCTGAACGACATAGTCGTGTAGTAGTAGGCGCCAAACGGGGTGATGAACGCGGCCTTCTCCTGGTCTTCCTCCTTGATGGCAATCTGGTGGTACCGGAGTAGCGATCGAGGAAGCCGAGAAGCGAGGTCGCGGCCCACCGTGGAGTCGATGACTTGATCTATCGCGGCAACCGGGGAAAGGGTCCTTGGGGCGGTGGTGAGGTCGGTGTAGTCGACGCACATCCTCCACTTGTTAGAGTTCTTCTTGCGGACGAGGACGGGGTTGGCGAGCCACTCAGGATGGAAGACTTCTCGGTGAAGCCGGTCGCGAGTAGTTTGGTGAGTTCCTTCTTGATGGCGTCCGAGTCGGTCGTCGGCGAAACGGTGGAGGTGTTGTCGTTTCGGGGTAGCTTTTAGGGTGGCCGGTGTGAGTGCTCGATCAGTTACGGGCACCCACAGCATATGCCATTGGTTTCCAAGCGAAGATGTCTCGGTTAGCCCGAAGGAAGGCGGCGAGCGCGTCTTCTATTTGGACTCAAGGCAGCGATCATGGTGGTCTTCTTCTTGAAGTCGCGTGTCCGAGATCGATTTCCTTGACTTGCACTTCATCAGATGGTGAGGTTTGTTGGCCTTGTCCGACTTCTTTGGGATGTCGAGTTCACTTGGGGCAAGCTTTTTTGACGCAGTATAGATCTCCATCATGGCATTGGGTACTTGGTTGGTGGCTGCGAGTTCCACAGCTTTTGTGTCGCAGTCGAAGGATATCTTCTAGTCCCCTTGTAGCGAGAGTACACCGGCCCGACTTGGCATCTTGAGTACCAAGTATGTGTAGTGAGGTACCGCCATGAACTTGGCAATAGCTGGTGCGAGGATGGCATGGTAGGAAGTCTCGAAGTCCGCGACTTCGAATTTGATGTACTCGATGCGGTAGTTTTCTCTGGTTTCCCGAAGGTAGCGCGGGACCACTGAACCCGGTGGAATAGCCGCGTTCCGGGGACGATGCCGTAGAAGAGCGATGTGCTCTTGGTGAGAATGTGAGTGATGTCAAGCTTCATCTTCTTCAAGGTCTTGAGTGAAAAGGATGTTGAGCCGCTCCCACCATCGATAAGTACCTTGTTGAGTACGGAGCCGTGACTACCGGCTTCAGGACGAGAGGAAAGCACCCTGGTTCAGAGAAGCTTGTCCATTGATCGGCGTAGGAGAAGGTAATGGGTACCTCCCAGGCCACCGAGAGAGGGGGTCGGAGCCGTGGTTCAATGTTTAAGACTTCCGTCGAGTGGCCTTACGGACCGTTTGGTGGGTAGTCCGCCGAAGAGGACGTTCACGCCGTCTTGTCGGGTTCTTGGAAGTCGCGTTGCCTTCGTCGGCTTTCTTGCCTTTCTTGTCGTGAGGATCTTATGGTTGGAGTGTCCTTGAGTGCTCGCCGAAGTTGGTAGCCTTTGTTCGGTAGGTGTGGTTTCCCTCCAAGTGCCACGGGCATTTTCTCTTTTCGACGAGTCTTTGAAGCCCTTGGGGTCTTCTTCGAGTTGTCTTTCGCACGAGCGTGGATAACGCGACTATGTTGTACGGCTTGCGCTTGCGGTTAGGACCCGAGTAGTTGTTGTTGCGGCCAGGTTTGATCCCGGTTGTTGTTGTTGCTGCCGCCCGCATTACCCGCGCTCTTTCCCGCGAATGGCGTCGTACTTGGCATTCGCCTTGTCTTCTTCGTCGGCCATGAAGTAATCATGTCTTTGAGCTTGGTAATGAGCTCGGGCGGCGGCGGCCGAGTCTTCCAAAGGTGCGGCGGTGGTAGACACCGTCCGCTGGAAAGGTCGATGACTTCCTTGTCGGAGACATCGACTACGGTGGCGCTCTTGTCGAAAAAACACGCACGCATGTACTTACGCAAGGTCTCGCCTTGTTCACCTTTCACCATGGCCGGGTCCATGCGAGTACCGGCATCCCCGCCGTGGCAGCGTGAGGACCATGTGTGGTTCGAGGACGTGGATGGTGGCTTCCTTGTATGATGAGTGATTGACAACGTTGTGTGAGATCGATTCTTGGCCTGTTGCGGTGCGGGTTGCGGCTTCGGCGGTGTTGGTGCGGGTGAAGAACAAGCGCGAAAGGTCGTCGCCCAGGTGAGGCCTCCGAGTCGACGGAGAAGACAAGTAGGCTTTGTTCGAGGGACCGGTGGCCTAGCGGGGTCAAGTGCGGGCCGCATGGTGGCATGAACAGCAAGATGAAGTCGTGGACGGTTTCTTGGTTGAGCCTCAAAACCAAGGTCGAGCCGGGACTTCGTGGGAGCCAAGTCATGAGTGGAGATTGGCGGAGGCTACACCGAGTTCGCGGGGTTTCCGGTGGTTCACCAGAAAACCACTGGGTTCCTTGGTTGATCCACAAAGCCAAGACCGGAGAACCGAAGACGGAGGTGCAGCAGCACCAGACCGGTCTGACCGGTGGGTCTGACCGGTCTGACCGGTAGGGACCGGTCTGACCGGTAGGCACCGGTCTGACCGGTGTGCGACGACGCAGTCCGGAATCTTCGAAGCGGAGGACACGCGTCGGGATCGCATGGCTTGCGTCGAGACTACGCAGGGTGCGGTTGCCGGGCATCCGTCCGATGGTGAAGACATCAAGAATTCCAAATCCGCCCTTGAGGGGCTTGTATCCCTAGTTATTAGGGGGGCATTTTAGACATTCGGTTGCCGCCTATATAACCCAAGAGGTGAGAGGTTGGCAGCCAACTCTTGGAACCCTAGCTCATTAGTTTTCCTATTTTCCACCCTATTTTTCTCTAGGTTTTCCTTAGGACTAGCAAGAGAGCTTCACGGAGAGATCTTGTAGAGAGGGATGGATGATCGGGCGGCTTGCTAGACCTTGTACGAACCTTTGTTTCATGTATAGATGATTCGGCGTGGTTCCTCGAGTTTGGATGTGTTTTTCCCCGGTTGTTCTTGGTGGTGATTTTCGGAGCCCTCTCTTCTTGATTTCTTTGGGGTGTTTTCGGGGCTTTTCTCTTGGGGATTTGATGGGGGAAATTTGTGGGAACCCTTTGTGGTTCTTTGAGACGTGATTCCCCTCCCAAATCGCATTGAGTAAAAGTGCTCGATTTTGGGGGTTTTCTTGAGTTCTTGGGTTGGAAGTGCTGGTAAGGGATTTCTGTCAGCTTCAAAATCTATCTCTTTGATCTTAAGATTGACCTGTGGGCATACATAGGTGGATTTCATTTCACCGTTTGGGGAACTAATTAGCAAATGCGTCTTCATGGAACTCCTAGGCACATCATGCTTTGCCACATATCGTTCAGTAATAAATGAATGTGATGCCCTGGAATCAAATAAAATTGTTGCAGGTACAGAGTTGATAAGGAACGTACCAAGCACAACATCCTTGGCCTCTTGGGCTTCTTCAGCTGTCACATGGTTAACCCTACCATGCATGTAGTTCTGTTGGCTTCTGTTACCTTTCTGAGGTGTCTGCATTTGTGCTGAGGGAAAATACTAGCATAGTGTCCCAATTCTCCGCAATTGAAACATCCACGGGGGTGAACTGGAGTTTATTTCTTACTGGTGCACCTGAGTGGTTCTGATGAGGATTTGGAGCCTGTGGTGTTATTGGGTTGGATTCTTCAGGCTGCTCAAACGAACGATAAAACTATTGACTCTGTCCATGGCTTCCTCCTTGTCCTCTAGAATGAAACTAAGAGTCCTGTGACAAGTTGTAACGAGGGCTGGTGTTACTGCTCGACTGACCCTGAGATTGAAACTTGCGTTTCTGTTCATGAAGTTCCTTGCGTTTGTTTTCCAAGCCTATAGCCTTATTGAGCAACATCTGAAAGTTAGGAAATGTGTGGCTCTGCAAATGATAGTTAAGTGGCCCTATCAAACCATCGAGAAAGCGTTCTTGTCTCTTTGCATCTGTGTGGACTTCATCTGGTGCATAGCAGGACAAATGAGTAAACTCGTCTAGATACTCACTATCTGTCATGTTGCCTTGCTTTAGAGCTAGAAATTCCTTCTGCTTTAGCTTCTTCACACCAGCTGGGATGTGATGTGTACGAAAACTCTTCTGGAACTCCTGCCAGGTAACGGTGTCGGCAGCAGCATGTGCGACGGTGTAAGCATCCCACCAATCAGATGGTGCACCTTCCAGATGGCCTGAGGCGTACAAAACCTTCTCACGATCATTACATTAGGTGATATTCAGCATCTTGTTGATGGTCTTGAGCCAATCATCGGCATCGAGAGGGTCCACAGAATGAGAGTAAGTGGGCGGGTTGTGGCTCATTAACTTTCTATGTTTGTTCACGGGTGGTGGAGGTGGTGGAGGTCCTTGCGGTGGCGGCTGGTTCTGCTGTGCCTGTAGATTCTGGACCGTGGCGGTGAGGTTCTGAATTAGCTGCATCTATGCCGTGAAGAACTACTGCATCGTGGGATCCATTGCTAATTCTTCTGGTGGAGGAGGGACTTGAGTGAGCACGTATCACGGGCGGAATATCCTGTCCAGCTCTTGACCTGGTGTTTACCATTTAATTGTTAGGGAAAAGGTATTTCCGAAAAGAAGTTGAATAGATAAAGGTGAAGAGAAAGCGGGCTAAAATTCAAATTTTAATTTTTATTATTTTATAGATGCATTTGTGGCCATCACTCCACAAAACATTCCAATCATATCAAAGATCCAAATCATGCATGTTTACAACCAACAAGCATTAACATCGCACGTCCTCACAAGAACGGCTCTACCGAAACGAAAGTGATAGAAGGGTAGGCAACCTAAGAAACAATACTAGAAACACGGGTGGTAGATCAAGGTGGAAGAACAAAACTAAACTCAGTGTAGAAGAAAACAAAAGATATGATTTTGTTAAAGAATAAAGAATAAAATGTATTTTTTAAGTGTAAATAAGATGTTTTGATGCTGGAAAGGCTTTCTAGAAAGAGAGTCCTTAATCTCAACCATTTCTATCTGAGGCTGCGTCCTACAGTCAGCATTGCTCTGATACCACTCTGTCACACCCGTTTTTCCGAAGAAAACCAGATGCATCCCATATGTGTGCTAGGATCACAATTTCACACATATGATAGACTCATGAGTGTAATATCACAAGACATTGCTCAAAACGTACAGAAAAGGTTTATTAACTTTTATTACACTCACGAGGGTAGACACGAAGGTCTTTACACGAACAACGATAACTATGAAGACGCGTCTCCATCTTCATCTTCCATAGGCTTCTGACTGGTTGATTGCATCCTCAGAACTCCTCGTAGTCGGTGAAGTACTCCACTCCAGGATTCTTCTCTGAACAGCGTAAGCAAGGATGAGTACACTTATGGTTGGTACTTAGCAAGGCCACATGACTAACCGGAAAGCAATATTAAATCCATCTTTTAGTTCATTAATCATGAGAGGGTCCAGGCCTCTTTTGACCGTGAGCACGGCTGATCGATCAGTTTTACACTCTGCAGAGGTTGCACACTTTCACCACAGTTCGCGTAAAAGTTCCGAAGAACTTTGAACCCAACCATGCATGTGCTGATCAAGCACAATACCACACTTCTGAGGTGTGATTGCATAGGGACGCTACGAAGCCTTTACAAAGATATGCAAGAGCACCAACAACCCACGACAGTTACAGCTCAGGGCGGACCATAACCCTCCCTAGTGGTCAGCACCTTAGCAAAGGTTGCTACCCCAAAAGAACCGGGTTGTACCCCTGCAACCCGGAGCCCCCTGTGTTCCTTTCGGATAAGGTCATCAATACAATGACACATCTAATTAATTGGCTAAGCCATAGCCATGTGAACTATGGTTGCACTGTTTTCCTGGGTGGTTCTCCATGTTCCGATTAATTTATAGTATTCTTGATTAAAGCATAGGTAGAAGGGTGGTTAGGTGTCGTATGGACCTCCCTGGGCCCACTACCTCGGTGGGTGTCAGGACCGACTACTCGGTGGGCCCCTAGGACTACTCGGCTTGTGCCACACGACACCTGATGGCGTGGGGCGCAAGGACTACGGTGGAGAAGTACTATGATAGGAAGCTATACATATCCTGTACTATGTAGAGAAGTCCTAGTCGTACCCGACTAGTACTCTCCCCTCAAACCGACTTGTAACCCTGCCTCCCGGGCTATATAAGGCGAGGCAGGGACCCCTATCTCTCTCATACACATCATCTTGTAAACACATCCAATCAATCCAGAGCTACGCAGCATACAGGACGTAGGGTATTACGCACCTCGCGGCCCGTACCTGTCTAAATTGTGTGCCACGTGTCTCTTCCTTCAAGTTACCGATCTCGGCGAGGCCACATTCATCTACCTCGGGTACTCCCCTTGGTAGGTTGACGGTCTAAAACATTGACAGCTGGCGCACTAGGTAGCAGCTCTCGCCGAAGATCTCATGGCGAACTCGACGGCTTCAGTCCTCATCAAGCCAATCGATGCTTTCAACCGCGGCGACACCTTCGTCTTCGGGTCTTGGGTGTGCACTGCTGACGGCGCTGGATCTTTCCAACGCCGCCTCAACATGACTCCCAACCCGAGCACTGGGCTCGTGATGCTTCTCAAAGTAGTCACGGGCGAACTCGCCGGAAAATTCGGTGAAATTTCGCTTTACAACCAACACACCGACTTTGAGCTCGGACCCGACTCCGACTCAAACTCGACGTCTCCGTGGGCCATCACATGCGAGCCGGCTATCAAGCCATCGTGTGCGGACTTCCCACTCCACGAGAACTTCCCATACAGCCTCTGCAACACTAGCAAGGCCCATGCAGAGGCTCTCACTGCGCGCTGGGCCGGCAAGGAGATCATCTCCGACTACAACTCGGATTCCAACCCCGTCTCCGGCTACTACTCGAACTCCTCCTATGAGTTCGACTTCGGATCGGACCCAGACGAGCCCGAGTCCAAAACCTTCACAACCGAGCAACCGTTGTCAGGACCAGCTACCGGCCTGGTTATAACATCTACACCCGCCGGAAGATTCGTCTACTAGCCAGACCGCAAGCCTGCAGAACTGACAGACGGGGACTCACGCTGCGTCGCCTACCTCGACTCGCTTTCCTTCCAGGAGGGAACACCACTAGCTCCAGGAGAGGAGCACACTCCAACAGAGGTGGCGACTACTGACTCTAGTCTCGGCTCTCCCGATCGTTAAGTCTTCATGACTACCAACGAGACGTCGGGACCTTCAGGGACACAGCCTGATCGTTTCCTTGAAGACATCTCAGAAGACGAGTTGTCTGCCAACGCACCCGCAGACGAAACCAATGACGACAAGAACGCCCAACGTGAGCGCAACAGGAGGTGTAACGAACGGCGGCGGCGTCTCCGTGAGAGCCTCCCCATACGGAACCTCACAGAGGCGCTCAACCAAGTTGAGAGCCGGGTGCATACTACCCATGAACAGTACCTCATGTCCATCACCACGATAGCACGTCAGGCTCAGGGGATGCGCGCGGGAGAAGTCATCGCCAAGCTCGCGGAGGACGCCTACTTCATGAGAGTCAACAATAGAGTCACTCAAGCGCCTCCCCTTCGAACTCGTGAAGTCGATCATGAAGCCACAAGCCGCAGCCCGGCCGACAACGGTCACAACCATACTTGAGGAGAGCTACCGCAGAATCCCAACCGCACTAGGGCATCTGTCGGAGGACCTTTTCAGGGCGGTTACAGCGCTGGTCGCGCTGGCGGCAGTCGCGCTGTGGTGGCTCACAGCGACGCCGGCGGCGGAGGGCGGCCGGCGGCGGGAGCTCCTCACATGGGGTTGGAAGGAGAGCTGGCGGCGGGGGCGATCACGGAGGCCGAGGCCACGCAGACAGCCACATCACCGGTGTCTCATGCGGCGGCTACGATGCCTGTCGCAGAATCGAGGAAATTTGACACAACAAATCCGCAGGCGAGAACGACGGCTTCCTCGCCTTCTCTGCTCGACTTCGCAATCTGTTGCTCCCAGAGAAATTCAAGCCTCTGGGGATCACCAAGTACGATGCGAAGCAAGACCCAGTACAGTGGCTCAGGTGCTACGTCCTCTCCATCGAGAACGCCGGTGGCAACAACGACACGAAGTGCCTCTACTTCCCCTTTTGCCTGGACCAAGCTCCACTTACATGGCTCAAGTCACTCAAGAAGTGCTCGGTCGACAAGTGGGACCAGCTCAATGAGCAGTTCACTAGCAACTTCGTGGGCGCCATGGGACGCTCGGGTACTCGCATGGACCTGGCCATGGTAAAGCAGGAACAGGGCGAGACCTTGCGCAAGTACATGCGGCGCTTCTTCGACAAGCGCGCCACTGTAGTCGACGTCTCCGACAAGGAAGTCATTGACCTCTTCCAAGACGGTCTTTACCACTGTCACACCTTTGAAGACTTCGGTCGCCGCCGCCCGAGTTCCATCACCAAGCTCAAAGACATGATTACTTCATGGGCAGACGAAGAAGACAAGGCGAACGCCAAGTACGACGCCATTCGCGGCAAGAGCAAGCAAAATGCGGGCTGTAGCAACAATAACAACTGGGATCAAGGTGGTCGCAACAACAACTACTTAGGTTCTAATCGCAAGCGCAAGCCAGACAACACAGTCGCGGCTATCCAGCGCCCTGTGAAAGACAACTCGAAGAAGACCTCCGGCGGCTTCAAAGACTTGCTAAAAGAGAAGTGCCTGTGGCACTTGGAGGGCAACCACACTATCGAATAGTGCTACCAACTCCGGTGAGCACTCAAAGACATTCCGGAACCACGGCATCCTCACGACAAGAAAGGCAAGAAAAAAGCCGACGAAGGCAACGACGACTTCCAAGAACCCGACAAGACGGTGAACGTCCTCTTCGGCGGACTACCCACCAAACGGTCTCAGAAGGCCACCCGACGAGAAGTCTTAAACATTGAACTAGCGGTTCCGACCCCTCTCCAGTGGTCGGAGGTGCCCATTACCTTCTCCCGCCCGGATCAATGGACAAGCTCCTCCGAACCAGGGCGCTTTCCTCTCATCCTGAAGCTGGTAGTTGCGAGCTCCAGACTCAACAAGGTACTCATCGATGGTGGGAGCGGGCTCAACGTCCTTTTCACCAAGATCTTGAAGAAGATGAAGCTCGAAATCACTCACATGCTCACCAAGAGCACATCGCCTTTCTATGACATCGTTCCCGGGAACGCGGCTATTCCACTGGGTTCAGTGGTCCTGCCAGTTACCTTGGGGAAACCAGAGAAAACTACCACACCGAGTTCAAAGTCGCGGATTTCGAGACTTCCTACCATGCCATCTCGGCAGACCAGCTATCGCCAAGTTCATGGCCGTACCCCACTACACGTACTTGGTACTCAAGATGCCAAGTCCGGCCGGTGTACTCTCGCTACAAGGGGACTTGAAGATATCTTTCGACTGCGACACAGAAGCTGTGGAACTCGCAGCCACTAACCAAGTACCCAACGCCATGATGGAGATCTATGCTACGTCAAAGAAGCTTGCCCCAAATGAACTCAACATCCCAGAGAAGTCGGACAAGGCCAACAAACCTCAGCCATCCGAAGAGGTACAAGTCAAGGCAATCAATCTCGGGACAGGCAACAACAGCACGACCACCATGATCGGGGCGGGCCTTGACCCGAAATAGGAAGACACGCTTGTCAGCTTGCTTCAGGCTAACCGAGACATATTCGCTTGGAAACCAGCAGACATGCCAGGGGTGCCCAGGAATCTTATCGAGCACTCACTCAACGTCGACCCTAAAGCTACCCCGAAACGACAACACCTCCGCCATTTCGCCGACAACCGACGGGATGCCATCAAGAAGAAACTCGCCAAACTATTCACGACTGGCTTCATCAGAGAAGTTTTCCATACTGAGTGGCTCGCCTACCCCGTCCTCGTTCGCAAGAAGAACTCTAACGAGTGGAGGATGTGCGTCAACTACACTGACCTCAACAAGCACTGCCCCAAGGACCCCTTCGGGTTACCACGGATAGATCAAGTCATCGACTCCACGGCGGGCTGCGACCTGCTCTGCTTTCTCGACTGCTACTCCGGGTACCACCAGATTGCTATCAAGGAAGAATACCAGGAGAAGACCGCGTTCATCACCCCGTTTGGTGCCTACTTCTACACGACCATGTCGTTCGGGTTGAAGAACGCCGGCGCCACCTACCAGCGAGCTATCCAGGCCTGTTTCAAGAGACAGCTCAACAAGAACGTCGAAGCGTACGTGGATGACGTGGTTGTCAAGACCAGAAATTCCAAAATGCTCATCGCCAATCTTGAAGAGACTTTCGCATCCTTGCGAGAGTACCGCTGGAAGCTCAACCCGAACAAGTGCATCTTTGGCGTACCGTCGGGAAAACTACTCGGCTTCATCATCAGCCATCGCGGCATCAAAGCCAACCCTGAGAAGATCTCTGCCATCACCAACATGAGAGCTCCCACTTGCATCAAAGATGTACAGAAGCTTACCGGGTGCATGGCGGCCTTGAACAGATTTATCTCGAAGCTTGGAGAACGGGGGCTACCCTTCTTCAAACTACTCAAGCATCAAGAGAAGTTCGTGTGGACTCCAGATGCAGATCAAGCTCTTGCTCAGCTCAAGGATTTCCTAGCCAAGCCGCCAGTCCTCACGGCTCCTCGCAAAAAGGAGCAGCTACTGCTCTACCTCGCTGCGACTACTCATGTGGTCAGCTCTGCCATCGTTGTCGAGCGGCAGGAAGAAGGCCACGCCTACCCATTCTAGCGACCAGTCTACTTCGTCAGCGAGGTCCTGTCGGAATCTAAAGCACGCTATCAACCAGTACAGAAGCTACTGTATGCAGTGCTCATTACCTCGCGGAAGCTACGACACTACTTCCAGGAGTACTCGGTCTTCGTCATCACCGATTACCCGCTCGGTGACATCCTGCAGAACCAAGATGCTACTGGAATAATCTCCAAGTGGGCGGTCGAACTCGGCGCCCTCAACATCGACTTCAAGCCACGTACAGCCATCAAGTCGCAAGCACTAGTCGACTTCATGGTAGAGTGGCGGGAGAATCAGCTGCCAACTCCAACTGAGCGACCAGAGCATTGGGTGATGTACTTCGACAGCTCGCTCAAGCTCGAAGGCGCCGGTGCAGGGGTACTCTTGATCTCTCCAACGGGCGAACAACTCAAGTACGGCCTGCGGATCTTTTGGAAGGTCTCAAACAACGAAGCCGAGTACGAAGCTCTACTACACGGGCTCCGCCTCACAGCTTTCCTGGGCATCAAGCGCCTACTAGTATACGGCGACTCTGCAGTGGTCATCAACCAAGTCAACAAGTCTTGGGACCGCAACAAGGAGAACATGGACGCCTACTGCCTAGAAGTCCGCAAGCTCGAGAACAAGTTCTACGGTCTCGAGTTCCATCAAGTCGTCCGCGACAACAACGTTGCAGCGGACATCCTATCGAAGCTTGGTTCTACTCGTGCTGAAGTACCAGCGGGTGTCTTCGTCCACGAGCTTCACGCGCCATCCATTCCGGAGCCGGCGCCTACGACCACTGATCCAGCGCATCCGCCAGCTGGCCAGGAGGTCATGATGATCGGCGTGGACTGGCAACAACCCTTCATCAACTATATCCGCGAGCAGAAGGTTCCATCGGACAAAAGCTCGGTCGAGCAGCTCATCCGCCGAGCCAAGTCCTACGTCCTAGTCGAGGACAAGCTATATAGGCGGGGCACTACTTCTGGAGTACTCATGAAGTGTGTGCCCCGAGAAGAAGGCAAGGACATCTTGGAGGAGATACACAAAGGCGTCTGCGGCAACCACGCATCCTCACGCGCTGGTCAGCAAGGCCTTCCAACGAGCTTTCTACTGGCCCACAGCTCTGGGTGATGCGGAGGAACTCGTCAGAAGGTGCCAAGGGTGCCAGTACTTTGCCAAGCAACAACACGTCCCGACCTATAAGCTAGTCACCATACCACCAACCTGGCCTTTTGCCTGCTGGAGGCTCGACATGATTGGGCCTCTTCCAACTGCGCCAGGAGGATTCAACAGAGTTCTGGTGGCCATCGGCAAGTTCACCAAGTGGATCGAAGTCAAGTCGGTCACCTGCCCAAAGGCCGACAGGGTACTCGACTTCTTGGATGAACTCGTGCATCGCTACGGACTACCCCATCGCATCAGCACAGACCTGGGCTCCAACTTCAACAATCACCACTGGGAGTACTGCGAGAACAGCGGGATCGACGTCCGTTATGTCTCACTCGCCCATCCACGGGCCAATGGACAAGTCGAGTGTGGCAACAGGATGGTCCTCAACGCTCTCAAGAAGCGACTGCACGATGCTGCTAACACGAAAAAAGGAAAGTGGATCAAGGAACTACCCAACGCTCTCTGGGGGCTGCGTACTCAACCCACCAAGCCGACAGGACAGTCACCTTATTTCCTGGTCTACGGCTCCGAAGCTATCCTACCTGCCGACGTCATATGGGAGTCGCCGGCAGTATAACAGTACGACAAAGGGATATCCGAAGATAGCAGACAAGTTGACATCGACGGACTCGAAGAAGCACGCTGCGCTGCCCTCGTCTAGTCAGCAAGGTACCTAGAAGGTATCCGACGCTACCACAATCGCAACGTCAAGGAACTCTCCTTCAATGTTGGCGATCTCGTCCTCCGCCGTATCCAGAACACAGAAGGACTACACAAGCTCAGCTCACCATGGGAAGGTCCCTTCATAGTTGCAAAGGTGACCGGACCAAGCTCGTATCGCCTCTAGATACTTGAAGGTGAAGACATCAGCAACTCATGGAATGTCAACCAGCTCTGTCGGTTCTACGCGTAGTCTCTCGACTACTCTGGGGGCTCAAGTCTACAAGACTACTCCCGAATCCTTCACTGTAAGCGGCCTTCGGGTCCAGGCACTAGTCTCCAAGAGTACTCTACTCCGTGATCCAGCGTCAACGGCTACTAACGGAACTCAGACTGCTTAGAGAGTCAAGGACTCCAGCAGCGGTCTATCAAGAGACCATGTACTTCAAGATCCAGTCTATACGGCTATTAACGGATCTACTGTTGTAAGTGGCTACACGCCCTAGCACTACCCTATCCGTAGGCGGCCTCCGGGTCCTGGCGACTTCACTTGTAAATGGCCCTGGCCATCGAGGTGTACTTCTTCAGTAATAAAGTTTGATTATCGATCAACTCATTTACTGTGTCTCCCTCAATGGGTCCACTATCGAGTACTACCACTCGCGATAACTCCTCAGATGGGCACTCCGCATACAACATCGCGACAATGAGTACTCATTCGATGGAAGTTTTTTCATTACACACTTAAACAAGTTTATTACAGCTTTGTTTATATACAACTGCTGCTACAAGCTAACCCTACAGGCTAACTACTAGAGGTTCAGCTTCTCCGCGACTTGCTTGGCGATTGGCGCCATCTGCTCCAGAAGCTCTACGTACTGCTCATCCGTGCAGTTGGCGGCTAGTCCACCCGCGACTACATCAATCGGGGCCTTGGGGAAGTACGAATTCATGAAAGCTAAGACCTGGTTGGGGATGAACTTCGCCAGATGCTTGACATACATCGCCAGATGTCCGGGGGCTTCCTTCAGCCGTTCAACCAATGGAGCAATCTTTGGTCCGCCCGGGTGAGGTACCAACAACCTGGCGATGGGCAGCGCGGCTTCTTCAAGCTCCTTGAGCTGATCTCGCAGCTTCTCGCAATCTTCACCAAGCTTCTGCAGAGATTTATAGTAGTTGATAAGGTCACGATCCAAGGCGATCTGAAGCTCCATGTGCATATTGCACTCATGGGCCAGCTGCTTATAATCGTACTCAAGTACCTCGCGGGCATCCTTCTCTCGGTAGAAGAGATTCTTCATATCAACTTCGTATGCCTTCAGCTGCTCCACTCGGGCCTCAAGATCTGCAAACAACTCAAAGGGAGATGTCAGACTACTACAGGGTACCTACAATAAGTACTCGACAAGATGGCATCAGCATACCTTTGTTCTTTTGGCGCAGCGACTTGTTCTTCGGGATCAGCTCATCGCTCTTTGCCTGCATATCTTGCACTTCATTGTGGTATTGGGCGAAGGTGCTATCGAGCTTGGACTGGAGCATGGCGGAGTGCTTCCTGGCCTTGGCGAGTTCTTTCTCCAATGTCTCTGCCCGGAGCACCGTGTCGCCGAACCCCTGGACCATATCAGATTTCTGTCGGGATCTTTCCACGAGATCCTGCAGAAGGCAACAACTCTTACTTGGGTACTCGTTCTGCTAGAACTCGACTACTCAAGGGTACAATCACGTACCTTCATCCATTGCTCGGCACGTTGCATCAACTCCAAGTTGCGAGCTATCGCTGCCGGGCTGATGAGATCATCTGCCAGAAGCTCGAGTCCATCCCGACTAGTCGTGGTGGCCTCGAACATCGGCGCCGAATGGATCGGCTCCGCGTCTTGGATTTCTGGTGAACGGATGACTACCTCCAAGTTCACCTCCGGCAGGGCATTGCCATGCCCCTCTTCGGTCACCCCGGGGGCTGCCGTCTCCACCGGCTCAGTTTCTTCTTCGGTGGCCACCTCGGCTTCCGGCACAACGCCTTCAACCGACACAGCCTCAGGGATGGCGCTACCCTCGACTTCTGCCCCTGTCAACACAATCCATACGGGATCAGTTCCCTGGGGGCTTTGACTATTACTCGAGGAAGCTCGCATTACTGTAGTGTACTCACCTTTTACTACACTGGCTTCTGGCAGCGTAGCCTCCGCGACCGGCGTCACAGTCTCGGCCTGAGGGAGGGGAGCAGACTCATCGGCGGTAGGCGCGGAAACTTCTTCAGCCGCCGTCGTGCTGGGTTCATCTCCGTCCCAGGACAAGTCAGTTGATTTCCTGCATGGTACAATATTGGTGGTCAACCAAGTAAGACTACCAAGCTACAAGTACTACTCGGGAAAGGTCATCACTTACAAGCTAGACCAGACGACAGTCACAGTCGGAGCGCCAAGGATGCTGGCGATATCCACAAGCACGGCTTCGGCGGGCGCCTCCTCTTCAGCTTGAGGCACTGTCGGCTCTTCAGCACCAGCAGTTGTGCTCGGACCTGACCTGCTCTCCACGGCCGGCACCTGCGGCTCGACAACACTAGTCGACCGCTGTGTCATCCGCGCCATAAGTTCTTCGACGGTGGGGGCTGGACTGCGGCTTCTTTCAGCCGGCCTGCCCACTGTGTCCCAATCCTCTCCTTCCCCTTGATCAACAGGGTCGGACGAGGGAATCTCCTGCGACAACTCAGAAGTCAATCGTCAGCATACAGAATACTTCAAGTCAAGTACTCGACTACTCTACTCGAGGAGCTCACCTCTTGAGACGTAGTCTCGGTCACCTTCAGCTTCTTGGCGACTCTTTTGCGCGCCACATTGCGCGGCCTCCGCGGCGACGCAGGGAGACTAGCCTCCTGGCTAGTCGGTGGATCTTCGATAAGGGGGATGTAGGGAAACCTAGGCCGGTTGAACCTGGATTGCAGCTAGAACCGCTCCTGGAGCGTCTTCCCGTCCTCCTCGTCGGACGTGTCTTCTATGGTAACGGTGTCGTCACCCTCACTGACTTCACGGCGCTCCTTGCCCTTGCCCTTGCCCTCCTCTGGAATATCCACAAGTTGAGGAGGGGAAGTTGGGTCGGAGACAAACTTCGTCAAATCATCTTGCATCAAACGGATTGGGTGAGCTCGACTTCTACAATGCAATGAGTACTCAAAGACATAAATTCGGCTACCAACCTTGTTTGGCGGACGAGCCGCTGAGTACTCCGGGACTGGGCAGGGTGTGTATTGTGGCATATCCTTGAAGATCTGCCCCTGTCTCTCGACGATGTCGTCATCATCGACTTCAGTGTCGGGCATTCTCGACGTGTCGTCGTCGCCCGTGTACTGGTACCCCAGGGTATCACGCGCCATCAGCGGTTGTACCCTCCTCTTCATGAAGCTGAAGGCCACGTGTTCGGCCCTCAGCCCGACTTCTCTCAAAGCCTTGATCTTCTGCAGCAGCTCGGGTAGTTGAATACCCTCCTGCATGGTCGGCTCTGTGTTCCACCAGGGCTGATGCTTTGGCTGCCTCCCGCTCGGCTTCGGCAGCTCCGGGTGGTGGTTGGTGATGTAGAACCATTTCGACTTTTAATCCTGGTTGGAGTTGATGAGCTTGTACGAGAGGTACTGCTCGGCCGCGTCTTCGTGCATCTGGATGTCGGCTCCACCGACTACTCTTGGATCGTTGGCGCTCGGCTGCGGCTTCACGCGGAAGAGTTTTTGAAAGAGCACCCAGTGGGGCTTGATCCCCACAAAGGCTTCACAGAAGTGGACGAAGACAGAGACGTGAAATATTTCGTTGGGGTTGAGGTTCAAGTACTTGATACCGTAGTACTTGAGGAGACCCTTGAAGAAGTCGCTCGCCGGGAGAGCCAGCCCACGCTCTACGAACCGTGCGAACATTAGGATCTCGTTGGGGTTCTTCTCCATTGGGTATGGATCTCCCGCGGCGGCACGCCACATGTCCATCTCCTTCTCGCGAAGGAAATCGTTGTTCACCAGCGCCAAAAGGTCTTCGGTCTTCGCCTTGGACTTCTTCCATTCCTTGTTTGGATTTTGGCGCGGGGGAGAGGTCAGCGGTGTTGACCCTTGGGCGGATCCAGCCGCCTCGTCACGGGATCTCTTCTTCCCGACCGGTCTTCATGCTCTTCGATGGAGAAGACTTCATCCTCCAAGTGCACCGGGTTTTCACTCGCATTCGCTCGGGGGCTTCTCTGGAGGCAAGCAGTGGTAGCACGCGTGGATCTGCAGCCTAAGGCACGGTGGCAATGTGCTTGGGTGGATGACTCGGGGTTAGATCTATTTCAAATGGCTGCAAGAGTGGAGGATGGAAAACCCTAAGGGTTTCCACTTCTATTTATAAGCCAACCGGCGACGTTGTAACGGCCAGATAGATAAGTATCGGCAGCTGACTCAGCGGCAGCCGCCTGACTCTTCAACTTCCAGTAGTCGCCGCGCTTTATCTCGGGGGCTCGACTACGACTATTCAATTTCTGGGGTGATGACTAGACTCCAGAGCAACTCAGGACACATTCTACAATCAATGTGACCCTTCAATTCGAGAGGAAGTACTCGACTCAAGGCTCGGGGACTCCGTGCCAAGTGTCCTTCGGTTTTTTCTCCGAATTTTGCGGGATAATCTTGGCAGAATTTCAGATTGACCCTCAGCTTGAATCTACGATTCGAGCTAAGGCTCGGGGGCTACATTCCATATGGAATGCAATTCTTCGAATCACATTTTCCATATGGTTTCTTCTTCAAGACAAAGCGAGTATTATTGAAGACCTTTAAGAGGAGAACTCGAGGACGCTTGGGAACTACTCGAGAAGACTTCAAGACTACTCAAGGATCAGCTGGAGTACCTTCCAGCCTCGGGATGCTTCAAGTACTCTTGAGGACTTTTGGCTTGTAGTACTCGGGGACGCTTGGGGACTACTCGTCAAGGCCGTCAAGACTACTTGAAGCTATCCTACTCGACTACAAAGTACTCGAGGCTTGTCGTATGGACCTCCCTGGGCCCACTACCTCGATGGGTGACAGGACCGACTACTCGGTGGGCCCCTGGGACTACTCGGCTTGTGCCACACGGCACTTGATGGCGTGGGGCGCAAGGACTACGGTGGAGAAGTACTCGGATAGGAAGCTATACATATCCTGTATTATGTAGAGAAGTCCTAGCCGTACCCGACTAGTACTCTCTCCTTAAACCGACTTGTAACCCTGCCTCCCGGGCTATATAAGGCGAGGCAGGGACCCCTATCTCTCTCATACGCATCATCTTGTAAACACATCCAATCAATCCAGAGCTACGCAGCATACAGGACGTAGGGTATTACGCACCTCGCGGCCCAAACCTGTCTAAATTGTGTGCCACGTGTATCTTCCTTCGAGTTACCGATCTCAGTGAGGCCACATTCATCTACCTCGGGTACTCCCCTTGGTAGGTTGCCGTTCTAAAACACCGACATTAGGGTCACTTGCCTTTCTCCAACGATAAGGTACTCTCCTTTACTTCAAAGTTCTGCACTTGTTCTTCCTCGAACGGCGCGTTGTCTATGATCATGCAAGAAAACATGCAATAAATAAAACAGTACATCAAACATTACCAAAAGACTAAAACAAGCTTCTGAAATCATCGGGCTTTGAGAGACGGTCGCGTGGACACCAAGAACGCTAAAAACAGAGCTAGGATGGAAAAGATATGGCTGAAACAAGGTTCAGGGACTAAATTGTGAATAGGATAAACTTCCAGGGGGTTTTCAGCAAGATTCTAGGGGCTAAAACATAATTATGTATTGAGGACCAGGAGCGTCCCAGTGGTCGATGGATGACCGCTCCTCAGTGATGAGTGATTGATAACGGGTGTTGGACTGACTCTTGGCTTAGTGCGTAGGTGTAGGCTGCGGCCTAGTTCGTGTTGTTGCAGGTGAAGAACGGGCGCGAAAGGTCTTCAGCCTTGAGGGGCCTCCGGGAGATGGAGAGACAAGTAGGCTCGGTTCGAGGGACCGGTGGACGGTGGGACGGGTGCGGGCCACATGGTGGCGACACGAGCAAGACGAAGTCATGGACAATCGAGCCGGTGCATGGTGGCGGTCGAGTCAAGTGGTTTGGCGGGAGGCCGGACCGAGCACGCGGGGTTTGGTGGTTTGCCCACAAAACCATCGGCGGACGGTTTCTTGGTTTGGGCCTCAAAACCAAGTCCGAGGGCCCAACACGACGGAGACGGGATCCGGGCGTGTCGGGAAGCTTCGAAGCGGAGGACACGCAGCGGGATCGCATGGCTTGCGTCGGGAGGACGCGGGGTGCGGCAAAGGCGTGGCCGTCCGATGGCAAGACCCACAAACATTACCTAAATGTCCCTACGTGGGTTGTATCGCCAGTAGTTAAGTTAGGGGTAGTCGAGTCATTTACCACTCGGGCGGGACCTGATATATAAGCCATGAGTGTGTGTGGATGGCCCTCTCTCTCCGTGACTTAGGGTTTCATTTCCTCCCTCCCATTTCTCATTTTCGTAGCTATTTTTCTTTTATTTTCTCTAGGCTAGCATGAGAGCTTCATGAGAGATTTGTTGAGAGGGATGGATGCTAGGGCGGCATGCTAGACCTTGTGAATCTTTCCTGGTTTGTATAAAAGATTCGGAGTTGTGTTGTTTGTGGCCTTTTTGTGCTTGTTTTCGTGCCTTTGTTCTCGGTGCATTTCCGCGGATTTGAGTGGGTTTCTCCCCGGATTTCTTTGAGGGAAACATGGATAGATGTCTCGTGCATCTTTGTGATTGATCTTGTGCCCGCAAACGCCGGGAAACCACTTCGATTCGAGAGTTTTCTTTCGGTGCTCAAGCTTTTGGTGGTGCTCAAAGGATTCGCGATTCCCGGTGATTTAGGGAGTTAGGAGGCAAGATTTTTGGGCTATAGCATCCTTGTGTGACGCTTTTCAAGTCCCCAAACCCTTGTCTCCACAGCTTCAACCATTTGGGAAATCCGATGATGATTTGGGGGAGTTGACTTTCGAGGTCGGGCGTTTTTCTGCTTTGTCCGAGCCTCGCGGACGGTCCGCGCCCTCCTGGCGGACGGTCCACGCCGCTCGTGTTCGTCCCGTGTTCTTCGTGTTCTTGCTCGCCTTTCGTTTCGATCCGTCGCGATTTTGGTTTTCGGTTGGACGGTGTTTCGGACAGTCCGCAGCAGAGGGCGAACGGTCCGCGGGTGCCTGGCGGACAGTCCGCGTGCTCCCCGCGGACGGTCCGTGGTTCATGGTGTGCTTCTATTGGTTCTGTGTGATTTAACGGACAGTCCGCGGCGTAGGGCCGGACGGTCCGCGGTGTTGGCGCGGACGGTCCGCGACGCGGCGGACGGTTCGCGAGGCCTGTGCGGACGGTCCGCCCCTCCTGGCCGGACAGTCCGCCAGAGCCTGTGAGCTTTGCTTCTTGTTTCGATTTCTCCCTTCCTTTCTTGTGCTTCCGCGTGTGCTTCAAGGAATCGTTCTTAAGGCTAGAGGTTGATCCATAACCTCGTTGTCTTGGCGATTGGTGTGTGATTCGATCCATCGCTTGTGTGTGACCGGGATTTGACTAGGGCATAGGCCGGGTTCTTTGGGAAGAATTTTTATCGGCTCCTATTCACTCCCCCCCCCCCTCTCTAGTCGCCATCGATCCTTCAATTGGTATCGAGCTTGGTGCGGATTCTTTGCGACTTTGACAAGTCTCGAATCCTAAGATGGCGTACGTTGAGCGGGGCGGTCCGCCGCACTTCGATGGCAAGGGTTACCACAAGTGGGCGGCTCGTATGATGATCTTTCTTCGTGGAAAGGCTGTTGGATTTCATTGTGCTTGACAAGACCTATGCTATTCCGGTCAACATCCATACTATTATGGTGGCCGATGCCGGTGCTAAGGCCAAGTATGAGGCTAATGCAAAAGCCGTTGATCACTTGGTCCGGAGCTTGTGTGATCCTGAGTTTGAGCGTGTTCGCCATTTGAATCTTGCTTGGCAAATTTGGGAGAAGTTGTTGGTTGCTCACGGTGGTGATAACCATGTGAAGGCTCGCCTCTTTGTCTCTTACCGGATGCAATATGAGAATTTCTCTCCACTTCCCGGTGAGGACATCGATGCGATGTTTCAAAGGTTCACCGCCATCGTGAACAACATGAAGGCTAATGTTGAGGATTTTCCTTACACCGAGCATGATCAGGCTTTAAAGCTCTTGCATGTCTTGGACCCAAATGTTTGGGGTGCTAAGGTTGAGGCCATCAAGGAGTCTGGGCAATATTTGACTATTGAGTTGGATGACCTCTTTTCTAAGCTCAAGTCGGCTGAGGTTGATAGGAAGTTGCAATCCAAGCATGAGGGCTCGGCCGATCATAGTCTTGCTCTTGTGGGTGGATCAAAGGGCAAATCTAACCCTTCTCGTCAATAGTTTTCCTTGTCTTCTCTTATGTGTATTCCGGATGAGGAGTTTGATGTCTTGGGCGAGGAGGAGGAGCCGGCCTTGCTCTCAAGAAGGTTTGATCGACTACACGAGAGTCGGAGGAATGCAAGGCGAAGCTCAGGGACGTGCTACAAGTGTGGCAAGCGTGGCCACTTCATCGCCGAGTGCCGGAAGCGGAGGAGAACAAGTACAAGGTGAACGAGTACAAGGCGCACCCGAGGCGTGAAGACAAGTACTCCTCCAAGGGCAAGCACTTCAACAAGTCCAAGAGCAAGGACAAGGACAAGCGGCGACCGAGCAAGAGCGGCTACAAGAAGAACAAGGCAAGAGCGATGGTGGCCGGTGCGAGCGACGTCGACTCAAGCTCAAGCGACGAGCGATCCAAGCTCAAGCGGCGAAGATGAAGACGTCGGGAGGCGCAAGGGCAAGAAGAGTGCAAGCCGAACCCTCGGCGGGTTGAGCTGTGTGGCGCTTGAGGGCTTTTGTGGCATGGCCCATAGCTCAAGCAGCAAGAAGAGCGAGAAGGAAGACAGCGACTCCGACTCGGAGGATGAGGTAAATCGTGACCCCGACTCTTTGCTTGCTGAGATCGCTAGGCTAAATGGCTTGATTGACAACCGTGATAGTGTGCTAAGAGATGCCAAAAAGATGAGGAAAGATCTTAGGGCTCAACTTGAGAATGCTAGTGAGAAAGTAGGAGAGTTAGAGTCCAAATTGCTTGAATTGAAACTTGAGAATGACTCTTTGAAACTTGCTCCTACTACTCCTGATGATGTTGAGTGTCTTGAGTGTGATGCATGGTTGAATGAGATCAAGTTTCTTAATGAGAAGAATGCTTCCACTTTGGCTAAACTAGATGCTCTTAGGACTGAGTATGATGAGCTTAAGGCTAGACCTACTTTGCTTGGTGCTTGTAAATCATGTCCTACTATGCATGCTAAGCTTGTTGATGCTCGTTCTACCATTAGCTCTTTGGAAGCATCTTTGAAATCTCCTGTTGCAAATGCATGCTCTAGCTGTGATGAAGTTACTTTGCGCAACCTTGAACTTACTTCTCGTTTGGATGTCATCTATGAGGAGAATGACTATTTGAGGAAGGTGTTGGGTTGGTTGTCTGGGCAGGAACCTCAATTGAAAATCATGATTGAGGAGTTCAAGAGAGCTGATGGTCGTGGTTTGGGTTTTGAGAAGTTGGGTGAGAAAGTGGGAGAGAACAGTGGCGAGAGTGTGTATGAGAAGTGTGTTGAGTCTAACCCCGAGTTTGAGGTGATCGGAGACATCCAAGTCCCACTTCCAAAAGCACCCAAGAACTCTTTCACACCAAAGCCCAACCACCTTTGCAACAAGCTTGACACAACCCAAGATCCACCCAAATTCCCACCTAAGACAAATGACTTTCAGAAACCGGTGAGGTTTGTGAGTGAGAAGGGTGAGAAGCCTAGAGAGAAGCCGAGCCAAAACCAAAACCCATCCCCTTCGGAGTGCGAGTATTGTGGCAAGGAGAGGCATCTTGCGAGTTTTGCTACAAGAGGAAGAGGGATGAGAGGCTTGCTAGGGAGCAAGCGAACCGGGACAGTATCGCCGGTCTCATGGTATTCACGAGCCTAGAGTGCCACTTCCACGGGGTGTGGGAAGTGTGAAGAGTGTTGGTAGAGTTGGAGCTCGCAGTGGTAGGTTTGTGAGGAGAGATGATGGTGTGCGTGCTTTGGTGAGAGGTTTGGTCGGGCTCGTGGTGGTTTTGCTTTGGACGTCCTCCTACTCGTCCTCAATACGGGTTTAGGGGAGATGATCGCAGCTTTGGGTTCCAGAGGAACTACGGACCACGTTTTCCCCCTCGTGGTGCTTGTACTCCTTCCATGGGACATGGGAAGTTTGGTGGCAAGGGAATGATGTTTGCTAACCCCTCTTTTGAGCAGATGGCTCGACACTGGTTTAACTTTCTTTGTGCTAACCCCAATGTCGAGTCGCTAGCTCATTCTCGTTCTTGTTTCTGACTGCAGGCAGGAGGCTTGGAGGACATTTGGTTGATCGACTCCGGGTGTTCTCGACACATTGACCGGAGATAAGAAGTGGTTCTCCAGCCTCACCCCAGTGAAGGAAAAGATGTACATCACATTTGGGGACAATGGACGAGGAAGGGTGATTTCTGAGGGTGTTGTGCATGTGAGTGACAAGGTAACGTTGAAGAGAGTGGCTCTTGTGAAGTCTTTGGGTTTGAATCTGCTTTCGGTTTCTCAGTTGCTTGATGAGGGTTTTGAGGTGCGTTTCAAGTCTGGCGAGTCTCGTTTGCTGGATTCTCGAGGTGATCTTGTCTGCATGATCATCCCCGAGGGTCAGATTTTCGGGGCGATTTCTCTCGTTCTTTGGGTCCTGCTCGCTGTTTGATGGCCGGTCCTTCTTCTGATTTGTGGAAATGGCATAGGCGGTTGGGACACTTGAGCTTTGATTTGGTTTCCCGCTTGAGTGCTCTTGACCTTGTCCGAGGATTGCCGAGGTTGAAGCTTGAGAAGGATTTGGTTTGTGCTCCGTGTAGGCATGGCAAAATGGTAACCACTCCTCATCCACCCCTGACCGATGTCATGACCGAGCGTCCGACAGAGCTGTTGCATATGGACCTTGTTGGGCCAGCTCGAGTTCGCTCGGTGTCCTTGTTGTGGTGGACGATTACACTCGCTATGCTTGGGTGTTTTTCTTGGAAGACAAGAGTGAGACATTTGGTTTTGTTCGAGATCTGATCGTGAGGTTGAAAAACGAGAGGCATGGGAATGCCATTCGAGCTATTCGCAGTGATAATGGCTCAGAGTTCAAGAACTCTCGTTTTGATGCCTTTTGTCGTGATCTAGGTCTTGAACATCAGTATTCGACCCCTTATGTGCCCCCTCAAAATGGAGTCGTGGAAAGGAACAATCGGACCCTTTGTGAGATGGCTAGGACGATGCTCGATGAGCACAGGACTCCTAGGAGGTATTGGGCTGAGGCGGTCAATACGGCTTGTCATGTTTCCAACGGATTTTATTGCGAGCTTTCAAGAAGAAGACTCGTTATGAGCTTATGCATGGTCGGGCACCCAAGGTGAGTCATTTACGGGTCTTTGGCCGCAAGTGCTTTATTCTTAAGAAGGGAAAACTCGACAAGTTTGAGGCTAGGTCTAGTGATGGTATTTTCTTTGGATATGCTAACCACTCTAGAGCCTATAGGGTGCTTAACCTTGAGACTAACAAAATCATGGAGACTTGCGAGGTAACCTTCGACGAGACAATGCCATGTACCTCTCTTGGCTTTGAATGTGCAAGTGATGAAGAGATGGCCGAGGACCTCTTTGAAGAGGAGAAGGATGAAGCTAGAGATGATGATGGAGAGAACCATGCGCCTGAAGCTGAGTGTGTACCCACTACTTCCCCTACGACCACTACGGAGCGTGGACCGTCTACTTCATGGACAACGACGGTGCGACAAGAGGACCAGGCGAGAGAAGGCCGAAGTTGAGGGGGAGGTAGTCTCGAGGCGTGAGGCTCCCCGGCGGATTCAAGAAGTGCATCCCCCGTCGAAGATCATTGGGAACATCGACGAACGCACTACACGGTCAAGGTCCGGGAATTCCTCTCATTTTGCTCATCTTGCTTTTGTTGCCACCTTTGAGCCCAAGGACATTGGACATGCTTTATCTGATGCAAACTGGGTCAATTCTATGCATGAGGAGTTGGAAAACTTTGAGAGGAACCAGGTGTGGGAGTTAGTTGAACCACCTCCAAATTGCCATCCCATAGGAACCAAGTGGGTTTGGAAGAACAAAGAGGGAGAGAATGGGGTGGTTGTGAGGAACAAGTCCAGACTTATTGCTCAGGGGTTTAGTCAGAAGGAGGGGATCGACTATGAGGAGACCTTTGCTCCTGTGGCCCGTCTTGAGGCAATTCGGATCCTTTTAGCCTTTGCCGTGGCTAAAGGGTTCAAGTTGTTTCAGATGGATGTGAAGAGTGCCTTTCTGAATGGGGTCATAGAGGAGGAGGTGTATGTGAAGCAGCCACCTAGGTTTGAGAGCGAGTTGTACCCACACAGGGTGTACAGGTTGAAAAGGGCTCTGTATGGGTTGAAACAGGCGCCCCGTGCTTGGTATGGGAGATTGAGAGGTTTTCTCGTTGAGCGAGAGGGTTTGTGATGGGTACCGTGGATAGGACCTTGTTTCTCCTCAAGCATGGAAATGACTTGTTGATTGTTCGGATATACGTGGATGATATTGTCTTTGGTGGCTCATCACATAACCTTGTTGCCAAGTTTGCGGATGAGATGAGCGGGGAGTTCGAGATGAGCATGATGGGCGAGTTGCGGTATTTTCTCGGGGCCGCGGATCAAGCAAGTGAAGGATGGAACATTCGTGCACCGGACCAAGTACACGAAAGACATGCCGAGGAAGTTCCGGATGCAAGATGTGAAGCCGATGTCGACTCCCATGGGGAGTACGGCCACTTTGGATGCGGACGAGGACGGAGAACCGGTGGACCGGCGGGAGTACGGGAGCATGATCGGCTCCCTCCTCTACTTGACGGCGACGAGGCCGGACATACAGTTCAGCGTGTGTCCGTGCGCTCGTTTTCGAGGCTTCGCCGAGGACATCACATCGACGGGCCGTCAAGAGGATTTTTTTAGGTACCTACGGTCCGCCCCTGGTCTTGGCCTTTGGTATTCTTCCTCCTCGACTCTTTCTCTTCATGGTTTTTCCGATGCGGATTTTGCTTTGGTTGTCGAGTCGAGAGGAAGTCTACTTCCGGTACTTGCCGCTTTCTTGGGTCTTCGCCGGTTTCATGGTCTTCCCGCAAGCGATCTAGTGTAGCTCGGTCTACCACCGAGGCGGAGTATGTTCTTTCCGCCGCGAATTGTTGTTCCCCCGTGTTGTGGATTTCATACACTTTGAGAGACTTTGGTGAGGAGTGCACTGCGATCCCACTTCTTTGTGATAGCACCGGTGCCATAAGCGTAGCCAAAAACCCGGTGCTTCACTCCCGAACCAAACACATAGAAGTGAGGTATCATTTCTTGAGGGACAATGTGGAAAAAGGAACCATTGTGTTGAGCCATGTCCCTACCCAAGATCAGCTTGCAGACATTTTCACAAAGCCTCTCGACCAAGCTACATTTGTGCGCTTGCGGGGGGAACTTGGGGTTTGTTGCCCTTTCTAGTTGATTCTTGGGGGATTTCCTTGTTGTATCATATGTATCATACCATGTTTACTTTGATGTATATACATGCTTTGCTTGATGTACAAACCATGGTAGGATAGCCATCTTGTCACATATCATGTTGCATTTGTATCATATTGCATTTTAGGATGATGAGCTTCTTTCATATGCCTTATTTGAGTCTCTTTGGCTATTTGTGAGATATTGGTCATATATGTTGGAGAAATGGTGATGTGAGGCTATGCTCTTGGAATATTTGAGATATATGTGTGGTGAGATAGCCCTTTTTGAAATAAATGCTAATCTTGATTAACTTTTGGTGAAATGTGCTCCACTCGTGTGTAGTAGTGTATCCATGTCACAGTTTGGTCTAAATGTGCTTTTCATACTTAGATTGTGCTTGGATGCCTTGTTCTTGCATTTGGGTCAAAGGCCGAATATCATTGTGAATGTTTAGCCTATGTTGCATTCATGGGGGAGCATAAGCTTCTTTTTGCCGCAAAGGCACTTCATGTACCATGAAATGATTTAATCTTGAAAAGAAGTGTATAATGCTTGAAAAATGCTCCATCCATCATGTCTATGCTTAAAATGTCTTATCTTTCACATATGGGTGTAAAACATGTTGCATGATGTTCACCAGTGGAGAAGTCTCCCCGAAGTGGACACATGGCTCATGAGCTTTGACATGACATGCTTTGCTTTATGGGTGTTTGCCATGATCTTTTGCTGAGAATTTGATATCCTTGTATGATCTTTGAATGGTATGCATGTTTGTGGCTCAAGTGTGACATGGATAGGCTTTTATATGTGAAGCGAGCCTTCTTTTGGTAAAAGCTGCTTAAATCCGAAAATTTTGCTTTGTCACATGCTTGTATTTTCATATATTACTTGTGGCAATGCTTTGACTATGCTATGATTCATATGTGTGATCTTTGTCTCATTTTTAGCCTTTGACACTAGATTTGGCCTATTTGAGAAGCTCATGTAGATGTTTATATGCTTTGCTTTGCATTTCTGCATTTTTACCTTGATTCATACATTGTCAACAAGGGGGAGAAGAGGTGAGCTTAATGAAAATTCAGAAGAGGTGAGCTAAAATTTGGAAGTCTGCATCCACATGTTCAGGGGGAGCTTGCATTTGTTTAGGGGGAATTTTCTTGTTGTTTTCGGTGTGGAGTTTGTGCTTTGCTTGGCTTGTGACCTTTCTTCGCCTTTCTTCGGTTTTGGTCATGAGTTGAGCTTCTTTGTTTTTCTTTCTTCTTCCTTTCTTTCTTTCTCTGAATTTCATTTCGCATTGTGTGTTGTCAATGCACTCATCAAGGGGGAGATTGAGGACCAGGAGCGTCCCAGTGGTCGATGGATGACCGCTCCTCGGTGATGAGTGATTGACAACGGGTGTTGGACCGACTCTTGGCTTAGTGCGCGAGGTGTAGGCCGCGGCCTAGTTCGTGTTGTTGCGGGTGAAGAACGGGCGCGAAAGGTCTTCGGCCTTGAGGGGCCTCCGGGAGATGGAGAGACAAGTAGGCTCGGTTCGAGGGACCCGGTGGACGGCGGGGCCGGGTGCGGGCCACATGGTGGCGACACGAGCAAGACGAAGTCATGGACAATCGAGCCTGTGCATGGTGGCGGTCGAGTCAAGTGGTTTGGCGGGAGGCCGGACCGAGCACGCGGGGTTTGGTGGTTTGCCCACAAAACCATCGGCGGACGGTTTCTTGGTTTGGGCCTCAAAACCAAGTCCGAGGGCCCAACACGACGGAGACGGGATCCGGGCGTGTCGGGAAGCTTCGAAGCGGAGGACACGCGGCGGGATCGCATGGCTTGCGTCGGGAGGACGCGGGGTGCGGCAAAGGAGTGGCCGTCCGATGGCAAGACCCACAAACATTACCTAAATGCCCCTACGTGGGTTGTATCGCCAGTAGTTAAGTTAGGGGTAGTCGAGTCATTTACCACTCGGGCGGGACCTGATATATAAGCCATGAGTGTGTGTGGATGGCCCTCTCTCTCCGTGACTTAGGGTTTCATTTCCTCCCTCCCATTTCTCATTTTCGTAGCTATTTTTCTTTTATTTTCTCTAGGCTAGCATGAGAGCTTCATGAGAGATTTGTTGAGAGGGATGGATGCTAGGGCGGCATGCTAGACCTTGTGAATCTTTCCTGGTTTGTATAGAAGATTCGGAGTTGTGTTTTTCGTGGCCTTTTTGTGCTTGTTTTCGTGCCTTTGTTCTCGGCGTGTTTCTGCGGATTTGAGTGGGTTTCTCCCCGGATTTCTTTGAGGGAAACATGGATAGATGTCTCGTGCATCTTTGTGATTGATCTTGTGCCCTCAAACGCCGGGAAACCACTTCGATTCGAGAGTTTTCTTTCGGTGCTCAAGCTTTTGGTGGTGCTCAAAGGATTCGCGATTCCCGGTGATTTAGGGAGTTAGGAGGCAAGATTTTTGGGCTATAGCATCCTTGTGTGACGCTTTTCATGTCCCCAAACCCTTGTCTCCACAGCTTCAACCGTTTGGAAAATCCGATGATGATTTGGGGGAGTTGACTTTCGAGGTCGGGCGTTTTTCTGCTCTGTCCGAGCCTCGCGGACGGTCCGCGCCCTCCTGGCGGACGGTCCGCGCCGCTCGTGTTCGTCCCGTGTTCTTCGTGTTCTTGCTCGCCTTTCGTTTCGATCCATCGTGATTTTGGTTTTCGGTTGGACGGTGTTTCGGACGGTCCGCAGCAGAGGGCGGACGGTCCGCGGGTGCCTGGCGGACAGTCCGCGTGCTCCCCGCGGACGGTCCGTGGTTCGTGGTGTGCTTCTCGTTGGTTCCGTGTGATTTAACGGACGGTTCGCGGCGTAGGGCCGGACGATCCGCGGTGTTGGCGCGGACGGTCCGCGACGTTGGCGCGGACGGTCCGCGGCGGCCGAGCCGGACGGTCTGCGAGGCCTGTGCGAACGGTCCGCCCCTCCTGGCCGGACAGTCCGCCAGAGCCTGTGAGCTTTGCTTCTTGTTTCGATTCCTCCCTTCCTTTCTCGTGCTTCCGCGTGTGCTTCAAGGAATCGTTCCTAAGGCTAGAGGTTGATCCATAACCTCATTGTCTTGGCGATTGGTGTGTGATTCGATCCATCGCTTGTGTCTGACCGGGATTTGACTAGGGCATAGGCCGGGTTCTTTGGGAAGAATTTTTACCGGCTCCTATTCACTCCCCCCCTCTCTAGTTGCCATCTGATCCTTCATGTATAAAACTAGGAGGGCTACCAAGTAAAAGATGAAGGTTGGGCTGCTGAACATGAAAACTAAGGAGTTTAGGGGCCTAAGAAGAAAAGGTAGGGCTTATATGTGATGGTTCTTTAAGGTGGAAGGGTATTTCTGCAATATTTAAAAACCAAAAGGTCCTTTTTGCAAGAACGCCTGGGCGGCCGACGGAGGGGCTGATGGAGCGCCACGTGGCAGACTGCGATTGGCCGGCGCTGACGCAAGCATGACGCAATGCTGACGCGGTCGTGGACCGGCGCGGTGGACCTGGTCCATGGTCCACGGTGGACCGGACCCAAGGGGTATAAGGCCCTTTTAATCTGGACCGCCCGCCGCGACCGGACGGCCCAGATGCACCAAGAGCGGCGGCCGGCGGCGGGGAGACGGCCGACAACGGCGGCGGCGGCGGAGCTCGCCGGCGATGGCCGGGATGCGCTCCCGTGCACCAAACCGGATGGGAAAAGAACCAAAAGAAAGAGGAGGGTGCGGGGAACTCACCGGAGGCCTTGGAAGGGAGGTAGAGGCGCCGGCGGAGGAGATCGACGGTGAGGGGCGGAGCTCCGGTGGCCTCTTCGTGGAGGCGACGCTGCGCGGGCGGGTTGGAGCGGAGGAGAGGTGCGATATGTTGGAGAGCTCAGGCTCGCCTTTTATAGGTCCGAGAGGGGAAGAGGAAGGGGGCGGCCGAGGCGGTAGGAGGTGAGGTCGGTGGCCGGCGGCCATTAATGGCGGCGGGACTCAGTGCGGTGGTGGAGGGAGGGGAAGGGGTAGAGACGGCTCGTGGGATTGTGGCGGCGCATCAATGCCCCGCTCGGTGGGGAGTGGAAGGGGTGCGGGAGGCCGGGGAGGTGGCGTCGGGGTGCGGTGGCTGGCCGCGGCTAGGGAGAAAAGGGGGCGGCGGGGCTGGAGGTAGATGACGGGCCTGACAGGTGAGCCCCACCTGTCAGCCGACGGGAGAGAGGGAGAAGGTGGAGTGGGCCGGCGGGGAAGAAGTGGGCCGCAAGCTCTGCTGGGCCAAGCAAGGCCAGTGGGAAGAAAAAGAAGGGAGGGGAGGGAAGGTGGGCCGCGGGGAAAAAAGAAAAGGAGGGAGGAGAGTGGGTCGCGTGGGCCGGATGGGGATGGATGGGTTTTGGGGTTTGGGTTAGGTTTGTCTTTTTTTCTTTTTTCAAACCCCTTTTAAAACCAACTTTCAAACAATTTTTTTAAATCAATCCTTTTACACAAATTTTAGCAAACTTTTCACAATTATTTTTAAGGACTTTTCACAAACTTTTAAAGCCACAAAACAACAAAAGCCTATGCATTCAACATGATGCTCAAACACTTGATTGATTTCTAAATTAATTGAGCATTGTTTAATTCTTTTTAGAGCAAAATTAATTAGTCAAAATTATTAAATCCTTAGAAAATAAAAAACTAAATCATGTTGCTAGCAATATTTTATTGTGATGGAATTTTCGGGTGTTACACACCCCTAACCTGCTCCCTAGACCACATAAGAGCTACTTGTGCCACCTATTGCCCCGGCCACACCGCTCGTTCGCCGGAGCAGGCGCTCCTGCGGCCACCGCCGCCCTGCTTTGCTGGCTGTGCTCGCCGACGGCCTCCTGACTGCCAACTCCGGCTCAAATCGACCCTAGGTGAGCCCTAGCCCCTTCCCCGCCGCTTCCCGGCCAAGCCCCGGCGGGACCTCGCCGGAATTTCGGTTGAACCACCGCCGTCCATGGTCGGGGACCCAATTGCTTAGCCCCCTTTCTTTCTAGGGTCTTAAGCGCAAAGCAAGGGCATATGTGTGAGGACAGGGAAACTCCAAGGGGCCTGGTTGAAAACTAGAAACTTCAAAAGTAAAGCAGTGTTACTGATTCTTGTAACTTCCGTAGAAAATCACAGAAAAATCATAAAAATGCAAACACAATTTTGTTAGACTCCTGGTGAAAAACCCTACAACTTTTGTTAAACTGGTCTATGCTTTTACCTGATAAATTTTGCATGAAAGTTAGAAATGTGAAAAACCTAGATCTGTTGTATCTCAAAATCCATAAACCTTCTGTAGCTAATTTTTGGATATGTTATGGGTTATGTTACGACTAGCTTCTGTAGCAAAAATTGCACAAAGTTATGCTGTAAATTTTTTTATATAAATTGTTTTCTATTCATGCATAATCTGTCCAAATGATTTTTGTAGCGAAAACTAATTAGATTTTTGTGACCAACTTCTGCATGTTGTCTTTTTATGCCAAAATGCACCTTTGGTGATTAATCACAATTTTATACTAGTTAGAAGTATTTATTCTTGAAAAATTCTTGTTTTCCTTAGTAATTGCGTAAGTCTAGATTCATATTAGTTATAGGTGTATCTACTGCATTCCTAGGTTAGTGTTGGACCATATAACATGTGTGAGAAAGTTTGAATCAATTTGATGTGTATTTATTTTTGTGTGCATTTACCTTGCTTTACTAGCTAGCTTTTGTTATTTTCGATATAATTAAATTTGTAACTCTCCTAAGTGTGCATGTGTGTGCAGTGACCTTGTTTTGATTCTTAGTGCTTAATACCACACCTCACTGAATTTTATTGATTAATTTTATGAATAAAATCTATGGTAGCAAGTTAGGGCTTAATAGTCAATTAAATAGGAAAAATCACCAACGACATCCCAAATAGTTGTGTGTGTGATAAAAATCATTTTAAAAAGATAACGACCAACCCCTTTCTATTTGTATGATTTAAATTAAATTATTTGCATATATATGTGCGCAGTCACTATCAAAATAATAATAACAAAGAGCTACATATTGTTCTTTTTTGGAAGAGTATGTTGAATGTATTTCTTATCTAGGTGAATGTGGTCAACCATGCACCCCATGGTTGTCAGTTGTTGTTTGTAATTAATTAAATTAAAAATCGTCAATTGAATCTTGCATTTGCATCTTCGTGTAGATCTTCCCGACGGTAGATTTACATTCGTGTCGGAAGGAGGAGACGAAGGTGCTGACGAAGAGCTGCAGCACGTGTTCGTAGCTCAAGTCCTAGACCCAAGTCCAGAAGGGCCCAAGGCCAACCTTGCCAGCGAAGGCAAGCCCCGGATCATTAACCCCGTCTTTTAAAATTATGCAATTATGTTTTGCTATGATTGTGCATTTACGTTTCAGGAGTTGAATTGAAACCCTAGTTGCATGATCCTTAGGTACCTATGCTCTATCACTAGTATGCTAAGCCGATAGCTGCTATGCTATAGGACCAGTACAAGTCGAGTGATGTTCGTCACTCGTGAGAATAAGTTCTTATGTTGGAACCATAAGATCTTTATAAATGGATTGCTCATGTGGTAAGAGCATGGGATTTGGGCTCCGGTCCAGTGGCTTTCGTGGGCTAAGCTTTTGAACGTACTAAGCACTTGTCGGGAATGGGACCGGTAAGCCTAGTACCTTAATGAGACGGTGCGGGAACTTTTCCTTACTACTCTTGAGTATTCACCTAACCGGCTAGCTACCGGGAAGGGGGATGCATGTGTGAGACTGGGTGCCTCGCGGGGTATGCCAGCTAACCTTGTACCTAGGACTGTAAGCTCTGTTCCCAATCCAAGGACTTTTGGGAACCGCCTGGATGGTTGTCCTCGTGGGGACACCCTACCGTGTGTTTAGGTTTACTTTGCAAGGTTTAAATCAATCGATTGTCGGCCTCTCACCGTTATCCGAGACTGCTTAATCAACTGGCCATGATATCCTGTAATGGTGGAACTTGGTGAATATTGTTGTATGAACTAATTGCTTGGCCAATTCTTGAGTGAATTAGTTGGCACACTTAGAAATGGTAATCAACTAGAACTTAGGGGTGCAAGTTGATTATAATGTGGTGCACCTCCGAACCTCTTTAGTGCAATTATTTGTACTACTACTTCAAAATTTTGAAAAACTAGTACAAATGATTGAACTAAAGAGGTTTGGAGGTGCACCTAATGGTTATCCCTTTGCACCCTTACTAGAACTTGTGCTAAAATATTGAAAGTAAGGACATTCCTTGTCGCTTTTCAGCAAAAGAAACTCCATCGGCCAAAAGCCTCTCACGTCTAGAGTTTGGTGATGTAGTTATCACCCGACGGTTAAGTCTTGCCGAGTATTAGTATACTCAGCCTTGCTTTAAAACTGTTGTGCAGGTGTTGACCGGGTGGTTGACGACAAGTGATGACATCACGGATGGCCTCCTGTGATGTTTGCCGTTGCGCTGGTTTGTTGTATTTCCACTGTTTTCGAACTCTAAACCTGTACTTCATGTCTTGTAATAATGTAACCCTTAGGGGTAATTTGGACTTAAATTTACGTTGTACTCTGGACTCGCTTTCGCGTGAGTTTTAATGCATATGTTCGATCCTCTGTATGAATTCCAAGTGATTTACCGGGCGTTAACCCGGCAACTAACGACAGGATGATACTTTATTATTGCTTAATGACCAGAGTGGTTTGGTTTTAGGTGATAGTACGGTATTTTCCTAGGCGGGTTGTCATAGTTAAGGCTTGGATATGATACTTCGAGACCCCACAGATGCTAGAACTTCACCTTAGCAAAACACTAATGGCGGTCGGGCCAAGACCCCAAAGATTGCTTAGTCCCTCACCCTAGACACCTCGGTTGATCTCTTCATCACTTACCCAATCCACTTTGAGTTCCACTTTGTTTCATCCTTAATTAAGTCCTATTTGAAAATTCTGTTTCAAATGCTTGTTCTTGATTGACAACGAATATGCAAGCTTCTTTTTAGGGACCATTAAGTTTACACTCATCCTTATGTCCTTTTTCAATTATCACATGAAGCCTTGCACTTTAAATAGAGAGAATTACCAACTTCTTTTTGAATGATCCCTTTATATTTCTTTTGTCAATCTACAACATTCTTTGGAGACATTTAACCAATGTGCATACGGATCATCCATACATTTGTCTTCTCCAATGTGAGCCATATAATATTCATTCATAAATAGATAATACTTGTTCATGAATATATAAATAAACCTACTCACAAACTCAGATAAATAAATTAGTCCTTTAATCGTTTTCTCATTCAATTCACCAAAATCCTTAGGGAACTAGATGCACTTTCACTCCTCCTCTTCCTCCTCCCTCAACCTCTTCCTCCTTCTCTCATTCGCACTTAGTGGCGGTGGATAGTTCATCCTATTCCACCTCCAAAATTCAATGAGGTCCTCTCTAATGCTCTCTCCAACACCTTGTTGTGGACATCCCTTCTCTCTAGCAAGTTTATCCTTAGCAATTTGTCCAAACAACTCTTTATCCGATGGAATTGGGACATCATATTTTTCTCTTAATTTATTTTTTCTCTTGGTTGTTTCCTTGATTTTCAAATACCCCGAACATTGCCCCAAATGTAGACGGAGTGCTTCCCTCCCTGCAAAGCTTTCCCAATCACATGTTCTCCCCTCCTAAAACAATTAATGTCAATTTTTAGGCAACGTGACCATTTAAATTGGCACAACACATGGATACAAAGTTAGGAAAGTAACTTTACCCAATAATCTCCATATGAGTTACCACAATACCATCCATATCCAAGCTCAGATGGAACCACACCCTTTCGAGCGAGTATCCCACACTTGCAACGAGGCCTATAAGGCTCATCACATGGACATGGCTTCCCCCACTCTCGAATGCTTGCACGTCTTCTTCTAACGACCAATGAGACTTTGGACCGTATATGTCCTCCTGAAAATCACATAGTGGCCATCCATCCTGCACAACAAATTCAATGAGACCTCTATATGTCAAAATATTGAGCACAATGAATTTGTCGGGAAGAGCAATGATGCTTACATGTGTTCTTTGGTTGCACCGAAAGATCAGAAGTTGCAACTTGCTTGGCCTCCCACAATGACACAATAGAGGGTTGCTAACACGCTTGCATCCCACCTCTTGTTTTTCTTGGAATGTCATTTTTGGTGGGTTTGGTGGTGGTGGCACCCACCGTTTGAACTCATGATAGGGTTGCACCACTGATTCTAGCCACAGAAATAATCTGATCCTAGGGTCAAATTTTTCTAGTCCATCAATCCACTGGTGGAAAAAGCAAGGTGCTATGTTGTATTGACTTGGACCGCCTTCTTCATTTAGTATCCACTTTCTTGCACATGTGTAGAACGCCCTTCCAGTTGTTGCCTCATCCCTTGACTGCTTCACTTGAGCTGGAATGCCACAATGACACATAGGAACCGGAAGAGGCGGTGGGACGGGATCATCATGCCAGCCTCTGCTCGCCGCCATTGGCCTGAAAAAACATAAAATTTCATCAGATTATTTATACAAAAGGAAAGGACAAAAATATTATTTACATTATTAAGAAATAAAGACATGAAATCCTAAGTAGCTATCGTATGCCTGCTCCCACTAGATTGTTTATATCGTTCCTTCCAATGACCCTCCTCGTGGCAGACACTATATCGGTTCTTCGACCTTTCTTGGTCAAACTCCCCGGCACCGTAAATATCCCTATCGTACCCACTTGTTTGGTCTATATCATTGTGTAATCGCTTTTTCTTCCTCCTTCCGACACCCATTTTTCTCTTCTCGTCATCTGGGATGTAGTCAGGACCATTGTACTCAGGCCAATGTGTCTCGTCTAGTATTGGCTCAAAACGAGCCTCCCATGTCTTCAATATTGTTTCCTTAGAATACAATTGTGTCGTGTATGCTGTTGCTAGCCAAGACACCCCTCTAACAGTGCATGCGGCTATGATATGAGAGCATGGAACATGTAGCAATTGAGGTATACAACAAGTGCAAGTCACTCCTGAGAGGTCCACCTTATATATGCGTCCGCCCGTCATCTCACCTCCAACATTCAAAGCGGAAGCTGTCCTCACTGAGTACACATACAATGTCGGATCGAACAACTCAGCCCTCATGCTCGCAGCTTTCAAACCTTGTTCGGTTAAATGCTTCTTTGCGGCTTTACCAAAAGTATTTACCCCACGTAACCCCCTATCTATGTGGTCTCTTGCTTTTTTCCACCTATGCACAAAATATGAATTGATCTTGTAGAATGTGTACTCCACAATAGCCGATACTGGCATAGCACGAATGCCTTTGAGGACCTTGTTGAGCACTTCTGATAGATTTGTATTGTTCACACCATATCTTCAACCACCTTCATCAAATGCACTGGCCCACTTATGTTTATTGACCATGTGCTCCTCCAACCACTCTTTTGCTTCTAGATTCATCATTTGTTTTAGTTTCTCTAGTCTAATATTAAACGTCCTCTCCGCTTTGGCTGCACACACCGATTTTAGCTGCTCTCTCACTTTCTTGTTAGCTTGCCATACCATATGTTTGCTGCAAAGTGTCGCATGCAGCAACGACTTACGACAGGTTGGTACCCTTCCATGTAATCCTCAACCGCACTTAGTATTCCTTCATGGCGGTCTGAAACTATGCACACCTTCTTTAGACATCCCACAACGTCCCGACGGACCAAATGCAAGAACCAAGACCAGCTGCCAATATTCTCACTTATAACTAAGGCAAATGCAAGGGGTACCAATCTATCCTCACCATCAACACCAGGGGCGATCGACAAAACACCCCTGTACTTTCCAGTTAAGAATGTGCCATCAACAATCACCGGGAGTGTGACGCCCCAGGTTTTCAATTAGAGTCATTAGCGCTAATGACCGAATCAGCCGAGTCAAACCCGCCGACAGTGGACAAACCTAGGTCAACCTGGGCCATCACCTCGAAAACCGAGCCGACAACCCCTACTGACCCCTTGACCAAGTCAACACACCCTGGTGGTCAACCCTTGGTCAAAGACAAGGTCAAACCCCACTAAAACCCTAATGTCAATGAACATCCTCCGGAACTTTTGCCGCGTTCTCCAAAATTCACCTAAACACTTTAAAATCTACCTTTATGAAAGTTGTCCAGCTTGTTGAGGGACACAACTTTCATGTAGATTGGCATTTCCAATTTTGAGTGGAAATTGGTGAAAAACTTGGTCAACTGGCAGTACCACCAGTTCATCGCGACATGGCGACATTCAAAGTTTGGCAACAAATTATGCAAAATCCGTGGAGAAAAACACCCTAGAGCCTTTGTGAATGTTGTAGAGGGTAGTGAGATCTACAACTTTCCTATTCACCACTTTGTGCACTTCTATTCAGCTTTTTGGAGTTTGACGTGTTCAAACAGGGATACAGTGACACAACTTCGGCCAGCCGACGCCACGCCGCGCCCACGCCGCGACGTCGCCCGCGCCGGCCGCGCCGCGCCTCGGCCGCCCGCCGCCTCGGCGCCCACGCCCACGCGCGCCTTCCCCGGGTCGTCCCGCGCCCCTAGACGCCTCGGAGTCCGTCTCCCTCGCGCTACGCGCCGGGTCGCGCGCCACGCCGGACCGGCCGGGACGGGCACCCCCGTCGACCGCCGGACCGACCGCGGTGTCCCTTCTACGCGTCGTACCACGACCCCATACTCGTTTCCTTCGACGCTAGCGCCGCGCGCCGCCTATAAAGGGCCGGCCACCCCTTGCCTCGCATGCCGAGCCGCGCCCTCGCTGCGGTGCTCCGCCCGTGCCCGCCGTCGGAGTCCGCCGCGGCAAGGCCCAAGAGCCAAGCCGACCGCGACCAGCGCCTCGAGCCCCGCCCCCCGACTCCCTAAGGCCGCTACCGCGCACCCTCACCGGCCCGCCGAGCCCCCCTCGTCGCACCCCGGCACGGCTCGCGGCGGCCACCACCGTTGGCCGCGGGTGCGCCCCCTCACCGGTCGCCCTCTGCTCCAACCAAGCCTGGGAATCGGGCCAAGGAGACCCACAGGCCGTCCTCTTCGCTCGCGCCGGCCGGACACGACCGCCGGTTTGCCGGAATTTGGCCGGACCGCCGCCGGCCGGTGCCTCGAGGACCCAATTGCAGAGCTCACATTCTTCCTAGGGGCCATGCTGCAAAGTAAGGGTAGTTTTGTGACTTTAGTTTATTTCCAGGGACCTGCGTGCAAGTTTGATCTCAAATAGTGTTTGGTTTCAGCTGAAACGTAGAAAATTCGTAGAAATTCGTAGAAACTTCAGAAAAATTCAAACTCAATTTTGTTGGATTCGTTGTGAAGAGTACTACAACTTTTGTTATACTCACATAGCCTGATTCTTGATATTTTTAGCATGAAAAATAGGAATGTTAAAAACCTAGATCTGCCATATCTCAACATCCATAAGTCTCCTGTATCCAATTTTTGGGTATGTTGTGTGTGAGATTATGCCTAGCTCCTGTGCCCAAAATTGCACAAAGTTATGAAGTAAATCCTTTTATATGAATTGTTTTCCATTTATGCAGAATCTGCCTAGATGATTTTTGTAGCTAAAAATATTTATGTTTTTGTGCCCAACTTGTGCATTCTGTCTTGTTATGCCAAGATACATCTCTGGTGAATTAATCACAATTTTTGATTGATCAGAAGTAATTATTCTTAATAAATGCATGTTTTCCTTTGTAAATTATTAAAGCAAGATCAATAGTGGTTCTAGGTGCACTTGCTGGTTTTCTAGGCTGGTTTAGGACCAGAGAGCATGCATGAGGAAGTTTGGAGAATTTTGATGCTTATTTATTTTTATATGCATTTAACTTGGAGTGCTAAGCTAGGTTTTATTATTTCCAAAGTAATTCATTTTATAGCTTCCAAGCCTTGCATGAGTGTCCAGTGTTTCAGTATGGATGTGGTGATGCTTGAGAAACCTTCATTTAAATTTTTGGTGAATTGTTGTTGGTTAAAAGCTTTAAAGGCCTTTTATAGATTAATGTTGGATTAAATTAGGAAAATGCATTTTACTTTCTTTTACCCTTTTTGTGAAATGTTGTCAAACTTAATTAAGGGCTAAAAACACACCCTTGCTGTTGAAGAATTAATTTATAAATAATTATCTTTGTACACACCTTTACTAGTGAGAACTAAAAGTGTTAAACCTTCACATGAAATAACAAGTATAAAAGGAAGCATCAGTTCAAGTGTGTGATAAAAGAATGAAACCCATATTAATAATAACCTTCCTAAAAAGAAAGTAATAATTAATTATTTGTAAGGTGAATGTGTCCAACAAGAGTTGGATAAGTTAGATAACCTGTCACATCACCTGAACCCTGCATTGCATTCCGTGTAGATCTTCCTGATGGTGACTAGCTCGTCCCGGAAGCCGAGGAAGGAGAAGCGGAAGCTACACTGCGGTACGTGGAAGTACTCGATGACACCGAGGGTGCTCAAGGTAACTTAGCTGACGAAGGCAAGCCCCGGTGCATCTAACCCAGTTTTCAAATTTGTTATACAATTATCTATGGATGCTTGTGCATTTAAGTTCAGGAGTTGTATGGAACCTTAGATGCATGATCCATAGGTACCAGTGTCCTTACTAGCATGATAGGTCGATAGCGGCTAAGCTATAGGACCGTTACAAGTCGGGTGATGACATCACTCGCGAGAATAGGTTCCTAGATAGGAATCACAAGATCTCTTTAATTGGATTGCTCATGTGGTAAGAGCATGGGATGTGGGCTCCGGTCCAATGGCTATTGTGGGTTAAGTGTTTGAACGTACTAAGCACTTGTCGGGAATGGGACCGGTAAGCCTAGTACCTTATGCGGCGGCGAGGGATCTTACTATTACTCATCTTGGGATGCGTCTCACGGCTAGCTACCGGTGGTGTATGGTGAGTCCGGGTGCCTCGCGGGGTATTCCGAATAGCCTGCACCAAAGACTGTAAGATTCGATCCCGACCCAAAGAATTCTGGGAACTGCTTGGTGGTTGTCCTCGCGGGGGCATCCCACCGTGTGTTTAGGTCTACCTTGCAATGTTTGAATCAATCGATTGTCGGCCTCTCACCGTTATCTGAGACTACTTACTCCACTAGCCATGATATCCCTAATGATGGAAGTTGATGAATATTATGCTTGATTAATTGTACTGTACAACCTTGTCTGTACTAGATGGCAAATTTAGTAAAGCTTAAACCCACTAGAACTTGTGCTAAAATCTTGAAAGTAAGGGCATACTCTTTGTTACTTTTCAGCAAAAGCAACCCAGTGGCCAAAAAGCCTTTCATGTCTAGATTTGGTGAAGTAGATATCACCGACGGGTAAGTCTTGCTGAGTATTAGTACACTCAGCCTTGCTATAATATGTTGATCCAGATAATGCTTTCGGTGATGTGTGGCCCGGAGAGATCCCGCTCGGCTAGGAGCTGGAGTGGGTGGAGGATGACGACTGAAGGCATCATGGCTGGCCTCCCGTGGTGTTCTCGCTTTCCGCTTAGTTAATTCCGCTGTTTCGAAAACTCTGAACTACGTCGTTATGACAAAAACTTCGGTTTGTAATAATTAAACCCTTCGGGGTAAATTCGGATGTTAATGATGTTGTATCTCTGGACTCGCCTTCGTGTGAGTTTTAATGCATATATATCGATCCTTGTTGCTATATAAGTGATTTACTGGGCGTTAACCCAGCGACTAACGACAAGATGATACTTTATTACTGCTTAATGACCAAAGTGGATTGGTTTAGGCGGTAGTACGGTATTTTCCTGGGCAGGTTGTCACAGGGAGTTGGCTCCCCCTTCCCTCGCAATCGCGCCACCATCCTTTCACGTCGCGGCGGCGAACTGCTGCAGCTTCGGTCGCGACTTTCAGCACTTCGTCAAACCCTATGTCACCTCATACGGTCCCCCTCGATCGCCGCTGCTGCTCCAACCTCGTCGCCCTCGTCGACGAACACGCAAGAACCCAAGAGGCGGTAGGGGCTTCAAATGAGATAGGAAATCTTTGGATGGGCTTATCTGCAAAAAACAACCACGTTGGTGACACGGTGGCGAAGCCACGTCAGCTCATCCCGCGCTTTCCCACCCGATTGGATGAAAATGAGGCCCAAACAGTGTTTAGGGGTATCTTTGGCCATTTTGCGAGTTTGGGGACCGGCTTGACACTGGGAGACAAGTTTAAGGACCGCCAGCGCATTTTACTCTTAAATAAAGGTAGTTCATAAAACTACTGTCATTATCTCTATGCTAATTCGTGAGACGAACCTAATGAGGTCTTTGACCCATGATTAGAAGATAGTTACTATAGTATTGATGCAGAAAATCATGAATTGATTAGACTCATTAGATACGTCGCACATAGTTGCACTCATATGTGACAAAGATTTGTAAATAGACTTTCGTCTTGTTTGTCTGGATTAGGGCTGGACGTCGAGCCAGCTCGGCTCGACTTGACTTGGCTTGGTCTGACTTGTTATTCAAACGAGCCAGATCAGCTCGACTCGGCTCATCTCATTAAAAAACGAGCTTATGAACAGCTCGAGCTAGTTTGTTTGGCTTGCCAGCCAGATGAAGATGAATGTATGTAAGATTTGTATCTTAGTATATTTGAAACTGTTAGCTGCACGGCCTGCATCTGGCCTCATTGTTTGTTCATCGTGTGACGTAAGAAAGATTGAAGGATGGACGTGTCAATTGGCAGGGAAGAGAAACCTCTCTCTTCTAGGTGATCAGGAGAAAATTAAATGAATAGAATTAAAGCATATGAGCTGAGCTGATGGAGCTTTATGAAGAATAGAATTAAAGCATATGAGCTGAGCTGATGGAGCTTTATGAAGAACAGAGTAGTCGAACGGACCAGCTTTCCTAATTTTCTATGCTGAAATTTTGACCTTTTGATTGCTTCTTTTTCTTATATGACACAGTAGTGCTCCTACTTTTACTTTTTTTAAAAAAATTGACCTTTTGATTGGCTCATGAGCAGCTCACGAGCTGGCTCATTAGTGAAACAAGCAAAAATTGTTGCTCAACTCCTTAAAAAACCATCAAGCCGAGTAGCGATCGAGCTGACCTGGCCACCAACTAGTTTGCAGTACTTTTCTCTTAGAATAAATCAACACCAGTCGAACAAGATGTTTATTTAATATACATTGTTTTAAAGCTAAAAGTTTCGCCCCTAATCAACACACGGCCTCCGGCCCCACGATAACCCCAGGGGAGAGATCTCATTCTGCATCGCTCGCGGTCGCACACCAGGGTTTTTTTACCCACTGTTACCGCACCGGTTACCACGATTACCATACTTACCGCTCCGATGTGGTAACGGTACCAGTCGGTTTAAACCGCCAGGGTTTAAAAAATTCAAATTTGAATTCAAAAAAATGAAAAAAAATGTTAAAAATCCCTAAAAATTAGTTCATAATTTATAGAATTTGAGGGTGTCAAAAGTTTTCAAATGTGAGTGCATTTCTTATTTATTTGGAGCTTTAGAAGTTAAAAAAAAAGAAAAAGAAAAAACAGCTGCGGGCCCGTTACGGCCCATCAAGCCCAACCTGCTCAAAAGAACCCTATCGGCCACTCCACCAGCTGGAGCGCGTCGCTCCCGACGCAAGAACACGCCCCGGCTCGCCTCTCGTTGACTTCTGCGACCCCTTCCGCCCGTCCGCGCCACCGCCGGCGGTCAACCGCGCCTGGGTGCTGGTAAGCCGGGCGGGAGCTGCGGTTAACCGCGGCGCAGCCGGATCTGCTGGCTCCCGCGCGGTAGGAGTGGTAGGAAGCTCCATCAGCTCTTTTCATGAAAAATACTTTCATAACAACATAGAACTCTTTTCATAGATTCAATAGATATTACTGGTGATTTCATAATCCTGGACTAATTATTCGCGAGATGAATCTATAAAGCCCTAACTAGTTCATAATCAAACATGCAATATCAGTTTTGTCTTTAATACTCCAAAACAAGGTTTGACGCCCCATTGAAATCAGGGCTTGTTGTTTTGTTTTATGTGGTGGCTGTTTCATGGATTTTCTATCAGCTTTGGCGCCACCAAATTGGCAAATGATTTCACCCATGCGCGCAAAGGGCAGCAGCAGCCAAAAGTTTACTACGCTGGAAACTATAGGCAACCCCTATAAGGGAGGATGTGTATACCAAAGGGAGACAACACATTGCACACAAAATGGTCTTTTTTAAAAAATGAAAAATATGGTCTTGCTGTGAACTAGTATGACACAGTGCACGTATATTTGAAAAATAAATCCTTTTCTCATAGGAAATCCGCCTATTCTAAGAATCACCTGTTGAACTATCACAACCGTTTGAGTTTTCAGAACTATCACCACCATCACCATCATCACTATTTCTTAGGATAACACCTGCAATTATTCCCACATACCTTTTGAGTTTATCAAGGGCTATACGAATGTTCAATCCTTCTTCATTATCCAACCCGTCTTTTCGATTATCTCCCTCATACGGTTTTCGGTGGTAGATTCCTTATTAGATCCTGAAGAATCAATGATTATAGATGGATTATTTGGACACGCGATGTGTCGATCTGGTTTCCGAAGTCCAGACAACTTTGCCAGCTTTACTTTTTTTTAAAAAAAAAGTCATCTTTGTCAGCAAAATCGCTGGCAAAGGCTTAGGTACTACTCGTAGCATATGATGGTAAAACGAAATCGTAAGAAGAAATGAAGAATTCGAAGACCAAACAGGGCTTGGGATTTGCGTGATTTTTCCGCGAGGCAGCACTGATGATATAACCTGGCAACCTGCTGCAACGGTACATCTCGTAGACAAGACTCTGTAACGCCTATAGGTACATACGGGCACATGCATCACGTCCAGAATGTGGCCGGGCGTCTCTCCTACAGCGCGCGGCCGTAAAACGGGTTAGCGAACGTGCAGAGTCGTTGCTACAGAAACAGTAGCAAGGGTAGCCGGCCGCGTAGCTCGATTGGCACGTCGAGTGACGCGCCGTGCCGTGTCTGCCGCGCTTGAAGTTGGGAACGGGCCGACGGGATGATCGTCCAGCACCAGCCCCGGTATTTGAAAGAGGAAAAGCCTTCAGCTTTTGGACGCAAAATACCAGTATTAAAAATCTACCCCTACCATAGACAGACAGGAACAGGAGAGAGAGTGCACAAGATGACGTCGGCAGCAAAGGAAAAAAGTAGTGGGCCCTGCCTCATTTACTCCTCCTCTCCTGTCCCTCCAGTCCACGGGCGGCGCATCAATAGGACCAATCAATCAATCAGGCACCACTCCCCCAAACCCCGGGCCTCCTCTGCTGCACATGCTGGTATCCAGCGGGTAATAGCAGGCAGGCGTCTGACGGGGAGCCGTGGCTTGCTTCCTGTCCTGGGCTGGCCCGGGCCCGGGCCCGACTGCGACCAGCTCGTTGCCCGTGGAGTCGGGCCTGGATTCGGCTCGGCTCGGCTCGTGTGATCACGTGATGATGAAATTATCCCTTTATGTGTATAACATATGTGCATAATTTGTTTAATAAAACTCCGATTGCAAATTTGCAAGGATTCTAAAAAAAGCACTCTCACTGCAAGTTGTGTGTATGTGTACAAATTGTGCTATGACAATTATCATGCAAGTTGTCATTACGAAAAGTTATGCATATATATCGTGTGTGTGTGTGTAAGTTATAGTTTTTTTAAAAAAAACAATCAAATTCTGAGCTTTTTATTTCTGGAAAGTTTCAATCCCGCAATTTTCCAATTAGCATGCGACCAGCTCGCCTGTTCCATATTCACTCCTTCAGATGTTTATCTGCAAGGCAAACATGTACTGAGCGGATAATTTGCTTGTTGTCCCAAGTATTAGAACTGCCTTGCCACTTTGCCAACGAGAACACACATCTTTATTTGAAATCATTTGCGGATATTATTTTTCTACCACGATGGCTTGTGTAGCACGTACTACGTACATGTAATATAAATTTATCACGTACAGTATAGCGCCAGGTGAGGTTTTGACGACGAGAGACCAACAATACCTTCTACCCGTGTCCGTGCCTCGATCCATCTAGTAGTAAGATCAAAATGCTCTTGCTCTACCATTTGATGAAAATCAACCAGATTTTCCGTGTGACTCGATCCGCTCGCCAAATGGAACGCACATGTTTATTGATTGGTGGCTGATAAGCCAAGCAAACACGAGTCCCTACCACCAGCATCTTCGTTCGGTTGAAAACTTTTAGCTGTGCGGCTGTGCCAAATTTCGCGGATTCTCGTGCCGGCGGGGGTACACGGCAATCTTTTTCGCCTAAAATTCCGCGCGAGTTCAAAAATCAAACACGCACCGAACCGCGCGGCGGCGAACACAGTCGGCCACGTGATCCTAACTATCCCTCTGTGACGCATGGGGCCTAGTTTCATCATCAAGGAAAAACGAAAGTAAAGCCGCCGGCCGACGCCCTCTCCAAGTCTCCATCGAGGACGTACGCGACCCTTCCCCATCCGTCCGGGCGGGCTTCCTCTTCGCAGCCGCAGCCGCAGAATTGAGCGAGCGGGATGCCCAAGCGGAAGTGTGGGAAGGGGAAACCGCGCGACGCCCTGTCCGCTGATCCTGCAACAAAGGTAATCAAGCGAGTTACTTTCTCAGTTTATCGAGCAAGCTAATAAGGAACCCCATGCTAGTTTGCTGCTGCTTCTTGTGCTCTTCTAGTGGAGTGGCCGGGGACGACCCGAGTCCTGCTTCACACGAATCAACCAATGTACTAGTAGGGGTTGCTTTCGTGGGAGGAAGAGGTCACTTGATCCGGATCCCCCAACCGTCCTTTTACTACCATTTTGCTACAACCATTTTGTTAATTTAGGACCAATTCTGTTGCGCCACGAAACACGCCACTAACGGAATCGAAACGTTGTCAGTGATTACATTGGATTTCAATATTCCAGGAGGATGCAGCAGGAGGGACGAAGACCGTGGCCTCAAGACCTGCACGAAAGCACAGGAAATTAGATCATGTTGAAGATATGCCATCCGTTGAGATTGGAAGCACGGTAGCGGCACTTAAGGTGTGAATTTCCACCCTTTATCCAGGCTTTCCGTAGTTCCAATTCTCGATTTTATCAGTAGAACTAGAATCGATGGGCAAATGTTCTTGATGATGCTTCCATTGTATTGCTTATTTAGTTTTTGTTTTTCTAATATGTCCAGTTTTAATGTCCATTACTACAGTTCCATAAGGCACACATTTGTACTACATTTATATCCACTTCTTTGAAAAAAGGAGGATATCATACTGTATATGAAATTTTCATGATAGTTACATGAATTGTAAGAGTCTGTCAAACCATGTATTGGTGACTAGTTTTTATCCGCTTCAGAGGTATGCATAAGAAGTGCAATGATCAGTATGGACACTAACCAATTTCTTAAGCCCTACGCTTCAGAGTACCCAGTGAAATGTAGCATTGTTGCATTTACCTTGGCTTTTCCTATATGTGCATGCATGAGTATGTTCTCTTATCGAAAAAATTGCATGAGTATGTTGCTTGCTGGAATTGGCAGAAGCCAAGAAGCACAGATGGTAATTCAAACATGTGTCATCAGTGCCAGAGAAGCGACAAAGAAATAGTTCTTCACTGCCGTAGCTGCACAAGTTATCGGAGGAGATACTGTAGCGGGTGCATTAAACGCTGGTCCGGACACTTCTCCCTTTTCTTTGTCTGATCTCTTATTCTATTGCATCTTCCTTTCAGTCACCATGTCATTGCGCATGTTGATTTATTTTCATATTAGTGTTATTAATTAATGTTTACTGCTTCTGCTTATGGTATGACCCAAAACAGGTATCCCCGTTGCGATTTTGCAACAAATTGCCCATTTTGTCTCAATATTTGCAATTGCAAGGCCTGTTTGCGGTCACATAAAACAAGTGAGGTATACATTTTCTTTTGGTTTCATTTCTATTTTGTCACCTGGACTCCGCGTGTTTGATCTTTTGCCTAATTTCCTCCATAGGTTGATAAATGGAGTGTATCTGATGACATGAAAGTAAAATTCTCTGTGCGAATTGCACACTTTTTGCTACCTTGGTTGAAGGAATTTCAGCAAGAGGAGATGGAAGAGAAAAATATTGAGGCCATAGTTCAAGGTATTGTTATTGCAATGTCAGTTTTTGGATATCCAGCTTATCTACATGGTTGCTCATATATATGATCTGTTCTATTTTTGCTTTTATGGCAGGGGTTGATGCATGCAAACTGGAGGTTCCTCATGTTAAGTGTGCAGACGATATTCGGATTTACTGGTGCATCTTGATTTACTTATCAAGCATATGCAAAATATCTGTTCCTTTTGGATATCCACTGTATTGTTTTTTTTTTGAACAGCGACAACTGCAACACATCTATTGTTGATTTCCACAGAAGCTGCAAGAATTGTACCTATGATCTCTGCCTCAGCTGCTGCCGTGAGCTTCGTCAAGGTACGGACCCCAGTAGTGGTGTCACTAGTGATGCTGTTCTTAGTCTAGCTCAATTAGGTGGCCAGAGTGGTTTACAACAGAGAAATAGTCATAATAAAGCAGCAAGCCAAGGGCCATCTAATGGACAGAATGACGTGTTGACAGATAGTGCTGTTCCTCTCGAAGATTATCACATTCAAAAGTCAAGACGGTGGAAGCTAAATAGAAACAGAAGCATACCTTGCCCACCAAAAAGACTTGGTGGTTGTGGGAGTTCTCTTCTTGAACTTAAGTGCTTGTTTAAAGAGAAATTTATTTCTAACTTGCTTGAGAAAGCCAATTCAGTGGTGCCAGAGTTGGGAAGTTCAAGATGTTCCTGTTTTGCTGAATCTAGTGACATGAACAGTGAAGCATCTCGGAAATCATCTTGCAGAAAGAACTCAAGTGATAACCACCTATATTATCCAACTGCTAGAGATGTTCGAGATGGAGGTTTGGACCATTTCCAGGAGCATTGGTTGAAAGGACAGCCTGTTATTGTTCGTGATGTACTCGCATTATCTTCTGGATTGAGGTGGGAACCAATGGTTATGTGGCGGGCCTTACGAGAAACAAGAGACAAGGAGGAGCATGAGAGGCTTTCAATTACGGCTGTGTAATCGCTGATGTTACGTGAGGTTTGTGCTATTATCTTTTATAATTTGCTGTATTTGAGCATGGTGGAATGAATGCGGTTTGTTTGTTGAACATGGTTGTGGTCTTTTTTAAAGGGGAATGAATGTTCTTCCTTATCTTTGCAATTTTTATCTTTATTCGCCCATTTAGAACAAAGAAAGTGAGTTTCAATTGTCTCCATATGGAGAGATGAGGAGAAAGGAAACTTAGAATGGGTGGAAGGACAGGTGTAGGGTGTTGGCATTAATCTTTACCAGAGAGTTATGTTCAGGTTCAGCTAGCTTCTCTAGGTTCATTCCTATGTTTTTTTGAACAGAAGGTTCATGGTTCATTCCTATTAGACCAGGGGGGGGGGGGCAGAGACGTCCCTCTGATTTTTATGTTAAAATGTGCCACGGATCAGAAACTGGGCTGGCTCAGCAAACGGCTTCTCTAGCATGTTTGCCTGACCAGTTGCACCGTGAGAGTGTTGACAGTTCATTCCTATTAGTGCTAGCTATATTTTAGCTTGTAGTTGAAGAGAATAATATGCAGATCATTTGGGCATTGACTGCATTGGTTAGGAGGATATCATGGGTAGATGTGCAGTCTTGTATCTGGGCACCAGCATCATGAAAAAATACTTGTGTGTTCTGATGTGTGTGCCACCGATAAGGAAATACTAGTGTGTTTGTGATAAACAGCTAGAAAGTGCAGGAGTGATTTCCATCCTAGGGATGAGGCTGCCAATGCATAAGACAAGAAGACGGGTCACTAATTCATACCCGTGATGGAAATGATGCTACATTACAACCGTCTTTAATTTTGTTTTCCCATGTTGTTTCCACACATGTTGAGTATATTATTGACATCAGATTTTGACTAGTGAATGCAGGCTAAAGGACACCAAGTTTTGGTGTCAACACATATATGGACACCTGTGGTCAAGCCTATTCATAGGATGAGATTTCTTACTATCTGTTACTCACCATTTTTATATTACTCTTCATTTAACATTTACCATCGCGATGTATACTAAGAAGATTTCTATTTGTGGAATTCAAAAAATATTTATTATATTTCTATGTACCACCATGATGTGTACCCATAGTGGTGGTAAAATGGAAGTAATGCCTGTGCTAAAATCATGTGACCTCTTAAATCTCCAGAATCAACACTTGGACTATTCCTTTTTGAAAAGTGCATTGCAGTTACCATATAAATCGGTGATGTATTTTTTTTTTCAAACACTAACATTTCTTCCATGCCCCTAAATGCAGGTTGATGTAAATATCTGTACCTTTTTTAAAGGCTATACCCATGGAACTGTTGATCCAGAGGGTTTGCTGGTGTTACTGAAGCTTAAAGATTGGCCACAACATAGTTCATTTGAGGATCGACTGCCACGACATGGTGCTGAATTCATGTCTATGCTACCATTTCGTGAATACACGGATCCTAAATCTGGTCCCCTCAATCTGGCAGTAAAACTGCCAAAAGATGTTAAAAAGCCAGACCTTGGTCCAAAAGCTTACATTGCATATGGAGTTTCCCAAGAGTTGGGAATTGGCGATTGTGTTACGAAGATTCATTGTGATACTTATGATGCGGTAAATATATGGATGCTGCTTATGCTTCCTTTTTTTTGTGTTGAAGTTTTTCTCTCACTTCAGGCTAAGTAAGTAGTATGAGCTGCATATTATTATTATTATTATTTTACTTTTGTCCCATGTTTAATCTTCAATGGGTAACTTATGCCTATGAAATCCTTCAACATTGCACAGATTTAATAATTTTCTTGTGCATCTTCGCATTCTGCTAATGAACTTGCGAATAGCTACTTCTATGTGCTGTTGTCTGAACTTGTTTATATATTTTTATCCAGTCCTCTTTGCTATTGATTTCCAATGCGAGCACCTTGTAATTGAGTTAACACTGCATGGAAATTCTCGGTGATAAGTTCCTGCAGATTTACTGTAAAATTTCTCAATAACAATTCAGTCTACTAATGGATTTGCAAATAGCTACTTCTATGTGCTGTTGTTTGAACTTGTTTATATTTTTTATTCAGTCCTCTTTGCAATTGATTACCAATGCGAGCACCTTGTTATTGAGTTAACACGGCATGGAAATTTTCGCCAAAAAGTTCCTGCAGATTTACTGTGAAATTTCTCGGTAATAATTTACTGTATATTTGAATTCGCTCTTGTTACTTTTTTGGTGACATTTAATGCTGCAATAACAGTTATACACATACCATGGTTCAAAATTAACGTTTTGATTGGAAAAATCTTGGAAGCATTGATCCATGAAGATGGATTTGATACATGCTGATGCTGTTCCCAGATTTATTATTGCTTCAGTCACTCGATTTTAGTCTTCATTGGTTTTCCTTTTTTATATTGTTTGACGAAAGGTATCATGTGTTCCATCATGTAAACAGATCAATATCCTCACACACACTGATGAAATAAAGCTGAGAGTCAAAAGCATTGAAGCTATAGAGAAAAAGAAAGAGAGTTTAAACAAAATGCAAGAGAGCCGAATTCTTCAAGCTTCACAAACAGATCCTGATGGTCATGTGTCAACAGCTCTCAATGAATTAACCAAGGTGCAAAGGCATCAAGGTTTAAAAAGTGGTTCAAGTACTAATCAGCCAGTGCTAGATGTTGCTTCAGATGAGCAGGAAGGGAAATTTGAACATACTGGTAAATCATATAGTAAAATAATTAAGGTGGGTGACACTGGCATATCCCTTGAGCTAAAAGGTGGCACAGACCCTCTCAGTGAGGGAAACCAGCCAGATGGTGGTGCACTGTGGGATATCTTTCGACGGGAAGATATCGGCAAACTACAACAATATCTAAAGAAGCACGCAGAGGAGTTCAGGGATTGCAACTATGAACCAGTGAATCAGGTGCTTATTTCCGCTTAACATTTTACCATGGAATTTCCCTATGACATCTGATTCTCATGTCACGTGATTAATTGTTCTATGTTGGCAGGTTGACCACCCTATACATGATAACTGCTTTTATCTAACAAATGAGCATAAGAGAAAGCTCAAGGAGGAATATGGTCAGTGAAGAATGCTGATGTAGTGGATCTTGATTGTCCCCTTGTTAAAGTGTTTACTGGTTTTAGTTCATTGCATATACAGGAATTGAGCCTTGGACATTTGAACAGAACCTCGGTGAGGCAGTTTTTATTCCAGCAGGATGTCCCCACAAAGTCAGAAATTTGAAGGTCAGACATGAAAACAACTACCCACTTGCCCAGCTCCATATAGTGCCATGATTTTAAACCAGATCACTGTATTTACGTTACCCATTTGTAACTGTGCACACATGTGTAAAGGTTGCGCTTGACTTTGTTTCTCCGGAAAATATGCGGGAGTGCATCAGGTTGACAGAAGAATTTCGTCTGCTTCCGAAGGGTCATAGGGTGAATGAAGATAAACTAGAGGTCTGCTAAACATTTGTGCATACTCTCGTGTTAACTTTTGCAAAATTGTGGATCCATTGTTTCTATCAATATGTAACCATTATTACAGTCACATATAAATTATTCTGAGCATAGTGTGTCATTTTGATAGCTTTAGAACTTTTATATTGTCATTATTAGTGAATTGAATTTTTAGGCTGCATTTTAAATTCTGTATGCATCCTGTGAATCTAAATTATCAGGTCAAGAAGATAGCTATTCATGCCCTCAGCAAAGCCATTGCAGACATCTCTGTATATGAACGCAAGCAAAGGTTTGTGTGCCACCAAATCTTTGCAGTGTCACAATTTGCTACTTATTTCTGATTATCTACCTTCAATATTGCACAAATACTGCATTTGAAATAATTTCAATTTGATTATCTTGGACATTTCTTACATTTTTAATTGACATAAAACTCAGGCTTGTTTCTCAAGCTTCGATTCTTGAAAGTTTTTAATTATCACCTAGGCAGATTGTTGGTTCTAATCTAAACAGATGTTTGTGAATTTCCCTTTGGTGTTTCGTATGTGTGGTAACACCCAGCTAATCGTTATTTTTTGTGAAATGGTACCCAGCTAATCTTCTTTGGCTGATTTTTACTTACAAATAACATGAAGTGAAATCTGTTTAGTAACTAATGTTAGTTTCATTATATAGCATCACAGTTGCTTCAAAAATATATATCAGTTATAAGATATTATTAAGTGTCATTGTAAATATATCACTAATAAGTGTTTTTTTCCTACCAGCACAAGTAAAGTTGCTGAAGATGAACTTTGATCAAGTGAACCTACAGGAATCCTAGATTAAGCACCAGGCCTGTGTTTGTTGGATTTTGCTGGCGTTGCCTTTTGAAGTTTTGATGGTAGTTTCTGTGGCCTGCTACGTGTCGATGGTGCTTTTGCAGGTAGTCTGCATTGTAAGTGTAACATTATGCAGCAAGCCTTTTAGTTCTTGAAAGCTGGCTAGTACTTATGCAGTCAAGTGGGGGATTAGGGATGATCCGTGATCACATGCGTGACAGTACGAGTCACAGTTATCAGTCTACAAAACGATAGGAAGTTCAAGTCTTAACTGAATGTCGAATAATCATTATTTGTTTTAGCGCGAGGCTTGTTCACATTTCAGAGTGTGCATTGCAACATTCGGTTAAAGTTGAGCTGAATAGTACATTACTGTGCTTTGGTTAAATCAAATATTTGGCAAACCAATTCCAAAATTGACACAAAGGTCCTCTAACCTATTTGGTTAGAGGGGGCTGAGGTATGGTCGTAATCAGGAGACTTGGTTTGATTTCTCATTGAAGTTAATTTACAGGATTGGTTTAAAAACGGAAAAAGCCCATTTTTTGAACTCTTGTCTCGGTTTGATTTTGACCACCGAACTCCAAAACCGGGAATCTTTGACCATTAAACTCTACAAACCATGCTTAATTAGCCACCCACCTCTATTTTGACCGGTCTAAAGTGGTTTTGATTACCACTGTTGATCCCTCTGCCACATCACCTAGCTGACTAGGATGGGCCCACCCGTCCCCATTCGCACCTCGCGCCGCGGCCATCGTACGCCGCGCACCTCCTCGCCTGCACCACCTGTCGTGGCCACACCGCTCGTTAGCGTTTTTTTACCAACCGGTATATACCGCAGCGGTATAAATGGTAGCTGCTATTTACCGCTCGAATTCAAATTCCAAACCAAAATGGCCAATACAAAGGGTTTGCAGCGGGTTACCGCGGTATAAACCAATCCGGTTTGAATTAAAACCGCTACGGATTGCATTAAAACCGTTTACAAGAAAAAGGGTCTCCGGCTTGAAAGAAATGAAAATTTTGGCATGAGGTTGACACAAAGTAGTGTTAAATACCACCCCCAATCAATAATTTATAGTTATGCATAGAAATACCACACCAAACACGATAATATTAAGCGTGCATAAGTGAGTTGATAGTTCAAATACAAATAATTCGATACAACTCAATAAAAGTTCAATGGTAGAAATTAAACCTAACATCCTAAATCCTACCTAAAATCCTAAAGCAAGAATCCTAACTAACATCCTAAATCCTACCTAAAATCCTAAAGCAAAATAAACCTAAATCCTAACACAAATCCTACCTAAATCCTAATGCAAATGATAGCTACCTAAAACCTAAGTCTCGGACACTACATGTGGAAAAAAAATACCTGCACCGGGGCGGACTCCCGTTGCTGCCGCGCAGTATACTGCCTGCCCGTCGCGGCCTACCGCTTCTACCGCGCGGAGCCAGCAGATCCCGCTCGGCTTACTGGCGCCCAGGCGCGGTTAACCGCCGGCGGCAACGCGGACGGGCGGAAGGGACCGTGGAAGCCAGCAAGGGGTGAGCCGGGGCGTGTTCTGGCGTTGGGGGCGACACGCTCCAGCTGGTGGAGTGAGTGGTGGATAGGGTTCTTTTGAGCATGTTAGGCTTGATGGGCCTTAACGGGCCGACGACCGTTTTTTCTTTTTCTTTTTTCTGTAACTTGCTCCAAATAAATACAAAATGCACTCAAATTTGAAAATTTTTGACACCATCACATTCTATAAATCATGAATTATTTTTAAAGATTTTTAACGATTTTTTTCATTTTTTTGAATTCAAATTTGAATTTTTTAAACCCTAGTGGTTTAAACCGATCGGTACCATTACGCACCCGTGCAGTAAGAATGGTAACCGCGGTAACCGGTGCAGTAACAGTGGGTAAAAGAAAAACCCTGAGTGGAACTGGCTGGGGACATTGGCATATTTGCATGTTTGGGTATCGTTGGTGGAAGTCGGGCCCGAAGGTGGACGCCGACACAACAGCCCCCTGATTGCAACTCTTCCTCCGCTACTGTTCCGAAGCTACTTCCACTACTCTAGACGAGGAAGGGAAATGAGGAAATACTTAACAGAGCAGGAAATACAACAAGGAAACTCTTAGTAGACCGAAGACCGAAAGACTGGCAGTAGCCTTCGGTGCTCTCTTCTCATTACGGTGTGTCCGTTCCATTACAAGGGGTTCACTATTTATAGGAGTCCCCTGGGTATGGTCATTTGCCTCAATTACACCTTTTTCGTTCCTGACAAACGGCTTTAAACACTTTACAAGGGCATAACAGTAACTCCCGGCGTCGTACAAGCCTCCAGCGTGTCTTCGTACGGCCGAGACGCCTTTACACGCGGCGCCCCTTGTCTCTGTCTTGTACAGCGCCTCCTTTACACGTTTGCCGTGGCCACGTGTCGCAGTGCGCCGCACCTTCGGCGCCGAAACAGCCAAAGATCCCGCCCTGGTCGCGTCGTGCCTTTAGGGATGTCCCGCCCGGGCCGCCTCCAGCCCCCGGGCCGAAGTGTTCTCGATGCGCAGCGCTTCTGGCTTTTCCAGACCTTCGGTGCCGAAACACAGCCGCCCGTGCCTTCGGCGCCGAAGGCCAGCACTGCTCAGATAGGCCGCCCCTGCACAACAAAACTCACGTAACTCGAGTAGCATTAGTGTTTCCGTCAAACCAGCACCACCGGGACTCCCTCGTGTTAGCCGAAACTGAGCGCGAGCCGGAACCGTCAGCCTGGCTGGACGTGGACAGAGCTTCCGAAGGTCATTTTCCCCAACAGTAGCCCCTCGTCAGTGAGGGCCGTCCCGTCCTCAAGATGGGCCGAACTTACGACCAATTCTTCTCAAGGTGAAAAACGGGCTTCGGAACTCCCACGGACGGCCCACGCTGACGCGGATCCGAGTAAAAGACGTGCGCTGCCCTTTGAGAATTTTACCGTTGTGAGAGGTTGTCGTCAGGGTAAAACGGTAAATTTGCTCGTCACTGGCGCGATTATCGGAGCTGATTTACTATAAAAAGGAGGCCGACCCTTGGGCTGCCCCACACCGTGGCCGCAACCTGCATCCACGATGCGTGAGAGCTCCGAAGGCACTGTCGTAAGATTTCCTTCGGCCCCCGCTGCTTTTGTTTCTACTCCGCGCTTAGATTCCGTAGCCAGATTGATAACACCGACGTGGGCTCACTGGTGAAGAACCGCATGGTCGGGGCCGGCCGAGCCCCTGGCCGGGAAACTGTACCGCGGCTGCGCGACAACGAGGTTGTCATCTTCCGCGACCTGCTGTACTCGGGGCTTCGGTTCCCCCTGCACCCCGCCGTCATCGACATCCTTCGGTATTTCGACATCTACTTGCACCAGCTCACGCCGAACGCTATCCTTCGTCTGTCGGTGTATATGTGGATATGTCGGACCACAAAAATCAAGCCTTCCGCCGAGGGGTTCGCTTCAGCGCATCAAGTGCATCACCAGCGGCGGACGGTCTTCGAAGAAGAGGGGGACCAATTCGTGGAGAAAGACTGCCAGTTCGGCTGTCTAAACTTTTCATACAAATCCGGCATGGTGAGCCCCGTGACTGCGTATCGGAACAAGTGGCCCTCGGATTGGTAGCAGCATTGGTTCTACTACACGGTGAGCCCCCCTTCTCCTGGAGGGTCTCACCCCCTGGCCACGAAGGAGCTGCCACCCCTTCATGAATCTTACGCGAAGAACCCCTCATGCCCCGAAGGCGACGAATTTGTGATGATGCTTCGTCGGTTCGCGCGCAAGTACAACACCCGCGATATTGTGGAGGAATATCGCAGCATCCCGGTGTGCCCACTAGTGGATGGCTGGGTTGTGGCCGACGACGCCTGGGCGGACGACATCGGCGGCATCCCGTGCCCCGACTGGATGAAGGCTTTTGGCTTCACCTCCGACCGTGAGTAATCTTGCGTCCTTCGGTGGGTTTTTACTTTTTTTCTTATGCTTCGGATGCTTTAAGTGTTGAGCATTTGAAATTGTTTACCCGCATTGCTGAAGAAGAGGAAGGTGGAGGCTCATGGAGATTTTATCCTCGGTCCTGTGTCGCCGAAGGAATACAAAGACACCGTCGCGGAGCTGAATGGATCTCGAACAAACCGGGTGTTCGAGTTTTTTAAGATCAATCCGCCTGAACGCATCGGATTTGCCAAACACCGAGAGGCAGCCGAGAGGAAAGCTGCTGCGCTTGCTGCCGCCGAAGCGGACGCCGACGAGACGGCGACTTCGCCGCGCGCGCGCCCCGAAGAAGACGGCGGGGAGGGGCGCCCCCGGCGCGGCCACGCCCACCGCCAAAGGGAGGGCCCGGAAGAAACGCGGCGGGCGGCCAGTGGACTCCCCACCATCACCCAAGAGGACCCGGCTCGTCGACGTCGAGACCGGCCTCGTTGAGGATGTGATTGCCGCCGTGCCGCTGCGCTCAGCCGCACCTTCGGCTGGGGCCGGGAGAGAGACCGGCGGGCCGCTGCTCGTCCCCCTCAGCCCAAAGGAAAAAGATAGTGATGATGATAGCGACGTCTGCATCATGTCCTCTGTTGGTGACGCTCCCCGCGGGCCCAGTCCCGCCGACTTCGGCCCTGAAGCCCCTCAAGACGAAGACAAATCCAGCTCCTCGTCTGACGGTACCGAGCAATCCGCTTCCCCTTCGGCCACGGCTGCCGAAAAAGATGATTTAGTCGCCGCCGCCGAGGAAGATGAAGAAGAGGAGCCTGACAGCAGCAGCTATCGGGTGACGCCGGAGGAGCCCCGAGCCGCTGCTGTCCGCCTTCAAGTTCCTGCCGAAACCAAGCTGATCGGTGGAAAGAAGATTCGCTTCCTAGGCCTGACAAGCGGCGGACACGAGTGCCAATTCCTGGAAGAGGCGGGGACGAGCTTCGCTATTCCTCATGGAACACTTCAGGAAGCTTAGCGCGGCCGAACTCACTACTGCGTGCGGGGATCTATCCCTAAAGGCCTTCATCGCATATCGATGCCTCACCCGAAGGCTAGAACAGGAAAGCAAAGAGTCGAAGGAGGAGTCAGTTGCCGCAAACACCTCGCTTCAAAATCGTGTGGCGGAGCTGGAGGGGCGGCTGTCTGCCGAACAAGACCGCACCCGGAGGCTGCAGCAAGAGAAGGAAGATGCGGCGAAGTCCTCCGAAGCCGCCCTTGAAACACTGCGCCACGATGTGGAGACCTTGAGCAGTGCCAAGGAGGACTTGCAGGCTCAGCTCGTCGACAAAGAGGCCAAGTTAGCCGAAGTGTAGAAAGAGGCGAGCGAGCTGAGTGGGACGCTGGAGCGGTACCGAGCGGATCATATACGAAGCACGGAAGCCCTTCGTACAGATATTTTGGAGTTGCTGGGCCAGTGTAACCTTGGTTCGTCTCCTATTTTGTTCCCCCAGTGCACCGTCGAGTCTTTATGAATGGGTAAATGCGTGCTTCGACCTCATCGCTATGAACACGAAGATCTTCAGAGAGCTTGGGGCCGCGGTGGGGGTTCACACACTGGCGTACTCCGTATGCTCGCTGGTTTCGCGGATCGCTCCTCTTCAGAGAAGATCATCAGCAAGAGCGATCTTCGGCGCCTGACGAAGGATAACTATGAGTGGCCCATCGACGCGGATCTCGATGTTGCGCGGCTCCCCGTGCTTGCGAAAAACATTGCCAAGAACTTTATGAACACCTTCTTCGCCCAGCACGGGTACCGCCTCACATTGGACGAATCCGTCCGTTTAAGTGCTCAGGTTCGCCGAAGCCGCTTCTATTCTCGCTTTAAAACTCCACTTGTGGTGTCGCCTTGCACCCATTCTGACATATAGCCCTCGGTGTTCCGCAGATAAGGCCTCGACTGCAAGACCGCGTTTACGAACGCCTCCGAATTTGGTTTGGCGGCACCCCTCCCTTGCCCTGGTTCATGACGGAGGGCAACTAGATCACCATGCCCGAGGTTCCCCTTATCACCTCCGGAGATCCGGAAGCCGCTGCAAGGGAAGAGGGCGAGGTGACCGGTGCTCCCGGCGATGGGTCTTGCGCTGCTGAAGAAACGACGGGGCCAACGACTGAAGAGGAGTGCGTGGACAGGGCAACCGGACCTTCGGTTGAAGTCGAGCGTACCGAGGCTGCCGAGGAGGTTGTTCCTCCTGCGCCCGCCTCCCCCGGAGTCGCCTCCGTCCCAGAAGTTCACTCTGCACCCGTGCCCGATGAGGCCGTCGCGGCCGCCATCATCACCGAAGAGAACGCCGAAGCAGACGCTTCAGAGGCGGGGCACGTCGCGGAGCTTGAGGCCGCACTGTTAGCCGCCAGCTCTCCCGGGCGCGAGGACCCCGCGGAGCCTGCAGCCGACGGGGCCGTCGCGCTAATCGAGGCCCCGGTCGTCACCGAAGAAGCTGAGGTCCGAAGCGCACCGGGCTTGTGTAACAACCCAGGAATTTAGGTGTGTAAATTTTGCGAAAATTTAAAACTTTTTGCTTGGATGTGAGTGCTATCAATTTTTGAACCAAATTGCTAGCCCTTTTCTTCACCAAATTATCCCATTTATAAAACATATGTTTAAAATATGGTAAAATATGTGAGTTGGTTTTTCTCTGATTTATTTGGAGTTCAAATGTGTGTAGTTTGAATTTGAGTAGAGAAACAAATTCAAACTCTATTTCAAACCTTAGTTCAAAGCTTAAGTCCTTAATTTGTAAAATGTCAAGCTTGTGCTTTGGGCCGCTTTCTTCCTTCCCTTGCTTTGCAGCGGCCCAACCCAAGCCACCTTTTCGGCCCACTAACCCGCGCCACCTCTCTCTCTCTGTCACCGACGCGTGGACCCCGCTTGGCAGTCTCTGTTTCCCCCATCTCTCATCCCTTTCTCCCCTTTCCGCTTGACTCCTGCGCCGGTCAAACGAGCCGCCCCAAGCGCGCCGCCGGTCCGGCCCACGCCGGCGCGCGCGGACGGGGCGCGGCCGGACCGCCGGCCGGCACGCACGCCGAGGGCCGTGCGCGCGCACGCGACCGGGTGCGACCAAGGAGAAAGGTGAAGGACGGATTTGCCCCGCCCCGCGGGCATCCAAGGCGCTCCAAGCCGCGGCCTTGGCGCGCCACCTGCCCCGCCCGGCGGCGAGCCAAGGGCATTGAGGGGCTTTCCCCTCGAGCCGCCGCGGCGCTAATTCAAAAGGAGAGGGCCGGTGTGGCCTGGAGGCAAAGCCAACCACCCCCTCTTGGGGTTTCCACTTCCACTACTCGGCCGTGTGCACCGGGTTGAGGGAGAAGGCGGGCGTGCCGCCGCGCCGCGCCGTTGGGAGAAGGAGCGGGCGCGCCGCCGCCGCGACGCGCCGGTCGAAGGAGGAGCCGAGGACCGGACCGGGGGCAAGGACATCTTCACCGCCAAGGAACGCCGGGCCGCGCCAGAAGAGGGAGGACGTGCACCAGCCGGGGACACGGAGCAGGGGCCGAGGCGGCGACCACCGGCGTGAACCACTACTTCGCCGTCGTACATCCCTCCACCGAGCCGGCCACGACTCCACCGCCGCCCCGAAGTGAGCAACACCGCGGCCACCTTATCTCCTTCCCTCCTCCTTGAGCTTTCCTCTGTTTTGCGCCGACGGCGTTGGGGAGCGCCGTCGAGCCGCCATGCCTGGATGCCGGCCGTCGTGCCGCGGGATCGCCGTGTCGCGCACGTGCGGAGCTCTCGGGCCTCTCATGCCCCCCGGCCCGCCGGCGCCACACGAGGACCGTGCTTGTGTGCGGGCCTTCGCGCCATGCTTTCCGTGCGGGGGCAAGAGCGCCGCCGTGTCGCCGCGCGCGCGCGCGCCGGTTACCGGGCGGCCGCGCCGAGCGAACGGGCCGGGGACGCGCGAGGGAACGGGTGGTTGTGCCGGGCTTCGACCCGTGGTTTCTTGCGGGTGGGGGGATTTGGGACCGTCGCGCCGTGGCGCGCCGGCGGCGGCGGCATCGTGCCCGGCCACGGACGACGCGCCGCTCGCCGCGCGCGAGGCCACGGGATCGAGCGCCCGTCCCGGCCGAGCACACCCCGGAGCCGCGCCGTGTCGTGCGTTTCGGCCCGCAGGTTGTTGAGCCCGGGCGTTTGGCACCTGAACCGAGTGCCGGCGGCGCACCGCGCGGTCGCGGCGCCGCCAGGGCATTTCGTCGAACGCTTGGTGGGCGAGCGGCCGGGCAGTGTTGGTTTAAAGGAAGGAGCGGGCCACCGGTCAGGTTTGGGCCCTAAACCCAGCTAGCTGCTAGCAGGCCGCCGGCCCAGCACGTGATAGGGAGCAGGAGGGGGTTTACCGGACTTCGTATGCTACCTCTAGAGGGCTGTAGCGCCTGGGCCATTATGGGCCGAAACTCGATTCCGGGCGGTAACGAGTCCGCTGGGCCGCCCACGGCCCAGCAGCACTTCTGGCCTTCTTGCAGCCCGATAGACCCAGGAGGCTGACGTCATGCTGACGTCAGCAACGTATTTTCTGAAAAACCCTTTTCTTTTCTGTTTAAAATTCCAGAAAATGTATTTAACCTTTAAAAATTCATAATAAATTCTAGGGAGCTCAGAAAAATACAAAACTAATTTCTATAAATCCGTATTTGCGAAACCTTGCTGATTGTAGGTAGTTTGGGTTCATTTGGATCTTCTAAATTGATTCTTATTTGGAGTTATTGCTTAGATGTGCACCGTATTCTTATTCTCGCGTCGAATCTCGTGCCGCAGACCCGAGCTTCGACCAGGAGGACGTGGAGGACCCCGAGTACACTGCTCCGGACAGCGACTGCTTCAACGGCAACGAAGGTGTCATGTCACTCCCAACCATATAGATCCCATGTTTTCAATAGCTGCTAGTGCTTTACTTTAATGCATTGAATTGATAAATTGCATAACCCGTTTATTAGCCATGCCTTGATGCTTTGTTATACCCTGTTTCCTTGTTCTTCTACCTACGGGACTAGCTACAGACCCCTAGCTAGTCCCTTACCTCAACTATCCATACTTTTGTTGATTGATTATGGATGGCACTCTGGGCTTGGGCTGAGATGTGGGTATCTCGGTGTGATTCTAGCGTGTGTTCTGGGTGCGTACCTCCTTGCTGTGTTTTGGCGGGAGCGAGCCGCTTGGTTACTTGTGAACGGCTGCCGAGGGAAGATGCGATCGGCTTCTTACCCGAGGGTCGTGTCGTGTGGGATGGAGAGGTTGAGTGCTCGCTCTCGGCCCCTTAAGGACCGATCGTCGCTTGACCTTGTTTCGGATGACTACTTTCGTACGGACCGCCCGCCTTGTATTGGGCGGGGGTGCGGGGTGAGACTTGTAGTGGATAGCACCCCTCCCGTAGGAGGATCGGTGTGATCGTGTCGGGAGTGGTCTTTCCCTCGGTAGACTTTGCCCCGGCGAGGCCGGGGAAGGGTTCCACGGCTTCGAGGGACCTCTCGCGGGTAGTATGAGCTCGCCGCGGAGGCCGGGACGAGCTCGGAGATGCGAAGGGTACTATCCACTTACTTGGGCTTCGGCCCGTATGGTAGGGTCGGACACCGGTGACGGCCGGTTCCGACCTATTCGGGCGGGTACGCTTGTACAACCTCTCGCAGTGTTAAACCTATAGCTATAGTCCGTGGTTATGGACAGTCTTTCGATCTCTCACCTGACTAGCTACACTTCTCCTGTGCTTCTTCTCTCCCCCGAGTGTGTGAGCCCGGCTTTGGCCGTTGAGATGTGGGGATAGGAGTCGGTGGGCCCCACATCGCAGATGAGAGTTGGGTTCTGGATCGAGGTTGAGATCCGGAGTTTTGGTGCGGTTTTCCTTGAGCGGGGTGTGGACCCCTGAGGTGTGGACCTCGGAAGCGGAAGCTTCCCTGAGGTGTGGACCTCCTAGCTGTATTCTGCTTACCTTGTACGTTGCACTGCTGCTTTGCTTAAGCCTGCTACAGCCAGAATAGGGATATCTCATGCATAGTAGATCATACACCGCTTTTGCCTCTTTGTTGGGAAGCTGACATGACCTACCCGCTTATCGGGTAGACCCGGGTGACTCTGACGCAGAGCCGGACTACGACTTCAACAACGACGGTTGGGTGGACTAGAGCTCTTCCTACACTTGAGCTTCCTGCGGATATGGAGTTTCCCGCGCTTTCATGGAGCCGCTGCTAGACGTTTTATTTATGGTTGATTCAGTCCCGATGGACTTGTACCCGGCATGTGCCGAAGAGATTGTACTCTGATTATTGTAATAAAATAAATGTTGTACTCTACTTTATTGTTTTTATCTTTCCGTATGGATTTTGGCATCGCTGAGACAGGGATTGCACGTGGTAGCCCTCCTGGGACTACCACTGAGGTGCTAAGATTCGGGGTTCCGTTCGCGGAAATCCGGGTCGTTTCAGCTTGACCTTTGTAAACAAACAAAGTGCTTCCTTCTGGAACCGTGATTTTGTAAAAACACTGATGTAAGGTATCTCTGCGCAGGTTCCTTCGGTGGTACCTGCGTAGAGAGCCGAAGGTGCGAGCAACTAGCCTTTGTCCTTAAACTCTTTTTCGTTGCGCCGAATGTATGGACGAAGTTTAGTATACGTCACCCCGGCGTGTCATACTCAGAATTTTTGTCGTATCGCGCGGAACGCTACCGTCTTCACAACGAAGCCGCTAAGTGTTTCTTTGCGGACTTTTTCGAAGGATCCCACGCGCCGGGAGGCCATCCTTAGAGAACGAGCTGCCCGTAGGGCGGCTAAGCGAAACTTAGTGGACCCCTTCGTGCCTGAAGGGGTCGTTCCAAAACCAGAGCCGATCGAAGAGGGGGTCCTCGGACCGCCCGAATATGTGTATTTGATTCCTGACACCTCGTCGGACAATTTTGCGGCGACGAAGGTCGAGCCGGGGTGATCCCCCGCGCACTGACTATGATCCCATCTCCGGCGCAGGGCGGATGCCTACCGACATCGAGCTCCGTCAGATGGCGCTGGACATCATAGACATGGCGTACCTTCGATTACTCGATGAGATTTGCGAAGATGTTCTTAACGAAGATGTACTATTGGGGCACGCCAATCCTCGCTCTGTATGGCATTCACAAACTTGGGGGGCGCCACTTCGTCAGCAACAGATCTCACAGATGTTGTCTCGTAGAACACATCCGGGGGCAAAGGTTCAAGCAGAGCGGTTGCCTTCGCAATAGCATCGGCTTCCTTGTTGTAGTTTCTGGGGAACCTTCATACTGTGATGCCGATGAAAAATTTCTCCATGCTTCGAACAGCCTGTAGATACTTATCATATCTGGTTTTTTTGCCTTGTAAGTTTTCCCGATGTGGCAGGCGACGAGTTCATAGTCTGTCAAGATGACAAGCCTCCTTGCTCCCACGGCCCTGGCCTTCCGAAGCGCGAGCAGCAAGCCTTCGTACTCTGCCACGTTGTTTGTGCAGTTGTCACAGTTCAGCCGCAAGGCATAACGAAGCTTGATGCCCGAAGGGGACTTTAAGACTGTTGCCGCCGCTGACCCCAGATGGCAATATGCACCATCGCATTGGACCTCCCACACTGGCTCTGTGACTATGGCTTCCCCCTTCGGCGCCGAAGGCGTCCAGTCGGCTACAAAATCAGCGAGGACTTGAGATTTTATTGCACTGCGAGCAACGAAGTTTATGACATGCTCCGCCAACTGTGTGGCCCATTTGCCCATTCTCCCCGTGGATTCCTTGTTCTCAAACATGTCCCGAAGAGGGAAAGCTGTGGGGACTGATACATTGTGGCTCTGGAAATAATGTCGAAGCTTCGTCTTTGCCATCACCACGGCATATACCATATTCTCCATTTCGGAGTAAAAGAGTTTGGAGCCGCTCAAGGCTTCGGAGACATAATAGATGGGGAACTGCTTTAGAGCATCTGCCTCCTTCCGTTCTTCCACAAGTACTGCACTAACCGTTGTGTCGGTTGCTGCGATGTACAGCAGTAGCTCAGCCTTCGGTGATGGTTTGGTCATGACTGCTGCGTCTTCGAGATATTTCTTGAGGTCATCGAAGGCTTGTTGTTGCTCTGGGCCCCACTGAAAAGTTGAGTTCGCACGAAGCACCTTGAAGAAGGGTAGGCTTCGTTCGGCAGCCTTGGAGATGAAGCGGTTTAGCGATGCTATTCTGCCCGTGAGCCTTTGGACCTCCTTTCTGCTGCTCGGGGGCTGCATTCTTCGTAGAGCTTCGATTTTTTGGGGATGCCTGAATGCCCCGCTTGGAGACCATGCATCCCAACAATTGCCCTTTCCGGATGCCGAAGATACACTTCTCTGGGTTAAGCTTGAGGCCGTTTCACCTCATATTGTCGAAGGTCTCAGTCAGGTCCGCAATGTGATCTTTCTCTCTTTCACTCATAATGACGATGCCATCAACATAGGCATTGCGGCCCAGCTGGTTGCCCAGGATCAGCTTCATCATGCGGTTGAAGGTTGATCCAGCATTGCGAAGGCCCTCTGGCATCCTGACGAAGCAAAAAATACCGAAGGGGGTTGTGAACCCGGTCTTAGCTTCATCCTCCCTTCGCATCCACACCTGGTGGTATCCAGAAAAGCAATCCAGGAGGCTCAGCATGTCACATCCAGCTGCCTGATCAATGATGACGTCAATCCTCAGCAGCGGGTAGGGGTCCTTCGGGCATGCCTTGTTGAGCTCTGTGAAGTCAATGCACATGCGCATGTTCCCATTCTTCTTCGGTACCATCACCACGTTGGCTACCCAGACTGGGTACTGTACTTCTCTTATGATTCTTGCGTCGAGCAGCTTTTGCACTTCGGCCTCCGCGGACTTGACCCTGTCACCCGACATCGGCCGCTGCCTCTGCAGCTTCGGTTTGACCTTCAGGTCAGTGTTCAGAGCATGTTCTATAACCGATCGGTGGACACCTGTCAAATCCGACTTGGACCATGCGAACACATCCTGGTTGTTACGAAGGAACTGCAAGAGCTTGCCTTCGTCCTCCGCGCTGACTTCGGTGCCTATCATGACGGTCCTGCTTGGCACGTCCGCGCACAAGGGGACTGTCTTCGTGACATGGACCGCTTTCATGCGCTCGGCTTCGGCCCCTTTCATGGACTGTCTTATTTGCGCCTCGACCCTCTGCTCTTCAGCTACCGCGGTTTCGTTTCCCTCATCTTCGTTGATGACATGGACCTGCCTGTTATGCACTGATGTGTTGCGCTCGGCTCTTCGGGCCTCCTCCTGGCTGCCATACACCGAAATCACCCCGGCTGCCGTTGGTATTTTCATCAGCAGGTATCCTTGGTGGATGACCGCTGCAAACTTGTTGATGGTATTACGGCCGAAGATGGCATTGTACGGGTACACGAAATCAACAACATCGAAAGTTATGACCTCCGTTCTCATAGTGGCATCTTGACCGAAGGTCACATTGACGTCAATCTTGCCCAGAGCTTCGATCCTCTTGTTGCCGAAGCCGTACAACGGGTGCTCTGCTTTCTTCAAGTCTTCTTTTTTGAAGTCCATGCCGGAGAAGCACTGCCAGGTCAATATATCTGCTGAACTGCTGTTGTCCACCAGGACTCTCCCCACATCGTTTCCGAAGTAGTACTTTGTGTTCTTGCCAATGTTTGCTCTTATGACGAGAGGGTCATTGTGGGGGTAGTGTTGCAGCCGAATACCAGCTGCCGTGAAAGTTATTGGGATGTGGGACCAAGGCAAATGGAAATACTTGCCGGAGCAGATGTGCGACACGCTCCGGTAGTACTCTTGCCGTTGCCTCTTCGTCTCGTGCACCGGCTCATTGGATCCGCCGGAGATTGCATTGATGATGTTGACCATGCCCATCATTCCCGAGCTGCTAGAGTCAGGGGCCTCTTACTTTGGTGGTGGTGGTGGGGGTGGCAGAGCGTAGTGCGTTTGATGGTGGGCGGCTGGGTTCGGCCACGGAGTCCCAAATACCGAAGATTGCTGCGGGTGCATGGGAGGGGGTGGCGGCAGCTGCGGCGCCGAAGGTGTGTATGACTGCGGTGGGTGGAATGAATGCGTGGGTGCCGACGGCTGGAAGGATTGGTGATGATATGGTGGTGGCAGGGCCCTGAATTGGCCCGCATTCTGGTACTTCATGACATGGTTCACAGCCAATCCCACTGCCTTCGCCTTCTCCTCAAGTTCCCAATCCAACTTCATCTTGACTGTCGAGGGGCACTGGTGTGTGTGATGTTGGGCGTCGATCCCATGGAGCCAACAGAAAAACCGCTCACCGCCGCCTCTCTAAGGCGGGTTTTGCTGCTGCGGCTTCGGCCCTCTGCCATTCTTGTATCCGCCCTTGTGCCCACCACCGCTCCAGTTCTGGTTCTGGTCAGGGGGTGCCGATACGTTGTTGATCTGACGGTTTGCTTGCTTTGGCGGCTGATTTTGCCACCCCTTCGGTTGGTCCCACTGCCCTTGTTGTTTTTGCTTCTTCGCCGCATTGGCCCTGTCAAGCCTTCGGCGGCGGCCTTTATCGGACTTGCAGTATTCTTGCATGACTTCAAAGAGTTCTTGCAGAGACTTCGGCTTGACTCTATCAAGCACATCCTGGCAGTTTCCAACCCTCAGCCCCCCCCCCCCACGATGGCGTCGATGATGCTGCTTTCAGACACCCCGGGCGCCCCGCGCTGTCAGCTTGACAACCCTGTGCATGTACTCTTGCAGTGACTCTCTGTCTCCCTGGACACACATATTGACGAGGTCATTGGAGTCTAGCTCTTCGACCTGCATACCCTTGAAACTGGACAGCAACTTGTTTCGCAGCTGGAACCAGGATGTTATGTGCCCCTTCGGTATGTTTGCATACCAATACTGAACCTCTCCCTTGAGTGCCAACATGAGAGCCTTTGCATTCGTTGTGGCATCGCCTCCGTTGGACTCCACTGCCGCTTCAAACTTCATCAGGAACTCCTTGGGATCGTAGTCACCATCGTACTGGGCAGAGTGTTGGCGTTGAAACGACGGGGCCACGGCGCGCTCTCAAGCTCGACTGAGAGCGGGGACTCCGGGACGACGTTGCGAAGTGGTGCGTCATCGGGTGCGAAGTGCTCCTGTGTCTGCCCCCTCTCCTGGAGGTGGCTGATGCTTTGCCCTTCGGATGCGTCCTTCTGCTGCCACCATTGATCCGGGCCGATCCCCGCATGGCCTCGGGGTGTGCCGAGCATGCCGGCCGAGCCGCCGGCCGCAGCGTGCGCGGCAGGTGTCGGTGTTGGGGCAGGTGGCGTAGGAATGGCTTGCTGCGGCGGCGACGTGCCAGCGATCTGGCTTTGCAGCAGAGCGAGGTAGCGCTCGGCCTGCCTGATGTTGAAGTCGATGGAGTCAAGAGCGGTGTGCGGTGGAGCCACGTCCTGCTGCTGGGACGGTTGCGCTTGCGATGAAGACGGGCGCGTCTCTTGCTCTTGCTGGGCCGCTACGGTCTTGCCCGCGATGAGAGCCCGGATCCTTCGGAGGGCCTCGATGTCTTGCGCCGAAGCCCCCAGCCCCTCAAGGCTGACCTCGAACATCCGCGAGGCGGTGTGCTCGACCTCCGGAGCGCTCGGCCCGGCACCGGTCCCCGCCGAAGGCTGGATGGCCGAAGGCGACGGGTTGGCGGGTTCCGGTGCTAGCGAGGGGGAGGGGGGGTTGACGCCTGAGCCGTGGTGGCTTCGGCACCTGCCGATCGGGTCCTCGCCATGCGGTCTTGGATTCTTCCACGAGGTGGGCGCCAAACTGTTGGTGGAAGTCGGCCCCGAAGGTGGACGCCGACACAGCAACCCCCTGATTGCAACCCTTCCTCCGCTACTGTTCCGAAGCTACTTCCAATACTCTAGACGAGGAAGGGAAATGAGGAAATACTTAACAGAGCAGGAAATGCAACAAGGAAACTCTTAGTAGACCGAAGACCGAAAGACTGGCAGTAGCCTTCGGTGCTCTCTTCTCATTACGGTGCGTCCGTTCCATTACAAGGGGTTCACTATTTATAGGAGTCCCCTGGGTATGGTCATTTGCCTCAATTACACCTTTTTCGTTCCTGACAAACGGCTTTAAACACTTTACAAGGGCATAACAGTAACTCCCGGCGTCGTACAAGCCTCCAGCGTGTCTTCGTACGGCCGAGACGCCTTTACACGCGGCGCCCCTTGTCTCTGTCTTGTACAACGCCTCCTTTACACGTTCGCCGTGGCCACATGTCGTAGTGCGTCGCACCTTCAGCGTCGAAACAGCCAAAGATCCCGCCCGGGCCGCCTCCAGCCCCCGGACCGAAGTGTTCTCGATGCGCAGCGCTTCTGGCTTTTCCAGACCTTCGGTGCCGAAACACAGCCGCCCGTGCCTTCGGCGCCGAAGGCCAGCACCGCTCAGATAGGCCGCCCCTGCACAACAAAACTCACGTAACTCGAGTAGCATTAGTGTTTCCGTCAAACCAGCGCCACTGGGACTCCCTCGTGTTAGCCGAAACTGAGCGCGAGCCGGAACCGTCAGCCTGGCTGGACGTGGACAGAGCTTCCGAAGGTCATTTTCCCCAACAGGTACCTCCAATATTATATCATCGAGATGCATCTTTGACCTTTCTTGTTTGCCTTACTTCAATCTTGAAGCGGTCTCCCAATCGGGTTACCTTCGCAGGTCTCACCTTAACCCACCGACTTAATTTAATTCCAAAAATGACCTTTCATGTTTGTTTGCCTAACTTCAATCTTCAAGCAGTCTTTAATCTTATCAGTTTAGTTTAATTCCAAAATTGACCTTTCTTGTTTGTTTGCCTAACTTCAATCTCAAGCTCACTTATAACTTTAGGCAACAGAACTTCAGACATTCATGCTCAATCATCTTTTTTTCAAGTTCACTGGCGGAATATTAATACCACGATATGATTGCATGCCCCTTGGCCCGTGCATTGTTATGGACTTCTGGCAAATTTTCGGTGCCACAACTTCGACGCTTCGGCTTGACAGCTTGCCAGTTTCCTTAGCCAAATCTATCGATGCCATCCTCCCGTCGCCTGCTTTCTTCAATGAGAACCACTAACGCATGTAAAAAATCAGACGCACTATACCCGTCAAATCAAAACATTGTAAACCTCCGATCGAAGCACTGCAGCACTCAAAAAATATATTGTACCAAAAAATTCCACCAGAACATCAAATCATGTTGCGTGCAACATGAAGAAGAATTTCGTAACATTCGAAAACAACATCCACAACATTCAAAAACAACATCCGCAACATCGAGAATCAATCGTTGCGGTGGAGATCGAAACACTGTTGCACTAAAAATATATAGTACCAAAAAATTTCACCGGAACATCAAACATGTTGCGCGCAATATGAAAGAGAATTTTGAGGCCTATTGGTTTTTTCACCATTTGCTTTTTTTATTTGGACTGGCAACTAATCTGATATTTCCACTGCACTTCCTCGCCAGGATCACGACGTAGAGGTTGTGGGTAAGCTCTGTGAAAGAGAGCAGCCTTCTGTTTTTTTATACTCAATCATCCATGTTCAATACACCTTCTGAGGGTCCTGCATTGCTGCATGTGCTGCATTAGCATGGTCAAGAAAGTATTTCATTGTGCGGTACAAGAAGAACTTAATGATACCAACGAGAGGTTGAGCTCTAGCACCACGCAAAACAACGTTGTAGACCTCAGCAAAATTTGTTGTCACAACACAACAAGCAACAATGAGTCCCTCAGTCCATCACTGTGGAGCCAGCAAGATCCATAGTTCAACACCAATTTTCCAGTCTTAGACAAGAGAGATTTCAAATCCATACGTGATGTTAGAAAGTACACACCAAATCAAACGGTGAAATGGTCAAGGTGTGCACATGGTGAGTTCTGTGTGATGCAGGTGTATCAGGGATGGGACAACTTCGGTCGCCGCTTCTGGCATTGCTCACGAGCATGAGTAGGAAAAACTCCATGACCTCTGTCCTTCATCATTTTATGATTTACTAATGTAATCACGGTTTCTGCAGTACCCCGAACAACCAGATAACTGCGGTTTCGTGCAATGGGTGGACCCCCAGCTATTCACCCGTATCAAGAGTACATCAACTACCTCGAGGATGTTGTCATCTTCAACCTGAGGTAAGAACTCGCGTCGGCATTGGTTTCTCCAGATCCGACATCTACCAACGGCAACGACGGACGGTGACCGGACCAATGGTGGTGAAGAAGAACACCGGCTGTGAGGACGAGTACTGCTGTTGTCCGTGCCATGAAAAGAAGGACAACACTCCACCAGCAAGTCCACCCCGCCACCATCTGATCCAACTCCACCCCCGTCGGGGTACTACATGCCCTCCCAGCACTCCGGCGGGTCTATGATGTCTGGGTTCTCCGGGTACTATTCGTACAACTAGACTACAATTGTTGTAATCGTTTATTTAAATTCCCTAAGGCACGTTAGGACTAGCAAGAGCGGCACAAAGTTAGGGTAATTGTGTCGCACGTGCAATTGCAAATGTTGCAATCGTTTATCTAAATTCGTCGTTAAGTATTAATGGTTCATCGTTTTATCAATGCTTTAACAATTCAAATTTTTTTAAAAAATTCCTACCGTCGCAGCCCACGGCGGTAAGGAACAGATACCGCCGTGGCCTACGGCGTTACCTGAGCACCACACTGCCGTTTGACGTTAGGCCCCTAACGCCGTGGCCCACGGCGTCAGGGACATAATGCTGCCACGGCGTTAAGGGTACGGGCCCACTCCTGGCGGCTCCTACCGCCTGGGCCACGGCGTTATGTCCTTGACGCCGTGGGCCATAGCAAGAGATGTATAATTTTGCAAAATTTCTGACGGACCATATATTTTTGCAAAATTGTGATAAAAAATATTAAAAATCCCGAGGGAGAGAAATTTGCCTAGTCGCCGTTGGATCGATCACGGACGATGTTGACACGTAACTGCAGAGTACAGTCACTTTGAGTGACTTCAGAGGATCTCAATCCGTGAAGGAATAAATGATTGGAAGGTGTGGACAGGATAGATGCTAGAGATGTCGATGGAATTCATCCACATAGCGTCTGATATTTTAACTCGCTGTCAGAGGGCCGTAGCTGAGCATTACCGTTCTCTAATGTGTCCCAGATCGACAAGGCCTATCAACGTAATTAAGCAGCTAGTTCAGTTCGTGGAGAACTACACTAGGCCAGTAGGCCTATCAACGTAATTAAGCAGCTAGTTCAGTTCGTGGAGAACTACACTAGGCCAGAAACGATTTTTACTGGCGGCTAAAATGCATTTGTGCTGGCGTGCGTAACACCGGCCAGCAATGTTGTGCCAGCAGAAATGACTATCTTTGCTGGCGCCGCCCGCCACCCCTGAACCACAATGCTGGCGGGTGACATAAGCACACCCCACCAGCCAGCCACCCATCCCCCGTCATCATGTCGCAAGTCACCCATCCCCCGTCATCATGTCGCAAGTCGCGCATTTTCCGCATAAAGTCGCGACGCTCCGCGGCTGCCGTGATTCGAACCTGTGACCTCTCCCTCTCGCGAAGCCTCCTCTACCACTACACCACACACTCATATGCATCCATATGCAGTTTTGATTCTACTCATATTATACTACACCGAGTGTAAATCGGATTTTTTTGCACTAAACGGATTCAAATTAAAAACTTGTCAACTACATAATTTCATAACTTTCTCAGATCTACAACTTTCATGTTGGGTGTTTTTCCATTTGAGGTCATTTACGAAATTTGAATTTCAAATTTGGGAGATTCAAATTTGGATTTCATTGACAATATGATTTCAAATAAAAAATTTGTAAACTACGAAATTTCATAACTTCTCAGGATCTACAACTTTTGAGAGTTTCTCCATTTAAGACCATTTGAAAAATTCAAATTTTCAAATTTCAAAAATTCAGACGTACTTTACTTCAACAAAAGTAATTCAAATAAAAAATGGTTCAACTACAAAGTTCTATAACTTTTGAATATGAACAACTTTTATTTTGTTCATTTGCTCATTCGGAATAGTGGTAACAACATTCTTCACAAATCTTATACACCTCTCACATAGTTTCTTCAAACTACATAAGAGATATAGATTTTGTGAACATAATTACTACCACTTTGTCAAATGAAGCAACAACCCGAATAAAAATTGTACATATTGTCAAGTTATGGAAGTATGGAATTTTGTAGTTTACAACTTTTTTTATTTGACAACGTTTTAATACATTAAAAAGGGATTGTTGATTTTGCAAAGGCACAGTGCTGGCGGGCGACACAAGACACCCGCCAGCACAAATGCTTCCATTTGTGCTGGCGGGTGCCTTATGTCGCCCGTCAGTATTGTGCATTTGTGCTGGCGGGTGACATAAGCGCTCGGCAGCATTGTGCCCCCACCACTATACTGGCGGGTGATAATTGCACGTACCAGCAATCTATTTTTCATGTGTCAACACAAATCATTTTTGGTCTAGTGCTAAACAAAACATAATATAGTACTTCACAAATTATAGGTTGTTTGACTTTTTCAATCCCAAGTTTAACCACTCGTATAATTAAAAAAATTTATACAAATATAGTTAAATTTAGTTAATCTTGAAGAATTATTGTTATTAAAGCAAATCACAACAAAAACTTTTTGATGTTTAGAGCAATTTTTAAATAAGACGAGTGGTCAAATTTAGAGATGAAAAAGTAAATTACATTAATTAGAATAGAAAGAGATGCTTGTAGAGGTGACTAGGTGAGTGCGTTTATACGAGGAAAAAAAAGTAGAGACGAGATGTCCTCGGACTCCTAGCCTACCCAACCCTAACCCTCTGCCCCCCTAATAAGTAACGCAGCCGCCGGTGCCCTCTGCTCATCGGCTCCTCGCCGTCGCCGCCGCCCCTATATCCCCAGTAGAAAACGCCGCCGGTCACCAGGCCTCATCACTGCTGGCCAGTGGGTGCTCACCGCACTAAACGGCGACAAGATCGGGAGGGGCTCCCGGCTGCTCCATTGTAGTTTACTCCCGCGGCTACCCCTAGATCACCGCCAGCATCCTGTCCTCCAGGTCTCCGTTCCTCCCCAATTCCTTATTTCCTCCCCTTCCTTTAGCCCTAGGGGCATGATGATTTCCTTGTGGATGGTTTGTAGATGGCTGATCCAGTTCTAACTTACAACCAAATCATCTTGTTTTGGTTTGATAAATGGAGTTGGTTGGTTAATTACCAACTCATCCCTTGCAATCGATTGATTAATATAATGCGAGGAATAATGTGATCTCACAAAAGTTCATGAAATCAACTTATGATGGATCATCCCATCCTAGATGGGTTGATTCCTCGAACCAAACACCCCATCACTTCTTTACTTGTCTAGTAAATGCCATGCATGGTAGCATCATGAACATCTGGAAGTTGTTTTGCTTCTGTGTTGCCCCTGATATTATTATTGATGCACTGGTGCTTGCTAAATGAATTAAGAACCATGCACTATCTCAATTAGGTGATTTATCTTCAAACCAACCGTAGCTACAGACCTGTCAATATTTTTCTTTTGACATGTCATGTATTGTCAAATTTTGGGTGGTGTTTGAACGGTATTTTTTTGACCGAATGTGTTTGAACGGTATTACTGTTACCTAATTGTCAGCTTCTTAAAGCTGCTTTGACTTTGTACATTCTCTCCCAATCTCCAACGCCACACTCTACGTTAGCACTTGTCACCTCACATTTTTCCGAAAAGAAAAGCTGACCTCTCTTTGCATGGTTGTGGTATCGACTCAACTTTCAGCCATAGTTTCAAAGGCACTGCCTAGGTGCCCAGGCGGTCCCTGCTCGCCGTGGAAAACTGGCTGCCTTGTCGCCTAGGTGATAAGGTGTTTGCTCAGATTTTCAAGGGCGCCTTATCACCTTTGAAATCATGCTTTCAGCCCACACTTTTCATGCCAGTCTAGAGGTTGGTTGTGCAGCTGGCACGCAGCATAATGTATTATCGGTGTTGGTGGCTCCCTCTGGTGTGCACCTGCTGCTGCCAGCCATTTATGGTGGAGTTCATTTATTAATGGTCTGATTAGTTTTACTATGCACTCAGTACTGTTAGTGTTGAGAAAGAGTTACTAGATGCCCAGATCTAGAGCAGAAGCTAATCCATTTTGCGGTTTCTGATATTTCTTAGAACGATCTTGTGTTACACTGGTCCTCTAATGAGTGAGTGTTGTGATCCAGGTGCGTTAATGCTTTCAAAATTGCAAAAAACATGTATGTTACTGTTATGGTGAAGTGCTAGCATGAATACAGCTGGGTTGTCTGTTCCAGTCATAATATTAGCACGAGGCAAGGCTTACGCACCCATGTATTGTTGCATGATTCTCGCTGTGCGTTGATTGTATTCATGTTGCATGCATTGGTCACTAGGGATGATGCTACTGTTGGTTCTATATTCTATGGTGAAAAAAATGTTGTATTTGGTTTCAGATTATATTATACCATTATCCGTTCCATCCGTACCTGTATAGTGTCCAGTCTTCAAGTGATGTATTCCAAGTACATGTCATGATTGTCATTCAAATAGCTAAAGTACAGCCTGCCAAACATGATTAATTTGTGTTCCAGCATAATTTAGCAGCTCCAGTCTTAAATTTCGATGTCTTCTTCCATTTTTGGAGTATGTTCAGTGAAAATGACTAAATCATTCAATTGGGTCATATCCCATTTCAGTATCGATATAATAGGAACATCAAATATAATGTCTGCATGGCAGTGTTTTCATGTTAGTAGATTCAGTTAGAATTCAATTGACGAAAACCTCAGATTGAACTTTAGTAACATTATCTGAAAACAGTACGTGTCCATTAAGGAAAAAACCCTTGTTGCTGGAACAAAAAGGATGATTGTTTTCTGATATGGAATATTCTGTGGCCAAGAACACAAATAGCAGATTGATAAACAACCTGCTCGCCCTCCCTTGGAGCAGTGGCGAAGCTGGCGGATTTCGACGCCTAAGGCCACTAGTAAACATTTATACCACTCAATCTCAATGTACTACACATAATAGCGATAATCGCAATAACGATAGTTTATATATCCATAGAAGTGCTTAAAATGCACGATTTAGACCAATACATCACAATTTAAGACACATTAGCATAATAAATTTGATAAAATAAATACCTAACTGGTCCCGGTCTGGTTCATCGTTGACTCCCAACATATCACAGATATCACATAAGTAAGGATACCCAAACCGAAATAGCGAAACAGGTAAGTTAAGAAATATGCAAAATATAATTGAATAGCAGAAATCTACAGTCCTACTCCTCTTATCCATTGACACTAATTGAGTATTGGGGAATGCAAATCTACAATCTACAAATGACAAATCAGTAGATAAATATACCAGTTCCTCTACATAGCTATATTATTGACAATTTCTCATGTGGATTGGGGAATGGTAATTCCAATTTGGCAATTTCCGAACATAATTGACTAGTTGAGTTATAGTAACTCACTGATTTAAGGCCACCGAGCCACCGAGCCCAGGCGGCCAGGCCTGCCTGTGCCCCGCCGCCGTGCGCGGTGGCGCCCGTCGGCCCGTGCCCCGTGGCCCGTCTTTGCCGCAGCTTCGCTTGCCGCTTGCTTGCCGCCCGGCGGTGCGCGGTCCGCCGGCGGCCGCCCGCCCCTACCGCGCGTCTTCCGCCGGCTTTTGCCGCCGGTGTCGGCCGCCGCCGCGGCCTCGCCCGCCCTTCGCAAGTGCACGCCACCGCCCGCGGCCGGGGAGGAGGTAAGGAGGGGAGCTGCCGAGCTGGGCCCTGGGGAGGAGCACCGGAGGGCGCCGCGCCGCGCCGTCGCCCGCCGTCAGCCGCTAGGTTCCGGAGGGAGAGGCCGAGACGCGAGTCCGCGAGTCGCGCGACGAGATGGAGATGGGGGAGGCGTCGTCGCTAGGCGGAAGGAGGTCGGCTGGGGTGCTATTGGGTGCTGGCTATTGGGGGGCAGCTGGGCTAAGAAAAAATACATATGCATAAGATGTTTTTTGGGACACGCTTAAGGCCATGGCCTGGGTGGCCTTAGGCCCATCTCCGCCCCTTGGAGGCTCTGAGCTCTGAGGTTTATCTTCTGCTTAATCCATCTCCTAGGCGCCTAGGCTTTTAAGTAGCAAAACAAATCTCCTAACTAACAGTCCAACCTCTGAAAACTAGCTAACAAACTCCTCTATTGGCCGGTGGCCAATCTTATCTAAGACACCCAAAAGGCCAAAAATCCTAACAAACTCTAGCCGCTAGCAGGCGCCTGTTTCTTCTGTTTCGGGCGCCTGAATTTTTTGCCAAACATGGAATCCATAACATTTTCATTGCTTGCCATTTTCTTTGCTCTAAGTTCTACCCTAATTAAGCTTACATTTAAGTGCTGCCTGGGTTACAGTGGAATACTCTTTCTGCAGTAGACATCTAAGACTGTCTGGATCTGGCTGGTGGCCGCCACCAGCCACTACGGGAGAAGCAATATTCCCCGAGTGCCACGTGCTTCCCGAGTGCCAAAAATCGGGCACTCGGGGAAGAATTGCACTCGGGAAGATGGCCTTCCCCGAGTGCCTAAAAGGGCAAAGCACTCGGGGAAGAAAGGCACTCGGGGAAGGCCATCTTTCCCCGAGCGCAACACTCGGGGAAGAAAGGCACACGAAAAAGAAAAGTTGCATTTGACGGCGCAAATAGACGGAACCGTTTAAAAAAAATTGGAAAAGCTCTTCCCCGAGTGCCTAGACCTAGCACTCGGGGACCCGAGTGCCTTGTCCCTGGCACTCGGGGAAGGGCCTCTTCCCCGAGTGCCTAGTTGCTGGCACTCGGGGAAATATTTATTTTTTTTTGTTTTTTTGCCCCAATTTTTTTGTGAGGCCTTCAAACTTTATTTAAGACTCCTTGCCCAAATTTGGCTTACATTTGAAGTTTTTTGTTATATTTCGTAAGTTTTTTCTTTTTCTTGAATTTTTAGGAAAATTTCAAATTTGAACTACGGGTACATGAAATCATATAATTTGGCGATTCAAAAAATGATATTCATGATATTTGGTGTATATTGAGGCCTTATCCAACCACTCACATGAAATATCGAGCATCTTGTTGTCGTGGCATGACTAACAACATACGGGAAAAGTGTTTATGAATTACAGAAAATCCGGACGAAGTCCGAAAAACACGTAACTTGTCGGGACACCGTGTTATCACATGTAGAGGTTGTGTGCAACAGTTGAGAAGATTTCGAGCAAGTTGCGATGTGTGATGCCTGAAACCCAGACATCTCCACATGTGATTCATGTGAACACACCAGGAGATGTGTGAGTTGTAGGCATCAAACGTCGCAGACTTGCTCAAAATCTTCTCTAGTCTCGCACACAACCTATACATGTGATAACACAAGTCCCCGACAAGTTTCGTGTTTTTCGGACTTCGTCCGGATTTTTTTTAATTTAGAAACACTTTTCCCGTATGTTGTTAGTCATGTCACGACAACAAGATGCTTGATATTTCATGTGAGTTGGTAGATAAGGCCTCAATATACACCAAATATCATGAATATCATTTTTTGAATCGCCAAATTATATGATTTCATGTACCTGTAGTTCAAATTTGAACTTTTCCTAAAAATTCAAGAAAAAGAAAAAACTAACGAAATATAACAAAAAACTTCAAAAGTAAGCCAAATTTGGGCAGAGAGTTTTAAATAATGTGGGAAGGCATCACAAAAAAATTGGTGCAAAAAAAACAAAAAAAAAATAAATATTTCACCGAGTGCCATGTTTGTGGCACTCGGGGAAGGCTACCTCTTCCCCGAGTGCCTTGTCACTGGCACTCGGGGAAACATTTTTGTATTTTTGTTTTTTTTGCCCCAATTTTTTTGTGAGGCCTTCAAACATTATTTAAAACTCCTTGGCCAAACTTGGATTACTTTTGAATTTTTTTGTTATATTTCGTTAGTTTTTCTTTTTTCTTGAATTTTTAGGCACACTTCAAATTTGAACTACAGGTACATCAAATCATATAATTTGGTGATTCAAAAAATGATATTCATGATATTTGGTGTATATTGAGGCCTTATCCAACAACTCACATGAAATATCGAGTATCTTGTTGTCGTGACATGACTAACAACATACGGGAAAAGTGTTTCTGAATTATAGAAAATCCGGACGAAGTCCGAAAAACACGAAACTTGTCGGGACATCGTGTTATCACATGTAGAGGTTGTGTGCAACAGTTGAGAAGATTTCGAGCAAGTTGCTATGTGTGATGCCTGAAACCCGTACATCTCCGCATGTGATCCATGTGATAACACACCGGGAGATGTGTGAGTTGTAGGCATCAAACGTCGCAGACTTGCTCAAAATCTTCTCTAGTCTTGCACACAACCTATACATGTGATAACACAACTCCCCGACAAGTTTCGTGATTTTCTGACTTCGTCCGGATTTTTTGTAATTTAGAAACACGTTTTTCGTATGTTGTTAGTCATGTTAGGACAACAAGATGCTCAATATTTCATGTGAGTTGGTGGATAAGGCCTCAATATACACCAAATATCATGAATATCATTTTTTGAATCCCCAAATTATATGATTTCATGTACCTGTAGTTCAAATTCGAAGCGTGCCTAAAAATTCGAGAAAAAGAAAAAAAACTAATGAAATATAACAAAAAAATTCAAAAGTAAGCCAAATTTGGGCAAGGAGTTTTAAATAATGTTTGAAGGCCTCAAAAAAAATTGGGGCAAAAAAACAAAAAAAATAAAAAATACTTCCCCGAGTGCCTTTGTTGACACTCGGGGAAAAGGTCCTTCCCCGAGTGCCAGGGACGGGGCACTCGGGGAAGAGACCTCTTCCCCGAGTGCTAGCTGAACGGCTCTCGGGGAAGCCTGCAGGCCCAGTTACCCGCCGGCCAGGCCCAGTTACCCGCCGGCCCATTTACTGAACCTAACCCTTGCTGCCCCCCACCCACCAGCACTCAGCCTCAGACGCCGCCGCCCCCGCACCCACTCCTCTCCCTCGGCCCCCCCACGCCGCGCGCCGCCCCCCCAACGCCGCCGCGCGCCCCGCCCCCGGCCCCTCCTCCACGCCCCGCTCCGCCGCCGGCGCGCGCCCCCGCCCCGGCCCCTCCTCGACGCCCGCGCCGCCGCCGGTGCGGCGCGCGCCCGGCCGCCGCCGCCGTGCGCGCGCCCCCCCCCCGCCGCCGCCGGCGCGGTGCGCCGCCACCGCCCTCGCCCGGCCCCTCCCGGCGCGGCCGGCCGCCGGATCCGAGCCGCCCCCGCCCGGCCCCCTGGCCGGACGCCCCCCGCCCGCCCGGCCCCTACGGCGCGGCGGGCCGGCGGATCCGCCCGCCCCCGCCCCCTCCTCGCCGCCCCGCGCCGCCCCGACCCTCCTCGACGCCCCGCCCCGGCCGCTCCTCCAGGTACTGTTATCCAAGAACTTCCATGCTCTTATAGCTTGCTAGTACCACTGCATATTGACAAGTATAGCTTGCTAGGATCAAGCTCTACTAGGTACCAGCTTTAAGTTCCATTGCAAATTCCATGCTCTTATACAACATATTTATTGAGTTAATACCGATTTGGTATGTGGGGAGTGTTTTGCTTAGCTGTAACCATTATCCACCAGATCTGAGCAGAAAGTTCCAAGGAAAAAGAGATTTCATTACATATTCATGATGCTAAGAGCTTTATTTATGTATTTACCAACTTTACAATGTCAGCATAGATTTGTGTTGTGTCTCCCTATGCTATGAACTGAGAAAATTTGAAACGGTATCTGTGTTCTTTGGAATCTTTACCCTGGCAAAGTGAGTGGATATGGCTTACCACTTTAATATGACATCCTAGCAAAGATGATGCTTTTCTTGACACAATAATGTGCTAGAGATGTAATGATCAAAATCCTACTTACACTTGAGCTTTTGCCCCCCATTGATACTGTGGGATGCTCTTCATCATTTCTGTTGTCTTTGATATTATGTGTCTATATTTCTTCATTTTGAGTGATATGCTTTGTTAGATCATGTCAAAGTTTAGTGTGCAGCTGTACTCAAATATTTGGAAAGTCGGTTTTCACATGATGTAGGGAGCCGATACGCACAACTCCATCTACTTTGAGGTGCAATTCAAATAAGTGTCCCCGTCTTCCGTACTCGACCGCATGGTCTAGAGAAATTAAGTGGCTCGTTAGTGGCATCCCGTTTAATTTTCGGGTAGTAATGCAATCATTGTCATTGTCCCAACCGCAAAAAAATGTTGGCACAACCGTTAGACATAAGGTTTCATGTCAACAATTGAAAATCTGTGTTAAGTGCCCAATCAGGTCCTAGGTATTGTCAATATGATTAAATCATCTCTACTAGGAAACATTTAATATTTAGGCTTACCATGCCGATCGAAAACCGTCGTAATACCTCTCGTTAAAAATTTTCAAAGGACTTGTCATTTGGGTGTTTTTTATGTATAGCTGCATTTGCATCTTTATGTTACACCGAAAACCTTATTCTTTTTGCCACCTGTCAACTTAATTAATGTCTGTTTTTGTAGTTCTGTTTAATGTTATGCATGTTTTGGTAGTTATGTTGATCTTATGTCATCATAATTGATGTTTATGTGTTTTTGAAGTTCTTTTTATCATCTGTTAGCTTAATTAATGTTATGTTTTTGGCAGCTCTATTTATCGTCTGTCAACTTAATTAATGGTTATGTGTTTTTAGTATTAAGAAATTGAGCAATAAATAGTAAATGAATTTCTTGCTCTTATTCATATGTGTATTCACATCCCTGCATAAGATCGAGAAAAATGATGGCTCATCCTTCAGACCACATGTAGGAAAATGATCGGTCATATGCATCCCAAACTTTTGCTATATTAACATTTTATTTTTACAACAGTTAACTTGCATTTCACAAGTAGAGGAAGCATTCCTTTGTGTAGTGTCATGTATTAAAAAAATGGTTATCTTGCATACTTATTTAATCATGTCAGGTTTTGGCAGCTTAACTTGCAAAGCGTGCAATGCCCTTGATCCGATCGTAAGATATGTTTGTTTTCCCCTCCCTGCAATTAGATGAATAAGGAGATATGATGGTAGCTAGGAGAAAGCAGCAATTAGAGTAGACACTTTTATAAATGCATATTTTTGAGGAATAATATATAATCATTTGGATTACAGTAATTAAATCACATATATGTAATTCTCTATGAAATGCATGTTACTTGATGGATCGTCTATCAAATTAACATGTATGAATCATGTAGGAACATTCTTTTTGTCTTTGTAATGTTCACACTAGTGCCATAATAATGATGTCATATGTGCCACACTACTGGCAGAGGAATGCTGTCATATTTGTTTTAGATGAAGAAACAGGGTGTATTTTGGCATCTGCACTAAAGGCATGCACTCATTCATCTTATTATAGTTATCAGCCACAGGCTATATATATTTGAAGGGTGGATAGTTCTCTTTTTAGCTAGCAGACTAGGATGAGCACTCATTAGTATGATCTGCTACTGTTTGTATAGGTGTAAGTTGTCCTGCAGTCTGCAGATTGTTAAGCTTTAGGACATTAAAGCATTTCCTTTGGTTCTGTTAGTTCAACTGCTAACTTTAACTAGTGCTCCTCCAGGACATGCAGAGATGTTGCTTGGCTTGAGTTGTACATTCGCATTTATGAAGATTGCCCATGAACTAACTTCTTCCTTTTATATGAATAGTGGCTAACTCAATAAAATGCTGTATATATCCTATATACTTAGGTACTTTTTATTCTCATGATTGTAGTGTAATTTCTATGGAAATGTTTGTTTTTTCTACAGGATGTATTGGACAGTCTAGAATTTGCAAGGGGGAGTGCAGATTCAACATGGGGCTCTGTTAGGGCTGCAATGGGGCACCCTTAACCATTCCCAGTGAAATATGTTGCAATTGGAAATGAAGACCATGGGAAAAAATTTTACCGGGGTAAAATTTCCAACTACATTTTTATTGCATCCTGTGTAGTCTTGTGCACAAGGGCTACCCAATGTCCCTTTACTAGGAAAGGAAATTAAGGCAAACATAATCCCAGTTTCTCTATATCTGTTGATCTGTATGTAACATGTAAATAATAGAATTATCAGACAAGCTGGACAATTAACATTTACTTGTGAACTTAATAGTGTGTACTTTTGGATGGTTTGTAATATATTGTGGATTCCAAACATATTTGTTTGTTTGTGATTCATAAATGTGGTTCTTGATATATTGGTGTTGATTTGTGTATGTGTCTATATATATATGATTTGTTGTTCACACGAAAAACAAAAAAAAACAAAAAAAAGTGGCTTCCCCGAGTGTCTGGGCACTTGGCACTCGGGGAAGGCTATATTAAAAAAAAAGGGGCAGGGGGCTTCCCCGAGTGCCTGTGCATTTGGCACTCGGGGAAGGCTATTTAAAAAAACAAAGGGGGCTTCCCCGAGTGCTTGGGCATGGGCACTCGGGGAAGAGGTTTCAAATTAAAAAAAAAAGAAAATTTCTTCCCCGAGTGTTGCACTCGGGGAAGAGTAAAAAAAAAGGGAGACGGCACCAACGGTGTTAAATCGTCCCCGAGGGGGAGGATGGCACTCGGGGAAGGCTTCCCCGAGTGTACGATTTTTGGCACTCGGGGAAGGCCTCTTTCCCGTGAGGGGCATCCCCGGAGGCTCTTCCCCGAGTGTTGCACTCGGGGAAGGCTTCCCCGAGTGTTTTGGGGCCTTCCCCGAGTGCATTTGGCACTCGGGGAAGCAGCTGTCTCTTGTAGTGAGCATCACCTCCAGGTGCAGCGTAGCTCCATCCTCACCTGTGCCATCCAGAGCTCATCTCTTTTCTCGGTATTCCTCTTATTTCTCTCCCATATACTCTATTCTGTCAGTTTATAACCCAGTTTTTTTTATAAAAAAACATCTGGCATCAATTTTCTTGGGTTTTGTTCAATTGATCTAATCAACTCCTCTGTTTATACCCTTGCGGCATTTCTTTATGGCTGATCAATATTCTAAGGTATCATTCTTACAAATTGCATGGCGTTTGTTTGACTGATTTCTTGATCTCTGTTTATAGACATAGCGATGGCTAAGAAAAACCAGCCCAATGCCTCCATAAGGACTCGCCGTTTGCCCTGTCCAGTTGATACTCCTGCTCATTCTCTATCTGGTGAATCAGTCAATGTGAAGATTCCTGAAATCAGGAGCCAGCGGCGGTGTAACCCATATATAGCTGAAAGATCAAACTCTACCAATGGAAACTTTTGGGATAATTCTCAGGAAATTTTATTCAAGCAGATCTATGGTTCCATGGAAGTGTTTGAGCATAAGTTTGTGGACTGGTCTGGCATAGCTAATCCAGAAATTTGTGCTTATGATGTGTCCGACAAGTACAAGAATCTTGGGCTGCAAGATCTAGCTAGTCTCAACAAGGATTGGGTTTGGAACAAAGAATTTGTCAGGCAGTTCTATGCTACTGTTTATATTTATTTATCCTGACCGCACAAAAATGGAATTCATGATAGGCGGTAGACGTCATTGTGTCACCAAGCAGGATCTTGAAAATGCCCTATCAAACCTAGAGCTAGCAACACTGTTTTGCACGAATCAGGTCCTTTGAATCCTACTGATGCTTGCTCTCTCTATAAACCAAACACCAAGAATGCTCGGCGAGACCTGAAAGATGAGGTTTCTCTTATTGTCAAGATAAATGAACATACTATTTTTCCTAGGTCAGGGAATCGCAGTGACTGCACCACTATTCCTCTTAAACTTGCTCATGCCATTTACCATCAAAAGCATTCTGATATTGGTCATTTCTTTCTCAGTGAGATGTGTGCAGTCATTGAGACACCAACGTATAAATTACCTTATGCACCTCATATTATTCGTCTTCTACGTCATCTGAAACTTATTCCCATGGACAGTAACCTCCCATTGTTTCTGAAAAAGTACTCTCCGCAGCTTCCAAAGCTGAATGCCCAAACACAAGCTGTTGTTGCTCGACATGAAATTACAGACCGGCAGGATGCTCAAGCGCAGGTCGTTGCTCACCAGGAAATTCTAGATGCGCAGGATGTTGATACTATTATTGCTCAGCAAAAAATTTCAGATGGTCAATCACAAGCTACTTTTGCTCAGCATGAAATTCCAGGGGGACTGGCCGGGATCAACCAGGTTCATTCATCCTGTCAACAGCTACAACCAAATTGTATCGAATCTCTTGTGAGCAGCATCGTTCAGCTTTCATCAAAGGTGGATAAGCTCAGTGATAAGGTTGACAAGGGATTTGAAGTGCTGAATGACCGTTTATTTCGTTTATCTTCAGAGTTTGACGAGATGAAGGTTCAATGTAAGGAGAACCATGGTCTCCGTTTCTACAAACGCAAAAGACCGAAGTAACAGGAGTCAAAGGTACTTGTGGTCTTGTGGCTGATCCGTAGGTTCCAGGCCATCCGTAGGTTACAACAAAGCATAGTTGTATCATATGATATCTAACTGTTGTTCTTTAACTGAATTGTTTCATATGTTTTTACCATTGACCTTGAGTTGTGACATCCTTTTTGGATGCATTTTGTGCTGCCCTCTTTGTTAGTTGATGACAAAGGGGGAGATGGTTGGATAGGAAATAGCAATGTTGATGACAAAGGGGTAGTTGGATATTCGCTTCTCACCTAGTGATATTTTGAGTAACGGCTTCTATCTTCCATAGGGTATACGCACATGAATGGCTTTGGGTTATCTTGTGCCTATCTGAACCTGGTACAACCGTTTGATGCCTTTAAATTGAGATGTAATTTTATTCTCTTAACTTATTTATGCTCTGGTTCTACAACTTGCATGATTCTAGCATTCGATTGTTCTTTTTAGGCAATTTGATTGCTATTATTGACACCGATTGCAAAATCAACTACTCCGGCTTTTTATTTTGCATTTGTAGTTGCTATGTTTTCCGCCTTTTTTTTTGTTATTGGGCTTCATTTGTGCAGAAAGCCAACGTTTACTTCTACACGAAAAAGATTTATTTTTAGCTTTTAACTGCTGCCAGCAACTGCCAGCAATTAAGTTAATGAGGATCAATATTCATTCACATCTCGTCTGCACGTAAATCACTACCGGAAAGATGGCCTTTGTCGTGCGCCAAATGATTTGCGGACCGCTTTCTACCGGGCGCACGACAAATGCCACACTTTGCCGTGCGCCTACGACACGCCGCACGGCTCCGATAAACGCACGGTACAGATCTTTGTGCCGTGCGTCGTTCCACATGCGCACGGCAAAGAGCGGCCTTTGCCGTGCGTCGGACCAGCGTGCACGACAAACAGGCCTAGGCACGTGCGCCGCTCGTGACACCGCGGACGGCTGGGGCAGACGCTAACGGTCGTCGCACACCCGACTTTCCGAAGAAAACCAAGTGCAAACCTATATGCATGCCGGGATCAAGTTTCATGCATATAGTGACATATAAGTGAATACGAAACGGTATCACGTAAGAAAAAGAAAGATTATCGAGATTTACGCTTAATCCTCGGAAACGAAGGCTCCAAACATCACAGGCAGTCGACTGGGGGTTGCGTACGCCTAGCACCAGCAACATCTTCATAAGACTTCAAGTAGCATCCTCTTTCTGAGCAACAATGGTTATAGCAAGGGTGAGCACTTGTCGTACTCAGCAAGTGTGGGGAAAAGAATGAATGCAAAGGCTTTATAGTGGACTGGGCTATAAGCATTTAAGCAATTTTAGTTGGTCAAGTTTTAGTAGCACTCGATTACTAATAAAGTATAAGTATATACCAACCCACATTAAGCATGAGATAAGAGATACGCCATAAGCACATGGCAAGCACAACCGAGAGAGACAAGCGATTTAAGTCCATCTTCAAGTTTAATTATCATGTGAGGGTCCAGGCCGCCCGTGACCGTGGGCACGGCTAATCGATTAGTTTTACACTCTGCAGAGGTTGTACATCTTTACCCACAAGTCGCGTAAAAGTCCCGAAGAACTTTAAACCCAACCATGCGATGCTGCGCATGCATCATACCACACTTCCGAGGTGTGATTGCATAGGGACGCTACGAGGCCTTTACAAAGAGTCCTCCCGTGCGTATTAGTCCATAGTAGTATGTCATAGAGGCTATCTTTCGTACCACACTTCTATTACGGACGGTAAGCCATAGAGTCTTCCGTTCCATCACCGCTCCGGAATAGAAGAGCCATAAAAGCATTCCTCCGTCCCCAACCTACTATGCGAGTAATAACCACACAAAGACTTCCCTAATTAATCGGCCAAGACCAGAGCCATATAGTCCTTGTGGTTGCACTGTTGTCCTGGGTGGTCGCTCCATGTTCCGATTAATCATATGATCTTGTATTAAGCATCCAAAGATATAACATAAAGGTATAACATGATTCATCATTGATGTTCATTAAAACCACCATAACCCGGTATAGCAACTAAGCATAGCTACCCAACATAAAGATAAACCCGTTTGATCAAGGCACAGGATAAATAACACTAGTCAAACCTTAAACATGGGTCCCATCATATTAATGCAAGCATATGCAATGAGTGATTAAATATAGTTCTTAGGACAAAAGATCAAGGACACACTTGCCTTTAACCAAAGTAATGTCGTTGCTCAGAATATCTTCACCTTCACACTCTTCCAAAGCTCTCGAACCACGCTCGTTCTACTCGCATCAATCATCAGGCACAAGCATGCAAAGCAAACACACGAGTACAACTAAGAACAATACACCAATCAAAAGAAAGCTTTAAAAGAGCGCACAAAAGAAACGACTCGATTAGATGGATCACTAAAGAACACAAAGGGTGCTTGGAAAGGCTTGGTTAGCTTTAAAGAGATGGTCGCGGAAGATTGAGCAAGGACCGGAAGGATCACATTGATAGAGCTCGATTCTAAAGGTTACGCAAGAAACGAGGGAACCACTGAGAACGGAACTAAGCTCAAATCTATCGAAAAATTATTATCAAACCACAAGAAACTACGCTTGGCATATTTTAATTAAGAAATCATGTGAAAGAATATTTCAGAGAAATACTCTATGTTACCATTAAACTAGTTACATTTAATTAAAGAAATCACGATAAACCTAATCATGTTTTATTTATAACATTCCGGTAGAAGTTATGTCAAATTAACAATTACTTTAGAAAGATGAAGCGGGTGTAAGATATCTAAACGAGTAACTTTATATCACGTGTTCAACTAAACATATTTATATTGAAAAGGCATTTATGAAGTCATTAGGCATATTAACTTTATTATGAAAACCGGTGTTTAACTCTAACATCTTTTATTTAGAAAAACTAGTTATAAATAGGGATTAACCAATTACATCATGATTAAAGAAAACCGGATTAGAACCTAATCAATTTTTATTGATAAAAGCATTGCAATAATAATTAGTCAAGATTAACAAGCATCTTTAATGTTAAAACAAGTAGCGGGTGATACACGTGCTAACGCATAAGTTATGGTGAAACGAACTAGAACAAGACAAACGGACTATCAACGCATAAGAGAACCTTAAGATGGGTTTAGGAAAACTAGCTTACGTAGAGAACTAGATCGAAGGGCAAGAACCGAGCAAAAGGTAAGCTAAACTACTTGGTAAAGGAACCGATAACAAGATTAGCTCGAAGAAAGGTATAGCTACGAAAGATTGGGCATAAGAACATAGCTGATTTATAAAAAGACAACCTAACGAGATGGGATAGACATCAACTAGCTAGATGCCGATATACAAGATTCTAAGATAAACAACACAGGCAAATGACGCCGAACGTCTAACGAACTATTTGCATAACTAAGAGAACAAGGCTATGAAGCTGGATTTATTTTAATTAACAAAATATATGTAAGGATATTTCATAAAGAAAATACCCTCTGTTGGAATTAAAGTGAATTAAACTTTATTTACGAAACCGGTGTAAAGAACTAGTCAAGTTTTATTAATAAAGATTCATATAGGAATTAACCGATTAAACATTTAATTTAGAAGAACTAAACTATATGAACAATCTAGACGAAGCTTTGTAATTCGAGTTCATCATATTATTATCAAAAACAGTATTAAATTGGTATTAATCAAGATTAACATTTATTTATAAAGCGGAGTAAAAGCCTAATCAACTTTTAATTATAAAAGTTAATTAATCATTAAGCAAATTAATATTTGACTTATGGAAAACCGAGTAAAAGATCTAATTAGATTTTATTCATAAAAGCATGTAAAGTAATCATTAATCAAATTAAATTTAATTATGAAAAACGATATATAGATCTATATTGCTTTTATTTATAAAAGACATGTATACTAGATATTAATCAAAATTAATACTAATTTTATTTTCAGAAACAAAACATGGTGAAAACACACCACTAACGCGTGCTTTACATTATTATGGACCTAACGCAACTTGAACGGATTAAATCGGAGCTAAAACGAAGATTTGGTGAGCAAAACAAGATTGCAGGGACCTAGTCATGATTAACTATAGATAACAGGGAGTAGCTGAAAAGAATCGCAAGACACGATAAACAGTGCTCGCGGGAAAAGGATAAAACTCAGGGTTAGATCTATAAAAGTGCTCTGTTGGATCTATGTGCGAAGGGTGGGATTTTTTCCAAGGGGTTATGAGCAAAGGTTGCAAGACACATGAGAGAGTATAAGGATTACTAAAAAGGGCCGAGGACTTAGATGCAAATCGGCCTTATCTTCAACCTCCGGACAGAACGGACAGGAGCTTCCACGCACAGGAACTTAACTCCGGGCGCTTCCAATCCGCGGGCTTCCAGGCAGCTAGGGGTTTGGGGAAGATGCAAAACGGAGAGAGGAGATCGAGAGGATCGCGATGGTGTGCTCACCTCGGGCGGAGGACGACGGCACAGGCCGGATTTTGCGGTCAACCGTGGCGGTTTGGTTTCGGCGCCGCGGCTCGAGCTCTGTGCGGGGCGGCGGCGGCGCCGTGCTCCGGGGGCGGCGGCGCGCGCGCGGCGCGCGGAGGCGGCGGCACTAGGGCGGCGCGCGGCGGCGGGCGCGCGGCGCGCGCTACGGGGGCGGCGACCTTTATGGGGGCGCGACCGGGGGGGCGCGGGGGCGGCGGCCTTCCCGGGCGGCGGCGCCTTGCGGGCCCCGCTGGGCCCCGCGTGGGCTGCGGCGGCGGCGCGGGTTGGGTCGAGCCTCGGGCTCGGCCCAATCCGGTAGGTAGGGTTTTTTTTTTTTTTTTTTTTTTTCAGAATATATTTCCAGTGCGAAAATAATCCAGAAAAATTCCGTAAATTATTTTAAAGCACGAAAAATACTCAGAAAATCACAAAAATTCCAGGAAAATTCCTAGAGATAGATTAAGGCACGAACAACCCAAATAAAGCATTTGGTGCTCATGAAAAAGATTTTAGAGCCTTCTATTAAATAGAAAATGCTCGGAGAAAATGAGAATAAATTCCAGAAAAATCCGGAAAATTCTCGAAAGAGTTTGGACAGCTCCTACACGCATTTTTGAAACCTTTTGCACTCAAGAACCACTAGATGCATCGGCATGAATGCAACACTCACAACTTTTTATTTAATTTAGAAAATCAAACAAAGGATTTTTCCTATACTATATTTCCTGTAAAGAAAAATAAATGTTGGAAAAATTTTAAAATTATGAGAAAATTGTTATTTAATTATTCTCTCTATTCACATCCTGAAATTGGAAATTTCAGGGTGTGACAAATCTACCCCCCTTAAAAGGAATCTCGTCCCGAGATTCGAAAAAAACTAGCAAGAGACAAGGGTTTATTTCGAACTCTTTTCATATCCTTCAGCAATATTATTCCTTTCACATTACAGAAAAACTTCCCAAGTCTAACTTATACCAACATCCTTAAATATCAGGGGTCTTGTCTTGCTTGTGTCGTTGTCGCCATTCCCTCTTAAAATGACGATCAAGAAATTTCTTCGGGCACCTGTTGATAAAGTGTCCACCAGCTTTGCAATAGAAACAAGCTTTACTTTCCCTAATATTCCGACGATTCTGTGGGGTCTCATAAATCACTGGTATTGTGACACCATGAGGATATTCTAGATATGCATCTTCATTGTGATCTTCAGGAAAACCTTGGGGTTGAGACATATGATGTAGGTGAGAATTGTTATTGGCTTCCCCTGGATATTCCCTTTTTCTCTTCTTACTCATGATCTCTTGTAGTTTGCTTTCTAGCCCAATGGCTTTGTTGATTAAATCTTGTAGACTGGAATACTCATGTAAGCTTAGTATACTTTGAAGATCTTCATTCAACCCTTTGATGAAATGCTCTCGTTTCTTCTTATCACTCTCGGCCGATCTTGGGGCATATAGAGATAACCGAATAAACTTATCCCCGTACTCGATTCCGTCATCCGTCCTTGCTTTAAGTTAAGGAACTCCTTCCTCTTGAGCTTCATCGCACTCACAGGAGTATGGTGTAAGATAAAGTTGTCTTTGAATTCCTTCCACACAATACTCTCAGGTTGTTGATGTCCATTGATGTAAGAATTCCACCACTCTGAAGCTTCTCCTGTAAGTTGCCAAGATGCATACAAAGCTTTCTCTCCATCATCGCATTGTACCACATCTAGCTTCTCTTCAATTGTCTTGATCCAGTCTTCAGCTTCTAAGGGATATGTGGTACTGGAGAACATTGGCGGCTCAGCCTTCATGAACTCTGCATACTTATCCTCCGGGGTGGAAATGATAGCGCATCTTGGTTGTATCCATAGTCATCACCGTTCTCGTAGCTTTCTCCTTGGTTACCTCCTTCTTGGTTTTCCATCTGGTTGGTAGGTAAAGATATTATCAGAAGGGAACAAGAGTAGTGCAAAACGAGTGGGGGAGAACAAGGAGGTGGGAGGTACAAAAGAAGAACCCAACTAGGCAACTGATGTTATTGCGGATGTAAGACCCACAATACACCAACACTCACTTCAAAGAAACGAATCAATCAAGTTCATAAAACCAAGCATCATCATGCAAACACACAATTCCACCAATCAAGGCATAGCTAAAGGGAACGACACTACACGTTGTTAATGAAGTCAAAGGGTATCCTCCTAATAGATCAGATATATCTCCCAGCAAGGATATCCATAAATAATGGATTTTTCCCAGATCAAGGAGTACGAAATTTTGAGTTCAACCCAACTGGAATCACCTCAATCGGAGGTTCAGAACTCGAGATATGAATTAAAGAAGACGGCTATGTCAGCAGTGTTGGCAGATTCTGAATGCTCCACTAATTCGTAGGTATCTCCCTGGATACAAAACGAATACAGCTGAATTTTGTACAGAATGAAGCTGATGAAATTCCTGAACTACTCCAATTGGATTTACCTTAATCGGAGGTCCATAGCCCGAGATATAGAATATTGAAGGTAACTAGGTCAGCAGAGTTTACAGATTCAGATAGCTCCAATGTTTCGAGCATAACTCCTGGAACATGCACTGGATAGGGCTGAATTTTTGATAGAAATTCACGTATGAAATTTAGGAACTAACCCAACTGGTTTCATGTCGATCGGAGTTCCGTAGCTCGAGAAAGAATCAAAACAGCGCTGATGTGTCGGGGAGGTGCGCGAGCAGATAGAATGCTAAGGGTAACGGTTCTACCATGAATCAAGGGGGTGTTTATTGCTTGAGGGAATGGACAGACGAGATCGAAGAAATGTTCAAGGAAAGTGAAGATAAATATACAAGAATTCATGGTATGGAGAAAAGAAGATGGTTAAGAGGTGAGATCCTTCATCAGAGAGGTCAAGGATAAGGTAAGGAGGGATTGTAGAACAAAAGAGGCATTAAGAAACGACCAGTGCTAGCTAGGCTTACGTCCTACAGTCGATACAACTCTGATACCACTCTGTCACACCCGACTTTCCGAAGAAAACCAAGTGCAAACCTATATGCATGCCAGGATCAAGTTTCATGCATATAGTGACATATAAGTGAATACAGAAACAGTATCACGTAAGAAAAAGAAAGATTATCAGAGATTTACGCTTAATCCTGGAAACGAAGGCTCCAAACATCACAGGCAGTCGACTGGGGGTTGCGTACGCCTAGCACCAGCAACATCTTCATAAGACTTCAAGTAGCATCCTCTTTCTGAGCAACAATGGTTATAGCAAGGGTGAGCACTTGTCGTACTCAGCAAGTGTGGGGAAAAGAATGAATGCAAAGGCTTTATAGTGGACTGGGCTATAAGCATTTAAGCAATTTTAGTTGGTCAAGTTTTATTAGCACCTGATTACTAATAAAGTATAAGTATATACCAACCCACATTAAGCATGAGATAAGAGATACGCCATAAGCACATGGCAAGCACAACCAGAGAACACGATTTAAGTCCATCTTCAAGTTTAATTATCATGTGAGGGTCCAGGCCGCCCGTGACCGTGGGCACGGCTAATCGATTAGTTTTACACTCTGCAGAGGTTGTACATCTTTACCCACAAGTCGCGTAAAAGTCCCGAAGAACTTTAAACCCAACCATGCGATGCTGCGCATGCATCATACCACACTTCCGAGGTGTGATTGCATAGGGACGCTACGAGGCCTTTACAAAGAGTCCTCCCGTGCGTATTAGTCCATAGTAGTATGTCATAGAGGCTATCTTTCGTACCACACTTCTATTACGGACGGTAAGCCATAGAGTCTTCCGTTCCATCACCGCTCCGGAATAGAAGAGCCATAAAAGCATTCCTCCGTCCCCAACCTACTATGCGAGTAATAACCACACAAAGACTTCCCTAATTAATCGGCCAAGACCAGAGCCATATAGTCCTTGTGGTTGCACTGTTGTCCTGGGTGGTCGCTCCATGTTCCGATTAATCATATGATCTTGTATTAAGCATCCAAAGATATAACATAAAGGTATAACATGATTCATCATTGATGTTCATTAAAACCACCATAACCCAGGTATAGCAACTAAGCATAGCTACCCAACATAAAGATAAACCCGTTTGATCAAGGCACAGGATAAATAACACTAGTCAAACCTTAAACATGGGTCCCATCATATTAATGCAAGCATATGCAATGAGTGATTAAATATAGTTCTTAGGACAAAAGATCAAGGACACACTTGCCTTTAACCAAAGTAATGTCGTTGCTCAGAATATCTTCACCTTCACACTCTTCCAAAGCTCTCGAACCACGCTCGTTCTACTCGCATCAATCATCAGGCACAAGCATGCAAAGCAAACACACGAGTACAACTAAGAACAATACACCAATCAAAAGAAAGCTTTAAAAGAGCGCACAAAAGAAACGACTCGATTAGATGGATCACTAAAGAACACAAAGGGTGCTTGGAAAGGCTTGGTTAGCTTTAAAGAGATGGTCGCGGAAGATTGAGCAAGGACCGGAAGGATCACATTGATAGAGCTCGATTCTAAAGGTTACGCAAGAAACGAGGGAACCACTGAGAACGGAACTAAGCTCAAATCTATCGAAAAATTATTATCAAACCACAAGAAACTACGCTTGGCATATTTTAATTAAGAAATCATGTGAAAGAATATTTCAGAGAAATACTCTATGTTACCATTAAACTAGTTACATTTAATTAAAGAAATCACGATAAACCTAATCATGTTTTATTTATAACATTCCGAAAGTAGAAGTTATGTCAAATTAACAATTACTTTAGAAAGATGAAGCGGGTGTAAGATATCTAAACGAGTAACTTTATATCACGTGTTCAACTAAACATATTTATATTGAAAAGGCATTTATGAAGTCATTAGGCATATTAACTTTATTATGAAAACCGGTGTTTAACTCTAACATCTTTTATTTAGAAAAACTAGTTATAAATAGGGATTAACCAATTACATCATGATTAAAGAAAACCGGATTAGAACCTAATCAATTTTTATTGATAAAAGCATTGCAATAATAATTAGTCAAGATTAACAAGCATCTTTAATGTTAAAACAAGTAGCGGGTGATACACGTGCTAACGCATAAGTTATGGTGAAACGAACTAGAACAAAGACAAACGGACTATCAACGCATAAGAGAACCTTAAGATGGGTTTAGGAAAACTAGCTTACGTAGAGAACTAGATCGAAGGGCAAGAACTGAGCAAAAGGTAAGCTAAACTACTTGGTAAAGGAACTGATAACAAGATTAGCTCTGAAGAAAGGTATAGCTACGAAAGATTGGGCATAAGAACATAGCTGATTTATAAAAAGACAACCTAACAGAGATGGGATAGACATCAACTAGCTAGATGCTGATATACAAGATTCTAAGATAAAAGCTGACGCCGAACGTCTAACGAACTATTTGCATAACTAAGAGAACAAGGCTATGAGCTGGATTTATTTTAATTAACAAAATATATGTAAGGATATTTCATAAAGAAAATACCCTCTGTTGGAATTAAAGTGAATTAAACTTTATTTACGAAACCGGTGTAAAGAACTAGTCAAGTTTTATTAATAAAGGTTCATATAGGAATTAACCGATTAAACATTTAATTTAGAAGAACTAAACTATATGAACAATCTAGACGAAGCTTTGTAATTCGAGTTCATCATATTATTATCAAAAACAGTATTAAATTGGTATTAATCAAGATTAACATTTATTTATAAAGCGGAGTAAAAGCCTAATCAACTTTTAATTATAAAAGTTAATTAATCATTAAGCAAATTAATATTTGACTTATGGAAAACCGAGTAAAAGATCTAATTAGATTTTATTCATAAAAGCATGTAAAGTAATCATTAATCAAATTAAATTTAATTATGAAAAACGATATATAGATCTATATTGCTTTTATTTATAAAAGACATGTATACTAGATATTAATCAAAATTAATACTAATTTTATTTTCAGAAACAAAACATGGTGAAAACACACCACTAACGCGTGCTTTACATTATTATGGACCTAACGCAACTTGAACGGATTAAATCGGAGCTAAAACGAAGATTTGGTGAGCAAAACAAGATTGCAGGGACCTAGTCATGATTAACTATAGATAACAGGGAGTAGGCGAAAAAGAATCGCAAGACACGATAAACAGTGCTCGGGAAAAGGATAAAACTCAGGGTTAGATCTATAAAAGTGCTCTGTTGGATCTATGTGCGAAGGGTGGGATTTTTTCCAAGGGGTTATGAGCAAAGGTTGCAAGACACATGAGAGAGTATAAGGATTACTAAAAAGGGCAGGGACTTAGATGCAAATCGGCCTTATCTTCAACCTCCGGACAGAACGGACAGGAGCTTCCACGCACAGGAACTTAACTCCGGGCGCTTCCAATCCGCGGGCTTCCAGGCAGCTAGGGGTTTGGGGAAGATGCAAAACGGAGAGAGGGAGATCGAGAGGATCGCGATGGTGTGCTCACCTCGGGCGGAGGACGACGGCACGGGCGGATTTTGCGGTCAACCGTGGCGGTTTGGTTTCGGCGCCGGCGGCTCGAGCTCCCGTGGCCGGGGCGGCGGCGCCGTGCTCCGGGGGGCGGCGCGCGCGGCGCGCGGGGGCGGCGGCGGCACTAGGGCGGCGCGCGGCGGGGGAGGGCGCGCGCTACGGGGGCGGCGACCTTTATGGGGGCGCGCTACGGGGGCGGCGGCCTTCCCGGGCGGCGGCGCCTTGCGGGCCCAGATGGGCCCCGCGTGGGCTGCGGCGGCGGCGCGGGTTGGGTCGAGCCTCGGGCTCGGCCCAATCCGGTAGGTAGGGTTTTTTTTCTTTTTTTTCAGAATATATTTCCAGTGCGAAAATAATCCAGAAAAATTCTGTAAATTATTTTAAGGCACGAAAAATACTCAGAAAATCACAAAAATTCCAGGAAAATTCCTAGAGATAGATTAAGGCACGAACAACCCAAATAAAGCATTTGGTGCTCATGAAAAAGATTTTAGAGCCTTCTATTAAATAGAAAATGCTCGGAGAAAATGAGAATAAATTCCAGAAAAATCCGGAAAATTCTCGAAAGAGTTTGGACAGCTCCTACACGCATTTTTGAAACCTTTTGCACTCAAGAACCACTAGATGCATCGGCATGAATGCAACACCCACAACTTTTTATTTAATTTAGAAAATCAAACAAAGGATTTTTCCTATACTATATTTCCTGTAAAGAAAAATAAATGTTGGAAAAATTTTAAAATTATGAGAAAATTGTTATTTAATTATTCTCTCTATTCACATCCTGAAATTGGAAATTTCAGGGTGTGACAAATCTACCCCCCTTAAAAGGAATCTCGTCCCGAGATTCGAAAAAAACTAGCAAGAGACAAGGGTTTATTTCGAACTCTTTTCATATCCTTCAGCAATATTATTCCTTTCACATTACAGAAAAACTTCCCAAGTCTAACTTATACCAACATCCTTAAATATCAGGGGTCTTGTCTTGCTTGTGTCGTTGTCGCCATTCCCTCTTAAAATGACGATCAAGAAATTTCTTCGGGCACTCGTTGATAAAGTGTCCACCAGCTTTGCAATAGAAACAAGCTTTACTTTCCCTAATATTCCGACGATTCTGTGGGGTCTCATAAATCACTGGTATTGTGACACCATGAGGATATTCTAGATATGCATCTTCATTGTGATCTTCAGGAAAACCTTGGGGTTGAGACATATGATGTAGGTGAGAATTGTTATTGGCTTCCCCTGGATATTCCCTTTTTCTCTTCTTACTCATGATCTCTTGTAGTTTGCTTTCTAGCCCAATGGCTTTGTTGATTAAATCTTGTAGACTGGAATACTCATGTAAGCTTAGTATACTTTGAAGATCTTCATTCAACCCTTTGATGAAATGCTCTCGTTTCTTCTTATCACTCTCGGCCGATCTTGGGGCATATAGAGATAACTGAATAAACTTATCCCCGTACTCGCTTCCGTCATCCGTCCTTGCTTTAAGTTAAGGAACTCCTTCCTCTTGAGCTTCATCGCACTCACAGGAGTATGGTGTAAGATAAAGTTGTCTTTGAATTCCTTCCACACAATACTCTCAGGTTGTTGATGTCCATTGATGTAAGAATTCCACCACTCTGAAGCTTCTCCTGTAAGTTGCCAAGATGCATACAAAGCTTTCTCTCCATCATCGCATTGTACCACATCTAGCTTCTCTTCAATTGTCTTGATCCAGTCTTCAGCTTCTAAGGGATATGTGGTACTGGAGAACATTGGCGGCTCAGCCTTCATGAACTCTGCATACTTATCCTCCGGGGTGGAAATGATAGCGCATCTTGGTTGTATCCATAGTCATCACCGTTCTCGTAGCTTTCTCCTTGGTTACCTCCTTCTTGGTTTTCCATCTGGTTGGTAGGTAAAGATATTATCAGAAGGGAACAAGAGTAGTGCAAAACGAGTGGGGGAGAACAAGGAGGTGGGAGGTACAAAAGAAGAACCCAACTAGGCAACTGATGTTATTGCGGATGTAAGACCCACAATACACCAACACTCACTTCAAAGAAACGAATCAATCAAGTTCATAAAACCAAGCATCATCATGCAAACACACAATTCCACCAATCAAGGCATAGCTAAAGGGAACGACACTACACGTTGTTAATGAAGTCAAAGGGTATCCTCCTAATAGATCAGATATATCTCCCAGCAAGGATATCCATAAATAATGGATTTTTCCCAGATCAAGGAGTACGAAATTTTGAGTTCAACCCAACTGGAATCACCTCAATCGGAGGTTCAGAACTCGAGATATGAATTAAAGAAGACGGCTATGTCAGCAGTGTTGGCAGATTCTGAATGCTCCACTAATTCGTAGGTATCTCCCTGGATACAAAACGAATACAGCTGAATTTTGTACAGAATGAAGCTGATGAAATTCCTGAACTACTCCAATTGGATTTACCTTAATCGGAGGTCCATAGCCCGAGATATAGAATATTGAAGGTAACTAGGTCAGCAGAGTTTACAGATTCAGATAGCTCCAATGTTTCGAGCATAACTCCTGGAACATGCACTGGATAGGGCTGAATTTTTGATAGAAATTCACGTATGAAATTTAGGAACTAACCCAACTGGTTTCATGTCGATCGGAGTTCCGTAGCTCGAGAAAGAATCAAAACAGCGCTGATGTGTCGGGGAGGTGCGCGAGCAGATAGAATGCTAAGGGTAACGGTTCTACCATGAATCAAGGGGGTGTTTATTGCTTGAGGGAATGGACAGACGAGATCGAAGAAATGTTCAAGGAAAGTGAAGATAAATATACAAGAATTCATGGTATGGAGAAAAGAAGATGGTTAAGAGGTGAGATCCTTCATCAGAGAGGTCAAGGATAAGGTAAGGAGGGATTGTAGAACAAAAGAGGCATTAAGAAACGACCAGTGCTAGCTAGGCTTACGTCCTACAGTCGATACAACTCTGATACCACTCTGTCACACCCGACTTTCCGAAGAAAACCAAGTGCAAACCTATATGCATGCCAGGATCAAGTTTCATGCATATAGTGACATATAAGTGAATACAGAAACAGTATCACGTAAGAAAAAGAAAGATTATCGAGATTTACGCTTAATCCCGGAAACGAAGGCTCCAAACATCACGGGCGATCGGCGGGGGTTGCGTACGCCTAGCACCAGCAACATCTTCATAAGACTTCAAGTAGCATCCTCTTTCTGAGCAACAATGGTTATAGCAAGGGTGAGCACTTGTCGTACTCAGCAAGTGTGGGGAAAAGAATGAATGCAAAGGCTTTATAGTGGACTGGGCTATAAGCATTTAAGCAATTTTAGTTGGTCAAGTTTTATTAGCACCTGATTACTAATAAAGTATAAGTATATACCAACCCACATTAAGCATGAGATAAGAGATACGCCATAAGCACATGGCAAGCACAACCAGAGAACACGATTTAAGTCCATCTTCAAGTTTAATTATCATGTGAGGGTCCAGGCCGCCCGTGACCGTGGGCACGGCTAATCGATTAGTTTTACACTGCGAGAGGTTGTACATCTTTACCCACAAGTCGCGTAAAAGTCCCGAAGAACTTTAAACCCAACCATGCGATGCCGCGCATGCATCATACCACACTTCCGAGGTGTGATTGCATAGGGACGCTACGAGGCCTTTACAAAGAGTCCTCCCGTGCGTATTAGTCCATAGTAGTATGTCATAGAGGCTATCTTTCGTACCACACTTCTATTACGGACGGTAAGCCATAGAGTCTTCCGTTCCATCACCGCTCCGAATAGAAGAGCCATAAAAGCATTCCTCCGTCCCCAACCTACTATGCGAGTAATAACCACACAAAGACTTCCCTAATTAATCGGCCAAGACCAGAGCCATATAGTCCTTGTGGTTGCACTGTTGTCCTGGGTGGTCGCTCCATGTTCCGATTAATCATATGATCTTGTATTAAGCATCCAAAGATATAACATAAAGGTATAACATGATTCATCATTGATGTTCATTAAAACCACCATAACCCAGGTATAGCAACTAAGCATAGCTACCCAACATAAAGATAAACCCGTTTGATCAAGGCACAGGGATAAATAACACTAGTCAAACCTTAAACATGGGTCCCATCATATTAATGCAAGCATATGCAATGAGTGATTAAATATAGTTCTTAGGACAAAAGATCAAGGACACACTTGCCTTTAACCAAAGTAATGTCGTTGCTCAGAATATCTTCACCTTCACACTCTTCCAAAGCTCTCGAACCACGCTCGTTCTACTCGCATCAATCATCAGGCACAAGCATGCAAAGCAAACACACGAGTACAACTAAGAACAATACACCAATCAAAAGAAAGCTTTAAAAGAGCGCACAAAAGAAACGACTCGATTAGATGGATCACTAAAGAACACAAAGGGTGCTTGGAAAGGCTTGGTTAGCTTTAAAGAGATGGTCGCGGAAGATTGAGCAAGGACCGGAAGGATCACATTGATAGAGCTCGATTCTAAAGGTTACGCAAGAAACGAGGGAACCACTGAGAACGGAACTAAGCTCAAATCTATCGAAAAATTATTATCAAACCACAAGAAACTACGCTTGGCATATTTTAATTAAGAAATCATGTGAAAGAATATTTCGCAGAAATACTCTATGTTACCATTAAACTAGTTACATTTAATTAAAGAAATCACGATAAACCTAATCATGTTTTATTTATAACATTCCGGTAGAAGTTATGTCAAATTAACAATTACTTTAGAAAGATGAAGCGGGTGTAAGATATCTAAACGAGTAACTTTATATCACGTGTTCAACTAAACATATTTATATTGAAAAGGCATTTATGAAGTCATTAGGCATATTAACTTTATTATGAAAACCGGTGTTTAACTCTAACATCTTTTATTTAGAAAAACTAGTTATAAATAGGGATTAACCAATTACATCATGATTAAAGAAAACCGGATTAGAACCTAATCAATTTTTATTGATAAAAGCATTGCAATAATAATTAGTCAAGATTAACAAGCATCTTTAATGTTAAAACAAGTAGCGGGTGATACACGTGCTAACGCATAAGTTATGGTGAAACGAACTAGAACAACACAAACGGACTATCAACGCATAAGAGAACCTTAAGATGGGTTTAGGAAAACTAGCTTACGTAGAGAACTAGATCGAAGGGCAAGAACCGAGCAAAAGGTAAGCTAAACTACTTGGTAAAGGAACCGATAACAAGATTAGCTGCGAAGAAAGGTATAGCTACGAAAGATTGGGCATAAGAACATAGCTGATTTATAAAAAGACAACCTAACGAGAGATGGGATAGACATCAACTAGCTAGATGCTTGATATACAAGATTCTAAGATAAAGGGAACGCCGAACGACGTCTAACGAACTATTTGCATAACTAAGAGAACAAGGCTATGAAAGATGAGCTCGGATCTTTATTTTAATTAACAAAATATATGTAAGGATATTTCATAAAGAAAATACCCTCTGTTGGAATTAAAGTGAATTAAACTTTATTTACGAAACCGGTGTAAAGAACTAGTCAAGTTTTATTAATAAAGGTTCATATAGGAATTAACCGATTAAACATTTAATTTAGAAGAACTAAACTATATGAACAATCTAGACGAAGCTTTGTAATTCGAGTTCATCATATTATTATCAAAAACAGTATTAAATTGGTATTAATCAAGATTAACATTTATTTATAAAGCCGGAGTAAAAGCCTAATCAACTTTTAATTATAAAAGTTAATTAATCATTAAGCAAATTAATATTTGACTTATGGAAAACCGAGTAAAAGATCTAATTAGATTTTATTCATAAAAGCATGTAAAGTAATCATTAATCAAATTAAATTTAATTATGAAAAACGATATATAGATCTATATTGCTTTTATTTATAAAAGACATGTATACTAGATATTAATCAAAATTAATACTAATTTTATTTTCAGAAACAAAACATGGTGAAAACACACCACTAACGCGTGCTTTACATTATTATGGACCTAACGCAACTTGAACGGATTAAATCGGAGCTAAAACGAAGATTTGGTGAGCAAAACAAGATTGCAGGGACCTAGTCATGATTAACTATAGATAACAGGGAGTAGCTGAAAAGAATCGCAAGACACGATAAACAGTGCTCGGGAAAAGGATAAAACTCAGGGTTAGATCTATAAAAGTGCTCTGTTGGATCTATGTGCGAAGGGTGGGATTTTTTCCAAGGGGTTATGAGCAAAGGTTGCAAGACACATGAGAGAGTATAAGGATTACTAAAAAGGGCAGGGACTTAGATGCAAATCGGCCTTATCTTCAACCTCCGGACAGAACGGACAGGAGCTTCCACGCACAGGAACTTAACTCCGGGCGCTTCCAATCCGCGGGCTTCCAGGCAGCTAGGGGTTTGGGGAAGATGCAAAACGGAGAGAGGAGATCGAGAGGATCGCGATGGTGTGCTCACCTCGGGCGGAGGACGACGGCACAGGCCGGATTTTGCGGTCAACCGTGGCGGTTTGGTTTCGGCGCCGGCGGCTCGAGCTCCTGTGCTGGGCGGCGGCGGCTCGCGCGCCGCCGGGGGCGGCGGCGCGCTAGCGAGCGCGCGGGAGGCGGCGGCACTAGGGGCGGCGCGCGGCAGGCGCGGAGGCGCGCGCTACGGGGGCGGCGACCTTTATGGGGGCGCGCGCTACGGGGGCGGCGGCCTTCCCCGGCGGCCGCGCCTTGCCGCCCGGATGGGCCCCGCGTGGGCTGCGGCGGCGGCGCGGGTTGGGTCGAGCCTCGGGCTCGGCCCAATCCGGTAGGTAGGGTTTTTTTCTTTTTTTTCAGAATATATTTCCAGTGCGAAAATAATCCAGAAAAAATTCCGTAAATTATTTTAAGGCACGAAAAATACTCAGAAAATCACAAAAATTCCAGGAAAATTCCTAGAGATAGATTAAGGCACGAACAACCCAAATAAAGCATTTGGTGCTCATGAAAAAGATTTTAGAGCCTTCTATTAAATAGAAAATGCTCGGAGAAAATGAGAATAAATTCCAGAAAAATCCGGAAAATTCTCGAAAGAGTTTGGACAACTCCTACACGCATTTTTGAAACCTTTTGCACTCAAGAACCACTAGATGCATCGGCATGAATGCAACACTCACAACTTTTTATTTAATTTAGAAAATCAAACAAAGGATTTTTCCTATACTATATTTCCTGTAAAGAAAAATAAATGTTGGAAAAATTTTAAAATTATGAGAAAATCGTTATTTAATTATTCTCTCTATTCACATCCTGAAATTGGAAATTTCAGGGTGTGACAAATCTACCCCCCTTAAAAGGAATCTCGTCCCGAGATTCGAAAAAAACTAGCAAGAGACAAGGGTTTATTTCGAACTCTTTTCATATCCTTCAGCAATATTATTCCTTTCACATTACGTAAAAAACTTCCCAAGTCTAACTTATACCAACATCCTTAAATATCGGGGGTCTTGTCTTGCTTGTGTCGTTGTCGCCATTCCCTCTTAAAATGACGATCAAGAAATTTCTTCGGGCACCTGTTGATAAAGTGTCCACCGGCTTTGCAATAGAAACAAGCTTTACTTTCCCTAATATTCCGACGATTCTGTGGGGTCTCATAAATCACTGGTATTGTGACACCATGAGGATATTCTAGATATGCATCTTCATTGTGATCTTCAGGAAAACCTTGGGGTTGAGACATATGATGTAGGTGAGAATTGTTATTGGCTTCCCCTGGATATTCCCTTTTTCTCTTCTTACTCATGATCTCTTGTAGTTTGCTTTCTAGCCCAATGGCTTTGTTGATTAAATCTTGTAGACTGGAATACTCATGTAAGCTTAGTATACTTTGAAGATCTTCATTCAACCCTTTGATGAAATGCTCTCGTTTCTTCTTATCACTCTCAGCCGATCTTGGGGCATATAGAGATAACTGAATAAACTTATCCCCGTACTCAGTTACCGTCATCTGTCCTTGCTTTAAGTTAAGGAACTCCTTCCTCTTGAGCTTCATCGCACTCACAGGAGTATGGTGTAAGATAAAGTTGTCTTTGAATTCCTTCCACACAATACTCTCAGGTTGTTGATGTCCATTGATGTAAGAATTCCACCACTCTGAAGCTTCTCCTGTAAGTTGCCAAGATGCATACAAAGCTTTCTCTCCATCATTGCATTGTACCACATCTAGCTTCTCTTCAATTGTCTTGATCCAGTCTTCAGCTTCTAAGGGATATGTGGTACTGGAGAACATTGGCGGCTCAGCCTTCATGAACTCTGCATACTTATCCTCCGGGGGTGGAAATGATAGCGCATCTTGGTTGTATCCATAGTCATCACCGTTCTCGTAGCTTTCTCCTTGGTTACCTCCTTCTTGGTTTTCCATCTGGTTGGTAGGTAAAGATATTATCAGAAGGGAACAAGAGTAGTGCAAAACGAGTGGGGGAGAACAAGGAGGTGGGAGGTACAAAAGAAGAACCCAACTAGGCAACTGATGTTATTGCGGATGTAAGACCCACAATACACCAACACTCACTTCAAAGAAACGAATCAATCAAGTTCATAAAACCAAGCATCATCATGCAAACACACAATTCCACCAATCAAGGCATAGCTAAAGGGAACGACACTACACGTTGTTAATGAAGTCAAAGGGTATCCTCCTAATAGATCAGATATATCTCCCAGCAAGGATATCCATAAATAATGGATTTTTCCCAGATCAAGGAGTACGAAATTTTGAGTTCAACCCAACTGGAATCACCTCAATCGGAGGTTCAGAACTCGAGATATGAATTAAAGAAGACGGCTATGTCAGCAGTGTTGGCAGATTCTGAATGCTCCACTAATTCGTAGGTATCTCCCTGGATACAAAACGAATACAGCTGAATTTTGTACAGAATGAAGCTGATGAAATTCCTGAACTACTCCAATTGGATTTACCTTAATCGGAGGTCCATAGCCCGAGATATAGAATATTGAAGGTAACTAGGTCAGCAGAGTTTACAGATTCAGATAGCTCCAATGTTTCAAGCATAACTCCTGGAACATGCACTGGATAGGGCTGAATTTTTGATAGAAATTCACGTATGAAATTTAGGAACTAACCCAACTGGTTTCATGTCGATCGGAGTTCCGTAGCTCGAGAAAGAATCAAAACAGCGCTGATGTGTCGGGGAGGTGCGCGAGCAGATAGAATGCTAAGGGTAACGGTTCTACCATGAATCAAGGGGGTGTTTATTGCTTGAGGGAATGGACAGACGAGATCGAAGAAATGTTCAAGGAAAGTGAAGATAAATATACAAGAATTCATGGTATGGAGAAAAGAAGATGGTTAAGAGGTGAGATCCTTCATCAGAGAGGTCAAGGATAAGGTAAGGAGGGATTGTAGAACAAAAGAGGCATTAAGAAACGACCAGTGCTAGCTAGGCTTACGTCCTACAGTCGATACAACTCTGATACCACTCTGTCACACCCGACTTTCCGAAGAAAACCAAGTGCAAACCTATATGCATGCCAGGATCAAGTTTCATGCATATAGTGACATATAAGTGAATACAGAAACAGTATCACGTAAGAAAAAGAAAGATTATCAGAAGAGATTTACGCTTAATCCTGGAAACAAAGGCTCCAAACATCACAGGCAGTCGACTGGGGGTTGCGTACGCCTAGCACCAGCAACATCTTCATAATACTTCAAGTAGCATCCTCTTTCTGAGCAACAATGGTTATAGCAAGGGTGAGCACTTGTCGTACTCAGCAAGTGTGGGGAAAAGAATGAATGCAAAGGCTTTATAGTGGACTGGGCTATAAGCATTTAAGCAATTTTAGTTGGTCAAGTTTTATTAGCACCTGATTACTAATAAAGTATAAGTATATACCAACCCACATTAAGCATGAGATAAGAGATACGCCATAAGCACATGGCAAGCACAACCAGAGAACACGATTTAAGTCCATCTTCAAGTTTAATTATCATGTGAGGGTCCAGGCCGCCCGTGACCGTGGGCACGGCTAATCGATTAGTTTTACACTCTGCAGAGGTTGTACATCTTTACCCACAAGTCGCGTAAAAGTCCCGAAGAACTTTAAACCCAACCATGCGATGCCGCGCATGCATCATACCACACTTCCGAGGTGTGATTGCATAGGGACGCTACGAGGCCTTTACAAAGAGTCCTCCCGTGCGTATTAGTCCATAGTAGTATGTCATAGAGGCTATCTTTCGTACCACACTTCTATTACGGACGGTAAGCCATAGAGTCTTCCGTTCCATCACCGCTCCGAATAGAAGAGCCATAAAAGCATTCCTCCGTCCCCAACCTACTATGCGAGTAATAACCACACAAAGACTTCCCTAATTAATCGGCCAAGACCAGAGCCATATAGTCCTTGTGGTTGCACTGTTGTCCTGGGTGGTCGCTCCATGTTCCGATTAATCATATGATCTTGTATTAAGCATCCAAAGATATAACATAAAGGTATAACATGATTCATCATTGATGTTCATTAAAACCACCATAACCCAGGTATAGCAACTAAGCATAGCTACCCAACATAAAGATAAACCCGTTTGATCAAGGCACGGGATAAATAACACTAGTCAAACCTTAAACATGGGTCCCATCATATTAATGCAAGCATATGCAATGAGTGATTAAATATAGTTCTTAGGACAAAAGATCAAGGACACACTTGCCTTTAACCAAAGTAATGTCGTTGCTCAGAATATCTTCACCTTCACACTCTTCCAAAGCTCTCGAACCACGCTCGTTCTACTCGCATCAATCATCAGGCACAAGCATGCAAAGCAAACACACGAGTACAACTAAGAACAATACACCAATCAAAAGAAAGCTTTAAAAGAGCGCACAAAAGAAACGACTCGATTAGATGGATCACTAAAGAACACAAAGGGTGCTTGGAAAGGCTTGGTTAGCTTTAAAGAGATGGTCGCGGAAGATTGAGCAAGGACCGGAAGGATCACATTGATAGAGCTCGATTCTAAAGGTTACGCAAGAAACGAGGGAACCACTGAGAACGGAACTAAGCTCAAATCTATCGAAAAATTATTATCAAACCACAAGAAACTACGCTTGGCATATTTTAATTAAGAAATCATGTGAAAGAATATTTCAGAGAAATACTCTATGTTACCATTAAACTAGTTACATTTAATTAAAGAAATCACGATAAACCTAATCATGTTTTATTTATAACATTCCAGTAGAAGTTATGTCAAATTAACAATTACTTTAGAAAGATGAAGCGGGTGTAAGATATCTAAACGAGTAACTTTATATCACGTGTTCAACTAAACATATTTATATTGAAAAGGCATTTATGAAGTCATTAGGCATATTAACTTTATTATGAAAACCGGTGTTTAACTCTAACATCTTTTATTTAGAAAAACTAGTTATAAATAGGGATTAACCAATTACATCATGATTAAAGAAAACCGGATTAGAACCTAATCAATTTTTATTGATAAAAGCATTGCAATAATAATTAGTCAAGATTAACAAGCATCTTTAATGTTAAAACAAGTAGCGGGTGATACACGTGCTAACGCATAAGTTATGGTGAAACGAACTAGAACAACGCACAAACGGACTATCAACGCATAAGAGAACCTTAAGATGGGTTTAGGAAAACTAGCTTACGTAGAGAACTAGATCGAAGGGCAAGAACCGAGCAAAAGGTAAGCTAAACTACTTGGTAAAGGAACCGATAACAAGATTAGCTCGAAGAAAGGTATAGCTACGAAAGATTGGGCATAAGAACATAGCCGATTTATAAAAAGACAACCTAACGAGAGATGGGATAGACATCAACTAGCTAGATGCCGATATACAAGATTCTAAGATAAAAGAAACGAGTGAGACGCCGAAGAAAAAAAAAACGTCTAACGAACTATTTGCATAACTAAGAGAACAAGGCTATGAGCTTCGGATTTATTTTAATTAACAAAATATATGTAAGGATATTTCATAAAGAAAATACCCTCTGTTGGAATTAAAGTGAATTAAACTTTATTTACGAAACCGATGTAAAGAACTAGTCAAGTTTTATTAATAAAGGTTCATATAGGAATTAACCGATTAAACATTTAATTTAGAAGAACTAAACTATATGAACAATCTAGACGAAGCTTTGTAATTCGAGTTCATCATATTATTATCAAAAACAGTATTAAATTGGTATTAATCAAGATTAACATTTATTTATAAAGCCGGAGTAAAAGCCTAATCAACTTTTAATTATAAAAGTTAATTAATCATTAAGCAAATTAATATTTGACTTATGGAAAACCGAGTAAAAGATCTAATTAGATTTTATTCATAAAAGCATGTAAAGTAATCATTAATCAAATTAAATTTAATTATGAAAAACGATATATAGATCTATATTGCTTTTATTTATAAAAGACATGTATACTAGATATAATCAAAATTAATACTAATTTTATTTTCAGAAACAAAACATGGTGAAAACACACCACTAACGCGTGCTTTACATTATTATGGACCTAACGCAACTTGAACGGATTAAATCGGAGCTAAAACGAAGATTTGGTGAGCAAAACAAGATTGCAGGGACCTAGTCATGATTAACTATAGATAACGGAGGGGTAGCTGAAAAGAATCGCAAGACACGATAAACAGTGCTCGGGAAAAGGATAAAACTCAGGGTTAGATCTATAAAAGTGCTCTGTTGGATCTATGTGCGAAGGGTGGGATTTTTTCCAAGGGGTTATGAGCAAAGGTTGCAAGACACATGAGAGAGTATAAGGATTACTAAAAAGGGCAGGGACTTAGATGCAAATCGGCCTTATCTTCAACCTCCGGACAGGACGGACGGGGAGCTTCCACGCACGGGAACTTAACTCCGGGCGCTTCCAATCCGCGGGCTTCCAGGCAGCTAGGGGTTTGGGGAAGATGCAAAACGGAGAGAGGAGATCGAGAGGATCGCGATGGTGTGCTCACCTCGGGCGGAGGACGACGGCACAGGCCGGATTTTGCGGTCAACCGTGGCGTTTTGGTTTCGGCGCCGGCGGCTCGAGCTCTGTCCCGTGGAGCGGGCGGCGGCGGCGGCTCCGTGCGCCGGGGGCGGCGGCGCGCTAGCGAGCGCGCGGGAGGCGGCGGCACTAGGGCGGCGCGCGGCGGGGCGCGGGGGCGCGCGCTACGGGGGCGGCGACCTTTATGGGGGCGCGCTACGGGGGGCAGCGGCGGCGGCGGCCCGGGCGGCGGCGCCTTGCGGCCCCGCATGGGCCCCGCGTGGGCTGCGGCGGCGGCGCGGGTTGGGTCGAGCCTCGGGCTCGGCCCAATCCGGTAGGTAGGGTTTTTTTTTTTTTTTTTTTTTCGAATATATTTCCGGTGCGAAAATAATCCAGAAAAATTCTGTAAATTATTTTAAAGCACGAAAAATACTCAGAAAATCACAAAAATTCCAGGAAAATTCCTAGAGATAGATTAAGACACGAACAACCCAAATAAAGCATTTGGTGCTCATGAAAAAGATTTTAGAGCCTTCTATTAAATAGAAAATGCTCGGAGAAAATGAGAATAAACTCCGAGAAAAATCCGGAAAATTCTCGAAAGAGTTTGGACAACTCCTACACGCATTTTTGAAACCTTTTGCACTCAAGAACCACTAGATGCATCGGCATGAATGCAACACTCACAACTTTTTATTTAATTTAGAAAATCAAACAAAGGATTTTTCCTATACTATATTTCCTGTAAAGAAAAATAAATGTTGGAAAAATTTTAAAATTATGAGAAAATCGTTATTTAATTATTTCTCTTCCCCTCCCCATCAACCTACAAAATTGGAAATTTGTGGGGGGAACCACTCCCCTCTTTTTTTTTTTTGTTTTTTTTTTTTTTTTCTTTAAAAAAATTTTTTTACAAAAAAAAAAAAAAAAAAAAACAAAAAAAAAAAAAAAAAAGAGAAAGTAGGGGAAAAAAAAAATTTTTTTTTAAATAATAATTTTAAAAAACAAACCAACAAAAAGGGGGAAAAATATAAATATTTTTTAAAAAAGGAGGGAGAAGAGCCTTCTTTGGAAAATTTTTTAAATAAAAAAAAAAAAAAAAAAAAGAAAAAAAAAAAGAAAATACACAAGGGCCTAAAAATGGGGGGGGGAAAGGTGGGAAAAAGGGGGGGGGAGGTTTTAAAATTTTTTCACGCAAAGTGTTTACAAACCGAAGCATCTCACTAGAAGTTCTAAAGTGTTTAGAGTGATCTCCTTTGGTTTGTAAACTTAGTAAAATTTGAATTTTGTTCTAAAGTGTCATGATATGGTTTGTATCCCTATGCGGCGCACGGCAAAGGCAGGGTTGGTCACCTTGACTGGCATGTGGGCCCGTCTGTGCCGTGCGTCGAACCCACGAGGCGCACGGCAAAGGCTGCGGGCCCACATGCAGTCAGGCACTTGGCCACCTTGACTGGCATGTGGGCCGTCTATGCCGAGCGCCAAACCCCCGAGGCGCACGGCAAAGGCTGTGGGCCCACATGCAGTCAGGCACTTGGTCACCTTGACTGGCATGTGGGCCCGTCTGTGCCGTGCGCCAGACCCCCGAGGCGCAGGGCAAAGGCACTGCTGGGCACCAAGGCTGGCAGGTGGGCCCGTCTTTGCCGTGCTCCAGTCCCTTGAGGCGCACGGCAAAGATTATGGGGCCGGTTGGGTCTGCTCTTTGCCGTGCGCCTTGACCCGAGGCGCACGGCAAAGACTGGGGTTAACCTACCTCCCGGCCTCGTTTCTTCCCCACAGTCAAACGCCCCAACCCCAACCCGTCGCGCCGATTCGCCACCGCCGCCGCCGCGCCTCCGCCCCCGGCCTCGCCCGATCCACGCCCCCGCCGCGGCGCGCCCCCCCGCCTCCGGCGCCACTCCCCGCCCGCCCCCGGCTCGCCTCGCTTGCCCCCGCCCCGCCACCGCCGCCGCCGCCCCCCTCCCCCCGCCGCCTCCCGGCGTCACCCCCGCCACGGCGCGCCCCCGCCCCGACCCCGCGCGCGCCCCCGCCCGCCCCCGGCTCACCCCCCCGCCCGCCACCGCTCCGGCCGGTGGGGCGCCCGGATCTGTGCCCCCCGGCCTCCCCTGCTCGGCCGGCGCGCGCGCCCGGCCGGCCACCCCCGCGAAGGAGGAGGAGGAAAGGAAGAAGGGGGAAGGGAAGGAAGGGAAGAAGGGGGAAGGAGGAGAGGGAGAAGGAGGATGGGTGGTGCTCTCCGGCCGTGATCTCACACCACGCCGTCTCGACACGTATGCCATCCTCTCGGTGAGCACTCCCTCAACCTCTATCGCATTTAGATGAAACTACTATGATGATCTATCGTTCGTTACATAAATGAGTAGTGATGCATAGCTATGTGATGACCTATGTAAGATTAAATTTGTGATGAGTAGCTTGAACTCAAAAGAATAAAATTTGAGTACTACCGGTATATGTTGCTTATGCTCAAGTGGAAAGAATGGCAAGTCTCATTTGTCCGGCCATCGAGCCGTTGGAATAGCATTTGTTTTTTGGCCCGACCTTCGTGTCGTGGTCTTTTCTTTGCAGGTTTTGAAACCTTCCCGTACAGGGGAGGTGCTGCCGAATTTTTTTATCTAACTACTACGTTGGCTTGATCTAATTTTGCAGGAGAGTGCCAAACGCCGCATCCACCGTCGAAGGAGTATCCGGTCGTTTCCTCGGACGTCCACCGTGTTGCTGTTGCTTGTTCGAGCTACTAGGTGAGCATGTGCAGATGACCCCCTCCTCCGCAATTTATTTACCTAGGTCTCGTAACCCAGTTAGGCGTCTCCCGTTCGAAAGGGATACAGTTGTAGATATGCATATGCTTGTATATCTATGATTGTATCCGTTTCGAATTGTCCACATTTTTTGGACGGCTTTCGAGGATGTGTAGATGAGTTTAGTTTCCATGTTCTCGCTACGATCCGGGGACGAGTTTCGGCACCACCTTCCCGTTGTTCTCTGGTTACACAATCTCCTTTCTAGGACGTGTATCTGGAGAACATCAGGGATGTGCTGCAGAAATTCTGTCTCAGATTGGAGTAGAGCATGTAAACTAAACCCGTCTACACATCCTCGGGTGGGATTAGGACCTATCTTTACCTACTACTAGCATGATAGACAACGTGTAGAAGCAATCTACTTTATAAAATCTCCTAAGATTTCTGTTTTTTGCACCAACTTTTTATATCACTAGTTAAAGGATGGATAACCGAGAGTGGATGTACATGGGTTGGAGGAATAAGCGAGACTACTCCGCTGAATTCGCACGCAACATGGATGCATTCTGAAAAAAGGCATTTGAGAAAGGACAACATAAAGCTCTGTGTCCCTGTAGTAAGTATGAAAATACGAAATACCAATCTAGGCTCAACATGGGTAAACACATTGTGGCGCATGGGTTTGTGAAAAACTATACCCGATGGATTTGCCATGGTGAAGCACATCGTGCGAGAGAAGAGGTCTTGAGGCAACGCATCGAGACTTTTGATGCTGAAGCTGGGTGAGGAGACATGATAGAAGACTTTCATCAAGGGAACTTCGATAAAGGGCCTGACCAAGTTATGGAAGAAGCTCCAGAGCCAACCGCAAATGCTTATTACGACATGTTGTCTCAACTTGATGCCATCAGGCGCTTAATGGCCCTAAAGTGCAAATTTGGCATCAGTCGAGATGGGTTCAATGAAATGTTGGTAGTTATTGGCACTTTGCTTCCGAAAGAGCACAGTCTCCCATAGAGCAGTTACGAGGCACATAAACTACTTTGTGTACTTAAGATGCCATATGAGGCGATAGATGCTTGTATAAATGGATGCATTTTGTTTCGAAAAGAACATGCAGATGCAATGTACTGCCCTAAGTGTAAATCCTCTAGGTAACTCGAGTTAGACTCTGGCGGTGGTCATAAGAGGCAACTCGACGTACTAGTGAAAATCCTACAGTACCTTCCATTCATACCGAGGATCACACGGATGTACATGACTGAGAAAACTGCAAAGCAGATGACATGGCACAAAACAGGCAAACGATACCGTAGTGAAGATATCATGCTACATCTAGCTGATGCTGAGTCTTGGCAATATTTCGACAGCTGTCATCCTGACAAGGCTGCGGAAGCTCGAAATGTACGTGTGGCGCTGGCTACAGATGGATTCAATCCTTATGGACTGATGGCCGCGCCATACACTTGTTGGCCCGTGTTCGTTACCCCTCTCAATCTTCCCCCTGGCATCATGTTTAAGTGGCAGTTCGTATTTGTGTCCTTGATAATTCCAGAATACCCAGGGGATAAAATGAGTGTGTACATGCAGCCCTTGATTGATGAGTTGGAAAGTGCTTGGAAAGACGGGGTACATACTTATGATCGAGCTACAAGGACAAACTTCAAAATGTACGTGTGGTACATGTACTCCCAGCATGACCATCCGGCGTATGGGTTATTCTGCGGATGGTGTGTTCACGGGAAGTGGCCATGCCCAATATGCAAGCAAGCTTTAATGTTTAAGTGGTTGCCGAAGGGTGCCAAGAGGTCTTGTTTTGACTTGCATCGACAATTCCTCCCTGTGAACCATCCATTTAGATAGGACACCAAGAACTTTACAAAAGGTGTTGTGGTTGAAGACCCCCCACCACTGATGTTGACAGGTGCCGATATTCTTGCGCAGTTAAACGCGCTCAAGGAAAAAGAAGGAGGTGGTTATGAGGGATATGGCTTGGAGCATAACTGCACTTAGATTTCAGGCTTGTGGAGGCTACCCTACATGTGTGACATTCTTCTTCCGCACAACATTGATATGATGCACACGAGAAAGAATGTTCTTTGAGGCACCGTTCCACACAACCATGGAGACCGAGAAGTCAAAAGACAATGTTAAGTCTAGACTTGATCAAGCTAATCTGTGCGATAGACCAAAGTACAACATTCCAAAACCCAAACCTGGGAAGAGATGGAAAAAGCCTGCAGCCCCATACGTCCTGACCAAGCCCCAAAGGAAGGAAGTACTAGAATGGTTCGAAACTTTAATGTTCCCCAATGGGTATGCAACGAATATGAGGAGGGGGTGAACTTAACCACTATGCGAATAAATGGGTTGAAGAGTCATGACTATCACATATGGATCGAGCGGCTTCTTCCGGTGATGGTTCGAGGCTATGTACCTGACCACATATGGAAAGTGCTTGCAGAGTTGAGCTATTTCTTCCGCATCCTTTGTGCTAAGGAGTTGTCCAAGAAACAGGTGAAAAAATTGGAAGAAGCGGCTCCGGTGTTGCTTTGTAAGCTGGAGAAGATCTATCCACCTGGCTTTTTCAATCCGATGCAGCACATGATTTTGCACCTCCCGTACGAGGCACGAATGGGGGGCCAGTACATGGTCGCTGGTGCTATTCAATTGAAAGAGTACTAAAGGTTCTTCGAACGATGACTAGAAACAAAAACAAAATTGAAGCATCCATTGCTGAGGCATACTGTACTGAGGAGGTGACAAACTTCACAACTAAATACTATGCTGACACCCTTCCAAGCATGCATAATCCAACCCCTCTCTACAATGCCGACGAAAATGAATCGAACCTCAGCCTCTTCAAAGGGCAACTCGGAAGAGCAAGTGTTGCAACTTATCGGAACTTGCAATATAATGAGTGGCGCACTGTCATGATATATGTGCTGAAAAACCTTACTGAAGTGCTTCCCTATATTGAGTAAGTTCTCAACAAACTAGTTATCCATCATTTCCATTTCTGATAACAGTACCTAACCTCCTCGTACGCACAGACAATTTACCCGTCAATTCTGGCGGGGAAGAAATCCACCCAAGCCGGATGAAGTTGATAAACTTCTTGATGACCACGATTTCATTTCTTGGTTCAAGCAGAAGGTACGATCATTTAGGAGAGCCTCATACTTTTTGTTTCACATAACACAATCCTCGTAGGTGCGAATGTTACAATGATACATCTTTCTTCTACTTGCAGGGCCAAAGCGAAAAATTGATGGATCCTGAGCTGAGACAGGTTTCCATTGGTTGTGAGTTAAGGATCGTGTCATACGGCGGCTATGATGTGAATGGGTACCGCTTTCACACAAAAAGTCACAAGCAGAGTCGGGCGAACCGAAGAACCACAAACTCTGGAGTTTGTTCGACAGGCACTGATGGAAAAGACTACTATGGAATAGTTGAAGAAATATGTCAACTCACGTTTCCTGGTTGCAAGCCCCTGAAACCTGTTTTATTCAAATGCCATTGGTTTGATCCTGACCAAACCCAAGAGACCAAGGATGTTGGACTGGTCGAAATTCGACAGTCATCCGTCTATGACGGAGAAGATGTCTACATTGTGGCTCAACAGGCCACACAAGTGTATTATCTCTCATACCCGTGCAAAACCGACGAACGTTTACAAGGCTGGGACATTGTGTAAGGTATCGCCACACGGTAGACTACTTGTCCCAAACAATGAAGACTACAACATAGACCCAAATACATATGAGGGAGAGTTCTTCCAAGAAGATGGGCTTCCGGGGGATTTTGTGATAGACATAACTGAAGCATTAGAAATAATGGAAGTAGAAGATGACGGTGGAGAAGAGATTGACGATGATGACGATGTAGTATTACTTGAGAAAGTCGCAGCCGGGCAAGATGTTGACGCTCCTCCAGCGGATGAATATCTAAGTCTCATTATCACTATCACGCATGTCCTCCAGGACATGCGTGATAGTGATGATGAGACTTATGATCATGATAATCTCCATGAAGATGTTTATTACTAATACATGTAGGCTCCGTACTTATTGTATTATTATTTGATATATTATGTTATTTTCAATTATGTCTTATTCCTTGTTCATTTTTAATTATGTCTTATGTCCCCGTATTGACTTGTCTACCGTTTTTAATTTCAGGTGACAGAAGATGGTGGGCGGCTCCCTTCACCGTTCGTGCTCGTCTGCGTACAGGAGGGTGACAGGGAAGGGTGGCTCCAGCAAGGGTAAGGAAAAGAAGAGAAGAGCACGACAGGAGGAGGAGGAGCACAAGGAGGAGGAGCTGGCCCAAGCGGAGCCAGCCCGGGAGGAGCCGACCCAGGAGGAGGAGCCACCCCAGGACGCGGATTACGAGCCGGAGGCTGAGGAGGCTAGTGGGGGGGAGCACGAGGCGGACGACACTACTGGTGAAACTATTGGTAGCGTCTACCAGCGAGGTCGCGCGCGACTCCCGAAGAGGCCGATACCGGTTGCTCAACGACCGTTGATTAAACCCGAAGGCACACGGTAAGTAATTTCAGATGTTTGTCAGTATTTTCTCCTTTGAGAACTTGAAATCGCAATAGAGACTAATATTTCATCTTTTTTACTTGTGGCAGGGGTTGGGAAGTCATCGAACCAGGTTCTCACAACCGCCTGGTCAACGGCATCCTGGGTCTTTTGGTGAGGTACCACTTCCCAGGCCTCGTTCGGATCGGTGAGGGTGATTCTACCAGGTGGGAGCCGGCCTGGACGTGGGCACACTACAAGAAAGCCACCGACACTTTCTAGAGGGACAACAGATGCTTCGCCAACAAGGCAGAGCGAGTGAAGGCCGAGTTGTGGGTAAGTCTTTCTCAATTCATCGTATTCTATCGGGCATTTTTGCAATATTTATTGTGGATCCATTGCTGCTTTATATGCAGGACTTCTATAGGTTGGTTGGTGGATTTGAGGAGAAGGCAGAGCAGGTGCAGGAGACGGTGTGCAAGAAGCTTGTGCTGGACATGCACTACGAGGCGCAAATTCAGGGCCTGTTTGGCAGGGCTCCGGCTCCTCCAAAAACGGCTCCGGCTCTGGCTCCTCTGGTGGAGTGGCTTCTCTGGTGGAGTTGAGTCGTTTTAAAAAACGTTTGGCAAAATAGCTCCTCTGGTGGATTTCTAGTTGGAGCCAGGTGAAGCCACCAAAACGTGGCTCCGCCTCCCCTTTGAAAGCCGCGAGGGGCTCCAGCTCCGGCTCCACACCCGAGCCGGTGCGGTTTCCACCGTTTGGCGGGGCTCCCGCCGGAGCCGCTCGTGGAGCCGGAGCCGGAGCCCTCCCAAACAGGCCCTCAGTGCGTCATAAACTACTCCGCTGCAAAGTGGGGAAAGAAGATGACCAAAGCAGAAGCGCGGACCTATAGGCTGACCCAGGAGCAATACGAGGAGGTAAAATTGCATTTCAGCTTTTCGGACATCACTTAATATGATATTCTTACACCTCGTTCACTTGATCACGTGTAGACGCCTGCGTGGTGGTGCGTTAACTATGCTGACTGCTGGAAATGCATAGTGGCGAGGTGGTTCAGCCCGGAGTGGATTGAGAAGCACGACGCTGGCTGGCAGAAGCGTTTGTTGATGATGCACCCAACACACCATCAAGGCAACCTCACGGCTACACAGTACAAGAAAAGATGGGTATGAAAAGATCCATTTCTTTGTTGTAAAGCTCAATTCTATCTAATTTCTAATCAACTTGATTTTTTTCAGTCCCGGGCACATGGAGACGCTGAGTGCACCGACGTGATGGCATACATGTTGGCCCACAAGGGCAAGGCGACCGCGTCCGAGACCACCTACAACCCCGACGACCCGCCGGAGGCGTACAGCAACCCCTCCATCCACTCCCGCTTCACTACATATGCGGAGACGGGAAGACAGATCCATGGGCCAGAGTGGGATCCCATCCGTGCGCCGTTTGATGGAGAGACGGTCATGAGGATTGGTGGGGGGAAGAAGCACGACCATTACTACATGGGCGACAGCCTTTTGGACACGGCCAGTACTCCCACTCTCGCGGCGGTAAAGGCAAAGGACACCGGGAATGCCCCTCCCATACGCCCACGGCCGTCGGCGGCACTGGCCGAGATGGAGCGACTCAAGATTATTTCTGATTTACGGCAAGTTACTGAATTTCTACATATCTTCACTTTTCGTTGTAGCATTGGGATGAACAATTGCAGGCGGCCTTAACCGCGGTCGAGCAGCGTGTGGAAGAACAGCAGGGGCAGCAGCAGCAGGTGGCCGATCAGGTGGCCCAGCAGGTGTCCTAGGCGATGGCCACACACCAGGCGGCGATGCAGCAGTGGGTGGCGATGCAGCAGTCGTAGATGACCGCGCACATGCAAGCATGCATGCAAGCTTTTCAGAGTGGTCTACCGATGCCCCCGCCGCCTGTGATGCCCCCGATGCCCACGCCGATGATGCTCCCTCCCCCTACGGCCGGTTCTCCTACTGTGAGTTACTTGACATCTTTCTTCTTTCATTTCGAACATTTGAGACTTAGAGAAGTGTTGGGGAATTCAGTAAAACTCGTCACCCTCGAAACGTTGAGTTTAACAAAGTTCTCGAAGCATGTTTTTCAGGAGCAGGGAATTCACGATTGTCGAAAGCCTGGAACCTGTGAAGCCTTGAATTCGCGAGTGTGCAAAGTTCGGGAATCTTGATTTGGTGAAGAAGTGGAGTCACGAACATGTGGAAGCCCGAAATCTCGAACTGTCGATGGCCCGAACTTCGGGGAATGGCCGATTCGGGAATCTGTCGAGGGCTGAGTTCGGGAGTCAGGTGTGTGGACATGCGCGAACCAACGGAGAAGCGAAGGCCAATTCGGGAAACTGCTGAAGACCCTGTTCGGGAGTTTCACGCGAAGACATTCACGATTTAGGGGAGAAGCAAAGTCAAAGTTGTTGTCCCAAAAAGTCCGGGTTTAGAGTGTGAACTAGTGGCAGATTTGTAAATAGGTTGGATAAAAAAGACAATCCGGTATGCGTTCACACTAGGAATATTCTCTGAGGCTAAGGGTGTTATCGGTATGTAAAAGTCCCTTCGCCTCCCTATAAAAGGGGGCGCAAGGGCACGTGTAAACGGATTCAGACTTTTTGGAACTTGTGCTACTCGCAGAGGAATCACAGTCTCTTTGCGCTCTCACTTTGTGCTTGAACGTGCTAAGAACTCTCACTCGTGTTAGGGTGGTCATCCGAATTTTTCGGGTAACCCCCCAACATTGGCGCCCACCGTGTTCCAGCCGAAAAGAAACTCACGATGCCACCTCAGAAGAAATCCAAGAAGAACGTTCCAGCACAGGCAAACCGAGACGATCGCCATCCTACCCAAGGGAATGAAACCTCGTTTGTTCCTGAATCCTCGAACGTAACAGACCAAGAATGAAGAGAAAAGCTCGAAGCCCTTATGATTGCAAGAGCAGAAAAGACAGCTCACACCCAAGAACAACCTGCTGAACAGCAAGAGTTCGACAATGTGGATGATGATGATGATGCCATAGACAGAGAGCTAGCCATGGTTCAGCAAAAGATACAGCAGCTACAGAAAGACAAAGAAAAGTTCGCAGCTCAGTTACAAGCGAAGAGGAAAATCTCCGAAAAGCTAGAGCGGTCGAACAAAGCAAAAGAGCGAGATAGAAGCAATACGAAAGAAATTGATGAAATGAAAGAACAAGAGAACATTTCCCCGTGGCGGAGTCACCGCATCGAACCCCGCGCCCGCAAGAGAATCCCCGAAAGAAAACTTCTTCGCGGGAAATGGAGTCTCACACTTCATGGATTACGAATCGCCGTGTCAATAGGGCCGCAAACAAGCACCTTGGCCGCCGAAGTTCAAGCTTCGTCTCTCTTCCCAAATACAACGGCTTCGGAAACTCCGGCGGTTTCTCATGAGATACGAATCAGCCGTGAACTCGGCGGGGAGGAGATGATGTTGCACCGGCCAAATCCTTCATCATAGCTTGCGAAGGACCGATCGAATTGGTACTCACTGCTACCTCCACACTCGGTCTACGAGTGGGTAGATCTCAAGACAAAGTTCATGCAAGTGTTTCGGATGTTCCACGACACGACGCAGTAGAAGCCTCGGATTTGTATAACGCAGCGAAGGACAGGGAACCACTGCGGAACTTCGTGAGAAGGTTCATGCAACAGAGGTCTCAGATCCCCGACGCTGATGACAAGACAACGATCAAGGCACTGATCAAAGGTCTCACCCCAGGGCCAACAGCTTCCCATCTCACAAGAAAGAAGCCCGAGACAATTGAGAAACTTTTTCGAGAATTGGAGGAGTACATTTTGTCTGATGACGACCACCGCAAGAGGGTAGCTGAGCGAAACGAGGCAAGACAGGGCAACAGAGATATGACCTGGCGGGCACCACCCCAGCATCCGCGAAACGTTAACAACGTCAGAAACTCTCAACCACAACAAGGCAACAGGCCAAGCACCAGGGGAGGATTCAATCCCAGAGGAAGGGGGAGAGGCAGAGGATCCTCAGGACTCACGAACCACAACCCAAAAGATCCTCACTTCTATTGCCAGTATCATGGGAGACGCCACAACACCGAAGGGTGCCCAAAAACAAAGAAGAACATGGCAAGAATTCAGCAAGAGAAAGCGCTAATGAGCATTGCATCCTCAATGCCAGGCCAGTTTCGTCCGAACTTCTGGCAACCGCAATTCGCGAGTCCACAGTCGAGTTCTGTCTCAGTTCAGCAGTTTCCACAGCCACAGTCAGCATGGCAGCCGTCGCAGCAATTTTTCCCTCAGTCGCAAGCGATCCAGTCAATCTAGCAACCACAACCCATTCGGGAAATCTTGCCACCGCCTCCAGAAAGTTCGTCAAGACCTCAGTCAAGTTCGAGACCTCAGAACTCCAAGGCATTGCCATCGTTCGGGACTATCATGCCAATCACGGGCGGATCCGCTATGGAATTCGAAACCAAGAAGCAGAGAAGCAATTACTTAAGATCTGTGAACACCATCATCAATGACGGCCCGGTACCGCGCGCCGGAGTGGGCAAATGTGCCAATCACCTTTACAGAAGAAGATTTCAGGCTGAAATCCGTGATTCATAATGACGCCATGGTCATTGAGGTCAATATTGTTGGGTGGGTCATAGGAAAAGTCCTAGTTGACAACGGGAGTTCGGCGGATATCCTGTTCCTGAAAACTTTCGAGAAAATGAATCTGAGCCAGCACATGTTGGACCCACCAGAATACCCATTGCAGGGGTTCGGAGGAAAGCCCATCAAGCCGGTGGGAAAAATATCACTCCCGGTTTCTTTCGGAGATCTTGAGAATGCCAGAACGGAGAGCCTCACTTTCGATGTAGTTGACATATATCACCCATACCTCGCGATCTTCGGCAGAGGTTTCATGAACAAGTTTGATGCTGTCATAAGACAACAATTCCTATGCATGAAGATGCCCGCGCCCAAAGGGGTCATCACGGTGTTCGGCAATCAGCAGGAGGCCAGGAATATAGAAAAAGGCCACACGCCCGGCCAAACAAATGTCTACCAGCTGAAAGCAGCTGACGAGAAGAAGGAAACCTATGAAGAACCTAAGCGGCACAAAGAAAAAAATGAGATAACCGCAGAAGATGAAACAAAGAAAGTGTATTTGGATGATATGCCCGACAGAGCAGTCATAATAGGGGCAAACCTCAGCGCCGAAGAGGACAAGGAACTCATACGATTCCTGAACAAAAACAAGGATGTTTTCGCATGGTCAGCTAAGGACTTGCAAGGTGTTGACAGGGATATCATCGAACATGCCCTGGAAACAGATGAGAAAATACCACCCAAGAAGCAAAAACTTCGGAAAATGTCTGAGGAAAAAGTCAAAGCGGGGAAGCGAGAAGTTCGAGAGGTTGCAGGATGCCCAAGTAATCAGAGAAGTCAAGTACCCAGTCTGGCTAGCCAACACTGTGCCAGTCAAGAAAAAAAATGAAAAATGGAGAATGTGTGTGGACTTCACCGATTTGAACAAGGCATGCAAGAAAGACGATTTTCCCTTGGAAAGGGTAGACAAAATCGTGGATGATGCAGCCAACAGTGAGATGCTTTTGCTCCTGGACATGTTCTCTGGGTATCATCTGATCAGGGTTCGCAGAGAGGACGAGGAGAAAACAAGTTTCATCACTCCTTTCGGAACATTTTGTTTCGTAAGAATGCCAGAGGGCCTGAAGAACGCAGGATGCACATTTTCGAGAATGATAGCAATAGTACTGCACCAGCAGATTCGGAGAAACATCTTGGCATATGTGGATGACATAGTTGTCAAAAGTGTTCAGAGGAGAGACCATATCAGTGACCTGGCTGAAACATTTGCGAACATGAGGGCAGCAAACTTAAAGCTAAATCCGGAAAAATATGTGTTCGGCATTCACAAGGGGAAAGTTCTTGGATGCCTAGTTTCAACGAAAGGCATAGAAGCAAATCCTGACAAAATAAAGGCTCTGGTGGAAATGCAAGATCCAATCTCAGTGAAAGATGTTCAGAAGCTGACAGGGAGAGTGGCTGCCCTCAACAGATTTATTCCCAGAGCCGCAGAAAGAAGTTTACCGTTCTTCCAAGTCCTCAGAAGTGCCAAGAATTTCCAGTGGTCTGAACCTCGAAGCGGGTGCCTTTCGCGAACTGAAGGATTACTTGTCCGCCATGACCAAACTCGATCCTCCTGAACCAAAATCGCCACTTCTGTTGTATGTGTCCGCGTCAAATTCGGCGAGAAGCGCGGTCTTTGGTGCGGAAAAGGAGGAAGAAGGAAAGCTTAGGCAAATTCCTGTATACTTCGCCTCTGAAGCATTGTCTGGTTCCAAGGTTTTCTATTCCGAGCTGGAAAAGATCGCATATGCGGTCATCATGGCAGCAAGGAAGCTAAGACATTACTTCGAGAGTCACAGAATAAGAGTCATCACCAACCAACCGCTGAATGACTTGTTCGCAAATAGGGAGGCATCCACCCGAATCATCAAGTGGGGTGCCGAACTTTCTGAGTATGTGGTAGACTTCGAGAGAAGAAGTGCAATAAAACCGCAAGTTCTGGCAGATTTTGTCGTGGACTGGACTTCACCCACTCAGAACTATAGATGGCCAAATGGGCCAGGCCCGATGGGCCAGCACGGGCACGGCCCGAAAAAGCACGACCCTAGCACGGCACGGGCACGACACCATAGTGCTAGTGCCGGCACGAGGCACGATCTACATAGTGCCTGGGCCGCAGGTCCGACCCGCGGCACTAGCACGGGCACGACACGACTAATGAGCCGGCACGATGGTGGCACGATAATTCCTATAAACTTGATATTTTTAAGAGCGCATGACGCTGTCGCCGGGACCCGAGCATCCGATCTACCCTCGAGATGGCATTTTTGATGGATTTATAATCGATTTGATTTATATGTTGAATTTTTTTATGATTTGGGTGATGTTTTTTTGACATTTGCATCTTGATTCACTCCATTCTCTTGTAGCACGATAGTGCCTCGTAGTGCCGTCGGCACGACTGAGATCTCGTAGGGCCGTGCTAGTGCCTCAACCTTGGCACGGTAGCACGAAGTGGCACGACACGGCTAGGCACGAGCACGACATAGTGCGGTGCTGCTTAGTGCCGTGCCGGATAGTGCTAGTGCTGTGCCGGGCCGGCACGACCCGTTTGGCCATGTATACTCAGAACCTCGAGGAAAATATACCCGAACCTTGGATAGTGCAGTGTGACGGAGCCTGGTGTTACAAGGGGGTTGGAATTTCGGCTGTTGTAACGTCCCCGACAGACGTGGTCATAAGATACGCAGCGCGGCTCGTATTCGCGAACAATGAACATTCCACGAACAACACAACGGAGTACGAAGCTCTACTGTTGGCATTAAGAAAAATGAAAGCCTTGGGGCGACGGACCTTCATAATCGAACGGATTCGAAAGTGATCCAGGAACATATTGAGAAGGAAAGGGAGGCCGGGAATCCAGCTTCTCATGAAATATCTCGAAAAAGTCGAGAAATGGAAAAACACTTCAAAGGGTATTCGGTCCAAAGCATATCCCAAGGGATGACAACAATGAGGCGGACAAGGCGGCGAAGGCGGCGGCCGAAATCAAGAGCTACCACCGGATGTGTTCTTCGAAATCATCAGAGAGCCCTCCATCAAAGATTCGAGGGCCCAAATCGTGAATGTAGTGGAAATTCCAGACTGGAGAGCAGAAATCATGGCTTATCTGAGAGGACATTACGAACCACAAGATGAATCGGAGGAAAAAGATTGAAGCAAAGGGCTCGGGGCTATACAGTAGTAAATGGAGAATTATACAAATCAGGAGTCACTGAGCCTTGGCTGCGCTGCATCACCTCCGAAAAAGGTCGGGAACTTCTGAAAGAAATTCACAGCGGATTTTGTGGGGCACACATAGGCACTAGGGCTTTGGCTGGAAAGGCGATAAAGCAGGGATTCTATTGGCCCACCATAAACATTGATGCCAAGATGTTAGTTCGGCAATGTGAAGCATGCCAGAAAACGGGAAATCAACGAATGCCGCCTTCAATGTCGGTTCACCTAATTCCACCAACTTGGCCTCTCGTAGAGGTGGGGAATGGATCTAGTAGGCCCGTTGCCAACGGCTCAAGGCAACCGCCGATTCGCGGCCGTAGTGCCGATTATTTCACGAAGTGGGTGGAGGCAAAACCACTCGCGAATATCACAGCGGCAACGGTTCGAGAAATTCTTTTGGCGTAACATAGTCGCAGGTTCGGAGTTCCTATAGAATTGACGGTTGACAATGGCAAACAGTTTGACTGTTACACCTTCAAAGAATACTGCAGAACCTTAGGCACACAGGCGAAATTTTCATCAGTATATCATCCACAGTCCAACGGTGCAGTTGAAAGAGCCAACGGCCTGATTTTTTCGGGAATCAAAAGATGTTTGTTCGATCAGAAAAAGGGAAAGTGGGTGGATGAACTTCCGAAGGTGATCTGGTCTCACAACACCACAGTTTCAAGGGCAACAGGTTTCACGCCTTTTCGCCTACTTTTCGGGACTGAGGCTATGACACCGGAGGAGATCAAGAATGAAAGCATAAGAGTCCTGAAAGGAAAAGAGATAGAAGAAATTGATAAAAAGGTGGAAAAAGACATGATCGAGCTGACAATCCTTGAAGCAGCGGAAAACATTGAGAAATACCAGAGAGAGACAAGGGCATGCAGGGACAAAAAGGTGGTCCGAAAGGACATTAAAACTGGTGATCTTGTCTTGAAAAGAAAGAAAAATTGGGAGAACCCGGGAAAACTTCATGAGTCATGGGAAGGGCCTTACGGTGCCGGGGAAACGGATATGCCAGGGGCTTTTCGCCCGATGGAGCGGATCGGCGAGGAGTTGCCATATTCGTGGAATGCCGACAACCTAAAAAGGTATTATCCATGAAAACCCTAGTTATAGATAGATGTAACATGTAGTAGTTTTTCGATTTTCGTAAGTTTGTACTTTAGAAAACTAAAAAATCCGAATCACGTGTCTATAAGTGATTTCGGGACAAAAATCAGTTTTACTTCTTCTAGTCGCATTAGAATAAGAAGGACCGTACTCTTTTCCTTGCAAAGGGAGCTCTAAATCAAGAGGCAAGGTTTTTAACGAGGCAGATCCTATGTAAATACTCTTTGTGATATATATATGAAAAGAGTCTTCCCCCAAATTGCGTATCTCGAGAATTCCATCGTGAAAAAAGAAAAAGTTCGTGAGAAAGGTTTTGTGATAGCCGAAATTCCATCGTCAAAAAAGAAGAAGTTCGCGAGAAAGGCTTTGTGATAGCCGAGATTCCATCGTGAAAAAAAGGAAAAGTTCGTGAGAAAGGCTTTGTGATAGCCGAAATTCCATCGTCAAAAAAGAAGAAGTTCGCGAGAAAGGCTTTGTGATAGCCGAGATTCCATCGTAAAAAAAAAAGGAAAAGTTCGTGAGAAAGACTTCATGATAGCCTGAATTCCATCGTGAAAAAAGAAAAAGTTCGTGAGAAAGGCTTCGTGATAGCCCGAATTCCATCGTGAAAAAAGAAAAAGTTCGTGAAAAGGCTTCGTGATAGCCAGAATTCCATCGTGAAAAAATGAAAGAGTTCGTGAGAATGGCTTCGTGATAGCCAGAATTCCATCGAGAAAAAAGAGGCCTGAGGCAACAACAAGTTGTGGCCTAGAAAATCCCATCCACTGAGGGATTCCCACCCAAAGAGGCCTGAGACAACAACAAGTTGTGGCCTAGAAAATCCCATCCACTGAGGGATTCCCACCCAAAGAGGCCTAAGACAACAACAAGTTGTGGCCTAGAAAATCCCATCCATTGAGGGATTCCCACCTAAAGAGGCCCGGAACAGCAGCGAGCTGTGGCCCAGAAAGTCCCACCCACGAAGGGATTTCCACCAAAAAGAAAATGCCTGCAGGTTGATTTCGAGAAAGTAAACGCCGAAAAAGTTTTTCGTGATAACGTTGAAAGGGCAAGGGGCTCGTGCGAAAAATCGTAGAAAAATCCTGGTTGAAGCAACTGAAGGTTGCAATATCAACCGGGGCAAGTTTGCCAGAAAGATCAAGTCCACAAAATTCGAAAACAAATTTTGTCGACTTGCGCGACGTTGGTTCAAAAATTTTCAAAAGTTCGTGAGAAAATATTGTTCCTAAAGGTGTACTCGATCGAAATACGCGAACAACAAGTTTTCTAAGCATTCCTTCAAGTTTTCATGCAAAACGGCAAGGTGGGGGAGGGTGACGTTTTTTCAAGGAAAAAAGTATTCATTGCCTTATTCGCATAAAAACTTCCGAATAGTTCCTCGATAATTACAACAGTCAGTGCGAAATTTAGAACGAAAGCTCTACAACATGCCCTGGTTTACAAACATTGTTTTCAGCCATATCACTAGCATAGGCGAAGTCAGACGCATCGGCTAAGGGGCTAAGGGGCTCCGTCTTTGGAACTTTCGCGGATCGCGAAGTAGAGGACGCGGAATGACTTTTCTTACGAAATAAGAAAAATGAAGAGAGATCAAAACAACCTATAGAAAATTTAAGCGAGGCTTCAAGCCAAAAATCGGAAAAATCTTGTTCGGGATGTGCTCGCTTGAACAGACGCCACGCTTCACCACCAACGAACATACTATCCCGATGAATTCGCAGTGGCAACATGTCCTGCGCAGGCCCAGCTTGCAGGACCTGCGCAGGTTAAAGTATACAAAACAGTTGTTCAGGGAAGTTTAGTGAAGCTACATAAATGTACAGGCAATCTTGAATACAAAAGTTCGGACATAGCGTCTAATTCGTAACATCCACCTTCGGAGAATCATCCTCTTGTTCGGGGACTTGCTCGCCGTCACTGCCTCCATCGCTGCTGCTGCTGCTGCTGCCGCCTGAGCCTCCTTCGCCTGAGTCGCTCGAACCTTCGCTGGAAGACGACCCTTCGGGGGACGCGGCGATGTCCTCACGGTTCTCCTCCTCGTTCAGCTGAGAAAGAAAGGTAAATGTGAAGAGGGCTCAAGAGACTGAAACATCCGCGACAAACACAAGTCACAAAATCGAACAAAGAAACTACCTCAGCGAGCTTCGCGCGTGCAATAGTCTTGACGGTCTCCTTCCCGCTTGTCAGCCAGAACTCTCTTGCGAACTTGATTTTGATAGCCAGAACATCGGCGTTGGCTCGAAGTATCGCAGTACTAGTAGCGCTGGGGAATTGGGAGAGGTTTGCGCGAAATTTCTCCAAATCAACGCAGTCGAAGTTATGAAGAATCTTCAAAATGCTCTCCACAGAGAAGGCAGCCGTGAAGTCACTGGCGCCGGAGATCACCTCGGTAAGGGCCTTGAACTCGGTCTCCATCCAATCCATGAACTCGGGAATCTCAATGCCATCAGGAAGAGGGGCTGGACGAACGCCGAATTCGTTCAAGGACTTCTTGTATTCCTCGTAGAGCAGTTTCAGCTTCTCCAGAATCTCGGAAGTGTTTTTCTTCGAGGCTTCACTCTGTTCCGCCAACGCCTTTTCAAGATCCACGATTTTTGCGGTCCTTCGCGCTGAGGGACTTTGCGAGACTGGCATTGTTAATGCGAAGATCTTCGGCGGTTTTCGTAGCCCGTTCGTGCTTCTCCCGAAGATTCTCAATCACGCTCAGGTCATCGTCGTGGGATTTTTGAACCTTTTCAAGTTCTTTCTTCGATTGTTCGAGAGCCGATTCTGCGAGCCCCTTGGCGTCCTGGCTTGCCTTCAGAGCCTCCGCTAACTCGACCACTTTCTTCTTGAGTTCAACGTTCGCGGATTGGGCAAGGGCGAAACTGCGCTTCAGTTCTTTAGATTCCTGGGTCAGTCGCTTGTTCATTTTCTCTTGTTCGACGAGCCGCTCTATGGCAACCTTCCACAGCATAGAGTGTTTAAGCGCATAGTCCTCCTGAAAGCGTGCTAGCTTCGAGGGAGGATAGGAGTGCAAGAGATCCTTGAATTCTGAAAATTTCAAGATTAAAGCATAAGATCAAAATTCAAGAATCGGAGAAAAAGAACAAAAGAGCACTGAGAAGGGACGAACCTTGTTTACTGAACTGCTGCATGGTGACCTGTTTAGCCGAACCGGAAGAAGCTTTACCCTGAGGCGAAGGGGTGCGTTCGGGAGAAAGATGAGGCCCTTTCTCAGAATCAGCAACAGCTCCTTCAGGTTGTCCCGAACTCTCCTCTCCTGATTCATCAATAGTCACAGACGATCGCCACAGTGTTAAAATCTTAGAAGTCCTGCTCCCAATGCCAGTGGTCTTGAGGCCAACACTTAGTAATTTGCCACGATGAGACGTACCGAAGCTCTTGTTGAAAGCGGCCAAAGAGGGAGAGGGAGCTTGATCTTCGGGAACAATCTCCCGAACTTCGACCAGAGGAGCGTGTTCGGTAGGACTCGCCCCCCTTTGTACATTGAGCTCAAGCTCTTTGGCGAATTCGGGGGAGACTTCATCCCGAGAGAGAGCGGGTTGAGAGACATCAGCAGCAGAGGCTTCAGCAGCAACGGGGGCCTCAGGGGGGGCAACAACGTCAGCAGCAATGGTGAACTCATTAGCAGCGGTAGGAACAGTCTCCTTGTGAACTTCGGGAGCAGCATCTAAAAAGGAATCAACATCCACGAATTCATTCTCGGAACCAGATGGACAGTTGTCTCGAAAGTTAAACAGTGGCCAGAGGAAAACACCTTTGAGGATGTCTGTTTCCACAAAGGTGTCGTCGTCGAAGGCGGATGGGACTCACCGAACGCCGACGGAAGAAACTTTCTTCACAGCCTTCTTCAGTCTCTTGCGGCTCATCTGGGCAAGCCCCGAAGCAGCCTGGAGCTCAGCGTCCGAAGCCCGAAGTTCAGAAGTTTTTCGCTTCCTCTTCGACGATTCTAGGGATTTAGTCCTGGAAGGCTTGACCCCCGAAGAAGTGCCCCCGCTAGCAGGTGATGAGCCTCGCTTCGACGACCTTATTCGCGGAGCATTGATCGGGGCAGCTGAGCAACTGGCCACGACGACGGCAGGAAGCTTCAACTTGGGACCTGGGCCTCGAGAGCTAAAAAACTTGTCCCCACAAACTTCCGAAAAAACGCGGTTGATCTTCTTCTTATGTTTTACCAGAGCCTTGTACGCCTTATATTCGTTCATGGTATATTCGCCTACCATGACGTTCACCCTTTTTTCCACTTCTTCCATGAAGGCCTTGGCACTCTGGTCTTCGCGAAGCTTAATCCCGGACTTCGGGAAAGGCACCTTCTGATCTGCCCAGTTGACGTTGTAGTATAAGAGCTCAGCAGGGGACCAACCGCTCGAAATAGGCCAGACCCGGGCAGCGACGAATTCTTCGATGATGTCACGGCCGCCAAGTATGGTGCTGGCCAGGTGAAAGGCATTCTCACAACTTCTGATTCCCAAGGCACGTTGGTTGAACTTCGCAACATTCACCGCGGCAAGAGGCGCGATCGGGCAAGACAGCTTCGGCATATCGACCTTCAGATAAAACCAGTGAGACCTCCAATCATCGGTAAGGTTGGACTTGCAACAAGGCAATCTGGATTCGGGTGATTCCTTGTCGAGTATTCTGACGTCGCGTGTTGAAGGTGCAACACGCATGCTGACTGTGATAGAATTGCCCGTCTTCACCTTTGACGACCTCAGGTATAATCACCAGTTCGTAGAATCTGGCGAAGGCATCGACGCTAGGATTGCAGCCGAAGGTCTTCAAAATCCAGATGAACTTCGACACTTCAAGGAAAGATGTCGGCGAAAGCTGGTGGATTTTCACCGAAAACGCATCGAGGATAGCCGGTAGGACTGGGTCGCAGGGGAACCTCAGCCCACCGATAAAGAAATCCCGAAAAACAACAACTTCTCCCTCCCTAGGAGTGGGGATCTGCTCATCAAGCGGGGCACGCCCAGTGCCCGGAGAGAAGAACCCGGCCCTCTCGTATTCCCGAATCGTGTTGCTTGTCACCTTCGACTCTCCGAAGGCGAGTGAGGGTGGCAGCGGGCCGGAGGTCCTTGCTTTAATCAGGTCACCAACACCGGCGTCCACATCTCAGATGTCTTCGCCATTGTCAGACTGAACCTCCCCATCTTCGCGACTCCGGGAGCCACTGGGAGAACCAGAATCCTTGGCGTGTGCAGCATGCTCCGCACCTTCGGCAACTGGGTCGAGCGGAAGACCGGCCGCGATGAGCTCTTCGTTAGTCATGGGTCTGGCTGTGCTTTTAACTCGAGCCACCTAACCAATAAATACGAACATACGAACAGTTAAGAATAACATTCAAGAATAAAGCTTGCGAAATCGCGATACCACCGCACCAAAGTATAACAAGTAACAATTGACAAGAGAAAGACGAAGGAATACCTTAGAGAAGTGCGGAGAAGACCTGAAGTTCGCGAGCTATTCAGCAGAAGACCAGTTTCCGCGAAAAAGAGAGATGCACGAATCGTGAAAACTGGAAAGCTGTAAAATTTTTTAACAGCGGCAGCCCGCTATTTATAGGACCGGGGAGAGGTAGTTCCGCGAAACCCGCCTCGATTTAACCGTCATTGGTTTCCCGGGCGACGTGTGTCCCCTCCGACGTTCCGAGGGTGACGCTTTTTGCTAAATTTCCGAAGGATTCGTGGAATCGGATCGTCGGAGTCAACCCGCTTCCCCGAGGGGCTAGTGTTGGGGAATTCAGTAAAACTCGTCACCATCGAAACGTTGAGTTTAACAAAGTTCTCGAAGCATGTTTTTCAGGAGCAGGGAATTCACGATTGTCGGAAGCCTGGAACCTGTGAAGCCTCGAATTCGCGAGTGTGCAAAGTTCGGGAATCTTGATTCGGTGAAGAAGTGGAGTCACGAACATGCGGGAGCCCAGAATCTCGAACTGTCGATGGCCCGAACTTCGGGGAACGACCGATTCGGGAATCTGTCGAGGGCTGAGTTCGGGAGTCAGGCACATGGACATGCGCGAACCAACGGAGAAGCGAAGGCCAATTCAGGAAACTGCTGAAGACCCTGTTCGGGAGTTTCACGCGAAGACATTCACGATTTAGGGGAGAAGCAAAGTCAAAGTTGTTGTCCCAAAAAGTCCGGGTTTAGAGTGTGAACTAGTGGCAGATTTGTAAATAGGTTGAATAAAAAAGACAATCCTGTATGCGTTCACACTAGGAATATTCTCTGAGGCTAAGGGTGTTATCGGTATGTAAAAGTCCCTTCGCCTCCCTATAAAAGGGGGCGCAAGGGCACGTGTAAACGGATTCAGACTTTTTGGAACTTGTGCTACTTGCAGAGGGAATCACAGTCTCTTTGCGCTCTCACTTTGTGCTTGAACGTGCTAAGAACTCTCACTCGTGTTAGGGTGGTCATCCGAATTTTTCGGGTAACCCCCCAACAAGAACGTAGAGATTTAGACTCACTTTGAAACCTAGACAAAGTAGAGACTTAGACAATTTAGATTATAACTTGGACAACTTTCTTTGTCTCACATGCCTTTTACTATTTTTTTCAAGGAACATATCGGCGGCATCGAATACTCTGCATGGGTCCCCAGCCTTGTCACCAGTGATCCAGCAGCAGTTGTTTCCACCGGAGTTCCGCAGTACGCCACCGCCTCAGTGAGCCGCACCTTTTTATTTGCATTGTGAACTTGTCTATGAATTGTGACGAACTATGTGCACTATCGACGAATTGTGGACTTTTGTGTGCACTTATCGATGAACTTCGGACTTCGGTGTGCATTTGTGATGTATATTATTATATATGATGCCTGTGATGGATATTGTGACATATATGATGCATGTTGTGATATATGATGACTGTGATGGATATTGTGATATATATGTCATGTATATGGTTTTTGGGAATTTTTGGACGTGAAAAACAGAAAAAATAAAAAATTTGGTCAATTTGCCGTGCGCCGTGGGGCAGGCGCACGACAAATTGACCTAAAAGGGCTGCCAGAATAGTCCCTTTGCCGTGCGCCTGGGGCTGCGCACGGCACATTGACCATTCTTTGCCGTGCGCCTGGGGCTGCGCACGGCACATTGACCATTCTTTGTCGTGCGCCGCGCCACCAGACGCACGGCAAAGATAATGGTGCACCGGGCGCCTGAACCAACCTTTGCCGTGCGCCGTGGCACGACGCACGGCAAAGGGAGCAGTCCACAGTGCGTCATGGACCAATCGTTGTCGTGCGCCGTGCCACGTGGCGCACGGCAAAGGGTAGGGTCAACCTTGTGCCTTTGACCATTCTTTGCCGTGCGCCTTGCCACATGGCACACGGCAAAGAGTACTACCGTTCCTGTGCGTGCTCGGGGCGCACGACAGAGAGGGTGTGACGCCGTCTCCCGCGGACGGCCGTCTACACCTTTTCTTTGCCGTGCGTCACGTATTACGCACGGCAACGAACTGTGTCGTGCGTTGCCTTTTTCCAAAACGCACGACAAAGTTCTTTACCTGGTAAAAATGAGCCGGGCGCCCTTTGTCGTGCGCTTGGGAAAAATGCGCACGGCAAAGGCGGTGCCGTGCGTATTCCTCCCTTTGCGAGCGCGATTCCGGTAGTGAATCATTTGCTAGCAGCTTACTACCAGTAGCAGAGTGCACAACACTAACACATAAAAGTGAAATTCAGCTAGTCCATTACAAACTTAGAACCATATATCAGTTCATGACACCATGCCTAGTAAGCAAAAATAATTAGCAGTTCCAACAGACGTGCAGTTTCCATAGTTCCATCACCTGGGAATGTTCTAACCAGGGCCAATCTTGGATAAACACATATAACATTACCTACTACAAGGAAATGATCATGCGGCATGACTTCTTGAAAACCTGTACAAACAAAAGCAAAAGTTAGTTGATTGGAATACATCATGTGATTTTACACAAAGATCTGCTTGTTTGTCTCAAAATGCTGTGATAAAGAACAAGAACACAAAGGTACAATATACCATAAACTCTAGTAATCCAAGCAGCAAACTTTCTACCAGTTCTTTGGTGCATTACAAAGTTTTACTTGGCCAAGAAAATATTACTTGCGTACCTCCCACTCAGGCTTTCCTCAGCACCTTCAACAGTGGCAATGCAGCACTACAAAACGCCCTTGAAGGTTGACGACCACTTAACTGTTGAACCCTTGACAACAGACTAAGATTGAGATTTGGAGTTGGGGAAGATTCTTGGCCCACTGATTTCTTACAAGAGTTCTGCTGTTCAACAAGACCACGCATATCTGTTCCACGGATCACCTTCACAGGAAGCCTGGATGCTAACACTGATCTCCAATATGGGAAAAAACTTCTCCTGGCGTATTTGAGTTCCCACCCTCTAGGTGCTTTGTTTTTCACAGCCTGTCAGTTAGATAAAAGACCCAAGTGTAAGAAATTGTAAAACATAAGGTATTTCAGCACACCTGGCCAGCAAAGAACATATTTTTAAACAAGCAACACTAGTTTTAGCAGTAAGACTACATGCATAAATGCTTGGCAGAGAATAGAAAAAATAGGAACAAAGAAACTGGAATTAAATCTGCAAGCATACTTTTTTAGAGGAGTCAAATACACCGTGGGTACATGAACTTGCAACGTTGTGTCAAATAAGTCCATGAACTTAAAAACCAGACATCCGACCCCTCGAACTTGCAAACCTGTTCACCCTAGGTCCAACTCGGTTTTGCATGGTTTGCATGGCGGTTTTGAATGGGCACTGTAGCAAACCTGTTCACCCTAGGTCCAACTCGGTTTTGCATGGTTTGCATGGCGGTTTTGAATGGGCACTGTAGCGTTGCTGATGTCAGTGATGGCATCAGCACTCCTATTTAATTTGTGAAATTAATACCTTTTTATTCGGAGCTCCAAATATAGCAAATATATCAATTTCGATCGTCTCGACGAGCTTTTTGCAATGGTGTAATCTGTTTTGTTATTTGAGATAATTTTATTTCGTGTAAAATTTAATATTTCTATAAAACGAGTGATATTTTATTCTCACTTGCAATCAAATATATATGTGGTCATGATTAAGTTCTGGATATATATTGCCAGTTTTATTGTCATGATTCAGAAAAAAAAGTCATAATTGAAATTGATTAAGATTTAAGACCTAGACGTGCGTAAAGCTAGGGTTTTACCAACCAACCCCTCGCCAATTTCTTGGCCAACATCGCCGGAGAGGAAGGGATCGATCGATTCAGCGCACATCTCTCTACTGCATTGCACATGTGCAAAAGTATATGTCCTCCGGTCCTCATGGAGGTTTGGGCGACGACACACCACATGTCGATCACCAAGAATAGAACTGATGCATCCAGCTATTTCTGTTTCACATCGTTTCTTTATTCTCAGGATGGTGACATGGGATGATAACACGGTCGCCGATCGGGTTGGTTGGTATAAAACCCTAGCTTTACGTGCATCCAGGTCTTAAATCTTAATCAATTTCAGTCCAGGACTTAATCATGACCACATATATATTTGGTTGCAAGTGAGAATAAAATATCACTCGTTTTATAAAAATATTTAATTTTACACGAAATAAAATTATCTCAAATAACAAAATGAAGTACACCATTGAAAAAGCTCATCGAGACGATCGAAATTGATATATTATTTGCTATATTTGGAGCTCCGAATAAAAGATATCAATTTCACAAATTAAATAAGAGTGCTGATGTCACTGCTGACATCAGCAATGCTTCAGTACACATGCAAAACCACCGTACAAAACCGGGTTGGACCTGAGGTGAACGGGTTTGCAAGTTCGGGGGGCTAGATGTCAGATTTTCAAGTTTATGGACCTATTTGACACACCGCTGCAAGTTCATGGACCCATATGGTGTATTTAACTCTTTTTAGAGTAAACCTCCCGAAAACAGGCTCTTTTAAAAAAGAACAGCTACATCTTTGTATTTTGGCAGTCAGAGCAACATGATTTGGCAACAGGGTTTGTGTTTCAGAATTACATGTATTCATTTTGCCCTTTCAGATAGAGTTTGGCGGTCCGACAAGGTTTTGTGCAAAGCTTGACATCTACCAAGGCTTCAACTGTGACCTTTCAAAAAGGAACCAAACCTGCCAGAGTCAACAACAATCCTAGACTACATGGCATTCCTTTCCCACCACGAACTGACATAATTAAAAAAAAAAACCCTTGCCGAACTCTGCCCACATCAACCCGTCAAAGGGCAAGATAACCACAGCAGGAGTATGAAAACACAAAAAACTGATGGGTGTTTGGCTGACAACAACATGCAAGATCTGGAAGGGGTTTTTGGCAAACACACTATTTCGCACCGTGTGTGCTTGTGTGCATGCAAAAATCCATGCGTTTTCATTTCTCAAGCAAAACCTGTAACCTCAAAGACTTATAAAGTGGAACAGAGTACTACTTAACATGTTTAACCAACACATTACTGAATCAGTAATCCCCATGTCAGAAGCATAGAAAAAGACATGTTTTGCTGTTGAATCTAGATATTAACTTGTGCACAACTGCCTTGGTATCACAAATATTTCTTCACAAGCAGATTAAACTTAGCAGCCCCAAAACAAGGACAAGGAGTTCAATCCAGTAAGACTGCAAAGGATCACAGCAGCTATAAAATAGCAAGAGTGTCAGCAACTAGGATCTTCACCAAAGTTTTTAGGATGATAAATTTCTTAGGAATTTGGAGGCCGCCATAAAGATAACATGTTTTCAAATAAGTAGAATATTAAAGAAATTGTGGGCACTAAACAGCATGGCATGGCATATTCCAGTACCCCAACATAAATTGTCCTACAAAGCAAGGGACATAAATACAACAGCACTATATTATCCCTACCTTTTCCAAAGCATTCTGACATAGAGTTTCCCTAGCTGCCTTAATTGCATCCACATTCCCTGTTTTCCATAAAAAATAGTTTGGGGTTATTTTCAAAATCTGAATGATATATTTTAATCAGAACAAATGTTTGCATACCATGTTTGTAAGGTGATTCTTTTTTGGATAATACATCCACATAATGGCACCTTCAAAAAAAGGTAAAAGAAAATAAGTACTTGAACACAAATTTACTGTCATTGAAGCAATGCAAAAGGAGTGTAAGAAAGTACAGGTTTCCAATGCTGATGCCTTCTTCAGTAGGACAGAAACCATAATCCTTCAGAATTGAGGAGACACGTTCATGTACCTCCTCATGGGGCACCTGCATGTTATAGGGCACCTGCATGACATGTTAAACTAGTCTGAGACATGATGGTGGTGTTCAATCAATGTTTTGAGGTTCTCTTGAATTACCGAGAAAATGTTTTGTGGGTCGTCAAAGTTCTTGCACAAACCCTTATAAACACTACTCAGTCAAAAATAGTTACAACACTTTTCATGAATTAACAATGATCATTGATAGATAGATGTTCCATACCAAGACTTTCTGTTAGTGCAACAGATAATGTTTATCATCTTTAAAGCATGCACATCTGCTAATAAATTGCTAAATACAACATTACCAATATTCCAGACAAAAAACTATAAAAGCGCATGTAATCAATTACAAAATATGATAAATAAATTACCGAGACTGGTTCTATGATAATGCTTTTGTTCTGCAAATTTGGATCAGGGATTATAGTGTCTACTATCGTGCATATAGGGCTTTTTTGCTTATGACCCTGGCAAAGTTGCCTGAGCCAGGCAGCATTCTCAGGCGTTCAATTTCAAGTGCCTAGGGTTGGATCGAGTTGCCTGGGCATGGAGCAACCAAACAAGCTCATATTGACTGTATGAGAGCAAATTAATAATTTTTTTAAATGCTACTGCTTGACAAAAATGAAATGAAATACTACCAATTCCTACTGCTAAAAAAACAAAAGACACCATTGTCGTACACAAGTAGAGTTACTGATAAATGTCGTACACAAAAGACACCATTGCGGAACACATAAATGTAGGATTCTGAGGTAATAACATTTTGAAATCAGTAACTGGTGACAACTACCCAAAGGACAACATTGTCGTACACAAGTAGAGTTACTGATCGCTTATAGAACATTTTGAAATCAGAAGCAGCCTTCAACTTCCAAGTTCTAAGTAATCAGTACCTTGAGAGGAATCTAAAGGCGAAATTCCGCTAACTATGCCTAAATAAACCAGTTTATACAAGTTATGGCTACCCCATAAAAAACACTTTTATACTCAGTTACTAGCAAACAAATTTTACATCTTTGGCTCAACGTATAAAAAGAGTCTACATACTAAATGTCTAGAGTTCCTCTGAACTGGTTTGAGTAGTTCTAGCATCTTTTATCAATTAGGTTAAATGCAGGAACCCCAATTTCCCTAGCACAGGAAAGATGACTGAACCATGCCTTTTTTATATACAAAGTCAATGCTTGTCACATTGCATCAAATTACACATAGCAACTGCAACAGACAACAATTTGGTACCTCTGGATAAGACTGAATATATCCATCAAGAAGTTCACCAGCTTGGGAAACTGCACGAACAAGCATCAACGAAATACGAGTAATCTTTTTTTTCATCTCCAGCCCCTCGTCATTCTTTTTGTTATGGCCCACCTCAGACTCCAAGGCAGTGGTGTAGTTCCGAATACGGTTAATGGTAATAGCAAACCCATCTGATGTGCCATTGCCATTTTCCTTGTAGGAAGTTCCCGTGCGGATATGCTTTTGAGCTGCCAGGAGCAGGACTGCAGTCTGAACAGGCTTTCCATCCTTTATGTAATACCAGAGCTCATCAACAAGATTATCTGTGTGTTTTGCAAGCAGTCTAATCGTATCCAAAAAAATCTTCTGCAAAGACAACCACCAAGAAATAAAATCTAAGTCTTTCTATAGCAACTTATACACAAGCAAAAGTGATGATTTACCTATAATAGCAAATATAGATAATAAAAATGCCAAAACTTTGCAGACAGAAACTTGAAAATGCCAATTCCTAAGACTATCTCTAGCAGATGCCCTTCGCGCATCTGCAAAACGGAAGGATATGCAGCACCGGAGAGGAGCATCCCCTGCCGCAAAAGAGGATGGACTCTAGCAGTGTTCCCCATTCCCTTCGCGCAAAGGCCGGCAGTTGTGCTCCCGCGAGCAGTCGGAGAAGTCAGCGCCGGCGAGATCCACCCCGAGCGGCTCTAGCAGCTCGCGCCGGAGGAGCGGGAGAGGGAGAGGGAGGGCGAAGGCCCTGCTCGCTGGGGAAGAAGGCGGTGTTCGTGCCGGGGAAGAAGGTGCCGGCGAGGATGGGGACCAGCCGCGTCCGTGCGCGCCGACGAGGATGGGGAAGGCCGGTCCCCCGTGGCGGCGCGACCTCCCGCGCCGAGGTCGGGACGCCGCTCGCAGGTCAACGCTTCGGGGGTTCGAGCGAGCACGGAAGCCGGAGTGGTGCGGTGGAGCGCCGCGGGCGAGCGGGAGTGCCCCTCGGACCGCTGAGCTCCGCCGAGAGGACCGCGCAGGAGACAGAGGAGGCGATGCAGGGGCGCGGGGACGGACGGAGGGGCGGCGGAGGCGTGACGGTTGAGACAAAAATTGATGCAGCGAAGAGGGAGAGGGGAGGTCGCTGCAAAATGCAGCATCCGTTGCAGCGACCGCTGGAGCGGGCACAGTGCCTTGTTCCTTCCCCGTTTTGCAGATTGGGCGGTTTTCCAGCATCTGCTGGAGACAGTCTAAACTAGTAACAAAAAAACACACCTCCACAAGTGAACATATATAACAAATATTATTAAAACATTCATTATTTTTATTTGACAAACTATAGATGTAAGAATGATCAGTTCTTAGGTACCGGTATTACTGGTTTGAGAAAAGAACTCTACTTTGTCCTTTGTTATGTTGCAGAAGTAGCAATTTGGGTAGGGATGGATGTGACATACCATCTCGGGCAGGCACAGAAGATGGATGAGCTTGCAAACGTAGTTGTTATTTGCACTACCACTATCCATATCCTCTTGGTTAGGAAATGCATTATCCTCCAGATACTTGTGCAAGCAAGTGTTCTCAACAGCGACATGTAGTGGGAGAAGGTTCTCATTGACTTCAGCACCTGCCGTGCGTACATTTGCCGACGCATTGTAGTTGAGCAGCAGCTTGACCATGTCAACAGAGAACATTTCAGCAGCTTGATGGAGGGGAAAATAACCAAATCGGTTCATGCAGTTGGGATTGGCACGGAACCCATGAAGCTCAGGTGCCTTGCCCTCCAAGGCAACTTTGGCACATCGCAATGCATTTTGCATCATCATCTGAGTGAAGGTTTGTGGGGTGATGATAAAACCCCATCCCATGCCCCGCCCATCCTGACTGACTAAGCGAAGGAAGCGCCGGACACTATCCTTTTCCAGAATGGGCACCAAGCGGGGCAATGTAATGTAGAAGGCATCATTCACCCACTAGATTGATCCACCCACAATTGAAAACAAGGTTAAAGGGAAATCAGTTATCAATTTGATAGCAAAAGGAAAATAAATTAAGTCCTTCAATAATGCTTAATCAGGCAGCAAAATATAAAGCCCACAAACATACAAGTTAATTACTGAAGTAAAAGACACAGCAGGCATAAATAAAGAACCGATATAATATAACCAAAAGAATTGCCATTTAAAACCCAGTGGAGATAACAAGTTACCTCAGGAGTACGGTCTGGGGTTATTATATTTGTGGCTCTGGCTGTCGCAGTCAATTCCTCCTTTTTATCAATCCACTGTGTGAAACAAGAATGTATCAACAGTCACACCCTAAGGATAGAAAACAGAAACAAAAATAGAAACATGAAATAGAAAACACCCTAAATCAACGTACCTCATTGACCAATTTGAGACAGGTGTTTAAGTCAGTACTGGGAGGAACAGGACAACGTGGAGGATAGGGAGGATCCCATGGGTCCCATTCATACAGGGTTGAACCATCTAAACCTTCATGAGAAATGGTTTTCACTTCCTTCTTGTGCATTGTACCCATTTATGCAATACTGCTGTGGATCTCCAGTACCACTGTTGATTATCTGAAGTTCAACCTATAATTAAGCTCATGTTAATTTCACACATTTGGTTCTACTTATTGTCAATAGTTTGTGCTAGATAAGCAATGTGAATCTGAAACTTTTCGGGAGTACATAAAGAACATTACACAATAGCTGCATCATATATAGGTTAGATACTAACCTCTGCCTTTCAAAATACAAGGTCTTTTTTTTTAAAATGTAATATTATCACAAATTAATAAAATAGTCAAGATCACAAAAACTTTGACCAACAGTTAGAATACCTTTGTGTTGGCCTTTTTTAAAAAATGTAATATTATCAGAAACATTTAAAATATTTTTACTGGAAACACTAAAAGTAATGATCAAGCATTGATCTTGAAAATGTGATGAAAAATAGAAACCCACAAACATTAGAAGTGGTGCAACTTAGGTCCCTGGTTTGGAGGTCGCTTTTGGGTGGCCTGGGCCTGGCTTCTATGTCAACAATTTTGTCATGACATCGTCCACTTGGCATAAGGCACACATGCCAGAGGCTAAAATTTCTATACTACCTCCATTGAATATAGAGATCATGCCATGTTTTAGAACAAGAAGAGTTGGCTTCATGAATAAATTCAATATGTACTGCGATTCTGCATTAAAAGACCGCATTTTACTCTTGAGTACCTGCCATCCCGCAAGTGACAACAGCGCTAAACCCAGCACATAACTTTGTTGCACAAATGCCGGTTAAAATGAACATCAGGTCACTGTGACAGTAGCACGTGAATTTAGCATTGCTCCTAGAAATACATGAATGAAGCATACACAAGCATAGCAACTGTGGAATTGGAGTTCAGGCTCGTGGATTCAACAAGAATTGAGGCGCAGAAAAAAAATTCAACATTCAACATCTCTATGCAAAGGCCAAAAAGAAACTGTACTTGCAAAGATTGCAGGCGTGAATAGCATAAGCTTTCAGCAGCAAGTCACGAAAAGAGAACACGGTAATCAAAAACTGAAATATGATACTGCAATGAGAAAAATCAAAGATACTGTAGAGAGGTCCTTAGAGAATATTAGAGGATGAAGGTATAGGGAACGAGAAGATTAGCAGCGGACTAAAAAGCCGATGTCGCCAGTGGAGGTCAGCCGGGGGCTGCAGCACAGATTTTCAGATGTAGAACTACAGAAGCAACAAAGCTCCAGATCTGAGAGGAGCGAACAACAGCTACTTGCGAGGTTTTGCGAATACCTGGTGATCTGAAATCATATTGCAAACCCTAAGAAAAAGAAAACGTTTTCCTCCCCAAAATCGATGGAAAAGGTTAAATTGCGCACGGGAGTTCACGTCGGTGAATCCGGATGGCCGTGGATGGGCAGAGCAAACGAGATCGTAGGAGTCGGAGCCATACCTGCGAGCAGGGACTCACCAGCGCCCAGCGGGGCCAGAGACGCGAGAGGGGAGAGAGGAAAGCGGAGCGGAGCTGCGCAGTGAAGATATACCCTTTGAATAGGGTATCGAAGCTCTTTATTCCGTGGCCTCTGCCGCGGCTCCTCGCGTGTGCTACGTCGCCCGGATTTCGCGGCCGTCCCGATCGCTTCAATCCGGCGGCCCAGGACTTGCCAGCAGTGCGTCCTAATTTGCCAAAAACCCCTCCGCCTTCACATTAATTCGTTCCGGGTCCAGGGAGGTTCTTTTGCTACAACAAACACGTTCGATTTTCTTTCGCAAAACCCCCCGTGTTCCAAAATATTTCTGTACCAAGAAGACGAAATTCCGATTTCGCGGCATATTTACAGAAAACCGCTCGCCTGCGCTTTTGCAAAGAAAAAAACCTCACCGCTCCGCCGCCCCGGGCGTCCCCCTTCTTTCCCCGTCCTTGTCTCCTTCGCCACATTCCCGCACCCCCCCCACCCCGCCGCCCGTGTTGACTCATGATTCCGGTGTCTCCGGCCATATCCGGTGGCCGGAGCTCCTCTCCTGCTCGTTCCATGCGCGGCGGTGCGATTCTTGTGGCTGTCGGCGTGCTCGGTGGGGGCGCAGGTACGGTTCGCGGTCTTCGGCGTCGGATCTGGACGGTGGGGGTGCGGTGATGGACCAGCAGCAGGCCCCGGCCCCGATGGTGGCGGCGACGGCGGGGTCGAAGAAGCTGGAGGAGGAGGACGCGAGGCTACGCTGGCCGCCTCCCGTTCTTCCCCCAATCCAATCCCCCCACGCCACCGCAAACCCTCCCCACCCGTCGCCATGGGCAGCGCCGCCACTTCGTCGCCGCCGTCCGTGACGCAGGAGGACTTGGAGCGCGTGGCGGTTCACATGGGCGACGCCGCCGCCGCCTCGCCGCCGCCGTCCGCGAAGGCGAAGCTGAAGCAGGAGGAACTGAAGCGCGTGGCGGCGTACCGCGCGGTGGCCGGCGAGCCGTGTGGCCGTGTGCGCCACGCCGCTGCCCGCTGCTCATCAATTTATCTCCCACTCCCGCCGCGGGCCGCAGGCCACCCCCACGGCGGCACACGACGCGGGAGCGCGCAAGGGATCAGCGCCGATGCTTCCGATGAGGGCCGTCACGGCGCACGCGCCCCCGGCCATGTGGTGCCCGCGTGGCCGCCTCCTCTCCCACGTGCCCGTCTTGGTGGTGGTATGCCTGAAGACAGCAGCGGCAGTGCTTCCGCTCCAAGCACAGTCCAGGCCCAAGCGCCAGCAGCCGCGACGCCACCACGGGAGCCCCGGGCGCTGCGCTTCCGCGGAGAGAGGTATGGCCGCCGCCGCCGCCGCCACTGCCGACGCTGACGCCGACGCGGGGCTCAGGTCGGAGTTCCTCCAGGTCCTGCGCAGCCGCTGCCACGACTCCAAGGTCAGCCTCTCTCTCTCTCTCTCCCTCCCTCCCGATCATGCGCCTGCTGCTCGGAGATTTCGCGGCGGAATCTGAAAGTTCAGAGTCAAGCTTGCTATGCTTTTAGGCAACTCGGGTCCAATTACAAATTTAGTTAGTATCACATTAGCTTGTTTACATAGGTTTGACCTTTCGACTTGTTTACATAGGTTTGACCTTTTGAGACGCAACAGCTATAAGCTCAGTAATTACAGTTCATGCTACAAACTAAATATTCATCAGAGGATATGTAAGGATGGCTGGTTTCGGATTGGATTGGTTTCAATGAAGTGGTCTCTCTCGGTTGAGCCAGGGAGTTCACAGTTCAGTGAAGGATCTGATACCAAGGGTCTCTGTGGTCCATGGAGATCAGGATCCTATAGATTGGAACGAAGCAATCCCTTTGTGTGTATCTGTTGATGTGTTGAATTTTGAACGATGTTCATCCATCCACCCATTCGTTTAGCATAGCCATGTAGACAGACATAGATTAGCCAGAGTCTTGGCCTGGTGCTGCAATAAAGGATAACCATACATTTGCTTGTTGATGGATGTATATAGTTGTGATGGTTGTGAATATTGATCTTGGGAAGTTCTTGTTGCCACTTGTTCTTTGATCAATAGATGCTGCCTTTATTTCTTCTCAAGCATGTATATTTACCTCACAGTTCATGCTATGCATATTCTGCCTGATTGTTTCACCCATTATACTTCCCTTTAATTTTTGTCATACTCTGATAGACTTCCATAACTTTGGTAATGGTCTATCCTTTAATACATTGCTTGTAATATATCCTAATTTTAATATATCCTTTTGAATTAGGCTTGTTAACTCCTCATGCTATTTCACTTAGATTTATATATTTTAAATATTGATGAACGCATAAAAATTGCAAACGATGCTTTACCATCCATCTTAGATTTTTCAAGTTCAACCTACATATCGTTAAGTGTTTAGATACAAGGGATGGGTGCATTAACTCTTAGGTCTGTTTCTGTTCTTTCTCCTGTTACTTTATCTTATGGACATTTTATGAAAATGGAAGTGCTATTTGAGTTTTTATTTGTTGGATTGTAAGATGGTTAGCAGGTTTCATGTTATGATGATTATTATATTGGGTGCTATAGTTGATCCATGTTATGGATTTTATAAGCAATAGTTCAGAGTTTTGAGCTGAAGCTATCACGTTTTGTACTGCAGTGTGTCATTACTTTTTTTTTATACTTCATGATAGCCATTGCATTGGAACTTCGATGTTGCAATTTGGAAAAGAAAATTCAGCTTATTTGCAATTGCACTATTCAGATGAATTGCTTCTCCAGTATCTCCAGAAACCACAAGCTCTTGTGGTGCTTGGATTAATCAATAAGCAAACTTCTTTAGTACGATTTCCAGATCTGTTGAAATTAGTATTACTATTACTATTACTGATGTTTTGTGATTGTGCATTTTTCACTTCTGAGATTCTTATATTTTGCCCCCCCCCATCCCCCCGATAATCTCTGATGATGCGGATGTTGCTGCTCTGATTGGAACTACCAAGGACTTAGCAAAACAGGTAACTCAGAAGGGAGTACGATAAGGGGTGTGTTTTCCACTTGAGTTCTATTAGTCCAAATTGCAGATTAAAAAGTTGTATTTGATGTGTTTGCAGCCAAGTTATTACATTCTTGTCAATATGGTCTTCTCCACTTTTTTTGTCTAATATAAAATTGAAATTGTTTTTTGTATTTGCTTGAAGATTTCTGTTAAAGAGTGAACGATGAAGGCACTAGCTGAATCTGTAAATTGAAAGTAAGGATGTCTACGCAGAAATAATAAGGCACGAACTCTTGTTTTTAGTATCAGTATTTTCTTACAATCATGTGTACTATACTGCTGGCCATTGATTTGAAACATCAAGGTTCCTTTACTTGTGCGTGCCTGACACCTGAGAATGACATCCTTTACTAATATGCAGTATCTAAAACTCACGTAAAAAATAGTTCCATTTATAATGCTTAATTCTTTAATTGGAGGTGATTGTTGGTTTGGTTTGCCTATTTCAGAATTTTATTTGTCGAAGTAATCAAACTTGGGATGCAAAACTAAGACAAATCTTTGCATATCTATTTCAGGCTTGTTCAAGTCGAACAATCTATTCATTAGGGCAATGCAAAATCACAGTTGGATAGTGCTGTCGACACGCGGAGCCCCGTTGCTTTGTGGTGGCTGATGACGATTGCGCCGGCGTGTGCGCGGCCACGTCGTCCCTGGCGGCGACACCATGGCGAAGGAGCGGCGAGTGCAGATGGGTGTAACACCCTAAAATTCCATCACCAAATTAATGTAAGCAACATGGTATTTAGATTTTATTTTCTAAGGATTAATTAAATTATCAAATAAATTTGGCCTTTAAAATATTTAAATATCATTTTAATAATTTAGAAGCAATAAGTGCTTGTGCATCATGATTTGAATGCATGAGTTTTGGCTGTGGTGTGGTTTTAAAAGTCTTAAAATATTTGTGAAAAAGTCCTTAAAAATAATTGTGAAAACTTGTTTAAAGGTTTGAATTTAAAATATGTTTAAAAAGTTGTTAAAAATGGTTTGTGAAAAGCCTTTAAGATAGCTGGAGAAATTTGTGTTAAAAAATTTGAATTTGAAAAGATGTAAAAGATTTGATTTAAAAAGATTTGAAATGGATTTGAAAAAGGAAAAAAAACAAAACCTATCTAACCTCTACCCGCGGCCCACCTCCCCTCCCTCATTTCTTTTCCAGCCGCGACCCAATTCCTCGCCCGCCCATGTATCCCGCAGGGCCGCCGCCGCCGCCACCTCTCCCTCTCTCTCGCGGTCACCGACGGAGTGGGGCCCACCCGTCGGCACCTTCTTCCTCCTCCAGCCCCCACCTCTCCTCTGTTTCATAACAGGGAGCGCCGCCGCCAGCCATTGGCCGCCTCTCCCGCGTCTCCCTCCGCCTTCAAGCCTCCATCAAGGCGCATTGAAGCACCAGCTTCACTCCCCCCATCAATTTTCCCCATTTCCTCTCCATTCAAGTCCCCCCCCTCTTGAATGCTTTGAAGTCGCCGCCCCCATGGCCATTGATGGCCATCACCCCGCCGTGGCCCTATCCTCCTCCTTGCTCTATAAAAGCACACCCGGGTTGCCCCTTCGTCCTCACCCGTGCCTCCCTTCCTCTCCTCCCTCTCCACGCAGCCGCCGTCGCCGCCATTTATGGCCGCCGCCGGCGAGCACCCGCCACCGCCTCGCCGCCCCTTCCTCTCCCTCCTACGCCCTATAAAGGATGCGCAGGACCTCCTCTCTATCCCGCGCCCCTCCCCTTCTCTCCTCGCTCACCACGAGACCGCCGCCGCGAGCACCGCCACCACCGTCGCCCCTCGCCGCCGATCTCCTTCGCCGGTGCCTCTCCCTCCTTTCCAAACTCCTGAGCAAGTTCCCCTTCCCCTCCTCTTCCTTCTGGTGTTTTTGCCATGCGAATTGGTGGCCGGGAGGCCATCCTTGGCTTCTCCGGCGAGCCTCGCCGGCGCGCGCGCGCCGGCGCCGCCGCGGGCCGGCCGCTCCCCCCCCGCCGCCCTCGCCCGCAAGCACCGTGGCCGTCCGATCACGGCGGACGGTCTAGATCAAAAGGGGGCGTACCCCTTGGATCGGTCCACCGTGGGTGGACCGGTCCACGGCCGGTCCACGGGCGCGGTTCATCGCTTGCGTCAGCTCTGCGTCAACGCTCGCGTCAGCACAGCCGACCGCAACCCGCCACGTGGCGCCACCGCGGCCTCTCCGCCGGCCGCCCCGTTAATTTTGCAAAAAGAACCCCGAGTTTCCAGAAATTACAAATATACCCTTCCACCAATCAGAACTCTTACAATTCAGTCCTGATTCTTATGTTTAGGCCCCTGATCTCCTTGGTTTCTCTATTCTAAAGCCCACCCGTGATCTTTTACATGTTAGACCTCCTAGTTTCACATATAATTATGTTTAGGTCCCTGAAATCTTGCATAAAACCCCCTAAACTTCCAGATATTCACAAATTAGTCCCTGAATCTTGTTTTAGCCATATCTTTTCCGTCCTAGCTCCGTTTTAAGCGTTCTTGGTGTCCATGCGACCGTCTTTTAAAGCCCGACAGCTCTAGAATCTTGTTTTGGCCGTATCTTTTGCGTTGTAGCTCCGATTCCACCGTTTCAAGTTGCGATAGGCTCATATCAACTAAAACTACGTGATAGGACCAATGATGTACATGTTCTCTGTTTTATATTTTATTTAAATATTAAATATGATTAAACCCTATTTCACATGCTTTTCTAATTAAAATCTAATTAGAAGTTTAACACGTGTTTTCATAAGAAAGTTAATATGATTAATATTAAATGAACATTTCTTTTAATTAAAAGTTAATTAGATGTATACCTCGGTTTTTATAATCAAACTTAATTTGATTATTGATTATGCAATTTGCTTTCTACTAAAATGTAACATAGGCTATATCCCGAGTTTTCTTAATTAAATGTTAATTTGATTTAAACGAATATAAATGTATTTTTAAATTATAATTTGATTAGAACAACTCGAAATATAAAGACAAACGCCTAGATGCTTTTACATGCTTCTTTTAAAATTAAATGTTTAATTTGCATAAATCATACCCGATTATTTATAAGTAAAATTGGACTAGGCCTACATCGTATTTTAAATACAAATATAACTTGCTTAATTATAAATAGGGTATTTCTCTGAAATAACCTATACACATGATTTTACTTAATTAAAAGATATCAAACGCATAGCGAGCTCTTGTTTGTGATCATCCAAATCTCCCGATAGTTCTGAGTGTTCCTTGTGTTCGCTTTCCTAGACCCAAACCCTGTTTTCCCTTTAAGCTATTCATGCTTGGTGTATTGTTTTGTTTATTGAATGTATTCTTGTGTGCTCGTAGACATCGTGCCAGTTTTAAGCGAACGGCCCGGTTGAAGTAGATCAAGAGCAAGTGTTTGAAGAAGAAGAACCTTAGTGATTAAGCAAGGAAGGTAAGTGGTCTTCTCCCCCTCGCATGATTCTATTTTATCCTATGTAATTGCATGACAACTAAGTTTATAATTATTATGTTATTGCATTAAATTGATGGGAACACCCTTTTTAAGGACTTACCTAGACTTTTACCCACAATCCTTGGATCAACCCTGTTTAATGAATGTTTTTGGGTAGAATATGCTAGTTGCTCAACTTGGGTTGGATAAAAATGGTTTTCGAAGATAAATGCTTATATGTTTCATGACGATGATGCTTTTGGTAATACAAGATCATGTGATTTAATCGGAACATGGAGAACCACCCAAGAAAACATGCGCAACCACAGTGTTACATGGCTCTGACCTTAGCCAATTAATTAGGTGTGCGATTGATCTGATGGCCCTTTTCCGAAAGGAGCAGAGGGGGATCCGGGTTGCAGGGGTATAGCCCGGTCCTTAGGGATGGCAATTCGGGTACGGGTACCGGGTACCCGCCGGGTACCCGACCCGACGGGGATGGGCATGGGTACCATTTTTCACCCGTGGGTGGCGCACATACCCAACCCGGCGTGAGGCGGGTACGGGGCGGGGATCTAATCTTACCCATGGGTAACCCGTGGGTACCCGTCAAACAATCACAAACTCAACAAAATATTTCAGTTTCAGCCCAACCTTCGGCCCAGCCCAACGTTCCTCATCCCACAGGCGCCGCCTAACCCTAAGTCAACAATACTTTTTTTTTAAATATGTGCTATGAATGTGTGGTTTATCATGTGATGTGACAATGTGACTCCATTTACGCATTTATCATGTGATGTACCGATGTGACAAACTGACAATGTGACTATATTTATCATATGAATGTTTATTGTGTGAGATGTTGCAAAATTGAAATAATTTGTTGAATTTTGAATTTGTGATTGTGGTATGGCATAATGGCAATGTGTTTACATTGTTGTACCCATGGGTAACCCGTTACCCGCCCGATACCCGGCGGGCACGGGGATGGGTAAGAAATTTTACCCATGGGCACGGGGACGGGTAAGAAATTTTACCCGCTGCCCATGTCGGGGCGGGCATGGGTATGCTCTACCCGCCCCGAACCCGCCCCATTGCCATCCCCACCGGTCCTTTTGGGGTAGCAGCCTTTGCTAAGGTGCTGACCACTAGGGAGGGTTATGGTCCGTCCTGATCTGTAACTATGCGGGTCGTTAGTCTTTCGTATACCTTTGTAAAGGCTTCGTAGCGTCCCTATGCAATCACACCTCGGAAGTGTGGTATGATGCCTGATCAGCATCGCATGGTTGGGTTCAAAGTTCTTCGGAACTTTTACGCGAGCTGTGGGTAAAGTGTGCAAACCTCTGCGAGTGTAAAACTGATCGATCAGCCGTGCTCACGGTCATGAGCGGCTTGGACCCTCACATGATTAATGAACTTGAAGATGAGAATAAATCGTGGTTTGGTGAAGCTCGATGAGCTTTGGGGCGTTTTGCTTAAAAGTTTCTTAAGTGGGTTGGTATATACTTACATCTAGTAACTAGGTGTTCTTTAATTAAAAGTTTGACCAACATTAAAATGCTAACCGCCGCAAAACCATAGCCTATCCTTGATAGCCTTGCATCTTCCCCCACTTGTTGAGTACCAACCATAAGTGTACTCGGCCTTGCTTACCGCCGTTCGGGAAGAGACCAATGGTGAAGAGTTCTCTTGCGACCTTGAGGAGTTCGAGGCATGCGTCTCCCCCGATCAAGTGCTCGTGGAAGCGGAAGACGAAGACTCGTCGTGTAGTTATCGTTTTCCGATGTTAAAGACCTTCGTGTCTTCCGAATGAGTGTAGTAAGTTGATAAACCCCTTGTTACGTTTTTACTGTCTATGATATTACACTCATTTCGTCTATCATATGTGTGGAACTAGATCCTGGCACACATATGAGATGCATCTGGTTTCTCTCCGGAAATCGGGTGTGACAATGGGCAAAGTAGATCCACTGGGAGCTGTTCACCCGCGACTCCATCCTGCAGCGTGCGGTTCTCCCCGAGGCAGCGCTCGGCACCGACGGTACTTCTGACGAGGAGTTTGGATAATGTTACTGCATATTGGATTATTAGTGAGTTATAAGTGGATTGGACTGGACTTTTGACTTGAGAAGTTTGGATCTTATTTGTCATGAAATGAAACGTAAATAATCGAAACTTAGCATATCACCTTGCTTTCTTGAAAAATGAAACGAAAGAATGGCACGCCGGAGGTGTGCCTCGGACTCTAGTATAGTACTATTGGCCTGCTTGGATATAGCCTTAGGCTACGATTTTAGCTAGTTTAGCACCAACAAGCCTAAAAATGCTACCCTACGGATGTCCGGACGCGTGTCGTTGCTCCGGACACCTCACGTGGCACAAGCAAGTCCACATCCGGAGGGAGAAAATATCAGGAAAAAAGGGCCCATCACAAGCTCGTGCCTTATCTTTTCGATCCACCACCCAACAAGCTGACCACCACAGCCTCACCCACCATTCTCTCTAATCTCTCTTCTCTCTATCACAGGCCATGGCTGGGGCGGGATTGCGGGAAGCTCTGCTCTGAAGCGTGGGGCATCGGCCCGCCGCTCCCCTGCAGCTGGCGTTGTGCTGCACGACGAAGGTGGTGGGCGACTACATCTGGGGGAGCTTGCGGCTCTAGTGTGGCGGCGGCGGTGGCATCTGGGGGGAGCTTGCAGCTCTGGTGCAGCAGCGACATGGAGGACGAAGCTCGTGGTCCCCTTGCTCGAGCCGCGCGTGTGGAGGCCGAAGCCTGAGCACCGACCAGCGGCCTGACCCACTTGAGCCAGGAGAAGGATGTCCACTTGAGGGCTTTCAACTTAGCCTTTGACTTGAGCACGTCCATACTTGAGCTAATGACTCAGGATCTTTCCATCTTATACATAAGAGTGCACACTTGGATCCATAAGTCACTCCATATTGCCAATCTCAACATATTGATGACTTGCATTGCTTTCATCGATTAAGGTTTGGATATGATACTTGAAGACCCCACGGATGCTAGAACTTCACCTTAGCAAAACTCTAATGGCAGCTTAGCTACGACCCCAAAGATTGCTTAGTCCCTCGCCCTAAACATCTCGGTTGATCTCTTCATCACTTACCCAATCCACTTTGAGTTCCACTCTGCTTCATTCATATTAAACTTTATTTGAGATCCTGATTCAAATGCTTCATCTAGATTGATAACGAATATGCAGGCTTGCAATTAAGAACCATAATGTTTACACTCATCCTTATGCCCTCTTCCAATCAACACATGAAGCATTTGCACTTGACTTAGAGAATTACCATCTTCTCTTTTGTGATCCTTGTAATTTTAATCAAGCTCTGTCTAGTATGGGATACCATGAATTGACCTTCTCAAATTATCCCAATATTTATCTTCCTTTATTGCTTGATATTTGTCGCTTATGCATTAGGATCATCCCTATATTTGTCTTCTCCGATGTGAGCCATATAATATTCATCCATAAATAAATACTCCAATAATTGCTCGTCAATATCTAAATAAAACCTGCTCACAATCTTAGACAAATACATTAGTCCTTTAATCACTTTGTCATTCAATTCACCACAATCCACTTAGGGGCCTAGATGCGCTTTCAGGAGCGGCACCCTAGCGTGGAGGGCGCAGCCCTGCAGCATAGCGGCGGCGTCGCCGAAGACGACGTCGACGGTGCCGGTGACGGCTCACTCGCGGTAGAACTGGCAGAACGAGTGCGCGTATAGTGCGGCCTCGTGCCCCTCCACGTTGCAGCGGTAGAAGGCGGTGAGGTCTGCGCCCACCCGCAACGCCACCGCCTGCCCGCCGGCCGCAGCCGCCGTGTTGTTGTTGGGATAAAAATCTTCCCCGAAGAGGGGGCAACAATCAAAATGAACTAAGCTAATGAAAAATACTAAAAACACTGAAGAATTAAAACTTTGACTCGACTGAGTGTAATGAAATTCAGCCGCCTTCAAATCGCCCCCATTCTATTACCATCGAGCCTCTTTTATAGGCCCGTAACAATTATGCTTTCCAACACATGTCATCTCCTTTTCACATTGTGTGAAGCATCTCAAGGGTATTTTGGTAACCTCGCAGGTCCCGTACTCACACACTTTACAGATGTCCGCTTTACACTATGTCAGTCTACGTGTCTGCTCTCCTGGCAGCCCGATCTTCATTAGTCTTCTTAGTTGGCCTGAGCCTCTCCTGTTCTTTCCTTGCGGCCTTATCTTCGCCCGTCTTTAAGACTTCTTCGACACTTCACCTCGACGCACTTTGAACTCCATCTTCATCGTGACTCGTCAAACTTTGTGCGGGTTATCCCTTCGAAGGTCACGCGCTTCTTCTTCTGGCTGCACTTCTTCGTGTGTCCTCTTCGCCCCGACTTGATGCGCCTTCGCGGTGACTCTTTCACTGCGTCTCCAGGTGCGGACCTTGCCCCCACGAACGAAGATCCTGAGCTTCGCTCCATCTTCGCTCGCCGAGCTTCGCCTGACCTTCGCTGGCCGAACTTTCGATCTTTTCTTGAAATAGCCAAGGCAAGAACCGAACCAGATTCCGCTCTTCTCTGATGAGCCGAAGATACAGGGGAGGGGTTAGTTGTGAAATATTTTCCCCAACATTCAGCCCCTTGCTAATGAGGGTTTCAACCAAGTATGAGCCGAACTAGCAAAAGCTCTTTGTGATGGGTGAAATTGTTTCGCTCCAAAGCGCCTCCCCTCTTCGGCTCGTCACCAAATTTTATCATTATTACAATTATTTTTATTTATTGTTTTTACTGTTTTGCATGTTTATCCGTGAAGCTCCGTGATTTTCGCCACCTCATGCTGATGGTCCTAGATTTACGCCACGTATCTCGCTACATGATCTTCGATATTTCCTCCTTTGTCAACCTATATAAGCTCCAACCCCTCACATGGTTTTTCATCGTGGTAAATCTTGACTGCTTGACTTTTGCCTTCGCGGGTGCTTTCTGCTCTGCCTTCACTTCTCTTGTTGCCCTGGTATCTTCTTGTCGTTGTCTTCTTATGTTTCTTTTTTCGTTTTGGTTTCTTATTGTCTTTTATGCTCGTGCAGTTTTCTTTCTCCGCTTCCTTACTACTTCGCGTTGATGGCTCCCAAGGCTGATAGATCTCCGCCCACCTTCGTCTTTGGCATCAACAAAGTTTCGGAGGGTCTTTTAGAGGACTTCGTGACCTCTGAATACATTAAGGAAGGGAAGGGCAGAGCCCCTAGCTCTGAGACTATTCCTGCTCCTCGTCCCAACGAGGTGGTGGTCTTTCATGACTTATTCTCTGCGGGGCTTCGGTTTCCCCTTGATGGCACTGTTGTGTCTATCCTTCGCAACTTTGGGATGTATCTTCATCATCTCACTCCCAATGCTATTCTTCGGCTTAGTGTATATATTTGGTCGTACAAGATGATGGGTGTGGCCCCTTCTATTGCTAATTTTGTGAGAGTGCAAACCGTGCATCACCAACCTCTAAAAGTGGATCGAGTCGCTGATGGTGCCCTTGTTCACGAAGAAGTGCAGTTTGCTTCTCTCAACTTCAAGTATCGCAGTGATGTCGATGTGCCTGTTGTTTGCTACAATAACAAATGGGATGAAAACTGGAATCATTACTGGTTCTACCACATAGTCGAACATGAAGAACTTCCCCTTGTTTGTACTCAGCTTGAGAATTTGCCCAAGGGCGTTGGTACCGCCTATGAGGATGGAGACATAGATCATCTTTTACTCAATTGTTTCTAAGAGCTGACGAAGACTTATGCTACTCGCGATCTAGTTGAGGAGTATATTGGTGCGAAGATATTCCCTGTTCGCGCTGGTTGGTCCGTTGTCACCTGGAATGACCTCGCTTCCCTTATCAAGATCCCGGACTTCACTTGAAGCTTCCGCTTGGAGAAGAACAGTACCCCCTCCTATTTCTTTGATGTTTTTTCTTTGTTTTAGTTTAAACTTTTTTGTTTTTTATTGATTCTCATTCTTGTTTTTGTTCTATTGTGTAGATGTAAATGTTGCTGAGATTGAAGCGAGGGCCAATGAAATTCTTGGGACTATTTATTCTAGGGAAGATGCTGAGATTCAAGAACGTCTCGGTGATGCTCGTGACAATCGACTCTTTTTCTTCTTTGGGATTCATGTTGGTGATCATGCTGTCACCAGTGGTCGTCGTGTAGCGCAAGCAAAGCGTGCGGCGAAGAAGGGTGGTCAGGGGAGCTCTGACGCTGCAGCCCCTTCAGCATGCCCGAAGGCAATTAGGAAGTGTTGTGGTCGTGGTACTGGTCACACTATTACAAAGTGTCAGAAAACTTCTCGTGCGGCGACCTCTAAAGTTGTGTCTTCTAGCCCTGAAGAGTCTAACCATTCTAAGAGTGTCACTGAGACAAATCCTCCCGAGGTTGTGAAAGTGCATCTAGGCCCCTAAGTGGATTTTGGTGAATTGAATGACAGAGCGATTAAAGGACTAATGTATTTGTCTAAGATTGTGAGCAGGTTTTATTTATATATTCATGAGTAATTATTAGAGTATTATTTGTGGATGAATATTATATGGCTCACATTGGAGAAGACAAATATATGGGTGATCGTAATGCATATGTGACAAATATCAAGCAATAAAGGAAGATAAATATTGGGATAATTTGAGAAGGTCAATTCATGGTCTCCCATAATAGACATAGCTTGATTAAAATTACAAGGATCACAAAAGAGAAGATGGTAATTATCTAAGTCAAGTGCAAGGCTTCATGTGATAATTGAAAGAGGACATAAGGATGAGTGTAAACATTATGGTTCTTAATTGGAAGCCTGCATATTCGTTATCAATCTAGATCAAGCATTTGAATCAGGATTTCAAATAAAGTTTAATATGAATGAAGCAGAGTGGAACTCAAAGTGGATTGGGTAAGTGATGAAGAGATCAACCGAGATGTCTAGGGTGAGGGACTAAGCAATCTTTGGGGTCGTAGCTAAGTCACCATAAGTGTTTTGCTAAGGTGAAGTTCTAGCATCCGTGGGGTCTTCAAGTATCATATCCAAGCCTTAATCGAGGGAGCAGTGCAACTCATCAACATGTTATGATTGGAAATATGGAGTGAATTATGGATCCAAGTGTGCCTTCTTATGCTATATGGAAAGACCCTAGGTCACTAGCTCAAGTATGGACGTGCTCAAGTCAAATGCTAAGTTGAAAGCCCTCAAGTGGATGTTGCTCAAGTATGGCAAGATTGAAGACATTCAAGCTCAAGAGATCAACAAGGTGTTTTTATTTATTCTTGAGTATAGGTATGCCTACTATCAAGAGGGATGCAACATTAGCGAGTTGACCAAGTCAAAGTGCTCCTTAGTTGACCTAAGTGAGATCTAGCCTTGAGAGCATTAGAGTGTGCTAACAAATCCTCCTAACCTAACCTGAGCATTTCATCTCTTTGGTGAAGTGTTAGTATCCTAGAAATGGTTTTGGGGGTGCCTCGGGCCTGACCGGTCTGGGGCATTAGTCTGACCAGTGTTGCTAACCCAAATGACTAGTTTTTCAAATACCGGTCTGACCGGTGTGAGGCACCGGCCTGACCGGTGTCGCTCGAGGGCTAACCACTAGTTTTCTCATTTGAGGGGTATAAATACCCCAAGCCTTCTTCAGTTGAAGGTTGCTGTTTGTAGTGGTTGTGCTGAGGTTCTAAGCCATTTCTTGCAAGCCCCAAGCCTTAGTGGCTCTCCCCAACCCTCTCTTTGTGAGATTTGTGGATTCAAGCCATATTCTTTGTGTTGGGTTGAGAGAGTGAGCTCAAGAGTGACTTTGTGAGCTAACAAGAGCATTCCCATAGTTTGAGCACTTCGGTTTTGCGACTACAAGCTTTGAAGCATTTGTTACTCTTGGAGGGTTGCCTCCTAGACGGCTAGGCGTCACCGGCTAGCTCCCAAGGTTGTGGTGAGCAGCGGGAAGTTTGTGAGCGCTGTGATCTTGCCTCTTCGTGGAAAAGATCGCCTTAGTGGAAAGGAGGAAAGAGGTTGAAAGAGACCCGGCTTGTTGTGGGAATTCTCCCTTACAAGCTCCTCAACGGAGATGTAGCTGTTCCTTAGTGTGCAGTGAACTTCGGGAAACAAATCTTTGCATCTTTGTGTGGTTTGCCTCTTTAAGTTGTTTTTCTAGCATATTTGATTTGCTTCCGCTTCGATCTACTTGGGTGTGTGTTGACGGTGAAATTCCGTCAACCTAGCCATGAGTTTACCTTCGGTGTTGGCATGACTTTTGTATCTTATCCATTGGTACTAACCCCCGTGGTATAACAAGTTCACTTGTGCATGTCAGTTTTGGAGTTTAGTGTTTATGCAGGGTTTTAGCGTTGAAAGCAAGACTTCCGGGATAAGTTCATTAAGCACCTCATGACAAGACCTTAAAGCCCGGTACAAGTCAAGCAATGAAGTGAACACGACTCCAAGAAGCCCAAGGACCAAGCCCGAGAAGATTGAAAACTCCGAGGACCTAGCCAGAAAAGTACTGAATCTTGCGAGATAAGGAGCTTCGTCCAATTCGGAGAGAAACTGACGACAAGGGCCCACATGCAGAAGGGGGGGGAGGATATAGAAGACTCGGGAAGCAACACCGGGCGAAGGAGGCCACGAACTGGGCCGAAGTGGGCCCAGGCCGGTCGGCCCAGGCCGGCCGGTCCTGCCCATTTCGAGGCCCGGTCGGCCCCCCTTTGACCTAGATGCATCTCGGGCTATTTATAGCCCCCTGACCGAGAGCCACACATCAATCAATTCGTCATTCACTGCCGAGGAGCAGAGAAGCTTGAGGGACACCATCTCAGAGATGAGGGTCGTGCTAGTTGACTAGGGTCTCCCTAGCTGACCTGGGAACCTTGCATGGAAGACCACGTCGGAGCTCCGGAGCAAGGATCAAGATCGAGGTAGGATCCCGGTGCTGATCTTGTTCATGTAATCATTCATGGTGAAGTTTTTATAGTGAATTCGATTTCTAGCGATCAAGTGTCTTCTCGATGATTTTGTTTTCTTTTTGGTTTTGCTTCTTTCCCAATCTATACTTAAGATAGATTGCTTAGGGTGCTCTTGTAGCCGCGGTGGCTAGAGGTGCATACCGGACCGACCAAGTGATTTCAACTTGTTCTTATCGAACTCGCCCTAGACTACCCACATGAATAGGAATACGTTATGACAGAACGGGGGTTCCGAAAGGTGGGCGTTTTCGGAATTGAACCGGAGGCCACGGTTTAAAGATGCTTTTAATGAGATTCGCTTTTCTATCTTCATCTATCTTGTTTGGAGCTACAACATAAGCATGATCTAGACTCTCTAGATCGGTTATCTCTTGCTTTCTCTTGCTACCTCTTTAGTAGATTAGATTAGATTCGTTTTCTTGATGATATCTTAGATTAGATGCAACTTAGTTCTTCATAAGATAGCTTTCCTTGCTTTACTAGATTGAATCCTTGCGTTGCACATTGTTCCACGGATTCGATACCTTGGGTTCACCACTCGAGGGAAGAAGGGTCCCTTGACTACGACGGGGGATTTGTCCGCTTGCAAATCCATATGAACTTTGATACGATAATCTACCGTCAACAAGCCCCTTTTTCTGGCGCCGTTGCCGGGGAACAAGCAATCAAAATCCAATCTAGTATCGCTTATTTTTCAGTTTTTCTTTTGTTTTTCTTTTGCATCTCTTAAGTTTGATCATCCTCAAAAAGAAAAAAAATCAATCTAATCTTGTTTTGATTAACCCTAATTTTTCTTTTTTAGGTTTTTGTCTTTGCTAACCCTAACCGGAGATGGTTGGCTACCTCTCCAAGAAACCCAAAGCTTTTTGTGGATGATCGAGGAAAACTTTACAGGCAAAGGAGACGTGCAACACAAGCTAAAGGGTTGGAAATCCTAGATTCAAAAGCCGAAGTTGAAGGACCGTCGGAATCTCCATGGGAATCACCACCTCCAAGTCCAAAGGAAGATCAACCACAACCGTCACCCAGGGGAGAACAACCGCAACCGGAGCGCAAGATCGAGCTATGCACCTCGGACATCGCTGATCTGCCTATCATAAACCTTCAAGACGCCGGAAGGCCGTTCAAATCAAGGTCTCAACTATCCATGTGGTGCAACACTCGCCTTTCATCGACGATTGCGAGAGCTTTGGAGCGTTTCAATGAATACATATGAGTCGATTTCCTTGAGTGGCATATCGGTTTACTTAAAAGGAGGGTGGAGAAGATGGAGATAGAGAAAGAAGATCAACACCTAAAGGCTGCCAAAGCAAGATCCACATGCAAGGAGTGTGAGGAGTACGACCATGTCCAAGGTAAACCCCGAATTAATGCAAGTTTGTCGATTCAAGATTTGGTTCCTCTTTGTGCACAATTCAAGTACTTGATGGACGAGCAAGCTGAGATCAACAAGGACACCGTCACTAAGTTCGAGGCTATGGAGAAAATATTGAAGAATTTAGATGGCAAGGTGACGGAGGTCGAAAGCTCTATACGCGAAGTGTTCATCATGATGAAGATGCTAGACATGCAAGTGGGACAACTTGCCGGACAACCGATGGGTGACAAAGAAGAATTTTCGAGACAACCCCAAGGTCCCAAGACGGCGAAGGCTACTCAAACTCATTCAGGAGAGATGGAGGATCACACTAAGACCACGAAGACCACGACCGAAGGACCGGAGTTTGAGATGCCGAGCCACTACATAAAGGAAGTTGTTGCATCCGTCAAGACCAAAAGACAAAGCCAGCCTGTGAAGACCAAAAATATGACTAAGCCGAAGAATAAGCCCGTGCCCAAGATGGTGCGAAAGTGGGTGCCCAAGATTGCAACGCCCGCAAAGAGTGTTGATCCGAAGTAAGCAAGTGAAGAAGTCTAGCCATGGACTATAAACGAAGCGCTAGGCGGGAGGCAACCCGTTTCGTCGAGTCAAGAATAAGCTACCGGGAGGACAACCCGATTCCAGGTTTTCCGAGTCTTTTCAAGTAATTTAGTTTTGAAATTTACTACGCAAGACATTAGACTTAGAATGGTTGAACAATATTATAGACATAATTCTTGGTTGAATATTTTGCTTGATCATAAACCCTTTACATGAACCATCCTATGTGATTGTTTGCTTCTTTTCGAGAAACCGCAACCAAAAAAAATTCAGAACCTAACTCAACCATTCATCCTCTTTATGATGTTGTGGTTGACTTGTTTTTCATGCTAAACACACGAGTAGAGCCATGACTTATATCTAGATGTTATTTAAATTTTAGCACGTGGTAGGACTCGCGTGAACCTAGAAACTTCACTTTTGGTTGGTTTAAAATCCAAATCCTTGGTTTCTCTAGAGTTAGAATTTTTCTAAGACTCATTTAATTTTATTTTATTCAAAATCTCTCTCATCTAATCAAAATTAGAACCTAAGCCTATGCCCCCATGATCAAGCCGGGAAAAGTTTGCTCTCAACTAATGAAGGCAAACGATACCGTTGAGACCAACATAAAAGTAGTCAGAAATATTTTTCGACTTACATTTGTTTTTAATGATTAAAAACTTCTCTAAATTTATGTTTGAGCTCTCCCATAGCTCTGAATTTATTTTTAATTTTTGAAATTAGAGGAGTGCTTAGCATTAAAACATGCTTAGAGGGAGGCAATCTAGTTAACCTAACCATACATGCACCATGATACATCATGGGATGCCCCTTTAACATCTTATCAAACCACATGCAAGGACAAGCACGGGGGGCAGCCAAGGCTTTGTTTTGTAGGAATATCATGGAGGCATGTGAGGCAAGGGAGTATGGAAGTGAGTCAAAGCGAAAACATCAAGTGGAAGGAATAATAATGCAAGCGAAGGAGTGGACGAGAACGTTTGGAAGGTGCACACGGTCATGAAGCAAAATGAGTGCGCTAGAGAAGAACCGAGCCAAGAGGAGGAGAGAGGTAAGTCTCCCATCCAGCTCTTTGTTCGTGTGCTCTAGTTTGTAGTCCGGAACCACCTTATACTTAGCCATCCACCTCGTTTGTTTCGTGCAACAAAACACATCCTAATTCCACTCAAAGTCCAGACTCCAAAATAATATTTGTGTACCTTGTTACCGGTTGAAAACCCCGAATATACATTTGTGAGGGAGAGTGCTGCAATCATGGAAGAAACCTACAAGCTTTTTCACCAAAGAAGAAGGGATCATCGTCATCTAAGCCATCATCGACAACCTCTTCGAGGAGGCGCTCGGTTTCCGAGTCTCCTCGGAGTATTGAGGAGGACACGGCACCGCCGAGGAGGAACCATACTCTTCTCCTTGGTGGCATGACGGCGACACGAAACTCGTGGAGGAGCCGCCCATCCGACCTCGCCACTCGACACGATCATTCGCTCCACCTCCATACGCTCCGCGGTATTCCGAGGGGTTTGTCATCATGACGGAGGAGGAGAAGAAGCTCGCTCGCCTTGAGTAGAGGCTTGTAGTGAAGGTCGACTTCGACGACTAAGCTCTCCACATATTGGGTTTTCATACGGGACACCGAGGTTGGGTGCAATTCTCTAACGGAGTGTCGACAAACACCCACAAGGAATTCGCCTAGGAAATTCTCATGACCATGGCGCATGTCCTTGATGAAGGAGTGCTGAGTCTCTCATTCCGTTTGGAGGGAGCCCACAAGTGGAGAAGAAGGAAGACACCGTCGGAAGGGTAACCGTGATCAACGGTGCTATGTCTAGCACCTTGATGGGTTAATCTCCTTATTCATCCATGGGTTGTAATCGATCTTGAGATGTAATCATACTTTGTTGGATTATCTATCTATCATCTCGTGTTGAATATACTTTATTGCTTAAGGTTATCTATCATGCCATAAATGGAGTAGAGCTCCAATGCTTCCTTGGATCCATTCAATACGCCGTGTCCATCATAGGTCTAGTCATGAATACCTTCGCGTAGTGAGTACGAAAGGAGGGAAAGGGCGAAACCTTGGTCACAACCCCCGATAGATTAGATTGGTTTTCATGTTCAAAACGGTTGCATGTTCTAGTATCATAGACCCATGGGAGAGTGTCTCCTATCTTGATTGAACAAGTGGTTCCCTATGTATTAGGGAATAGCTCGGTTTTCAAAAGGGAGCCCCGGAACAAGTGGATGTGCATGGAGACACATGGGAAGGTTTTTGGAGTATGATCGCGGGAGAAGCTCACCAACGATGAAATTTTATCTTGAACCCCATCATCCAAGAGTTTCACTCATGGATGTGCAAAAGGATTTTGGGGAGAATAAGAGAGACAAAGATAACCAACACGGAGTTGAATTGGCTTTACTCGGCTTTGATTGCTAGGCAGCCAATTGACCCCACTCACCTCATGATCAATCGGTGGTGTTGTGAAGCAACATCGGGTTCGGGAGATATTGGTTCGGGGTGTTACCTCTCCATGTTGGCTATCTCTTTAAGATCGGGTATTACAAGGAACCCCGAGCATCTCCTACCTGGGACTTCCCTTGGATTTGAATATATGAAGCAAGGCAAATATATAAGTAGAGATGAGAGAGGAGGCTTCAAAGTGGCCAAAGTAAAATTGCCCCTATCGGATGGAAGATTAAGACTTTTCTTGAGGGGAAAGAAGATTGGTTAGAGGAAGGACTTCTTGTGCCGGCGAAGAAAAATAAAAGAGAACGATTATAGGAGAAAGATCTTCTATGGCCCAAGAAGGAGGTGCACAACAAAATTATGTGCCACCATTTGAAGGAATTCCGGCGCCGCCAAGTTACTACGTTGGTGTACCAATGCAAGCATGGGGGAGTGGTGTAGCCATACCCCCACCAAATTTTGCTGTGCCCAATGTAGCCTTTGCGGAGCCATATGCACACCTTCCTCAAACCACAACAAAAAGTGGCCATCATTAGAGGATGCGCTGCAAGAAACATGCAAATTATTGCAGCCATCCAAACCAATGCAAACCAAATGGGTGAAGGAAATGCAAACATCGCTTATAAGCTTTGACGCCTTCACTTAGCACCGTCATACAATTCATAGGAGAAGCGGTACAATCTTATTATGAGTAAGGGTACAACAACTAAGACTATCAATATCAACCACCGGCGGAAGATTAGAGAGATGAGGAGCTTTAGTTATCTTTCCTCTACCTCCTTTTCTTTAATTTTCAGCTTGGATGTGCCTATGTATGCGTAGTATTTTTAGTTTTTATTTAAATTTTCAGCATGTGTGTTAGTGTTTATTTTCATCATGAATAAAGTCACCACTAAGTTTTTACCATTAGTAAAGTTACAAAAGTTTGTGCCATGATGATATATGATTATAATTGCTGCTTTGTTTATTTTTGTAATTGTTTTATGCATGTTTAAGCTAATACTCCCTTAAAATACAAATCTGAAATTATCTAAATGCTAGCTTAATCTTTAGTGGAGGTTATGATAAAAATAAAGACCCATGGTGTTTTATGTGCTCTCAAGTTTTAGATGGATTAAAGATGATTTATTTTTGTTCTTAAAAGTAATGCTAACCTTGTCATAAATACCACTTGCATGTTGCTCTACCTATCCAGAGCCATATATATATTTGAGTGCAAAAACTTAGTATACAAGGTTTATTTTTGGGTGAGTTATTTCAGGCCTTGATTTCTCTGGCCCGAAACTAAGAAGCTGGTCATTCCGTTTTTGCGTATCTATCTTTTTGCTAGCCTTTCTATCCGTGCATTGTGTATTCCCACATCGGAGATCTCACAAACCTCGCCGGATATCCACCCTTAAAACCAAATATCATATTTTTTGATTACCTCCTTGACCACAACCTATCGTTGAGAATGGATCGTCAATTCAAGGAAGATCGCAAGATGGTGCCAACATTGAAGATTTCAAGTATCTCTCCAAAGGAAAAGTATTTCCGGTACCTACCTTATCTCTATCACCTCTTTCCTCGAGGATGAGCAACGTCTAAGCATGGGGGAGGAGGTAGGTACAATGCAATTTTAGAGTTCAAAGGGGAGCAAATAAAAAAATTGACGAGAAAGAAAAAGAAAAAAATGTGAAAAAATAAAGAGAGAAAAAGAGATGAAAAGAAAATATATATGAGTATGTATGATATAAAAATAAAGTGAACTCCCCGGTTCTCTAAAGTGCATTAGGAATTTCAAGGTTTCACGATTAAAAGATCCATACTCATTTTCCAACCATGTGCAATCCGATAACGAGGACTTCCTTTGTGCCTCGGGATCACTCTTTGCCATTTGCACATGTCCACCTATCTCAAGTGTGTGTATTTTTCTCTTTCCCCTCCTTGATTGAACATTATTTTCCAATGACCTTTTCGACGAGTCTCGGTAAGACCATGAGAAGCTTGTCTTGTTTTGACAACATCTCATTTATAAAATCTTGGTAGGACTAAACTTTCCCAAAAAGCTCCATATAAAGCCTACCACATATATGAATGTTATGAGAGGGAAAGGAGTAGAATAAATAGGCTTGAGAGACAAGATGAGATAAGAGTTCATGAGCAAGATGCAAGACAGTTTAAATTTGTGAACTTGGTTTAGCTCTTTTTCATCTCGTTCTTTATTTCAAAATTTCTAAGGTCCATTTGAATTTTGGGAGCATGTTAATACTTGTGGGATAAGCTTAACTAATAATCTACCCTCCGTTAGGATGAAGGGTAGTACATTATGGAACTTTAACGAACTAAACTTTTGAGAGCATTATGTTTTCTCATGTATGATCAAGTGCAAGGTTTAAACAATGAAGGGCAACGATGATATCCATCGAAGGCTTACTCGACGACGAGCAAGGTTTAAGCATGGGGGAGCTGTCGACGGTGAAATTCCGTCAACCTAGCCATGATTTTACCTTCGGTGTTGGCATGACTTTTGTATCTTATCCATTGGTACTAACCCCCGTGGTATAACAAGTTCACTTGTGCATGTCGGTTTTGGAGTTTAGTGTTTATGCAGGGTTTTAGCGTTGAAAGCAAGACTTCCGGGATAAGTTCATTAAGCACCTCATGACAAGACCTTGAAGCCCGGGACAAGTCAAGCAATGAAGTGAACACGACTCCAAGAAGCCTAAGGACCAAGCCCGAGAAGATGGAAAACTCCGAGGACCTAGCCAGAAAAGTGCTGAATCTTGCGAGATAAGGAGCTTCGTCCAATTCGGAGAGAAACTGACGACAAGGACCCACATGCAGAAGGGGGGAGGATATAGAAGACTCGGGAAGCAACACCGGGCGAATGAGGCCACGAACTGGGCCGAAGTGAGCCCAGGCCAGTCGGCCCAGGCCGGCCGGCCCAGCCCATTTCGAGGCCCAGTCGGCCCCCCTTTGACCTAGATGCATCTCGGGCTATTTATAGCCCCCTGAACAAGAGCCACGCATCAATCAATTCGTCATCCGCCGCCGAGGAGCAGAGAAGCTTGAGGGACACCATCTCAGAGATGAGAGTCGTGCTAGTTGACTAGGGTCTCCCTAGCCGACGTGGGAACCTTGCATGGAAGACCACGTCGGAGCTCCGGAGCAAGGATCAAGATCGAGGTAGGATCCTGGTGGTGATCTTGTTCATGTAATCATTCATGGTGAAGTTTTTATAGTGAATCCGATTTCTAGCGATCAAGTGCCTTCTCGATGATTTTGTTTTCTTCTTGGTTTTGCTTCTTCCCCAATCTATACTTATGATAGATTGCTTAGGGTGCTCTTGTAGTTGCGGTGGCTAGAGGTGCATACCAGACCGACCAAGTGATTTCAACTTGTTCTTATCAAACTCGCCCTAGACTACCCGCATGAATAGGAATACGTTGTGACAGAACGGGGGTTTCGAAAGGCGGGCGTTTTCGGAATTGGACCAGAGGCCACGGTTTAAAGATGCTTTTAATGAGATTCACTTTTCTATCTTCATCTATCTTTTTTGGAGCCACAACATAAGCATGATCTAGACTCTCTAGATCGGTTATCTCTTGCTTTCTCTTGCTACCTCTTTAGTAGATTAGATTAGATTCGTTTTCTTGATGATATCTTAGATTAGATGCAACTTAGTTCTTCATAAGATAGCTTTCCTTGCTTTACTAGATTGAATCCTTGCGTTGCACATTGTTCCACGGATTTGATACCTTGGGTTCACCACTTGAGGGAAGAAGGGTCCATTGACTACGACGGGGGATTTGTCCGCTTGCAAATCCATATGAACTTTGATACGATAATCTACCGTCAATAGTGTGCTACTTGTGTGTGCATGACTCATTATCCTGCTTGTGATCATCTACAAAGTCCACTCACCAAGTTTGGTTCGTGTTAGAAGTCAAGAGGAGCTTGAAGTTGTTTGTGCAGGTGCTCTGTGCTACACCGGTCTGACTGGTGCTAGGCAACAGTCTGACCGGTGCTTCCTGTGAAGTGAAGCGCGACACCAGTCTGACCAGTGACGGCCACCGGTCTGACCGGTGGACACTGACAGCTCAAGTTTTCAAGGAAGAAAAGATTAAGTCGGTCGTATCGCCTATTCACCCCCCTCTAGGCGACATTAGTGTCCTTTCAGGTTGCAGTCAACTCTAGTACAAACATTGAAGCTCCTTCGGTTGACCGACCTGAAGAGATAATAGATATTACGTCTCTTTCTCCTGGTGTTGTTGCTGGTGCTACACTTGCTGATCCCCTCGACATTAGCTACAGCGAGCCTAAACCTGAGAGTGACGAATATTGCGCTCCTCGAGCCAGATCTTTGAAAGATAAGACTCTTGTCCCTCCACCTTCGGTTGTGGAAACTGTGGTGCCTTCTGCTATTGAAGTTCCCGGTGACAGTAAAGTTGTTTCAGCTATTCATCATACAACTTTGGCTCACGTGGAACAAAGTGACGGCTCTTTGTCGGAAATTGAGAGTGACACCCGAAGTGGTGGTGTATTTGTTAGTAACGAGTCACATAGTGTTGTTGCCCGGTGCCTCAGCATGAAACCTAACACTCGCATCTTCGGGGATTCTATGCACAAGGTGCTCCAGTTCTGCAGTGATGATCACGAGTGCACCTTGCTTCAAGAGGCTTGTGATAGCTTCAGCTTTCCCATCATGGAAGATGAACTCAGCAAGGAAAGTGTCGAAGAGATCTTGTATCAAGCACATGACCTCAGTATGAAATCCTTCTTGGCTTGCCGTGCTGACCTTCGGTCCTAGCAACTTTCTGAGACGACCTCTGCCACTGCACTTACTAAGGAAATTGATGTTGTGAAGGCCCTTTAGGCTGAAAAGGTATCTCTCTCTTCTTCGCTGGAGTCAGAGAAGAAGAAGTGCCTTGAAGTTTCTAATGAGAAGGATGAACTAGTGCAGAAGAGCGCTAAATTGGAACTCCAACTAACTGAACTTCGTCGTTTGGCTTCTACTGCGGAGGATGAGAAGAAAAAGGCCGAAGGTCTACAAAAAATGTACGACACTAAAGTTGCTGAGCTTAATGAGCTGCGACAGTCACATGCCACTCTCACTTACTGCGATGAAATTGAGCGTCATGTGGAGCCTGTCTGTAAAAAAGTTCATGATCTTCTTTTGGACTATGGACTCACCCCAGCCCCCGATGATGTTAAAGAGATGTAAATAGGCCAAGTGTTTGAATGACTTTCTAATGGTGTTGGCTCTCTTGCATCTGTTGGGCGTTCTTTTGGAGAGCTTGGAGTTGTTGTTGTTGTGCCAAGCCTCGCTCATGCAATATACTCCTTGTTCAAATCTTCTGGAAATGGTGAGCCTAGTATGACTAGGACTGATCTTCGGCAACTTCGTGACATGAATTTTGCCTGGCTAACCGAACATCTATTGAGAAGATCCCCGTCTTACCCAAGAACATAGCAAAGAACTTTATGCAAACATTTTGTAAGAAGTTTGGTTTTAACTTAACCGCCGCCGAAGGTCGGCGCGTGCTTCGCAAGGTTCATAATGCTTCTTCTCCTTTTCATCTCTTCTAAGTTTACGCTTTTCTATTACCCTATATTTAACTTTTTTCTTCTTTGTTTCAGGGTTCTCAAGCAACATCTGGTTCTGTGGCTGCCCTTCACCTGCTGCAGCATCTTCTGGAGGCAGGGCCAATTCTTCTTCGGCTGTTGTGTCTTCAGCTGTGCCTTCTACGCAAGCTACCTCTCCGCACGAAGGCCGCGTGATAGACATTACTTCTGGATCCCCTGAGGTGTGAGGGAGTGTGTAGTTCTAGTGATGTGGACAGTTGGGGTTTTTTTGTGAACAAATGATCTAAGACATTTGCAACTCTACGCAGGTGCCAGAGGTGTATCCTGCGCAGGTTGCCGAAGATGTTTGTCCTGTAAGTATTAACTTTGGTGATTATTTTATGTCTGGTTCTATATGGCATTCCCTTCGATGTTTTCATGTCTCGCAAGATAGAAAAATACGAGAAGAAGAACCTTGAAGCAAAAAATGTTTTCGAGCAAGTTACTCGTATCCGTCTTTCTCATGATGGAACTCATCGTAAAGAATCTGTGGATCCGAATCTTCTTCTATTGTGCCTGCCCGCGAAGATGTTTCTTCATCCTCGAGCCCCCTTGTCATTCCTAAAGCTGAAGTTGAAGTTGTTGATCTTACCGAAGATGCTGACTATGAGTACATGTGCAAACATCCTCGTTGAACTCTGTTGTGATGTTTTTTCCTTCTAAATGTACTCTGTTATGCTTGTAATCCCTGAAGTTACATTGTTGTAAAAGATAGCATGTGTTTGTAATGAACTTTTGCGATGAAGATCTGTACGTGTTAGGATTTTATTAGATTCTCGTATGTGCAAAGATGTTATAGATATCGTTCAATGTTGCGTTCTTGTATGTCTATGTGCTTTTGTATACACTTGTAAGTTCCTTGTTTTTTCCTGCTTTCGAAGATTGAGACAAGGGATCTGCGCTCGAAAGCGCCTCCCCCCAGTTTCCTGTTTCAATCTTTGGGATACATTACACCCTCAAGGCGACTCGTCAGCTAGTCCCTTGCTTTTTTGCTTCGGGCATTCACCGCCGAGGGCTTCTTCGCTTGTGATAAAGCGGATGATTTTGCGACTATGCCGTTTAACGAGTCGACTTATCCCTACAGCATTTCATTGAGGGGCTTTGCGCATTGACCGCTGAAGACGTTTTGTTCGCGGAAAGGTGGGCCTTTAAGCGAATCATGCACTCCTCTTTGGGACAAATTGTTGCATGTTCCTTAACATCTTCGCGACCTTTGCAGAATAGTGTTCACATGCACCATCTCTTTTTGTAAATATTTTCCTTAAGTGAACTATGTGCGACTTGTCTTCACCGAGCAAGGAGCATGTGTTCACTTATTTCTGCAATGTTTTCCCGAAAGTAACAATCTTCTTTGGGTGATTGTTACTTTGGACCGATGATAGATGTCGGGGACAGCCCTAGGGGTCCCCTAAACAACCGGGGAAAACCCACCTCATTTCGTAAAAAATGCAAAATGCAAACTAATCCACAAAGCCAAAACACACACACGCGCCACGATCACGACCCTGGTGGCCCCCGCGGCCCACCAGAGCGACGAGGCTGAACGCCCCCTCGGGCGAGGTCCGCCTCGCTCGAGGGCTGAGCGTCCCCTCGGACAGGGTCCGCCCCGCTCGAGGGTCCTGCTCACACGTCCAAGCATTTAAATGCTCCGACACCGCGGGACTGCACCACGACCCCGACGTGCCTGGGAATCCCGCCCCAGCGCTGTTGGCTGTTGCACCAACTCCTGTGGCGCGGCCATCCTCGCCACTATACAACACTGTGCGAAGAGGCCAGTGTCAGCTCCATGACACTGTGCCGCCTACTTTTGTACGACTAACACGCCGAGCCCTCGAAGGAGGGACGGCGGAACCCTCGAAGGGGAACAAACACGTTTTCTATGGCTACACAGGACTACGTCGTGACATCAGGCCAGTGGGAACGGCCCTCCCTGTCGTCATCAGCCCTGTGCGGCCATCTCTGCCACTGCAGCACCACGCCGGGCACTGTGACGACATCCCCGACGCTGTTGGAGCGCACGGGGACAGGACGTCGCCATGACCGCTACTGTACCTCGTACGGTCTCCCGTTGACTCCACCCTCGAGTCGGCCCGCGAGCGACAGCCAGACGGGCAACCTCTACACTACTACCCTCGAAGTCGCTCCTGTATGAGCACAGGACTCACCACGACGCCTCAACAGGAGCGAGATTCGCCAGTATGGTCGTCAACTCCGTGGCACTGCTCGCCATACCTCTACACGTAAACAAAGTAGTGCGGCACGCCTGTGAATTGCCCTCTCCTTGGCCTATAAAAGGAGGGGCAATCCCCCAGCCGCAGGGGACGACAGACAGAGACGATCGGCACACTTGCACGCCTTTCGCCCCTCACTCCGATATTGTCACTTGCCTCAATCAATACCTCTGGGACCTGGAGGACCAGCCTCCTCTCCCGCCTCGCTTGTAGCACCCCTCTGCAAGCACCACAGTGCGACGCAATATAGTGCCCCGAGCACACCACTGCTGGACGTACGGCCCCGGCCGGAACCAGGATAAACTCGAGTCATCTAGTTGCTTAGCACCGGCCATCGAGGGATAGATCTCAGTGCTCTTACTAGTTAGTGTCGGGACTACTTTCCACACTGACAATAGATAAAGATGGTCTTTTGGGGGGGGCCTTGTTATATTTCTCAAGGGGATATTACAGAAGTCCACCTCGTTAAAAACCTCGCATCTTCGGTGCTCCCGCTGTGAGATCACCGAAGACTCTCCTCGCGAGGAAAATGCACGGACTCCACTACGTATTTACAAAAGTTGAAAGTGCAAAAGAAGTTGAAACGAAGATTAAAAAAGTTGAAAACAAAGAGAAACTAAAAAACGATGAAACCTAGTAAATGATACACTTATTCTTAAAGCCAGTACTTTTGCAACTTGTGCTGATTCCATGAGTAAGGAACCTCTTCTCCTTCTAGGGTTTGCAATCTGTAAGCCTCTTGCCTTGTTTCTAATATTAAGAATGGACCCTCCCACTTCTCTTCCAATTTTCCCATGCCTCTTGTTTTTCTTCGGAGAACCATGTCCCATGTGGATATCTTTTGCTCACGGACCTTCTTATTTCTCCACTTTCTCGTTTCAACTTGATATTTTCTATGCTGCTCAGCGTTTGAAGCCTGTCTTCTTCTCTTGTATCAATTGCCAAACTTGTGTCTTCTTCCTTTTGTGGCTTTTGGTCTGTTCTCAATGACCCTAATTTGACCTCTTCGGGTATGACCGCTTCTTCTCCGTACAGCAATCTGAAGGGTGTGAAGTTTGTGGCTCTAGAAGTAGTTGTGTTGTGAGATCATACAACTCTAGGCATCTCTTCGACCCATTTCCCCCTAGACATTCATGTCAGGTTCTTTTTTATTCCTGCGAAGATGATGACGTTGGCTCTTTCTACTGCTCTGTTGGATTCTGGGTGATCACTGAAGAGAAGCATAACTTAGTGCCCAGGTTGAAGCAAAACCTCTTGAAATCTGTGCTGTCGAACTGTTTGCTATTGTCTAGTGTTACTTCGTATGGCACTCCAAACCTACACACGACACTTTGCCAGAAAAACTTTTGTATCACTTCCGAAGTGATTCTTTGCACTACCCTTTGAAGGACCGATTAGGTGAACAAGAGAGGGGGGGGGAGTGAATGGGAGCTGATAAAAATTCTTCTCGAAGGATATGAGAACTCCAACAAGACGAACACAGCTTCCAAAACACGTCTTCGACCCAACTACACAAGTTGGCCAAGACCACGCAACCACTAGAGTGCTACCGGTCCTAGGAACCAACAATCACCTACACGGACTCGAGAACGCAGCGGAACTAGCAACTCGAGCGCTACTGACCTACACCAGTCAGGACGGTGAGCACGACCGATCAGACCGGTCCCTGTTGGCAAAACCTGAGAACTTCCACAGAAGGCCCCTACACCGGTCAGGTCGTTGTAGCTCACCGGTCAGACCGGTCCAAGCCAGGAGATCCCAAATCAACCAAACAGGCCTACCGAGCTCCAAACTGACCCAAACTCGAAAGAACAGCCACACGAGACAGAAACAAACTCACCTAGATGTTCACCCAAGGCAAACCCATTGAGCCTCTCCACCGGTCAGACCGGTGAGCAGCACCGGTCAGACCGGTCAGGCTGGGCCGCTCGGGGATGAACAGCACCCACGGGTCAACTCCCCCAAATCCAACTCCCGATCTCCCGAATCACTCCACAGATTTGTGCAAGACTTTGGGGATAGTAGGAACACCTCATGGGCACTCCATAGCCAATATTTGGTCCACCAAAACTTTCTAAATTGAGAGGAATCGAAGAAATCCACCAAGAACGCCTCTAACCCTAGAGCCAAGAAAACCCCAAAATCGAGCCCCTTTGCTCACGGATTTGGGAGGGGAATCAAAGGGAAAAGAACCACGAAGGGCTCAAGCATACACCCCCCAACAAATCCCAAAGATAAAGGCCTTAAAATCGCTCCAAGAAAATCGCCAAGAAAGGGCTCCAAAAATCACCAAAAAGAATAAATGGGAAAGACACATCCAAGCCTTGAGGAACCACGCCGAATCATCTATACATACAAAGAGGTTCATACAAGGTCTAGCTTGTCGCTTGATCATCCTTTCCTCTCACAAGATCTCACCATGAAGCTCTCAAGCTAGTCCTATGGAAATCCTAATGAAAATAGGAAGGGAAAATAGGAAAACAAAATGAGATAGGGTTCCAAGAGATGGCTGCCATCCTCTCACCACTTGGGTTATATGGAGGCAACTGAAAGTCTAAAATACCCTTACTTGCTAACTAGGGATACATGCCCCTCAAGGGAGAATTCAGAAATCTTTGTCTTCGCTCCACTGGACGAATGCCCAGCGACCACAAACTTGCTTAGCCTCCACGCAAGCCTTGCGATTCCGACGCGTGTCCTCTGCTTCGAAGTCTCCAGACTGCGTTATTGCACACTGGTTAGACCGGTATCCACCGGTCAGACCGGTCTGATGCTGTCGTACCTCCGTCTTTGGTTCTTCGGTCTTGGCTTTGTGGATCAACCAAGGAACCCAATGGTTTTCTGGTGAACCACTGGAAACACCGCGAACTCGGTGTTGCCTCCGCCAATCACCACTCATGACTCGGCTCCCACATAATTCCGGCTTGACCTTGGTTTTGAGACTCAACCAATAAACCGTCCATGACTTCATCTTGTGTTCTTGCCACCATGCGACCCGCACTTGACCCCGCTGGCCACCGGGTCTCTCGAACCAAACCTACTTGTCTTCTCCACACCTGGAGGCCTCACCGGCAATGACCTTTAGCACTTGTTCTTCACCTGCACCAACACCAGTCAAGCCACAACCTGCACCTGCAATACTTAGCTAAGAATCAGTCCACACAATGTTGTCAATCACTCATCACACCAGGAAGTGACCATCCACCGGTCCTCAAACTACACATGGTCCTCACCCTTGCCTCTATCCACTTTGAGAAATACTCCACTACCACTATTGCATACTTGTAGTTGCGTAGTGATGTTGGCAACTGTCCCACTATATCTACCCCCCATCTTGCAAAGGGCCAAACTAGTGGTAGCAACTGTATCTCGTAGGAAGAAGTTTTTGTGTAGTTGCAATGCTTTTGACAATTGTCACATCTTCGCACTATATCTTCGGCATCACGAACTGTCGTTGGCCAATAAAACGCTTGGTGGAATGCCTTCGCGACTAGTCTTCTTGTTCCGATGTGAGATGAACACATTCCTGAATGAATCTGCTGCAACAGATCTCGTCCTTCTTCTATAGAGATGCATTTTAGTAATGATGCACACTGGTTTTGTATAAGTTGTCTCCTCTTATTTCATATGACCTTGCTCTCAAGGCCAAACTTTTGCTCCCCTCCCTTAATTGCAGTTTGTAGTATCCTCTAAGAAATGCCATGATCGAATATCTCCAGTCTTCGTTGGATATCGCATTTATGTATCTCACTGGTGCTTCATTGCAATCGACTGATTTGCATTTCAGGACTTCGTATAAGACATCTAGCGGCAGTGGCTCTTTCTGTGCTGCCGCCTTCGCTAGCATATCTGCTTCATTGTTCTGATCTCTTGTTATTTTCTTGACGGTGAAGCCAAAGAAGAATTTTTCCATGCCTCTTACAATTTTCAAGTATTTTGCCATTTCATCATGTTTCTTTTATATGCCTTGCCAATCTGCCTTGTGATGAGTTCTGAATCAGTGTTTATGACAACTCTTCGTGCCCCTATTGCTCTTGCTTTGCAAAGCCCCAATAACAATCCTTCATATTCTACCACATTGTTTGTTTTGCCTTCGAAATCTAGTCTCACAGCATGGCCAGAAAGAAGAGATGGCTTGATGGAAAGAAGATAATTCTATGGTGAAGAGAATTCTCATATGGATTTATTGTGATGGTGAATTTTGCAGACTTGATGGTTGTTCTTGCCGTGAATTCTATGGCATACTGGGATAGCTCTGTAGCCCATTTTTCTATTCTCTCCGAAGATTCCTTATTCTCTAGTATCTCACGAAGAGGACGATGTGGGGACTGTGGTTGACTAACTCTGGAAATAATGCTTTAACTTTCTTGCCGCTATTACCAGTTTACCACTGCGTATGTCATCTTCTCTAGTTCAGAGTAAAACTTCTTCGCTCCTGATAAGGCCTCGGAAACGAAGTATACTCATACTTGTTTAAGATGCTCTTCTTCGTATTTCTCTTCCACTAGAGCTGCGCTTACTGCATTGGCTGAAGCTGCAATGTACAACAATAGCTTTGTCTCCAGGACTTGTTAGCACTTGCAAATTTTCCAGGTAGGATTTGAACTGTTCAAATGCCTCCTACTCTTCAGAACCCCAGTTGATCTTGTTCTTTGCAAACAACAGCTTGAAGAATGGTAAGCTTCATTTTGCCGATTGCGCTATGAAGCGACCCAATGCTGCTATTCTTCCGGTGAGCTTCTGGATATCTCTTTTTATCTGTGGTGTTCTCATGTTTGTTATTGCCTCTATCTTCTCTGGGTTCGCTTGCATGCCTGACTTTGACACCATGCAGCCCAACAATTTTCCTCTGGATACCTCGAAGATACACTTTTCTGGGTTTAACATGAGGCCATATTTTCTTAGGTTCGCGAAGGTTTCTCTAAGATCTTTGATGTGTTGTTCTTATTTTTTGTTGTGTATGACGACATCATCTACGTAGGCTGATACATTTCTCCTCAGTTGTGGGCCAAGTACAATCTTTACCATTCCGTTAAATGTTGGGCCAGTGTTACGCAGGACTTCGGGCATTCTCACGAAGCAATATACCCCAAAAGGTGTTATGAAACTTGTTTTTGTCTTCGTCTTCCCTCTTCATCCAGATTTGGTGATATCTGGAGAAGCAATCTAACAGAGACATTCTCTCGCAACCTGCTGCTGCATCCACCAACACATTGATTCTTTGTAATGGGTAGTCATCTTTTGGGCAAGCCTTGTTCAAAAGGGTGAAATCAATGCACATTCTCTGTCCCCCATTCTTCTTCGATACCATCACTATGTTTGAAAGCCAGGTTGTAAACTGTATTTCTCTGATGACCCTAGCATCCAACAACTTCTCTACTCCACTTTGCGCTGCTAGTTCATTCTGAGGTGAGATGACTCTGAACTTTTGTCTCTTCAGGATCTTTGGATCTAGGCACGGTGCATGCTCTATCACTTCGTGAGGCACTCCCTTAAGACCTCTTTTGCTCCAGGCAAATACATCCTGATTGTTGCGAAGACATGCGATCAGAGCATTTTCCTATTCTTCGGTCACCCCCTTGCTATTGTAACTAGTTTGTCATGAATGTCTTCGCAAAGACGCACCTTCTTCGTGTGTTCATGGGGTTGCAATCTCTTCTTTTCGTCTTGGCAAATCCTCTTTTTCATTTCGAGCTCTTCGGACTCGCCTTCTTCTTCGCTTTCTATTGTGTCTTCACTATTTCCCACTGTATCTACTGCTTCTGGTTCTTGCCTACATTGTATTATCTGTCGTGTGCATCTTCTTTATCTCCATATATTGTGAGAATACCGTTGTTGGTTGGTATCTTCATACACAAGAATGAGATGTGTATCACCGCTGCAAACTTGTTTATGATTCCCCTACCGAAGAGAGCTTTGTAGTCGTATGGGATGTCGACCACATCGAAGGTCACCATCTCTGTTCTCATTAGTGCACCCATTCCAAGACTTACATTCATTTCAATTGTTCCTAGAGACTCAACCTTCTTGTTGCCAAAGCCAAATAACGGCTTCGATGTCTTCTGCAATTGGTCGTCTCTGAACTCCATTTTCTTGAATAGCTCGTAAGTTATGATGTCTGCAGAACTGCCATTATCTACCAAGATACTGTCGGTGTTTTAGACCGGCAACCTACTACGGGGAGTACCCGAAGTAGATGATTGTGACTCGCCGAGATCGGTAACTCGAAGGAAGAGACACGTGGCACACAATTTAGACAGGTTCGGGCCGCGAGGTGCGTAATACCCTACGTTACGTATCTTTGCGTAGCTACGGATTGATAGGGCACGATTACAAGATGGTGCAATGGTGCGCGTGAGTTGTATGAGAGGAGATTGGATGAGGGGATCGGTCCCGCCCCTCGCCTTATATAGTCGGGAGGCGGGGTTACAAGTCGGAGTAGGGAGAGAGTACTAGTCGAGTACGTCTAGGAGTCCTCTATACGGTGCGGAACATGTACGGCTCCCTAACCGAGTACTACTCTGTGTAGTCCTTGTGCTCCACGCCTTCGGGTGCCATGTAGCGCAAGCCGGTAGTCCCGGGGGCCCACCGAGGTAGTCGGTCCCCGTTACCCACCGAGGTAGTGGGCCCAGGGAGGTCCATACGACAAGCCCCCGAGTACTTTGTAGTCGAGAAGGATAGCTTCAAGTAGTCTTGACGGCCTTAACGAGTAGTCCTCAAGCGTCCCCGAGTGCTACAAGTCAAAAGTCCTCAAGAGTAGTCGAAGCATCCCGAGGCTGGAATGTACTCCAGTTGATGTTTGAGCAATCTTGAAGTCTTCTCGAGTAGTCCCAAGCGTCCTCGAAAACTGCCTTCGAAGGTCTTCAAAAACTGCCTGTCTTATCACGAAGCCGAAGCTGATATGGAGGTGCGATTTGCAAAACCGCACTCCACACAGAGTAGCCCTCGAGCCTCGAGCCGCGGGCTCTGGCTGAGGGTCCATCTGAAATCTTAGCAAGAAAATCCCGAAGAATCCGGAGAGAAAAAACCGAAGGACACGTGGCACGGAGCCCCCGAGCCTTGAGTCGAGTACTTCCTCTCGAATTGAAGGGTCTTCTTGGAGAATGTGTCCTGAGATGCTCTTGAGACTAGCCGCTTCCCAGGTAGTCGAGTAGAAGTAGCTGAGCCCCCGAGGTGAGGCGCGTCGACTAGTAGAATACGAAGAGTCACGCGCAGCCGGCGAGTCGGCCGCGCGTGAACTTATCCCGGCCGCCCGTTACGGAGCCGTTTTGGCTTATAAATAGAAGCCAAAACCCTTAGGGTTTTCACCCATTCGAGCCGCAGTCATTCCATTTGAATCTTGAAGCAAATCCACTCCCCGGCGCCTGCGCCGCCGTAGTAGATCCGCACGCATCGCCACCGAGACCTTTAGGGTAGCCCCCGAGCGGATGCGAGTGAAGACACCTTGTACTTGGAGGATGAAGCCGTCGCCGTCCAAGGCGTCCAAGGCCGCCGGGAAGAAGAGGAGCCGTGCGAGAGGCTGCCGCGGGGGCGCCACCGGAGCGGCGCCGCCCATTTCTCCACCGCGCGCCGATCCGAGCCGCGAGTGGAAGAAATCGAAGGTGAAGACGGAGGACTCGCCGACCTGGCCGAACGGTGGGTTCATCGGGGAGAAGGAAGTCGACATGTGGAGATCCGCCGCAGGAGATCCGTATCCGATGGAGAAGGCCGAAGACGAGATCCGATGTTCTCGCGGTTCGTGGAGCGCGGTCTTGCGCTCCCAGCCAGCGACTTCTTCAAGGGGCTGCTCGGGTACTACGGGATCGAGTACCTGAACCTGAACCCCAACGGCATCTTCCACACGTCGGTCTTCGTCCACTTCGCGAAGCCTTCCTCGGAATCAAGCCGCCCCGGGTGCTCTTCGGAAGTTCTTCCGCGTCAAGCCGCGGCCCGGTGCCTCCAACCCCGAGTAGTCGGAGGGGCGGGATCCGGCGAGGGAGGACGCCGCGGAGCGACACAGCGTACAAGCTCGTGGACTCCAACACGGACCGGAAGACCGGATGGTTCTACATCACGAACCACCACCCGGCTGCCGAAGCCGAGCGGACGGCGGCCCGAGTGCACCGTGATTGGTGGAACACGGAGCCCACCATGCAAGAAGGGATCCGGCTCCCGGCCGCTAGCACGCATCAAGGTGCTCGGGGAGGCGGGACCGAGGGCCGAACACGTGGCCTTCGGTTTCATGAAGCGCGAGGATCCGGCCGGCCGATGGCGCGGGGAGACCACGGGCTCCGAGTACACCGGCGACGACGACACGTCGCGGATGCGGGGGGCGGGCGGGACGACAACGACATCGTCGAGAGGTTGACGCGGATCTTCAAGGACATGCCGCCGTACACGGCGTGCCCAGTCGAGGAGTACTCCGCCGCGCGCCCGCCCAAGGAGGTGAGTAGTCGTACTCCCCTCGTCGAGTAGTGAGTACTTGTAGTAGAGTTGCTGACGTCTTGTGTCTTTGCGCAGGATGATGTGAAGTGGTTCGTCTCCGAGCCGCAGCCGCCACCGAGCGGGATCGAGATCCCGGTGGAGGGGAAGGTGAAGGAGCGCCGCGAAGTCGGTGAAGGCGACGAGACCGTCATCGTGGAATATTCTTCCGAGGACGACGACGAAGACGAAGAAACGTTGCAGGACCGCTTCCAGCTGCGGTCGAGGTTTAGCCGCCCGGGCTTACCTCACGTGCCACTTGTTCAAGACCCTCCGGCTAGCCTGGAGGCTAGCCTTGCTGCGCCGCCGCGGAAGCCGCGCAACCCCACCAGGAAGTGGGTGACGAAGAAACTAAAGGTCTCGGAGACCACGCCTCAGGAGGTAAGTCGTCTTGAGCAGAGTAGTCGAGTACCCGTTGTTCGAGTACATTGCTGACGAGTAGTCTTCCTTGTGTGCAGGAGGTGCCGCCAGCGGAGCCTGTCGAAGAGGGCGACGAGGGCGCGTGGGACCGGTGGGGGAACCGGTGGAAGTCGTAGTCCGGCCCCCCACCGTTGAAGAACTCCCCGGCGCGGTGGAGCGCCGGCCCCCTCGCTCCCGAAGAGAGCGAGGAGGACCGTGGCCGCCGCCGTCGGAGAGGCGGTGGCCTCAGGAGTGCAGGGAACATCTGCGCCGGCCGCCGCCGCCGTGGAGGAGGCAGTAGCCGCAGGGGCGGAGGAAGAGACGCCCGCCGAGGGTGGACTGGTTGATATTGCCAGCATCCTCGGTGCTCCGGCCGTGACCATCGTCCGGTCGAACTTGTAAGTACCATATCCTCACGAGTAGTACTTGCTGCAGTAGTCGATCTTTGTCTGACGACCCTCTGTGAATATTTCTGCAGAAAATCCACAGATCTGAGCTGGGATGGGGACGAGCCCTCGTCAGCGGTGGCGGAAGAAGCCGCGCCGCCCGTCGAGGAGGCCGCCCCCGATGCCCAAGCCGCGACTGAGCCCCCGGCTACCGAAGCGCCGCTGCCGGAGGCGAGTGTAGTCGAAGGTGAGTACCCTTCTTGAAGCTGCAGGGCTCCAGGATGAGTAGTCGTAGGTGCTAATGCACTTGTCGTTTGTTGGCAGGCGCTGAAGGAGGTGACATCCCTGCGGGGGTGCCAATGCAGGAGTTGACGCCAGAGGCCCCGGAGGCCGCAGAGGGAGCCCCCGAGCCCGTGGGGGAGGGTCGTCGAGAAGTCCGTGGGGGAGAGACGGTCACCACGTCACCGGAGACTTCTCTGGAGGTGGCTATCCGCTCCCCCGAGATCCAAGACGCGGAGCCCATCCGCTCGCGCCGATGACGGAGGCTACCTCGAGTAGCCGCGGCGGGATAGAACTTCGGCGGACGATCTCGTCGAGCCGACGACGGTAGCCAAGCACACCGGAGGCGATCCAGTCAAGCCGAGCAATGGATGAAGGTACGTAGGCCGTAGCCTCCCCGAGTAGTCAATCCTTTGCCGTTGAGTACTCTTCTTGACTTGAGTTGTCTTGTGCGGGACGTCGCGGAGCGATCCCGCAAGAAGTCGAACTGCTTTGCGGGGTTATGGCGACACCGTGCTCGAGCCGAGGCCCCGGAGGAGCGACTCGTGAAGTCGCGAAGCACGCGGCCGCCATGCAATCAAAGCTTGACGCCGCCTTCGCCAACTACCACAATGACGTCATGGAGCTGCGGGCGAAAGGCGACGACTTGGTGCGGAAGAACAAGGGCCTCCGCAACAAGAATAAAGGTACATCCTTCGACTTGCCGAGTACTTGTTGAAAGCCGAGAAGCGTCGACCCGCCTGTTGCGTTGCTTTGTGTTGCGAGCTTGAGGGCCGGGTGGAGCGACCAAGGCCTCGGAGGTGAGCATGAAGAACCTCTTCTACGGGAGCGAGGAAGCCCGCCGGTACTCGAGCTCGACTACAAGGAACTCGCCTTCGAGTGCGAGAAGCACATGGAGCTGCGGATTGCCTCGACAGAGATCTCGTCAACTGCTACAAATCTTTGCAGAAGTTGAATGAAGATTGCGAGGCGGCGCGGGCCCGGTTGAAGGATCTTGAAGAAGCCGCTCTCCCGATCGCGAGGCTTCTGGTGCCGCACCCGGGCGGCCCCAAGATCGCTCCTCTAGCGGATCGACTTCGTGAAGCACCAAGCCGGCTGGCCGGCTACGTCAAGCATATGGCCAAGTCGATCCCAAGACAAGTCTTGGCCTTCATGAAGTCGTACTTCCCGAAGGCTCCAGTGGAGGTGGTCGCCGGCGGGGTAGCCGCCAACTGCTCGGATGAGCGGTGACGCGAGCCGGCCGGAGCGGAGATGGCTCCCATCGCGGAGCAGGTAGCCGAGAAGCTGAACCTCCAGTAGCCCTGTAATAGGTAGCTAGTAGCCATAGTTGTATAGGAAAACAACTGTAATGAATTTTTCAAGTATCAACGAAATGAAATTTTCCAGCAATGAGTACTCGTAGTCGCGATCTCAGAGTGCGGAGTGCCCATCGTGGAGTAGGTGCGAGTAGTGGTACTCGACTTCAGTAGTCCCGTTGTAGGGAGTAGGCAGTAAATAAGTTGATGAACAATCAATCTTTATTACTGAAGAAATACACCTGGGTGGCCAGGGCCGTAGTTACAAAGTAGTCGCCTGGACCCGGAGGCCGCTTACAGCTAAGTGGCGCTGGAGCGGGTAGCCGCTTGCAGCGAGTGATCCGTAGGTAGCCGTGTAGGCTGGATCGCGCGATCCGTAAGTAGCCGCGCGGCGGATCTTGGAGTGTGGTCTCTTGGTAGACCGCTGCTAGAGTCCTTGACGCTCGTCGCGGCCCATGGTCCGTAGGTAGCCGCACGGGGCCGGACCCTGGAGAAGAGTAGTCCGGAGGCCCGGAGCCGGGACCGGAGGGTCGCTTGCGGCGAGGGGTGTTGATGTAGTCGATTGGACTTGAACCCGGAGTAGTCGTGTAGACTAGGCGTAGAATCGACGAGTTGGTCGACGTTCCACGAGTTGTTGACGTCTTCGCCTTCAAGTGTTTGGAGGCGGTAGGAGCCGGCCCGGTCACCTTGGCCACGGTGAAGGGGCCTTCCCGAGGGGAGGGCGAGCTTGTGGAGTCCTTCCGTGTTCGGGATACGGCGGAGGACAAGATCTCCAACGTTGAAGGAGCGTTCCTTGACGTTGCGATCATGGTAGCGTCGGATACCCTCCGGGTACCTTGCCGGGCGGGACGAGGGCGGCGCGGCGAGCTTCTTCGAGGGCCGTCGATATCGACTCGTCCGTCGTCTTCCGAGACGCCTTCGTCGTAGTGCTCCACTACCGGCGAGTTCCATATGACATCGGCGGGGAGGATGGCTTCGGAGCCGTAGACCAGGAAGTAGGGGGATTGCCCCGTTGGCTTGGATGGTTGAGTCCGCAGCCCCCGCAGTGCGTTGGGTAGTTCCTTGATCCACTTGCCCCCTTTGGAGTTAGCAGCGTCATGTAGCCGCTTCTTGAGGGCGTCGAGCACCATCCCATTGGCGCGCTCGACTTGTCCGTTGGCCCGTGGATGGGCGACTGAGACGTATCGGACGTCGATTCCGCTGTTCTCGCAGTACTCCCAGAACTGGTGGTTGTTGAAGTTGGACCCCAGGTCTGTGATGATGCGGTGGGGTAGCCCGTAGCGGTGCACGAGTTCATCCAGGAAGTCGAGTACTCTGTCAGCCTTGGGGCATGTGACCGGCTTGACCTCGATCCACTTGGTGAACTTGTCGATAGCCACCAATACCCTGTTGAATCCTCCCGGCGCGGTTGGCGGTGGCCCAATCATGTCGAGCCCCCGGCGGGCAAAGGGCCGGGTTGGCGGTATGGTGACTAGCTTGTAGGCCGGGACATGTTGCGCTTGGCGAAGTACCGACATCCTTGGCACCTTCGACGAGTTCTTCGGCGTCGCCCGTGGCCGTGGGCCGGTAGAAAGCTCGCCGGAAGGCCTTGCGACCGGTGTGCGCGAAGACGCGTGGTTGCCGCGGATGCCCTTGTGGATCTCCTCCGGGATGTCCTTGCCTTCTTCGCGAGGGACGCACTTCATGAGTACTCCGGAAGATGCGCCCCGCTTGTAAAGCTTGTCTCCGACGAGGACGTAAGACTTGGCGCGGCGGACGAGTTGTTCGGCTGCGTTCTTGTCGGAGGGGACCTTCGCTCGCCGAGGTAGTCGATGAAGGGTTGCCTCCGGTCCACGTCGATCATCATGACCTCCTCGCCCAGGTGGTGGATGTCTTTGGGGCGGTGGTCGGTGGCGCCGCTCTCGGGATGGATGGCGCGTGAAGCTCGTGGACGAAGACGCCCGCGGGTACACGAGCGCGGGTGGATCCGAGCTTCGAAAGGACGTCCGCCGCAACGTTGTTGTCGCGGACGATGTGATGGAACTCGAGACCATAGAAATTGTTCTCGAGCTTGCGGACTTCTAGGCGATGGCGTCCATGTTCTCCTTGTTGCGGTCCCGGGACTTGTTGACTTGGTTGATGACCACCTTGCGGAGTCGCCGTAGACTAGTAGCCGCTTGATGCCAAGTGAAGCCGCGAGGCGGAGCCCGTGTAGGAGGGCTTCGTACTCGGCTTCGTTGTTTGAGACCTTCCGAAGATGCGGGACGTACTTGAGTTGTTCGCCCATTGGAGAGATCGGGGTACCCCTCGCGCTGCGCCCTCGAGGTTGAGTGAGCCGTCAAAGTACATCACCCAATGCTGCGGTCGCACGGTGGGAGTAGGTAGGCGGGTTCTCCCGCGACTGCGCCATGAAGTCGACTAGTGCTTGCGACTTGATGGCCGTGCGTGGCTTGAAGTCGATGGTGAGGGCGCCGAGCTCGATCGCCCACTTGGAGATTCTTCCGGTGGGCGTCTTGGTTCCTCGGGATGTCGCCGAGCGGGTAGTCGGTGACGACGGAGACCGAGTACTCCCGGGAAGTAGTGTCGTAGCTTCCGCGAGGTGATGAGTAGAGCGTACGGGAGCTTCGCACGGCCGGTAGCGAGCCTTGGACTCGATAGAACCTCGCCGACGAAGTAGACCGGGCGGCCGGGCCCGGGTAGGCGTGGCCGTCTTCTCGCCGCTCGACAACGATGGCGCATCGACCACGTGAGTAGTCGCGGCTAGGTAGAGCGATGGCCGCTCGCCTTTGTGAGGAGCCGTGAGGATTGGTGGCTTTGACAGGAAGTCCTTGAGCTGGGCAAGGGCTTGATCCGCCTCTGGAGTCCACACGAACTTCTCGTGATGCTTGAGTAGTTTGAAGAAGGGGAGGCCCCGTTCTCCTAGCCTCGAGATGAATCTGTTCAATGCCGCCATGCACCCCGTCGGCTTACGGACGTCTTTGATGCTCGTGGGAGCTCTCATGCCGGTGATGGCGGAGATCTTCTCGGGGTTGGCTTCAATGCCGCGGCCGGGCGATGATGAAGCCGAGTAGTTTGCCCGAAGGGACGCCGAAGACGCACTTGTTCGGGTTGAGCTTCCGGCGGTACTCGCGTAGCGATGCGAAGGTCTCTTTAAGGTCGTCGATGAGGGTACCGGAGTCCTCGGTTTTGACAACCACGTCGTCCACGTAGGCCTCGACGTTCTTGTTGAGTTGCCGCTTGAAGCGAGGCCCGGATGGCCCGTTGATAAGTAGCGCCGGCGTTCTTCAACCCGAATGACATGGTCGTGTAGCGATGCGCGCCAAACGGGGTAATGAACGCGGTCTTTTCTCGGTCTTCCTCCTTGATTGCGATCCGGTGGTACCGGAGTAGCGATCGAGGAAGCGGAGCAGTCGCAGCCCGCCGTGGAGTCGATGACTTGATCAATCCGCGGCAACCCGAAGGGGTCCTTGGGGCGGTGCTTGTTGAGGTCGGTGTAGTCGACGCACATCCTCCACTCGTTCGAGTTCTTCTTGCGGACGAGGACGGGATTGGCGAGCCACTCGGGATGGAAGACTTCTCGATGAAGCCGGCCGCGAGTAGCTTGGCGAGCTCCTTCTTGATGGCATCCCGTCCGTCGTCGGCAAAGCGTCGCGGGTGTTGTCGCTTAGGGGTGGCCTTTGGGTCGACGTTAAGGCGGTGCTCAATCGGCTCCCGGGCACTCCCGGCATGTCCGTCGGCTTCCACGCGAAGATGTCGCGGTTAGCCCGAAGGAAGCCGATGAGCGCGTCTTCCTATTTGGGGTCGAGGCCGGCCCCGATGGTGGTGGTCTTGCCTGGGGTCGCCCGTTCCGAGGTCGACCGTCCCGAGGAGTACCTCCTCGGGTGGGCGAGGCTTGTTGGCGGCTCGTCGGACCTCTGCGGGATGTCGAGTTCGCCCGTGGCAAGCTTCTTCGACGCGGCGTAGACCTCCATCATAGCGTTGGGTACTTGGTTCGTGGAAGCGATCACCACGGCCTCTGTGTCGCAGTCGTGGGAGATCTTCAAGTCCCCCTGGAGGGAGAGTACACCGGCTGGACTTGGCATCTTGAGTACCAAGTAGGTGTAGTGGGGCACCGCCATGAACTTGGCGATGGCCGGCCTGCCTAGGATGGCGTGGTAAGAGGTCTCGAAGTCCGCGACCTCGAACTTGATGTACTCGGTACGATAATTGTCCCGAGATGCCCCGAAGGTAACTGGCAGTACCACTGATCCCAGTGGGATAGCCGCGTTGCCTGGGACGATGCCGTAGAAGGGCGTGCTGCTCTTGGTGAGCATGGGGGTGACGTCGAGCTTCATTTTCTTCAAGGTTTTGGTGAAGAGGACGTTGAGCCCGCTTCCACCGTCGATGAGCACCTTGTTGAGTTTGGAGCCCGCCACCGTTGGCTTCAGGACGAGGGGGAACCGTCCCGGTTCGGAGAATCCGGTCCATTGGTCCGCGCGGGGAGAAGGTGATGGGTACCTCCGACCTCCTGAGAGGGGTCGGAACCGCTGGCTCGATGGACATCACTTCACGACGGGTAGCCTTCTGCTCCCGCCCTCGCCGGCGTCCGCCGAAGAGGACGTTGACGGTCTTCTCGGGTTCTTGGAAGTCGTTGTTGTCGCCGTCCTTCTTCTTGCCCTTTTGGTCGTGAGGGTGCGGTGGCTCCGGCGTATCCTTGAGTGCATGCCCGAGCCGGTAGCACTTGCTCGGTAGTGTGGTTGCCGTTTGGATGCCACGGGCACTTCTCCTTTAGCGAGGTCCTTGAACCCGCCGGAGTTCTTCTTCGAGTTCCCTTTCGCGGGCGCCTGGATAGCCGCGACGGTATTGTCCGGCTTGCGCTTGCGGTTGGGACCCGAGTAGTTCTTGTTGTTGTTGTTGTTGCGGCCGCCTTGGTTTGCATTGCTTTTGCGCCGCCGCCGCCCCCGGTTCTCGCTTGGACTTGCCGCGGATGGCGTCGTATTTGGCGTTGGCCTTGTCCTCTTCATCCGCCCGGGACGTGATCATGTCCTTGAGGTGGGGGATGGACTGGGGCGGGCGACGACCGAAGTCCTCGAAGGTGCGGCGATGGTAGAGGCCGTCTCGGAAGAGGTCGATGACCTCCTTTTCGGTGACTTCGACGACGGTAGCGCGCTTGTCAAAGAAGCGGCGCATGTACTTGCGGAGGGTCTCGCCCTCGTTCCTGCTTGATCATGGCCGAGTCCATGCGAGTACCCGAACGGCCCATGGCGCCCGCGAAGTTACTCGTGAACCGCTCCTTCGGTGGTCCCACTTGTCGATCGAGTGCTTGTCCGGCGACTCGAGCCATGTGAGTGGTGCCCGGTCCCGGACGAAGGGGAAGTAGAGGCATTTGGTGTCGCCGTTGCCGCCGGCGTTCTCGATGGAGAGGGCGTAGCATCGGAGCCACCGGATAGGATCTCGCTTCGCGTCGTACTTGGTGATCCCCAAAGGTTTAAACTTGTCGGGGAGGAGCAGGTTGCGAAGTCGAGGTGAGAAGGCGGGGAAGCCGTCGCCCTCAGCGGCAGTGGTCGACTTCTTCCGCCGCGGCTCCTCAATCTTCTGGCGGGCGTCGTACCCGCCGTGCGAGGCGCCGGAGGCGTGGTCGTTCGCGTGGCCTCGGCCGTCGCGGCCGCCGCCGCCCCCGGCTCTCTCCCGTTGGCCCCGTGGTTGGAGGCGCCGCCGTCGCTGCCGCCGCCGTCAGGGTCGTTGCCGCCGCCACCGGCCGGAGCGCGGTGGGGGACAACTTCTCGGTTGCCTTGGTCTTGCTGTGAAGGTCCGCCGGCGTTGGAGCGGCGTCGGTTTGGGTCGGCTGGAAGGTCAGCTCGAGTACGGTTGGGGCCAGCGTTGGCGCTGCGACTAGTAGCTTCGTTGTCGCGGGGTTTGGCTGGAGGAGGTTGGTTGACTCTGTTGTCGACCCGCATGAAGTAGGCCTCTTCAGCGAGCTTGGCGATGACCTCTCCAGCGCGTATGCCCTGAGCCTGGCGTGCGATCGTTGTGATCGACATGAGGCACTCGCTCGGGGTTGGTGTCCACCTGCTCTCGACCGCCTCGAGAGCCTCCGCAAGGTTGCGGATGGGAAGGTTGTCTCTGAGCCGCCGGCGTCGTTCGCTACGCTTCTCGTTGCGTTCGCGTCGGGCGTCCCCCGTTGGCGACGGTCTCGTCCGCGGGGGCATTGGCGAACGGCTCGTCCGCGCGGAGATGTCCTCCGTGTACCGTCCTCGGTGGTGCCCGAAGGTCCCGGGGTGTCGCCGGCGCCATGAAGACTTGGCGGTCGGGGGTGCCAAGGCCGGACTCGCAGGGTGCCACCTCAGTTGGTGTGTTGGAGTCAGCCCGGGCTAGCGGTGTTCCCTCCTGGAACGGTAGCGAGTCGATGTAGGCGACGTAGCGTGAGTCCTCCTTTGCCAGGTCAGCAGGCTTGCGGTCTGGCTAGTAGACGTATCTCCCGGCCGGCGTTGATTTTATAACCAGCCCCGAGGCTGGCCCTGACAAGGGAAGCTCAGTGGAGTCGTCTTCGGACTCGGGCTCCTCAGGGTCCGACCCGAAGTCGAACTCGTAGTCCGGGTTCGAGTAGAACTCGGAGAGAGGGCTGGAGTCCGAAGCGCGGTTGGGGACGGCGTCGGAGTCCGAGTTGTACTCGGGTACGGGCTCCTTGCCGGCCCGGCGCGAAGTGGGAGCCCCTGTGCGGGCCCGGCTGAGGGTGCAGGGGCCGCATGCGGAGGGCTCGAGCGGTGAGGAGGCCGCCTGCGATGGCTGAGTAGCCGGCTCGCATGCAATGGCCCACGGTGACGTCGGGTTCGAGTTGTAGACGGACTCGAGCTCGAAGTCAGCGTGGAGGTTGGAGAGCGAAATTTCGCCGAACTTGCCGGCGAGTTCGCCTGTGACAACTTCGGGAAGCGTCACAAGGCCTGTCTTCGAGTTGGGCTGCATGATCAGGCGGCGCTGGAAGGAGCCCGCGCCATCAGCAGTGCAGACCCAGGCGCCGAAGACGAAGGTGTCGCCGCGGTTGAAGGCGACGGTTGGCTTGAAGTAGACGGAAGCCGTCAAGTTCACCATATGATCTCGAGCGAGAGCCCCTACCTGGCGCGCCAGCTGTCGGTGTTTTAGACCGGCAACCTACTACGAGGAGTACCCGAAGTAGATGATTGTGACTCGCCGAGATCGGTAACTCGAAGGAAGAGACACGTGGCACACAATTTAGACAGGTTCGGGCCGCGAGGTGCGTAATACCATACGTCTCGTATGCTTTGCGTAGCTCGGATTGATAGGGCACGATTACAAGATGGTGCAATGGTGCGCCGTGAGTTGTATGAGAGGAGATTGGATGAGGGGATCGGTCCCTGCCTCGCCTTATATAGTCCGGGAGGCAGGGTTACAAGTCGGAGTAGGGAGAGAGTACTAGTCGAGTACGTCTAGGAGTCCTCTATACGGTGCGGAACATGTACAGCTCCCTAACCGAGTACTACTCCTGTGTAGTCCTTGTGCTCCACGCCTTCAGGTGCCGTGTAGCGCAAGCCGGGTAGTCCCAGGGGCCCACCGAGTAGTCGGTCCTGGTACCCACCGAGGTAGTGGGCCCAGGGAGGTCCATACGACAGATGCCTCCCACATCATTGCCCAACAAGTATTTCGTGTTCTTTCCTAGTACTGCTCTGATTACTAGAGGATCTTCATGAGGGTACTTTTTTAGTTTGAGATCTGCCTCTGTGAAAGTGATTGGAATGTGTTACCACTCTGTTTTGAAGACTTTTCCTGCGCATACATGGCTGACTTCTCTTTGCTAATCTTTTTTGTCTCTTCGTCAGATGTTCGGGTGACAAACACATAGGAGGGTTCATGCAAAGGGTTTATGATAAAGCAAAATATTCAACCAAGAATTATGTCTCTAATATTGTTCAACCACTTCTAAGTCTAATGTCTTTGCGTAATAAAATTCAAAACTAACTTATTAAAAAGACTCGAAAAACCTGGAATCGGGTTGTCCTCCCGGTAGCTTATTCTTGACTCGATGAAACGGGTTGCCTCCCGCCTAGCGCTTCGTTTATAGTCCATGGCTAGACTTCTTCACTTGATTACTCCGAATCAACGCTCTTTGCGGGCGTTGCAATCTTGGGTACCCACTTCCGCACCATCTTGGGCGCGGGCTTGTCTTCCGGCTTAGTCATTTTTTTGGTCTTCACAGGCGACTTCTCTTCCTTTGTCTTGACGGATGTAACACCTTCTTTGATTTTCTTTACGTTCATTTTTTTCGGCTCCTTCTTCTTTTTCAGCCCCTCCTTTTCCTTTGGTTATTCCTTCACTCCAATCATGTTGCATGCCTCGATTCGTGGTCGAAACTTGAAGGAACTCCTTTCTCCGTTGATATCGAACATGATCTCCCCCTTGCCAACATCAATAGTAGCTCCCACGGTCTTGAGGAAAGGCCTCCCAAGGATGAGCGGTGGCTTCTCCCTTTCTCCCATCTCGAGCACCACGAAGTCGACGGGGATGAAGTGGTGTCCGACCTTAACGGGTACATCTTCGGCAATGCCCAAGAGATAGCGAATGGAGTTATCTCCCAACTCCAAACATATACCCGTAGGCTCCATTGGTAGGCGTAGCTTCTCGAACACATCCCTCGGCATGACGCTCACACTTGCTCCAAGGTTGCATAACGCCTTCTCGAAGTTGAAAGAACCAACGGAACAAGGAATTGTAGGGCACCCGGGGTCCTTTTGCTTCTCTAGCCCATTAGCAATAGCGGCACTACACTCCTCGGACATCTTGACGTGATCTACCCCGAGTGTTGCTATCTCATATTTATTTGCAAGCATGTCTTTAAAGTAACGAGAATATGTAGGTACTTGTAGGGCATCTAGTAATGGCATGTTGATGCTAAGTCTACGCACAACCTCCACAAACTTCTCAAAGTGGTTGTCAAGTTTACCTCGGAAGTAGCGTCGCTTGAGTTGCGGTATCCTCGTGTCTTCCTCCGGCATCTCAAATTCGGGCTCTTCGGTGACGATCCCCGTAACCTTCTCCTTCGCGATTACCTCCGTCTCGGCGGATGGTTTAGGCTTCCTTGCTCCCGCGGAACGTTCCGGGTCTTCGGTCTCCTTCCCCGAACGCGTTTGAATGGCCTTTGCCGATTCGGGACTTTTGGGTTGTCTCGGAAGCTTCCCTTCATCATTAGTGAGGCGCCCCGCAAGTTGTCCAACTTGCGTCTCGAGCATCTTCATCATGTTGAGCACTTGATGATTGGAACTTTCGACCTCCGTCACTTTGCTATCGATGTTCTCCAACACCTTGTCTATGGTCTTGAACTTGGTGACAGTGTCCTTGTTGATCTTGGCTTGCTCGTCCATGAATTCCTTCAATTGTATACGAAGCGGAACCGAATACGGAATGGATGAGCTTGCATTAAATTGAGGTCTACATTGCTCGTAGCGGAAGTTCGGCAATTCTCCCTTCCTCATGTAGTCGAGCGTTTTGGCTTCCTCCGGACAATTTTTGCGGACATGGCCATACTCTCCACATTCTTCGCATGTGGACCTTGCTTTGGCGGCCTTCAAGTCTTGAGCCTCTTTCTTTTCTATCTCCATCTTCTCCAACCTCCTCATGAGTGAGTCGATCTTGCCTTAAAGTATGTTCTCCTTCTCCACTTGCAAGACTCCTTTGACGTTCCCCGTGGGTTGAACCGGATGTAGGCGCCCGGATGACACCCATGTGTCATTATCCGTGACCTTCTTGAATAGAGTGAAAGCTTCTGTTGGCGTAAGTTCGATGATGGACCCTCCCGCCGATGCGTCGATGATCGTCCTTGACGCCATGGTGAGTCCTTGATAGAACTTTTGCACGAGGTCTTCCTTCGGGAACTTGTGATGTGGAACCGCCCGAGTGTACTCGTTGAAGCGCTCGAATGCCTCCGAGATAGTCTCCGTAGGATATTGAACAAAGGTGGCAATCTTATTACGCAAGCTTTGAGTTTTACCCGGCGAGTAGTATTCCTTCATGAAAGCCTTCATCAACGTGTTCCAATTTTGCACCGTCTCCGCCGGTTGAGAGTGGAACCATTGCAAAGTCTTCCTGAGTAGTGAGAACGGAAAAGGCCTTGCCCTCATTTGATCATGAGTCACCCCATCCATGTTCAAAGTCTGACATAGTTGAATGAATGCTTGGAGGTGAAGGTTCGGATCCTCTTTACCGGTGAAGGATGAATGTTGCACCATGCGGATAGTTGAGGTCTTGATCTCGAACGGTCTTCCGATCTCCTCAAGATTCAAGATTGGTAGGTCGATGATGTCCGGGGTGCATAGCTCCCCAATCTTGCGCTCTTGCGGTTGGTCTCCCATCGGTGTTAGTCGATTCTCCCGAGGGCTTTGAGGTGGTGAATTCTTCGGAGATTCCTTCGATCCTTTGTCTTCCGACTCCGAATCTACAAAATCCAGCTTTTTAGCTTGATGTGCTTCACGTCTCCTTATCCTGTAAAGTTTTTCTGGATCATCCACAAAATTATCGGGTTTGTTGGAGAGGTAGCCGTCCATCTCCTGTTAGGGTTAGCAATAAACAAAATATGTAAAAAATAGAAAGTAAAAATAAATCTATGAAACTAGGGTAAGACAAACTAGATTAGATTTATTTTGAGGATGATCAAAGTTTAGTAGATGCAAAAAGAAAAACTAAGAGAAAACTGAAAATTACAAAAAAGGCAATAAAAATCAAATCTTGATCACTTGTTCACCGGCAACGGCGCCAGAAAAAGGGGCTTGTTGACGGTTAATAGTTATATCAAAGTTCGTTTAGACTTGCAAGCAGACAAGTCTCCCGTCGTAGTCAAGGGACCCTTCTTCCCTTGAGTGGTGAACCCAAGGTATCAAATACATGGAACAAATGTGTGACGCAAAAGTTGATCTAGTAAAGACAAGTAACTTCAATCTTCGATAAAAGAGAAACCCTAATGCATCTAGGTAAAAGACACGAAACTAATCTAATCTACTAAAGACCGGAGATAACAAAGTAAGATTGGGTAGATAAACCGATCTAGAGAGATCGGGATAAGCCTTTTGTTGAAGTTCCAAGCAAGATAAGAAATAGCAAATCGAATCTTATAAGAAGCCTCTTTAAACCGTGGTTTCCCGTCCAAATTCGAAAACATCCGCCTTTCGGAACCCCTGTTCTGTCACAACGTATCCCTACTCATGCGAGTCTAGGGCGAGTCAAAAGACAAGTCGAGATTCTTTCGGAAGATCCAGCGTGTACCTCTAGACACCGCGGCTACAAGAACACCCTAGGTAATCTATCTCGAGAATAGATTTAGAATAAGAAAACCGATCGAAAAACGAAATCTTCGAGGAAACACTTGATCGCTAAGAATAGATTCAACTTGATAATTCAACTATGACAATGATACATACACAAGATCACCACCGGGATCCTTCCTTGATCTTGCTTCTAGCTCCAGGAACTCCGACGTGGTCTTCCGTGCAAGGTTCCCACGTCGTCTAGGGAAACCCTAGTCAACTAGCTCGACCCTCTCCTCTCCGGGATGGTGTCCCTCTCTTCTCTGCTCCTCGGCAGCCGATGACGAATTGAATGATGCGTGGCTCTCGACCCCGGGGCTATAAATAGCCCGAATGGCGGCTAGGGCAAAAAGGAGGGGACGAACGGGCACTGGACAGGGCTGGGCCGGCCGGCCTTGGCCCATCCAGGACCAGCCCGCGGGCTCCTTTGCTCTACGTCGGTTCCCGTGTCTTCTAGATGTTTCCCCCTTCTACATGTAGGTCCATGTCGTCAGTTTCTCTCCGAATTGGACATAACTCCTTATCTTGCAAGATTCAGCACTTTTCTGGGTAGGTCCTCGGAGTTTGTCATCTTCTCAGATCAAGTCCCTGACTTCTTGGAGTTAAGTTTGCTTCATTGCATGACTTGTACGGGCTTCAAGATCTTATCATAAGGTGCTTGATGAACTTATCCCTAAAGTCTTGCATTCAACGCTAAAATCCTGCATAAACACTAAACTCCAAAACCGACATGCACAAGTGAACTTGTTATACCACGGGGGTTAGCACCAATGGATAAGGTATAAAACTTATGCCAACACCGAAGGTAAACTCATGGCTAGGTTGACGGATTTTCACCGTCAACACCGCCACGGCGACAGACTATGCCACGGCCACGGACACCATTTCCAACACCACTTGACGACGACATTGTTAGCTCAAACTACATCCAAATCAAAAAAACACACATTATTCACAATAAATAGGATTAGTTTGCATATATACATTGGATTCAATATATGCATAAATAGAAAAACAAAAGGGAACTATTACTGTACATAACCTTTATGAACCAGCGACTCAGAAGACCTAGACGCTCCATGAACTACAACAGTCTCACCTCACAGTCATATACACCTGACTCTCCCACTTACAGTACTACACATGCGCTACACCTCCTATCTAGCTACAGTCCAACAACGCGGAGCTGCAGGCAGTCCCCACGTAGCCCGCGATGTTAAACTATAGCTAATTAGGATGTGGGGCTCTGTATCAAAAAAACAATAAAAAAAGAAAATATTTACATTTGTTGTCTATAAAACTAAAAATACTTAATAAAAGAATTTAATCTTCTATTTCCTCCTATAGCAACCTAGAAATAAAAGGGGCCATAGAATTCAACACTATATATTATTAACTATATGTACACATACCTACATATATATATATATAGATTGGATTCAATATATGCATAAATAAAAAACAAAAGGGGATAGAATTCAACACTATCATTACTATATTTCCTCAAATAGCAACCTAGAAATAATGAGAAAATTCCCTGTGCGCCATTGTAAAATACAACTCGTGTGCTCTGTGCCATTGGAAATTAAATTTTGAGCTCTATGCCATTGATTATATTTTTTGTTGTGCTATATACCCTTGCCGTTAGATTTTAACAGTGACAACTTTAAAAGATCCGTTTGCTGGTCTGTTTTGACTTTTTTGCCCTCCACATGGATGAAGCCGACGGAATTCTGAAAAAAAGAAAAGACCAGGCGGACGGGAGTAGCGATGGACAAAAAAAGAAACCGAGCGGACTCCTCGGCTCCGCATCGCGATCCAGGCCACCGCGCGGCCTCCACCAAAGAAAACCCTAGCCACCGAAAATGCCTCCTTTCCTCTCTGCACTTGCGGCGGACCGGTCAGCCTCTGGTGTACGGGCACGGGCGCTGCAGGAGCGGGAGCGTCGAGCACCCCCTGAGTGCGGGGTCGAGCGCCGCCCTCAAGCAAGGGCGCCGACCGGCGCCGAACGGCCCTCGAGCGGGCGCGGGCGCCCCCAGGGGCGCTGATGGGGACACCGGCACCGGGGCAGCCCGAGTGGCTTCCTGAAGGGTGAGCACACTCAAACTTTTAATTTTTGTTTGATTTCATCCCCTATTGTCTCAATTGAAACTAGATCGAATACATTTGATGGTTCATCGTTAACAGGATGGACCCTAAGACAAGTTTTTTGATTGAAATCCACATCCAATCCAATGCTAGAACATGTAGGAAGGACTCCACCTCATGCTATAGTTTCAGCAAAGTTGTAGATTCTAATCTATGCAATTTTAAGGACTTTGTCGAAGAAATTGTTGATAAGTTCCCTCATAGATATCAGGAACTAGTGCATGTTTTCTATTACAGTGATGTCACCAAAACCTCCTCACTAGTGAGAACAGATCAGGAGCTGCTTGAAATGTTTAGCAAACATGCTGATAGCAAGGTGGTGCATATGACCATTACCTACACTGATCCTAAAGACATGCCCATCTCTTGTATGTGCTTCCACCCAGAAATTTCAGAGAGACTTGACATCCCTTGCACCTCATCTATTGCTTGTCCATCTATTGCAGCAGGAAGTCAATTAACACAGCCTTTACCTAGCCATCCAAAAACTAGCCAACACCCAGCTGAACCTAGTGATGAATCTGACGATGATCCTGATGATGATGGGATCCTTGCAAATCCGGAACCACAAAACGAACATGTTGGAGTTGATGATGAAGAGTTTTACTTTCCTACTCCTAATGCTCCTAATACACATGTGAGTGGTGATGATGTGGGTGAGCAAAGTGATGGTGATTCCCAATCCGACTCTGAATCTGATGTCGAGTATGAGGAAGAGGATGGGCTAATTGGGCAAGATCCTTTGCCACCTGTTCCAATTGTAGCATATGACCGAAATGACCCTCCAATGAGTGTAGGCATCCTATATCCTAATATGGCAGAATTTAGATTGGCGCTTTCACAACATGCTATCAAATATGAATTTGAGTTTAATATTGAGAAAAGTGATCCAGATAGAATGAGGGTTTACTGTTAGAGGAAGAAGGAAGACAAATGTAGATGGAGGTTGCATGCTTCTACATTAGATGGCGTCACAATAAAGGTAATTGGTGCTTGTATGTGTCGTGATAAAAGTGTTATAGTCACATTTTTCTTTGTTAATTAACAATTTAATCAGCAATTTACTTTGGTTAATTGGTACTTGTATGTGTCATGATAGGTGAAGAAGAATCCAAAGCGACATACTTGTTCAACTGCAAGAAGAAGCAAGGTTGTGAAGAACGCAACTAAATTTTGGATTTGTGATAAAATCAAGGATTGGCTGATGGAGAAACCAAATTTGAGAGCTAAAGAATTGCAGCGGAGGATAAATGACAAGTACAAGGTTCAGCTACCCTATAGGAGAGTGTATGATGGTAAGGAATTGGCACACAAACAATTATTTGGTAATTGGGACAGCAGCTTCGATAACCTATATAGGTTTAAAGCAGAGGTTGAAAGGTGCTCTCCTGGCAGCTTTGTAGTTATAGATCATCACAAAATACTAGAGCAGATCAGATTTAATAGGTTGTTTTTTGCTGTGAAACCGTGCATAGATGGTTTTCTCAATGGATGCAGACCATATTTGGCAATAGATAGCACATTTTTGACTGGAAGGTTTAGGGGACAGCTAGCATGTCCAGTAGCTGTAGATGGACACAATTGGATGTATCCGGTTGCTGTTGGAGTGTTTGACTATGAAACTAGTGAAAATTGGAAATGGTTTTTGGAGAGGCTAAGAGATGCAATGGACTACCACACGGGCTAGCTATATGTACAGATGCTGGACAAGCAGTGATGGCAAGGGTGAAGGATGTATTCCCAACTTCAGAACATAGGGAATGCATGTTACATTTGGTTAAGAACTTAAAAAACAATATACTAGAAAGATTTTTGAAGACCATCTTTGGCCAGCAGCATATTCTCAGAGCCCATACTTCTTTGAGATGCATTGGAAAGCTATGGAGGAAGCATATCCAGCAGCCATGAATTATATAAGGCAATCACATACTACTATATGGGCATGAAGCCAATTCTGGACCCATTACAAGGCTGATTATGTCACAAACAATTTAGCAGAGTGCTTCAACAATTGGATAAAGCAGATCAAGGGTTTGAATCTAGATGACATGATGGACATGTTCAGGCAACTCATTATGAACAAGTGGGATGTTATAAGGGATATATCAAACAAGATGAAAGGGGTCATTTTGCCACACATCATCAAAGAGTTAAGGGAGCAAAGTAGGAATTTGGATATGGATGTACAGCGAAGTGGGGACACTCTAGGGGAGGTTTCTGTGAAGGGTGGTAGTGGCTACAAGTGTGTTGTCAACTTACAAAACAGGACCTGTTCTTGCAAAAAATGGGATGTCACAGGCATTCCTTGCAAACATGCCATTGTGTTTATCACATCTCTTAGATAACCATTAGAGAAATATGTTGACATGTATTACTCAGTCGAGAAATTCAAAACTGCATATGAGGCTCTAATCCCTGCCATGCCCGACAAAGCACAATGGCCAAAATCTGACCATGGTTTTTTCATGCATCCACCACTCATCAAATCCACAGCAGGTAGAAGACAAAATGAGAGGTTCAAAGATTGTATAGAAACTAGCGGCACTAGGCCGAAAGGTAAACATCAGTGCAATGTTTGCAAGAAATATGGCCATCGTTGGTGGAATTGTAAGGATGGTGATCCTGATGATATAGCAGCTCTTCTAGCTGAAAAGTAAGCATAACAACATTTAATGATTATTGCATATATTGTCTATAATTACATTAATTCATTTTCTTTTTTCACTGGGGTCCTCCAAAGAGAAAGAAGAAAACAACCGAACCGTCAAGTGAGAGCAGTGTTGTACCTATTGGCTCAACACAAAAAACAATGCAATTTTCTCCAAGGTATGAATCTGTACACTTGAAGTGGTGGATGCAATTTTGTGTGATACTTAATAATTCCACAATGCAATTCTTGATTAAACATTTTGTATGACAGCCAAAGTGTTTCAGCGGTTTCAGCTAGTTTAGGATCTGGACTCTCTCTAAGGTATTTGCAGCACTCATTATTTCACATTATTAATATGAAATCACAACCATAATTAGTCGATCTAATTGTCTTCATGTATGAAACTCATGTGCAGGTCTGGAAGTGGCTCAAACCAACCAGAGCTACTTCCCATTGAGTACAGACCACCACCTCCCACCTCCAAGCCTCTAGGAGAGAAGAAAGCTAAAGGGAAAGCAAAGCCAGCAGGAAAGGAGAAGAGCAGCCCAAAGAAGAAGAAGAAACAGGTTGCAGCGCCACATGATAGTCCAGCTATGGGTACTAGAAGCAAGACGACCCCCCACAAGCATAGCCCTGCAGCACATACCAGAAGCAAAAGGAAGCTTTCACTTCCAGATTTGAATATATAATTGATGCAAATCATTATGTATGAGCAGCAACTTGATGTGTCATATTTTGCTTGGTCTTTGGGAAACCTCTAGTTATGTCCTATTATTTTGCTGAAACTAGAACATGTTGTTGCTGCTCCTTTTGTCATGTATGGGCGGCTGGTGGATGTTGCTGCTGGCATGTTGGGCAGGTGTGGATGAGCTTTGCAATGATGTATGCTTGAACATCTAAAAGTGGTTGTATGAACATCTCTATCAGTTTGCAATGAAATTTAAATATTGCATCTCTATGGTTGATTTTTCATCTACCGTGGCATGTATGTATGTTTTTTACTTCCAGTTATATATGTATGCTTGAACATCTAAAAGTGGTTGTATGAACATCTCCATCAGTTTGTAATGAAATTTAAATATTTCATCTCTATGGTTGATTTTTCATCTAAATGCGGCGTGTATGTTTGTTTTTTTACTTCTAGTGATATATCATTTGCAAAGAGTTTTAATTATTTTTAAACCTCCAACCAGGGGTATTTTAGTCATTCACCCTCTATTTAACAGTCCTTTAACACCGTTACTGTTAAAATCTAACGGCAAGGGTATATAGCACATCAAAAAATATAATTAATGGCATAGAGCTCAAAATTTAATTTCCAATGGCACAGAGCACACGAGTTGTATTTTACAATGGCACACAGGGAATTTTCTCAGAAATAAAAGGGGCCATAGAATTCAACACTGTATTTTTTAAACTATATGTACACATACCTACATATATATAGATTGGATTCAATATATGCATAAACAAAAAAACAAAAGGGGATAGAATTCAACACTATTATTAGTGTACATAACCATTATGGACCAATGACTCAGAAGACCTAGATGCTCTAGGAACTACAATAGTCTCACCTCACCGTCATATACACCTCACTCACCCACTTACAGTACTACACATGCGCTACACCTCCTATCTAGCTACAGTCCCACCTCGCAGAGCTGCAGGCAGTCCCCACGTAGCCCGTGAGGTGAAACTGTAGCTAATTAGGACGTGGGGGCTTTGTATTAAAAACAAGAAAAAAAGAAAATGCTTACATTTATTATATACAAAACTAAAAAAATACTTAATAAAAGAATTTAATCTTCTATTTCCTCCTATAGCTACCTAGAAATAAAAGCATTTCTGAACAATGAAATAATGGAAATACATACATAGTACATTTTCTGTATGTCTATTTTTTCTTTATGAGCATATATTTTATAAACTATATGTACAAGTAAAATTCAAATTTATGAAAAACAAGAAAATAAGAGAATGCTTACATTTATTCTACATAAAAATTAAAAACATACTTAACAAAATAATTAATCTTCTATTTCCTCCAATGGATACCTAGAATAAAATCATTTCTAAACAATGAAAGAATGGAAATACCTAGTACATTTTCGGTATGTCTTCTTTTATGAGCATATATTTTATAAACTATATATATATATATGTACAAGAAAAATTCAATATTATGAAAAACAAGATTTTAATGAAAGAAGAAACAATGCAAGTACCATCCTAACTACATCTTCACGTGTATATACAAAATCTCATCTCTCTAATTAATTTAAGCTCCTCCTACCTAGCTACAAAACATTTCTATTTTCTCCAACTCTAAACCATAAAACAAAATTTAATCACCACAAATGAAGGAAGGATGAAGATTCTAACCTTTACAACACCTTGGAGGAGAGAAATCTTCACAAACTAATGAAGAAAAAAATCGCAGCACCACCCTAGGCTTGAGTCGCCATGGAGGGGAGGAGCTTGAATGGCTCGGGTGAATGGCGGCTCTGGTGAATGGCTCAGTTGGCAAGAGGACGAAGGAGGAATGGGCGTTATATTGCCCCCGGCCTTTAGTCCCGGATGGTGTTACGAGCCGAGACTAAAGGGTACCCCTTTAGTCTCGGCTCGTAACACCAGCCGGGACTGAAGGCCGGGTGCAATTATTTCCGGATGGAGCTGTTGGGAGCCCCCCTTTTGTCACGGCTCGTAATATGAACCGGGACTAAAGGGGGGTCGGCTACAGTGAGCATTTCGGGCCACGTCGACGAAAGGCCTTTGGTCCCGGATCCAAAGTTGAACCGGGACTAAAGGCCCGAACAAAAGCCTCGCTCTCTACCAGTGTCGTGCCCGTCGCTCCAATCGATCTACCCGAGCTGCTGTCAAGGAAAAAGAAGAGGAAGAAGATGCCTCCTCCTTCGACGATGATGTTGAGGACCCATCCTACAATGACTAGTGGCTGTTGTTGGCTTCATTTCCTTTTTGGCGCTTGCTGCCAAAGGAGGAGTGATGGAGGATGGATGGTTTTTTATCTTATATCTCTCGCTTATCTTTGTGATGAACTATGTGTTATTTCTGGCTTGTAAGACTTTATGTGAGCATGGGAACCTCTTTAATTGATGTGTGGTGTTTAAAACTTGTTATTGGAACCTCTTTAATTCATGTGTGGTGTATAAAACTTGTTATTTATTTATTTATGCTTGTGTTAAAAATGCATTGTGATGATTGTTATTTTTCAGTGTACAAAATCTTTGGAGACTCTGGAACTTATGTGCGAATACTCTGCAACTTGTGGAGAGTTCGGACATAAGTTGTGGAGACTCCGGAGATTCTGTCACCACTTTTCTTGCTTTTACTTCTTGGTGTGTATAACTTGACATAGGCATCGCACTTACCTGTTGCACCACACTTATACACCCCACAAATATTAATGTATGAAGTTCATTGCTATGTGCTCATTTGACTTGAGAAGTCAATTTTGAAATTCAAAATCTCTTGGCACATAGAAGGGGGGCTGCATATGTTTATATTGCGCTTATAATAATTATGATTATGCTCTCTTTAATGAAGACTTAAGCATGTTGTCATCAATCACCAAAAAGGGGGAGACTGAAGAGTATCTTGGCCCCCTAAGTGGGTTTTCGTGTTTAATGACGTATGCTTAAGTAGCTAATAAAAATTTCAAGTGTATGAGCAGGTGGTACAAAGGATTGTTTAAAAAGTTTAGCACATGATCATGACCCTCAAAAAGGAAATGGACCTTGTGGCAGCAACTCATGAAGATTATTATTGTTTCATTTTTGAAATTGAGTTTAGGAATGCCGCACTATTAAGAGGGACATGTGATCTCTAGTCTGGACAAAGAATGGGTGCTCAAAGAACTTCTAACAAACCTATGAGAGACACCTTGCACCTACACATCACGGGTATACTAACTTTGGGTGCTGACAAGGGTTTTTCCTGAGATTCTGTAACTTAGGTGCAGAGACTCCAGAAGTTGCGGAGTTTCCAGAACTTTGTTACGGAAACTCCGGAACTTAACTGGCCAATGGCTAGCTTCGGGGTGAAGGGGTATAAATACCCCCTCTACCCCTTCTTTATAGCTCTCTCGACCTAACTTCATTCTGAACACTACTGGAGCCTTTACTCCCCCTCCTTCACTCCTCCTAGCCTTGGTTGGTGAGATTTGGTGCGGATTTGGAGAAGGGATTCAAGGGTTGGGCAAGAGAGATTGCTTGTGAGCTGATTTCCCATCCTTTAAGCACTTCGTTCTTCGTCAAGCCGGGCTCCTACGTTTGTTACTCTTGGAGTTTCGAGCTCCTAGCTGGCTAGGCTTCACCCAAGGAGCATCCTAGCTTGTGGCTGCCTTGGGAAGTTTGTATTACCCCCATCGATTGAGTAGGTAACTCTAGCTTGATTTTTGTGGTTGATAGAGGGAGGAAAGTGACCTAGGTGTAAAGGTCCACCCTTTGTGGGTTCCTCAACGGAGACGTAGACCTCAAGTTGTGAGGTTGAACTCCGGTAACAAATCCTTGTGTCACTTGTGCTTGTTCTTTGGTTCATTCATATTGTTGCAAAGTGACCTCCTCTAGGGTTTGGTATCGATCTACTTTTCTAGAAGGTTTCCAGGTCCTCCCTCTTGATAAAGGTGCTTATTTAGGCTTGTTGCATAACCTATTTTCAGCGATTTGATTTTGGACCACTTCTGAAAGAGGTTGTAGTTACCTTGCGAAAAGTTGCAGTTTCTGTAGATTTCTCTGGATACTCCGTAAGTTGCGGAGTATCCGGAACAATCCTGCGGAAACTCTGGAACCTCCTGATAAACTTGTTTTAAGTGGTGACTTTTCAGGTTCAACTATTCACCCCCCTCTATTTGACATCTTAGGTCCTTTCAAACTTTAGTGCTACTGGTCCTAGTAACCAACAACCATCTACACTCGAGAACGCAGCGGAACTAGCAACTCGAGCACCACTGGACTGCACCAGTCAGACGGTGAGCAGCACCGGTCAGACCGGTCCCTGCTGGCAAAATCTTAGAATTTCCACAGAAGGCCCCTACACCGGTCAGGCCGGTGTAGCTCACCGGTCAGACCGGTCCAACCCAGGAAATCCCAAATCCACGAAACAGACCTACCACGCTCCAAAGCAGACCAAACTCGAAACAGCAGCAACACGAGATAACAAGGAACTCACCAAGATGTTCACCCAAGCAAAACTCAACCAATAGTCTGCACCGGTCAGACCTGTGTGACCTGAGCTCTCGGGATGAATAGCGCCCGTGGGTCAACTCCCCCAAATCCAACTACCGATCTCCTGAATCGCTCCACGGATTTGTGCAAGACTTTGGGGATAGTAGGAACACCTCATGGGTACTCCATAGCCAAGATTTGGTCTACTAAAACTTGCTAAATCGAGAGGAGAACACCTCTAACTCTAGAGCTGAGAAAACCCCAAAATCGAGCCCCTTTGCTCACGGATATGGAAGTGGGAGCAAAGGGAAAAGAACCACAAAGGGTTCGAGCATACACCCCCACCAAATCCCAAAGAGAAAGGCCTCAAAATCGCTCCAAGAAAATCGCCAAGAAAGGGCTCTGAAAATCACCAAAAGTAGAAACGGGAAAGACACATCCAAGCCTTGAGGAACCACACTGAATCATCTATACATACCAAAGAGGTTCATACAAGGTCTAGCTTGTCGCCCGATCATCCTTCCCTCGAAAATCCAAGGAAAAATAGGAAGGGAAAATAGCAAAACAAATGAGCTAGGGTTCCGAGAGATGGTTGCCATCCTCTCACCACTTGGGAGGCAACCGAAAGACGAAACTATCCCTAAGGCCTAATACTAGGATACACGCCCCCGAAGGGCCTTTTGGGAAACTTTGTTGTCGCACCATCAGACGGATGCCCAGCGACCGCAAACTTGCTTAGCCTCAATGCAAGCCTTGCGATCCCAACGCGTGTCCTCCACTTTGAAGTCTCCGGACTATGTCGTCGCACACCGGTCGGACTGGTGTCCTCCACCGGTCAGACCGGTCTAGTGCTCTTGCACCTCCGTCTTTAGTTCTTCGGTCTTGGATTTGTGGATCAACCAAGGAACCCAGTGGTTTTCTGGTGAACCACTGGAACCCCGCGAACTCGGTGTAGCCCTCACCACTAATGACTCGGCTCCCACATAGTCCCAGCTCGACCTTGGTTTTGAGGCTTAACCAAGAAACTGTCCACGACTTCATCTTGCCGTTCTTGCCACCACATGGCCCGCACTTGACCCCGATGGCCACCGGGTCCCTCGAACCAAGCCTACTTGTCTTCTCCACACCTGGAGGCCTCACCAGCAATGACCTTTCGTGCTTGTTTTTCACTTGCAATACTTAGCCAAGATTCAGTCCACACCACATTGTCAATCACTCATGACACTAGGAAGCGACCATCCACTGGTCCTCGAACCACATAGGCTCTCAGGATGCCTGAAGGCCTGGGCAATGCTATCCCAATGTTTAATAGAATGGTGAAGATTGTACTTGGCCCGCAATTGAGAAGAAATGTGTCAGCTTATGTAGATGATGTGGTAATACATAGCAAAAAGAAAGATCAACACATCGAAGACCTTAGAGAAACCTTCGCGAACTTGAGGAAATATGGCCTCATGTTAAATATAGAAAAGTGTATCTTCGGGGTATCCAGGGGAAAGCTGTTAGGTTGTATGGTGTCCAAGTCGGGCATAGAGGCAAATCCAGAAAAGATAGAGGCAATACGAAACATGAGAACACCACAAACAAAAAGAGATATTCAGAAGCTTATGAGAAGAATAGCAGCACTGGGTCGCTTCATCGAACGATCAGCAGAACGAAGCTTACCATTCTTTAAGTTGTTGTCTGCAAAGAACAAAATAACTTGGGGTCCCAAAGAGCAGGAAGCGTTTGAGCAGTTCAAGTTGTACATAGAGAATTTGGCAGTGCTAACAAGTCTAGGCGACAACGCGAAGTTGTTGTTGTACATAGCATCTTCCACAAGTGCAGTAAGTGCAGCTCTTGTGGAGGAAAAATACGAAGAGGGGAAACTCAAACAAGTGCCAGTATACTTCGTATCCGAGGCTTTATCAGGAGCAAAGAAGTTCTACTCTGAGTTGGAGAAAATGACATACACAGTGGTAATGGTGGCAAGAAAGCTGAAGCATTACTTCCAGAGTTATTCAATCATTGTCCCAACATCATATCCTCTTCGCGAAATACTAGAGAACAAGGAATCTTCGGCACAGATAGGAAAATGGGTAACAGAGCTATCCCAATACACCTTAGAGTTCAAGGGCAGAACAACCATCAAGTCTCAAGTTCTACCAGACTTCATTGTAGATTGGACACCAAGTTAGGATGACAAAATAAACGAAGACGGGCCAGAAACACCATGGGTCATGTATTGCGGTGGAGCTTATATTGATGATGGAGCCGCATCTTCGGCAATCTTAATGTCACCATCAGACATAAAGATGAGATACGCTATGAGGCTCGACTTCGAAGGCAAGAGAAATAATGTGGCAGAGTATGAGGGATTGGTGCTAGGGCTTCACAAGGCAAGAGCCGTATGGGCACGAAGAGTGGTCATAAACACAGACTCTGAGTTGATCACAAGACAGATTGGCAAGTCACGTAAAACAAAGCATGATGAAATGGCGAAATGCTTGAAAATGGTGCGAGGCATGGAAAAATTATTCTTCGTCTTCATAGTCAAGAAAATACCAAGAGATTAGAACAATGAGGCAGACATGCTAGCAAAGGTAGCAACACAGAAAGAACCATTACCACCAGATGTCTTCTACGAAGTTCTGAAGTGCAAATCAGTAGACTATGATGAAGCACCAGTGAGATATGTAAATGTGATATCAAGCGAAGATTGGAGGTCTTCGATAATGGAATTCTTGAGAGGACACTATGAACCATAGTCAAAAGAGGACAATAAAAGAATGGCCTTGAGGGCAAGAACATATGAAATAAGAGGAGAAAACTTGTACAAGAGCGGAGTGTGTGCACCATTACTCAAGTGCATCTCCACAGAAGAAGGAAAAGACTTGTTGCAGCAGATCCACTCTGGAATGTGTTCTTCTCACATTGGAACACGAAGATTAGTTGCAAAGGCATTTCGTCAGGGATTCTACTGGCCAACAGCAGTCCGAGATGTCGAAGATATAGTGCGAAGATGTGATAACTGTCAAAAGCATTGCAACTACACAAAAACTTAACTTCTCTGTATGAGATACAATTGCTACCACCAGTTTGGCCCTTCGCAAGATGGGGAATTGACATTGTGGGACAGTTACCAGCATCACTAGGTAACTATAAGTATGCAATAGTGGCAGTGGAGTACTTCTCAAAGTGGATAGAGGCAAGAGAAGTGCAAAGAATCACTTCGCAGGTGATACAAATATTCTTCTGGCAAAGTATTGTGTGCAGATTTGGAGTCCCTTATGAAGTGACAGTAGACAATGGCAAGCAATTTGATAGCACAAACTTCAGAAGATTTTGCTTCAACTTGGGCACCAAGCTATGCTTCGCTTCAGTATATCACCTAGAGTCCAACTGAGCAGTAGAAAGGACCATTGGCATTATCTTCACTGAAATCAAAAAAACTTGACAGGAATGGCCAGGGGGAAATGGGCCGAAGAGCTACCTAGAGTTGTGTGGTCTCACACCACAACTACATCAAGGGCTACAAACTTCACACCCTTCAGATTGTTGTGCAGGGAAGAGGTTGTCATTCCCGAAGAGATAAAGTTGGGGTCATTGAGGGCAGACCAAGAACCACAAAACGAAGAGGATGCAAATTTAGCAATCGATACAAGAGAAGAAGACAGGCTTCAAGCACTAAGCAACATAGAGAAATACCAAGATGAAACGAGGAAGTGGAGAAATAAAAAGGATCGCAAACAAAAGATATCCACCAGAGATATGGTTCTCTGAAGAAAAACAAGAGGAGTGGGAAAACTGGAAGAAAAGTGGGAAGGCCCATTTCTAGTATCAGAAACAAGGCAGGGAGCTTACAGATTGCAAATCCTAGAAGGAGAAGAGGTCCCTTACTCATGGAATCAATATAAGTTACAGAAGTACTAGCTCTGAGAATAAGTGTATCGTATGTTATCATTTTTTAGTTTCTCTTCATTTTCAGCTTTTGTAATCTTCATTTCAACTTCTTTTGCACTTTCAAATTTTGTAAATGCGTAGTGAAGTCCGTACTCTTTTCCTCGCGGGGAGAGTCTTCGGTGATCTCACAACGGGAACACCGAAGCTGCAAGGTTTTTAATGAGGCGGACTTGTGTAATATCCCTTTGAGAAATATAACAAGGGCTCCCCAAAAAAGACAGCCGTTATCTATCATTAGTCCCGAAGTGACAATCATTCGAAGAGATTGTCACTTTTGGGAAAACACTGCAGTAGTAAGTGAACACATGCGCCTGGCCTCGCGAAGACAAGTCGCATTTAGTTCACTTACGAAAAAAATTGATTGAGGGGGCGCATGTGGGAACTGTTCTGCAAAGGTCGCAAAGATGTTAAGGAGCATGCTACAATCTATTCCAAAGAGGAGGGCATGACTTGCTTAAAGTCTTACTTTCTGCAAACAAAAAAGTCTTCGTTGATCAATGCGCGAAGCCCCTCAATAAAATATTGTAGGGATAAGTCGACCCGTTAAGGGGTGTGGTCGCAAAATCATCCACTTTATCACAAGCGAAGAAGCCTTCGGCGGTTAATGCGCGAAGCAAATTGCGAGGCAGGGCTGACGAGACACCTCGAGGTCAAATTTTGATGAAGTTGAGCTATCATGCCACTTCGCATATTTGAGCTATCATGCCACTTCCATATTTGAGTTATCACGCTACTTTGCATAGTGAAAATCCGTATGCAAGATAGACTAACCATTCTATATCCAGGATTTGTTTCTATCTTATAAATGATGCAGCACACGTTCGAAAGCAAACGAGCTGCGAAGATCAAAATAGGAAACTGGGGGGAGGCGCTTTTCGAGCGCAGTTCCCATGTTTCAATCTTCGGAGGAAGAAAAAAACAGCAACGATAAAATTAACATGGAAAACAAGTAAATAAAACCATCATCTTCGCACAAATGTGATTACAACAGAGTCACGACATACATATTTGTTGAAAAAATACATTACAAGTACAGCAGTTCATCACAACAGCATAGTTCAAACGATTACAACCACAGCAACACAAGCAACGAAGATGGTTACATTGCAAGACAAATCAGCGAGGGCACTTGCACATATACTCATACCCCGCCTCTTCGGTGAGATCAATAACTTCAACCTTAGGTAGAACAATGAGGCTTGAGGACGAAGGGGTGTCTTCGCGAGTAGGCACAACGGAAGATGGTTCAGATCCTTGAATTTGACGGTGATGAGTGTCGGGGACAGCCATGAGGGTCCCCTAAAAAACCGGGGGAAACCCATCTACTTTCGCAAAAAACAAACACAAATGAATTCGCAAACCTAAAACACGCTTAAAATGATCACGGCTCAGTGGCAGGGGCCCACGACCCTGGTGGCCCTAGCGGCCCACTAGGGCAGTCGGCTCAGCGGCCCTCGAGCGAAACTCCGCTTTGCTCGAGGGGCACAGTGCCGCACTAACTAAACCCCACCTCACTCGAGGGCTGGACGCCCCCTCGGGTGAGATTCCGCCTCGCTCGAGGGTTGGATGCTCCCTCGGGTGAGATTCCGCCTCGCTCGAGGGCCCGTCGCCCCCTCGCGAGAGGTTCCGCCTCGCTCGAGGGTTGGTCACCCCCTCAGGCGAACCTCCGCCTCACTCGAGGCCCTCATGGGCTCGCTGCCCCCCGTACCTGCTCCCCCGACCGGGGCATTTAATGTTCTAACACCTGCAAGCACCCAGGTCAAACACGAATCCACGCATGCCGTCCCTCTGACACACCTGGGAATCATATCCCGGCGCGGTTCCGCCAACCCTCCCGGTGAGGCCATCCCCACCACTGTACAGCATTGTGCGGTAAGGCCAGGGTCAGCTCCGTGACATTATGCCACCCACTTTAATATGGTTAATGTGCAGCACCCTCGAAGGAGGACGGCAGAGCCCTCGAAGGGGGGACGAATGCCTGTTTCGCGCCCGCCCAAGACCACGCCGTGACGTCGGACCAGTGAAGCGGGTCTCCTCCGTCGCCATCGGCCCTGTGCGGCCATCCCTGCCATCACGACGCCATCCCGGGCACTACAGCGCCATCCCCGACGCTGTGGGAACGTGGGGTGACGGGACGCTGCCACACCCGCTGTTGTGCCCTGTATAGCCTCCCGTTAGCTGCACCCTCGAGTCAGCGCACGGGCGACGACCGAACGGAAGACTCCTACGCCGCCACCCTCGAAGCCTCTCCTAGAAAAGCACAGGGCACGCCATGACGCCCCGCCAGAGGCAAGATTCACCAGGACGGTCGTCTACTCCACAACATTGTACATCATACCATCACACATAGGTATAACAGTGCGGTACGCCTGTAAACTGCCTCCTCCTTGTCCTATAAAAGGAGGGGTAGTCCCCTGGCCGCAGGGGGACGACGAACAGCACTCACTCGCACGCTTTCCGCCTTCACCGCGATATTGGCACTTAGCCTCAATAGAAACCTTAGGGACCTGGAGGCTCCTCCTCCTCTCCCGCCTTGCTTGTAGCACCCCTCTGCAAGCACCACGGTGCAACGCAATACAGTACATCGAGCACACCCCTGCCGGACGTGGCCCCGGGCGGAACCTGGATAAACGTCGTGTCACCTAGTTGCTTAGCACCAGCCATCAAGAGATAGATCCCAACATTCTTACTAGTTAGTGTCGGGACTACTTTCCGCACTGATAGTTGGCGCACCAGGTAGGGGACTGCGTGCTGAAGATCAGCTTCCACCAGCCATCTCGATGGTGATCCGCACCAAGTATAGGTCCCAGAGGTACTCCATGGGCAGCTCGGACCCCCTCCCAGTCGGATTCGAAATCCGGTTCGGGAGCTTGAACTTTCAGGACACAGGGAACGACTACATCATGCGCATCACCAACCGTGACGAGCTCCACCTGTGGCGGTCGACCGGGCCAGGATCGGTTCCCGTCACGCCCGCTGCTGACGCCCCGACGCCCACCCAAGTGGACGCTGCGAGCCCTTCAGCAACACGACGCCGACGACGCTCCGACTAGCGCTCTCGACAGGCGCGGATGGAACGACGTCGGGCCGCACGTGTCGCCTCATGACGTGACACACCCGCCAGCGAGACGGCGACCGCACCCGCGGGGGAGCACGCAGTGCCCGAGCTGTGATTCCCCCACGGGATGCGCAACGCCGCGACGGCGTACGCCTCGTCCGCCAGCACCGACGTGGCGGCATATGAGGATCTTCCTGGCCACCACCTCCTGGCGGTCAGGAACCTCATCGCCACCACCAACGACGAGTCCTACCCCGGCTCCGCTAGCAAGCTGCCACCCGCCACCTCGCATGGGTACGCAGAGTGGGACTTTTCCGACGTGCCGGACTCGGTGATGTTCCAGCGGTTCCTCGACGCCGTGGACTACTGGTTCGGCTACTCCAACGATTCCAGCGCAGGGAGCTACGACCCCACACATGAGTGCTTCATGGTGGTTGTCGACGACCAAGCCGACGGCGCGAACGCTGCAGGGGCTGGCGACGGAGAAGCCCCCTGGAACCCGGGAGCTAGCGTACCGCAGAACCTGGGGCCGAGCGCACCACCCACCTCGCCGGCGCGAGACGCAGACATCAATGCACCACTGGCTAGAGCGCGTGAGCTCAAGGCTAAGCTCGCGGAGGAGTATCGCGCGGTACGATTGCTACGCGCCACCATCGCTGGAGAGGCTTCCGCGCGTGGCGAACGCGCGCGCGAGCTGGGCAGGTAGGCCCACGACCACATCAACGCCGACTTCGACGTCAAGAACCCGAACAGGCTCCCGCGGGCGAGCCAGAAGCTTATCGCAGCTGCGACGCTGCTACGGGCCATGCCCGCTCCTTCAACGCCCGAGGCGCAGAACCTGCACCGCGAGGCGCAGGCGCTCATCGAGCAGGCGGCCGTGCAACAGGCCGAAAGCTCGACGTCCCGCATTCGCCGGCGGGGGCGGCGCGCGGGACGACGGCGGTGCGCAAGGCCCGGAGGCGTCAGTTCACGCGGGCGGCGCAGCGAGACAACCGGCCAACCAGGGCTGAACTCCGGTCAGGGAGCGAATCCTTGACACGTGCGGACAGGCTCAGGACGGTGACGCCCGCAACGTCATCAACGCCCGCCGAACGGGCAACACGAAGACATGAGCGGTGGTAGGCTACCACCCACGGCGGGGTGGACACTACGACAGCCGCGAGGATCGCTCGCCGACGCTGGAGCCTCCAGGAACCCGTGTGTTCAGCTGGGAGATCCGCACGGCGAGCTTCCCTCAGTGCTTCCGCCAACCCACGTCGATCTACAAGTACACGGGGGAGATGGACCCTCGTGTGTGGCTCAACGACTACCGCCTGGCATGCCAGCTGGGCGGGGCCACCATCGACGAGGTCATCATCCGCAACCTGCCACTGCACCTCACGGACTCGGCGCGGACGTGGCTCGAACACCTGCCGACTAGTCAGATCCACAACTGGGACAACTTGGTCCGCACCTTCGTGAGGAACTTCCAGGGCATGTACGTGCACCCTGGGAACTCCTGGGACCTACGCGCGTGCACACAAAAGCCCGGCCAGTCACTCCGGGACTTCATACGGCGCTTCTCCAAGCGTTGTATTGAGCTCCCGAGCGTCACCCAATCCGAGATCGTGCACGCCTTCCTCGAGGGTACGACCTGCCAGGACCTCGTGCGCGAGCTCGGGCGCAGCCCACCGGTCGACTCCAACAAGCTGTTCGACATCGCCAATAGCTTCGCTTCTAGCGAGGAGGCGGTGGGGGCCATCTTCGATGGCAAGAATGGCAAGCGCGTAGACGACACGCCCGCGGAGGGCAGCAAGTCCAAGGACCCCCAGCAAAAACACAAGCGGGACAAGAAAGGCAAGAAGCCGAGCCACGAGGCGCGCGTGCAGGGACACAATGACAACGGGGACGAGACCCTCGCAGTTGACCCGGCTCAAAAGGGCCCTCGAGCAGCCCCTCGAGGCCCCGGCGTATTCGACGACATGCTAAAGATGCCCTGCCCGTACCACAAGACACCGGTCAACCACACCCTCGAGCAGTGCGATATGCTCAAGAAGTACTACAGCCACACTGACGTGAAGGATGCCGAGGCCAAGAAGGATGGTGGTGACAGCGACGTCGGTGGCTTACCGACAGTGGAGAACGCCTTCCTCATCTTCGGGGGACCAACTGTAGACATATCCAACAGCCAGCGCAAGCGGGAGCGGCACGAGGTCCTCCCTGTGGAGAAGACTTCTCCCTCCTTCCTCGACTGGTCGGAGGACGCCATCACTTTCAGCCGAGAGGATCACCCGAACCGCATCTCCAATCCGGGCCAGTACCCACTGGTCGTCGACCCGGTCATCGGGAACGCGTGGTTCTCCAAGGTGCAGCAGCCTCAACATCCTCTACTCGCACACCCTGCGCCTGCTGGGGATCGGGTTGGACCAGCTGTGGCCTAGGACGACGCCATTCCATGGCGTCGCGCCGGGCAAGCGCGTCCAGCCCCTCGGGCAGATCGATCTGCCGGTCTGGTTTGGCACGCCGGCTGATTTCCGCAAGGAAACACTCACCTTTGAGGTGGTGGGGTTCAGGGGTGCGTATCACACCATTCTCGGGCGGCCTTGTTACACCAAGTTCATGGCGGTCCCGAACTACACCTACCTCAAGATGAAAATGCCAGGGCCGCACGGTGTCATCACTGTGGGCTCATCGATCGAGCATGCATTCGACTGTGACGTCGAGTGCGTAGAGCACGCCGAAGCGTTAGTGCTGGATGAAGCGCTCGTGGCGGGCATGGAGAAGCTGGTCAACGAGGACCTCGACTCCACCGCCAAGCATGCCGGCAGCTTCGAGGCTGCCGAGCAGACCAAGGAGGAGCCCCTCGACCCTGCTGCCCCCGAGGGCAAGGTGTTGAGGGTCAGTTCTGCCCTCGACTCGAAATAAGAAGTGGTGCTCGTCGACTTTCTCCGCGCCAACGCCGACATCTTCGCGTGGAGCCCCTCGGATATGCCGTGCAACACTTCCTTGATATCCTACCTCACTCCCGAGCCATGCAATAGCGGCTGCGGCGCTTTGACGAAGAGCGACGCCAGGCGATTGGAGTGGAGCTGCAGAAGCTCCTCGAGGCCGAGTTCATCAAGGAAGTTTTTCACCCTACTTGGCTAGCTAATCCTGTACTAGTTAACAAAAAGAATGGGAAGAGGCGGATGTGTGTAGATTACACTAGCTTGAATAAAGCATGTCCCAAAGTTCATTTTCCTTTGCCACGAATCAAACAAATTGTTGACTCGACTGCAGGGTGTGAGCCTTTATGCTTCCTTGATGCCTACTCCGGGTACCACCAAATAAAGATGAAGGAGTCTGACCAGCTCGCGACTTCGTTCATCACGTCGTTCGGAATGTTCTGCTACGTAACGATGTCGTTTGGCCTCCAGAACGCGGGCGCTACATACCAGCAATGTATGCAGCACGTCTTTGGAGACCACATCGGGCGAACTGTTGAGGCTTACGTAGACGACATAGTCGTGAAAACTAGGAAGGCGGACGACCTGGTTAACGACCTGTGCGTGGCGTTCGATTGCCTGCGGGCCAACAGGGTGAAGCTGAACCTCGAGTAGTGCGTCTTCGGAGTGCCGCGAGGCATGCTGCTGGGGTACATAGTTTCCCAGTGGGGCATCGAGCCTAACCCCGAGAAGGTCGCAGCCCTCGAATGGATGGGCCCGATTCTAGACCTCAAGGGGGCCCAGAAGGTGCTGGGGTGCCTTGCCGCCTTGAGCCGTTTCATCTCGCGGCTCGGCGAAAAGGGCCTACCCCTCTACCGACTCCTAAAGAAGCACGAGTGCTTCTCCTGGACCGTCGAGGCCCAGGAGGCACTTGACAAGCTCAATGCGACGCTCGCCCACATGTCGATCTTAACGCCGCCCCATGATGGTGAGCCTCTGTACCTCTATGTCACCGCAACCACCCAGGTGGTCAGCGTCGTCATCGTGGTGGAGCGTACGGAGGAAGGGCACGCCCTACCAGTCCAACGGCCCGTGTATTACATCAGCGAAGTGCTGTCCGAGACCAAGGCACGGTACCCTCAGATCCAGAAGCTGCTCTACGCGGTGGTACTCGCACGGCACAAGCTCTGACACTAAAACCCTTTTCGCCAGGCTGGTCCTCAGCTGCTCAACCTCCTTGGCCTTCTCCTCAGCCTGGCTCCGCCAAGCTCGTGCTCTGTCGAGGGTTGCACGGTCCTGTTGGAGCTAGGCACAAGTCGTGGCCACCTCCGTCTCCCACTCCGCCACCAGGATCCGTGCCCCAGCCAAGTCCTCGCGTGCCTTCCGCAGCACCTCATCCCGCTCCAGGAGCGTCGTCCTCACCTTCTCGACTACAGAGGCGTCTTCCACAGCCCGAGCGTCTAGCTCCAGGAGCTGGTCTCACATGATCTCCGCCTGGTACTCCAGCCACCTGTTGTAGGTCCTCAGGGCCTCGACAAGGGCGTCGAGGGTGTCATACTGGTCCCGGTACCAGTTGCGCTCGGAGCTTAGTCGGTCGAGTCGTCCGTACTTCTCCCGGGCTCGACCCTCCAACTCCTGTCACCAGCGGACAAGGCGCCTAAGGAACTGAGTCAGGGAAAGCGCGAACACGGAAGAGACGAAAGGGGAAGAAACTCCAAGACTCAACAGAAAAGATGCGTACCTGGAAGATACGCCATGTAGGACCCCTGTCGATCCGCATCACCTCGTTCAGCACGTTGTTGAGCGAAACGCCGTGGTCGCGAAACTCCTGCCACAGCGCCTGCTCGGCCTGGGCCTCCCTAACGTAGGCCGGTGGCGCGCTGGTGTGCTCCCGCTCCTGCTCCAGACGCGCCACGGTGCCGTCTGGAGTGGGGAGGGTGGCGCGTGATGACGAGGCCTCTGCACCGTGCGTCGGATGCCGTGGCATCACGCAATCGTCCTCCCGCATCACTAGTACCCCGCCGCGGGCTCGATGGCTAGTGCGGGCCAATCCTCCCACTGGCCCCATCCAGGCGGCGAGGCGTTGTCGTCGGGAATCTCCACCACGGCCGCCCGATCGCCACCCGCGGGGGCAGGCACTAGTGGAACCGTCGGTGCGGTGGTCGCCGTAGTCGTGACCGCCGCCGCGCCCGCCGCCTCTTGCCGCGACCCCGCGGCCACGTCCGTGTCGCGTGGTGGCTCCGTCACCGCCATCACCCTCCCTGCCACCCGTGGCGCTCTCGACGAGCGCCGCCTCGTGGGAACGGATGCGCCCGACCTGAGCGCCTTAGCAGGAGAGAGTTCGGGGACGGTCGGCGCCACCCTGTGAACAAAAACGCAAGATCAAGCTCCAGCCCCACGAAACCGGGGGTGCCTGGGGAGAATGTTGCCTACCTCAAACTGGAGAAGCCTCGCTTCCTCTTCCTCGATGGTTCGGGAGCGGCCGCCGCGGCGCCCGCCGCCGCCACCGCAGCGCTCGCCAATGCCCTCGCGATGCTCGCTGGCGCCTCTACGGTGTGCGCGGCCTCCTCTACTAACCACCCGACGGCGGTCATCTCCGCGCCTGCCGTGGGTGCTTGCTCTTCTGCCGCCTCGGTGGCCCTCGGAGATGGGGGTGGGGATTCCACCTCTCGGGGGGAGCTCGCCCCCCCCTCGCTCTTCTCTTCCTCCTCCGACGAAGACAAATTCTCCGGGGTTGTCGGGGGAGAGAGCCCCTGCTTCTCGCGTAGCCGGTACTCCTCGCTCTGTTGCTCCCGGCACTCCTGCCGCTAGATCCTCCTCTCCTTCCTGCGTGCGGCCCGCTCCTGCTCTTGCCGCTGCGCGGCGCGGGCAACCGCTCTGGCTCGGGGCGTGGGCGGGTCAGACCGTGTGGCGTCCACAATCACCCTATACTAAAAAACGAACTGTCAGGATCGCATCAGTGCATCGCGAGGGAACAAGGAAAGGAGGAAAGCCTACTCACCGCCGGGGTGTCGGGGAGCATGACGAACGACCAGAGCTCGTCGTTGTTGTACCGCCCGGCCTTGAGGCTGATGGCGCGCCTCGCCCTCGTGGCCGCATACTCCTGAGGGAAGTGGTCGTTCAACAACCGCGAGCGCGCCAATGACGTGGGGTTGGCCGCTTTGCTTATCTCGTAGATGCGGAGCTCCCTCTCCACGAGGGGGACGATCCGCCTGTGATGGAGGTTGGCGAGGACCGAAGCCGCGGCCAACCCGGCGTCCGCCAGGCTCTTCAACGTGATTAGGATTGACTCCAGTCGATCCTGGCGCGAAGAAGGGGACAGGTCGTGATGCCAGGAGTCGGCCTTCTCCTTCAGCACCTTGCCGGTGTAGGGGGAGGCCGGGACCGTCATTGTGAAGGTAGAACCATCCCCTCTCCCACTTCGCGTTGTTGGTTGTCATCGTGCAGGGGATGTAGAACTCCTTGTGCGAGTCTTGTAGTGAGATCGACAAGCCGCCGGCGCGCACCGCCCGGCGCACCCGTGCCTCGGCCGTGGCGAGCGTGTGCAGCTCCGCGCAGAACAGGTGAACCCAGAGATCCCAGTTCACGGGGATCCCCAGGAACCCCTCGCAGACACCGACGAAGGTGGCGCATGCAAAATCGCGTTGGGGCGAAGTTGTGCAGCTTCACCCCATAGTGGTGGCACAATCCACGCGTGAAGCGGCTCGCAGGTGTGGTGAAGCCGCGCTCGTGGTGCCGAATGAAGCTGACGACGTAGCAGTACAGCAGGTTGGGCTCCCGATCTGTCGCTGACGGAACGATCCACGCCGGGGGCTGCCCCTCCACGTTCGGCGCCAGCTGACAGCCGTTCACGAGCTCGCTCAGGGCGAATCGTGTCACCGTCGAGCGGTTCCACGGCAACGGATCCAGAACCGTGATTGGTTCGATGGGAGCCACTGCAACTAGCGGCGACACACGAAGGAGAAGCAGGCGGCGAATGAAAGTGAAGGGGCGCGCAGCCGGAGAACGAAGGAAAGAGGCAAGGGGGCAGCAACACTAAGTGACGAGGTAAGGGACTCCCCTTCCCTCTCCTTAGATTTGTAGATCTAAGGGAGCCACGCTCCCCAAACAGTGCACCGTGCACATTAACTGCAGATGGCTACATCTGCCACTGACGGACGGGCCCCACCACACCGAGACCACAAGACGCGCACGCGTGCGCTATCATTACGGCGCGGCAACCGAAGGGCCGCGGCGGCCCGTCACGTCTGCCCCCCACATCGCCCACTACGCGCGCGGTTGCACCGCCAGAAAAGGCGTGCCCACAGCGCACGACCGCGGCCATGACTATGGGCATTTAATGGTCTGGTCCCTTACCAAGTAAGCGAGACCCTCGCATGGCCTGAGCCTAAGGCTCGAACAAAATCTGACCTTCGAAGGGTGCACATACAAACCATTGGTTTCAAGCCCCGCTTAGCAAGAGTGGGCGCCAAAGGTAACCTCGAATCTAGAGGATTACTGATCAGCAGCTCGAGGGCCAGCTTGGCCACGAACCTATGAGTCCTGCAGATGTAAACAAGATGGGGGCACTTAGCTGCCACCCCGCAACGGCCCTACTGATCAAGGGTTCCAAGCCTAACCCTCGAAGGGTTTGAACAGGCGCCCTAGACCAACAGAGTCAGGGACGACGAGGGCGCGCGCATTCGAGCCTATCCTCGAGCTCACCAGCTCGAGGGCGCCCCACATGTCGTATTCAAGATCCAACGAGGGCAGCTAGTTGAGGGAGAGCTTCCGCGCCCTCGGTCCCCAGCGAACGGGACCGAGCCCAACCTAGCACACCCACGTAAGCGCTTTCATGGACGAGTCTCCGGATCACGAGCCTACCCTTATCGAACGGGGCATGGGCGTCCACTTGAATCACCCGATAGCAGCTCAAAGAGGAACCCGCAATTCGTGACCCGCTCGATGGGAGTTGTGGACACATCACCCTCCGTCCCGCGGAGGGACGGTGAAGGGGCGTACAAACAAGTCGGAGAGCCCGCCCCGATTGCCTCGAACGGGCCCAGGCTCAGGGGCTCGACGCATGGCTACACCACCTGAATATGCACCAAACGCACGCGAACGTCGACACATGCGTATGGCACCGCTGAGGCCGGCTGAAACAACACCGAGGCCGGTTGAAATAAACACCTCGCACAATGACGACGCTACGGAAAAAACCTTGAAGGAGTACACACACTCCAAGGCTTCGGGGGCTAGACCCGCGGGTCTGCTAGCGCGCCCCCACGGAATAGCACAGCAACCAGGAGGGAAGAAAGTCCCATTAGCAAGCGTCAGCATCTGCGGGATCCTAACGAATACCCCCGCAGATGCTCGGGGGCTACTGTCGGGGACAACCATGAGGGTCCCCTAAAAAACCGGGGGAAACCCATCTACTTTCGAAAAAAACAAACACAAATGAATTCACAAACCTAAAACACGCTTAAAACGATCACGGCCCAGTGGCAGGGGCCCACGACCCTGGTGGCCCCAGCGGCCCACCAGGGCAGTCGGCTCAGCCGCCCTCGAGCAAAACTTCGCTTCGCTCGAGGGGCACAGCGCCGCACTAACGAAACCTCGCCTCGCTCGAGGGCTGGATGCCCCCTCGGGTGAGATTCCGCCTCACTCGAGGGCTAGACGCCCCCTCGGGCAAGATTCCGCCTCGCTCGAGGGCCGGTCACCCCCTCGCGAGAGGTTCCGCCTCGCTCGAGGGTTGGTCACCCCCTTGGGCGAGCCTCCGCCTCACTCAAGGCCCTCATGGGCTCGCTGCCCCTGTACCTGCTCCCCTGACCGGGGCATTTAATGTTATGACACCTGCAGGAGCCCAGGTCAAAGACGAATCCACACATGCCATCCCTCTAACACTCCTGGGAATCATATCCTGGCGCTGTTCTGCCAACCCTCCCGGTCAGGCCATCCCCACCACTGTACGGCACTATGCGGTAAGGCCAAGTTCAGCTCCGTGACACTGTGTCACCCATTTTCGTACGGCTGATGCGCAGCACCCTCGAAGGAGGACGGTGGAGCCCTCGAAGGGGGACGGATACCTGTTCCGTGCCCGCCCAAGACCACGCCGTGACATCGGACTACTGAAGCGGGTCTCCTCCGTCGCCATCGTCCCTATGCGGCCATCCCCGCCATCCCCGACGTTGTGGGAACGCGGGGCGACGGGACGCTGCCACGCCCGCTGTTGTGCCCCGTACGCCCCCCGTCAGCTGCACCCTCGAGTCAGCGCACGGGCGACGACTGAACAGAAGACTCCTACGCCGCCACCCTCGAAGCCGCTCCTGGACAAACACAGGGCACGCCATGACACCCCGCCTGAGGCAAGATTCGCCAGGACGGCCGTCTACTCCACAACACTATACGCTATACCATCACACGTAGGTATAACAGTGCGGCACGCCTGTAAACTGCCTCATCCTTGGCCTATAAAAGGAGGGTCAATCCCCTGGCCGCATGGGGACGACGGACAACACTCACTCGCACGCTTTCCGCCTTCACCGCGATATTGGCACTTAGCCTCAATCAAAACCTCAGGGACCTGGAGGCTCCTCCTCCTCTCCCGCCTTGCTTGTAGCACCCCTCTGCAAGCACCACGGTGCAACGCAATACAATGCCTTGGGCACACCCCTGTCGGACGTACGGCCCCGGCCGAAATCAGGATAAACGCCGTGTCACCTAGTTGCTTAGCACCGTCCATCGAGAGATAGATCTCAGCGCTCTTACTAGTTAGTGTCGGGAGTACTTTCCGCACTGACAATGAGTATCATTGTGACAGAGACGGTTGCGTGCATGTGAGAAGACATGTTTTGCATCAAGGTTCTTTTTCTCACATTTCTCTATCTTACGCGACATAAACACATCAAAAGGTACATCAGGAAATTTAGAGTTAAACTTGCGCCAAATAGAGCCAGACATGAAATAATCGCCAAAGTTGCGCAGAATACACCTCCGACACCGGCGCAGAGTTGCAAATGTTTCAGGTGAATTGTTCACAAAATATCCCAAGTTCCTAAATCACTAAGACTACGCACTCCCTCACACCTCTGGGGCTCTCGAAGTGACGTCGGTTGTTCGAACTTGATGAGGAGAAGCAGCTTGGGCAGATGGCACAACCAAAGATACCGCAGCCGAAGAAGGCCCACCACCACCCCTAGAAGATGCAGTAGTGGGAGAAGGTGTGGACACAGAACTAGGCTAAAACATATAACAAAAAGTATGAACATAAGAAAAAGAGAAGTTGACGAAGTAAAAATAGATTAAGTTAAGATACAATAGCAGAAACCTTGCGAAGCACACGATGACCTTCGGCGACAGTTAAACCAAAGCCAAACTTCTTGAAGAATGTCTGCATAAAGTTCTTAGCTGTATTCTTGGCAAGGACATGGATCTTCTCGACTGACGCCTCGGTTGGCCAAGAGAAGTTCGCTTCACAAAGTTGTCGAAGATCACTTTTTGTAATACTGGGCTCACTGTCACCAGAAGTTTTGAACAAATAATATATAGCATGGGCAAGACTTCGGGCAGCAGCGGTAGCACCAAGCTCTCCAAAAGAACGCCCAGCAGATGCAAGAGAACCGACACCAGTGCACAACCAGTCAAAAACGTTACCTATGAACATTTCTTTCACATCGTAAGGAGCAGGGCTGAGTCCATAGTCCACTAGGAGATCATGAACTTTCTTGCAAAGAGGGGATACATGACGCTCAATTTCATCACAGTAGGTTTCATGTTCCGCAACCAAGTTTTCATGCGACCACCAACGATTAGCAAGTTTAGCAACTATAGCGTCATATAGCTTCTGCAACCCTTCGGCCTTCTTTTTCTCGTCCTCAGTAGTAGAAGCCAAACAACGAAGTTTAGTTAGTTGAAGCTCTAACTCAGTGTTCTTCTTCAGAAGCTCATCCTTCTCACCAGAAATTTCAAGGCATTTTTTCTTCTCAGATTCCGGAGAAGATTGTTGATGGTCCTTACAACAAAGATTCGACTGTCAAAACCACAGGTTCGAGAGGAGTATATGGCAAGTTTCATGCACATCTTTAGTACTAATAAAGTTCCACGAGTTGTGTTGTGAATTTCATAGGCAGGTACACATTTAGGGAGAAATTGGAACCAACGTGCCACATGTGCTAGGCCTGGCTGAACCACCTGGTCCGGCCGGCCCTGCAGGTGCGGCCGGCCCTACCTCGTGGCACGTCCCTGGTCCAGAGAACGCCCTCTCCTTCGAGCAATACTTGGACGAATGAGATTCACTAAGGAGATGTCGGTTTGATCAAATGGTGGAGGCTAGGATCACTTGGATCAATGGGTCCACTTTCCTGTCGCATAACCGCCACAACCGTCATTCAGAAGCGATCCTAGGCGTCCCTGAGCAAAGGCGGTGCATCACACGGCATGGAGGTGGGCCAGCCACACCTATCCCTTCGTATGCCGGGCGAAACCGACCTAAGGAGCCGACCTACAACCGCCTCAGGAGCAGTGATCAGGGGTGTCCTAGTCAAGAGGCAGTGGATCATAGGGCCATCCGCACCTAGTGAGCCGGCCGCACCTGACATCTTGCCCCCACGCGCTCCACCGACCTCCCTTTCCTATAAAAGGCACTTCACACTCACTGGATTGGACACACAATGTAGGAGCATCTCCATTTCCCTCTTTTGTTCACTTAGAGTAGGATTAGTGTAGCTTGGGAGTTAGAGTTGAGTCGAGCTAGTCTCAGGGTTCTGGAGGAGTCTTCTTCAGAGTTTTGGTAATACTCTTGTATCCTTTCTTTGTTTAGACTCAAGTACAATTTGAGTCAATTACATTCAGCTTTTACTTTGCTCTATAAGCTTTATTCTTGGTTTAGACTAAAGTTAGTTTAGTCTTGGTTAGCATAGCTCTCTTGAACCCTATAGTGTTGTGGTCGTTCTTCGCTTGATCTTCGGTGGTTCACGGGAGAGAGAGACCTTCCTTCGTGATATCCGGGGAAAGGTTCTTTGGTTCATTGTGAGCGCGGTGCTCATAGCTTACCTTAGTCTTAGTTTGGTGTCCCGTTCAACGGAATAGTTGTGGAACCCTAAGGAGGTGACAGCTCCGGCCGGGCTTTGTAGTCCACCATGTTAGTTCGGGCCGGTAGGATTCAGCGCGTCGTGGTTCTCCCTTCTCATCCCAATCTGAGAACGCGGCTTTGCATGCCCCTGCAGCACTAGAAGAGCTTGTCGAGCTTAGCTTGCCTTGGTTATCCTTTGCCTTAGTTCTTTACCTAGAGTTGACAAGAATAGATAGATTGTGTTAGGATTCTTTCTCGTCTCGTTGTCCTCCCGGCTCAGTAGATCCTCTCTAGTCCTTTATCAAGATCTCCTTGTGTGTGTCAAGTTATCCCCGAATATCTTTATTCGTTACTCTCGCTATAGCTCTTTACCAAGTCTTGTATTTTCTCCACCATTTATTCGATAATCTTTATCGTAGTGCCTCCCTTGGGAAAATATAAATACGATAACTCGAATACCACCGGGTGAAGTGCTACAATGGTAATATGTGCGCTTGCGGACCTTTCTATGATCGTGTGTTTTACCAAAGACGTTCCCTAGCCTGTTACTAGAGGTGTAAACCCGGTAGCGATGCTTGTGAGTGCCAACAAGCATTCCTGGCGCCGTCACCATACGTGCAACCTTAATAGTGAGGCTAAGGAGCGTCAATAAAGATGAGAGAGAAACCTTTTCAGCCTGCAGGGCCTTAACGACATCGATCTTTTTATTAAGCACGGTAGCAGAGGTCTTCTCCGAAAGTTGCTGCGATCAACGGTCAGCGCGACATCGGTGCTAAGTAGCCCAACACGCCAAGGAAGATTTCATGCTCAAGTCTTGTGCCTGATGCAAAATTTCTTTGGCACTTTCCTTGCCAAGTTCATCCTCCATAACAGGGAAACCAAAACTGTCACCAGCTTCTTGAAGTAAAGTACGCTCGCGATCATCACTGCAAAATTGGAGCACCGCATAGAGTCGTCGAAGATGCGTGTGTTAGGCTTCATATCGAGGCGTCAGGCAACAATACTAGGCGACTCGCTGCTTACAAAGACACCACCACTTCTAGTGTCACTCTCCATCTCAAACAAAGAGCCATTTTGTTCCACACGGGTTAAAGTCTTATGGTGAATAGCCGATACAATTTTACTTCCACCAGGGGCTTCAGCAGGAGAGGAACCACAACTTCGAAAGTTGACAGAGGGGCTATATGAGCCTTGTCTTTTGATGATCAGGTCCGAGCAGCACAATCTTCATCGCTCTCAGGCTCAGGGTCACTATAGTCAATGTTGAGAGGATCAACGAGTGTAGCACTAGCATCAACAGGAGATAGAGAAGTAATATCTACAATCTCTTCGGTTTGATCAGTCGAAGGGACTTCAATGTTTTTGCCAGAATCAGCACCAACTTCGCCAAGATGCGTCTCAGTATCACTCTTCGAATGGTAAGACTCTTCGGGGCTGGATGACACAGCTTCGGAAGTTGACATTTGGGTAGTTCTTTGGCGCTTGGAAACATTTTGTCCGCCGCCGCTACCACGACGCTTCCTAATAACCTTCGCGCGTGCGGCTGGGGTTGTGGCCTCAGAACTTCCTTGGCCACCTTTCTTCGCTGCTCACTTCGCTTGAGCTTCGCGACAAGAAATAGTAACAGAGCGATCGCTAGCGTGAATACCGAAGAAAAAGAAGAGATGATTGTCTCGAGTACCACCAAGACGCTCTTGAATCTCGGCATCTTCTTTGGAAGAGATGGGCCCAAGAATTACATTGGCTCGAGCTTCAATTTCAACAACATTGATAGCTGCAATGGAAGGTGTAAACAAGCATCAGCAAAATAAAATAAAAATATATACAGCAATAATAAGCTAAGAGTAGTAAGAAGAAACGAATAAAAAAAGGGATATGTACCATTCTTCGTTAAGCCAAAGCTCCGAGAGAACTCAGGAATTTTGATGGCCGAAGAGAAGTCGTTCTAGGCAACAACAGACCATCTAGCGCGAATAGGAAATATCTTCGCACCAATGTATTCTTCAACCAGGTCGCGAGTAGCATAGGTCTCCTCCAGCTCCTAGAAAGCGATGAGGAAAAGCCGGTCCGCATCTCCATCTTCATAAGCAGTTCCAACACCCTTAGAGGTTCTCAAATTGTGTGCACACAAGAGGGAGCTCTTCGTCATCAACGGTGTAATAAAACCAGTAATGGTTCCAGTTTTCATCCCACTTATTCTTGTAGGCAGCGACAGGAACATCGGTGTCTCCACGATACTTGAAGTTCAAAGAGGCAAACTGGGCCTCTTCGCGAACTAGAGCACCATCAACAAGATACTCTATCTTCTAAGGTTGATGATGAACAGTGTGAACTCTGACGAAGTTAGCAGCAGTAGGACTCACAGACATTGTCTTGCTGGCCCACATATAAACGTTGAGCCGAAGAATGGCAATAGGGGTGATGATGAAGATACATCCCAAAGTTCCGAAGAATAGAGATAATAGCCCCGTCGAGAGGAACACAAAGACTAGTAGTGAACAAATCCCGAAAAACAACTACTTCATTGTGGGGAGGAGTAGGAGTAGTCTCAGGACAGGGGCTCGACCTTTTCCTTCCTTAATGAAGCAGAAGTAACAAACTCTGCTACAGGTGCTTCGGACACCTTGCTCTGACCGAAGAAGAAGGTGGGAGGCGCTTTGTCAGCCTTGGGCGCCATGGATGCGAAGAGAAAGGGAAGCAAAGATGGAAGCTAAACAAGCATAAAAGAAAATAATAAACTAACAAATGCGAAGGAATGAAAAGGAGAAGAGAGAATAAGATACTTACGAAGAAAAGGAAATGAAGGAAGAGACGAAACCTTAGCTCTCGCGAAGGCAAAGGTTAATCGGCAAAGACTTTTACCGCAGTAAAATAAACCCTAGACGGGGAAACATCCTTATATAGGCTGCCAAAGGAGGAAATCTCGGAGATCCTGTAGCGAAGGATGTGGCGAGAATCTAGGAGTACCGTTGGGACGTGGCGAAAATCACGGAGCTTCGCGAATAAACATGCAAAACAATAAAAATTATTTTAAAAAATAAATAATAATATTGATAATAGGAAAAGGGAAGACGAAAAACTAGCAAACTCCAAAGATGAGCCAAAGAGGGGAGGCGCTTTGGAGTGAAATATTTCAACCCGTCACGAAGAAAGGTTGCTAGTTTGGCTCGTCTTCGGTTGAAACCCTCACTAGCAAGGGGCTGAATGTTGGGGAAAATATTTCGCAACTAACCCCCTGTATCTTCTGCACATCGGAGAAGATCGAGAGTCGCTTTGGCTTCTACTTTGGCTATTTCAGCAAGTGATCATGGGCCGGCAAGTGAAGACCGAGCGAAGGTCTAAACCTTCATTTCACAAGGACAAGGCCGAGCGAAGCTTGGACCTTCATCCTGAGAGATCGAGGTCCACGCGTGAAGATATAAGAGAAGGGTTGCCGCGAAGATAAGGAGGGAGGACGAAGATGTGATGTGAAGAAGAATGGTTGAGAGAAGAGGCACGGGAGTTTGGAAGAAAAGACGTCCATTAGACCAAGCGGGTGTTGGAGGCAAAGCTTCAAGTGGCGGTCAAGAAGAGTCTCGACAAGAGACGTGGAGAGCGTCAGGGAGAAGCCTGCGAAGAGCATTGTCGGGGACCGCCCCTAGGGGTCCCCTCAAACAATGGGGGAACCCTCACTTAAATTCCCGCATCAAAATGAGCTAAGCCTAACCATGCAGAGAACTAACCATGCAGACGTGGCCCATGCAAACAGACTTCGGAGGCCCGCCAAGACGCCTCGCCTATGAGACCCCTCGAGCGAGTGCTCCGCCGCCCGAGGGTACACTCCTCCTCGAACGGGCTCCGCCCCCCGCTCGAGGGGCAACCCCCTCCTCGAACGGGTTCCGCCCCCGTTCGAGGGGCGACCCTTCCCTCGAGCGGTCCCGCCCGCCGAGGGCCCGCTCCCCTCGAGCGGGCCTCGCCTCGCTCGAGGGTTCGCTCCACCCTCGGCCGGGGCCCGCCACGCTCACGGGCGCCCCGCACGTGTGCGCCGGCCCCGTACTTGGGCATTTAACGCCCGGCGCCGCGGAGACGGCGCCATCATGCGCCCGGGCTCACGCCCCGTGCCGCCGAACCAACTCCCCGTGGAGGAGCCCATCCCCGCCACCGTGGGGTGGACCGTGCGGTACGGCCGGCGTCGGTCCCATGACACCGCGCGCACGCCACCGTACGGCTAACGCGCCGACCCTCGAAAGGGGGCCGGCGCACCCTCGACTCCACTTTCCCGTGACCCCGCAGTTAGGTGAGGGACGCTAGGCCGGTGGGTGGCCATCCCGGCCACCGTAACGCGCGCGGCCGCCGTACCCACGCGCGCGGGCACACGCCCGACTCCGCAGCGCACGCCCGAGCACCTGCAGCGAACCACTCCACCACCACGAGCTCATTGGGAAGGAACGCCGTTCGCCCGCTCCCCGTGCCCCGTACCGGCCATCATCGCACCTCCCTCGAAGCCTATCGTGGGACGCCATCGCCATCCGCCGCCTCCTACCCTCGAACCGCCACTGTTCGGGTACAAGGTAGGCCATCATGGCCGGATCGCAGCGAAGATCGACCGGACGGCCGCCCACTCTACACCGTAGCACGATGTGCTCCCACACGCAGCTAGGTAGCGCGGCGTGCATGTAACTCGCCGCTCCCTTGGCCTATAAAAGGGAAGGCGAGCCCCCAGCCGCGGGGGGACGGATCCAGAGGAACACGAACAGACCGTGCACTCACTCTCTTATTCTCCCACAACATCTTCGCCTACTCACCGTGGACTTGGGAGCCACGCTTCCTCTCCCGCCTTGCTTGTATTTGCCCCACTACAAGCACCCCCGTGCCGAGCAATATAGTGCCACGAGCACACCACCGCCGGACGTACGGCCCCCTCGGCGGAACCAGGATAAATCCTTGTGTCATTTGTTGCTTAGCATCGACCATTGAGGGATAGACCTAGGCGTTATCTACCGGTTAGTGTCGGGACCATATTCCGCACCGACGCTGGCGCCCACCGTGGGGCAAACGAGCGCCTAAGGTCATTTCGCTAACTCCCTCCATGGTGATTCGCACCGAGTGCCGTAGCACCCGCTACAACATGGGTAGCTCGGACCCTCTTCCGCCGGTTCGAGATCCGCTTCGGGGACTTGAACTTCCGTGCCACGGGGAACGGCTATCTCATGCGCCTCACCAACCGTGAGGAGCTACGCGCGCGCGGGAGGCCGGGGTGCCGCTCCGGTCTCCGCCGCACGCACGACACCGCGCGCAGCGCCGCCAGGCACGGATGCCGCAGCTCGTCGACGCCGCGACGCCGTCGCCGCTCCGGGCTACGCCGCGTCGGGCGCGGGTCCGAGCGGCGGCAGCCGAGCGTGCCGCCGCCCGCCGCGGTGCGCCCACCCTCACGACGGCCGCCACCGCCCCGGGCCGGGACCGCGTGCGGTCTCGGGACCGCGCATCCCCATCGGGCCGCGTGGCGCCACTACGGCCTACAACGCCAACGTCAACACGACAATGCGCAGGTTCCGCCCGGTCGGCACGTCTTCGTCGCCGGGATCCCGGCACTCCGGCCAGGCCGGACGAGTCGTCCCCGGGCTCCGTCGACACGATGCCACCCGCCAACCGTCATGGGTACGCGGAGTGGGACTTCTCCGGTGTGCCGGACCCGGGCCGCGTTCGTGCGCTTCCTCGACGCCACGGACTACCGGGTTCGGTCGCTCCGACGACTCCCGAAGATCGGGAGCTACGACCCCACGCGTGAGTGCCGCGCCGTCATCACCAACGACCCGGCCAACGCCGCCGGTGCGGCGGGCGCCGGAGATGGGGAAGTCACGCCGCCCCCGTGGGTCGCCACGCGCCCGGCCGCGGGGCCAAGCGCTCCCCGCCGGGGCCGACGTCGACGCGCAGCCGGCCCAAGCTCGCGAGCTCGAGGCCAAGCCGGCAGCAGGAGTACCGACGGTGCGGCTACTCCGCGCCCTCGATGGCGGGGAGGCCTTCCCGCGCGCGGCGAACGCGCGCGGAGCCGGGCCGACAGTCCGAGACCGCCTCAACCCCGTCCCCAACGTCGACAACGCGGATACTCCGCCGCGGGCGAGCCAAAAGCTCATCGCCGCCGCAACACCGCCGCGCGCCATGCCGCACCCTCGACCCCCGAGGCTCGAGACATGCACCGCGAGGTGCGGACCCTCCTCGAGCAAGCGGCCGTCCGGCAAGCCGAAAGCTCGGCCTCACGCATCCGCCAACGGGGGACGCGCGGGGTGATGATCCGGCACCGTGGGGGCGAACCCTCGGTGCATGTGGGTCGACCCGCCGACCGAGGACGCACGCCGGCCAAGGAACGGCTCCTCGACACACGCAGGCGCCGGATGGCGACGCCCGCAACGTCATCAACGCCGTGCACACCGGCAGAAGGCGGACGCGCGAGCGGCCGGGGGCTACCACCCTCGAAGGGGTGGACGCTACGACAGGCGGTGAGGATCGCTCCCCGACACCGCAGCCCCCGGCACCCGTGTGTTCGGCCGGGAGATCCGCACGGCGGCGTTCCCCCGCCGCTTCCGTCGCCCCTCGACGATCGTCAAATACAACGGGGAGACGGACCCTCGTGTTTGGCTCAACGATTACCGCTTGGCCCGTCGGTCCGGGCGGGGCCACCAACGACGAAGTGATCATCCGCAACTTGCCCCCGCATCCGGGCGACGCGGCCCGGACATGGCTCGAGCACTTGCTCCGCCACCCGCATCCATAACCGGGACGATCTAGTCCACACTTTCGTGGGCAACTTCCGTGGCACATACGTGCGCCCGGAACTCCCCGGGATCCGCGCTCCCCGCACGCGAGGCCGTGCGAATCGCCGCGGGACTTCATACGGCGCTTCTCCAAGCGCCGCACGCAGCTCCCCGCCGTGGCACGCTCGGGAGATCGTGCACGCGTTCCTCGAGGGCACCACGTGACGGGACCTTGTGCGCGAGCCGGGACGCAGCCCGCCCACGGACTCGAACGAGCCGTTCGACATTGCCACCGCCCTCGCCTCCGGAGAGGAGGCCGTGGGGGGCAATCTTCGATGGCAAGAAGGGCAAGCGCTCCGAGGACACGCCCGCGGAGGGCGGCGGGTCCAAGGAGCCACGCCGCAATGACAAGCGGGGCAAGAAGGGGGAAGAAGCCGCGCCGCGAGGCGCGCGAGCGCGGGCGCAACGGCGGCAACGCCGAAGCCCTCGCCGTTGACCCGGCCCGACGGGGCCCTCGACCGGCTCCTCGAGGCCCGGGGGTGTTCGACGACATGATGAAGAAGCCATGCCCCTACCACAAGACCCCCCGTGAATCACACTCTTGAGCAAAGGCGACATGCTCAAGAAGTTCTATGGCCGTGCCGCCGCGAAGGAGGCGAGAGGCCAAGAAGGATGGGGGTGACGGCGACGCAGTGGCTTCCCGCCGTCGAAAATGTGTTCCTCATTTTTGGGGGACCTACCGTCGACATGTCGACCCGGCGCGCAAGAAGGAGCGGCACGAGGTCCTCGCCGCGAGAGAGGGCGCCTCCGGCCTTTCTCAACCGGTCGAAGGATGCCATCACCTTTAGCCGGGATGATCACCCAAACCGCATCCCGAACCCGGCCAAGACCCCCCGGTGGTCGATCCCATCATTGGGAACGCCCGGTTTCGAAGGTCCTTATGGACGGAGGCGGTAGCCTCAATATCCTCTTCGCGCATACATTGCGCCTAATGGGGATTGGGCGGACCGAACCGCGGCCCGAGCACGAAGCCGTTTCACCGCATCGCGCCGCGAAAGCGGAGTTCAACCCCTCGGGCATCGATCCGCTCGTCCGGTTCGGGACCCCCCAAGAATTTCCGCAAGGAGACCCTCACCTTTGAAGTGGTGGGATTCAAAGGGGCCTACCATGCCATCCTTGGGCGACCATGCTATGCCAAGTTCATGGCGGTTCCCAACTACACGTACCTGAAGATGAAGATGCCGGGTCCAAACGGCGTCATCACCGTCGGGTCGTCGATCGAGCATGCATTCGACTGCGATGTCGAGTGCGTGGAACATGCAGAGGCGCTAGCGCTGGATGAAGCGCTGGTAAACACACTGGAGAAGATGGTCAATGACGACCTCAGCTCCGCCACCAAGCACGTCGGCACGTTCGAGGCCGCCGAGCAAACCAAAGGGGTCCCACTCGACCCATCGGCCCCCGAGGGCAAAGCATTGAGGGTCGCACGACCCTCGATCCTAAATAGGAAGCAGTGCTCGTCGACTTCCTCCGCGCCAACGCCGACGTCTTCGCGTGGAGCCCCTCGGACATGCCAGGCATCCCGAGGGAGGTCGCCGAGCACTCCCTTGATATCCTGCCTAACGCTCGCGGCGTTCGGCGGCCGGGCCGCGCCGCTTCGACGAGGAACGGCGACGGGCGATCGGAGCGGAGCCGCGGAAGCTCCTCGAGGCCGGATTCATCAAGGAAGTGTTCCACCCGACATGGTTAGCTAATCCCGTGCTTGTAAAAAAGAAAAATGGGAAGTGGAGGATGTGTATTGACTACACCGGCCTCAATAAAGCATGTCCAAAAGTTCCTTTTCCTTTGCCACGCATAGATCGGATCGTTGATTCCACCGGCCGGGTGTGAACTACTCCTGTTTCCTTGATGCCTATTCGGGATATCATCAAATAAAAATGAAGGAGTCCGACCAGCTCGCGACTTCGTTCATCACACCGTTCGGGACGTTCGTTACGTCACGATGCCTTTTGGCCTCGTAAACGCGGGCGCGACATATCGCGCCGCATGCGCACGTTTTTGGGGACCATATCGGGCGGACGGTCGAGGCTTACGTAGACGACATCGTCGTCAAAACCAGAAGGCGGACGACCCGGTCGGCGATCTTGGCATCGCATTCGACCGCTCGCGGGCCAACGGGGGTCAAGCTCAACCCCGAAAAATGTGTCTTTGGAGTGCCGCGGGGCATGCTCCTAGGATACATCGTCTCCCGCCGGGGAATCGAGGCCAACCCCCGAAAAGGTCGCGGCCCTCGAGCGAATGGGTCCAATTCGGGAACTCAAAGGAGTGCGAGAAGGTGTTGGGGTGCCTTGCCGCCCCGAGCCGCTTCGTCTCGAGGCTCGGTGAGAAGGGCCTCGCCCTCTACCGGCTGCTCAAGAAGCACGAGCGCTTCTCTTGGACCGCCGAGGCCCGGAAGCGCTCGACAAGCCGAAGGCATCTCCGACGCAAGCCCCGATCCTTACGCCGCCGCGAGACGGCGAACCCCTCCAACTCTACGTGGCCGCAACCACCCGGGTGGTCGCCGCCGTGATCGTTGTGGAGCGCACGGAGGAAGGGCATGCCTTGCCCGTGCGGAGGCCGGTCTACTACATCGGCGAAGTCCTATCGGACACGAAGACGCGCTACCCCCCGTGTCCGAGTGGGCGTTGTATGCGGTAGTCCTCGCGCGGCGCAAACTCCGCCACTACTTCGAGGCCCACCCGGGCCACGGTGGTCTCTTCCTTCCCGTTAGGAGAGATCATTCGCAACCCCGACGCGGCAGGCAGAATTGCCAAGTGGTCCGTGGAGTTGATGGGCGAGACGCTCGCCTACGCCCCACGCAAGGCCATCAAATCGCAAATCCTAGCCGATTTCGTCGCTGAGTGGACGGACACGCAGCTGCCGCCCCCTCAGATTCAAGCAGAGTGCTGGACTCTGTTCTTCGACGGCTCGGTGATGAAGACAGGAGCGGGCGCGGGCCTGCTCTTCGTGTCACCCCTCGGGGAGCACATGCGCTACGCAGTGCGTCTCCACTTCCCCGCGTCTAACAATATGGCGGAATATGAGGCCCTTCTCTGCGGCCTCAAAACCGCCATTGAGTTAGGCATCAAGCGCCTCGATGTGCGGGGGGATTCGCAGCTCGTGATCGACCAAGTCATGAAGAACGCGAGCTGCCACGACGACAAGATGGAGGCCTACTGTAAAGCCGTGCGAGCCCTCGAGGACAAATTTTACGGCATCGAGCTTAATCATGTACCCCGCCGGTACAACGAGGAAGCGCACGAGCCGGCAAAGATAGCGTCCGGCGGATCACCGTTCCCCCGAACGTTTCGCGCGCGACATCGCGCGCCCCTCGGTAACCATCGAGCCCTACCCCTCGAGCGACGGCGGACCCTCGGGGGCTCCCTCGAATCCGGCGGGTGCGGACCCCATGGAAGAGGACCCCTCGAACGAGGCGTACGTACTCTCCCTTCTCGAGGGGTACGGCTCCCACGAGGGCCGTCGCAATGGACATCGAGCCGGCTCCCCGCTCCGTGCGGACCGGCGGGAGAAGTACATCGCCCGGATTGCTCGAGGGGAGCTCCCCGCGGCACGGGCCACGCCCGGGCGCATCGCCGTGGATGGCCAAGTCATTCACCCTCGTTGACGGCGAGCCGTACAAGCGCGCCGCGTCGGGCATCCTCCGGGCCGGTGTATACCCATTCCCGAGGGGCGCGAGCTCCTACGGGACATCCACGCGGGGATCCGTGGCCACCACGCCGCGCCGCGCACCCCTCGTCGGCAACGCGTTCCGCCAAGGCTTCTATTGGCCTACCGCGGTCGCGGACGCCAACGAAATCGTGCGTACTTGCGAAGGGTGCCGCTTCTACGCCCGCAAGACCAACTTGCCGGCTCAAGCTCGCAAACGATCCCCGTAACATGGCCGTTCGCCGTGTGGGGATTAGATATCGTCGGGCCCCCGCGGAAGGCGCCGGGGGCTTCACCCACCGCTCGTCGCGATCGACAAGTTCTCCAAGTGGGTGGAGGTGCGCCCCATTACGAATTTGAGGGCCGAGCGAGGGCAGTCACGTTCTTCACCGACATCGTCTACCGCTTTGGAGTGCCAAACTCCATCATCACGTACAACGGGTCCCGCTCACGGGCGGAAGTTCTTGGAGTTCTCGCGACAAGTTCCACATCCGAGTGGATTGGGCAGCCGTGGCGCACCCACGTACTAACGGCCAAGTGGAACGTGCCAACGGCATGATCCTACGGGGCCTCAAACCCGAGAATTTTCGACCAACTCAACAAATCGGCCGAAAATGGCTCCAAGAACTCGCCCGCCGCCGTGTGGAGCCTAAGGACTACCCCAGCGAGCCACCGGGTTCACCCCGTTTTTCCTAGTCCATGGCGCGGAGGCCATCCTCCCCACGGATCCGGAATACGGGTCGCCCAAGGTTCGGAGCTACAACGAGGATGCTAACCGCCGAGCCCGCGAGGACTCACCTGGACCGGCTAGACGAAGTACGCCTTGTGGCGTTGATGCACTCCGCAAGGTATCAACGGTCCCTACGACGCTACCAAGCGCGCAAGATACGTCGCAGGGATTTCGGCCGAGGGGGATTTGGTCCTAAGGCTACGCCAAGACAACCGAGGGCGCCACAAGCTAGCACCCCCATGGGAGGGACCCTACGTCGTGGTGAAGGTGCTCAAACCGGCACGTACAAGCTTGCCAACGAGGACGGCGAAGAACTCACCAACGCTTGGAACATCCAACGCCTACGTCGCTTCTACCCTTAGCTAGGATTTCCAAGCATTTTCCGTTGTAAAAACGCACGGCCAACGCCCCCGCTTGGTGTCACCTATGTAAATACTCCGACTCTAATAAAAGGGCAACTCGGCTTTCCCCCGAAACCCAAGTTACCCTCGGGGACCGCGGGGGGGCACCCCCCCCAAATGGTCCCATTTTTTCGCGCAAAAAACATAATAACACGCGCTAAGTTTGTTTCCCACTTCAACCACGAGCCACGATTCGAATAGGGCGTAGGTGGCACAGCGGAAGGAGCGCGCGAGCCAGAGACAGCCTACGCCGCGCGGCTATGGCCCGTCTCTCTCGCCTCCAACCCAGCGGGCCCCTGCGAAAGGCGAACTCCCCTAACTAGAATCTACTCAGGAAGAAGAAGAAGCAAAAAGCGCAATAAGCAAGCGATTTCATTTACAAACCGACCACGTTCACGAAACGACTTGTTTATTTACAAGAGGCCACGAGGCCGCAGTTCGATACACATAAACAAAAAACGGGCCTAGCGCCCGTGTGCTTTCGAGGGCGGGTGGAGCGGCGGCATCGGCGGCGTCCGGAAGAGGAATTCTTCGAAGGCCTCGGCGAGCGACTCGGCGGCGTCGGCGCAAGCGCGTCCGCACGCTCCATGGCCACCTCGTCCTCGACGCCCTCGGGCACGATGTAGCCTTCCGCTACCGCCTCGAGGTTGACCTCGTAGTGGGATCGCACCACTCCGAGGGCCTTCGCACGCCCGTGTGCAACGCCCGACGCACCCGCCCCGTGACGTGGCCACCGAGGGGCGCGTAGGCGGCCGGCCGCCGAGCCGCCGCCCGGGCATCGCCTTCCTCGACGACGTGACAGTCTCGAGGGCCGCGTTCCTCGCCCTCCCCGCAGCTCCTCGCTCGCAGGAGTTGTAGGAGGCTCGCAGGGGCCTCGGCCCGCCCAACCGCCGTGCCCCAAAGCCGTGCGCAGCCTCGGAAGCGACAAGACGACAAGAAATCAGAAAGGGGGAAACGAACCCTCTAAAGCAAGAACTAACAAGCGGGGGTCGACAAGAGCTTACCCTCGACTTGCCTCTTCTCCAGATCGAGGTCGCGGCGCGCGGACTCGAGCGCCAGCTCGAGATGCTGGACGGTCTCGCCTTGCTCGACGAGGGCCATCTCTTGGGCGGCATTGCTGATGCTGAGCGCCAACGCCTCATCTTCAACTTCGGAGAATGCGGCGTTCCACTCCTCCGGCGACCTCTCCGCCGTCCTCGCGCGCGACGCGCTCCCGCTCCGGGCCGCGCGTCCCGGCGTCGCCAAGGGCGGCTCGCTCCTCGCCGGAGCCGCCCCTCGCCCCCCGGCGGGCGACGCGCTCCCCGCCGGAGCCCCCTCGGCGGCGACGAGAGCCGCAGCCTTGACGACGAGGGCGGCCTTCGTGTCATCGGCCTCCTTGGCGCGCTGCTCCAACCCGCGCGCCCGTTCCTCGCCCCCCGGCGGCGCCGCGCCTCGCGCACCCTCGAGCGACGTGCGAAGCCCCCGGTCTCGGCGCGAGCGGTGGCCACCTCCGCCTCCCAGGTGGCGGCCAACGTCCGCGTCTTGTCCAGGTCCTCGCGCGCGTTCCACAGCGCCTCGTCACGATCGACGAGGGCTGCGCGAATCCGCTCGAGACTCGAGTGATGCGCCGCACCCTGCCCTGAGCTCTCGGGGAGCACGTCGCACCACGCCATCGCCCGGTAGACCAGCCAGCTGTCCGGCGTCCTAAGAGCTTCCGCAAGCGCGTCGAAAGCGCTGCATCGCTCCCGGAGCTGGCGGGCCTCGGCGTTCACCTGGTCGAACGCGCTGTACTTCTCGTGGGCGCGGCGCTCGAGCTCCTGGCATCCACACATCGAGCCTCGTAAGCGCCAAGTCTTGAATACAGCGCGCGAAAGCGAAAAAGGGAAAGAAGAAGAGCAACCGTGGCTCACCTGGAAGACGATCCAGGCCGGGCCGCCGTGGACCCGCAGCGCCTCGTTCAACGCACGGTTGAGCGTGGCGCCGTGGCTCCGGAGCTCGCCCCAGAGCTCCTGCTCCCTCTGGGCGTCAGCAAACGCCGGGGGGTCCTCCACGGCCCCCCCCACCTGGGCGGGGCGACCGGCGTGGGAGGACGAGGCCTCGGCGTCGTGCCCTCGGCCCCCCACTATCACGTGACCCTCGTGCCGCCTCACGAGGGCCCCCTCCTGGGGCTCGGGGGAGTTCACGGGCCGCCCGGCCCACCGGTTCCACCCGTGCGGCGGGGAGTCATCCGAGAGCTCCACCACCTCCGCCCGGGGGGCCGCCGGCGGCGGAGCCGCCCTCGCTCCGCCGCCCGCCGGCGCCCCCCACCGCGCCTCCGCGGCCGCGGGCGCCCGTTGTGGCGCCGTTGCCGCCACCTCCGTCCGTGCCGCCACATCCGCGGGCGCTCCCGCGAGTTGCGCCCGCTCCCTCCCTCCGCAGTGGCCGCCACCGCGGGCGGCACCTCCACCGTAGCCGCCGCCGCGGCCGCGCCTCCGTGGCGACCGCGCCGGCCGCCCCCGGCGACCTGCGGCCGCGCGCCGCGGCGGGCCGATCCACCGGCCGGGGCCTCGAAGCCCCGGCCCGGCCTTGCGCGCTCGTGCCCGCCGCCGCGCCCGTCCCCCGGGCGCGACCCCCTCGACGAACGCCGCCGGTGGGGATCGACGCGTCCGTCCTCGGCACCTTGGCCGGTGCAAGAGGAGGGGGGCGGTTGGCACCGCCCGCGCAAACACGAACGGAGGATTAGAGCGTCTAATAACCAGCAAACTAAGGCCAAGCAAAGGAAGAACAGGTTCCTTACCTCGCGGAGGAAAAGGCCCGCTTCCTTTTCCTCGAGGCCTCCGACGAGGCCGGCGCGGGGGCCGCGCCTGCCGCCGCACCTCCCCCCGACGGTGCCGCCACACGCGCGGACACGCCCGCCTCACGCGTGGGCGCGCCCGACGCCACCACCACGCGCGGGGGCACGCTAGCCCCGCGCGCGGCGCGCCCACCGACGCGCCCCTCGACGAGGATGCCGCGCGCGCGGACGCGCGCTCCCCGCCACGCGCGGGCACGCTTGACGCGCGCGCGCGCACGTCGCGCGCGCGCGCCTCCGTGGCGCGCGCCGGCACCTCCCGCGCGCGTGCCGCCCCCGACGATGATCGCGCCGGCGGCGGACGCCGACGCGCCCGCCCCGTGCAAAGCCGCCCCCGACGCCGCGCGAGATCCGGCGACGGGGCGCGGGGCGCCACCGTCCGAGGGGCCCTCCCCCTCGTACTCTTCCTCCTCGTCCCGGTCCGAGGACGAGGGCTCCTCGATGTCGGGGAGGAGAGCCCCGGCCTCCTCCCGCCGCCGTACTCCGCGGACCGTGCGTCGCGCGCGCGCTTGGCGCCGCCTTGCGTGCTCTCTCCCCGCGCGCCGCTCGCTCCCCGCCGCTCCCCGCCGCGCCGCCCGACCGAGCGCACGGGAGTCGGGGGTGGGTGGAACGGACTTGGCGGCGTTGAACCGCACCGGTCGCGCGCGAGAACAACGATGGCACATCGGGGAAACGGAGTCAAGAACAAGGACTAAAACAGAATCAAAGAACCACACTCACCAACGGGCCGATGGGGAGCATCTCGATGTCCCACGGGGTCCGACCCGCGGTGGCGGCGTCCCGGTGTCGACGGCGCTCCGCGCCCGGTGAGCGCGTACGGCCGCTCCCGGCGGCGTCGGGAGCATCCGCGACCTCGCCACGTCGACGGGGTTGGCCGCCTCCGTCATCTCGAAGATGCAGAGCGGCCTCTCCATCAACGGCACGATTCGCCGGTGATGAAGGAAGGCGAGGACGCCCATCGCATTGAGCCCTTCCCTCGCCAGCCGCTGCAGGGCGGCGAGGACGGACCCCCGCGCGCCCGATGGTTGGCCGTGGGCAACCCGTAGCCCCGGCCAGTCCGGCCTCTTCTTGAACACCCGACCGGTGTAGGGAGGGGAGGCCGGGCTCGGCGTTGCGCGATAAAACCATCCCCGCTCCCGGCCCGGCGTTGTTCGTCGTCATGGTGCGGGGGATGTAGAACTCCTTGAGCCGCCCCCGCGGGCGCGAGCGACATCCCGCCGCGCGCACCGCGCGGCGGGTCCTCGGCTCCGACGTGGGCTGCGTGATGAGCTCCCCGCGGAAGAGGTGTACCCGCAGCTCCCCGCTTGACCGGGATCCCCGGGTACCCTTCGCGGACGCCCACAAATGTGGCCGCCTCGCGAGATCGCATCGGGGGCAAAGTTGTGCGGCTCCACCCCATAGTGGTAGCACAATGCCCGCATGAAGGTGCTCGCCGCCGCGCGTTGAAGCCGCGCTCGTGGTAGTGGAGGAAGCTCACCACGTAACCCTCCGGCGGATTGGGCTCAAGGTGCGACGATGGCGGCACGATCCACTCCGCCGGGCGCCCTTCTTCGTTGGCCGAGAGCGGCCGGCGGCGACCGCTCGCCCGGGCGAGCCGGGTCACGGTCGACCTCTCCCATGCGTACGGCTCCCGGGACCCTAATCGGAAGCCGAGGCGGCGCCATGAGGGGGGGGGGGGGGGGGGGCGAACGAGTGCGAGGGCGGAGGACAAGGAAACAAAGAAGAAGCTCTAAACAGCGAGCCCGCGCGACGGCAAGAGTGAGGCGAAGGCGAAGGGACGGAGGACCGAAAACGGTGAGGAGCCAAGGTAGAAAACCGCCGTCCCTTCCTCACCGCGGTTTATAGGCGACGGGCGAGTTCTCCGAGCGCACGCCCCGCCAACATTAACGCCGCAGAATCTTTCCATCGCGTCGACGGGCGGGCCCCACCACGACTGCAGCGGCTCTAACACTGCAGGCGGGTCATCATCACGGCAAGACCGGCGACGACCAAGGCGAAACCGTCACGTCCGCCGGCCACGTCGCCCACTACGCGCGCGCGCGCGCCGCGCGCCCGAAAAGGCGCGCCCGCGCCGCAAAACCCGCGGCCACGCCCGCAAGGCAATTAAATGCCGGGCCCCTTGCCAAGCAAGGAGAGCCCTCGAGCGAGGCGAATCCTCGGCTCGAGACAAGGGTGACCCTCGATGGGATGACGGCGTGAGAAGGTCGCCCGGACCCTGCTCGGTGTAGAGCGAGGCACCGCGGCACCCATGCCACGTAGGACCCTCGAGCGGCATGACCCCCAACTCGAAACAAGGCGACCCTCGATGGGATATCGCCGTGAGAAGGTCGCCCGGACCTCGCCCGATGTAGAGCGGACCACCGCGGGCACCCATGCCACGTAAGACCCTCGAGCGGCATGACCCCCAACTCGAGACGATGTCAACCCCCTAAAGAAGGCACGCGCGTAAGAGGATCGCCCGTGTCACGCTTGAAATAGAGCGACACCGAAAGCACTCATACCGCGCCATGCCACCAACCGGCACCTCGAGGGTCGGCACGCCCCGCAGGACCCCTCGACGGCCGCAAACGCGAAAAGACGGGGCCGGCCAAGGCACGGCCCCGCACGGCCTTGCGATCGAGGTTCGAAGCCCGACCCTCGACGGGTTCGAACGGCGCCCCGCATCACGAGTTAGGGACGACGAGGGCACGCGCATTCGAGCCGTTCCTCGAGCCCGTCGGCTCGAGGGTGCCCCACATGTCGTGTTCGAGAGCCGAGAGGGCGCCTAGCGGGGGGATCCCACCGAGGGAGAGCTTCCGCGCCCTCGGTCCCTAGCGAACGGGACCGAGCCCCACCTAGCAAACCCACGCAAGCGCTTCCATGGACGTGTCTCCGGACCGCGCGGCCTACCCTTATCGAACGGGGCATGGACGTCCACTTGAACCACCCGCTAGCGGCTCGAAGAGGAATCCGCGATTCGCGACCCGCTCGATGGGAGTCGTGGAAACCTCACCTCCCGACCCGCGGAGGGACGGCGAGGGCGCGATAAAAAAAAAACAAGTCGTCGGCTCGACCGGATCGCCTCGAACAAGCCAAGGCTCGGGGGCTTGACGCACGGCTACACCTCCTTGGAATTGCACCCGCCGGAGACAGTGACAGGGGAGCGTGCACCCCCGATGCCGGCCGAAATACCGCCGATGCCGGTTGGCATATGTGCCACACCTTTCCGACCGAATTGCTCGCGGTTAACCCCCTCGCAGGAGAGCCCACACCCCCGCAGGCTTCGGGGCTAGACCCGCGGGTCCGCTAGCGCGGCCCCACGGAAAGCGTTCGCAAACAAGGAGGGAAGAACGTCCTATCGCAGGTTCCGCACCGCGGGGAGCCTCAATGGCAAACCCGCGGATGCTCGGGGGCTACCGTCGGGGACCGCCCCTAGGGGTCCCCTCAAACAATGGGGGAACCCTCACTTAAATTCCTGCATCAAAATGAGCTAAGCCTAACCATGCAGGGAACTAACCATGTAGGACGTGGCCCATGCGGCAGGACTTCGGGGGCCCGCCAAGACAGCTCGCCTATGAGACCCCTCGAGCAGGCTCCGCCTCGCCCGAGGGTACACTCCTCCTCGAACGGGCTCCGCCCCGCTCGAGGGGCAACCCCCCTCCCTCGAACGGGTTCCGCCCCCGTTCGAGGGGCGACCCTTCCCTCGAGCGGTCCCGCCCCCGCTCGAGGGCCCGCTCCCCCTCGAGCGGGCCTCGCCTCGCTCGAGGGTTCGCTCCACCCCTCGGGCCGGGGCCCGCCACGCTCACGGGCGCCCCGCACGCGTGCGCCGGCCCCGTACTTGGGCATTTAACGCCCGGCGCCGCGAGACGGCGCCATCATGCGCCCGGGGCTCACGCCCCCGTGCCGCCGAACCAACTCCCCGGGGAGGAGCCCATCCCCGCCACCGTGGGGTGGACCGTGCGGCACGGCCGGCGTCGGTCCCATGACACCGCGCGCACGCCACCGTACGGCTAACGCGCTCGACCCTCGAAAGGGGGCCGGGCGCACCCTCGACTCCACTTTCCCGTGACCCCGCAGTTAGGTGAGGGACGCTAGGCCGGTGGGTGGCCATCCCGGCCACCGTAACGGCGCGGCCGCCGTACCCACGCGCGCGGGCACACGCCCGACTCCGCGAGCGCACGCCCGAGCACCTGCAAGCAACCACTCCACCACCACGAGCTCATTGGGAAGGAACGCCGTTCGCCCGCTCCCCGTGCCCCGTACCGGCCATCATCGCACCTCCCTCGAAGCCTATCGGCGACGCCATCGCCATTTGCCGCCTCCTACCCCTCGAACCGCCACCGTTCGGGTACAAGGTAGGCCATCATGGCCGGATCGCAGCGAAGATCGACCGGACGGTCGCCCACTCTACACCGTAGCACGATGTGCTCCCACACGCGCCTAGGTAGCGCGGCGTGCATGTAACTCGCCGCTCCCTTGGCCTATAAAAGGGAAGGCGAGCCCCCCCCCGCGGGGGGACGGATCCGCAGGAACACGACGCACCGTGCACTCACTCTCTTATTCTCCCACAACATCTTCGCCTACTCACCAGGGACTTGGGAGCCACGCTTCCTCTCCCGCCTTGCTTGTATTTGCCCCACTACAAGCACCCCCGGTGCTGAGCAATATAGTGCCACGAGCACACCACCGCTCGGACGTACGGCCCCCTCGGCGGAACCAGGATAAATCCTTGTGTCATTTGTTGCTTAGCATCGACCATTGAGGGATAGACCTAGGCGTTATCTACTTGGTTAGTGTCGGGACCATATTCCGCACCGACAAGCATAGAGGCAAGTGAAGAATAACCTGCCACGATAGCGAACACGTGGACAAGTGAGATGTAAAGTGATAGCCTGTAAAGTTCGTGAGTACGGTGCCCTGCGAGATTACCAAAATGCCCTTGAGATTCTTCGCACAAGGTGAAAAAGCGATGGCAAGTGTTGTAAAGTGTAATTGTTACGGGCCTATAAAAAGGACCCGACTGTAATGAAATGGGGGCGATTGGAAGGCGACTGGGTTGCATTACGCTCAGTCGAGTTTTAGTTTCTTGTTCTTCGGTGTTGTAAGTATTTCCCTTAGTTTCCTTTCTGGTTAGTTCATTGCGACTGTTGGCCCCTCTTCGAGGAAGGTTTTCACCCCAACATAGGATTAGTATATCATCGACGTCCGGGGTGCATAGGTCCCCAATCTTGTGCTCTAGCTGTGATTCTTCTCCCATGGGTGGCGATTGAGGTTGAACTCCCTTTGGACTTCGAGGTGGTGATTCCCTTGGAGATTCTTACAACCCTTCGGCCTCGGCTTTTGGATCTACAGTTTCTTTAGCTTGTGTTGCACGTCTCTTTTGCCTGTAAAGTTTTCCTGATCATCCACAAAATTTTTGGGTTTCTCGGAAAGGTAGCCGTCCATCTCCGGTTAGGGTTAGCAAAATATACAAAAATATAAAAGAAAAATTAGGGTTAGTCAGAAACTAGATTGAATTGATTTTTTCTTTTTAGGGATGATCAAAGTTAAGAGATGCAAAAGAAAAATCAAAAGAAAAAATGAAAAATATTTACAAGAAAATGATACTAGAATGGATCTTGATTGCTTGTTCCCCCGCAACAGCGCCAGAAAAAGGGGCTTGCTGACGGTTAAATATTGTATCAAAGTTCGTTTGGATCCGCAAGCGTACATATCCCTGTCGTAGTCCTTTTTCCCTCGAGTAATACCCAAGGTTATCGAATCCGTGGAACAATGTGCGATGCAAGATTCAATCTAACAAAGCTGAAAACATTGATCTTTAAGGAGTTGCTTTTGCATCTAATCCAAGAAAACATCATCTAATCTATAAAGCACTAGAGGTAGTAAGAGAGAGGGGCGGGGGTTAAACCAATCAAGAGGTTGGATCGAGTCTTTTGTTGAAGTTCCAAACAAAGAAGAGTTAAGTAAATAGAATCTCATAAAAAGCTTCTTTAAATTGTGGCTTCCGTTCCAATTCCAAGACGCCCTCCTTTCGGATGCTACCTATCACGAAGGACCTTTATTCGTGTGGGTTAGCCTAGGGTGAGTTCAAGAAGAACAAGTTGAAAACGCTCGGTAGGTCAGGTATGCACCTCTAACCACCATGGCTACAAGAACATCCTAGGAATAAGAAAACTCAAGTGAAGACAAAATCATAGTGAAAGCACTTGATCACTAAGAATCAGATTCAATCTTGCAAATTCAACATAGATAAACGATACATGGTCAATATCACCACTGCGATCCTACCTTGATCTTGATCCTAGCTCCTAGAACTCCGACGTGGTCTTCCTTGCAAGGTTCCCAAGCCGGCTACGAAAACCCTAGTCAACTATCTCGACCCTCTCCTCTCCGGAATGGTGTCTCTCTCTTCTCTGCTCCTCGACGGCGAATGGCAAATGGTATGATGTGTGGCTCTTCGCACGGGGACTATAAATAGCCTGAAGGGATGCTAGGTCAAAGGGGAGGCGAATGGGGCCGAGAATGGGTTGGGTCGGCCGGTCTGGGCCCATTCTGGCATGTTTCACCTCCGTCTTGCTTCCTGAAGCTTCTCGCGTCTTCTTGAGTTTTTGCTGAACTGCATGTGGGTCCTTGACGTCATTTTCCCCGCGGTTTCGGTAAGGGCGTTTGGCGTCTGAACTTCTGCATCTTCTGTTTAGGTCCTAGGTGTTTCACAGCTTCACACTTTAGTACTTGGACCATTTGGAGTTATGTTCTCCTCGTGTCTTGACTTGTGCCGGGCTTCATGATCTTCTCGCAAAGTGTTCGATAAACTTTACCCGGAACTCCACATTTAGGTTCTTATTAATTCTTGCATAAACAATAAACTCCAAAAACCACATGCGAGTATGAACTTGATATATCATGAGGGTTAGGATTGTTAGTTTGGATATCAAACCAATGCCAACATGTAAACTCATGGCTAGGTTGACGGAAATTCACCGTCAACAGGCGTGTTGGATCGGGCCGATAATGTGCTGGGTAGTGGCCCACGCTCGAGCATGAAGTGTTAGAAATTTAGGCAATATTCAACATGACATGTGCTCGTGTTCATGATAAACACACTGTAAAACATGAACAAATAACCAGATAAGTTTGAGGATGTACCCAGGGGTGGGACCACAGTCGGTGGCAACGATTGCGCTGTTAGCAGCTGGATTAACCATGTTAATCGTAGGCTACCCTCAATCGATGTAGTCTGTTCACGGTTCAAAACCATGCTCAAGTTAACAGCAGGCCTATGGGTGACTTGGTGCCTTTTTCACCAAGGAGGGTCCTCCCTAGATTTGTCAATCCAAGGATCGGAAGCAAACTCCCAGGATTCTCCGTCTAACCTATCGAGCTATCCTAACACGAAGCAATGATTGCATAAGAAGTTAAACCTTAAAGATATAAGAGTTATAGCATAAGGTTGATCGCATCCATGAACGTCGACAAGGTAAGGAGCAAGCAAGGGGAACTAAGGCCTACCGTCTTCTAGTCGTAGTTCTAGTGAAAAGAGCAAGCGCGACATGCATCTCATCCAAAGTCATCTTTAAACTACTATCCTTCGGTCCGATTCCGAAGGCACATGCCTTTTGGAGCCACCGTCATGTCACAACGCACTCCTATTTGTGCGGGTTAACCTAGGGCGAGTTTAAGAGAACAAGTTGAAAACACTTGGTCGATCCGATATGCACCTCTAGCCACCATGACTACAAGAGCTCCCCAAGCAATCTATCTAGAATAGATTAAAGATGAAGCATAGCCAAGCGAGAGCAAAATCATAAAAGGAGGAATCGAGTCGCTAAAAGATCGGATGACATGAAGTACTTTACTCACATAATAAATATGTTTAGATCATCTCCACCGAGTACATACCATTGATGACCTCAACTAGCTCCGAAGCTCCGCCATGGCTCAACCGTGCAAGGCGGCTAGAGTAGGCCTAGGCCATCTCCTAGACAACTTCGAGGACTCGCGGCGGCCGTCGTCCGCCTCCCGTGCTTCTCCTTTGTTTTGGCGACTCTCTGATGAATGGATGGATCGATCACCCCTCCTTGGGCGCCCAAGGGGTTGTATTTATGCTCTTGGAGAGCCTTGGGGCGTGCTCCACCTTGCCTTGCACGAGATCTTCCTCGGGAAAGAAGGGAACTTGGTTTCACAAAATCAGCCTCATCCAGACTTTCCTGTTTTATAGCCCTGCCTTGTGACGCCATATCTCCCACGTCAGGACTCCAAATAATGCAAATTCGGTGTCCTGGTTGTATGGCACGAAATTTCCTCCAACTCTGGTATTTATTGCTTTCCTTGGAAACGAAGATAAGATCTCCAAATCGGCCTTTAGGAAGATAATCTGTTGATTTCGAACTGACTGCGCAACAGGGATTTCGGGGGTCATATCTCCTAGCTCCTTGACCCGAATTGAGCCTTCCACATGTCCAAATCAAAGGTATCGTCGAGGCTCACAACTTTGGTAGTCAAACTTTTGCATTAGAGGTCGTTTAAGTCTCTGAATCTGCACCGAAAGATCATGTTGTCCTGGGCTGCGAGAATATCTCTCGGGCTGAGTTGATCTCGTTGGTAAACATCCAAGTCCCCGGAGTTTTACGTGTTGATGCTTCGGTCCTCGGTTTGTTTGGAGTCTTGTTCACTTTGTGTCTTGACTTGTGACGGGCTTCTTGATCTTCTCTTGAAGTGCTTGATGAAATTATCCCGAAAGTCTCCTCTTTAACGTTATTTTCCTGCGTAAAAAACAAACTCCAAAATCGACATGCGAGAGTGAACTTGATACCTCCGGGGGATTAGTATCATTGGTTAGAATATCAAATACATGCAAATGTTGACGATAAACTTATAGCTAGGTGTACCAAAATCGACCGTCAATATACCCCCATGCTTAAACCTTGCTCGTCCTCGAGTAAGCCTTTAATGGACATCAGTATTGCCTTTCAATGTTCGTACCTTGCACTTGATCATACATGAGAAAACATAATGCTCTCCAAGTTTATATTTGTTAAATTCCATAAGGTAACTAGGTTTCATCACTATGGAGGGTAGATATTATTTAAGCTCCTTCCACAAGTAATTAATCTTGCTCTCAAATTTTTAACAAATCTCAGAAATTTTGAAAATAAAGAGCGGGATGAAGAAAAATTGCTTTACCAAGATCAATAATAAACCTCCTTGCATCTTGCTCATGAACTCTCATCTCATCTTGTCTCTCAAGCCAACTTGTTCTACTCCTTTCCTCTCTCAAATATTTAGTGGAAGGCTTTATATGGAGCTATGGGAAAGTTTAGTCCTACCAAGATATTATAGTTGAGATATTATCAAAACAAGACAAGCTTCTCATGGACTTACCAAGACTCGTAAAAAGGTCATTGGCAAATAATGCTCCGCGGGAGGGGGGAGAGAGAAACACACACTTTTTAGATAGGTGGACATGTGTTAATGGCAAAGAGTGATCCCGAGGCACAAACGAAGTCCTCGTTATCGGATTGCATATGGTTGGAAAAATGAGTATGGGTCTTGATCTTGAAATCCTTTTGAAATTTCCAAATGTAGCTAGAGAACTGGGTAGCTTTATTATACATTTTCTCTTCACTCTTGTTTTTTCTTTTCTTTCTTTTTCTCATCATACCTTTTCTTCTTTATATATAATATATATTTTTTCTTTCATCACTTTTTCTCTTGTTTTTTCTTCTTTTTTTACTCCCCTTGAACTCTAGACTACACTAGTACTTCCTTGGCAACCCCCCCATGCTTAGACATTGCTCGTCCCGAAGAAAAGAGCTGATGATTGTGCCAAGGTAAGTGTTGAAATTCTTGTATTTTCATGAAGAGAGATATTTGAAACATTCTAGGGATCCTTTTATGGAGGTCTCCCAAAATCTTGCTCCACTTGACAGCACCTTTCTTGTAATCTTCTTCGAAATATTCATCCTACTCAAAGTTTTGGGTTGTGGTCAAGGAGGTATACACAAAAAGATATTTTGGGTTTGTGAGTGGATATCCGGCGAGGTTTGCAAAATTCCCGATGTGGAAACTCACAATGCACGGATAGAAAAGGCTAGCATAAAGATAGATACGCAAAAACGGAATGACTAGCTTCTTAGACTTGAGCCAGAGAAATCAAGCCTTGAATCAATGCACCCAACAATAAATCTTGTATACTAAGGTTTTTGCACTCAATGAATATAAGGCTTTGGATAGGTTGAGCAAAATGCAAGTGGTATCAAAAGGTTAGCATATCTTTTAAGAACAAAAATAAATGATTTTTGATTCATTCAAAAGTGAGAGCAACGAAAAATAGTATGGCTCTCAAGTTATCATACCCTCCACAAAAGATTAGGCTAGCATTAATTAAAATTTCAGATCATATTTAAACAGAGCACTAGCTTAATTGTATACAAACCAAGCACAAGAATGAGTAAGGTGGCAACGATCATCATATATCCATGCGTAAGAGCATACGAGATATCATCATGGTTAGCTCAAGGTAACTGTGATTATTATTAAAAATAAAAACAAACCTAGGTTGTACTCCTAGTAGCCATGTTATTCTAAAGAGAGATATACAAAGGTTGTATCTAAGGTTGTGGAAAGCACATACATAAATGCAGACATATAGAAAAGACAAGAACAAAAGAGAGTTGAAGAATTGTTACCGTCCTTTGATGCTTGAAGTGTAGCATGCCTCCCCCATGCTTAAGCATTGTGCTTAACATGGAAGAAGAAAATTGGCATCCCATGGCAACCATGATCTTTGTTCTCCATGCGGTCTCCTTACGTCCACCAAGTCCCCCCCCATGCTTAGCATGTTGCTAGGCATGGAATATGATGAATCATCATGTATTTATCGAAGTCCTACCGCCATATGTGGAGATCATCATCGTACTCTTCACTTTTTTTGCCTTGATCGTCCTTCAACATCCATCCTTTGTCACAAGCCTTAATCCCAATCATTTCTCAACCCGTCTTCACCTCCTTCTATGTTGTCCTTTATCACTGCTTCAACTTCCACGAATTTTACTTCTAGAACAGAACATGTACTGAACCATTGCTCCATTGTGAAGTTCTTGAAATTATCTTTCCAACGAGTGGTCATTCACCCCAATTGGACTCCGAACAAGAGAGTTACACCCTTTTGACTCCATCAATGCAAACTGTCCCGGCTGATTTCAGAACGTGTGACGCCCAATGATTTGGTTGTAACTCCTTGTACGGATCTCCTAAAATGTTGAATCTCGATGCATTGGAAAGAAAACTTAGTGGAGCTCCTGAAAACCTAAATTTTCTTATTTTGTAAATCTCTGAACATGCGCCTAATCTTGATGAAGGCAGCGGTGTTTATTCTGGCATTTTGGAGGTGTTGACGATCTTATTTTCACCTTTCATTGCTAACACATGGGAGCGATTCGTCATGCCTGCAAAACAACTCTAAAGCACAAAGTACCCCCGAGGTGACGGTCGGGAATACTCACTCTATGCTAACAAACCAAAGACATCTTAACTTGTGGCATAATTAAGCTAGTGAAAGAAAAATTAAGAACCTAATGGGTGTACGTGTGTGCAAGAGTGCATGCAAATGATGGATGGTGTAAGAATAAAACAATGTTTGCACCAAATTCTAAGCTCCATGCTTACAAAGTGGTTGCCAAACTTCTCCATCGCCAAAAAGATTTATTAACCAAGGTCAAAACACCATGCTTATCCCAAGATTAACAACTCTTCATGGTGTAAGATAAAGTAGGGCGCATCGCTATGTTTATAAACCAACCAATGCAACATGATAGCAAGGTATATAAAACTCAATGATGGTGGTCTCCAATCATGTCTAAACACCATGTTTACACAATATTGCAAGGGAAAATACCGTACCAAGCATTTAACATAAACAAGATAGCATTCATCATAAAGTTTCACGAAGACCAAGCTAACATTAAGAGGAAGATGACAAAGAGGTGGATGTATAATGCAAATGCAAAGAGTTAGTACAAACAAATGTTAGCAAAATTTGACAACCAAACTAACAAGATTTAAAGGTAGGTTAATGATATTCTATACTTTTGGCTCAACAAGAATTTTGAAGAGAGCAAGTCCAGTATAGAAATTCTATCTAAGGTTGTGCTAAGAGTCTTTTAGCGGAAAACAAACCTATGGTTTTATGATGGCTAAAGGTGTGAAAGGTTTTCTCATAGGAGGGCTAGTCAAAGTTTTAGTTAGAAAAGAGGAAAGGGATAGACTTGTTCAATCCATATGGTGACGTCAAACGGTCAATGCAAGCAATCCTACCTCTACTGGCTATGGTTTTTGGTGGGGGCTATGGGAAGGCCTAGGTTGGTTGGCAAAGAGTTAGATCAACACAACATGCAATGCAATATAACATGGATGAACAAAACAACATGATATGGTGGTTGTCAAAAACAAAAGTTAGCCTAAATTAACTAACCACAAGGTTTGGAATTAAAGGATGGTGTCAACGTCATATTTCTCTCTAAATGGACACGAAAGAAAAAGGCTCTAAACACTAATAGGCACAAAAAAGGGTCTACAAGCTTTCCAAGATCAAATAACAAAGTGCTCCATCAAAAGCAATTTAATTAAACAACATGGTGTTGTGGTATTTATTAGAGCAATGGTACAATGTTACTTGATGGTTTGATTAAATAGCACAATGTAGACGGTCATGTATATATATAAATAAAAACTGGGTTGCCTTCCGCAAAGCGCTTCATTTAAAGTCGTAGAGCTCGACTTTCTCACATACCTTCTTGTTGTTGCGGAGCCATGATCCTTCATGCAAGATTCGAAGGTGCTCATGCAGCCTTGATCCACTCTCCATGCTTGACACGATCACTTATGCTCGATGAGAGGCTTGCCCAATCGTCTCCTTGCATCATCATCATCACCTTCTCCATCGCACTTTATCGTTGCCTCTTCTTTCACAAATTTTCCTCTCTGTCCAGATCAGATCATGTAGAAAACAATAGCTTCCATGTGTGGAACATGAAATTGTCTTTTCATCAAGTATTTATTCACCCCAAACGGACTCCGGTCGAGTGAGTTATGCTCGTTCTACTCTGGCGCTGCAATCTGTCCAAAGCTGATTTCAGACTGCACATCGCTCAATGTTTTTGGCCATATCTCCTTGTACAGGTCTTCAAGTTCATCGATCTTGGATGCATTGGAATCGGCACTTGATGGAGCTTCTGATTTTCAACTTTTTCTTCCTTGAACAAGTCCGACCAGGACCTCGAAATTGATGAAAACAGCGATATCTGTTTTTGAGGTTCGGTGACGGTGATGCACGTGTTTGCAATTCCCTTGGGTATGACCTCTCTCCTCTTAATTTATGCTTAATGCCTTGCATAGTTAGTGAAACTTGGGATTTCTCCCGCAATTTTCTCTTTTAAGGTCACTAGCTTGACCAAGCACAAGCAAGTCCAAGATTTACAAATCATATCGCAAACAAACGCATCCATAACCACAATTTATGACAATGTAAGTCGTGATTAATTGTAGCATAAATTTTCTTGCTCATCACTAAGCTCTCATTAGGCAAAGTTTAATTAGGCATGTAACAAAGTTTAAGCACAACAAATTCTCTTTATCACTCTCAAAAAAAATTCTAGCCTATCATGATCATCATAAGAACAAGGCATAGAATTGAATCACCCTCACTATTGGATATGAATCATAGATATATCAACGGAATATTATCAGCTCCAAAAGTATCTTGAGAGGTTAATTTGTACCTTGGACTTCAAGCTTTTCATCGTGAGTGGTCTCTCGGAGTTGAAAGCAAACAATATTCAATGATCGGTGGCTTGCATCGCCTTTTCACAATTGCTTCGTTCGTGCCACACATCATCAAGGTTGCCTTGTGTGGACTCACTATCCTTATTCATTTGCGGGACTTCAAATATCTTCATGTAACTCCACGATCCTTCGTGTGAGAGACCAGAGTATCCGCGCCATTGGATGTCATCATTTGTGTGTAATCCATCGTGATTTGCTTCTAACATTTCCTAGCGTCGGATGTTGCCAACTTGTGCCTTCTTTGGCCAATGCTCTTGGGGTCTTTGTTTTGTTCCAAACTTCTGAATTTCATCTTGTGTGGTCTAATGGAAGCATTGCCCAAGCTCCTCTTCGTTGTCGTTGTCCTCATCTCCACTATCTTGTTCTCATCGTGTTGCTTCTGCCTCTTTTTCGTGGATTTTCCCCTGTGTACATAACAGAACATATACCAAAATATTATTCCATTGAAAACTTTATAAAATTACCTTTCCAACGGGTACTCATTCATCTTAATCGGAGCCCAAATGAGGGACCTATGGCCGTTTTGTTTCCACTCTTGCATGCTGTCCAGAAAATTTCAGAACGTGCAACATTGGGTAATTCGGCTATATCCGCTTGTAGGAACCTCCGATTGACTTGATTCTTGACTCCTTGGAAGTGTAACTTTGTGGGGCTTCTAAATATCCAAAGATATTCTGTTGTGCTTCCCATGAGGCTGTGCAAAACTTGATGCGAACAGAAACTTTGAAGATGTTGACGAGCTTGATCTTGTGGTCTTCGGGGCGTCACGTCGCGTATCCTTCGGCTTTAAGTCATCGCCATTGCTGGACCAGCGAGTAGCATGATGCTAATGGTGTGTCTTATTCATGATTTTTCTTTAGCCAAATTGATGGGTACTTCTTTCGCAATGTGATTGCTTCCAACACCTATTGCTTAGACAAACAAACCTCCACGAAACATTAGTCTTAAAACTTTAATTGACACATTGGCATACCTTGTTTGACATCGCTCGTGTAGGGTGTGGACTCAATAGCGGATGATGGACCACTAACAAAAGTTAGCACCTACCACTAAAGAGTGAATCTTTATGTAGTCATCATCTTGTCGGAGTGGATTGTGAACTTCTCGAACGTCTTGTGTCTAGGTTTTCACCTACTTTCAAGGACAGAAACAACAAAGCAAGCATATATGTAATAATAGAAATTAGGGTTAGTCAAAGAGATAGATGGATCGCCCTAGGGTTCGAGTTGCCGATCCCCGGCAATGGCCAGAAAAAGGGGCTTGTTGACGGTTCAAAACCGTGCTCAAGTTCACCGCAAGCCTACGGATGACTTTGTGCCTTTTTCACCAAGGAGGGTCCTCCCTAGATTTGTCAATCCAAGGATCGGAAGCAAACTCCCAGGATTCTCCATCTAACCTATCAATCTATCCTAACATGAAGCATTGATTGTGTAAGAAGTTAAACCTTAAAGATATAAGAGTTATAGCATAAGGTTGATCGCATCCATGAACGTCGACAAGGTAAGGAGCAAGCAAGGGGAACTAAGGCCTACCGTCTTCTAGTCGTAGTTCTAGTGAAATGAGCAAGTGCGACATGCATCTCATCCAAAGTCATATTTAAACTACTATCCTTCGGTCCGATTCCGAAGGCACATGCCTTTTGGAGCCACCGTCATGTCACAACGCACTCCTATTTGTGCGGGTTAACCTAGGGCGAGTTTAAGAGAACAAGTTGAAAACACTTGGTCGATCCGGTATGCACCTCCAGCCACCATGACTACAAGAGCTCCCCAAGCAATCTATCTAGAATAGATTAAAGATGAAGCATAGCCAAGCGAGAGCAAAATCATAAAAGGAGGAATCGAGTCGCTAAAAGATCGGATGACATGAAGTACTTTACTCACATAATAAATATGTTTAGATCATCTCCACCGAGTACATACCATTGATGACCTCAACTAGCTCCGGAACTCCGCCATGGCTCAACCGTGCAAGGCGGCTAGAGTAGGCCTAGGCCATCTCCTAGACAACTTCGAGGACTCGCGGCGGCCGTCGTCTGCCTCCCCGTGCTTCTCCTTTGTTTTGGCGACTCTCTGATGAATGGATGGATCGATCACCCCTCCTTGGGCGCCCAAGGGGTTGTATTTATGCCCTTGGAGAGCCTTGGGGCGTGCTCCACCTTGCCTTGCACGAGATCTTCCTCGGGAAAGAAGGGAACTTGGTTTCACAAAATCAGCCTCGTCCAGACTTTCCTGTTTTATAGCCCTGCCTTGTGACGCCATATCTCCCACGTCAGGACTCCAAATAATGCAAATTCGGTGTCCTGGTTGTATGGCACGAAATTTCCTCCAACTCTGGTATTTATTGCTTTCCTTGGAAACGAAGATAAGATCTCCAAACCGGCCTTTAGGAAGATAATCGTTGATTTTGAACCGATCGCGCAACGGGGATTTCGGGGGTCATATCTCCTAGCTCTTTGACCCGAATTGAGCCTTCCACATGTCCAAATCAAAGGTATCGTCGAGGCTCACAACTTTGGTAGTCAAACTTTTGCATTAGAGGTCGTTTAAGTCTCTCGAATCCGCACCGAAAGATCATGTTGTCTCCGGGTGCGAGAATATCTCTCGGGCTGAGTTGATCTCGTTGGTAAACATCCAAGTCCCCGGAGTTTTACGTGTTGATGCTTCGGTCCTCGGTTTGTTTGGAGTCTTGTTCACTTTGTGTCTTGACTTGTGACGGGCTTCTTGATCTTCTCTTGAAGTGCTTGATGAAATTATCCCGAAAGTCTCCTCTTTAACGTTATTTTCCTGCGTAAAAAACAAACTCCAAAATCGACATGCGAGAGTGAACTTGATACCTCCGGGGGATTAGTATCATTGGTTAGAATATCAAATACATGCAAATGTTGACGATAAACTTATAGCTAGGTGTACCAAAATCGACCGTCAACATAGTCGTACAAGTTGATGAAGCGAAGACGTTGATGCAGTGTAGACGGTCGTCGGGAATCGCCACCGGGAAGTAGTCGATCGCAGCAAGAAGAGGAAGATTGTTGAGCAGTCGCGCACTCGTTGTGCTACCCAAAAACCTGATTGCCTTGCTATTCCTGGGCAGGAACTCATGCGTGGCGGGTTTCGGAGGCTTTGCTCTCCCAACAGCGTGTGCGCACACAGAGTGGAATGGGGAGATTTATGTGAGTAGCAACAGCAGTACAAATATAGGGAAGGTCGGGAGAAGAGAATCCATAGAACCTAGACACCACCATGTGCCTCTAATGCTAGTTAACACTAGTAACTGACGCAACAACCAGCCTCATGTGCCTCTAATGCTAATTAACACTAGTAACTGACACAATAACCAGCCACTACTAATTGATGAGCATTTGCACAAGAGCCTTTAGCACTACCATTCCTTCTCATTCAACCATATGGAATTAACTACATTAATCACCATTTGGTAACCTCTAGCATTAGTTGTGGGCCTGAATTATTATTGATTTAATTGCTTGGAAATGGACTAAGTCCAATTAAATCCAACATGAAGGTCAAGCCGGACCAACATGAGCACATAGGCCGCTGCACCCGGCTGTGCTTATAGTCCGAGCCAAAAAAAATATGGGCTTCGGGCCGGATGTCGGGTCGCGTGCTGCATAGACATCTACAAGTGGGCCCTCAATCAGCAATATATTACTCCCTCCGGTTTGGTAAAAGAAGACGTTTTGGACAAGATTTGAATCAAACATTGGGAATATAAATCATGAATAACTTTTAAGTTGTTGAGTTTGGAAATGTGAAAACTACATGAGTAGATTTGTCTTGTAAAATACTTTCATAAAAGTATACATATGTTAGTTTTTAATAATTATTTTTGTAAAAATAGGAAGTCAAAGTTGCACTTTGGAGACCGTATCGCTGTCCTAAACGTCTTCCTTTACCAAACCGGAAGGAGTACTAATGTTCGATGTGTCATGACATTGGTAGGTATAGTTATATCACTTCATTTATGTTGGGAGGCGTATGGGCAGTAGTAGATGACAACACGGCTGGGACGACAAGCAAGGTCGCGTGGTGCGGGGGGTGACTGTGAGGTTGGGGAAGCGAGAACGACACCACGACCACCGACCAGGGCAGACAACAGTGAGGTTATTAGGAGGTGTATGCGACAGTGGGCGAGGTCAAGGAGGTGTAGGGGCGTCAGGGTAACGACACGATCAAATTGGTGCAAGCGCGACAGTGAGGTTGGGAAGGCAGTGTTGACGCAAAATGTGCACCTAACGCCAAGCACACAGCAAGCCGAACAAGCTGGCTTCACACGTGCAGAGAATCACGAGACGTGCCAGTCAATTTTCCCTGAAAATTAACAAAAAGACAAAGTAGTTAAATTCCAAAGCTTGAAACTTGCCGGGTGGTACCAGACAGTTCCATATTTACGGCCATAGAGCCAGATGGGATGACATATAGCTATAGAAAGCTATCTGCCAGGAAACTGAAACCATTCGGGAACTTTAAAAGGGAAAAAGTAACATAGCCGAATGGATGACGTAAGCATGACGACGATCGGTCTTTGTTTCGACAAAGATGCACGTGTGCAAGACCGTGACCGATCCCCGTGGTGATCAACGTTAAATAATAAATGAAGTAAAAGCGCGAACATAAATATGTAATAAACAAGCATGCATAGGCCCAAAGCACTAGTCTACCGCATGTCTAGGTACTTTAAAACCCGTCGGGTACGACACCAAGCGAATCTATCCACCGCATGATACAACTTGCTTGGGATCGTGCCACTTTCCACAAATAGATCTATCCACCGCATGATACAATCTAAATATGGAAAGCTAAAAGCATACATTATTTAAAGCATACATTACGCACGTGTTTTACTCGTGAAGAACATAACCGAATACGGCTGAACAGCCGATTCGGGGTCCATGAAGAAGGAACGAACATTACCAAGCGAGATAAATCTATCAGATTGATTTGAAATCTAATCCACCGGATGACTAGCTCCAAAGCAACCCAAAAACCTGCATCTACCGCGTGATACTCAGTTCTTTCAAGATTTATACAAACTTTGGCAAGCTTGAACCCGCAACACGTAACAACCTAGATCGATTCGGTTTCGGCTATCAAAGAGCACGTGATCCACATAACCAAAGGCACGAACTTGACTCCCATAAGGATCATCAAAAGGGATAAAGCCGATCCAAACCCATCTAAATTGGGCAAAGAGGTGTTACATGAATTTAAACATAAAGCAAAAACTCAAAGCAACACGGGGTAACTTAATGAATCTTGCCAAAATTCAATAGAGCCGATAACTAGCTTCAAGCTAGATCTTAGCCTACCGCATGGCTCATGACCTAACAAGAAACCCTCTTGAACCAAGCTTGAATCTACCGCATGACACTAAGCATGGTAACAAGACTACTTGCATCAGATCTAAATCCACCGCATGATACTAGATATGATACAAGGTTGCTGGTACTCACGGAGGTCGACGGATCGATGAACCCTCTCGAAGAACTCGACGACACGACAAATGGACTCTAGGGTTTGGCGTAAAGCCGTTTGTATTGAGAATGATTACGTATATATGTTACATACATTCAGGGCTCATATTTATACCCTGCCAAGCACGACCTCGAATGGATTTGATACCTAATTTATCTCTAAGCTTGATCGCTTATCCATCCATTCGTCCTTTCCGCTTGAGCCACATCACCATACAATCCCGCAAAATCAGCTCAACAGTTCCCTTGCCGAACGGAAGCAGATAGCCGACCGCGGATTTTTCTGCCGAATGCATCTGAAGAAACCTTCCTTCCGCCGGACGGATTTCTCACCGAACTGGACCCACAAGTCAGACTCCTTACCAAATTTTGGTGTTAACACATGCCCCTTCAATTACGGGTTAAAAGTGATTTTATTCCGGAATTGACTCCAGCCACCAACGTCTTCAAATCGAATCTGTTCAACATCTGTTCTCTCTCTTCGCAATCCGCCGGAATCTTCGTCTAGATCCAAACCCTAGATCCCCTTGTTCTGAGCTCGAATCTCCAATGGCGGCTCAAAATCAAGCTACTCAGGTAAATCCCTCCACCATAAGCTTCATTCGGCATTTAGGTTTTCAATTTTTACCTGAGATTTCTTTTCCACTTTCCTTCAGGAGCTTTCCACCGAGCTTTTGATTCGTACCGAGGCCAATTCAAGATCCTACTACCTTGGTCCCGTGGGAGTTTCTGATCCTCGAGAATTTATCGCAGCTGAATCCCGAAGGATCCCCTTCAAAGTGGCTCGGACCACACCTCCTCAGTGGCAGGACGCTTTCAAAAATTGGCCCTTACCCCCAGTCGCAGGCTGGAAAAATTGGTACCAGAGGATCCTTGCAGATAAGAGTGCCAGGATCTAGAAATGGGATACCCTCCGCATTGCTCAATGCTTGGAATTGTCTTTGGCCGAGACCCCAAAAAACGAAGACCTCTTGATAGCGGCTTGCCACTTCTGGTCGAATGGCGTCAACGCCTTCCTTTTTGGTCATGGCCCAATGTCCCCAACTCTGGCCGATGTGTACATGATTACCGGCCTTGACATTACAGGTTCTGTTCGTCCCTGGGATTTCAAAGGTTCCACCAGACAAACAGGGGTGAAACCAGGGAGCGGATACAAGAATTATATCCTGAATCACATGAAGGACGACCCCCTTGGTGAAGTTGAATACGGGGCGTTTCTAAACATGTGGCTATGCAGGTTCATCTTCTGTGGTAAAGCCAATGAGCCTACCCTGAATCATATTGCAATGGCTTCACACCTAGCCAATGGCAATCGCTTCCCTCTTGGGAAATACCTCCTCGGGCGAAGTGTACCACATGCTTCATCAAACCGTCACCCAAATGTACACCAGCCAGAGGATAGCATGTGTCAACGGTCCCTGGTGGTTTGTCCAAATGTGGCTGCAACTGCACATGCACCAGATTGTTGGTGTTGATTTGAACACCCGGCTCTTCCCTTCATCTAATCATCATGAAGGGGAACCCCAAGCCACCAGTGGATGCCACACTTATGGAGAAGCTGCTTCAACTGTTCTCATCAAGCAGAATGTCAGCCAGCTCTTCGAGCTCTTCTTCAAAGGTTTCCAAAATCCTCTCTGGCTCCCTTATTTGGATAATGACAATTTGACTCTCCCTTGTGAGTTCTCCTTCGAAACTAAACGCCAAGATGGAAGATTCCTGGAGATCCTCAATATCATCATCCGCCCATGCATTCTGCGGGCTGAATTCAGTGGAGGGAGGCTGAACCACAGTACTTATGAATATTATCAGCCCAACATGATGGCTCGGCAACTTGGATGCGGCCAGATGCCCCCGAGACTGTTTCTGCATGAATTCCTCAAGCCCAGAGAGGAAATCAAAGAACTTACTCAAACTAGCAGAGTCTTTCAGTATGTGTGCAGTCCTTCTGTTTACACCTGGCCTTTCATACCCACAACAATAGCTCACCCCACCTTCAACTCCTGGTGGCAAGAATTCCATGATCATATCTTCAGTGAGCCTGTACACTTGTTCTGTACAGAGTTGATGCCTGATTTCCAGCCAACTTCAGAGGTAATATGATTAATCCTTAAATCAGACATTTCCTCTTCCAATCATGATTCTGATCTTATTTCTTTTGCTCACAGAACACAATGCCTGCCCCTCTGGCCAGGGAGATCGCTTACAATGCAGTAGGCCCAATCTCAGCATTGGGATTCAGATCACCAACCCTGGCTCAGTTAATGGCTAGGTATGCCACAACAGATCCAACCCTGTCCAGCATTACTGCTGACAGGAGGGCAAGGCTTGTCTCTTATTGCTCCTCCAAATGCCAAGAGGAGAAGAACCATCAAGAAAGTCCTTGTTGAGGTAAAATTCTTTCCTTTCTTGATCACAGGATTACTCTTTTTCTGACAAATCATATCTTATGCATTTTCAGACTAGAACTCAGCAATCCTCAGCTTCAGAACCTGCCAATGCTCCATCCACTGGTATGACCTTTACTATCTTTTTCTTGAGGATGAACACTGGCATTCATTCTTGATCTGGCATTTGCAGTAGAAACAATAGAGGATCAACTTGTGGACGTCCCAGTGTCTCAACAAGCAAGTCCACCCAGGGCTGAGCCACCTGTCCAAGTGGAAATCTCATCTTCATCAGGGACTCAATCACCCCCTGCTCAAACAGAAACACCAGACTCGCCAGAGATGAATTTCCCAATCCAACTGGAGCCATCAAGTCCTCCAAGGGCTCAATCACCCACTGGTCAAGCAGAAACATCAACCCCAGCAGAGGTGAACCCATTTCCTCTTCAGCCAGAAGCTCCTGAGTTGCCAGAAACTGCATCAGTGCCCTCTCACACAGAAGCTTCAGCTTTACCTGGAACACCTCCTTCGCCAGTGGCCGCCCCTGAACAAAATCCTGCTCCAGTTCAGGAAATCAGACATGAGGTACTTATTTGCACTTAATCTTGTTATTCTTTACTTCCAATACTCCTGACTCGGCAATATTGCTCTCTTAGGATCAGGCTCAATCACCATCAAATCCACCAATGATGAACGATCCAATTGCCGAGACGAGGGAAAGGGTACCTCAAACCTTGTCAGAGGAAGTGCAGGAAAAGCTCAAGGAGATTTTTGCCTGGCTGCAAAAAGATGCACGAGATCAGTTCAAAGATCTCGATCACTTTGAAGAAATGCTTGAACCTATCAGCCAAGAACTCTCTGAGGACATCAATGCCTCACTTGCATCCATCTTCGGTCTGGAAATTCATTATGTGCCCATAAGACAAGCTCTGAGAAAAGTGTCCTCCCACCCAGCTGTTGAACATAAGAGGGCCAGAGCTGAACAAGCCGTGAAGGGGGCACAATCTCAGACCGAGAGCCACAAAGATATATTGGCCAAACTGCAAGCTTCTCGTGAATTGAAGGTCGCCAGAAAGGCCGCTTTGGAGGCAGAACTGAGAAGTCTGTCAGCTGAAATAGAGGCCGATGACAAGAAAATAGCCGAGCTCCCCGGATTGATAGAAAAGACCCAAGAGGCAGCAATATCGGCCATAGCTGAGGTGAATCAATGTGATGCAGAACTTACCACCCTGTCCAACACCCAGAAAGGTTATCAAGGGCAGATGGAGAACTTTCGCCAAGCAACATCGAATGTCTGCAATGTAATTGCGAAATATTTGAACATCTAGATGTTTCAATCGATGTGTAACCGAATTGGTCACTCTTGTAACATCTGCTCTTGTAATTTTATTTCTCTTTTCTTCTGCACATCCTTAAATGCAACGCTGAACGGCCCATTCAGTAAAGAAATGCCAATACCCGAACGGCACTTTGACTCCTTTCAGTCGAGCCAGTCAACCGAATATGACGCAGCCTAGAACTCCAAATGACCCGTCGGCGGACTGGTCAAGGAAACCTCTCCACCTTCCGATTTTCTTGGGATACGCGCCACGATCCAGAGCCACGACCTGAGGCCACGATCTGTCTTGCCATGCCTATAAATGAAAACCGTAGGTGCCCCTAGCTCTCCACCAAGCTTTTAGCTCTCAAATCTTTGCCAATCTCAAGTCTTCTTCTTCTTTTCAGCGCAAATCCCAGAAGCATGGTGCGCAGCCTCAACCGGCGTCGCGCTTCCGATGAGGCGGAGGGGAGCCGCGCCAGTGCGCGCCGGAGGCAATGATCGTCAATTTTTCTTTCACGATTCATCTTTGATCCCCTTTTGTTTTGACGATCATCCTTGTTTCAGGTTGATTCAATGGAATCCATCTCCCACGCCGGCCGGTCAGCCCCTACCGGACGACTCCTCGGAGTCCGACCATCACTCCCCCGTGCCCTACGGGGAACTTGACGCTCTTCGCTTCAAGGCGGAGCTGGAGGTGGCCCAGCGCGAGCTGGAGGACATCTCCAAAAAGGCTGGCATAGCCGAATTGGAGTGGGAAGACCAGCGCAAGCAGCTGCTGGAGACCATCGACGGTACGGCCCCGAAACCGCTCTTTGATCCAATCCGGCCTTTGAAGCTAATCTCTCTTTTTCTTGCACTTTGCAGCCCGTGATGCCGAGCTCAACCAGCTAAAGATGCTGGTGGAGCAATTGGCCGATAAGGTGAACGCCCGCGGAGACACGCCCGCGGAGCGCCTTGCTGCGGTGGAGCACCGCGTGGATGAAGTGGCCACCCATGGCATCCGCTTGGGCACCACTTTGGGCCTGGCCGCCATGGCGATGCACACTGACGTCGACTACTCCACCAGGCCGCGCGGCTTCCGGGGCGGCGCGCCAGAAGACATCGAGGAGATCGAGATCATCTTGGAGCGCCTTGATGGCCACAGTGACGCCATTGCCGAACTCACTCATCCCCAATCTGTGCTGAACAGGCTCTTTGAATAGATTGTATTAGGGATGTTTGATATCAGCAATAAATAAAGAACTTTTGATTTCTGTGCTTGCACTGCGATGATTTCCTTTATTTTTGCAACCGTGAATCTTGTTTTTCTTAAACGTATTCGGGAACTTGCTTGAGCCGAACACGCGAAAACAGATGCCCCTTGGCACAAAATCCGCAGAAGATCCCTGAATCGGCAATCCGTAAGCACTGTTCAAGCGAAAACCCTTCGCATTCGGGAAGAAAACCCTGCCGCTTGGTATTCCAATAGTGTACGCTGGCCAGTCATCACTCCCAATGCACCCCTTCGGTCAATAAAATAGTCTGCTGAGATGCCCTGCAAATCCACTCGCACACTCATCCATCACTTCTCATTTCCTCCCCTGTCCTTAGAGGAAAAAACCCCAAGGCCATGGACAAAGGCAAGCAGCCCCAGGAGAGCAGCACTCCGAAGAAACGCACGATTCAAGAGTGAGTTTCCCCTTGATTTACTCCTTGTTTTCCCATATGATCTTGCACTTTACCCTCTCTCTACCTTTCCTCTTTCAGCCTTGATTTGCTTCCTGAAGAAATCATTGGGACCGAAGACGTGCCTGAGTACGTCTCCTCTGATTCCTCCCTCGAAGCAGAGGATGCCACGCCTGAACATAGAACCAACCATCAATTGCGCCGCCGCGTTCGGCACCTGGAGCATGACCTCAGGGACATCACCGCTCATTGCCAGGCCGAGCGCAAGCGTCGCATGGCTTTGGAGGTATTAGCGGGAGGTAAATGTTTCTGACTCCTTCTTGACTTCGCGTCCACATCTGGATTTTTTGCCCCTAACAACCACTCCTCTGTTTCAGATGTCTCTGATAGGTACAACAACCTGAAAGCGGCTTGGGACAGCTTGGTGGAGGCAGCAAATCATGGTCACCCCCGTGCATTCCAAGTTGCCGTCACGGTGGTCCTGGAGCAATTGAAGAGGGAGCAGCCGAAGAAGCAAAGAAAAGATTGAATCATACTTTCGCTTCTTCCTCCAGGCCTTCTGCTTCCCACCTCCTCGAAGTCCTGATCACCAGGGTTGTTGGATGTAAACCTGCAAGAGGCAGTTGTAATGTAGTTTTGTGCTGAGGGTAATGCATCTAGACACTGGCCGTTCCTTTTGTTCGCGAATTTTTTGTTCTAAAGGCGGCCTCGTTCTTGAGCGCCGGCTTTTGCTGTGTCAGATGCATGTAATCCCACTGCTGGTGATCACCGATCGATTTCAATGCTAGCATAATATTTCTTCAAATATCTCCCATTTATTGCAGCGGAAAATTCTTCTCCCAGTAAAGTTTTCAATATGTATGCATTACCAGGGACGCATCTGACCACGCGAAAGGGTCCTTCCCAGTTAGGGGACCATTTGCCGAATTCGCTGTATTTGGTTCCAATCGGCAATAGCGCTTTCCAAACCAAATCCCCTTCTGCAAATTGCCTGACTTTTACTTTCTTGTTATAATACTTGGCAACCCGCAGCTTGTTCTTCTCGATGTTTTCCAGGGCCCTAAGACGGATCATGTGCAAATCTTCTAGCTCATCCATCATTAGGCCACTGTAATCCTTGGAGCTTAAATCTTTCTGTAACACAACTCTCCTGGAATCTGATTGTATCTCCCAAGGTAGAACCGCATGGTGTCCATAAACCAATTCATAAGGAGAGGTCTTTGTAGCTCCATGAGGGGCCATTCGGTAAGCCCATAGTGCCTCACTGAGTACCGAATGCCACCTCCTTGGCTTCTGGTCGATCTTCTTTTGTATCAGCTTGATCATGATCTTATTAGAAGCCTCCGCCTGACCATTAGCCTGAGCATAATAGGGAGAAGAATTAAACAATTTGATTCCCATGCTTTCAGCAAACTCCCTGAACTCCAGGGACACGAATTGGGCCCCTTGATCAGTTGTGATTGTTTTAGGGATTCCAAACCGATAGATGATGTGCTCCTTGACAAATTCAACCATGTTTTCCGACGTCACCTTCTTCAGTGGAACTGCCTCGACCCATTTAGTAAAATAATTTGTAGCCAAAAGCACAAACTTATGCCCCTTGCTAGATGGTGGATTAATCTGACCAATCAAGTCTATACCCCAGTCCCTGAATGGCCATAGCTTGATAATGGGATTTAATGCTGACGCGGGGACCCTTTGAATATTTCCAAACCTCTGGCAATCTTGACATCCCTTGTAATACTCAAAGCAATCCTCTAATATCGTCGGCCAAAAGCACCCAGCTTGTCTGATAACCCATTTCATGTGGTAGGCCGATTGGTGTGCTCCACATATCCCATCATGCACTTCACTCATCATCTTTTTGGCTTCTTCTGGACCCAGGCATCGTAACAACACCCCATCTAATGATTTGTAAAACAAATTGTCATCCAGAAGAACGAATTTTATGGCCTTGTACCTGAGCTTCCTAGAGACCTTTCGGGATGGATCTTTCAAATAGTCAACGATCTCTTTTCTCCAATCATCCTCCGCAAGATCCGTTCCCGGTGCACATATATACTCGCAGCAAACTCTTCTTGACTCTCTTTGTAACCGGAGGCGCTCCGAGCCAACCTTGTTCGCTTCTTCGTTATGTTCCCTAGGAATATGCTGTAGAGTTACCAACGGAAAGCTCTTCAAGATCTCCGTGCATTCTTCGTAGTAACTCCTCAGTGCTTCACTTTTGCACTCGTATTGGCCGTTCAATTGCTTGATTACCAACTCTGAATCTCCATAACCTCAACCGAAACGGCCCCGGCTTCTCTCAAATATTGAAGCCCCCGAAGTAATGCCTCGTATTCAGCCTGATTGTTTGTAACAGTGGGCTGTATAGGGATGGCAAATTCAAACATCTCACCTCTGGGTGAAATTAATAGAATCCCTACTCCCCCACCTTTACCGCATGATGACCCATCAAAAAATAAAGCCCAAGGAGTAATTTCAAGCAAATCAATTGACGGATCACGATGCTCAGTTATAAAATCGGCAATGATCTGACCTTTAATAGCTTTTGCCTATTCGAACTTTAACTCAAACTCTGATAAAGCCAAGATCCATTTGCCAATCCTGCCATTCAAAATTGGCATAGATAACATATGTTTTATTACATCAAACTTGGAATATACAGTGCATTCGGCATTCAACAAGTAGTGCCGAAACTTTGTACACGAGTAGTACACACACAGGCACAGCTTCTCTGCAGCCGAATACCTAGTCTCGGGATCAAGTAACTTTCGGCTAAGATATGCTACTACCCGCTCCTTTCCTTCGAATTCTTGAATAAGGGTCGATCTAATGGTTTGGGTATCGGCCGCCACGTACAACTTGAAAGGCTTATCCAACTGAGGAGGGACCAGTACTGGTGGCTCCTTCATGTATTGCTTGATCTCGTCAAAAGCCTTTTGTTGTTCGTCGCCCCATGTGAACTTCTGATCTTTCTTTAGTTTCGGCAATGGAGAAAACGGCAAAACCTTCGTGACGATTTGAAATGAATCTCCTTACGAAATTAATTTTGCCGAGCGGTGATTGCAACTCCTTGAGATTAGTTGGAGGGACAACTTCATCAATGGCCTTCATGCTCTTCTTGCCAACTTCAATCCCCCCTTCGTGGACCAAAAATCCCAAGAATTCTCCAAATCGATACCCCAAAAGCGCATTTGTTTGGATTCATCTTCAAACCATGCTTTCGGGTGCACTCCAAGGTCCTTTTCACATCTTCCAAATGTGTGTCATGACTTAGGGACTTGATCACGACATCATCAATGCAAATTTCAACAACTTTGCCGATCAACTCGTGAAAGATGTAATTCATGACTCGCTGATAAGTTGCACCGGCATTTTTCAACCCAAATGTCATGACAATCCATTCAAGCAGGCCTATATGACCAGGACATCTGAAGGCCGTCTTTGATATATCCTCTATTGCCATAAAAATTTGGTTGTATCCCGCATTGCCATCCATGAAACTGATAACTTTGTGCCCAGCAGCGGCGTCAACCAACAAATCGGCAACGAGGCATGGGGTAACCATCCATCGGAGTAGCTCGTTCAAATCCCCGAAATCTATGCAAACCCTCATCTTTCCATTCTTCTTGTAGACAGGGACAATATTAGAAATCCACTTCGCATATCTGCATGGCCGAACGAAGTTTGCATCAAGTAATCTTTCAACTTCTTTCTTCACATCGGCCAATACCTCATCCTTGTAGATTTTCCGGGGTGGTTGCTTGTATGGTTTGAAACCAGATTTGATTAGCAACCGATGCTCAACAATAGAACGGTCTAGTCCAGGCATCTCCGAATAATCCCAGGCGAAGCAATCTTTATATTCCTTGAGTAGCTTGATTAATTCCTCCCTGAAGTCTGATTGCAAGTTTGCACTGATGAATGTCGGCCTTGGCTTGTCACCGCTTCCAATGTCAACTTCCTCTAATTTATCGGCCGACATGAATCCTCACCCCAATTTGCCATCAGTACCATCGACGGGGTTATCCATTAAAAATTGTTATAAGAGCCGACTGCTTGAATCGGTTGTTGATCGTCACTGACAGGCTCAACAGGACCTTCTCCCCAGTCTTTCCCTGAGAAACAGTCAATACCTTGATACTCCCAGAAAGCTAGTTCCACGTTTGCAACGCTCACGGAGTCATCTGCTTGGACCACCTCAATATCATCATCCACCCATTGGATGAGCTGCTGATGCATGGTAGATGGGACGCAAGCAATTGGCGTGAATCCGGTCCCGTCCAAGCGGAGGGTCGTAGGCTCCTTTACCTTCGATAACAAAGAAGGTCGTGAGCAGTGTCTTGGACACGATCATTAGATCCACGTGAGCGCATCCCTTGGTGTCTGAAGGATTCCTAGCGAAATCGTTCAGTATTATGCTTGTAGGTGTCAGATCGCTAGGGTCCATGCCAAGTTTTCTGAAGGTGGTGTACGGCATTACATTGACCGCCGCTCCACAGTCGACAAACATCTTGGTCAATGGCTTGCCATTGACATATCCCTTCAAGTACAGCGGCCTCATGTGTCGATTTTTGGCCGGTTTGTCGAAAATGGCTTGCTTGGCTAGCACCAGCTGCGCCATCAGCCCCTCGATCTGCTCATCGTACAGGGACGCCTCTTCCTGCACAACCCGATTAGCGGGAGCCATAAATTCATTCGGCGAGAAAATATACCATGCATGCGGGAGACGAATGTTTTGACCCTTCGAGTTTATCCTTTGGACGCCACACCCGCCTTGTCCGGATCCTCGCCTTGCCTCGCTTCACGGTTCCTCAAGCGTTGAACCCTTCTCTTCGACTCTTTCTTAGGCCGGCGGGCACCATTGCCCCTTTTGCCGGATGTACTCGTCCTCGTCTTCCTCTTGATCAGCCCACCTCAAATCAGCTTGCCTTTTCCTGGGATGATCAATGATTTCAATTTTTTGACGCCGATCCTCGCTAGGATGTATCCTTCCAATTCTTTCATGGACGGATCGGCGATTGGCAGTCTCCTGCCTGTACTCAAAATACCTATCACTGCACTCAGGGCAGTTTCTCAGCGTGGGCAGCTTCAACCCTTCGTTCCAGCAGTGCCTGAAGAATGCACACCCCCAGTGTGCGCGCTCCTGCTCGCGCGTATATTGCTCCACATCTCTTCTGCGCACTTCCTCTTCAGCCCTGCGCCTCTCCTCCTCGTACTTCCATTTCTGGTAGCGCTCTTTTTCCAGCTGGCGCTGCCACTTATTGAGGAGGATGCGCGTGGTCACCCTGGGTCTGGCTCTGGATGATTCCCCGATCTCGACATGGCTCTTGAGAACGCGGGGGCTTCACCATGCACTCGTTCCAAAGTCACTTGACGTTCGGGTCTCTTCGCTCCATCCTCGCCTTGCCCTGGCTGAGGTCAAGACTTTGACCTTGCCCTTCTCCTCAGCTGTCACCATGTTGACGGAGAAACCCACCATGTTCTGAGGAAAAGGGTGGCCATCCAGCTTCATCTTGTTATCAAATTTGAGGTGTCCCTCCTGGATGCCTTTCTGGATCCTCATCCTGAAGACCCTGCAGTCATTGATGGAGTGCGAGTTCCTGTCGTGGAAGCCACAGTAACGTTTCTCCTTTACTCCATCGGGCCGAAGCATGGAATGCCCTTCAGGCAATCTGATTCGGCCTTCCTTCACCAGGAGCTCAAACAGCTTGTCGGCTTTAGTGATGTCGAAATCATAGGTGCCTTTGGTCTGTTTGACCCAGCGCTGATTCATGGTCAATGGTTCTTTTCCCCACATGATTTCGGCCGTAGCCACGTCCTGGTCGTCATCAGACTCCTCCATTAGGTCGGCTTTGTCCAGGAACTGATTGTAGATACCCTCCACGTCATGCTGTTTGCCGAACCTGGCATCTTTCTTGAAACCATAGGCTTGGTTGCTCATTAACGACAGCTTTTGGGACAGTTGGCCCAGGTTATCGAACTCCATGCCAAACAGCTTCTCACGCACGGTCGGCAGCATCCCGGCAACGGCCATGTCGGCCAACTGGTCATCTGGCAGATTGAGCGAAAAACACATGCCCTTAACTTCCCTGAACCTCCTGAGGAACTCCAAGGGCGTCTCACTGTGTCTCTGCTTCAGGGTAGCGAGGTCGATCAGCTTCTTTTCCGAGCTGCCGCTGAAATAGTGGGCGTGGAATTTTCGTTCCAGCTCCTTCCATGTGCTAACTGATTGAGGGGGCAAAGATGAAAACCACTGGAACGCCGCACCCGTCAGTGACGCGGGGAAGTATCTGACTCTGAACGCTTCTTCAGATGAGCACTCTCCAAGCTGCATCAGGTAGCGAGCGATATGCTCCACCGTGCTCGTGTCATCCTGCCCGGAGAACTTTGTGAATTCCGTCGGAGGCTTTACCCTTGGCGGCAAGATCACGTTGTAGTACCACTCCGGGAACGGCGGCGTGTAGGTAGGTCCTTGCATTTTTGGTTTGAGGCCGAATTGATTCTGCATCAAGTCGGCCATCTTCCGCGACAGGATATCGTCCTCCTGCGCGCCTGTAGCTGGTCCGTAACCCGGATTCGGGAGAGCATCAATGGCTCCGTAGTTCCCCACCTCGTGGTAGCCTCCGCCGTATAAATTCCTCTCCGTAGCTCGTTGCTTGCGGAGCAATCCCGTAGCCGGAAGCAAGCGGGGCCCCGTGCGAGCCGAATGCCAACTCCCCGTACGTGGGCCGGTATAGGTTCGGCCGCACGGGTTGACCCGTGCTGCCCGCGGTGGTGGGCCGGACCGGTCGCCCTCTGCGCGGCCGCGGTGGGGGGCCGAACCGGCCGACCCCCGGCACCTTGTGGAGGAGGTCGGAAAGCTTGGCTCCCGCCGCGCTCGAGGTGGAGGCCGGGCCGGGCCGGCTCGCAATGGCGGTTGAGAACTCGGACTCGCCCATCTCCACGGTGCCTCCTTGAATGGGCGTCTTGTTGAACGCCCCCCCATGCTCCCTGGACCGAAGACGACCACCATCATTTGTTTGAACGCACCCAAGAAAGCTCTATGGTGCCTGCTCAAGACGTGGTCCGCGGTATCTCGGAACGCTTGCATGCATTCCTCCCTCTCTCCCGCCGGGTTGTGGCGTCGCTCTCCCTGGCAACAATACCCTGGGCATCTCATTTTTCAAGTATGGGACGCCACTCCTATTCTTCTTGAATGATAGCAAGCACTTTTGTTGGAATTGGTCCACGGCATCCTGCCGAACCGTTGCCGTTGTTCGGAGAGAGATCTTCGATGTTGACATCCATGATATCCCCGATGTCAGGCATCTTGATTTTCGGCTGTGGTCCCACTGGGCGTGCCAAAAAGTGTGTTGACGCAAAATGTGCACCTAACGCCAAGCACACAGCAAGCCGAACAAGCTGGCTTCACACGTGCAGAGAATCACGAGACGTGCCAGTCAATTTTCCCTGAAAATTAACAAAAAGACAAAGTAGTTAAATTCCAAAGCTTGGAACTTGCCGAGTGGTACCAGACAGTTCCATATTTACGGCCATAGAGCCAGATGGGATGACATATAGCTATAGAAAGCTATCTGCCAGGAAACTGAAACCATTCGGGAACTTTAAAAGGGAAAAAGTAACATAGCCGAATGGATGACGTAAGCATGACGACGATCGGTCTTTGTTTGGACAAAGATGCACGTGTGCAAGACCGTGACTGATCCCCGTAGTGATCAACATTAAATAATAAATGAAGTAAAAGCGCGAACATAAATATGTAATAAACAAGCATGCATAGGCCCAAAGCACTAGTCTACCGCATGTCTAGGTACTTTAAAACCCGTCTGGTACGACACCAAGCGAATCTATCCACCGCATGATACAACTTGCTTGGGATCGTGCCACTTTCCACAAATAGATCTATCCACCGCATGTTACAATCTAAATATGGAAAGCTAAAAGCATACATTATTTAAAGCATACATTACGCACGTGTTTTACTCGTGAAGAACATAACCGAATACGGCTGAACAGCCGATTCGGGGTCCATGAAGAAGGAACGAACATTACCAAGCAAGATAAATCTATCAGATTGATTTGAAATCTAATCCACCGGATGACTAGCTCCAAAGCAACCCAAAAACCTGCATCTACCGCGTGATACTCAGTTCTTTCAAGATTTATACAAACTTTGGCAAGCTTGAACCCGCAACACGTAACAACCTAGATCGATTCGGTTTCGGCTATCAAAGAGCACGTGATCCACATAACCAAAGGCACGAACTTGACTCGCATAAGGATCATCAAAAGGGATAAAGCCGATCCAAACCCATCTAAATTGGGCAAAGAGGTGTTACATGAATTTAAACATAAAGCAAAAACTCAAAGCAACACGGGGTAACTTAATGAATCTATTGAATCTTGCCAAAATTCAATAGAGCCGATAACTAGCTTCAAGCTAGATCTTAGCCTACCGCATGGCTCATGACCTAACAAGAAACCCTCTTGAACCAAGCTTGAATCTACCGCATGACACTAAGCATGGTAACAAGACTACTTGCATCGATCTAAATCCACCGCATGATACTAGATATGATACAAGGTTGCCGGTACTCACGGAGGTCGACGGATCAATGAACCCTCTCGAAGAACTCGACGACACGACAAATGGACTCTAGGGTTTGGCGTAAAGCCGGTTTGTATTGAGAATGATTACGTATATATGTTACATACATTCAGGGCTCATATTTATACCCTGCCAAGCACGACCTCGAATAGATTTGATAGCTAATTTATCTCTAAGGTTGATCGCTTATCCATCCATTCGTCCTTTCCGCTTGAGCCACGTCACCACACAATCCCGCAAAATCAGCTCAACGGTTCCCTTGCCGAACGGAAGCAGATAGCCGACCGCGGATTTTTCTGCCGAATGCATCTGAAGAAACCTTCCTTCCGCCGGACGGATTTCTCACCGAACTGGACCCACAAGTCAGACTCCTTACCAAATTTTGGTGTTAACAGGCAGGACTGACAACACAGCCATGGCGGAAGACTGCGAGGCTGGAAGGGAAGACGAAGATGCTGGGAGGCGTACATGAACGACAACAGGCTAGGTTTGGCTAGCGCATGCATGCAGGAAACGAAGACATGATTGGGGAAAGTGAGATTGGGTAGACGATAGTGAGGTTCGAGAGGTGTGGACAATGAGGGTGATGTTAGGGTGGCACGGGCACGACAGAGACATTGTAAGGTCAAGGAGCTATAGGGCGGCCAGGTGACAACACAACTGAGGCAGACAATAGCGATGTGAGCAATGTTTTCCCTAATTGCAACGCACGGGCATAATTGCTAGTATATAAAGAGTTCAAAGGCACAATTGCACAGACCAAATAACGTTTACAGGTTCCACAAGAGGGAAAACAGTTTTTTCAGTTTTGGGTGCACATCCGCGCAGCAATACAAACACCATTTGGAACCAAAAATACACAAATACATAAAGCATGCAGCTCGGGCCTCCGAGCATACGTCTAGCACAAATCATTGATCTCGATCAGATAGTAGTCCTCGGCCGCTGGCCGCACCTGAGCTTCATTTGCCGACATGTTCCTGATCTGAAGGTTCCACCAGGCACCAGCAGCTTCTCTGAGCTTGCACACAAGGCTTCCAGACGGGTGCTGCTTGCCTCAAAAGCCTGAACAAAAACAGATGCAAAACATTACTAAATTGGTTAGTAACTAAATGAAGTTAAGAATAGAATTGCAGAAGGGATAGTGTCTGATACAAACAAAGAACCATGAATCATAGACATGCCCAAGGGCACAACAAATTACCTGACAGAAAAAAAGGTGAAATTAAAATGCATGTGAATTTTATGATAAAGTAAAATCATGACAAAAGAATAATTCTGGATCATAACAATAAAGAGCTACAATCTTCAGAATTTTCATGTTTATATTAACATGCATCATCCCATCCTTCCACTACAGAAGCACATTTATTCAGTTGACAAACCAACAAAATATATTTAATTAAAACTTAGGTTTAAGAGAGTTTTAAAATTTTATAGAAAAAGGAAAATAATTATATTGTTAGATTGGCGCTCCTGACAGGTGCCAATTACAAGCAAATCCTACAAGGGATTTTTCAAGATTTCCTAATTATCTGATTTGGTACCAGTTTTAAAATATATGTGCATATCATAACATTGTTCATACGCCTAATGACTAACTAGGCCCACTTTCTCGTTTTTATACCATGATATTGCAATGACTTGGCTAAAGTTATGTTTCTATGTCAAACTCAGGAGAACTTAGACTGTAATTCAGGAAGAAAAACATACTTTGCTTTCTGGAACCAGCACACACTTCCTACAATAAAATCCATTGATGTACAATCTGGCCTTGCTTTTTCTCCTCCTCATAAACAGAGAGTCACAGACAGTACCTGCTGTACTCAGCACTTCAGCAGTAATGCATGATTGCAATAATCCTGGAGAACAGCAAAACTAGCTCCCTGCTGCTGCCTCCACGCTCTCACGTACCCCATTACTTGCTGATCACAACCATCTTTGCAGGCATACTGGTGCTGCAGCTTCCATCTCATTTTATGCAACACCCTGCCTTGTTACACTGACCCTTACCTGCAGCAAGCAACAGAACCATGGTGGTCACCAGTCATCAACTAACTTCTTCTGCACAAATAACCATTCAAGCTAAATCATGCCATTTTTTGCTCTAGCATTGCCACTATTTGGTGTAGCTGAATAAACCTGCTGTTGACGTAAAATGTGCACTCAACGCCAATCACACAGCAAGCCGAACAAAGCTAGCTTCACACGCGCAGAGAGCAAGTGACGTGCCAGTCAATTTTTCCCGAAAATTAACAAAAGGTAAAGCGAGTTAGATACCAAAGCTTGGAACGTGTCGGGTGGTACCAGACCGTTCCATATTTACGGCTAAGAAGCCAAGCAAGATGACATGTAGCTATATAGAGCTATCTCGTCAAAGAATCATAACCATCCGGACCATTACGGAGGAAAAAGGAATACGCCAAATGGATGACGTAAGCATGACGACGATCGGTCTTTGTATAAATAAAGATGCAAGCACAAAGTTATGACCGATCCCCATGAGGTTTATCATTAAATAAAATGAGGTAAAGCACGGACATGATCATGTATTAAATAAGCATGCATAGATCCAAAGCACTAGTCTACCGCATGTCTAGGTACTTCAAAACCCGTCGGGTACGATAACAAGCAAATCTATCCACCGCATGATACGACTTGCATGAAAAACGTACCACTTTCCACAAATAGATCTATCCACCGCATGATACAATCTAAATATGGAAAGCTAAAAGCATACATCACTTAAGGCATAAACAATGCACGTGATCTACTCGTGAAAACATAACCGAATACGGGCCGAACAACCGATCCGGGTCCATGAAGAAGGAACAAACATTACCACGTGAATAAATCTATCAGACTGAATTGGAAATCTAATCCACCGGATGACTAGCTCCAAAGCAACCCAAAAACCCGCATCTACCGCATGATACCCGGTTCTTTCAAGATTTATACGAACAAAGCAAGCTTGAACCCGCAACACGTAACAACCTAGATCGATTCGGTTTCGGCTATCGGAGAGCACAAGATCCACGCGTCAAAACACGAAACCCGCTCGTACAAGGATCTCAAAAGAAACATAGCCGATCCGAACCCATCTAGATTGGGCAAGGGTGTGTTACATGAATTAAAACATAAAGTAAAACTCAAGATAACACGGGATAACTTAATGAATCTATTGGATCTTGCCAAAATCCAATAGAGCCGATAACTAGCCTCAAGCCGGATCTTAGCCTACCGCATGGCTCATGATCTAACAAGAAACCTTCTTGAACCAAGCTTGAATCTACCGCATGACACGAAGCATGGTAACAAGACTACTTGCATCGGATCTAAATCCACCGCATGATACTAGACATGATACAAGGTTGCCGGTACTCACGGAGGTCGACGGATCGATTGGCCCTCTCGAAGAACTCGACGACACGACAAGGACTCTAGGGTTTGGCGTAAGGCCGGTGTGAATTGAAGAAATGATCGTTTTTTTTTAAATACATCCGGGGATCGTATTTATACCTGTCGATTACAATTGCGAATGGATTCATTGCCTAACTAAACTCGATCGCCTGTCCATCCATTCGTCTCTCCTGATTTGAGCCACGTCACCGTCCAATCCCGCAAAATCAGCTCTACTGTTCCTTTGCCGAACTGGAGCAAATAGCCGACCGCGGATTTCTTTGCCGAAAACTTCTGGAAATATCCTTCCTTCCACCAGACGGACTCTTTTTTGAATCGGACCCACAGGTCATACTCCTTACCAAATTTTGGTGTTAACACATGCCCCTTCAATTGTGGGATAAAAGTAATTTTGTTCCACAATTGACTCCAGCCACGAATCCTTGAGTCAAATCTGTCAACACCTTTTTCTTCGCGATCCGCCGAAATCTTCGTCCAGATCCAACCCTAGATCCCTTTGTTCCGAGCTCGAACCTCCAATGGCGGCTCGGAACCAAGATGCTCGGGTAAATTCATCCCCCCGCAAACCTCGTTCGGCATCGGGTTTTCAATTTTACCCGAGATTTTCCTTTTCCGCTCTCTTCCGGGAACCTTCTCTTGCTCTTTTGATTCCCATCGAGGCCAATTCGCAGTCTTATTTCCTTGGTCCCGTGGGGGAATCCCGATCCTCGAGATCTTATTGCCGTTGAATCTCGGAGAATCCCCTTTAAGGCGAGCTTTGTCTCCACCTCCTCGGTGGCAAGATGCATTCAAGAACTGGCCATTGCCCCCAATTGCGGTCGGAAGACTTGGTATCGGAGGATTCTCGCGGATAAGAGTGGATTGACCAACCTGGATGCTCTCCGTATTGCTCAATGTCTGGAGTTATCCGTGGCTGAGACACCCAAGAATGAGGATCTTCGATAGCCGCATGCCACTTACGGTCAAATGGCGTCAACGCCTTCCTTTTTGGGCATGACCCAATGTCTCCAACCTTGGCCGACGTATACATGATCACCGGCCTTGACATCACCGGGTCCGTCCCGGCCCGGAACTTCAAAAATTCTTCACGCCGGACGGGGGTAAAGCCGGGGAATGGCTACAAGCAATATATCCCGAAGCACATGAGAGATAATCCCCTTGGCGAAGTTGAATACGAGCCTTTCGAACATGTGGCTATGCGATTTGTCTTCCGTGGCAAGGCCAACGAACCCACTTTGAATCATATTGCAATGGCGATTCATCCGGCTAGTGGCAATCGCCTCCCTCCGGGAAAATTCTTCTTGGGCGGTGTATATCATATGCTCCATCGGTCCGTTACCCAAATGTACACCACCCGGAGGATAACATGCGTCAATGGCCCTTGGTGGTTTGTTCAAATGTGGCTTACGCAGCTTCACATGCATCGGATTGTCGGCGTCGATTTGAATTCCGGGTTCTTCCCTTTGTCCAATTACCCCGAAGGAGAGCCTCAAGCTACCGCAGTATGCCAAAACTATGGAGAAGCGACTTCAATTGTTCTCATCCAGCGGGACATCGACCCGGCTCTTCGAGTTGTTCTTTAAAGGCTTATCCAATCCTCTTTGGCTTCCTTATCTAGGCAATGACACTTTGACCTTCCCGGTCGAATTTACCTTTGAGCCCGGCCATCAAGATAGGGGATTCTTGGAGATCTTTAATATCACAATTCGCCCATGCATACTACCGGCCGAGTTCAATGGAGGGAGGCAGAATGTCAGCACTTATGAATACTACCAGCCTAATGTAATGGCCAGACAACTTGGATGCGGCCAGATGCCCCCAAGATTGTTTTTGCACGAATTCCTCAAACCCGGGGGAGGAAATCAAAGAACGATGCGGGCGGCAGAGTTTTCAACTATGTGTGCGGTCCCACGGTGTACACATGTCCTTTCGTGCCCACAACCATAGCTCACCCCACCTTCCACTCCCGGGTGGCAAGAATTTCATGACCATATCTTCGGTGAGCCCGTTCATGTATTCCGTGCGAGTTGGTACCGACTTTACGCCAACTTCGGAGGTAATACAACGAGCCCTTAGATCGGACCTTCCTCTCTATTCATGGTTCGATCTTTATCTTCTCGTTCACAACACGCGTTCACCGCCCCTCGAGCCGGGGCAATTGCTTACAATGCTTGAAGGTCCAATTTCAGCACTCGGGGTTCAAATCCACAACCCTGCACCAACTAATGGCCAGGTATGCTACCGCAGACCCTAGCCTTTCTAGCCTTGCCGCAGATAGGAGGCAAGGTCTGCATCTGATTGCCCCTCCAAGTGCTAAAAGGAGAAGACTGTCAAGAAAGTGCTTGTTGAGGTAAAACCCTTTACCTTCTTGATTCTTGGGTCACGCCGTTCTTGATGGATCATATCATTGTGCATTTTCGGACCGCAGCCCGGCGGCCTTCGAGCCGGTACACCGCCGATGCCCCATCCTTTGGTATGACCTTTCTTGTTTTTCTCAAGGATGAGCACGGCACTTACTCTTTCAATTGGACATTTGCGAAGAAGCCGTGGGAGAACGAGCTTGTAGATGTTCCAGTGGTTCAACAAGCGAGTCCATCCAGGGTTGAATTACCCATCCCGGTGGGGATCTCATCTTCATCACCTTCTGCAGAAGCAATAAATTCTCCAGAGATGAATCTCCCAACTCAACTGGAGCCAACAAGTTCTCTCAAGGTGCCATCGCCTATTGGTCAAGCAGAGATAACCCACCCAACAGAGGCGGTAGTCCCGGCTCCTCTCCGGCCCGTAAACCCACGAGGCGCCGGTGGCCGCATCGGCACCTCCTAGCTCGAAGTTTCGGCTCTTCTTGGAGCGTCTTCTTCACCTGTGATCGCCCCTGCTCAAGAAACCAGCCACGAGGTATCCACCTGCGCTTAATTTTGGTACCTCGATGTTTAGCATTCTTAACTTGGCGATGTCATTTCTCGGGATCGAGCTCTTGTCATCGTCAAGCTCGCCGTTAGGGAGCAATCTAGCTGTTGAGGTGATGGGAGGAGTATTCCGGCCCATTTGCCCCGGATGAAGTGTTGTCCAAGCTCAAAGAAATTGCTTTGCTGGCTAGAAAAAGATGCTCGGGATCGGTTCAATGATCTCCATCATTTCGAAGAAATGTTTGAATCCATTAGTCAAGAACTCCCCCGAAGACATCGAGCTTCTCTATCATCCGTCTATGACTTGGAGCCCCTTTATGTACCCTTAAGGCGCGCTTGGAGGAAATTGCGCTCCCGTCCGGCCATTGAAAAGAAGAAAACCGACGCCGAACATGCCATGAACGGGGCACAATCCCAAGCGAGAGAACCATAAAGATGCGTTGGCTAACACCGAAAGCTTCTTATGATGCGAAAGTCGCTAGGAAGGCTGCTCTAGAAGCCGAGCCGAGAAGCTTGTCGGCGGAGATGGAGATTGACCAAAAGAAAATAGCCGAACTTCCCGGATTGATAGCAAAGACCCAAGCGGAAGTAGAATCGGTACGTCACCGAAATAAAGCAATGCGATGCGGAGCTCAACGACTTATCCGGTGCCCAAAAAGACTGCCGAGAGATCTTTGGACAATTCCCATTTGGTAATATCCAATGTTCGTCGTGTACTTGCAAAACTCTGAATGCTGAATTCTCATTGATGTATAATTGAACTGGTCGTTCTCGTAATATCTCCTTGTGATTTGTTTCCTTTCTTTTGCGTACTTTGAGATGTAATCTTTGAACGACCCGTTCGGCAGTGAAACGCTAACTCCCGAACGACACTTTGAGTACCTTTAGCCGAACCAATCGACACCGCGCGGCCCGGCTTAGAACTCCAAACGACCCACCGGCGGGGCTGGTCAAGAAAATCTTTCCACCTTCGATTTTATTGGGACGTGCGCCACGATCCACGACCACGACTCGAAGCCACGATTCACCTGCCCGCGGGCCTATAAATGTTGCCATAGGTGCCCCTAGCTCTCCACCGGGCCTTCTAGCTCTCGAATCTTCGCCAATCTTTAGCCTTCTCGCAAACAGTGCACATCCCAAACCACAATGGTGCGCCGTCTCAACCGCCGCCGTGCCTCCGACGAGGCCGAGGGGAGCAGCGCCAATGCGCGCAGGCGGTGACGATCGTCAACCTCTCCTCCGTGATTCTGCTTTTTAATCTTCCTTTGCCTTGACGATCATCTCTCCTTTTTCAGGCTGATTCAGTGGAATCCGCCCCGTGCGTCGACCAATCAGCCCCTCCCAGGATGACTCCTCGGAGTCCGATGGCCCACTCCCCGTGCCGTACGGGGAAGCGAGACGCCATCCGCTTCAAGGAGGAGCTAGAGGCGTCCGTCGCGAGCTGGAGGACGTCTCCAAGAAAGCGGGCGTGGCCGAGTTAGAATGGGAGGACCAGCGCAAACAGCTGCTGGAGGCCATTGACGGTATGGCCCTGAGATTGATTCTTGATCCAGCTCGGCCTTTGATGCTAATCCTTTCTGTTTGTCTTTTGCAGCCCGCGATGCTGAGCTCAACCAGCTAAAGGCGCTGGTAGAGCAATTGGCCGAGAAGGTGAATGCCCACGGTGACACGCCGGCGGAGCGCCTGGCCGCGGTGGAGCGCCGCGTTGACGAGGTGGCCGTCCATGGCGTTCGCTTGGGCACCACCTTGGGCCTGGCTGCGATGGCGACGCATACGTACGTCGACTATTCCACCAGGCAGCGTGGCTTTCAGGGCGGCGCGCCGGAGGACATTGACGAGATCGAGCTCATCCTGGAGCGCCTCGACGGCCACGGCGACGCCATTGCCGAAATTACCCATCCCCAATCCGTGTTGAATAGGCTCTTTGACTAGATTGTACTAGGGATGTGTAAATGTCGGCAATATATGATGAACTTTTGAATTCTGCACTTGTTCCGCGATGACTCCCTTTTGCATCCGCAAATTTTCCTTTGAACGCATCCGGGAACTATCTTTAGCCGAACGCGTGAGAACAAGCGCCCCTTGGCGTGAAATCCACGAGAGGATCCCAATTCGGCAATCCGTGAACACTGTTCAAGAGAAAACCCTTCGCACCTGGTGGAAATCCCTGCCGCTTGGTATTCCAACAGTGTGTACTGGCCAAATCATCACTCCCAATGCGCCTCCTTGGTCAATAAAATAGCCCGTGGGGTGCTCTGCAAATCCACTCGCACACTCCTCCATCATTTCTCGCCTCTTTCCCTGCTGCTAGAGGAAAAACCCCAACGCCATGGACAAGGGTAAACAACCTCAGGGGAGCGGCTCATCAAGGAAGCGTACGATTCGGAAGTGAGTTCTTTCTTGATCTGCTCCTTGTTCTCTCGCTTGATCTTGCGCTTCATGTTTTCCTTTTGCCCTTTTCAGCCTTGATTTGCTTCCCGAAGAGGTCATCGGGACCGAAGATGTTCCTGAGTACATCTCCTCCGATTCCTCTCCCGAAGCAGAGGATGCCACGCCTGAGCAGAGGACCAACCATCAGCTGCGCCGCCGTGTCCGGCACCTGGAGCATGGCCTCAGGGATATGTCCGCCCGTTGCCAGGCCGAGCGCGAGCGTCGCATGGCTCTGGAAGCACTAGTAGGGGGTAAAGCTCCTGACTCTTTCATGCCCGCCCCTGGATTTCTTGCCTCTGACCTTGATTCTTCTGTTCCAGATGTTTCTGACAGGTATAGCAGCCTAAAGGCGGCCTGGGATAGCCTGGTAGAGGCCGCCAATCACGGTCATCCTCGTGCATTCCAAGTCGCCGTCACGGTGGTCCTGGAACAACTGAAGAGGGAGCAGCAGCCGAAGAAGCAAAGAAAAGATTGAATCATACTTTCGCTTCTTCCTCCACGCCTTCTGCTTCCCACCTCCTCGGGGACCTAGTCATCAGGGCTGCTAGATGTGATCCTGCAAGAAGTAGTTGTAATGTAGTATTGAGCTAAGGGCAATGCATCCAGGCACTGGCCATTCTTTCTTGTTCATGGATTTTGTTCTGAAGGCGGCCTCGTTCTCGAGCGCCGGCTATTTTGTGCCAGATGTGTGTAATCACCGATCGATCTCAATGCTAGGATAATACTTCTTCGAGATATCTTCCATTTATCGCAGCGGAAAATTCTTCCCCTAGCAAAGTTTTCAATATGTATGCATTACCAGGAACGCATCTGACCACACGAAAAGGCCCCTCCCAGTTAGGGGACCATTTGCCGAATTCACTGTATTTAGTTCCAATCGGCAATAATGCTTTCCAAACTAGATCACCTTCTGCGAATTGCTTTACTTTTACTTTCTTGTTATAGTACTTGGCGACTCGCAGCTTGTTTTTCTCGATGTTTTCCAGGGCCCTGAGACGGATCATATGCAAATCTTCTAACTCATCCATCATAAGGCCACTATAATCCTTGGAGCTCAACTCATTTTGCAGCACTACTCTCCTTGACTCTGATTGCATTTCCCAGGGCAGGATTGCATGATGCCCGTAAACCAACTCGTAAGGAGAAGTCTTCGTAGCTCCATGGGGGGCCATTCGGTAAGCCCACAGCGCTTCACTGAGTACCGAATGCCATCTCCTTGGCTTCTGGTCGATCTTCTTCTGTATCAGCTTGATCATGATCTTGTTAGAAGCCTCTGCTTGACCATTAGCTTGGGCATAATATGGAGAAGAATTAAACAATTTGATTCCCATGCTTTCGGCAAAATCTCTGAACTCTAATGACACGAATTGTGCCCCCTGGTCAGTGGTGATTGTCTGAGGGATCCCAAACCGATAGATGATGTGTTCCCCCGACGAACTCGATCATGTTTTTCGACGTCACTTTCTTCGGTGGGATCGCCTCGACCCATTTGGTGAAGTAATCCGTAGCCAAAAGCACGAACTTATGCCCCTTGCTAGACGGCGGATTAATTTGGCCAATCAAGTCTATACCCCGGCCCCCGAATGGCCATGGCTTGATGATGGGATTCAATGCGATGCGGGGACTCTTTGAACATTCCCGAACCTGCGGCGGTCTTGACATCCCTTGTAATACTCAAAGCGGTCCTCTAATATCGTCGGCCAAAAGCATCCAGCTTGTCTAATAACCCATTTCATCCGATAGGCCGATTGGTGCGCTCCACATATCCCATCATGCACCTCGCTCATCATGTTCTTGGCTTCTTCTGGACCCAGGCATCGTAGCAATACTCCGTCTAATGATTTATAGAATAAATTGTCATCCAGAAGAACGAACTTAATTGCCTTGTACCTGAGCTTCCTAGAGACTTTTCGGGATGGATCTCTCAAGTAATCAACGATCTCTTTCCTCCAATCATCTTCGCAAGATCCGCCCCTAGTGCACACACCTCCGCGGCAAATGCTTCTTGACTCTCCTTGTAACCGGAGGCGCTCCGAGCTAGCTTTGTTTGCTTCTTCGTTATGCTCTCTAGGAATGTCTTTGTAGGGTTACTAATGGGAAGCTCTTCAAGATTTCCCCGCAATCTTCGTAGTAACTCCTCGGCGCTTCGCTCCCGCACTCGTATTGGCCGTTCAATTGCTTGATTACTAGTTACGAATCTCCATAGACCTCAGCGATACGGCCCCGGCTTCTCTCAAATATTGAAGCCCTCGAAGTAGTGCCTCGTACTCGGCTGGTTATTTGTGGCGGTGGGTTGTATAGGAATAGCGAATTCAAACATCTCACCTCCGGGTGAAATTAGCGGGATCCCTACTCCCCCACCTTTGCCACATGATGACCCGTCAAAAAATAAAGCCCACGGGGTAATTTCAAGCGAGATCAATCGAAGGGTCACGATGCTCGGTTATAAAATCGGCAATGATCCGACCTTTGATGGCTTTTGCCGATTCGAACTTCACTCGAATTCGATAAAGCTAAAATCCATTTGCCAATCCGACCATTCAAAATTGGCATAGATAACATATGTTTTATCACATCAAACTTAGAGTATACGGTGCATTCGGCATTCAACAAGTAGTGCTTTGAAACTTTGTACACGAGTAGTATACGCAAAGACACGGTTTCTCTATAGCCGAATACCCGGTTTCGGGATCAAGTAGTTTTCGGCTAAGATAAGCTACTACCCGCTCCTTTCCTTCGAATTCTTGAATAAGGGCCGATCCAATAGTTTGGGTATCGGCGCCACGTACAACTTGAAAGGCTTGTCCAGTCGAGGAGGAACCGGGACCGGCGGTTCCTTCATGTATTGCTTGATTTCATCGAAAGCCTTTTGTTGTTCGTCGCCCCATGTGAATTTCGATCCTTCTTTAGCTTCAACAATGGAGAGAATGGCAACACCTTCGTGATAAATTTGAGATGAATCTCTTCACGAAGTTGATCTTGCCGAGTAGTGATTGCAATTCCTTGAGGTTGGTTGGAGGAACGACTTCATCAATGGCTTTCATGCTCTTCTTGCCAACCTCGATTCCCCCTTCGTGGACCAAAAACCCCAAGAACTCTCCGGTCGACACCCCAAATGCACACTTGTTTGGATTCATCTTTAGACCATGCTTCCGGTGCATTCCAAGGTCTTCTTCACATCTTCTAGATGGGTGTCATGACTTAAGGACTTGATCACCACGTCATCGATGTAGATTTCCACAGTTTTGCCGATCAACTCATGAAAAATGTAATTCATGGCCCGCTGATAGGTTGCACCGGCATTTTTCAATCCAAACGTCATGACTATCCACTCAAATAGGCCTATATGACCAGGGCATCTGAAGGCCGTCTTTGATATGTCCCCTATTGCCATGAAAATCTGATTGTATCCCGCGTTGCCGTCCATGAAACTAATCACCTTGTGTCCAGCAGCGGCGTCAATCAACAAATCGGCAATAGGCATCGGGTATCCATCCATGGGAGTAGCTCTGTTTAGGTCCCTGAAATCTATGCAAACTCTCATTTTTCCATTCTTCTTATACACAGGGACGATGTTAGAAATCCACTCCGCATATCCGCACGGCCGAACGAAGTTTGCGTCAAGTAATCTTTCGATCTCCTTCTTCACATCGGCCAATACTTCATCCTTGTAGATTTTCCGGGGCGGTTGCTTATATGGTTTGAAACCGAGGCTTGATTGGCAACCGGTGCTCGACGATGGAACGATCCAATCCAGGCATCTCCGAGTAATCCCAGGCGAAGCAATCTTTATATTCTCTGAGAAGCTCAATTAAGTTTCCCCCCGAAGTCTGGTTGCAAATTTGCACTGATGAACGTCGGCCTTGGCTTATCACCGCTTCCAATGTCAACTTCTTCCAGCTTATCGGCCGACATGAATCCTCGTCCTAACTTGCCATCAGTGCCATCCACGGGGTTCTCCATTAAAAATTACTTGTAAGAGCCGACCGCTTGAATCGGTCGTTGGTCACTGCCGACGGGTTCAACAGACCTTCTCCCCCGATCCTTCCCCGAGAAGCAATCGATGCCTTGGTACTCCCGGAAGGCCGGTTCCATGTTAGCCACGCTCACGGAGTCATCCGCCCGGACGACCTCGATCTCATCATCCACCCACCGGATGAGCTGTTGATGCATGGTAGATGGGACACGGCGGTTGGCGTGGATCCGGTCCCCCGCCCAAGCGACGGTCGTAGGCTCCTTTGCCCTCGATGACAAAGAAGGTGGTGAGCGGCGTCTTGGACCCGATCATCAAGTCCACGTGGGCGCATCCTTTGGTGTCCGAGGGATTCTGGCGAAGTCGTTCGGGATGATGCTTGTAGGTGTCAAATCGCTCGGGCCCATGCCAAGCTTTCCGAAGGTGGTGTACGGCATCACGTTGACCGCCGCTCCACCGTCGACGAACATCTTGGTCAATGGCTTGCCATTGACGTACCCCCCTCAAGTATAGCGGCCTCATATGGCGATTCTTGGCCGGCTTGTCGAAGATGGCACGCTTGGCCACACCGGTTGTGCCATCATCCCCTCGGGTTGCTCGTCGTCAAAGGAAGCTTCCTCCCCGCATAATGCGGTTAGCGGGAGCCATGAACTCGTTCGGCGGGGAAGTATACCATGCACGCGAGAGCCGAACGCTTCGATCCTTCCGGCGATCCTTGGGGCGCCACTTCGCCTCGTCCGGATCCCGGCTTGTTTCATCTCGCGGTTCCTCAGCGGCCGGACCCGCCTCTTCGGCTCCCGCGTAGACCGGGCGGGCACCACCGCCCCTTACGCCGGACGTGGACATCCTCGTCCTCTTCTCCGCTCGGCCCACCCGAGATCGGCTTGGCGCTTCTGGGGTGATCGATGATCTCAATTTTTTGACGCCGATCCCCATTCGGGTGGATCCTTCCAAGTCTTTCGTGGACGGATCGGCGATTGGCGCTTTCTCGCCCGTACTCCACATATCCGTCGCCGCATTCGGGACGGTTCTTCAATGTGGGCAGTTTCAGGCCCTCATTCCAGCAGTGCCTGAAGAAGGCGCACCCCCAGTGGGCGCGCTCCTGCTCGCGCGTGTTCCCGTTCTTGATCCCTTCGCGCGCTTCCTCTTCGACCTCGCGCTGCTCCTCCTCGTGACGACGCTTCGGTAGCGTTCCTTTTCCATCTCCGGCGCCGCCATTTGTTGAGGAGAATGCGTGACGTCACCTTGGGTTTAGGCACGGACGATTCCCCAATCTCGATGTGGCTTTTGAGAACGCGGGGGCGTCGCCCGTACTTGCTCTAGGGTCACCTGGCGCTCCGGGTCCACTGCTCTACCTTGCTTGGATCTGGCTGAGGTCAGGACCTTGACCTTTCCCTTTTCCTCGGTACCGTTATTGCGTTGATAGAAAAGCCGAGCATGTTCTGAGGAAAGGGGTGGCCATCCAGCTTCATCTTGTTATCGAACTTGAGGTGTCCCTCCCGGATAGCCTTCTCGGATCCTCATCCCGAAGACCACCGCAATCGTTGATGGAGTGTGAGTCCCTGTCATGGAAGCCACGGTAACGTTTCGCTTTGACTCCATCGGTCGAAGCATAGAATGCCCTTCGAGCGGCTTGATTCGGCCTTCCTTTACCAAGAGCTCAAACAACTTATCGGCCTTTGTGATGTCGAAGTCGTAAGTTCCTTTGGTCTCGCTTGACCCACCGCCGATTCATTGTCAAGGGCTCTTTACCCCACATGATCTCTCGCTGCGGCTATTTCCAATTCGTCGTCAGAATCCTTGAACAGATCAACTTTGTCCAGGAACTGGTTGTAGATGTCAGCGACGTCGTGCTGCTTGCCAAACTTGGGGTCCTTCTTGAGGCCATACGCCTGATTGCTCATCAGAGATAACTTTTGTGACAGCTGGCCCAAGTTCTCAAACTCCATCCCAAATAGCTTCTCGTGCACGGCTGACAACATCCCGGCGACGGCCATATCGGCCCCACCGATCGTCGGCAAGTTCAATGAGAAGCACATGCCCTTGACTTCCCCTGAATCTTCTAAGAAACTCCCGGCGGTGTTTCGCCGTGCCTTTGCTTCGGGGTGGCGAGATCGATCGGCTTCTTCTCGGAAGCTGCCGGCGAAGTAATGAGCGTGGAATTTACGCTCCAAATCCTTCCATCCGGCCACGCGATTCGGGCGGCGGGGACGAGAACCACCGAAAAGCCGGACCCGTCGGCGAGGCGGGGGAAGTAGCAAACCCCGAACGCCTCCTCGGCCGAGCATTCCCCAAGGCCGCATGAGGTAACGGGCGATGTGCTCGACCGTGCTTGTCTCGTCCGCGCCCGAGAGAACTTTGTGAATTCGGTCGGCGGCTTCACCCTCGGCGGCGGGAGCACGTTATAGTACCACTGCGGGAACGGCGGCCTATAGGTGGGGCCCCGCATCTTTGGCTTGAGGCCGAACGGTTCCCGCATCGGTTCGGCCATCTTGCGCGCTAGGGCGTCATCTTCTTGCGCGCCCGCAGCCGGCGCGCGTACCCCGGGTGCGGGAAGGCGTCGAACGCCCCGTAATTTCCCACTTCATGATAACCACCGCCGTACAAATTCTTCCCCGGAGCCGGTTGGTCGACGGAGCTATTCTTCGGCGGGGTCAAGTGGGGCCCCGGATGAGCCGAACGTTAGGTCTCCGTACGTAAGCCGGCACGGATTCGGCCGTTGCACGGGGCGACCCGTGCTTGCTCCGTGGTGGCGGCGGGGATAGGTTGACTTCCCGAAGCTTGCAACGGGGGCCGAACCGAGCGCCCCCCCGGCGCCTGCGGAGGAGGGTTGGAATGCTTGGCCTCCGGAGCTTTGAGGAGGAGGCTGCACGCAACCGGCTCCGTAGCGGCGGCCGAGAGCTTGATTCACCCAGCTCCACGGTGCTCTTCCCGGTGGGCGCCTTCCGAACGCTTGCCCCGCGCCGGGCCAAAGAGGGCCACCATCATCTGCTGGAGCGACCCGAGGAAAGCCTTGTTGTGCTTGGTGAGCATGTCGTCTACCGACTCTTGGAACATCCGCGCGCATTCCTCCTTCTCTTGCAGGGGTTGTGGCATCGCTCTCTCCCGGCGGCGGCACTTGGGCAGGTCATTCTTTAGATACGGTACACCACTTCGATTCTTCTTAAACGACATGAGACACTTTTGCTGAAACTGGTTCACGGCGTCTAGGAGCTGTTGATGCTGCTCTGGAGAAAGCTCTTCGATGTTGACATCCAGGAGGTCTGAGACTTCAGGCATCTTGAGCCAATTCGGCTGTTGTCCCACTGGGCGTGCCAAAAAGTGTGTTGACGTAAAATGTGCACTCAACGCCAATCACACAGCAAGCCGAACAAAGCTAGCTTCGCACGCGCAGAGAGCAAGTGACGTGCCAGTCAATTTTTCCTGAAAATTAACAAAAGGTAAAGCAGTTAGATACCAAAGCTTGGAACGTGTCGGGTGGTACCGGACAGGTTCCATATTTATGGCTAAGAAGCCAAGCAAGATGACATGTAGCTATATAGAGCTATCTGTCAAAGAATCATAACCATCCGGACCATTACGGAGGAAAAAGGAATACTGCCGAATGGATGACGTAAGCATGACGACGATCGGTCTTTGTGTAAATAAAGATGCAAGCACAAAGTTATGACCGATCCCCATGAGGTTTATCATTAAATAAAATGAGGTAAAGCACGGACATGATCATGTATTAAATAAGCATGCATAGATCCAAAGCACTAGTCTACCGCATGTCTAGGTACTTCAAAACCCGTCGGGTACGATAACAAGCAAATCTATCCACCGCATGATACGACTTGCATGAAAAACGTACCACTTTCCACAAATAGATCTATCCACCGCATGATACAATCTAAATATGGAAAGCTAAAAGCATACATCACTTAAGGCAAACAATGCACGTGATCTACTCGTGAAAACATAACCGAATACGGTGAACAGTACCGATCCGGGGTCCATGAAGAAGGAACAAACATTACCACATGAATAAATCTATCAGGCTGAATTGGAAATCTAATCCACCGGATGACTAGCTCCAAAGCAACCCAAAAACCTGCATCTACCGCATGATACCCGGTTCTTTCAAGATTTATACGAACAAAGCAAGCTTGAACCCGCAACACGTAACAACCTAGATCGATTCGGTTTCGGCTATCGGAGAGCACAAGATCCACGCGTCAAAACACGAAACCCACTCGTACAAGGATCTCAAAAGAAATATAGCCGATCCGAACCCATCTAGATTGGGCAAGGGTGTGTTACATGAATTAAAACATAAAGTAAAACTCAAGATAACACGGGATAACTTAATGAATCTATTGGATCTTGCCAAAATCCAATAGAGCCGATAACTAGCCTCAAGCCGGATCTTAGCCTACCGCATGGCTCATGATCTAACAAGAAACCTTCTTGAACCAAGCTTGAATCTACCGCATGACACGAAGCATGGTAACAAGACTACTTGCATCGAGATCTAAATCCACCGCATGATACTAGACATGATACAAGGTTGCCGGTACTCACGGAGGTCGACGGATCGATTGGCCCTCTCGAAGAACTCGACGACACGACAAGGACTCTAGGGTTTGGCGTAAGGCCGGTGTGTATTGAAGAATGATCGTGTTTTTTACATACATCCAGGGATCGTATTTATACCCTGCTGATTACAATTGCGAATGGATTCATTGCCTAACTAAACTCGATCGCCTGTCCATCCATTCGTCTCTCCTGATTTGAGCCACGTCACCATCCAATCCCGCAAAATCAGCTCTACTGTTCCTTTGCCGAACTGGAGCAAATAGCCGACCGCGGATCTCTTTGCCGAAAACTTCTGGAAATATCCTTCCTTCCACCAGACGGACTCTTTTTCGAATCGGACCCACAGGTCATACTCCTTACCAAATTTTGGTGTTAACACATGCCCCTTCAATTGTGGGATTTTGGCAAGAACAAATAAATTTTCTATATACTAGGTTGAATAGAACTTCGTAACATAGTCATAGTTCATCGACCGGGTTTATCAACCCGCAGTTGATTGGGGTCAATCGTTCCAAACTACTCCCTTGGACCCATGTTCTCGGACACTTACGACCCTCGTCCCTCGACCCCGACCCTCGATCTAGTCGACCCGACATTTTGGTGACTATGGGGCTAATCCCTCCGCCATTGCTATTAGTATTCATCGGCCAATAAGCCATATCATATAATTCCGCTTAACTATAACATTACGGACTTTCATAATCCGGAAGTTTACAGCTAAACTACATCCAAAACATATACCCAAAAAATGCCCAAATTATAACACGATTAATTCAATTTTCAGAAGTGAACTAAAATTATTAAAAGAGTGCAAATCCACATAAACTAAGTGCAACCGGCACAACCTTCTTAACAGACTTACTAGTTACTACATTAGCAACGACGAGAAAGAAAAATAGGGAAATTCACACTTGCCAACCTTATCCACCTTCACACTTCTGCGACATCCTTCACTGCACCAGTGCACCTACACAGGTATAAAGAAATTAAAACAAAAGCTTCATCAATGCTTTCATGACCAATTGCTAATAAAGAAAAATGAAATAATAAATTGAAAAAAAATTCACAAATAACATGGCACTACGGGAAACGGCCCGGCTTTGCCGTGCGCCACGGGCGCACGGCAAAGGCACTAAAACGCACGGCAAACTCTTTGCCGTGCGTTTTTTGTCGAGGCGCACGACAAAGGGCACACGGTAGCATTTTGCATGGCAAAGCCCCTTTGCCGTGCGCCGCGTCTAACAACGCACGGTAATTAGTCTTTGCCGTGCGTTTTTTCACGCGCGCGCGGCAAAAAAAAAGCAACCGACGGCGCCGGGATGAGACGGCGTGTAACACCCTTTGCCGTGCGCCTTGAAAAAACGCACGGCAAAGGGAGCATATTTGCCGTGCGCCGAGGACAAAAACGCACGGCAAAGAGGGTTCTTTGTCGTGCGCCGAGGCATAAAACGCACGGCAAACGCCCTGTGCTAGGCTGTTAGATATGGTCACTTTGCCGTGTGCCGGCCATAAAACGCACGGCAAAGTGACCTATATTTTTTTTCTTTTTCGCTTTTACAATTCCCCATTCAACCAGAAATCGCAGGCATCATATATAAATATATATACACACATACCACAATAAGCATCACATGCATCACGTAACCATCACAAGCACTTAATATAGATAAATCCAGAATTTATTCATCATGAGTCCACTAGTACTATCCAAATTCATCCACATGCCCACAACCATTATCCAAGTTCATCGACACGTCCACAAGCATTATTTCATCGACAAGTCCACGAGTCCAGATACAAATTAAATAAACGGGCTCACTAAGAAGGAGGTGGCTATGGGAACGGTGGGAACAAGCTGTTGTTGGGGAAAGGAAGGTGACATGCCCGGGGACTCATGGAGAGTATTCGATGCCGCCGATTGATTCTTCAAAAAAAATAGTAAACAGCATGTGAGACAAGAATCAAGTTCTCTAAGTTAAAATCTAAGTTTTCTAAGTCTCTACTTTATCTAGATTTATAAGTGAGTCTAAGTCTCTAATGATTGATATGAAACAACAAAAATGTCAAGTAACAAAGTTAACATCGAGATATTTACTTGACAAAAGAAAAATCAACATACCCATGGTACACTCGGTAAAGTTGCATAGATTGATTAGCTTTCCTCATCGTTAGTTTCCGCATAATTACTCGGTCTCTTCACCGGATGTGACAATTTTCCTTCAAAGAATATAAAATTTTCGAGACTACATAATGCTGAGTGTAGAGCAAAAAGAACCAATTGTAGCCTAGTAATATCTCGACAGTTCAAAAGAAAAGTTTAGGTATTTATATACCAATACACGAGTTCACGGTTTGGACCAAAGGAGAGTAAAAGTTACGGATGGATTCACCCGACAAAATAATTTTTGTCAAGGTTGGCCCCCAACAAAAAGAAAACAATTCAACCTAGCTTGTCAAACCATTTTTTCCTTCAATTCTCATTTGGACTAAGTAACTAGCAATCAATTCACTAAAACAAGAGAGGTTCACTATCAATCGGTGGCACGATGGTGCAAACTCTAGTTCTTGCATATATCACCCTACAATGCGGCGGAATGAAGAGGTTTAATTTGGTTTTCTTCTATAACATTACTCCGTCAAATCGTTTCGCAAAAAGAACATGGCATCATAATCTTGAGATGAATCCTCGCTTTCTAGCTCCTGGCTTTCCTAAGACGTTCAATTTTGCGAGCACTTTGAAAGCTAGTAGCCGGATGCGAGAGATGGGGTAGCTCCAAGTGAACCTCGGCATCTATGAATATATCAAGGAAACGTCGTAAGAATTGATGCAACTAAGTCACTCGGATCATTTCGGAGTTCATATAGTATTACCGTCATTTGTAAATTATAAATCCTAGCCCTAGATTATCATCGAAATCGCAGCGGTTCATTTGTTAGTCAATACATTCTGTTACGGATGATATTCTTATTATGCTTCTTATATATACAACTTCCAAATTATGGTACTACGTTGTTGATGGTAAATGATTGTGTTTTGAACATATTCTCTCTTATCGATCTCTTTTGATGAGAAAAGATAGAAATGTTGTCGACACGGGTGACTACGAAATGATAGGTCATCATACTAATTTGATCTAAAAATTCGAGAATGGTTGAGATTGCTCACGGATCGGCCTTGTTGCCGGCTTCCCTTACTCCTCCTTCTTCTCCTTGGTGCCGGGGCGAATGGCGGCACCGGCGGGGGAGGTCCCGGAGGTAGAAGGCGGCCGGGGGCGGGCGCATCTCGGGGGCGAGGGCCGGCGGATGCGGGGCCGGCGCCTGCGGCGGATCCGGGGGCGGGGGTCGGGGCCGGCGCGGCGGTGGGCGACGCGTCCGGCCGCCACCATCCCGGAGGGAGGGGAGGGAAGGGGACGGGCGGCGGCTCGGGAGGGCCACCGCGTGGGGGCCGCCGGGGGAGCCGGCCTCCACCGCACCGGCAACGCCGGGTGCGCGCGAGAGAGAGGGAAGGGGGGACGCGCCACCGTGGGGGGAGGAGAGATGTGCGGTGGGCGGTGTGAAGGAGATGCGGGAGCTCCGGCCTCCGGCCTCCGCCGTGGCCGGAGAAGAGGGAGGGCGCCGGTGGAGAGGATGGGAGGTAGGGGCGCCGGTGGGAGGGAGAGGATCGGGTTGGGGCGGAGGGAGAGGAGGGGGGTGGGGGGTGCGGCGGCGGGGAGAGAGGGGTGGGGTAGGGTTTGGGGGAGCGAGTGGATGATTGGTGGCCGACGGATGGAATCCGACGGTGGGTGGAGCTCGGCCGTTAATTTGGGCCGGCGGGAGTGGGATGGGCCGGTGTAGTTGGGCCGGCGAGAAAGTTTGCTTTGTGCGCCATGTTGAAAAACGCACGGCAAAATTTTTTCTTTGCCGTGCATTTCAAAAAAACACACGGCAAAGAATGTCTTTGCCGTGCGTAAAAACGCACGACAAAGGTGTTTTCATAAAATCTAAATATTAATTATAAAACACTAAAATTATCAAATGACTCCGTAAAAACACTAAACTTTTACATAGAACAACTTATATTGTCTATTGCTTAAATATTCGAATTCAAATTTGATTGTCGCATTCATTCAAACTTAACCATCTACTTCTCAACTCTCTGAAACTTCTTCAGAGATGTTTCGATTCGTAAGCACCGTACATGACAAAATGTTCAAAACTTTTTTAATTTTTTACTACAGCCTCCGCGTATGATATCATGAACCCTTGACGAATCTTATAATTTTCATACTTTGTTTGCATTTTTTAGAATTTTTAAATCATTTGCACACACGATCATGGTCGTGTTTCCAAGTCAAGACGTTCAAAATTTCTTTTAATTTCATGGAAGAGGTCTTAAATTAGGCTCAATAATGTGAATATTATTTTTTTCATTCATTTTATTCTATTATTTCAATCACTTGTTGAAATTTGGCCTCTTTGAAAAAATTACTTGAAATGCAATTAATTATTTAGATATAGAAAATTAATATAAAAATTATACAAAATTTACCATGAAGTATCGCATGTTGTATGTATAAAGTAGAAAAAAATTTCAAGGTGAGAATAATTTGTTCTGTGGGTTCTATTGAATTTGGAGCTTAGCAGGACATATAAATGGAATAAAACTTTGTCGTGCGCCACACTAAAAACGCACGGCAAAGATGCCTATTTGCCGTGTTTTTTTCATTAAACGCACGGCAAAGTCACTTCGTCTCCATTTCCTCGCTAACGTTTAGTAACGGTATGTGGGAGAGAAATGTTTGCCGTGCGTCAAGAAATAAAACGCACGGCAAATAAGATCTTTGCCGTGCGTTTTTTCTTGGCGCACGGCAAAGAGATTACTTGCCGTGCGTTTTTTCTTTACCGTGCGCCTTATAAAAAACGCACGGCAAGTAATCTTTTTGCCGTGCGCCCGAAATAAAACGCACGGCAAAGAATTTGACGCACGGCAAATGTATGTTTTCCCCGTAGATGTCCCCCTCCTATGGCGTTGAATTATTTTACTAGGCTGAAGAGGCCAGTGAACCCAGTATTCCCTGTGTTGTCCATCTATCCTTCTGATAACCATTATCAATAAGAGCTGGATGGCGGCAAAATTGAGCAAGTTCTCAAGAGTAACGAATAATCTTAAAACTATTTAGCAGACAGTGTTTTACATGAGCTGATTGTAGTTGTTATGAAGCTATGTTATCTGGAAAGTAAGATAGCAGTTAGCTACACAAGTTTGTCATATTTATTTGAGTATTTAACTGGAGCCCTGGTTAAGATGCACAGATTGTTGCATACATTTACTAAATACTATTCTTTTACTTTTCTAATCGAAACAGTGAATGAGATGTTCTAGTGCACTATATATGCTGCTACGCATCAAGGATCATGTAGCACCACATCCATTACATGAGAGATAATGACCAATCAGCAAGAATAACTCCAAATTTAGATAGTCTGATTTTCTGAAACTTACTGAATTTGGTGCAAGCGTAAAGCTGGAGAACTCTCCACTGTTACTCTCACTGATTTATGATTTATTTCATTTCGTCCGTCACGATTCAATACAATGAATGATCAACAAAAAAAATCAATACAATGATCAGAAGAATATTAGCCACTGTTTTGGTATTGAATTAGCAATACCTTGTCATAATAATCTATGGTGGGATAAGGACTACTACTACTGAATCTAATAGTGCTTATCATGTTATAAATCATATGCAGTAGAATAGTAACATCATTGGTCCAGCTGATCAACAGAAAAGTGAATAAGATTTTTCCCACAATAGAAAGATCAGCATCATCATCTATTGCTCAGTGAGATAAAAAGGAAAAAAAAGCCACAACTCAGCTGAACTATGAAGCTGTCCAAGATAACTACAAAAATACAAAGAAATACATCATCAGGCCGATATCCAAATTCTTTGTGCTTATCTCTGCAAAGTGCATATGTGATGAACTTGACTACTGTTAACTAGAACAATATTCTGAAAATAATGAAATAACAGGGGAAGGTCATATAACAAACAAATGACGCCTCTTTGGATCCGTTAAGTCTTGAAGTAGCAATTTTAATTGCGCAAATTATGCGTTAATATGTATACTTGGCTTCATCTAGAAATGTGCGCAACAGGCGAGTGGACAAGGCGGTGGTGAGACCTCGGCGTGGGTGCGGGGACGGCGGGGCAGCAAGCAGCAGCACACAGAACCTATGTAGGAGAGGCGGCAGTAGGCCGGCGAGGTGGCGACGACGGGCGCGCAGAGGCGACGATAGCGGCGCAGAGATGAAGGGAGCCCGGGAGTAGCGCCGAGTAGGGCCATACCGCCGCGGCCATCCCCTCCGGATTTTCACCCGGCTTCTTCTTCGACGCCGTGCTTGCCGGGATCCGGACGAGGCCCAGCCCCGTGTCGCCGGCCGATCTCCATGCCGAGGAGGCGAGGGAGGTGGTGGAAATGGAGGCGAGGGCCTTCGTCGGGTTGGGTTGATCCGGAGGGAGGGGCAGAGAATAGGTCAAGAGGGCACCACAGCCATGTCATCAAGCACAACATTGCCGAGGTCTGAAGATTTGCTGGAGAGACCAGACATGTCTGCGGTATAACCCCGGACATTTGTAAACCTCAGTGCCGCCGAGGTCTGAAAATTTGCTGCAGAGGCCAGACATGTCTGCGGTATGACCCGACGAGCGAAGCCTGAAATCTCTGGAAATCTCAGACATCTGTCATGTGTGGGGTGCCGATGGCAGACATATTTGGGGTGCTTTGCATGGCTCTCTAAATATCTGGAAACCTCATACATTGTCTACCGTTCCCTCTGCAAGGATTTTTCATGGATTATTTGGTCAATTGACTAGATAACCTTGTTGCTGGTTGCTGCTACGCAAAAGGTCTTGAAATTTGAATGGTGAAAGAAGATCTCGCAGCACAAGTATTCAAATTAGAACATCCACACGCCTAGCTGGTTTCATTTAGTAACTAGCATATATGATCAAACAGAGCTGGACTGCAGTATGAAGTAACCACATATATACACATGCATGTTGTGGTTGTAAAGTATTCATTATAGCACCCCCACATGTCTACCTAGTTTCATGGTGGCACAAGCTTGATTAGTAACTAACATATGATTGAACAGAGTTGGGTTGCAGTAAGTAACCACATAGATACATATGAGGTGCTTGAAAGTATTGAACACCGTGCAAGAATCAGATAAACTGTTCCATTCTACCAAGGAGGTGAGGTGAGGACCAAATCTGATATGATACCACATACATCTCATATTTGATAATCAAGGTGGTGACAGACATATCCAACTACTCCCAGGCAAGTAGCTTAGTTTTTCAAGTTCAAAAAAAAACAGATAAACGTAATTTGAGTTTGTTTTCATCCTCAGGTCTTTACAATAGTCTTCTGCAGGTGGCCAACTCATGACAAAAAGAAAACATGACTCCTTGCTTCTCCTCCATCAAAAGACATTCATCATAAGCACCAAATCACTTGCAGTTATCTGTACACAAAAATTAATAATTATTTCATCAAAACTGAACATGACATCCACTAACTAGTAATAGGTACTACGACTAATTAGTAAATGCTCTACAAGTATGTACCTTCTTCATCATTCATGGGCATGCTAAACCAAGATACATCAGCCTGTTGTGAGAGGGTAGCATGAGTCAATACTAACTTGTTGCACCGAAAGTCAAAATTAACCAATGGAAATTCTCCACAATTCGGTAGTTATTGTGTCTTGTACTATATCTCATCTCATGATTTCAGGATAAAGATAGAACGGTAAGTTTGAGTCCAACAAGGTATCGATCACATGAGTTCAAAGCACATTCTAGACCTTGAAAGCTAATCAACTTCTAGAAAAGTTGGATCACCACTCACTACGGGAAACCCGAGGCTTTGTCGAGCGTATACGGCTTTGCCGAGGGCCTTTGTCGGGCACTCGGCGGAGCGAGTTGATCTGTGCCGAGAGCCGCCGTCGGCACAGGTTGACTCACGGCACAACCATCTTTGCCGACAGCCGGACCGTCGGCACCGCACGACCCTCGGCAAGACGGTTTCTTTGCCGAGGGCTAGCTCTCGGAACATAAGCGCCCGTCGGAGAAGAACGGACGGCCGTTACATTTGACTGTTGCACACTGTGCCGACGGCCAGATCAAGGGGGCCGTCGGCAAAGAGTGCCCTCGTCAAAGGCCCGCCCCCCCGCTTGACCGCGTTCGAGAACCCGGTTGACCGGCCTTTGCCGAGGGCCTAGCCCGGCCGTCGGCACACGGGGCTCTACTGTGCGGCGCGCGGCCGTCGGCACGAGGCTCCTCGTGTGCCGGCCGACGGCCGAGGCTAGGCCCTCGGCAAAGGCCGGTCAACGGGTTCTCAGGACGCGGTCAACGGGGGCGGGCCTTTGACGAGGGCACTCTTTGCCGACGGCCCCCTTGATCCGGCCGTCGGCAAAGGCGTGCCGTTACCCCCCAGGTTCCCCGCAACACTTAGCCATTTGCAAATCAATCTCGCCCGGCCCGCGCGCCCTCCCGCCGCCGCCACCGCCACCCTCCACCTCCCGCCGCCGCCTCCGCCACCTCCACCTCCCGCCGCCGCCTGCGCCCGCCGCCGGGCGCGCCCGCCGCGAGCTCGCCCGCCGCCGGCCCGTCGCGCGCCACCGCCACCGCCGGTGCTCCTCGCCTCCGCCACCGCCACCTCCCGCCGCCGGCTCCTCCTCGGCTCCGCCACCGCCACCGCCCGCCGCCCCTCCCCGCCCGCCGCCCCTCCCCGCCCGCCCTCCCTCCGACGCCCGCCGCCGCCCGCCGCCCCCTCCCCCCGCCCGCCCTCCCTCCCCCCGCCCGCCACCGCCCGCCGCCCCCGCTCGCCCTCCCTCCCCGCCCGCCGCCGCCCGCCACCCCTCCCCTCCCCCGCCGCCCTCCCCTCCCCGCCGCCCACCGCCCGCCGCCCCCCCACCCGCACTCCCTCCCCGCCCCCCGCCGCCCTCCCCCCCGCCCGCCCTCCCTCCCCCCGCCCGCCACCGCCCGTCGCCCCCCCCCCCCGCCCTCCGTCGTCGTCGTCCGCCCGAGCAAGGTGAGCCGAAACAGGAATGTGAGTAGTGGTAGAATGACTAGTGGTTGAATTAGCACTGCCTTGTTGAGTTCGATTAGAATGCATATATCACTAGTGATAGAATAACTACTGGTAGAATTGGCACTACCTTGTTGAGTTCGATTAGAATGCATATCTCTGTTGTCGGCCTTCGTGTCGAATGTTTAATTGCAGGTTTTGACACCTCACCGTGCAGGGGAGGTGCTGCCGAAATTTTGACCTAAGTTGTATATACATGCTTTTTTTTCGAGAGATGGGCTAGTGGAAGGCAAGCCGGAGTACCTCGACGACCTCTATCTTCTTCGTTGGCGTTGCGGATCCGCCCGCACCTGCGGCGCCTTGTCACCGTCAGGCCCTAGGTATGAATAACCCGTCTTCCGGTCTTATGGTCGTAGATCGCGCAACCTAGTTAGGTGTCTCCCCGTCCGAAAGAGATACGGCTGGAGGTATGCATTTCTGTGCATACCTCTGACCGTATCTGTTTCGGATTGTCCACGTTCTCGGACGGCCCACGGATCCGTAGATGAGTTAGTTTCCATGTCTGGTCCGATCCGAGGCGAGTTTTGGCATCACCTCCTGTTGTTCTCCGGATACACAATCTCCATACTCGAACGTGTATCCGGAGAACAGCGGGGAGGTGTCTTTGCCGAAATTCAGCCTCGATCAGAACGGGGCATGGAAACTAACTCATCTACGGATCCGCGGGTGGGATTAGGACCTATCCTCACCTATTAGACAGGAGGATCACGATGTACATGGATTTTATGGTTCGCATTCCTGTATGACAAAGGATGGAGGACCGTCAGTGGATGTACACCGGCCGGAGAAGTAAGCGTGATTTTGACGATGAATGGAAGGATAGGACCAATGGTTTCTTGGAATTTGCATGGGCCAATTCTCGTGGTCATTTGCTAGTTTGGTGTCCCTGCACAAAATGTGACAACAAGAGGAGAGTTAGCAAGGAGGATATGGGCCGACATCTTCGTACAATGGATTTACCAAAGACTATACCGTGTGGATCTACCATGGTGAAGCACATCGTATGAGAGAGGAGGTGGTGAGACCACGCCTGGAGGGGTGTGATGATGATGCGGGGGTTGTAGACATGTTAGAAGATGCTCACCAAGCACTTTTCAATGACAACCGTGATAAGGAGGCGATGGAGGAGGAGGCAAAGTTGTTCTACAAGATGAAGGACTCGACAAAGATACCTCTTCACGACCACACCACCGTTTCGCAATTGGACGCCATTGGGCGGTTATTAGGGGTGAAATCCGAGTTAAACATCAGTCGAGCAAGCTTCAATAGGTTGTTGGTCGTTGTTGGCTCCTTGCTTCCAAAGGGCCATTCACTACCAACGTCCATGTACGAGTCAACAACACTCTTCAAAGCACTTAAGATGCCGTATGAGCGAGATAGATGCTCGTGTGAATGGGTGTGTCCTTTTTAGGAAGGAACACGCGGATGCCACGCACCGTCCAAAGTGCAAATCCTCGAGGTTCGAAGAGGTACCACTGGGGATGGTCGGATGAAGCGGACGATATCGCCCAAAAGATCGTACGGTATCTTCCGTTTGTGCCGAGGATCCGGCGACTTTACCAAGGCGAGGAAACCGCCAAACGGATGACATGGCATAAGCATGGCATACGGTATAGTGCGGACAAGATGGTACATCTATCGGATGGTGAAGCATGGCGGTACTTTGATGGACAACATCCCGAGAAAGCGAGCAGAGGCTCGTAATGTACGTGTTGCGCCGGCAACCGATGGGTTCAATCCTTATGGAATGAGTACCGCCCCTTACACATGTTGGCCCGTGTTCGTTGTACCCTTGAATCCCCCCCCCCGGTGTCGCCTTCCAACGGGACACGATATTCATGTCCTTAATAATTCCTCGGACACCCGGGGAGTAATATGGGTGTGTATATGGATCCTTTGTGGGATGAATTGATTAGTGCTTGGGAGGAAGGTGTATGGACATATGACCGAGCCGAAAGGTCATCCTTCAAGATGTATGTTTGGTACCAATACTCTATTCATGACTTCCCGGCGTATGGGTTGTTCTCGGCTGGTGTGTTCATGGAAAGTTCCCGTGCCCAATATGCAAGGAACGTTTGAGGTTCATCCGGTTGCGGAAGGGTGCTAAGTATTCATCGTTCGACCAACATCGTCGGTTCCTACCTCTTGACCATCCATTCGGACAAGATAAGAAGAACTTCGGAAAAGGTGTTGTAGTGACACAACCTCGACCGCAGATGCTGACTGGTGCCGAGGTTCGTGCTCAGGTAGAGGCTCTTGTGGCCAATGAAGGAGATGGTCGTTATGTGGGGTATGGTGAGCAACATATGTGGAGCCATAAATCGGGCTTACAACGGCTCCCCTATCATGATGACCTTCTTGTGCCACATCACATTGACGTTATGCACACTGAGAAGAATATCGCAGAGGCACTTTTTTGCACACTGATGGACACCGAAAAGTCTAAGGATAATCCTAAGGCCAGAGTGGACATTGCAACACTATGTGATAGACCTAAGCTAGAGATGAGGCCTCCAGAAGGCCGCAAGAAATGGAGAAGACCCAAGGCCGATTATGTATTGTCCATTGAACAAAGGAGGGAAGTTCTTAAATGGATGAATGGGCTTAGGTTTCCAGATGGGTATGCACATAATGTGAAGAGGGGAGTAAATTTAACTACTATGCGAGTAAATGGCATGAAGAGTCATGACTACCATATATGGATCGAGCGGCTTCTTCCCACGATGGTTCGAGGCTTTGTCCCCGGAGAATATATGGCAAGTGCCGCAGAGTTGAGCTATTTCTTCCGGCGGCTATGTGCGAAGGAGATATCTCGGACCGTATGTAGAGAGTTGGAGAAAGCGGCATCTGTGTTACTATGTAAGTTGGAGATATCTACGTCGGCGGCTAGCGAGCAGCTAGCACAGGGAGCGGGCTCGGCGGCGAGGCAATGGCGAGTAAGTTCGAGGACCTTACTAGGTTCCTCGGCGACGTCGGTGGTATGGCTCTACCACCGGGGCTCCTAGCTCCTATCACTCCGATCGGTCCACGGTGTCTCCTACACCGCAAGTTCTCGGTAGTCCCGTGAGTATGATACCAAAGACTTTCGGTTTTGTGGCTAATCATATCTAACACTTGCAATCTTGTCTCCTTTGTGCAGCCTTTCTCGGCGGGTTCTAATCGGCGGGCTCCAAGTGGCGATCAAGTCCACCACTCGCCCGTCACTCGGATGCCGGCTTTCACACCCTTCCCGCCGCCCGAGCGGTCACCGTAGGCCCGTGGATCTACCATGGACTTGTTTCGATGGACTTGTGGATGTTATGTGGATTTGTGGACTTGTGTGGATGTGTGAACATGTGGATGTGTGAACTATTGTGATGTGTGGACTTGTGGATGTGTGATATATGTGATATGTGCTGCTGCATGTGTGTTTGCAGGTGATATATGTGTGTTTGCAGGGTATATGTATTTGGTTGCAATTTGGAAGCAAAAAAAAATAAACAAAGGATGACCGCTTTGCCGAGCGCGGCCGTCGGCAAAGCCACCTTTGCCGAGGGTTTTGTGCCAGTACGCTCGGCACACCTGGGAAAACTGACCCCTCCTCTGGTGTTCCCAGCTGTGCCGAGCGTACTTGCACAGGGCACTCGGCACAGCTGGGAGCACCCCGATCCGGGTCTCCCAGCCTTGCCGAGCGTTGGCCGTCGGCAAAGATGTAATCTTTGCCGACGGCCTGGGGTGAACCGTCGGCGCGCTTGTTTTTTTTTAAAAAACAAACCTAAACCTCGTGCCGACGGCCTAGCGTCCGGCCGTCGGCAAAGAGGATTCGAAAATCCGTCAGTTCGTAACGGTTACTTTTTTCCTCCGACGGCCCGCCGTGGGCTCTCGGCGAGCCTTTGCCGAGGGTCTTGACCTAAGGCTCTCGGCAAAGATCCTTGGCCGAGAAAAAATTTTCCGGGAGTACGGTGCCGAGTGCGGCCGTCGGCAAAGCCTTTGCCGACGGTTTCTAGGTCTTTGCCGACGGTTTCGGGCCCTCGGCAAAGGACCCGTTTCCGTAGTGACTAATACAAACAAACAACGGTCATTTACACCCCTCTCTCAAAGAGTTCATACCTTATGTTGTTCGGATTCTTTCATACCACTTCATCCTTTCCTTTTTGGGGCTGCATACCGAAAATGAATTGGAATTTTGAAAATAAGAAAGATAATAGATGTTTACATCAGTAAATAAGAAAATCAAAAGAAAGAATCACTTACGTTGATGAAATGATACGAAACTAGAGGGGCTTAGCTCCGGCAGATTTAATTCAATACCATTTAATGCAGTCAAAAACACTGTAAACATGCTTTCATCATCGCACTCTTGAACAGATAAAACATCATCCAGAATAATCCTTAGAACCTTTTCGGACACTTTATGGAAAGTCCTATGCTTAAGGCCAAAAGAAAACACACTATATCCATTCATCCCGTCCACCCGAATCTCACAGTCTTCAAATAGGTCAAATATTTTGTCTTCTTCGACTGATTACTCCTTAACATGATCACGATTCTTGCTTGGACGCATAGCGGAAACAACATGGTATGCGACATTCATCTTGTTTTTGTCCTCTACTTTAAGGTAGCATGACCTCTCAACCTCTATAGGAATGAGTGCCTTTTCCTTCGCTGTAATATAAGAATATAGACTAATCATATATTATACCTAATTGTTTCATTATGAATGTATCATTAAGCAAATAAGCAATGTTGCAAATTGTGGGCTATAGAATTTAGAGTGCTTCCGAAAAAGCTATAAGAGTTTTAGCGGCAGCTATAACCTTTAGTGGTATGCAAAAAACAGCAAATTTTGGACATGAACATTATTAATTTTATTAATTCCAGCTCATATTTTGTTGGCGGCCCAACTCCTTCTACCGAAGATACACACCAAGCTCACCTCCTCTGCTTAGCTGATCACTCTTGAACAGAAAACTCAAACTCTCGCACATTCACTCTACCTTTGTGGCCGGAGGAAGAAGATGAGGAGCTCAGAACCCCCACACACAAGTAGCAGCAGCACAATTTTGTTTGGCAAAATAAGAACACCCACAGAAAGCTCAGAACCTCCACACTGCACTCTGAATTTTGTGGCAAACTAAGCTGTCTTTGCATTGTATTGCTAGGTGATATATATACGCAATTCTAGCTCCCAACTACATACTCCAAATTACACTAATATATCTACCCTTACACCTAGAGGAGTCACTAGCCATACTTGGCACAATACTAACTACATCTACCTACTACAAAGCACTATCGCCCACTACTTGATACAAGACAGGGCAGCAACCATAGTTGACTTGTGCCTGGGACTACTGGAAGAAGATTATGTCTACCAAGCACCAAACTAAGCACTACTATTCGTGAAAAGATAAACAAATGAATCACAATTCAAAATATAAGGCATAAATAGTAACTTAACCATAGCCGTATTAGCGAGTGCTAGGCTATTGAATTTATGAAGCTATTTCATGCTATAGGAGAGTTAGCAGCATTAACAGTAATATTTGCAATATCGTCATAGCACTCGTCTCAAAAGCTATATCAGGTTATTTGCAATTATGCAAGTAAGAAATACACTATTCATTTTTCATAACAAGCGTACCATCAAATAAGTAAGAAAACATATTTATCTTAGATCATACCTAACTTTGTTGTCACTCCAGATTTTTGGGAGAATTTGAAAATTGGATGACCACCGAGATCAAGCTCCAACTTCCTCAGTACTGCCAAGATTTGATTTTCTTCATCCTTCTTCTGCACTCTCATAAGTCCATCGACAAACATCATCTTTTCTCGAGGTTCATGTTTTGGAATTAACTTCTTCTAATAGTGACGCACGAACTTCAGTAATTGATATAACTTCGCTGACTTCTCATTATGATTAATACGATGTGCACCCCACAAGACCTGATAGACTACATCACTATCAGTACACACTTTGAAGGGCTTTTCATGCAAGCCCAACAAGACCCCTTCCTTGAGAAGAATGTACATAGCAGTTGCTTCTGCCTCTACTGAACCAAAGGTGCATTCATAATCTTCCACCAATATGCATGATAAAATTCTATCACAGCACCATATTGTAATGCAAAACTTGGCTTTATTTGTTGTCTTTGAATATGATGCATCACATTCGCCCTTGTATACCACAGAATCATCATAATTTGACATAGACACCGCTGTAGACATCACACTATGGTCATAAACTGTTACGCCTGCTGACGCACCCAATCTATTAACCCAATCTTCAATGATAATCACACGCTCCTCACTCAGATGATCTAAAAAGCGATTTCTACATCCTGCTGGCAGTGTATCCAAATTCTCCGAAAGCTCAAGTGATGTCATATATTTAGGGTAATGCGAAATGATATCCTTGTACTCATGGTGCAACTGCACTCCTTTTGGATCACTAAGCTGATATTGAGAAAGAAGGCATCTAGGAAGCAATGCAGGTTTAACCACAGTTTCAAATGTCTTTCTGCCCTTGCCCAGGTACTGATCACATTTTGCCTGGTCCAGTTCAAGAGATTCTTTTACCTCACTCGCAGCTTGTTCCGCGAATGTTGAATGGGTACGGCTTGCGAAGTCCATGTCTTCTCAGCAACCATCAAATCAACTTCTTCTTTCACCGGTGGCGGGAGTGTACTAAACAGCCGCGACATGCCCTACAAAAGATTTGTACAATAGATTAGATTAAATCGGCAAAGATCTGTAGCCAACTAGCCATATAGATAAACATGTTGACGATGATGCTATACTTCAAACAAAGGGCAAACATATACAGAATGAATGCAGGATCAACATCGCAAGAGCTTGCTGATACATATATGGGGGCTGGACTGGAGAGCATTGTTCAACTTACGGGAGCAGAGTTGCAGAAGCCAGGAGACATCAGGACGGTTGTCATCCCTGCGTACGGGGAGCGGGCAAGCAAGACTCGCCGAAGCCCTGTCACGGGAGAAGGAGATCCGACAAGACGGTGACCACTGTACCGGAAGGAACCACCAGCCGGGAAGGCATGGCGGACGGTGTCACTGGACCTGCGTGGCAGCGTCGCTGGAGAATGTTGGCATGCGGGAGGGGGACTCGGTGGCCTACCACCAGCAGCAAGACCCCGAAGGTAAAATCTTGGATCGGTCCCGTGGACGGGTGGCCTTAGTCCGGCAAATGAAGAGCCTCGCGTAACACCCTAAAAATTCCATCACTAAAATAATTTAGCAACAAAAAGGCAAGGTTTAAAAATTTTCTTTAAGGACATAAATAAATCATTAAACAAATTGGCTTTTAAATAATTAAACATCACTAAAATAATTTAGAAATAATAAGTGCTTGTGCATCATGATTTGAATGCATGGATTTTTGTTTGATTGAAGTTTGAATGTTTGCAAATTGAATTTGAAAAGAAAAATTTAAAAGAAAAAGGAAAACCCTTTCCTCTCCCTCTCTCTCTCTCTCTCTCTTCTTCTATTCTTTCACCCCCCCCGCATCCAATCCGGGCCGGCGGTGCCTTTTTCTTTTCCCTTTCCTTGCGCCCGCAACGGCCCGGCCGGCCCAACTCCACAATCCCGCCGGCCCAAGATCGCCCCTTCTCCTTTTCTTTTTGCGCCGACGCCGACGGGGGGACCGGCCGGGGCCCGTCCCCAACCTTCGGCCCGGGTCAACCGCGCCGGCCCCGTGCGCCGCCGGCCGTTACCACCACCTCCCCGCACCCCGCGCCTTCAAACCGCGCCATTAAGCCGCCATGAAGCTCCCCCATCACTCCCCCCTCTTCAATCGACCGTTACCGCCCTTATTCCCCCTCCCCCCTTAACTCCCAATCAAGCCGCGGCCGTTGGTGGCGAGGCCGCCGGGAACCGCCTCCCGTGCCCCCTCGGGCCTATATAAACACCCTCGGAGCACCCCCGCCCCTTCCCCTTCGCCTCACACCAAGCTCCCGGCGCCTCCCGGTGCCCCGGCCGCTTGCGTCGCCGCACCGAACCGCGCGCCGCCGCACCATTGCCGTCGCCGCGTGCTCTTCCGCCGCCGCAAAGCCCCCCGGACCCTCTCAATCGGTTCTTCTTCGCACGTGTGAGCTAACCATCGCATCCTATCGAACCCGTAGGCCCTCGTGCGCTCCGGACGCAGCTCGTCGTCGCCGCCCGTGAAGATCGGCCGTCGGAGTTGATGCCGCGCCGCCGCCGCCTTCTCCGTCCAACCCGCCTCCCATAGCCTCTACGCACCGTAAGGAGCCTATCCCCGCCCTCCTTTTTGCTTGAGCCCGATCGCGCCGCGCGCTCCGCCGCTTGCCGGCCGCCGCCGTCCGCCCCCATGGACGCCCCGCCTCGGCCGTCGCCTTTTCCACCCGTGCAAGCACCGCGTAGGCTCGCGATGTTCCCGGCGCGCGTAGGAGTTGTTCCGCGCGAAATCATGGCCGGGAGCCCCTAATTTGGTCGACACCGACGATCCACCGCCGTGCGCCGCCGCGCGCCGCCGCCGCCGCGCGGCGCCGCCCTCGGGCGCACGCGGGCGTGGGTGGCCATCGGATCGGCCATCCACGGCCCGGATCCGTTGGACCCCGCGGGTCAAACCGTGTGTAACGGTCAACCCGAGGACAAATTGTTAAAGAGACCCCCAACTCTTTTATAATCGCAAGCCGGTCCTCCCACCTTTAAAGATCCTTACAAATCGCTCCTGAGTTTTATGTTTAAGCCCCTGTTTTTAATAGAACTTTGCTCAGAGGTCCAGAACAGCCTTTTTAGAGTTTAAACCTTCTGTTTTTAAGTTTATTTACGTTTTAGCCCCTGTTTTCTTGCTGTTAGGCCCCTGTATAGTTTAGTTTATCGCAGATTAGTCCTTAAACTGTTTTTAGCATAACTTCTCCGTTATAGCTCCGTTTTTAGCGTTCTAGTAGTCCTTACGATCGTCTCGGAGAGCCCGTTGTTTTAAGTAGATGTTTTCAGTCTTTAGGATTGTTTGGTGATCTGTTTTATTTATTGTATGCTTTATGTGGCATCGTAGATATCGTGCGTTTCATCCGAGCCACCTCTCGGGGACGATCGGGAGCGATTGTTCGAAGAGGAAGAAGTTTTACCGTAGTTGAGGAAGGCAAGTGGTCTTCTCCCCCTGCATGTTCTCCTTTGTCCTATACAATTGCATTTTAATTAATGTTTACCTTTATATTATCATTGCATTAAATTGACGGGAAAACCTTTTTAAGGACATACCTAGATCTTTTACCCCGATCCTTGGCCTAGCCCTTTTTAACTAAAGTTTTGGGTAGAAAACGCTAGTTACTCAACTTAGGGTTGGTTAAATGGGTCTTTTATAGAAATGATACATGGCTTATGGTTAATGTTTTGGGTAATGCAAGAACACCGATTTAATCGGAACATGGAGAACCACCCAAGAAAAAGCGCAACCACGGTGTTACATGGCTCGACCTTAGCCGAATAATTAGGTGTGTGATCGTACTAGTGGCCCTTTCCGAAAGGAGCGGGAGGGGGATCGGGTTGCGGGGGTATAGCCGGCCCTTTTGGGGTAGTAGCCTTTGCTAAGGTGCCGACCACTAGGGAGGGTTATGGTCCGCCCGATCCGTAACTATGCGGGTCGTTAGTCTTTTGCATGCCTTTGTAAAGGCTTCGTAGCGTCCCTATGCAATCACACCTCGGAAGTGTGGTATGGTGCTTGGCCGCATCGCATGGTTGGGTTTAAAGTTCTTCGGAGCTTTTACGCGAACCGTGGGTAAAGTGTGCAAACCTCAGGAACCGATCGATCGGCCGTGCTCACGGTCATGAGCGGCTTGGACCCTCACATGATTAATAAACTTAAAGACGAGATAAATCGTGGTTGGAGAAGCTCGTTGAGCTTGGGTTGTTTTGGTATTTAAGTTTTTCTTAAGTGGGATGGTACAACTTACACTTAGTAATTAGGTGTTCTAAAATTAAAACTTGACCAACATTAAAATGCTAACCGCTGAAAACCTTAGCCTATCCTTGATAGCCTTGCATTTTTCCCCCACTTGCCGAGCTCCAACATAAGTGTGCTCAGCCTTGCCTATCGCTGTTCAGAGGAAAACTTTGGAGGGGAGTTCTATGATGACTTCGATGAGCCGTGAGGCTGCGGACCCCCGATCAAGTGCCTGTGGGAGCGGAAGACGAGGACTCAACGAGTAGTTATCGTTTTCCGTTGTTATAGACCTTCGAGTCTCCCCGCATGAGTGTAATAAGAGGTTAAACCTTGAAATACGTTTGTATACTCGTTTATGATATTTCACTCATTTTTGTCTATCATATGTGTGTGAGCCGATCCCGACGCACATATGAGATGCACTTGGTTCCTCTTCGGAAATCGGGTGTGACGAGTGGTATCGAGCGACCGACCGTAGGAACGCAGCTCTTAGCTAGAAATGGACGAAATTTAAGGATTCATGTTCTAGATCATTATGTCATCCTTCAAAACCACCTTATTTTCGCATAAAAATCTAATTTGATCTTGTTCTTTTGTTGAAAATTTGCATCATTTTGATTTCCTCTATGCCGAGTTCGCTCTTTTCTTAACGGATGGCCGGTCTCGTCTTACGCCCGCAAGAGCACCGGTGGTCGCCTTCTTTCGGGACAGTTGGCTCCACGCTATCCAGTAGTCCCGGAGGAGGCACAATGGAGGAGGCACGAGCAGGAGGTTGGAGACTACCGTACGATTCTGCCGGGAGCGATTGAGCGGGGATATCGGCAAGACAAAGATCAAGAAAATGATGAAGAGGATCCAGAGGAAATAGTGTTTGAGGAGGATGGGACCGAGGAACATCCACAGCTTTATGACGGAGTTTTTCTGGAGGTTAATGAAGATGGAGACATAATATTTCCACCAGAGGTAGAAGCTGAACCAGAACCAGATGTGGTAGGAGGAGAAGAGCTTGATCAGAATGCGCAGGGAATGATCCAGATGACTCGGGGATGATTCAAGTAGCGAAGAAGAAAGTTCCGGCGAAGAAGATGATGAGAGTGAGGAAGAAGAAGAGGAGGTGGACATAGAAGGATTAGAGGATGACAACGGTCATGGGGAAATGGAGAAGACAACAATGATAATCGAATGAGAACAACAACAACAACAATGAAAATGAAGACCAGCAAGGTGATGGGCATAGGTATCACAGGGGTGAGTATCATGAACACACATACATCGGTCCGGACGCTCCGTTCGTGAGCTATTGGAGGAGTTGTTGCGGGGAGATAGAGTATGCAGTGAGACCGTTGTACATCACCAAACACTATGTAGAGCCGGGGATGAGAGATTATTATACCACGAGAGGTCCATGTCGGGGTTGCCACCGCAAAGGCGAGGAAGATGGAGGACCCGTACTATTCACCCCCTCACTTTGCCTCGAAGCGGCCGCTATCAACGACGCCGCAAGAAGAGCACCGTGGTCCATCGCAACACGTTCCGCGATCGTTTAGAAGGCACGGACTTCCGATTCGTCCCCAGCAGAGTCAGTGGTACAGAAAACACCGTGATACCTATGGGGGACTTCCGAGATAGCCGTGTTGATATACTTGCGAGAGTGACAGCAGCATTGAACACAGACTTGGAGGGAGCGACAGCGGAGTTGGATAGGACACATCAGGAGCTACAGAATGCACAGGCGAGGATAGCTCAGCTGGAAGCTCAGTGGCGACGGCACCACCACCGACGAGCGAAGCATCTTGTCCTTCCCGTTCTCCTCCCCGCAAAAGGCTTCGATATGGCACTCCGGCGGCTACCACTAGTTTTCGGTGGAATAGGGACTAGGATATCCACCTTCTTTTTTTGTTTTTTTTTTCCGGTAGACGTTCTCGCGAGGACGAACGATTGTAATAAAGTTGTGGAGTGAACCATGTTTGATTTGGATCTTTGTTTGAGTGAGTTGTATTGTGGAGTGATGTCCACAAATGCAACAAGAAAAATCATGTTAAGTTAATGGTTAGTTGGGGTTCAATTCCAAGTTGTCTTCTACCTTACTTATCCAACCAAAATCTGTTCGCGCAGTCCCTTGACAGCACAGCGATGTTTTTATCATAACTCAAGCCACAGAACTCCGATTGACCTAAATCCAGTTGGGTTGGTTCACAAATTTTGTGGATCAACCTCTGTCCAAAATTCAGAATCAAAGGATTAATATGCAGCGAGTTATAAACAGAACAATGGGGCTAACAGAATCTGTAAAAAATGCTAACACAGCTGCGGTATTCGAATTTTAACTCAAGTTGTGGATCTCCAAATGGGATAAAACCAGTGGGGTTAGTTTCAGAAGTGGGTTCTACACGGCCTGGCAAAAGTTTATAATTTTTGAAGAAGGATACCATGGGATACAACTGTTTTATCGGAATCAACCAAATCTGTCACAGAAAAGAAAATCTTGCTGTTTTCTTAATTCAAACTCACTTCTTTACACAACAGTTCGATAATCTTATCTGAAATATCTTTCTCTAACAATCAGATGGTAAACACCAGGTCAGGAGGAGGACAGGACGTCCCACCAGTTGTTCGGGCACACATAGCCAACCAACAAAACCCGGTGCCACCTCCCCGCTCAATCCCGCAATGGATCCCGCTACCCGAATTCTTCGCTGCCCGGATGCGGTTGATTCGGGTCTCACCGCTGCGGTGCAAACATACAAGCCCGGATCAGCCGCGGGCACCACCCCCACCACCACCACCCGCTCCGAGAGATAAGCACAAGGAGTTTATGAGCCACCACCCTCCCACCTACTCTCACTCAACCGATCCGCTAGATGCCGATGATTGGTTGAAAACCATTGGCAAGAAGTTGGAGAGGGCTCAATGTAATGACCGAGAAATGGTCCTTTATGCTTCCGGACGTTTGGAAGGGCAGGCATCGATTGGTGGGATGCCTACACGATCGCCCATCCCGCACCTAACACCATCACATGGCGAGTTCCGAGATGCTTTTCGCGCTCACCACATCCCCGACGGGGTATTAAAGCTTAAGCGAGAGAGAGTTCCTTGCTGCGAAACGGGGCAATATGTCCGTAAATGAATACCTTGACAAGTTCACTCGGTTGTCTCGCTATGCTCCCGACGAGGTCAACACGACCCAAAAAGGCGGGGAGCGCTTCCTTGATGGGTTGATAGGACCACCGAACTACCGGCTCCGCAGCCATACCTTCCCGCTTTCGCCACTCGTTAAACAAGGAAATTGGCCAGAGAACAAGCGCAGAGAGCTTGGAGAGCGAAACGCAAGTTTCAATCCCGTGGTCGATCCGGCGGCCATACTCGCCCACGCCTCGGCTACCATCGGAATACACCATTCCGATCCGGAGGACGTAGTGGTAAGCACCCACGAGAATATGCAGTGCGGCGTTCATTCCAGCGGCCTCAACGGTTCAATCCGCAAACCCCTCGCACACCCAACTTCCCGGCGAACCGTCCGGCTCCTACCCCGGGTGCACCGGAAGAAACACCACACCGTGCGGCCCAATGGATGCTTCAAATGTGGCGAGTTGGGGCATTATGCTAATAACCGCCCTAAGCGTGGAATGCGGACTCCCCGGAGTAACTTCGAAAGTGGGACGATCATCAACTCGGCACGCTCCGGAAATGCGGAACTCCAGGCAACAAAGCGCAGCAAAATTATGTGCGCGATAGGGTGCACAACATGACCGTGGAGCGAGGCACAAGACGCTTCGGGGTTGTGCTTGGTACGTTCCCTATCGACTCGTGCACCACTGCGTACTATTTGATTCGGGAGCTATGCATTCATTCATTACCGATCGGTCTCGTAGCAAGGCATAATATGCCGTGAGTCGATGAAGAAACCGTTGTTGTTAGTTCACCGGCGGTGATATGAAGCCACCATCCGTGCCCACAAGTAAACCTTAAAATCATGGGGATAGACTTTCCATCTAATCCGGTAGTCCTCAAATCCTGGGGCATAGATGTAATCCTAGGGATGGATTGGTTAAGAAAGTATGATGGGGTTATCCGATACAGGGAGAAATCGGTTCACTTGACTAGCCCACAAGGGGACGAAATAGAATTTATCGCAACACCGTCACCTACGGGAAGGAGTTAGTTAATTCAATGAAGGGAAAAGTGTCGGGGATATTAAGGTGGTGAATGAGTATCCGATGTATTTCCGATGACACGCCGTGTATGCCACCCGACCGAGACATTGAATTCGGTATCGAACTCTTACACGGTCATCGCTCCTATATCCAAAAGACCGTATAGAATGGATGTCAAGATTTGGCGATTAAAGAAACAAATAGAGGAATTGTTAAGAAGGGTTTATCCGTCCTAGTTCATCACCATGGGGAGCCCCCACACTCTTCGTAGATAAAAAGGAGGATCTAGGAGGATGTGTGTAGACTATCGATCTCTCAATGAGGTCACTATCAAAAATAAATATCCTTTACCCCGGATAGAGGATCCGTTCGATCAAATGAGAGGAGCAAAAGTCTCTAAGATAGATCGCGATCCGGCTACCATCACCGAAGATCCGTATGGAGGACATCCTAAAACGCACTTTCACATCAAGATATGGTCTATACGAGTTCACGGTGATGTCTTCGGATGACCAACGCACCAAAGATACTTCATGTATCCGATGAACAAGGTTTTCATGGAATATCTTGATAGGTTTGTGGTAGTATTTATAGATGATATCTTAGTTTTCTCTCATAATGAAGTGGAACATGAGGGACACTGAGACCGGTATTGCGAAACTCGAGAGCATCGGTTATACGCCAAATTCAGCAAGTGTGATTTGGGAAAGAGGTCCGTCTGGGCACATTATCACGGACGGAGGAATTGTTCGTAGACCCAAGTAAAGTTCGGGATGTGCTAAATTGGACTCCACCTAGAAAGTATCGAAATCGGGAGCCTCGGTTGGCGGGGTACTACCGACGGTTTATAGAGGGATTCTCGAGAATCGTAAAACCACTCACTTCTTTATTGGAGAAAGGAAAGGAGTCTAAGTGGGATGATAAGTGTCAAGCTAGCTGAAGAACTAAAGAAGAAACCGGCCACCGCACCGGTACTAATAATGCCCGATATACACAAAGGATTGAGGTAGCGACGCATCAAGGCAAGGATTAGGATGGTGAGCGGGAAGGAAAAGGGTAGATATGCTTCTAGGCAACTAAGGAAGCATGAAAAAATACCCTACGCATGATGCGGAGTTAGCGGCTATAGTGCACGCACCGAAGATTTGGAGACACTATATGATTGGAAACAAGGTCGGATATTCACGGACCACAAAAGCTTGAAGTACATCTTCACCCGGAGAGATCTCAATCTCGGACAACGAAGGTGGTTAGAGCCGATTAAGGATTACGATTTGGACATACAGGATCATCCGGGAAAGGCCAATGTAGTGGCGGATGCCTGGCCGTAAGAGTCAAGAAAATGTTAGTAGCCCGATTAATGCCCGGGAATTGTGTTGGGAAATGGCATGACTCAATCTAGGGATAGCTGCACCGAGCGAAAGTATGACCTAGAAATGGAGTCAACTCTTGAACAAGAGATTAGAAAAGGGAATTGGATGATGAAAAGATTAAGGGGTATAAGAAATTGATTGAACAAGGCAAGGTTCCGGAATTCGGAGAGGATGAACGGGGAACCATTTGGTTTAAGAACGAGGATCGCCGTACCGGAAATCAAACATCTTCGTGAATCCATATTGAAAGAAGCACATGATTCGGCTCTCTCTATACATCCGGGAAGTACCAAGATGTACCAAGACCTAAAGCGAGAAATAGTGGTGGTACGGTATGAAGAAAGATGTTGCGGCTCATGTAGCACTATGTGATATATGCCAAAGAGTAAAAGCGAGCATCAAAGGCCGAAGAGGGTTACTACAACCACTACAAGTACCTGAATGGAAGTGGGAAGAGATTAGTATGGATTTTATAGTAGGATTACCACGTACACGTGATGGATACGATTCGATATGGGTCATAGTGGACGGATTAACCAAAGTTGCACATTTCATACCGGTAAAGACCACATATTCAGGAACAAAGTTAGCAGAATTATACATATCAAAGATAGTCCGCGCCGCATGGGGTACCGAAGAAGATAGTATCGGACCGAGGCACTCGGCTTCACGTCCCGATTACGCGAAGTTACATGAGTCTATGGATACGAAGTTAAATTTCAGCTCAACATATCATCCACGGACGGATGGTCAAACGAAAGGACGAACCAAATCTTAGAGGATATGTTAAGGGCATGTGCCTTGAAACATGGTGGAAGTTGGGATAAAAGCTTGCCATACGCGGAGTTCGCATACAACAATAGTTATCGGAAGTAGTCTTAAGATGGCACCATTTGAAGCTGCGTATGGAAGGAAGTGCGGGACACCATTGTTCGGGAACCGGACGGGGGAAGTCAACTCTTTGGTCCGGAAATAATAAAGGAGGCGGAAAGACAAGTGGAGATAATTCGGGAAAATCTCAAGATTGCTCAATCTAGACAAAAGAGTTATGCGAGACCCTAAGAGAAGAGAAGTGATATTTGAAGTCGGGGATTATGCATATCTTAGAGTGTCACCTATCCGAGGCCTTCGAAGGTTTAATATCGAGGGAAGTTATCACCTCCCTTTATCGGACCTTTTCAAGTCTTGGAAAGACGTGGTGAAGTAGCTTATCGGTTGGAGTTACCCGAACGTTTGGCGGGTGTACGAGTGAGGTCGAGTAGAACATTTACCATTGGAAGAACTTGAGGTAAAGGATGACCTAACATACAAGGAACACCCAGCCAAAATCTTGGATACCTCCGAAAGGGCTACTCGCAGTAAGGTCATTAGGATGTGCAAAGTACAATGGAGTCACCATTCAGAGGATGAGGCTACCTGGGAAAGAGAGGACGAACTTAAGGAAGAATTCCCTCAGTTGTTCTCTAAGCTTCCTGAATCTCAGGACGAGATTCTCTTTAAGGGGGTAGGATTTGTAACACCCTAAAAATTCCATCACTAAAATAATTTAGCAACAAAAAGGCAAGGTTTAAAAATTTCTTTAAGGACATAAATAAGTCATTAAACAAATTGGCTTTTAAAAATAATTAAACATCACTAAAATAATTTAGAAATAATAAGTGTTTGTGCATCATGATTTGAATGCATGGATTTTTGTTTGATTGAAGTTTGAATGTTTGAAAATTGAATTTGAAAAGAAAAATTTAAAAGAAAAAGGAAAACCCTTTCCTCTCCCTCTCTCTCTCTCTCTCTCTCTCTCTCTTTCTTCTATTCTTTCAGCCCGCATCCAATCCGGGCCGGCGGGCCTTTTTCTTTCCCTTTCCTTGCGCCCGCAACGGCCCCGCCCGCCCCACACTCCACAATCCCGCCGGCCCAAAGCCCCCCTCTCCCCTCCTTTTCTTTTTGCGCCGGACGCCGACGGGTGGGACCCGGGTCGTGCCCGTCCCCAACCTTCGGCCGGCCAACCGCGCGGCTCCCGTGCGCCGCCGGCCGTTACCGGCCACCTCCCCGCACCCCGCGCCTTCAAACCGCGCCATTAAGCCGCCATGAAGCTCCCCCATCACTCCCCCCCTCTTCAATCGACCGTTACCGCCCTTATTCCCCCCTCCCCCCTTAACTCCCAATCAAGCCGCGGCCGTTAATGGCGAGGCCGCCGGGGAACCGCCTCCCGGTGCCCCCTCGGGCCTATATAAACACCCTCGCAGCACCCCCGCCCCTTCCCCTTCGCCTCACACCAAGCTTCGGCGCCTCCCGGTGCCCCGGCCGCTTGCGCCGCCGCACCGAACCGCGCGCCGCCGCACCATTGCCGTCGCCCGTGCTCTTCCGCCGCCGGTAAAGCCCCCCCCGGACCCTCTCAATCGGTTCTTCTTCGCACGTGTGAGCTAACCATCGCATCCTATCGAACCCGTGAGGCCCTCGTGCGCTCCGGACGCAGCTCGCCGTCGCCGCCCGTGAAGATCGGCCGCCGGAGTTGATCTGCGCCGCCGCCGCCTTCTCCGTCCAATTCCCGCCTACCGTAGCCTCTACGCACTGTAAGGAGCCTATCCCCGCCCTCCTTTTTGCTTGAGCCCGATCGCAGCGCGCTCCGCCGCTTGCGGCCGCCGTCCGCCCCCATGGACGCCCCGCCTCGGCCGTCGCCTTTTCCACCCGTGCAAGCACCGCGTAGGCTCGCGATGTTCCCCGCCCGCGCGTAGGAGTTGTTTCCGCGTGAAATCATGGCCGGGAGCCCCTAATTTGGTCGACACCGGCGATCCACCGCCGTGCGCCGCCGCGCGCGCGCCGCCGCCGGCGCGCGGCGCCGCCCCTCGGGCGCACGCGGGCGTGGGTGGCCATCGGATCGGCCATCCACGGCCCGCATCCGTTGGACCCCGCGGGTCAAACCGTGTGTAACGGTCAACCCGAGGACAAATTCTTAAAGAGACCCCCAACTCTTTTATAATCGCAAGCCGGTCCTCCCACCTTTAAAGATCCTTACAAATCGGTCCCCGAGTTTTATGTTTAAGCCCCGTTTTTAATAGAACTTTGCTCGCAGGTCCGTAACAGCCTTTTTAGAGTTTAAACCTTCGTTTTTAAGTTTATTTACGTTTTAGCCCCCGTTTTCTTGCTGTTAGGCCCCCGTATAGTTTAGTTTATCGCGATCGGTCCTTAAATCTTGTTTTTAGCATAACTTCTCCGTTATAGCTCCGTTTTTAGCGTTCTAGTAGTCCTTACGATCGTCTTAGCGAGCCCGTTGTTTTAAGTAGCATGTTTTCAGTCTTTAGGATTGTTTGGTGATCTGTTTTATTTATTGTATGCTTTATGTGTGCATCGTAGATATCGTGCCTGTTTCATCTGAGCCACCTCTCGGGGACGATCGGGAACGCTTGTTCGAAGAGGAAGAAGTTTTTACCGTAGTTGAGGAAGGCAAGTGGTCTTCTCCCCCTGCATGTTCTCTTTCTGTCCTATATAATTGCATTACAAATTAATGTTTACTTTTATATTTTCTTTGCATTAAATTGACGGGAAAACCTTTTTAAGGACTTACCTAGATCTTTTACCCTGATCCTTGGCCTAGCCCTTTTTAACTAAAGTTTTGGGTAGAAAACGCTAGTTGCTCAACTTAGGGATGGTTAAATGGGTCTTTTATAGAAATGATACATGGCTTATGGTTAATGTTTTGGGTAATGCAAAAACACCTGATTTAATCGGAACATGGAGAACCACCCAAGAAAACATGCGCAACCACAGTGTTACATGGCTCTGACCTTAGCCGAATAATTAAGTGTGTGATCCTACTTGTGGGCCTTTTCCGAAAGGGGGCAGAGGGGGATCCGGGTTGCGGGGGTATAGCCCGGCCCTTTTGGGGTAGTAGCCTTTGCTAAGGTGCCGACCACTAGGGAGGGTTATGGTCCGCCCCGATCCGTAACTATGCGGGTCGTTAGTCTTTTGCATGCCTTTGTAAAGGCTTCGTAGCGTCCCTATGCAATCACACCTCGGAAGTGTGGTATGGTGCTTGGCCGCATCGCATGGTTGGGTTTAAAGTTCTTCGGAGCTTTTACGCGAACCGTGGGTAAAGTGTGCAAACCTCTGCGAGTGTAAAACCGATCGATTAGCCGTGCTCACGGTCATGAGCGGCTTGGACCCTCACATGATTAATAAACTTAAAGATGAGATAAATCGTGGTTGGAGAAGCTCGTTGAGCTTGGGTTGTTTTGGTATTTAAGTTTTTCTTAAGTGGGATGGTACAACTTACACTTAGTAATTAGGTGTTCTATAATTAAAACTTGACCAACATTAAAATGCTAACCGCTGCAAAACCTTAGCCTATCCTTGATAGCCTTGCATTTTCCCCCACTTGCTGAGCTCCAACCATAAGTGTGCTCACCCTTGCCTATCGCCGTTCGCAGGAAAACTTTGGAGGGGAGTTCTATGATGACTTCGATGAGCCGTGAGGCTTGCGGACCCCCGCTCAAGTGCCCGTGGGAGCGGAAGACGAGGACTCAACGAGTAGTTATCGTTTTCCGTTGTTAGAGACCTTCGAGTCTCCCCGCATGAGTGTAATAAGAGGTTAAACCTTGAAATACGTTTGTATACCGTTTATGATATTTCACTCATTTTTGTCTATCATATGTGTGTGAACCGATCCCGGCGCACATATGAGATGCACTTGGTTCCTCTTCGGAAATCGTGTGTGACACTCACGGTGTTGCCGGAGTAGAACGGGCGCCGGACGGACTCGGTGGGGTGCCACCACCGGCGACAGAGACCGCAAAGTTGGGGCCTTTGGTCAAGCCCGGAAACGGGTGGCGTGAAGCCGGCCGACGAAGAGCTCGGGGGCGGCGGGGGACACCGGAGCGAACGGCGAAAGAACAGGGGTGAGCTTGTCTTGCCACCAACACCGACGAGCCAAAGAAGAGCCGGACGGTGGGGCGCCGGGTAGGCGGAACGCCGGCCACCACCGTAGAGTTTCCACCGTCCCCGGCCGCATCCCGGACATCCGGGAGGTCGGAGAGAGCACCCGGTCGGCCGGGAGTAGGGGGCGGCGAGGTCCATCTCCGTCCGCGCATACCCCAACCCATGCCAAGAAAAGGAGAGCGCTTGGGGCCGCGGCCGTGGATGTGGTGGCGAGGGCGAGGAAGACCAGGATCCTTCGCCGCGGTCGGTAGCCTAGAGGCCGGCAAGGCACGCCAAGGCGGCGGCCGGAAGTGGCGTCCGGTCATCTCACTCCCTTCTCGTCGATCGGATTCGAGGGGAGGGTTTGGTGGTGCAAGGGCGAGGGAGCAGACGGAGTGGGGAGAAGGTGGTGAACTGCTGCTGCCGGTGCTCTCTGGCCGCCGCCGTGGGAATTGCTAGAGTTTTATTTCAAAAAAGCAAATGCTACTGTACTTGGTGTCGTTTTTTTGTGAGGATTGAGGAGGACAGACACACCATGTTTATTGGTGGCTTTGGTCTTCTAACTTTAATTCTCTGTAAATATTTTGTGTTTTATTATGCAAAAAGATGTTTCAAGGCGATCTAAGGGTTGCTGTAGTAGATGCAAAAAAAAAAACAAAGTAAAGAAATAAGATGGATGGATATTCATTTGCCCCCCTGATTTCATCGTTTCAAATCCGACTGCTTCAACCAGAGCAGGTGCCGATGGGTGCTTGTGCTTTTGGCTTCCTTGCAAGAGGAAATAGTAATGTTGCCTTGGGACTGGTCGATCACACAGCAGGAAGGATGTAACATCGATCTCCGCAGTCGTGCTTATGACCGTTTTCATTTTTCCGCTTCAAATTGTTTAATAGCCAATCGAGTTGATACGTACGTGACACCAAATGGTCAGCGTGTCGCAGTTTGCTGCTAGGGAACACAGCAGCAAAAGTGCATTGCCATTTATCCATCGTTTCCAAACCTCACGAATCGTCGAGATGTGCTCCCGCATTCCTTGAAAACATAAAAATAAAAAATTTGCTTTACGCTCCATCTCCACTGTCACGGGCAGGGGTTCATCAAGAGGAGACGTGCATTTGGGTGCAAAAAAGAGGGAGTAGCCGCTAGCCCGTGCAAAGCGGAAAGGGACGGGCCCCACCGCCCCAGCATTTACTCCTCCTCCCAATCATATGGCATCGGGGCCAGCAGGACAGGAGGCGCGCCTCGGCGCCGGTCCAAGCAAGGTCCGCTGCTCCGGCCGGCCGGGACTCCAAGGTCCAAACTACTTGGCTTGGGCTCGGTTCGGCCCGGCTCGCCCGTCTCCCGTCATCATCGTCGGGTGACGAGAGAAGCCGCCGCCGTCCGCATGATGGTGGGGCCGATTGGCCGCGCCGGGATTCGCCGTTGGTCGGCAAGCCACGCGGAGGTTGCAGCTATCGTCGCCGGCGGCAGCGCATCGTGAGGAGACGCGCGCGCGAGGCTACTAGCGGCGGCGGCGATCATCGGGAGCCGGATGCGAGTTGCTGCCGCAGCTAGCTGTCCAAATCGGAAAGGCCCGGCGCCGGCCGGTATGTCTCTCTACAGCTCTCTCGTCGTCCTCCTCACATTCGCATCCGTTTGTGTGCCATCTCGCGTTTACCCATTCCAATCATTTCAACTTTTTTCCCTCGACATCATCTGCTCAGCAACTTGGGAGTCCAAAATCTTTGGCTATTATAAATTCAGAACTCGGGCAGAGTCCGTGTTTGGGACGACGATGAACTTGATGTTTATCTTTGGCTTGCAAGTTTATAACTATCTTCAACTCATTGTATACACATTGCGTTGACTGAACGATAATGGTACTTTTACTTTACAATTTGTATGCTAACCTCTGATGAGTTATACCCCCATTGTTTGGGATTATTTCTTCCATTAGTATGTGCGGGAAGAAAGTTGTAGGTTATTCCGAGTCGGTCAACTCTCTTTGTCGGGCGCACACACATGCACCTTCTAATTGCTCCTACCTATATTGGCACTCTGTTACTAAAGCATTTATATTAACTTTCTAATACTAAAACTGAAGTGAAATGATGCACTGACAGGTGGGTTAGCTGTCAATTTTCACTGAACAATTCTATGTATAATGAAGAAGGTGCTTCATGTTTTTACTGGAAACCGTAATTGGGTGTGGTTTTGCCTTTATATTGGCTTAAAAACTAAATGAAGAGCAGGATTAAATTTCTACATGGTTCCTCATACGGTCTGAACTATTAGTTATGTTTATTTGTACCCAGCTGTTCATGATGGACACTCCACAACTTTTATAACAATCGTGTATCATGCCAATGTTGTAGACATTCAAATAGATTTTATTATCTGCTTTGTATTTCATGTTTCTACCATACATTCGTTGTGTCTTTGTTTTAGCACAAAAATCCCATATCTTGTGATATTGTTAACACCAAAATTTGGTAAGGAGTATGACATGTGGGTCCGATTCGAAAAAGAGTCCGTCCGGTGGAAGGAAAGATATTTTCGAAGATTTTCGGCGAAGGATCCGCGGTCGGCTATCTGTCTGGACGCGGCAAAAGAACAAGAGAGGCGATTTTGCGGGATTGGACGGTGACGTGGCTCAATCGGAGGAAGCGAATGGATGGATAGGCGATCGAGTTTAGTTAGGCAATGAATCCATTCGCCGTGTAATCGCGGGTATAAATACGATCCCCGGATGTATGTAACGACACGTTCATTCCTCAATACACACCGGCCTTACGCCAAACCCTAGAGTCCTTGTCGTGTCGCGAGTTCTTCGAGAGGGCCAATCGATCCGTCGACCTCCGTGAGTACCGCAACCTTGTATCATGTCTAGTATCATGCGGTGGATTTAGATCGATGCAAGTAGTCTTGTTACCACGCTTCGTGTCATGCGGTAGATTCAAGCTTGGTTCAAGAGGGTTTCTTGTTAGATCATGAGCCATGCGGTAGGCTAAGATCTAGCTCGAAGCTAGTTATCGGCTCTATTGGATTTTGGCAAGATCCAATAGATTCATTAAGTTACCCCGTGTTATCATGAGTTATACTTCATGTTTTAATTCATGTAACACACTCTTGCCCAATCTAGATGGGTTTGGATCGGCTTTTTTCCCTTTTAAGATTCGTGCACGAGCAGGTTTCGTTTTTTTTTTTTGACGCGTGGATCTTGTGCTCTCCGATAGCCGAAACCGAATCGATCTAGGTTGTCACGTGTTGCGGGTTCAAGCTTGCTTTGTGCGTTTAAATCTTGAAAGAACCGGGTATCATGCGGTAGATGCAAGGTTTTGGGTCGTTTTGGAGCCGGTCATCCGTGGATTAGATTTCCAATTCGATCGGATAGATTTATTCACGTGGTAATGTTTGTTCCTTCTTCATGGACCCGGATCGGCTATTCGGCCGTATTCGGTTATATCTTCACGAGTAGATCACGTGCTTCGTTCGTGCCTTAAGTGATGTATGCTTTTAGCTTTCCATTTTTAGATTGTATCATGCGGTGGATAGATCTATTTGCGGGAAGTGGTACGTTTTTCATGCAAGTTGTATCATGCGGTGGATAGATTTGTTTGTGATCGTACCCGACGGATCTTAAAGTACCTAGACATGCGGTAGACTAGTGCTTTGATCTATGCGTGCCCATTTAATTCATGATCATGTCCGTGCTTTACCTCATTTTATTTAATGACAAACCTCACGGGGATCGGTCGTAACTTCATGCTTGCATCTTTATCTATACGAAGACCGATCATCGTCACGCTTACGTCATCCATTCGGCGATTCTTTTTCCCTTTATAATGGTCCGGATGGTTGTGATTCTCTGACAGGTAGCTCTACATAGCTACATGTCATTCTTGTTTGGCTTCTTGGCCATAAATATGGAACTCGTCGGGCCACCCGACACGTTCCAAGCTTTGGTATCTAATTGCTTTATCTTTTGTTAATTTTCAGGAAAAATTGATCGGACGTCATTTGCTCTGCGCGTGCGAAGCTAGCTTTTTCGGCTTGCTTGTGTGATTGGCGTTGAGTGCACATTTTGCGTCAGACATATAGGTCACACATTTTAAGCTTCCTTAGAGGATCCTTTAACTAATTTCCTGTGTCTACTAGTGAATATGATCGTGGCAGTTGTTTGAGCATGGTGAAGACATAAGTTCACTGCAAGGCTGCAACTTTAGTGAACATATTTGTTTGTTCTTTGTGTACAGCTTTGTTGACACTGTCTGAACTATATGCAATCTGCAAAGATGCACATGTGCATTGATTGGCTCCGTAAAAGCTCCATACCATGGAGAGACATAGTCAAGAAGATGATCCATATCTTGATCATGTGCCCCATGATTATTGGAGAAGGCTTTCTCTCCTTTCTCAAATTTACTGGACATGCGCTGCTTCCTAGTCCAGGGACAAGCAGGTGAATGACATGCATCTTTTCAGTGCAACCACTGTTTTTCATTTAGCATCTTTGTTGTGGGCGTGTGGTATATTTCCTTATTATTCACAGCAGTAGAAAGATGCCAACCATTGTATGTCTCTTGTTTGTTTGAGATGATGGGTGATAGGATGGTGCTAGGTAGCATAGAGATATAGAGTTTCAGTCTTTGAATTTACTGGCTATACTTTGTGTATGTATTGAAGCTGTCTTCATGTTACCAATACGCTTCCCTTTGAGCAAGCAGCTTCTTTTAGAATGTCAGTTTCTTCAGAGTATAAATGGACTTTTTGTGGTGGACGCTATAGACTATAGTTACTAGAGTTTGTTCCATAGGAGGGCAGCACAATCACCTCTAATACAATTGCAGCTAGTGCTGTACACTGGCCAAGATCCACATCCTTGTTGTTCTGCAATTGTATTTTCTGAGGTTGCTGCTGTGTGTTTCCATTTTTTTATCAAGTACATGTAAATGCTACTAGTTCAATCTTATATTTTTTTTCCTGTGTGGTGCACAGTAAGCTTCAATTGACATATATAGTCTCTGCATTATGCTTGTTGGTGTATCTGTTAGGATATTTTTTTTCTGGCTAGAGAATACTGGCAGATGTATCAAATGTTGATTGATCAAGTATGTTAGGTTTCTGGTAGTTGCTGTACTGTTATAGTTATATCTAGTGTTTTCCTTGTGGCTAAGAGGTTTAATGGGCAGGGTGGAGACAGGAATTCTACATAGGGGGTGGGGGTGGGGGTTCAAGTATAGTCAACAAATTGTTATAACCAAATTGTCTACCAATATAAAGATTTACTACATATTCCACGAAAAATTAGGAACCAATTATATATGTGCAAAATAGGAAATCATGATTTCGTTGCACGAAAGCAACAAGAGGGGAAAAGGGACTATATGGCGTGTGAACTGAACCAGAAAAAAATGAGATGTACGTGATCTGCTGTGTACTTTGTTCCTCTACCTCCTACTGATGGGAAGAGGGAAAAATTCTCCCCAGACAAACATGCTATGTTAGCACGTTAATTTTGTCCACAACTATCTAAATTAGCTGCACTAGAACAGGAGGATAAACAACTTTTGCAACATTACGAGGGGGGGATGGCCCCTGCTGGCCACCCCTGTTAATGGGTTAGCTGTGGCTGTTGTGTAGGAAACCTTGTGCTGGTAACAGTGTAACTGCTCTCGTGTGCAGGTTCACGGCTGTATGAAAGTTTTCTGTGATACTCCCTCCGGTTTGGTAAATGAAGTCGTTTTGGACATGATTTGAGTCAAACATTGGGAATATAAATCATGAATAACTTTTAAGTCATTGAGTTTGGAAATGTGAAAACCACATGAATAGATTTGTCTTGCAAAATACTTTCATAAAAGTATACATATGTTAGTTTTTAACAAATATTCTTATAAAAAGAAGAAGTCAAAATTGTACTTTGAAGAACGTGTCGCTGTCCTAAACGACTTCATTTACCAAACCGGAGGGAGTATGCCTCTACTTTGTTTGTCTGAATGTTATTGCTCTCCTCTAAATTATACAATTTTACTGGTCCTAGCTGTGGGCAGAAATCATAATCATGCCCAGATATTTCATGCTATGGGTATCATGAATGCCCAAGCTTCCAAGCGATGGTGTGGTACCAGGAGATATAGTGAAGGCATCATCATCTGTTCGAAGCCAAGGAAGAGTCTATAATCTGTGTTGTAAAGGTGGTGCAGTGTCAAGTCCTCTGTTCAAAGAAACACCTTTCTAGCACCACCCGTAGTTTTTTAATGCAGGCTCAATAGTATAATTGTTTGGTTTTAATTTCATGGGTACTAAGGTTGACGACACCATCACCAGGAGCATCAGGAGTGCTGATGGCTATGCCTTTCCCAGGTGATTATTTTGCTTATTCTTGCTTAAAGATACCATCAAATATTGATAAGATGGCTGTGTGTGACATCAAAAGAGAAACAATGCTTGCAGATTTGGTTAGCAAAACATCCTTAACAATCTGGGACAAGGCCCTTATGACCCATTGGAATTACTTCAAGATGTCGGGTGGGACTTGGTAAAGTGGTTGTGCATGATGGAGGTATAAGGAAAATTCTTCCTGATATAGGAGGCAGCACTAGAGCTCATGTGGTAAATACTTCAATCACTAGAGCTCATGTAAGGTATCGACAATACTAACTTTAACAAGTTCATCTGGATGTGAATGCTCATTCTGATATAGCTCAGTATAGTCGATCATGCGTAGAGATTCTTGATGAATTCTTAATTCATACTGACCATGGTAAGATTTTTCAGTCATCCTCATCTGTCTCTTCTAGTCATCCTGAATTTTTTTTTTCATGAACAGACAGGAGAACTAAGCATCTTTGTGTTAAAATTAAAGAAAGTAGTTCCATACTTCCATTACAACCTGCTCAGCGGTTAGTTTGTTTAGTCATCCTGGTTTTCAAGAAGGGTTTTTGGATAGCTGGTAACTGATGGCAGTATAATAACTAGAAATAGCATAGAAAATAATAGTTTACTAACCTTGTCCAGCAATAGTTCAAGATTGCCTTCCGCTCTGCGCTGCTTCCTGATTCCTGCTATGACAAAAATTAAGAGCCAGGTCAATAAAACAGAGGTGTATATTTAAAGAATCCAAGGTTTAGCCATTGTCTGCTGTATGTGGTAGTGTCTTGAGTAACACGCAAGAAAAGGTTGAAAATTTAAGTAGAGGATGAAGATGATTGATGTGGCAGTAAGACAAGGAATATAGTAAGGCTTTTTATATATGACATAGATTTTATATATCATCATGGATGATGAGTGATATTGCAGCTGACTGTACATGCATCCTACGATACCACACTTATGATTTTTCTGTATAGGTTGTGACTATTATATAGTATGTTTATAAGTTATCTACCACTATTTGGAATCCTTAATTCTTACCTTATTTGGTAACATGCATTTTTTTCTTTTCTTTTGCTCATAATGATTTCATGTGTTCCGCTTGCGTATGTGGCATTGCAGCTGTTGCCTAACCTTGTTTGTTCTTTTTAAACCACAGATGAAAAATCTATGCTAAAAGGCATAAACCCACAAGGTAGGCATTATATTGGTCTGTTTGCACCATACATCTGGAACTATTGTGGAGGCATGGATGATCTTGAAATGTGCAATGTGGGTCGTGTATGTTTTGCTTGATGCCAGGGTAACACTTGTGAAGGCTGGGGTACTCCCAGCTAGCCTGTTATGCTCTATGGTCCTATCCCATCGGCATCAGGTTATTTTCAACAGTTAAACATAGACAAGTGTGTTCCTTCTCTGTTTGGTAATGTCATTTTGGCTATAGAACATGACCTCTTCCTTTAAGAAAATGTAAATTTGTCGCTTAGCTCTAATTGTGAGACATTAATTGAGGGGACTTCTATGTATGCTGAGATTGGATACCATGAATGTTGTGATAAATAACCTCTGCTTGATGAAGGCAGGGTGTAAAGAGTGAAAAGTTTCAAAGCCATTAATCCATGTTCTGTTGATTGGCACTGCATGGCACTCAATCTGATTTCCCCCTATATGTTTACAAATTGACAAAGTTTGTTGATTTCCACTGCTTTTATAACAGAGAACAAGTGTTCTTATTTATCCAGCATATATACAGAATAAGATATTAATGTATTGTATTGTATTTATTCCATCGTGTGTTCCTGTGTTAGGTGTGATTACCATGGTGACTCAAGTGCCTAAATTGTCACCGCAGATCGTAACCAACTTACTCCCTCCGATATGACGTTTAGGACAAGCTATTTAAAAATGAAGAGTATTATTTAGTCTGCGTTCCTGTGGCTAGGTTTTGTAATAAATTTTATGGCAACCTCGTTTTTTCCTTGTTTTGCATTCTATTTTCTGGTTTTCATGTGTGAAGCTTTACATGTGGTGTCAGACGGCTAGCCAGCAGAATTCAAAGCTGTCTACTATGGAATACTTGAACCACTAGGGGGGTGGGGGGAGCGGAGGTGGTAGAAGAAGAGGGGATGAGGGCTGGAGGAAGAAGACATCAGCGGGAGCCCCCTGGCTTCGCCACTGGTTTCAGGCACTAGCACCGGACACCTGTGCGCCGTCGGATACAGCCAGATCAAACTGCCAGATCCCACCGCAACATCGCCCCATGTTGCATGCAACATCGGCGGTTTCCGGGTGCCAGCAATTGAAAATTTCCACAACAACATCGCATCGCCTCATGTTGCATGCAACGTCGACGGTTTCTGGGTGCCCACAATCGAACGGTGAGCCAACACACATCGCAATATCAAAACATTCTATCTGCAACATTGAAAGTCAACATTTACAACATAAAAAATATACAACAAAAATGTTGTTAGCCATCCATTGATGATGAGAACGAACCTACCGCAACATTCGTTTCATGTTGCATGGGACATTCAAAATCCACGTGAAACATTTCATTGAAAATGCAACATCCGTAAGAAACATATGCAACACTGGAGCATCTAAACCTATTTTTGCAACATACACCCGCAACGTTTGCAACATTCTTCTGAAACATCAGAAACACGTAGAACGTATGATTGCAACATGCATCAAACTTGCCTACTGCCCGCCAGGAACGTCGAAGCTCCTCCACTGGCCGGCGCGGGGAAGCCGCGGGAGCGACAACCTGCGACCCGCCACCGAGCTCCGCCCCCGGCCACGGGGGAGCTCGCCCCCTGACCGCCGCACGAACTCCGCTCCTAGCTGCGCCACTGGTCATGGAGGGAGCGGTGGCCTGCTAGCGAGAGTCGTCCCTGGTTGCGCCACCAGACATGGAGGCAGCGACTGGCGACCGACCGCGCTGCCGGAGAACTCCGCCTCTCGTGTGCCCAGCCGCGCCCTCGGCTGTGAAGGGAGCGACATCCCCACATGGGGCAGGCAGCGTCTGGCGAGGCTCGACCTCACCACGGGGAAGCAGCAGCCAGAGAGGTGTGCCTCGGACGGCGGCAGCCGAAGTGGTGGCCCTGGACGGTGGCAGCTCGGGGGTGCGGCGGCCGAAGCAACTCGTTCAGGTGGTGAGCACATGTGTGTGTGAGAGAGGGGTGGGCAGAGAGATGCACGCACGGGGAGAGAAAATGAGTGGCCAGGAAAGAAGGGAGGCAACAAGAGGATAGAGACGGCGGGGGGTGTGGTGTGGGGATGGAGACATGTGGTGCTCCCTCCGTAATTTGCTATTATAACTCTCTAAACAATGCGCTTTGCTATTATAAAACTCCTAACTTGAACATCATTATAATGGGATTCTAAACAATGAGACCTTGTTATTATAGGATTTTAGCTTCTTTAATCAGATTTCTCCAAGAAATACATGTATTTGGACTTCATGTTCCGGTTTTGCCCCCGACTAATTTGTACACCGTACGTACATATGCAAGCATGGCAAGTTCCGGACGTCGCGCGCGGTCCAATCTTCATGACGCACACCGCCGTCGTCGCTCTCCCGTCGCCATGGATGATCCACCACCATCGCCGCCGCACCTCCATCAGCCGCCGCCGGCTGTGCATCCGCCCCCAACCTCTCCCCCGGCCGATTCATCCAAGGGCCGCGATGCCCTAGACGGTGTTGAGGTCCTCGACCTCGCCGCTCCACCCATCCGGGCCGGGCGACGCGGCGGCGGTCCACTCCCCGGACGGCGACACGACGGGGCGATGGCGGCGACGCCGCGCGGGGTGAGGCTGCGTTTGTTGAAGACGAGTGCCCAGCTCCGGCGCGGGGCCTCCGCGGGCTCGGTGGTGGAGACGTACACGAGGGCATCGAAGACATCCAGCGCTAGGCCGCCGTGCTAGGGGCCCTGGATGCACAGGCCGCCGACGTCCAGCGCCGGGCCGTCGTGCTAGGGGCCCCGGCCGCACCGCCGCCGACGTCCGGCGCTAGGCCGCCGTGCTAGGGCACCCGACCACCCGGGCCGCCGTGCTAGGGCACTTGGCCGCCCATGCCGCCGACGTCCAGCGCCAGGCCGTCGCCCCCTGTGCACTTGCCGCCCCGACCGCTGCCCCTTGTGCCACGGGCATGCCATCTTGTGCCCTGGATGCGCAGGACGTGGCGATCGATGGCGATAGCCCTACCGACGCAAGTGTTGTAGCCCTAGCAAGATCATTGATGCCCACTGTTCCTCATCCGGCAATTGAATACAATCTTCCAATGCTTGATGTGCAAAGGTATTGACCCTAATGATTTTTGTTGTTTCTTATCAAGATAGCAGATAGTAAACATCGCTTGTGCTTGTTTATAGGTCCCTAGTAGATGATGTGGAAAATATAGAAAGTGTTGATTGGTCTACCCTTCAGATAGTGGAAACACATGATGATGAAGGTCATATTGATGCTATTAGTGAGAGTCAGATGTGTGAGCTTTTAGGTTTGGCAGATAAGGTCACAACAAATATACCTGCCCGACGGTTTGATTGCCGAATGGATGTAGAGGGGGATACTGATGGTGCTGCCATTCCTACTAGTGATGTCGTACCATGTGGGGTTGTCATTTCATATGATAAGAACAGTCCATCAATGGAGGTAGGAACACCGTACCCAACAATGGATGAGTTCAAGCCGGGCGTGCGGCAATTTGCCATCAACAATGAGTTCAATTTAAGAGTAGAGAAATCATATAAGACGATATACGGGGCTTATTGCAAGTATGGTGATGAAGATCGCCCTTGCCCTTGGAGGATAAATGGGAGAAAGCATAATACTCAAGCCACTACGGAGGTGAATATTTTCTATCGTATTAGCCGTACATGTACCATGTTATATAAATTAACTAGGGCAACCTCACCCGCGCGTTGTTGCGGGAATTAAGAAAATGTAATGAACATCTCATGTGTAGCCACGGGACATCGATGTTATAGGGAAAGATCCGCATAGAATAGGAAGAATTATAGTGGAGGCCACGTGAAAAATATTTAAATGATATTTTTTATTTTATATATAAATTCCTAATTTTCGGTAGTACTTCTTCCATCACATATTATGTGCATGTTTACGGTTTTTAAAAAATCAAAATAAAATGTCTCCATGACATGTAAAGTTGTTGTACACTGGCCTGACAATTCTCCTCCACACGTTTATCCCCACTAAGCGCATGCCAAAAAAAGGAAAAAAAAAGAAAATATCCCAACCGAGAGAGTCTCCCGTTCAGAATTCCCCACCATGGTTGCCGCTAGGCACGGGCCCCGCCGGCTCTGGGAGCCGCAGGTCGCGGTCGCGGCCTTTGCTGCATGCCGTGAACGACGCCGTCGCGACGCCGAGAACACGAGCTCCGGCTCCGCACGGCCGCGAACCGACGCGGGCACGACGGAGCCACGCCGCGCAGCCGAGTAGAGCTCCGCCGGGCGGGTCACAGAAAGCGGCGATTAGCACCGGCACGACAGCGGCTCCGATTTGGTGCCCAGCCATAGCTGTCGCAGCGAGGCCCATCAAGAGCCGTTGACTTGCCCCGGGCAAGCAGGTCACCTCCTCGTCCCCTGCTCCTTGCTGAATCGGATCACGGGGCACCTTCTATTGCTTTGGAGGTTCCTGTTGCTCTGTTTTATCTGACTATATAGGATTGTGGAGCAGTGACTCGTCGAGTCCCATCATGGAGAGTGGAGACCTTTGGCATCCTGTAATTGAATCGCGAAAGTGGATAATAATAGCACAATGCCGATTCATCTGATCAATTAAGGGGAAGAGGCCAGGGGACAGAAGAGTTGGATGAGTAACTTTGACGGATAAAGGGGAGGGTACGCGTGCGCCCCCGACCAACAGGGAGGAAACTGTGGGAAGTGACATGGACCAATCAGAGGCATGAGAACTCCCTAAGGAGGGCTAGTGGGGAGCTCCTATATAGGAGTTATAGATATTAACCTCATTGATTTTTTTTATTTTACGGTAACGATCTTAGTCGATGAGCACTCATGTATGTCCAAAGCATGAGGCGGACAAATACAACTCCAAGTTGCAAATGGGTGGCTAGCAAGGCTGAAAGTATCTTCGAGAAGATCCACATATTGGTGCTAGAGAACCGCAAAAGCGGCCGGAGAGAGAGCACAAGTGTGAAATTGCATATGACACTACATGGCGGGGTAAAGAAAGGGCTCTTGATGAGGTTTATGGAAAATGGTCGAAAGTTTTGAGCTATTATATAGGTGGAAGGTCGAGGTAGAGAAGCGAAGCCCCTGGAGTGTTGTTGAGGTTGACACATTTGAGGAGGAAGGTCAATTATATTTTCGTCGTTTCTTCTGTGCACTGAAACCATGCATTGATGGTTTCTTGGAAGGTTGTAGGCCTCATTTGAGCATAGATGCTACAACACTTAATGGAAGGTGGAATGGTCACTTGGCCGCAAATTTGTAGTAGTCGATGGTCACAATTGGATGTACCCGGTCGCTTATGGATTCATACCTTCTGAAACAAAACAAAATTGGACTTGGTCCATGGAACAACTAAAAAAGGCTACGGTGATCCTCCACTGCTTGCTATTTGTTCGATGCTTGCAAGGGTTTGGAGATTGCAATGAAGACGCATTCCCAAATGCGAGCAAAGAGAATGCTTTTATCATATGGTAAAAATTTTTCGAAGCATTATAAAGGGTTTGGCCTAATATATCCTGCAGACAAGGGCTTACGGAGAGGACATATTCTATGAGCATATTGCAAAAATGGTAAGTGAGTCAGCAGCCGCAGTGGAATGGTTAAAGACCAATCACAAGCTACTATGGTATAGGTGTGGTTTCAATCCAGAAATTAAATGTGACTACATAACTAGTAATATTGCCGAGTCATTCAATAACTGGATTAGAGACCATAAAGACTTGCTTCGTTGCGATCTTGCCGATAAGATCAGAGAAAAGATCATGATACTGTGGAACAAGAGAAGAAATATGGCATACAAAGCTACCCGAAGGGAGGATACTTCCAGCTACTATGGTTCAGCTACGGGCAAATACCAGAGGGTTGGGACACTTGAGAATTGTACCATGTTCTAATTGGAGTGCAGAGGTGTGGGATCATAGCCACGAGTCGAGCGGCATATTGTCAAGTTACACCAAAGGACTTGTTCTTGTCTTGAATGGCAAGACACGGGTAAACCATGCCAACATGTGTTGGCTTATGCAACCCGCCAACGGGGAGTTGATCTAGAACAATTTGTGCATGACTACTACTCGGTGAATAGGTTCGGGGGCTGCTTATGGAAGAGAAATTGAGCCGATGTTAGATAAAACACAATGGCCACAAGTTGACCTGCCATTTTCAGTTGGTGCACCTCTTGGTAAATTACCTGTTGGAAGACGTAGGAAACTTAGAATGAAGGCATGGAATGAAGGCGGACACAAGAAGAAAGGTTCCAAAAATGGTGAAATTACCAATGCTGGTGATAATAATACTACTCCAACAAATGAAAAGGGAAAGAAGAAGGTTAGAGGACCTATGACTTGCAAAAGGTGTGGACAGCAAGGTCACAGGCAAGCTAGTGCCAAGTGCCCACTAAATGGGACAAGAAAAAGAGGTAGGAACTGATTTTATTTATCATGAATCTTGAATGAAAATTCCAATATCAATTTATTTGACTAATTGTAGGAAGCGTAGATAGCCTAAAAAGAATGGTGCAGAACAAACATTAGCAGAACGTAACACCCCACAAAGGCTTACTAGAGAAGAAATAATACGGGATAGCCCATGAAGAATCACTAGAAGGTAAGGAATATTAACACAATTACTGTTATCTAAGTATCTAAGTTGTGTTTCGTTTTTTCTAAGCACAATTACTATACATTATTTTTTTAAGCATCTATGTGTATCGTTTTTGTGTGCAGTAAGCTTGCGATGTTATTAGGAGAGGGCACGTCTTCACAAACCGACAACACTAGTCCTGTGAGGATGTCTCCTGCCGCACCAAAAAAAAGATGACTCCAAAAAAAAACTACACGTTGGATGATTGAATTATTTTAGTTGTGATGAGATGTAAACTCATAATTTATTTTCCATGTCTTGGATCTAGTTTGGAACTGAATTATGAGTTTTTGAGATGAACTTGCTTATGCTACAATCATGGTTTGATGAGTTTTTGAGATGAACTTGCTTATGCTACAATATTAATCATGGTTTGATGAGATGAACTAGTTTGTGCTAAATTCATGGTTTTATATATGTATCATTTACAATTATGTATATTTATATATGCATTTTGGTACATGCACCGGCCAGCCGAGCGCCGGCCGGCCCGGCTGAGCGCCGGCGGCATGCGCCGGCCGGCCGGCGGCATGCGCCAAAGCAGCATGCGCGGGCAGCAGCTTGCGCCAGCCATGTAGATGTGAAAAAAGGCCCAGGGGCATTACGGTCACATCATGTCTAAAATACATGTATTTCTTGGAGAAATCTGATTAAAGGAAGCTAAAATCCTATAATAACAAGGTCTCATTGTTTAGAATCCTATTATAACGATGTTCACGTTAGGAGTCCTATAATAGGACAGCGCATTGTTTAAAGAGTCATAATAGCAAATTTCTCCATTTTATAACCATTTGGAGTATTCAAATGCAAAACTAGTAAGGAGTTAAAATGACTAAATGTCCATCTCTCCACTCATCTTCCCATTCTCAGCCTCCAACCACGTTCTCTCCTCTCCTTCACAGCCTCACCGAGGCAGCCTCCTCCGCGGGGCCAAGGGCGGGCGCCTGGTCCTCACAGTGGCAGCCCGCCTCCTCCGCTCGAGGTCGCCGCCGTCACCGGAACGCTGTCGCTGGATGGCTGCTCGCCGTCTCCGGACCCTGTAGAGGACCCCGCTCACGGCATAGGGCGCGGGCTCCCCTCTCCATCCCCGCTGGATCCGCGGCAGAAGACCGCGGCGGCGCGCGCGCTGCGAGGAGTACGGCGGCGCTGCGGAGAACAGCGGGACAGGCCTGCGAGGAGGACGGCAGCAGGGCACGGGATGACGCTGCGAGAGGTACGGCGCTCGGAGCCTTTCCTCGGTCCTCTCCGTCGGCAAACCTCTCCGTCCCTTGGCTCTCTCTCTCTCCGGCGGGCGGCGCGAACGGTGGAGGCCGGGGAGTTGGGGATGACGGCCGGCGATGTGTGGTTGCGGAAGGAGGAGTAGACGGGGATTTTTTTTATGGGGGAAATCGATTGCGGGCCCCACATGACCCTCCAAGTGCTTATATTGTGGGAAAAATTTCAAATGCTCCGGATCCTTATAAAACGGGACGGAGGGATAAGTTAGGTGTCATGTCCGACGCACCGAAGTACGTGGCTTAGCATTTCCGTAATCTCAATTGCTGAATATAAAAAGACTTAAAAGTAAACTAAACTCGATGCTGCTCCCGGAATGCTCTCTTGGTCTGTTCATCAGACTTATCAACCACAAGACATTAGTATTTTTTTCCTTAGAAGAAATCAGCAATTATATCATCAGGCAACGATATTTTCCTCGCAAACGTTCAACACAAGCCAAACGGAACGAAGAGTGAAACGATGCCACAGTGAAAGGTTCGGAGCCACCTGCCCCCTCGAGGACGGTGCTCCTTACATCGTTATATGGGGATATTTAATTATTTGCCACTTTTAGAGATGACGCTCCTTGAGATGGGACTTTTAGGTTTGGTCCTACGTTTTTGCCATCGTCTTTTATCCGGTGCTACACATTTGGGACTTTCGGCCGACGTGGCAAGCCACATCCCCCATCCGGCGTGGAATCGGGACCAAAAATGACAAAGATGCCCCTCTCTTTACCATGAGTTACTTGCCACTTGTGTGTGGGACCCGCATGTCAGGTTCATCCTCAACACGTGCTAGGCACCTCTGTTGCTGCTGCCGTGTGGGACCCGCCTGGCAGAGTCATCTTCAACCTCAGCGTTGCGTCGCCGTGCTACCCGCGAGCCGCGGAAACGGCAGCGGAGCTCGATCCCGCCAGCCTCCTCAGCGTTGCGCCGTCGTGCTACCCGCGAGCCGCGGTAGCGGAGCTCGGCCCCTCCGACCTCGGCGTTGCGCGCGCCCAAGCAAGTTGCAGCTCATCGTACGCGCGCCTTTGTTTCTCTCCCTCTCTCTCTCCTCTCTCGTCGTACGCGCCATTTGCCATTCTGGTGCGGCAGGAAAAGAATTTCTGCCCGAAAGCCCCCCGCGCCCGGGGGACCTCACCGAACCGCAACCTCATCGGCATCGCGAGCTCACGGAAATCCGAGAGGCGAGAGCTGCTGCTAGCCTGCTACCTGCAGCTATAGCTTATTGCTTCTTTGGAGCAGCAGATTCTAGTACATTACAGAACAAGTTGTGGTTGTTATCTTCTCGTTGGAGAGCTCAGAAAAGACGACAGGAGGGTTCTTCGTTCCAGGGACTTCTTCGAGCATCCTCTCTTGCCCATACATGCGATGCGATTCTTGCGAGGATCAAGGTTTCCCAGTGTGTATAGCAGTAGAACAGAAGCCACTCAATGCAAAAGGCTCCGGGAGCCGCCGCCGTCCACCACGGGTACCTGACGCTGGGCGGCGGGGCGAGCGGCCGCGGCGCCGGCCGCCGGGGTTCGCGACGACGCAGCCGGCCGGCCGGCGGCGTACACGGCGCTACGGCCGGCGGGTCCTCACGCCGGTGGAGGACGTCCTCCGCGTTCGCCTCGTCGTCGAGAGGGAGAGTGAGGATGGGAGGGCGGCGGCGGAGGCCCGGGCCGAGCGCCGGCCGCGGGGGCCGCCGACGGACGCCCCTCGACGAACTCGCCCACGGCCACGGGAGAGCCCAACACGTCTCGTCCGGTGTCCTTTGCGCGATGAAGGAGAAGGTAACTCTCGGTGACAAAAGGTTGAAGATGAAACCGACGTTGGGCCCAACCGCCAGTGACAAGAAAGAGAAGGAAGGATGGCTAGCATGAGGGAGTCAGGGGCAGCATGGTCATTTGACATGCTTCATCCACGCCGGAGGTAGAAGTTGGCGTGCCACGTCAGCGAAAGTGGTAATTTCGTTGCTTCGTTTATAGGAGAGTGGCAAATACGTAGGAACCATTCTAAAAGTCCCATTAGAAGGAGCGTCATTTGCAAAAGTGGCAAAAGATTAAATATCCCCGTTACATGAAGTACGAATAGAGAAAAATCTTCTCCCCTTCTCCTTTCCCCTGTCCTCCCCAATCCCCGTTCCGCCCGTCCGCCGTCTCCTCGAGTCCCGGGCTCCCGGCTCCACGGACATCTCGCAGGTAGGGCTCCCACCTTCTTCGACCTCTCCCTCTTTCTCCTTTCTTCTACCGTCGCCATCCACGCTCCACGGCCGTCCGGCAATTTTGTCTGCCGACCGGCTCACACGGCCGGAATTTAGCACCCCCTTCTATCTGTCAAAAGAAAATGACATTTTTCTTTATGATATAGGAGAAGGATTTCGGCCGTCTCTCAGATCTGCTGCTTTGTTGCTTCTAGATCTTATAGTTGCAGCCCGTGGTGACGGTCGCTAGCTGCCTCGCCGTTGGACTTCAGGTGTTCCTTAAACCCTTGTTCTTTTCTTCCCTAGATCAGACTGGCCCTTAACCCCTTTAGCGAATTAGTACGTGTTTTCTTCTCGATGAGTCCCAGCTACTGGTCTCTTTTATTGACTGCGCGCTCTAAGGGGTGGTATTAGCATTCAGTGTCAGTTTAAAAATGGAAATGAGGGACTGGTGGTTTCGAAAACCCAGTGCAAGTTCAGATCTTTTTTAATTAGCCTCAGTTTCTGCCTGTCTCAAGTCTTCCTAGGAGTAATGTTCGTTCATGTACTTACTATCGTCCCGATATTCAGTTCAACTGGCATGTGGGGAGCGTGAAACTAATTTATCCCGATCTTCAATAATCTTTACATCCCCAAACAGTGATAGAACAGTTCAGTTCACATCCCTCACCCTGACGGCCTGACTACCTTGGTCTATGCCATGATATTAGCATTGATACATGTGCTAACATATCACGGAGTAATCAAACAAAAGCTAAACAAATTCCTTTAGCCACTGACATACATGCCTGCTGCCAAATGGAGGACAGTGTAACGTGGCCACAAAGTAACCCAAAGGTGCCCATGAAACCATCCTCATGATTTCATGAACTAATCTGCAACTGTTTTGACATCTGTAGATGTAAACACCATTGATGTTTTGGCTCAAAATTAAACCCAGCATATAAAGCCCCAATCTTTCACTGTGGTATCAAGAACAGTGTTTAATACTGTTTCTGCATAACAAATGTTCTCAAAATGATCTGTTTGTATTATTTTACTGGGACAAGGGAACCATAAAGGTTATGCACTTGTTGATCAAGATTTTGATGTTGACAAACTTCAGGTCCTTTTATCCTCCTCCTTGTAGATCTTTTCTAATCTGTTTTCTAACTTCCTGTACAGTTTTTTAACACTATTTTAATATATTTAACACAGTAAGGGCCTCTCCTACTATATTTACCTCAAACAAAAGTTTATATTATGGGCCCAAAATATATATTTTCAGACCACCTCGTGTTTTTTTTGTGTACTTCAGGGAAATCCAGCATTCAAGCTAGATATTGCTATAGTACGAAAAATAGGAGAAATTGATTTGGAATGTTTTCCAGGGTAAACTTGCCAGCTGGACAAATGGTGATAATGGAGACCAAGGCTGCAGAAATGGAGGAAGTGAGGGCGGCTTCTGATGGAGTTCAACTTGCTGGACCAATCATGGATGAGTGGGACCCATGGAATCCTCCCTATCCTCCATGCCGTCCTGCTCCTCCCAATCTTGATTTGAAGACACATGCCCTGTTGATCAGAGAGGTAGGTTAACTAACAGCAACACTTATGTTATTTCTCTTTTTTTTTCTTTCCTTAGCTCGACCATTGACACATTTTATCGCTCGGTGGTATCATGAAAGAAATGAAGTCATTGCTGCATCGAGAAGAAACAACATCATCATTCCGGACCGTACTCCTCGGTTCCTTTCTATCTTCATTATAAAAGAGTTAAATACACCAACGACCCTTAAACTTGTCATGATGTGCCACTTAGGTCCACGAACTCGCAAAATCGAAATCTGACACCTCAAACTCGTTAAGTTGTGCCACTTAGGTCCACGGACTTGCAAAATCGAAATATGGCACCCCAAACTTGTTAAGTTATGCCATTTAGGTCCATACCCCTTTCATGACCTTTGTAGATCTAATGTGGCACGTTGACGTACCGCCACATAGACGGATATATGAAAAAAGGCTCTTCATTGTTTATTTTTTTACGTCCATGTTCTCCTCATATCTCTCCTCTATGTCGGAACAATCCTCTTGCGCTCCCGCCATTGTCCCTCTTGTACAGGACCACCACCCTTCCTAGGTTGGGCGCCATCGGCCACGTGCCTAGTCGCCGTCGTGCCCTCCTCTTGTACAAAGTGTATGGGAGGGAGAAGAAGTCACGAACGAGCATGTGGTAAACCTCTAACATACCCATCTCCCTCATGCCCTCTTGCTCCATCTTTTAGTGTTGGCAGTGATGACATGGCATGAAGTTTCTCTCTCTCCTTACTTAGGTCCTGTGAGAAAAATTTAGTTGCTTAGGAGCAAATGTTGGCGTATTAGATGCCATCATTTGGACAAATACAATGCAATTTTAATAATGTTTTCATGATCTTGCAACAATGATATGTCAGTTTTTAATTGTGTGCAGATGACTAAGACTTCGAATTTGTGTTTGTTTAGCATGATCACAGTCCAATAAAGTGGGGTAGTACTTTGTGGATTAGACCTAGGAAAATTTGGTTTGTTTATTTGGGGATAAAGTGGTAGTGCTTGCCGCCTGTGAACCGAGAGGTCACAGGTTCGAGCGGTGGCCTGTACACATTGCACGTTGTGTGGGAAAGATCTCCCGCTAATAACCCCCCCAGACCCTGCACAGTGCGGGAGCCTACGGCACTGGGTATGTCCTTTCTTTTTTTTGGGGGGATAAAGTGACACAGCATGCTTCATATGGGATTTTCGGAAGCTATGGCACCTTTTGTATTAAGCATTACACAACTAACTCTAAAAGTTATTGAGCTCTTATCTCAAAACACTAATGTCACAACCTTAAGTATTGAACATTCTTATATACACTTATTGAGTACATAGTGTGTCATTTTCTGCATGTGTCCATGCGTTGATACACATTTTTAATTAGTTAGGGGTTTGCAAATTCCAGTAGACGCAGCAAAGTTTCAGGTTTGATTTTGGTTTACTCTGACATGGCAATATTTCTTTAGTTGGCCAGCATTGTGAAGTAAAAATTCTGAATACCCTGGAATTATGTCCTTTGGTTGTTTTTGCAGAAAATCTTCTTGGATACGACTAGACTGCTCGCGGAAAAAACTGATAATATTGTTGACCAAGTCTGGAATTACATAAAGGATGGAAAACTTGTTCAGACTGCAGTTTTACTCTTGGCAGCTCAAGAGCAGATCCGTGGGGGACCATCCTGCAAGATAACTGGCAAAAATGGCAACAGCAAGCAAGATGGGTTTTCTATTAAATCATCCTCCAATAAAAATGGCAACGGCAAGCAAGATGGGTTTTCTATTATCATAAACCGTATTCTTACCCACACAATTAGCTTGGTGGTGCAGACAGAGACAGGTAAAAACAGAAAGAAAAATAAGGGGCTGGAGAAGGAGAAAAAGCTTACTTCTGCTGCATTACTTCTCATTCGTGCAATTCTCAAAGTTGGTGAAGACCTTGATGCATACATTCGATCACATCCAGAGGTACTGAGTTGTTTGTAGCTATTGTTACAAATTCTAGTCTTTTTTTCACAAGTGTATACTTCGCAGTAATATGGCAAGCACAGACTTTTTTAGCAAAAAAAAAAGCCTCAGAGCCTCAGACATATAATTCCTTTGGCTCAAGAATGCCTTCCACCCTTTGTTGGTGTTCCTGCATTAACATGATTAATAAAAATGCTGGAACTTCTCAAATCATTGAGAGAAAGAACAAAACATCAGACTCTTATAGGTTTAGGCAATGGTTTCAGAATAGTTTGGAAGCTACCATAAAACTGTTTTGAATGGGATAGCTGTAACGTGTATAAATTGATTTATTTATGGTTTGAATGGAATAAATATACAACATAGCCTTTTGTCCCAAGCTAGAGATGAAACCCGAAAGAAACAACATAGCCTTTTTGTGTTTCTCCAGAAAAAAAGGTCATGGTTCAGGCATGTTGATTGCTATTCTCCAAGCGCTTCTATCCATAGCTAATTCCATGGACATATTCCACTCCTTAAGATCTCTCTTAACTGACTCGTCCCAAGTCGGTTTAGGTCGATCTCTACCTCTCTTTACATTATCAACCCGCTTTAGAACCCCACTACGCACCGGCGCCTCAGGAGGCCTCCGTTGGACATGTCCAAATCATCTCAACTGATGTTACTTGTACAGACTTATTTAGGCCTTCTTGGGGGAACTACAGTTTCAGGTTTTATGCTAATGCCTATGCAGTATTAAGTTGTACCAAAAGGGGGACTGCATATCTGTCTTCTTGACTAAACTTACTTGGAAGCTAAAACCCATCTCCACTGGGTTCACTGAGAATGCAGAGAAATTGGCATTTAAGGAAGTTGTCACCAATTGTTTAAGTAATCTAAGATGAAAAGTCCTTCAGGCGGTTGGTACCAATTACTGATTTTGAAATGCCTGTCATCATCTAAACCTGATGTACTTTATTTTAAGGCTACCTAGCCATTGATATACTGGAAACAAGTTTTTATAGTACATATGTCCAGTAATTAGATTTTATTTTTCTTGGGAGTGTTTAATGGATAAGATTCGTTTGGTGCACATTTTTTTGTAGGTATGACACATTAACTTTGTTTCTACATTTTGGCTGTCCTGATTATCAACAAGAACTGTATTAAAATTTTTAGTTTGCTCTTATGCAGTCGATATGTATTAGGTATAGTAAATACTAAATTCCTGTAAGTGAGCACACCAAAAGTGTTGACACAGTTTGTTAGTTAATCACACGCGCATTGGTATACTGTTTGGAATGCTTGCTTATAAATGATGAATGAATATGTCAATTTGTGAAACAGTAGATATGTTGGACAGTTACCAGTGACTTGAGGTTTGTGTTACAACAAATGAGATTTCAAATACATGTTATATTAGTGGATCTGCACACCATAAAAGATGAATGCACCGGCAGTCCTTGATCACTTCCCTTGGTGTCATTTAAGTCCCTAAACTTGAACAATCCATTTTTGTGACCCTAAACTTGTTGAGCAAAATTGAAGCTAGATGCAAGTGAAGCAGAAGAGGGCATATATCACATTCTCTTGAGTCTCCTATGCAAAAAAGCAGGCAGACGAACATGAGCAGTGCCCTCTGAAACTTAACTGGACGAGGGCTTTGTTGGAGCAGTATTTTGTATTTCTTTCTCCCAAACTTAGGATAGGAGGTGGGATGCAGCTGTGTGACAACACTCTGGAGAAAGCGGCAGAGAGGGGGGTTGGAGTTGCTCTTAGACCCTTAAGTTATGCCCTCATTAGTTCACAAGAACCTGGACTAGTTTTTGGGACGTGTTCTGATATGCTACAAGGATCTGATGTTGTTATCATGTTTCATACTTTCATTAAACAAAAATACATGTGGCTATGGAAATGTGGTTTATTTTTGCATATCCATTTGCTGTCATCTATGCTGCCAATGGTTATGTTAGTGTTTCATTACAGTCTCAGTCTTTGTCAATTGATTCATCACTGCATCAGTGCATCATCAACATCACGTGACCCACTGACCTATCACAAAAGCATAACCTCTCATGTCTCAAAAAAGATAAATATGGTGTGCAGGTGCCCCATAACATGCGTGTATCCCATAATGAGGTACATGAACACGTCTCGGCTATTCTTAAAGATGGTGGTTTTTGTCCTGGAGAAAGCATCCACATTGGAAACCTGTACTATTTCTACACCTCCTTTTTGCTTTGCTTCAATGATTATAATTTTAGATACAGCTGCACCATCAATATGCTCGTTCATTTCTTTGTTCTACTTGTTTTGAAGCTGCCCCTATGAGAATGTATTGTCCGAAAAAGAGTTGCCTAAGGACCATGGTATGCCAGATCTTGTGTAATCACAACGGGAAACCGCGGCTTTGCCGTGCGCCACGAGCGCACGGCAAAGGACAAAAACGCACGGCAAACCCTTTGCCGTGCGTTTTCCGTCGAGCGCACGACAAAGGGCGCACGGTAGCATTTTGCACGGTGAAGCGTCTTTGCCGTGCGCCACGTCTGACAACGCACGGTAAATATTCTTTGCCGTGCGTTTTTTCGCGACGCACGGCAAACAAAAGCAACTGACGGCGCCAGAACCAAACGGCGTGTAACCCTCTTTGCCGTGCGCCTGTGAGAAAAACGCACGGCAAAGAGGGCTCTTTGCCGTGCGCCTGCGAGAAAAACGCACGGCAAAGAGGGCTCTTTGCCGTGCGCACGCGGCAGGAAACGCACGGCAAAGGCATCGTTTATCTGGTTGGTTTTGGTCACTTTGCCGTGAGTCTTCCGAAAGACGCACGGCAAAGTGACCATTGCAAATTTTTTTTTGTTTTTCACGTTTAAAAATACCCAAAAATCACAGGAATATCATATATATCGTAATATTCATCACAGGCATAATATATATCATAATATTCATCACAGGCATCATATATATCATAATATTCATCACAGGCATCATATATGTCACAATAATCATCACAGACATCACATATAGATAAATTCACACGTTACTCATCGACAAGTGCACTGGTACATCCAAGTTCATCGGAAAGTCCACAAGTTCATCGACAAGTCCACAAGTTCAACAACAAGCATTGTTCAAGTTCATCGACAAAGCTCTACAATGTCCAGGAACTCAAATTAAATTATCCAAGCTCCAAAATAAGATGGCTTCAGATTACAAAAGGCAAATCTGGGCTCAAAGGTGCACCTTGAAAGCAGTCAAGTAATACAGATACACAGAGTCCATTGCTTTACCACAAAGCCGTGGAGGACAAGAAGCCCTGACTCCACCAGGACTAGATTAATAGCGCTTATGTCAGAAGTTAGAACTCAAGAGTACAAAGCTTTAAAAAAACTGAGAAACCTGGAAAGTGCAGGTAACTTTGCTAGCTACTAAAATTTGCTTTACAGCTTCACTCAAACCACATGAATGTATCCAGGAAAATTACAAGTCATTGCTTCCCTGTTACCAGACATGTAACTGTACCGCCTTGATTGACTATCTGATATTTTAAATCACGTGATAGTAGTGTAAACAATATGCAATGTGGAATATTTTTTGAACAATATCGACACAAACAAATTCAAAGGATCATAACTCATATGTATCATGTATGTCATTCAAATTAATAATCAAAATCCAAGCATACCTGCCATTGGAGGAGCCATCTTTATCACCCTTATTATAATGTTGAGCTGCCACAGGCTTTCTTTCAGCATCTTGTAACTATTGCCTCAGCGACATTGAATAGACTGCACAATAGCCAACAGAAGAAAAGAAACTGAAAATGGAGGCAACATATTTATACACAGTACACTTTGGAGAATATTGGGGTTCAAGTAATCAATTCCACTAACCATCCCCCGATCCCATCCCAATGATCGAGTCATGCCCCTCTTTGGCCTCTCGGGTCGAATGCATGACACAGTGGGTTTGAGTTGCTGTTGAAATGGATGGACTTTATTGGATCCTAGAGCAAGTAACCACTGATCAAGAAATAGCAAGACACCGAAAACCGATGCATCCAGTAGAAAGACCGAATACCTTCTCCTATGAATTGAGATCACCGATGAATAGTGTATCGCAGCATTGAAGACAAAACTGACAACACCTAAACCATTTAATAAGGAAGCTGACACCAATGTCAACTCCAACAATGGAAACCAATGAGTAATGACCACTGGAAATCATGCTCTGAGAAGTCCTGTATATATGGCAGCACTGAGAAATAAACCAACAAAAGTTATCTGCTCAATTGTGTTTTCTTCACTAAAGTAAAGGCTCAACACATATCCTGAAACAAAAACAGAACCACAACTTTGCCCATGATTGAAGCTTACAACATATATGAAACTGAATTCCATAGTAAGCAAGCAAATGGCAGTGGAACGGGTTGTACTAGGGAGCAACACACACTACACACCCCTCTACTTCAAATTTGCTCTCGGTGACTCCCCGAACCCAACCAAATCCCATTATAGAGCGAGTTAAATTGGACTTCCACACTCATACACCAGCAGCAACCCGATTTCCCCGCCGAGGCCCGAGACCGATCCGGATCCCCTAGCACGGAGAGGCGGCGGGCTCATCCGTACCGCGCGAGACGGTCTTGCCGCCGTGGGCGCAGGTGCGGAGCGACGGCGGCGCCGGCGTCTTCTCGTACCTGCACCTTGTACCTCCCCCTCGGGCGTCTTGAAGTAGGTCTTGAGCCCCGCCGCGCGCCGCCGCCGCCGCCGCCACCCGCACCCGGCCCACCCCCCCCCCGCCCGCCGCTCGACGGGCCGGCGGCCCGGTCGGGGGGGGGGACTAGGGGAGCGCGGGTAGGGTTTTCCCGGAGGCGGCGGAGGCGTGGCGGCCGGCCGGTGGCGGGTGCGAGAGGGGGCCGCGGGCGGGACCCGCCCGGGCACGCGGTCGGATCCGGGCGCGGCGGCGGTGGGTCTTGGGGCGGCTTGGCACGGCCGGGGGCGGGCACGCCCGGGGCGGGGCTAGGCGGGGTGTGGCCGGGGGCGGGCGCGGGCGCGGGGCGGGCTAGGGAGGGCATGGCGGGGGCGGGGGCGGCGGGGATGGGCATGTCCGGGGCGGGCTAGGCGGGGGCGGGGGTCGGGCGCGGCGGCGGGGGAGGGGTCGGCGCGCGGCGGTGGCGGGGGTCGGGCGCGCGCGGCGGGCTCGCCCGGAGGCGGGGGGCGGGCGCGGCGGCGGCGACGCCGGGGAGGCGGGGGGCGCCGGGTGGGTCGGGCGGCGGGAATTTTTTGCCTTTAAGATTTTTTTTTTTTACCGGGTGCGACCGGGCGCCGGTAACCGGTGGGGCGACGGGCTCGGTGTTTGCCGTGCGTCTCGGCCAGGCGCACGGCAATGGTGGTTATTTTCCGTGCGTTTTTGCCAAGGCGCAGGACATAGACTATTTTTTTCCTTTTTCCACCGGCTGCGGGTCGAGTGTTAAAAAAATAACCTAGGGAAGTCTTTGCCGCAATGAAGGTTGTTTGCCGTGCGTCTTCGAGAAAGGCGCACGGTAAACACATATAAAATTCAACTTTTGTGTTTGCATTAATGGAAAATTCAAATTTTCGTGAATGCGATATTCAAAATCAGATGAAGCTTTACAATGTAGTAAAAAACATTTTAGAAATAGTTTTTCTTTTAAGTTATTTACTCAAATTTAATGCATGACTATTTAAATTACTTAATTATAGTTATTATACCAAAATTAGCAAATTGATCCAAAAAATATCATAAACTAACATGACACAATATATGTTGTGTGTCGTTTGAGAAAATGTTTTGAAGTCAAAAACCAAGTTTACATTTTACTAAGACTTCAAACCAAGTTAGGTGACTATAAACACTATGCAACTTGGAGGTAGAGGCTTCGATTTTTAAACAACATGTGTGACGCTTTGTTCAAAACCTTTTTTTACCATTTTTCACAACCTTCCCATAGTATATCATGAGCTCTCCACAAATTTCGTGGCTTTCAAACTTTGTTTGCATTTTATACAATTAAAAAACATTTCAAATACACGTGTATTACCATTTTTCACGAACAAAATGTATGAAATTTCAAGTACTTTCATGGGTATGACCTTAAAAAGGTATCAATTACATGAATATCATTTTTCGATGAACTATCTATTCTTTTACGCACTTGTAGTTCAAATTTGATTTATACGAAAAAATTCTATCAACAAAAGAAATTCTTTGAAATTAGCAAAAATATAGATATGATCACATGATTGGAATGTAGAGTGCAAAATAATGCACTAATGGAGGGAAAATTAAAAGGTGGTTCGAAAAGGTACTTTTCAAAAATTCTTTGCCCTGCGTTAGCACAAAACGCACGCAAAGGTACATGTTTGCCGTGCGCCCGGACAAAACGCACGGCAAACTTTGCGTGTTTGCCGTGCGTTTTAGTGTAGCGCACGGCAAAGGGTAACGTCGGCACCGGTGTGAAGTTGCAACCGTTAGTGAACAAGGATTGCCGTGCGTCGGTCCTAGGACGCACGGCAAACACAAATGTTTGCCGTGCGTCGGTCAAAAAACGCACGGCAAACAAAGTGGAAACCGTGCGTAAATGTGTGCCGTGCGCCTTAGGGAAAACGCACGGCAAAGAATGCCTTTGCCGTGCGCCCGATAGAAAACGCACGACAAAGTTTTTCACGCACGGGAAAGCTCGGTTTTCCCATAGTGAATGTCTTATTTGAAATAACTCTTTTCAAAATTTGAGAAAATGAGCACAATTTGTTCCGTTATCGAGGCGGGTTGTCAACATTCAGCAAAAAAGGTAATGGCTAATGTCACACCCCGAAATTTCCAATTTCGGGATGTGAATAGAAAGAATAATTAAATAACGATTTTCTCACAATTTTAAAATTTTTCCTACATTTATTTTCTTTACGGGAATATAGTATAGGAAAAATCCTTTGATTGATTTTCTAAATTAAATAAAAAGTTATGTGTGTTGCATTCATGCCGATGCATCTAGTGGTTCTTGAGTGCAAAAAGGTTTCAAAAATGCGTTTAGGAGCCGCCCAAACTCTCCCGAGAATTTTCCGGATTTTTACGGAAGTTATTCTCATTTTCCTTGAGCTATTTCTATTTATTAGAAGGCTCTAAAATCTTTTTCATGAGCACCAAATGCTTTATTTGGATTGTTCATGCCTTAATCTATCTCTAGGAATTTTCCTAGAATTTTTGGGATTTTCAGAATATTTTTCGTGGCTTTAATGAATTATCTAGCTCCTAGAATATTCTTTTTCACGAAAATGTTTTCTGAAAAAAAAATGAAAAAGGAATTTCCATTTTCCTTTCCTTTTCGGCCCACGGCCGCCACGGCCCGGCTCTCGAAGTCGCCGCCGCCGCCCCCGCTTTTCGCTCGGTCCGCTTCGCGCAGCGTTCTTCGACCCTAGCTCCGCCCGACCCAAACCCGCCGGCCCGGGCAGGCCCCGCCGAGCCCATCGGGGCCCGCGAGCCCGCCGCGGCCGCAGGCCGCGGCCCCTTCGGCCGGCGGCGCCGCCGCCGCCGCTCCTTGGCGTGCGCGCCGGGACGCCCGAGCCGCGCCCCCATAAAAACGCGTCGAGCCGCGCAACCGCGAGCCCTAGGCCGCCTCCCCGTGCTCGCGCGCGCCGCCCGCGCGCAGCCACGCGCCGCCGCCCTCACCCGCAGACCGCGCCGCCGACGGCCGGCTGTGCCGAACTCGCCGCCGCCGCCGCCCGCGTCGTGCCGCCGCCGTTGACCTCCGAGCCGAGCCGGCACCACCAGGGAGATCCGGGCCGTCGAGCCGTGCATCCTCCGCCCTTTCCCTCGGCCGGAAGCACACGGGGCGTCGCCGCCGCGGGGAGACCGCCGCCGGCCGCGGCCCCCGTGCACGCCGCCAGCCCCCGCTCGTCTCTTTCCCTCCAAGGTGAGCACGTCTTCGAGTTCCCCGTAGACTCCTCTTCCTTTTCCCCAACCTAATCGAGGCCCTTGCCGCCCCCGAGCCGGCGCCGCCACCCCAAGGCCGCCGCCCCCCCCCGCCTCGGTTCGGTCCCCGAGGAGGAAGAAGGGGTGCTTTTTGTGAATAGCCCCCGCAAAAAATCCGGTATTAGCTAGATCTAAGGGTGTGTCTTGCGGATCTTGTACGTGACCCCCTAGCTTTATCGGATCTTCACAACCGCATCCAACCGAGCCCTTTTACAGATCTAACCCCTTTCTTTAACCTTTTCCCGGCACTATTTAGTGTGTCTTGCAAATCTTCTTAGCTAGTCCTTGAAATCTATAGTTATTCGCGAACAGGTCCTTGCAACCTTGTTTTGCTCACCAAATCTTCGTTTTAGCTCCGATTTAATCCGTTCAAGTTGCGTTAGGTCCATAATAATGTAAAGCACGCGTTAGTGATGTGTTTTCACCATGTTTTGTTTCTGAAAATAAAATTAATATTAATTTTGTTTAATGACTCGCTATGCATTCTTTCATAAATAAAAGCTATATAGATCTATATGTCGTTTTCACAAGCAAATTTAATTTGATTAATGTTTCTATCACATATTTTTGTACATAAAAGTTAATTAGATCTTTATCTCAGTTTTCGTAAACTAAATGTTAATTTGTTTAATGGTTAATTAATCTTTTCGAATTAAAATTTGATTAGGCTGTTACATCGGCTTTTACAATAAATATTAATTTGATTAATGCCAATGCCATAGTGTTTTAATAATAATATGATCTACTCGAATTACAAAGTTTCGTTTAGATTGTTCATATAGTTTAGTTTTTCTAACTTAAATGTTTAATCGGTTTAATCAATATATGAATCTTTATTAATAAAACTTGACTAGTTCTTTACACCGGTTTCATAAATAAAGTTTAATATTGCATTAATGTCAACATAGGGTATTTTATTTCCGAAATATCCTTTATATTTGTTTTGTTAATTAAAATGAACCTAGCTCATAGCCTTGCTCTCTCATAAATGCAAATGGTTCGTTAGACGTTCTTTATCAAGCTTTATCTAAGTGTGATCTTTCCAGTTCATGCTCAATCTTTCTTAACCATCTCTTTAAAGCTAACCAAGCCTTTCCAAGCACCTTTTGTGTTCTTTAGTGATCCATCTAATCAAGCCTATCCTTTAGTGGGTTCTTTTAAAGCTTTCTTATGATTGGTGTTTTGTTCTTAGTATGCTTGTTTGTTTCCTTTGTGTATGTTTGTGCCCGATGATTGATGCGCTTAGAGTGAACGCCGTTCGAGAAGTTTGGAAGAGCTTGAAGTTGAAGATATTCGAGCAACGACATTACTTTGGTTAAAGGCAAGTGTGTTCTTGATTTTGTCCTAAGAACTATATTTAAACACTCATTGCATATGCTTGCATTAATATGATGGGACCCATGTTTAAGGTTTGACTAGTGTTATTTATCCTGTGCCTTGATCAAACGGGTTTATCTTTATGTTGGGTAGCTATGCTTAGTTGCTATACATGGGTTATGGTGGTTTTAATGAACATTAATGATGAATCATGTTATACCTTTATGCTATATCTTTGATTGCTTAATACAAGACCATATGATTAATCGGAACATGGAGAACCACCCAGGACAACAGTGCAACCACAAGGACTATATGGCTCTGGTCTTGGCCGATTAATTAGGGAAGTCTTTGTGTGGTTATTACTCGCATAGTAGGTTGGGGACGGAGGAATGCTTTTATGGCTACTTCTATTCCGGAGTGGTGATGGAACGGAAGACTCTATGGCTTACCGTCCGTAATAGAAGTGTGGTACGAAAGATAGCCTCTATGACATACTACTATGGACTAATACGCACGGGAGGACTCTTTGTAAAGGCCTCGTAGCGTCCCTATGCAATCACACCTCGGAAGTGTGGTATGATGCTTGGCCGCATCGCATGGTTGGGTTTAAAGTTCTTCGGGACTTTTACGCGACTTGTGGGTAAAGATGTACAACCTCTGCAGAGTGTAAAACTAATCGATTAGCCGTGCTCACGGTCAAGAGCGGCCCGGACCCTCACATGGTAATTAAACTTGAAGATGGACTTAAATCGTGTTCTCTGGTTGTGCTTGCCATGTGCTTATGGCGTACCTCTTATCTTATGCTTAATGTGGGTTGGTATAAACTTATACTTTATTAGTAATCGAGTGCTAATAAAACTTGACCAACTAAAATTGCTTAAATGCTTATAGCCCGACCACTATAAAGCCTTTGCATTCATTCTTTTTCCCACACTTGCCGAGTACGACAAGTGCTCACCCTTGCTATAACCATTGTTGCTCGGAAAAAGGATGCTACTTTGAAGTCCGGTGAAGATGTTGCTGGTGTTAGGCGTACGCAACCCCCGCTCGATTGCCCGTGATGTCCGGTGCCTTCGTTTCCAGGATTAAGCGTAAATCTCTGATAACGTTTCTTTTTCCTACGTGATACTGTTTCTGTATTCACTTTTATGTCACTATATGCATGAAACTTGATCCTGGCATGCATATAGGTACGCACTTGGTTTCCTTCGGAAAATCGGGTGTGACAGAGTGGTATCAGAGCTGTATCGACTGTAGGACGTAAGCCTAGTTAGCACTGGTCGTTTCTTAATGCCTCTTTTGTTCTACAATCCCTCCTTACCTTATCCTTGACCTCTCTGATGAAGGATCTCACCTCTTAACCATCTTCTTTTCTCCATACCATGAATTCTTGTATATTTATCTTCACTCTCCTTGAACATCTCTTCGACCTCGCCTACTCATTCCCTCAAGCAATAAACACCCCCTTGATTTATTGGTGGAATTGTTACCCTAAACATTCCATCTATTCGCGCAGCTCTCTGACACACCAGCGCCGTTTTAATTCTTTCTTGAGCTACGGAACTCCGATCGACATGAAACCAGTTGGGTTAGTTCCTAAATTTCATAAGTGAATTTCTATCAAAAATTCAGCCCTATCCTTTATATGGTCCAGGAGCTATACTCGAAACATTGGAGCTATCAGAATCTGTAAAACTCTGCTGACCTAGTTACCTTCAATATTCTATATCTCAGGCTATAGACCTCCGATTGAGGTAAATCCAATTGGAGTAGTTCAGGAATTTCATCAGCTTTATTCTGTCCAAAATTCAGCAGTATTCGTTTTGTATCCAGGGAGATACCTACGAATTAGTGGAGCATTCAGAATCTGCCAACACTGCTGACATAGCCGTCTTCTTCAATTCATATCTCGAGTTCTGAACCTCCGATTGAGGTGATTCCAGTTGGGTTGAACTCATAATTTCGTGCTCCTTGATCTGGGAAAAATCCATTGTTTATGGATATCCTTGCTGGGAGATATATCTGATCTATTAGGAGGATGCCCCCTGATTTTATTAACAACGTGTAGTGTCGTTCCCTTTAGCTATGCCTTGATTGGTGGAATTGTGTGTTTGCATGATGATGCTTGGTTTTATGGACTTGATTGATTCGTTTCTTTGAAGTGAGTGTTGGTGTATTGTGGGTCTTACATCCGCAATAGCACCAGTTGCTTAGTTGGGTTCTTCTTTTGTACCTCCCACCTCCTTGTTCTCCCCCACTCGTTTTGCACTACTCTTGTTACCTTCTGATCGTATATTTACCTACCAACCAGATGGAAAACCAAGAAGGAGGTAACCAAGGAGAAAGCTACGAAAACAGTGGTGACTATGGATACAATCAAGATGGTTTATCATATCCACCCTCAGAGGATAAGTATGCAGAGTTCATGAAGACTGAGCCGCCAATGTTCTCCAGTACCACATATCCCTTAGAAGCTGAGGACTGGATCAAGACAATTGAAGAGAAGCTAGATGTGGTACAATGCAATGATGGAGAGAAAGCTTTGTATGCATCTTGGCAACTTACGGAGCGACTTAGAGTGGTGGAATTCTTACATCAATGGACATCAGCAACCTGAGAGTATTGTGTGGAAGGAATTCAAAGACAACTTTATCTTACACCATACTCCTGTGAGTGCGATGAAGCTCAAGAGGAAGGAGTTCCTAAACTTAAAGCAAGGACAGATGACGGTAACTGAGTACGGGGATAAGTTTATTCAGTTATCTCTATATGCCCCAAGATCGGCTGAGAGTGATAAGAAGAAACGAGAGCATTTCATCAAAGGGTTGAATGAAGATCTTCAAAGTATACTAAGCTTACATGAGTATTCCAGTCTACAAGATTTAATCAACAAAGCCATTGGGCTAGAAAGCAAACTACAAGAGATCGTGAGTAAGAAGAGAAAACGGGAATATCCAGGGGAAGCCAATAACAATTCTCGCCTACATCATATGTCTCAAGCCCAAGGTTTTTCTGAAGATCACAATGAAGATGCATATCTAGAATATCCTCATGGTGTCACAATACCAGTGATTTATGAGACACCACAGAATCGTCGGAACATTAGGGAAAGTAAAGCTTGTTTCTATTGCAAAGCTGGTGGACACTTTATCAACAGGTGCCCGAAGAAGTTTCTAGATCGTCATTTTAAGAAGGAATGGCGACAACGACACAAGCAAGACAAGACCCCCGCTATTTAAGGATGTTGGTATAAGTTAGGCTGTGGAAAGATTTCTGTAATATGAAAGGAAGAATATTGTTGAAGGATATGAAAAGAGTTCGAAATAAACCCTTGTCTCTTGCTAGCCTTTTTCGAATCTCGGGACGAGATTCCTTTTAAGGGGGGTAGATTTGTCACACCCTGAAATTTCCAATTTCAGGATGTGAATAGAAAGAATAATTAAATAACGATTTTCTCACAATTTTAAAATTTTTCCTACATTTATTTTCTTTACAGGGAATATAGTATAGGAAAAATCCTTTGTTTGATTTTCTAAATTAAATAAAAAGTTATGTGTGTTGCATTCATGCCGATGCATCTAGTGGTTCTTGAGTGCAAAAAGGTTTCAAAAATGCGTTTAGGAGCTGTCCAAACTCTCCCGAGAATTTTCTGGATTTTTCTGGAATTTATTCTCATTTTCCTTCCTCTACTTCTATTTATTAGAAGGCTCTAAAATCTTTTTCATGAGCACCAAATGCTTTATTTGGATTGTTCATGTCTTAATCTATCTCTAGGAATTTTCCTGGAATTTTTGTGATTTTCAGAATATTTTTCGTGGCTTTAATGAATTATCTAGCTCCTAGAATATTCTTTTTCACGAAAATGTTTTCGAGAAAAAAAAATGAAAAAGGAATTTCCATTTTCCTTTCCTTTTCGGCCCACGGCCGCCACGGCCCAGGTTCTCCGAAGTCCCGCCGCCGCACCCCCGCCCTCTCGCTCGGTCCGCTTCGCGCTCTTCGGCCCCCAGCTCCGGCCCGACCCAAACCCGCCGGCCCGGTGCAGGCCGCCGAGGCGAGCCCATCGGGGCCCGGCGAGCCCGCGCGGCCGCAGGCCGCGGCCCCTTCGGCCGGCGGCGCCGCCGCCGCTCCTTGGCGTGCGCGCCCGGGACGCCCGAGCCGCGCCCCTATAAAAACGCGTCGAGCCGCGCAACCGCGAGCCCTAGGCCGCCTCCCCCGTGCTCGCGCCGCCGCCCCCGCGCCGCAGCCACGCGCCGCCGCCCCACACCCGCAGACCGCGCCGCCGACGGCTGCGTGCCGAACTCGCCGCCGCCGCCCGCGTCGTGCCGCCGCCGTTGACCTCCGAGCCGAGCCGGCACCACCGGAGATCCGGCCGTCGAGCCGTGCATCCTTCCGCCCTTTCCCTCGGCGGGAAGCACACCGGGCGTCGCCGCCGCGGGAGACCGCCGCCGGCCGCGCCCTCGTGCACGCCGGCGGCCACCCCGCTCGTCTCTTTCCCTCCAAGGTGAGCACGTCTTCGAGTTCCCCGTAGACTCCTCTTCCTTTTCCCCAACCTAATCGAGGCCCTTGCCGCCCCGAGGGCCGGTGCCGCCACCCCAAGGCCGCCGCCCCTCCCCGCCTCGGTTCGGTCCCGAGGAGGAAGAAGGGGTGCTGTTTTGTGAATAGCCCCCGCAAAAAATCCGGTATTAGCTAGATCTAAGGGTGTGTCTTGCGGATCTTGTACGTGACCCCCTAGCTTTATCGGATCTTCACAACCAGATCCAACCGAGCCCTTTTACGATCTAACCCCTTTCTTTAACCTTTTCCCGGCACTATTTAGTGTGTCTTGCAAATCTTCTTAGCTAGTCCTTGAAATCTATAGTTATTCGCGAACGTGTCCTTGCAACCTTGTTTTGCTCACCAAATCTTCGTTTTAGCTCCGATTTAATCCGTTCAAGTTGCGTTAGGTCCATAATAATGTAAAGCACGCGTTAGTGATGAGTTTTCACCATGTTTTGTTTCTGAAAATAAAATTAATATTAATTTTGTTTAATGACTCGCTATGCATTCTTTCATAAATAAAAGCTATATAGATCTATATGTCGTTTTCACAAGCAAATTTAATTTGATTAATGTTTCTATCACATATTTTTGTACATAAAAGTTAATTAGATCTTTATCTCAGTTTTCGTAAACTAAATGTTAATTTGTTTAATGGTTAATTAATCTTTTCGAATTAAAATTTGATTAGGTCGTTACATCGGCTTTTACAATAAATATTAATTTGATTAATGCCAATGCCATAGTGTTTTAATAATAATATGATCTACTCGAATTACAAAGTTTCGTTTAGATTGTTCATATAGTTTAGTTTTTCTAAATTAAATGTTTAATCGGTTTAATCAATATATGAATCTTTATTAATAAAACTTGACTAGTTCTTTACACCGGTTTCATAAATAAAGTTTAATATTGCATTAATGTCAACATAGGGTATTTTATTTCTGAAATATCCTTTATATTTGTTTTGTTAATTAAAATGAACCTAGCTCATAGCCTTGCTCTCTCATAAATGCAAATGGTTCGTTAGACGTTCTTTATCAAGCTTTATCTAAGTGTGATCTTTCCGGTTCATGCTCAATCTTTCTTAACCATCTCTTTAAAGCTAACCAAGCCTTTCCAAGCACCTTTTGTGTTCTTTAGTGATCCATCTAATCAAGCCTATCCTTTAGTGGGTTCTTTTAAAGCTTTCTTATGATTGGTGTTTTGTTCTTAGTATGCTTGTTTGTTTCCTTTGTGTATGTTTGTGCCCGATGATTGATGCGCTTAGAGTGAACGCCGTTCGAGAAGTTTGGAAGAGCTTGAAGTTGAAGATATTCGAGCAACGACATTACTTTGGTTAAAGGCAAGTGTGTTCTTGATTTTGTCCTAAGAACTATATTTAATCACTCATTGCATATGCTTGCATTAATATGATGGGACCCATGTTTAAGGTTTGACTAGTGTTATTTATACCGTGCCTTGATCAAACGGGTTTATCTTTATGTTGGGTAGCTATGCTTAGTTGCTATACATGGGTTATGGTGGTTTTAATGAACATTAATGATGAATCATGTTATACCTTTATGTTATAGCTTTGATTGCTTAATACAAGACCATATGATTAATCGGAACATGGAGAACCACCCAGGACAACGGTGCAACCACAAGGACTATATGGCTCGGTCTTGGCCGATTAATTAGGGAAGTCTTTGTGTGGTTATTACTCGCATAGTAGGTTGGGGACGGAGGAATGCTTTTATGGCTACTTCTATTCCGGAGTGGTGATGGAACGGAAGACTCTATGGCTTACCGTCCGTAATAGAAGTGTGGTACGAAAGATAGCCTCTATGACATACTACTATGGACTAATACGCACGGGAGGACTCTTTGTAAAGGCCTCGTAGCGTCCCTATGCAATCACACCTCGGAAGTGTGGTATGATGCTTGGCCGGCATCGCATGGTTGGGTTTAAAGTTCTTCGGGACTTTTACGCGACTTGTGGGTAAAGATGTACAACCTCTGCAGAGTGTAAAACTAATCGATTAGCCGTGCTCACGGTCAAGAGCGGCCTGGACCCTCACATGATAATCAAACTTGAAGATGGACTTAAATCGTGTTCTCTGGTTATGCTTGCCATGTGCTTATGGCGTACCTCTTATCTTATGCTTAATGTGGGTTGGTATAAACTTATACTTTATTAGTAATCAGGTGCTAATAAAACTTGACCAACTAAAATTGCTTAAATGCTTATAGCCCACTCCACTATAAAGCCTTTGCATTCATTCTTTTTCCCACACTTGCCGAAGTACGACAAGTGCTCACCCTTGCTATAACCATTGTTGCTCGGAAAAAGGATGCTACTTTGAAGTCCGGTGAAGATGTTGCGGGTGTTAGGCGTACGCAACCCCCGCCGATTGCTCGTGATGTCCGGTGCCTTCGTTTCCGGGATTAGATTAAGCGTAAATCTCCGATAATGTTTCTTTTTCCTACGTGATACCGTTTCGTGTATTCACTTTTATGTCACTATATGCATGAAACTTGATCCCGGCATGCATATAGGTACGCACTTGGTTTCCTTCGGAAAATCGGGTGTGACCGCCTAAGCATGACAAAGTTGATAAGAGTGATATCCCCTCGTTTTGGTTGCCTTTTGTTGTTGAGTTTATGTTGGGGAACTGAATCTGATTCTCCAAAACTTCCTGGATTTGGGTGATTGTCTTTACCTGTTGGAATACATTTTATTGGTTAAATCACCATTTCCAGTTTCTCTTCGGATAAATATGATCCAAAAACTAGGGTGGGGTACTTGTTACTGACACTGTTGCCATTTATAACTTGCGTGATATTTTGTAGTCGTACCAAGTTAACAATCTTTTTTGGGTACCAGGTGCCAATTCCAAGCAAATCCTACAAGGGATTTTTCAAGATTTCCTAATTATCTGATTTGGTACCAGTTTTAAAATATATGTGCATATCATAACATTGTTCATACGCCTAATGACTAACTAGGCCCACTTTCTCGTTTTTATACCATGATATTGCAATGACTTGGCTAAAGTTATGTTTCTATGTCAAACTCAGGAGAACTTAGACTGTAATTCAGGAAGAAAAACATACTTTGCTTTCTGGAACCAGCACACACTTCCTACAATAAAATCCATTGATGTACAATCTGGCCTTGCTTTTTCTCCTCCTCATAAACAGAGAGTCACAGACAGTACCTGCTGTACTCAGCACTTCAGCAGTAATGCATGATTGCAATAATCCTGGAGAACAGCAAAACTAGCTCCCTGCTGCTGCCTCCACGCTCTCACGTACCCCATTACTTGCTGATCACAACCATCTTTGCAGGCATACTGGTGCTGCAGCTTCCATCTCATTTTATGCAACACCCTGCCTTGTTACACTGACCCTTACCTGCAGCAAGCAACAGCACCATGGTGGTCACCAGTCATCAACTAACTTCTTCTGCACAAATAACCATTCAAGCTAAATCATGCCATTTTTTGCTCTAGCATTGCCACTATTTGGTGTAGCTGAATAAACCTGCAGCTTGTAGGTCCAGTGGTGATGTTATATGTTATGGACTGTGTTTGGCAAGAAGTACCAGCGCCTGGGGAAGAAGGAGCCAAATAGTGGCTAATAAGTTTGTTAGGATTTGTAAATCTTCAGTTAGTTGGCCACCGGCCAGTAGTGGTTTTGATTAGCTAGAAATTAGGAGATTAATTGGCAATTGTTAGCTACTTAAGAGGGGCTCTTGCGCCCAGGATTGCTAAGCAGAAGATTATCCTTAAACTCAGAGGCTCCTAGGAAGGGCGAGTAGGGCAATCATAGTCACATAATTCGGGGTCGTTGCCGCGTTCCTCGACCCGGGTTCACCGTACCAAATCATGGGTCGGGGTCAACCGGGGTCATTGTCCCATTCACGCATGGGTCATCGATCCACAATCTGTAGGGTCACAACATGTATCAATTAGGTTGTATTGAGCAACGGGGAGGGGAGGGAAGATGAAAAGGAGTGTCATTGTTATCATAATGGACTTATGATACGAGGAATAATGGGCTTGGTGATCCATCATACGCAACCCGGATCAGATTTTTCTTGATATTTTTTCTATATACTATGTTGAATAGAACTTTCGTAACATAGTCATAGTTCATCGACCGGGTTTATCAACCCAGATTGATTGGGGTCAATCGTTCCAAACTACTCCCTTGGACCCATGCTCTCAGACACTTACGATCCTCGTCCCTCGACCCCGACCCTCGATCTAGTCGACCCGACATTTTGGTGACTATGGGGCTAATCCCTCCGCCATTGCTATTAGTATTCATCAGCCAATAAGCCATATCATATAATTCTGCTTAACTATAACATTACAGACTTTCATAATCTGGAAGTTTACAGCTAAACTACATCCAAAACATATACCCAAAAAATGCCCAAATTATAACACGATTAATTCAATTTTCAGAAGTGAACTAAAATTATTAAAAGAGTGCAAATCCACAGTAAACTAAGTGCAACCGGCACAACCTTCTTAACAGACTTACTAGTTACTACATTAGCAACGACAGAAAGAAAAATAGGGAAATTCACACTTGCCAACCTTATCCACCTTCACACTTCTGCGACATCCTTCACTGCACCAGTGCACCTACACAGGTATAAAGAAATTAAAACAAAAGCTTCATCAATGCTTTCATGACCAATTGCTAATAAAGAAAAATGAAATAATAAATTGAAGAAAAATTCACAAATAACATGGCACTACGGAAACAGCGGCTTTGCCGTGCGCCACGGCGCACGGCAAAGGCACTAAAACGCACGGCAAACTCTTTGCCGTGCGTTTCCTGTCGAGCGCACGGCAAAGGGCACACGGTAGCATTTTGCACGGCAAAGCCCCTTTGCCCGTGCGCCGCGTCTAACAACGCACGGTAAATAGTCTTTTGCCGTGCGTTTTTCACGGCGCGCGAAAAAAAAGCAGACGGCGCCGGGGATGAGACGGCGTGTAACACCCTTTGCCGTGCGCCTTGAAAAACGCACGGCGAAAGGGGAGCATAGTGCCGTGCGACTAGAAAAAACGCACGGCAAAGAGGGTTCTTTGCCGTGCGCCGAGGCATAAAACGCACGGCAAACGCCCTGTGCTAGCGGTTAGATATGGTCCCTTTGCCGTGCGCCGGCCACAAAACCGCACGGCAAAGTGACCTATATTTTTTTTTGTTTTTCGCTTTTACAATTCCCCATTCAACCAAAAATCACAGGCATCATATATATACACACACACCACAATAAGCATAACATGAATCACATAACCATCACAAGTACTTAATATAGATAAATCCACAATTTATTCATCATAAGTCCACTAGTACTATCCAAATTCATCCGCATGCCCACAACCATTATCCAAGTTCATCGACACGTCCACAAGCAGTATTCAAGTTCATCGACAAGTCCACCAGTCCAGAGCGGATACAAATTAAATAAACGAAGGCCCACTAAGAAGGAGGTGGCTATGGGAACGGTGGGAACAACTGTTGTGGGGGAAAGGAAGGTGACATGCGGGGGGGACTCATGGAGAGTGTTCGATGCCGCCGATTGATTCTTCAACAAAAAAAAACAGTAAACGGCATGTGAGACAAGAATCAAGTTCTATAAGTTAAAATCTAAGTTTTCTAAGTCTCTACTTTATCTAGATTTCTAAGTGAGTCTAAGTCTCTAATGATTGACATGAAACAACAAAAATGTCAAGTAACAAAGTTAACATCAGATATTTACTTGACAAAAGAAAAATCAACATACCCATGGTACACTCAGTAAAGTTGTATAGATGGATTAGCTTTCCTCATCATTAGTTTCCGCATAATTACTCGGTCTCTTCACCGGATGTGACAATTTTCCTTCAAAGAATATAAAATTTTCAGACTAAATGCTGAGTGTAGAGCAAAAAGAACCAATTGTAGCCTAGTAATATCCTGACAGTTCAAAAGAAAAGTTTAGGAATTTATATACCAATACACAGTTCATAGTTTGGACCAAAGGAGAGTAAGAGTTCTGGATGGATTCACCCAACAAAATAATTTTTGTCAAGGTTGGCCCCCAACAGGAAAAAACAATTCAACCTAGCTTGTCAAACCATTTTTTCCTTCAATTCTCATTTGGACTAAGTAACTAGCAATCAATTCACTAAAACAAGAGAGGTTCACTATCAATCAGTGGCACGATGGTGCAAACTCTAGTTCTTGCATATATCACCCTACAATGCGACTGGAATGAAGAGGTTTAATTTGGTTTTCTTCTATAACATTACTCTGTCAAATCGTTTCGCAAAAAGAACATGGCATCATAATCTTGAGATGAATCCCTGCTTTCTAGCTCCTGGCTTTCCTAAGACGTTCAATTTTGCAGGCACTGAAAGCTAGTAGCCGGATGCAGAGATGGGGCAGCTCCAAGTGAACCTCAGCATCTATGAATATATCAAGGAAACATCGTAAGAATTGATGCAACTAAGTCACTCAGATCATTTCAGAGTTCATATAGTATTACCGTCATTTGTAAATTATAAATCCTAGCCCTAGATTATCATCGAAATCTGTAGCAGTTCATTTGTTAGTCAATACATTCTGTTACAGATGATATTCTTATTATGCTTCTTATATATACAACTTCCAAATTATGGTACTACAGCTGTTGATGGTAAATGATTGTGTTTTGAACATATTCTCTCTTATCGATCTCTTTTGATGAGAAAAGATAGAAATGTTGTCAGACATGGGTGACTACGAAATGATAGGTCATCGTACTAATTTGATCTAAAAATTCGAGAATGGTTGAGATTGCTCACGGATCGGCCTTGTTGCCCGCTTCCCTTACTCCTCCTCCTTCTCCTTGGTGCCCAGGGCGGGGGGGATGGCGGCCCGCGGGGGGGGGGGGAGGGGGTCCTAGAGGTAGAAGGCGACCGGGGGCGGCAGGGGCGCATCCCCGGGGGGCGAGGGCGGCGGATGCCCGGGCCGGGGCCTCGGCGGATCCGGGGGGGGGGGGGGTCGGGGGGCGCGGCGGTGGGCGACGCGTCGGCCGCCACCATGCCGGAGGGAGGGGAGGGAAGGGGACGGGCGCGGCTCCGCGAGGGCCACCGCGTGGGGGTCGGCGGGGAGCCCCCGCCCCCCCCCCCCCCCACCCGCCGGGTGCGCGCGCGAGAGAGAGGGAGGGGGACGCGCCACCGTGGGGGGGAGGGAGATGTGCGGGGGGCGGGCTGGGTGAAGGAGATGCGGGGGAGCTGCCGCGGCCTCCGCCGTGGCCGGGGAGAAGAGGGAGGGCGCCCGGGTGGAGAGGATGGGAGGTAGGGGCGCCGGTGGGAGGGAGAGGATCGGGTTGGGGCGGAGGGAGAGGAGGGGGGGTGGGGGTGCGGCGGCGGGGGAGAGGGTGGGGTAGGGTTTGGGGGAGCGAGTGGATGATTGGTGGCCGACGGATGGAAGCGCCGTCGTGACTCGCCGTTAATCCGCGCCGGCGGGAGCTGTGATGATACGCGGAGTGGGATGGGCCTGGTGAAAAGGGTGGGCCAAAAAGTCGTGCGCCATGTTGAAAAACGCACGGCAAAGTTTTTCTTTGCCGTGCATTTCAAAAAAACACACGGCAAAGAATGTCTTTGCCGTGCGTAAAAAGCACGACAAAGTTGTTTTCATAAAATCTAAATATTAATTATAAAACACTAAAATTATCAAATGATTCCGTAAAAACACTAAACTTTTACCTAGAACAACTTATATTGTCTATTGCTTAAATATTCGAATTCAAATTTGGTTGTCGCATTCATTCAAACCTAACCATCTACTTCTCAACTCTCCGAAACTTCTTCGGAGATGTTTCAATTCGTAAGCACCGTACATGACAAAATGTTCAAAACTTTTTTAATTTTTTACTACAGCCCTCCGCGTATGATATCATGAACCCTTGACGAATCTTATAATTTTCATACTTTGTTTGCATTTTTTAGAATTTTTAAATCATTTGCACACACGATCATGGTCGTGTTTCCAAGTCAAGACGTTCAAAATTTCTTTTAATTTCATGGAAGAGGTCTTAAATTAGGCTAAATAATGTCAATATTATTTTTTTCATTCATTTTTATTCTATTATTTAAATCACTTGTAGTTTAAATTTGGCCTCCTTGAAAAAAATTACTTTAAATGCAATTAATTAGTTAAATATAGTAAATTAATATAAAAATTATACAAAATTTACCATGAAGTATCGCATGTTGTGTGTATAAAGTAGAAAAAAATCAAAGTGAGAATAATTTGTTTTGTGGGTTACTCGTGAATTCGGGGCTTAGTAGGATATATATATATATAAATGGAATAAAACTTTGCCGTGCCCCACACTAAAAACGCACGGCAAAGATGCCTATTTGCCGTGCGTTTTTCCTTAAATGCATGGCAAAGTCACTCGTCTCCATTTCCTCGCTAACGTTTAGTAACGGTATGTGGGAGAGAAATGTTTGTCGTGCGGGTCAAGAAATAAAACGCACGGCAAACAAGTATCCCCCCCATGCGGTCTCCGCCCCACAACAGCCAGGAGCTTCAGCCGTGCGTTTTTCTTTACCGTGCGCCTTATAAAAAACACACGGAAGAAAAACGCACGGCAAGTAATCTTTTCGCCCTGCGCCCGACGCAATAAAACGCACGGCAAAGAATTTGACGCACGGCAAATGTATGTTTTCCCGTAGATGTCCCCCTCCTATGGCGTTGAATTATTTTACTAGGCTGAAGAGGCCAGTGAACCCAGTATTCCCTGTGTTGTCCATCTATCCTTCTGATAACCATTATCAATAAGAGCTGGATGGCGGCAAAATTGAGCAAGTTCTCAAGAGTAACCAATAATCTTAAAACTATTTAGCAGACAGTGTTTTACATGAGCTGATTGTAGTTGTTATGAAGCTATGTTATCTGGAAAGTAAGATAGCAGTTAGCTACACAAGTTTGTCATATTTATTTGAGTATTTAACTGGAGCCCTGGTTAAGATGCACAGATTGTTGCATAGATTTACTAAATACTATTCTTTTACTTTTCTAATCGAAACAGTGAATGAGATGTTCTAGTGCACTATATATGCTGCTACGCATCAAGGATCATGTAGCACCACATCGATCCATTACATGAGAGATAATGACCAATCAGCAAGAATAACTCCAAATTTAGATAGTCTGATTTTCTGAAACTTACTGAATTTGGTGCAAGCGTAAAGCTGGAGAACTCTCCACTGTTACTCTCACTGATTTATGATTTATTTCATTTCGTCCGTCACGATTCAATACAATGAATGATCAACAAAAAAAAAATCAATACAATGAACAGAAGAATAACAGCCATTGTTTTGGTATTGAATTAGCAATACCTAGTCATAATAATCTATGGTGGGATAAGGACTACTACTACTGAATCTAATAGTGCTTATCATGTTATAAATCATATGCAGTAGAATAGTAACATCATTGGTCCAGCTGATCAACAGAAAAGTGAATAAGATTTTTCCCACAATAGAAAGATCAGCATCATCATCTATTGCTCAGTGAGATAAAAAGGAAAAAAAAAGCCACAACTCAGCTGAACTATGAAGCTGTCCAAGATAACTACAAAAATACAAAGAAATACATCATCAGGCCGATATCCAAATTCTTTGTGCTTATCTCTGCAAAGTGCATATGTGATGAACTTGACTACTGTTAACTAGAACAATATTCTGAAAATAATGAAATAACAGGGGAAGGTCATATAACAAACAAATGACGCTTCTTTGGATCCGTTAAGTCTTGAAGTAGCAATTTTAATTGCGCAAATTATGCGTTAATATGTATACTTGGCTTCATCTAGAAATGTGCGCAACAGGCGAGTGGACAAGGCAGTGGTGAGACCTCGGCGTGGGTGCGGGGACGGCGGGGCAGCAAGCAGCAGCACACAGAACCTATGTAGGAGAGGCGGCAATAGGCCGGCGAGGTGGCGACGACGGGCGCGCAGAGGCGACGGAGCGGCGCAGAGATGAAGGGAGCCCGGGAGTAGCGCCGAGTAGGGCCATACCGCCGCGGCCATCCCCTCCGGATTTTCACCCGGCTTCTTCTTCGACGCCGTGCTTGCCGGATCCGGACAAGCCCAGCCCCGCGTCGCCGGCCGATCTCCATGCCGAGGAGGCGAGGGAGGTGGTGGAAATGGAGGCGAGGGCCTTCGTCGGGTTGGGTTGATCCGGAGGGAGGGGCAGAGAAGAGGTCAAGAGGGCACCGCAGCCATGTCATCAAGCACAACATTGCCGAGGTCTGAAAATTTGCTGGAGAGACCAGACATGTCTGCGGTATAACCCCGGACATTTGTAAACCTCAGTGCCGCCGAGGTCTGAAAATTTGCTGCAGAGGCCAGACATGTCTGCGGTATGACCGGACGAGCGAAGCCTGAAATCTCTGGAAATCTCAGACATCTGTCATGTGTGGGGTGCCGATGGCAGACATATTTGGGGTGCTTTGCATGGCTCTCTAAATATCTGGAAACCTCATACATTGTCTACCGTTCCCTCTGCAAGGATTTTTCATGGATTATTTGGTCAATTGACTAGATAACCTTGTTGCTGGTTGCTGCTACGCAAAAGGTCTTGAAATTTGAATGGTGAAAGAAGATCTCGCAGCACAAGTATTCAAATTAGAACATCCACACGCCTAGCTGGTTTCATTTAGTAACTAGCATATATGATCAAACAGAGCTGGACTGCAGTATGAAGTAACCACATATATACACATGCATGTTGTGGTTGTAAAGTATTCATTATAGCACCCCCACATGTCTACCTAGTTTCATGGTGGCACAAGATTGATTAGTAACTAACATATGATTGAACAGAGTTGGGTTGCAGTAACCACATAGATACATATGAGGTGCTTGAAAGTATTGAACACCGTACAAGAATCAGATAAACTGTTCCATTCTACCAAGGAGGTGAGGTGAGGACCAAATCTGATATGATACCACATACATCTCATATTTGATAATCAAGGTGGTGACAGACATATCCAACTACTCCCAGGCAAGTAGCTTAGTTTTTCAAGTTCAAAAAAAAAACAGATAAACGTAATTTGAGTTTGTTTTCATCCTCAGGTCTTTACAATAGTCTTCTGCAGGTGGCCAACTCATGACAAAAAGAAAACATGACTCCTTGCTTCTCCTCCATCAAAAGACATTCATCATAAGCACCAAATCACTTGCAGTTATCTGTACACAAAAATTAATAATTATTTCATCAAAACTGAACATGACATCCACTAACTAGTAATAGGTACTACGACTAATTAGTAAATGCTTCACAAGTATGTACCTTCTTCATCATTCCTGGGCATGCTAAACCAAGATACATCAGCCTGTTGTGAGAGGGTAGCATGAGTCAATACTAACTTGTTGCACCGAAAGTCAAAATTAACCAATGGAAATTCTCCACAATTCGGTAGTTATTGTGTCTTGTACTATATCTCATCTCATGATTTCAGGATAAAGATAGAACGGTAAGTTTGAGTCCAACAAGGTATCGATCACATGAGTTCAAAGCACATTCTAGACCTTGAAAGCTAATCAACTTCTAGAAAAGTTGGATCACCACTCACTACGGGAAACTCGTGCTTTTGCCGAGCCTATACGGCTTTGCCGAGGGCCTTTTGTCAGGCACTCGGCGGAGTTGATCCGTGCCGAGAGCCGCCGTCGGCACCGGCTGACTCACGGCACAACCATCTTTGCCGACGGGCGGACCGTCGGCACCGCACGACCCTCGGCAAGACGGCTTCTTTGCCGAGGGCTAGCTCTCGGGACATAAGCGCCCGTCGGAGAAGAACGGGACGGCCGCTACATTTGATTGCAGCACATCGTGCCGACGCCGGATCAAGGGGGCCGTCGGCAAAGAGTGCCCTCGTCAAGGCCCGCCTCGCTGACCGGCGCGTTCGTAACCCGCTTAGCTGACGGCCTTTGCCGAGGGCCTAGCTCGGCCGGCGGCACACGGAGTCACGTCCGAGGCGGCTGCGCTCGGCACCGTTTTTTGCCGAGGGCCCCACCGTGCCCTCGGCAAAGAAATATTTTTCTTTTGTTTTTGCTTTGAGTTTTTTTATTTGGTAAAGGTACATGACCTAGAGATTGGATTTGCAATTTTGGCATGATTTTTGACAAATTTTTACTATATTTTATGTATTTTGGTCTTTGTTTTGAATTTCTATGCATATTTCGAATTTGAACGCAAGTCATCAAAACGGTGCATGTATGTGACGGGAAAAAAATGATATTTTTGCTTTTTAGTGTGAGTTTAGTCCTAATCTGGGCCCACGTGCCAAAATTCGAACATCTTAGGGCGGATCGCATGTCCACTCACTTTCTCGTGAATCGTTTTCAAATTATATAAAATGGAAATATAGTCAAAAATCACGAAATGTGACGAGTGGTCGTTATATCACATGTGTAGTCATGGTAAAAACCCGGAATGATTTCGTGCATGTTTCCGTTCACCTTAGCACAAACTCCGGAGATGTCCTTAGCACAAACCTCGGACAATGTCTAGGAGATGTACCGGGTTGTGCTCGTGTGAACTAAACATGCACGAAATCATTCCAGGTTTTTACCACCGACTACACATGTGATATAACGACCACTCGTCACATTTCGTGATTTTTCGACTATATTTCCATTTTATATAATTTGAAAACGATTCGCGGAAAGTGAGTGGACATGCGATCCGCCCTAAGATGTTCGAATTTTGGCACGTGGGCCTAGATTAGGACTAAACTCACACTAAAAAGCAAGAATATCATTTTTCCCATCACATACATGGTACCAATACTCTATTCATGACTTCCGGCGTATGGGTTGTTCTCAAACTCGGTGTGTTCATGGAAAGTTCCCGTGCCCAATATGCAAGGAACATTTGAGGTTCATCTGCTGCGTAAGGGTGCTATATTCATCGTTCGACCAACATCGTCGGCCTTACCTCTTGACCATCCATTCGTACAAGATAAGAAGAACTTCGTAAAAGGTGTTGTAGTGACACAACCTCGACCGCGTATGAGGCCGACTCGGTGCCGAGGTTCGTGCTCGGTAGAGGCTCTTGTGGCCACGAAGGAGATGGTCGTTATGTGGGGTATGGTGAGCAAGATATGTGGAGCCTTAACGTTTACAACGGCCCCCTATCATGATGACCTTCTTGCGGCCACATCACATTGACGTTATGCACACCGAGAAGAATATCGCAGGCACTTTTTTCGTGTCGACCGATGGACACCGAAAAGTCTAAGGATAATCCTAAGGCCAGAGTGGACATTGCAACACTATGTGATAGACCTAAGCTAGACAGGCTCAGAAGACCACAAGAAATGGAGAAGACCCAAGGCCGATTATGTATTGTCCATTGAACAAAGGAGGGAAGTTCTTAAATGGATGAAGACGCTTTAGGTTTCCGTATGGGTATGCACATAATGTGAAGAGGGAGTAAATTTAACTACTATGCGAGTAAATGGCATGAAGAGTCATGACTACCATGTATGGATCGAGCGGCCTTTCCCACGATGGTTCGAGGCTTTGTCCCGTAGAATATATGGCAAGTGTCGCGCAGTTGGAGCTATTTCTTCCGCACCTATGTGCGAAGGAGATATCTCGTACCGTATGTGTACAGAGTTGGAGAAAGGCTCGTGTTACTATGTAAGTTGGAGAAAATCTTTCCACCCGGATTCTTCTTGCCAATGCGCATATGATTGTGCACCTTCCATACGAGGTACGCATGGGTGGGCTCGTGCGTACCATTGTGCCACCCAATTGAGAGTAATTTCGAAGCTCGTACGCAAAAAATGTACAAATAAAGCGAATCGAGGCTTCAGCTTGCAGAGGCATACATTGTGGAGGAGGTGTCAAACTTCACGTAAAAGTACTATAGAGAACCTTCCTAGCGTGCATGATCACCCCCTCGTTACAATGTTGCGGATAATCAATCCAAACCTTGGCCTTTTCCAAGGACAATTCGAAGCGCGAGTGCATGTACCACCAAGCAACTCACCAATGAAGAGTGGCGTAGCATCATGCTATATGTGCCGCTCAACTCGGCCAGAGGTTGAACCTTACAAACAAGAATTCCTCTCGTGAGCTCCGGACCGCATCGAGGTTGCCGTGAGCCACACAAAGTTGATAACCTTATTTCGCAAGGTGCGTCAACAACGCCCGATTTCATTTCATGGTTCGAAGAAAGGCCCAAACCGATGTGTCCATCTCTAGTGAGTTGTGTGCTGTTGCATGTGGCTGTGACCTAAGGGTTAGGTCATTTACCGGTTATGATGTCAACGGATTTCGTTTCCACACGACGAGCTACGAAGAGAGTCGACCCAATAGAAGTACCACAAACACATATGAAGGAGAATTCTATCAAGAAGAGGGGCTGATTGGGAGCTTTGTGATAGACCTAACTACACCTATAGTAACGGAAGTAGACAATGAATTGGTCGAACGCAATGAGGATGAAGATGAGGTGTATGACCCAAAGGACTTACAAATGCTTGAGCGATTGGACATGGAACATGAAGGAAACTTAGAGCCGTCGCATTATCTTCATTATCCGGATAATTTTGACAAAGATGACGAGCGTACGTACATACTACAAATAATCCCCACGATGATCCAGAATACTTTTAATACATGTAATACTATGTTCTTTCGTATTTGTGTTTTCATTATTGTTATGCATGTCTCATTATTATTATGCATGTCATACTAATTATGTTTTGTTTATATGTTGGATCACAAAGACCGAAAAAGATGGCAGGTGCGGCCGGCCGGCGTGAGGACGACGACCGCGACTCGCAGGTGGAGGTAGACGAGGGCCGACATCGTGTGCCCTTGTCCACCTTTTGCTGCCGCCTCACGTGCGGTGACGAGGCTGAGGGGCCTGAGAGGAGGACCAGAGGGCCAGGGGGCTGCTCGTCGAGCCGACTCCGAGGCCGACGACGAGGTAGAGGAGCCGACCGACGGTGAATCGAGACCGAGGACGGCGCCGGTGCGGGTTCCTCTGGGAGGCCGCTACGGCGGCCAAGGTCTACTTGCGAGGCCCCGCACGACTCCCTCACCCCGCTCCCTCGTAACCGCCAAATATTCGCCCCAAGGCCGAATGTAAGTAAATTTAGATGCCTAACTTCATTTTGATGCCTAACTTCATTTTGATTATCGAGTCACTAATATTTTGTTCGATATGCCGGTGAACCGGTCATGGCCGTGGCGACGCCCGCAAGCCCAACGGCATTGTCGCGTTTCTTCGTAGGCGCACTACCCCGCATTGTCACGTACCACGGCCAGGACCGAGCCACCACACGTGGGGCCACTACTACCGTGGCAGGAAGACCGAGAGGCTCACCCACACGGCGAGCGCGTGCCGAGGACGTTCTCGGGTACCTAGCAAATCACAAAGTTTCTCATTACATCACATTCGTTCCACTCAATCTTAACAAAATGATTTTGACATCGTATTTGCGTGCATCTTCTTCGATGTGAGGATGGAGGAGAGGAGAGAGCGGACATGTGCCCTCGAGGAACTTCGCAAGAAGCGTGTCGCGATATGCATCACGAGGTAAAGCACCGGTGCCGTCCTAACCTACTACGAGTTGGTGCTTGGTCAAAAGATAAGCAAGGAAGAAGCCAGAAGGACAATGTTGACCCGTGAGCAAGCCATTGAGGTACTTCAAGTGAAGCTATGTTTTGATGTTACTATGTTATGTTTGATCTTCTCATGTATCAATTACCTCGTGATGTGCAGTTTGTCCCTCGGTGGAGCCGCGCTGCGCCGACACGTGGGCAATGGAGGTGGACAAGTGAATTCATGGAGGAGTACCAAATAGGCGCACGACGCCGCACGAGAGCGACGTTTGATGATGGAGGGCCCATCACACCACCAAGGCCGCCGAGGCCTTCCAGAGTACAAGGAGCTATGGGCACGCCTTCTTTCTGCTTCCCGCAAAGGCTCAAACTTGTTTCCATCACACTAATCTTCGTCCCGGCGTTTCTTGCAGCAAAAGGCACATCCCGGCTGCAATGCTCTCGTGGACTTCGATGCTCGTGCATGGCACACAAGGCCAAGGAGACGTCCGATGTGTCCTACAAGCCGTGAGCGACGGGCCTGAGGCATACAAGAACCCGTCTTTCGGCCGCCGCATTGCCGAGTACACAGAGGCATGTAAGCACAAGTACGGGGAAGACTGTAACCCGAGCGAGCATGACATTGATACGACATAAGCCATGGCCTTGGGTGGAGGAAAGAAGACTCGGAGGTTGTGGATTGGCAATGGCAGAACATCGACAGTCAAATTGAGACTTTTCCACGTCCGGCACGAGGATCTGAAGCCCCACCCCAGATATCAGTACCCGCCGAGCGTGGGGATTGGCCTAGTTGAACGTCCTTGAGGTAAGGTACTCATCCACTAAACATGGTATATTAATGTTGAAACACATTCTTAGATTTGAGACACGAAACATTTAAGTTAAATGTTCTAGGTCGAGCTAGCAGAGTGAGCCGAGTCTACGTCGCCAGCCTACAGAGCAGCGAAGCACAGGAGCGGGCTCAAAGAAATAGGCAATGGCGAGTAAGTTCGAGGAACTTACTAGGTTCCCGTGGCGACGTCGTGGTATGGCTCTACCACTGTGGTTCCTAGCTCCTATCACTCCGATCGCTCCACAAGTGTCTCCTACGCCGCAAGTTTCCTGTGAGTCCCGTAGTATGATACCAAAGACTTTCTCGGGGTTTTGTGGCTAATCATATCTAACACTTGCAATCTTGTCTCCTTTGTGCAGCCTTCTCAAGCGGTTCAAATCGCCAGCTCCAGTGGCGATCAAGTCCACCACTCACTCACTCGCATGCCGCCACACCCTTCCCGCCGCCCGAGCAGTCACCGTAGGCCTGTGGATCTACCATGGACTTGTTTCGATGGACTTGTGGATGTTATGTGGATTTGTGGACTTGTGTGGATGTGTGAACTTGTGGATGTGTGAACTATTGTGATGTGTGAACTTGTGGATGTGATATATATGTGATATGTGCTGCTGCATGTGTGTTTGTGTGATATATGTGTTTGAGGTGGGATATGCATTTGGTTGCAATTTGGAAGCAAAAAAAAAAAAATAAACAAAGGATGATTGCTTTGCCGAGAGCCGCCGTCGTGTGCCGTCTTTGCCGAGGGTTTTGTGTTGCTTTGACACCCCGGGGAAAACCGACCTCTTCTGGGTGTTCCCAACCGTGCCGCCGAGCGTACTTGCATAGGGCACTGCGCATGCCCGGGAGCACCCGATCCCGGCTCCCAAACTTTGCCGAGAGTTGGCCGTCTGGGCAAAGACAAGGCGTTCCGTCGACTCGCCCGGGGTGAGTCAGTTTGCAGCTTTGGCTTTTTTTCAAAAAACCTAAACCTCTCGTGCCGATGGCCTAGAGTCCCATTGCCGCAAAGAGGATTTGAAAATCCGTCGCCCGTAACGCGTTTACTTTTTTTCCTCCGACGCCCCGCCGTGGGCTCTGCAGAGACTTTGTCGAGGGTCCGGGACTCCCGGTGCCTCGCAAAGATCCTTGGCCGAGAAAAATTTTCCCGTATACTAAGTACAGTATGCATTGGCCGCAAAAGCCTTTGCCGACGGTTTTCTACGTCTTTGCCGACGGCCGGCACTCGGCAAAGGACTCCGTTTCCAAGAGGTGCTATAGAAATTAATGATTTCTTCTCAATAACAAATTCATGATTTCTTGTGTATTGGGTCCGTAGCAGACACTAGCTTCTCTAGGAGGAAATCATTTCTACCGTTTGTGCTATCTTTCCTCACTAATTGTCGTCATATCACCATTTTGCTTAGTTGTTGGGTTATTTAAGGGCACCCACAATGGGTGTCATAGTCTCATAGTGATTCTAGGTCACATTTCATCCTACGTGGAAGAAAGAGTAACGAGGAGATATAAAAGCATGTCGATAAACCCAACATAAGCCGATAACACAACTTTTCATGTTGCGTGTGACCCACTACGTACGATGCGGTGAGGATGAGGAAAAAACTGGCGTTGAGAGCATCAGCAACAAAAGATTAAGAGCATGTTTGGATCATAAGGGCTAAAATTAGTCTGACTATAATTAGTCTCTAGCAAGAGCTAAACTTCCAAACAGGTGAGAACATGTTTGGATCATAGGGACTAAAATTAGCTTGACTAAAATTAGCCTCTAGCTGGAGCTAAACTTCCAAACAGGTGAGGTTAAAGTGAGGCTAAAATTAGTCTTGAGGCTAAACTTTGCCTTCAGTAGGGGAGAGGAGCTAAAAGGACTAAGGGGCTGCTTGGTTGCAGGCCACAATCCGCCCGCCACACCCGACCTCGCCTATTTGAAATAACTCTTTTCAAAATTTGAGAAAATGAGCACAATTTGTTCTGTTATCGAGGCGGGTTGTCAACATTCAGCAAAAAAGGTAATGGCTAAGCATGACAAAGTTGATAAGAGTGATATCCCCTCGTTTTGGTTGCCTTTTGTTGTTGAGTTTATGTTGGGGAACTGGAATCTGATTCTCCAAAACTTCCTGGATTTGGGTGATTGTCTTTACCTGTTGGAATACATTTTATTGGTTAAATCACCATTTCCAGTTTCTCTTCAGATAAATATGATCCAAAAACTAGGGTGGGGTACTTGTTACCGACACTTTGCCATTTATAACTTGCGTGATATTTTGTAGTCGTACCAAGTTAACAATCTTTTTTGGGTTGCTGGTGAATCGACTCTTGTGAGGAAATATTAGTGGAACCGAGGAAATTGTGCCATAAGCTAATCACAAGAGCTTATAGCAAAGCATGTATTGCTTCCTATGGTCATAATCCCTGGGTGCTGCACAATTTGTGGATTTTTTTTTAAATCCCCTCGCCGGTCTCATGTGCCAAAGTACCGGTCAAGAGACGGCCCAGGTTGGCACTGGGGACCGTGTGTGGCCCGGGCAGGAGTCTCACGGGTTACATTTCCTAGTGTCAAGGTGGGGTTGGGGTTCCGGGATTTTCTTGGCCTGCGTGAGAAGGCCTTCTTACATGCAATGCCCGGGATGGCTTGCCTCTCTCACAGGTCGAGTTTTTATAATGGCAGAGAGGGTAGATGTTTGAGAGCAGCTTAAAGTATTTGCAAACATCTTGTCTATGTTCTGGTTTAGTGTAACAGATTTGGCTTTCTTTTGCTTGAAAGGGACTGGCTCCAAGCTTAATAAACAAGCCTTGTTGGACTGACAACTGGGTCGATGATAACAGAAAGGGCAAAATGCCCAACTGTCTTATATGTAGAACTACTTTACTGTCAGATTATCTGGGTTTTAAATAGGATACATCTTGTGGAAGGTTCTGTTTAGAGGCTTTCTACTAGATTTAATGCTAGTTCTTTGTAGTTGCCCCTAATTTACCTATTCTCAGTTATGCATGTTATACCCAAAGATTTAGCACGGGACAGGAGTTCATGGAAGACAGCTATTGATGTGCCTGAACCTGGATGTGTCTCTTGGGTTTCAAATCTAGCCTGCCCCATCTTGCTTGGGACCGAAAGGCTATTGCTTTTGTTGTTTTCAGTTATGCATGCCCACACAAAGCAGCCTATCTATTTAGACCACTTGATTATTTTTTTTAAAAAAAATAGACCACTTGAACTCTTTCTTTTGTAAATTGTCAAATTTAGAATTTTCTTGAAAAAGGAAATTGAGAGAATTAAATAACTTTAGTTACATGATATCCACTCTAGAACAAGCTTGAATGCCAATAACATGTAATATACCAAACTATTACTGCCTGCTGCTCATGCTGAAATGTTTTGGTTTGTAATATCTGACATTTGGATATTTTGTGCGCTATGATACAGGTGAGAAACAGGATACCTAGAGGATGGGAACTCAAATACGCACGGAGAAGTTTTTTCCCATATTGGAAATCAATTTTGAAAGCCAGGTCAAGTTGTAAGGTGGTCCGATTAGATGACATACTGAGTCTTGAAGAGATTGAAAAGTCTCTGGGTAATTTAGCAGATCTTGGATCTCCACCTATTCAGAATTCCAACCTTGGTCTGCCGGGAAGGGCTTACCAATTTAATAAGCATCAATCCAAAAGGATGTTTTGTAGTGCTGCATTGCCACTGCTGAAGGTTCTCAGAAATGCATGAGTGGAAGAGGTACACCATGAGTTATGTTTTCTAGTCCAAATTTATTTATTACCAACAAAGAACATTTAGGAACAGACATTTGCTGATACACCTAAAGAAGTTTTAGGAGCTCACTTGGGTTTATTAGTATCCCCATTCCTAGTTTGTACCTTTGTGCTCCAATCACCTACTATTTTCATTTTTTGCAGAGGCTTCTGGTAGGGTATGTCGTGCTTATTTGTCCAAGATCTGCTTTGGGTGACTAAGAGCTGATAAGAAACCTTACTAGGCTTGTCTAGGCTCCTACTTATTTTGCTTACTGTGCATTGAGTAACCTTACTCAAGCATCATGGGCTGATGTGTTATAGCCTGGTTAAATTTGTACTACCTTTATGCAACTGCTTACCAAACAGGGATCTGAACAAAACATGGAGACACATGAATATTTGACAATCAGTTCCTGAATGCAATCTACAATTTGAATATTAGTACTGCATGGACATTATATTTATGTTGTTGCCTGAGTCACCTGAATTGCTTGCTTTTAATGATGTTAACCCCATTTTCTAAGTTCATGTCAGCTGTCTCCTGGTCAATCAATTTCTACATGGTAACTAAACCTTTTCTGAGCTGATAGATCCATCTTGATCGAGAAATGAATATACAAACAAACAAACATGCATGAATACAACGAGGTGTTATGATGCGGTAGCCGTGGCATTAATACCCAAACTGTCCTGGCTAGTGTTTACCTTATACCGTTTCGGCTGATGCAAAGTTTACTGTGGCATGTACCCATTATTTTATTTTTAGGTGATGGTTTTATTTTTGTGCATGTACTATTTTTTTAAAAAAGGCAGTTCATGCACATATGGAAACCTAACAAGCAAGCCTTTGCGCTAACTCTGTTGGTAGAGTCGCAACCGAATGCTATACATTTTTTTCGAAAGGTTGAATGCTATAGATATGCAAGTTGCACAAAGCATACAAACACATGAATCAAAATCAAACACCAACTTTGAAAAAGCCCACAACCTTCTAAGGTCAGGATTTTTTTTTTGACGTGCATAGCACGTTTTTCATTAAGAAGAGGAGAACAGTCTGGAAACAAAGCCAAAACAGAGTGAAGCACAAAGCACAAAAACACAAAAAACAAAACTAACGAAACAATCTACGACGACCAAGTGAGCCAATCCCCACAAAGCCCGCTCGGGCCCACCTTCGTGCTTCCTCCAAAAGACGTGGCGCTAGCGACACCGGGCCGGGAGCGCGACTCTCTCATGAACACGCAAATTCCTCTCTTTCCATAACGACCGGGCGACCAAAAGGGCCGGAGAGTCGAAGCCCTTACGCTGTGACTTGTGGACCCGCTTCCCCGACAGCCTAACCACCAAACGAAATATGGCAACTCCTCCTGCGGTGACAGGTGATTGAGTCCGTAGAACCACAAAACTCTAAACCAGGTTTCCCGACTATGGAGACATCCAAGAAGTAGGTGGTCCAAAGTTTCGACCTCCCGTGCACATAGCGCACATGAATCCGAATCACACATCCCATGTCGACGTAGCCGGTTCGAAGTCCAAAGAACGACCGTGAAGCACAAGCCGGGCCAAAAAAACGACACCGGCTGGGGGCCTGTACTTTCCAAATACGATCAGCACCCGCTATCAGTGTTCTACCCAAAAACAACGCTCGGTATGCTGAACTCTAGGAGAATTCCCCGTTAGACGACCATTTCCAGATGAATCTGTCGGGCTCATCCGACAGGTGGAAGTTCTGCAGGAAATCCCAAAGACGGAGGTACTGAACGACCACGGGTACAGTGCGAGCGAAGGTTATGTCCCGAATCCAACGACGACCGGAAAGCGCATCCCGCACAGAACGAGACTTTCTAATTCTAGGTGGGACCGCATTCCAAGGTCAGGGGCTAACTGAAGGATGGAGCACCCATTGAGCCAACGATCCGACCAAAACAAGGCTCGAGAACCATCACCAACTTGCACTGTAACCGACGCTTCAAAGAAAGCCTGAGACGACCGATCAGCCCTGAAAAATACCCCGACCAAGTCTTGTCGGAGTCCACCCTGTCTAGCCACAGCCAACGTAGGCGTAACGCGAAGCCCCTTAGCTGTAGGTTGGGGATGCCAAGGCCGCCATATTGTACTTGGGCGGTGCCGCATTCACCCGTGCCACCGCACATCTCCCTCCCACGGCAATCTCAGATCTACACCAAAGGAACCCTCGAACCAACTTCTCAATAGCGCGAATGGCCCAGGGCGCGATCTTCATAGCCATAGAAATGTGCACCGGGATGGCACAAAACATAGACCAGGCAAGAATGAGACGACCACTCCTGTTTAGCATCCTACCCTTCCAGGGAGATAGCCGCTTGGCGACCTTATCGACGACCGGCTGCATGGCAGATTTAGGAAGACGCCAAGGCGAGAGTGGGACTCCTAGGTAGGTACATGGGAAGTCCGCACACTGACAGCCAAGGGTGTGAGTGATTACACTCAGTTGTTCCTCGTTGCACCTGATCGGGAAAGCCTTGCTTTTATTAATATTAGTAGCAAGTCCCGAAGTGTGGCGAAAAAGATCCAAGATCGCTCTAATCATAACAAGATCGAGCACGACCGGAGAGAAAGACGACCACATCATCTACAAGCGAGACTCGTTGTTTGATGGAGCGGGGGCGCAAGGGCAAAAAAGGCCCCTAGAATCAACAACCTTGATCATGGCATTGACGCACTCCATGACCAAGACAAACAACATGGGTGAGAGAGGGTCACCCTGCCTAAGTCCACGACCATGGCAGATACGACGACCGGGACCTCCATTCAGGAGAACTTTAGTGCTAGCTTTGGAAAGAAGGACTGAAATCCAGTTAGTCTACCGCAAAGGGTAGCCAAACGCAGATAACAAATTGAGCAGGAAAACCCAATTGACCGAGTCAAAAGCTTTGGCCAGGTCAATTTTAAAAAGCACACTCGGGATTTTCCTTATCGAAAGGGTTCTAGCCGTGCCCATGACACATCGGAAGTTATCTTGTATTTGACGACCCTTAATGAAAGCGCTTTGATTCGGTGAAATGAGGTGCGGAAGAGTTGGCGCGAAACGGTTGGCCAAAACTTTAGCAAGGATCTTCCCAAAGCTGTGAATAAGGCTGATCGGGCGATAGTCACCTAAGCCCTCCGGGTTATCGGCCTTTGGGAGCAGAGTAATAAGCGCCTCATTCAGGTGATGGAAGCTCCGACAGTCCATCACGGAGATGGCCTGGAAAGCTCTCACCACGTCCGCTTTGATGACCGACCAGGACAACCTGTAGAAACGACTAGTGAACCCATCTGGGCCCGACGCCTTATCGTGGGGATAGTCCTGAATAGCAGCCCACACCTCCTCCTCAGAGATCAGACGACCAAGCTCCGAAAGATCCAGATAGGGGAGCCCCAGCTCGCTAAAATCCAGGACGGCGGTCCTCGGCAACCCGGAGCCGAGAATAGCATCGTAGTATTTAAAGGCAGCTTCTGCCTTGTCAGCCTCAGCGACCAGGGTGACACCGTCGACTAGGAGGGAATCAACACGGTTCTTCCTCCTACGATGATTCGCATGAAGGTGAAAAAACTTAGTACAAGCAGCCCCTCCTTCAACCACCGCGTGCTGGACCTCTCACGTGCGATAGTGCGCTGAAGCGATGTTAACCCCAGGTAACGTAACTTCAGGAACTTACGCAGTGCAAACTCGGGAAGGACAACGACCGATGATCCTAAGCCTCATCCAAGCGGAAAATAACCTCCTTAGCGACCAGCACCTGAGTACGAATACTGCCAATAGATTTAGCACTCCAAGCCTTTAGCCCTTTCGCCGTCTCGCGGAGCCTTTGGTCAATGGTACGCAAAGGATCAGTGAGAGGCAACGGAGACGACCATGCAACCTTCACGGTGTCAAGATAACCTTGAACCTGAGGCCAGAAGGCCTGAAAACGAAAGCGCCGTTTGGGGTTAAACCCGTCATCAAACTGCAGGAGCAGAGGAGCATGGTCCGAGCAACGGGGAGAGAGGGCCTGGAGATACGACCGGGGGTAGAGGGACTCCCAACCCTCAGAGACAAACATCCTGTCAATACGTTCCAAAGTCGGGTGCAACCGTTCGTTGCTCCAAGTGAAAAGACGACCACTGAGATGGAGCTCGGATAGCTCAAGGTCATTAAGCAACCTTCGAAAACGACCCATCATCCTTCTAGAAAGACGACCATTGCTCTTATCCGTCGCCCGGTATATCAAGTTGAAATCCCCACAAATTTCCTAAGGGCCCGACAAGGATGGCCGAAGGTCCCGCAGCTCATGCAAAAAGCCGATTTCGGGTAGGAGCGGGTGCGCGGCGGGGGCAGCGGGGGAACCACCGGGGCGCCAAACGAGGAGCCGAGTCCGCCGCGTGCCGTCCGTGGGCCGGCACCGAGGCGGAGGGGCCGTCCCCGAAGGACGCGAAAGGAGCGCCCCCACCGAAGGCCGAGACGAAGACGGCGAGGCCCCCGCCCGAGCCCGACGGAGGCCGACGAGGCCCCTCCGCCGCCCCCCACCGGACCGGAAGAAGTCGGAGCCTCGGAGGCGGCGGGGGAGACCCCGGAGATACGACCACGACATCAAGAATGTCGATGACCGCCCCGTAGCGAAACCCCCGGCCGGCGGATGCCGAGCGTCGAAGGGGATGGGAGCCCACATCACCTTCTCGTTCGGAATAAGATCCGGTGTAGACAAGCGACCGTGACGAATAACTTCTTCAACGCGGCCTTGGACTCGGTCTCCGGTGCCATGGAGAGCAGCGCACAAGAGGAGCCAAGGATCTCCTGTGCAATGCTACGAAGCCAGAGGTGAGCTGGTAAACCTTGAATACCAAGCCGCACTCTGTAGTCCATGGGCGACCACTCCGCCCCGCTCTCCTTCCTATAGTGTCTGAAGACCAGTCGGACCGAGGAGGAGGGGAGGGGGGCATCCAAGATCCACTGCAGGACATCATAGTCCCGAAAAAGCACAAGGAAGTCCTCCGGATGGTGCACATGCACCGTAAACGACCCAGACGGCAAGCCGAAGTGACCCATGATGTAAGCCTAGACATCAGAAGGCGTCAACTCCGGCCGAGTGCCAGCGATCATAACGACCAAAGCGCACCGAAGCGCGATCTCATTCGCCGCAATCTCCACCGTGCGAGGGATGATGCACGTCTCCGACCGCGGCCGTCTGGAAGGGTGGCCCAACGACGGAGGAGAGGCGGCGTCGGAGGAGAGACGACCATCAGGGCCCCGACCCGCCTCAGCACGGAGGCCGCGGCCAGGGGACCGTGTGCCGCGGACCGCCGCGGCCGGTTGGCCCCCACGACCCGACCTAGGAGGCGGGTCATGCGGAGCACTGCCGCCGGACGCCCCCCGCCCCGAGCAAGGGCGCGACCCCGGTAGCACCACGACGGACCCCATCCCGACGAGGAGGACGAGCAGCCGGGTCCCGCGGGCGGGAGAGGCGTGGGGAGAGGCTCGACGCGTCGGGTGCGTCGGCGGGGGGAGAAGCCCGACGCGGTAGCGGCGGTGATGGGGGAGAGGCCCGACACGGCGGCGGCGGTGGAGAGGGGGAATCCCGCCGGCCGCGGGTCCCAACGAAGCGGAGGCGGGGGCGGCGGGCCGGGTAGCCCGACGCGGTGGAGGCGGGGGCGCGAGGTGGCGGTGGCGACGGCGGGCCCCCCCCCCCCCCGCGCGGCGAGGAGGGACGGGCACATAGCCGGGCAGCCGCCGCCGAAGAACCCTCGGGAGCGTGCGGTCCTCCTCGCGGTGACCGAGCCGGTGACACCGAAAGCACCGGGCGGGGTGGGGGCATCTCGCAGCAAAGTGCGAATCGCTGAAGCAGTTGAAGCACAGGCCGTTGAGATCCGTCGGGACCGGCGGGGGTGGCGGCGGCGGCGAACGAGAAGCTCGCGCTTGCGGGGAGACAACCGCCTCCCACGGACCCTCACCGTCATCCCCCACCGGCCCGTCCTTCACCACCGGCATCGGTGGAATGACAACGACCGAACCCACACGGACCGGAGCGGCCGGGAGCTCCCCGCCGGAGAGGAAGCGGGTCCGGTGGAAGAAGCGAGACGACCGGGTGGCGAACCACGAACGACCGCAGGAGGTTGCGAGCGAGCAGCAGCATCCTTGGAGCACAACGGGCGGTCGCCTCGGCCAACACGACCGGCGACCGCAGGCGGCGGCGGTGGGGAAGCGGGGGCGAGGGGGGCTGCTCGCGGCCCCCCCCCGCCCACGCACCGAGGCGGGCGGCGCCGCCCGGCGCCCCGGCCACGGCTCGGTGGAGGTGAACGATGGAGGAGCGCGGGCGAAGGCACCGGCACCACGGCGGGGGGAGGTCCGACCGGCGGCAAGTCGAACCCCGGGCGACGCACCTCCGCGCCGAAGGTAGGCGAGGCCGACCACTCCGACCGCGGCGACGGAGAGCCGAACGCCGGGAAGTGCCAAAGGTCGCGGCCCGAGGGGATGGAGACCCCCGCCTCGGCCGAGCCGGGCTCACGGGCGGACGCGGCGGGCGACTGCGGCCGGCGGAAGGGGACGCGGCGGGCGACCCGTGGAAGCCGGCGGACGGGGACGCGGGGGAGCCGGCGCTCGGGGGCTGCGGAGGAGCCGACGGCCGTGGACGCGGCGGCCTCGCCGCGGCCGGCGGCCTCCTCCACGACGACGACCATGGCGGCCGCGGACCGCGGCGCGGCCGAGCCGGCGCCGGAGACAGGGAGCCGATCTCCCTCACCGGGCACGAGGAGGGTCAAGGAAGGGAGGAACGAGAGAGAGGACGACGCGAGGAGCGCGGATCCGGCGGCGGCGAGCGGGGTGGCCGGGCGGGGAGATCCTCTTCTGGACAAAGATGACGTAAGGGAAAAAGTAATATAGCCGAATGGATGACGTAAACATGACGACGATCGGTCTTTGTTTGGACAAAGATGCACGTGCGCAAGACCGTGACCGATCCCCATGATAATCAACGTTAAATAATGAATAAAGTAAAAGCACGAACATAGATATGTAATAAACAAGCATGCATAGGCCCAAAGCACTAGTCTACCGCATGTCTAGGTACTTTAAAACCCGTCGGGTACGACACCAAGCAATCTATCCACCGCATGATACAACTTGCTTAGGATCGTGCCACTTCCCACAAATAGATCTATCCACCGCATGATACAATCTAAATGTGGAAAGCTAAAAGCATACATTATTTAAAGCATAAATTACGCACGTGTTCTACTCGTGAAGAACATAACCGAATACGGCGACAATGTACCGATTCGGGTGCACGAAGAAGGAACGAACATTACCAAGCGAGATAAATTTATCGATTGATTTGAAATCTAATCCACCGGATGACTAGCTCCAAAGCAACCCAAAAACCTGCATCTACCGCGTGATACTCAGTTCTTTCAAGATTTATACAAACTTTGGCAAGCTTGAACCCGCAACACGTAACAACCTAGATCGATTCGGTTTCGGCTATCAAAGAGCACGTGATCCACATAACCAAAGGCACGAACTTGACTCGCATAAGGATTATCAAAAGGGATAAAGCCGATCCAAACCCATCTAAATTGGGCAAAGAGGTGTTACATGAATTTAAACATAAAGCAAAAACTCAAAGCAACACAGGGTAACTTAATGAATCTATTGAATCTTGCCAAAATTCAATAGAGCCGATAACTAGCTTCAAGATAGATCTTAGCCTACCGCATGGCTCATGACCTAACAAGAAACCCTCTTGAACCAAGCTTGAATCTACCGCATGACACTAAGCATGGTAACAAGACTACTTGCATCAGATCTAAATCCACCGCATGATACTAGATATGATACAAGGTTGCCGGTACTCACGGAGGTCGACGGATCGATGAACCCTCTCGAAGAACTCGACGACACGACAAATGGACTCTAGGGTTTGGCGTAAAGCCGGTTTGTATTGAGAATGATTACGTATATATGTTACATACATTCAGGGCTCATATTTATACCCTGCCAAGCACGACCTCGAATAGATTTGATAGCTAATTTATCTCTAAGGTTGATCGCTTATCCATCCATTCGTCCTTTCCGCTTGAGCCACGTCACCACACAATCCCGCAAAATCAGCTCAACGGTTCCCTTGCCGAACGGAAGCAGATAGCCGACCGCGGATTTTTCTGCCGAATGCATCTGAAGAAACCTTCCTTCCGCCGGACGGATTTCTCACCGAACTGGACCCACAAGTCAGACTCCTTACCAAATTTTGGTGTTAACAGGCAGGACTGACAACACAGCCATGGCGGAAGACTGCGAGGGCCGGGAAGGGAAGACGAAGATGCTTTGGGAGGCGTACGTGAACGACAACGAGGCTAGGTTTGGCTAGCGCATGCATGCGGAAACGAAGACATGATTGGGGAAAGTGAGATTGTGTAGACGATAGTGAGGTTCGAGAGGTGTGGACAATGAGGGTGATGTTAGGGTGGCACGGGCACGACGGAGACATTGTAAGGTCAAGGAGCTATAGGGCGGCCAGGTGACAACACAACTGAGGCAGACAATAGCGATGTGAGCAATGTTTTCCCTAATTGCAACGCACGGGCATAATTGCTAGTATATAAAGAGTTCAAAGGCACAATTGCACAGACCAAATAACGTTTACAGGTTCCACAAGAGGGAAAACAGTTTTTTCAGTTTTGGGTGCACATCCGCGCAGCAATACAAACACCATTTGGAACCAAAAATACACAAATACATAAAGCATGCAGCTCGGGCCTCCGAGCATACGTCTAGCACAAATCATTGATCTCGATCAGATAGTAGTCCTCGGCCGCTGGCCGCACCTGAGCTTCATGTGCCGACATGTTCCTGATCTGAAGGTTCCACCAGGCACCAGCAGCTTCTCTGAGCTTGCACACAAGGCTTCCAGACGGGTGCTGCTTGCCTCAAAAGCCTGAACAAAAACAGATGCAAAACATTACTAAATTGGTTAGTAACTAAATGAAGTTAAGAATAGAATTGCAGAAGGGATAGTGTCTGATACAAACAAAGAACCATGAATCATAGACATGCCCAAGGGCACAACAAATTACCTGACAGAAAAAAAGGTGAAATTAAAATGCATGTGAATTTTATGATAAAGTAAAATCATGACAAAAGAATAATTCTGGATCATAACAATAAAGAGCTACAATCTTCAGAATTTTCATGTTTATATTAACATGCATCATCCCATCCTTCCACTACAGAAGCACATTTATTCAGTTGACAAACCAACAAAATATATTTAATTAAAACTTAGGTTTAAGAGTGTTTTAAAATTTTATAGAAAAAGGAAAATAATTATATTGTTAGATTGGCGCTCCTGACAGGTGCCAATTCCAAGCAAATCCTACCAGGGATTTTTCAAGATTTCCTAATTATCTGATTTGGTACCAGTTTTAAAATATATGTGCATATCATAACATTGTTCATACGCCTAATGACTAACTAGGCCCACTTTCTCGTTTTTATACCATGATATTGCAATGACTTGGCTAAAGTTATGTTTCTATGTCAAACTCAGGAGAACTTAGACTGTAATTCAGGAAGAAAAACATACTTTGCTTTCTGGAACCAGCACACACTTCCTACAATAAAATCCATTGATGTACAATCTGGCCTTGCTTTTTCTCCTCCTCATAAACAGAGAGTCACAGACTCACAGACAGTACCTGCTGTACTCAGCACTTCAGCAGTAATGCATGATTGCAATAATCCTGGAGAACAGCAAAACTAGCTCCCTGCTGCTGCCTCCACGCTCTCACGTACCCCATTACTTGCTGATCACAACCATCTTTGCAGGCATACTGGTGCTGCAGCTTCCATCTCATTTTATGCAACACCCTGCCTTGTTACACTGACCCTTACCTGCAGCAAGCAACAGCACCATGGTGGTCACCAGTCATCAACTAACTTCTTCTGCACAAATAACCATTCAAGCTAAATCATGCCATTTTTTTGCTCTAGCATTGCCACTATTTGGTGTAGCTGAATAAACCTGCAGCTTGTAGGTCCAGTGGTGATGTTATATGTTATGGACTGTTTGGCAAGAAGTACCAGCGCCTGGGGAAGAAGGAGCCAAATAGTGGCTAATAAGTTTGTTAGGATTTGTAAATCTTCAGTTAGTTGGCCACCGGCCAGTAGTGGTTTTGATTAGCTAGAAATTAGGAGATTAATTGGCAATTGTTAGCTACTTAAGAGGGGCTCTTGCGCCCAGGATTGCTAAGCAGAAGATTATCCTTAAACTCAGAGGCTCCTAGGAAGGGCGAGTAGGGCTAATCATAGTCACATAATTCGGGGTCGTTGCCGCGTTCCTCGACCCGGGTTCACTGTACCAAATCATGGGTCGGGGTCAACCGGGGTCATTGTCCCATTCACGCATGGGTCATCGATCCACAACAGTAGGGTCACAACATGGATCAATTAGGTTGTATTGAGCAACAGGGGAGGGGAGGGAAGATGAAAAGGAGTGTCATTGTTATCATAATGGACTTATGATACGAGGAATAATGGGCTTGGTGATCCATCATACGCAACCCAGATCAGATTTTTCTTGATATTTTTTCTATATACTAGGTTGAATAGAACTTCTGTAACATAGTCATAGTTCATCGACCGGGTTTATCAACCCAGATTGATTGGGGTCAATCGTTCCAAACTACTCCCTTGGACCCATGCTCTCAGACACTTACGATCCTCGTCCCTCGACCCCGACCCTCGATCTAGTCGACCCGACATTTTGGTGACTATGGGGCTAATCCCTCCGCCATTGCTATTAGTATTCATCAGCCAATAAGCCATATCATATAATTCTGCTTAACTATAACATTACAGACTTTCATAATCTGGAAGTTTACAGCTAAACTAGATCCAAAACATATACCCAAAAAATGCCCAAATTATAACACGATTAATTCAATTTTCAGAAGTGAACTAAAATTATTAAAAGAGTGCAAATCCACAGTAAACTAAGTGCAACCGGCACAACCTTCTTAACAGACTTACTAGTTACTACATTAGCAACGACAGAAAGAAAAATAGGGAAATTCACACTTGCCAACCTTATCCACCTTCACACTTCTGCGACATCCTTCACTGCACCAGTGCACCTACACAGGTATAAAGAAATTAAAACAAAAGCTTCATCAATGCTTTCATGACCAATTGCTAATAAAGAAAAATGAAATAATAAATTGAAGAAAAATTCACAAATAACATGGCATGCCCCCCTCCTATGGCGTTGAATTATTTTACTAGGCTGAAGAGGCCAGTGAACCCAGTATTCCCTGTGTTGTCCATCTATCCTTCTGATAACCATTATCAATAAGAGCTGGATGGCGGCAAAATTGAGCAAGTTCTCAAGAGTAACGAATAATCTTAAAACTATTTAGCAGACAGTGTTTTACATGAGCTGATTGTAGTTGTTATGAAGCTATGTTATCTGGAAAGTAAGATAGCAGTTAGCTACACAAGTTTGTCATATTTATTTGAGTATTTAACTGGAGCCCTGGTTAAGATGCACAGATTGTTGCATACATTTACTAAATACTATTCTTTTACTTTTCTAATCGAAACAGTGAATGAGATGTTCTAGTGCACTATATATGCTGCTACGCATCAAGGATCATGTAGCACCACATCCATTACATGAGAGATAATGACCAATCAGCAAGAATAACTCCAAATTTAGATAGTCTGATTTTCTGAAACTTACTGAATTTGGTGCAAGCGTAAAGCTGGAGAACTCTCCACTGTTACTCTCACTGATTTATGATTTATTTCATTTCGTCCGTCACGATTCAATACAATGAATGATCAACAAAAAAAATCAATACAATGAACAGAAGAATAACAGCCATTGTTTTGGTATTGAATTAGCAATACCTAGTCATAATAATCTATGGTGGGATAAGGACTACTACTACTGAATCTAATAGTGCTTATCATGTTATAAATCATATGCAGTAGAATAGTAACATCATTGGTCCAGCTGATCAACAGAAAAGTGAATAAGATTTTTCCCACAATAGAAAGATCAGCATCATCATCTATTGCTCAGTGAGATAAAAAGGAAAAAAAAAGCCACAACTCAGCTGAACTATGAAGCTGTCCAAGATAACTACAAAAATACAAAGAAATACATCATCAGGCCGATATCCAAATTCTTTGTGCTTATCTCTGCAAAGTGCATATGTGATGAACTTGACTACTGTTAACTAGAACAATATTCTGAAAATAATGAAATAACAGGGGAAGGTCATATAACAAACAAATGACGCTTCTTTGGATCCGTTAAGTCTTGAAGTAGCAATTTTAATTGCGCAAATTATGCGTTAATATGTATACTTGGCTTCATCTAGAAATGTGCGCAACAGGCGAGTGGACAAGGCGGTGGTGAGACCTCGGCGTGGGTGCGGGGACGGCGGGGCAGCAAGCAGCAGCACACAGAACCTATGTAGGAGAGGCGGCAGTAGGCCGGCGAGGTGGCGACGACGGGCGCGCAGAGGCGACGATAGCGGCGCAGAGATGAAGGGAGCCCGGGAGTAGCGCCGAGTAGGGCCATACCGCCGCGGCCATCCCCTCCGGATTTTCACCCGGCTTCTTCTTCGACGCCGTGCTTGCCAGGATCCAGACAAGCCCAGCCCCGCGTCGCCGGCCGATCTCCATGCCGAGGAGGCGAGGGAGGTGGTGGAAATGGAGGCGAGGGCCTTCGTCGGGTTGGGTTGATCCGGAGGGAGGGGCAGAGAAGAGGTCAAGAGGGCACCGCAGCCATGTCATCAAGCACAACATTGCCGAGGTCTGAAAATTTGCTTGGAGAGACCGGACATGTCGCGGTATAACCCCGTAACACCCTAAATTTCAACTTCTGAATTTAATTAAAATTTGCTTAGCAACATTTTGATCTCGCTTAAAGAATATAAGGTTGTTGTGCTTTTATAGGCATTTAATTGTTTTTATTAATTAATTAATGAAATATAGGAGTTCATTTGTTGCATGCATCTTTGCGTGCATTGTTTTTGGTTGTTGGATTCAAATCCTGGTTTGAATTCAATGGTTGTTTGTAGTTTAAATTGGTTTGGAAAAAGATTTGGATTTGAAAATGAAAAAGAAAAGAAAAAAAAGGGAAACATCTCCCGCAAACCGCGCGGCCCCCGCCCCCACCTAGTCCTAGGCGGCCCCCGCGCGGCCCCAGCATCCGCACCGCGGCCCCTCGGCGCCCGCCGCCCCGCCTCGACGCGCGCGGCCCCGCGCGTCGCGCTTCCTCCTCCCGCCGCGCCGCTACCGGCTCGGGGTCGAACCCGAGTTCGACCCGGTCCCGCGCGCGCCGCCGCCGCGGGCCGCTTGCCGGCCGCCGCGCCGCCTCTGCACAAGGCGCCGCCACCCTTCCCGTGCCGCGCAACCGAATCCCCCGAACCCTAGCGCTCCCCTGGCATCCGCGCCGACGCCCTAACCCCTAGCCGTCCGCGCCGCCGCCTCGGGCTTCGCCGTCGCCGCCCTCGGTTCGCGCGCGTCGCCGTCGTTCGTCGCCCATCGTCGCTCTCCGTGCATCCGCCGTCGGGTAAGGAGTCCACCGGGTGCGGGCGGATTGGGTCCCCGTGCGCCGCGCCACCGCCTTCGCCGACGCCGGTCGTGCGCCGCCGCCGTGCCTCGCCGGGCGCCGTCGTCCTTCATCGCCGCCGCCCGTGAGGGACCGCCCGTGGATTCGCCGCGCGCGCTCGTCGTCTCGGTGTGTTCCCCCGTGCAAGTTGGGGCACCCCGGCACCCCCTCTTTCGCCTTGCGCCGCCGCTCGCCGCGCGCGCGCGCGCGGCGCGCGCGCGCCGCCGCCCGCGCCGGGCCGCCTCGCTTGCGCGAGGTTCCGGACCGCCGGATCCCCATCCGACGGCCACCGCGCGCCCAAGCCGCCGGTCAAACCCCCGCCCGGGGTCAAACCGTTACGGGTTGATCCAAGCCGCCCGATCGTGATCCAACGGATCCGATCTTTTCCCTAACCCTTAACCGCACGTTTTGCTAAAGAAACCCCGAGTTTCCCCTGTTTAACAAAAATACCCTTCCACCTCGTAAAACTTTCACAGATTAGTCCTGTTTTCTCCTGTTTTAACCCTTAGCCCTAAAATTCTTTACAAATAAGTCCTAAAACTTGTTTTAATCATAACTTCGTCGTTTTAACTCCGTTTTCAGCGTTCTTTATATCCACGCGATCGTCTTGACGAGTAGAATAGTTTCCTGTCGCTTTTGTTACTGTTTGAGATGATTGGTGTACTGTTTCTTATTTATTTCCATTGCTTGCTTGTATGTGATGTGTGGAGCGTAGCGTACGAGCACATTCGGAGACTTCGCTGCCTTGTTGAAGAGTACCAAGACCCCGAGCGGTTTCCGGTGCTTTGGGTAGAAGGCAAGTCCTTGCTGCATTCCCGTTAAATTCCTATTACAACATGCATTTTAATTACACCGTTGTTTACTTTTGCTATGCATTAAATTGATGGGTCCTATTGCTAAGGTTCGACTAGCTTTGTTATCCTATGCCTTGATCAACCGGGTTTACTTTATGTTGGGTAGCATATGCTAGCGCTTTACGTGGTTTTGGATGGTTTAATGAACACTTGATAATATGGCTTTATTTATGTTATCATTTCATGTAATGCAAGAACACTTTACTTTGTTAATCGGAACATGGAGCGACCACCCAGGAAAACAATACTACCACAAGACATATGGCTCTGTCTTGGCTTATTAATTAGTGAACTAGATGTTAGGTATGCTTTACCCGATAAGGGTTGGGGGTCGGCGGGTAGTGACGTATGGACTGCTCGGGCGCGGGTGTGGGCTTAGCTAAGACACGGTACTCGTCGGGAGCTTTATACGTTGCACCGACCGGGTAACCTAGCGGGCGACCTTCATGCGGGGATCTTTGTAACGGCCTCGTAGCGTCCCTATGCAATCACACCTCGGAAGTGTGGTATGGTGCCTTGCAAACACCGCATGGTTGGGTCCAAAACTCTTTTGAGTTTTTACGCGACTTGTGGGTAAAGATGTACAACCTCTGCGAGTGTAAAACTAACTAGTTAGCCGTGCTCACGGTCAAGAGCGGCTCCGGACCCTCACATGATTAATTCTATGGAAGATGGAACTTTTAAACTTGTGCATTACATTCTATGGATCTATTGCATTTTATTATCCGGGTTTGGTATATACTTATACTTGCTAGTAACAGTTGCTTAATAAAACTTGACCAACTAAAATGCTGACTTGCTTATGAGCCAATAGCTTCCACCATAAAGCCTTGCATGTTGTTATAGAACTTTTTCCTTGCTGAGTACGACATGTGCTCACGCTTGTTGTTTATGTATTGCATCTACACTACCCGACTGGTGCCGCTCGGATGGGCGTTTTGAAGACTACAATGATGAGTTTGATGGGTTCTAGGCGTCCGTTCTCCGGTCGCTACAGTGGAGGACTTCTACGTGTGTTTCTTTTCCGCCGTTAGCTACTCGAACGATTGTTTAGTTGAGACATTCGGTCATGTAATAACCGCTGTTTAATACTCTCTTTACGCTTTTACACCGTGTTTTTGGTATTCACCGCGTCGATGCATGTGTGTAACTTGATCCTCGGCGCACATGTATTCTTGCATTCGGGTTTGGCCTTAAATCCGGGTGTGACAAAGTGGTACCGAGCCGTGTTGACTTGGTGGGACGTTAGCCTAGTTAGAACTCGGTCGAAAATTAAGGATTTTATAACATTAGAAGCCACACATAGCTTAGCTTGCTTTATTCTATTTTATTACATCTAATCTTGGTTTAATCTTATCCTTGTTTGCTTTTTGATATCTAAGCTTGATCTTGTCTCTTTAGTAATCTTGCCCTGTCTCATCTATCTTAGATGGTTCGTCGGTCCGAAGACCACGCGTTCGGGTGCCTACCGCTTTCCTAGGTACCGGAGGACCGGGACTTCTCTTGCTACTCAGCCGACGGTGAGGAGCATCGGGGAAGCTTCCGGAGAGGGAAGTGGAGCAAGCTCGGCTCGAGCAAGCTCCTCCGCCCGCTGTAATTGAGATATCGGATGATGAGCCCGAAGACGTCGGAGGAAGAGCAAGAGCCCGAGGAGGAGTCGGCCGAGGAGCCCCAGCAAGGAGATGATCCGAAGAAGACCCCTCGGATCCCCGAGGACTCGACCCGAGGAGATGGAGATGCCGAGGATCACCCCGCGCCGGAGAAGTGGAAGGTGGTCATTTGTCATCACGATGGAGGGCATGCACGCTTTCCGTCTAAGTTGAGGAGGCTCTTCCGGCGTCTTCGGTGAACGTGACGATCGACTACGTGGGACTGAAGAGGACTCACCCTCGCTACCCGACCCAGTGGGATGTGTCCGTGCGCATCTCGGAAGATAACCCGTCGGATGGGGGGTGTACGAGGTTGTTGTCCATCAAGCTCTAGCTACCAGAGCTACCTTTGCAGCCGGAAGAGATGATGCAGCTAGGAGGGCTCTATCCGCTTGGTGCTACGAGGAAGCTCATCACCTCACCAACTCTGTGTGGGGAGATCTACCCCGCCGTCGCTCTGGAGCTGTGGGCAGTGAAATTCCAATGGCCAATGAAACTCTGGGAGCACGCTATGCCATGCAAGTGGGTCACGTAGCCGCTCTCAATACCAACTTGGATGACACTCTCATGGAGCTTCAAGATCTCCGTGACCAGCAAGAAGAAGACCGCAGAGAGATCAAGAGGCTCAAAGCGATGATCGCGGGCCGAGGATGAAGATGAGGTGCAAGCTGATGGAGAGGGCACCGCTGCCATGTCGCCAAGACCTGCAAGAACAAGCTATGGTTCACTTGGGTCCCGCACCAGGATTATTTGGCCATAGGAGCTAGGTGTTAGAAGTCTTTATCTTCCTGTTATCGAGTACCGTAAACGTTAGAAACGACACGTTGGAACGATGAGTTAGATAGTGGTGTGCTTGAATGCTTGGTTTGTGAACATCTGTGATTTGGATTTTTGTTTGATTGCAATGTGTTGTGGATTAATGCCACAATGACATTGGTTTAGTAATAGAGTTTGATTAGTGGGTTTAAGTTCTGTTCCACCTATCTTTTATCTTATAATTTCGTAATTCTTTATCTATCATATTTTATCTATCTTAAGGAGTATTGTAGTGCTGAATCTGTTCGCGTTACTTCCTGACATCGCAGTACTGTTTTAATTTTATCTCGAGCTACAGAACTCCAAATTGAGTAAAACCAGTGGGGTTAGTTCACAAATTTCATATCTGATTTTCTGTCAAAAATTCAGCTATATCCAATTAATATTCTGGGAGTTATGGACGAAACATTGAGCTAACAGAAATCTGTCAATTCCTGCTGACATACCTGTCTTCATTATTTTATATCTCGAGTTGTAGACCTCCGATTGAGGCAAAACCAGTTGGGTTAGTTCAGTAATTTCATACACCATATCTCCAGAAAAATTCGTGAATTTTGGTTACTGGAACAGAAAGATATCTTGGTTTCTTTACAGCTATCAGAATCTGTCTTATTCTGGAATTCAGCATTATTATCTTTTCAGCTTTACAATTGTTATCATCATCTAAATCGGTGTTTCTAACGCTCGGATGGTAAACACCAGGTCCGGATCAGGGGTTGATCAGCCTCCGGTGGTTCGCCAAGGTCGAGGCAACGGTTCGAGCAGTGCACCTCCACCTCCACCGCCACCCATGGATCCTATGCGGCAGGTTCTTTCGAATAACCTCGCAAGGCTGCCCGACCCTGAGCAGCGGACACACGTGGCCAACCTGCAGGCTCAAGCTAACAATCCGCCACCACCACCACCACAGCAGCCGGCGCCTATGAACGGCCACCGGGAGTTCATGAGCCATCGCCCACCGGTTTTCACACATGCTGCGGATCCACTTGACGCCGATGATTGGGCGAAGACCGTGGGCAAGATGCTCACCACGGCTCGGTGCGATGACGAGAGAGAAGGTTCGTCGTTTGCTGCCGGTCGACTCCGGGGATCTGCGGGAGCGTGGTGGGATGCTTACACCACCGCCCATGCTGCACCCAACACCATCACTTGGCGAGGAGTTCACCGAAAGCTTCCCAGAACCATCATATTCCCGCCTGGGGTCATGAGGCTTAAGAAGAAGGAGTTCCTCTCTCTCAAGCGAGGGGGAGGGATGTCGGTGGGCGAGTATCGGGACGGGTTCATTGAGTTGTCTCGCTATGCACCGAGGAGATAGCGGATGATCCGAAGAAGCGGGAGCGCTTCTTGGAGGGCTTGGCGGCTGGCCGCTTCGTTACCGGTGGCGTCACACACCTTCCGGACTTTCCGGCGATACCGCTTGACAAGGCTATTGTTCCGGGAGTCCATGCGGAGAGAGTTGGGGGAGTTGAAGAGGAAGGCTACTACTCCGGGGCGGTCCGGGAGCCACACTCGCCCCCGTTTTACTTCACCACCGGGAGCCCGCTCCGGTCCGGGAGGACCGTCGGGAGGTTATGGCCGCGCGGCCGGCATACGGTATCGCCGCAGGCCGGTTCCGGCGGTTCCGGCGCACTCCACGGCGGTTTCCGCGCCCGGACCGCGGACTCCACGCCTGCGTACCCGCGGCATCGTCCGATGACTCCTATTGGTACACCCGTGAGGCCGGGCGCCCCACACACTCCCGCGAGGCAACACTTGTTTCAAGTGTGGAGAGGTCGGGCATTATGCTAATGCTGTCCTAAGAGGCACCCCCCCGTGCACCCCCGTGCGGAATCGGCGGATGCGGCGGTTGAGGAGCGGGAACCGGACTCCGCGAGCAACAAGAGGCCGCGAGAATCGGGGCACCGGGGGGTGAATCACGTGAGTACCGAGACCGCTCGGGGAGAATCCACACGTGGTGCTTGGTATGTTCTTTGTCAACTCTATCCCCGCATCGGTATTATTTGATTCCGGAGCCTCCCATTCATTTATATCTCGCTCGGTTGTGGCAAAGCATAGCATACCCATGTGTCCCATGAAACAAACCATGCTAGTTAGATCACCGGGGGGGATATGAGGTCTCTATACATGTGTCCTAATGTTAGATTAAAGATCATGGGAGCAGATTTTTGGGCAAACTTGATAGTCTTTGGAGTTGAAGGATCTTGATGTTATACGGGTATGGATTGGTTGGGCACTCATGATGCAACGATACGGTGTGCTAAGCGGAATTTGTTCTTCTCACCGGTCCTAGCGGGGAAAAGATTGAACTTGTGGGTGATCCACCGTCGGATGCGGGAGGTTCCGTACGGCAGTGGTATCGATGGCGAGCTTTGGAGGATATCGGGGTGGTTAATGAGTACCGGACGTGTTTCCGGAGGAGTTGCCGGGTATGCCACCCGACCGAGATGTTGAATTTGTTATTGATCTATTACACAGTCTTGCTCCTATTTCTAAACGTCCATATAGAATGTCTAGTACACAATTGATAGAACTTAAGAAACAGATTAATGAATTGTTGGAAAAGGGGTTTATCCGTCCTAGTTCATCACCTTGGGGAGCACCGGTTATCTTTGTTGAGAAGAAGGATGGTACTCGGAGAGGATGTGTGTGGATTATCGATTGCTTAATGAGGTCACTATCAAGAATAAGTATCCATTGCCTCGCATTGAAGACTTGTTTGATCGGATGAGAGGTGCTAAGGTGTTCTCTAAGATTGATTTGCGTTACGGTTATCATCGGATGAAGATCGGATGGTCGGATATTCCTAAAACTGCATTCACCACCGGTATGGACTGGTATGAGTATACTTGTTATGTCCTTTGGGTTGACAAATGCACTCCGCCTACTTTATGTATCGATGAACAAGGTGTTTATGGAGTACTTGGATAAGTTCGTTGTGGTGTTTATTGATGATATCCTGGTTTACTCTAAGGCGAGGAGGATCATGCGAGCATTTGAGGCTTGTTTTGCGAGAAGTTGAGAGAGCGGCGAGGTTGTATGCCAAGTTCAGCAAATGTGATTTACGGTGAAGGAAGTCTCTTTTACGGGGCATATCATCACGGATGGAGGTATCGCGAGTTGATCCGGCTAAGGTAGAAGATGTGTTGAAGTGGGAACCGCCGAGGACGAGTTAAGGAGATCGGGGAGTTTCCTTGGACTTGCGGGGTACTATCGACGGTTCATCGAGGGGTTCTCCAAGATTGTGAAGCCTCTCACCACCTTGCCGGAGAAGGATAGAGAGTTCAAGTGGACCGATGCTGTCGGCGAGTTTTGAGGAGTTGAAGCGAGAGATTGACGACCGCTCCGGTGCTTGTGATGCCGGACTTGCGAAGAAGGGCTTTGATATCTCTTGTGATGCATCGAGGCAAGGTTTGGGTTGTGTTCTTATGCAGGAGGGACACGTCATAGCGTATGCATCAAGGCAGTTGAGGAAGCATGAGCAGAACTATCCTACACATGATCTGGAACGCGGCACTGTGGTTCATGCTTTAAAGATTTGGAGACATTACATCATGGGGACCAAGTGCCAGATCTACACAGACCACAAGAGCTTAAAGTACATTTTCACTCAGAAGGATCTTAATCTGAGACAACGCCGATGGTTGGAGCTGATCAAGGATTACGATCTGGACATACAGTATCATCTCGGGAAGGCTAATCTAGTTGCAGATGCTTTGAGTCGGAAGGGACAGGCCAATGCAGCTTTGGCGTTCCAGATGCCTGACGAGCTGATGAAGGAGTTCGAGAGACTTAATCTGGGAATGGCTGCTCACACTGAGGGAGTCACTTTGGAGGTAGAGTCTACTTTGGAGCGACGGATTCGTGAAGGACGGTGAAGGATGAGGAGATCAAGGAGATCAGGGACACCATGGAGAGGGGCAAGGCCCCGGATTTCACTGAGGATGATCAGGGAACGATATGGTTCAAGAATCGGATCTGTGTGCCTGATGTGGGAGATCTCCGGAAGACGATCTTGAGAGAGGCTCATGATTCAGCTTATTCCATTCATCCGGGCAGTACAAAGATGTATCAGGATCTGAAGCAGAGGTATTGGTGGTACGGGATGAAGAGGGATGTAGCCGCTCACGTTGCATTGTGTGACACGTGTCATCGCGTTAAGGCTGAACATCAGAAGCCAGCAGGATTGTTGCAGCCATTGAAGGTGCCTGAATGGAAGTGGGAAGAAATTGGTATGGACTTTATAGTTGGGTTACCACGGACACCAGCTGGGTATGATTCGATATGGGTTATAGTGGATCGCTTGACTAAGGTAGCTCACTTCATTCCAGTTAAGACTACTCCTTCAGGAGCGAGGTTGGCAGAGTTGTACATGTCTCGTATTGTGTGCTTACATGGTGTGCCTAAGAGGATTGTATCGACGGGGGTACTCGGTTCACATCGCGTTTACGGGAGAAGCTTCATGAGTCCATGGATACGAAGTTGCATTTCGGTTCGGCCTATCATCCGCGGACGGATGGTCGGAGGAGAGGACGAACCGCATTCGGAGGATATGTTGAGAGCGTGTGCTCTTAAGCATGGTGGTAGGCCGGGACAAGAGCTTGCCGTATGCCGAGTTCTCTTACAACAACGGCTACCAAGCCGGTCGAAGATGGCACCCTTCGAGGCCTTGTATGGGAGAAAGTGCGGGCACACCGTTGTACCGGAGTCGGACGGGCGAGAGTCGGTTGTTTGGGGCGGACATCATCAAGGAGGCGAGAGGCGGGGTTCGGATCATCGGAGAGAACTTGAGAGTTGCTCGGTCCGGGCGGAAAAGTTATGCGGACGGGAAGAGGAGAGATGTATCTTTCCAAGAGGGCGATTATGTGTATCCGAAGGTGTCACCTATCGGAGGTTTGCGCGAGTTTAAGGTGAAGGGCAAGTTGTCTCCTCGCTACATCGGACCTTTCCAGATCTTAAAACGAGTGGGAGAGGTAGCGTACGAGCTTGAATTGCCGGCGCGGCTTGCGGATGTGCATGATGTGTTCCATATCTCGCGATTAAAGAGAGGTCTCAAGCCTCATGATAAGGAACCGTTGCCTATGGATGGGTTGGATGTGAAGGAGGATCTCACCATCACTGAACGGCCTATTAAGATTCTGGACAGATTGACACGGGTTACAAGAAACCGGACTTTTATAATGTGCAAGGTGCAGTGGAGTAATCATGCAAGAGGATGAGGCAACTTGGGAGAGAGAAGAGGAGTTGAAAGCGAGAATATCCACATCTCTTTGATCCATCCGAATCTCGAGGACGAGATTCATCTTAAGGGGGGTAGGATTTGTAACACCCTAAATTTCAACTTCGAATTTAATTAAAATTTGCTTAGCAACATTTTGATCTCGCTTAAGGAATATAAGGTTGTTGTGCTTCTATAGGCATTTAATTGTTTTTATTAATTAATTAATGAAATATAGGAGTTTACTTGTTGCATGCATCTTTGGTGCATTGTTTTTGGTTGTTGGATTCAAATCCTGGTTTGAATTCAATGGTTGTTTGTAGTTTAAATTGGTTTGGAAAAAGATTTGGATTTGAAAATGAAAAAGAAAAGAAAAAAAAAAAGGGGAAACATCTCCCGCAAACCGCGCGACCCGGCCCACCTAGTCCTAGGCGGCCCCGGCGCGGCCCGGCATCCCCAGCCGCGGCCCCCTCGGCCGCCGCCGCGCCACGACGCGCGGGCCCCGCGCGCGTCGGCTTCCTCCTCCCGCCGCCGCGCCGCTACCGGCTCGGGATCGAACCCGAGTTCGACCTCGGTCCCGCGCGCGCGCCGCCGCGGGCCCGGCTTGCCGCCCGCGGCGCCCGCCCTCTCGCAAGGCGCCGCCACCCTTCCGGTGCCGCGCAACCGAACCCCCGAACCCTAGCGCTCCCGTGCATCCGCGCCGACGCCTAACCCTAGCCGTCCGCGCCGCCGCCCTCGGGCTTCGCCGTCGCCGCCCTCGGTTCGCGCGCGTCGCCGTCGTTCGTCGCCCATCTGTCGCTCCCCCGTGCATCCGCCCGGTCGGGTAAGGAGTCCACCGGTGCGGGCCGGATTGGGTCCCCGTGCGCCGCGCCACCGCCTTCGCCGACGCCGGTCGTGCGCCGCCGCCGTGCCTCGCCGGGCGCCGTCGTCCTTCATCGCCGCCGCCCGTGAGGACCGCCCGTGGATTCGCCGCGCGCGCCCGTCGTCTCGGTGTGTTCCCCGGTGCAAGTTGGGGCACCCCGGCCCCCCGTTTCGCCTTGCGCCGCCGCGCGCCGCCGCGCGCGCGCGCGCGCGCGCTCGCCGCCGGCCGCCTCGCGCCGCTGCCTCGCTTGCGCGGGTTCCGGACCGCCGGATCCCCATCCGACGGCCACCGCGCGCCCAAGCCGCCGGTCAAACCCCGCCCGGGTCAAACCGTTACGGGTTGATCCAAGCCGCCCGATCGTGATCCAACGGATCCGATCTATTCCCTAATCCTTAACCGCACGTTTTGCTAAAGAAACCCCGAGTTTCCCCTGTTTAACAAAAATACCCTTCCACCTCTTAAAACTCTCACGGTTTAGTCTGTTTTCTTCTCGTTTTAACCCTTAGCCCTAAAATTCTTTGCAAATAAGTCCTAAAACTTGTTTTAATCATAACTTCGTCGTTTTAACTCCGTTTTCAGCGTTCTTTATATCCACGCGATCGTCTCGACGAGTAGAATAGTTTCCTGTCGCTTTTGTTACTGTTTGAGATGATTGGTGTACTGTTTCTTATTTATTTCCATTGCTTGCTTGTATGTGATGTGTGGAGCGTAGCGTACGAGCAATTCGGGGACTTCGCTGCTGTTGAAGAGTACCAAGACCCTGAGCAGTTTCCGGTGCTGGTAGAAGGCAAGTCCTTGCTGCATTCCCGTTAAATTCCTATTACAACATGCATTTTAATTACACCGTTGTTTACTTTTGCTATGCATTAAATTGATGGGTCCTATTGCTAAGGTTCGACTAGCTTTGTTATCCTATGCCTTGATCAACCGGGTTTACTTTATGTTGGGTAGCATATGCTAGCGCTTTACGTGGTTTTGGATGGTTTAATGAACACTTGATAATATGGCTTTATTTATGTTATCATTTCATGTAATGCAAGAACACTTTACTTTGTTAATCGGAACATGGAGCGACCACCCGGAAAACGATACTACCACAAGACATATGGCTCTGTCTTGGCTTATTAATTAGTGAACTAGATGTTAGGTATGCTTTACCCGATAAGGGTTGGGGGCCGGCGGGTAGTGACGTATGGACCTTGCTCGGGCGCGGGTGTGGGCTTAGCTAAGACACGGTACTCGTCCGGGAGCTTTATACGTTGCACCGACCGGGTAACCTAGCGGGCGGCCTTCATCCGGGGATCTTTGTAACGGCCTCGTAGCGTCCCTATGCAATCACACCTCGGAAGTGTGGTATGGTGCCTTGCAAACACCGCATGGTTGGGTCCAAAACTCTTTTGAGTTTTTACGCGACTTGTGGGTAAAGATGTACAACCTCTGCGCAGTGTAAAACTAACTAGTTAGCCGTGCTCACGGTCAAGAGCGGCCTGGACCCTCACATGATTAATTCTATGGAAGATGGAACTTTTAAACTTGTGCATTACATTTTATGGATCTATTGCATTTTATTATCTGGGTTTGGTATATACTTATACTTGCTAGTAACAGTTGCTTAATAAAACTTGACCAACTAAAATGCTGACTTGCTTATGAGCCAATAGCTTCCACCATAAAGCCTTGCATGTTGTTATAGAACTTTTTCCTTGCTGAGTACGACATGTGCTCACGCTTGTTGTTTATGTATTGCATCTACACTACCCGGCTGCTGCTCAGATGGGCGTTTTGAAGACTACAATGATGAGTTTGATGGGTTCTAGGCGTCCGTTCTCCAGTCAGCTGCCTGTGGAGGACTTCTACGTGTGTTTCTTTTCCGCTGTTAGCTACTCGAACGATTGTTTAGTTGAGACATTCGGTCATGTAATAACTGTTTAATACTCTCTTTACACTTTTACACCTGTGTTTTGGTATTCACTTTGCGTCGATGCATGTGTGTAACTTGATCCCGGCGCACATGTATTCTTGCATTCGGGTTTGGCCTTAAATCCGGGTGTGACAAACCCCGGACATTTGTAAACCTCAGTGCCGCCGAGGTCTGAAAATTTGCTGCAGAGGCCAGACATGTCTGCGGTATGACCGGACGAGCGAAGCCTGAAATCTCTGGAAATCTCAGACATCTGTCATGTGTGGGGTGCCGATGGCAGACATATTTGGGGTGCTTTGCATGGCTCTCTAAATATCTGGAAACCTCATACATTGTCTACCGTTCCCTCTGCAAGGATTTTTCATGGATTATTTGGTCAATTGACTAGATAACCTTGTTGCTGGTTGCTGCTACGCAAAAGGTCTTGAAATTTGAATGGTGAAAGAAGATCTCGCAGCACAAGTATTCAAATTAGAACATCCACACGCCTAGCTGGTTTCATTTAGTAACTAGCATATATGATCAAACAGAGCTGGACTGCAGTATGAAGTAACCACATATATACACATGCATGTTGTGGTTGTAAAGTATTCATTATAGCACCCCCACATGTCTACCTAGTTTCATGGTGGCACAAGCTTGATTAGTAACTAACATATGATTGAACAGAGTTGGGTTGCAGTAAGTAACCACATAGATACATATGAGGTGCTTGAAAGTATTGAACACCGTGCAAGAATCAGATAAACTGTTCCATTCTACCAAGGAGGTGAGGTGAGGACCAAATCTGATATGATACCACATACATCTCATATTTGATAATCAAGGTGGTGACAGACATATCCAACTACTCCCAGGCAAGTAGCTTAGTTTTTCAAGTTCAAAAAAAACAGATAAACGTAATTTGAGTTTGTTTTCATCCTCAGGTCTTTACAATAGTCTTCTGCAGGTGGCCAACTCATGACAAAAAGAAAACATGACTCCTTGCTTCTCCTCCATCAAAAGACATTCATCATAAGCACCAAATCACTTGCAGTTATCTGTACACAAAAATTAATAATTATTTCATCAAAACTGAACATGACATCCACTAACTAGTAATAGGTACTACGACTAATTAAATGCTTCACAAGTATGTACCTTCTTCATCATTCCTGGGCATGCTAAACCAAGATACATCAGCCTGTTGTGAGAGGGTAGCATGAGTCAATACTAACTTGTTGCACCGAAAGTCAAAATTAACCAATGGAAATTCTCCACAATTCGGTAGTTATTGTGTCTTGTACTATATCTCATCTCATGATTTCAGGATAAAGATAGAACGGTAAGTTTGAGTCCAACAAGGTATCGATCACATGAGTTCAAAGCACATTCTAGACCTTGAAAGCTAATCAACTTCTAGAAAAGTTGGATCACCACTAATACAAACAAACAGCAGGTCATTTACACATGATATGCACACTCTCTCAAAGAGTTCATACCTTATGTTGTTCGGATTCTTTCATACCACTTCATCCTTTCCTTTTTGGGGCTGCATACCAGAAAATGAATTGGAATTTTGAAAATAAGAAAGATAATAGATGTTTACATCAGTAAATAAGAAAATCAAAAGAAAGAATCACTTACGTTGATGAAATGATACGAAACTAGAGGGGCTTAGCTCCGGCAGATTTAATTCAATACCATTTAATGCAGTCAAAAACACTGTAAACATGCTTTCATCATCGCACTCTTGAACAGATAAAACATCATCCAGAATAATCCTTAGAACCTTTTCGGACACTTTATGGAAAGTCCTATGCTTAAGGCCAAAAGAAAACACACTGTATCCATTCATCCTGTCCACCTGAATCTCACAGTCTTCAAATAGGTCAAATATTTTGTCTTCTTCTGACTGATTACTCCTTAACATGATCACGATTCTTGCTGGACGCATAGCGGAAACAACATGGTATGCGACATTCATCTTGTTTTTGTCCTCTACTTTAAGGTAGCATGACCTCTCAACCTCTATAGGAATGAGTGCCTTTTCCTTCGCTGTAATATAAGAATATAGACTAATCATATATTATACCTAATTGTTTCATTATGAATGTATCATTAAGCAAATAAGCAATGTTGCAAATTGTGGGCTATAGAATTTAGAGTGCTTCCGAAAAAGCTATAAGAGTTTTAGCGGCAGCTATAACCTTTAGTGGTATGCAAAAAACAGCAAATTTTGGACATGAACATTATTAATTTTATTAATTCCAGCTCATATTTTGTTGGCGGCCCAACACCTTCTACCGAAGATACACACCAAGCTCACCTCCTCTGCTTAGCTGATCACTCTTGAACAGAAAACTCAAACTCTCGCACATTCACTCTACCTTTGTGGCCGGAGGAAGAAGATGAGGAGCTCAGAACCCCCACACACAAGTAGCAGCAGCACAATTTTGTTTGGCAAAATAAGAACACCCACAGAAAGCTCAGAACCTCCACACTGCACTCTGAATTTTGTGGCAAACTAAGCTGTCTTTGCATTGTATTGCTAGGTGATATATATACGCAATTCTAGCTCCCAACTACATACTCCAAATTACACTAATATATCTACCCTTACACCTAGAGGAGTCACTAGCCATACTTGGCACAATACTAACTACATCTACCTACTACAAAGCACTATCGCCCACTACTTGATACAAGACAGGGCAGCAACCATAGTTGACTTGTGCCTGGGACTACTGGAAGAAGATTATGTCTACCAAGCACCAAACTAAGCACTACTATTCGTGAAAAGATAAACAAATGAATCACAATTCAAAATATAAGGCATAAATAGTAACTTAACCATAGCCGTATTAGCAGTGCTAGGCTATTGAATTTACGAAGCTATTTCATGCTATAGCAGAGTTAGCAGCATTAACAGTAATATTTGCAATATCGTCATAGCACTCGTCTCAAAAGCTATATCAGGTTATTTGCAATTATGCAAGTAAGAAATACACTATTCATTTTTCATAACAAGCGTACCATCAAATAAGTAAGAAAACATATTTATCTTAGATCATACCTAACTTTGTTGTCACTCCAGATTTTTGGGAGAATTTAAAAATTGGATGACCACCGAGATCAAGCTCCAACTTCCTCGGTCTTGCCAAGATTTGATTTGCTTCATCCTTCTTCGCACTCTCATAAGTCCATCGACAAACATCATCTTTTCTCGAGGTTCATGTTTTGGAATTAACTTCTTGTAATAGTGACGCACGAACTTCAGTAATTGATATAACTTCGCCGACTTCTCATTATGATTAATACGATGTGCACCCCACAAGACCCGATAGACTACATCACTATCGGTACACACTTTGAAGGGCTTTTCATGCAAGCCCAACAAGACCCCTTCCTTGAGAAGAATGTACATAGCAATTGCTTCTGCCTCTCTTCCGAACCAAAGGTGCATTCATAATCTTCCACCAATATGCATGATAAAATTCTATCACAGCACCATATTGTAATGCAAAACTTGGCTTTATTTGTTGTCTTTGAATATGATGCATCACATTCGCCCTTGTATACCACGAATCATCATAATTTGACAAAGACACCGCTGTAGACATCACACTATGGTCATAAACCGTTACGCTGCCGACGCACCCAATCTATTAACCCAATCTTCAATGATAATCACACGCTCGTCACTCGGATGATCTAAAAAGCGATTTCTACATCCTGCCGGGCGAGTGTATCCAAATTCTCCGAAAGCTCAAGTGATGTCATATATTTAGGGTAATGCGAAATGATATCCTTGTACTCATGGTGCAACCGCACTCCTTTTGGATCACTAAGCTGATATTGAGAAAGAAGGCATCTAGGAAGCAATGCAGGTTTAACCACAGTTTCAAATGTCTTTCTGCCCTTGCCCAGGTACTGATCACATTTTGCCTGGTCCAGTTCAAGAGATTCTTTTACCTCACTCGCAGTTGTTCTCCGAATGTTGAATGGGTACGGCTTGGCAGAAGTCCATGTCTTCTCAGCAACCATCAAATCAACTTCTTCTTTCACCGGTGGCGGGAGTGTACTAAACAGCCGCGACATGCCCTACAAAAGATTTGTACAATAGATTAGATTAAATCGGCAAAGATCTGTAGCCAACTAGCCATATAGATAAACATGTTGACGATGATGCTATACTTCAAACAAAGGGCAAACATATACAGAATGAATGCAGGATCAACATCGCAAGAGCTTGCTGATACATATATGGGGGCTGGACTGGAGAGCATTGTTCAACTTACGGGAGCAGAGTTGCAGAAGCCAGGAGACATCAGGACGGTTGTCATCCCTGCGTACGGGGAGCGGGCAAGCAAGACTCGCCGAAGCCCTGTCACGGGAGAAGGAGATCCGACAAGACGGTGACCACCGTACGGAAGGAACCACCGGCCCGGGAAGGCATGGCGGACGGTGTCCTTTGGACATGCGTGGCGGCATCGGCCGGAGAATGTTGGCTCCGCGGGAGGGGGACTCGGTGGCCTACCACCAGCAGCAAGACCCCGAAGGTAAAATCTTGGATCGGTCCCGTGGACGGGTGGCCTTAGTCCGGCAAATGAAGAGCCTCGCGGCGTCGCCGGAGTAGAACGGGCGCCAGACGGACTCGGTGGGGTGCCACCACCAGCAGCAAGACCGCAAAGTTGGGGCCTTTGGTCGGGCCCAGAAACGGGTGGCGTGAAGCCGGCCGACGAAGAGCCTGGCAGCGCCGGTGACACCGGAGCAGAACGGCAGCAACAGGCTGAGCTTGTCTTGCCACCAACACCGACGAGCCAAAGAAGAGCCAGACGGTGGCTGCTGGTAGGCGGAACGCCGGCCACCACCGTAGAGTTTCCACCGTCCCTGGCCGCATCCCGGACATCTGGGAGGTCAGGAGAGCACCCGGTCGGCCGGGAGTAGGGGCGGCGAGGTTCATCTCCGTTTGCAGCATACCCCAACCCATGCCAAGAAAAGGAGAGCGCTTGGGGCCGCGGCCGTGGATGTGGTGGCGAGGGCGAGGAAGACCAGGATCCTTCGCCGCGGTCGGTAGCCTAGAGGCCGGAAAGGCACGCCAAGGCGGCGGCCGGAAGTGGCGTCCGGTCATCTCACTCCCTTCTCGTCGATCGGATTCGAGGGGAGGGTTTGGTGGTGCAAGGGCGAGGGAGCAGACGGAGTGGGGAGAAGGTGGTGAACTGCTGCTGGTGCTCTCTGGCCGCCAGTCAGTGGAATTGCTAGAGTTTTATTTCAAAAAAGCAAATGCTACTGTACTTGGTGTCGTTTTTTTGTGAGGATTGAGGAGGACAGACACACCATGTTTATTGGTGGCTTTGGTCTTCTAACTTTAATTCTCTGTAAATATTTTGTGTTTTATTATGCAAAAAGATGTTTCAAGGCGATCTAAGGGTTGCTGTAGTAGATGCAAAAAAAAACAAAGTAAAGAAATAAGATGGATGGATATTCATTTGCCCCCCTGATTTCATCGTTTCAAATCCGACTGCTTCAACCAGAGCAGGTGCCGATGGGTGCTTGTGCTTTTGGCTTCCTTGCAAGAGGAAATAGTAATGTTGCCTTGGGACTGGTCGATCACACAGCAGGAAGGATGTAACATCGATCTCCGCAGTCGTGCTTATGACCGTTTTCATTTTTCCGCTTCAAATTGTTTAATAGCCAATCGAGTTGATACGTACGTGACACCAAATGGTCAGCGTGTCGCAGTTGCTGCTAGGGAACACAGCAGCAAAAGTGCATTGCCATTTATCCATCGTTTCCAAACCTCACGAATCGTCGAGATGTGCTCCTGCATTCCTTGAAAACATAAAAATAAAAAATTTGCTTTACGCTCCATCTCCACTGTCACGGGCAGGGTTCATCAGGAGGAGACATGCATTTGGGTGCAAAAAAGAGGGAGTAGCCGCTAGCCTCTGCAAAGCGGAAAGGGACGGGCCCCACCGCCCCAGCATTTACTCCTCCTCCCAATCATATGGCATCAGGGCCAGCAGGACAGGAGGCGCGCCTCGGCGCCGGTTCAAGCAAGGTCCGCTGCTCCGGGCCGGCTAGGACTCCAAGGTCCAAACTACTTGGCTTGGGCTCGGTTCGGCCCGGCTCGCCCGTCTCCCGTCATCATCGTCGGGTGACGAGAGAAGCCGCCGCCGTCCGCATGATGGTGGGGCCGATTGGCTGCGCTGGGATTCCCTGTTGGTCGGCAAGCCACGCGGAGGTTGCAGCTATCGTCGCCGGCGGCAGCGCATCGTGTGGAGACGCGCGCGCGAGGCTACTGGCGGCGGCGGCGATCATCAGGAGCCGGATGCAGTTGCTGCCGCAGCTAGCTGTCCAAATCGGAAAGGCCCGGCGCCGGCCGGTATGTCTCTCTACAGCTCTCTCGTCGTCCTCCTCACATTCGCATCCCTTTGTGTGCCATCTCGCGTTTACCCATTCCAATCATTTCAACTTTTTTCTCTCGACATCATCTGCTCAGCAACTTGGGAGTCCAAAATCTTTGGCTATTATAAATTCAGAACTCGGGCAGAGTCTGTGTTTGGGACGACGATGAACTTGATGTTTATCTTTGGCTTGCAAGTTTATAACTATCTTCAACTCATTGTATACACATTGCGTTGACTGAACGATAATGGTACTTTTACTTTACAATTTGTATGCTAACCTCTGATGAGTTATACCCCCAGTTTGGGATTATTTCTTCCATTAGTATGTGCAGAAGAAAGTTGTAGGTTATTCTGAGCTGGTCAACTCTCTTTGTCAGGCGCACACACATGCACCTTTTAATTGCTCCTACCTATATTGGCACTCTGTTACTAAAGCATTTATATTAACTTTCTAATACTAAAACTGAAGTGAAATGATGCACTGACAGGTGGGTTAGCTGTCAATTTTGACTGAACAATTCTATGTATAATGAAGAAGGTGCTTCATGTTTTTACTGGAAACCGTAATTGGGTGTGGTTTTGCCTTTATATTGGCTTAAAAACTAAATGAAGAGCAGGATTAAATTTCTACATGGTTCCTCATACGGTCTGAACTATTAGTTATGTTTATTTGTACCCAGCTGTTCATGATGGACACTCCACAACTTTTATAACAATCGTGTATCATGCCAATGTTGTAGACATTCAAATAGATTTTATTATCTGCTTTGTATTTCATGTTTCTACCATACATTCTGTGTCTTTGTTTTAGCACAAAAATCCCATATCTTGTGATATAGGTCACACATTTTAAGCTTCCTTAGAGCAAGCAGCTTCTTTTAGAATGTCAGTTTCTTCAGAGTATAAATGGACTTTTTGTGGTGGACGCTATAGACTATAGTTACTAGAGTTTGTTCCATAGGAGGGCAGCACAATCACCTCTAATACAATTGCAGCTAGTGCTGTACACTGGCCAAGATCCACATCCTTGTTGTTCTGCAATTGTATTTTCTGAGGTTGCTGCTGTGTGTTTCCATTTTTTTATCAAGTACATGTAAATGCTACTAGTTCAATCTTATATTTTTTTTCCTGTGTGGTGCACAGTAAGCTTCAATTGACATATATAGTCTCTGCATTATGCTTGTTGGTGTATCTGTTAGGATATTTTTTTTCTGGCTAGAGAATACTGGCAGATGTATCAAATGTTGATTGATCAAGTATGTTAGGTTTCTGGTAGTTGCTGTACTGTTATAGTTATATCTACTGTTTTCCTTGTGGCTAAGAGGTTTAATGGGCAGGGTGGAGACAGGAATTCTACATAGGGGGTGGGGGTTCAAGTATAGTCAACAAATTGTTATAACCAAATTGTCTACCAATATAAAGATTTACTACATATTCCACGAAAAATTAGGAACCAATTATATATGTGCAAAATAGGAAATCATGATTTCGTTGCACGAAAGCAACAGGAGGGGAAAAGGGACTATATGGCGTGTGAACTGAACCAGAAAAAAATGAGATGTACGTGATCTGCTGTGTACTTTGTTCCTCTACCTCCTACTGATGGGAAGAGGGAAAAATTCTCCCCAGACAAACATGCTATGTTAGCACGTTAATTTTGTCCACAACTATCTAAATTAGCTGCACTAGAACAGGAGGATAAACAACTTTTGCAACATTACGAGGGGGGGGATGGCCCCTGCTGGCCACCCCTGTTAATGGGTTAGCTGTGGCTGTTGTGTAGGAAACCTTGTGCTGGTAACAGTGTAACTGCTCTCGTGTGCAGGTTCACGGCTGTATGAAAGTTTTCTGTGATATGCCTCTACTTTGTTTGTCTGAATGTTATTGCTCTCCTCTAAATTATACAATTTTACTGGTCCTAGCTGTGGGCAGAAATCATAATCATGCCCAGATATTTCATGCTATGGGTATCATGAATGCCCAAGCTTCCAAGCGATGGTGTGGTACCAGGAGATATAGTGAAGGCATCATCATCTGTTCGAAGCCAAGGAAGAGTCTATAATCTGTGTTGTAAAGGTGGTGCAGTGTCAAGTCCTCTGTTCAAAGAAACACCTTTCTAGCACCACCCGTAGTTTTTTAATGCAGGCTCAATAGTATAATTGTTTGGTTTTAATTTCATGGGTACTAAGGTTGACGACACCATCACCAGGAGCATCAGGAGTGCTGATGGCTATGCCTTTCCCAGGTGATTATTTTGCTTATTCTTGCTTAAAGATACCATCAAATATTGATAAGATGGCTGTGTGTGACATCAAAAGAGAAACAATGCTTGCAGATTTGGTTAGCAAAACATCCTTAACAATCTGGGACAAGGCCCTTATGACCCATTGGAATTACTTCAAGATGTCGGGTGGGACTTGGTAAAGTGGTTGTGCATGATGGAGGTATAAGGCAAATTCTTCCTGATATAGGAGGCAGCACTAGAGCTCATGTGGTAAATACTTCAATCACTAGAGCTCATGTAAGGTATCGACAATACTAACTTTAACAAGTTCATCTGGATGTGAATGCTCATTCTGATATAGCTCAGTATAGTCGATCATGCGTAGAGATTCTTGATGAATTCTTAATTCATACTGACCATGGTAAGATTTTTCAGTCATCCTCAGCTGTCTCTTCTAGTCATCCTGAATTTTTTTTTCATGAACAGACAGGAGAACTAAGCATCTTTGTGTTAAAATTAAAGAAAGTAGTTCCATACTTCCATTACAACCTGCTCAGCGGTTAGTTTGTTTAGTCATCCTGGTTTTCAAGAAGGGTTTTTGGATAGCTGGTAACTGATGGTAGTATAATAACTAGAAATAGCATAGAAAATAATAGTTTACTAACCTTGTCCAGCAATAGTTCAAGATTGCCTTCCGCTCTGCGCTGCTTCCTGATTCCTGCTATGACAAAAATTAAGAGCCAGGTCAATAAAACAGAGGTGTATATTTAAAGAATCCAAGGTTTAGCCATTGTCAGCTGTATGTGGTAGTGTCTTGAGTAACACGCAAGAAAAGGTTGAAAATTTAAGTAGAGGATGAAGATGATTGATGTGGCAGTAAGACAAGGAATATAGTAAGGCTTTTTATATATGACATAGATTTTATATATCATCATGGATGATGAGTGATATTGCAGCCGACTGTACATGCATCCTACGATACCACACTTATGATTTTTCTGTATAGGTTGTGACTATTATATAGTATGTTTATAAGTTCTCTACCACTATTTGGAATCCTTAATTCTTACCTTATTTGGTAACATGCATTTTTTTCTTTTCTTTTGCTCATAATGATTTCATGTGTTCCGCTTGCGTATGTGGCATTGCACTTGTTTGTTCTTTTTAAACCGCAGATGAAAAATCTATGCTAAAAGGCATAAACCCACAAGGTAGGCATTATATTGGTCTGTTTGCACCATACATCTGGAACTATTGTGGAGGCATGGATGATCTTGAAATGTGCAATGTGGGTCGTGTATGTTTTGCTTGATGCCAGGGTAACACTTGTGAAGGCTGGGGTACTCCCAGCTAGCCTGTTATGCTCTATGGTCATATCCCATCGGCATCAGGTTATTTTCAACAGTTAAACATAGACAAGTGTGTTCCTTCTCTGTTTGGTAATGTCATTTTGGCTATAGAACATGACCTCTTCCTTTAAGAAAATGTAAATTTGTCGCTTAGCTCTAATTGTGAGACACTAATTGAGGGGACTTCTATGTATGCTGAGATTGGATACCATGAATGTTGTGATAAATAACCTCTGCTTGATGAAGGCAGGGTGTAAAGAGTGAAAAGTTTCAAAGCCATTAATCCATGTTCTGTTGATTGGCACTGCATGGCACTCAATCTGATTTCCCCCTATATGTTTACAAATTGACAAAGTTTGTTGATTTCCACTGCTTTTATAACAGAGAACAAGTGTTCTTATTTATCCAGCATATATACAGAATAAGATATTAATGTATTGTATTGTGTCACACCCTGAAATTTCCAATTTCAGGATGTGAATAGAAAGAATAATTAAATAACGATTTTCTCATAATTTTAAAATTTTTCCCAACATTTATTTTCTTTATAGGGAATATAGTATAGGAAAAATCCTTTGTTTGATTTTCTAAATTAAATAAAAGTTGAGAGTGTTGCATTCATGCCAATGCATCTAGTAGTTCTTGAGTGCAAAAAGGTTTTAAAAATGCGTTTAGAAGCTGTCCAAACTCTCCCGAGAATTTTCCGGATTTTTCTGGAATTTATTCTCATTTTCTGTTGAGCTATTTCTATTTATTAGAAGGCTCTAAAATCCTTTTCATGAACTCCAAATATTTTATTTGGATTGTTCATGTTTCAATCTATCTCTGGAAATTTTCCTGTAACTTTTGGAATTTTCTGAATATATTCGGTGCTTTAAAATAGTTTCTGGACTTTTCTGAAATTATTTGCGCACTGAAAATGATTTCAGAAAAATAATAACCCCCTTCTCCGGCCCACCAGAGCACGCGTGAGGCCCATCCGGGCCCAACACCGGCGTCCATGTCGTACCCGACCGTAACACCCAAAATTCCATCACTTAAAAAAATGCTAGCAATAATTAGAATTTTATTTTCTAAGGTTAATGAATTTGAATAATTAAATTTGCCCTTAAATATATGCAATGATAATTAATTAATTTAGAAAACCAAGTGATTGTGCATCATGTTGAATGCATGGGCTTTTGATTGATTGTGTGGTCAAAAGTTGGTTTAAAATTTTTGAAAAGTTTTTGAGTAAAAGTTTGAAAAAGAAATGAGAGAAAAGGAATTAAAAAAAAACAAAACAAACAGACACCCATTCCAGCCCGCCAGCCCAACCCACCTAACTTAACCCGCGCGGCCCAAAAAAAACCAGCAGGCCCATCTTATCCCGCCAGCCCACCATCTCTCTCTCTCTCACTCGCGCGCCATTGACAGGTGGGGCCCACCTGTCAGGGCCACCTTCAACCTCCCGCCGGCCGCCCATCCCCCTGCCTCGCCGGCCGCCGCCCGCCCCGGCGCCCTCTCGCCTCCCCGCGCCTCCTCCCCCTTCCCTCCGGTGCTCCAAGCACCCAACCGACGCCGCCTCAAGCCGACCCCGCCCCTTCCTCTCCCCGAAACGGCCGCCCACCGAGCCCGCGGCCATTAATGGCGGCCGCCGCCATGCCCGCCGTCCACCGCCTCGCCCAAGACTCCTCCGCTCCCCTCGCCACCTATAAAATGCCGCCCCGAGCTCCTCTCCACCCCCGCACCGCTCAATCGAGCTCATCTCCCCCTCTACACCGCCGCCCCCAAGGAAGCCGCCGGAGCTCCGCGCCTCGCCGCCGATCCGCTCCGCCGCCGCCTCTTCTTCCCCTTCGAGTCGCTTGGTGGTTTCCCCCTTCTCCTCCTCTACGTTTTAGTGCATTCATCTTGTTTTTTTGTGCACCGTAGTGCGGTTTTGCCTACTCCGGCGAGCCGGCCGGCGGCGCGCGCCGCCGCGCGCGCGCGCGCCGCCGCCACAGACCAGGCCGCCGCACCCCTTCGCTTGCAGATGATCCCCGCCGCCCGATCTGAGCCAACGGCTCAGATCAGTCCAAGCCGCCCGGTCAAACAGAGCATACCGGTCAAACCTAGGGTGCGCCGGCCATTTTTCAAAAAAGCCCCTGTCTTTTATATGTTTTACAAGCCGGTCCTCCCACCATTTAAAACAGTTGCAAGTCAGCCCCTGGTTTTTATAGTTAAGCCCTTAGCCTTTCAAAAATGTTCAACCGCAGTCCAAAACCCCCCTTTTGCACCTAGGACCTCTAGATTATATTTATAATTATGTTTTAGCCCCTGAATTTTTATAGAAAACCCCCTAAGGATCATTTACTTTTACAAAATAGTCCCTAAAATTTGTTTTAATCATAACTTTTCCGTCTTAGCTCCGATTTAGGTGTTTTTGGTGTCCACGCGATCGTCTCAACAAGCACATTAGTTTTAGAAGCTTGTATTAGACTTTTAGCAATGTTTGATGTACTGTTTTATTTATTGTTTGTTTTTCTTGTGTGATCGTAGAGGACGTGCCGTTCGAGATTGAGCGAGAGCCATCTTTTGAAGAAATTGAGCCCCGAGTTTTTAGGAGAAGAAGGCAAGTGGATTTCCCCCCCTGCATACTCTTTTTGTCCTAATAACTTGCATGTTATCACACTTTAGATTTAATCGTTATGCATAAATTTGATGGGAAATGCCTATTAAGGAAATGACTAGATTTTAATCCTTATACCTTGCCTACCTTGTTTTAAATAAATGTTTGGGTAGATAAAATGCTTAGATGCTATACTTTGGGAATGGAAGTTATCTTTTAAAATGTTGAATTTAAATGGAATTTGTGTTTATGGAGTTTCAAGAACATATAACTTAAAACATGGAGAACCACCCAGGAAAACAGTGCAACCACAGTCCACATGGCTCTGGCTTAGCCAAATAATTAGGAGTGTAAAATATCTAATAGCCCTTGTCCGGAAGGAACACGGGGGCTCGGGTTGCGGGGGTATAGCCCGGTCCTTTTGGGGTAGTAGCCTTTGCTAAGGTGCCGACCACTAGGGAGGGTTATGGTCCGCCCCGAGTCGTAACTTTCGTGGGATATTGGTGTTTTGCACGCCTTTGTAAAGGCTTCGTAGTGAACCCCTTGCCACTCACCTCGGAAGTGTTTAAGGGCTTTGCAAACCGGGCGGGGATGGGGAACACGAATTGTGGGTAAAGTGTACAACCTCTCGCAGTGTAAAACCGATCGATCGGCCGTGCTCACGGTCAAGAGCGGCTTGGACCCTCACATGATAGTTAACTAGAAATGGATTTCAAATTGTGGTTTACTTATGACTTGGAGGAATAGACTTGAAAAGCTAAGTTTTGGGGTGGTATACACTTACACTTAGTAAATAGGAGCTTGCTAATAAAATTTGACCAACTTAAAATGCTTACCGCCGAAAACCCTAGCCTACCCTTGATAGCTTTGCATTTTCCCCCACGGGCCGAGTACCAACCATAAGTGTACTCACCCTTGCCATATGTGTTCGAGAGGAGGATGCCGGAGCGAGTTCTTCGACGAGTTCGATGGATTCTGAGGCTCGCGTTGCCCCCAGTCAGGAGCTTGTGAAGTTGGAGACGGTGTTCCATCGTCTAGCTATCGATGTTCGTGTTTAGACCTTCGTGTCTATCGATGAGTGTAATAAATTAATAAACCTCTCTATGTACGTTTTGAGCATTGTCTTGTGATATTACACTCATTTGTCTATCATATGTGTGAAATTGTGGTTATGGCACACGTATGAGATGCATTCGGTTTTCTTCGGAAAACGGGTGTGACAGAGTGGTATCGAGCAATGCGATCGTAGGACGCAGCCTTAGATAGAAATGGTCGAAATAAGGACATTATCTAGAAAGACATTTCAGCTCTCCCATTCAAAAAAATCCCCTAAATACACCTAAAAATCTATCTTATTTACTTTTGTTAAAACCGTCCCCTTTATTGTTTTAATCTGCTCTGAGATCAGTTTTCTTTTCATAGATGGCCAGGACTCGACCGTTCGGAGCACAGCTGCCTCCTCCCGTCCAGCCTGAGGAGGAACCGGAGGACCCCTACTTCTTCGTAGAGGCTGAGGATGGAGCGATCCTGGAGGTGTACTCTGATGGAGAGCTGGGATCCCCGCGACCTCTGCCTTCCCCGCCACCAGCTGCCCTGCCTCACCAGCAGCTCCCATCGCTCCTGAGGATCCTGCACCAGATGCCGCGGAAGGAGATCCACACGACTCTGGCGATGACACCGAGGACAGTGAGGCGATGGAGGACGACAACGAGGAGAGGGACGATGCTTACTACGAGGGACCTCGCGAGGGAGACCCGTACTGCATCATGCACTCGTCCGAGGTGGCACTTGGCTACTTCCCTTGGCTGCCGAGGAACACTTTACCGGAGCCGGGGAACACCGTGTACCCCATGTACGTCACTCACGACTGGAACGAACCGCCACCTGGGCACCTACTACCCGACCGCAGTCCACATCGGGGTGCGCAACCATGCCGCGGAGGGTATATCTCGCGCACGACCCATGATTCTACTACACCTCACTCTACCTACCGGCATCCGTCGGCAACGCCGCCGGGAGGGCCTTGTTCTCTCTTCGTTTCGAGCATGACCGGGAGTTGAGCCTCGGCGACTACCGCCACATCCCTCGTCGTACCAGTGGCACTGAGCAGACGGTGGTACCGCTGACCGGCTCCGAGGACCCACGCCTCCACACTCTTGCCCGGGTCACGGCGGCACTCAACACCGACCCGGAGGGTACTACGGCCGAGCCGGGAGCGGACCCACGGTGAGCCGAAGGACGCCTACGCCGAGATTGCTCGGTGGGAGGCCGAGCGTGATGGTAGGGAGCCACCGATCCCGGCCCGACGAGACCCCTTTCCCCGCGGAGTCACCACCCCGCAAGAGGCTTCGTTACGGCTCTTCGTCCGCCACCACGGGTCTTCCGGGTTAGGATGCCACCGTGAGATGAGATCGTTAGACCCGTCCTCGCGAGGACGTAATCGATGTAATAATGATTGTTGGTTGAAAACATGTTTGAGTTGGGTTTTTGATTGACTGAAATGCCTTGTGGTGTGATGGCCGCATGAGCATTAATAAAATAATTAAGTTTAAATTTAATCTTAGCCCCCTTTCTCTCTTACTCATGTTTATCGATACTGCTCTTATCTGAAATGACTTTCTCTAACAATCAGATGGTAAACACCGAGTCCGGAGGTGGACGGGACGTACCGCCCGTGATACGTGCCCACATCGCTAATCGGCGAATCCCGCCCCGCCTCCACCTCGGGGAGTAGCAATGGATCCAACCATGCGGCGGTTCTTCACGGCACGGATGCGGGCACCGATTCGGAATCTTGCCCCCTGCCCGTAACTCCGCAGCACGACGGCGAACAATCCACCACCACAAGGACCTCCACCACCTCCACCGGTCAACGGACACGAGAGAGTTTATGAGCCACCATCCACCCACCTACTCCCACTCGGTGGATCCTCTAGATGCCGATGATTGGCTCAAGACTATCAATAAGAAGCCGAACATCACTCGGTGCAATGACCGAGAGAAAGTCCCGTATGCCTCGGGACGCTTAGAGGGTGCTTTGCAGCCGATTGGTGGGATGCCTACACCGTAGCACATGCCGCCGCGGACACTATCACCTGCGGGGAGTTCCGGGACGCTTTCCGTACTCACCACATCCCGACCGGAATAATAAAGGCTCAAGCGAAGGAGTTTCTCGCTGCGAAGCAAGGCGGCATGTCCGTCGGCGAGTATCGGGACAAGTTCACCCAAGCTGTCTCGGTATGCTCCGGATGAAGTGGATACCGACCCGAAGAGGCGGGAACGATTTCTTGATGGTCTCATAGGGCCACCGAACTATCGGCTCCCGAGCCACACTTTCCCCAACTTCCGGACCCTATTAGACAAAGCTATCGGTCTTGAAAGCAAGCGCGAGAACTTGGAGACCGTAAACGCAAGTTCCAAAACCAAGGGCGGTCTAGCGACAACACACGTCCCCGCTATAATGCACCACGAATCCTCGGTTCCGCTCGGGGAGGATATAGTGGGAATTTTCGGCGGAACCGGTCATTCCGGCGTTCGGCTCGGCGGCCCCGGCGCTTTCATCGGCAAACTCCACGTACCCCGGTTCGGCGAAGAAAGTCGCCCAAACAATGCCCCGTGTGCCCCGGTGAGAAACACCGCACCGGTTCGGCCAAATGGATGCTTCAAGTGCGGAGAGTTAGGGCATTATGCCAATAATCGTCCCAAGCGTGGAATGCAAACTCCACGAAGGGCAATGGTCGAAGCCCAGGCGGCCATCCTCTCGGATTCGCACCGGGAATTCTACTCCTCGGGGCAACGGGGCTCAACAAAACTTTGTGCGTGGGAAAGTAAACCACGTGACGATTGAGCGAGCTCGGGAAGCTCCCGAAGTCGTGCTTGGTACGTTCCTTGTCAATTCGAACACCGCATCCGTTTTATTCGATTCCGGAGCATCACATTCATTTGTTACCCATCAATTTGTGGAAAAATATAGCTTGCCCATGAGTCTTATGAAGACACCATTACTAGTTAGCTCCCCGGGCGGAGAAATGAAAGCCAGACACATATGTCCACGGGTGAACCTTAAACTTAATGAGATAGAGTTTATAGCCGACCTAGTAGTTTTAAAATCTTGGGGAATAGATGTCATACTTGGAATGGATTGGTTGCGCAAGCATGATGGGGTGATCCAGTGTCGCAAGAGATCAGTGGTTTTGACTAGCCCACAAGGAGACAGAATTGAGTTCAGAGTGGATAACTCATCCGAAGAACAAGGAACAGTGAATTCAGCAAAGGGCAAATCCATAGAGCAGATCAAAGTTGTGAACGAGTATCCCGATGTATTTCCGGATGAGTTACCGGGTATGCCGCCCGACCGCGACATTGAATTCAGCATTGAACTTTTACCCGGGTACTCGCTCCTATTTATAAAAGACCATATGGAATGAATGTTAAGGATTTGGCCGAATTAAAGAAACAAATAGATGAGTTGCTTAGTAAAGGTTACATCCGACCTAGCTCGTCACCTTGGGGGTCTCCCATTCTCTTTGTTGATAAGAAAGATGGAACTAGAAGAATGTGCATAGATTATCGTCCCCTTAATGATGTTACCATCAAGAATAAGTACCCTTTACCCAGGATTGGAGATTTGTTCGATCGGATGAAAGGTGCTAAAATATTCTCCAAAATCGATCTACGATCCGGTACCATCAATCGAAAATCCGATTAGAGGACATTCCCAAAACTGCTTTCACATCTAGATATGGCTTATACGAGTTCACAGCTTATGCCCTTTGGATTGACAAATGCACCAAAGATACTTCATGTATCCGATGAATAAAGTATTCATGGAGTATCTTGATAGGTTTGTGGTAGTTTTCATCGATGACATTCGGTGTTCTCCCCAAATGAAGAAGAGCATGAAGAACACCCGAGACTCGTCTTTGCCGAAACTACGAGAACATCGCTTATATGCCAAATTCAGCAAATGTGATTTTTGGCTAAAGGAAGTTTCCTTCCTTGGGCATATTATCACAGAGGGTGGAATAGCAGTAGACCCGAGTAAGGTGAAGGCTGTATTGGACTGGAATCCGCCTAAGAATGTGGCTGAGATCAGAAGTTTCCTTGGATTGGCAGGTTATTACCGTCGATTCATCGAAGGATTCTCGAAGATTGTAAAACCTCTCACCTCATTGTTAGAAAAGGGAAAGGAATTTAAGTGGGATGCCAAGTGCGAGGATAGTTTTGAGGAACTAAAGAAAAGATTGACCACAGCTCCTGTACTAATAATGCCAGATATTCACAAGAGCTTTGATGTGTATTGTGACGCTTCACTTCAGGGACTTGGCTGTGTACTGATGCAAGAGGGAAAAGTGATTGCTTATGCTTCTAGGCAATTGAGAAAACATGAGCAAAATTACCCCACTCACGATTTGGAGTTGGCTGCCATTGTGCACGCTCTAAAAATTTGGAGGCAATATATGATCGGAAATAGGTGTCGCATCTTCACTGACCATAAGAGCTTGAAGTACATCTTCACCCAGAAGGATCTAAATCTTAGACAGCGTAGATGGTTGGAATTAATCAAAGACTATGACCTGGACATTCAGTATCATCCCGGCAAGGCAAACGTAGTGGCAGATGCCTTGAGTCGGAAAAGTCAGGCAAACGCACTGATAGCTCATGTGATGCCTCAAGAGTTGTGTTGGGAGATGGCACGTCTTAATCTGGGAATTGTCACCCAGAGTGAAGCTATGACGTTGGAAGTAGAATCTACACTTGAACAACAAATCAGGAAGGGTCAAATGACAGATGAGAAGATTAAGGAGTATGGACGATTGATTGATGCTGGCAAGGTTCCAGATTTCAAAAGAGATGACCAAGGAACTATTTGGTTCAGGAATAGAATCTGTGTGCCCGAAATTGATCATCTTCGAGAGACTATACTTAAGGAAGCACATGACTCTGCCTATTCAATCCATCCCGGAAGCACCAAGATGTATCAAGATTTGAAGCGAAATACCGGTGGTATGGAATGAAAAAAAATGTTGCTGCTTATGTAGCTCTATGTGACATATGCCGAGGTAAAAAAGCGAATATCGAGAGACCGGCGGGTTTGCTTCAACCACTGAAAGTACCCGAGTGGAAATGGGAGGAAATAGGCATGGATTTTATTGTGGGATTGCCACGTACCCGTGACGGATATGACTCCATATGGGTCATTGTGGATAGGTTAACCAAGGTTGCTCACTTTATACCTGTCAAAACTACTTACACCGGAGCCAAACGGCGAACCGTATATGTCCGAATTGTATGCTTACATGGAGTTCCAAAGAGGATAGTATCCGACCGTGGGACACGGTTACATCACGTTTACGGGGAAAGCTACATGAATCAATGGATACAAAGCTTAACTTCGCCCGCGTATCATCCACAAACGAGATGGTCAAACCGAAAGGACAAATCAAATCCTAGAGGATATGCTTAGGGCATGTGCCTTAAAGCATGGAGGTAGCCGGGATAAAAGTTTGCCATATGCGAGTTTGCCTACAATAACGGCTACCAAACCAGACCTTAAGATGGCCCCTTTTGAAGCCTTATACGGGAGAAAGTGCGGAACACCATTGTACCGGGATCAAACAGGGGAGAGTCAACTTTTTGGACCAGACATTATAAAAGAAGCTGAAAGACAAGTTGAGATAATTAGGGAAAATCTCAAGGCTTGCTCGGTCACGACAAAAGAGTTACGCCGACCCCAAAAGAAGAGAAGTTGTGTTTGAAGTAGGAGATTATGTGTATCTCGCAGTATCACCCATTAGAGGTCTACGAAGATTCAAGATTAGAGGGAAGTTGTCACCACGATTCATTGGACCTTTCAAGATCTTAGAAAGAAAGGGAGAAGTTGCTTATCAATTAGAACTCCCGGCTCGATTGTCAGATGTACATGATGTGTTTCATGTATCTCAGCTCAAGAAGTGTTCAAGTGAGACTAAAGTAGACCACCTACCTTTGGAAGATCTTGATGTGAAGGATGATCTAACCTATAAGGAACACCCTATCAAAATTCTAGACACATCACAAAGAATTACCCGAAGCAAAGTCATTAAAATGTGCAAAGTCCAATGGAGTCACCACTCGAGGAAGAAGCTACTTGGGAAAGAGAAGATGAGCTTATGGCGAGAATTTCCTCACCAGTTTCCCAATCTTCCCGAATCTCGAGGACGAGATTCTCTTTAAGGGGGTAGGATTTGTAACACCCAAAATTCCATCACTTCAAAAAAAATGCTAGCAATAATTAGAATTTTATTTTCTAAGGTTAATGAATTTGAATAATTAAATTTGCCCTTAAATATATGCAATGATAATTAATTAATTTAGAAAACCAAGTGTTTGTGCATCATGTTGAATGCATGGGCTTTTGATTGATTGTGTGGTCAAAAGTTGGTTTAAAATTTTTGAAAAGTTTTTGAGTAAAAGTTTGAAAAAGAAATGAGAGAAAAGGAATTAAAAAAAAGAAAAAAAAACAAAACAAACAGACACCCATTCCAGCCCGCCAGCCCAACCCACCTAACTTAACCCGCGCGGCCCAAAAAAAACCAGCCGGCCCATCTTATCCCGCCAGCCCACCATCTCTCTCTCTCTCACTCGCGCGCCACGCGACGGTGGGGCCCACCTCGTCGGGGCCACCTTTAACCTCCCCGCCGCCGCCCCCATCCCCCCGCCTCGCCGGCCGCCGCCCGCCCCGCGCCCTCTCGCCTCCCCGCGCCTCCTCCCCTTCCCTCCGGTGCTCCAAGCACCCAACCGACGCCGCCTCAAGCCGACCCCCGCCCCTTCCTCTCCCCCGAAACGGCCGCCCACCGAGCCCGCGGCCATTAATGGCGGCCGCCGCCATGCCCGCCGTCCACCGCCTCGCCCGCGACTCCTCCGCTCCCCTCGCCACCTATAAAATGCCGCCCCGAGCTCCTCTCCACCCCGCACCGCTCAATCGAGCTCATCTCCCCCTCTACACCGCCGCCCCCAAGGAAGCCGCCGGAGCTCCGCGCCTCGCCGCCGATCCGCTCCGCCGCCGCCTCTTCTTCCCCTTCGAGTCGCTTGGTGGTTTCCCCTTCTCCTCCTCTACGTTTTAGTGCATTCATCTTGTTTTTTTGTGCACCGTAGTGCGGTTTTGCCTACTCCGGCGAGCCGGCCGGCGAGCGCCGCCGCCGCGCGCGCGCGCCGCCTCCACGGACCGGCGCCGCCGCACCCCTTCGCTTGCGATGATCCCCGCCGCCCGATCCGAGCCAACGGCTCGATCGTCCAAGCCGCCCGGTCAAACAGAGCATACCGGTCAAACCTAGGGTGCGCCGGTCATTTTTCAAAAAAGCCCCCGTCTTTTATATGTTTTACAAGCCGGTCCTCCCACCATATAAAACAGTTGCAAATCAGCCCCTGGTTTTTATAGTTAAGCCCTTAGCCTTTCAAAAATGTTCACCCGCAGTCCAAAAAGCCCTTTTTGCACCTAGGACCTCTAGATTACATTTATAATTATGTTTTAGCCCCTGAATTTTTATAGAAAACCCCCTAAACTTCCAGTCCTTTTACAATTTAGTCCCTGAACCTTGTTTCAGCCATAACTTTTCCGTCTTAGCTCCGATTTAGGTGTTTTTGGTGTCCACGCGATCGTCTCAACAAGCACATTAGTTTTAGAAGCTTGTATTAGACTTTTAGCAATGTTTGATGTACTGTTTTATTTATTGTTTGTTTTTCTTGTGTGATCGTAGAGGACGTGCCGTTCGAGATTGAGCAGGAGCCATCTTTTGAAGAAATTGAGCCCCAGTTTTTAGGAGAAGAAGGCAAGTGGATTTCCCCCCTGCATACTCTTTTTGTCCTAATAACTTGCATGTTATCACACTTTAGATTTAATCGTTATGCATAAATTTGATGGGAAATGCCTATTAAGGAAATGACTAGATTTTAATCCTTATACCTTGCCTACCTTGTTTTAAATAAATGTTTGGGTAGATAAAATGCTTAGATGCTATACTTTGGGAATGGAAGTTATCTTTTAAAATGTTGAATTTAAATGGAATTTGTGTTTATGGAGTTTCAAGAACATATAACTTAAAACATGGAGAACCACCCGGAAAACGGTGCAACCACAATCCACATGGCTCGGCTTAGCCAAATAATTAGGAGTGTAAAATATCTAATAGCCCTTGTCCGGAAGGAACACGGGGGCTCCGGGTTGCGGGGGTATAGCCCGGTCCTTTTGGGGTAGTAGCCTTTGCTAAGGTGCTGACCACTAGGGAGGGTTATGGTCCGCCCCGAGTCAGAATCGTCGTGGGATATTAGTGTTTTACACGCCTTTGTAAAGGCTTCGTAGTGAACCCCTTGCCACTCACCTCGGAAGTGTTTAAGGGCTTTGCAAACCCGGGCAGGATGGGGAACACGAATTGTGGGTAAAGTGTACAACCTCTGCAGAGTGTAAAACTGATCGATCAGCCGTGCTCACGGTCAAGAGCGGCTTGGACCCTCACATGATAGTTAACTAGAAATGGATTTCAAATTGTGGTTTACTTATGATTTGGAGGAATAGTCTTGAAAAGCTAAGTTTTGGGGTGGTATATACTTACACTTAGTAAATAGGAGCTTGCTAATAAAATTTGACCAACTTAAAATGCTTACCGCCGAAAACCCTAGCCTACCCTTGATAGCTTTGCATTTTCCCCCACGGGCCGAGTACCAACCATAAGTGTACTCACCCTTGCCATATGTGTTCGCAGGAGGATGCCGGAGCGAGTTCTTCGACGAGTTCGATGGATTCGAGGCTCGCGTTGCCCCCAGTCAGGAGCTTGTGAAGTTGGAGACGGTGTTCCATCGTCTAGCTATCGATGTTCGTGTTTAGACCTTCGTGTCTATCGATGAGTGTAATAAATTAATAAACCTCTCTATGTACGTTTTGAGCATTGTACTGTGATATTACACTCATTTGTCTATCATATGTGTGAAATTGTGATTATGGCACACGTATGAGATGCATTCGGTTTTCTTCGGAAAACGGGTGTGACACCGACGGGGATGGCCGCCGCCGCTTCTCGGCGTGCATGTCGTGCATGCTAGGGTCTTGTGCGCGCCCTATAAAGGTCGTGCCCTACACGTCTCCGGCACTTCGCGCCCTAGCCCCGCACCGCTTGCCCCAGCCCGCCGCCCGGCCGGTCTCGAAGCCCTTACGACGTCAGGTTGTCCGGAGCCTTGCCGGCTGCGCGAAGCTCATGTCGTTCCCATCGATCTGCTGCCGGCCGTAGCACATCCGGTAACTCCGAAGCCTTTTCTTTCCGGTTTGATGTTCGCTGATCGTCGTCCTATGTGCTGAAAACCACATACCCCAACCGTGCTGAGTTTCTCTATTTATTTATCTCTCTCGTATGCATGGATCAGTAACGTTTGCTTCTCATCAGCTAACGACGGATGCACTATCTGTTCAACTTTTGTCCCTAATCCATGCTACCTGCATCTCTTTCATGCCTATGACGCTGCCCGTGCCCCTTGATCCTTGCCGTGTCTCAGCTCTGAAGGTACCACCTCCTGTAACTTTGCAGCGGTTACTTGCTATCTGGTGCAAAGAAGATGCATGGAAGAAGTTCAAACCACAAAGGTTACCAAGCCAGCCACGTACGTACAAAGAAGGAAGCCACGTACGTACCGAAGCAAATCCATCTACCATACATGCCAGTGATGATGCCATGGTGATGTCATGCCTATGCAATAAGTGAGACCTTTTCGTTCTTTTAGAAAAAAATAACTAGAATGCATGCTGATCGTATTTCCTTTCGATAAATCTTTTAACCTTCACTTTGTCTATCTTTGCTCTATAGAATGATCTTTTATTTATCCATAAAATTCCTTTACCACATTGTTTATTGCTTAAATACATTGATGATGTCATGCCTACATCATTCTTAAGCAATAATTATTCTCTTTATCTTAATTCATGTATGCACCATCAGCCTGCAACCTGATTAGTATTTTGTGCCTGTTCTTTTGGGCTGCAGCCATGCAATGTATATCGGATCATCATCATGTTTAATAGTTATTCTTTTATTCTTGAAATCTATATCTTGTTCAATTCAATTCCGATCTCGGTAATTCTTTCACTGACGTGTTCATATCCTGACGCGCGTAGACTAGTTTTGTACTTGTTATAGTACGTGTGTGTCGTTGTATAGTTCGTTTCACCATAACTTGTGCGTTAGCATGTGTATCACCCGTTACTTATTTTAAAACTAAAGTTGCATGATTAATTTTGACTAATACTTATTCCATAGCTTTTCTAAATAAAAGTGATTAGGATATATCCCGGTTTTCCCGAATTAATATGTAACTTGTTTAAATCTTATTTATAACTAGCTTTCTTTGAATAAAAGATGCTTAGCTTTAAACATCAGTTTTCATAATAAAGTTAGTATGCCTAATAACATCATAAATGCCTTTTCAATATTAAATATGTTTAGTTGAACACGTGACATAAAGTTACTCGTCTAGATATCTTATACTTGGTTTATCTTTCTAAAGTAATTGTCAATTTACATAACTTCCACTCGAATGTTATAAATAAAACATGATTTCTTTAATTAAATGTAACTTTGTTTAATGGTAACATAGAGTATTTCTCTCGAAATATTCTTTCACATGATTTCTTAATTAAAATGTGCCAAGCGTAGTCTCTTGTTGTTTGATAATAACCTTTCGATAGCTTCGACCTTAGTTTTGTTTTTATCGTTCTTTCGTCGTTGCGTAACCATAGAATCGAGCTCCATCTCAATGTGATCTTTCCGGTTCTTGCTCAATCTTCCGCAACCATCTCTTTAAAGCAAACAAAGCTTTTCCCTTCCAAGCACGGTTTGTGTTCTTTAGTGATCCATCTAATCATGCCTATCCTTTAGTGCGTTCTTTTAAAGCTTTCTTATGATTGGTGCGTTGTTCTTAGTATGCTTGTTTGTTTGTTGTGTATGTTTGTGCCTGATGGTTGATGCGCTTAAAGTGAACGCCGTTCGAGAAGTTTGGAAGAGCTTGAAGTTGAAGATATTCGAGCAACTACCTTGGCTAAAGGCAAGTGTGTCCTTGATCTTTTGTCCTAAGAATTATATTTAATCACTCATTGCATTGCTTGCATTAATTTTGATGGGTTCCTATTAAGGTTTATCCTAGTCTTTGATTGTCATTCCTTGTTAACCTGGGTTTATATTTATGTTGGGTAGCTATGCTTAGTTGCTATACCTGGGTTATGGTGGTTTTAATGAACAATAATGATGAATGCTATACCTTTATGTTATGTCTTTGGATGCTTAATACAAGACCATATGTTTAATCGGAACATGGAGAACCACCCAGGACAACAGTGCAACCACAAGGACTATATGGCTCTGGTCTTGGCCGATTAATTAGGGAAGTCTTTGTGTGGTTATTACTCGCATAGTAGGTTGGGGACGGAGGAATGCTTTTATGGCTCTTCTATTCCGGAGCGGTGATGGAACGGAAGACTCTATGGCTTACCGTCCGTAATAGAAGTGTGGTACGAAAGATAGCCTCTATGACATACTACTATGGACTAATACGCACGGGAGGACTCTTTGTAAAGGCCTCGTAGCGTCCCTATGCAATCACACCTCGGTAGTGTGGTATTGTGCCTACTTTTGCACAGCGTGGTTGGGTGCAAAACTCTTCGGAGTTTTTACGCGACTTGTGGGTAAAGATGTACAACCTCTCCGCAGTGTAAAACTAATCGATTAGCCGTGCTCACGGTCAAGAGCGGCCTGGACCCTCACATGATAATTGAACTTGAAGATGGACTTAAATCGCTCTCTCTCTCTGGTTATGCTTGCCATGTGCTTATGGCGTATCTCTTATCTTATGCTTAATGTGGGTTGGTATAAACTTATACTTTATTAGTAATCAGGTGCTAATAAAACTTGACCAACTAAAATTGCTTAAATGCTTATAGCCCAGTCCACTATAAAGCCTTTGCATTCATTCTTTTCCCCACACTTGCTGAGTACGACAAGTGCTCACCCTTGCTATAACCATTGTTGCCCAGAAAAAGGAAGCTGCTATGAAGATGTTGCTGGTGCTAGGCATACGCAACCCCCAGTCGATTGCCTGTGATGTTTGGTGCCTTCGTTTCCAGGATTATGCGTAAATCTCTGATAATCTTTCTTTTTCATACGTGATACTATTTCTGTATTCACTTTTATGTCACTATATGCATGAAACTTGATCCTGGCATGCATATAGGTTTGCACTTGGTTTTCTTCGGAAAGTCGGGTGTGACGAGTGGTATCGTAGCCGTATCGACCGTAGGACGTAAGCCTAGTTAGTGCTGGTCGTTTCTTAATGCTTCTTTTGTACTACAATCCCTCTTACCTTATCCTTGACCTCTCCGATGAAGGATCTCACATCTTAACCATCTTCTCTTCTCTATACCATGAATTCTTGTATATTTATCTTCACTCTCCTTGGACATCTCTTCGACCTCGCCTATTCATTCCCTCAAGCAATAAACACCCCTTTGATTTATTGGTGGAATTGTTACCCTAAGCATTCCATCTATTCGCGCGGCTCTTTGACACATCAGACTTGTTTCAATTTTATCTCGAGCTACGAGAACTCCGATCGACATGAAACCAGTTGGGTTGTCCCTAAATTTCATACGTGAATCTCTTTCAAAAATTCAGCCCTATCCAGTGCATGTTCCAGGAGTTATGCTCGAAACATTGGAGCTATCTGAATCTGTAAACTCTGCTGACCTAGTTCCCTTCAATATTCTATATCTCGGGTTATAGACCTCCGATTGAGGTAAATCCAATTGGAGTAGTTCAGGAATTTCATCAGCTTCATTCTGTCCAAAATTCAGCAGTATTCGTTTGGTATCCAGGGAGATACCTACGAATGAGTGGAGCACTCAGAATCTGCCAACCCTGCTGACATATTCATCTTGTTTAATTCGTATCTCGAGTTCTAAACCTCCGATTGAGGTCATTCCAGTTGGGCTGAACTCATAATTTCATACTCCTTGATCTAGGAGAAATCCATTAGTTGTGGATATCCTTGCCGGGAGCTACATCTGATCTATTAGGAGGATACTCTCTGACTTTATTAACAACGTGTAGTATCGTTCCCTTAGCTATGCCTTGATTGGTGGAATTGTGTGTTTGCATGATGATGCTTTGTTTTATGACCTTGTTTGAGTTGGTTCCTTTGAAGTGAGTGTTGGTGTATTGTGGATCCTATATCTGCAATGACATCAGTTGCCTAGTTGGGTTTCTCTTTTGTACCTCCCACATCTTTGCTATCTCTCTGCTCTAATGAAGGGCATCATAAGAAGGAATTGAAGACAACACCAATGTCAACAAGCAAATGCTACTGCCACCATCGTCAGGTAAAAGTGAGCGAGATGAAGAAAAGAAGACCTCACTCTACTTTTTTTCCCACCTTGAGCTTGCTCCTATCCCATCTAACTCACTCTGATGAAGACCCCAATGAATAAGGCAAGATGAGGAATAAAGATTTCACACTGATCGACCGAGAGGGATGACGCCTACCTACTTCGATCGCAATGTTTTTGTTTATCTCCCTCCTCCTTGCTTCTTTTTTTTTTCTTCCAATCTCGGGACGAGATTCCGTTTAAGGGGGTAGATTTGTCACACCCCGAAATTTCCAATTTCGGGATGTGAATAGAAAGAATAATTAAATAACGATTTTCTCATAATTTTAAAATTTTTCCCAACATTTATTTTCTTTATAGGGAATATAGTATAGGAAAAATCCTTTGTTTGATTTTCTAAATTAAATAAAAGTTGAGAGTGTTGCATTCATGCCAATGCATCTAGTGGTTCTTGAGTGCAAAAAGGTTTTAAAAATGCGTTTAGAAGCTGTCCAAACTCTCCCGAGAATTTTCCGGATTTTTCTGGAATTTATTCTCATTTTCTGTTGAGCTATTTCTATTTATTAGAAGGCTCTAAAATCATTTTCATGAACTCCAAATATTTTATTTGGATTGTTCATGTTTCAATCTATCTCTGGAAATTTTCCTGTAACTTTTGGAATTTTCTGAATATATTCGGTGCTTTAAAATAGTTTCTGGACTTTTCTGAAATTATTTGCGCACTGAAAATGATTTCAGAAAAATAATAACCCCTTCTCCGGCCCACCAGAGCACGCGTGAGGCCCATCTGGGCCCAACACCAGCGTCCATGTCGTACCCGACAGGGATGGCCGCCGCCGCTTCTCGGCGTGCATGTCGTGCATGCTAGGGTCTTGTGCGCGCCCTATAAAGGTCGTGCCCTACACGTCTCCGGCACTTCGCGCCCTAGCCCTGCACCGCTTGCCCCAGCCCGCCGCCTGGCCGGTCTCGAAGCCCTTACGACGTCAGGTTGTCCGGAGCCTTGCCGGCTGCGCGAAGCTCATGTCGTTCCCATCGATCTGCTGCCGGCCGTAGCACATCCGGTAACTCCGAAGCCTTTTCTTTCCGGTTTGATGTTCGCTGATCGTCGTCCTATGTGCTGAAAACCACATACCCCAACCGTGCTGAGTTTCTCTATTTATTTATCTCTCTCGTATGCATGGATCAGTAACGTTTGCTTCTCATCAGCTAACGACGGATGCACTATCTGTTCAACTTTTGTCCCTAATCCATGCTACCTGCATCTCTTTCATGCCTATGACGCTGCCCGTGCCCCTTGATCCTTGCCGTGTCTCAGCTCTGAAGGTACCACCTCGTGTAACTTTGCAGCGGTTACTTGCTATCTGGTGCAAAGAAGATGCATGGAAGAAGTTCGAACCACAAAGGTTACCAAGCCAGCCATGTACGTACAAAGAAGGAAGCCACGTACGTACCGAAGCAAATCCATCTACCATGCATGCAAGTGATGATGCCATGGTGATGTCATGCCTATGCAATAAGTGAGACATTTTCGTTCTTTTAGAAAAAAATAACTAGGATGCATGCTGATCGTATTTCCTTTCGATAAATCTTTTAACCTTCACTTTGTCTATCTTTGCTCTATAGAATGATCTTTTATTTATCCATAAAATTCCTTTACCACATTGTTTATTGCTTAAATACATTGATGATGTCATGCCTACATCATTCTTAAGCAATAATTATTCTCTTTATCTTAATTCATGTATGCACCATCAGCCTGCAACCTGATTAGTATTTTGTGCCTGTTCTTTTGGGCTGCAGCCATGCAATGTATATCGGATCATCATCATGTTTAATAGTTATTCTTTTATTCTTGAAATCCATATCTTGTTCAATTCAATTCCGATTTCGGTAATTCTTTCACTGACGTGTTCATCTCCTGACGCGCGTAGACTAGTTTTGTACTGTTCTAGTATGTATGTGTCGTTGTATAGTTCGTTTCACCATAACTTGTGTGTTAGCATGTGTATCACCTGTTACTTATTTTAAAACTAAAGTTGCATGATTAATTTTGACTAATACTTATTCCATAACTTTTCTAAATAAAATTGATTAGGATATACCCCGGTTTTCTTGAATTAATACATAACTTGTTTAATTCTTATTTATAACTAGCTTTCTTTGAATAAAAGATGCTTAGCTTTAAACATCAGTTTTCATAATAAAGTTAGTATGCCTAATAACATCATAAATGCCTTTTCAATATTAAATATGTTTAGTTGAACACGTGACATAAAGTTACTCGTCTAGATATCTTATACTTGGTTTATCTTTCTAAAGTAATTGTCAATTTGACATAACTTCCACTCGAATGTTATAAATAAAACATGATTAGGTTTATCGTGATTTCTTTAATTAAATGTAACCTGTTTAATGGTAACATAGAGTATTTCTCTGAAATATTCTTTCACATGATTTCTTAATTAAAATGTGCCAAGCGTAGTCTCTTGTTGTTTGATAATAACCTTTCGATAGCTTCGACCTTAGTTTTGTTTTTATCGTTCTTTCGTCGTTGCGTAACCATAGAATCGAGCTCCATCTCAATGTGATCTTTCCGGTTCTTGCTCAATCTTCCGCAACCATCTCTTTAAAGCAAACAAAGCTTTTCCCTTCCAAGCACGGTTTGTGTTCTTTAGTGATCCATCTAATCAAGCCTATCCTTTAGTGCGTTCTTTTAAAGCTTTCTTATGATTGGTGCGTTGTTCTTAGTATGCTTGTTTGTTTGTTGTGTATGTTTGTGCCTGATGGTTGATGCGCTTAAAGTGAACGCCGTTCGAGAAGTTTGGAAGAGCTTGAAGTTGAAGATATTCTGAGCAACTACCTTGGCTAAAGGCAAGTGTGTCCTTGATCTTTTGTCCTAAGAATTATATTAAATCACTCATTGCATTGCTTGCATTAATTTTCATGGGTTCCTATTAAGGTTTATCCTAGTCTTTGATTGTCATTCCTTGTTAACCTGGGTTTACATTTATGTTGGGTAGCTATGCTTAGTTGCTATACCTGGGTTATGGTGGTTTTAATGAACAATAATGATGAATGCTATACCTTTATGCTATGTCTTTGGATGCTTAATACAAGACCATATGTTTAATCGGAACATGGAGAACCACCCAGGACAACAGTGCAACCACAAGGACTATATGGCTCTGGTCTTGGCCGATTAATTAGGGAAGTCTTTGTGTGGTTATTACTCGCATAGTAGGTTGGGGACGGAGGAATGCTTTTATGGCTCTTCTATTCCGGAGCGGTGATGGAACGGAAGACTCTATGGCTTACCGTCCGTAATAGAAGTGTGGTACGAAAGATAGCCTCTATGACATACTACTATGGACTAATACGCACGGGAGGACTCTTTGTAAAGGCCTCGTAGCGTCCCTATGCAATCACACCTCGGTAGTGTGGTATTGTGCCTACTTTTGCACAGCGTGGTTGGGTGCAAAACTCTTCGGAGTTTTTACGCGACTTGTGGGTAAAGATGTACAACCTCTGCAGAGTGTAAAACTAATCGATTAGCCGTGCTCACGGTCAAGAGCGGCCTGGACCCTCACATGATAATTGAACTTGAAGATGGACTTAAATCGCTCTCTCTCTCTGGTTATGCTTGCCATGTGCTTATGGCGTATCTCTTATCTTATGCTTAATGTGGGTTGGTATAAACTTATACTTTATTAGTAATCAGGTGCTAATAAAACTTGACCAACTAAAATTGCTTAAATGCTTATAGCCCAGTCCACTATAAAGCCTTTGTATTCATTCTTTTCCCCACACTTGCTGAGTACGACAAGTGCTCACCCTTGCTATAACCATTGTTGCTCAGAAAAAGGAAGGAATCGCTATGAAGATGTTGCTGGTGCTAGGCATACGCAACCCCCAGTCGATTGCCTGTGATGTTTGGTGCCTTCGTTTCCAGGATTATGCGTAAATCTCTGATAATCTTTCTTTTTCATACATGATACTATTTCTGTATTCACTTTTATGTCACTATATGCATGAAACTTGATCCTGGCATGCATATAGGTTTGCACTTGGTTTTCTTCGGAAAGTCGGGTGTGACAGAGTGGTATCAGAGCTGTATCGACTGTAGGACGTAAGCCTAGTTAGTGCTGGTCGTTTCTTAATGCTTCTTATGTACTACAATCCCTCCTTACCTTATCCTTGACCTCTCTGATGAAGGATCTCACATCTTAACCATCTTCTCTTCTCTATACCATGAATTCTTGTATATTTATCTTCACTCTCCTTGGACATCTCTTCGACCTCGCCTATTCATTCCCTCAAGCAATAAACACCCCCTTGATTTATTGGTGGAATTGTTACCCTAAGCATTCCATCTATTCGCGCAGCTCTCTGACACATCAGCACTGTTTCAATTTTATCTCGAGCTACAGAACTCCGATCGACATGAAACCAGTTGGGTTGTCCCTAAATTTCATACGTGAATCTCTTTCAAAAATTCAGCCCTATCCAGTGCATGTTCCAGGAGTTATGCTCGAAACATTGGAGCTATCTGAATCTGTAAACTCTGCTGACCTAGTTCCCTTCAATATTCTATATCTCGGGTTATAGACCTCCGATTGAGGTAAATCCAATTGGAGTAGTTCAGGAATTTCATCATCTTCATTCTGTCCAAAATTCAGCAGTATTCGTTTGGTATCCAGGGAGATACCTACGAATGAGTGGAGCACTCAGAATCTGCCAACACTGCTGACATATTCATCTTGTTTAATTCGTATCTCGAGTTCTAAACCTCCGATTGAGGTGATTCCAGTTGCGCTGAACTCATAATTTCATACTCCTTGATCTAGGAGAAATCCATTAGTTGTGGATATCCTTGCCGGGAGCTACTTCTGATCTATTAGGAGGATACTCTCGACTTTATTAACAACGTGTAGTATCGTTCCCTTAGCTATGCCTTGATTGGTGGAATTGTGTGTTTGCATGATGATGCTAGGTTTTGTCACCTTGTTTGAGTTGGTTCCTTTGAAGTGAGTGTTGGTGTATTGTGGATCCTATATCTGCAATGACATCAGTTGCCTAGTTGGGTTTCTCTTTTGTACCTCCCACATCCTTGCTATCTCTCTGCTCTAATGAAGGGCATCATAAGAAGGAATTGAAGACAACACCAATGTCAACAAGCAAATGCTACTGCTACCATCGTCAGGTAAAAGTGAGCGAGATGAAGAAAAGAAGACCTCACTCTACTTTTTTTCCCACCTTGAGCTTGCTCCTATCCCATCTAACTCACTCTGATGAAGACCCCAATGAATAAGGCAAGATGAGGAATAAAGATTTCACACTGATCGACCAGAGAGGATGACTGCCTACCTACTTCGATCGCAATGTTTTTGTTTATCTCCCTCCTCCTTGCTTCTTTTTTTCTTCGAATCTCGGGACGAGATTCCGTTTAAGGGGGGTAGATTTGTCACACCCTGAAATTTCCAATTTCAGGATGTGAATAGAAAGAATAATTAAATAACGATTTTCTCATAATTTTAAAATTTTTCCCAACATTTATTTTCTTTATAGGGAATATAGTATAGGGAAAATCCTTTGTTTGATTTTCTAAATTAAATAAAAGTTGAGAGTGTTGCATTCATGCCAATGCATCTAGTGGTTCTTGAGTGCAAAAAGGTTTTAAAAATGCGTTTAGAAGTCTGTCCAAACTCTCCCGAGAATTTTCCGGATTTTTACGGAATTTATTCTCATTTTCCGTTGAGCTATTTCTATTTATTAGAAGGCTCTAAAATCCTTTTCATGAACTCCAAATATTTTATTTGGATTGTTCATGTTTCAATCTATCTCTGGAAATTTTCCTCGTAACTTTTGGAATTTTCTCGAATATATTCGGTGCTTTAAAATAGTTTACGGACTTTTCCGAAATTATTTGCGCACTGAAAATGATTTCAGAAAAATAATAACCCCTTCTCCGGCCCACCGAGCACGCGTGAGGCCCATCCGGGCCCAACACCGGCGTCCATGTCGTACCCGACAGGGATGGCCGCCGCCGCTTCTCGGCGTGCATGTCGTGCATGCTAGGGTCTTGTGCGCGCCCTATAAAGGTCGTGCCCTACACGTCTCCGGCACTTCGCGCCCTAGCCCTGCACCGCTTGCCCCAGCCCGCCGCCTGGCCGGTCTCGAAGCCTCAGGTTGTCCGGAGCCTTGCCGGCTGCGCGAAGCTCATGTCGTTCCCATCGATCTGCTGCCGGCCGTAGCACATCCGGTAACTCCGAAGCCTTTTCTTTCCGGTTTGATGTTCGCTGATCGTCGTCCTATGTGCTGAAAACCACATACCCCAACCGTGCTGAGTTTCTCTATTTATTTATCTCTCTCGTATGCATGGATCAGTAACGTTTGCTTCTCATCAGCTAACGACGGATGCACTATCTGTTCAACTTTTGTCCCTAATCCATGCTACCTGCATCTCTTTCATGCCTATGACGCTGCCCGTGCCCCTTGATCCTTGCCGTGTCTCAGCTCTGAAGGTACCACCTCCTGTAACTTTGCAGCGGTTACTTGCTATCTGGTGCAAAGAAGATGCATGGAAGAAGTTCGAACCACAAAGGTTACCAAGCCAGCCACGTACGTACAAAGAAGGAAGCCACGTACGTACCGAAGCAAATCCATCTACCATACATGCCAGTGATGATGCCATGGTGATGTCATGCCTATGCAATAAGTGAGACCTTTTCGTTCTTTTAGAAAAAAATAACTAGAATGCATGCTGATCGTATTTCCTTTCGATAAATCTTTTAACCTTCACTTTGTCTATCTTTGCTCTATAGAATGATCTTTTATTTATCCATAAAATTCCTTTACCACATTGTTTATTGCTTAAATACATTGATGATGTCATGCCTACATCATTCTTAAGCAATAATTATTCTCTTTATCTTAATTCATGTATGCACCATCAGCCTGCAACCTGATTAGTATTTTGTGCCTGTTCTTTTGGGCTGCAGCCATGCAATGTATATCGGATCATCATCATGTTTAATAGTTATTCTTTTATTCTTGAAATCTATATCTTGTTCAATTCAATTCCGATCTCGGTAATTCTTTCACTGACGTGTTCATATCCTGACGCGCGTAGACTAGTTTTGTACTGTTATAGTACGTGTGTGTCGTTGTATAGTTCGTTTCACCATAACTTGTGCGTTAGCATGTGTATCACCCGTTACTTATTTTAAAACTAAAGTTGCATGATTAATTTTGACTAATACTTATTCCATAGCTTTTCTAAATAAAAGTGATTAGGATATATCCCGGTTTTCCCGAATTAATATGTAACTTGTTTAAATCTTATTTATAACTAGCTTTCTTTGAATAAAAGATGCTTAGCTTTAAACATCAGTTTTCATAATAAAGTTAGTATGCCTAATAACATCATAAATGCCTTTTCAATATTAAATATGTTTAGTTGAACACGTGACATAAAGTTACTCGTCTAGATATCTTATACTTGGTTTATCTTTCTAAAGTAATTGTCAATTTGACATAACTTCCACTCGAATGTTATAAATAAAACATGATTAGGTATCATGATTTCTTTAATTAAATGTAACCTGTTTAATGGTAACATAGAGTATTTCTCTGAAATATTCTTTCACATGATTTCTTAATTAAAATGTGCCAAGCGTAGTCTCTTGTTGTTTGATAATAACCTTTCGATAGCTTCGACCTTAGTTTTGTTTTTATCGTTCTTTCGTCGTTGCGTAACCATAGAATCGAGCTCCATCTCAATGTGATCTTTCCGGTTCTTGCTCAATCTTCCGCAACCATCTCTTTAAAGCAAACAAAGCTTTTCCCTTCCAAGCACGGTTTGTGTTCTTTAGTGATCCATCTAATCAAGCCTATCCTTTAGTGCGTTCTTTTAAAGCTTTCTTATGATTGGTGCGTTGTTCTTAGTATGCTTGTTTGTTTGTTGTGTATGTTTGTGCCTGATGGTTGATGCGCTTAAAGTGAACGCCGTTCGAGAAGTTTGGAAGAGCTTGAAGTTGAAGATATTCTGAGCAACTACCTTGGCTAAAGGCAAGTGTGTCCTTGATCTTTTGTCCTAAGAATTATATTAAATCACTCATTGCATTGCTTGCATTAATTTTCATGGGTTCCTATTAAGGTTTATCCTAGTCTTTGATTGTCATTCCTTGTTAACCCGGGTTTACATTTATGTTGGGTAGCTATGCTTAGTTGCTATACCCGGGTTATGGTGGTTTTAATGAACAATAATGATGAATGCTATACCTTTATGCTATGTCTTTGGATGCTTAATACAAGACCATATGTTTAATCGGAACATGGAGAACCACCCAGGACAACAGTGCAACCACAAGGACTATATGGCTCTGGTCTTGGCCGATTAATTAGGGAAGTCTTTGTGTGGTTATTACTCGCATAGTAGGTTGGGGACGGAGGAATGCTTTTATGGCTCTTCTATTCCGGAGCGGTGATGGAACGGAAGACTCTATGGCTTACCGTCCATAATAGAAGTGTGGTACGAAAGATAGCCTCTATGACATACTACTATGGACTAATACGCACGGGAGGACTCTTTGTAAAGGCCTCGTAGCGTCCCTATGCAATCACACCTCGGTAGTGTGGTATTGTGCCTACTTTTGCACAGCGTGGTTGGGTGCAAAACTCTTCGGAGTTTTTACGCGACTTGTGGGTAAAGATGTACAACCTCTGCAGAGTGTAAAACTAATCGATTAGCCGTGCTCACGGTCAAGAGCGGCCTGGACCCTCACATGATAATTGAACTTGAAGATGGACTTAAATCGCTCTCTCTCTGGTTATGCTTGCCATGTGCTTATGGCGTATCTCTTATCTTATGCTTAATGTGGGTTGGTATAAACTTATACTTTATTAGTAATCAGGTGCTAATAAAACTTGACCAACTAAAATTGCTTAAATGCTTATAGCCCAGTCCACTATAAAGCCTTTGCATTCATTCTTTTCCCCACACTTGCTGAGTACGACAAGTGCTCACCCTTGCTCTAACCATTGTTGCTCAGAAAAAGGAAGCTGCTATGAAGATGTTGCTGGTGCTAGGCATACGCAACCCCCAGTCGATTGCCTGTGATGTTTGGTGCCTTCGTTTCCAGGATTATGCGTAAATCTCTGATAATCTTTCTTTTTCATACGTGATACTATTTCTGTATTCACTTTTATGTCACTATATGCATGAAACTTGATCCTGGCATGCATATAGGTTTGCACTTGGTTTTCTTCGGAAAGTCGGGTGTGACAGAGTGGTATCAGAGCTGTATCGACTGTAGGACGTAAGCCTAGTTAGTGCTGGTCGTTTCTTAATGCTTCTTATGTACTACAATCCCTCCTTACCTTATCCTTGACCTCTCTGATGAAGGATCTCACATCTTAACCATCTTCTCTTCTCTATACCATGAATTCTTGTATATTTATCTTCACTCTCCTTGGACATCTCTTCGACCTCGCCTATTCATTCCCTCAAGCAATAAACACCCCCTTGATTTATTGGTGGAATTGTTACCCTAAGCATTCCATCTATTCGCGCAGCTCTCTGACACATCAGCACTGTTTCAATTTTATCTCGAGCTACAGAACTCCGATCGACATGAAACCAGTTGGGTTGTCCCTAAATTTCATACGTGAATCTCTTTCAAAAATTCAGCCCTATCCAGTGCATGTTCCAGGAGTTATGCTCGAAACATTGGAGCTATCTGTAAACTCTGCTGACCTAGTTCCCTTCAATATTCTATATCTCGGGCTATAGACCTCCGATTGAGGTAAATCCAATTGGAGTAGTTCAGGAATTTCATCAGCTTCATTCTGTCCAAAATTCAGCAGTATTCGTTTGGTATCCAGGGAGATACCTACGAATGAGTGGAGCACTCAGAATCTGCCAACACTGCTGACATATTCATCTTGTTTAATTCGTATCTCGAGTTCTAAACCTCCGATTGAGGTGATTCCAGTTGCGCTGAACTCATAATTTCATACTCCTTGATCTAGGAGAAATCCATTAGTTGTGGATATCCTTGCCGGGAGCTACTTCTGATCTATTAGGAGGATACTCTCTGACTTTATTAACAACGTGTAGTATCGTTCCCTTAGCTATGCCTTGATTGGTGGAATTGTGTGTTTGCATGATGATGCTTGGTTTTATGACCTTGTTTGAGTTGGTTCCTTTGAAGTGAGTGTTGGTGTATTGTGGATCCTATATCTGCAATGACATCAGTTGCCTAGTTGGGTTTCTCTTTTGTACCTCCCACATCCTTGCTATCTCTCTGCTCTAATGAAGGGCATCATAAGAAGGAATTGAAGACAACACCAATGTCAACAAGAAAATGCTACTGCCACCATCGTCGAGTAAAAGTGAGCGAGATGAAGAAAAGAAGACCTCACTCTACTTTTTTCCCACCTTGAGCTTGCTCCTATCCCATCTAACTCACTCTGATGAAGACCCCAATGAATAAGGCAAGATGAGGAATAAAGATTTCACACTGATCGACCAGAGAGGATGACTGCCTACCTACTTCGATCGCAATGTTTTTGTTTATCTCCCTCCTCCTTGCTTCTTTTTTTCTTCGAATCTCGGGACGAGATTCCGTTTAAGGGGGGTAGATTTGTCACACCCTGAAATTTCCAATTTCAGGATGTGAATAGAAAGAATAATTAAATAACGATTTTCTCATAATTTTAAAATTTTTCCCAACATTTATTTTCTTTATAGGGAATATAGTATAGGAAAAATCCTTTGTTTGATTTTCTAAATTAAATAAAAGTTGAGAGTGTTGCATTCATGCCAATGCATCTAGTGGTTCTTGAGTGCAAAAAGGTTTTAAAAATGCGTTTAGAAGCTGTCCAAACTCTCCCGAGAATTTTCCGGATTTTTACGAAATTTATTCTCATTTTCTGTTGAGCTATTTCTATTTATTAGAAGGCTCTAAAATCCTTTTCATGAACTCCAAATATTTTATTTGGATTGTTCATGTCTCAATCTATCTTTGGGAATTTTCCTATATTTTTTGGAATTTTCTGAGTATATTCGGTGCTTTAAAATAGTTTCTGGACTTTTCTGAAATTATTTGCGCACTGAAAATGATTTCAGAAAAATAATAACCCCTTCTCCGGCCCACCTGAGCACGCGTGAGGCCCATCCGGGCCCAACACCAGCGTCCATGTCGTACCCGACAGGGATGGCCGCCGCCGCTCCTCGGCGTGCATGTCGTGCACGCTAGGGTCTTGTGCGCGCCCTATAAAGGTCGTGCCCTACACGTCTCCGCCACTTCACGGCCTAGCCCTGCACCGCTTGCCCCAGCCCGCCGCCTGGCCGGTCTCGAAGCCCTTACGACGTCAGGTCGTCCGGAGCCTTGCCGGCTGCGCGAAGCTCATGTCGTTCCCATCAATCTGCTGCCGGCCGTAGCACGTCCGGTAACACTGAAGCCTTTTCTTTCCGGTTTGATGTTCGCCGATCGTCGTCCTATGTGCTGAAAACCACATACCCCAACCTTGCTGAGTTTCTCTATTTATTTATCTCTCTCGTATGCATGGATCAGAAACGTTTGCTTCTCATCAGCTAACGACGGATGCACTATCTGTTCAACTTTTGTCCCTAATCCATGCTACCTGCATCTCTTTCATGCCTATGACGCTGCCCGTGCCCCTTGATCCTTGCCGTGTCTCAGCTCTGAAGGTACCACCTCCTGTAACTTTGCAGCGGTTACTTGCTATCTGGTGCAAAGAAGATGCATGGAAGAAGTTTGAACCACAAAGGTTACCAAGCCAGCCACGTACGTACAAAGAAGGAAGCCACGTACGTACCGAAGCAAATCCATCTACCATACATGCCAGTGATGATGCCATGGTGATGTCATGCCTATGCAATAAGTGAGACCTTTTCGTTCTTTTAGAAAAAAATAACTAGAATGCATGCTGATCGTATTTCCTTTCGATAAATCTTTTAACCTTCACTTTGTCTATCTTTGCTCTATAGAATGATCTTTTATTTATCCATAAAATTCCTTTACCACATTGTTTATTGCTTAAATACATTGATGATGTCATGCCTACATCATTCTTAAGCAATAATTATTCTCTTTATCTTAATTCATGTATGCACCATCAGCCTGCAACCTGATTAGTATTTTGTGCCTGTTCTTTTGGGCTGCAGCCATGCAATGTATATCGGATCATCATCATGTTTAATAGTTATTCTTTTATTCTTGAAATCTATATCTTGTTCAATTCAATTCCGATCTCGGTAATTCTTTCACTGACGTGTTCATATCCTGACGCGCGTAGACTAGTTTTGTACTGTTATAGTACGTGTGTGTCGTTGTATAGTTCGTTTCACCATAACTTGTGCGTTAGCATGTGTATCACCCGTTACTTATTTTAAAACTAAAGTTGCATGATTAATTTTGACTAATACTTATTCCATAGCTTTTCTAAATAAAAGTGATTAGGATATATCCCGGTTTTCTTGAATTAATATGTAACTTGTTTAAATCTTATTTATAACTAGCTTTCTTTGAATAAAAGATGCTTAGCTTTAAACATCAGTTTTCATAATAAAGTTAGTATGCCTAATAACATCATAAATGCCTTTTCAATATTAAATATGTTTAGTTGAACACGTGACATAAAGTTACTCGTCTAGATATCTTATACTTGGTTTATCTTTCTAAAGTAATTGTCAATTTGACATAACTTCCACTCGAATGTTATAAATAAAACATGATTAGGTTTATCGTGATTTCTTTAAATAAATGTAACCTTGTTTAATGGTAACATAGAGTATTTCTCTGAAATATTCTTTCACATGATTTCTTAATTAAAATGTGCCAAGCGTAGTCTCTTGTTGTTTGATAATAACCTTTCGATAGCTTCGACCTTAGTTTTGTTTTTATCGTTCTTTCGTCGTTGCGTAACCATAGAATCGAGCTCCATCTCAATGTGATCTTTCCGGTTCTTGCTCAATCTTCCACAACCATCTCTTTAAAGCAAACAAAGCTTTTCCCTTCCAAGCACGGTTTGTGTTCTTTAGTGATCCATCTAATCAAGCCTATCCTTTAGTGCGTTCTTTTAAAGCTTTCTTATGATTGGTGCGTTGTTCTTAGTATGCTTGTTTGTTTGTTGTGTATGTTTGTGCCTGATGGTTGATGCGCTTAAAGTGAACGCCGTTCGAGAAGTTTGGAAGAGCTTGAAGTTGAAGATATTCTGAGCAACTACCTTGGCTAAAGGCAAGTGTGTCCTTGATCTTTTGTCCTAAGAATTATATTAAATCACTCATTGCATTGCTTGCATTAATTTTCATGGGTTCCTATTAAGGTTTATCCTAGTCTTTGATTGTCATTCCTTGTTAACCTGGGTTTACATTTATGTTGGGTAGCTATGCTTAGTTGCTATACCTGGGTTATGGTGGTTTTAATGAAAAATAATGATGAATGCTATACCTTTATGCTATGTCTTTGGATGCTTAATACAAGACCATATGTTTAATCGGAACATGGAGAACCACCCGGGACAACGGTGCAACCACAAGGACTATATGGCTCGGTCTTGGCCGATTAATTAGGGAAGTCTTTGTGTGGTTATTACTCGCATAGTAGGTTGGGGACGGAGGAATGCTTATATGGCTCTTCTATTCGGAGCGGTGATGGAACGGAAGACTCTATGGCTTACCGTCCGTAATAGAAGTGTGGTACGAAAGATAGCCTCTATGACATACTACTATGGACTAATACGCACGGGAGGACTCTTTGTAAAGGCCTCGTAGCGTCCCTATGCAATCACACCTCGGTAGTGTGGTATTGTGCCTACTTTTGCACAACGTGGTTGGGTGCAAAACTCTTCGGAGTTTTTACGCGACTTGTGGGTAAAGATGTACAACCTCTCGCAGTGTAAAACTAATCGATTAGCCGTGCTCACGGTCAAGAGCGGCCCGGACCCTCACATGATAATTGAACTTGAAGATGGACTTAAATCGCTCTCTCTCTCTGGTTATGCTTGCCATGTGCTTATGGCGTATCTCTTATCTTATGCTTAATGTGGGTTGGTATAAACTTATACTTTATTAGTAATCGGTGCTAATAAAACTTGACCAACTAAAATTGCTTAAATGCTTATAGCCCAGTCCACTATAAAGCCTTTGCATTCATTCTTTTCCCCACACTTGCCGAGTACGACAAGTGCTCACCCTTGCTATAACCATTGTTGCTCGAAAAAGGAAGTCGCTATGAAGATGTTGCTGGTGCTAGGCATACGCAACCCCCAGTCGATTGCCTATGATGTTTGGTGCCTTCGTTTCCAGGATTATGCGTAAATCTCTGATAATCTTTCTTTTTCATACGTGATACTATTTCTGTATTCACTTTTATGTCACTATATGCATGAAACTTGATCCTGGCATGCATATAGGTTTGCACTTAGTTTTCTTCGGAAAGTCGGGTGTGACATATTGTATTTATTCCATCGTGTGTTCCTGTGTTAGGTGTGATTATCATGGTGACTCAAGTGCCTAAATTGTCACCGCAGATCGTAACCAACTTACTCCCTCCGATATGACGTTTAGGACAAGCTATTTAAAAATGAAGAGTATTATTTAGTCTGCGTTCCTGTGGCTAGGTTTTGTAATAAATTTTATGGCAACCTCGTTTTTTCCTTGTTTTGCATTCTATTTTCTGGTTTTCATGTGTGAAGCTTTACATGTGGTGTCAGACGGCTAGCCAGCGGAATTCAAAGCCGTCTACTATGGAATACTTGAACCACTAGGGGGGTGGGGGTGGGGGGAGCGGAGGTGGTAGAAGAAGAGGGGATGAGGGCTGGAGGAAGAAGACATCGGCGGGAGCCCATCGGCTTCGCCACCGGTTTCGAGCACTAGCATCGGACACTCGTGCGCCGTCGGATACGACGGATCAAACCGCCGGATCCCACCGCAACATCACCCCATGTTGCATGCAACATCGGCGGTTTCCGGTGCCGTAAATTGAAAATTTCCACAACAACATCGCATCGCCTCATGTTGCATGCAACGTCGACGGTTTCGGGTGCCCACAATCGAACGGTGAGCCAACACACATCGCAATATCAAAACATTCTATCTGCAACATTGAAAGTCAACATTTACAACATAAAAAATATACAACAAAAATGTTGTTAGCCATCCATTGATGATGAGAACGAACCTACCGCAACATTCGTTTCATGTTGCATGGGACATTCAAAATCCACGTGAAACATTTCATTGAAAATGCAACATCCGTAAGAAACATATGCAACACTGGAGCATCTAAACCTATTTTTGCAACATACACCCGCAACGTTTGCAACATTCTTCTGAAACATCAGAAACACGTAGAACGTATGATTGCAACATGCATCAAACTTGCCTACTGCCCGCCAGGAACGTCGAAGCTCCTCCACTGGCCGGCGCGGGGAAGCCGCGGGAGCGACAACCTGCGACCCGCCACCGAGCTCCGCCCCTGGCCACGGGGGAGCTCGCCCCCTGACCGCCGCACGAACTCCGCTCCTAGCTGCGCCACTGGTCATGGAGGGAGCGGTGGCCTGCTAGCGAGAGCCGTCCCTGGTTGCGCCACCAGACATGGAGGCAGCGACTGGCGACCGACCGCGCTGCTGGAGAACTCCGCCTCTCGTGTGCCCAGCCGCGCCCTCGGCTGTGAAGGGAGCGACATCCCCCACCGGGCGGGCGCCGCGTCCGCGAGGATCGACCTCACCACGGGGAAGCGAGGCGGGAGAGGTGTGCCTCGGACGGCGCCGCGGCCGAAGGTGGTGGCCCTGGACGGTGGCAGCTCGGGGGTGCGGCGGCCGAAGCAACTCGTTCAGGTGGTGAGCACATGTGTGTGTGAGAGAGGGGTGGGCAGAGAGATGCACGCACGGGGAGAGAAAATGAGTGGCCAGGAAAGAAGGGAGGCAACAAGAGACATGTGGTACTCCCTCCGTAATTTGCTATTATAACTCTCTAAACAATGCGCTTTGCTATTATAAGACTCCTAACTTGAACATCGTTATAATAGGATTCTAAACAATGAGACCTTGTTATTATAGAATTTTAGCTTCTTTAATCAGATTTCTCCAAGAAATACATGTATTTGGACTTCATGTTCCAGTTTTGCCCCTGACTAATTTGTACACCGTACGTACATATGCAAGCATCGCGAGATCCGGACGTCGCGCGCAGTCCAATCGTCGTGACGCACGCCGCCGTCGTCGTTCTCCCGTCGCCATGGATGATCCACCACCATCGCCGCCGCACCTCCATCAGCCGCTGCCGGCTGTCCATCGGCCCCCAACCTCTCCCTGGCCGATTCGTCCAAGGGCCGGCGACGCCCTAGAAGGTGTTGAGGTCCTCGACCTCGCCGCTCCACCCATCCAGGCCGGGCGACACGGCGGCGGTCCACTCCCCGGACGGCGACACGACGGGGCTGATGGCGGCGACGCCGCGCGGGGTGAGGCCGCGTTTGTTGAAGACGGGTGCCCGGCTCCGGCGCGAGGCCTCCGCGGGCTCGGTGGTGGAGACGTACATGAGGGCATCGAAGACATCCCGGCGCCGGCCGCCGTGCTAGGGGCCCCGGATGCACCGGCCGCCGACGTCCCGGCGCCGGCCGTCGTGCTAGGGGCCCCGGCCGCACCGGCCGCCGACGTCCGGCACCGGGCCCCCGTGCTAGGGCACCGACCGCCCGGCCGCCGTGCTAGGGCACCCGGCCGCCCATGCCGCCGACGTCCGGCGTCGGGCCGTCGCCCCCCGTGCACTTGCCGCCCCCGACCGCCGCCCCTTGTGCCACGGGCATGCCATCTTGTGCCCTGGATGCGCAGGACGTGGCGATCGATGGCGATAGCCCTACCGACGCAAGTGTTGTAGCCCTAGCAAGATCATTGATGCCCACCTGTTCCTCATCCGACAATTGAATACAATCTTCCAATGCTTGATGTGCAAAGGTATTGACCCTAATGATTTTTGTTGTTTCTTATCAAGATAGCAGATAGTAAACATCGCTTGTGCTTGTTTATAGGTCCCTAGTAGATGATGTGGAAAATATAGAAAGTGTTGATTGGTCTACCCTTCAGATAGTGGAAACACATGATGATGAAGGTCATATTGATGCTATTAGTGAGAGTCAGATGTGTGAGCTTTTAGGTTTGGCAGATAAGGTCACAACAAATATACCTGCCCGACGGTTTGATTGCCGAATGGATGTAGAGGGGGATACTGATGGTGCTGCCATTCCTACTAGTGATGTCGTACCATGTGAGGTTGTCATTTCATATGATAAGAACAGTCCATCAATGGAGGTAGGAACACTGTACCCAACAACGGATGAGTTCAAGCTGGCTGTGCGGCAATTTGCCATCAACAATGAGTTCAATTTAAGAGTAGAGAAATCATATAAGACGATATACAGGGCTTATTGCAAGTATGGTGATGAAGATCCGCATAGAATAGGAAGAATTATAGTGGAGGCCACGTGAAAAATATTTAAATGATATTTTTTATTTTATATATAAATTCCTAATTTTCGGTAGTACTTCTTCCATCACATATTATGTGCATGTTTACGGTTTTTAAAAAATCAAAATAAAATGTCTCCATGACATGTAAAGTTGTTGTACACCGGCCCGACAATTCTCCTCCACACGTTTATCCCCACTAAGCGCATGCCAAAAAAGGAAAAAAAAATAAAATATCCCAACCGAGAGAGTCTCCCGTTCAGAATTCCCAACCATGGTTGCCGCTAGGCACGGGCTCCGCCGGCTCTGGGAGCCGCAGGTCGCGGTCGCGGCCTTTGCTGCATGCCGTGAACAACACCGTCGCGACACCGAGAACACGAGCTCTAGGCTCCGGCACGGCCGTGAACTGACGCGGGCACGACGGAGCCACGCCGCGCAGCCGAGTAGAGCTCCGCCGGGCGGGTCACAGAAAGCGGCGATTAGCACCGGCACGACAGCGGCTCCGATTTGGTGCCCAGCCATAGCTGTCGCAGCGAGGCCCATCAAGAGCCGTTGACTTGCCCCGGGCAAGCAGGTCACCTCCTCGTCCCCTGCTCCTTGCTGAATCGGATCACGGGGCACCTTCTATTGCTTTGGAGGTTCCTGTTGCTCTGTTTTATCTGACTATATAGGATTGTGGAGCAGTGACTCGTCGAGTCCCATCATGGAGAGTGGAGACCTTTGGCATCCTGTAATTGAATCGCGAAAGTGGATAATAATAGCACAATGCCGATTCATCTGATCAATTAAGGGGAAGAGGCCGAGGGACAGAAGAGTTGGATGAGCAGCTTTGACGGATAAAGGGGAGGGATACGCGTGCGCCCCCGACCAACAGGGAGGAAACTGTGGGAAGTGACATGGACCAATCAGAGGCCTGAGAACTCCCTAAGGAGGGCTAGTGGGGAGCTCCTATATAGGAGTTATAGATATTAACCTCATTGATTTTTTTATTTTGCAGGTAACAGTCTTAGTCGATGAGCACTCATGTATGTCCAGCATGAGGCAGACAAATACAACTCCAAGTTGCAAATGGGTGGCTAGCAAGGCTGAAAGTATCTTCAGAGAAGATCCACATATTAGTGCTAGAGAACTTCAAAAGCGGCCGGAGAGAGAGCACAAGTGTGAAATTGCATATGACACTGCATGGCGGGGTAAAGAAAGGGCTCTTGATGAGGTTTATGGAAAATGGTCAGAAAGTTTTGAGCTATTATATAGGTGGAAGGCTGAGGTAGAGAAGCGAAGCCCCTGGAGTGTTGTTGAGGTTGACACATTTGAGGAGGAAGGTCAATTATATTTTCGTCGTTTCTTCTGTGCACTGAAACCATGCATTGATGGTTTCTTGGAAGGTTGTAGGCCTCATTTGAGCATAGATGCTACAACACTTAATGGAAGGTGGAATGGTCACTTGGCCGCAGATGTAGCAGTCGATGGTCACAATTGGATGTACCCAGTCGCTTATGGATTCATACCTTCTGAAACAAAACAAAATTGGACTTGGTCCATGGAACAACTAAAAAAGGCTACAGGTGATCCTCCACTGCTTGCTATTTGTTCTGATGCTTGCAAGGGTTTGGAGATTGCAATGAAGACTGCATTCCCAAATGCAGAGCAAAGAGAATGCTTTTATCATATGGTAAAAAATTTTCAGAAGCATTATAAAGGGTTTGGCCTAATATATCCTGCAGCAAGGGCTTACAGAGAGGACATATTCTATGAGCATATTCCAAAAATGGTAAGTGAGTCGACGGCCGCAAAGGGAATGGTTAAAGACCAATCACAAGCTACTATGGTATAGGTGTGGTTTCAATCCAGAAATTAAATGTGACTACATAACTAGTAATATTGCCGAGTCATTCAATAACTGGATTAGAGACCATAAAGACTTGCCTGTTGCTGATCTTGCTGATAAGATCAGAGAAAAGATCATGATACTGTGGAACAAGAGAAGAAATATGGCATACAGGCTACCTGAAGGGAGGATACTTCCAGCTACTATGGTTCAGCTACGGGCAAATACCAGAGGGTTGGGACACTTGAGAATTGTACCATGTTCTAATTGGAGTGCAGAGGTGTGGGATCATAGCCACAGAGTCGAGCGGCATATTGTCAAGTTACACCAAAGGATTTGTTCTTGTCTTGAATGGCAGCACACGGGTAAACCATGCCAACATGTGTTGGCTTATGCAACCCGCCAACGGGGAGTTGATCTAGAACAGTTTGTGCATGACTACTACTCAGTGAATAGGTTCAGGGCTGCTTATGGAAGAGAAATTGAGCCGATGTTAGATAAAACACAATGGCCACAAGTTGACCTGCCATTTTCAGTTGGTGCACCTCTTGGTAAATTACCTGTTGGAAGACGTAGGAAACTTAGAATGAAGGCATGGAATGAAGGCGGACACAAGAAGAAAGGTTCCAAAAATGGTGAAATTACCAATGCTGGTGATAATAATACTACTCCAACAAATGAAAAGGGAAAGAAGAAGGTTAGAGGACCTATGACTTGCAAAAGGTGTGGACAACAAGGTCACAGGCAAGCTAGTGCCAAGTGCCCACTAAATGGGACAAGAAAAAGAGGTAGGAACTGATTTTATTTATCATGAATCTTGAATGAAAATTCCAATATCAATTTATTTGACTAATTGTAGGAAGCGTAGATAGCCTAAAAAGAATGGTGCAGAACAAACATTAGCAGAACGTAACACCCCACAAAGGCTTACTAGAGAAGAAATAATACGGGATAGCCCATGAAGAATCACTAGAAGGTAAGGAATATTAACACAATTACTGTTATCTAAGTATCTAAGTTGTGTTTCGTTTTTTCTAAGCACAATTACTATACATTATTTTTTTAAGCATCTATGTGTATCGTTTTTGTGTGCAGTAAGCTTGCGATGTTATTAGGAGAGGGCACGTCTTCACAAACCGACAACACTAGTCCTGTGAGGATGTCTCCTGCCGCACCAAAAAAAAGATGACTCCAAAAAGAAAACTACACGTTGGATGATTGAATTATTTTAGTTGTGATGAGATGTAAACTCATAATTTATTTTCCATGTCTTGGATCTAGTTTGGAACTGAATTATGAGTTTTTGAGATGAACTTGCTTATGCTACAATCATGGTTTGATGAGATGAACTCGTTTGTGCTAAATTCATGGTTTTATATATGTATCATTTACAATTATGTATATTTATATATGCATTTTGGTACATGCACCGGCCAGCCTGAGCGCCGGCCAGCCAGCCTGAGCGCCGGCAGCATGCGCCGGCCGGCCGGCAGCATGCGCCAAGCAGCATGCGCGGGCAGCGGCTTGCGCCGGCCATGTAGATGCGAAAAAAGGCCCGGGGGCATTACGGTCACATCATGTCTAAAATACATGTATTTCTTGGAGAAATCTGATTAAAGGAAGCTAAAATCCTATAATAACAAGGTCTCATTGTTTAGAATCCTATTATAACGATGTTCACGTTAGGAGTCCTATAATAGGACAGCGCATTGTTTAAAGAGTCATAATAGCAAATTTCTCCATTTTATAACCATTTGGAGTATTCAAATGCAAAACTAGTAAGGAGTTAAAATGACTAAATGTCCATCTCTCCACTCATCTTCCCATTCTCACCACGTTCTCTCCTCTCCTTCACAGCCTCACCGAGGCAGCCTCCTCCGCGGGGCCAAGGGCGGGCGCCTGGTCCTCACAGTGGCAGCCCGCCTCCTCCGCTCGAGGTCGCCGCCGTCACCGGAACGCCGTCGCCGGATGGCCGCTCGCCGTCTCCGGACCCCGTAGAGGACCCCGCTCACGGCGAGAGGGCGCGGGCTCCCCTCTCCATCCCCCGCCGGATCCGCGGCGAGAAGACCGCGGCGGCGCGGCGCTGCGAGGAGTACGGCGGCGCTGCGGAGAACAGCGGGACAGGCCTGCGAGGAGGACGGCAGCAGGGCACGGGACGACGCTGCGAGAGGTACAGCGCTCGGAGCCTTTCCTGGTCCTCTCCGGCGGCAAACCTCTCCGTCCCTTGGCTCTCTCTCTGGCGGGCGGCGCAGAGCGGTGGAGGCTGGGGAGTTGGGGATGACGGCTGGCGATGTGTGGTTGCGGAAGGAGGAGTAGACGGGGATTTTTTTTATGGGGAAATCGATTGCGGGCCCCACATGACCCTCCAAGTGCTTATATTGTGGGAAAAAATTCAAATGCTCCGGATGCTTATAAAACGGGACGGAGGGATAAGTTAGGTGTCACGTCCGACGCACCGAAGTATGTGGCTTAGCATTTCCGTAATCTCAATTGCTGAATATAAAAAGACTTAAAAGTAAACTAAACTCGATGCTGCTCCCGGAATGCTCTCTTGGTCTGTTCATCAGACTTATCAACCACAAGACATTAGTATTTTTTTCCTTAGAAGAAATCAGCAATTATATCATCAGGCAACGATATTTTCCTCGCAAACGTTCAACACAAGCCAAACGGAACGAAGAGTGAAACGATGCCACAGTGAAAGGTTCGGAGCCACCTGCCCCCTCGAGGACGGTGCTCCTTACATCGTTATATGGGGATATTTAATTATTTGCCACTTTTAGAGATGACGCTCCTTGAGATGGGACTTTTAGGTTTGGTCCTACGTTTTTGCCATCGTCTTTTATCTGGTGCTATTTGGGACTTTCGCTGACGTGGCAAGCCACATCCCCCATCCAGCGTGGAATCGGGACGGAAAATGACGAAGATGCCCCTCTCTTTACCATGTGTTACTTGCCACTTGTGTGTGGGACCCGCATGTCAGGTTCATCCTCAACACGTGCTAGGCACCTCTATTGCTGCTGCCGTGTGGGACCCGCCTGGCAGAGTCATCTTCAACCTCAGCGTTGCGTCGCCGTGCTACCCGCGAGCCGCGGAAACGGCAGCGGAGCTCGATCCCGCCAGCCTCCTCAGCGTTGCGCCGTCGTGCTGCCCGCGAGCTGCGGTAGCGGAGCTCAGCCCCTCCGACCTCAGCGTTGCGCGCGCCCAAGCAAGTTGCAGCTCATCGTACGCGCGCCTTTATTTCTCTCCCTCTCTCTCTCCTCTCTTGTCGTACGCGCCATTTGCCATTCTGGTGCGGCAGGAAAAGAATTTCTGCCGAAAGCACCCCAGCCCAGGGGACCTCACCGGACCGCAACCTCATCGGCATCGCGAGCTCACGGAAATCCGAGAGGCGAGAGCTGCTGCTAGCCTGCTACCTGCAGCTATAGCTTATTGCTTCTTTGGAGCAGCAGATTCTAGTACATTACAGAACAAGTTGTGGTTGTTATCTTCTCGTTGGAGAGCTCAGAAAAGACGACAGGAGGGTTCTTCGTTCCAGGGACTTCTTCGAGCATCCTCTCTTGCCCATACATGCGATGCGATTCTTGCGAGGATCAAGGTTTCCCAGTGTGTATAGCAGTAGAACAGAAGCCACTCAATGCAAAAGGCTCCGGGAGCCGCCGCCGTCCACCACGGGTACCTGACGCTGGGCGGCGGGGCGAGCGTCGCGGCGCCGGCCGCCGGGGTTCGCGACGACGCAGCTGCTGACTGGCGGCGTACACGGCGCTACGGCCGGCGGGTCCTCACGCCAGTGGAGGACGTCCTCCGCGTCCGCCTCGTCGTCGAGAGGGAGAGTGAGGATGGGAGGGCGGCGGCGGAGGCCCAACGAGCGCCGGCTGCGGGGCCAGCGACGGACGCCCCTCGACGAACTCGCCCACGGCCACGGGAGAGCCCAACACCTCTGTCTGGTGTCCTTTGCGCGATGAAGGAGAAGGTAACTCTCAGTGACAAAAGGTTGAAGATGAAACTGACGTTGGGCCCAACCGCCAGTGACAAGAAAGAGAAGGAAGGATGGCTAGCATGAGGGAGTCAGGGGCAGCATGGTCATTTGACATGCTTCATCCACGCTGGAGGTAGAAGTTGGCGTGCCACGTCAGCGAAAGTGGTAATTTCGTTGCTTCGTTTATAGGAGAGTGGCAAATACGTAGGAACCATTCTAAAAGTCCCATTAGAAGGAGCGTCATTTGCAAAAGTGGCAAAAAGATTAAATATCCCCGTTACATGAAGTACGAATAGAGAAAAATCTTCTCCCCTTCTCCTTTCCCCTGTCCTCCCCAATCCCCGTTCCGCCCGTCCGCCGTCTCCTCGAGTCCCGGGCTCCCGGCTCCACGGACATCTCGCAGGTAGGGCTCCCACCTTCTTCGACCTCTCCCTCTTTCTCCTTTCTTCTACCGTCGCCATCCACGCTCCACGGCCGTCCGGCAATTTTGTCCGCCGACCGGCTCACACGGCCGGAATTTAGCACCCCCTTCTATCTGTCAAAAGAAAATGACATTTTTCTTTATGATATAGGAGAAGGATTTCGGCCGTCTCTCAGATCTGCTGCTTTGTTGCTTCTAGATCTTATAGTTGCAGCCCGTGGTGACGGTCGCTAGCTGCCTCGCCGTTGGACTTCAGGTGTTCCTTAAACCCTTGTTCTTTTCTTCCCTAGATCAGACTGGCCCTTAACCCCTTTAGCGAATTAGTACGTGTTTTCTTCTCGATGAGTCCCAGCTACTGGTCTCTTTTATTGACTGCGCGCTCTAAGGGGTGGTATTAGCATTCAGTGTCAGTTTAAAAATGGAAATGAGGGACTGGTGGTTTCGAAAACCCAGTGCAAGTTCAGATCTTTTTTAATTAGCCTCAGTTTCTGCCTGTCTCAAGTCTTCCTAGGAGTAATGTTCGTTCATGTACTTACTATCGTCCCGATATTCAGTTCAACTGGCATGTGGGGAGCGTGAAACTAATTTATCCCGATCTTCAATAATCTTTACATCCCCAAACAGTGATAGAACAGTTCAGTTCACATCCCTCACCCTGACGGCCTGACTACCTTGGTCTATGCCATGATATTAGCATTGATACATGTGCTAACATATCACGGAGTAATCAAACAAAAGCTAAACAAATTCCTTTAGCCACTGACATACATGCCTGCTGCCAAATGGAGGACAGTGTAACGTGGCCACAAAGTAACCCAAAGGTGCCCATGAAACCATCCTCATGATTTCATGAACTAATCTGCAACTGTTTTGACATCTGTAGATGTAAACACCATTGATGTTTTGGCTCAAAATTAAACCCAGCATATAAAGCCCCAATCTTTCACTGTGGTATCAAGAACAGTGTTTAATACTGTTTCTGCATAACAAATGTTCTCAAAATGATCTGTTTGTATTATTTTACTGGGACAAGGGAACCATAAAGGTTATGCACTTGTTGATCAAGATTTTGATGTTGACAAACTTCAGGTCCTTTTATCCTCCTCCTTGTAGATCTTTTCTAATCTGTTTTCTAACTTCCTGTACAGTTTTTTAACACTATTTTAATATATTTAACACAGTAAGGGCCTCTCCTACTATATTTACCTCAAACAAAAGTTTATATTATGGGCCCAAAATATATATTTTCAGACCACCTTGTGTTTTTTTGTGTACTTCAGGGAAATCCAGCATTCAAGCTAGATATTGCTATAGTACGAAAAATAGGAGAAATTGATTTGGAATGTTTTCCAGGGTAAACTTGCCAGCTGGACAAATGGTGATAATGGAGACCAAGGCTGCAGAAATGGAGGAAGTGAGGGCGGCTTCTGATGGAGTTCAACTTGCTGGACCAATCATGGATGAGTGGGACCCATGGAATCCTCCCTATCCTCCATGCCGTCCTGCTCCTCCCAATCTTGATTTGAAGACACATGCCCTGTTGATCAGAGAGGTAGGTTAACTAACAGCAACACTTATGTTATTTCTCTTTTTTTTCTTTTTTCTTTCCTTAGCTCTGACCATTGACACATTTTCTCGCTCAGTGGTATCATGAAAGAAATGAAGTCATTGCTGCATCGAGAAGAAACAACATAATCATTCCAGACTGTACTCCTCAGGTTCCTTTCTATCTTCATTATAAAAGAGTTAAATACACCAACGACCCTTAAACTTGTCATGATGTGCCACTTAGGTCCACGAACTCGCAAAATCGAAATCTGACACCTCAAACTCGTTAAGTTGTGCCACTTAGGTCCACGAACTCGCAAAATCGAAATCTGACACCTCAAACTCGTTAAGTTGTGCCACTTAGGTCCACGGACTTGCAAAATCGAAATATGGCACCCCAAACTTGTTAAGTTATGCCATTTAGGTCCATACCCCTTTCATGACCTTTGTAGATCTAATGTGGCACGTTGACGTACCGCCACATAGACGGATATATGAAAAAAGGCTCTTCATTGTTTATTTTTTTACGTCCATGTTCTCCTCATATCTCTCCTCTATGTCGGAACAATCCTCTTGCGCTCCCGCCATTGTCCCTCTTGTACAGGACCACCACCCTTCCTAGGTTGGGCGCCATCGGCCACGTGCCTAGTCACCGTCGTGCCCTCCTCTTGTACAAAGTGTATGGGAGGGAGAAGAAGTCACGAACGAGCATGTGGGAGGAGACGGCGGTGGTGCAAGCGGACAGAGAGAGCGACAAGGCAGCAATGACAGCGAGCGGCTGCCGTGCTGGTGGAGCATCTGGCAGCGCCTTTCCTCTGGTGCGCGGGCTGGTGGTGGTGCCTTCTCCGACAATGGTGATGGTGTCATTGAGAGAGATGAAGAAGAGGATGTGGATGGAGATGAACATAATAATAAAGGGTCTTTTGTATATTTTCATATATGTGCACACCACGTCAGCAATGCCACATCAGATCTACAAAGGTCATCGAAGTTGTATGGACCTAAGTGGCACAACTTAACAAGTTCAGGGTGACAGATTTTGATTTTGCGAGTTTGTGGACCTAAGTGACACACCTTGACAAGTTTGAGGTGCCAAATTTCGATTTTGCGAGTTCGTGGACCTAAGTGGCACATCGTGACAAGTTTAAGGGCTGCTAGTGTATTTAACTCTTTATAAAATTTGAAGGAATTGTCTTTCAGCTATTCAACTTTTCTGTTTGTTAGCATGTGATGCATCAGAGGAAGACTTTGTTCATTTTGTTATATATTCTACTAATAGATAATTGATTTTCATTTGCCCTTTTCAATTGTGAATTTATCAATCCAGGCAGTGGATGATGCCTTCTATGATGAACTTCCCAGCTTGTTGTCCATACTGGAAAAGGATAGCGTGAGGCGCTTCCTTACCTTGTTCCGTCAAGTGGGGTGTGGCAGCATGGCATGGGGTTTTATCATCACCCCACTAACCTTCACCCAGATGGTAAAGCAAAATGCTTTGCAATGTGCTAAAGTTGCCTTGGAGGGCAAGGCACCTGAGCTTTGTGGGTTTCGTGCCAACCCCAACTGCATGAATCGTTATGGATATTTCCCTCTCCACCAAGCTGCTGAAATGTTTTCTATTGACATGGTCAACTTGCTCTTCAGCTATGGTGCATCAGCCATGGTACGCACTGCAGGAGCTGAAGTCATTGAGGACCTACTCCCACTCCATGTTGCAGCTGAGAACACTTGCCTGCATAAATATCTGGAGGACAATGCATTTCCGGACCAGGAGGATCTCGAGAACAGTCAGGCAAATCTAAACTATATTTGCAAGCTTATTCATCTGCTATGCCTACCTGAGATGGTATGTCACATCGATCCATACTCGAATTACTACTTTTGCAACATAACAAAAAAAGTAGAGTAAATTGCACTTTGCCCCATATGAAGACGCCATGATATGGTAAACCTCTAACATACCCATCTCCCTCATGCCCTCTTGCTCCATCTTTTAGTGTTGGCAGTGATGACATGGCATGAAGTTTCTCTCTCTCCTTACTTAGGTCCTGTGAGAAAAATTTAGTTGCTTAGGAGCAAATGTTGGCGTATTAGATGCCATCATTTGGACAAATACAATGCAATTTTAATAATGTTTTCATGATCTTGCAACAATGATATGTCAGTTTTTAATTGTGTGCAGATGACTAAGACTTCGAATTTGTGTTTGTTTAGCATGATCACAGTCCAATAAAGTGGGGTAGTACTTTGTGGATTAGACCTAGGAAAATTTGGTTTGTTTATTTGGGGATAAAGTGGTAGTGCTTGCCGCCTGTGAACCGAGAGGTCACAGGTTCGAGCGGTGGCCTGTACACATTGCACGTTGTGTGGGAAAGATCTCCCGCTAATAACCCCCCAGACCCTGCACAGTGCGGGAGCCTACGGCACTCGGTATGTCCTTTCTTTTTTTTTTTGGGGGATAAAGTGACACAGCATGCTTCATATGGGATTTTCGGAAGCTATGGCACCTTTTGTATTAAGCATTACACAACTAACTCTAAAAGTTATTGAGCTCTTATCTCAAAACACTAATGTCACAACCTTAAGTATTGAACATTCTTATATACACTTATTGAGTACATAGTGTGTCATTTTCTGCATGTGTCCATGCGTTGATACACATTTTTAATTAGTTAGGGGTTTGCAAATTCCAGTAGACGCAGCAAAGTTTCAGGTTTGATTTTGGTTTACTCTGACATGGCAATATTTCTTTAGTTGGCCAGCATTGTGAAGTAAAAATTCTGAATACCCTGGAATTATGTCCTTTGGTTGTTTTTGCAGAAAATCTTCTTGGATACGACTAGACTGCTCGCGGAAAAAACTGATAATATTGTTGACCAAGTCTGGAATTACATAAAGGATGGAAAACTTGTTCAGACTGCAGTTTTACTCTTGGCAGCTCAAGAGCAGATCCGTGGGGGACCATCCTGGCAAAAATGGCAACAGCAAGCAAGATGGGTTTTCTATTAAATCATCCTCCAATAAAAATGGCAACGGCAAGCAAGATGGGTTTTCTATTATCATAAACCGTATTCTTACCCACACAATTAGCTTGGTGGTGCAGACAGAGACAGGTAAAAACAGAAAGAAAAATAAGGGGCTGGAGAAGGAGAAAAAGCTTACTTCTGCTGCATTACTTCTCATTCGTGCAATTCTCAAAGTTGGTGAAGACCTTGATGCATACATTCGATCACATCCAGAGGTACTGAGTTGTTTGTAGCTATTGTTACAAATTCTAGTCTTTTTTTCACAAGTGTATACTTCGCAGTAATATGGCAAGCACAGACTTTTTTAGCAAAAAAAAAAAAAGCCTCAGAGCCTCAGACATATAATTCCTTTGGCTCAAGAATGCCTTCCACCCTTTGTTGGTGTTCCTGCATTAACATGATTAATAAAAATGCTGGAACTTCTCAAATCATTGAGAGAAAGAACAAAACATCAGACTCTTATAGGTTTAGGCAATGGTTTCAGATTAGTTTGGAAGCTACCATAAAACTGTTTTGAATGGGATAGCTGTAACGTGTATAAATTGATTTATTTATGGTTTGAATGGAATAAATATACAACATAGCCTTTTGTCCCAAGCTAGAGATGAAACCCGAAAGAAACAACATAGCCTTTTTGTGTTTCTCCAGAAAAAAAGGTCATGGTTCAGGCATGTTGATTGCTATTCTCCAAGCGCTTCTATCCATAGCTAATTCCATGGACATATTCCACTCCTTAAGATCTCTCTTAACTGACTCGTCCCAAGTCGGTTTAGGTCGATCTCTACCTCTCTTTACATTATCAACCCGCTTTAGAACCCCACTACGCACCGGCGCCTCAGGAGGCCTCCGTTGGACATGTCCAAATCATCTCAACTGATGAATATTTGACAATCAGTTCCTGAATGCAATCTACAATTTGAATATTAGTACTGCATGGACATTATATTTATGTTGTTGCCTGAGTCACCTGAATTGCTTGCTTTTAATGATGTTAACCCCATTTTCTAAGTTCATGTCAGCTGTCTCCTGGTCAATCAATTTCTACATGGTAACTAAACCTTTTCTGAGCTGATAGATCCATCTTGATCGAGAAATGAATATACAAACAAACAAACATGCATGAATACAACGAGGTGTTATGATGCGGTAGCCGTGGCATTAATACCCAAACTGTCCTGGCTAGCGTTTACCTTATACCGTTTCGGCTGATGCAAATTTTACTGTGGCATGTACCCATTATTTTATTTTTAGGTGATGGTTTTATTTTTGTGCATGTACTATTTTTTTAAAAAAGGCAGTTCATGCACATATGGAAACCTAACAAGCAAGCCTTTGCGCTAACTCTGTTGGTTGGTAGAGTCGCAACCGAATGCTATACATTTTTTTCGAAAGGTTGAATGCTATAGATATGCAAGTTGCACAAAGCATACAAACACATGAATCAAAATCAAACACCAACTTTGAAAAAGCCCACAACCTTCTAAGGTCAGGATTTTTTTTTGACGTGCATAGCACGTTTTTCATTAAGAAGAGGAGAACAGTCTGGAAACAAAGCCAAAACAGAGTGAAGCACAAAGCACAAAAACACAAAAAACAAAACTAACGAAACAATCTACGACGACCAAGTGAGCCAATCCCCACAAAGCCCGCTCGGGCCCACCTTCGTGCTTCCTCCAAAAGACGTGGCGCTAGCGACACCGGCTAGAGCGCGACTCTCTCATGAACACGCAAATTCCTCTCTTTCCATAACGACCAGATGACCAAAAGGGCCAGAGAGTCGAAGCCCTTACGCTGTGACTTGTGGACCCGCTTCCTGACAGCTAACCACCAAACGAAATATGGCAACTCCTCCTGCGGTGACAGGTGATTGAGTCCGTAGAACCACAAAACTCTAAACCAGGTTTCCCGACTATGGAGACATCCAAGAAGTAGGTGGTCCAAAGTTTCGACCTCCTGTGCACATAGCGCACATGAATCCGAATCACACATCCCATGTCGACGTAGCCGGTTCGAAGTCCAGCAAAGACCGTGAAGCACAAGCCAGCCAAAAAACGACACCAGCTGGGGGCCTGTACTTTCCAAATACGATCAGCACCCGCTAGCAGTGTTCTACCCAAAAACAACGCTCGGTATGCTGAACTCTAGGAGAATTCCCCGTTAGACGACCATTTCCAGATGAATCTGTCGGGCTCATCCGACAGGTGGAAGTTCTGCAGGAAATCCCAAAGACGGAGGTACTGAACGACCACGGGTACAGTGCGAGCGAAGGTTATGTCCCGAATCCAACGATGACCCGAAAGCGCATCCCGCACAGAATGAGATTTTCTAATTCTAGGTGGAACCGCGCTCCAAAGGTCAGGGGCTAACTGAAGGATAGAGCACCCATTGAGCCAACGATCCGACCAAAACAAGGCTCGTGAACCATCACCAACTTGCAATGTAACCGACGCTTCAAAGAAAGCTTGAGCCGACCGATCGGCCCTGAAAAAATACATCGACCAATTCTTGTCGGAGTCCACCCGGTCTAGCCACAGCCAACGAAGGCGTAACGCGAATCCCATTAGCTGTAGATTGGGGATGCCAAGGCCGCCATATTGTAATGGGCAGGCCGCATTCACCCAGGCCACTGCACATCTCCCTCCCACGGCAATCTCAGATCTACACCAAAGGAACCCTCGAACCAACTTCTCAATAGCGCGAATGGCCCAGGGCGCGATCTTCATAGCCATAGAAATGTGCACCGGGATGGCACAAAGCATAGACCAGGCAAGAATGAGACGACCACTCCTGTTTAGCATCCTACCCTTCCAGGGAGATAGCCGCTTGGCGACCTTATCGACGACCGGCTGCATGGCAGATTTAGGAAGACGCCAAGGCGAGAGTGGGACTCCTAGGTAGGTACACGGGAAGTCCGCACACTGACAGCCAAGGGTGTGAGTGATTACACTCAGCTGTTCCTCGTCGCACCTGATCGGGAAAGCCTTGCTTTTATTAATATTAGTAGCAAGTCCCGAAGTGTGGCGAAAAAGATCCAAGATCGCTCTAATCATAACAAGATCGAGCACGACCGGAGAGAAAGACGACCACATCATCTGCATAAAGCGAGACCTGTTGTTTGATGGAGCGGAGGCGCAAGGGCAAAAAAGGCCCTTAGAATCAACAACCTTGATCATGGCATTGAAGCACTCCATGACCAAGACAAACAACATGGGTGAGAGAGGGTCACCCTGCCTAAGTCCACGACCATGGCAGATACGACGACCGGGACCTCCATTCAGGAGAACTTTAGTGCTAGCTGTGAAAAGAAGGACTGAAATCCAGTTAGTCTACCGCAAAGGGTAGCCAAATGCAGATAACAAATCGAGCAGGAAAACCCAATTGACCGAGTCAAAAGCTTTGGCCAGGTCAATTTTAAAAAGCACACTCGGGATTTTCCTTATCGAAAGGGTTCTAGCCGTGCCCATGACACATCGGAAGTTATCTTGTATTTGACGACCCTTAATGAAAGCGCTTTGATTCGGTGAAATGAGGTGCGGAAGAGTTGGCGCGAAACGGTTGGCCAAAACTTTAGCAAGGATCTTCCCAAAGCTGTGAATAAGGCTGATCGGGCGATAGTCACCTAAGCCCTCCGGGTTATCGGCCTTTGGGAGCAGAGTAATAAGCGCCTCATTCAGGTGATGGAAGCTCCGACAGTCCATCACGGAGATGGCCTGGAAAGCTCTCACCACGTCCGCTTTGATGACCGACCAGGACAACCTGTAGAAACGACTAGTGAACCCATCTGGGCCCGGCGCCTTATCGTGGGGATAGTACTGAATAGCAGCCCACACCTCCTCCTCAGAGATCAGACGACCAAGCTCCGAAAGATCCAGACAGGGGAGCCCCAGCTCGCTAAAATCCAGGACGGCGGTCCTCGGCAACTCGGAGCCGAGAATAGCATCGTAGTATTTAAAGGCAGCTTCTGCCTTGTCAGCCTCAGCGACCAGGGTGACACCATCGACCAGGAGGGAATCAACGCGGTTCTTCCTCCTACGATGATTCGCATGAAGGTGAAAAACTTAGTACAAGCACCCCCTCCTTCAACCACCGCATGCTAGACCTCTCACGTGCGATAGTGCGCTGAAGCGATGTTAACCCCAGGTAACGTAACTTCAGGAACTTACGCAGTGCAAACTCGGGAAGGACAACGACCGATGATCCTAAGCCTCATCCAAGCGGAAAATAACCTCCTTAGCGACCAGCACCTGAGTACGAATACTGCCAATAGATTTAGCACTCCAAGCCTTTAGCCCTTTCGTCGTCTCGCGGAGCCTTTGGTCAATGGTATGCAAAGGATCAGCGAGAGGCAACGGAGATGACCAAGCAGCCTTCACGGTGTCAAGATAACCTTGAACCTGAGGCCAGAAGGCCTGAAAACGAAAGCATCGTTTGGGGTTAAACCCGTCATCAAACTGCAGGAGCAGAGGAGCATGGTCCGAGCAACGGGAAGAGAGGGCCTGGAGATAGGACCGGGGGTAGAGGGACTCCCAACCCTCAGAGACAAACATCCTGTCAATACGTTCCAAAGTCGGGTGCAACCGTTCGTTGCTCCAAGTGAAAAGACGACCACTGAGATGGAGCTCGGATAGCTCAAGGTCATTAATCAACCTTCGAAAACGACCCATCATCCTTCTAGAAAGACGGCCATTGCTCTTATCTGCCGCCTGGTATATCAAGTTGAAATCCCCAAAAATTGCCTAAGGGCCCGACAAGGATGGCCGAAGGTCCCGCAGCTCATGCAAAAAGCCGATTTCGGGTAGGAGCGGGTGCGCGGCGGGGGCAGCGGGGGAACCACCGGGGCGCCAAACAGAGGAGCCGAGTCCGCCAGTGCCATCCAGGGGCCGGCACCGGAGGCAGCGGGGCCGTCCCTGAAGGACGCGAAAGGAGCGCCCCCACCAGAAGGCCGAGACGAAGACGACGAGGCCCCGCCCGAGCCCGACGGAGGCTGACGAGGCCCCTCCGCCACCCCACCAGACTGGAAGAAGTCGGAGCCTGGAGGCGACGGGGGAGACCCTGGAGAGACGACCACGACATCAAGAATGTCGATGACTGCCCTGTAGCGAAACCCCGGCTGCGGATGCCGAGCGTCGAAGGGGATGGGAGCCCACATCACCTTCTCGTTCGGAATAAGATCCGGGTGCAGACAAGCGACCGTGACGAAGAACTTCTTCAAACTGGCCTTGGACTCGGTCTCCGGTGCCATGGAGAGCAGCGCACAAGAGGAGCCAAGGATCTCTTGTGCAATGCTACGAAGCCAGAGGTGAGCTGGTAAACCTTGAATACCAAGCCACACTCTGTAGTCCATGGGCGACCACTCCGCCCCGCTCTCCTTCCTATAGTGTCTGAAGACCAGTCGGACCGAGGAGGAGGGGAGGGGGCATCCAAGATCCACTGCAGGACATCATAGTCCCGAAAAAGCACAAGGAAGTCCTCCGGATGGTGCACATGCACCGTAAATGACCCAGACGGCAAGCCGAAGTGACCCATGATGTAAGCCTAGACATCAGAAGGCGTCAACTCCGGCCGAGTGCGATCCGAAGCGCACCGAAGCGCGATCTCATTCGCCGCAATCTCCACCGTGCGAGGGATGATGCACGTCTCCGACCGCGGCCGTCTGGAAGGGTGGCCCAACGACGGAGGAGAGGCGGTGTCGGAGGAGAGACGACCATCAGGGCCCCGACCCGCCTCAGCACCAGAGGCCGCGGTAGGGGACTGTGTGCCGCAGACCGCCGCAGCCGGCTGGCCCCCACGACCCGACCTAGGAGGCGGGTCCTGCGGAGCACCTGCCGCCAGACGCCCCCTGCCCAGGCGAGGGCGCGACCCAGTAGCACCGCGATGGACACAATCCCGACGAGGAGGACGAGCAGCTGGGTCCCGCGGCTGGAGAGGCGTGGGAGAGGCTCGACACGTCGGGTGCGTCGGCGGGGGAGAAGCCCGACGCGGTAGCAGCGGTGGTGGGGGAGAGGCCCGACACGGCAGCAGCGGTGGAGAGAGGGAATCCCACCGCTGCGGGTCCCAACGAAGCGCGAGCGGGGGCGGCGGCCGGGCGGCCCAACGCGGTGGAGGCGGGGGCGAGAGGTGGCGGTGGCGACGGCGAACCACCCCCCCCCCCCCCCCCCCCCCCCCGCGGCGAGGAGGGACGGGCACATAGCCGGGCAGCCGCCGCCAAAGAACCCTCGGGAGCGTGCGGTCCTCCTCGCGGTGACCGAGCCGGTGACACCGAAAGCACCGGGCGGGGTGGGGGCATCTCGCAGCAAAGTGCGAATCGCTGAAGCAGTTGAAGCACAGGCCGTTGAGATCCGTCGGGACCGGCGGGGGTGGCGGCGGCGGCGAACGAGAAGCCTGCCACTTGCGGGAGACAACCTCCTCCCACGGACCCTCACCGTCATCCCCCACCGGCCCGTCCTCCACCACCGGCATCGGGGGAATGACAACGACCGAACCCACACGGACCGGAGCGGCCGGGAGCTCCTGCTGCAGAGGAAGCAGGTCCGGTGGAAGAAGCAGACGACCAGGTGGCGAACCACGAACGACCAGAGGAGGTTGCGAGCGAGCAACAGCAGCCTTGGAGCACAACGGGCGGTCGCCTCGGCCAACACGACCAGCGACCAGAGGCGGCGGCGGTGGGGAAGCAGGGCGAGGGGGGCTGCCGCTCGCGGCCCCCCCGCCCACGACCGGAGCGGGGGCGGCGCCGCCCGGCGCCCCGGCACGGCTCGGTGGAGGTGAACGACGGAGGAGCGCGGGCGAAGGCGCCGGCGCCACGGTAGGGGGGAGGTCCGACCGGCGGCAAGTCGAACCCCGGGCGACGCACCTCCGCGCCGAAGGTAGGCGAGGCCGACCGCTCCGACCGCGGCAACGGAGAGCCGAACGCCGGGAAGTGCCAAAGGTCGCGGCCCGAGGGGATGGAGACCCCCGCCTCGGCCGAGCCGGGCTCACGGGCGGACGCGGCGGGCGACTGCGGTCGGCGGAAGGGGACGCAGCGGGCGACCCGTGGAAGCCGGCGGACGGGGACGCGGGGGAGCCGGCGCTCGGGGGCTGCGGAGGAGCCGACGGCCGTGGACGCGGCGGCCTCGCCGCGGCCGGCGCCCTCCTCCACGAGGACGACCATGGCGGCCGCACACCGCAGCAGCAGCAGAGCTGGCGCCGGAGACAGGGAGCCGATCTCCCTCACCGGGGCACGAGGAGGGTCAAGGAAGGGAGGAACGGAGAGAGGACGACGCGAGGAGCGCAGATCCGGCGGCGGCAGGAGCGGGGGTGGCCGGGGCAGGGAGATCCCCGCGCCGGCGGCCCGCCGGCGGCGCGGGGCAAGGCGGGTCGAGGGGGCGAGTCGCTTGTGCGTGCAGTATCTTCTGACTTTACCTAAGGTCAGGATCAAAACCCGTCTAGATGGCTGGAGAGAGTTCGAATATTTGCAGAACTAGATTAACTAGCAATGCTACGAGTTCTATCTAAGGTGTTGGCTCGAATATTTGCAGAACTAGATTAACTAGCAATGCTACAAGTTCTATCTAAGGTGTTTGGCAGCTGTGGGCACTCCACAGCTGCAAAAAAAAGCTCACTCCACCTGCTCCAAAAATTTATTTGCCAAACATATCCAGCTCCACCAGCTTCAGCTTCAGAAGAAAAGTTGAGCTAAGGGGCAGATCCACCTATTTGGTGGAGTACCTCAAAAGTTGCTCCAAAAATCCCTGTTTCAAACCTTCTCATAGAGATGGCTGGTAACTACCCAGTTACACAATAGTGCTTCGATTAAACGACATGAAAAAGACTAAGTCGCCGCATCCCCAATCCTCCTCCATCCTCGTCCTATTGTTGACCTGCGGCGCCGCTAGCCACTTCTCTAACAAAAATGGATGATGGCCATAGCACAGATCAGCACGAGCCACCAGCCAAACAAACAGATTGTTACTCTAACTTTTTTCAGGAGTCAAATACAACTCAACTTTAACAAATTTATACAATAAAATATTAAATACCAAATAAGTATCGTTAATTAATTTCTTTATAATATATCTATTTGATGCTAGAAACCTCTGTGATTCTCTTTAACTTTTAACTTTGGTCATATATCATATATAAAATGCCTTGACTCTCAAAAATTAGAATTAATTGTAATTTGGAACGGAGGGAGTAGCACCGAACGCCACGTTTGGACTTTCCCCTCGCTCTGGTGCTGCTATAAAGGAGGGATGATTGGCTCAACAATGTTGTCGTTAAAATTCTGCCTCTCTCGCCCCCCTCCCGTTTGCCCCCGGCAGTCTCGTCGGAGCACGCCGGGAGCGGGGCCTCACCTCCTTTCGCCTGTAGATAGCTCAAGGAATACTATTGCCTTTATAACCTTTGCCCATTGTGGTAAGTATCGCCCGGGAGCTGCCGTCGTCATCGACATTGAAAGGATCGAGACAATGTGGCCTAGAGGGGGGTGAATAGGCCTGCTCACAAATTTAAACTTTTTCTGCAAAGTGACTGTCAGGGTTCGGAACTTTCGAGATTATTTCCGGAACCTCCGAACGAGGCAGCCTCCGAAAATAATCACAGAACTTCCGAGATCTGTTAGTTCAGAGCAACTATGAAGAAAACTGCGGATTACTTGACGAAAAATAGATCTACCAAATTCCAGGAGATACTTAGGACCTAGTAAGATGATTTCTAAGCAAAGAACCAGCTAGGACGCTACCACAAAGTAGATCAGAGACAAACCCTAATAGATCTAGTCAAGAACAAGCATGAACATGGATAAGCAAACAAATAAATCAAAGCACACACGAGACAAGATTTATCCCATGGTTCACTTCGCCACAAAGGCATGCTTACGTCCACGTTGTTGAGGAAGCCACAAAGGCTAAGGACCACAAAGATCCACTCCTCTCTCTCACCTATCACTTTGGGTAATAGGTGGAGACTTTCCTCTAGAATCACAAGGGTAATACAAACAGCTTGGAGCTTCCACAAATCGGGTTGGAGAGCTTCCAAGAACCTCTATCCGTCTAGGAGCAAGGCTCCAAGAGTAATAGATCCACCAAGCTTGCTAGGACTTCTCCAAGTGCTCAAGAACAAGGAATGGAAGGTTTTGCTCACAATCTGACATTAAATTCCACTCTCAATCAATGCTAGACAAGGATTTGGAAGAGAGTAGGTTTGGAGTCAATGTTGGGTGAGAGAATGAAGCTTGAACGGGTTACTGTTCGGGGAGAAGAGGGGATGACCGTTGGGTGACGAGGGGTATAAATACCCCTAGATCCAGAACAGTAACGATCATATTTCAAAGTTCGGAACCTCCGAGAAAAATCTCGGAACTTCTAAACCCTGAAATCTTTGCTGACTGTAGCCCGTACAGTTGGAACCTCCGAGATAAAACTCGGAACCTCCGAACAAGGAAACAACAGGAGCATAATAGCAGCAGGTCTCTCTCCTTAAGGTATGGGTTAGGATTTAGGACAGATATTCTATGAGCACTTGAATCCACCCTAACTCACCATTAGTATCCCTCTTGATAGTACGGATTGTCCTATACTCAAATTCAAAAGATAAAATAAATAAACTTCTCCAAAGAGCATAGGGATCCTTCTTCATGTAATTGAGGGGTCTCCTTTCCTTCTTTTGCACCTGTAAAACATTCTTGTACTGCACAATAAACTCATAGACTCATTAGCTCCTTAATTGTGTGGTCAACTTCACCAAAACCCTCATAGGGCTTGATTGCACTTACAGACATCGCCGTCAATGTGTGTTCCAATAAAATAAATCCGCTCCCCATCCCCTCACCCCTCACCATTGCTGCTCAGATCTTCCATCTCTTTCCTCTTCCCCGCTAGATCTGAGCAGTTCCCCATCTTCCACTCCGCCGCCATTCACCCCCTCCGCCGCTCCCTTCCGCCCCGCCATCTACCTTGTAGCCAAACTTCTTGCAGATCTGAGCCCCTTACAAGCACATCATCATCTGACGCTGGCTCGATGATTCCGCCATCACCACGTATTTGACCGCGAGTTCTACCTCCGGCGACGACAATCCAACTATACTTTGGTTGCTTGGAATGATCTTCCTCCTAGTCTCGGTCGTCCCACTTTCAACCGACACGATGTGCGGTCCCTTCATCAGGGTGTATGCACCTTTGGCGCCCCTATGGCCCCCCACCGGCGAGCTCGCCACTGTCACCGCCGCTGATATTTTTGTTGTGCTTATCCGGTCTTTGGATCTTGATGTAATTTGGTCCTCTTTGGAGGTTCCTTTTGTAAGATTGGCTGCTTAATATATAAAGTTTGCAGTTGTAAAAAAACAACGTTGTTAATCTATGGTTTAAAACATAAATGTGCAATATATATATAAAGAAGTATGAACACGTAGTATACCGATTCCTTATTTCATCCGTTATGTTTCGAGATAGGATTTAATTGTAAGAGACCAATCAATATATTATTTGCGTTTTGTGATTGTGTCCTAAAAATATTCCTTCTGTTTCAAATTTAAGTTGGTTTTGACTTTCCTAAATACATAATCAATTTATCTAGACATAATATGTATTTAGGTGCATTCCAAAAATCATGTATGTTTGTCAATGTGGCATTCCTTGTCAGAAAAACAAGACTGCCATCGTCCATGTCTGCATCTCCAGTTTTTCCATTGCAGGAAAAGTGTGGTTTGCGAAAGGGCCTGTAGCCTAGTGGTTTCAAGAGCCCCGGTAGCACTTCAGGTCCTGGGTTCGACTCCCTGTGGGAGCGAATTTCTCAGGATTTAACGACGTTTGTGCTTTCAGTGGCCGACGACGTTCCCGTTTACAGCGATGCGTCTGTGGTGACTTTGTCAATCTTGAGGATTTGGCGGCACAGTCTTCGAAGATGCTCCTAGAGGTAGGGTTTACGTGCGTGTATTCATAGGGATGAGTGTGTGTGCGTTGTGAGTGTCTCCGATGTATTATGTAATTCGGAAAAAAATGAAAAGTGTGGTTTAAATTGGTTTAACGAAATCAGGGGTTAAATAAATCTTTAATTACTTCGGGGGTTATTTGGACTAAGACCAACTGCACTGGCTCCTTTATCCGCCTCCTGCAGGACGGGAATCCCGTTTTTTGGGCTGCAGCGGGGGACGGGATCGGTCACTGCAAAATGAAGTTGGCCCCGAATCCTTCATATCCGGAGGGATCCAACACCTCCTCCAGCTGTCACATCGATGCGGGGTCCGCCTTCTCAACTATACCGCGCACCGGGCCGAGGAGCCCGCGCCGCCGCCGCGGCCTCGCCGTCGACCTCGATCCACGCCGGCGTGGAGGGAGGCTGCCGGGCAGCGAGGGAGGTCGCCGGTCCCCAGCTCGACTTCGCCGTCGGTGCTTGAGGAGGGGCCTGCCTCATGCTGGATCTCGTTGACGCACCGCGAGGGAGGACGTCGTCCCTGCTGCTTGGCCACGCAAGGGAGCTCCGCCGACAGCGCCGCCGCTGCACCTCGTGCCGTCCGCGGACGCTTCTTGTGCAGGAGTGAAGCCGTCACGCCGCGCCGCCGACGAGAAGAGAGGGAGGAGGTCGGAAGGCGACGGCGAGGAGCTTGCCGGCAGCCATGGATGCGCCGACCATGGATGCCTGCACGAGCTCCACCGATGGAGGAAGGAGGGGCACGTCGCTGCCAGTGCCGGAGAAGAGGAGCTGAGACGGTGCGCGGCCGACATCTCCGCCATGCCGTCACGCCACCGTCACCAAGCGCCGATTCGAGCTCCGACTCGCCCTGAATCGACGTCGTAGCGCCGCGGAAGTCCATGCCGGTGAAGATCGAGCTCCTCCTCGCGAGTTCCGTGTCACACCTGATTTCCAAAGAGGAACCAAGTGCATCTCATATGTGCGCCAGGATCAGTTCACACACATATGATAGACAAAAATGAGTGAAATACCATAAACAGTTTACAAACGTATTTCAAAGTTTAACCTCTTATTACACTCATGCGGGGAGACTCGAAGGTCTCTAACAACGGAAAACGATAACTACTCGTCGAGTCCTCGTCTTCCGCTCCCACGGCACTTGACTCGGGGGTCCGCAAGCCTCACGGCTCATCGAAGTCATCGTAGAACTCCCCTTCAAAGTTCTCCTCTCGAACGGCGATAGGCAAGGCTGAGCACACTTATGGTTGGAGCTCAGCAAGTGGGGGAAAATGCAAGGCTATCAAGGATAGGCTAAGGTTTTGCAGCGGTTAGCATTTTAATGTTGGTCAAGTTTTAATTAAAGAACACCTAATTACTAAGTGTAAGTTCGTACCAACCCACTTAAGAAAAACTTAGAAGCCAAAACAACCCAAGCTCAACGAGCTTCAACAACCACAATTTGTCTCATCTTTAAGTTTATTAGTCATGTGAGGGTCCAAGCCGCTCATGACCGTGAGCATGGCCGATCGATCGGTTTACACTCTGCAGAGGTTTGCACACTTTACCCACGGTTCGCGTAAAAGCTCCGAAGAACTTTAAACCCAACCATGCGATGCGGCCAAGCACCATACCACACTTCCGAGGTGTGATTGCATAGGGACGCTACGAAGCCTTTACAAAGGCATGCAAAAGACTAACGACCCGCATAGTTACGGATCGGGGCGGACCATAACCCTCCCTAGTGGTCGCACCTTAGCAAAGGCTACTGCCCCAAAAGGGCCGGGCTATACCCCCGCAACCCGGATCCCCCCTCTCGCTCCTTACGGAAAAAGGGCCACTAGTACGATCACACACCTAATTATTCGGCTAAGGTCAGAGCCATGTAACACTGTGGTTGCGCATGTTTTCTTGGGTGGTTCTCCATGTTCCGATTAATTCAAGTGTTCTTGTATCACCCAAAACATTAACTACAAGCCAGGTATCATTTTCCATAAAAGACCCCTTTTTAACCAACCCATGTTGAGCAACTAGCAATTTCTACCCAAAACTTTATTTAAAAGGGCTAGGTCAAGGATTAGGGTAAAAGATCTAGATAAGTCCTTAAAAAGGTTTTCCCGTCAAATTAATGCAATGATAACATAAAGTAAACATTAATTTGTAATGCAATTATATAGGACAGAAAGAGAATATGCGGGGGAGAAGACCACTTGCCTTCCTCAACTACGGTAAAAACTTCTTCCTCTTCGAACAACTGCTCCTGATCGTCCCCGAGAGGTGGCTCAGATGAAACAGGCACGATATCTACGATGCACACATAAAGCATACAATAAATAAAACAGATCACCAAACAATCCTAAAGGCTAAAAACATGCTACTAAAACGACGGGCTCGCTGAGACGATCGTAAGGACTACTAGAACGCTAAAATCGGAGCTATAACGGAGAAGTTATGCTAAAAACAAGGTTTAAGGACTAATCTGCGATAAACTAAACTATACTGGGGCCTAACAGCAAGAATACAGGGGCTAAAACTTAAATAAATTTAAAAACAGAAGGTTTAAATTCTAAAAGAGCTGTTCTGGACCTCTGAGCAAAGATTTAATAAAAACAGGGGCTTAAATACAAAACTCAGGACTGAAATGTAAGGATCTTTAAAGGTGGGAGGACCGGCTTGCGAAAATAAAAGAGTTGGGGGTCTCTTTAGCAAATTGTCCCCGGGTTGACCGTTACCCACGGTTTGACCCGCGGGGTCCAAATGATCTGAGCCGTGGATGGCCGATCCGATGGCCATCCACGCCCGCGTGCGTCCGAGAGGCGGCGCCCGCGCCGGCGGCGGCGCGCGCGCGGCGGTTAGGTCGCCGGCGACGACCATACAGGGGCTCCCGGCCACGAAAACGCGTGGAAACAAGCCCTACGTGTAGCTGGGAACGACGCGAGTTCAAACGCGTGCTTGCACGGGTGGAAAAAGGCGACGGCCGAGGCGGGCGTCCATGGGGGCGGACGGCCGGCGGCCGCCCCGCGGCGGCGGCGCTACGGTCGGGCACAAGTGAAAAGAAGGGCGGGGATAGGGTCCTTACGGCGGGTAGGAGCTGCGGTGGGCGGGGATTGGATGGAGAAGCGGCGGCGGCGCGGATCAACTCCGGCGACCGATCTCCACGGGCGGCGACGGCGAGCCGCGTGCGGGGGGCACGAGGGCCTACGGGTTCGATACGATGCGACGGTTAGCTCACGCGTGCGAAGAGGAAACGATTGAGAGGGGTCCGGGGGGCTTTACCGACGGCGGACGGGCTCGGGCGACGGCAATGGCGCGGTGGCGCACGGTTCACGGCGGCGGCGCAAGTAGCTAGGGCACGGGGAGGCGCCGGAGCTCGGTGTGAAGCGAAGGGGGGGATAGCGGGGGTGCCCCGGGGGGGGGTTTATATAGGGGGCGAGGGGGCGCCGGGGAGGCGGTTCACCGGCGGCCTCGCCATTAACGGCCGGTTTGAAAAGGAGTTAAGGGGGAGAGGGGGGTTTAAGGGCGGTAACGGCCGATTGAAGAGGGGGGAGTGATGGGGGAGGCTTCAAGGCGGCTTAAAATCGCGGTTTGAAGGCGCGGGGTGCGGAGGCGGCCGGCGGAACGGCCGGCGGCGCGCGGGGTGCGGCGCGGTTGACCCGGGCCGGGAGGAGGGAGACGGGCCCGACGGCCGGGTCCCACCCGTCGGCGGCCGCGGCGAAAAGAAAAAGGGAAGGGGCGGTCTTCGGGGCCGGCGGTTGCGGCGAGTTGGGCCACCGGGCCGGTTTGCTCGCGCGGGAAAGAAAGGAAAAAGAAGGCCCGCGGCCGGAAAGGGTTGCGGGCCAAAAGAATAGGAGAAAGGGAGAGAGAGGGAGAGAAGGGTTTGTCTTTTTTTTTTTCAAATTTCTTTCAAATTCATTTTTCAAACATTCAAACTCCAATCAAATGAAAACCATGCATTCAAATCATGATGCACAAACACTTATTATCTCTAAATTATTTTAGTGATGTTTATTTATTTAAAAGCCAATTTGTTTTAATGATTTATTTATGTCCTTAAAGGAAATTTTAAACCTTGCCTTTTTGTTGCTAAATTATTTTAGTGATGGAATTTTTAGGGTGTTACAAATCCTACCCCCTTAAAGAGAATCTCGTCCCGAGATTCAGGAAGATTAGAGAACAGCTGAGGGAATTCTTCCTTAAGTTCGTCCTCTCTTTCCCAGGTAGCCTCATCCTCTGAATGGTGACTCCATTGTACTTTGCACATCCTAATGACCTTACTGCGAGTAGCCCTTTCGGAGGTATCCAAGATTTTAACGGGTGTTCCTTGTACGTTAGGTCATCTTTTACCTCAAGTTCTTCCAATGGTAAATGTTCTACTCGACCTCACTCGTACACTTTTTCAATTGAGAGACGTGGAACACATCATGGACTCCTGCCAAACGTTCCGGTAACTCCAACCGATAAGCTACTTCGCCACGTCTTTCCAAGACTTGAAAAGGTCCGATAAAGCGAGGCGATAACTTCCCTCTGATATTAAACCTTCGAAGGCCTCGGATAGGTGACACTCTCAGATATGCATAATCCCCGACTTCAAATATCACTTCTCTTCTCTTAGGGTCTGCATAACTCTTTTGTCTGGATTGAGCAATCTTGAGATTTTCCCGAATTATCTCCACTTGTCTTTACGCACTCCTTTATTATTTCCGGACCAAAGAGTTGACTTTCCCCCGTCCGGTTCCGAACAATGGCGTCTCGCACTTCCTTCCATACAGAGCTTCAAATGGTGCCATCTTAAGACTACTCTGATAACTATTGTTGTATGCGAACTCCGCATATGGCAAGCTTTTATCCCAACTTCCACCGTGTTTTAAGGCACATGCCCTTAACATATCCTCTAGGATTTGATTCGTTCTTTCTGTTTGACCATCTGTCTGTGGATGATATCTGAGCTGAAATTTAACTTCGTATCCATAGACTCATGTAACTTCTGCCAGAATCGGGACGTGAACTGAGTGCCTCGATCTGATACTATCTTCTTCGGTACCCCATGCGGACGGACTATCTTCGATATGTATAATTCTCGCTAACTTTGTTCCCGAATATGTGGTCTTTTTGGTATGAAGTGTGCAACTTTGGTTAATCTGTCCACTATGACCCATATTGAATCGTATCCATCTCGTGTACGTGGTAATCCTACTATGAAATCCATACTAATCTCTTCCCACTTCCATTCGGTACTTGTAGTGGTTGTAGTAACCCCGCTTTGGCCTTTGATGCTCTGCTTTTACTCTTTGGCATATGTCGCATAGTGCTACATGAGCTGCAACATCTTTCTTCATACCGTACCACCAATATTTCTGCTTTAGGTCTTGGTACATCTTGGTACTTCCTGGATGTATAGAGAGGGCTGAATCGTGTGCTTCTTTCAATATGGACTCACGAAGATATTTGGTTTCCGTACGCGGATCCTCGTTCTTAAACCAAATGGTTCCCCGTTCATCCTCTCCGAATTACGGAACCTTGCCTTGATCAATCAACTTCTTATATCCCTTAATCTTTTCATCGTCCAATTGCCCTTTTCTAATCTCTTGTTCAAGAGTTGACTCCATTTCTAATGTCATACTTTCGCTTGGTGCGCTATCCCTAGATTGAGTCGTGCCATTTCCCAACACAGTTCTGAGGCATTAATCGGGCTACTAACATGTTTGCTTGACTCTTACGGCTCAAGGCATCTGCCACCACATTGGCCTTTCCTGGATGATACTGTATGTCCAAATCGTAATCCTTAATCAGCTCTAACCACCTTCGTTGTCTGAGATTGAGATCTCTCTGGGTGAAGATGTACTTCAAGCTTTTGTGGTCCGTGAATATCTGACACTTGTTTCCAATCATATAGTGTCTCCAAATCTTCAGTGCGTGCACTATAGCTGCTAACTCCAGATCATGCGTAGGGTAGTTTTGTTCATGCTTCCTTAGTTGCCTAGAAGCATATGCTACCACTTTTCCTTCCTGCATCAGAACACATCCTAGTCCTTGCCTTGACGCGTCACAATACACATCAAATCCTTTGTGTATATCAGGCATTATCGTACTGGTGCGGTGGTCAGTTTCTTCTTTAGTTCTTCAAAGCTAGCTTGACACTTGTCATCCCACTTAAACTCCTTTCCTTTCTCCAACAAAGAGGTGAGTGGTTTTACGATTCTCGAGAATCCCTCTATAAACCGTCGGTAGTACCACCAAACCGAGGAAACTCCCGATTTCGATACATTTCTAGGTGGAGTCCAATTTAACACATCCCGAACTTTACTTGGGTCTACTGACAATTCCTCCGTCCGTGATAATGTGCCCAAGAAACGAGACCTCCTTCAACCAAAAATCACACTTGCTGAACTTGGCATATAACCGATGCTCTCGAAGTTTACGCAATACCGATCTCAAGTGTCCCTCATGTTCCACTTCATTCGAGAGAAAACTAAGATATCATCTATAAATACTACCACAAACCTATCAAGATACTCCATGAAAATCTTGTTCATCGGATACATGAAATATCTTTGGAGCGTTGGTCAATCCAAAGGACATCACTTTGTGAACTCGTATAGACCATATCTTGATGTGAAAGGCGTTTTAGGAATGTCCTCCATACGGATCTTCAGCTGATGGTAGCCAGATCGCAGATCTATCTTAGAGAAAACTTTCACTCCCCTCATTTGATCGAACAGATCCTCTATCCGGGGTAAAGGATATTTATTTTTGATAGTGACCTCATTGAGAGATCGATAGTCTACACACATCCTCCTAGATCCATCCTTTTTATCTACGAAGAGTGTGGGGGCTCCCCATGGTGATGAACTAGGACGGATAAATCCTTTACTTAACAATTCCTCTATTTGTTTCTTTAATTCAGCCAAATCTTTGACATCCATTCTATACGGTCTTTTGCATATAGGAGCGATACCGGGTAAGAGTTCGATGCGAATTCAATGTCTCGGTCGGGTGGCATACCTGGCAGGTCATCAGGGAATACATCCGGATACTCATTCACCACCTTAATATCCTCCAGCACTTTTCCTTTCATTGAATTCACTAACTCCTTCCCGGTAGGTGACGGTGTTGCGATAAATTCTATTCTGTCCCCTTGTGGGGCGGTCAAGTGAACTCGATTTCTCCCGAGACCTGGATAACCCCATCATACTTTCTTAACCAATCCATCCCTAGGATTACATCTATGCCCCGAGGATTTGAGGACTACCGGATTAGATGGAAAGTCTATCCCCATGATTTTAAGGTTTACTTGGGGGCACGGATGGTGGCTTTCATATCACCGCCGGTGAACTAACAAGCAACGGTTTCTTCATCGGACTCACGGGCATATTATGCCTTGCTACGAACGATCGGTAATGAATGAATGCGTAGCTCCCGAATCAAATAATACCGTAGAAGGTACGAGTCGATAGGGAACGTACCAAGTACAACCCCGAAAGCGTCTTGTGCACTGCTCCACGGTCATGTTGTGCACCCTACTACGCACATAATTTTGCTTGAGCTTTGTTGCCCGGAGTGCCCGCACTTCCGGGCGGGGCCGGAGTTGATGACTTGTCCCATTTTACGAATGTTACTCCTCCGGGGAGTCCGCATTCCACGCTTAGGGCGATTATTAGCATAATGCCCCAACTCGCCACATTTGAAGCATCCGTTGGGCTGCACGGGTGTGGTGTTTCTTGCCGGTGCACCCGGGGTAGGAGGCCGGACGGTTCTGGCTGGAAGTTTGGTGTGCGTGGGGTTTGCGGATTGAACCGTTGAGGCTGCTGGGAAAGAACGTTGCAGCTGCATATTCGTGGGTGCTTACCACCACCGCCCTCCGAGCGGAATGGTGTATTTTGATGGTAGGCTGAAACGGGGGCGAGTATGGGCTGCGGATCGACCACGGGATTGAAACTTGCGTTTACGCTCCCCAAGCTCTCTCGCGCTTGTTCTCTAGGCCAATTACCTTGTTTAACGAGTGGCGAAATGCGGGAAGGTATGGCTGCGGAGTTGGTAATTCGGTGGTCCTATCAACCCATCAAGGAAGCGCTCCTGCCTTTTCGGGTCCGTGTTGACCTCGTCGGGAGCATAGCGAGACAAGCGAGTGAACTTGTCAAGGTATTCATTTACGGACATATTGCCCCGTTTCGGAGCAAGGAACTCTCTCTCGCTTAAGCTTCAATACCCCATCGGGGATATGGTGAGCGCGAAAAGCATCTCGGAACTATTTGCCATGTGATGGTGTTAGGTGCGGGATGGGCGGCCGTGTAGGCATCCCACCAATCGATGCCTGCCCTTCCAGGCGTCCGGAAGCATAAAGGACCATTTCTCGGTCATTACATTGGGCCCTCTCCAACTTCTTGGTAATGGTTTTCAACCAATCATCAGCATCTAGCGGATCGGTTGAGTGAGAGTAGGTGGGAGGGTGGTGGCTCATAAACTCCTTGTGCTTATCTCTCGGAGCGGGTGGTGGCGGCGGGGGTGGTGCCTGCGGCTGATTCTGCTGGGCTTGTAAGTTTTGCACTGCGGCAGTGAGGTTCTGAATTAGCTGCATCTGGGCAGCGAAGAATTGCTGAGTAGCGGGATCCATTGCGGGGTTGAGCGGGGGAGGTGGCACCGGGTTTTGTTGATTGGCTATGTGTGCCCGAACCACTGGCGGGACGTCCTGTCCTCCTCCTGACCTGGTGTTTACCATCTGATTGTTAGAGAAAGATATTTCAGATAAGATTATCGAACTGTTGTGTAAAGAAGTGAGTTTGAATTAAGGAAACGACAAGATTTTCCTTTCTGTGACAGATTTGGTTGATTCCGATAAAATAGTTATATCCCATGGTATCCTTCTTCAAAAATTATAAACTTTTTCCAGGCCGTGTAGAACCCATTTCTGAAACTAACCCCACTGGTTTTATCCCATTTGGAGATCCACAACTTGAGTTAAAATTCGAGTACCGCAGCTGTGTTAGCACGTTTTTACAGATTCTGTTAGCCCCGTTGTTCAGTTTATAACTCGTTGTGTAGTAATCCTTTGATGCTGAATTTTGGACAGAAGTTGATCCACGAAATTTGTGAACCAACCCAACTGGTTTTAGGTCAATCGGAGTTCCGTAGCTTGAGTTATGATAAAAACATTGCTGCGCTGTCAAGGGACTGCGCGAACAGATTTTGCACGATTGATTTGGTTGGATAAGTAAGGTAGAAGACAACTTGGAATTGAACCCCAACTAACCATTAACTTAACATGATTTTTCTTGTTGCATTTGTGGCCATCACTCCACAATACAACTCACTCAAACAAAGATCCAAATCAAACATGGTTCACTCAACAACTTTATTACAATCGTTCGTCCTCGCGAGGAACGTCTACCGGAAAAACAAAAAGAGGGTGGATATCCTAATTCCTATTCCACCGAAGACTAGTGGTAGCTGCTGGAGTGCCATATCGAAGTCTTTTGCGGGGAGGAGAACGGGAAGGACGGGATGCTTCTGCTTCGTCAGGTGGCTGCTGTCCTGCCAGCTGAGCTTCCAGCTGGGCTATCCTCGCCTGTGCATTCTGTAGCTCCTGATGTGTCCTATCCAACTCCGCTGTCGCTCCCTCCAAGTCCGTGTTAAGAGCTGCTGTCACTCTGGCGAGTATGTCAACACGGCTATCTCGGAAGTTCCCCATAGGTATCACGGTGTTTTCCGTACCCCCGACTCTGCCGGGGACGAATCCGAAGTCCGTGCCTTCTAAGTGATCGCGGAACGTGTTGCCGATGGACCACGGTGCTCTTCTTGCGGCATCATTGATAGCGAGTCGCTTCGAGGCAAAGTGTCTTGTGCGGGGGTGAATGGTACGGGTCCTCCATCTTCCCACTGTGCGGTAGCAACCACGACATGGACCTCTGTGGTATAATAATCTCTCATCCCCGGCTCTACATAGTGTTTGGTGATGTACGGTGGTCTCACTTGCATATTCTATCTCCTGCAACAGCTCCTCCAATAGCTCACAGAACGGAGCGTCGGGCCGATGTATGTGTGTTCATGATACTCGCCCTGTGATATCTGTGCTCATCACCTTGCTGTTCTTCATTTTCATTGTTGTTGTTGTTGTTCTCATTCTGATCACCATTGTTATCTTCTCCATTTCCCACAGCACTGTTGTCATCCTCTAATCCTTCTATGTCCACCTCTTCCTCTTCTTCTTCACTTTCATCATCTTCTTCGCTGGAACTTTCTTCACTGCTGCTTGAATCATTCCCAGAGTCATCTGGGTCATTCCCTGCAGCATTCTGATCAAGCTCTTCTCCTCCTTCCACATCTGGTTCTGGTTCAGCTTCTACCTCTGGTGGAAATATTATATCTCCATCTTCATTAACCTCCAGAAAAACCCCGTCATATAGCTGTGGATGTTCCTCGGTCCCATCCTCCTCAAACACTATTTCCTCTGGATCTTCTTCATCATTTTCTTCATGCTGTACTGCCTGATATCCCTGCTCAACTGCTCCCGGCTGTAACTGTACCGGGTAATCTCCAACCTCTGCTTGTGCCTCCTCCTCGCTTGTGCCTCCTCCGGGACTACTGGATAGCGTGGAGCCAACGTCCGAAGGAAGGCGACCACCAGTGCTCTTGCGGGCAGTAAGACGAGACCTGGCCATCTGTTAAGAAAAGACTGAACTCAGCATAGACAAAATCAAAATGATGCAAAATTTTCAACAAAAGAACAAGAACAAATTAGATTTTTATGCGAAAATAAGGTGGTTTTGAAGGATGACGGAATGATCTAGAACATGAATCCTTAAATTTCGTCCATTTCTAGCTAAGGCTGCGTTCCTACAGTCAGACTGCTCTGATACCACTCTGTCACACCTGATTTCCGAAGAGGAACCAAGTGCATCTCATATGTGCGCCAGGATCAGTTCACACACATATGATAGACAAAAATGAGTGAAATATCATAAACGGTTTACAAACGTATTTCAAAGTTTAACCTCTTATTACACTCATGCGGGGAGACTCGAAGGTCTCTAACAACGGAAAACGATAACTACTCGTCGAGTCCTCGTCTTCCGCTCCCACGAGCACTTGAGGCGGGGGTCCGCAAGCCTCACGGCTCATCGAAGTCATCGTAGAACTCCCCTCCAAAGTTCTCCTCTGAACAGCGATAGGCAAGGCTGAGCACACTTATGGTTGGAGCTCAGCAAGTGGGGGAAAATGCAAGGCTATCAAGGATAGGCTAAGGTTTTGCAGCGGTTAGCATTTTAATGTTGGTCAAGTTTTAATTAAAGAACACCTAATTACTAAGTGTAAGTTCGTACCAACCCACTTAAGAAAAACTTAGAAGCCAAAACAACCCAAGCTCAACGAGCTTCAACAACCACGATTTGTCTCATCTTTAAGTTTATTAGTCATGTGAGGGTCCAAGCCGCTCATGACCGTGAGCACGGCTGATCGATCAGTTTTACACTCTGCAGAGGTTTGCACACTTTACCCACAGTTCGCGTAAAAGCTCCGAAGAACTTTAAACCCAACCATGCGATGCGGCCAAGCACCATACCACACTTCCGAGGTGTGATTGCATAGGGACGCTACGAAGCCTTTACAAAGGCATGCAAAAGACTAACGACCCGCATAGTTACAGATCAGGGCGGACCATAACCCTCCCTAGTGGTCAGCACCTTAGCAAAGGCTACTACCCCAAAAGGGCCGGGCTATACCCCTGGCAACCCGGATCCCCCTCTGCTCCTTACGGAAAAAGGGCCACTAGTACGATCACACACCTAATTATTCGGCTAAGGTCAGAGCCATGTAACACTGTGGTTGCGCATGTTTTCTTGGGTGGTTCTCCATGTTCCGATTAATTCAAGTGTTCTTGTATCACCCAAAACATTAACTACAAGCCAGGTATCATTTTCCATAAAAGACCCCTTTTTAACCAACCCATGTTAAGCAGCTAGCGTTTTCTACCCAAAACTTTATTTAAAAGGGCTAGGCCAAGGATTAGGGTAAAAGATCTAGGTAAGTCCTTAAAAAGGTTTTCCCGTCAATTTAATGCAATGATAACATAAAGTAAACATTAATTTGTAATGCAATTATATAGGACAGAAAGAGAATATGCAGGGGGAGAAGACCACTTGCCTTCCTCAACTACGGTAAAAACTTCTTCCTCTTCGAACAAGCGCTCCCGATCGTCCCCGAGAGGTGGCTCGGATGAAACGAGCACGATATCTACGATGCACACATAAAGCATACAATAAATAAAACAGATCACCAACCAATCCTAAAGACTAAAAACATGCTACTAAAACGACGGGCTCGCTGAGACGATCGTAAGGACTACTAGAATGCTAAAATCGAGCTATAACGGAGAAGTTATGCTAAAAACAAGGTTTAAGGACTAATGCGATAAACTAAACTATACGGGGGCCTAACAGCAAGAATACGGGGGCTAAAACTTAAATAAAATTAAAAACAGAAGGTTTAAACTCTAAAAGGGCTGTTACGGACCTCCGAGCAAAGATTTAATAAAAACGAGGGGCTTAAATACAAAACTCGGGAGCGAAATGTAAGGATCTTTAAAGGTGGGAGGACCGGCTTGCGATTATAAAAGAGTTGGGGGTCTCTTTAGCAAATTGTCCCCGGGTTGACCGTTACCCACGGTTTGACCCGCGGGGTCCAAATGATCCGAGCCGTGGATGGCCGATCCGATGGCCATCCACGCCCGCGTGCGTACGAGGGGCGGCGCCGCGTCGGCGGCGGCGGCGCGCGGCGGTTAGGTCGCCGGCGACGACCATACGGGGGCTCCCGGCCACGAAACGCGCGGAAACAAGCCCTACGTGTAGGCGGGAACGACGCGAGTTCAAACGCGTGCTTGCACGGGTGGAAAAAGGCGGCGGCCGAGGCGGGCGTCCATGGGGGCGGATGGCGGCGGCCGGCCAAGCGGCGGCGGCGCTACGGTCGGGCACAAGTGAAAAGAAGGGCGGGGATAGGGTCCTTACGGCGGGTAGGAGCTGCGGTGGGCGGGGGTGGATGGAGAAGCGGCGGCGGCGTAGATCAACTCCGGCGGCCCGGTCTCCACGGGCGGCGACGGCGAGCTGCGTGCGGGGGGCACGAGGGCCTACGGGTTCGATACGATGCGACGGTTAGCTCACGCGTGCGAAGAGGAAACGATTGAGGGGGGGTCCGGGGGGCTTTCCAGACCGGCGGCGGACGGGCTCGGGCGACGGCAATGGCGCGGCGGCGCACGGTTCACGGCGGCGGCGCAAGTAGCTAGGGCACGGGAGGCGGCGGAGCTCGGTGTGAAGCGAAGGGGGGGATAGCGGGGTGCCCCGGGGGGGGGTTTATATAGGGGCGAGGGGGCGCGGGGAGGCGGTTCACCCGGCGGCCTCGCCATTAACGGCCGGTTTGAAAAGGAGTTAAGGGGGAGAGGGGGGTTTAAGGGCGGTAACGGCCGATTGAAGAGGGGGGGGTGATGGGGAGGCTTCAAGGCGGCTTAAAATCGCGGTTTGAAGGCGCGGGGGTGCGGGGGCGGGCGGGTAACGGCCGGCGGCGCGCGGGGTGCGGTGCGGTTGACCGGGCCGGAGGAGGGAGACGGGCACGACGGCGGGTCCCATCCGTCGGCGGCCGCGGCGAAAAGAAAAAGGGAAGGGGCGGTCTTTGGGCGGCGGTTGCGGCGAGTTGGGCCCCGGGCCGGTTTGCTCGCGCGGGAAAGAAAGGAAAAAGAAGGCACACGCCGGCACGGAAAGGGTTGCGGGCCAAAAGAATAGGAGAAAGGGAGAGAGAGGGAGAGAAGGGTTTGTCTTTTTTTTTTCAAATTTCTTTCAAATTCATTTTTCAAACATTCAAACTCCAATCAAATGAAAACCATACATTCAAATCATGATGCACAAACACTTCTTATCTCTAAATTATTTTGGTGATGTTTATTTATTTAAAAGCCAATTTGTTTTAATGATTTACTTATGTCCTTAAAGGAAATTTTAAACCTTGCCTTTTTGTTGCTAAATTATTTTAGTGATGGAATTTTTAGGGTGTTACATTCCGCCGGCCGACGGAGGAGGGCGGCTGGAGCCGGCCGCCGCCGCGCCCGGCAAGGAAGGGAGAGGGAGGCGGGGCGCGCGCGCGAGAGGGGACGGAGGCGGGGCGCGCGCGGCGAGAGGACGGAGGCGGGGGCGCGGCGGAGGGAGAGGCGTGCGCGGGTGGGAAGAGTGACGCCGGCGGAGGAACCGGCGGGATGGGAGAGAGAGGGGGGAAATAGTTGGGAGGGGGCGGTGGGGAGGATAAGGAGAGGGAGAGGATGACGAGTGGGCCCCTTGCGTGGTTGTTGGGATGAAGGAGGTAGATAAAGGATGATGGATGCGGAAGAAGGAAATATACAGTAGAGAATCTTGATGATGAGGTAGGAATATTCTGTTTTGAATGAGGTTTTGAAGTGTCACGAGTGTAGATGGTGTAAGGCAATTATACAGGGTCACGCGGAGTCCGCAGCGTCCGCTCAATTTGCTGGAGAGGGAGAGACAAAACGGAAGATGTCTGGACCTCCGAGATTTGTGGCTCTAGCTTCCAGAGATTTTCGCTCGGTACACAAGAGTACGTGAACAGCTGCTCTGTACTTTGCCCCTCTTGCTAAATCGAAACAAACTACCTAGGGATCTCCAAAAATCCTATAACTTTTTATGTAGATTCTAGTAGTATACTGGTAAAAATCATGTGCCACGCATTTAATAAGGATCCGGCTCAAAAGCTATTACAGATTTAAAATAAAAATTCTTCTGAAAATGCTATTTTGAAGTCTTTGGGTAAACTATTTGGTCTCGAGGTAGTCTCTAAAAATTCACTAAAAATTACCTAATTCAAGTTTTGAGAGTACTAATTTATCAAGTTACTATTTTCTAGTATACTTGTTTTATGGTCAAAACCTAAGTTGCTTCACAAGGCACATATTTTCAATCTATCGAATAATTCAATTTAAAATCCTAATGCACCAAGCAAAGCATTAACAATTTATTTAATACAATAGTAAACAATACGCTCATGATATAATCATGCTCAGTAAGTTAATTATCATTGGGTCGTTACACTTACCTAGGATAGATGTATTTCATGCACGTCAGAACATATGCACCATCGCCAAGCCATGTTCTCCATTTAGGAACTGGTCATCTATCTATTTAAAATGATACACGATGCAAAGGGAAAATATTTCAAAATTTCACTTAGAATATAGTTAGAAGCTACAGAGCACATCATCATCTATTGTGAGATTCTCCATTCCCCCCAAAATAAGAAACCCATTCAGTTTGCCAACAGCATATATATGGTGCGTAATATATTATCTTCAACTTGGTGGTGTATAACTCTGAAGTGTGTTCACAATGAGTATATCTAACCAACCTTAGCTTAATCAGTGTGTGTACAGTAAAAGAGAATTTGTTCAGTGTATATCTGGGCTCTGGGGAAGTTCAATGTTATTATCACAATATTTTTGTTTTTGAGAATATGTTATTATCACAGTATGTAAAGGTGTTAAGGTACATGTACTGTTTTATGGGTTGGCTTGATATCAAAACTAGGTAAACAAAATGAGCATTGTACGTATATTTTTTGTACTCACTAGTGGGATGAAGCGTTCCCCAAACACGTGTTTTCTAAAAAATTTGTAAATGAAAAATTATATTAATTAAAAATATACTAAATAATATTTTTTATAGCTATAGAAAACATTGCACATCTTCAGTTAATAGAAAGGAAACCTCGAATTCTCCATAGACTTCATCAATTGTGCAAGAATTTTGTATTCTATTGAATCATGATTATTCCTGCACCTGAAATAATTTTGGACGAATGATAATGCTCAAATTAAAAATTAACTATTTTTTTGAAAAAAATCATTTTACGTTACGATATACTCATATGAAAAAGAGCAGACAACACCGGAATATATACACGAGTTATTTTCGTCTTGCCCAATTACTTTGATAATATGTAATAAAATGCAAAAAAAGAAAACATAAAATTATGTTTTTTTGGAATCCAAATATTCTGATAGAAATCTAAACCAGTGTATGCATTGCATTCATTTAGAAGATTCTACATAAAAGGAAAGTCAGGTCAAAGAAGATAACTGTATGTCTGTATTTTTTTTTCTTGAACACGCAGGAGAGCTGCGCATCAATATATTAAGAAGAAAAGATGAGTAAAAAGCACCCAAATTACACAGGTTTTGTTTTATTTGTGTGTACGTCTGTATCTTATTAGTGAAACACACACAATGATCTGCATTTTTTTTTGAGAAACATACAATGATCTGCATTGTTCAAAAGAAATTAGCCTTCAATATCCACATGCTACACTGCCCAAAATTTTGCCTTCAATGTCATTTGGAGTGTGTATGTTTTGGTAGTCTTTCCTGGCAAATTGGAAAGCAGCTGATACTCTCACATGCGTAGTCGGACATCATCATTTAGTAGCTCATGACTGTATTTCATTCCCTTGGCAGCATGATTTCTCGAAGTAATTTTGCAAACAAGGGAATATGCTGATGGAACATACAGAACTGTTAGTTGGAGACTGCACAGTATGGACGTGAATTCTTTTCAACCTAAAGAATATTTGTTGACAGAGCAGAGCTGTTGCTTTACTTGAAAGTCAGTTTCCGTAGAGAAATGATCTCATAGAGAAATGATCAGTTGGTGACACACTTTGCAAAATTAGATTAACAGACTTTGAATGAAATCAATAATAAGAATTGGTCAAGCCCATATAATTAAGCTTGTTAGATTCGTCTCAAAAATTAAGGTAGGAGTTATGTAATGAGTTTCGTTATTAATCCACATTTAATACTTCTAATTAGTGTTCAAAGATTAATGGGACGGGTAGTTGAGAAAATTTTGGAAACTAAACAAATTCTTAGAAAACAAACAAGAAAAAAACGTGAGCAGCAAAAGGTTAGTCTGTGTACACTAACTAGTATGATTTAATCATCTCATGCAATGAATCCATGCATCAAAAAAGAGAGAACTATGCATGCAACAGCTATAGCACGATTGCAGATTTCATAAACTCAGGACACGGACACTAAACACTTTCCCTTCCCAAATAAGAAAGGGACGACTATACGTTCATTCAGTTCAAGCAAGGTTTTGACCCAACTAATAAGGAGGAGGCCAATGCATATGCAGAATACCATTTCCCGTGCTATAGGCAGGCACAGATAAAATTACAGCATGTTCCAACATCAGGAGAAGGAACGGAAAAAGTGGCACAAGAAAAGTGAAGCAAATAAAAATGAGGCAATGCAAGAGCGACCTATAACTGGCATGCACCATGCTGTGTAATTTCCTTCCATTCCACCAAGATATAGTCAGATCTGTAAAACTTGCCCTCCTAGGGTCGGCGCCTGCGTGTTTATATGGGTTGGGAACATCCCAAGCGTGGAGTACAAGCATGGTGGAACAACCTGACCGATCTTCTCTTAGATACACGGATAGAATTCTAACAACCAGCTCTAGATTGTTCCACTGTTTACAACTCATACATTTTACATGTTAAACACCCCTCCTCAATCACACCTTATCTAGGTTGAGGTTGTGTCTAAATTTTTCTAACTCGCTAACCGGAATAGGTTTAGTAAACCCGTCTGCAACTTGATCTTTAGGCTAAGTCCAACAAGGTGTTGCAAATGCGAGAGGCAAAACGATGTTTGCATCGTACGCACAGTGCACACGAGAGAAGGCAAAAGGTGCCGTCTCCAACAGGCGAAAGGGAAAAGGCGCGGTGCAGCCGCCTTGCCTTGCGCCGCTGCCACCTCCTGCCCCGTCGACGACCTCTCGCTCCCTCCCATGCGTCGGCGGCCTCTCTCCTCGAGATCGTCCCTCCCCCGAGCTCCTCCCCCTCACTCCCCGAAGCTCCTCCTCCCCTCTCTCTCCACATCGGTTCGGCCGCCGCCATCACCCCTCGATTCGGAGCTGATGCGGCGGTGGGAGGATCGATCTCCGGTCCCGACGAAGAAGAAGTCGCCGCGCCCGTGGGGGGGAAGAAGTCGCCGCGCTCGTCGGGGAAGAAGCCTTGTGCCCGCGCACCGCCTCGGCCCGTCCTCGTCCGCCCCTCCCCTACTCCCTCTCCGGCGGCGACACGGGGCGTCCGCCGCTCCCCCTGCTCTCTCTCCGGTGGCGGTCCCCGGAGCTCCTCCGCGCCCCCGCCGCACCGCTCCGACCGCTCCCCGCCGCGGTCGCCTCCACGCCTCGATGGTTGCTCCCCACCGCGATCTCCTCCTCCTTGACGCGGGAGCAAGCACCGGTCGTTTGCATTCGAGGAGAGAGGGATTGCAAATGTGCATCGCCTCTCTCCTCGAATGCAAATATGCCCTGCGTTTTGCCTCGTCGTTGGAGGTAACGCCTTCGTGAATAGTAGCGCCGGGGAGAGGCAAAAATGCTTTTGCCCATTGTTGTTGGACTCAACCTTAGTAGAGATGAATCTAATTTGCAACGGTCCTGTGCAACCCTTTCTCGACAAAATGAAAGTCTACTTTTATATGTTTAGTTCTAGCATGGAACGCGGGATTGGTCGACAAGTATGTTGCTCCAAGATTATCACACCACAACCTTGCGAACTTTGGTCCTTTAACTCCAAGTTCCTTCAACAAAGTTTGTACCCACATGACTTCGGCTATTGCATTGGCCAAAGATTTATACTGCGCTTCGGTACTTGACACAGAAGCTGTTGCTTGTTTTCTTGCGGTCCATGATATCAGATTGGAGCCAAGAAATACGCAAAGCCGCTTTGTAGATCTTTTGTCATCGGAACATCCACCCAATCTTGCATCAAAGAATGCACTCACAAGAGTCGATGGTGACCTTCTTATTCGAAGTTCCATTCCTATAGTATGTTGTAGATACCTTAATATACGCTTCTTTGCACTCCAATGAACTGTAGTGGGTTTATGCAAGAACCGACACACCTTGTTAACGACAAAAGATATATCGGCCGTGTCAAGGTTAGGTATTGTAGCGCACCAACAATGCTTCTATATTCGGTTATGTCTTTAGGTCCAAGAGGATCACCATCATGAACCGATAACTTGTCGGTGGAGGACATTGGAGTGTTCATAGGTTTACAACTTTCCATACCTACTCGATTCAACGGATCCGATGTGTACTTTTGTTGTGTCAACAATATTCAACTGCATACCTTCTTAACCTCGATGCCCAAGAAATAATGGAGGTCACCAAGATCTTTAAGTGCAAAGTCGGCTCGAAGATCTTTCGGAAGTGCTTTGCGATGCGCATCGAATGAACCGGCAACAACAATGTCATCCACAAAAATAAGAAGGTATATCACAACTCCCCCTTTGTTGTAGACAAACAAAGACACATCAACTTTGGAAGGTTTAAAACCAAGGCTTTGAAGTTCCGAACTTAACCGAGCATACCATGCACGCGGCGCTTGCTTCAACCCATAGAGAGCTTTATCAAGTTTACAAATGTAATGCGGATGAGTCTTACTTTCATACCCAAGAGGTTGCCTCATGAATACTTCTTCTTCAAGATTGAAGCGTCCCCTCATCGGAGGTGACTAAATGTGACACAAATACCGGTCCCGGAGGCCGGTAACACATTTATTACAACGGGTGGAATCGATCTTTTACATCACGGCGACACAATGGGCACGGTAGTGCCAACGCTACAAGGAACAACACAAACGCTAGCGACCACACTACAATAGCAAAGGCTTCCATAGCCTCCTCGAGTACCACACCATGGAAGCTTTCGGTAGGGCCACGGGTACACGGGCACGGTTGGGTGTAGGGCACGACCTACTCAACGTCTTCGGGAATGTAATCGGGATCCTCCTCTCGTAAAATAGTTAGTAAAACAAGGGTGAGCACATACGTACTCAGCAAATCCAACCCCACCCACGGAGGGGCTTATAAGCGGAATCATGCATAAGGTATAACAAGGATCGAAGTTAAGGTTCGCTTTGCAAACTTACACATGCGGGGGTTCATTTCAAAAAGGTTTTCGCAAATCATTTTCATAACCCAAGTAACTCAATTGTTTTAGGGAAAGACCACTGTGGATCTACCGGACTTCCCGTCCGTCGTAGCCCGGGGCACACAGCCACACTCTTCACCCAGAAAACAACTCACACCAGAAAACATCCCATCCCAAACACTAGTTTTTGTGACCACACCGTGACTCGTCCAATACCGTGGACACGGCTATTCGAATAGGTTTGACACTCTGCAGAGGTTGTACATCTTTACCCACAAGTAGGGTACCGTCACATGGACACCTCAGTGCCGGTACGGATCCTATCAAAGCCATTACCCACCTTAGCTAACACTACGAGCCACCACGGAAGCACCCAAGGGGTTATCCCACATAACCGGGGCGTACCTCACACGGAGCGTACCCCTACTCCTTGGTCTCCCGCGCTCACCCGCACACCGATGGCAAGTAGATTAACTAGTGGGGTTTATGCTAAGCCGTTGCCACATACAACGGTCGAGTGGTTGTACGATGATTTGGGTCGGGTGAGATGTCACGCAACCCGGTCCTTAACCGACAAGATGGACAACTCCCAACACGCTCAACCACACGGTACGAGCTCACCCATACTCCCGACACACACGTCCATCCCGTCTACCCGAGTTCTTTACTCATTTCCCAAACATATCCCCTTTTGTTTTTAAAGCACTCACACATTTTGAAAGCACACACACATATTTTTAAAGCACTCATTTAGGCCAAAACAAGGTTCAATCATAGCAATCAAGGGTGGCTATCCTACCATGTTTTGCAGTAAAACAATATGCAATTTATAAAACGGGTATAGGATATATTTTTAAAACTAGGACAGAAGCATGCATCAAAGGGGGAGGTTGAACTTGCCGTCTTCGAAGTCTTCGGGGAGTGCCGGCTCGGCGTTTGGGACCTCGGGCTCCTGCTCGCAGTAGTCGGCTTCGATCTCCGGCTCGGGGTACCTTACTCCGTCTACTCCGTCGGCTATGGCATACACACAAGCAAGCAAGCAATATTAGCACACACGTTTCCGGCCGAGCTCGGGGAGGGGGAAGTGAGCGGAGGAGGGGTATATATAGGCCCTAGGAAAGGGGTTGGTTCGGCGGGGGTGCGGTAATGTTTGGTCTTTAACCGGGAAGGAAGGGCGTGTATGAAAGGCTATGCTATAGGTATTAAGGACCTATTGGTAATTTTCTACTAATGAGAAAGGGTGTGTTTATGACCACATAATTTGGGTTAGGGCCTGTTTGTAATTTGTTTAGGGCTTAACAGTAATTAATTACTATCCTTAGGGGCTATATGGAAGGAAAAAGGGAAGGAAATAAAATAGGATAAGGGGGGGCTCGGGATTAATGGAAAGGCCAGGGGGCCTTGGGCAAAGTTGCCCTTCTTCTTTCCCCACTCGAACAGAACAGGGAGGGAGGGAGGCGCGGCCAAGGCCGGCCGGTCAGGGGTGCCTGCCGGCGGCTCCCGTCCGCGGTGGCGGCCTGGGAAACAGGGGAAAACGGAGAGGGGGAAGAGGGGATTCTAATCCGGTGCTCACCTCGGGCTATTGCGCACGGTGGAGGCGGCTCCACGGGAGAGCAGTGGCGCGGCGGCGGCGCTAGGGGGCGGCGGCACGGTGGTGCCTGGGGAAGAGGGGAGGAGGCGCTATGAGGCTGTGATGGTGTGGTGCGGCGAGCCGGGGAGGCCGTCGGCCCCTTTTATAGGCGGCGAGAGGCGGTTCGGGAGCGGAGATATTTCTCCGGCGAGCTCCACTCCGGCGAGCTCGGGGAGCTTCGCGAGGCGGCGACCGGCGACGCGGCCGGCTCGGCCGGTACGGGTCAACTTGCACAGTGCTTGGCGCGGGGGCGGGCGGCGATGGTGGTCCGGTGTAGGCGGAGGTGACGGCTCGGCTCGTCGCCGGCGCCATGGAGGGGTCTTTTCGGTCTGAGCTTCGAGCAGTGAAGAGAGGGGAACGGTGGCGTGCTCTGGTGGTCGTCGTGGTCGGCCTCGCGGGCCCGTGCGGCGGGCAAGGCACGCCGCCGGCACGGCCGGTCAACGGCGTCGGCTCGGCGCGGCCGATGGGGGGGGGGGGGGGGGGGGGGGGGGGGGAAGGAGGAAGGGGGGGTCACCGGTGCGGTGGCGGGCGCGGCCCGGCGTGCGTCGGCGGCCGCCCGCCCTCGCGCCGCGGCGGGGTGCGGGCCGGGTCAACCGGTGTCGAGGGCTCGGTCGGGGGGGGGGGAAACGTGGGGTGCGGCGCGGGGGGGCGGGGCGCGCGGCCAGGGAGGTGGAGCGAGGGAAGAAGAAAGAGAGAAGGAAGAAAGGAAAAGAAAACTAGAAAAGAAAGAAAAGGAAAAAGGAAAAGAAAGGAAATTAAGAAATTGGAAAGAAAAATTGGAAAAAGAGAGGAAAAGAGATTGGAGAAAAGTCTAGAAAATTTGGAAAATTGTTAGGGAAATTAGGGGAGGGTTTTGCGGGGTTTTCCGATTTCCGGGTGTCGGCGTGTTTTTCGGGCCGGCGGTGATGGAGAGGCGGACCGGCCGGCGGGACCGCGGCGTGCGCGGGATTCCGGCCGGTGGCCGACCGCGGCGTTGGGAAGGCGCGCGAGGGGGTGCGGCCGTGGTACGGTGCGGCGGGGAATCGCGGCACGCGCGTCGGGGGAGAGAGAGAGAGAGAGAGAGAGAGAGAGAGAGAGAGAGAGAGAGAGAGAGAGAGAGAGAGAGAGAGAACAGTGGTAATTGAGCTCGGCGGATCGGTTTTTGAAATTACGCATGATTTAGTAGGTGATTTATTTAGAGCTAAAAACGCGGGCGTTACAAACCTACCCCACTTAAAATGAATCTCGTCCTCGAGATTCGGCTAAGTCTCGAATAGGTGGGGGAATTCTTTCCTCAGTGCATCCTCTCGTTCCCACGTAGCTTCTTCCACCCCGTGTCTACTCCATTGGACTCGCACACCCGTACTTCGACGTTCTTGTCCGCTTGACCACGATGTGTCTAAGATCTTGACGGGCACCTCCTCGGTACCTAAGGTCCGGTCGTAGATCGATGGTCTCCACTGGTACTCGATTTTCTTCCCGGAACCTTCAAACATCGGCGTAGGCGAGAGATGTGGAATACGGGTGTATATCTGCCATTTCCTCGGGTAGCTCCAGTCGATATGCTACTGCTCCGACTCTCTTGAGCACTTTATACGGGCCGATGTACCGAGGGGCCAACTTCCCGTGTACTTGAAACCTCCGAGTCCCTCGGATGGGTGAAACCTTGAGGTAGACGAAGTCTCCTGGATTGAAGCTCGCTTCACGCCTCTTCTTGTCTGCGTAGCTCTTCTGTCGAGACTGGGCAGCTTTCAACTTTTCTCGAATATCAGCTACGCGCTCCTCGGCTTCCTTTATAAGTGCGGGCCCAACCAGGGCACGCTCTCCTACTTCTGACCACATCAGGGGTGTCCTGCATTTTCTCCCGTATAGTGCTTCGAATGGCGACATTCCCAGACTTGCTTGGTAGCCGTTGTTGTAGGAAAATTCTGCGTATGGCAGGCTCAGCTCCCAATCTTTGCCATAGGTGAGGACGCATGCTCTCAACATATCTTCCAGGATTTGATTCACCCTTTCGGTACCGTCCGTCGATCCGTGGGTGGTACGGCGAGCCGAAGTCTAGCTTGGTGCCCATGGCTTTGTGCGAGCTTTTCCCGAACCCGGAGGTGAACTCGGGTCCCTCTGTCCGAGACTATTCTGCTAGGCACTCCATGCAGCTTCACTATATTTTCTATGTAGAGTTTCGCCAACTTCTCTCCACCATAAGTGGTCCGTACGGGTAGAAAGTGAGCGACTTTAGTGAGTCGGTCCACGATCACCCATATGGAGTCATGTCCCTTCTGAGTCCTTGGCAACCCTACTACGAAGTCCATACCTATCTCATCCCACTTCCATACCGGGATTTGTAAAGGTTGCAACGATCCTGCGGGCTTCGATGTTCGGCTTTGATCCTCGACAAGTTTCACAAGGTGGGCGACGAACCGTGCAATGTCCGCTTTCATCCCATTCCACCGCACTTCGCTTTAAGTCCATGTACATCTTGGTGGATCCCGGTGAATGGAGTATGCTCGCTTGTGTGCCTCATCCATGATGGTCCTGTCGGAAATCTCCACCTTCGGGCACGCATATCCCGTTGTTGTACCATAGGGTGCCTTGGTCATCTACCCCGAAGTCGGGGGCCTTGTTCTCTCCGGTATGCTTGCGGATCCTCATCGGATCCTCGTCGGCTTCTTGGGCCTTCCGGATCTTCTCTTCTAGGGTAGGGCGAACACTCGGTGGCGGACGTAGCCTTGGGGGACGATGTGTACGTTGAGTCGGGCCATCTCCTCTTGCAACTGGGCACTCTTGGGTGCCGCTCTCTCATAAGTTTTCGGCTTAGGGCATCCGCTACCACATTGGCCTTTCCCGGTGGTAGTGAATCTCTAGATTATAGTCCTTGACTAGCTCTAGCCATCTTCTCTCGCCTTAGGTTTAGGTCGGGCTGGGTGAAGATGTACTTTAGACTCTTGTGGTCCGTGTAGATTTCACACTTGTTCCCGATCGATAGTGTCTCCGCATCTTCGGGGCATGCACTACGGTCTGCAAACTCCGGATCATGGGTGGGATAGTTCTCGCTCATGGGGTTTGAGGGCGATGGGAGGCATATGCCACTACCTTCCCATCTTGCATGAGAACACATCCCAACCCTTGTCGGGAGGCGTCGCAATACACGACAAAGTCCCGTTGAATGTCGGCGGGGGTCGACGGGCACGTGGTCAACCTCTTCTTCAACTCTTGGAAACTTCTCTCGCAGGCCTCGGTCCAGTTGAACTTCTTCTCCTTCTTGAGCAGCTCTGTCATGGGCCGGGCGATCTTGGAGAATCCCTCGATAAATCTCCGGTAGTACCCTGCTAAACCTAGGAAACTCCTGATCTCGCTCACGTTGGTCGGTTGCTGCCAGTTGGAGACTGTCTCAACTTTCCCGGGGTCTACAGCTACTCCTTCTGCCGTCAGAATGTGCCCAAGGAAGGATATTTTCTCTAGCCAAAATTCACACTTGCTGAACTTGGCGTATAGCTTGTGTGCCCTCAATTTTCCCAGCACCACTCGAAGATGTTGTTCATGCTCCTCCACGCTCTTGGAATAAACAAGTATGTCGTCAATGAAGACCACGACAAACTTGTCCAGCTCTTCCATGAACACCTTATTCATGAGGTTCATGAAGTATGCTGGTGCATTGGTTAGCCCAAAGGACATCACCGTGAACTCATATTGCCCGTAGCGAGTGACAAAGGCGATCTTGGGGATGTCACTTTCCCCGATCTTGAGCCGGTGGTACCCCGATCTTAGATCCACCTTCGAGAATTATCTGGCTCCCTTCAGTTGGTCAAACAGGTCATCTATTCTGGGAAGAGGGTACTTGTTTTTAATAGTGACCTCGTTCGGCGAGCGATAGTCCACGCACATCCTCATGCTCTTATCCTTCTTCTCCACGAAAAGCACTGGGGCTCCCCATGGTGACGAACTTGGTCGATGAACCCACTTCGTTGGAGCTCGCTAGGCGCTTCTTCAACTCGCCAACTCGGGGCTGCCATCCTATAGGGTCTCTTGGCTATGGGAGAGGTTACGGGGATAAGGTCGATTACGAACTCTATGTCCCTGTCGGGTGGCATTCCAGGGAGTTCTTCGGGGAACACATCTGGGTATTCTCGTACTACTGGGACATCTTCTATGGACTTGGCTTCTATGTTGAAAACCATTATATCCGGCCTGTGTCCCCGGGTGTGGCAGGTCACTTGTATCCCGTCTGGGTTGGTCAAGTGTACTACTTTATCGGCGCAACTTATGAGGCCATGGTGTTGGCTTAACCAGTCCATACCAAGGATCACATCTATCCCCTTGGATTTCAGTACTACCAGGTCTGCTAGGAACTCTACCCCACTTAAAATAATCCTTACCGGGGGCATCCCGATTGACACTTAATGTCACCTCCGGCGTTCGAGTTATTAGGGGTGCTTTTAGTAGTACCGTGTGGGTATGCTATGCTTTTCCACAAAGCTTGAGGATATGAATGAGTGTGATGCTCCCCGAATCGAACAAGTATGGTAGCCAAAGCCGAGCCGACCAGAACTCACCGAGTACTACTCCTTATGCTTCCTCGTGCCTCCTGCGCATTGATGTGATTCACCCGAGCGCGTCCATACGACCGCCGGGGCCGCCTCATCTGCCGGTTGCTTTGGTGTTGTTGCCGAAGTTGTTGTTGCTGCGCACTGGCATGCGGTTGGCTCCTGACACAAGTGGCCTTGGCCCGTTCACCGAGTTGGAGTAGGTGGTGGTGGCCGGCTTTTTAGCATAGGGGCGGTTGGCGATGAAGTGCCGGTTTCTCGGCGCTTGAAACACACTCGGGAGCCTGTTGTTGTTGTTGTTGGTAGTGATCCGGCGGTGTTGTTGTGTGGGGGCTTCATGGCACTCTGGTTGTAGGAGGGCTTGAACTCGGGCTCGGGGGCTTGCGAGCTTGTGGCTTGGGATTGGGTTCGTCTTGCATAGGAGCTTGGAACCCGGACATGGGGTGTCCAAAGTTTCTCGGCCTCCGGGACCGCTCTTCTTCTTGGCCTTGTGTTCCATGAACTTACGCTTGTTTTCCTTCTTCTCTTCGGCCTTTGCTCTCTCCGTGAGTATTGCCATGTTCATAAGGGTGTTAAAGTCCGGGTAAATCCGAGGAGTCGGCGGTGTCCTCGGTTCGGAGTCAGCCCCTTTTTGAACATCTCTTGCTTTTTGGAGTCTTTATCCACCTCCTCGGGGGCATAGCGTGCCAGCTCTATGAACTGGTACGTGTACTCCTCCACAGACATGTTGCCTTGGCGAAGTTCGCGGAACTCGTCTGCCTTCCGCTTCAGTGTGGCCTTCGGGATGTGGTAGCGGCGGAACTCCACGAATTCATCCCATGTGATGGCGGAGGGATCCTTGGCGGCGGCGCAGTAATTTTCTCACCAGGCTAGGGCTGTCCCGGTGAGGCGGTGAGCCGCCGAGAGAACCTTGTCATGGTCCTCGCAGTGGAGGGGCTCCAGTTCCCTCAGGATGGCTCTCAGCCAATCGTCAGCGTCCAAAGGATTCACCGACCCGCTAAAGGTGGGCGGCTTAGTCCTGAGGAACTCGATCAGCTTCTCATTCATGCTCATAGCACGGGGTCTTGGGCGGTTGATGGCATTGAAGATAGCCTCCATCGGGACGATCCGGTTGGCTAAGACTTGAGCCAAGTCAATAGGAGGGGGTGGTGGTGGCAGGACCACGTTCTCTCCTCCATCTTCATTTTGGTTAACCTCCTGGTCGTGGAGGCACTCCCTCCGATCGGCTTGCGATCCCTCAGCGTCCGATCGGTGGGTCCTGACAGGGCGCCTGGAAACCATCTGTAAAGAAACGGGTTTCTAATAGATCTAGTTTTATGTGATGTTTAAGTGGATTATAACGGATTTCTTTTCGAAAAGGCAGGGTTTATTCTGCCGGTACGCACACAACAAACACATAGCAACCAAGCAAGCACAAACAGTTTTTATTACAAACCAGTGAGGAGGATACATCCCGACTACGCGGACACACTACACGACTAAGGCTAAGGGCGCGACTTGGACCGGTACGGCTTCATTCCCTGGGTCTTGGGGCACACTACTCACGAGGGGAGCTGTCTTCTGGGGTCGAGTGTTCTTCCAGCGGAATGAGCAACTCGTCATCGTTTCCGCCTTCGGGGTCTCCGTTTTCCCGAGGCCGTGCCGCGGCTTCAGTGGTAGCTGTTGGGGGTTCGGTGGCCTCTTGGTGGTGCTGGTGGGACTTCTATGGTTCCTCCCCATCCTACAAGGGGTGTTCCCAGCAGGACTTGAGCTTCCCCAATGGCTGGAACGGGTGTTCCGCCGTGGGTCCATTCTTGCATGCGTTGGTCCTGGATCCTTCTGAGGCTTTCCTGGGCAACGGCTTCACTGCTTATGGCTGCTGCGGTCCTCGCTTCAGCTTGAGCCACTCGGACTTGGTGCATCCGCACTGTGACTTCAGCTTGCTCGGCCCGGCTGATCTGTTCCCTCAAGTGTCTGGCTTGGTCATCAAAGAGCTTGTCCAGGGAGACAAGGTAGGCGACTACGTGGTATAGCAGGTCCTCTTGGTGGCGGCGTCGTTCCGGGTTCCTCATGCGGGCACTCGCCAAACGGGGTCCCGATGGCGGGAGGGAAGTACCTCATCGGTGTGGGGACGAGGTGCTCTTCGTAGATTCGGCACAGGTAGCGGAGGGCTTTTCTGAGGGCCAAAGGATAGGTATCCCGGTGTCGGAACCCTGTGGCGGTTACACGCCACGGCTCGATGTTGGTGTGGCGGTTGCTTCTAGCGACGGAGAGGACCACTCTACAGCGAAGAGTGCCGAGTTGCTCGTACTCTCTGGCCGTAGTACCTAGGGCGCTCGGTGATGCGAGGCGCTCCAGGGGAGTTGATGAGCGAGGGCGAGCAAAACCAGGCTCCTCCTGACACACGCCTTGGGTCCATCCATCTTCCGCCATCTGAAAACAAAGGTAGAGTTGAACAGGTTGTGGTGGGGTACAAGAGATGGATAACTTTATTTAGTAGGAAGGTTGGGGTACATCCTTCGGGGTACACTTATTACTGCTAGGACTCGATTCCTAGCCTAAACACCCTAGTCTCATGGTGATTCTGCCTCTAGCTGGATACGGCTCTTCTTCGGTGGAAGATCTTGCTCCAGTATCTCATCTTCGATCCGGGTCCCTTTGTCCCGGTGGGTTTCTTCGGGTTCATCCTCTTCTCGCTCCGGCTCCTTCATCTCTCGCTTCTTCGCTCCTTTAGTTCATCCCATAGGGCTTTATGGGCCAACGGCGTGCGCTCTCTTTCCACGAGGTATTCTTGCTTTGTGTTGTGTAGTTCAACTTCTCGCTATCTTTGGTCTTCACCCTTTCTAGTTCTATCCTCTCGTTCTGCTCTTTCCGCTCTGTCGATCTGCTGCTTCAGTTGCTGGGCTTGCTCCTGATAAAGGTGGTCTAGGCCTCTGAGGTATATGGATAGGTGGGAAACTGCCTCTTCTAAGTCTTCTTCCTCTCGTTCCAAACCTCTCATGCGATCAATCCACGAGCGTCCTCTTCCTCCGGAGGGCGGAAAGAATCCCATTGGAGTCCTTCGGAGGTGCTGTCTATAAACCACTCGTAGCTGACGCAGGGCCTTCCGAGCAGCCTTGGGGTAGGTGTCGGCAAAGCGAAAACCAGTGGCAGAGACGAACCATGGCTCTATGTCGGGGTAAAGCGTGCTCCTTCCCACAAAGATCAGCAGCTTACACCGAAGGGTGCCGAAGCGTTCGTACTCTCGGTAGACGAACTCTGGCGGATCCCTTACTCCGACGCGCTCTAGGCTGAGTAGCAACAGGTTAGGGAGGCCAGGCTGGACGGGGCAAACTCCTCCGTTCCACTCGGGGTTGGGCATCTGGAAACAGGCAAGAATCAAGGTAAGGATTTGGAAAAAGGGTGAGCTTAGCAAAGGAAAGGTTAGAGAAGGCCAGAGGAGGTCTCGTATCCTAGGGGTCATGTCCTACGGCCAACCTACGGCTCTGATACCACCTGAAGCGTCCCCTCATCAGAGGTGACTAAATGTGACACAAATACCAGTCCCAGGAGGCTGGTAACACATTTATTACAACAGGTGGAATCAGTCTTTTACATCACGGCGACACAATGGGCACGGTAGTGCCAACGCTACAAGGAACAACACAAACGCTAGCGACCACACTACAATAGCAAAGGCTTCCATAGCCTCCTCAGAGTACCACACCATGGAAGCTTTCGGTAGGGCCCTGGGTACACAGGCACGGTTGGGTATAGGGCACGACCTACTCAACATCTTCGGGAATGTAATCGGGATCCTCCTCTGTAAAATAGTTAGTAAAACAAGGGTGAGCACATACGTACTCAGCAAATCCAACCCCACCCACGGAGGGGCTTATAAGCGGAATCATGCATAAGGTATAACAAGGATCAGGTTAAGGTTCGCTTTGCAAACTTACACATGCAGGGGTTCATTTCAAAAAGGTTTTCGCAAATCATTTTCATAACCCAAGTAACTCAATTGTTTTAGGGAAAGACCACTGTGGATCTACCGGACTTCCCGTCCGTCGTAGCCCAGGCACACAGCCACACTCTTCACCCAGAAAACAACTCACGCCAGAAAACATCCCATCCCAAACACTAGTTTTTGTGACCACACCGTGACTCGTCCAATACCGTGGACACGGCTATTCGAATAGGTTTGACACTGCGAGAGGTTGTACATCTTTACCCACAAGTAGGGTACCGTCACATGGACACCTCGGTGCCGGTACGGATCCTATCAAAGCCATTACCCACCTTAGCTAACACTACGAGCCACCACGGAAGCAACCAAGGGGTTATCCCACATAACCGGGGCGTACCTCACACGAGCGTACCCCTACTCCTTGGTCTCCCGCTGCTCACCCGCACACCAGATGGCAAGTAGATTAACTAGTGGGGTTTATGCTAAGCCGTTGCCACATACAACGGTCGAGTGGTTGTACGATGATTTGGGTCGGGTGAGATGTCACGCAACCCGGTCCTTAACCGACAAGATGGACAACTCCCAACACGCTCAACCACACGGTACGAGCTCACCCATACTCCCCGACACACACGTCCATCCCGTCTACCCGAGTTCTTTACTCATTTCCCAAACATATCCCCTTTTGTTTTTAAAGCACTCACACATTTTGAAAGCACACACACATATTTTTAAAGCACTCATTTAGGCCAAAACAAGGTTCAATCATAGCAATCAAGGGTGGCTATCCTACCATGTTTTGCAGTAAAACAATATGCAATTTATAAAACGGGTATAGGATATATTTTTAAAACTAGGACAGAAGCATGCATCAAAGGGGGAGGTTGAACTTGCCGTCTTCGAAGTCTTCGGGGAGTGCCGGCTCGGCGTTTGGGACCTCGGGCTCCTACTCGCAGTAGTCGGCTTCGATCTCCGGCTCGGGGTACCTTCCTCCGTCTACTCCGTCGGCTATAGCACACACACAAGCAAGCAAGCAATATTAGCACACACGTTTCCGGCCGAGCTCGAGGAGGGGGAAGTGGGCGGAGGAGGGGTATATATAGGCCCTAGGAAAGGGGTTGGTTCGGCGGGGGTGCGGTAATGTTTGGTCCTTAACCGGGAAGGAAGGGCGTGTATGAAAGGCTATGTTATAGGTATTAAGGACCTATTGGTAATTTTCTACTAATGAGAAAGGGTGTGTTTATGACCACATAATTTGGGTTAGGGCCTGTTTGTAATGTGTCTAGGGCCTAACAGTAATTTACTATTGGCCTTAGGGGCTATTTGGAAGGAAAAAGGGAAGGAAATAAAATAGGATAAGGGGGGGCTCGGGATTAATGGAAAGGCCGGGGGCCTTGGGCAAAGTTGCCCCTTCTTCTTTCCCCCACTCGAACGAACGGGGAGGGAGGGAGGCGCGGCCAAGGCCGGCCGGTCGGGGGTGCCTGCCGGCGGCTCCCGTCCGCGGTGGCGGCCGGGAAACGGGGGAAAACGGAGAGGGGGAAGAGGGGATTCTAATCCGGTGCTCACCTCGGGCTATTGCGCACGGTGGAGGCGGCTCCACGGGAGAGCACGGTGGCGCGGCGGCGGCGCTAGGGGCGGCGGCGCGGTGGTGCCCGGGGAAGAGGGGAGGAGGCGCTATGAGGCCGTGATGGTGTGGTGCGGCGAGCGGGGAGGCCGTCGGCCCCTTTTATAGGCGGCGAGAGGCGGTTCGGGAGCGGAGATATTTCTCCCGGCGAGCTCCACTCCGGCGAGCTCGGGGAGCTTCGCGAGGCGGCGACCGGCGACGCGACGGCTCGGCCGGTACGGGTCAACTTGCACAGTGCTTGGCGCGGGGGCGGGCGGCGGTGGTGGTCCCGCGGTGTAGGCGGAGGGTGACGGCTCGGCTCGTCGCCGGCGCCGGGGAGGGGTCTTTTCGGTCGAGCTTCGAGCGGTGAAGAGAGGGGAACGGTGGCGTGCTCGGTGGTCGTCGTGGTCGGCCTCGCGGGCCGTGCGGCGGGCAAGGCACGCCGCCGCCCGGCCGGTCAACGGCGCGGCTCGGCGCGGCCGATTGCGGGGGGAGGAGGAAGGGGGGGGGGGTCACCGGTGCGGTGGCGGGCGCGGGCCGGCGTGCGTCGGCCTGGCCGGCCCTCCGCGCCGCGGCGGGGTGCGGGCCGGGTCAACCCGGTGTCAGGCTCTGGTCGGGGGGAAACGCGGGGTGCTGGCCGCGGGAGGGGGCAGGCGCGCGGCCAGGGAGGTGGAGCAGGGAAGAAGAAAGAGAGAAGGAAGAAAGGAAAAGAAAACTAGAAAAGAAAGAAAAGGAAAAAGGAAAAGAAAGGAAATTAAGAAATTGGAAAGAAAAATTGGAAAAAGAGAGGAAAAGAGATTGGAGAAAAGTCTAGAAAATTTGGAAAATTGTTAGGGAAATTAGGGGAGGGTTTTGCGGGGTTCTCCGATTTTCGGGTGTCAGCGTGTTTTTCGGGCTGACGGTGATGGCGAGGCGGACCGGCCGGCGGGACCGCGGCGTGCGCGGGATTCCGGCCGGTGGCCGACCGCGGCGTTGGGAAGGCGCGCAGGGGTGCGGCCGTGGTACGGTGCCGGCGGGAATCGCGGCACGCGCGTCGGGGAGAGAGAGAGAGAGAGAGAGAGAGAGAGAGAGAGAGAGAGAGAGAGAGAGAGAGAGAACAGTGGTAATTGAGCTCGGCGGATCGGTTTTTGAAATTACGCATGATTTAGTAGGTGATTTATTTAGATCTAAAAACGCGGGCGTTACAAAGATTACCATGAAGAAACACATTCTGAACATCTAGCTGTCGCAGATTCCATCCAAAGGATACTACAAGTGAGAGAACAAGTTGAATGGTGACTGCTTTCACCACCGGACTGAAAGTATCCTCACAATCAATACCATGACGTTGCTTATAGCCCTTGGCAACTAAACGAGCTTTAAACTTATCAAGAGTGCCATCTGCTTTCTTTTTAATTTTGAATACCCATCTACAATCAATGATGTTATGCCCATGACTAGGAGGAACTAGATGCCAAGTGTTATTTTTCATAAGTGCCTCATACTCAACATCCATTGCTTTCTTCTAATTATTTGCTAAAGCAGCTTGAACAGAAGTGGGTTCGGCAATGGCTGTCATCCCATACCTGATAGTATTGTCGGTGTACTTCTTCGGCTTGTGAATCTCGGCTTGCGCACGTGTACGTGGTCGAGATTGTGGATCTTCAGGAGAGGCCGCAGGAAGGATCTCAGGCTGGAGTGGAGCACCAAATGCGCTAGCTGCATCTGATCCAGCAGCAGCAGGAGCTGTTGGCCCCGCGTGCCGGCCCGGACCAGAGGACGCATGCCGCGTGTCGTCGGTGTTGGGCGCCTGCGCCGCAGAGACCATGGCGGGGCGACACGTGGTCGTCGTGTCGGCCATCTGCACATGGGGGGCGCGCGGCAGGTCGCACGATGGCTCTTCTATCGGGCGCATGGCGGCTGGTGGCTGGCCCGCGAGCGTCGAGGTCGATTCGGCCGCAGATCCCAGTGGTGTTGCAGTCGCAGGTTCAGGCGGATCCGCCTGGGACTGCGCGCCGGTCTCCCCCTGAGGCACAACATGAAATTCCGGTGCTCACTACTGGAAATCCAGGCTTTGCCGAGGGCCTGAAATTCTCGACAAAGGGCCTCAAACACTCGGCAACGCCTTTGCCGAGAGTAGCACTCGGCAAAGGGCCGACGGGAAATTTTTTCTTGGCCACGATTCTTTGCCGAGCACCCGACCTCGAGACTCTCGGCACAGGCTGTGCTGAGAGCCCACAGTGGGCTGTCGGCCAAAAAATGTAGCCGTTAACGGCGGGTTGAGTTGACGGTTTTTGAAATCGTCTTTGCCGACAGCCTCGAGCTCGGGCCGTCGGCAAAGAGGGGGGTTTTTATTTTTTTAGAAAATTCTGTGCCGAGAGCCCCTGACAGAGGCCGTCGGCAAAGATGGGTTTTCTATTTTTCAAAAAAATCTTGTGCCGAGCGCCCAGGGAAAAGGCCGTCGGCAAAGACGGTTTTTTATTTTTTGAAAAAAATTCTGTGCCGAGCGCCCCGTGCAACTACGCTCGGCAAAGCTGGAAACACCCGAGCTGGGAAATTTTTTCCCAGAGTTGCTGAGCGTAATTGCCAAAAGCACTCGACAAAGGCCCCTTTGCCGACGGCCCCTCTCGGCAAAGAGGCCACATTTTGTTTTTTGTTTTTTTGCTTTCCACATTGACACACACACACACACACAGTATATTTATATTCCATACCCGACCTCACTCGAGCGCTAGCCCGGCCGCCCCTCGCACCCGCCGGTGCCCGGTTTTTTTCCTCTGGTTTTTCTCTCCCTTTTTCCCCTCCCCCACGTTCATGCGGTTTTCTCCGTTGCTCCTCCTTTTTTTAACCTCGCGCCCCGCTCCTTTTCCTGTGTCGCCCGCTCTCTTCTAGTCACTGGCGCCGGCGATTTAGACCGTCATCGCCGCCCCCACCCCCATACCCTCCGGCCCCGCTCACCTTCGACTCCTCCCCGCTGCCCCAAGCCCCATCCCTCCCCGCCCCTCGCCGTCGTTCTCATCCACACCCCACGGCCCGTGCCTCGCCGCCCCCCCGCCCCATCCCCTCCCGGCTCCTCGGCTGTCGTTCCCATCCACACCCCACGGCTCATGCCCCGTCGTCCCCGGCCCCATCCCTCCCTGGCCCCTTGCCGTCGTTCCCATACAGACCCCGCAGCTCGTGCCCCCGTCGTTCTACTGCTCCAGGTACCCAGCTCCGGCTCGCCGTCCCGTACTGTCACCGCCGCCTCGTCTTCCCTCCCGCCGCCATGCTACCCTGCCCGGAACGGGGGTTCATCCTCACCTGCTTCCACCCCCTCCAGATCGAGATTTTGGACCGCTTATCCCCATCGGCCTGTGCATCCTCTAGTTGTGGGCGGGGTTCCAATGGTCATCAGCCCTTCGCCGTCGAGCTCCGGATCCTTCACCTCCAGTCAATTGTACATGAGCACAAGGTTCTCACCCTCGCAGTTTTGTTTACCAGTGGGGCGTTTGGTTGTTTCATACTTCGTGTGCATCCTGGTTATTCAATCCTAAGTTGCTCACCTCTGGACACTAGAACATGAACTGGTGATACTAACATGTATGTGTGTCTCTGTTTGACCCAGTAAGTTGTATGCGTGTCTCTGTTTGACCCAATAATTTTTGGATGTGTTAGCAAGCCAAGTGGCTGACCCTTGGGGTGCTGTGCTGATGACCCTTGGGGTCCTATGCTGAGCGCTTAGGCTCCAGCACCAGCCTTGGAACTCCCCTCTCTTTATTAGGCCTCTTGCTCTCCCTAATTAGTTGTGTTCACATTAGTCTGTTAGCTTTCCTCTCTCCCCCTATATATGTAACTCAGATTCACTCTTGTTATTCAATCAAATATATCTAACTTACATGGCATCAGGAGTCTGGGATTTTCCCAATTTCCTTTCCTCTTCCGCTCCCCCGGCGTGCTGCTTCTCAGCGCTGCCCCTTCCTCTTCACGGCCAGGCGTGCTGCTCCTAGCACCGCCACCATGGCCCATTCCTCTCCCTCCGAGACTGAGCGCCAGCGCCAGGACGACGCCCGCCTCGCCCGGGAGGCTCGCGGGCGGAGGCCGCCCGCCTCGCTCGGGAAGAACGCCGTGCCGCCCTCGCCGTGCCGAGGCGGCCCAAGCCGAAGCCGCGGCGGCCCGCCAACGAGCGCGACGCGGCCGCGCTCGGGTCCACGACGCCCTGGATCGTGCGGCCAGAGAGCGCGTGGCTGCGGACCTCCCCGACAACGACAACGCTGCCGACGACGACGCCATGTCCTCCGTCGCCAGCGAGTCTCGGCCCTCCGTCCATGCTGCCATGCTCTGTCAAGAGGCTGCCGCGATTCTGCAACTCCATGCCCAGGCCGTGGCTGTTCAGAATATCTGGAACATGGTTCCGGTCACCCTCGACATCAACTCTGGTAGTTTTCCCAGATGGCGTGAGAAGTTCTTACTTGCTTTGGGCAAGTACTCCCTCCAAGATCACGTGCTCCAGGATGCTTGCCCTCTTCCCTCCCCGGATTGGGACCGCATGGACTGCCTTGTTCGCTCCTGGCTATACTGCACCCTCTCCAGCAATCTGCTTGACCTCGTCATGCGCCGCAGCGACCAAGGCGTCACTGCCCACATCACGTGGCTCGCCATTGAAAGCCAATTCCTCAGCAACAAGGAGGCATCTGCTCTTCGTCTTGACACCAAGCTGCGCACCGTCGTTCAAGGGACTCTCTCCGTCACCGACTACTGCAAACTTCTCAAGACCACTGCTGATGACCTCGCCGCTCTCGGCGAACCGGTCAGTGATCGCTCTCTCGTCCTCAATCTGATCCGTGGTCTCAATGAGCAGTTTGAGTCCGTCGGACGTCATCTCCGGCGCGGGCGACCTTTTCCCTCCTTCCTGGAGGCTTGTGATGAACTTCTACTGGAAGAGATGACGATGGGGCCCCCAGCATCGGAGCCCCCTACTGCTCTCCTCACCAGCACCGGCGGCGGCTCCAACACCTCCCACCCCCTCACTATCAGCCCCCCTGGCCGCAACAACTCTAGCACCGATGGCGACACCAGTGGCAGCAATGGCAGCAGTGGAGGCAGCGGAGGCCGTGGCCATCGTGGAAAAGGAGGCAAGGGCGGCGGCGGCAAAGGCCGCAGGGGCGCTGGTGGCAGCCCCGGACTTACCCAGGGGATGACTGGGCCTTGGCCTACTCAATACAACCCTTGGCTCATCATCCCCGAGCCACGTCCTCCGGTCCGTGCTCCCATCGCTCCCCATCAGCACGCTTTGCTGGCCCAGCAGCAGGCTTTTCAGGCCCAACAGCTGGGCCATCAACCTCCTCCGACACTACATCAGCAGCAACCATCTCCGGCTTCCTACTGCGGTCAGATGCCGCCACAGCTGCCCCCTACGTTGCTTCTCCACCTAGATTTTATCCACAGATGCCTCCCCTTCCGACTGCTTGGGATCAGCAATCTCTCGCATCCACTTTCCGCCTTGTGACCCCCGGTAGCCACGAACACCGAATGGTACTTCGACTCGGTGCTACTTCTCATATGACCTATGATCCTAGTACTCTTTCACTTTCTTCTTCGCGGTATCTCGCTCCTCCCTCCATTATTGTTGGCGATGGCTCTTTACTTCCCGATCACGACCACCGTAACACTACCCTCCCCGGTTCACTATCCCTCAATAATATTCTAGTTTCACCCTCACTTATTAAAAATCTCATTTACGTCCGCCAATTCACTACCGACAACAATTGTGCCATTGAGTTTGACCACGTTGGCTGTTCCGTGAAGGACCCGGCGTCTCGGAAGGAGATTCTCGAGTGCAATAGCTCCGGACCTCTCTACCCGCCGCATCTTCCTAGCGCCACCGCCCTCACCGCTGCTACTCTATCCATGCTCGGCACCGGCGACTTGGTCACCCCCGGTCGGGAAGTCATGTCCAAAGTCTCTTCTGTAGTTCCCTTTTGTAACGGAAGCAGACTCCATCTGTCATGCCTGTCAACTGGGACGACACACTCGCCTTCCTTTTCAGTCCTCTATGTCTAGAGCAACTAGTATTTTTGATGTCATCCATTGTGATTTATGGACATCCCCTGTTCCCAGTGTTTCGGGTTATAAATACTATTTGCTCATTCTAGATGATTTTTCCCATTATATTTGGACATTTCCCCTTCGTCTCAAATCTGACACATTTTCGACGATGACCCATTTTTTTGCCTATGTTCGTACGCAGTTCAGAGTCCCTGTAAAAGCCGTTCAATGTGACAATGGCCGGGAGTTCGACAACTCCACATCTCACGCCTTCTTCGTCACCCATGGCATTCACCTCCGCATGTCCTGCCCTCACACATCACCTCAAAATGGCCGTGCCGAGCGCATGCTCCGCACCATCAATAATGCCACCCGCTCCCTTCTTGTTTCAAGCAAGCATGCCACCTTCTTATTGGGTAGAAGCTCTACACACTGCCACGCATGTGCTCAACCTTCTCCCCACTAAGACACTCCAATTCTCCACCCCACACCTTGCATTATTCGGCACCTCTCCTCAGTATGACCATTTACGTGTATTTGGTTGTACTTGCTACCCCAACCTATCACCCACAACGACCCACAAACTTGCTCCCCGCTCCTCACTTTGCACCTTCCTTGGCTATTCTCCCAACCACAAAGGATACCGCTGTCTTGATCTCCAAACAAATCGTGTCATTCTATCTCGTCACGTTGTGTTTGACGAGCACTCTTTTCCCTTTGCTCGGCCAGTCCTCCCCACCCGAGGATCTTGATTTTCTCACCGATTATGCCGACCCCGTACCCCGCCTATTGGTACATTTTTTTCTCTAGGACCTCCCACCGGTGCTCAAGGGCACCACCGTGCCCCCTGCTCGCGGACATTCGGCCTAGCGCGGGCAAAGGTGGCCCCGCACCAAGCCCGGCTACACCGCCTCCTCGCCGCGGACGTTCCACCCACCGCGGGTCGCCCTCGTGTGGCACCCGGCGCGAGCACGGGCGGCTCTCCGGCCTCTCGGCCCTCTCGGGCTGCAGCCCGGTGGCCCCTCCCCGCATCGCCACCGCGGAGGCTACTCCTCCTCCCGCATCCGCCGCCGGACGCGCCCTTTGTCGGTATATACACGGCGGAAACCAGCCTCCACCGCCTCCTCGGTCCGTCCGCCCCGGTTCTACCTAAAGGCGCTGTCCCCATCCCGCCGGTTGTCAACAATCATCGCATGACAACCGGGCTAAAGACGGTCTTCGCTTCCCCCGCCCTCTACAACAAAGATGGCTCTGTCTCCCGATGCACCGCGCACTTTCCGCAGGCACTTGCCGATCCAACCGGAGAGGGCCGCCATGCGGGAAGAATACACTCGCTCTTCTCCAAAACAACACACGGGATCTTGTTCCCCGACCTTCCCAAGGTAACATTGTTTCTAGCAAATGGATATTCGAGCATAAGTTTCGGCCGATGGCACACTTGAGCGTTACAAGGCCCGCCGGGTCCTTCGTGGTTTCACTCGACGCCCGAATTGATTTTGATGAAACTTTCGGTCCCCGTCATCAAGCTCGCAACCGTCGGGAACAGCTTCCGTCACTTGCTCTCTCTCGAAGCCGGCCGATCCACCAACTTGATGTCAACAATGCCTTTCTCCAGGGCACATTGACAGAAACAGTGTTCGCTGCACAGCCTGCCGGGTTTGAGGATCCATCTCTCCCTGGACATGTCTGCCGCCTCAACAAGTCCCTGTATGGGCTCAAGCAGGCACCTCGGGCGTGGTACAACCGATTCGCGTCTCATCTGCTTTCACTTGGGTTCCTGAATGCCAAAGTTGATACATCCCTGTTTATTTATTGTCATGGCACCGAGACAGTTTACTTGTTGCTGTATGTGGATGACATTATACTCACAACATCCTCCCCGGCACTACTTCGGCGCATTATCTCTGCCTTGCAGCATGAGTTCAGCATGAAGGACCTTGGAGAATTACATCATTTCCTTGGGATGGAGGTTCAACACCGTGATGGCTGTCTTTTCCTCTCGCAGCACCAGTATATGAAGGAAATCCTCGACCGTGCTGGAATGTCAGACTGCAAATCGTGCTCCACCCCGGTTGACACCAATCCAAAGCTCTCCCAAGTCGTTGGTGATCCTATTGCCGACCCCACCGATTTTCGGAGCTTGGCAGAGCACTTCGGATTTGACCTTCACTCGTCGGATATTGCTTATGCGATCCAACGGGTGTGTCTTCACATGCATGATCCTCGAGAACCCCATCCGGCCGCCCTCAAGCGCATCCTCGGATATGTTCGTGGTACTCTCCATCTCGGCTTGGTTCTTCGTCCCACTACACGGCATGAGTTGGTGGTCTATTCGATGCCGATTGGTCCGGTTGTCCCGATACTCGCAAGTCCACATCCGGCTATGCGCTTTTCTTGGTGACAACCTTATTTCTTGGTCCTCCAAACGACGAACACCGTGTCTCGGTCCGGTGCCGAGGCGGAATACCGTCTTGTTGCAAATGCCGTTCGCGAGAGGCATCTTGGCCGCGTCGGCTCCTCGGCGAGCTTCATTCTCCTCTCAACCGGCTACCTTGGTATACCGTGACAATATCGTCTTGTTTACATGACCTCCAACCCGGTCCAGCACCAACGCACCAAGCATATTGAGATAGATCTCCACTTTGTCCGCGAACGTGTTGCTCTTGGTGATCTTCGGGTCCTCCACGTCCCAACTACGTCTCGGTATGCCGATATCTTCACCAAAGGGCTCCCCGTCTTCGGTATTCACCGAATTTTGGTCCAGCCCGAACGTTCGGTACATCGACGCTCCGCCGCGGGGAGCCGTTAGCAAGTCAAGTGGGCGACCCTTGGGGTTCGTGCCGATGACCCTTGGGGTCCCGTGGCTGAGCGCTTAGGCTCCAGCACCAGCCTTGGAACTCCCCTCTCTTTATTAGGCCTCCTGCTCTCCCTAATTAGTTGTGTTCACATTAGTCTGTTAGCTTTCCTCTCTCTCCCTATATATGTAACTCAGATTCACTCTTGTTATTCAATCAAATATATCTAACTTACAAGATGTTTAGTACTGGGTGCAGTTGTACTAGAATTTCTCTTAATTATTTATCCAATACTAGAATTACTCTTAATTTTATCCAACAATGTGATCTTTGGAAAATGGTATTTCACCTCCTGCATGACATGTGTTTTGCAAATTGCTGTCTTGTGGGATTTATTTGTTTTAATTGAATACTAAATTTGCAGTAAAGGGCGGATTAGATTGTTGATACCATTGCTTTGCTAAGTGAACTAGCCTTTGGTTAGGTTTGTTAAATCCTGCTGTCACTATCTCTTCAATTTAATATAATGAACTTCAGGCTTATTAGGTGCTATTTTCTGCTACTGGATTTGTGCGACTAATGATAATGCTAGATTAGCTATATGTTTTGATGGATTAATGATTTCATCCACCATTGATCTAAAAAGCTTCTCCTTTCAGTTACACGGAGGTACAACAATTTCTAGTGTTTTCATTCATGAACTTGGCATAACATTTCGATTTTTTATGAAATATTGTTTGTACACATGCTCTTAGTCTGGCAGCTAATAGCTTTAAATTTGTTTTTGTCTAGTCAGTTATTATATAATCTTGATCGTTTTTGTCTCATATCCAAAGAATTGTGCTCCACTTTCAGAAACTGACTAAAGAAATAGTCTTTATCAAATTGCGTGTGTGGTTGATAAATCAACAAGCATGACTATTATTAGGCAGTGTATACAGCTTACCATATATAGGCTTACCATATATAGGCGATTGTAGTTTCTATGTATAGCTGATTGCTGATTGATTTGTATTAGGATAGTTTTCTTGTAATACAAGCCTCCTTGGCTATATATATGAAAGGCTCACCCCCTAATTGGGTGTGGTGTTCTCCCTATTCCATCTCTCTACATGGTATCAAGAGTCCGGGTCCTCCCCACCCCTGACCCCTTCCGCCGAAACCCCTCCCCCCTCGCGATCCCCCCCTCCCCTCGCGACCCTTTCCCCGATCGGCGCCCCCCCCCCCGCCGCGATCTCCCCTCCCCCCTGCCGCCGCCAGACCTTCTGGCCGCCGCAGCCTCCCCTCCTCCCATCTCCTTCCTGCCAGCCGCCACCATGTCTAGCACCAATTCCACCCTGTCCGCCGACTCCAGCGCCTCCTCCGCCAGCACCCAGGGTGCCTCTGTCAGCCCCCTCCTGGTCCATCCCTCGCCTCCATCAACGTCAAGCACCATGTGCCGACTACCTTGGAGCTCAAGGGAGGCAACTACGCCCGCTGGTCCTCCCACTTCCTTGCCATGTGCGGCAAGTTCGGCGTTGCTCATCACGTCGACGGCTCTGCCCCAGCGCCCCCCACCAACTCCTCCTGGCAGCAGGCGGACTGCTGCGTCAGGAGCTGGATTTTCGGCTCCGTGGCCGAGGCCGTCCTCGACATGGCCACGGACGACTCCACCACCACCCTGACCGCTCGCAAGCTCTGGGTCTCCATTGAAGGTCTCTTCCAGGCGAACAAGGCGCAGCTGGCTATTTTCATGAGTCATGAGTTCCACTCCATGACTCAAGGGGATTCCTCCATCGACGACTATTGCCTCCGCGTCAAGGTCGCCGCCGACAAGCTTCGCGACGTCGGTCACCCCGTCGGTGAGTCGCAGCTCGTCCTCAACCTCCTCCGGGGCCTGAACGAGGAGTTCTCTGGCACGGCGGACCACATCACCGCCACCAACCTCACCCTCACCTACGCCCGGGACCAGCTCTCCCTCAAGGAGCTTCGCCTGGCCAACACCAAGAAGGTCGCCGCCGGTACCGCCCTCGTCGCCAACCCTACCTCCTCCTGCGGCCCTTCCGGCTGCCGCGGGCGGCGCCCGCCACCGCCGGCCGCCATACCCGGCCGCAGCGGCAGCGGCGGAGCGACGGCCGGCCGGCGCCACGGCAAGAAGGGCAGGCGGCGCAACTTCGGCAACGGCGGCGGATAGGGCGCTTCGTCAGGTGGACAGACCCGTCCCTCCCTTCCCCGCCGGGCCGTGGGTGTGCTTCACCCCTGGCGGACGAAGCGGTGGGTCGCGCCCGGCGGCTCCCCGGCGGTGGCGCGGGGGGGCCGGCCTCCTCGGTTCGGCCCGGTCGAGGCCCACACGGCCTTTGCGCCGCTCCAGTACTCGCCGGCCTCCTTCGCCGCTCCTTCCCCGGCCCAGCAGCAGCAGTCTTGGGACCAGGCCGGGCTCATCGCGGCTCTGCAGCAGATGTCGGTTCAGGGATTCTCTCCCTGGATCCTGGACTCCGGCGCCTCTTCCCACATGACGTCATCGGATGGTATACTGCTTCGCCGTACTCCCACCTCTATTTCCTCTATTTTAGTAGGCAACGGCACTAGTATCCCAGTAACTTCACTCGGTCACTCCGTCCTACCCACCCCAGCATCCACCTTTGCCCTAAACAACGTCCTTGTTGTTCCATCCATAGTTCAGAATTTACTGTCTGTTCGTCAGTTCACTTGCGATAACCACGTTACCATTGAGTTTGACGCTTTCGGTTTTTCTGTCAAGGAACTTCCGACGGGGCGCGTGATTCTGCGCTGCAATAGCGACGGGGACCTCTACACCTGGCAGCCCTCACCACCCACCACGTCCGCCCTCATCACCGCTTCCCGCTCCCTATGGCATCAGCATCTCGGTCATCCAGCTCCGGCAGCTTTAGATCATTTACATAAGAACAATTTTTTGTCTTGTAATAAAGCAAGTCGCTCACCTTGCCACTCCTGCCAGCTTGGCAAACATACTCACCTGCCCTTTGCCCCATCTTGACCTTTCGACCTTGTTCACTGTGATGTTTGGACGTCGCCCGTCTCTAGTATTTCAGGCTTTAATTACTACCTCGTAATTTTGGTCGATTACACCCACTTCTGCTGGACATTCCCCCTCAGACGCAAGTCTGACGTCCACCGGACCGTTCTTAACTTTGTCGCTTACGTTCGCACTCAGTGTAGCCTACCCATTAAGTGCTTTCAGGCTGATAATGGCACGGAGTTTGTCAACAACGCCACGACCACCTTCCTCACAGCCCACTGCACCCTTATGTGCCTCTCGTGTCCTTACACCTCTGCACAAAATGGCAAAGCTGAACGCATTCTTCACACCCTCAACAACTCTGTGCGGACCCTACTTCTCCACGCGTCCATGCCTGCGACATACTGGGCCGAGGCCCTTGCAGCCGCCTGTTATCTCCTTAACATGCGCCCCTCCTCCTCCATCCACAATGACATCCCCTACACCCGCTTACACCGTGAGCCACCTAGCTATGATCACCTGCGAGTCTTTGGGTCTGCTACCCCAATCTCCAGGCCACTTCCCCACACAAGCTAGCTCCCCGCTCTGCCGCTTGTGTTTTCTCGGGTATCCTTCTGCACACAAAGGGTATCGCTGCCTTGATCTCTCCACTAAACGCGTCATCATCTCACGACATGTCATATTTGACGAGACGATTTTTCCCTTCGCTGCTACTCCACCCGCCTCACCCACTCCCTCCCCGGACATTCTGACTGATGATGATATTGTGGATCTTTTGCCTTGTTCTACTAACCCTGCAGCTCGTCCCCGACAGTCGACACCCGCGGTAGCTCCGTTCCTCCCGAACGTTGAGCAGCCGCCCCCTTCCTCCGTGCCAGCAGGTCCGGGCGGGCTTGGTCACGTGCCTCCGCCAGGGGCTGCTCCTCCAGTCGGGTCCGGCACTGCGGTGCCCCCGCCAGCCCCACCACTGCTTGTCTACTCGCGCCGGTGGCATGCCGCGGTGCCCAGCACCGCGTCGCCCGCGCCTAAGGCACCACCGCCTACGCTAGTGCCCGCCCCTGTCACCATGGCACCCCCTGGCCCTGTGACTCGTACACGGTCCGGGGCGCTTCCACGTGTGCAGTACAGGGGGCTTGCTGCGATCGTCCCGTCGCCACTTCCGGCGAACTACCGCAGCGGGCTTGCCGATCCGAATTGGCGGTCTGCTATGGCTGACGAGTTCCAGGCTCTCATCGACAATGACACTTGGCGTCTCATCCCACGACCACCTGGTGCCAATGTCGTCTCCGGGAAGTGGATTTTCAAGCATAAGTACCACTCCAACGGTACTCTCGCTCTCCACAAGGCCCGATGGGTCGTCCGCGGCTTTTCTCAGCAGCACGGCATCGACTACGACGAGACGTTCAGCCCGGTGGTCAAACCGGCAACCATCCGGGCTGTTCTCAGCATCGTCGACTCCCGTACCTAGCCCATCCACTAGCTAGACGTGAAGAATGCCTTTCTTCACGGCCACCTTGACGAGACGGTTTACTGCCAGCAGCCACCCGGCTTCGTCGACCCAGCTCGTCCCGACCACGTCTGCCACCTGCGAAAGTCCTTATACGGACTCAAGCAGGCGCCGCGAGCGTGGTACCAGCGTTTCGCCGCCTTCCTTCAATAGCTCGGGTTCGTCGCCTTAGCCTCCGACTCCTCCCTCTTCGTCCTCCGGGACGGTGGCCACCTCGCCTACCTACTCCTCTACATCGACGACATCATCCTTACCGCCTCCTCCTTGACGCTTCTCCACCAGATCATGGCCAAGCTCTCCTCCGAGTTTGCCATGACCGACCTCGGGGAGCTGCACCACTTCCTCGGCATCTCCGTCACCCGCTCGACAAATGGTTTATTCCTGTCCCAGTGCCAGTACGCCGTGGACCTTCTTCAGCGCACTGGCATGGCTGATTGTCACTCCACGGCGACTCCAGTGGACACTCAGGCCAAGCTCTCCGCCACGGCTGGCGATCCGCTGTCATCCTCCGACAGCTCCGACTACAGGAGTCTCATGGGCGCCCTCCAGTACCTCACGTTGACACGGCCCGACTTAGCGTATGCTGTTCAGCAGGCGTGCCTCTTTATGCATGCCCCTCACACGCCTCACCTCGCCTTGGTGAAGCGTATTCTACGCTATGTGAAAGGCACCCTCTCCTCTGGTCTCCACATTGGCACCAGCTCCATCGACAGTCTCACCGGCTATTCCGACGCCGACTGGGCTGGCTGCCCAGACACCCGACGCTCCACCTCCGGCTTCTGCGTCTTTCTCGGCGACAACCTGATCTCGTGGTCCTTGAAGCGCCAGACCACGGTGTCTAGGTCCAGCGCTGAGGCTGAGTACCGTGCGGTTGCTCATGTCGTCGCCGAGTGCTGCTGGATCCGCCAGCTTCTTCAGGAACTTCACGTTCCCCTGACTTCAGCTACGATTGTCTATTGCGACAACGTCAGCGCAGTATACATGACTGCCAACCCTGTTCACCACCGGCGCACGAAGCACATCGAGCTCGACATTTACTTCGTCCGCGAGAAGGTCGCGCTTGGACGAGTCCGGTCCTTCATGTGCCCTCCGCTCACCCGCCCGTTCGCGACATCATGACCAAGGGTCCGCCTATACAACTCTTCACGGACTTTCGCTCCCGCTCGTGCGTTCGTTCCACTCCCGCTACGACTGCGGGCGGGTATTAGGCAGTGTATATAGCTTACCATATATAGGCGATTGTAGTTTCTATGTATAGCTGATTGCTGATTGATTTGTATTAGGATAGTTTCCTTGTAATACAAGCCTCCTTGGCTATATATATGAAAGGCTCACCCCCCTAATTGGGTGTGGTGTTCACCCTATTCCATCTCTCTACAACTATTTCAATTACCTATAGCACTAGACAAGGCAGCATTTTGCATGTTGCTTTGAGGCAACAAATTATTTAAAAACTACCTCTGTATCTCCAGATTCATGTGATATAGATTTTTTTTTTGAAAAATGCACCTCAGCATCTCTGAACCAAAGAAATTGAACCTGTAGCTATTGGTTTCTTTCATATGTCAATTTGGGATACTTGCTTCTTCAGTCTCTCTTCAGAATGATTGCTATTGTGGTGTCTATACCTTAATTGATATATAGAGAGAATAACATGCTCTTAATTAATTAATTAATTAGCTTAGCCATAATTGTCAGCAACATTCCATTATTGTAATCAGTCTGTTCTTCAGCACCCATTCAGTTTGGTTTGTACCATGGGTTTTGATACAAAATTAGATTTGTTCAATTCATATTTCTTGATGCAACTGGCTGCTCACTCGATAACAAATATTTGCAAAATATGTATTATATCTTTCAAAATCGGGTAGCTGGTGGTTGGGAGGTGACCAGGAGCCTATTCTGTCGTGCCTCGCCGCTTCCTTCTGCCCATGCAACAGATGCCCATGGTGCTCCTTGGGAAGCTCTACGCCTCTGCTGTAGGTATGTGAGGTTAACACCCTCCTCTTGTTGATTGGTTACTATATGATTTGGTAAGCATGCTGCACTTTAATCAATTTTTACTTTTAGTAGCTATGTATTAAACAAGTCTTTAGTGTGAATAAAATATGGTGATGAGATCTTTTGGTTGTTCCAATATTTTCGCCCGCTCTGAAGAAAATGCCCATGTTTTTCTGAAAATGAACTCATATTCAGTACGGATTCTGGTTCATTTTTCCACATATTTTGCCACTTTCACAGGACAACATGCTATTTTGTGTTAAAGCTTTTGTTACCATGCATCATTCGATGCTGTTTAGTAGCTTCCACTGAACAATGATTAATTCGAAGCTAATCTGCTGCTGGCATATGTTGCAGTCATTAACATTAGACAATTTATTATAATGGATTAAACTGATGTACCATTGATCTAAAGGCTTCAACTTTCGGTTATATAGAGATCTAACAGTCACCTTGCTAAAGTTGCTCTCGTTCGATTGACAATTTCGTGTCAATTGTTAAATCTAAACTAGGCTTTTCAGTCCATATGCTGCAAAAGGAAATTAAGACAGCTATTTGGGTTAGCTATGCCCTGTTAAAGAAGATAGTGTTATGACATGGTATAATTTGACCAGCTTGCAATATATTTAGTGCTACTGCATCTACACCGGCATGACTTTATTTTACCAATTCTTGTATTATTTAGTTATTCAAGTTGATACATATGCCAACAATTTATTGACAGGTTTCCCTTGCTTTTCCATTGATGAGTTAAATAAATTGCTTTTCCTTTCTTTTCAGACCCGTGTACTTTGAGTTAAATATTTTATATCTTCAGTTCAATTGGGTAACATCATATTGTTCATAAATCCAATTGGTGGTGCCCACAACAGTGGGTCGCAAAGACGGTCAAGATTACAACAAAGCAGATTAGTCAGGATAAAAAAAACATGTCTTTGATGATAAAGGCTGGAATAGGTCGAGGAAAGTGTTAGCCGTCAGCACTGTGATATTATAATTCATTCTGAGATATCCATCTGTATGCTCGTAGTGTGATCTCCGGAGATGGAGTGACCATTCATGGATTCCCAAGAAATCAAAGGCTCATGCATAATGCGGGCTATGTACAGTGTATGCTTGTAGTCTTTTTGTTTCACTTGTATGCCAATCACCGGATAAAATGTGGATTCAATATCTTGGTTGTGTTGACCACCGAGATGTACTAGTTGTCCCAAAATTACTGTACTCAATATCGAATTTCAACTTTTTTTTATCCAGTAGAGATGAACCATCTATTTGTGAACTGGATTGTCACAAAGATTTTGGTCAAATCGCATGAGTAAAAATCCATGACTACTCACTTGAATTCATAACAAATAATTAGTTTAATATACTACTTTAATATTTTTTCCCACTACAATCGAATGATTCCAGCAGTATAAAGAAAAATCTGTTAGATCCGTTTAAAAAACAGCAGGAAAAGGGGCCACTGGGGCTTAGATGGTGGAGGCGCACGGTGGTCCGGTGGGACCTGCACGGAAACCACATGTAGACCGCACGTGAGGAAAAAAACTACCGTGAACCAGTGGGTGCATTTTGGTTCGCGGATGCACAGACCCAAATGATGACTCCCGACCCACCAATCTCGTCCGTCGCCGGCCCCGACCTTTTCTCGAGCGCGAGCGGGGAGACGAGCGGAGCGAGGCGACCCGCGAGCGCGAGCCGTCCCGGCCGCATCGGCTCCGTCGAGCGCGAGTGCGACGGTCGCGCATCGGCCGTCCCGCCTCCGTCCTCTTCTTTGCGCTTGCCCTCCCCGGGCCGAGCGCGTGCGCGAACCACCGTCTGTCGAGCGCGACGCGGAGGCCATGCGCTTCTGTTTCTCAATTTGATTCGCAACCACCAGGTACTGGACGTCGGCGTGCTTGCTCTGAGCCAGCCTGTATGAGTGCAGATTGCAGACTATAGTTGGGCAAATCTGGTGCAGGTTCTCAATTGCTGGGAACCAATTCACTTCAAGAACTCAATTTCTGGAAAATGGAAGAAGAAGAAGAAATCAATCCGAGCGAAGGGAAGAGACAGAAGGAAGATGCTTGGAAGAGAAATATTAGCAACAAGGGAGCTGCGCTTATGGCCCGCCGATCTGCCCGCCAGTGCCTCTGGTCAACGCGGCCGCTCCGCGCTTCGACCCGCTGGAACATGGCTGTGAAGCCTGATGAATACCGACGGGCAGCAGACAAGCAGTGATGCGTTTGCAGTGCGGCTGAAGGAGACCGGCAGCAGACCAGCAATGCCGAGCCGCACGGCCCATCCGGAGCACGTCCTCACCGTCGGCGCTGCGTTTGCGTTCCTCACCCTCAGCCGCGTTGCGGCTCGTGTGGAGGAAGCGCGCCCCGCGCAATTGTAGATTGAGGTGTGGCTAGTAATTGTAGATGGAGGCGTTGCCGCAGGGGCTACTTCTAGTAGCTGGCTAGATCTGCAGCCTAGGCGAACGGCTACCTCGCTAATGCTGCAGGCACGTGTATTGTGGTGCATAGCTGTGGGATGGATTGAAAAGAATGAATAACGAATTAACAGTAACATTATTGTTATTCCAGAAAGTTGCCAAATAGTTTGATCGAGACATTTGAGAGACAAAATCCCCTGCAGAAATAAAATAGTAAACTGAGTTGATCGGCATCATTGGAGGTTGGTAGCTCAAATATATTGTCATTTTTTTTCTTGAATATCAAAAGAACGAACCTGGATTTAAAGTTCTTTTCGTACGAAAATCGGCAACCAGTGAATGGACATCTTTGTGTGAAAATTTGACAACAAACACTCCAGTTGCAACATGGTGAACACTTCAATTGCAACTCCTCAAGCACTTCAGTTGCAATTCCGGACATGTAATTTTTATAATTTTTATCAGACGAATTGCAACTCGACAAGCGCCTCAATTACAACTCTTCAAAAAGCACTTCAATTGCAACTCTGGACATTTAATTTTTATAATTTTTATCAGATGAATTGCAACTCAGCAAGCACTCTAGTTGCAACATTGCAAGCGTTTCAATTGCAACTCCTCCAAGCAACCACATGAAGTTTTTATAATTTTTATCAGACGAAATGCAACTCAACAACGCTCTAGTTGCAACTCGACAAGCACTTCAAATCGCAACTCTTCAAAAGCACTTCGATTGCAACTCAACAAGCACTTCAATTGCAACTCCTTAAGCACTTGAATTGCAACTCTAGACATGTAATTTTTATTAAACAAATTGCAACTCATCAAGCACTCCAGTTGCAACACGGCAATCACTTCAATTGTAACTCCTCAAACACTTGAGGTGCAACACTCAATCGACATTAAGAGGGGGAAAATGGACAGAGAAGGAAAGAAAAAAAATCAATTGGCACCGAGGTGATAATGTTGTCTAACTGCAATATTAAATATAAATCAATTACAACTTAGGTAGTAAGATAGTTGCTATGTCGTCAAAAAAAATAGTACAAACCACTCACTAGGTGAAAAATCCTTGAAAACTCAGTATTTGCAACTAAGAGTGTATATAGATTGCAACTCGAACCACTGTCTGGTTGCAACTCGAGGGGTAGTACAATATCAGACGTAAGCACTCAGTATTTGCAACTCGGAGTGTACGTCGATTGCAACTCGAACCACTATCCGGTTGCAACTTGGTAAGTTATGCATAGATCATGCTAATATTTTCATTAATTCATCACCGGAGAACCACAAATACATGCTCAGTTTTCTTGTCTTCACCGTCGGCTTACTGCTCTAACCGACTGGTTATCGGTCCTTACCGAGCGGTTTACCGATTGGTAACCGAATGAACTAGCGTTTCAATTTGAAATTTGAATTTGTTCGGTTTTCAACGGTAATCGCGGCTTACCGACCGGTAAACCGAAACCGGAGGCCGGCGGTTAGGGAGGCCGGACCGGTAAGTTTAACCCTGATGAGGAGTGGTTCCAGTGGCCGGTGGAGCCTCACCGGCATACTGACGCGAGACAAGGTGGGGCTTGGTTGGTGTCGCGCCAACCTGTAGCTAGCAGCTCAAGGCGGAGCTCGGCAGGTCGCCATCCATGGGAAGCTGTCAAGCGTGAGTGATGTCTCTTTTCTTGCTCTCCCTTCTCTTGATTGCTCGCATGCTTTTGTGTTCGATGAAATGCTTCAAATGAATTCGTTGCTTGTCTTAGTTGTTGCAAATGCTTACAACTACGATAACTGTCGAGCTTTCATATCTTTTTCCCTTTTTCACCCAGGCCCAGAGGGCTGCTCACGATGAATGCAGCTCCGGCGTGCTAGGGAGAGGTGAGCACTCCGAGCAGAGCTACAAAGTGCGGCGAGGGGAGCACTCCGTGCTAGGGAGAGGAGAGCACTCCATGTTTTAATAAAATTTCATAGTCTTATTATGAAAGAATAGTTTTATTTAAAATTGTGTTTGTGTGTCATTATTATATATTTTTATGGTAATTAACTCTAGAAAATCATGAATAATCGTTATAAATTGTAGAATTTTTTTAATTAGCAAACCTACCTCTCTCGAGGGAGTGCGGACGTGGTAGGTACGCAACATGAATGCAAGTGCGGCAGCGGCGGGATATTACGACGAACTCCGGGAAACAAAAATGTTTGCAACTGCTAGTATGGTATGATTACAACCCCACGTTAGTTGTGATTGCAACTTCTATAAAACTCTATCTCGAGATTTGTTAAACAAAATGATTGCAACTGTTGCTATGGTGTGATTGCAACAACGCATTAGCTGTGATTGCAAAACTGCTATAATTGTCTAAAAAATCAGTTAAGCAAAAAATGCAAACAAAGATGATTGCATACTGCTAATTTGGTGTGATTGCAACTGTTATTATGGTGTGATAGTAAGCAATTAATAACTCTAGGAAAATTCTATTAAACAAATATGATTGCAATTGCCGGTATGGTGCGCTTACAACTACTGATCTTTCTGATTACAAGTACTGTATAACTCTATGAAATCTTGTTAAACAAAAATTATTGCAACTCGAACCACTGTCGGGTTGCAACTGAAGGTGCAGTACAGTATTAGGTGGAAGCACTCAGTATTTGCAACTCGGAGTGTACATCGATTGCAACTCGAACCACTGTCCGGTTGCAACTGAAGGGTAGTACAGTATCAGGCGGAAGCACTCAGTACTTGCAACTCAGAGTTTACATCGATTGCAACTCGAACAACTGTCCGATTGCAACTGAAGGGGTAGTACAGTTGCAACTCAACGAGCACTTCAATTGGAACTCAACAATCACTCCAGTTGCAACACAACAAGCACCTCATTTGCAACTCCTTAAACATTTCAGTTGCAACTCTAGACATGTATTTTTTATAATTTTTATCAGACGAATTGCAACTCGACAGCGCTCCAGTTGCAACTCGAAAAGCACTTCAATTGCAACTCGACAAGCACTTCAATTGTAACTCCACAAATACACCAGTTGCAACACCACAATCACTTCAATTGCAACTCCTCAATCACTTCAGTTGCAACTCTGGATATATAATTTTTATATTTTTTATCAGACAAATTGCAACTCAACAAGCACTCCAATTGCAACAAGGCAAGTACTTACAGTTGCACTACTCTAGTTTCAACTGGAGCAATTGCAACTAGTTGGGTCCTCTAATTTCAACAGGTCGAGTCCTCTAATTGCAACAGGTTGGGTCCTCTAATTGCAATAGGTTGCAACTAGGATATTAATGGACTAATCTAGTTACAACCGAAGTAATTGCAACTTGTCGAATCCTCTAATTGCAACAAGTTGGGTCTTCTAATTGCAACTACAATATTAACCAAGTTGCGAGTACGCCGAGAAAGACATGTAGGCATCGCATCACTTGCAAACTAGTAGCATTAATCTATGTAAAACTAGGAAAATAATATAGTTTCAACAACACTAGCTAGGAAGGCTAGAACATCATAATTTGTCGTTAGGGCATTAATCTTGTTACAATCAGAGCATTTGCAACTGAATGTGTCACCCGGTTGCAACTAGGTCAATAGCCTAGTTACAAGTACAATTAAAATTGGTTGCAACTAGGACACATCATCATAGCTTGTAGATTAAGTAAATTGCGACCATGGTTGCACAACAATTGCCAGTCTAACAACTATTTCTTGGACCAGCTGTGAGCTCCTTGGACGAGCTCTTCCGGCATGAGCCCCAAGCAGAGGTGGCCGGCGCATCTCCTGAACATGCTGCACGGCTGCAGTCGTCGTCACGACAACAAATCTGAAAACCTGTTTTTCTGTTTCTTTGCTAAAGACCATTAAGAACTGAGTATTTCACTGTAAAACGGCATCAGAAAAACCAAAATTACGCAAAAAAGTAGCTAGGGCCCTTGTGTGTTGAATGTTGACGATGACTGATGGAACCATGCACGTTACATGCCTAACCTGTATTGAATCTTTTCGCTCAATCATACACTACGTACTTAATCTTGTCTTCTCTGTTCGCTCCACTTCGCGACTGTGAATCCTTGAGTCCCCAAGCGGAGCAGGCCACCGCGCCAAGCATCCGCGAGTCCCCAAGCGAAGCAGGACGCTGCGCCAGGCATCCACGCGCAGGTCTCTGGTTCTGCTGCTCTGTTCTGGCATTCCAGCAAACACTTGGGTGGCAAAAAAGAACAGAGCAAGTGCTTGCTGACAGAAGAGAGCTGCGAGCTCGTCACGTGCTGGCTCAGCGGGGATAGAGGATGTTGAGGAGGACGTGCCTACCGTCGAACTAGATTGGAAGACATTGCCGGCCGTGGCGAGCACTAGGCTCGTCGCCCCCTGCCTGTGCAGCAAGCTTGACGTCCGCATGGCGTCGTCGCTCGCGGAGCGGAACGGGAGCCTGCGCCTGCACGTCCACGCGGTGATTGAGGGCGTCCCCGGCCTCCGAGCACCACAAAAGGAGCTCGGGTCAACGCTGCCACTTCGCGTCTGATCTGTGCACCTCTACCTCACGCCCGGGGAGAGAGGGGCTCGCCTCCACTTCCTGGAAGGAGCAGGGACGGATGAGGGGAGGAACAGAGGCCCGACCGTGGGGGAGGAGCCCGGCCGCCGTCCGCCGGGGATGAGGGCGCTCAGCGGAAGGAAGCAGCGGCGGACGGTTCGCGAGAAGGAAGGCGAGGAGGATGGGGGGCGGGTGGATGATGGATGAGGCAGTTAAGAGATGGAAAGTTATTTGCATGTGCAGGTGGGCGTAGCGGGCCTAGTTAATTAGATGGTTTGGTCCATTGGCTAAACCGGACACAATTGTTAGCCCGGGTGCATCTTACGAATCAAATGCACCCAGGTGTATTATATATATACAGTGTGTATATATATATGACAATATCACATGCAACAATAGATAACACATATATATCACATCCACAAGTTCATACACACCACAAGTCCATCGAAACAAGTCCACAAATCCACAGTGTCTCAAATCCAACGAAACAAGTTCAGAACATGATCAACTAAGTCCAAGGGCCTACGGTGAATGCTCGTGCGGTGGGAAAGGTGGGACGGGCGACTGGAGGACTTGCTCACCACTTGGAGCCTGTTGATTCGAACCCGCCGACAAAGGCTGCACAAAGGAGACAAGATTGCAAGTGTTAGACATGATTAGACAGGAAAACCAGAAACTCTTTGGTATCATACTCACCAGAGTACCGAGGACTTGCTGTGTCGGAAACACCTGTGGGGGGGTGATAGGAGCTAGGAGCCCTGGTGGTAGAGTCATACCACCTGACGTCGCAAGGTACCTAGTAAGTTCCTCAAACTTACTCGCCATTGCCTACTTCGACCGGAAATACTCCTGCTGCTGAGCCCGCTCCTATGCTAGCTGGTCTGCTAGCTGCTAACGTAGAGCCCGCTCCTCTGCTAGCTCGACCTATAACATTTGACTTAAGTCCACGGTCACCGCGCCAAGCATCCGCGAGTTCCCAAGCGGAGCAGGGCGCTGCGCCAGGCATCCACGTGCAGGTCTCTGGTTCTACTGCTCTGTTCTGGCATTCCAGCAAACACTTGGGTGGCAAAAAAGAACAGAGCAAGTGCTTGCTGATAGAAGAGAGCTGCGAGCTCGTCACGTGCTGGCTCAGCGGGGATAGAGGATGTTGAGGAGGACGTGCCTGCCGTCGAACTGGACTGGAAGACATTGTCGGCCGTGGCGAGCACTAGGCTCGTCACCCCCTGCCTGTGCAGCAAGCTTGACGTCCGCGTGGCGTCGTCGCTCGCGGAGCGGAACAGGAGCCTGCGCCTGCACGTCCACGCGGTGGTTGAGGGCGTCCCCGGCCTCCGAGCACCACAGAAGGAGCTCGGGTCAACGCCGCCACCTCGCGCCTGATCTGTGCGCCTCTACCTCAGGCCCGAGGAGAGAGGGGCGCGCCTCCACCTCCTGGAAGGAGCAGGGACGGATGAGGGGAGGAACAGAGGCCCGACCGTGGGGGAGGAGCCCGGCCGCCATCCGCCGGGGGATGAGGGCGCTCGCCGGAAGGAAGCGGCCGGGGACGAGAAGGAAGGCGAGGAGGATGGGGGCGGGTGGATGATGGATGAGGCGCTTAAGAGATGGAAAGTTATTTGCATGTGCAGGTGGGCGTAGCGGGCCTAGTTAATTAGATGGTTTGGTCCGTTGGCTAAACCGGACACAATTGTTAGCCTGGGTGCATCTTACGAATCAAATGCACCCAGGTGTATTATATATATACAGTGTGTATATATATGACAATATCACATGCAACAATAGATAACACATATATATCACATCCACAAGTTCATACACACCACAAGTCCATCGAAACAAGTCCATAAATCCACAAAGTCTCTCAAATCCAACGAAACAAGTTCAGAACATGATCTACTAAGTCCAAGGGCCTACGGTGAGTGCTCGTGCGGTGGGAAAGGTGGGACGGGCGACTGGAGGACTTCCTCACCAATTGGAGCCTGTTGATTCGAACCCGCCGACAAAGGCTGCACAAAGGAGACAAGATTGCAAGTGTTAGACATGATTAGATAGGAAAAATAGAAACTCTTTGGTACCATACTCACCGGAGTACCGAGGACTTGCTGTGTCGGAAACACCTGGGGGGGGGGTGATAAGAGCTAGGAGCCCTGGTGGTAGAGTCATACCACCTGACGTCGCAAGGTACCTAGTAAGTTCCTCGAACTTACTCGCCATTGCCTACTTCGACCGGAAATACTCCTGCTGCTGAGCCCGCTCCTATGCTAGCTGGTCTGCTAGCTGCTGACGTAGAGCCTGCTCCTCTGCTAGCTCGACCTATAACATTTGACTTAAGTCCACGGTCACCGCGCCAAGCATCCGCGAGTCCCCAAGCGGAGCAGGGCGCTGCGCCAGGCATCCACGTGCAGGTCTCTGGTTCTGCTGCTCTGTTCTGGCATTCCAGCAAACACTTGGGTGGCAAAAAAGAATAGAGCAAGTGCTTGCTGATAGAAGAGAGCTGCGAGCTCGTCACGTGCTGGCTCAGCGGGGATAGAGGATGTTGAGGAGGACGTGCCTGCCGTCGAACTGGACTGGAAGACATTGTCGGCCGTGGCGAGCACTAGGCTCGTCACCCCCTGCCTGTGCAGCAAGCTTGACGTCCGCGTGGCGTCGCCGCCGCGGAGCGGAACGGAGCCTCGCGCTTGCACGTCCACGCGGTGGTTGAGGGCGTCCCCGGCCTCCGAGCACCACAGAAGGAGCTCGGGTCAACGCCGCCACCTCGCGCCTGATCTGTGCGCCTCTACCTCAGGCCCGAGGAGAGAGGGGCGCGCCTCCACCTCCTGGAAGGAGCAGGGACGGATGAGGGGAGGAACAGAGGCCCGACCGTGGGGGAGGAGCCCGGCCGCCATCCGCCGGGGATGAGGGCGCTCAGCGGAAGGAAGCAGCGGGGGACGAGAAGGAAGGCGAGGAGGATGGGGGCAGGTGGATGATGGATGAGGCAGTTAAGAGATGGAAAGTTATTTGCATGTGCAGGTGGGCGTAGCGGGCCTAGTTAATTAGATGGTTTGGTCCGTTGGCTAAACCGGACACAATTGTTAGCCTGGGTGCATCTTACGAATCAAATGCACCCAGGTGTATTATATATATACAGTGTGTATATATATGACAATATCACATGCAACAATAGATAACACATATATATCACATCCACAAGTTCATACACACCACAAGTCCATCGAAACAAGTCCATAAATCCACAAAGTGTCTCAAATCCAATGAAACAAGTTCAGAACATGATCTACTAAGTCCAAGGGCCTACGGTGAGTGCTCGTGCGGTGGGAAAGGTGGGACGGGCGACTGGAGGACTTCCTCACCACTTGGAGCCTGTTGATTCGAACCCGCCGACAAAGGCTGCACAAAGGAGACAAGATTGCAAGTGTTAGACATGATTAGATAGGAAAACTAGAAACTCTTTGGTACCATACTCACCGGAGTACCGAGGACTTGCTGTGTCGGAAACACCTGTGGGGGGGGTGATAAGAGCTAGGAGCCCTGGTGGTAGAGTCATACCACCTGACGTCGCAAGGTACCTAGTAAGTTCCTCGAACTTACTCGCCATTGCCTACTTCGACCGGAAATACTCCTGCTGCTGAGCCCGCTCCTATGCTAGCTGGTCTGCTAGCTACTGACGTAGAGCCTGCTCCTCTGCTAGCTCGACCTATAATATTTGACTTAAGTGTTTCAGTAATGCAAATCTAAGAATGTGTTTAAACATTAATATATCATGACTAGTGCATACCTCAAGGGCGTTCAAACGGCCCATCCCCACGTTCAGTCGTGCTCGTATCTGGGGGTCAGACTCCGTCCTTCGTGCTCGGACGTCGGCAAGTCTCAGGCTAGAACTGTCGATGATGCCGTCACCAATCCACAACCTCTCGTGCTTCTTTCATCCTCCCAAGGCCATGACTATGTCTGTATCAATGTCATGCTCACTCGGGTTGTAATCTTTCCCGTACTTCTGCTTACAGGCCTCTGTGTACTCAACGATGCGCTAGCCGAAGCTAGGGTTGTTGTATGCCTCCGGCCCGTCGCTCACGCTGTAGGACACATCGGACGTCGCCTTGCCCTTGTGTGCCATGCACAAGGCATCGAAGTCCGAGCATTCCTGGCCAGGATGTGTCTTTTCCTGCAAGAAAAGCAGGATGAAGATTAGTGTGATGAAACAAGTTTGAGCCTCAAAATAGATTAAAGAAGCCGCGTACCCATAGCGCCTTGTACTCTGGAAGGCTCCGCTGGCCTTGGTGGTGTGATGGGTCCTCCATCATCAAACGCCTCTCGCGTGAAGCGTCGTGCGCCTGCTGGTACTCCTCCGTGAACCACTCGTCCACCTCCATTGCCCACACGTCGGCTTTGGTGCGGCTCCACCAAGGAGTCACCTGCACTTCACGTAGTAATTGATACATTAGAAGATCAAACATAACATAAGTAATATTAAAACATAGCTGGTATTCATGTACCTCAAGGAACTGCTCATGGGTCAACATCGTCCTTCTGGCTTCTTCCTTGCCTATCTTTTGACCAAGCACCAACGCGTAGTAGGTTATGACGGCCTGGTGCTTTACCTCGTGATGCATGTCGGTGACACGTTTCTTGCAGGAGTTCTTCAGGCACATGTCCGCTTTCTCCTCTTCGCCATCATCACATCTGAAGAAGGTCTGCATACAAATACGTTGTCAAATTCATTATTTTAAGATTGAGTCAAACGAATGTGATGTAACGAGAAAAAGCGAGCTAGAGTTACCCAAAACGTCCTCAGCACGCGCTCTGCCATGTGGATGAAGTCCCGGTCGTCACCATGGTAGTAGTGGCCAAACGTGTAGGCTGGCTCTGTCCGCCCGTGGTACGTGACAATGCCGGGGTAGTGCTGCCTACACAGAAGCCCGACAATGCCGTTGGGCTTGCGTGAGTCGCCACCCGACACAACGATCCAGTTCCTGCACATGTCGAACAAAATATTAGTGACTCTCGATAATCAAAATGGAGTTTGGCATGTAAATGAAGTTAGCCATCTAAATTTACTTACATTCACCCTTGGGGGCGAATCACTGGGCGGTTCTGAGGGAGCGGGAGCTGAGGGAGTCGTGCGGGGCCTCGCAAGTAGACCTTCGCTGCCCTAGCAGCCTCCCTCGAAGAACCCGCACCCGAGGCGTCGTCCTCGGTCTCCGTCGGCTGGCCCTCATAACCGCCCTCGTCGTCGTCCTCCTCGGCCCCCCGTGCACCATCCTTCGGCTCGGGAGGTGGCCTCCTGGCCCTCCTGGGCCTCCTCTCCGACCCCTCCGCGTCGTCCTGCCCCTGTGAGGCACTGTAAAAGGTGGACAAGGGCACCTGATGCCGGCCCTCGTCCACCTCTACCTCTGGTACTGGCCGTCGTCCTCCGCGACGGCCGCCTGCCATCTTTTTCAGTCACCTATGATCAACATATAAACAAAACAAAATTAGTATGACATGTATAATAATAATGAGACATGCATGACAATAATGAAAACACAATTACAAAAGAACATAGTATTACATGTATTAAAAGTAGTCTGGATCATCGTGGGGATTAGCTGGTATGTCTGTTCGCTTGTCATCACTGTCAAAATTATCCAGATAATGAAGATAATCCAACGGCTCTAAGTTTTCCTCATGTTCGATGCCCAATTGCTCAAGCATTTGTAAGTCCTTTGGATCATACACGTATTCTTCATCGTCGTTGTGATCGACCAATTCATTGTCTACTTCCATTGTTATAGGTGTGGTTAGGTCTATCACAAAACGCCCAGTCAGCCCCTCTTCTTGATAGAACTCTCCTTCATATGTGTTTGGATTTATCAAGTTGTAGTCTTCGTCGTTGGGGATAGGTAGTTTACCATGTGGCGTGACCTTTTGCACAACCTCCCAACCCTTAAGGTAATCTTTGCTTTGGCAGACGTGTGGAAGGTAATAAACTTGCACGGCTTGTTGGGCCACAATGTATACATCGGATCGTGGATACACCGAATCCGGTCGAACTTCGACTAGCCCGATTGTCGGGGTCCTTCGAGTACGTTCAGGATCAAACCAATGACATTTGAATATCACAGGTTTAAGATGTGGGGTGCCATAAAATGAAAGTTCGTATATTTCCAGGACTCTTCCATGATATTCTTTCCCATTAGTGTCTATCGTAACCACACCGCTGTTTGTGGTACTTCGATTGGGTCGACTCTCTTTGTAGGCAGTCGTGTGGAAATGAAATCCGTTCACATCATAACCGGTAAATGACCTAACCCTTAGTTCACAGCCACATGCAACAGCACACAACTCGCTAGAGATGGACATATCGGTTTGGGCCTTTCTCCCGAACCATGAAATGAAATCGTGCCACTGTGGGCCCGCACCTTGCGAAATAAGGGTATCAATTTCGTGTGGCTCTAGCAACCTCGATGCAGTCCAGAACTCACGGATGAATTCTTGTTTGTACGGTTCAACCTCCGGCGAGTTGAGCAGCACATATAGCATGATGCTACGCCACTCTTCATTGGTGAGTTGATTGGTGGTAGATGCACTCGCGCTTCCAAATTGGCGTTGGAAAAGGTTGAGTTTTGATTGATTTTCCACGACATTGTAACGAGGGGAGTGATCATGCACGCTAGGAAGGTTCTCTTTATAGTATTTTCTGTGAAGTTTGACACCTCCTCCACAATGTATGCCTCTGCAACTAAAGCCTCGATTCTGGCTTTATTTCTACATTTTTTGCGTACGAGCTTTAGAGTTCTCTCAATTGGGTAGCACCAATTGTACTGCACTGTCCCACCCATACGTACCTCGTATGGAAGGTGCACAATCATATGCTGCATTGGCAAGAAGAATCCAGGTGGAAAGATTTTCTCCAATTACATAGTAACACAGGGGTCACTTTCTCCAACTCTCTACATACGGGCTGAGATATCTCCTTCGCACATAGCTGTTGGAAGAAATAGCTCAACTCTGCCAGCACTTGCCATATATTCTCTGGGACAAAGCCTCGAACCATCGTGGGAAGAAGCCGCTCAATCCATACGTGGTAGTCATGACTCTTCATGCCATTTACTCGCAATGTCGTTAAATTGACTCCCCTCTTCACATTATGTGCATACCCATCTGGAAACCTAAGCGTCTTCATCCATTTAAGTACTTCCCTCCTTTGTTGAATGGACAATACATAATCGGCCTTGGGTCTTCTCCATTTCTTGCGGCCTTCTGGAGGCCTCATCTCTAGATTTGGTCTATCACATAGTATTGCAATGTCCACTCTGGCCTTAGGGTTATTCGTAGAATTTTCGGTGTCCATGAGTGTGCAAAAAAGTGCCTCTGCGATATTCTTCTCAGTGTGCATGAAGTCAATGTGATGTGGCACAAGAAGGTCATCATGATAGGGGAGCCACTGTAAGCCTGATTTATGAGTCCACATATGTTGCTCACCATAACCCACATAACGACCACCTCCTTCATTGGCCATAAGAGCCTCTACCTGAGCACGAACCTCGGCACCAGTCAGCATCTGCGGTGGAGGTTGTGTCACCACAAGCCCTTTTGTGAAGTTCTTCTTGTCTTGTCTGAATGGATGATCAAGAGGTAGGAACTGACGATGTTGGTCGAACGATGAATACTTAGCACCCTTTTGCAACCAGATGAACCTCAAACGTTCCTTGCATATTGGGCATGGGAACTTTCCATGAACACACCAGGCTGAGAACAACCCATACGCCAAGAAGTCATGAATAGAGTACTGGCACCAAACATACATCTTGAAGGTTGCCCTTTTAGGTCGGTCGTATGTCCATACACCTACCTCCCAAGCACTAATCAATTCATCCCACAAAGGCTCCATGTACACACCCATATTACTCCCCGGGTGTCCAGGAATTATTAAGGACATGAATATGGTGTCTCGTTGGAAGGTGACACCGGGGGGGGATTCAGGGGTATAACGAACACGGGCCAACATGTGTAAGGGGCGGTACTCGTTCCATAAGGATTGAACCCATCGGTTGTCAGCGCAACACATACATTACGCGCCTCACCTTCTTTCTCAGGATGTTGTCCATGAAAGTATTGCCATGCTTCACCATCTGATGGGTGTACCATCTTGTCAGGACTATACCGTATGCCATGCTTATGCCATGTCATCCGTTTCTGCGCTTCTCGCTCATGTAAAGTCGCTGGATCCTCGGCACGAACGGAAGGTACCATACGATCTTTTGGGCGATACAGTCTGCTTCATCTGACCATCTGCAGCTGGTACCTCTTCGAACCTCGAGGATTTGCACTTTGGACATTGCGTGGCATCCGCGTGTTCCTCCCTAAATAGGACACACCCATTCACACAGGCATCTATCTGCTCATACGGCATCTTAAGTGCTTTGAAGAGTGTTGTTGACTCATACATGGACGTTGGCAGGAATGGCCCTTTGGAAGCAAGGAGCCAACAACGACCAACAACCTATTGAAGCCTACTCGACTGATGTTTAACTCGGATTTCACCCCTAATAACCACCCAATGGCGTGCAGTTGCGAAACGGTGGTGTTGTAGTGAAGAGGTATCTTTGCCGAGTCCATCATCTTGTAGAACAACTTTGCCTCCTCCTCCATCACCTCCTGATCACGGGTGTCATTGAAAAGTGCTTGGTGGGCATCTCCTAACATGTCTACAACCCCCGCATCATCATCGCACACCTCCAGGTGTGGTCTCACCACCTACTCTCTCATACGATGTGCTTCACCATGGTAGATCCACACGGTATAGTCTTTGGTAAATCCATTGTACAGAAGATGTCAGCCCATATCATCCTTGCTAACTCTCCTCTTGTTGTCACATTTTGTGCAGGGACACCAAACTAGCAAATGACCACGAGAATTGGCCCATGCAAATTCCAAGAAATCATTGGTCTTAACCATCCATTCATCGTCAAAATCACGCTTACTTCTCCGGCCGGTGTACATCCACTGACGGTCCTCCATCCTTTATCAATCAGGAATGCGAACCATAAAATCCATGTACATCGTGATCCTGCTGTCTAATAGGTGAGGATAGGTCCTAATCCCACCCGCGGATCCGTATATGAGTTAGTTTCCATGCCCCGATCCGATCGAGGCAGAATTTCGGAAGCAACTCCCCGCTGTCCTCTAGATACACGTCCGAGTATGGAGATTGTGTATCCAGAGAACAACAGGAGGTGATGCCAAAACTCTGCCTCAGATCGGAACATGACATGGAAACTAAATCATCTACGGATCCGTGGGCTGTCCAAAAAACGTGGACAATCCGAAACAGATACGGTCGTAGGTATGCACAGAAATGCATACCTCTAGCCATATCTCTTTCGGACGGGAGACACCTAACTAGGTTACGAGATCTCCGACCATACGACCAGAAGACGGATTATTCATACCTTGGGTGCCGGTGACGAGGCGCCGCAGTGCAACAGATCCGTAACGCCACCAAAGAAGATCAGGGTCGTCGAGGTACTCCAGCTTGCCTTCCACTAGCCCATCTCTGCAAAAAAAGAAATGAACATACATCTTAGCTCAAAATTTCGGCAGCACCTCCCCTGCACGGTGAGGTGTCAAAACCTGCAATTAAACATTCGACATGAAGGCTGACAACTAGATATATGCATTCTCATCGAACTCAACAAGGCATTGCCAATTCACATTCATATTCTAGAGATTCTACCACTAGTTATCACTAGTCGTTACCACTAGTCACATTCATATTCTAGTATTCTACATCTAGTTACCACAAGTCATTACCACTAGTCACATTCACATGCCGGCTCACCTTGCTCGGGCGGATGATGATAGCGTGGGCAGGCGGGACGTGGATGGACGACGACGGTGGGCTGTCCCGGGCGTTGGCCCTGTGTTTCTCCCCCATTCTCGATCCTCCTTTCCAACTCTCCCCTTCTCCTCCCTCTCCTTTTCCTCCACCTCATACTCCATTGCTCCCTCTCCCTTCCTTCTCTTCTCCGGCAGGGGCAGGCGGGAAGGGGAGGGGGCTCGCGCGGACGGGCAGGAAAGGTGGCGCGCGCGGTGTGCGGTGGTGGGGGCGCCCGCCGGCGGTGGTGGGGGGTGCGTGCGGCGGGGGATGGCGGGGCGCGGCGGGCGGGGAGGGAGGGCGGGGGTGCGGCGGCCGGTTGCCGGCGGGCGAGGGCGCGGCGGCGGCGGGCGGGGGCGGAGGGCGTGGGCGCGGCGGCCGGCGGCCGACGGACGGGGGGCGGCGGTCGGGGGGCGGGAGGCCCGACGGCGGGCGGTGGTGCGCGCGCGGCGGCGGGCGGGCGTGCGCGGCGGCGGCGGTTGTGTGCGTGTGTGCGTGTGTGGCTAAGTGTTGGTCGTGCCACTGTGTAATGCCACTTATTTGCCGACGGCCCTCAGATCTGGCCGTCGGCAAAGGTAACATAATTTAAAAAAAAACTGAAAATAACCCTTTGCCGACGGCCGGATCGTGAGGCCGTCGGCACAGATACTACCTGTGCCAAGGGCCCCTCCCCCGGCCTCCCGCAAAGGCGTTGACCCGGTTTAACCCGCTTGATCGGCCTTTGCCGAGAGCCACCGGGGCCGTCGGCGAGAGAACACGTCCGTGCCGACGGCCCACGCTCGGCACGGCCCCCTTTGCCGAGGGCCCCACCGTGCTCTCGGCAAAGAAGTATTTTTTTTAGTTTTTGAGTTGGACTTATTTCTTTGCCGAGAGCCTGGTGGGGCCCTCGGCAAAGGGCCTGTGCTTAGGGTGGGCCGTCGGCACAGACGTGTTCTCTGCCGACGGCCCTAGCTAGCTCTCGGAAAAGGCCAGTCAACTGGGCTAAACGCGGGTCAACACCTTTGCCGAGAGCCTTGGAGGGGGCTCTCGGCACAGGTTGCATCTGTGCCGACGGCCTCACGGCGGAGCCGTCGACACTGTCGGTGCGGAAAGTAGTCCCGACACTACCTAGTAATGAGCACTGAGATCTGCCTCTCGATGGTTGGTGCTAAGCAACTAAGGACACTAGATTTTATCCTAGTTCCGGCCGGGGCCGTACGTCTAACAGTGGTGTGCTCGTGGCACTATATTGCTTCGCACCGGGGTGCCTGTAGAGGGGAGTCTACAAGCGAGGTGGGAGAGGTGGTGTGGCCTCCAAGTCCCAAGAGATGTGATTGAGGCGAGTGCCAATATCGTGGGAAAAACGGAGAGCGTGTGAGTGTTTGCTGTCCGTCGTCCCGTGTTCGTCCGTCCCCCGCGGCTGGGGGGCTGCCCCTCCTTATATAGGCCAAGGAGGGAGCAGGTTACATGCATACCGCACTATTTCTACACGTGTAGCGGTATGGCGAACAGTGCCGTAGAATTGATGGCCGTCCTGACGAATCTTGCTCCAGTCACGGCGCCATGGCATGCCCTGTGCTTGAATAGGGGCGACTTCGAGGGTGGAGGCGTGGTGGTTGACCGGGGCGTCTTCAGGCGGGCTCGAGGGAGCTGTTGACAGTGATCCGTACGAGGTGCGGTAGCAGGCGTGGCGGCGTCCCGTCCCCACGTGCTCAACAGCGTCGGAGCAGCTTGTAGCGAGGCGCGGCGTGGCGCAACAGGGGCGGGGATGGCCGCACAGGATTGACAGCGACGGGGATGGCGCTCCCGCCGGCCTGACGTCACGGTTTGACCCTGCGGAGTCACGAGAAGAGGGCTCGAGGGTGTGGCCGGCCCCCCTTCGAGGGCGCGGCGCGTTAGCCATATAAGAGTGGGCGACATAGTGTCACGGAGCTGACACCGGCCTCGTCGCACAGTCCCCCACAGTGGTGGGGATGGGCTCCCCCTAGGGAGTTGGTGGAACAGCACCGGGGCGTGATTCCCAGGCGCGTAGTGGCGCAGCTTTGCTGTGTCAGAGCATTAAATGCTCGTACACGCATGCGGGAGCAGGTACGCTCGTGAGTGAACCTCGAGCGAGGCGGACCCCGCTCGAGGGCGGCGCGAGCCTTCGAGCGAGGCGGACCTCGTTCGAGGGGGGTTTGAGCCCTCGAGCGAGGTGGACCTCGCTCGAGGGGGCGCTTTGCTGGGCCGCTTCGGTGGGCCGCGGGGGCCACCACGGCGTGGATCGTGTTGTGTGTATATTTTGTGTTAGGCCCGTGGTTGGTTTTGCGTTTTGTGTTTTTTGCAGGTTTTAAGCTGGATTCCCCCCGGTGTCTTAGGGGACCCTCATGGCTGTCCCCGACAGGCACAGTGGACGGCAGCCCAAATGTGACGGCGCTCGCTCCTTCTCCGACGGCTCACTCCGTGCCGAGGGCTAGCTCTCGGCAAAAAGGTGATTATGCCGAGGGTCCCTACCTGCCGACGGCCCGACCCTCGGCAAAGGATGTAGTGCCGTGAGTACTTCTGTGCGGAGCGCGGCGCTCGACAAAGATTTTCTTTGCCGAGGGTCCGATAAAAAGCCCTCGACAAAGCCTGGAACTCTAGGCAAAGCCCGAGTTTCCTGAGTGGCTTCTGTTGCATTTTCTACCGGATTTTCATTAGGGTTAGAAACAGGATTAGCAGAACTATTAATCGTATCAGCAAAAGGTATTGTAGTACTCCCATAAAGCATAGAAGAATCAAATAGATTAGGAAGAAGCTCTATTTCAGAGCGTAAGCGTGCTCCAACATTAGCATGAAGATCAGCAAAGGGAAAAATTTGCTCATCAAAAACCACATCTCTGGAAATATAGATGCGACGAGTACGTATATCAAGGCATTTGAAACCTTTATGCATATTATTGTACCCTAAGAATGCACATAGTTTGGAGCGAAAAGCAAGTTTGTGTGCATTATATGGCCGAAGATTGGGCCAACAAGCACACCCAAAAATTCTCAATATAGAGTAGTTAGGTTTTTCTTTGAACATGACTTCCAGAGGGGTAGAGAATTGGATATTTTTGGCTGGAGTTCAAATGATTAGGTAGGTGGCGGCTAGGAAGGCTTCATCCCAGTATTTTAGAGGCATAGACGAATGAGCCAATAAGGACAAGCCGACTTCAACAATATGGCAGTGCTTGCGCTCGGCAGCACCATTCTGTTGATGTGCATGTGGACAAGATACTAAGTGAGATATACCCACTTTACGAAAGAAAGAATTAAGTTTTTCATGTTCTCCACCCCAATTTGTTTGGATGGCAACAATCTTTTTATTAAAGCGCCTCTCAATAAGCTGCTGAAACTCATGAAATTTTTCAAACACCTGAGATCTATAACGCAAGAGATAGATCCAGACAAACTTACTATGATCATCTATAAAGCTCACATAGTTTTTATTTCTCCCAAAGGAATCAGGAGCAGCCCCCCCCATACATCATAGAAAATTAAATCTAAAGGAAATTTGGAAATGCTGGATGACTTGGGATAGAGAAGTTGATGGCTTTTGGCTTGCTGGCATGCATCACAATCCATATCATGACGATCTTCCGTAGCACAAGACAATTTATTTTGACTAATGACTCGATGAACAATAGGAAAAGCAGGGTGGCCTCTTCTACTATGCCATCTCGTCGTGGAAGGTTTAATGGCAATGTGAGTTTCATGTCCTGGCTCAGCAAGAGGATAGAGACCTCCTCTACACTTGCCTTCCATAAGAGTTATCCTCATGGCCTAATCCTTAATAAAAAAAAGTTGGGATGAAATTCAAGAAAGGCATTGTTATCAGCAGCAACACGATGTACAGAAACAAGGTTCTTTTTAGCATTGGGTACATGAAGGACATTATTAAGGTATAGATTGCAATTGGGAGTACTAATAATAGCTTTACCAACATGATTAATGTTCATACCTGCTCCACTTGCGGTACGGATCTGATCATTGCCATTGTACTTGTCGTGGATGACTAACTTGTCAAGCTCGCTTGTAATGTGATCTGTAGCACCAGTATCAGTGTACCAATTGCTGTCAACTCCATACCTGTGAACAACAGTGTTAGCGAGCTTTTCATCAAGGACATAATCAGCATCGAAGCGGTGCCAGCAGGAGGCGGTGTTGTGCCCTTCCTTGAGGCACACCTGGCACTGCCCGTTGAAGCACTGCTTCTGTCCACCGGAGTTTGGTGCGCCACGCCCTCGGCCACCAGTGTCGCGGCCACGCCCAGATTGGCCATGACCGCCGCGCCCGTGGCTGCCTGAGTTGCGGCCACCACCACCACGAGATGCAGAATTGGCAGAAGATTGTGATCCTCCGCCACCGCTACTGCCTTGCAATAGATCCAGACGACTCTCAAAGCTGAGCATCTGGGATAGCAGTTCACTGCAAGGAACCGGATCGCTCCTGGCCAACATAAACGTGACCAGGGGGTTGTACTCCATGTCGAGGCTGGCCAGGATGTACGACATCAACTCCTCAGCGCCGAGAGGTTTCCCGGCGTCCGCCATCTCGTCGGCCAGGGCTTTCATCATGGACATGTACTCAGACACCGTCATGGCGCCTTTCTTCATCGTGGCGAGGACGATCCGTGTGTTGACCGCCCTTGCACGAGTCTGCGACAAGAAGACCTCCTCAATCGCGGCCCACAGTTCAGCCGCCGTCATCGTGTTGCCAACTTGCAGAAGGGCTTCACGCGACATGGGGGTCAGCAGGTAACCTAGGACCTGCTGGTCAAGAGCAAGCCACTTGACATACTCGGGATTGGGCGACTTGGTGATGGTGTCGCCGGTCTTCACATCGATTTCCTTCGGCGGTGCAGCCACAGTCCCATCGAGATACCCTTCAGTTGGGCACCACAGATGGTGGGCAGCACCTGCAGCTTCCATAGCTGCAGATTGTTCTTGGTGAGTTTTTCTGAAACAGGGAAGCCGAGGGGAGAGGCAAGACCGAGAGGAGCACCTCCCTGGCCAGCGGTGGAAGAGCTGGAGAAAAGCGACATCTAGATCAACCTATTAGAGGCTAGGCTCTTGGTACCATGTAAAACTTTGTGGAAGCGTCGTTGCCCTCCTAGGGTCGGCGCCTGCATGTTTATATGGGCTGGGAACATCCCCCAGTGTGGAGTACAAGCATGGGGGAACAACCTGGCCAATCTTCTCCTAGATACATGGTTAGAGTCATAACAACCAGCTCTAGATTGTTCCACCGTTTACAACTCACACATTTTACATGTTTAACAAGATCGTCATAGCATCAGCTAGAACTGCAAATGCAAAACTTAAGGAATATCTTTGGAAATTGGGGTATAAAAAAGGATAATCTAGCCAGTTAACATGCAAAGCATGAAAATAATAACATACATTTTTTTAGATGGAAGAGAGATGAGAATTCGCTTCATATAGCAGTTATGCAGTCTCTCCATCTCTTGCCACTTTCCAAAATATTCCTTCAGCATGTATTGCTCAGGTGCTAGCCTTGCATATCAGCATATGCACTCTCTAGGCCAATAAGCCCATCTATTATTCACTGTTAAAAATAGCCAAAACCTCAACACCCAAAAAACATCTACCCTTCCCCTCAACACTACGGGAGCCGGAGGCTTCCCCGAGTGCATCCACTCGGGGAAGATGGAAAAACACTCGGGGAAGCCTTCCCCGAGTGCAACACTCGGGGAAGAGCCTCCGGGGATGCCTCTCACGGGAAAGATGCCTTCCCCGAGTGCCAAAAATCGCACACTCGGGGAAGCCTTCCCCGAGTGCCGTCCTAGCACTCGGGGAAGATTTAACGCCGTCCGTGTCGTCTGCTTTTTTTTGAAAATCCTCTTCCCCGAGTGCAACACTCGGGGAAGATTTTTTTTAAAAAAAATCCCTCTTCCCCGAGTGCAACACTCGGGGAAGAATTTTTTTATTTTCAAAAAAAAACCCTCTTCCCCGAGTGCAACACTCGGGGAAGAGATTTGCTTTTTTTAAAAAAAGCTCTTCCCCGAGTGCTTATTCTAGGCACCCGGGGAAGGAAGAAATTAAAAAACAAAAAAATGCAATTAGTATTTTTCTTCCATACACAGTAAGATCAAATAGCTTTACACATAGATACATCTCTATGCTCATACATACAACACATCCAAGGGCTAAAACAAGATCAACACGAACTCCAAGCCAGAATGCACTTCCGCATGCAAGCACCTGCATGCGGATCACAACTGCTTGGTGGAGTTCTATTCAGTTGCAAGACTGAACTGATGACCATGGCGTATACAAGATACAACTTGCTGATGGACTTCTTTGACCTCATCTGAAAAGAATGTAGGGGGGAATCAAAAACAGGCACATGTAAATGTTGATTAGACAGTTATCAGATATTTTTGCTGTATTTAGCTTAGCTTATAAGGTAACTGTGCAGATCCTATGATTCACCCCTGAATTTAACAATGATAACTCTACAAACAAGGGAAGGCTGCATACCACGATTTTTTTCTTTCAAATGGTCTACTGATATGAACATTGTCAGCAGTTCATATAAATCAATTAACAAACATTATTCTTTTCTTTTTTAGTAGTAGTTCATAGTAAATCAATTAAAGAACATTGTTCTTTTCTTTTTTCTCTACAACATTTAGACTGTGCTGTTAAATAAAGCTAGTGCAAATACACAAACTATTCATGTGCATTTTAAGAGGTAACATTCAATCGCTAACCGGTAGCTAATTAATCAATAGCCGAATTAATCACACAAATCCGGGGAGATTTACATAGATGCACATACACATGAACCGGTAGCTAATTTTCATTAATCCAGCAGGTCAAGTCAATATGTCGATTCTCTCAAAATAATTGGTGACAAAAACAATTCACCAATTATCTTGAACTTATACATGCTGCTCAATACCAATTTACAGCTAGCATTGCATCCAACTCTAGAAATCTTTATGGAGCCATGCCCTTCTCTAACAACTGAACTTATGCAAATGGGCGATTCTAAAGCGATTCTACCTAGAAAGCAATCAAATCCAATCCGGAGTATAGAGCAGCAAGAAAGCATCATATATAAAACAATTCGACCACGACATAGCATATATAGTTACCCGTGTCAAGCAAACTACATAGAGTTACAACCTTATGTTTCCTTTTAATTATATTATATGTCACTGATTTATGTATACTATATGTGTGTACACAAGTCTAGACAAACCAACTATATTATCTGACGTTAATAATTACTCATTAGAAAGGGCTAGTAGACATACCTGACCTTGGAGCCTTCCAAGTTCCTTCCTCATGTTGTCCTACAACACATTTTAACATCTTGTAAATATTGAATTATTAATAGGCAGCAAGCTGTTCATGAAAAGAAGTAGGAAACAAGAAGTTGACACACATGACATAGCAGATAGCACAAAATATACCAAGTGGAATATCTCATTCAGCAAGCATACATGGCAAACATTACAGAGATGAAGCTTTATAGTATTCCTTCTGATTTACCCGCAAAGAAAAAACACATCCTTCTCCTAGCCTCTATATCCACAGGAAAACATTGCAGTTATGGCAATGGTGCCTGGTACACATCTACTACAATCTAAGCCAACAACTGCATCGTTGAATGGTGATATGCATCTCTACCTCTCAACTAAAGAGACAAGAAAGTTGATGAGACACATCTACAAATCAAAGGGCAGGAATTGCAGGATAAAATAGTTAACAAGAAGCCAGGGAACATGCCTACTACTAGACAGGGATAGTTGAGGCACATCTACAAATATCCTAATGAACTTTCTAGCAAGGTCACTTCCCTTTTCTACCTTTATTTGCTAGTTAGCTTTTACTTCACAAATATCCTAATGAACTTGGGCTAAAACAAACTAGCAAAAAGGACAAGAGAGGGATCATCAGAGACTTAAATACTTGGGAATCACAGGAGTTCCATCATATTGTTGCAATTTGCTACTCATCACTTGACCCTTCAGTGGAAACAGACAGTGAGCAGGTAGGCATTTAAATGAATTGCAAACTCATGCAATATGTACATTTTAGGCAAACATATTGATGTAAAAATCAAAGAGCAGACAGATACATACAAGATAATATGTGTCCAAACAAGACATACAAACATTTATGCCCAATTAGCCAACTGGGATCAGTTTGAAAAGCATTGTTGTCGGTCATGGATACTCAGAAACATGGACCAATGTTTTCTTCATCCTTTCCCGAAGAACAACTTCACAATATATACTAAACAGAAAGCATATCTAGGCAGGAACCAGTGACATCTATGCATACAACCACGGATCCCTACTGAAGCTAACAGCAGATCATCAATTTTCTAGCAGGTTCACAGGGTAAAGAGCACATAATGAGTTCACCTCTGGGAACAGGTCGGTCGACGACGCGTGGGGGAGTAGAGGAGAGGGAGCCGCTCCGCTGCCGGCGCGAGGCGGTCATGGATGAAGCGGAGCCGACCGAAGAGGGAGGGGCTCGCCGGGAGGGAGGGGCCACCGGCAGATCTAACCAGCGCCAACTCCTCCACCACCCGGGGGAGAGGGGTGTGTGGAGGCCATCGTGTGGGCCACCGTCCTCAGCCACCACGCTCCCTTCTTTTGGCTCGGTCGCCGGCGGGAGGGAGGGAGGGAGGCGGCGGCAAATCTACTGGCCGAAGGGGGACGGCGGCGGAGGAAGGAAGCTGACGATGGAGGAAGAGAGAGGAGGTGTGGGTGTGGCCGGAGGCGAGGTGGCTAGAGGAGGAGTGGCCGGAGGTGAGGTGGCCGGAGGAGGAGGGGCCGGAGGAGGCGCCATGGGAGGGAGGAGTCAGGAGCATGCGGAGAGAGAGAGAGAGAGAGAGAGAGAGAGAGAGAGAGAGAGAGAGAGAGAGAGAGAGAGAGAGGAGAATGGGAGGAGGCCAAGGGGGCGGCGGCGGGGAGGATTGGGAGGAGGCAAGGGCACTAATTTTAGGGTTTCGCGGGGTGTGGTTGTGGGCTGGCGGGGTGTGGGCCGGCGGGGTGTGGGCCGGCGGAATAGATGGTGGGCCGGCGGGGGCAGAGGTGGGCTGTGTCTTCCCCGAGAGCCGGTCGCATGGCACTCGGGGAAGCAAGCTCTTCCCCGAGTATTTGTGATCTCGCACTCGGGGAAGGGTCTCTTCCCCGAGTGCCACCGAAGGCACTCGGGGAACTATTTTTTTTGGTTTTTTTGCCCCCATTTTTTTGAGACCTTCCCACATTATTTGAAACTATTTTCTCAAATTTTGCTTAATTTTGAATTTTTTAGTTATATGTTGTTAGTTTTTTTCATTTTCTCGAATTTTTTGCTACACTCTAAAAATTGAACTACAGGTGCATTAAATAATATAATTTGGTGATTCAAAAAATGATATTTGGTGTATATTGAGGCCTTATCCACCAACTCACATGACATATCGAGCATCTTGTTGTCGTAACATGACGAACAACTTACGAGAAAAGTGTTTCTAAATTACAAAAAATCCGGACGAAGTCCGAAAATCACGAAACTTGTCGAGGAGTTGTGTTATCACATGTATAGGTTGTTTGCACGAATAGAGCAGATTTCGAGCAAGTTGCGGTGTTTGATGCCTAAAACTCAAACATCTCCAAGTGTGTTATCACATGGATCACATGTGGAGATGTCTCGGTTTTAGGTATCTGTCACACCTGATTTCCGAAGAGGAACCAAGTGCATCTCATATGTGCGCCAGGATCAGTTCACACACATATGATAGACAAAAATGAGTGAAATATCATAAACAGTATTCAAACGTATTTCAAAGTTTAACCTCTTATTACACTCATGCGGGGAGACTCGAAGGTCTCTAACAACGGAAAACGATAACTACTCGTCGAGTCCTCACCTTCCGCTCCCACAGGCACTTGACTGGGGATCCGGAAGCCTCACAGCTCATCGAAGTCGTCATAGAACTCCCCTCCAAAGTTTTCCTCTGAACAGCGATAAGCAAGGCTGAGCACACTTATGGTTGGAGCTCAGCAAGTGGGGGAAAAATGCAAGGCTATCAAGGATAGGCTAAGGTTTTGCAGCGGTTAGCATTTTATTGTTGATCAAGTTTTAATTATAGAACACCTAGTTACTAAGTGTAAGTTCGTACCAACCCACTTAAAAAAACTTAAGTACCAAAACAGCCCAAGCTCAACGAGCTTCACCAACCACGATTTATCTCGTCGTTAAGTTTATTAATCATGTGAGGGTCCAAGCCGCTCATGACCGTGAGCACGGCCGATCGATCGCCTTTACACTCGCAGGTTTGCACACTTTACCCACAGCTCGCGTAAAAGCTCCGAATAACTTTAAACCCAACCATGCGATGCGGCCAAGCACCATACCACACTTCCGAGGTGTGATTGCATAGGGACGCTACGAAGCCTTTACAAAGGCATGCAAAAGACTAACGACCCGCATAGTTATAGATCGGGGCGGACCATAACCCTCCCTATTGGTCGCACCTTAGCAAAGGCTACTACCCCAAAAGGGCCGGCTATACCCCCCGCAACCCGGATCCCCCTCTACTCCTTTCGGAAAAGGGCCACTAGTACGATCACACACCTAATTATTCAGCTAAGGTCAGAGCCATGTAACACTGTGGTTGCGCATGTTTTCTTGGGTGGTTCTCCATGTTCCGATTAAAACAGGTGTTCTTGCATTACCCAAAACATTAACTATAAGCCATGTATTATTTCCATAAAAGACCCATTTAACCAACCCATGTTAAGCAACTAGCGTTTTCTACCCAAAACATTATTTTAAAAAGGGCTAGGCCAAGGATCAGGGTAAAAGATCTAGGTAAGTCCTTAAAAAGGTTTTCCCGTCAAATTAATGCAATGATATCATAAAGTAAACATTAATTTGTAATGCAATTATATAGGACAAAAGAGAACATGCAGGGGGAGAAGACCACTTGCCTTCCTCAACTACGGTAAAAACTTCCTCCTCTTCGAACAACTGCTCCTGATCGTCCCCGAGAGGTGGCTCAGATGAAACAGGCACGATATCTACGATGCACACATAAAGCATACAATAAATAAAACAGATCACCAATCAATCCTAAAGACTGAAAACATGCTACTAAAACAACGGGCTCGCTGAGACGATCGTAAGGACTACTAGAACACTAAAAACGGAGCTAAAACTGAGAAGTTATGCTAAAAACAAGATTTATGGACTAAACTGCGATAAACTAACCTATACAGGGGCCTAACAGCAAGAATACAGGGGCTAAAACGTAAATAAACTTAAAAACAGAAGGTTTAAACTACAAAAAGGCTGTTCTGGACCTCGGGTACAAAATTCTATTAAAGTCAGGGGCTTAAACATAAAATTCAGGACTGATTTGTAAGCATCTTTAAAGGTGGGAGGACCAAATTGCGATAGAAGCGAAACCGGGGGTCTCTTTAATAAAAGAGCCCCGGTTGACCGTTACGCGCGGGCTTTGACCCGCGGGTCCAACGGCCCAGGGCCGTGGATGGCCGATCCGACGGCCGCCCACGCCCGCGCGCGACCGGGGGCGGCGCTCGCGCCGCGCGGCGGCGCGCGCGCGCGCGCGGGCGGCGGGTCGCCCGCGACGACCAAAACAAGGCTCCCGGCCACGAAATCGTGCGGGAAGAGCATCTACGCGTAGCCGGGGAACAAAGCTAACCTAACCGGGCGCTCACACGAGTGGAACGGGCGGCAACCGAGGCGCGGCGTCCATGGGGGCGGACGGCCGGCGGCCGGCAAGCGGCGGCGTGCGCTACGGTCGGGCTCAAGTGAAAAGGAGGGCGGGGATAGGGTCCTTACGTTGGGTAGGAGCTCTGGTGGCCGAGGATTGGATGGGGAAGGCGGCGGCGGTGGAGTTCAACACCGGCGGCCGGTCTTCACAGGCGGCGACGGCGAGCTTCGATTGGAGCGCACGAGGGCCTGCGGGTTCGATAGGATGCAAGGGTTAGCTCACACGTGCGAAGGGGAACCGAATGGGAGGGTCCAGGAAGCTTCACCGGCGGCGGAAGAGCACGGGCGACGGCAATGGCGCGGCGGCCGGCGGTTCAATGCGGTGGCGCAAGCGGCTAGGGCACCCGGAGGCGCGTGGCTTGGTGTGAAGCGAAGGGGGAGGTGCGTGGTGCTCGGGGGTGCTTATATAGGCCCGGGAGCTCCGGAGGCGGTTCCCCCGGCGGCCTGGCCATTAACGGCCGCGGGCCTTGATGGGGAGTTAAGGGGGAGGGGGATTAAGGGCGGTAACGGTCGATTGAAGAGGGGGAAGTGACGGAGGAGCTTCATGGCGGCTTAATGGCGTGGTTTGAAGGCGCGGGGCGCGGGGAGGCGGCCGGTAACGGCCGGCGGCGCACGGGTGGGAGGCGCGGTTGACCCGGCTGAAGGTTGGGGACGGGCCCGACGGCCGGTCCCACCCGTCGTTGTCCCGGCGCAAAAAATAAAAGGGAGAGGGGGCGGTGCTGGGCCGGCGGGATTGCGGAGTTGGGCCAACTGGGCCGTCTGCGCGCGCGTGAGAGGAAGAAAAGGCCTCAGGCCTGTTCGCTTGCGGTCTGAAAGAGGAGAAAGGGAGAGAGAGAGAGGGAGAGGAAAAAGGGTTTTGTTTTTTTAAAATTTTCTTTTCAAATTCATTTTTCGAACATTCAAACTTCAATCAAACAAAATCCATGCATTCGAATCATGATGCACAAGCACTTATTATTTCTAAATTATTTTAGTGATGTTTAATTATTTTAAAAGCCAATTTGTTTAATGACTTATTTATGTCCTTAAAGGAATTTTTAAACCTAGTCATTTGTTGCTAAATTAATTTAGTGATGGAATTTTTAGGGTGTTACAAATCCTACCCCCTTAAAGACAATCTCGTCCCGAGATTCAGGAAGATTAGAGAACAGCTGAGGGAATTCTTCCTTAAGTTCGTCCTCTCTTTCCCAAGTAGCCTCATCCTCTGAATGGTGACTCCATTGTACCTTGCACATCCTAATGACCTTGCTACGAGTAGCCCTTTCGGAGGTATCCAAGATCTTGACTGGGTGTTCCTTGTATGTCAGGTCATCCTTTACCTCAAGTTCTTCCAATGGTAAATGCTCTACTCTGACCTCACTTGTACACTTTTTCAATTGGGACACGTGGAACACATCATGAACACCTGCCAAGCGTTCAGGTAACTCCAACCTGTAAGCCACTTCGCCACGTCTTTCCAAGACTCGAAATGGTCCGATAAAGCGGGGTGACAACTTCCCTCTGATATTAAACCTTCGAAGGCCTCGGATAGGTGACACTCTAAGATATGCATAATCCCCGACTTCAAATATCACTTCTCTTCTCTTAGGGTCTGCATAACTCTTTTGCCTAGATTGAGCAATCTTGAGATTTTCCCGAATTATCTCCACTTGTCTTTCCGCTCTCCTTTATTATTTCCCGGACCAAAGAGTTGACTCTCCCCGGTCCGGTTCCGCACAATGGCGTCCCGCACTTCCTTCCATACGAGCTTCAAATGGTGCCATCTTAAGACTACTCTGATAACTATTGTTGTATGCGAATTCAGCGTATGGCAAGCTTTTATCCCAACTTCCACCATGTTTCAAGGCACATGCCCTTAACATATCCTCTAAGATTTGATTCGTCCTTTCTGTTTGACCATCTGTCTGTGGATGATATGCCGAGCTGAAATTTAACTTCGTATCCATAGACTCATGTAACTTCTGTCAGAATCGGGACATGAACTGAGTGCCTCGGTCTGATACTATCTTCTTTGGAACCCCATGCAAACAGACTATCTTTGATATGTATAGTTCTGCTAACTTTGTTCCTGAATATGTGGTCTTTACCGGTATGAAATGTGCAACTTTGGTTAATCTGTCCACTATTACCCATATCGAATCGTATCCATCACGTGTACGTGGTAATCCTACTATAAAATCCATACTAATCTCTTCCCACTTCCATTCGTGTACTTGCAAGTGGTTGTAGTAACCCCGCTCGGTCTTTGATGCTCGCTTTTACTCTTTGGCATATATCACATAGTGCCACATGGGCTGCAACATCCTTCTTCATACCGTACCACCAATATTTCTGCTTTAAATCTTGGTACATCTTGGTACTTCCTGGATGTATAGAGAGGGCTGAATCGTGCGCTTCTTTCAATATGGACTCACGAAGATGTTTGATTTCCGGTACGCATATCCTATTCTTAAACCAAATGGTTCCCTGTTCATCCTCTCTGAATTCCGGAACCTTGCCTTGTTCAATCAACTTCTTATATCCCTTAATCTTTTCATCATCCAATTGCCCTTTTCTAATCTCTTGTTCAAGAGTTGACTCCATTTCTAAGGTCATACTTTCGCTCGATGCAGCTATCCCTAGATTGAGTCGTGCCATTTCCCAACACAGTTCCTGGGGCATTAATCGGGCTACTAACATGTTTGCTTGACTCTTACGGCTCAAGGCATCTGCCACCACATTGGCCTTTCCTGGATGATACTGTATGTCCAGATCGTAGTCTTTAATCAGCTCTAACCACCTTCGTTGTGTGAGATTGAGATCTCTCTGGGTGAAGATGTACTTTAAGCTTTTGTGGTCTGTGAATATCTGACACTTATTTCCAATCATATAGTGTCTCCAAATCTTCAGTGCGTGCACTATAGCTGCTAACTCCAAATCATGAGTAGGGTAGTTTTGTTCATGCTTCCTTAGTTGCCTAGAAGCATATGCTACCACCTTTCCTTCCCCGCATCGAACACATCCTAGTCCTTGCCTTGATGCGTCACAATACACATCAAATCTTTTGTGTATATCGTGCATTATCGCATCGGTGCGGTGGTCGGTTTCTTCTTTAATTCTTCAAAGCTAGCTTGACACTTATCATTCCATTTGAACTCCTTTCCTTTCTCCAACAAAGAAGTGAGTGGTTTTACAATCCTCGAGAATCCCTCTATAAACCGTCGGTAATACCCGGCCAAGCCGAGGAAACTCCCCGATCTCTCGGTACATTTCTAGGTGGATTCCAATTTAGCACATCCTGAACTTTACTTGGGTCTACAGCAATTCCTCCGTCCGTGATAATGTGCCCAAGAAACGAGACCTCCTTCAACCAAAAATCACACTTGCCGAATTTGGCGTATAACCGGTGCTCTCGAAGTTTTCGCAATACCGCCTCAAGTGTCCTTCATGTTCCACTTCATTCTGGGAGAATACTAGGATATCATCTATAAATACTACCACAAACCTATCAAGATATTCCATGAAAACCTTGTTCATCAGATACATAAAGTATGCTGGAGCGTTGGTCAATCCAAAGGACATCACTGTGAACTCGTATAGACCATATCTTGATGTGAAAGCTATTTTAGGAATATCCTCCATACGGATCTTCAGCTGATGGTAGCCAGATCGCAGATCTATCTTAGAGAAAACTTTCGCTCCTCTCATTTGATCGAACAGATCCTCGATCCCGGGTAAAGGATATTTATTTTTGATAGTGACCTCATTGAGAGATCGATAGTCTACACACATCCTCCTAGATCCATCCTTTTTATCTACGAAGAGTGTGGGGGCTCCCCATGGTGATGAACTAGGACGGATAAACCCTTTACTTAACAATTCCTCTATTTGTTTCTTTAATTCTCGCCAAATCTTTGACATCCATTCTATACGGTCTTTTGGATATAGGAGCAAGACCTGTGTAAGAGTTCGATACCGAATTCAATGTCTCGGTCGGGTGGCATACCCGGCAGTCATCGTGAAATACATCCGGTACTCATTCACCACCTTAATATCCTCCAAAGACTTTTCCTTTCATTGAATTCACTAACTCCTTCCCGCAGGTGACGGTGTTGCGATAAATTCTATGTCCCCTTGTGGACTAGTCAAGTGAACCGATCTCTCCCGAGACCGGATAACCCCATCATACTTTCTTAACCAATCCATCCCTAGGATTACATCTATGCCCCAGGATTTGAGGACTACTAGGTTGGATGGAAAGTCTATCCCCATGATTTTAAGGTTTACTTGTGGGCACAGATGGCTGGCTTTCATATCACCGCCAGGTGAACTAACAAGCAACGGTTTCTTCATTGGACTCACAGGCATATTATGCTTTGCTACGAGCTGATCGGTAATGAATGAATGCGTAGCTCCCGAATCAAATAATACTGTAGCAGGTACAGAGCCGATAGGGAACGTACCAAGCACAACCCCCGAAGCGTCTTGTGCCTGCTCCACAGTCATGTTGTGCACCCTACTACGCACATAATTTTGCTGTGCTTTGTTGCCTGGAGTGCCTGCACTTCCAGGGCGTGCTGGAGTTGATGACTGTCCAACTTTCTGAATGTTACTCCTCTGGGGAGTCTGCATTCCACGCTTAGGGCAGTTATTAGCATAATGCCCCAACTCGCCACATTTGAAGCATCCATTGGGCTGCACGGGTGTGGTGTTTCTTGCCGGTGCACCCGGGGTAGGAGCTGGGCGGTTCTGTTGGAAGTTTGGTGTGCGAGGGGTTTGCGGATTGAACCGTTGAGGCTGCTGGAATGAACGCTGCAGCTGCATATTCTGTGGGTGCTTACCACCATGTCCTCCAGGACGAAATGGTGTATTCTGTTGGTAGCTGAAGCGTGGGCGAGTATGGCTACTGGACTGACCCTGGGATTGAAACTTGCGTTTCTGCTCCCCAAGCTCTCTGCGCTTATTCTCTAGGCCGATTGCCTTGTTTAACAGAGTGGCGAAATCTGGGAAGGTATGGCTCTGGAGCTGGTAATTCAGTGGTCCTATCAACCCATCAAGGAAGCGTTCCTGCCTTTTTGGGTCTGTGTTGACCTCGTCGGGAGCATAACAAGACAACCGAGTGAACTTGTCAAGGTATTCATTTACGTACATATTGCCCCGTTTCGCAGCAAGGAACTCTCTCTGCTTAAGCTTCAATACCCCATCAGGGATGTGGTGAGCGCGAAAAGCATCCCCGAACTGCTGCCATGTGATGGTGTTAGGTGCAGGGTGGGCGGCTGTGTAGGCATCCCACCAATCCGATGCCTCGCCCTTCCAGGCGTCCGAAGCATAAAGGACCATTTCTCGGTCATTACACTGAGCCCTCTCCAACTTTTTGGTAACGGTTTTCAACCAATCGTCGCATCTAGCGGATCGGTTGAGTGAGAGTAGGTGGGAGGGTGGTGGCTCATAAACTCCTTATGCTTGTCTCTCGGAGCGGGTGGTGGTGGTGGGGGTGGTGCCCGCGGGCCGATTCTCCGCCGGGCTTGTATGTTCCGCACCGCGGCGGTGAGGTTCGAATCGGCCGCATCCGGGCAGCGAAGAATTGCTTGGGTAGCGGGATCCATTGCGGGATTGAGCGGGGGGAGGTGGCACCGGGGTTTGCCGGTTGGCTATGTGTGCCCGAACAACCGGTGGGACGTCCCGTCCTCCTCCCCGACCTCCGGTGTTTACCATCTGATTATTAGAGAAAGATATTTCAGATAAGATTATCGAACTGTTGTATAAAGAAGTGAGTTGAATTAAGGAATCAGCAAGATTTTCTTTTCTGTGACAGATTTGGTTGATTCCGATAAAACAGTTGTATCCCATGGTATCCTTCTTCAAAAATTATGAACTTTTGCTAGACCATGTAGAACCCATTTATGCAACTAACCCCACTGGTTTTATCCCATTTGGAGATCCACAACTTGAGATAAAATTTGAACACCGCAGCTGTGTTAGCATGGTTTTACAGATTCTGTTATCCCCATTGTTCTGTTTATAACTCGCTGTATATTAATCCTTTGGTGCTGAATTTTGGACAGAGGTTGATCCACAAAATTTGTGAACCAACCCAACTGGATTTAGGTCAATCGGAGTTCTGTAGCTTGAGTTATGATAAAAACATTGCTGTGCTGCCAAGGAGCTGCGCGAACAGATTTTGTACGATTGATTTGGTTGGATAAGTAAGGTAGAAGTCAACTTTGAATTGAACCCCAACTAACCATTAACTTAACATGATTTTTCTTGTTACATTTGTGGCCATCACTCCACAATACAACTCACTCACACAAAGATCCAAATCAAACATGGTTCAAGCAACAACTTATTACAATCGTTCGTCCTCGCAGGAACGTCTACCGGAAAAACAAAAAGAGGGTGAATATCCTAATTCCTATTCCACTGAAGGCTAGTGGTTGCTGCTGGAGTGCCGTATCGAAGCCTTTTGCGTGGAGGAGAACGGGAAGGGCAAGATGCTTCTGCTTCGTCAGGTGGCTGCTGTCCCCGCGGCTGAGCTCCACCGAGCTATCCTCGCCCGTGCATTCCGTAGCTCCCGATGTGTCCTATCCAACTCCGCCGTTGCTCCCTCCAAGTCCGTGTTAAGAGCTGCCGTCACTCTAGCAAGTATGTCAACACGGCTATCTCGGAAGTCCCCCATTGGTATCACGGTGTTTTCCGTACCACCGACTCGCCGGGGACGAATCGGAAGTCCGTGCCTTCTAAGCGATCGCGGAATGTGTTGCGATAGACCATAGTGCTCTCCTCGCGGCATCGTTGATAGCGAGCCGCTTCGAGGCAAAATGTCTTGTGCGGGGGTGAATGGTACGGGTCCTCCATCTTCCCCGCCCGTGCGGTGGCAACCCCGACATGGACCTCTCGTGGTATAATAATCTCTCATCCCCGGCTCTACATAGTGTTTGGTGATGTACAACGGTCTCACCGCATACTCTATCTCCCGCAACAACTCCTCCAATAGCTCACGAACGGAGCGTCCGGGCCGATGTATGTGTGTTCATGATACTCAGCCCTATGATACCTATGCTCATCACCTTGCTGGTCTCCATTTTCATTGTTATTGTTGTTGTTCTCATTCTGATTATCATTGTTGTCTTCTCCATTTCCCACAGCACTGTTGTCATACTCTAATCCTTCTATGTCCACCACCTCTTCTTCTTCCTCACTCTCATCATCTTCTTCGCAGGAACTATCTTCACTGCTACTTGAATCATCCCCGGAGTCATCTGGATCATCCCCCGCAAGATTCCGTTCGTGCTCTTCTCCTCCTACCACATCTGGTTCTAGTTCAGCTTCTACCTCTGGTGGAAATATTATGTCTCCATCTTCATTAACCTCCAGAAAAACTCCGTCATATAGCTGTGGATGTTCCTCGGTCCCATCATCCTCAAACACTATTTTCTCTGGATCCTCTTCATCATTTTCTTGATGCTGTACCGCCTGATATCCCTGCTCAACTGCTCCCGCCGTAATCGTACCGGTAGTCTCCAACCTCCCCGTCGCATCTCCTCCACCGTGCCTCCTCCGGACTACCGGGTAGCGTGGGGCCAACCGTCCCGAAGGAAGGCGACCACCGGTGCTCTTGCGGGCGAGAAGACGAGTCCCGGCCATCCGTTAAGAAAGACCGAACTCAAGCATAGAGGAAATCAAAATGATGCAAATTTTCAACAAAAGAACAAGAACAAATTAGATTTTTATGCGAAAATAAGGTGGTTTTGAAAGATGACAGAATGATCTAGAACATGAATCCTTAAATTTCGTCCATTTCTAACTAAGGCCGCGTTCCTACAGTCAACACTGCTCTGATACCACTCTGTCACACCTGATTTCCGACGAGGAACCAAGTGCATCTCATATGTGCGCCAGGATCAGTTCACACACATATGATAGACAAAAATGAGTGAAATATCATAAACAGTATTCAAACGTATTTCAAAGTTTAACCTCTTATTACACTCATGCGGGGAGACTCGAAGGTCTCTAACAACGGAAAACGATAACTACTCCTCGAGTCCTCGCCTTCCGCTCCCACAGGCACTTGACTGGGGATCCGCAAGCCTCACAGCTCATCGAAGTCGTCATAGAACTCCCCTCCAAAGTTTTCCTCTGAACAGCGATAAGCAAGGCTGAGCACACTTATGGTTGGAGCTCAGCAAGTGGGGGAAAAATGCAAGGCTATCAAGGATAGGCTAAGGTTTTGCAGCGGTTAGCATTTTATTGTTGATCAAGTTTTAATTATAGAACACCTAGTTACTAAGTGTAAGTTCGTACCAACCCACTTAAAAAAACTTAAGTACCAAAACAGCCCAAGCTCAACGAGCTTCACCAACCACGATTTATCTCGTCGTTAAGTTTATTAATCATGTGAGGGTCCAAGCCGCTCATAACCATGAGCACGGCTGATCGATCAGTTTTACACTCGCGGACGTTTGCACACTTTACCCACGGTTCGCGTAAAAGCTCCGAAGAACTTTAAACCCAACCATGCGATGTCGGCCAAGCACCATACCACACTTCCGAGGTGTGATTGCATAGGGACGCTACGAAGCCTTTACAAAGGCATGCAAAAGACTAACGACCCGCATAGTTACGGATCGGGCGGACCATAACCCTCCCTAGTGGTCAGTACCTTAGCAAAGGCTACTACCCCAAAAGGGCCGGGCTATACCCCTGCAACCCGGATCCCCTCTGCTCCTTTCGGAAAAGGGCCACTAGTACGATCACACACCTAATTATTCGGCTAAGGTCAGAGCCATGTAACACTGTGGTTGCACATGTTTTCTTGGGTGGTTCTCCATGTTCCGATTAAAACAAGTGTTCTTTCATTACCCAAAACATTAACTATAAGCCATGTATTATTTCCATAAAAGACCCATTTAACCAACCCATGTTAAGCAACTAGCGTTTTCTACCCAAAACATTATTTTAAAAAGGGCTAGGCCAAGGATCAGGGTAAAAGATCGAGGTAAGTCCTTAAAAAGGTTTTCCCATCAAATTAATGCAATGATATCATAAAGTAAACATTAATTTGTAATGCAATTATATAGGACAAAAGAGAACATGCAGGGGGAGAAGACCACTTGCCTTCCTCAACTACGGTAAAAACTTCCTCCTCTTCGAACAATCGCTCCCGATCGTCCCCGAGAGGTGGCTCGGATGAAACGAGCACGATATCTACGATGCACACATAAAGCATACAATAAATAAAACAGATCACCAATCAATCCTAAAGACTGAAAACATGCTACTAAAACAACGGGCTCGCTGAGACGATCGTAAGGACTACTAGAACACTAAAAACGGAGCTAAAACGGAGAAGTTATGCTAAAAACAAGATTTATGGACTAAACTGCGATAAACTAACCTATACAGGGGCCTAACAGCAAGAATACAGGGGCTAAAACGTAAATAAACTTAAAAACAGAAGGTTTAAACTACAAAAAGGCTGTTCTGGACCTCGGGTACAAAATTCTATTAAAGTCAGGGGCTTAAACATAAAATTCAGGACTGATTTGTAAGCATCTTTAAAGGTGGGAGGACCAGCTTGCGATAGAAGCGAAACCGGGGGTCTCTTTAACAAAAGAGCCTCGGGTTGACCGTTACGCGCGGGCTTTGACCAGCGGGTCCAACGGCCCAGGGCCGTGGATGGCCGATCCGACGGCCAGCCACGCCCGCGCGCGGCCGGGGGGCGGCGCTCGCGCGCGGCGGCGGCGGCGCGCGCGGCGCGCAGGCGGCGGGTCGCCCGCGACGACCAAAACAAGGCTCCCGGCCACGAAATCGTGCGGGAAGAGCATCTACGCGTAGCCGGGGAACAAAGCTAACCTAACCGGCGCTCACACGAGTGGAACGGGCGGCAACCGAGGCGCGGCGTCCATGGGGGCGGACGGCGGCGGCCGGCAAGCGGCGGCGTGCGCTACGGTCGGGCTCAAGTGAAAAGGAGGGCGGGGATAGGGTCCTTACGTTGGGTAGGAGCTCTGGTGGCCGAGGATTGGATGGGGAAGGCGGCGGCGGTGGAGTTCAACACCGGCGGCCGGTCTTCACGGGCGGCGACCGCGAGCTTCGATTGGAGCACGGGGGCCTGCGGGTTCGATAGGATGCAAGGGTTAGCTCACACGTGCGAAGGGGAACCGAATGGGAGGGTCCAGGAAGCTTCACCGGCGGCGGAAGAGCACGGGCGACGGAAATGGCGCGGCGGCCGGCGGTTCAATGCGGTGGCGCAAGCGGCTAGGGCACGGGAGGCGCGTGGGCTTGGTGTGAAGTGAAGGGGGAGGTGCGGGGTGCTCTGGGGGTGCTTACATAGGCCCGGGGGAGCTCCAGGAGGCGGTTCCGCGGCGGCCTAGCCATTAACGGCCGCGGGCCTTGATGGGGAGTTAAGGGGGAGGGGGATTAAGGGCGGTAACTGTCGATTGAAGAGGGGGAAGCGATGGAGGAGCTTCATGGCGGCTTAATGGCGTGGTTTGAAGGCGCGGGGCACGGGGAGGCGGCCGGTAACGGCCGGCGGCGCACGGGTGGGAGGTGCGGTTGACCCGACTGAAGGTTGGGGACGGGCCTGACAGCCGGGTCCCACCTGTCAGTGTCCGGCGCAAAAAATAAAAGGGAGAGGGGGCGGTGCTGGGCCCGGCGAGATTGCGGAGTTGGGCCAACTGGGCCGTCTGCGCGCGCGTGAGAGGAAGAAAAGGCCTCAGGCCTGTTCGCTTGCGGGCTGAAAGAGGAGAAAGGGAGAGAGAGAGAGGGAGAGGAAAAAGGGTTTTGTTTTTTTTTAAAAAAATTTTCTTTTCAAATTCATTTTTCAAACATTCAAACTTCAATCAAACAAAATCCATGCATTCGAATCATGATGCACAAGCACTTATTATTTCTAAATTATTTTAGTGATGTTTAATTATTTTAAAAGCCAATTTGTTTAATGACTTATTTATGTCCTTAAAGGAATTTTTAAACCTAGTCATTTGTTGCTAAATTAATTTAGTGATGGAATTTTTAGGGTGTTACAGTATCACACTTTGATACTTGTTTGAAATCTTCTCTATTCTTGCAAACAACCTATACATGTGATAACACAACTCCCCGACAAGTTTCGTGATTTTCGGACTTCGTCCGAATTTTCTGTAATTTAGAAACACTTTTCTCGTAAGTTGTTCTTCATGTTACGACAACAAGATGCTCGATATTTCATGTGAGTTGGTGGATAATGCCTCAATATACACAAAATATCATGAATATCATTTTTTGAATCACCAAATTATATTATTTAATGCACCTGTAGTTCAATTTTGAAGTGTGGCAAAAAATTCGAGAAAATCAAAAAACTAACAAAACATAACAAAAAAATTCAAAATTAAGCCAAATTTGAGCAAGTAGTTTCAAATAATGTGGGAAGGTCTCAAAAAATGGGGGCAAAAAACCAAAAAAATATAGTTCCCCGAGTGCCTCCGGTGGCACTCGGGGAAGAGACCATCTTCCCCGAGTGCTATGTTGAGGCACTCGGGGAATGCTCAGGAAGAATTTTTCTTGAAACGGTGCCGTCTCTTGACACCGTCAAATACAACTTTTCTTTTTCGTGTGCCCTCTCTCCCGAGTGTTGCTCTCGGGGAGGATGGCCTTCCCCGAGTGCCGGCCTTCCCCGAGTGTCATGCACTTTTAGGCACTCGGGGAAGCCTCCCTTCCCTGAGTGTAATTCTTCCCCGAGTGCAACACTCGGGGAAGATTGGCTTCCCCGAGTGCTCGATTTTTGGCACTCGGGGAAGCATGTGACACTCGGGGAATTTAGCTTCTCCCGTAGTGCAAGCCACTATTTTCAGTTGACACTTCAAGAACCGAGGGAGTAGATACTGGAATGCAAGAGGGGAGAAGGCAAAAAAGATACCATTGGCCAGGCAACTTTTGGATACAATCCCTTTCCCTTCTCATAACCATTTCTTTTTTTTATGAAACAGGAGGGGATATGCCGCCTACTGGTTATATACTAAAAGAAAGAGCGAAAGAGTCTACAAGTGCCTATGGGCAAAAGAAAGGGAAAACTACAAAATAGAATGCAACCAAGAATCAATTGCCGGAAGATATTTGGACTTCGCTCTGAAAATAAGCTTGGAGAATTCCTCTCTAAAAGTCTCCTTGCATCTCAAAACTGTGACAGGTTGATCCTAAAAAATATAGCCATTTCTTGTTGTCCATATGCTCCAGGACATGATGATGATCACTTCCATCATTCCATGAAGAAAGGTTGGGCTAATTGAGATTTGAAGCTTTCAAGGATCTGATAACCAGTCAAATTGCTATCAACTTGCAGGCCAATCAAATTCCAGCACTGTTCAGAGAAATGGCAGAAAATAAAGAGATCCATGACAGACTCCTCTATATTATCTTGACATAAAACACATGAGTAGGATTGCAGTAGCATTGTTTTTGTCTTTAATAACTCCCTCGTATTACGTCTATCCTTCAAAAGGAGAAAAAAAGACTTCGTGTTTAACAAGGCAACAACAATTCCACAACCATTTATAAGCCCGATGAACTTGCATATGGCTTTTCAGTGATTTGTAAGCTTTGCTTGGGATGTATGTACTGCTTCACCATATAAATGACCAGCTGTATTTTAATTTTATATTTGTCATATCAATGACTGAATTTTGTAATTTATTGAACTGATTAAAAGCTTCAACAGATAGAGGAAGATGAAAGACAGAATGGAAAGAAGTTGTTGACACTCAAAATTGGCAAGTCTACGTAGGCCGGTCTAACCGGGGGTCCCACCCGGTCAGACCGCTATGACCAAAGTCCTCAAAAGGCAACTTGTACTCCACCATTGGATAGGACTCGTCGAGTAGATCAAGATTCATATATGGAACGTCCAATTCGGTGTCTAGATGAGGGAGATATGGCTTCTGGAAAATCTGCACATCACAGAGGCGGTTAGACCGCCCCCCAAAGGCGGTTAGACCGCCCCGTCCTACCAAATACATGTTAGGAGTTATATTTTGATACGGTTTTGTAAGGGTTTCGACTCCTAATGGGGCAAGACCTCCCCTCCCTATAAATATAAAGGGCCACGACTGATTGAGGGGGATCAACCACAATCGAATCTATCAAACTTATCTTTTATCATATTTACCTTTTCGTTCCTCTTTACCCTACTTTTCCAACCCCATGTTCTGTTCCTCTACTACCTCCGCGGCATGAGAGGACGTCTTAGCTGCCCTGCCGAGCCTAGGACAACCCAAGGTGCGCCTGCCCGACGGGAGCCCTAGCTCCCGGGCGGGCGTTCGTTGGTTTCTCGCTGGTGAACCCGGCGACCCCGGTCTGACCGCCCTACGTGGAGGCGCTGCAAGGAGCTCCTCCGCGTGCTTGTTGGCTCCGGAAAGGCGTCAACAGGAGTTACTGATGCTACCTTGTCTAGAGTGATCCTTTTATTTTTTGCAAAATATGAAGCTCTGGGAAAATAAGCTTTGGCACCACACGACACCACATGTATGTCATCCCAGAGAGAAATTGATTTGCCATTTCCTGGGCTGGGAGCTGCTATCCCTTTGAACTGGTCCAATAGTTCTATTATGTCCCTCCACCAAAAGGAACCCTTCTTGTTAGTTGCTGGTAATCTCCCACTGTTATAATAATTATTCCAAATCAGGTGGACCCAAGGCAAGTCTTCATGATTCAAGAAAATTGTGAGAGAATTTTATAATCAATGCTTCATTCATCTGTACATTCAGATCAATAACACTCAGGCCTCCTTCTTCCTTAGGAAGACATATCGTTGGCCAGGCAGCTTTTGGATCACTTCCTCTCCAAAGGAGGTGCTTCCTATATTTATCAAGTTGCTTCAAAACAGATTTGTGAAGTTTCATGGAACACATAAGAAAAGTTGGAAGGGATGATGAAACAGAATTTACCAAGATTAGTTTACCTCCTTGATCTAGCAGATTTGAGGTAATGAGGAATTTATTTTCAGATTTTTGACTAGAGGCATGACATTAACTGACAGCTTAGAGTTGCCAAGAGGAAAACCTATATATGTGAATGGCAAAGATCCAATAGCACAGCCCAGAATGTTTGCTAGAGTTGTCATTTTTTGTCTCTGGGGTATTTAGTGGAACCATCATTGCTTTGCTGAAATTGGCCTTCAGACCTGATGATTCTGCAAAATCTTTTAGGATCCCTTTGAGGCTTTGAGCAGTGACAATTGTGTCTGTTACTTTTCATGATTATGAGAGTGTCATCAGCATATTGGATTATTGGGAAATCAGCATCAGATCCCAAAGGAAGAGGCGGACTAGTTAAATTGTCATTATTTGTCTTATTCATGAGAGTTTGGAGAAAATCTGCAGCTAGAGCAAAAAGGAGATGTAATAGGGGGTCTCCTTGTCTTACCCCTCGTCGGCAATGAAAAACTTTCCCAGGAACTCCATTTAGTAATACGGATGGTGTCCATGAGTTAAAAATAAAGTTCATCCATGAAAGACCAAACCCTTTGTGTCTCGTTATCTCTAACATACAGTTGTGCTCCACTTTATCAAAGGCTTTCTCAAAATCCAGTTTAAGAATTAAGAGCTCCTTTTTTGATTGATGGCAATCATGAATTGTCCTTGATTTCATAAAGCCATATTGGCTTCTATGAATAAGATCCCTTATTTTAATTTGTAGCCCATTTGCAAGGAGTTTTGTGATCAGCTTGATGGTGCAATTTAGCAATGATATAGGTCTAAAATCTGAAACTGATGATGGATTTTCCTTCTTCGGGAAAATTCCAAGATCATAACCATTTCTGCTAGCAATTCCAGGAACACTGATCATGAATAATCCATGGTCATCACAGTTTCTTCAGTAGTGAAGTTAATAACTTTATAGCTCTTGGCGCTGCTACCAAATCGGTTAATGCAAACATAAGTCAATATTGCGATTGCCGCCACGTGGGGGATGATATACATTTTGTGCATATAACTAAGTCATTCAAAAAATCTTCCATAAGCCCAGAGTCAAAATATAAGAAACACGCAAGGGGCACATGCCAATGCCATGCAGATATTGATGGTAACATTACCTCCCTTTAAGCAAGAAAAAAAATCTTGAAGCTATAGTTAAAATAGCAAGTGAATTGCATCATTTAAGTCTTGAAACTTAAAGGATTCAAACAAGATAAGTGTTAACCAACTATAAAACTGACATGATGCCTTCGGTGAAGAAAAACTCACCATTTGTAATTCGAGGGAAGGCGGCACTGGACACTCAGTATCAGCATTTTTTTGAAAAAGACTAACCCTGCTTTTATAGAAAAGCAAAATAAGGTTTTGTAATTACCGGCAGTATCAGCATAGTTCAACAAGAACAGTTTTTTTAGACAAAAAACAACAGTAAATTAAGCACGGGAGTCCGATTATCAGCAGTAATGAGCAAATATTGCAATGCAAGAGCAGAGTACAGTTTGCATGTGAGCAACAATAGTGGTGAAAGCTGCTCAGCAAGGACAAATAGACGGGTATGTTTCTATATTCAGTTAAATATAGCCACCAGAAATTAGAATTTGTGTAGTATATTTGCTACACTTAATCTCTGAGACAAAGATTTGCCAAAGAGAGAACTCAGAGAAGATTGAGCTGTGCTAAGCTTTCTTCATAGTAGGTCAGCATGCCATTCCGGGAGCTAAGCTTCTCCGGAAGGCGAGAGCCCCAGGGAAGTGCAAATTCTTTTTATGGCTTGCTCTGTGCGATCGCTGCTTGACGGCTGATAGAAGAAGATACACCACTTGCAAGATGATGATTCCTGCATCCTCTGTGATCAGGAACCTGAAACTATAACACACCTACTGGTGGGCTGCTCTTTTAGCAGAACTATCTGGCATGAGTTGCTCACACGTTGGGGCTGGAAACCTGGAAGTGCTAACTCCTGCAGGTACAGATCGGTGCTTGGCGGATTGGTGGACAGCCGATAGGAAGGGAATGGAAAAAATCTAGCACGAAAGCTTTGGACTCGCTTGGCTTGTGATCATGGTGTGATTCGTTAGAAATTGAACAGGTAAAGAAATTTCTGGATGAGTTACGTAAACACCTAAAAGATACTAAACCTCAATTCCAAGAAATTATATCTTCTAGCAAGACATTCACCGAGCAAGCAGAAACCCTTTTGAAGGAAGCTATTCAGGAACAGCTTGAACGGTTTTCCCTTCAGGAACAAACATAAATATAGCATGTCTACTCTTATTAGTATAACTCGTGTTAGTAGAAGAGGAATCATTGAGAAAGATTTTTTATTTGAATCATGCAAAAAAGTTTTCTTAGTTTTTAGTGTAGTTATTTAAAGAATAGATAGAAAAAAGATTGCGTCCAGTAGGATTTGAACCTATACCAAAGGTTTAGAAGACCTCTGTCCTATCCATTAGACAATGGACGCTCTCATCTGGTTAGAACGGAACGCCCGCAGTTTCAACCGGCTGAGTCGAACGGCCGTTCAATTGAAAGACATCATAGCAGAGGAAATTTCCGTTTGGGTTCAGGCAGGGTTTTCTAGCCTTTTGCCATTACGACAGCAGGGCGCTAATGTCGATTTAGGTCGCCAATTCCATGATATGTAATTGATCCGCTAATTTAACGAACCGTTCTGACTTCTGAGGCGTCTATCACCTGATGGCAATGCCTTTTACGTGCTAGGCACGGTCGCGAAAAAAGGTTGAGCTGAAAAGTGAGATTCAGAGTCATGAAATCAGTCCAGAAGTAGCACAAGGTTGTACACAGACATAATAATGCTTAGGCCGATTAGATTTTACTGTGTGCACGCATCGCCCGTTGTCTTCCCCATCCTGCGACGAAGATGAACGTCGGGAGCGATGGGAGCTCTGCCACGATGACCTTGGTTCAAGGCGCACGGGTGAGCCGAGCAGCCACTGCCGCCGACGTCAATCTCCTGCAGTACGACCGCGCTCGCCGGCATGTCAGTCCTCAATGTTGCAGCCCGGCATTCCCCGCCAGTTCCGACCAGAGGATGCGCGCGCCGCCCACGTCGAGTTGGTGCTGCCAAACCCAGCGGCGGCGAGCCGGCGAGTACTTCTCGTCGACCTCGCAACGGTCACATCTGAATCCATCCGATCTAGCAAGCGGGGAGCATGCACTGCGAGCTCGCTCCTATGGCGTCGGCACTTCGGCGGTCGGCCGTAGGTTGAGGTTTGCAGCTGCGCGCACTACCCTCCCCTCGTGGATTGAACAGTTGGACCCCTCTCTAAACTATGGTGGCCCTCCCTCTCTACACTATCTGGGAACCCCAGACTTGTTTTGGACACCAGAAACAGCCCCATGTCTCTGAGTCTCTCTGAAGTCTAAACTATCTGGAAACCCCAGCCATGTTTTGGGCACTAGAGACAACCCCACACCCCATGCCTCCAAACTATCTGGAATGTGGAGACATGTTCTCATGATGCAACAACAAAGGGACTTCAGCACATTATAACTTGAACACATGCAAATGGATTTCAAAGTAACTTAAAGCGAGCAACAACAAAATATGAACTTAACACATTCATCTTCAAATTCATAGTCAGACAATTCATCATTCAATTAAATATTACAAAGAAACAGCGCTAAACACCATTGTCACCCCCATTCTTTTTTATCAAGCTACCCTGATGAAATGAAACAAAGCTCAAGGGGCTAAACTCATTAAGCTCAGATGCAAAAGATCTTTCACTTTGTGTTCTCAGAACCACAGTAAATGAATCTGGAATCTGGAAAACATCTCGAAACTCTTGCCGTGGTATCATCGCATCAAATAAGATCACAAGGGTTTTGTTGGAAGAGCTCATGTTTGATGTTGTAGGGATCAAATCTTCAGCAGCAACGTTAACGGTAAATAATGAATATCCTTCTTTGTCAATGCGGGTCACACAATCACCAAATAGATATTTGATATATTTGGCACAATTGACCCTTGATTCTAAACCAACCATCACAATCTCCACAGTCTTGGGACGCAGTGAAGATGTAATGTGCCATACCGTATCAAGCTTGTGCTTCTCATCAACCTCCACATAACATGAATTCTCAAACTGCGGATCAATTGGGCTTGACTTTTTCTTATGTAAACGATTGGTTGAACTTGACTTCTAGACCACAAACACAGGATTTCCAGTCATAAAATGCACACCCTTACGAATAAGAGATCGGATCTCCAAAACCTCTTCATCAACTAGCACATTCTGGCATTTGAATTCTCTCATGATACCATAAAAAAAACAACTTTTCTCAGCTTTCCCATTTTGGCAAAAATTTGTCAAAGTACTTCCTCATATACCTCAAGAGTCGGTTGAGCTTCGCAGACTCACTGTCATCAATAGGATCTATGGCAAGTGCTCCACACAGTACATGATAAACCAGATTGCTATCCGAGGAACCTTGAAAGAAGGATTTGGAGAGACCTAACCTTATTGCTTCTTTCAGAAGTACACACATGGATATCACTTCTGCCATGTTTGATGTTTTGCAGACAAACTCTTTGACCAAAATGATTGACAAAACTTCATCCTCAGGGTTCCAAACAGCTGAACAAGCCATAGTTGTTTTATCTATCTTGTTGTGGGAAGCATCAGATTCGCCTCTGACTTTGGAGCCATCAAAAGCTACAGTCTGATCAAATAGAAAAGAACTTATTGACAAGCCCAGAGGTTTATCCCATTCTGCAATTACAATACAGCGCTGCTCACTCAAGGAATCAAAGCAGCATCTCCAAAAGCTCTCGGTCATTGATGTCAGCTCCGCTGTTATCTCAAGCGAGGTTATGTACTTAGGGCTATATTTGACTATCCCCTTGAATTCTTTATGTATCTCAATTCCTTCCTTATCGGACAATGAGTACCGTGAGATCAAACCCCAAATCGCGAGCGCGGGTCGAAGCTTATTATGATACAATTTCTTAAGCACATTCTGTCTATTTTGATAGTTCTTGCAGGCTTCCATATCAAGTTTGATTGAGGTTAGAATATGAGCTCTGTCAATCCTTTGGATGGGTTTCGCACTAATCTTGTTTGTAAGCAGCCTAATATTGGATAAAGATTTGTCCTCAACACTCCAAATTTTATCCACTTTTAATAAGTCCACATCTGATTCAACAGGAGATGATATGGTACTAAATAAACGTCTTGAAAGTACCTATAATTAAATGGAACACTCAACAATAAAATTAAAGGGAGAGAAAAGCATACGACACATACTAGTATTAATTGTATCACATAATAAGTACAGATGAGCTCACATAACAATCAAAATCAATTTGTTACATTAGTTAAAAAATTGGTACATATAAAGCTCCATAATAAAACAAGAATACATCATAATTTCTCATTAAACATAACATCATTACAAGAATAAGAAACATACATAGTGCATCAAACATTATATAGTTGATGACAATGTGGTTTTAAGTAGCGGTCTATAGATCCGCTTTAGCAGCACTATACTGTTTAGAAAGGGTCCACACTAAACTATTTCCATTTGTGTCGTTATGGCAACAGCCTGTTCGCTTGGCTTATCAGCCACCAGCCAGCAGTACTTTTCTATCAGAACAGACCAGCCACCATCAACCAGCCAACAGTACTCTTCTCTCAGAACAAACCAGCACCAGCCATCAGCCACCAGCCAACCGAACAGGCATGGCTGCTAAAGCACGCTTTTTTAGCGCAAAACAGCTTAGCTCTAACAGTAATTTAGCGCCGCTATTCCCATTTCTATATATGCTGGCAGAAACAAATGTGTATCCTATCAACACCCACAATCCTTTTCACGATCCATATACTCTCTTCTTTGGCAATGTTCCTAATTTAGTTAAGTCTACCACAGCAGTTCAAATTGCTGGAATTGATGCTAGTTCAATGAAAGGCCCTGCTCCAAAGACTTTGTGTTCATCACTTTTCTTAGTTACGTTTTGTGAATTGTGATCAACTAAATTGTACTTTCACACTTTTCTATGGAACCTCTATTTGTCATAGCAGGCCTATAGCTCCTTTTAGCTGTTGGGAAAAAATGTCACTATTTTCCACAGTCTGCTATTTCAATCCATTGTTGGCATGCTAAATTTATATAAAGAACACAATCAAGAGGATGGATAGCACTTAAGCATGTAACTTTTGAGAGCATTGCAATCATGCAAGGGGTTAGAAAATGCTAACAAAAGCATCAGTACTACTGGAATGCTTAGAATCATGTATAGAGGAACATGGTAGTAAAAGTGATCAACTGCTGGGTGTCTATGATAAGACAAAGAGTAAAGTGAATACCTCCAGTTTAGCGGGAGCAGCATTGTGAAGACCAGTTGAGGGGAAGAAGCCTCCGACCACGAGACCGTGCCGGATAGCGCCCTTTGCGGCCGGCGTGGGGGTGTCGGCCGGAGCGGAACGAGTGCCCCGGCCGGGCTAGGCAGCGAGCCAGCAGTAGCTAGAAGTGGCCGCCTCTGCTGGTGAAGTCTCAGATCGGGCCTGTGGACGGGTACCAAAAGGCCGTCGGAGGCCACCTGGTGGACGACGACGCCGGCCTCCTCCGCAACGGGGAAGGAAGGTGACGGCCGGAAGTAGAGTCGTCCGGGAACCTTCCTCTGCAGCATCGCCACGCCAAGAAAAGCAGCGATTTTTGCAACCTTTCTCAGGCTGCTTGGATGAGGCCAGGACTCAGGTGACGAAGGTCCAGCCGACGGAGGGCACCCACCGTCGGTAGGTGACAGAGCGCCGGCAGGCGTAAAGCCCCCACCGTCACTGGGAGGCGGGGTGCCCGCATATGGAGAGTCCCCACCGTCGCTGGTCACATGCCCGTTATTAGGCTCCTTCACCGGAAGGGCGGTGGCGGCGGGCTGCCTCGTCGGGATGTTGCCGCAAGATGGCGACCCAATGTACCAGTCACCTGCCTTCAGCTCCCTCCGCATCATCCCCAAACCAAGAAAAGAAGGGCACTTGATCTGAGGAGGAGGGTTCAAGTCGGCCAGCTGCTGGTGGTGGTGGTGGCGATGAGAAGGGAGGCAGGGCACCTTCCCCACCAGCAGGGTAGGAGACCGCACCGCTCCGACGGCACGGCAAGACGGTGGCCAGAGGTGGCGACCGGCCATCATCTTCTTGAGGTCCTTTCGCAGCATCGCCGTTCGCCGAGGCTTGGGTAGGGGCTGCGTGAAGGGAAACGGGGTGGCTACGCTAGCGCAAAACAAAATTTTCCCCGCAAAACAGGAACTGCTGCTGTCAGAGATCACAGGATTACCACTAGACGCGCAGATGCAGCGGAACCGTCTCGATGTAGACGAACGCGTCGAGGGTAGCAGGCAGTGCAGTTGCTCACGTCCTTCTTGACTTGCACGTGCGGCTCGTCCGATCCAAGTGCTCCGGATGTAGCACCTCCAAGGTATCCACACGTACGGAGAAGGAAGCGACGCACGCCGGGGCCGTTGCTAGGTCCGCGAGTGCGACGAGGAGAGAGCGTTGGCAGCGCGGCTGCAACTTGAGAAAGTTGTGTCTTTTCAGGAGGGGTGTGGTCCATATTTATTGGGAGGAAACCCCCCACACCATCGTCCATTAGCAATACGGGACTAATAGATGGTGTACCCCTTCCAATACTAATGGGCTTTACAACATTTGTGGCCCATTAGGACTTTTACACCATGATGGATCAAATCCATCTGAGCCCACTAGTGGATCAAATCCAGTTGACTCTAGGGCATATTTCCAACAGTCTCCCATTTGCACTAGAGTCAACTATGCAAGTATATTCATCCTCATTCGGCTTCCAACCCCTTAAGTGTGTGACCCTATAGGTTCACATACACATAGACTTGACCTGAGTACATTACTCGATCAATAGTTGATAACGGCCTCTAGCAAGACGTGTCAACTCCTATGCATACGTAAAGATCTTATCAGGCAAACCATCACAACAATTCATACATGTTATTCCCTTTGCCTCACGATATTTGGTCTAGCTCCAAGCTGACCTCTCTTTCTCGACACTGTGATTCGGATCATCAAAAGGGGGTTAACCCTTAACCCAAAGACGGCCATGCATTTCTTGATCCGATCACTCGAGGGGCCCAGAGATATCTCTCTCAAGTAGAGGGGCAAATTCTATCTTGATTGATCATGCCTCACAGCATGCTTCCTGACAAACCCGAAAGTCATCTTTATGACTACCCAGTTACGGAGTAGCGGTTGATGGCCCCTAAGTAGGTCAATTCACATCTTGAGTACATGCGACAATCTCAAGTCTAAGGACATAACGTATACGTTGTGTAAACAGAGAACAAGGTCTCAAATTGGGTCAGTCCATACCCATGTCATACATGTGCCCACATTATTAGTTATACATCTCCATGTTCATGACTTGTGAAACATAGTCATCAACTAATTCATGTGCTAGTCATTAACTCATACTAGGGACAACTTTTGAATAACCATACAAGTAAAAGAGTTTCACAAACAATTCACATAATTGCCAATCAAATACAAGTCGCCTTTCCTGGATATTCAATAAAAGAACCAAGTGACATGGATATAATGAAATATAATCATCTCTATAATTCCTTATAGGACATATTTCTAACATTCTTCCACTTGCACTTAATCTAATCTAGACTATATCTAATACCCATAGCTCTCATGTGCGCCTCATGCTTAGGTCAGTGGAAGGGGTTTTGTCAAAGGATCCGCAACATTCAAATCGTGTGTACTTTGCATATCTTGATATCACCTCGTCTAACGATCTCTCGTATCAGATGAAATTTCCGCAGTACATGTTTATTCTTTTGGTGGTTCCTTGGCTCCTTTGCTTGCGCAATAGCCCCATTGTTGTCACAATAAAGATCCAACGGGCTAGAGACACTCGGAAACACACCAAGTTCAGAAAGGAACTTCCTTATCCAAACACCCTCCTTTGCAGCTTCCGAAGCCGCGATGTACTCGGCTTCTGTTGTAGAATCAGCCACTGTCTCCTGCTTGGAACTCTTCCAGCTCACAGCTCCACCATTTATCGTAAATACGTATCCTGATTGCGACTTTGAATCGTCTTGGTCAGTTTGGAAACTAGCATCGGTGTAACCCGTTACAACGAGCTCCTCCTCACCTCCATAGACTAGGAACATGCCTTTAGTCCTTCTTAAGTACTTCAAAACATTTTTAACCGCCGTCCGGTGACCCTCACCAGGTCGGATTGGTATCTGCTTGTAATACTGTGTGCATACAAAATATCTGGACGTGTACATATCATTGCATACATAATAGATCCGATGGCCGAAGCATACGGTATTCTACTCATGCGTTCCTGCTCATCAGTTGTCGAAGGACACCGAGTCTTGCTAAGATGTATGCCATGTGACATAGGCAAGAACCCTTCCTTTGTCTCTTCAATGTTGAACCTTTTCAACACTTTATCAATGTAAGTGTCTTGGCTTAATCCTATAAGCCTTTTGATCTATCTCTATAGATTTTGATGCCCAAAATGTATGCCGCCTCACCTAAGTCCTTCATTGAAAAACTATTTTTAATGAGGTCTTAGCGGCCTCAAGCATAGGAATGTCATTTCCAATCAGTAATATGTCATCCACATATAAGATTAGAAATACTATGGAGCTCCCACTTGCCTTCTTGTAAACACAAGGCCCTTCTTCACTACGAATGAAGCCAAACCCTTTTACCACCTCATCAAAGCGAAGGTTCCAACTCCGAGATGCTTGCTTCAATCCATAAATGGATTTTTGAAGTTTGCACACCTTTCCAGGATTGGTTGGATCAACAAATCCCTCAGGTTGTGTCATATACACATCCTCAGTCCGATTTCCATTTAGGAAAGTTGTTTTGACATCCATCTGCCATATCTCATAATCGAAATATGCAGTTATAGCTAGAATGATCCGAATAGATTTAAGCATCACTACGGGTGAGAATGTCTCGTCGTAGTCAACTCCTTGAACTTGTCGAAAACCTTTTGCAACAAGTCGAGTTTTATGGATGTGAACATTTCCATCCATGTCCCTCTTCTTCTTATACACCCATTTGCACTCTATGGGTTTAACACCATCTGGCGGGTCAACCAAGTTCCAAACTTGATTGTTATCCATGGAATCTATTTCAGATCTCGTGGCACTTTGCCATTTCTCGGAATCTGGGTCCATCATTGCTTCCGCATATGTCATAGGTTCATCATTGTCTAACAACAATATGTCGCGCTCTCCCGCGATCATGAGATTGAGCTTATCGGTTGCGCGACGTGCCCTTTCAGACCTTCGTGGTTGTGGTGGTGCTTCTCTTGCCACGGGCATCTCAACTCGTTCAGCTACATTAGCATCAATTGTGAAATCTTGCCCAACCGGCTCATCTTGAACTTCTTCAAGATACACCTTCTGTCTACATTTTTCTCTTTTAAGAAACTCTTTCTCAAAGAAAACGCCGTTCCGAGCGACAAACACTTTGCCTTCTGACCGGTTGTAGAAATAATATCCCAAGGTTTCCTTTGGATATCCCACGAATATGCACTTGTCCGATTTAGGTGTTAATTTATCTGATTGAAGTTTCTTCACATAAACCTCACAACCCCAAATTTTCGAAAAGACAAACCGGGAGTCTTACCGGTCCACATCTCATATGGTGTCTTAACTACGGACTTAGAAGGTACCCTATTTAAAGTGAAAGCTGCGGTTTCTAGAGCATAACCCCAAAATGACAATGGTAGGTCCGACTGGCTCATCATTGATCGGACCATGTCCAACAAGGTTCGATTACGTCGCTCGGATACACCGTTTCTTTGAGGTGTTCCAGGTGGCGTAAGTTGTGGAACAATTCCGCCACTCTTTAGATGATTGCTAAACTCATGGCTCAAATACTCACCTCCACGATCAGAACGCAAGGTCTTGATTTTCTTGCCATGTTGATTTTCTACTTCACTCTGAAATTCTTTGAACTTTTCAAAAGTTTCAGACTTGTGCTTCATTAAATAGACATAACCATATCTACTTAAACCATCAGTGAACGTTATGAAGTATTGGTATCCACCTCTAGCTGCCGTACTCATTGGTCCGCACACATCCGTATGTATGAGTTCTAGTAAGTCTGAGGCTCTCTCAGGAAAACCTGAGAAAGGCATCTTGGTCATCTTGCCTAGCAAACAAGCTTCACATATCTCGTAGGATGCAAAATCAAACGAAGTTAAAAGTCCATCGTTATGGAGCTTCTTCATGCGCTTTTCACTTATGTGACCCAAACGACAATGCCATATGTAGGTAGGACTTAAATCATTAGGTCGATACCTTTTAGCACTTATGTTACAGATAGGTGAATCATCAAGATTTAAAACAAATAAGCCATTCACAATGGATGCACAAGCCACAAACATATTATCCTTAGAGATCACACAACCATTGTTTTCACTCGCAAATGAATAACCATCCTTCATCAAACATGAAGGGGACAAAATGTTTCGACTCAAACTAGGAACAAAATAACAATTATTCAACTCCATAATAAATCCTGACGGGAGGTGGAGTTGCATCGTCCCGACGGTCAGCGCAGCAAATCTTGCATTATTGCCCACGCGGAAATCAACTCTCCTTTTCCAACGCTTCTACTTCTTATCATTCCCTGTGTCGAATTGCAAATGTGAGCAACCGATCCGGTATCAAATACCCAAGAATTAATGACAGTATTAGCGAGGAAAACATGATCTGTAACATAAACATGAAGTGTACACGAAGTTCAAGTACCCTTGCTTCCCTTGTTCTTCAAAGAAGCTAGGTACAACTTGCGCTTTCTTTTCCAATGACCAATTTCCTTACAATGAAAACATTCGGCATTGGCGAGTGGACTAGCCTTGGGCGTCCGGTTTGGCATGGGGATCTTATCCTTGGCCTTGCCTTTCTTCTTCCAAGACTTGCCCTTCCTTTTAAAGGTCGGCTTGTTTTGGATCGCCATCACATGATTGCTTTGCCAGTGCCTTTCTTGATGTCACTCTCTGCTGTCTTTAGCATACCACACAGTTCATTCAAACCCTTCTCCGCCCCATGCATATGGTAGTTCGAGATGAAGTTCCCATAGCTAGGCGGAAGAGATGTGAGAATGAAATCAGTGGACAACTCCTTGCCTAGTGGGAAGCCTAGCTTCTCCAACCTTTGAACGTAACCAACCATTTTGATTACATGTGGTCCTCTTGGCGCGCCTTCGCCAATTTGCACTCCACAAAGGCTTTAGAGACATTGAACCTTTCGGTCCTAGCCTCGTGTGGCGAACATATCATTGAGTGCCACGACCATATCGTGCACATGGACCGACTCAAACCGCATTTGCAAGTCGGGTTCCATACACGCAAGCATAAGGCAACCCACTTCAAGATCGACATCCCATGCCTTCTTGTAAGCGTTCTTTACGGCGAGTGTTGCATTTTCATCGGGCTCATCGGGTAAAGGGGTGTCTAGAACCTCTTCCTTTTTCTCACCTTGAGAATAATTCTAAGGTTACGGATCCAATCCGTATAGTTCGTTCCATTCAACTTGTCCTTCTCAAGGATCGTACGCAAAGAAAATTCCTTACTAGGTGCCATCTACAACAAAATAATAAATGCAAAATACCGAGACAAAATATCCATGACTGAGTAAAATAAAATAATTTACTCCCACTAAAATCAATATCCCCACATTGATACTTAGTGATTCAGAATCCACAACTAACAAGTCTACTAGTGAGCTTTTGCGTCACCGCTAGTAAACAAGGTAGATCGGTAAGCAACTTCTTTGCTAATCATATCACATATGACTTCTGTTGTTGGGTGACATCTCTATGTCTAGACTCCCAACCTTTATGCCCCAAAATCCTTAACCGTTAAGATGACTTTGATAAGCAAACCAACACTTATGCGTGTAAGTATCCGATACAACCCGTCTAGTCAAGGAAAACTAGTGGCACCCTAATTTCATAGACCCACCACTAATTGTACGAGACGTGAGACGGTGGCAAGTGTTGGAAGGGCATGTTAACTTAAAATTCCAAAGGGATCGTTCTACTCGTAACATCACACGCAAGAAAATAACATTGTTGCATGTAAAAGTAGAACGGTAAGAACGACATTCACACAGTTGTAACACGGTATGGCCTATTGTCGCATGGTGATCTCCATCTCCATTGACCTATACATCATGTTGATCTCCATCTCCATGATCTGTGTGTGCCATCCTCCATGTGATGAGTCCTCCAAGAACTATCTAACGCGTGCTAGTAATGAAAGTTACACAATCGCGTATTAGATCATCACAAATTTGGTACGCGGAGACCATTACATTAATTTTGGCAATACATGTGGCTCCAGTCGTATTGCCTTATGCGTGACACGCAGGTCACGAAAAAATTACACACATGCATCACATACACATATAGGCCATACCGATTACAAAACCTGCAAAACAGATTATCGCAATTCCGACGTCCAAACTTAAAACGCCCGAAAACCCATCTTGCAAGCCGAATTTGGCAAAACTAATTTCGCATAGACCAGCAAAGCTGGTTTATCACATGTGTAAAATTTTCTGTAGATCAATTTTCGTATAGAAGAACATCTTCATCCGAGTTAACCACGAAAAGTTATGACTGTTTTACCGAACAGTATATTTTCTGGTTTTTCCCGGGCCGGTAGAGATCCAATCTGCCACCGCCACGCATCCCATGCGCGTGGCACTTGACCTAGCTTCGATTCGACTAATCCAATTGATCTCCTTCTCGTTGTGACTGGGTTTACGTGTATCAATTAACTCCGATGGCGGAATTCCGACCAGTAGGAGTAATTTGTTACACGACCATCACGTCAAGAACACGAAGCCGATCAAAACTTTGATCTACATCTGCATATCTCTATATGCACACATCCCGAATCTAAAACTTAGCAGCTACGGCTTTGGTACCACTGAAGGGAAACGGGGTGGCTACGCTAGCGCAAAACAAAATTTTCCCCGCAAAACGAACCTGCTGCTGTCGTCGAGATCACGGGATTACCACTAGACGCGCGGATGCGGCGGAACCGTCTCGATGTAGACGAACGCGTCGAGGGTAGCGAGGTAGTGAAGTTGCTCACGTCCTTCTTGACTTGCACGTGCGGCTCGTCCGATCCAAGTGCTCCAGATGTAGCACCTCCAAGGTATCCACACGTACGGAGAAGGAAGCGACGCACGCCGGACTGCTAGGTCCGCGAGTGCGACGAGGAGAGAGCGTTGGCAGTGCGGCTGCTACTTGAGAAAGTTGTGTCTTTTCAGGAGGGGTGTGGTCCATATTTATTGGGTGGAAAACCCCCCACACCATCGTCCATTAGCAATACGGGACTAATAGATGGTGTACCCCTTACAATACTAATGGGCTTTACAACATTTGTGGTCCATTAGGACTTTTACAGCATGATGGATCAAATCCATTTGAGCCCACTAGTGGACCAAATCCAGTTGACTCTAGGGCATATTTCCAACACTGCGGTGGATTGGGGTGAGGGAGAAGGGCTTCTTCATCGGCAGCTAGTCTCGTCGGTCGGCCCCTCTCTCTCTCTCTCTCCGCAGCTTTGCTTTGAGTGGCGTTTTGGTGGAGGTGAAGAAAAACGAGGCCTTTGTGAATTGGGGGAGGAGGGTGAAAAGCTGTGGAGTCATGGAAGGTGGCGACTGGGCGAGGGTGATCTGTTCACTCTTTGAGCAGCATCTCGCGTGGTGGAGGACGAAGGAAGAGGTGAAGACTTCACGTGACGTTGATCCAATGGAGCGCTTAGAGGAGGTGGGAGGAGTGATTTGCAAAAGCACCTTTGCAAATCATCCCTCCCACCTCCTATGAATTTTGCAAATCACCCCTCCCACCTCTAATGAGTTCTCCCTTGGATCAAAATCGTGTGGTTTAGATTGAAGTTTCTATAGTTTGCACGAAAAGGTTGGTTTCCACTAGATATGTTCCCAATTAACTATTCCGTATCTTTTATCTCCCAAGAGTGATTCAAATTAACCATCCAAGTAGGCAAATACTATAATTGCTCTATTAGTAATATTTCATTTCTGTGGTAAAAAAATCGTAATTGTAACCATCGCTGCGGCGACGTGTGAACCCGACGGCGGCTCTACGACAAAATGCGGCCTCATGTTATTCGATCAGCATTTGCCCGCAGCGCTCTAGCGCCCTGTTCGCTTGGCTTATCAGCCACCAGCCAGCAGTACTTTTTTCTCACAACAAACCAGCCACCAGCAACCAGCCAGCAGTACTCTTCTCTCAGAACAAACCAGCACCAGCCATCAGCCACCAGCCAGCCGAACAGGTTGTAGACTTGCAATCATGTCGTCGTTGTTGAGGAGAACACAACACCTCCAGTGGCTTAGTTGCTCACAATGTCAGGGGAGCTATAGCAAGCTTGCCTTCATGCATGATTAAAGACACGCTAAGCGGTAGTATGCTTCGCATTAGTCACGAGACAGGAGACCTCCGCGTGTTAGTCGCTTCTATGAGAGATGATCTGATTAAGGATGATCCACATATACGCCCTGTTCGTTTGGCTTATCAGCCACCAACCATCAGTACTTTTGTCTCAGAACAAACCAGCAATCAACAACCAACACACAAGAAATAAATAATACAGAGACCTCCGCGTCCGTATACCCACCCGGCCGAGGGCAGGTCCATCCCATGCTGCTGGTTCACGAAAAAGAAGAAGAAAAAGACCTGCATTTGGACGCAAAATGCCCGTTGATACACAGCCTGTTCGTTTGGCTGGTGGCTGATGGCTGATGCTGGTTTGTGCTGAGAGAAAAGTAATGGCTGGTTTGTTTTGAGAGAAAAGTACTGCTGGCTGGTGGCTGATAAGCCAAACGAACAGGGCGACGGAGCAAGGAGGCGGGAAGACGTCGGCGTCACCTGCAAAGCAGGCAGGAGGCTAGGGCGGGCCCCGCGTCATTTACTCCCCCCTCCACCTCTACCCCACCGCCCCACGCCTGCTCCTCCGGATGTGACATGGCGAAGGCGAACAGACTGGGTTCTGCTGCCCGGGCTTGGGCTGGGCTCGGCTCGGCTCGCCGTGGCTGGCTGGTTTGGTAGGGTGACGAGCCGACGGCTCATGATCACTGATCAGTTCAGGTATCACAGATTCACAGCCCGTTGCTTCAGCATGAGTGTTCATCTGTGCGACGTGCTTGGCAACCTTGAGATGTAGCTGATCGATCTGCCACCCTTGATGCCCACCAACAAGATCCGTTTGGGGGTTGGGCACTTCGAATCCCACCGGCCACCGCCCACGTCCGTCGCTCCGTCGCCGCCCTCGATCGGCGGCGCTGGGGCCAGGTCCGGGCATTGGTTGTAGGGTTCGCAGCTGTAGACGCCGGCGGTTGCGCGAGCGCCTCGTGGCGACTGGAGACGCGCGCGGCCGAGGTCTGTTCTGATGCAAATATGCTCTAGAGCCAACTAGATTCAATCCACTAGTGGGGATGGATTTGATCTATTATGGTGTAAAAATCTTAATGGGCCACAATTGTTGTAAAGTCCATTAGCGTTGAAAGGGGTACACCATCTATTAGTCCCGTATTGCTAATGGACGATAGTGTGGGGGTTTTCCTCCCGATAAATATGGACCACACCCCTCCTGAAAAGGCACGACTTTCTCAAGTAGTAGTCGCGCTCTCTCCTCGTCGCACTCGCGGACCTAGCAGTCCGGCGTGCGTCGCTTCCTTCTCCGTATGTGTGGATACCTTGGAGGTGCTGCATATGGAGCACTTTGATCGGACGAGCCGCACGTGCAAGTTAAGAAGGACGTGAGCAACTGCACTGCCTGCTACCCTCGACGCGTTCGTCTATATCGAGACGGTTCCGCTGCATCTGCATATGCATATGGAGCACTTGGATCGGACGAGCCGCACGTGCAAGTCAAGAAGGACGTGAGCAACTGCACTGCCTGCTACCCTCGACACGTTCGTCTATATCGAGACGGTTCCGCTGCATCTGCGTGTCTAGTGGTAATCCCGTGATCTCTGACAGCAGCAGTTCCTGTTTTGCGGGAAAAATTATGTTTTGCGCTAGCGTAGCCACCCTGTAACCCTTCACGCTCGGCTACTGGCGGCCGCGATCGGGAGGCGAGGCGCAGATCCGCTTACTGCAGCATCTGTCAAACATCAGAAAGTGCCTGCAGGTTGATTTACCTGCTCAATCTGTCGACAGTTAAAAAATAAGGAAAATTACTTTGTGAACATAGGGGAAGATGCCCACCCTATCTCTTAGCCATCAAATCCACATCGCAAGGCTGAGATTGAGCCACGTCATCCCAGTCTAGAAGTGATGTGGCTCAATCTCAGCCCTGCGATGTCGACCGATGGCTGAGAGTGCACCACGTTATAGGGTGGACATCTGCCCCTATGCGCATAAAATGCACTCTCAATAAGGAATGCACAACTCAAATTTACATCTGTATGCTGCAGCTTCAATTCTAATTTATGTTGCTTGCAATACGAATGTGAGGTGATTTAGATTAGTTTTGTTCTATTTTGACTGGAATGAAGTGATACACTGACAGGTTTGTTGTCTATTTGCCAAAAAGTTGTACATATAGTGAAGGAGGGCCCTTTGTTTTCACTGAAAGCAGATATAAGATTCTGTTTTGCCTTTTGTTGAATGTAAAGGGGAACAGTAAATGTAAATAGTGAAAAGTGATTAACTTTATTGATGAACAGTGATCGACATTTATACAATGGCTAAAGGCGCCAGTTCTGGGAGGCGACGCTCCCACTCGCCCCTTCGTGGGGGAATCTGGTAACTGCAATTAGCAGTTGCAGATTGCTCTCCTTAATTGATCATTAGGAATATTATAGAATATTCTCAACACTCCCCCTGATCAATTATCTTCTTGACCCTCCATGTTCATCATAATATTTAATCTTGAAAAACCCTGTGGGAAAAACTTAGATATGCATTGATATATCAGGATAAAACTCCTTAAAAACCCAATGGGAAAATATAGGAGAAAACACCATGATAATCAAGTGTATGCCCGTAAAATATCATCTCCTAAAAAACCCCTGTGGGGAAAAATAAGATGATATAGCATACATAATGTTGATATTGCCTCGTTAAAAACTTTATATGAGAAACCATCAAAGTAAAACTCATATAAAGAAAAGAGTACAATACGATGCACAAAGGATTAAATTTTCATATGTACTCCCCCAGATTTCTGCAAGTCCCTAAATCTCCTCATACCAATTCCTTCAACATATTTATGGAATAATGAATATGGTAGAGATTTTGTGAATAAATCAGCACGATTATCACAAGATTTAGTTTGCAGAATCTCAATTTCCCCATTCTTTTGTAACTCATGGGGATAGAATAACTTGGGAGCAATGTGTTTGGTCAAGTTACTTTTGATGTAACTGTTAACACCAAAATTTGGTAAGGAGTCTGACTTGTGGGTCCGGTTCGATAAAGAGTCCGTCTGGTGGAAGGAAGGATCTTTTCAGAGATATTCGGCAAAGAGATGCACGGTCGGCTATCTCTGCTCCCGGTTCGGCAAAGGAACAGTAGAGCTGATTTTGCGGGATTGGATGGTGACGTGGCTCAATCAGGGAGGACGAATGGATGGATAGGCAATCAAGCTTAGAGATAAGTTAGGCAACGAATCCATTCGAGGTTGTACTTGACAGGGTATAAATATGACCCCTGAATGTATGTAACAAAAGGGACAATCATTCTTCAATATACACCGGCCTTACGCCAAACCCAAGAGTCCTTTTGTCGTGTCATCGAGTTCTTCGAGAGGGCCAATCGATCCGTCGACCTCCGTGAGTACCGGCAACCTTGTATCATGTCTAGTATCATGCGGTGGATTTAGATCTGATGCAAGTAGTCTTGTTACCATGCTTCGTGTCATGCGGTAGATTCAAGCTTGGTTCAAGAGGGTTTCTTGTTAGGTCATGAGCCATGCGGTGGGCTAAGATCTAGCTTGAAGCTAGTTATCGGCTCTATTGGATTCGGCAAGATCCAATAGATTCATTAAGTTACCCCGTGTTACTTCGAGTTTTTACTTTATGTTTAGATTCATGTAACACTTTTGCCCAATCTAGATGGGTTTGGATCGGCTCGCTCCTTTTGTGATCCCCGTATGGGTAGATTTCATGTTTTAATGCGTGGATCTTGTGCCTTCCGATAGCCGAAACCGAATCGATCTAGGTTGTTACGTGTTGTGGGTTCAAGCTTGCCATTGTTGGTATAAATCTTGAAAGAACCGGGTATCATGCGGTAGATGCGGGTTTTTGGGTTGCTTTAGAGCTAGTCATCCGGTGGATTAGATTTCGAATCAACTCCGATAGATTTATCCGCGTGGTAATGTTCGTTCCTTCTTCATGGACCCCGAATCGGTACATTCGGCCGTATTCGGTTATTTTTTTCCACGAGTAAAACACGTGCGCAATTCATGCTTTAAATAATGTGTGCTTTTAGCTTTCCATGTTTAGATTGTATCATGCGGTGGATAGATCTATTTGTGGAAAGTGGTACGATTTCATGCAAGTTGTATCATGCGGTGGATAGATTTGTTTTGGCATCGATCTCTAAGTACCTAGACATGCGGTAGACTAGTGCTTTGGATCTATGCATGCTTGTTTATTACATGCTTACGTTCGCGCTTTACTTCATTTATTTAACATTGTTTTTATGGGATCGGTCATATATCGTGTTTATGCATTGTTGACCAAACAAAGACCGATTGCCATCATGCTTACGTCATCCATTCGGCAGTATTGTTTTTTCCTCTCATAAGTTCTCGAATGGTTTCAATTCTCTGGCAAATAGCTTTATATAGCTATGTGTCATCTCGTATGGCTTCTTAGCCGCAAATATGGAACTGTCTGGCACCACCCGGCAAGTTCCAAGTTTTGGTATTTAACTTCTTTATCTTTTGTTAATTTTCAGGAAAAATTGACTGGCACGTCATCTCTACTCTTTGCGCGTGCGAAGCCAGCTTGTTCGGCTTGCTGTGTGTTTGGCGCTAGGTGCACTTTTTGCGTCAACAGTAACCTGATTTCATTTGTGCAACACAAGCAGCATTATCTTCAAAGATAATGGTAGGTGCATCAAGTGAACCGATTTCACATGATTTCAATATGTGACTCACCACTCTACGAAGCCACACTCATTCCCGTGATGCTTCATATAAAGCAATGATCTCAGAATGGTTAGTGGAAGTGGATATTAAAGTCTGTTTGGATGATTTCCAAGAGATAGCAGTTCCACCATTCATGAAGACAAAACCTGTCTGGGATTTACTATTATGGGGATCAGATAGGTAGCCCGCATCTGCATAGCTTAAAAGATTCTGATCTGGATTTCTTTGATAGAACAATCCAAGATCTCTAGTGCCATTAAGATACCTAAATATGGTCTTAACTCCGACCCAATGTCGTTTTGTTGGAGCTGCACTGTGCCTTGCTAGTAGATTAACTGCAAATGCAATGTCCGGCCAGGTACTATTAGCAAGATACATCAATGCTCTGATGGCACTTAGATAAGGAACCTCAGGATCCAAAATCTTTTCACCCTCATCCTGTGGTCTGAAAGGATCTTTCTCAATATCTAAAGATCTCACCACCATAGGAGTCTTACATGGGTAGGCTTTATCCATGTTGAATTTTTCCAACATTTTCTGGATATAGGCACCTTGGTATACAAATATCCCAGATGGTAAATGTTCAAGCTGTAAGCCTAAACAAAATTTGGTTTGACCCAAATCTTTCATTTCGAACTCCGCCTTCAAATGATGACGTGCCTCGTTGATATCTTGTTCATTGCTAATGATGTTTATATCATCAACGTAGACAGATACAATACAAAATCCATTTGTAGTTTTCTTAATGAAAACACATGGACAATCATCATTATTTACGTATCCCTTATTCTTAAGGAACACACTCAACCGATTGTACCACATTCGGCTCGATTGCTTTAAGCCATATAATGACTTCGCAACTTAACACAAAACATGTTGCGGTTTGCCTCGGGATCCGGTATACTAATTCCATCGGGAACTTTCATGTATAAATCGAATCCGGTGACCCATATAAGTATGCGGTCACTACGTCCATCACTGCATAGATAGACGATTTTGTACTTGCCGCAGATATCAAATATCTAAAAGTTATGCCACTCATAACTGGAGAATAAGTTTCGTTGAAATCAACACCGGGCCTTTGCGTGAAGCCCTGAGCAACTAGCCTTGCTTTATATCTCACCACTTCATTGTTTTCATTCCGTTTCCGGACGAAAACCCACTTAAATCCAACAGGATTAACATTGGAAGGTTTCGGTAATACCTCAGAAAACACTTCCCTTTTAGTGAGTGAGGCTATCTCTGTTTCAATTGCTTCCTTCCATTTGTTCCAGTCCGAGCGCTTCATGCACTCTGCCATGGACTTTGGATATGGATCAGTATGAAGGACTTCAGCAATTTGTTCAGAGAACAATATGTCGACCTTCTTATTACTACGATCATAAGACTCTCCAGTCTCTATGTAATTAATGGCAATTTCATCAACCCTTGTGAGATCATCATGATTTCCCAATACGATTGATCTCGGGTCATTAGATGTCCCAGCCTCAAAATCTGTGCACATAAGAGGACTAGGTATCAACTCAAATCTCTCCAAGAGATATTGATTACCAACAAAGTTTGCGTCAACAAAGAATTGACCTTCGTTTACCACTTGCTTTTGTTTCTTATCTTGCATATGGGAATTGCCTCTCCCCCTCTTGCTTCCAAGAGGTATTATTTGAGTGGTTTTCTTTGGTACCTCCACTCTTTCAGGCACATTCCTTGCAGGATTAAAGGATTTAACAACTCCTTTGTAATTGGTAAACGCATCTGGCAGATTATTTGCAATATTTTGCAAATCTAATAATCTCTGAACTTGTTGTTCAGTTTCCATAGTACGTGGATCAGAAAAGGACATGCTTTTAGCATCCCAATTAATTTCTCGACATTGATCTTTATGGTACATTTCTCCCCCCAATGCCGGAAAATGATCTTCATCGAAGATACTATCAGCGAATCGGGCAATAAATAGATCACCTGTCATAGACTCTATGTACTTGATGATCGACGGAGATTTAAATCCCACATAGATCCCCAAATTTCTATGTGGGTCCATTGATGTTCGCTGAGGTGGTGAGATGGGTATGTAAACAGCACACCCAAATTTACGCAAATGGGAAATACTCGGTGGATGTCCACGTACCATTTCCAATGGGGAGTTATCATTATATGCAGTTGGTCGTAGTTGGATCAGGTCAGCAGCGTGCAGTACTGCATGACCCCAACACGATGTAGGCAACTTGCAATTCATCAACATTGGTCTTGCAATGAGTTTAATTCTCTTTATCAATGACTCTGCTAAGCCATTTTGAGTGTGGACATATGGTACTGAATGCTGGACTTGAATTCTCATTGCCATACAATAATCACTGAATGCATGGGATGAAAATTCAGCAGCATTATCCATTCTAATTGATTGGATTCTATGTTCAGGATAATGTGTCTTCAACTGTATTAGTTGAGACAGTATTTTGGCAAAAGCATGGTTGCGTGTCGACAAAAGACTCACACTAGACCATCTAGTAGATGCGTCTATCAACACCATGAAATACCTGAACGGTCCACATTCTGGCTGAATTGGCCCACAAATATCACCTTGAATCCTTTCAAGAAATTTGAGTGGTTCAGCCTTGATTTTGAGTGTTGATGGTCTCAAAATCAATTTCCCAGTTGCACATGTTGTGCAAACATAATCCGAAGATTGTGGGAATTTTTTTTCTGCAAGTTATGACCAATTGAATTGCTAATAATTTTCCTCATCATGCTAAAACCTGGATGACCAAGTCTATCATGCCAAGTTTGGAATGAATTGACAACTTGGAAAATTACTTTGTATGCAACAAGAGACGTTGGTTTTATGTATGTGTAGTACAATCCAGATTCGAAGGAGGGTATTTTCTCGCAAATTTTCTTGCCATATCCTGTAAGTTTGGTGAAGCAAATAAATTCTTCTTTGCCATCTACATGTGTTTCCACATGAAGACCATTCTTACGGATATCTTTATAGCTTAGTATGGTACGTGTCGATTCCGGATACAACAATGCATCCTCTATCGTCAATTGTGTACCCTTAGGGAGAACAATAGTGGCTCGTCCTAAACCAACTATTAAAGCATCACTTCCGCGATGGTCATAACATTTCCTCTTCTTTTTCTAAGTTTCTGGAAATATTTCATCTCCCTCAGTATTGTGTTGGTAGTACCACTATCAACAATACATAATTCCTCCTCCATTGGATTGACAGCACATGACATCTATCATAAATAAGAAAGTCATACATAATTAAAGGACTTCTTATTTAGATATATACTAATGTATTACAACATCAAACATTACAATACATAAGTACTATCACAATACATCCATCTCACAAGTTTGTGTCCCAACACATAGAGGTTGCACAATTATTACAACACTTAATAATCCCATACTATAATAAAATAGTAGCTTCGGCTTGAGACGGTCTATTCCAAGTCTCCAAACATATCATTTGAGGTGAACTCCACGAGCATGTCATCGGTAGTGGGAAGCTTCTCCTTCATGAGATCTAGGTTGTCATTGTTGTTTGAACAACCCACTTCCTTGTTCGCAGCAGGTGCAAGATTGAAGTGTGCTTCATATCTTGGCTCTTTGTCCTTGCTTTGCTTTGCATCCTTTAAAGACTTTTGGTAGAGGGCTACCAAGTGCTTTGGAGTATGGCAATCTTTAGCAAGGTGATTAAAAGTGCCACACCAATGACATTTGGAGTCATTTTTGGCTCTAGCATCACCACCTCGCTTACCCTTATGATAAGGCTTGTGCTTTTTGTTGAAAGTTTTCTTCTCGGGCTTGTTCTTTGGGTCACCAAAATTGGATCCCTTGAACTTTCTCTTATTTTTCTTTCCCTTACCCTGCACATTATGAACTTCAGGAAGAGGTGCTGCACCCGTCGGGTGCTTATGATGGTTCTTCATTAGAAGCTCATCATGTTTCTCGTCCTGAGTCAAAGTGTGGATAAGTTGAGAATATTGAGTGAATTTATTAGCCCGATACTGCTATTGCAATACTCGATCCGCAGGAAGCATAGTAGAAAGAGTTTTCTCAATCTTATCAGCATCCGTTGGTTCTTTCTCATAAAACTTCAACTTAGAGCAAATTTTATGAACAACATGATTGTAGTCTGCAACGGACTTGAAGTCCTGCAAATGTAAACGGTTCCACTCATGATTAGCCTCCGGCCAAATGAGTTCCTTTTGCTGATCATAACGCTTTTTAAGCGCAAGCCATAAAACGTGAGGATTCATCTCCATAAGGTACTCTTGTTTGAGATCCTTGTGGATGTGAAACCTCAATAGCATAAGGGCGCCAAATTTCTTTTGTTCATCCAAAACGACACCTGCAGTAGGCTCGCTAAGGTATGGCAAAAGTCCACGGGATGCAAAGTTGATCTTTATATCCGAAGCCCAAGTGGGGTAATTGTGGCCATCAATGGCGAGTTCATCAAACTCTTTTACCATGGCCATAGCCTACAAAGTAGGACCACATGATTCAATAATTCATTAAAGAAATATAATCAAGTGGCTAATTAATGTTGTAATAAATGCAAATTAATTTAATAACATAACTCTCGAAGGATTAATAAAAGTACAAGGTAAACAAATAGCATGTTAACCTTCAAATTTTAATCTCATCAACTCGTATACATGGTAGATAGTCTCAAATGCCATAGGACATAGAGTAGATCGAAATGATGGGCAATAATTTGCTGCCATAGCATGGTCTTAATGCAAATAATTCGTCATGAACTAAATGCAACCTTTGCTAAGTTCTCCATCACACCATGTGTATACTTAAGTTAATGATTGAGCACTGAATTTGGTAATCACTACAATAGTGTAAACCAAAATCATCAATGGTAGTCACTTTAGTAGTGTAAGCCATTGTAGTATTTTCATAATTAATCCTTGTTTTTGGGAACATTATATAGGTAGTCATCAATCTTCAAAATGAGCATGATGTAGACCTTTAGTGATAGACCGTCAAAATCCATATTCATGGGTATGATCTCTATCACCTAATGTTCGAATCCCAAAATTTTTTAGAGAAATGTATAATTAATTGCAAGAGATCATTAGTAATATTTTACTAATGAAGAAAATCATAGCAATGAGATGATGTATGTGAACAAAATATAGCAATAATGAAATTAAGTATGAAAGTGACAATATATACACAAACATACTAACATTAATATCAAAATTGCAAATTACATAAGTGATAAAAACACATTTGTACATAACTATCACATGATAGATCTAGACTTAGTAAAGTAGCAAGACTAAATAGTGATAAACAGCAGTAATTAACATAGACTAATATCCATGAACTGAAATATAAACGGCTGGAAATGTCTAAACAAAAAGAGGAAATAAAAGGAAATAAATAAACAGAAACTGGGCAACAGGCCCAGCCTGCATGGCCTCATGTTTCTGCCCAGCTGGTTTGCATCGGCACGGCCCGCGTGCCGCCAGCAGGCCGGGTCCGCCGCGTGGCTCATTTAGCCCGTGCGGGCGCGCCCGGCCCGGCATTCGTTGCGACGACCGGCCCGGCCCGAGAGGCCCATCGGCTGCGCGGTCGCCCGGCCCATCCGAGAGGCCCACCCGGCCGCATATAAGAGGGGCGGTTAGGGTTTCCAACCCTAACCGCCTCCTCCCCAACCCGCGAGCGCGGCCGGGCGGCCCGGCGGCACCGCCGCTGCTGCTGCCGCGAGTCCGGCCACCTCCTTGCCGTCCCAAGCCGCCGGAAGTCCTCCTGTAGTAGATCCACCCTTCCTCTTGCTCATCTAGCACCGGTAGTTGGCTTTCGGCGTAGATCGAAGATGGTGCTGCACCGGCCCCCGACGCGCAGCCTGTAGCCAAGTTTGGCCGCCGGTGCCGCCGGCGGGTCCGGCGCGATTCCCGCCGCCTCCTCGCCCCCCGCGGCCCGCCGCAGCACGAGCTCCGGCGCGGCATCGAAGATGGGGGCCGCCGCCGGCTCCCGACGTGCGGCTAGCGGCCGGGCATGGCCGCCGGCGCCGCCGGCCGTTCCGGGCGACCCCCCGCCGCCCTCGTCGCCGTCCGAAGAACATCCTCCCCTCCGCCGTCCCCCTTGCCACCGGAGCGCGAGCTCCGCGCGGTCGGGGATGGGGGCCGCCGCCGGCTCCCACACCTCTGTCGCCATTCACGAGGTCGAGCCGGCGCTCCCCCCACCCACGGCGGTGCTGCTCAAGAAGATGGAGGTGCATGCCTCCCCCCGGAAGGAGAAGCACGGTCCCCATCTCGCCCACCGACGCGTCCGCTGCTCTGGGCCCCGGAGTTCGGGCTCCCGCGCAAGCGAACGACAACGTGCGCAAGTGTTGGAGACGGAAGAGAGGACGGTCCATGCGGGACGTTGATCCACGTCCTACGGAGCGTGGGGCTGACTGGCGGCGAGGACCGAGGTGGTGGCGGCGGGGCCTGCAACGCCGGCTCGACGACGGTGTCGCCGGCGTCCCTGGAGAAGAGCCGCATCGGCGGCATGCCCCTTCAGGCGGCGAGGGTCCCCGAGGCGTGGCCATTGGCGAGCGGGCGCCCGGCTGCAGTAGCCGGCCCGTTCATCCTTGGTGCCGAACGGGGAGGTGGCGACCGTGGCGAGGATGGAGATCTGCTGTGGGGGCTGCCTGCTACAGGTGAGACATTGCGTGTTGCATCCATGTGCACTTCCACTGGTTCACCCGCTGATGATGCAGGTACGGCTCCGGTGACTGGAGGTGTGGACTCATCCAGAGGCAAGTCACAGAGGACCACCGGCACCTGGACCACGGCCGTCCACCCGTGCGCATCGCAGTAGGCCACATTGGCCACCTGGATGCGAGCGGGTGGAGTCCGGGTCGAGGTTGGAACCAGCGCCGAGGAGACGACGATGTTCGGTGGCTCGGCATCGATGGAGGTGTCCGCCGGGGTCGACGGAGGCGCCGTCATGGCGCTCCAGAGGAGGAGTGCCTCTCGTGCAGCGGTCGGCGTCGTTGTGTGGTTGTCGGCGAGGGAGAGACGCACATGGTGCTGGATCAGTTCCCGCAGGCTTCGAGCACGGCGATGAAGAGGGATGTGCATGACAGAGGCCACGAGTTCATCGATGGTTGGCATGGTACCTTCTTCTCCGGCGAACTCGCCGGCGAACTGCTCCCGGCCTCTTTCTTTTTCTTCTTAGTGGCTTGATTGTGTTGATGGCGTGTTGAATGTAAAGGGGAACAGTAAATGTAAACAGTGAAAAGTGATTAACTTTATTGATGAACAGTGATCGACATTTATACAATGGCTAAAGGCGCCAGTTCTGGGGAGGCGACGCTCCCACGCGCCCCTTCGTGGGGATCTGGTAACTGCAATTAGCAGTTGCTGATTGCTCTCCTTAATTGATCATTAGGAATATTATAGAATATTCTCAACACCTTTATCACCTTAAAAACACAAAAAAAAATCAGGTGAAGAGAGTGCTCTAGTTTCTACTTGCTTCATCATGTGGTCTGAACTATTCTCTGTCTAGTTATGGGTGATGGACGTTCCACAATTTTCCTCAATGATCACACATCGTGCCGATGTTTTAGACATGCCATAAATTTCATTATCTGCTTTTTAAGTTGCAATGATTCGCTCTGTGTGTGGCTTCCATGCGGGCCACAATTGCCAATGGAAATTGTATTTGCTAATATACCTTGGACAGATGACATCACATAGAGCATGTTTACTTATTTGCCATCAGTAGGCTGTGGAGTTCTTGCTCATCCAGCACAACCCAGTCATCATTTTCCCCGGTTGTGAGAACCTGATCCTGCACCCCTTAGCAGTTTGGGCAGGATTCATCTCCTTCCTCAGATTTTGAGGACATGTACTGCTTCCTGGTTTAAGATGAGCAGGTTAAATCTTTCTTGTGCAACCTATGTTTGTAATTTACAAAAATTAGTATGGGCCTTCCCTGTTGCTTCTTAAAAATAAGTTTCTTTTTTATTTAGGGTGTCTGTTGGGGGTGTCATATGTACATGGTGTCAGCAAGATGTCAGATGCAGTATGTCTATTGTTTGTATGAGTTGGTTAGTATGGACTCATTGATGCATTTTGGTAATTGTGTTTGCTGAGGATGAGGGAGGCAGTGGCGGAGCCACCAGTATGGCGAGCCCTGGCGGCCGCCATACCTGCCGTCGGCGGTGGAAGAGAACCTCCCTCCGGCGCACCCAGGTGGATCCGCGGACATCAGCCATCTTCTTCGAGCTTATGCGTCTGTATGGTTCCAGAAATAAGAAGCAAGCACAGTGTTGGACTTTTTTTTCATTTTGCCTTTTGGGCCGTCTCAACAGGACTAGCCCACTTTCGACATACTTTCACACAGACATAAACTGGGCCTACCCGCTTGACGGCTGACGTAGTACTAGCGCACCGCCTGCACACCTACGGGCAACTGGAGTCGTTTGTGACGGCAGCAGATGGAGAGAGATCAAGGCGAGCAGCTAGACTGTCCCCAAGATCATGCTGCAAACCGTCGACGACCATATATTTCAGATGCTAGTGGAGTTGAGGAAAAAATGAAACGTGAGAAATTAAGAAAGTTCATTTAAGTTCAATTAATTAATCTATGTTTGCACAATTTTAATGTTTGGCATTTTCAAATAGTTTTGTCACGGGTTGTCTCTCGTAATATACAAAGATATCTAGGGTTATTGCATTTGAAGCTCTTATTGCACCTGCATTTTTTACAAATTAGTAGTAATTAGTTCGCCATAGCTATAATTTTATCCAAGCTCCGCCACTGGAGGGAGGGTATGTGTTTCATTTCCCCCCTTGCTGAGGTTTCTTCAACATGTTTAAGACTTTACTGGGGTTTTGGCAGCCTTGGTTTTCCTTTTTCTTATGTTCTTTATATTTTATTTCTGTAACGGCTTTCTGCTGTACATATCATCTATGAGCATAATATTCGCCTGTCTTTTCTTATTCCTATCCTATGGAGTGTTGCTTGGACATTTTCTCTCAAATATTTTCTGTACTTGGAGATCCATGACAGGATGTATATTGTTATAAGCTTGATTGTCTTCTCTTCCATCATTATTTACATATTCTGCATATTCAGTAGCCATGATAGAACTGTGCAAGTGTGCATAAGACTGCCCGAAAGTCTCAACATTTGAACAATTTTTCTGTTGTTTCCAGCTACTTTTGTATGTTCTGCTGTGTTGTTTCTTCATCTGTTTGGAAGGGGTTAGGTTTCACAATGCAGATTGCTTCACTTGAAGAGACCAGTTATCTGTAATTGCTATACTTTTATCGATTCCTTAATCGTGGTGCATGTTACTGTAGGTTCTATATTTTGCTTGTTGATGTATATTAGGAAATATTTCTTGACCAGTGTCAACCCCTGGTATGTCGAGAAAATCACTAGAAGGTTGGTTGATTAGGTATGTTAAGTTAGTTAGGTAGTTGGTGTGTTGTTATAGTTGTACCCTAGTGTTTAGGATCCATATGGCTAGGTGGTTTAATGGGTTAGATTTAGTTGTTGACTCGATAGGACCACGCACTGGTAGGAACATGGCCACTCTTGTGGCTCGGTTCACATACAAATGCATTATTTCTTTTATTTAGAAGGTATTACTGCTCTCTTTTAGATTGTACAGTTGTTTCCTGATTTTATTGCCTCTCACTAGTGCTGATCATGGGTAGAATAATGTTCAGGCATTTTATGCTTTGTATCTCCTGATTACTAGTACTTGCTCTTCCATAAGATGGTGTGATGCCAGGATTGATTGTCTATAATCCGTGTTGTGAAGGCAGCAAATGATTGATTTCTCCTTTCAAAGCACCACGTCTTCTAGCACAGCTACTAAAATCTTAATGGTGATTCTTGCTGCAAAGGTTTTTGAGGAAAACTCATTACTGTTATGTTCTTTTACCATCATTACAAGTGGTGGCTATGCTTTTGCTAGGTGGTACCGTAGGACTTCCATTCTTGCTTTAAGATATACTAGGATCATGCCCGTGCGTTGCCACGGCCAATAAAGTTTGTCATGAAAAAACATTTATTCTAAAGCACAGTGCACAATTCTGTTGAAACATTAGGTGTAGATGTGCATGACAAGAAAACCATACAAATCAAGAATCAAAATGTAACAAGATAAATAAAAAATGCTCTTAACTATCCTAAATAACAGAGTACTTGATGTTCATCGATATACATGATTGTGTTGGTGTTCCAAAGATCCTAAAAAGAGGACAGTACCTGTTGGTAAAGAGAAGACAGGGTGTAATCCGTAACATAAGTTTATTTCAAGATAAAGAAATAAGACAAACCAAAATATAAATAACTATTCTACTAAACCCCAACACATCATATAGCATTCTTACAGAACACACTCAAGTATTCACCACCATGTATCTAGCATCTCATATACATATGTTATAAATATAATGTGTGTATCAAGCTTCTCATATTTAACAATAAAAAGTCATACATATAAGAAGTTAAAAGTTCCATGATGACAGACCTGAAGAGGTCATTGTCAACAATAGGGCATCATGGGTTCTTTAGCAACTCCTACATATTTTACAACTGTAGATTATCTAACCCTGGGATTATATACTTGCCGAAAACAAAGAAATTGATAAATTGACAAGCTAACACAATCAGTAGAATAGAACAAAGGCATCGCTGGCAGAACCCTTGCCTTGTTGCGTGGTGGCTAGCATGAACTTGAAGGCAGAACAAGCCCTGGTGAGAATTATTTACTATGTTATCACATATGCAAATTAGAAATTAGCAAGGAAATGAAATCTGACAGGAAGATGAGTACCTTTGCAATAATGTATTCAAGGAGTTTCTGAGTTGGATTTTGTCTAGGAGAACCACTGAACTTCCAACTTCATAACATAACACCATGATTATGAACTATGAAATGGCAATATTTTTCCAAAAGCAGAGTGTTGACACCAACTAATATGCAGAATCAAGCTGGGAGTAGACATATCATGGAGTTGTAAAAACTCACCAGATGAGAATAAAATATTTATTGCTTATTCATCTACCTATTTTTTCAAATATAATAGCTCCAGCTCCACCAGATGGACAGGAATATAATTAGAAAATTAGCATGTGCATTCAGCAACTACAATTGATAACATACTGGAGCCACATTGTCGGCTAGGGTGTGCCTCCACCAGAAACATAGAATTAGCAAATCAATAAGGAAACCCCAAATTGCAACAGCTCTGTGGTCTCTACAATTAAGTTAAGATATAGGGCCAATAAAGTATAAAATAGACTTCCACAAATTTGTATACATAGAAAGACCAAGATGCGAACTTGTAATGATTTGTCAGAAGCAAGACTCAGCAAAATTAAATTCACAGTGGGATTATTGCAAGTTGAACAATTTCAGGCACAGAGCAACATAAAGAACCTGACAGCAGTACTTTTCATAGGGTAATCAGTTAGCTCTTCATGTGCATGGGCAATGTGCTGGAGGTTAATTATACACAGAAAGCGGTGGCTAAACATTCTCTGGTGGAAGAGACATGACGATCCAATCTGCATCTAATGTGATCTTAAAAAGGACCTCTAAGTAGTACAGTATGTAAAAAAATAGAGGAATATACTTCGATGTAGTATGGTGTATTCAAGAACTCATGTCAAAAATAATTTGATAACATAGCTAGAGCTTACGGACTCACCGTCGTCGCTAAAAGCTTGTCTGTCACTGGAGATTGATATTGGACATAAATTAATTAAATTGCAAAACAGAGGCACTGAATGTATATCGTTTTAGCAATTGGAAAGCTGAAAGCAATCATCTAAGTGTGAGATTAGTGTATACTTGCTTACAAAGTACTAACTCTACTTGTCTCATATGAAGAGATTCAATCATTATTTTTCAAAAATCAGATACCTAACAGATCAAGCAATCGGTAAGCATTGATGGACATCAACTGAATCAATCATCTTACTTATCAGAAACACAATGTCAATGTGCACCTTGTCAGAAATTGCTAGGCCTCGATCTCTGAAATCTGATGCAAGAAAAGGACAGGTTACATTAGTTTGTTCAATGGAGAAATCTCAAATATAAGTTTTTAAAAACACATGAAGACTTCTTATGTGACAGTTGTGAGAATATCACAGGACAAAGATATACCTCAATTCTGAAATATGAATGTGCTTAGTCTTTGAAAAGAATATCATATGGACAATGATATATGTGTGGCTTCATTCAACAATTTATAGCAACTAAAGGCAACCTAAATTAATTTTCATGGCAAATATTAAATTTCATTATGCTAGCTGATCTACAAATACCAGTTATCACCTTGAAGTGACATAAGAGTTTTGTGTTTTTATGGTAATTATCAGATAACAATATTGATGAATCATTCTATTGCATATTGATACAAAGCACATTAAACCAAATAGAGGTCTGTACTCTGCTTATGTGATGGATGGTGACGATCACAGTGTAAGATCACAACATGTTCAGCCTTGCAATACCTTCAAAATGGCCATTCCCTCCGGGTTCCTGCACCCCCCTATTATTCCTCCTCATTGACATCAAATCTACTATAAATGAATGTTTGATTATGCCCAATTTATCTCAAGGAATCCATTCACATCGAAGCAGCAGGTGCTCTGAGTCAAGTTCAATATTAGTTACAATTCTTTTTTTTTTGTCAGCAACTGAGACAGTAATCTGAAACTGAACTACACACATAATTCAAGTTACAGTTATAGACACGCAAACAATGGAGTACCAACAGATAATTTTAGAAACACTACACATACATCTGCATCCAAAATTGGTTTGTTACTTCTAGGAAAAGGAAAGCCAGCACTTGCAAGAAACATATAAACTAACAGAAGGCTAGCTTACCAAACTATTTATTCAAAAAAGTAGCTTTGAAGGTATTGTTTGTTGTATATATTGGCATATAACTATTCGAAAAGGGGAATATAATTGTTATCCCGACAAACATCACTAATTAACCATTATCAGTTGTTCCAAATATCCCTTCAGTCTTTAAGCTAATCCATGAAGTCGTAGTAATCTTAGATTACTACAGTTCTCAATGCATAAAGCAAGTCTGCAGTTTTAAATATAAAAAATACCGTCAAAATACCTCGATCAAATTATTTGACAGCATGCACAATTATATTCCCCTGTCCACAACTGAAAGAGCTATGATCAGATGCAAGAGCTGTCATCAGATGCATGTCATGTGCATGCCTAATTGTGTCAGGATAAACTGGTCCAATCATGAAGAAAAGAGGGCAAGGACAATGAACATCAGAGAACTACTCAAAGATTCAGCATGTAGTTGAACCTTTAAAAAAGAAGGAAAAAGTCCATTTTTGACCATCCAATTATAGGCTAAGTTTGGTTTTGGCCATTGAACTTCAAAACCGGACATCTTTGACCATCCAACTGTCAAAACCGTTCAAATTTGGCCATCGGGTGGTTTTGATAGGCGGTTTTGAATTTTTTTTATTTACAATTTAGTCCTTAGATCTTAAAATGATTATTACTTTTTGCTCATACTTCCGATTTCGGTGATTCTTGCGGTCACACGTTCATAATGGTGAGCTTTGTCTTTTCAGATGTTATTTATACTTTTTATCACTATTTATTATATTATTCTTATGTTGTGATGTAGGAACAACAATATATGAAAAGTAAAATAAACAGGTACAAAATAATATGAACAACATTTAAAAATATAAAGCTCATCGTTAAGAATGCATGACCACAAGAATCATTTAAATCAGAGATACAAGTACAAAATAGTAATCATTTTAAGTTAGGAGGACTAAACTGTAAATAAAATGATTAAAATAGTTCTTGGATCTTAAAATGATTACTATTTTTTCCTCATATCTTTGATTTAAGTGATTCTTGCGGGTATGCATTCCTAACGATGAGCTTTATATTTTAAAATGTTATTCATATTATTTTGTACATGTTTATTTTACTTTTCATATATTGTTGTTTCTACATCACAACATAATAAAAATATAACAAATTGTGATAAAATAGTATAAATAACATTTGAAAAGAAAACGCTCACCATTACGAATGCATGACCGCAAGAATCACCGAAATCGGAAGTATGAGAAAAAAGTAATAATCATTTTAAGATCTAAGGACTAAATTGTAAATAAAAAATTGAAAACCGCCCATCAAAACCGCCCGATGGCTAAATTTGAACTGTTTTGACAGTTGGATGGTCAAAGATGTCCGGTTTTGAAGTTCGATGGCCAAAACCAAACTTGGCCCATAGTTGGATGGTCAAAAATGGACCTTTTCCAAAAAAGAATAATAATACTTTAGCGAACTGCAGTGGTGATAGCATATATGTATAGCAGAGATCAAAGCTGGTACTGTTTAGGGTCTTCTATTTGCAGGACACTCCATCCAAGTACTATTATCATCAATTTTGTTCTTTCTAAGCTGATTATCCATTGTCAGATCACTCCATTCAAGGCACCCTGGACCGTTTGTAGAATGGTGTGCTAAAAAATGACAGGAGCCCTTTACTGATGAAAAAACAACCAAAATTCAGATGAAAAAACGATCACACACCTTGAATGGCTGCGGCAAATGGAGAACCCTAGGCAGTCGCAACGGAGCCAGCAGGACCGAGCAGCTGCAGCTGGGAAGGACAGGTCCTACCGATGCTCGCGCCCTGCACCCCACGCGCTTGCTGCCGTTGGCCTGCACCATCGGCCTGTGGAGGCAGGCGTGGTGCCGATCCGGAGACACAGACGACGGCGGCGGCCGGCGTCGACCCGCCCGGCCGGCGTCGACGATCCGGAGACACAGAGAGGTGACGATGTCTTCTTCTTCTCCCCCGTGCGCGGCCACCGCCTCGCTGCTCCCCATGTGCGCCGCTCCCTCGCGGCCTCACCGGTGGTCGGCCCATGGACATGAGGGGGCGACCGCCGCGTGTGAGGCAGGTCGGGGTAGGGTTTGGGAGGGGGAGCTCGGAGGGGGCGTGGAGTGGGAGGTGGAGGCAGGCGGCGCTGCGGAGGGCGCAGAGGAGACGTGCGGAGGGGGTAGGGTTTGGGATGGGACACGCGGGATTGGGGAGGCGTGGAGGACGAGCGGAGGGGGTTGGGGCGGACGCACAATTGGGGAAGGCCGCGGCGTGCGGGGCGGACGCGAGATTGAGGAAGGGTGCGGGGGCAGGCAGAGAGCGAGGGCGGAGGCGGCGCGTGGAGGAGGATGCGATGGGGGAGGCGGAGGCGGCGTCACGAGGGCACAGATGCGACTGCGGAGGGTGCAGAGGACGGGCGCGGAGGAAGAGGTGGAAGCAGCGAAGGGAGGAGAAGGGAGGGAGGCTCAGGGCCCACCCAGTCGGCACGTGGGGTGAGTGTACCGTGGTTCTGCCGGCAGAACGCTCGAGGGGCAGAACCACGGAGCGGCGTTACCCTTACGATATTTCAGGGGTAGAGACTTGGATGTTGATGAGATGACTGCATGTAAGGCTGTGACATCAAAAGATGTACAATTCTTGCAGATTTTATTAGAGAAAACGTCTTTAGTATCTGGGTGAGGCTCTTATGGCCCATTGAAAATGTTTCAAAGATGTCAGGTAGGACTTGGTGTTGTAGTAAAGTGGCTCTGCTTTGTGGAGATTTAATGGAAATTCTTCATATCAAACCAGTAAAGCTCAAGTGGTAAATGCTTCAATCTCTAAACCAAATTGACACTTAACTCTAACATTAGGATGTGCTCTCCTGATCTGGATGTGAATGTGCAATTTAAATAGCCCAATTTAATTGTTTGGTGCTTAATTGTAGTGAAGATAGACTTAATGCTGAAAAATATGACGGTATTGATGAAGCAACATTGGTAGCTGATTCCTGCTATTTTTTCATATTGATCATGGTAAGAGTAAGACAAGCTTTGATGTTGTATACTGGTCATATAAAGATTTCTGCAATTGTCTCTTCTACTTATTCTGAGTTTGAGGACCATGTGTGGTTCGAGGACCGGTGGATGGTCGCTTCCTTGTGTGATGAGTGATTGACAACGTTGTGTGGACTGATTCTTGGCCAAGTATTGCAGGTGCAGGTTGCGGCTTGACTGGTGTTGGTGCAGGTGAAGAACAAGCACGAAAGGTCGTCGCCGGTGAGGCCTCCAGGTGTGGAGAAGACAAGTAGGCTTCGTTCGAGAGACCCGGTGGCCGGCGGGGGTCAAGTGCGGGCCGCATGGTGGCATGAACAAGAAGATGAAGTCATGGACGGTTTCTTGGTTGAGCCTCAAAACCAAGGTCGAGTCGGGACTACGTGGGAGCCGAGTCATGAGTGGAGATTGGCGGAGGCTACACCGAGTTCGCGGGGTTTCCGGTGGTTCACCGTAAAACCACGGGGTTCCTTGGTTGATCCACAAAGCCAAGACCGAAGAACCGAAGACGGAGCCGCAAAGAGCCGCCGGACCGGTCCGGACCGGTGGGTACCGGTCTCGACTCCGTAACATCCCGGATTTTCCCGAATGATTTTGATCGCGAAAATGTGAATTTCAAAAATTTTTGTTTGAAATTGAGTGCTTACCTAAATCATAAGGATGTCTTCTATGAATCTTTCCTAAAATCCTAGATTTAATTTGTGCAAAGTAATAAAATTTAGGGGTTATAAATTGTTAGTGTGAGAACCTTGGAGTTTATGGAGTTTCATTTGGATTTTCCTTGCTTGCGTTTCAAATTTGAATCTTAAATTCAAATTTGAATTGTGTTTAAATAAGGATGAAGGTTATAGGAAAATAGGAAATCACCCTTTCCAGTTTGGGCCCAAACCTTTCTGTTGAAGTCTACCGGACCACCCCATACTACCTTCACCGGCCCACCTTAAACCGCAGCCCAACTCCCACCTACCCAAAATGACTCAGCCACTTACAGGTGGACCCCACCGGTCAGCCCCTCCCCTGTTTTCTTTTCCTCTTCCTCGGTCCACCCGTGACGGCATCGTGGGGCAGGAGGGGGCGACGCAAGCTGCGCCGCCCATGGCTGCCGCCCCCACCGTGCCGCGCCCGCGATGCGTGCCACGCCGCCCGAAATCGATCCCCCGCCGTCCCTCCGGAGCCGAAACCCTAGGCCGGCCGCCCTATAAATGGAGCCCCAATCCTCATCTCCCCGTTCCGCCGCCCATGGGGAATTCTTCCCCCAAATTCGCCACCACCCGCAGGAGGGAGGAAGGAGGGGAAGAAGGAAGGAGGCGCCGGAGTGGGGGGAGACCGTGCGGCTACCCCGGGCGCCGAGGAGCCCCGGCCGTCGGCGCCATGGCGCCCATCCCGGGAGCCGCCGGGTTGCCGACCGTGGAGGGAGGCGCGGAGGTAGGGAGCGAGCCCGGGGCCCGCGGTCCCCGCGTCGCCGCCTAGGGGCTACGGCCGGGCGCCATCCGCGTCGCCGAGCAGGAGACGCCGCCGCCCCTACCACCCCCCGCGCCGCGATCCGTCAATGCGCCGTGCCGCGTCCGGGAGGTGCTCACCGCCATGGAACCGCCGTACCGCACCGCATCTTCGTCCTCGCCAAGGGTTGCCGCCGTCCACCTCGCCCACGGAGTGTTCGACCAAATGCTCCGTACCAGGTGGAGCGCTTCGTCAAGTCGCCGATGGAGCCATAGGTGAGGTATCCATCCAACTTTCTCGTCTTCGCCTTGGGAACACGGCCCCCGTCCACCTCGCTCACAACTGCTTGTCGCTTTGCCGGAACCACGAGTTGTTGCCTTGTTCTACCCCGTTCATCACCATGGGGCGGTGCGCAAGCAAAAGGAGGGGGACGACCTCGAGCCGAATCGCAAGCGCACCGTGAGCCTAAGGACACCGTCGCTACCGCCACCGGGGACGAAGCCACCAGGCTACCGCCTTTCTTCTACCACAATAGAGCGGTCGCCTTCATTCCGCCTCGCCTTCAACCCGTTCGGCGGCGAATGCCGGACGTTTCGTCGAGCCCGTCACCACCGTCCCGCCGCCACGTCCCGTAAACGCAAGGTGAGCCCTCGACCCCTTTCACCTTGCCGTGGAACCCGCCTTCGAGCCGAGGGGGAAAAATCGGGCCTTGCCCATGATGTTGTGCTATTAATCTGGTTGAGCCGCACCGCCGCCACCGCGCGACCGCCGACGCTTGTGTGCCGACCATCGAGTCGAGCCTTACGCCCGCAGCCGCCGCCGACGATCCGCGCGCGCTCCCCGCTTGACCGTTATGTCATTATTGTCGTCGAGTGCGCCGCCCTGCTTGTATCGCAGCCCGCGGTCAAATCGCCGGCTTGCACACGCGTGCATGCACGCGTAGGGAGGCGGAAGGTTTTGCCTTTGGCCCGCCGTACCTAGCTGAACCGAAGTTCCTTCCGTGTCTTGCTGTCGTGCGCTCGCCGGGTTGAGGTGTCGTCGTGTGCTTGGTACACACGCTATCGCCCGCCCGCGCCGCCGAGGTCAAGCCGTTGGCTTGCGCACGCGCACACGCTCGGAGGCAAGGCATCGCCTTCAGGGGTTCTTAACCGCACCCGTGCACATCCCCGGCGCGCTTATGCGCCGGTGCGAGCACGCCGGCAAACCAAACGCAAGACCGCCGCTCCGGTGTTTCACCGTCGTGCGAGCGCGCCCGTAAAACCGACCAAGGCTTCACCTTTAACCATGCCGTCCTCCGTCGAGAGCGTGCAAGGTTGAGTTGTCGCCTTTTTCCGTCCCGCCCGGAGCTTGCCGTCGAGGGTTTCCCTTCGGCATACACACGCGGATGCCAACCGAACCATCGCCGGGCAAGCCGTTCCCGACCGTGCTCCTTCGTTCGCGAGATGGAGCCCCACCGCGCCGAGCCGCCACCGTTTGGTCGATGCTCGACACCGGTGCATCCGTTTGCAGCCGTGTGCCCGAGCACATGCACTCGCATACACTCCCTCGCCGGCGGACCGCCGCGCCGCCACGGTACCCCCGCCGCAACGCCGCGGAGCTCGAGCCGCACCAAGCCGTTACCGCCGCGCCGTTGCTCGGAATTGGCAACCCCAACTTCGATGCGGACCGCTTCCGTTCCACCACCACCACCTCTCCTTGCCTCTACTCTCCTCCCTTTGTTTTTCCCCCGTCGCAAGATCCGAAGTGTGGCAGCCACCGCTTTGCTCCCTCTCCGGTGACGAGCAAACAACATACTTGTCGCTCGATCTTGCGTCGCAAGGACTAGCAACCGGCTGCCTTCCTATCTTCTCGCGATTCCTACAAAAACCAGTAGTAGGAGCTGAAATCCAAGCAAAGCACCAGCAGTCCTTCTCTCTTTTCTCCATATCCCAAGTAACCAGCCAGCGATTCCTTTTCTTCTTCCACTAAAGCAGCTCAACAGCCACCAATCCAGGAGGGTGCACCAGCAAGCCGCCACCACCCTTCTCTCTCCGCCTGTTCTCTGTTCATCGAGGTAGCAAGCTGTTTCTCTGCACTTCGATCCTACCCTCTGTATTTTCTTTTTCACCAGAAGCTCTCATCTTACTCGAGCAACCAATCCACACCGGCAGCTGCAGCCCCAATGCTTTCCCTCTTTGCCTCAGCTCTTCTTTGTTCCACGCGAGACGCAGAGCAATAGCCTGCAATTATTTTCTCCACCGAACTGCAGCCTCAATCTTCTTTCTTCCACCAGGAGCAGCAAGCCGAGCTTCCTGCTCTGTCCATCACCTCTTCCCTGTTCCCAAATCAACCGGTGTCCTCTTTTGCACCGTTCAGCTGCCGGCCGACCACTAAGTGCTCCCGTATGCACCTGTGGGTGGGAGTCGACAGAAATTCGCTGCCACCCGTACCCAGGAGCTGCCACCAGAGGGCCGTTGGCCATGCTTGCGCCGCCAACGAGAAGCCCCATCCGTCGTGAACCGGTCCAACAAAGGTGCAGCCATGGGACACATGCCCTTGTGGCATTTGATCGAGCGCTCGCACGTAAAACCAAGGAACCTTTGCTATGCCCACAACCCACTCGATGATTTGCCGAAACGCCTAGTCAAGCCGGCCATGCCATCACCTTTTTCCTCTACGAAGCCGACCTTCGATGTTGCAACCGAGGCGTGATCCAGGTTGCGCTTTGCTCGCTTGCCACCGCAGCCGCGTGCGCCGACGCCCCTCGAGAAACCGGCCTTCGCGCCGTGGTTTCAAACCGTAGGTGCCGCGGCCTACAACGACGCGCGCCGCCGCTTGCTACCGGATCATGAATCGCGCTCGCACGTTGCATCGTCGATCTCTCGTTCTCCATGACAAGGCCGAACCTCGGCCAAGGACATGGAGTCCTTACCTTTACTTGTGCTCCCGGCGGTGTGATCACACCCACCACTCATCACCGTTTACCATCCGGCAAACCTTCGAGGCGTATCATATCCGTCCAAAGAGCTTTGTTTCCCGCCATGCTTAATTGGTGACCTTTCCGTCCCAATTAGTGAAGTGGTGCTAATGCAGGATGCGAGCAAAGCTGAGACCACTCGTGATTGGTTATGTGCCATGGGCGTATAGCCCTAGCGATCATCCTAGAAGTTCAGATCCATCACGAGGGCACGCTGGGACTACAAACCTGTAGTGCTTGTTCTCGGCCACAACCTATGCAAGTAGTAGCTGCTGCTTGTAAACCTGTAAGACGTGTCAATCTAGCCTTAGCCCCTTATCTTTCTGGATTGTGCGTTGCTTGCTAGCAGCAACACTTGACCTGTTGTCCGCCGAGCCTCATCTTAGTACCGAGTGCCTGGTCCTCAATCTTTCAAGTCCCGCCACACTTTTCGCCACGACCGTGCCACGTCTTCGTCGTGGACAATGCGTGCACTATCTAAACCCATCGGTCGTATCCTCGGTTAAGTCCATCCTCGCCACATCGCTGCCATGTTCCAGCCGAGCCGAGTTTCTCAACCGCACAGCCTTCTCTTCTAGCCGGTTAATCTTACACAGACCTCTCCATCCGACCGAGGGACTTACGGACTTGCCGTTGGGTTCCACTAACGTGTGAGGCCGCTAACAGCCCGACCTGATCTCATCTAGCGTACGGGGCCCACAGGGTAACTTGTGGGGTCCCGGTTGACCTTTGATCTTCCCCTTTGACTTGGTCAACTAAGATCGTTGACTAGTCGATTTACCATGCGGATCGACCCAAAACCTAGCTCGTGGCTTCCTAACCCGCTGACTTGTGTTATCCGTGCTTTATCGCAATTAACTACATTCATAAAATATTTCTTTATTCGAAAATCAATAACAAAATGATCATACCTTAGAAAAATATGAAATCAGTTTCTGTATTCTTCAAAAATCATGAAGCACCCGTTAGACTAGCGTTTGGAGTTTATTTGGTTCTTCATTGCTTCTCTTTGGAGTTATTTGCATCTAGACAACGTGTTCATTTATATTTGCGAATCTAGGAATTCCCGGAGCTGAGGAGTCGAGCCAGAAGATCGAGAACAACTACGGAAACTCCGACGACTACTTGCACGCAGTGTTCACGCCGGACCGATTACGAAATACCTATTAGGCATTGCTAAGTAGAATTGCTAGCGCTTTACTTTATACGCATGATGATGAACCTTACTGCACCGCCTTCTTTAATTATCCCGTCCTTGATTGTCCTACCACTTTATATGTTTATATAAGCGTGTATATGCGCCGAGCTTCGCGATGCATGTGTTTGGGATGGGAATAGTGGTTCTTGGCGTGAGTGGGGTAAAGCCGGCAGGAGAAGGTGTTTTGGGTACTTTGGCGGGGGTGAGCTCGAAACAACCGATCCGGGGATCGGGGATAGGGATGCACTCCTCGGTGTATCCCTACTTTGACGGTTTTTCGGAGCCTAGGTGTTGGGGTTTTACTTGCGGATGGAGGACATGAGCTTGCCCCGGCCTCGAAAGCGAGTGGATCAACTTGTCGATAGGACTTTCGTACACACCACCCCACCGAGAGTGGGGGTTAGGGCCGAGTTGAGCTCGGCAAGTGCGGAACCATACCGCTTAGGATGGATAGCGGGGGTATCGGTGGGGGAGCGGTGGAGGTGAGACCACCCTCTCGGAGCGACTCCCCGTGTGGCCACACGGGGGCATTTCACAGTTCCGGTGCGAATCCTTCTGAGGGGGGATTCGTTTTGAGGGCCGGATGCGGGGATGGGACCGTAACTACCGAGAGTTCGCACGGTAGGGTGGGTTCGGTCGACTAGCTACCGGCCGGATTCCATCCCGGTTGGGTACAGGTGTACACGCTGCGCAGTTGTTCGATCTATACGTATAGCCGCGTCCTCGGTCATGGACAAACCTTGAAGACATGTTCGTTCCTCATGTTTTGGGATTTCTACCTCCCCCTGTAGTTGAGAGTGTGGTGAGCCGTGGTTGCGGTCGGTTAGAGGAGAGTGTCTCCCTCTACCTCGTCGATCCGATTGCAATCATTGAGATGCGAGGAGAGGAAGTTCTCGCATCGACCCTAGACGGAGATAGGATTTGCGGACGGGGCCCCGGGGTACCGAGGTCGTTCCGAGCCGTGTTTGAGAGAATGGTTTGGGACCGATATGGAGATGTTTTCTATTTATACTTTGTTGCTACCGCATAGGAAACCCGAGCTTCTACCTTGTCAATTTTCCTACCCCTTAGAGATAGGCCACTTAAAGCTGCATACAGTCAGTGACGTGAACCTATCCCGCTCCTTGGGGATAGTTTGTGAGTGTGCAGGATTGGACTTGGCTGGAGGGTCCGAGTTCGGGCAATCCATGAAGGAAGGGTTGCGTTGCTTCGCTCAAGGATGCCTGTGGTGAAGACTGAAGATGAAGACTTGTAGCCCTAGCTACCGCTACGCGGATTTCTACTTGTCGCTTAGCCCAAGGGGCTTGTACTAAATTCGTATACCGAGTTGTTTCGGATGTAAATATTATGATTTGTACTCTCGATTTTGTTGTATGGAAATGATATTATTCTCGTAATGAGTTCCGTACGTGATAGCTTACCGATCCGGGGACTATCACAATGGTACGAGGAGTCGGGTTTTTCCTCACCGAAAACCCGGTTTGTTACGAGGTGGTATCGAGCCAAGTTGACCGTAGCACGCAACCATAGCTTGGTCGATAGCTTAGGAACATTCTATATGCTCTATTTTTATATATATCCCCTTGGATTATTTGAAATATACCTCCCCTACTTTGAAAAAAAAAACTCTATCTTTCCTCCGTTGATGCAATTTCTTCCGTGGACTAGTTAGGATGAGACCGAAGATAGTTTGGATGACATGTGATTACCTTGAACCACTAAGAGTAGAGTCTACCTTGTTTGACTTGCCTCGAAATAATTAGACCGAGTAGTGTGCGAGATCTCAATGGTTAAGAGTCAGCCTTGAGATAGCACTATATATATAGTGTGTGAATGTTTGAGTGCTTGGTTCTTTATGGATCTTGTCGGATCTTATGGCTCTTACTATTGGGTGTAGGAATATATATTAGCGAATATTTTCCCCGCTTGTACTTGACTCCTAGAATAGGTAACCCGAGTGCTACCCTTCATAGGAAAGACCACCACAATGCGATGATTTGGAGGTTGTTGGCCTAAGGAGCCAGAAGTAACCCAAAAGGAGGACAAGTCATCTCTATAAGCCAAGTATGAGGGGGTAACAGAGTTATGTCTCCTCAACGGAAGATGGAAAGGAAAACAAGGCCATATGAGGTCTAGATTTTGGATAAGCCACCTCATGCAGTTCGAAATCAAGTTACTAACTTGGATTAGAGAGTACTCGCGTTGGAGCCACCCACTACCTCGGAATTGCTTGAATATGAGGAAACATGCAAGGAGTAGCAAATTCACGACGGAGGAAACCCCAAGTAGACTCAAGCGAAGACATCAAGTCAAAGAGATGGAGATCAAGATCAACCTTACCTTGGAACGATTCCTAGCTCCCGGAGATTTTCCTTGAGAGTACACTAATGGCAGTGACCAGAAAGCGACTACCATGAAGCAGAAGATGCTCGAGGCTCGCAAACAACTTGAAGATGTTCGGTACTCCATTGTGCCCGGTGACGCTTCAATCTCGGGGACGAGATTCTTTTGAGGGGGGAGTTCTATAACATCCCGGATTTTCCCGAATGATTTTGATCGCGAAAATGTGAATTTCAAAAAATTTTGTTTGAAATTGAGTGCTTACCTAAATCATAAGGATGTCTTCTATGAATCTTTCCTAAAATCCTAGATTTAATTTGTGCAAAGTAATAAAATTTAGGGGTTATAAATTGTTAGTGTGAGAACCTTGGAGTTTATGGAGTTTCATTTGGATTTTCCTTGCTTGTGTTTCAAATTTGAATCTTAAATTCAAATTTGAATTGTATTTAAATAAGGATGAAGGTTATAGGAAAATGGGAAATCACCCTTTCCGGTTTGGGCCCAAACCTTTCTGTTGAAGTCTACCGGACCACCCCATACTACCTTCACCGCCCACCTTAAACCGCGACCCCAACTCCCACCTACCCAAAATGACTCGGCCACTTACGAGTGGACCCCACCGGACGCCCCTCCCCCCGTTTTCTTTTCCTCTTCCTCGGTCCACCGTGACGGCATCGTGGGGCGGAGGGGGCGACGCAAGCCGCGCCGCCCATGGCCGCCGCCCCCACCGTGCCGCGCCGCGCGATGCGTGCCACGCCGCCCGAAATCGATCCCCGCCGTCCCTCTCGGAGCCGAAACCCTAGGCCGGCCGCCCTATAAATGGAGCCCCAATCCTCATCTCCCCGTTCCGCCGCCCATGGGGAATTCTTCCCCCAAATTCGCCACCACCCGGAGGAGGGAGGAAGGAGGGGAAGAAGGAAGGAGGCGCCGGAGTGGGGGGAGACCGTGCGGCTACCCCGGGCGCCGAGGAGCCCCGGCCGTCGGCGCCATGGCGCCCATCCCGGGAGCCGCCGGGTTGCCGACCGTGGAGGGAGGCGCAGGGAGGCGAGGGAGCGAGCCGGGGCCCGCGGTCCCCGCGTCGCCGCCCGGGGGGCTACGCCGGCGCCATCCGCGTCGCCGAGCAGGAGACGCCGCCGCCCCCTACCACCCCCCGCGCCGCGATCCGTCGATGCGCCGTGCCGCGTCCGGAGGTGCTCACCGCCATGGAACCGCCGTACCGCACCACATCTTCGTCCTCGCCAAGGGTTGCTGCTGTCCACCTCGCCCACGGAGTGTTCGACCAAATGCCCGTACCGGCGAGTGGAGCGCTTCGTCAAGTCGCCGATGGAGCCATAGGTGAGGTATCCATCCAACTTTCTCGTCTTCGGCCTTGGGAACACGGCCCCCCGTCCACCTCGCTCACAATCCGTTTGTCGCTTTGCCGGAACCACGAGTTGTTGCCGTTCTACCCCGTTCATCACCATGGGGGCGCGTGCCGCAAGCAAAAGGAGGGGGACGACCTCGAGCCGAATCGCAAGCGCACCGTGAGCCTAAGGACACCGTCGCTACCGCCACCGGGGACGAAGCCACCGAGCTACCGCCTTTCTTCTACCACAATAGAGCGCTCGCCTTCATTCCGCCTCGCCTTCAACCCGTTCGGCGAGAATGCGGGACGTTTCGTCGAGCCCATCACCACCGTCCCGCGCCACGTCCGTAAACGCAAGGTGAGCCCTCGACCCCTTTCACCTTGCCGTGGAACCCGCCTTCGAGCCGAGGGGAAAAATCGGGCCTTGCCCATGATGTTGTGCTATTAATCTGGTTGAACCGCACCGCTGCCACCGCGCGACCGCCGACGCTTGTGTGCCGACCATCGAGTCGAGCCTTACGCCTGCAGGTGCCGCTGCCGACGATCCGCGCGCGCTCCCCGCTTGACCGTTATGTCATTATTGTCGTCGAGTGCGCCGCCCTGCTTGTGTCGCCGCCGCGGTCAAATCGCCGGCTTGCACACGCGTGCACGCACGCGTAGGGAGGCGGAAGGTTTCGCCTTGGCCCGCCGTACCTAACTGAACCGAGGTTCCTTCCGTGTCCTGCTGTCGTGCGCTCGCCGGGTTGAGATGTCGTCGTGTGCTTGGTACACACGCTATCGCCCCGCCCGCCGCCGAGGTCAAGCCGTTGGCTTGCGCACGCGCACACGCTCGGAGGCAAGGCATCGCCTTCGGGGGTTCTTAACCGCACCCGTGCACGCCCGGCGCGCTTATGCGCCGGTGCGAGCACGCCGGCAAACTAAACGCAAGACCGCCGCTCCGGTGTTTCACCGTCGTGCGAGCCGCGCCCGTAAAACCGACCAAGGCTTCACCTTTAACCATGCCGTCCTCTCCGTCGAGAGCGTGCAAGGTTGAGTTGTCGCCTTTTTCCATCCCGCCCGGAGCTTGCCGTCGAGGGTTTCCCTTCGGCATACACACGCGGGTGCCAACCGAACCATCGCCGGGCAAGCCGTTCCCGACCGTGCTCCTTCGTTCGCGAGATGGAGCCCCACCGCGCCGAGCCGCCACCGTTTGGTCGATGCTCGACACCGGTGCATCCGTTTGCGGCCGTGTGCCCGAGCACATGCACTCGCATACACTCCCTCGCCGGCGCACGCCGCGCCGCCACGGGTACCCCCGGCCGCAACGCCGCGGAGCTCGAGCCGCACCAAGCCGTTACCGCCGCGCCGTTGCTCGGAATTGGCAACCCCAACTTCGATGCGGACCCGCTTCCGTTCCACCACCACCGCCTCTCCTTGCCTCTACTCTCCTCCCTTTGTTTTTCCCCCCCGTCGCAAGATCCGAAGTGTGGCAGCCACCGCTTTGCTCCCTCTCCGGTGACGAGCAAACAACATACTTGTTGCTCGATCTTGCGTCGCAAGGACTAGCAACCGGCCGCCTTCCTATCTTCTCGCGATTCCTACAAAAACCGGTAGTAGGGGCCGAAATCCAAGCAAAGCACCAACGGTCCTTCTCTCTTTTCACCATATCCCAAGTAACCAGCCAGCGATTCCTTTTCTTCTTCCACTAAAGCAGCTCAACAGCCACCAATCCAGGAGGGTGCACCAGCAAGCCGCCACCACCCTTCTCTCTCCGCCTGTTCTCTGTTCATCGAGGTAGCAAGCTGTTTCTCTGCACTTCGATCCTACCCTCTGTATTTTCTTTTTTCACCAGAAGCTCTCATCTTACTCGAGCAACCAATCCACACCAGCAGCTGCAGCCCCAATGCTTTCCCTCTTTGCCTCAGCTCTTCTTTGTTCCACGCGAGACGCAGAGCAATAGCCTGCAATTATTTTCTCCACCGAACTGCAGCCTCAATCTTCTTTCTTCCACCAGGAGCGCAAGCCGAGCTTCCCGCTCTGTCCATCACCTCTTCCCTGTTCCCAAATCAACCGGTGTCCTCTTTTGCACCGTTCGCCGCCGCCGACCACTAAGTGCTCCCGTATGCACCCGTGGGTGGGAGTCGACGAAATTCGCCGCCACCCGTACCCGGGAGCCGCCACCGCAGGGCCGTTGGCCATGCTTGCGCCGCCAACGAGAAGCCCCATCCGTCGTGAACCGGTCCAACAAGTGTGCAGCCATGGGACACATGCCCTTGTGGCATTTGATCGAGCGCTCGCACGTAAAACCAAGGAACCTTTGCTATGCCCACAACCCACTCGATGATTTGCCGAAACGCCTAGTCAAGCCGGCCATGCCATCACCTTTTTCCTCTACGAAGCCGACCTTCGATGTTGCAACCGAGGCGTGATCCAGGTTGCGCTTTGCTCGCTTGCCACCGCAGCCGCGTGCGCCGACGCCCCTACGAGAAACCGGCCTTCGCGCCGGTTTCAAACTGCAGTGCCGCGGCCTACAACGACGCGCGCCGCCGCTTGCTACCGGATCATGAATCGCGCTCGCACGTTGCATCGTCGATCTCTCGTTCTCCATGACAAGGCCGAACCTCGGCCAAGGACATGGAGTCCTTACCTTTACTTGTGCTCCCCGGCCGGTGTGATCACACCCACCACTCATCACCGTTTACCATCCGGCAAACCTTCGAGGCGTATCATATCCGTCCGGCGGCTTTGTTTCCCGCCATGCTTAATTGGTGACCTTTCCGTCCCAATTAGTGAAGTGGTGCTAATGCGGGATGCGAGCAAAGCCGAGACCACTCGTGATTGGTTATGTGCCATGGGCGTATAGCCCTAGCGATCATCCTAGAAGTTCGCATCCATCACGAGGGCACGCCGGGACTACAAACCCGTAGTGCTTGTTCTCGGCCACAACCTATGCAAGTAGTAGGCTGCTTGTAAACCTTTAAGACGTGTCAATCTAGCCTTAGCCCCTTATCTTTCCGGATTGTGCGTTGCTTGCTAGCGACAACACTTGACCCGTTGTCCGCCGAGCCTCATCTTAGTACCGAGTGCTTGGTCCTCAATCTTTCAAGTCCCGCCACACTTTTCGCCACGACCGTGCCACGTCTTCGTCGTGGACAATGCGTGCACTATCTAAACCCATCGGCCGTATCCTGGTTAAGTCCATCCTCGCCACATCGCCGCCATGTTCCGGCCACCGAGCCGAGTTTCTCAACCGCACAGCCTTCTCTTCTAGCCGGTTAATCTTACACGACCTCTCCATCCGACCGAGGGACTTACGGACTTGCCGTTGGGTTCCACTAACGCGTGAGGCCGCTAACAGCCCGACCTGATCTCATCTAGCGTACGGGGCCCACAGGGTAACTTGTGGGGTCCCGGTTGACCTTTGATCTTCCCCTTTGACTTGGTCAACTAAGATCGTTGACTAGTCGATTTACCATGCGGATCGACCCAAAACCTAGCTCGTGGCTTCCTAACCCGCTGACTTGTGTTATCCGTGCTTTATCGCAATTAACTACATTCATAAAATATTTCTTTATTCGAAAATCAATAACAAAATGATCATACCTTAGAAAAATATGAAATCAGTTTCGTATTCTTCTAAAATCATGAAGCACCCGTTAGACTAGCGTTTGGAGTTTATTTGGTTCTTCATTGCTTCCCTTTGGAGTTAATTGCATCTAGACAACGTGTTCATTTATATTTGCGAATCTAGGAATTCCGGAGCCGAGGCGTCGAGCCGGAAGATCGAGAACAACTACGGAAACTCCGACGACTACTTGCACGCGGTGTTCACGCCGGACCGATTCCGAAATACCTATTAGGCATTGCTAAGTAGAATTGCTAGCGCTTTACTTTATACGCATGATGATGAACCTTGCACCGCCTTCTTTAATTATCCCGTCCTTGATTGTCCTACCACTTTATATGTTTATATAAGCGTGTATATGCGCCGAGCTTCGCGATGCATGTGTTTGGGATGGGAATAGTGGTTCTTGGCGTGAGTGGGGTAAACCGGCGGGAGAAGGCGTTTTGGGTACTTTGGCGGGGGTGAGCTCGAAACAACCGATCTGGGATCGGGGATAGGGATGCACTCCTCGGTGTATCCCTACTTTGACGGTTTTTCGGAGCCTAGGTGTTGGGGTTTTACCGCGGATGGAGGACATGAGCTTGCCCTGGCTCGAAAGCGAGTGGATCAACTTGTCGATAGGACTTTCGTACACACCACCCCGCCGAGAGTGGGGTTAGGGCCGAGTTGAGCTCGGCAAGTGCGGAACCATACCTCGCTTAGGATGGATAGCGGGGGTATCGGTGGGGGAGCGGTGGAGGTGAGACCACCCTCTCAGAGCGACTCCCGTGTGGCCACACGGGGGCATTTCACAGTTCCGGTGCGACTCCTTCTGAGGGGGATTCGTTTTGAGGGCCGGATGCAGGATGGGACCGTAACTACCGAGAGTTCGCACGGTAGGGTGGGTTCAGTCGACTAGCTACCGGCTGGATTCCATCCCGGGTTGGGTACAGGTGTACACGCTGCGCAGTTGTTCGATCTATACGTATAGCCGCGTCCTCGGTCATGGACAAACCTTGAAGACATGTTCGTTCCTCATGTTTTGGGATTTCTACCTCCCCCCGTAGTTGAGAGTGTGGTGAGCCGTGGTTGCAGTCGGTTAGAGGAGAGTGGCTCCCTCTACCTCGTCGATCCGATTGCAATCATTGAGATGCGAGGAGAGGAAGTTCTCGCATCGACCCTAGACGGAGATAGGATGTGCGGACGGGGCCCCGGGGTACCGGGTCGTTCCGAGCCGTGTTTGAGAGAATGGTTTGGGACCGATATGGAGATGTTTTCTATTTATACTTTGTTGCTACCGCATAGGAAACCCGAGCTTCTACCTTGTCAATTTTCCTACCCCTTAGAGATAGGCCACTTAAAGCTGCATACAGTCGGTGACGTGAACCTATCCCGCTCCTTGGGGATAGTTTGTGAGTGTGCAGGATTGGACTTGGCTTGAGGGTCCGAGTTCGGGGAATCCATGAAGGAAGGGTTGCGTTGCTTCGCTCAAGGATGCCTGTGGTGAAGACTGAAGATGAAGACTTGAAGCCCTAGCTACCGCTACGCAGGATTTCTACTTGTCGCTTAGCCCAAGGGGCTTGTACTAAATTCGTATACCGAGTTGTTTCGGATGTAAATATTATGATTTGTACTCTGATTTTGTTGTATGGAAATGATATTATTCTCGTAATGAGTTACGTACGTGATAGCTTACCGATCCGGGGACTATCACAATGGTACGAGGAGTCGGGTTTTTCCTCACCGAAAACCCGGTTTGTTACATGACCGGTGAGGAGCACCGGTCCGACCGTGTGCGACGACGCGGTCCGAGACTTCGAAGCGGAGGACACGCGTCGGGATCGCATGGCTTGCGTCGAGGCTACGCAGGGTGCGGTCGTCGGGCATCCGTCAGATGGTGAAGACATGAAGACTTCCAAAACCGCCCTTGAGGGGCTTGTATCACTAGTTGTTAGGAAAGGGTATTTTAGACATTTGGTTGCCTCCATATAACCCAAGAGGTGAGAGGATGGCAGCCAACTCTTGGAACCCTAGCTCATTTGTTTTCCTATTTTCCCTTCCTATTTTCCTTAGGATTTCCATAGGACTAGCTTGAGAGCTTCATGGTGAGATCTTGTGAGAGGGTTGGATGATCGGGCGGCAAGCTAGACCTTGTATGAACCTTTGTTGCATGTATAGACGATTCGGCGTGGTTCCTCAAGGTTTGGATGTGTTGTTCCCGGTTGTTCTTGGTGGTGATTTTCGGAGCCCTCTCTTGGTGATTTCTTTGGGTTGTTTTCAGGACCTTTCTCTTGGGGATTTGATGGGGTAAATTTGTGGGAACCCTTCGTGGTTCTTTGGGCTGTGATTCCCCTCCCAAATCCGTGAGTAAAGGGGCTCGATTTTGGGGTTTTCCGAGTTCTAGGGTTAGAGTGTTCTTGGCGGGATTTCTTCGATTCCTCCTTTTTGGACGAGTTTTGGTGGGATTAAACTTGGCTATGGACTCCTCATGAGGTGTTCCTAATATCCCCAAAGTCTTGTCCAAGTCCGTGGAGCGATTCGGGAGATCGAGGTTTGGATTTGGGGGAGTTGACCCGCGGGTGCTGTTCATCCCGAGTCGCCCGAGCTACACCGGCTCGACCGGTGCTCTTGACCGGTCCGACCGGTGCAACCCTCGGTGGGTTTTTGCTCGAGTGAACGTCTGGGTGTGTTCGCTGTTGTCCTGTGTTGCTGCTGTTTCGAGTTTGGGTCAGTTTGGTGGTCGGTTGGCATGTTTGGTGTTTTGGGGGCTTTCGAGTCGTGGCCGGTCCGACCGGTGTGTTTCACCGGTCGGCGACCGTGTGGAGCCACTTAGTGAAAGTTGCTCAGTTTCACCAGCAGGGACCGGTCTGACCGGTGGTGCTCACCAGTCTGACCGGTGTTGGTGTGTAGACTCGAGGTTTGGTGTTCCGCCGCGTTCTTGGGCGGAAGGTTGTGTGTTGGTTCCTAGGTTCGGTGGCACTCCGGTGGCTACGTGGCCTTGACCAACTTGGGTAGTGAGTTGGAGAAGTGCGTTGGAAGCCGTGTTCATCTTATTCGAGTTTCCATCTCCTTCGAGAAGAATTTGTATCGGCTCCCATTCACTCCCCCCCCCCCCCCCCCTCTCCGGTTCGCCGTTTCGGTCCTTCAAGTGGTATCGAAGCGAGGTTTGGGTCTTTATTGACTCTAACCGGTCTAAGATCCAAGGATGGCGTACCGGAACGGGGTTCGGGTCCTCCACACTTCGATGGCAAGAACTACCAGATGTGGAGTAAGCGGATGGGTGCGTTCCTCCGCGGAAAGGGTCAGATCCTTTGGGATGTCACGGTGGACACAGGCTATGTCCAGCCGATGGACTTCCTCGCTCCAGGATTGAGGGACAGATTCGACGCCAACAACAAGGCGGTCGACTACTTGTTTCGTGCTTTGTGTCATCCTGAGTTTGATCGGGTGCACACCGAGCACTTGGCTTGTAGAATTTGGATGGTGCTGAAGGAGGCTCATGTTGGGAATGCCCAGGTTCAGGCACGGATGTATGCGACCTACCGGAGAGAGTACGAGAACTTCACTCATCTCCCCGGTGAGTCCATCGATGCCTTGTTTCAGAGGTTCACGGTGGTTGTGAACAACATGAGGGCCAATGTGGACGTGCTCCCGTACGATGATCATGATAGAGCGGTCAAGCTCCTACACTCTTTGGATCGTACGATTTGGGGCGGAAAGTTCGAGGCCATTGTGGAGTCGGAGAAGTATGACACTCTGACGGTGAACGAGCTGTTCTCGAAGCTCTAGTCGGCTGAGGTGGATAGGGGCATGACAGCCAAGATCGAGGGCCCGACTGACTCTCATAGTCTCGCCCTCATCGGTGGTTCAAATGGAAAGACTAACACTAACCCATCCACCAGGATGTTCTCTTTGTCCTCTTTGAAGTCTATGCCAGATGAGGAGTTCGACGTGCTTGGAGAGGACGAGCTGGCGCTCCTGACGAGGCGGTTCGAGAGGCTGCACGAGAACCGGGTGAACATGAGGAGGAACACGAGGACATGCTTCAAGTGCGGCAAGACTGGACACTATTTCGCCGAGTGTTCGAAGGTGAACAACCACGACAAGCACAAGTTCATGGACAAGAGGAACAAGTCCAAGAAGAAGGATCATGAACATGGGAAGAAGGCTCGGTCTCGAGAGAAGATGAAGAGATCAAGCGACATCGAGTCCGATTCCGAGGAAGAAGAAGAAGAAGAAGAAGAAGAAGAAGAAGAAGAAGAAGAAGAAGAAGAAGAAGAAGAAGAAGAAGAACCTCGGCAAGTATCTCAACGGCCTTTGTGTGACGGGCCTAAGCCTCAACGACGACTTCTGCGGCATGGCTCGCAGTTCGAGCAGCAAGAGAAGCCAGAAGGACGCCTCGGACTTGGATTCCGAGGATGAGGTATGTGATGAGCTCTCTTCTTTGCGCAAGGAGAATGAGGAGTTGGTTGACTTGCTTGATAATCGCGATCACATGCTTAGAGAGGCTAAGAAGTTTAGGAAGGAGCTTAGATCTTTGCTCGAGGATGCTAGGACTAGAGTGGCTGAGCTAGAAACACAGGTTCTTGATAGCAAGCTTGAAATTGATTCTCTTAAGGCTAGCCCGATTGTTTATGATGAGAACGATTGTGCTGATTGCTCTGCTTTCCTGGCTGACTTGACTGATCTTAGGGAGAAGTGTGCCTCCAAGTGTAAGGAACTATATGTGCTTAGGGTTGAGTTGGCTGAGCTACAATCCAGACCCACTTTGCTTGGTGCTTGCACTTCTTGCCCTAGTTTGCATGAGAAAATTGTTGAGCTCTGTTCTCGCATTGTTTCGCTTGAGGCTGATTTGAAAGTGCCTATTCCTACTTCTTGCTCTACATGTGAGTTGCATGCTATGAAGAATTTGGATCTTGCAAAATGTGTTGGTCACTTGCAAGATGAGAATGATAAGTTGCGTGAAGCACTGAGTTGGTTGTCGAGTCAAGAACCTCAGCTTGGTATGATGATTGCCAGCTGTAAGCGCTTTGACGGTTGGGCTTTGGGATTGGATAAGGTTGGTGAGGGCAGTGGTGAGAGAGAAAGGAAATTTGGGAATGTTTCAGTTCCACCACAACCCACACCCAAAGACAAGTTTGCATCCAAGCCAAACCAACCAAGAGAAAAACCGAGTGAGAAGGCAAGTGAAACGCCTAGTGAGAAACCAAGTGAGAAGCCTTGTGAAGAGCCTCATCCTAAGCCTAAGCCCAGATCGATTCGTTTCCATTGTGAGTTTTGTGGAAAGGATGGTCACAAGAGAGCGTTTTGCTTCAAGAGGAAGCGTGAGGAGAGAATGGCGAAGGAGTGGGCTAACAAGGACAAGTACCACCCTTTCGATGGTGTATTTGAGCCTCGTGTGCAGTTGCCCAGGGCCAAGGCGAGTGTGAGGTCAGTTCGGGCTTGGGGAGAGCGGAAGGCCGTTGGAGGTCTCTTTGCCCGAGCTACACCGGTCGGACCGGTGAGGGGCACCGATCGGACCGGTGCGAGCCCGGATAGGAAGCAGTTTGGGTTTCGTGCTCGTACAGGTGCGAGGTTTGGTTACGGAGTTCGTGGTTCTGGTGGTTGGGCTGGAAAGTTTGCAGGAGGTCAGTTTGCTAGGCATTCTCCTCCTCGTGCTCAATACGGGGATGGGAGGATCCGTAGTTTTGAGAAGGAGAGGAGGGACAGTCCACGGGTTTTCTTTCGTGGTTTTGGTCCTCCTCCAAGTAGAGAGGTTTGGTTACCTCATGGTGGATACCGTGGTGGTGTTCGTGGAGGTAGCTTTGGTAGGAAAGATGGTTTGGTTTGTGCTAACCCCACTTTCGAGCAAATGGCTAGGCACTGGTTTTACACTTTTGGAACTAACCCTAGTGTTGAGTCGTTTGCTCGCTCTCGCTCTTGGTTTTGAGTTGTAGGTGGATGGCCCGGAGAACATTTGGTTGATATCGGGGGGTGGTTCTTCGGCTTCATATCCCGGTGGTGACATGTAGGTGCATCACTTTTGGGGATGGTGGACAAGGATGAGTGAATTTTGAAGAAATGATAAAGGTGAGTGTATTTGTGACCTTCAAGTGTGTGGCCTTGGTCAAGCCACTTGTTTCTTTTGCTCTTTGCCCTATCTCATGCGTGTAAGGTGAGCTTTGTACGCTCTTTGGCCTTAATGCATGAGTTTAGGGGGAGCTTGTGAGTTTTGTGCTCCTTTGCTCTTTTGCCGGTGGTGTCGAGCCCTTTTTGCCTCCCCTCGAGGAGCCGGTGGTTTGTGAGCTTTGTGTGTGGGAGCTCCTTTGTAGCATATGTATAGTTTTCCTTTGTGCATTTCTTGCATTTGGCACGGCATATGTAACATGATGTATGGGCATCCTTGTATCTTAGATTGCATGCATTTTGTATCATATGCATTGGTTAGGAAAAGCTTCTCTCATATACATTGTTCACCATGGAATGAGATATATGTCTTTGTGAGCTTGTTTGGTATGCTATGGTTAGTTTGGCTTAGATCTTGATGATCTTGATGAATAATCCATGGTTGATAGCTATGTTTTTGAAAATGTCACATGTATGCTCTCTCATGTGTAAATGCCTTTATATGATCTTGACATGTTTTAGTGGCTTGACTATGCTTAATTTGTGGTTGGATAGCTAGTTTATTGATCATATGGGGCCAAAGGCTCATTTGCCATCATGAATGTTTAGCCCTCTTGCTTCATCTTGTGGAGGGGCATAAGTTCCTTTTTGTCGACATTTCATGTACCAATTATGAATCTAAAAATGAAATAAAAAATGCTTGGAAAATATGCTCCCATGTCATATGTGTTGAATTTAATTTGTTTTGGGTGCTAAACCGTTGCATGATGCCTACCAATGAGAAGTCTCATACATAGAAGTAGGCACATGGCTCGGTGGCTTTGACATGACATGAGGTGCATGCTTGTGGGTGTTTGTGATGGTCTTATGATTAGAATGGCTGTCCTAGCATGAAGTTTGTGTGGCCTTGCCATTTTGATATGTTTTGATCATGTTTAGGATTTTGCTCATGAGAGGCAAGTTTTTCGCAAAATTGCCCAAATCCATCTTAGCTTCGTCCAGTGGTTGTGAAACTTGGTGATCATGTAGTTGAGATCGATACGAAGCCGTAGAGTATCTAACTTGCTCATTTGGACATGTGTAGCATTCTTTGTTGAATTTTGTCTATTTGAGAAGCTCTAGGTTGAAAGTTTTGCATTTTTGGCTTGATTCATGCATTGCCAACAAGGGGAGAAGTTTGAGCTTGAAATGGCTTGCTGGGTGCATTTAGAAGGTTTTCAGGTGGTTTCGAGCCATTTCTGGACTCTGTTGGTCACCGGTCTAACCGGTCGGGGTCACCGGTCTGACCGGTGTGAGTGCTGGTCCTGTGCACATCTTAGGCACCGGTCTGACCGGTGGTGATGACCGGTCTGACCGGTGTGAGCCGAAGTTCTTTGCGGCTGCCCCGTTTTCGACTGGTATGCATGCATTCGTCCAGGGGGAGGTGCATTGGTTCAGGGGGAGCTTGCATGTGTGCAGGGGGAGCTCTTTGTGGTTTTTTCGAGCTTTGGTTTGGTGGTTTGTGCTCTTTGCCTGAGCTTTGTTTTGTCTCGGATGTGTCGAGCCGTTTCCCTTGCCTAAGGGGTCCGAGACTTGTCTTCTTCAAGTGATCTTGTTCTTTGCCTTTGTTTGGCTTTCGATCGCTTGTTGGAGTTTCTTTTTATTCGTTTCTCTTCTTTTTCTTTTCTCTCTTGTTACTTTCGTGTGGGTGTTGTCAATGCACTTATCAAGGGGGAGATTGAGGACCATGTGTGGTTCGAGGACCGGTGGATGGTCGCTTCCTTGTGTGATGAGTGATTGACAACGTTGTGTGGACTGATTCTTGGCCAAGTATTGCAGGTGCAGGTTGCGGCTTGACTGGTGTTGGTGCAGGTGAAGAACAAGCACGAAAGGTCGTCGCCGGTGAGGCCTCCAGGTGTGGAGAAGACAAGTAGGCTTCGTTCGAGGGACCCGGTGGCCAGTGGGGTCAAGTGCGGGCCGCATGGTGGCATGAACAGCAAGATGAAGTCATGGACGGTTTCTTGGTTGAGCCTCAAAACCAAGGTCGAGTCGGGACTACGTGGGAGCCGAGTCATGAGTGGAGATTGGCGGAGGCTACACCGAGTTCGCGGGGTTTCCGGTGGTTCACCAGAAAACCACTGGGTTCCTTGGTTGATCCACAAAGCCAAGACCGAAGAACCGAAGACGGAGGCTGCGCGGCGCGGCACCGGTCGACCGGTGGGTACGGTCTGACCGGTGAGGAGCACCGGTCTGACCGGTGTGCGACGACGCAGTCCGGAGACTTCGAAGCGGAGGACACGCGTCGGGATCGCATGGCTTGCGTCGAGGCTACGCAGGGTGCGGTCGTCGGGCATCCGTCAGATGGTGAAGACATGAAGACTTCCAAAACTGCCCTTGAGGGGCTTGTATCCCTAGTTGTTAGGAAAGGGTATTTTAGACATTCGGTTGCCTCCATATAACCCAAGAGGTGAGAGGATGGCAGCTAACTCTTGGAACCCTAGCTCATTTGTTTTCCTATTTTCCCTTCCTATTTTCCTTAGGATTTCCATAGGACTAGCTTGAGAGCTTCATGGTGAGATCTTGTGAGAGGGTTGGATGATCGGGCGGCAAGCTAGACCTTGTATGAACCTTTGTTGCATGTATAGATGATTCGGCGTGGTTCCTCAAGGTTTGGATGTGTTGTTCCCGGTTGTTCTTGGTGGTGATTTTCGGAGCCCTCTCTTGGTGATTTCTTTGGGTTGTTTTCAGGACCTTTCTCTTGGGGATTTGATGGGGTAAATTTGTGGGAACCCTTCGTGGTTCTTTGGGCTGTGATTCCCCTCCCAAATCCGTGAGTAGAGGGGCTCGATTTTGGGGTTTTCCGAGTTCTAGGGTTAGAGGTGTTCTTGGCGGGATTTCTTCGATTCCTTCTTTTTGGACGAGTTTTGGTGGGATTAAACTTGGCTATGGACTCCTCATGAGGTGTTCCTAATATCCCCAAAGTCTTGTCCAAGTCCGTGGAGCGATTCGGGAGATCGAGGTTTGGATTTGGGTGAGTTGACCCGCGGGTGCTGTTCATCCCGAGTCGCCCGAGCTACACCGGTCGACCGGTGCTCTTGACCGGCTCGACCGGTGCAACCCTCGGTGGGTTTTTGCTCGAGTGAACGTCCGGGTGTGTTCGCCGTTGTCTCGTGTTGCTGCTTGTTTCGAGTTTGGGTCAGTTTGGTGGTCGGTTGGCATGTTTGGTGTTTTGGGGGCTTTCGGTCGTGGACCGGTCGACCGGTGTGTTTCACCGGCTCGACCGGTGTGGAGCCACTTAGTGAAAGTTGCTCAGTTTCACCAGCAGGGACCGGTCTGACCGGTGGTGCTCACCGGTCTGACCGGTGTTGGTCTGTAGACTCGAGGTTTGGTGTTCCGCTGCGTTCTCGGGTCGGAAGGTTGTGTGTTGGTTCCTAGGTCCAGTGGCACTCCAGTGGCTACGTGGGCTTGACCAACTTGGGTAGTGAGTTGGAGAAGTGTGTTGGAAGCCGCGTTCATCTTGTTGGAGTTTCCATCTCCTTCGAGAAGAATTTTTATCGGCTCCCATTCACTCCCCCCTCTCTGGTTCGCCGTTTCGGTCCTTCAGAGTTTCATGAAGGGTTTTGTCGGTGCAGAAAGTAGTCCCGACACTAACTAGTACGAGCGCTGAGATCTATCTCTCGATGGCCGGTACGTCGCTGAGCGACGTCTCTGGATCGCTAAGGAGTCTGATCGACGGCTTGCGGAAGTCTTGGACGAATACGCCGGCCGGGACCAGTGCGCGCTTGGACCCCAGCTTGGAGAGCACGTCGGCCGCCACGTTGTTGTCGCGGGAGACGTGGTGAAACTCTAAACCCTCGAAGTGGTCCTCGAGCTTGCGCACTTCCGCGCAGTAGGTGTTCATTGTCTCCTTCTTGACATCGCATGCCTTGTTGACCTGATCGATGACGACCTTGGAGTCGCCGTATGCGATAAGCCGCTTGATTCCAAGTGAAACAGTGATGCGCATCCCATTGGATCAGGGCCTCGTACTCAGCGCCATTGTTGGATGCCTTGTAATGGATCTGCAGGACATACTTCAGGTGATCACCCTGGGGTGAGATGAAGAGGACGCCTGCGCCCGCTCCTTCGAGGTTCAGGGAACCATCAAAGTACATCTTCCAGTGCTCCGGCTTCTCCGCCGGCGGAGGCTGCTGGGTCTCCGTCCACTCGGAGACGAAATCGGCGAGGTAATAGGACTTGATGGCCTGCCGTGGGCAAAACTCAAGGTCGAATTCACCCTCGACCGACCACTTCACGATACGACCCACGGTGTCGTGGCTGCGTAGGATTTCTCCCAGGGGGAAGCTGGAGACGACCTTGATCTTGTGCGACTGGAAGTAATGTCGCAGCTTGCGCGACATGACGAGGATGGCGTATAACAGCTTCTGAGGTTGCGAGTACCTGGCCTTGCTGTCGGATAAGACTTCGCTGACGTAGTAGAAGGGTTGCTGAACTGGGTATTGGTGGCCCTCCTCAGGTCGCTCGGCTACCAGCACAGCGCTGACCACCTGCGTGGACGCGGAGATGTAGAGGATCAAAGTCTCTTTGGGCTTTGGGGGCACCATGACCAGGGGCGACGTGAGGAAGGTCTTCAGCTCCTCGAGCGCTAGGTCCGCCTCTTCTGTCTACTGGAACTTGTCAGACTTTTTCAGGAGCTTGAAGAAGGGAAGGCCTTTCTCTCCAAGCTTGCTGATAAAACGACCCAGGGCCGCCATCATCCCGGTAAGCTTCATGACGTCCTTCTTCCCGGTAGGCTGGTTCGTCTTGCGGATGGCGTCGACCTTGGTGGGGTTCGCCTCAATGCCGTGGTGGCTGACCATGAAGCCTAGAAGCTTGCCAGAGGGAATGCCGAAGACGCATTTCTCCGGGTTGAGCTTCCAGCGGTAGACCCGGAGGTTGGCGAAGGTCTCGGCAAGGTCGGCGATGAGTTTGTCTTCGACGGTAGTCTTGACGACTACGTCGTCGACGTAAGCCTCGATGTTCCTGCCGATCTGAGACTCCAAGCACTTCTGGATGGCCTTCTGGTAGTCGCTCCAACGTTCTTGAGGCCGAAAGTCATGGCCGTGTAGCAGTAGATGTCGTGCAGCGTTATGAACATCGTCTTGTCCTAGTCAGAGGTCTTCAAGGCTATCTGGTGATAGCCCGAGTAGCAGTCGAGGAAGCACAACAGAGTGCTCCCCGCCGTAGAGTCGACGACCTAGTCGATGCGTGGAAGAGGGAAGGGGTCTTTGGGGCAGTGGCGATTGAGGTCGATGTAGTCGATACACATTCTCCATTGGCTAGTTTTCTTGGGTACAAGCACCGGGTTGGTGAGCCAAATCGGGTTCTTACATTCCTGGATGAATCCGGGAGCTAAGAGCTGCAAAACCTCTACACTAATGACCTCCTTGTGATCTTTCACAAAGCGACACAGCTACAGGCTTGGCCGTCTTGCTTACATCCAAGGAGTGCTCAGCCAGCTCCCTTGGAACGCCTGGCATATCTGATGGGGTCCATGAGAATATGTCAGCATTGTCCCGGAGGAAACTGGTGAGCGCGAGTTCCTATTTCTCCCCTAGGTCGTCTTCGATGACCACCGTCTTGGCTGGGTCGGCAAGGCCGAGGCAGACCTTCTTCATTGACGGCATGGCATCGAGGGCGGTCTCGGTGTGCTTCTGCTCCGGGACGGTCAAGTCGGACTGGTCGACCTTCTTGGCTTCGGCCACCATGACAGCGGAGGCACCAAAGCAGGCGTGCGTCGTGGCGATCTCCAGGGCCGCGTTGTCGCACTTGAACGAGATGAGCAGGTCGCCATAGACTGTAAGGACTCCATTGGGAGCCGGCATCTTCAGCACTAGGTAGGTGTAGTGCGGGACAACCATGAATCTGTCCAGCATAGGGCGACCTAGGATGGCTTGGTAGGACGACTTGAAGTCAGCGACCTCGAAGCTGAGGTACTCCGTGCGGAAGTTCTCCTCCGTGCCGAATGTGACCGGGAGGGAGACCCGACCCATGGGGTAGGGTGCCTTGCCGGGCATGATGCCGAAGAAAGGCTCGTCACACTCCGTGAGCCTCTTGAAGTCGAAGTCCATCTTCTTCAGGGTGTCGACGAAGATGACGTTGAGCCCGCTCCCACCATCGATGAGGGTTTGAGCGAGTAGGGCGCCTTCGATGTTGGGCTCGACGACCAGCGGGTATGACCCAGGATCTGGGATGTGAACCTAGTGGTCGTCCCTGGAGAAGGTGATCGGCTGCTCCGACCAACGCAGAGGCTGCGAGGGTTTGGTGTGGATGAGCTGGACCTCGCGGCTGTCCTTTCGGTACCTCCTCCTGCTCGTGCTGCTCTTCAGGTCGCCGACGATCATGTTGATCGACCTCTTGGTGTGTTGGAACAGACCGTTGGAGTTGCCTGTCTCCGGCAGGGGAGGCAGGTCGCGCTCCTCGCGGCGATCTTCCGGCGTGTTGTTGTCACGTCGCCGGTCGTCGCGGCGCTCGTTGTCTTGGCGGCCACGTCGGTCGTCGTAGCGGTTGTTGCTGTAGCCACATGAGGATGACCTATCTCCGTCGCCTCTAGGTCGCTTGGGGTCCTCGGGCGCATGTAATGCCCTCTTGAACTATTGGCACTCGTGGACCGTGTGAGTACCCCCTTCATGGAACGTGCAGGGGCCATCCAGCACTGCGTTGAACTGCTCGATGTTGAATGTTGAAGGCTAGCACCCGTCTGCCGCGAGGACCTCTAAGGATCGCTTGCGGAACTTCGAGCCGGCGTCGCCAGGGGTGCCGGCGTCTTGCTTGCCATCATGGTCAAACTGGTTGACCAAGGCCTCCTCCGTGTCGATCAGCTTATTGACGACCTCCATGAGCGGCGCGACCGTCGCGGCGCCGGACTCGTGAATCTTCTCGAAGACCTTGCGGTCCCTGAGACCCTTCTTGTAGTTGTCGACGACTTGGTCGTCGCGGACGCCGACACAAGTGTTGCGGTTCTCGAAGAACCGGTTGGTGTAGTCCTGTAGCCGCTCACCGGGCTTCATGGTCACCCTCCCGAGGTTGAAGGCGTTGTCGGGGCGGTTATACGTCACCTGAAAGTTCGACGTGAAGGCCTGAGATAGGTCAGCCCAAGATGTGATGCTGCCCGTCGAGAGGTTGTTGAGCCAGAGCGATGGTGCGTCGCCCATCACTAGCGGGAAGTAAGCCGCCATATGGTCGAAGTTTCCACCGGCTGCTTTGACCGCGACGTAGTAGGTCAACAGTCAGATGTTGGGGTCGGAGCGGCCATCGTACTTCTGGATGTTGGGCTTGAAGTTGTCGGAGTAGGCGACCGACCGAAGACGTGGCGCCAACGCGGGGCAGGCGATGATTGCCATGTTGTCGCCACTGTCGCCGTCCTAAGCCACGTCGTCATCCCGTGCCGGGGCCACGATCTGGGATCTGGGCTGCCGGTCTAGGTTGGGTACCGGACCCTCGGGGTGGCCGTAGTCTTTCTCGTACTGGGCATGTCGCCAGTTCTCGATGTCATGACGTTGGCTCTCCTCGCGCTCCATGATCTGGTGGACGCCGCACGGGGGACCGTACTCACGGTCGTAGTCGAGGCGGCGGCGGAGTTCTCGCTTCTCACGCTCGCGGTGACGTTGCTCGATGTAGCCGCGGGTGTCGCGATCGCGTCGGTTTTTGTCGAGGTTAGCGCGTAGTTCGACGGCTGGCGCCCTCTCGCTTCAGGCTGGTTGACCTCCTCCTGGATCGTGGGGAGCCTACTATGTGCAGGCTGATTAGATCGGCCGCACGAGTGCCGGCTCGACATAGATACAGCTGACTTGGACGCCGCGCTCTTCTCCTCCACCAGAGCTGTGGCGACCCGGACGTAGGCCATGGCCGCCTCGGCCTCGGGCGAGGGGTTAGCTTACTGGAGACGTGCAAACACCGCACCCAAGTTGGCTTGGGGGCTATTGAACGTCGGGAGCCCCGCCTCTTCAAACTCGAGGCGCAGGTCGAGGGCACACAGGGGTACCGTCTGGCGCTGCTCCTCCGCCTGCCTCTGGGTGCAATTCGCGTTGGCTTGGATCCGACGTGTCTCCTCGGAATCTGTCGCGTCGACCTGGGGTGGGTCGTTTGCTGAGACCACCAAGACGTGCCGCCGGATAGATCTCTGGTTGTTGGGGGAGAGGCAGATCCGGGCCTTCGGGAACTCACCGCCGTCCGGAGACGTGGGAGCGTGCATGGCGCGCGCGACGTCGCGCTCCTGGTCCATCGTCTTCCGCAGTCGGCAGCCATGGAGCTTGTGTTATGCACCCTTGTGGTAGATGCACGGCACGTCAAGAGGGTCACAGCGTGCGCGGGGTTCGACCTTGAGGTCGTCAGATGGTTTCTGTCGCCCAGATTGAATCTGGATCGACTTGGCCGCCTGTCGCGCGTGAACGTCGCCGGCAGGTCGCAGGCCGAATGGGAAGGTCCTGCGATGCGACGCGTCTTGCGCTGAGCGCTGAGCTCTTTCGCAGATCTGGAGGGTTTCCTCCATCATGTCGATGACGCGCTCCATCCCCTGGACAAGGTCGTAGGGTTTGGGCGGGTGGGTCTTCGACGTTTCGCCGGAGCTGGGGGAGAAATTTGCTATTATGACTCTCTAAACAATGCGCTTTGCTATTATAAGACTCCTAACGTGAACATCATTATAATAGGATTCTAAACATGGAGACCTTGTTATTATAGGATTTCAGCACCCTTTAATTAGATTTCTCCAAGAAATACATGTATTTTTACATGAAGTGACCGTTTTGCCCCTGGGCAAATTTGTACACCGTACGTACGCGTATCAATTCATCACGAGATCCCAGACGACCCGCACGGTCCAAACGTCACGACGCACGCCGCCGTCGTCGCTCTCCCGTCGCCATGGATGATCCACCATCGCCGCCACACCTCCATCACCCGCCTCCGGCTGTGCATCCGCCCCCAACATCTCCCTGGCCGATTCGTCCAAGGGCCGGCGACGCCCTAGACAGTGTTGAGGTCCTCGACCTCACTGCTCCACCCATCCGGGCCGGGCGACACGGCGGCGGTCCACTCCCCGGACGGCGACACGACGGGGCTGAAGTCGGCGACGCCGCGCGGGGTGAGGCGGCGCGTGGCTCGGATGGCGGTGCGTGATGAAGACGGCCGCCCGGCTCGCGCGTGGGGCCTCCGCGGGCTCGGCGGTGGAGACGTTCCCGAGGTGAGTGCCGACATCCGGCGCCCGGCCGGCCCGAACGTCGCGCTAGGGGCCCCGTATGCACCGGCCACCGACGTCCGGCGCCGGGCCGGCGTGCTAGGGGCCCCGGCCGCACCGCCGCCGCCGACGTCCGGCGCCGGGCCGCCGGTGCTAGGGGCCCCTAGCCGCACCGCCGCCGGCCGAGTGCGGCGCCGGTGCCGTGCTAGGGCACCCGGCCGCCCCAACCGCCGACGTCCGGCGCCGGGCCGCCGTGCTAGGGCACCGGCCGCCCGGCCGCCGACGTCCACCGCGTAGCCGCCGCCCGGCCGCCGCCCCCTGTGCACTTGCCGCCCCGACCGCCGCCCCTTGTGCCATGGCCGTGCCATCTTGTGCCCTGGATGCGCAGGACGTGGAGGTTGATGGCGCTAGCCCTACCGACGCAAGTGTTGTAGCCCTAGCAAGATCATTGATGCCCACTGTTCCTCATCCAGCAATTGAATACAATCTTCTAGTGCTTGATGTGCAAAGGTATTGACCCTAACGCTTTCTGTTGTTTCTTATCAAGATAGCAGATAGTAAACATCGCTTGTGCTTGTTTATAGGTCCCTAGTAGATGATGTGGAAAATATAGAAAGTGTTGATTGGTCTACCCTTCAGATAGTGGAAACACATGATGATGAAGGTCGTATTGATGTTATTAGTGAGAGTCAGATGTGTGAGCTTTTAGGTTTGGCAGATAAGGTCACAACAAATATACCTCGCCGGATATCCACCCTTAAAACCAAATATCATCTTTTGTGATTACCTCCTTGACCACAAGCTATCGTTGAGAATGGATCATCAATTTAAGGAAGATCGCAAGACAGTGCCAACATTGAAGAATTCAAGTATCTCTCCAAGGAAAAATACTTCTGGTACCTACCTTATTTATCACCTCTTTGCTCGAGGGCGAGCAAATGTCTAAGCATGGGGGAGGAGGTAGGTACGATGCAATTCTAGAGTTCAAAGGGGAGCAAATAAAATTTTTATGAGAAAGAAAAAAGAAAAAAATTGAGAAAAGAAAGAAAGAAAGAAAGAAAGAGAAATATGAAAAAAAAGAAAAGGTATGAGTATGTGTAAAAATAAAAAAAAGTGAACTCCCCGGTTCTCTAAAGTGCATTAGGAATTTCAAGGCTTCAAGATCAAAAGATCCATACTCATTTTCCAACCATGTGCAATCCGATAACGAGGACTTCCTTTGTGCCTCGGGATCACTCTTTGCCATTTGCACATGTCCACCTATCTCAAGTGTGTGTATTTTTCTCTTTCTCCTCCTTGATATAACATCATTTTCCAATGACCTTTTTGACGAGTCTCGGTAATACCATGAGAAGCTTGTCTTGTTTTGACAACATCTCATTTATAATATTTTGGTAGGACTAAACTTTCCCAAAAAGCTCCATATAAAGCCTACCACACATATATGTTATGAGAGGGAAAGGAGTAGAATAAATAGGTTTGAGAGACAAGATGAGATGAGAGTTCATGAGCAATATGCAAGATGATTTAAATTTGTGAACTTGGTTTAGCTCTTTTTCATCTAGTTCTTTATTTTCAAAATTTCTGAGATCTATTTAAATTTTGGGAGCATGTTAATACTTGTGGGATAAGCTTAATTAAGAATCTACCCTCCGTAGAGATGAAGGCTAGTACATTATGGAACTTTAACGAATTAAAATTTCGAGAGCATTATGTTTTCTCATGTATGATCAAGTGCAGGGTTTAAACATTGATAGGCAACGATGATATCCATCGAAGGCGTACTCGAGGACGAGCAAGGTTTAAGCATGGGGGAGATGTTGACGGTGAAAATCCGTCAACCTAGCCATGAGTTTACCTTCGGTGTTGGCATAAGTTTTGTACCTTATCCATTGGTACTAACCCCCGTGGTATAACAAGTTCACTTGTGCATGTCGGTTTGGAGTTTAGTGTTTATGCAGGGTTTTAGCGTTGAAAGCAAGACTTCCGGGATAAGTTCGTCAAGCACCTTAACAAGACCTTGAAGCCCCGTACAAGTCATGCAATGAAGCAAACTTGACTCCAAGAAGCCAGGGACTTAACCCGAGAAGATGACAAACTCCGAGGACCTAACCAGAAAAGTGTCGAATCTTGCGGGACAAGGAGCTACGTCCAACTCGGAGAGAAACTGACGACAAGGGCCTACATGCAGAAGGGGAAGGATCTAGAAGACTCGGGAACCGACGCCACGGAAGGAGGCCGGGAACTGGGCCTGGATGGGCCCAGGCCGGTCGGCCCAGGCCGGCCGGCCCAGCCTAGTCCAGGGCCCATTTGCCCCTCCTTTGACCTAGCCGCCATTCGGGCTATTTATAGCCCCGGGGTCGAGAGCCACGCATCAATCAATTCGTCATCGGCCGCCGAGGAACAGAGAAGAGAGGGACACCATCCCGAAGAGGACAGGGTCGAGCTAGTTGACTAGGGTCTCCCTAGCCGACGTGGGAACCTTGCAAGGAAGACCACGTCGGAGTTCCCGGAGCTAGAAGCAAGATCAAGGTAGGATCCCAGTGGTGATCTTGTTTATGTATCATTGTATTAGTTGAATTATCAAGTTGAATCTATTTCTAGCGATCAAGCGTTTCTTCGATGATTTCGTTTTTCGATCGGCTTTGCTTATTCTAGAGCTATTCTCGAGATAGATCACATAGGGTGTTCTTGTAGCCGCGGTGGCTAGAGGTACACGCCGGATCTTTCGAAAGAACTCGATTTGTCCTTGGACTCGCCCTAGACTACCCGCATGAATAGGAATACGTTGTGACAGAATGGGGGTTCCGAAAGGCGGGCGTTTTTGGAGTCGGACGGGAAACCACGATTTAAAGAGGCTTTTAATAAGATTCGATTTGCTACTTCTTCTCTTGCTTGGAACTTCAACAAAAGGCTACCCGATCTCTCTAGATCGGTTTATCTATCCTATCTATCTTTGTTACCTCCGGTCTTTAGTAGATTAGATTTGTTTTGTGCATTAGGGTTTCTCTTACCGAAGATTGAAGTTACTTGGCTTTACTATATCATCTTTTGCATCACACATTTGTTCCACGGATTCGATACCTTGGGTTCACCACTCGAGGGAAGAAGGGTCCCTTGACTACGACGGGAGACTTGTCCGCTTGCAAGTCTAAATGAACTTTGATACAACTATTAACCGTCAACAATGGTGCTACCATTCCTACTAGTGATGTCGTACCATGTGAGGTTGTCATTTCATATGATAAGAACAATCCATCAATGGAGGTAGGAACACTGTACCCAACAATGGATGAGTTCAAGCTGGTTGTGCGGCAATTTGCCATCAACAATGAGTTCAATTTAGGAGTAGAGAAATCATGTAAGACGATATACAGGGCTTATTGCAAGTCCGGTGATGAAGATCACCCTTGCCCTTGGAGGATAAATGGGAGAAAGCATAATACTCAAGCCACTACGGAGGTGAACATTTTCTACTTCATTAGTTGTACATGTACCATGTTATATAAATTAATATTAACCTCATTGATTTTTTTATTTTGCAGGTAACAGTCTTAGTTGATGAGCACTCATGTATGTCCAGCATGAGGCAGACAAATACAACTCCAAGTTGCAAATGGTTGGCTAGCAAGGCTGAAAGTATCTTCAGAGAAGATCCACATATTGGTGCTAGAGAACTGCAAAAGCGGCTGGAGAGAGAGCACAAGTGTGAAATTGCATATGACACTGTATGGCAGGGTAAAGAAAGGGCTCTTGATGAGGTTTATGGAAAATGGTCAGGAAGTTTTGAGCTATTGTATAGGTGGAAGGCTGAGGTAGAGAAGCGAAGCCCCAGGAGTGTTGTTGAGGTTGACACATTTGAGGAGGAAGGTCAAGTATATTTTCGTCGTTTCTTATGTGCTCTGAAACCATGCATTGATGGTTTCTTGGAAGGTTGTAGGCCTCATTTGAGCATAGATGCTACAGTACTTAATGGAAGGTGGAATGGTCAGTTGGCCGCAGCTGTAGTAGTTGATGGTCACAATTGGATGTACCCAGTCGCCTATGTATTCATACCTTCTGAAAAAAAAAACAAAATTGGACTTGGTTCATGGAACAACTAAAGAAGGCTATAGCTGATCCTCCACTGCTTGCTATTTGTTCTGATGCTTGCAAGGGTTTGGAGATTGCAGTGAAGACTGCATTCCCAAATGCAAAGCAAAGAGAATGCTTTTATCATATGGTAAAAAAAATTCAAAAGCATTATAAAGGGTTTGGCCAAATATATCCTGCAGCAAGGGCTTACAGAGAGGACATATTTTATGAGCATATTGCAAAAATAGTAAGTGAGTCAGCAGTCGCAGAGGAATGGTTAAAGACCAATCACAAGCTACTATGGTATAGGTGTGGTTTCAATCCAGAAATTAAATGTGACTACATAACTAGTAATATTGCTGAGTCATTTAATAATTCGATTAGAGACCATAAAGACTTGCCTGTTGCTGACCTTGTTGATAAGATCAGAGAAAAGATCATTGTACTGTGGAACAAGAGAAGAAATATGGCATACAGTCTACCTGAAGGGAGGATACTTCCAGCTATTATGGTTCAGCTACGGGCAAATACTAGAGGGTTGGGACATTTGAGAATTGTACCATGTTCTAATTGGAGTGCAGAGGTGTGGGATCATAGCCATAGAGTCGAGCGGCATATTGTCAAGTTACACCAAAGGACTTGTTCTTGTCTTGAATGACAGCACACGGGTAAACCATGCCAACATGTGTTGGCTTATGGAACCCGCCAACGGGGAGTTGATCTAGAACAGTTTGTGCATGACTACTACTCAGTGAATATGTTCAAGGCTGCTTATGGAACAGAGATTGAGCCGATGTTAGATAAAACACAATGGCCACAAGTTGACCTGCCATTTTCAGTTGGTGCACCTCTTGGTAAATTACCTGTTGGAAGACGTAGGAAACTTAGAATGAAGGCGGACACAAGAAGAAAGGTTCCAAAAATGGTGAAATTACCAATGCTGGTGATAATAATACTGCTCCAACAAATGAAAAGGGAAAGAAGAAGGTTAGAGGACCTATGACTTGCAAAAGGTGTGGACAGCAAGGTCACAGACAAGCTAGTGCCAAGTGCCCACTAAATGGGACAAAAAAAAGAGGTAGGAACTGATTTTATTTGTCATGAATCTTGAATGAAAATTCTAATATTAATTTATTTGACTACTTGTAGGAAGCGTAGACAGCCTAGAAAGAATGGTGCAGAACAAACATTAGCAGAACCTAACACCACACAAAGGTTTACTAGAGAAGAAATACTACGGGATAGCCCAGGAAGAATCACTAGAAGGTAAGGAATATTAACACAGTTATTGTTATCTAAGTATCTAAGTTGTGTTTCGTTTTTTTCTAAGCACAATTACTATACATTATTTTTTTAAGCATCTAAGATGTGTATCGTTTTTGTGTGCAGCAAGCTTGCGATGTTATTAGGAAAGGGCACGTCTTCACAAACCGACAACACTAGTCCTGTGAGAATGTCTCCTGCCGCACCACTAAAAAAGATGACTCCAAAAGAAAAGCTACACGTTGGATGATTGAATTATTTTAGTTGTGATGAGATGTAAACTCATAATTTATTTTCTATGTCTTGGATCTAGTTTGGAACTAAATTATGGGTTTTTGAGATGAACTTGCTTATGCTACAATCATGGTTTGATGAGATGAACTCGTTTGTCCTAAATTCATGATTTTATATATCTATCATTTACAATTACGTATATTTACTTGGTTGCTTGGTTTCTGAAGATGGGTCTGAAAAAGAAAAGTCAAGGTTCGTGAGGCATCTGGGTCCCTGCTTCTTGGTAGCCCTCGGCATTGCGCCAGCAGCATGCGCCGGCCAGCCTGAGCAGCATGCGCCATGCAGATGTGAAAAAAAGGCCCAGGGGCAAAACGGTCACTTCATGTCCAAATACATGTATTTCTTGGATAAATCTGATTAAAGGATGCTAAAATCCTATAATAACAAGGTCTCCATGTTTAGAATCCTATTATAACGATGTTCACGTTAGGAGTCCTATAATAGCAAAGCGCATTGTTTAGAGAGTCATAATAGCAAATTTCTCGAGCTGGGGACGACATTCAAGGTCACCGGGGCTTCTACAGAGGCCGCTAGTGAGGTCGTCGCCGCCCGCGAGGTCGAGGTCGCCGTGAAAGAACCGAAGCATATCTCCACGGGGTTGGCGAGGATGTCCGCCATACTCGCCGGGAAAACGACGCCAGATCGGGCCGCCATGCTACACAGCGAGTTCCTGATCTCCCCTACCTGGCACGCCAACTGTCAGGGGTGAGACCTGCACAGATCCGCAAGGGGGCTACCCAAACGGTTGTAGATTCACTAATGGGGGGATCAGGACCTAAGAGCATAAGCGGTAGTTCTTGGTGGAACTCGGAACTCGGCGAGAATGGCAAGGACATGGTGGTTTTAGACTGGTTCAGGCCTCCGGAGAGTAAAACCCTACGTCCAATGTGATGGGATTATGTGGAAAGATGATCTCCTCTCGAATGGAGCTCTAGGCCGCCTTATATGGCCGGCGGGCTAGGGTTTCCATTCGAGGTCGGTGGACCCTCATCGGGTTCGGTTACAGATTTAGGAAGGTCGTCTTCCGTAATTACAGAGAGGATCTCGCGATCCTCGGGTCTACTGGCGGCGCCGCCGCCGTGATCTGAGGGGAGACTTGCCCCGCAAGTCCAGCAGGTCGCCTGCGATCTGGATAAGGTCGCCACCGCCTTCTAGAACCCTCCGCCCACGACGATGCCACCGGCGCCGGCCCCGCGGAAGAAGCGCCTGCTCCGCGCGGGCCTCCTCTTCGCCACCGCCGGCTACATCGCCTTCATCCTCCTCTTCGAGCTCCCCCTCCTGCCCTTCTCCTCCTCCACTTCCCCGTCCTCCTCCTCCTCGCTCCCCATCCCGCACCCGCACCACCGGGAGCTGGAGGCGGTCGCGGCATCGCGTCCCCCTTCTCCCCCACCCCGCCCCGCCAAGCCGGCGTTCCCCCGCCGCCGCGGCACCTTCCCCGGCCACGACCACCGCCGGCGCCCACCACCTCCCCCATCTTCTCCTCCCTCCTCCTCCCGCGGCCCAACGCCACGGCCACCCCCCTTCGACGCCACCGCCGCCGACGCCTTCACCACCGCCGGACCGCACCTCGCCCACCTCCCGAGCCCCGCTCCCCCCCCTCCTCCTCCTCCTCCTCCTCCTCCTCCTCCACGCCTTCCTCCGCGTCGCCGACCCCGCCGGCGGCTCCCACCGCCCGGCCTCCGTCTCCGTCCACAAGGAGCAGCTCCCCCACGACGGCGTCCGCGTCGTCGAGCTCCCCCCCGCGGCCTCGCGGTGGGGTCCCACGTCACCGTCGTCGCCGCCCCCGCCCCGTCCGGCCCGAGTACGACCCCAAGATCGCCGAGTGCAAGGACGGGGAGGCCCGCGGTGGCGAGCGCGGCGAGGCCCGCGGCGCCGAAGCCCGAGGAGCGGGGAGAGGTCGACGGCGCGGAGGGAGGAGGGGACGGAGGGGGCGGCGAGGGCGGCGTCGGGACGCGCGCGCGCGAGGGGGAGAGGTCTAGGCGGCGCGCGGACGGGTAGCGCGCGAGCGCGGCGCGGAGGAGGTCCGGGTTTTGGGGGACCCATGAGTTGGGGGAGAATAGGGAAACTGTTGGACCAAATTGTGTTTTGGGGATGAAAATATTTTTACTCCACCCCCAATAGCTTTATATAGGGGTGAAATTTGCTCCATCTGCTGGAGTTGCTCTTATTCCAACGTTATGCAGTTATATTTGCAGGTACTCCGCACTTGCACGTCAGGCAACTACGTACCTAACATGCATGTGTCTCTGATCGGACAAGCGGCACTTTGGTTCGTGCCGCATATATGCATTGGTTTGGCAAAAAGAGAGATCATATCAAAGCCGGAACGCATGGAAACATGGGAAAAGGTAGGGAGAAAAGGATCATGCGAGCATCAAAGCATAATAAGCTAGTATATACGTAGTAGTGTAAGACAATGGGACGAAAGGCGGCTTAGTTAAGCACGTGATTATTGCTGCCTAGCTAAAAGTAGCAACGATTAGCTGTTAAGCAGGAGGCAGGTAAGATGCTACTCCTTCCGTTGCAAATTACAATTCGTTTGACTTTTTTAACATCAAATTTGAGTGCTCATCTTATTCAAAAAATGATGCAAAATATCATATTATTTTGTTATGACTTGTTTTATTAATAAAAACCATAAAAAATAGAGAATGTTTAAGGTGCTTATTTTTTTATTATGAGTCGTCCATCCGACGAAATCTAATGGTGGAAGTATCAGGAAGTTGCTATGGGAAGTATTAGGAAATATCAAACTGGTGGGACCCACACCAACATTTAGTTAATTTTTTAGATGGTGGGAATATCAAAATGCCTGATACTTCTCAATACTACCCGATACTTCTCAATACTTCCCAATACAACAAATGCACCGTAAAAAATCTTAAAATGAGTGATCAAATTGTGGGTTAAAAAAATTAAACGACCTATTAATTTGAAATGGAAAAAGTAAATGCGAATGGGATGGCCCCGCGCACTGCTGGTTCCATTCCACCACCCCACTCCCACTGCCCAGCTGATGTGACACGACGTGGATGTATGGAACCTGGAGGTGCATGAATCCCGTACCTAGCAGTCGATGGATCGCACGATCGATTGATAGAAGATTTTACACGACATAAACGTGCGCGATCCACGTTTTTTCTTTTAATTAGTATCCTAGTAACAATATGCATAGAGTATATACAGTAAATGTCGTAGTCGTAGTAAAGAAAATTTGCACATAGCGAATTCCCGTGTGATCACACTAATCTTTTATGGGATATATTCTTTTTGGTGGAAGACCCAAAAATTGTCAGGATTATATTTCTAAAAGTATCTAATTTTGTCAATGACTACTCACATCAGTCGCCCCACATTGCCAAAAAGGGGTCAAACTGATGGAGCCCAGTGGGGTGATTATTGCTTTTTACATGTGGTCCAGTACTAGTAATTACTATGATTAATGTTAATCGTACACGTACTCCCTTCGGTTCCATATTAGAAGTCGTTAGTACAACGACACGGTCCCCAAAGCACAACTTTGACTTCTCTTTTCTATAAAAATCTTTATTGAAAAGTTATATATGTATATTCTTATGAAAGTAATTTTCAAGACAAATCTATTTATATGATTTTCACATTTTCAAACTCAACGACTTAAAAGTTATTTATGATTTATATTCCCAATATTTGACTCAAACCTTTTCCAAAACGACTTCTAATAGAGAAGCGGAGGTAGTATGTCGCCCGTACTCCTTGTTAAAAATAATGTCTCGGGAAGAATAATTAATGGTGCCTAAAATCCACCTGTATATACTCCAGCCAAGGTATATTAGCACCTTAGTGAAATCACTAGCGGAGCCTACTGATATTTAGCGCACCTCTACGTAGTTGAGACATCTCTATAAAAGGTTCACTACGGCAGGCAGGTTCTTCCCCGGGTGCCAACTGCACTCGGGGAAGGACCAGTTGCACTCGGGGAAGGCTTCCCCGAGTGCAACTCTCGGGGAAGAGGGTCCGGGGAAGAGGCTCACGGGGAAGCCGCCTTCCCCGAGTGCCAACAACTGCACACTCGGGGAAGGCTTCACCGAGAGGCGCAGAAGCACTCGGGGAAGATTTGTGGATTTTTTTAAAAAAAAATGTAAAAGCTGCCGCTCCGGCCCGTCGCGCCGCCCGCCGCCCGCCCGCCGCTCCGGCCGCCGCCCGCGCGCCCGCGCGCCCGCCGCCCGCCGCCCGCGCGCCGCCCACGCCGCCCGCCCGCCCGCCGCCCGCCCGCGCCGCCCGCCCGCCGCCCGCGCGCCGCCGGCCGCCGGCCGCCCGCACCACGCGGGGAGGGAGCTCGCGTGCATGAATCATGGCGGCGGATGCGGGAGAGGGGGATCCGGGGAGAGGGGGTGGGGTGTGGCGGCGGCGGGGAGAGGGGGGTGGGGTGCGGCGGGCGGGGCGGCGGCGGATCCGGGGAGAGGGCGGGCCGGGGAGAGGGGGGTGGGGTGCGGCGGCGGGCGGGGAGAGGGGGGTGGGGTGCGGCGGCGGGGGCGGCGGCGGATCCGTGGAGAGGGGGTGGGGTGCGGCGGCGCGAGGGGGGAGGAAGGGGCGCGGCGGGGGGGGGGGGTGGTTTTATACGATTAGGGTTGCGGTTTTGGGCCGGCCGGAATAATTGGGCCGGCGGGAATAAATGGGCCGGCCCGAGCCTTCCCCGAGAGCCGTTTTCCGGCACTCGGGGAAGCGTCTCATCCCCGAGTGCCGACGGACGGCACTCCGGGAAGAATTTTTTTTTTTCGTTTTTTGCCTCTTTTTTTTGTGAAGCCATCCCACATTATTTTAAACTCCTTGCTCAAATTTGGGGTTATTTTGATTTTTTTTGGTATATTTCATTAGTTTTTTTCATTTTGTTGAATTTTTTAGCATACTTCAAATTTGAGCTGCAGTGCATGAAGTAATGAAATTTCTTAATTCAAAAAATGATGTTCATTATATTTGGTGTATGTTGAGGCCATATCTAGGAAGCCACATGAAATTTCGAACATCTTTTTTCCGTAACATGACGAACAACTAGCAGGAAAAGTGTTTGTAAATTATATAAAATCCAAACGAAGTCCGAAAATCATGAAACTTGTCTGGGTGTCATGTTATGGCATGTAGAGGCTGTATGCAAGAATTGAGAAGATTTCGAGTAAGTTGGGACGTCGGATGCCTCAAACCCAGACATCTCCACACATGATATCACTTGAGGCTGATCATGTGTGGAGATGTCTGGGTTTGAGGCATCCGACGTCCCAACTTGCTCGAAATCTTCTCAATTCTTGCATACAGCCTCTACATGCCATAAAATGACACCCAGACAAGTTTCATGATTTTTGGACTTCGTTTGGATTTTATATAATTTACAAACACTTTTCCTGCTCGTTGTTCGTCATGTTACGGAAAAAAGATGTTCAAAATTTCATGTGGCTTCCTAGATATGGCCTCAAAATACACCAAATATAATGAATATCATTTTTTGAATTAAGAAATTTCATTACTTCATGCACTGCAGCTCAAATTTGAAGTATGCTAAAAAATTCAACAAAATCAAAAAACTAATGAAATATACCAAAAAAATTCAAAATAACCCCAAATTTGAGCAAGGAGTTTAAAATAATGTGGGATGGCTTCACAAAAAAAATGAGGCAAAAAACAAAAAAAAAAACAAAAAATTCTTCCCCGAGTGCCTCACCCTAGCACTCGAAGAAGAGACCCTTCCCCGAGTGCTAGGATGAGGCACTCAGGGAAGAGGTTAGCTTCCCCGAGTGCTAAAAAAATGCACTCGGGGAAGGGTCTCTTCCCCGAGTGCTAGGGTGAGGCACTCGGGGAAGAATTTTTTGTTTTTTTGCCTCATTTTTTTGTGAAGCCATCCCACATTATTTTAAACTCCTTGCTCAAATTTGGGGTTATTTTGATTTTTTTTGGTATATTTCATTAGTTTTTTTCATTTTGTTGAATTTTTTAGCATACTTCAAATTTGAACTGCAGGTGCATGAAGTAATGAAATTTCTTAATTCAAAAAATGATATTCATTATATTTGGTGTATTTTGAGGCCATATCTAGGAAGCCATATGAAATTTCGAACATCTTTTTTCCGTAACATGACGAACAACGAGCAGGAAAAGTGTTTGTAAATTATATAAAATCCAAACGAAGTCCGAAAATCATGAAACTTGTCCGGGTGTCATGTTATGGCGTGTAGAGGTTGTATGCAAGAATTGAGAAGATTTCGAGCAAGTTGGGACGTCAGATGCCTCAAACCCAGACATCTCCACACATGATCAAGTGATATCATGTGCGGAGATGTCTGGGCTTGAGGCATCCGACGTCCCAACTTGCTCGAAATCTTCTCAATTCTTGCATACAGCCTCTACATGCCATAACATGACACCCAGACAAGTTTCATGATTTTTGGACTTCGTTTGGATTTTATATAATTTACAAACACTTTTCCTGCTCGTTGTTTGTCATGTTACGGAAAAAAGATGTTCAAAATTTCATGTGGCTTCCTAGATATGACCTCAACATACACCAAATATAATGAATATCATTTTTTGAATTAAGAAATTTCATTACTTCATGCACCTGCAGTTCAAATTTGAAGTATGCTAAAAAATTCAACAAAATGAAAAAACTAATGAAATATACCAAAAAAATCAAAATAACCCCAAATTTGAGCAAGGAGTTTCAAATAATGTGGGATGGCTTCACAAAACAAATGAGGAAAAAAACAAAAAAACAAAAAATTCTTCCCCGAGTGCCTCACCCTAGCACTCGGGGAAGAGGTTGGCTTCCCCGAGTGTTAAAAAAAATGCACTCGGGGGAAGGGGTCTTCACCGAGTGCCTCCCTTCCCCGAGTGCCATGGACTATCAGGCACTCGGGGAAGACCCTCTTCCCCGAGTGCATTTCTTCCCCGAGTGCAACACTCGGGGAAGAGTTTCTTCCCCGAGTCCCCGATATTTGGCACTCGGGGAAGCCCGAGGCACTCGGGGAATTTCCACTCTCCCGTAGTGGTTGTTGCTTTCGGAGGAGCATCAGGATCGATCATCAAAGCCTTTCTATGTACAGGTGCTTTGACAAATTGAAACCATCGAAGGAGAGGTAACAAACGAATTCATAGCGAGATCATGCGTCAATTGTTTTTTCGAAAAAATACCGCCAATTGGTTGATGTCTCTTTCTTTTTCTTCTTCTTCTTTTCCCCGTTTCAACAGGAAAGAATGCAATAGAGCGAAAAAAAGCATCAAAGGGTCATGGTTTACACAGTATGCATTTAATTTGCTCTAGCTGGAGCTTGCTAATAATTAATAAGCTTGCGGCGGTTCTACTGGTAAATTAACAAGGTAATCAAGTACAAATGTTGAAAGGTTAATTAATAGATTGGTGGAGAAGAAGCGGAGAAACGACTCACATATGGTAGAACTAGATATGCTTGCATAGATCTTTTTGGGTGGGCCTATGCAATGATGTATTGATGCGCATGTATGCAACTCCGATCTAGTGGATGTACCGTGCATGGAGATTGGAGCAAACAACACCACCAACAATAGTCGATGTGGTCAGCCACGCATCTAGCGGTGGGGTTGGAGCTCCTCGATCTACACATCAAAGATTTCTACAAAGTTGAGAAAGACGCCGAAGAGAGAAGAGCTTAGTATAAGCTCGATCCTAGCTCCGTCACTAAATGTGGTCGGCTAATTATTACAGCATCAGAGTTAAACCTGCGGTTACCCTGTGCATTACCAACTTTCTGTACTCCACGGAAACATCTACCATTGTCGGTCGGCGTGCTTCCATTCTGTGTGGTTACCCTGTGCACTACGAACTTTCCGTACACGAAAACATGTACCATTGTCGGTCGGCGTGCTTCCATTCTGTTTTGTGATTATTGGAAACACAAGATACTATCGTCAACCACGTTGTGCGCCAGTGAGTGAGCATTGGCAGCACGTGCGAGGCCTGGCGAACAGGAACAGGCAAATGGCGCGCGAGGTAGGTGCGGTGTCCGTGTGTGTGGTTTTTTTTTACAATGAACATATACTAAACATTAGCAGCAAGAAGCTGCAAAGACCGTTACAGAGTTAATGGTTACAAATTGGAGTGCATCCTGAAGAGGGCACCCTTGAGAATGGGGGGATTAGTACATAAATTAGGGGGAGAAGGCTGGGAAGATAGAATGCTGTGAAGAGCTCTTCTTGCTAGAGAATCCGCCATTTGATTTTTAGTTCTTGGTATCTTTGCCACCGAGTAATGTGTATTGGAGGATGATTGAATAATTTGTGTGAAAGGCTTGATCCTCCAATCTGAAGGGTTGGAAGGGTCAGGACCATTAATACAATATGTGACTATTTGGCTATCAGTGTAGAACTGCGTGTGCTCCAGGTTCATTTTCCTGCATAGAGAAAAAGCTAGAGCAAGTGCTGCGGATTCAGCCATTAACACCGAGGTGGAATCCTGCATGAAAGCTTTGATAAAAATAGAAAAAGGAGGGTTGTCTGTGGTGTTGACTATGAAAATGCCCAATCCTGCAAATTTAGGATAGTAATTATTTGAATCTGGAGCAGTAGCTGCATCCACATAACAACGGTAGCCATGAAAATTAAAGGGAGGAGAGGGTGGTATGGGACAGGTAGTATTCTGTAAGTTTTCTCCCCATGATTGCGAATTGGAAGCAAAATGAGACTGAGTCGCATAGTGAACCTGCAAAAAAGTCCATACCTTTCTTTGGAAGCGTTGATCATTCCGAGCTTTCCATATATACCAAAGAAGAAGGAGAATTTGAGTCAAGGTTTGATCTGTGGCATTGGAAGGTAGGAGATTAGCCAATATATGTTGGATACCATCTTGAGTGGGATCAATAAGATGGAGGAAAGGGGGAACAGCAGAATGATCCCAAACTCGGTGAGACAAATGACAGAGGAAGAAGAGGTGTGAATCATTTTCGATAACACCACAAGTAGTGCAATGCTTGTCTATGTGTGTAGCAAAACGACTAACTCTATCAGCCATGGGAATAGCATTTCTGAAGAGTCTCCAGGCAAAGGTTTTAAGTAAAGGGGGCATTGTTTTGGCTTTCCAGATTTTTTGAGAATTATTTGTGTATGGGAGGATATTGCTCTGGAACCTGTGGCTGGGAGGGAGTGGGTCTGTTGAAGCTGAAGGGTTTTGTAGATTGATTTTGAGGTACAGAGACCATTTGTTGTTGGTTGCCATCTGAGGATATCATTTTGCTGGGACTGAACAATAGGAGTGCTAGTGATTTGTTGTACCATCTGTTGGGAGAAAGTAGTGGAGAGTAAATCTTGATTCCACTCGGTGGTACCCTGCAACCATAAATCAGAAATTTTTGCAGGTAAAGGAGAATTGATTACTAGTAAAAGGATATGGTCATGAATATTAGACCAGGAGCTCATCCAAGGGGATGGCCAAATTGAAGAATTGCCTGTATGTATTTGAATTATGGAATGTTCACTTAAGTGGTGCTTGATCTGCAAAACAGAGGACCAAAAGACAGATTTGGGTCCTGAAGTGGGGTTAGTCCAAAAAGAGGAGTTAGGATAATATTTAGCCTTCAAAATGTTGGAGAGGAAAGGATTTTTATCAGTAACAATATTCCAAGCAGTTTGAATAAGAAGACTTTTATTTATAAGTTCCATGTCCCTAATGTCGAGGCCTCCCTGGGCGTTGGGTTTAGAAATGTCATCCCAAGAGAGAAAAGGTAGAGGATTAGTAGGATTTTCTGCCTGCACATCTGCCCACTAGAATTTGTGAATAATAGAATTGATTTTGTTTATAAAGGTTTTAGAGAAAAGCACAGTGGACATGTAATAAACAGGAATAGACGAAAGAACAGAAGTAATGTATTGGAGACGACCAGCATGATTAAGCTTGTTTGCTTTTAAGGTAGCAAATTTAGCATAAAATTTAGAGTAAATGAAATTATAGGCTCTGTTCTTGTCCTTGTGAGAAAAAATCATGGGATGACCTAAATGCATGGTGTTAGGGAGGAGAGTTGCAACAGGAAAAATAGTTGTAATTTGATCTTTGATATAAGTAGGAACGTCATGACTGAAGAGAATGGAGGATTTGTTTAAATTCGGGGTCTGACTTGATTGTGTGTAAAAATTGTAAAGGACATTTTTTATCACAGCAGCTTCCTCCGTGGTGGCAGTCCCACAAAGAATTAGGTCATCTGCAAAAAGGAGAGAGTGAATAGTAGGGGCCCCAGGGGCTAGAGAGACTCCTTGAAGGTTTGAAATGGTCATCTGTTCCTGCAATCTCAAATAAAGTTCATTAATTGCTATAACAAATAAGTAGGGAGATAGGGGACAGCCCTGCCGAAGACCCCTTTGAGGATAGAAACAGGAAGTAGGCTATTTGATTGACTAGAATGGATAGAGAAGAGGAGGAGATGCAGGTATAAATAAGCTTAATGAAGTGGGAATTGAAGCCTAATCTTTGGAGGGATTGAGTGATGAAAGACCATTCTAACCTGTCAAAAGCCTTAGCTAGATCTATTTTAAGAAGGAAAGCATGAGGGGTCCAACTTTTGAGCATGAAGGAGCGAATAATTTCCTGGGTGAGAATAACATTTGAAGAGATATGTCTTCTAGCTATAAATGTTGATTGGGTTTGAGAGATGGAAGTTGGGAGATGTGGTTTGAGTCTATCAGCTAGGGATTTGGAAATGATTTTGTAGATAACATTATAGAGGCTAATAGACCTGAAGTCTTGAGGGATAATAGGATTGGGTTTTTTAGTGATCAGAGTAATGAAAGTTTGATTGAGCTCAGTGGGTAAAGAGGCAGTAGCATAGAAGGTAGAGACAAGATTGTGGACATCCTGCTTGGACCAACTCCAAGTGGCTTTGTAAAAGGCTGCATTGAGACCATCTGGACCAGGAGTGGCATTACTTCTCATATCTTTGATGATAGTGTGTATCTCATTAAGATCAGGGGTAGAATAAGTAAAATCAGTGAGGTCTGGGTTAGGCAGGGAAGTGGCAGAATTGGAAGTAGAAGAGAAGGGGTGTGCAAGGGGAGTACTAGTGGGTTGGGAAATAGAAGAAGTGAAAATGCTTTGAAAATAGGTAGTAAGAGTGGCAGCAATTTGATTAGGGGTTGTGGAATGGGTGCCGTCTGGGTTGGTGAGGTAAGAGATAGTGTTTTTACGGTGACGCTTGAGAATGGAGAGGTGAAAGAAATCTGTATTGCGATCACCTTTAATTGCCCAACGTTTTTTCTCTTTGAATGTGATACACTTCCTCTCTATTATGCAGGATCTGATATTGGTGGTGGAGCTGCTGCTGAAGGGAGGGATTCTGTTGAGAGGGATGGAGCATTTGATCCGCAAGGATTTGTTCCTCGATGGAGTGGAGCTGATCTCTAGTTTTGGGTTTGAGTCTGCGCCATTTCTTAATATCTGCAGCCAGAAAACGAGTTTTATGAGAGAAAGATCGAGAAGAGGATCGGTTCCGGCTATTTTGAGCAACGTCCTGAAAGTCCTCTTCCAAAAGCCACCAATTTTCAAATCGAAAGGGTTTTTTAGGCCTCTGACGATTGGAGGTTGGAAGGAGGAGAATTGGAGTGTGGTCGTTGTACATCATCGGCAGGTGTAGCACAGAGGCAGTAGGAAACAATCTGCACCATTCAGCATTAGTTAAACATCGATCGAGACGTTCATAAGTAGGCGCAGAGGAAAAACGTTTATTTGACCAAGTATAAGCATGGCCATTAAAACCGAGATCAATGAGACCACAATGTTTAACATACGAACAGAACGCCTTGATACGATTGACATCTACTGGAGAAGGGCCCAACTTTTCAGATGGATGCATGATATCTGTGACAGAACCGCCCAAAATAATTCGTATTATCGCCTAAGCCGGTCCACTTGGCCATTAAGCAATAATAAAGAATTATTAAGTCGCTTCCGCCGGGTAAAGCCCGGTAAATCACATACAACAGGATCGCTGATATGCGCTAAGCCCACACGAAGGCGGGACCAGAGTACAACATTACATTACATAAAAGGTTCACAAGTTCTTAAGTACTTAATATTACAAACCAGGTTTTTTCGTACATGAAAGTAAACATGATCAGAGTTTAAACAGCGGAAATAAAACTAGCGCATGATACACACGGGAGGCCATCCATGTATATCACTCCTCATCATCGTTCTCCCATTCAAGCTCCCAACCATCTGGGATAAAACCAGGCCAGATGGGATTACCTGAAAACCACAAATTAAGCAAGGCTGAGTACTAATACTCAGCAAGACTTGCCCGACAAAAATAAAGTAAGACTAGACATGCAAGGCTTTTTGGCTGATAGGTTTGTTTTGCCAAAAGCGACTAAGGGTGGATCCTTATTTTCAAGTTTTAGCTCATATTCTAGTATGTTAATCAGTCTAGGTGAGCACCTGTACTAAACAAGCATGTTGTGCAAACAATATTAAACAGGTAACAATATTAATCCAAAATGTTCCATAAATCAACATGGGGTAGCCAGTGGTCAAGCCGACTCAGATAACGGCGAGTGACCGACGATCGATCGATTTATATCCTTGCAAGGTAAACCCAAGATACACGGAGGAAGTAAACCCCAAGAATTCAAATAAAAGCAAATGCAGGGTCTACCCCGACCAGGCGGTTCCCAACATCCCACAGTTTGGGATCAGACGCTACAAACTCTGGTACACGGTTATCCGGAGGGTCTAACCCGACCGGTCCGGACTCACACACTATACCACGGGTAGCTAGCCGGAGACACATTCCAAGCGGGTAGCTAGAAAGATCTCGCCCGGGTTCGAAGGTACTAGGCTTACCGGTCCCATTCCCGGCAAGTACTTGGTACGTTCAATAGCTTAGGACCAAGACCATGCTACTCGGTCGAGACCGAACCCATTGCTCTTACCACATGAGCGAGTCGATTTAACCAACTTATGATTCCAACATAAGCATCCTATATCTCGCGAGCAATGAGTCATTACTCGACTTCTACCGTGACCTTAGAGCATGGCACTAGCGTTCCTAACATACTAGTAAAAGAGCATAGGAGTCATAAGGATCATGCAACTAGGTTTCAAAACAACTCCCGAAACTTAAATGCACAAGTAAAGCAATAAAGCGCCGAAAAGTAAAGGACATGATTTTAATTTGAAACATGGGTTAGATGAAACCGGTGCTTGCCTTCCTCGGACTCGGTTCCTAAACAAGCCTTTGGCTCTTCCCGGACTTTGGTCCAGGTCTTCTTACGCACGCTAACTTGATTCAACTCCCCGCCGGTCGCTCCCTCCTCCTGGGTAAGCGTGTAAGTCCCGTCGGGAAGATCTACACGTTCACATGTACATGCATTAGATTATGGTGAAGGTGGGAGAATTACCACAAAACCAACTCTTGTTGGTCACATACACCCAAATATTAATATTTTCTCATATAACTTATTAGGGTGTGTGATAGCTAACAAAACACTATTTTGATGGTGACTGTGTGCACATCTAAGCAATTTAAGTTACTTAACTTCACCAAACAGCAAGGGGTGTGTTTAATTTAATAAAAACAGAACAAACATGATTTTACAATTTAGCACATTTAATTTCCATTTCTTTCTTTAATTATTTGAAACAAGCCTTTCAACCATAAATCCAAATTAAATCAAAACACTTCCAATGAACCTAATCTTTTGCACACAGCAACATATGCTTAGTTTAAGCTCTCACACCAAAATTTGACCTAAGATCATTTATAAATTAATTTATACGAAAAAGACAAATCTCAGCCTAGTAAATCAACATTAATTCATATAAAAAGATTTAATAAACTTTTTTATCTTAACTTTCTCCTGCAGGTCATGTATGCCAAAAATGAGTTTCTGACCAAAGCATGGTTGCAAATTCAATTTATTTTTCAGATTTTGAATTTAAGCTCCTACACAAGATTAAATCCAAAACACCTAGTAAACAATTCCCTAAATTCACATACATCACACAAGGGGTACTAATCATCAAGTCAAAGCCCTAGGGTTCACTTGTGCTCAAAGAAAAGTTCATTAAAGGTGCTATAAAAAGCATCAAACTTATTCTAGCATAAAGCTTAAATAAATCATAACTGCAAATATATACATCAAAATCATGCAAACTTTTGCCAAAGATCTAGACATGATATAAAGAGCAACCTATCCAAAATTCAAGTTCATAGCATGTGTATATTTTAAATCACACTAAAAACACTCCACACTGAGTTTGAATTTTTAATTCAAAAACTGTACAGAAAAACCCTATACATGTTTTCTAGAAAAGGTAGATTTCTTCACCACGAACCCAACAAAATTGGTTTTGCATTTTTCTGATTTTTCTACGATTTTTAATCATTTTTCGAAGTTACTGCTGTAACCCTAAAACTTCTTTTACAGCCGGGTCTCGTAACTTTGCATAAATCTCCCTGGGATTATTTCCACCTTCGCAATGTAGCCCCTGCTGGCACTGGGCTCACCGCCGGCGGCCGGAGGAGGGGCGGAGGGGCGCGGGCGAGTGCACGGGCGGCACCGACGAGCCGCCGGTGCCACGGTGTGCGCCGCCCGGCCGGAGACGGCGGCGCCCCCCCCCCCCCCCCCCGGCGCGCGGGGTGGCCGGCCGCCGCGAGAACGGTTGCCGGCGGCGGCGGCCCAATTGGAGGCGCGGTGAGGTGGGGGAACGGCTCGCTGGCGGCTAAGGGAGGTCTTCGGGAGGGTGGAGCGGCCGCGAGACCGGCCGGCGGTCGAAGGACGGCGGCGACGGCAAGCGGTGCGGTGGCGCCGGAGCTTCGACGGCGGCCGCGGTTCTTTTCTTTTGGCGGGGCGACGAATGACGCAAACGAGACGGCTACCCCGGCCTTAAGGCCGCGCGGTCCCGGCCGGACACCGTGCATGGGCGGCGCGCGCGGCCCCGGCGCGCGCGCGCGTGGCCGCCGGCCGGTCCATCCGCCCGGGCCGGGCGCGGCTCACGGGAGGCAACGGGGCGGAGGGCCCACGGCGCGTGGTCCACCGCGACGGACTCGAGGGTCCGTACGCGGGAGCCCCGCGCGCGCGGCACGTGGCCGACGGGAACGGCGCGGCGCTCCGGAGCGCGAGACGACGTCGGTCCGTCGCTTTTCTATTTCACTTACTCGTTTTCGAAATTGCGAAACTCCAAAAATCGGCAACTAAGTTGAAAATCTCCCAAAAGCAAAGTTGTAGAGGAGCTATAGATCTACAACTTTCCCAAAGGGCGACATATGTTTTGATCAATGGTTTTCCCGGGAACGCCGACCGAAGTTGCGAGATTTTCCACGGCTCGGTTTCTTGTTCACGGCGCGATCAAACCGGTTTTTGGCCAATTTGCACTTAAAATTGGAATGTCCGCCAATTACGAAAAATGTGTTCCGGAAATAACGAACAACTTTTGTATTGGCCGATTTTGAACTTCTATAGTGAAATTTGGAGAACGCGCAAGAAAACCATTTCGACCTTTAAAGTAGATCTAGGGTTTGACCGTAATTAGGGATTTTGACCGAGGTCTTTTGTGCAAAAGTGTGCCCAATCATGTGAAACATGCTTAGAAGTTAATTAACCTTGATTAATTCATATAATTAATGTCATTAGCGCAATCAAACATCCGGGATGTTACAGCCTACCCCCCTTAAAGAAATCTCGTCCCGAGATTTAGGATTTAAAAGACGGAAGTAGGTGGAAAAAACTTACTTTGCCTTGAGTCAAGAAAACCCGGATAATTCTCATTGAGATAATGTTCAGTTTCCCATGTAGCTTCTTCTACGGTATGATGACTCCATTGGATTTTATACATCTTTTCAGATTGCCTTCGAGTTTTTCTTTCTTTTACATCAAGAATTCTCAAAGGATGTTCCACAACAGAGAGATCCGGTTCAATCCAAGCATTAGCTTCCTCAATAACTTCTCTAGCCGGTTCATGTGCACATTTCCTCAATTGTGATACATGAAACACATTGTGTACGGCAGAGAATCGTTTGGGTAGCCGAATACAGTATGCCACTGTCCCACAGACTTGAATGATCTCATAAGGGCCAATGTAGCGAGGATCTAGCTTCCCTTTCACACTAAATCTTTGGACACCCTTGGTTGGCGAAACTTTTAAGTACACAAAGTCACCAACTTTGTATTCCCTAGGTGCCTTTCCCTTGTCATAATGACTCTTTTGTCTTTCTTGAGCCATTCTCAAATTTTCCTTGATTACTCTCACTTTTTCTTCGGCATCCTCAACTAGGGCTGGACCAAAGAATTTCCTCTCCCCGGTCTGTGACCAGTTCAAGGGGGTACGACATCTCCGTCCATAAAGAGCCTCAAAAGGTGCCATTTTCAAGCTGGCTTGATAACTGTTATTGTAAGAAAATTCAGCCAGGGCGAGACACTTGTCCCAACTCTTATCAAAATGAATCACGCATGCTCGCAACATGTCCTCTAGAATCCGGTTTACCCTTTCAGTTTGACCATCAGTCTGAGGACGATAAGCTGAACTGCGTATGATTTTTGTGCTAAGTGACTTATGTAATTGTTCCCAAAATCGTGCCACAAAGAGAGATCCCCTATCAGAAATGATGGTTTTAGGAACACCATGCAAGCGAAAAATGTGCTCAATATAAAGACTTGCATAATCTTTGGCATCATATGTAGTGCGGACTGGAATAAAGTGAGCTGTTTTTGTCAATCTGTCAACGATAACCCAGATGGAATCATGTTTCCTAGATGTGAGTGGCAATCCGGACACAAAGTCCATACTTATGTCATCCCACTTCCATGAAGGTATGGGTAGGGGTTGAAGAGTACGGAAGGTTTCAAATGACTTGCTTTAATTCTTTGACAAGTATCACATTCCGACACGTATTTGGCAATGTCCACCTTCATATTGGACCACCAAAAATTCTCCTTTAAATCTTGATACATTTTACTACTCCCCGGATGGATAGAGAATTTAGAGAGATGACCCTCATCAAAGATTTCCTTTTTCAACTCCCAATTATCTGGGACAACAAGGCGTTGCCCAAACCAGATTATATCTTTCTCATCCTTCCGGAAGCAATTATGTTTAGGATCCTTTTCTAGCAATTTTTGTTTAATTAAGAGAATACCCTCATCTTGAAGTTGAGCCTTAACAATTCTATCAAAATAGGTTAGACTCTGCAGAAAGAGCATTTAGGCTTCCTTGTTCAACAATTTCCAAGTTTAGCCTTCTCAAATCCTCACACAGAGTGTCACTGTAAGGTTCCATTGATAGGCAATTGCAGTGAGCCTTGCGGCTTAGAGCATCTCGCAACTACATTCGCCTTTCCAGGATGGTAATGGACCTCAAGATCATAATCTTTGATTAACTCTAACCATCTTCTTTGCCTCATATTTAAATCAGATTGAGTGAAAATGTATTTGAGACTTTTGTGGTCAGTAAAGATATTGCGGCGGGTCCCCATAAGGTAATGCCTCCATATTTTCAATGCATGAACAACCGCTGCTAGCTCTAAGTCATGTGTGGGATAATTCTTTTCATGAGGGCGAAGCGCTCGTGAGGCATAGGCAATAACCCGATTTTCTTGCATAAGAACACAGCCAAGACCCGTGCTCGAAGCATCACAATAAACTTCATACGGCTTTGAATTGTCCCATTTGTGCTAACACCGGGGCTGAAGTTAAATGTTCTCTTAATTTTTGGAAAGCTTTATCACAAGCCTCACTCCACACAAATTCCACTCCTTTCTTTAGCAACTCAGTCATAGGCTTAGCAATTCTAGAGAAATCCGGAATAAAACGGTGATAATAACCGACCAAGCCTAGAAAGTCTGCGGATTTGATGAGTCGACTTAGGAGGTTGCCAATCCATAACCTCTTGCACTTTGCTTGGATCGACAGATATGCCTTCGCTGGAAATAGTGTGCCCCAGAAATTTAACACTATCCAGCCAAAACTCACACTTGGAGAATTTAGCATAGAGTTTATGTTCTCGCAAACGTTGTAGGACAATGCGAAGATGTTCCGCATGTTCTTCCGCATTCTTGGAATAAATAAGGATGTCGTCAATGAAAACCACGACGAATTTATCCAACTCCGTCATAAACACGGAAGTCATAAGGTACATGAAGTAGGCTGGTGCATTTGTAAGACCGAAAGACATAACCAAGAATTCATATAGGCCATAGCGAGTAGAGAAAGCTGTCTTGGGAATATCACTAGGCCGGATTTTAATTTGATGATAACCGGACCAAAGATCGATCTTTGAGAAGACCTTAGCTCCGGCCAAGCGGTCAAATAGCACATCAATGCGGGGCAACGGATATTTGTTTTTGATAGTCACCGCATTGAGAGGTCGGTAGTCCACACACAACCTCGGGCTACCATCTTTCTTTTTCACAAAGAGGGCGGGACAACCCCAAGGAGAAGAGGCTGGGCGGATGTAGCCCTTATCAAGCAACTCTTGAAGTTGTTTCTTTAATTCGGCAAGTTCTTTGGGTGGCATTCTATAAGATCGCTTAGAAATAGGAGCGATACAGGGATGTAGCTCAATGACAAACTCAACATCTCCGTCCGGTGGCAAGCCGAGCAAATCATCGGGAAAGACATCCATGTACTCACATACTACCGGAATGTCCTCAAGTTGAGTAGTTATGGCCGCATACACACATGAGCCTTTATGGCTGTTGGGGGAAGGTAAAGAATTGAACTTCCGACCAAAGGTGAGTTGATTTCTAACATTCTTTCGTAAATATCCAGGGACAACTTTGTCTTGAGTCATCCAATTCATGCCTAAGATAACATCTACACCTTCTAGGTACATAGTGACCGATTAGTTGGAAAAGTTTTGCTACCTATCTCAAGTGGTACGCTTAAGGCTACTTGATTTGAAGCAACCTTTCCACCCGGTGTGGCAATCATATAGGCCTCGCTTAGTATGACACCACTTCAAGTCCAAATTTCTCACGGTTTTCACATTAATAAAGCTATGAGTAGCACCGAGAATCAAATAATATAATAATAGGACGACCACGGATAGAAAATGTACCCGTCAAGACTGGTGCTCCCTCCGGTAGATCAACCACCGTGGTGAAGTTTAAACGGCCTTGCTTCACTTGCACGGTTGTTTCTTTCCCCGATTTCCAACCTTAGAGCCTTGCCCCTGACTTTGCTGATGTTGCTGTCGAGGGCGTGTGCACTTGTTAGCATAGTGCCCCCTGTCCGCAGTTATAGCAACGGTGATCATCATTGCTGCGGGCAGGTGGGGGTGCACTAGGCCTAGGAGTGGTCTGCTGAGCGCTGCGATAGCCAAAGCTGCCAGACGGCTTAGACTGAGATTGCCTCATCACCCAGCGTCCAGCTGAAGATGGCTGGGTGGCACCCTGCACATTCTTCTTCACAAATTTAAATTTCTTGCCTTGGCCACTGCCTGAAGCTTGATTAAACTTCCTCTTTCTATCCTGTTGAGCTCTCTTCATGGCGTCCTCCTGGCAGATGGCCAAATTTACCAACTCAGGATAGCTATCAATTTTGACCAAGTTCAACCTCTCATAGAGCTCGCCATCAAGCCCTTCACGGAATCGCTCCATCTTTTTCTTATCAGTATCAACATGATAGTCCCCATACTGACAGAGACTATTAAACTTCTGAGCATACTGATAGACTGAGTCAGAGCCTTGTTTGAGATTCATTAGCTCTCTCATCTTCCTATCAACAAGACCCTTGGGAATATGATGCTCTTTAAATGCTTTCTTGAATTCTGCCCAAGTAATCTGGTGACCCTGTGGCTGCATGGACTTGAAATGCTCCCACCAGATTAATGCTTCACCCCTCAATTCTTTGAGCGGCGAAGCTCGCCTTATGTTCTTCCGAGCAAGGCGGTGTGAAGATGGAAAACATGGCCTCTAGGGCCCCGATGAAAGCATCGGCCTCTAGGGGCTCCTCTCGCCTTGGTGAAGAGGGGTGGCCTCATTGCCCTGAATTTTTCAAAGGTCATGACTGCATTAGGCCCCTCCTGAACATGGCCTTGATTGTGCACAGGTTGCTGCAATCTTTGAGCAATCTGCTGCTGAGTTTGAAGTATTTGGCGCAACACTTCGGTCTGCGCAGCAATGAACGCTTTTGCGGGTGTCATAGGTGGAGGTGGGGGAAGAGGAGCATCCCCACCGCCTCCCGCACCCCGAGAGTTATTCTGTGTGTTATCAGACATCTGAAAAGTTGAACTTTCATTAGATACATATTCAAAGCTTGCTTAAAAGAATACAAGAAGAATATGCATACGAAAATTCAGACTTGTAGAAAATTTCAGAATTCAGACAGCATCACAGTTCTGAGTAAATAAATCATAACTCTCTGTACAGAAGTCCAAAATTCATAAAATTTGGTCAGCATGTGTAGAATTTTATAAGTTTCAACTTTGGTATTCAACTCCAGATCAGATTCATCTTTTAAAGGGGTCGAAAAATTCAGTTTTCAAGGTTCTGTCTAGCAGTTTGGACAGCAGCCAGCAACTTACTAAAAATTCGATATTTCTTAAACTACACATGCCAAAATGCTGAATTTTGGTGAGCATGAACATTATAAAATTTCAAACAACTTTGGTAGTCATTGCAAAACCCAGAAATGACCATAACTTTCTCCATTTCATTTCTTAGGCAGATTGCTGCCGGGAAGGTGTTTTTCCACCATAATTACAGATTACAAAATTTGGTGGATCACCATTACATAGGGGGTCACTATGTAGCTTCTAGCTACACAAAAGAATACTCTAAGTCAGCCTAGCACCAAAATCCAACCAAAAGGGCTAACAAGAGTACATGTCAAGTTTTCCTACTACAACAACTAGGATCTAGGTCCTATGTACAAACTATGGAGAGTTTCCCCGCGACATGTAAGAATAGAGCACCAAGCTCCTCTAATCGAGTCCGGGAACGTCCCGAACCTCCTCCCGGGTCCAGCTGCATCTCCATCTCGCTCATCATCAACAATAGCCGGTGGGTGGTGCACCTGCCGGAGCATAACCACAACACCCTCCAAAGCCCGTACATCGAGCTCGAGGTCCCCAACCTGCTCTCCGCAAATCCTGTATGTGCTCAAGGTGCACAAGCCTCTCGGCATCCCCCGTCAACCGGCTGAACTGCGCAGCCTCGCCGCCCAGCCTGCAAGTCCGAGAATCTGCGCAAGTGGTCACCTCGCTCAAACGAAAACTAGTGTGCCTGCCCCCCGTAGCCGCCGGTATCCGATCCCCGAAGGTCGGCAATAATCGCACGGCCGAGTGTACTTAACATACTTGCTCGGTGAAAAGGCCGACAACCCGGGAGATGTACCAAGTAGCTCCCGGTGAGACGACTAGCCAAGTCATCTGCGATAACCCGACGAAGGTCCTGTAGAGCGTACAAGGCCCTCAAGCACGTGCCCAAAGTCTGTACTGTGTCGTAGGGTGGCACAGTCTCGAGAAGTGTGTCTATATTGGCCATCCTGGCTAGCCATATCGGATAGTTGGGGTCCAAAGCTAGAGCCAACCCCAACAGTGTCTGAAGCATCTCCTGCGGTCTGTGGGTGGAAATAGCGTGGAGCACCATCAAGGCTGCCGACTCCACTGCCTCGACAGCGCGGAAACATAGGAGCTCCATGCTCAAGTCTTCCCACTCGGGGTGGCTCGGGTGGGGGAGCACAGTCACTCGAACTCTGCAGCTCAGTACGCCCCACTCCTCGTACTCCACCCCCTCGTAGAAGGGAGGGGTGGTGTAGCCGACAGCACACAAGGCCCTCCACGCAATGCGTGTGAAGCCCTCCCACCGCAAGCCGGTGGTGGCAAACGTGCCATCGGCGCCCACCGCAACAAACCCAGGGGCAGCCATCCGTAAAATAATTACAAGCACATGTTAGAACCCAAAAATATGAGTTTAACATGCAATATGGCAAAACTGGCAGTTCTGAACAAAAATTCATAACTGAAAAACCAGTACCCCAAAAATTCCAAATTTTTGTGAGCAACTCGACAATGTTATAACTCACATTTTTGGTATTCAAAGGTCGAACTAATTCAGATTGGAAAAGGGTGCAAAAGGTCCATTTTCATAGTGCTGATGCCCAGAAATTCAGCAGGGCAGAGCTTCACTAAAAAGACCATAACTCAACACATGAGTACCCAATTACCATGAAATTTTCGCAGCACGATCTATGTTAGATAATGAACATTTTTGCTGTAGATTCTCAGGTCAAATTCTGTCTGGAACTATAAGTAAATATTCGAGTTTTCTGCCTAACTCAGAATTTTGACAGCAATTCAGCAAGACGTAGGCTAGCCATTTAGATCCTAACTTCAGTTTTAAACCTCCTAAAATCATGAGAAATTCAGGGAGCAAACTTAACTAGGTGATGAACAATTTCCCAAAAGAACACCTAGCCATAAATTTTCTAGATAATCCTTAGGAAGATTTGGACAGCAGCTAGTTAAACGTTTGCTTACTCACACATCAAAGCATCAAACTAGCATTATTGATCCTTAAGAAACAAAATTTAATTAAAGACCAAATGACACATGATTTAAGTTCATTTTTGGTTAAGTAGCTTTTACATGATGCAAAAAGCATCCTAAACTTCCTCACAAGCCTTTAAGCTTAAAAACGAAGTTAGTGCCGGTGGCAGGGCATATATAAACGTCTCTCCCTATAATAACTAGTCGGAAGTTATTCGTTTCTTAATTACCGTGCCTAACAACCGTGGTTAGTGTACCTGCAGAAAATCACAGCTATTCAAGACCTTTTGTGCCAGCACTCACAAAAGCGTCCACATTCATTACCGTTCACTTATAGAAACGGTACCCATGCGTAAAGCCGCTGCATGGACAGCGTCCTATTTAAGACTCTGACGCGACGTGAGTGCCCATTGGAAAAGGCCTCACTCATCCCTCACGGACTTTCCCGTGGTACCATCACGTATGGCAAAACGTGACGAGACTCAGATGCGATGTGACACCCATTGGAATAGGTCTCACTAGTCCCTCACAGGACTTCCATGTGGTACCACCACGTATGGCAAAACGTGATGAGACGCAGACGCGACGTGGCACCCATTGGAATAGGTCCCACTAGTCCCTCACAGGACTTCCCTGTGGTACCACCATGTATGGCAAAACGTGATGAATTAGTATGGTTGTGCATGAAAGTAAGTTTTGACAGGAATAAATGTGCTGGAAGTCAGACTAAATATACCATAGAATACTAGCCACCTGAAAGAACCCAAAAATTCCCTCTAGGGCCTCTCGGACTAGATTAAACCTTAACGTCCTACTCTCTTAGCAAGATTATTAATCTTGGCAACTTTTATTACAAAAACAAGTTTGTTAAGGTATTTTAATTACTCTGGTTCATATCATCACTCTGGTACCAGCTGTGACAGAACCGCCCAAAATAATTCTGTATTATCGCCTAAGCCAGTCCACTTGGCCATTAAGCAATAATCAAGAATTATTAAGTCGCTTCCGCCGGTTAAAGCCCGGTAAATCACATACAACAGGATCGCTGATATGCGCTAAGCCCACACGAAGGCGGGACCAGAGTACAACATTACATTACATAAAAGGTTCACAAGTTCTTAAGTACTTAATATTACAAACCAGGTTTTTTCGTACATGAAAGTAAACATGATCAGAGTTTAAACAGCGGAAATAAAACTAGCGCATGATACACACGGGAGGCCATCCATGTATATCACTCCTCGTCATCGTTCTCCCATTCAAGCTCCCAACCATCTGGGATAGAACCGGACCGGATGGGATTACCCGAAAACCACAAATTAAGCAAGGCTGAGTACTAATACTCAGCAAGACTTACCCGACAAAAAAATAAAGTAAGACTAGACATGCAAGGCTTTTTGGCTGCTAGGTTTGTTTTGCCAAAAGCGACTAAGGGTGGATCCTTATTTTCAAGTTTTAGCTCATATTCTAGTATGTTAATCAGTCTAGGTGAGCACCTGTACTAAACAAGCATGTTGTGCAAACAATATTAAAAAGGTAACAATATTAATCCAAAACGTTCCATAAATAAATATGGGATAGCCAGTGGTCAAGCCGACTCAGATAACGGCGAGTGACCGACGATCGATCGATTTATATCCTTGCAAGGTAAACCCAAGATACACGGAGGAAGTAGACCCCAAGAATTCAAATAAAAGCAAATGCAGGGTCTACCCCGACCAGGTGGTTCCCAACATACCACACTTTGGGATCAGACGCTACAAACTCTGGTACACGGTTATCCGGAGGGTCTAACCCGACCAGTCCGGACTCACACACTATACCACGGGTAGCTAGCCCGGAGACACATCCCAAGCGGGTAGCTAGAAAGATCCCGCCCCGGTTCAGAAGGTACTAGGCTTACCGGTCCCATTCCCGGCAAGTACTTGGTACGTTCAATAGCTTAGGACCGGCACCATGCTACTCGGTCGAGACCGAACCCATTGCTCTTACCACATGAGCGAGTCGATTTAACCAACTTATGATTCCAACATAAGCATCCTATATCTCGCGAGCAATGAGTCATTACTCGACTTCTACCGTGACCTTAGAGCATGGCACTAGCGTTCCTAACATACTAGTAAAAGAGCATAGGAGTCCTAAGGATCATGCAACTAGGTTTCAAAACAACTCCTGAAACTTAAATGCACAAGTAAAGCAATAAAGCGCTGAAAAGTAAAGTACATGATTTTAATCTAAAACATGGGTTAGATGAAACCGGTGCTTGCCTTCCTCAGACTCAGTTCCTAAACAAGCCTTTGGCTCTTCTGGACTTTGGTCCAGGTCTTACTGCACGCTAACTTGATTCAACTCCCCGCTGGCTGCTCCCTCCTCCTGGGTAAGCGTGTAAGTCCCGTCGGGAAGATCTACACGTTCACATGCACATGCATTAGATTATGGTTAAGGTGGGAGAATTACCACAAAACCAACTCTTGTTGGTCACATACACCCAAATATTAATATTTTCTCATATAACTTATTAGGGTGTGTGATAGCTAACAAAACACTATTTTGATGGTGACTGTGTGCACATCTAAGCAATTTAAGTTACTTAACTTCACCAAACAGCAAGGGGTGTGTTTAATTTAATAAAAACAGAACAAACATGATTTTACAATTTAGCACATTTAATTTCCATTTCTTTCTTTAATTATTTGAAACAAGCCTTTAAACCATAAATCCAAATTAAATCAAAACACTTCCAATGAACCTAATCTTTTTCACACAGCAACATATGCTTAGTTTAAGCTCTCACACCAAAATTTGGCCTAAGATCATTTATAAATTAATTTATACGAAAAAGACAAATCTCAGCCTAGTAAATCAACATTAATTCATATAAAAAGATTTAATAAACTTTTTTATCTTAACTTTCTCCTGCAGGTCATGTATGCCAAAAATGAGTTTCTGACCAAAGCATGGTTGCAAATTCAATTTATTTTTCAGATTTTGAATTTAAGCTCCTACACAAGATTAAATCCAAAACACCTAGTAAACAATTCCCTAAATTCACATACATCACACAAGGGGTACTAATCATCAAGTCAAAGCCCTAGGGTTCACTTGTGCTCAAAGAAAAGTTCATTAAAGGTGCTATAAAAAGCATCAAACTTATCATAGCATAAAGCTTAAATAAATCATAACTGCAAATATATACATCAAAATCATGCAAACTTTTGCCAAAGATCTAGACATGATATAAAGAGCAACCTATCCAAAATTCAAGTTCATAGCATGTGTATATTTTGAATCACACTAAAAACACTCCACACTGAGTTTGAATTTTTAATTCAAAAACTGTATAGAAAAACCCTATACATGTTTTCTAGAAAAGGTAGATTTCTTCACCACGAACCCAACAAAATTGGTTTTGCATTTTTCTGATTTTTCTACGATTTTTAATCATTTTTCGAAGTTACTGCTGTAACCCTAAAACTTCTTTTACAGCCGGGTCCCCGGAACTTTGCATAAATCTCCCCGGGATTATTTCCACCTTCGCAATGTAGCCCCTGCCGGCACTGGGCTCACCGCCGGCGGCCGGAGGAGGGGCGGAGGGGCGCGGGCGAGTGCACGGGCGGCACCGAGCGCGAGCCGCCGGTGCCACCGGTGTGCGCCGCCGGCCGGAGAGACGGCGCGCGGCCGGCCCCCCCCGACGGTGCGCGGGGTGGCCGGCCGCCCGAGAACGGTTGCCGGCGGCGGCAGCCCAATTGGAGGCGCGGTGAGGTGGGGGAACGGCTGCTGCGGGCTAAGGGAGGTGCTGGGAGGGTGGAGCAGCCGCGAGACCGGCCGGCGGCGACGGCAAGCCGTGCGGTGGCGCCGGAGCTTCGACGGCGGCCGCGGTTCTTTTCTTTTGGCGGGGCGACGAACGACGCAAACGAGACGGCTCCCCCCGGCCTTAAGGCCGCGCGGTCCAGCTGGACACCGGTGCATAGGCGGCGCGCGCGCGTGGCTTGCCCGGCGCGCGCGCGTGGCCCCGCCCGCGCGCGCGCGTGGCCGCCCGGCCGGTCCATCCGCCCCGGCCGGGCGCGGCTCACGGGAGGCAACGGGGCGGCGCGTGGTCCACCGCGACGGACTCGAGGGTCCGTACGCCGGAGCCCCGCGCGCGCGGCACGTGGCCGACGGGGACGCGCGGCGCTCTGGAGCGCGAGACGACGTCGGTCTGCTGCGTTTCTATTTCATTTACCTGTTTTCGAAATTGCGAAACTCCAAAAATCGTCAACTAAGTTGAAAATCTCCCAAAAGCAAAGTTGTAGAGGAGCTATAGATCTACAACTTTCCCAAAGGGCGACATATGTTTTGATCAATGGTTTGCCCGGGAACGCCGACCGAAGTTGCAGATTTTCCACGGCTCGGTTTACTGTTCACAGCGCAGTCAAACCGGTTTTTGGCCAATTTGCACTCAAAATTGGAATGTCCGCCAATTACGAAAAATGTGTTCCCGGAAATAACGAACAACTTTCGTATTGGCCGATTTTGAACTTCTATAGTGAAATTTGGAGAACGCGCAAGAAAACCATTTCAGCCTTTAAAGTAGATCTAGGGTTTGACCGTAATTAGGGATTTTGACCGAGGTCTTTTGTGCAAAAGTGTGCCCAATCATGTGAAACATGCTTAGAAGTTAATTAACCTTGATTAATTCATATAATTAATGTCATTAGCGCAATCAAACATCCAGGATGTTACAATATCATTAAGGTTGCCCATACAAAGCATAGGAAGGTTACTGTTCTGCGAAACAAAGTAGTGCACATGGTTCCAAATTACAGACGTGGTGAGGTGACGCGGGTCACCATACATGCAAATTAAACCGTAGCTAATATATTGGTAGAGTTATTTTTACAGACAGCTAGAATGTAGTTCTGACTATGATCAAAGATATGGAGCTCAATCTCGTCAGTCCACATTAGCCAAAGGCCTCCTGATTGGCCTTGAGAAGGAACGACAAAAGCATCATTAAGATTAAAATGATTAACAAGAGAGGAAACTGAAATAGAAGAATTACGAGTTTCGGACAAGAAGATTACCTGGGGTGAAGTTGATTGCATTAGGCGGGAAAGATGTTGCATAGTTGGACTGCTAAGGCTCCCGCCTGAGCCTCGGCAGTTCCACGACAGGTGTGTCATGGCGTCCGTGGCGCCCTCGAAGCCGGCGCCAAAGCTTGATTGTCGGTGGACGTAGCAGGTACACGATGTAGGTGGCGAGTAGAAGTGCTAGCTTGATGGTGGCCACCAGCTTGATCCTGAACATGAGGATCGGCTTGAACGTTAGGATCATTAGTGAAAATGCCCCTATCCATACCATGCCTGTGGAGGCAAGTGTCGTTATTAGTGCCAGTAAACAGTGGCGTGAGCACAGGTCCCTGCAGTGCAGGTGCAGGAGTACAGCGTCAGTACTCTGTACTGTACTTGGGTGAATGCGAGTCGATGTGACGCGCGGCGGCTCACCATGCTGACCCGAACCCGATGGCGTTGGCGGCTGGCCGATCCCATCCCAATCATGCGCAGCCGCAGCTAGCGCTGGTGAGGAGGAAGGAAAGCGAGGGAGAAACGAACGTGATCCACGCGCAGCCCAGCCTGCTCCTCCTCCTTTTTTTTTTTGGTCTCGTCGTTCCCCCCTCCGTCCGACTCCGGCCAGGCCGGGCCGCGGTCGCAGCCGCAGCCGCAGCAGCGTCCTTGCACGCGCAGCGCGAGGCCACGGACGACGATGATGATGATGCCATTCCTCTCAGCGTATGCATGCAGGCAGCAGGTGTCGGCGGCGTCGGAGCAGCTAGTAACGCCACGGCCGCGATCGGCGCCGGTAGCTAGTCGGATGCATGGACGGATGGACCAGAAGAATTCCAGCCACGCGATGATACTACATGAGACGACGACGATGCGGCCCACCCGTCGGATCGGCCGCTGGAGCTAGCGCCCCTGGACCAGTGTGTCCGGTTGCCTCCGCGTGCCATCGCGATCGCGATCGCATCGCCCTTCGCGCGCGCGACGCGTCGTACGCAACACATATGCGCGGACGGAATGGACTGGACGCCATGCGGCCAATGCCAGTGCGTGGCACGGCGCACGGGATGGTGGGGGCCTTGATTAGCTTCTTCCATCTCTCATAGACTCATAGTATAACAAGTCTTGGTGATAATAGGGGTCACCGCATCATCTGTGTTTTTTTCTCTCGTAACCGGCCGGCCGAGGTAGACGATGACAGCTAGGTTCACCACCGCGCGCCGGACCGGACCCCTCCCTGTTCACCATGCTTGCTTTCGGCCGAGTGCTACAGGACAGGGCCACGGGGCCGGGCCGGGCTCCACCGTCCCGTCCTCTCTCGGCTGGCACGGCCGCCGGTCCCCCAAGAACAAGACAACACGTCGGGATCCAATCTTCGCTCGCTCGCTCGCTCGCTCTCCATTTCCGTTCAACGATGGAGCACCGATTCAGTGTCCTCAGCAACAAGCTGGAGAATAGGAGGAAAACGAAGGGGGGAAATCCAACCAATCATCACCCTGCTGGTCCACTTGCGGGCGGACAGACAATGAGACAAATTCTCCTCTCCTTCCTTCTCGCGGACACGTCCCTCAACTCCGCTCTAATTCATAATCTCCCTGGACCTTCCGCCCTGCTACTAGAGTACTATCTTTTTTTACAACATAGAGTAGAACAATTAATTTCTGTACAATGCAAAGAAAGGACGCCGCCAAATTTCTCACGGCAAAGCTACATACTCCATGTCGAGCCATGGTCTATGTCGGCAAATGAATTGGGGTAGGAGTGATTAATTAAGGAGAGGGACGGGCCAAACATGCTGGGAAGGACCAGGGGTTGATGAAGCTACCAGGAGCCTCATTCATTCATTCACCCCCGGTGTACGGACGGGTCGAGATAAAAAAATTGCAGGGCTTAAGCGTAAATATGGAGTACTAAGCCAAAGGCGACAGGTAATGAAAATATAATAATTAGAATAAAAAAGAAAACTCAAGCGGAGCCGATCCAGGTGGGGGCGCGTAAAGAAAGGGAAATGGGAAAGCAGGAGGAACGCGTGCTTGCCCCCATTCACATCACATGCTTTGCAGGCCCCGCCACCACGTGACGACAGCCCGGGCGGGTGAAAAACATTGCATTCGGACGGACGGACCACGCGAGCAAAACGTGCTCCACTCCAACCCCACTGCCGTGAAGCTTCCTCCTCCTCATGGAGACGGACGCGGTTGATTTCCTACTCCTGCTACGCGTACACGCCACGCCACGCTGCTATTTTGTTTCTTTTCTTTTCTTCTTCTTCCGTGATCCACAGCTCACGCGACTGGCCAAAATCATTAGAAATTCTCGTGACGGTACTTTGGACATCGTTAGACTAGATGTAAGATGTATAGTGTTTTGTAAGGAGTGAGCACCTTTTTAATTAAGAAAAACAAGAGTGGGCACTTAACGCTAGAAGCAAACGAAACTAGCAGTGTGTTTTAACTCTCGTGTTCCCTTCTTCCACTATTAAAACATATAGCAAACAAAATACATACATCATTAAAACATATAGCAAAACAAAATAAATTGTACTTACGTAATTTTTTGAATATGACGAATGGTCAAAGTTGTAGAAAAAAATCAACGGTAACGAGTATTTTGAAATGGAGGAAGTACTAGTATTTCAAACTTAAGGTCGTTGTAACATCACATGCTCCCAACTTATTCTACATTAAAAGCTAATCAGGACCTCTAGAATGAAATCTCGTCACATCTCCCTCCCTTATCACCTTGAGACTTCATAGACTTATTCGAATCAATGGTACGAAGACGTGTGTCGAAAAGGAAAAGGTTAATGCTCAGTCATGTAGATGTGATTGTATGGAGTTTTTTTCCAAATAAATAATTACCAAAAGTCAGATAGGATTGTATTATGTAGCTATCTAAACCTAAACCTTGGCTTGCATGTAGGTATGGACCCTGGAAGGGGCATATGCCCCCCTCCCCGAGCCTCCACCCCATCAATGTTCACTACAATTCCTTTGCTTTGCACTAAATTTTACTTAAATCATTTGGTTGAGCCATAGTTTTTAAGAAATTTACATGACCTTCCTCATATTCCTCTTCTTGATTTGTGTTAGAGTGTGGGCATCGACGCCAACTGCAATCACGGGCGCTTCTGAGTGACAACATCAACCATCAGGGCTGCCATTTTGTGTCAAGAGGATGATGTGCGCGCGCGCGTTTTTTGCACCCATTGCGCTCAATTTAAAGCTTCATCTTTGCTTTTATGCATGTTTTTATTCTTTTTCTACTATCAAAATGGACAATACAAGCATGCATTTGTTTTTTTATCACGAGTACTATTGCTGCAATCTAACTAACTGTTCTTATAAGGTCACAAATCTTGAATTAGCACAGGCTCTTGCTTTCAGGAGTGCAATTCTCTTTGCTCCTAGTCCCATATAATCAGGTAATAATTGCGACTGGTTGTCTTTCTTTAGTTCATAAACTCTAGTTGGATGGCAAGGACCGCTCCCATACATGAATCAGTGGCAGAGCTAGAAATTTTTTGTAGCTGAGACGAGTTCTGCTAATGGATGTTTTACATTCGCTAAAAATGAAGTATGGATGCTTATAGATGACCACAATCAATGTTGTTTGCTAATACACGGAGGTCAGTTATAGATGGTCTCCAGCAGATTCGCCTACACGTGGCGTAGGCTACGCCACTTACAAGAATCATCATCCAAGATATCATGAAGTGGCACATGATTCAACTGGTGTGTTTTTTCTTTTATATTCATGTAAACAGACAATGTAATGAGGTAGCTCATGTATTTGCTAGGTCAGCCGATCAGCTCTCTGAATCGGTATGGTTCGATGCAGCGTCAGAGTTTCTTTGGCCTTCTCTATGTAACGATTGGTTGAATGAATGAATATCTGCCGTGTGTAAAAAAAACTACAGTACATGTTCTTCTTCGAGCCAGGGGTAGGGTGCGCGTAGCATTTGGTTGCGGAATCCAAAAGGGCGTGAATGCGTGGTGGCGCATCCGGTGGTCAAGTTGCGCGAGTAGATTAGAGTAATCCCGGGCCGCGACAGCGACCTGGCGGCCCACCTGCCTGGCACTGTTGCACAGCGGGCCCGCTTGCTTATTACTAACATTAGTATTAACATTACACTAACCTCCAGCAGACCGCCGCGCATCATCACGCATTAGAATATAGTAGCAGCACGCGCATCTGTTTCGCCCCCACAGTAAACTAATTAGTATTTTGCTGCTAGAAAACCAAGCAAAGCACGAGCCGCACGATGCCGGGCTCGCTAAACACGTGATGCCCCGAACGGACGGCCCAGATTTTGTGCCAGGTTTTAAACGATAAGATCGCGGGCGGGTCGCTCGCGTCCCTCTCCCGTTCCGCCCCCCGTACCTCTTATTTATTCGGCTGTCTGCTACGTGGGCCCTCCGACCGAGGACTTTTCTCCTACTCCGCCCGTGTCGCTGCACGTGGGCCATCTCGCTCCATCGCAGTGGCAAATTGGACCCGTGGATCTCTAGTCAACGGTCCAACAGAGCCGGCTCCCGTCCCGGCTGGTTGGCGTGATTGCCTGGGCTATCTGCCTCACGCAGTCACTCACACTCCTCACTAGCAGGCCACTCGGCTCGGCTCGGCAGCCGCATCTCAAGCTCACTCACGGACTCACCCTGGCCTGCAACATGTGGCTTGCGCACAGCTCACGTGAGTGATCCTGAAAAAAAAAGGCTTGTAATGCTCCCATGGGAACATGGAATATACGTGATGTTTCTGTGTTCATAAAATACATATTGACAATTATGTACAAACACAATAAAAAACATACTTGTTTCTGTGTTCATAAAATACATATTGACAATTACGTACAAACACAATACAAATCTGTTGCATGCTAGAAATCAAGAGAAGTATCCAAATTAGGCTAAGCAGAAAATGGCGGCTTTGGGTCATGATCCCAACACCCATGCAACAGAGGAGCTACCTGCCCTTAAAAAATGCAGCTCTCACAAAGTACTGGTATTAGGTCATTAGGTAGCGGGTCTCTTCTTCCTCGTCGTACTGATTGTGGTACCCCTATGCCCATAAAGGAGAAATCGGTGTGCAATTGACTTAGAAGTACATTGGAACGCAGGAATAATCATGGTAATGTTCACACAATCAACGATGCAAATCATTTGTCAACATATTGTTTTGCAAATATTTTTGGACACAATAATAATCATCTGTCTGTTCTGCATTTGGCCATGGCCTTCTACGGTGATTCACGGGGAAAAAATCCTCTTGCACAAAGTTGTTGTTCTTTCTAAACCTGATCTTTCTTGAAATGAGTTGAGAAATCAACAACTTTGCATGTGGGAAATTTGCAATGCATGTGATCCATCACATACACATGTCCTATGTTCTCCATCTCCTCATACCCACGTCAAAATTTGGTGCTCCGATACATTTTTCATGTGAAAAATGCCTAGCTAGCCCCACTTGATATTATATTTCAAACAAATATGCTTTTGTTGAAATGTATAGATACAATGAGCTGATGAAACCCTAAAAAACACCTTCAACAACATGTGTTTTATATAATAAAGTATTTTCTCACATCCATTCATTACCCCTAAGAATGACAAGAACAAGATCTACCATATCACCAAAACTCAATATTCTTTTATGCGAAAAGCTGGCATATGATCCGGTCGATATGCATGCTTGACCCATTCTTGACTTCCATCAATATATGGTTGGTGACCCACAGTATTTCCACATATAATTACTTGATCACAGTAATACCAAGATCCTAAAAAATATAATTGCATCCAGCTTGAAAAACGGCCTGCCGTTCTACACGAATCTACTATTATCACGAGCAATAAAATTCTAGCTTTTCAAAGATATCGATATTAAGCGTTTTCCAACTAGCATTATCTTATGCGAAAAAGTTATCAATGCGATCCAGCCAATACGCATGCCCCACGCCTCGCTCCCGCTCCTACCTATATCCGGCGGCGATCCACGTCATTCTCACATGTAAAAGAGCCCACCCCTCTAAATATAATGCTCAAAATCGAAAATAGCCCATGGAAAAATAAAACCTTCCGTCATTGACAAGTGGGTCCGACCGCGAACCAAGAACCATGCAGAAAGGTGTCACCCGCTGACAAGGCGGGCCCACCTCGCAGGAGGAGGGCTACAAACCCGGCGGTTACACAAACGCAGGCTCCTGAATTTTAGCTTCACCCTCTCCTAAATCGACCCCGGCGAATAACCCGTTTTACTATTTGGCGCCGCGCAGGCCCTGCTGCCCCCACCGGTGAGGACATGTTTCCGGATTTGCCCTCGGCAGGCCAACGACAAGCGGGACAAGCGCCCACCCGTGGCACGGGCGTTTTCGGGTTTGTGTCCTAATCCCATGGATTCCGCGTTCTAAAACCATTTTCTTTCGCTTTCCCCTCGCCCTCCATTCTCCACCCACCATTTTTCCTCCTACTCCTCGCCACCTCTTCCGTCTCCACCCCGCCCTCCTCCTCCTCGGCTCGGCCGGCTCGGCTGCCCATGAACCTGTGGACGGACGACAACGCCTCCATGATGGAGGCCTTCATGGCCTCCGCCGACCTCCCCGCCTTCCCCTGGGGAGCGCCGGCCGGGGGCGGCGCCTCGTCGGCCGCCGCCACGCCGCCGCCGCCGCAGATGCCGGCGGCGATGGCTCCGGCGTTCAACCAGGACACGCTGCAGCAGCGCCTGCAGGCCATGATTGACGGCTCCAGGGAAACCTGGACCTACGCCATCTTCTGGCAGTCCTCCGTCGACGCCGGCACCGGCGCCTCGCTGCTCGGCTGGGGGGACGGCTACTACAAGGGATGCGACGACGACAAGCGCAAGCAGAAGCCGCTCACCCCCGCCGCCCAGGCCGAGCAGGAGCACCGCAAGCGCGTGCTCCGCGAGCTCAATTCGCTCATCTCCGGCGCCGCCGCGGCCCCCGACGAGGCCGTCGAGGAGGAGGTCACAGACACCGAGTGGTTCTTCCTCGTCTCCATGACGCAGTCGTTCCTCAACGGCTCCGGCCTCCCGGGGCAGGCGCTCTTCACCGGGCAGCTCAACTGGATCGCCTCCGGCCTATCCTCCGCGCCGTGCGAGCGCGCGCGCCAGGCCTACACCTTCGGCCTCCGCACCATGGTCTGCGTCCCCGTTGGCACGGGGGTGCTCGAGCTCGGCTCCACCGACGTCGTCTTCCAGACCGCCGAGAGCATGGCTAAGATCCGCTCGCTCTTTGGGGGCGGAGGCGGAGCAGGGGGCGGCTCGTGGCCACCCGTGCAGGCTCCGGCGCCGCCTCAGCAGCAGCCGGCGACCGGAGCGGACCAGGCGGAGACGGACCCCTCCGTGCTCTGGCTCGCCGACGCGCCGGTCATGGACATCAAGGATTCCCTGTCGCACCCATCGGCCGAGATCTCTGTCTCCAAGCCGCCGCCGCCGCCGCAGATCCACTTCGAGAACGGGAGCACGAGCACCCTCACGGAGAACCCCAGCCCCTCCGTGCACGCGCCTCCTCCCCCGCCGGCGCCTGCTGCCGCGCCCCCTCAGCGGCAGCACCAGCACAACCAGGCTCAGCAGGGCCCCTTCCGCCGGGAGCTAAACTTCTCTGACTTCGCGTCCAATCCCTCCATGGCGGCGGCCCCACCGTTCTTCAAGCCCGAGTCCGGGGAGATCCTCAGTTTCGGCGCCGACAGCAACGGCCGGAGGAACCCGTCGCCGGCGCCCCCTGCCGCCACAGCGAGCTTGACCACCGCGCCCGGGAGCCTATTCTCGCAGCACACGGCGACCCTGACGGCCGCCGCGGCGAACGACACGAAGAACAACAACAACAAGCGTTCGATGGAGGCCACCTCTCGCGCGAGCAACACCAACCACCACCCGTCAGCGACGGCGAACGAGGGCATGCTGTCCTTCTCGTCGGCGCCGACGACGCGGCCGTCGACGGGGACGGGCGCGCCGGCCAAGTCGGAGTCTGACCACTCGGACCTTGACGCCTCGGTGCGCGAGGTGGAGAGCAGCCGCGTGGTGGCGCCGCCGCCGCCTGAGGCGGAGAAGCGTCCGCGCAAGCGCGGGCGGAAGCCGGCGAACGGGCGCGAGGAGCCGCTGAACCACGTGGAGGCGGAGCGGCAGCGGCGCGAGAAGCTGAACCAGCGCTTCTACGCGCTGCGCGCCGTGGTGCCCAACGTGTCCAAGATGGACAAGGCGTCTCTGCTCGGCGACGCCATCTCCTACATCAACGAGCTCCGCGGCAAGCTGACGTCGCTGGAGTCCGACAAGGACACGCTGCACGCCCAGATTGAGGCGCTGAAGAAGGAGCGCGACGCGCGGCCGGCCCCGCACGCTGCCGGGCTCGGCGGCCACGACGGTGGGCCGCGGTGCCACGCTGTGGAGATCGACGCCAAGATCCTGGGGCTGGAGGCCATGATCCGCGTGCAGTGCCACAAGCGCAACCACCCGTCGGCGCGGCTCATGACGGCGCTGCGCGAGCTGGACCTCGACGTTTATCACGCCAGTGTCTCCGTAGTCAACGACCTCATGATCCAGCAGGTCGCCGTGAAGATGGCCAGTCGCGTGTACTCCCAAGATCAGCTCAACGCGGCCCTCTACACCCGCCTCGCCGAGCCTGGCACCGCCATGGGCAGGTAACCGGGGCACCTGTGTCCGGCTGTCAGATAGTAGGGACGATACTGTTGTTACCGATACCACCACCGGATCAGTCGTCGTCTCGTGGCCACCCCCATTGTTACAACACGATAGCCAAAGAGATTCAGGAGGAGGAGGAAGACGATTACTCCGGTGCTGTTGTAAACTTTAGAAGGGGAGGATGGATGATGATGATACTTAGCTGCTGCTGCTGCTGTTTTGATCATCGTCGTCTGTAATTTTTGTTTTTGCTAGTAGCGTGTTAATTAGCAGGTTTGAGCAATCAGCAGGCGTCCATCCAGTCTTGTTAATTACTACCCTACCTATATTGTCATGAGCTGTGAATGTGATGATGGATCGATCATCGATCGACGCTGCGGCGTTGGTTGGATCGAGAGGTGTATATAGGGTGGATTGATCGTCGTTGTACCGGGCGCGGGACGCCCTGATGTATGTATGTTGCAGCAGGATCTCGCCTGAAATGGAGTCGTTTTTTTTTATCTCACAATCCATAGTCTCTGCTCTCTGGTTGGTTTACCGTTGAATTCTCTGACTGATCGATTGATCTTGTTTGATTTGGTTACCATTTGAGGACGACCATTTGACGAGCTGGAAGCCTGAAAGTTCAGGGTCGAGCAACGGCTGCCGCCGTCCCGTCACCTGCGAAAGCGTGCTTGAAATGTTAACACGAGCGACAGCAGGCCTGGATTTGCACATGACATGATGGAGACGCCATGGGAGCAAGGGGCATGTGGAGTTGGGTAGACTTCACCATCAAGCACGTGCAAGCACTAGGGGTGGGGAGGAAGTTAGGCGAGATAAGGAGAAGCAACTTTCCCCTTCTTCTATAAATCTAAACTAAAAAAAGGAGAAGCAACTTGCTTATTAGCCCATGAAACCGCAGGAATTTCACATGGAGCGCCACAGTTTCCTCATGAATTAAGAATCCATTAGTAGTAGTACTTCAGAAACGGGGCCTTGACTTGCATAAACACGATTATCCAGTGGCCAGCCAACCACTGCCTGTGAAGCAATCAACGTCACAACTCACAAAAGATGCTATTGCTGTAGCGATGGATGAGAGGCATGGGTGCAAACCATATCACCTGGCCTTTTTATGCCTAATAAAACATCCTTTTATATTAGTGCTACTGATAGTTTTCTTCTGAGATGTTTATATAGGAGTACAAATGTTTTCTGGAGGGGACAAGAGTGGCGTGCGGCTTTGCTTATCGCGCATGTGACTTTGAACTAACACCAGCCCGGGCTGGCCATAACTGGCCAACAAAAGGAGCTTTGCTGTTTGCTTTGCCTCCCCAGCCCGTCTCACATGCACCTCCTCATCCACATCCGCTGCCGCGCACTCCAAGGATTAGGAGCTTAACTGGCTTGTACAGAAGCTCTATTCATTCAGTTTTATATAATCTGGGTCAAGACTTCAGACTGGTCAATCAGGGAAGAAGGTTCCTAAAAAAATCAAGAATTAAACACCTTTTCCTCTAGAGCAGCACATGTCAATCTATCTGATCGTTTCGTAACTTAAATACACAGAAATGTATTCTTCTAAAAAAGTTAGTATACAGGGACATAATATCGTATCTGATCATATAATTTCTTAATAAAATATTTTATTAGTTCCCATTTCACAAAGCACCAGTGGTCTAGTGGTAGAATAGTACCCTGCCACGGTACAGACCCGGGTTCGATTCCCGGCTGGTGCAATTTTTTTCGAATAACATTCTGAGTTCCGGCTGGTGCAATTTTTTTCGAATAACATTCTGAGTTCATATTTAAATTTAGCTACTAATTTTGCATGCAACATCGCATCAAGCAATAAACTCTTAAGCAAAGAAAATCTCTCTCGTCAACAAGCAATGCAACAAACTCCATGCGTATAATGGCCGTGAGCTAATAATAAATCCTTGGCAGGAAGCTGGAGTCTCGCAAACAGCAACACAACTTTTAAAAAGGGTTAACCCACACGTATACATATACACAATAAAGCGTAGGACGGACAAAAATCATCCATATCCTCTTCGTCGTGCCAAAATGACAATCCCCCAGCCAAGAATCGATACACATTTTCAGCTCGAGTATTCTATGGACATCTATGTTACAAAAAAAAAGAAACATATGCTTTACATGTGTACAACGAACAAACGCAAAACCGACCCCTATGTAATGGAAAACTGTACAGGCTATGTACTGAAATGCAGCCACTCATAAGCTGCTCTTTGGCGGGGGTATGGAGGCGTGAACTGTATAATGTGGCTGTAACGAGCTCTACACGATACCAACTTCAAATGGTCACATCTCCAAAAGGGACCACGACTGAGGAATTTTGTTTGTCTTGCTACGAATGATGGTACGAATGCCGTCCGCTAGGATTTGCAGGAGCTGATGGGGGAGAGGGCGCTGAAGATGGTAGCCGGACCAATGCTGGTTGAGGTGGGGGTGCTGTAAGGGCGTAGGTGAGTCTTGACGACGAACTCTCAATGAGCCCAGCAACTCCAGCAGCAGAGGATTGTGCATTGGATGGGAGAAATAGATCGTGCTTCTGGTCCTTGTAAGCACCCCATACCTACACAATAGGGAAATTGTTTATTCAGGCCACTATCTGTTGCCATTTTTCATTTGGTCGATCATTAGTCATGATCGCAAATGCACTTTAACATTCCTAAAAATTTCAGTGAACTGTGCTGCAGTGGAGAGCTACTTACTTCAGAAGAATTCAGGACGTCACGAACTCTAGCACAGTGTGCACCTTCTGTTGCAAAAGCATGAAGCACCTGTGTGAAACGAGAAAAGAAAGAGTATCACGTGAGACTGGGTGATACCCATCCAAGAATGTAGAAATGTAACAGATGCAGGTGCTGCAATTAAAAATTTGTCACAAATCACAATTTGTATGCTCTGAAGACACTTTGTTTATTTTTGAAAATATATAGTGCCTACTCACATGAAATATATATCCGTCCAATTCTTGTCTGAATAACGCATGAATTCTAGTGTTAAGATAATCCAGGCTAAGCAAGAAACACTGGATGTACAATTTTGCCAAGTTATGGATACCCAAAACAAGAAAAAAGAAGATGTTATCTCATTTGATTGTATCATCTGCCTGCTCACAATTGATCTAACTTGTTTTTCTTTCTACAGAGTTCCAATTTTTTATTGCATCAATCTCATGTTAAAGGTCAGCCCATAAAAATAAAGTCAGTGTATTATACTAATATGTAATTGAGCTAAAAGGAGTTAATTGCATCTCAGCGAAAGAAAGAAAGAAGCTAACAGTCACCTCCACTGCCAAAACACGCCCAATTGAAGCCTCTGATTCATTCCACTTCATTTGATTACAGAGTCCCTGTCTTCCACCAGCACGCCAATCAAGAATACCAAGGAGGACTTCAACAAGACCAACCCTGTTTTGTTTCATTATGAAATACATAATGAAGATTAGCCAACGCAACGCTTGATTCCAAGAAAGACTAGGCTGAGTGAATATATGGTAACAAACAATATTTGTTGCCACCTAGTGGCAAGGTGAAGCAATTTTTTGAACTATTGATATCATTTCTTTTGCTTAAAAAGGTTTAAAAATGGCACAAACTGATTTGAATATGGAAAGAAGAGGTTAATACCTTTTCTATGTCAGCAGGAATAAAATCAACAAAATGGATCACTTAAGTAACTCTATAACCAAGAAAAATTAGGCATGACCTGAGATACTACAGAATACTCTGAATTCCCATATTAAACTCAAATGATTTCACCTCCTCAAGGAAATTTGCAATTTTGACTGTTTCCGTTTATATGCATCTTTTACATGGCTATAAAATGTGCTAACATTTATAGCTGTTAAACTTCTCTTTCAAAAAAAAATCGAAATTCTATAGTTCTACATTTATTGACAGAAAGTTTTAGCTTTTAGGGCAATTTCACATGATAATACACCAATAGCTATATAGGCATTTGGAACAGCTTACTTTAGCCCCTGTGCAACAAGCGCATCACGAGCTCGATTACCAGCACCAACTACACGCTTTAATGTCTCCAATGCCAGTATACTTCCACCTTGCCACCCAATTGCTTTCATAAGTAGCGGTACAACCTGAATTGTTCAAGCAAGAAAAGATTATGATGGAACAATGTGATCATACAGGATTTTTATTGAGTTCCCTTAAACAGTAGAGATAATTTATGGATTTCCACGATATCAGGTCAAGCATACTTAAAAGAATGCACGTACTAGTAGTGTTCTAAAAGCACAAAGTGGCAGAATGGAAATAGGCAAGCCAAGTTGATTTCTGAAACAGTGCTAAATAGTCACTGTGGAAGTCCAACTGATAAAAGATGCCAGAAATCAAATCATCACATGAATATGCTTAGATTGGAATCTGAATTTTGAGCACTACAGACAGGTTCTAGACATAATAATTACTATTCAAATGGCTGATTCTAGCATCAGAAAGCTTGATCACAGGAAACCTTTTAGGAGAAAATCAATTCACAAAAGCAGTCGCACTGTTGTATAGACAAATCTAAAAAAACATCGTGCAAAAGATTGAACATGCATTCCTAAAAGAGTTGCAACAACATAAAGAAACTAAATAATTCGATACCTGAGGAGTTCCTGCACTTGTTGCTGCCATAGCTTCAGCACAAGTTGTGCTAGATGCAAGCTGATGTAGTACACGCAAACAACTAAGGCGAACACGTTCTTGTGGAGTCTGCACATTGGTTTCAGAGTGACTCGAATTGTCATGTTCACCAGACTCTTCCTGCAATCCACTTGTGGCCTGCCCAGATGCCATAGTTTCCCTTCTTCCCTCGTAGGCCATAGCTGCAACAAGTTTTGGAACATAACCTAGGTAACCGACATGGTCTGCAAGTGCCGGATGAACTCGTAGCAAGGAGACTAGTGCCGCGGACAGCAGCAAAGGAAGCTCTGGATCAACAGCATTTGCTTCATAATGTGTAGCAGCAACAGAGGAGACATACTGATCCAGTAGTCCTTCAAGGAATCTTTTAGGGTTTCTCAGTGGAAACTTGGGGTCCTTCAGGAAAAGTCTTACATAAATTCCACCAACCTGAAATTTGCAAAGCATAGCATCTTAGACAAAGTATCAGAAATACATTATGCAGAAAAAAGGTTCTAGAAAACAAATTACCTGAGGTTCATCCTTCATTACATGCTGGCCGGATGCTTGTTCAGGTACATCCCAGTCAACAACAGGCCCTTTCATCTGCTCTTGGTAGAGGTCTGATGCCATGGTTGCCAACTGTGCAGAAAGAGAAGCTGCCATTGCAGGTGTCCACACCAGTTCAGGAGTTTCCGTTGTCTGTTCAAGAGATGAAACAACAGCTTCCCCAGGTCCATCTTTAATGGCAGAAACCAAACCATCAGGCAAGAATCTAGCAAGTGTGATCGCCACCCTGGGACCATGCATTGGCTGACCAACAAGTTTGCCCAATAAGGATGCAGCTGCAGCTCTTTGTTGCATAGGGATTTCCTCTACATAACATAAATTGGGTGATTAATATGCTTACATAATCAGACATATAAAGTCATCTGACAAATTAAACATGTAAAAATAAAACCATGTGCATAGAAGTTAAGTGAAGCGAAGTTTAACTATACTGGAGGCTGATAGCCAACATTTAATACATGCATTGATTAATCACAGCTAGAGCATGTAGACTGCTAGTACCATGCACATTATAGTAGCAAATAATGGAGATAAAGAAACATCTTGCTTCTATAGTAGCAATATTCTAAAGTAAGGATCAAACCTTCAAGTGGCAACATAAGTTCAAGGATGTAAACAACACCACCATGCTTGGCAGCAGCCCAGGCAAGCTCTGGAGTGCTGGCTAAAGAATACAGTACAGCAAGTGCTCCATCCCTGCAAGGAGGATTGCAATGGAGTATCTGAAATAGCAAAATGAGGCTCATCCTTTCTGCAACCATGGCCTCCAAACAAGGAGCATGCTTTGTCAACAGAGAAAGAACACTTAGACAGATTTGTGGGATGTTGCTTTCAGGAGGAACATGCAGCGCAAGGCATTCAAAAAGAGGAATCAGACGCTCCTTGGAAGCAAAAACAGCAGCCAGGCCTGGACTACTCGTCAGAAGATTCTGCAATAAAAAAGATATAACATGCAATTCAGAAAATGTGCCTCACACAGAAAAGGTTAAGAAAGTACTATTTCAACAGAAGCACCTGTAGTGATGTTAGCCCACTCTGGAGGTTTGTAATAACTTTAGAATCTCCATCAGTCCCTGTACTTTGTTTTTCTGATGAATCATCCATTTTTCCTTCATCAGCAGAATCACCAACTTGGTAATTTTCAGAAGTAGATGTATCAGCAAGTGAAACGTGCTGATGAATCGTATTTTCCTCCAAATTATTTGAATTCCACTGTTGTACTAACTCCGCTATAAATTTAAGCAGAGCAATGCAAAATTCTTCCTGATCACTTATTTCAAAATCTGGCTGATTGTTGTAAACTCTCAAATATACATTACCAACATTCAATTCTTTTGATAAAGATTCGTAGGTGAAAGATTGTGATTCTGTCAAATCGTATGAACCATCAGGGCCTTGACTAGCTCGCTGCTGGTCTACAAATTTGAGCAGCTCCCCTCTGGTGGAAGAATTCCATATGATCTGAAACAAAAGCAAAGTTTTTTTAGCTCAAAATTATCTGAATCTAAGAGCATTGGATTTTGTGAAATATTTTTTCCATTAGTATTAGATAGGACACAGCTTTTAATTGCACACAATTAGCCTATACACACCATCTATTGAAGAGGTGAATCATGTGCACATGTACATACATGTACAGCCAAACAGAAGTTGATTGTAGCAAATACTTGCACAAGGTGCCATGAGGAACAGAATAGTTGCTTGTTATGACAAGATATTAATTGATGAAACAAATAATGCACTACCGTTCAGATATTATCTGTGCATTCATACACAAACATGTGCTGCCGCCTGCCAGTCAGTCAGAATTACTATTAAACAAGGGGTAGGGAGATCTTGAGTATGAAACTGTCCTTGCTACATTTTTCCAGCTGGAAATAACAAATTATACCAACTCTAATTATAATTCCCAAAACTGAGTGTGCATGACCACACTGTTAAATCATATGCGCATGTGTGCATGTGCTCAAATAATTAATTACATATGCACTCTGATTATAATTACCCTGAACTGACTTAGTGCGAGTGACCGTACACCCTTAAGCCATTTGTGCAGGAGTGCATGAGTACTAGCAAGTTGCTTAACATATTGCAGACCATGGTGCCGACTAATACACAACATGCATCCACACATATATATTTTAACATATTATGAAACTACCGCAATGTTCTAGGCATAGCAATTAAAATAGACACTTACCTCAGGTGACTCCAAATTTGAATTTAGATTTGACAATAACTCTTTAGGTGGGTGGTTTCTCAGCATGTCAGCAAGCTTTGGAGTAAGAAGTGCCTTTAGTGCATTGTATGCAGGTTTGTTAGATGGGCAATATATCTCATCGCTACTGAGACCACAAAGCCTAGACAAAGCCTCAATTGCATGAACAGCATGCAAATTTTTAGCAATCTGCACCCTTGCCCCAACACCATGTGCCTCACTTGTCTCATTCTCTTCTGCTGTTGAATCGTATTGAAGTAGCAGGGGCACTACATACCTGCAAGTATATTTCAATTAGATACACCAGAGATATCTGTTTTTCTCCTAATATCATATTTCTGTTTCGTTCCTAATTTTCACTTTTATTGAAGTAATAAGAATGGCAGGCAAGTACCATAAAAATCCAGCCCTTAGCAGAGCATCTTGCAACTCAGATGACACTGAAATATTAGCAGCTGTCAACAGTGCAGCATCCACAGCTGAGGGAACAAATTCAAGTTCTGTACTATGCACAATGTCCTCAACAAGGCCACCAAACTTAAGAATCTCGACTCTTCCTGATTCAAACTGACTGAGAACGGAGAAGGTATGCATTATGTTGGTGACTATTCTTGCAGCTGGTTCATTTGCCAGTGTTGTGGGCTGAACAATGCACATACAGCGAGAAAGAAGTGTTGCCAACAAGGGAATACCACCATCTCGTATAAGTTCTTCTCCATTTAATGAAGACGACGCACATCTAAAAGAACATTGCAACAAAACATCAGATAATGGATATCCAATCCGAGTGAGCAGTATTTAAGAAAATGTATAAATATAATAAATCGAGTCGTATCAGCTTACGTCAGCCAAATTAGCTCTGAAGCAGCTATCAGAAGAGGCACCCTATCGGATGAAAGAAAATTGCTATCATCCTTATCTACAGTAACTGCATTTAGCAACATTGGATAACCAGCATATTTAAACGGTTCCAAAACATGTCCGTATCTCTTGTACAAGATGCATTGTGCCTTGAGCAAGAGTAGCAGTCTCCAGACTTGTGGTCCCTGTAATCCCTGCATACTTGCCTGCATACATGACAGATTCACTATAAATAATCAAACCATATAGAAGGTGTTCAAAAGGTGCACAGAACAAATAATATTTTTGCCAGTTATTTCAACAAGGATAATTCAAATAAACAGTGTAAGCAACAAAAGGAGAAAGCGTGAAAAGGTAGCATGCATCAATAACCAATAACACTTGACCATATGAACAAAGTTGCACCTGCAATCGCTCATAAGCCTTTTGCACAGCAACGAACTTCTCTCTCCCCTCAGGGTTCTTGTCTGGATGGTACTTTATTGCTAGCTTCCGGTACTGGCGTTTAAGCTTCTCCTCGTCGATGTTTTCAATTTTGTTTCCAGAATTAGCCACACTTAATTCAGATGACTGCTTGCTATAACCATTCTCACCAAGCACAAGATCATCAAGAGAAATCTCCAGTATCTTACAAGCTTCTTCCTCAGACAAATCCATTGGACGACGAGTTAACTCTTCACGCCACATTACCAACAACGATTGCAAAAACTCCACATGTTCAACAATGGGCCAGTTAGGAAACCTAATTTCATCACATAGGTTACGAAGGTAGTAACGATGACACCACATCTCGTCTTTCAGATTCGGATAAGTCACAGGTGGCATAGGAGCGTAATCATACAATGAATGACAATGTTGTGCCAATTTCTGAGGAAAATCACCGAGATGCTGCAGGACCTGCAAAAGAATATCAGATGAATAACATAACTCAAAGGGAATTAAAATCTCAGGAGGCTTAAAAAGTAATTGTTTTAACAGATGACAATAAAGGGTATAAGCAAAGGACCTGATGAATAAGGTTTTCTGCTCGCATCTTGTGAGTCCATATAATTTCTGGTGTGTCAGAATCAGACACCATTGCACCAGCAAACGCAGAAGGGCCACTACGTTCTAAGACATACAGCAAAGACTCTGGGAGCAGCCCACCTAGTACACTACGCTTTGCCAAAGGCAAAGATGAAGATACTGCTGCCTCTTCACCACCATGAAAAGCTTGATGAGTATGTGTTGCTGAAAACAGTTGCGAAATTGATAGGAGATTTGAACCAGGATATGCTAATGCAAAGTAAAAGGCACCAGTACTATATAGGCGAATCATAGCTTTAGGGTTTCTTGTAACAATAGCCTTAAGCAATGACGCAGCTGCTTCAACAATGCTTGGTTCCCCGGTAAGCATAACCTATACAATTTCAAATTGTATTTCTTTTGTCAATGTCAATGAAATTATTGAAAAGAGATAATATATCTAAAAATTTGAATAAGAAAATTGAAGTGCTGGATATTATCACAAATTATCATTAAGACAACAGGCATGTATTCTATTGCTGATGGCTATACTAACAGGTTTACTGAGTTACAATTTTGTAATTTTACATATTTTAATGAAATGTTTTATGAACAGACCAAGTTAAACCTCATTGTTTTATCTCCCGACACCGCAGTCCCCAAAATCTGCCAAGGAATCTGGTGCGTGGATGTAAAAAATGAGACTGGAATTATCCTTGGCCGTAAATAAGTGCCACAAGGATTCTGGTCAATGGAATCATTTTGGCGCAAATGAACTGTTGTATGTGTTCCTGCCATGCAAATGTATGAGCTGCAACTGAAATCTTTTTTAGTTTCATCGGCATGCAAATTGAGTGGCTCTGTTTTCCCGGTGGTGCATGCAAACGAAAACCAACAGGCTGTGCTACTGACGCGGGATGCACGCGCCTGTAGATAAACATGATTAACTAAGGGCAAATTAGACCTTCCATCCTCAGTCTGTCAGAAAATCTCTAAATGCAGCTATATTTTGGGATGGAGGTAGTATTACTTACTTTTATATTGTGTTTATATAGTCTCCATGATCCACTGGTGATAGAAATAGAAAACAAAAACTTTGAAGCTAGAGCAAACCTGGGCCACATGAGGAAGGCATCTTGGACTTGACAATATACGTTTCACCCTAGGAGTTGGGGTTACTATTTCACCTGCGTCATCAAGATCAGAGTGTGCTGACGCCATACTGTGTAATATAGATAATGCAGCCTCCCCAACCTGTAAAAGGGAAATATTTTCTGTGAGAAAGAAAATGCATTATGAGAGGAAAATTTGTGCTTGCTGGTGAAACAGCAGCATGATGACCATGTGTCTGATCACAAGATGCAGATTTAATACCTGAGTAGGAGTCAGGACAGGCACTCTAACAGAAAGTGCCCACCGTAGTTCCCGTATGTCACGTAACCTTTTCCAGTCAGACATACCCGAAGCCCAACATTTTGTTGTCCAGTCAATTGACTTCTTTGACCATAGCCTTCTTATTGCATCCTTTTCAAGCGGCCCAACTTGTGTGCCATCTTTATCAATGTACATCCACTCTTTTGAAGGTTCCATAAATGCGGTTGCTGCAATGAGGTTAGATTGCAAAGGAATAGCTGTCCGCTCAGATGTTTCATGCGCAACCGTGAGCAAATCACCAGCCAAAACACAGCCTCCAACCAAAACACATGCTTCAACGTTTGAAAGGTCATTCATCAAGGCCTACAAAAAAGGAAAATAAAGGTAGAAGATTTATCAGTTTTCAACAGTATATCATGACAGCAAAGACATATTAGTCATTGACCTTGGAAACCTTGTCCAAAGTTAACGCCATGTCCCAAAAGAGTAAAGAAATTTATGGATTCTACTGTTTATCAAGGTGAAACCACATAAAGAAGCTTGTTGACATTTCCATATCTTGCATATCTTATGTCATCTTACTATAAAATAAGAGAGGAAATGACAGTACAGAGCACAAAACCTTTAAAAGTAGTAGCAGACGATGCCGCAATGCCCTATCATCTGTTCTGTCTAAGAGAACAGTAATATGTGCAGTGCCATCAAATGGTCCGATAACTTTATAATGTTGCTCATAAACTATGGCCATTGCCCTTGAGCAGAGTTCTCTTACTGAAGACCCTCCACCTCCACCAAAGCCATCTAACCTTCCCATGTCACACCAATCATCTGATGAACCTAGCTCATCAGGAACTGCACCATCCACAGTAAGGCCAATATCTGCATCACACAAAAACCGATGGTATAGAGCTCTAAAAAAGGCAACAGGATCACGCAGTGGAAAATCTTGTGCTCGATAGTTGCTCCCACTTTCAAGCAGCAGCCGCAAATAGTATTGCCCCACACAGACTTCTTTGAACAAGCTTGGGTAGCGAACTGAAAATTCAGCATAATTCCAAGAAATTCGAGGTAAGTTGTCACTACCACCAGCATCCTCAGTGACTGAACCTCCAGGGACAATGTCATCAGTTCTTTCTTTCTCGACATCAAGGTTATGAACTTCAGCTTGCAATGCTTCCTTCAATTCCTGTCTGGTGCGCTCATTCCATATCAAATCTGCTCTGTTGTGATCTAGACTGAAAGCCCTCCAAAATCCATACCAATTGCATAGGAGCCTGCCAGATCCCACAGGAGTATTTTCCACCACAACTTGTGCAGGGACTGAAAAATCTGAATGTGATGAGCTGACAAGATTGCCAGTGACATTGGGGTCCACCAAATAAACATGCGAGTCCAGCTGTGGTGCCCCGATTTGATTATTATTTTCAGAAAGGGCCTCAGGTACAGAACCATGTGGAACTGACATTGCATGAGAAGGGTCAATGTTCATACCTGCCACTGGGGAGTGGACGGAATTATACTGAACATGCCTCTGATCAACATCTGCTCCTCCATATGTACCCGCACTAGTATGCCTGAAGAGCGCCCCATCATCAACACCATTGGAGGGTGTCCCCTGTTCTTGTGTTGCCATACTTTTACTGCCACGACTCCTCCTCTGCTGAAGTATGCGTTTCTGCCTTCTGCTTAATGGTGCTTCATCATACTGGCTCTGTGAATCTTCATCTGATCTTGTATGAAGATACGCAACAAGTCCAGGAGGAAGTATTCTTGACAGCAAATCAAGTGCAGGTTGGTAAGAATCGGCCCAAAGAGCAACAAGTTGCCGACTAACATCACGCCGTTCACCAGCAGGAAAGAAAAAGGCATTTAGCAAATGCCTCAGAAGAGCACCATCTTTCAAGGCAGCATCACGCATGGACTCCGCTGCTATCGCATCTTCCTCGGCAATTGTACGCATAATAACAGAAATAGTCTCTCGCACACTTTCAGCTGGATGTGCAAATAATGCAAACAAACGACGACGCAAACCAGCAACTTGACGCAGTAACTCAACAAATGTAGCATGCTGTGTTGTTTCACCATGGGGTTCACAAAGCATAGCTTCAAGGACTTCCACAACTGACAGAGATAATAATGGTGAAACTGATATTGGCTTCAACCTGTGAACAAGGATCGGAACATACATTGAGTGTGAGAACAGTACAGACTTTGCATGCATGTAAGTAGCATGGGATTCTCCCCTTGTATCCATCAACATGGATGCATCACCAGGACCACCACCAATTAGCATAGCTACAAGTCCAGAAGCTTCAGCTGCCACTCCCTCAGAACCATTCCTAAGCAAACCCATTATTCTCGTAACAGCAGCAGGAAATGCCATCACATGTGATGCCACACTTCTTGATGTAAGTAGCCTACGTAAGCAAGCAATAAAACCCATTATAGTAGCTGCTGCTTTTGGGGACGGAGGCGGAAGAGGATAAGGATCGGTGGGAGCACTGTTTTGAGGGTGGTTCGGAAGAAGGCTGATTAAGGCCACTAAGACCATTTCTGGTACTTCAATATTGACAGGCACTCCAGTATAAGGTACACATGCATTAAACTCCCTTATTCTACGCCACAATCTGATTTTTGCTCCAGGAACAGTGTCAGATGATGCCACAGCCTCTTTAGCAACTGCAGCTAAATGTTTAATGTGCATGGTAGCAGCCTCCATATCAACAGAACCATGATGGGGCATCTGATGATGGGCTACCCCACAAGGTGGATCTATCCGATGCCCAGGCATCGTTAACCTTGGTAGGACTGGAATTGCACACTGTCTCTGAAAATAATAAAGAGAGGAAATATGAGGCACGGAAACTGGTGAGCATGACAAAAAACTAGATCAATTCACGCTTAAGTCCAACAAACTCAATGACACGAGTAAGATCAATCCAAATACTAAAATGATGCTGCATAACAGTTAACACCATTTTGAGAGCAGCAGGTCAAGATTTCATTGCTGATGTACAATTTGAAGTTATTATACAGAGGATATACGGGAGACGTGATTATGTGAAAATGGCAATGCTCTACAGAGTACAAACACTAAAATGGGAACATATATGGTCCTTCTCCAGGTACTTTGATCATTGTACTTATGGAGCTTAGCCAGCATATAGGTGCTTGCAAATAAAGAGTTGCTTTAGGTGTCACGCATACATTTGAAACTGTACTCTTCATCAACTTTATAAGTGTAATGGATGATACAGATTGAATGCCTAGACAGAAGTAAAATGCACCTTAGATCTTAAACATGTGTAACCATGTCACTTGGGTTCCCAAACTTAAGAATTGCGTATTTTGATCCCTGAACTTACATAAGCGGGTCAATATAAGGTCCCAATTCTATTTAATCTGTAATTGAAGATGACAGACCACCTAAAGCTGAATCCTAGTTGAATTCCAACACAGCCATGCTACATGAAACTTCTAGGAAAAGGGAAATGGCTTCGGATTTTAAGTAAGCTTTCATGGAGCTGCACAGTTTCACCCCACTGAGCCAAAAGGTCCTGGGTTCAACACGGCCTCTCTGCATGCAGGGGAAAGGCTTGCCTCAGTTATTCCTTCCCCAGACCCCACTCATGTGTGAGCTACCAGCACTGGGTCTGTCCTTTTTTCATGGAGCTGCACAACTTCTATAAGAGTTTGGTGGTTTAAATCTTACCTATTATTAAAGTGAGAACCGCTTCTGCCCACTTTTTGGTTTGGTCCAACTACTATCATTGACAGGTGGGGTCTCAAATCACCTTAAGTAAATTGTCACATGTCCCGTCCTGGCGCTCCCCTAATCCACTTCGCTTCCGGCAACCTGAATCCTACAGCGACACTATTTCCTCTCCCTATCGTGCGCACGGTGGGCTGCTGGCAGCTGGCCTGTGGTTCCATAAAACGTGGAGCCAAACAGCAGGGCCTATATGAGAGCAAGATAATTTGGTAACCCTAATTACAATATTATAATATAAAATTCAACTACATTTGCTACTATTACTCTTTTAACTGTCGACATAAAAATGCACATACATGAATACATTTAAAAAAATCATGTTTAGTCTATTATATATCAGATATCTCCTTCACCCGTAGCAACGCACGGGCACCTTTGCTAGTGCTAGTAAAGTATCACACGATCATTAGTCACTGTGCTTAGACATTTCTTGACACACAATCACCTAAATGTGATTTAAGTTTGGGTAGCTAGGTGACACGTCCACACATGTTTAGGTGGAAAGTGCAGCATTTAACCCCTGAACAGAATGTTTATTTTTGTTAAAATGCATAGCTAAGTTGTGCAGAAGAGAACAGACGCATGTTAATCACCTTAAATTTGGGTGTTAAATACCAAGGCAGTGTGACCTCAAGGGAAGCATAATTGAGAGAAAAACAAATGATACCTGGGTTTGTAAAACATCAAGAACTGTTGCAAGCAGATTATCACGGGAAGTGCTTGCATATACCTGAGAGATATAGAAGAATTAAATGGTATTCCTTGTACTGGGATAGAGACATGCATGCATACTTACATGAATTGAGCAGCCATCATTGAATTCAAATGCAAACATCTGCGGCTCTTCTGCAAATCGAACAAGGGCGTTTACTGCTGAGAGAGGTCGGACAATGACAGCCTGAAAAGATAGTTCAATGAAAACAAGTAAGAAACTGACGCCTTGACATGCTGAAGAGCTAGGGATAATATGATAAGCAATCTAGGAAAAACGAATTCAAAGGAGAAACTGGTGTATTGATTGTAAACCCATAACACTCAAAATTAAGCCATGTCTTGGTTTGCCAATGCCTAGAGGGGTGTAGGATGTCCATATTATAATAGAGAAGTTTAACAAATTCATACAAAAGCGAGAAAATTTCTACCTCGTAGTTCTCAGGACGCCTTTCAACAAGTGAAGTGTTTGTCAGAACAAGCAGACGAGAAACAGAATCACCCTGTTCTCCAAGACCACCCCTTGGTCCAACACCCAAACCTAAGCTCTCAATACTAGCAGTGCCATGTGCAGCGGAACGTAATCTTGTTACTGACCATTCTCCATGTCGAGTTTCAGCAGCTCCAACTGCCTCCATAGCTGGGAAAGAAGTCCACAGTAAATTAAAAATCAGAAGATCAGTCACAGGCTCATAGGTAATAAACAAACTATCAGTGTGAGTTTTCAATCCTTTATTATACAAGATATTCTAAGATCAGCGACATAGATAAATGCTGATTTTGTTGATCAATATATGATGATTGAAGGCGGTATTTTTTACCTCACTCGGATCATTTTATTTTTCGAGATCTGTTGTGCTACTAAAAAACATATGGAAGCAATTAGAAAGGAGTCAGTAGCAGCATATAATGCTAAGAAAACAAATGTACCGTCATCTCAATATCTAAATAGGTTCCCCAATAAAATACATGCATAGTTCTCCATCAGTGGAGATACAGCGCCTACCTCTTTTTGCTATGAAGTCGGCCGCCTTCATTGACTGTGAATTGTCCACAGATAGTGATAATCCAATTGTTAGCTTGGCAGTTTTTGTCTGAAAAAAGATAGCTAACATCAGGAAGTTGCATCTAGAACTACAAAAAACCTATCACTGGGCACTATAAGATGGAACAGAAAAAAAAGATGAGAACATAGGTGTGTACCAAATGAGATATAATTGCAGTGTTCGTAGTGCCTGAAGCAGCCATAAAAGCTTTTGACTTCCTACCATAAAGGGGGCATAGCACAAACCCTCCACCTTCAGTAGTCTTCCTTCCATAGCTATCCCCCAAGAAAATGACAGCAGGAGAACTCATATCTCTGAAGTCCAGGCACCAGCGCATATCACCAGAAGCCTCGAGGAGCTCAACACCCACCGAAGTGACCTTAAGTTTCTACAGAATGTTCACATACAGCAACCAAAGTATCAGATGTCAAAATTGTGATGGTTATACAACAATGTGTTTCTTCAATACAGCGCTTTTTTGTGAGTACATCATAGAAGATGTGCTCTGCAATGAGCTAGTTATCTACACCAATGAAGTGGCTTACAATCATTTCTTAGCGCATAGTAGCACAAATTGAATAGTAGCATTCAGTTTTCCAATTTGTATATCACAAAAAACTGAGCAAGGATTATGTTTGTGCAAATATGAGGATTATCTTCAGGAGTTCTGCTTGAACTGGTACCTTCCTAAACTAGGTGTGCTGCTATGTGAGGATCTGGAGGGAACACACTGAATCAGTTAGGTAGGGTTGTTACTATATGAGATTGGGCATGGAAGCATCAACTGATAGCATAGAGTTGTACAGTAAAAATACTTGCATAAATTCAACCTTGCACTGTTAGTTTGTTCATCACAGTAGCACAACATAGTAGACAGTAGCAGGATGCGATGTTGTAGCAAGGGAGGGTTCAGGAACGGGGCGGGCTTACGAAGGGGGCCCACTCGTGGGTACGCCGGCGGAGGTGGAGGACGGGGAAGTCGACGGCGGGGTGGACAGGGCGGAGGCGATGGAGCTCGGTGAGGATCCCCGGGCGGAGCGGGGATGAGAAGCGCATGGCCTTGAACTTGCCGCGGCCATCGGAACGGACGGCGAGCGTGAACTCGTCGGTGGCGGTGAGGGCCTCGGCCTTGTCGAAGTCGGAGCCGGCGTCGTAGGAGTTGGTGAGGTTCAGCGTGGTGGGGTCGAGCGTGACGACGCCGGAGGAGGCGATGCACAGGATCCGGCGGTACCTTCCCCTCCACGAATGCTTGACGACGAGGTACCGGGCGAGGTACTCAGGCTCCTCGGGGGGGCCGGCGGGAGCTGCGGCGAGGGGGCCGGCCGAGGTGGCCGCCTCCGCGGCGGTGTGGCGGCTGGCGAAGTCCATGGTGGCTAGGCTCGGGCCGGCATTAGGTTTCCGCCACCAGGGTAGGGGAGGGGAGGAGTGGCGCGAGTGAGTCGCCCCCAGCGCGGCGACCGATCTCGATGGGAGACGAGATCCCCCTGTTGCTGCTGCTTCGCCGGTCGCCGGAGAAGGGTGCTCGCCGGCGCGGCGGCCGGGCAATTGTTGCAGCGATTTTGCGCTGCGCGAGGACTCGTGGTGCCTCGACTGATCGATCGATCGACCGGGTTGGTTGGCTCCTTTCCCGAGATGTTTTATTGAAATTTTCTTTTGCGTTTCCAAGCTGTTTCTCGCTTTCGATCTCGATTTTTATTGTCTTCTGTCTACGTGGCCTTAATTATCAAGGCATCGCTCGTGGTCGTGGGGAGAGAGGGATCGTTGAATCAGGAGTTCAGGACTCAGCAGAGGACTTCCGTGTTTGGCTTGAGCACGAGTGAGTTTGATTTATTTTCCTTTTCTTTTCAACAATAAGAAAAGGGACAAAATCAAACAGATAGAACGAGTATACAAATACAATTGTATGGTATTTTCTGTTTCCCGGTCTTACCAAGCCGTCGTATATATTTGAATGCTACTTAAACTTCAATAAGAATACAAGCTAGGGTAACTACATTTTTTTTAAATAAATTACCCCCAATTTTAAAATATTGGTTTTGTACTTGTAAAATACTACTGGGTGCCACATAGTAGTGCCAAATAGATATGCAATATATTTATGCTATGAAATAAGCTATTAGGTTTATCGTAGATATATTTATAACAATAGGAGTACCTATTTGGTCCCTATATGAGAGAAGGAAGTTCTATGGAGACCTTTTTCTCTCTATAATGCAAAGAAGGGCAGCTCTCTTGCTTTCTAAAATATAATATACCTAGAATGACTCTTTTTTAGGACAGATGTAGTTAATTAGTTATTATGGACTCTAGGATATGGCCTTAAATATCTGTTTTTTTATGAAACAGGGAATTCTCTGATGTATGTATATATTATATAAAGTAAAAAAGTAAAAAAACAGTAAGGTGCACATCACAAGTTCAAGAAACAAGGAAGAAGAAAAAAAAGAAAGTTATCATGACTAAACATAAGCTTCTAACCACTGTCATATGTGGTTTTCGCTTTGACAACAAAAGTTTCTTAGAGTGTTGCAGAATAATTATTATGTCTGATGCGATATAAATACGAAATTAGCTATGATACCAGAAGCTGTTGCAGCCAGGCACATAAATTTAGAGTGTCATTTTAATTACCACCTGGTAATTCTAGAGCTACCGCGAGTGTCGTAAAACACTCACGCGCGCGCATTGATGGATGTGATGATGATCAGATAGCATGAGTGATCATGCACATGCACCCATCCATCCGACGGTGCGAGTCGGCCAGCACGCTACACATTCCTGCCATATGATTGCCGGAGATCGTAGATTGGAAACAATTATAAAAACGTCGTCAGAAAACCAGAGCTTCTTCTTCTTCTTCTTCATTCCAAACTGCAGGGGCTTACCGCTTACTTAACTTTCCTCGCGATTGAATTGCGTGCACCGGTGCACGTGATGCGTGCCGTGGTGTCGCTAGCTGCCGCGCTCTGCGCCACGCACGCACAAGCACTCCACGTTGGAGGTGGGACTGTGGGAGCCATCAGCCATGGCTGCCACGCGTTCATGGCCGACTTGCAGATCTCGATCCATGGGAGCCAAGCCAACAGTCATCGGCGGCCGGTCGGCGAGTGCCGCGTGGGCGTGGCCAACGGCGGCGCCGCGCTGGGCGGGCGGCAGTACGAAGAGTGAGCATTCTCATCAACCAGGGGGAAATTTGAACGGTGGTTCTGCAGTAGCTAAACATTCAGAAGAAGCGAAGAGTACTGGGCCCTAGAGGCGGTATATCTGTGTTTCACGTAACTTGGCGGCGTGTTTGATTTCGGGGCTGTTTAAAGCAACTCCAACAACTCCAACAAATTAGATAAAATGACTTGACTGGCTAAATTTTGGAGAAAATCTCAAAAACACTGTTCCAACAGACTAGCTATCTACCCGACTAGCTATCCTGACTAGATAAATTCGTTACCCCGCTAGCCATCTTTAGCTAGTGGCTAGTGGCTAGGTATCCTGATTTTCATGAGTATGACAGGCGGGACCCGCAGGCGGTAGAGCATACAGAGACTATAGAGTTCAGTTTATAGAGATGGTTGGATGTCAACAACTTTTTGCTAGCTATTTCATTTTACATCCTAGCTAAATTAGAATTTTAGCTAGTTATTTTTAAAAAGGCTCTTGGAGTTGTCTAAGGCTTGATCGTCGAGGCAGGCTCTGACTAGCTACAGCCTGGTTGCTTTGGGCGACAATTCTTGTTTGATGAATTTGTTCCTGGTGAGCCAAGTTCTATTGGGATTGTGTTTGATTTATTGTACAAATGGATAGGTTGACCTTGCATCTCAAAAGAGTTCATCTTCAATAATTTGGCATAATTGACTTGTCAAATTCAGATCTAACTTACACTAGGAATCCCGAGAGAAACAAAATTATGTTTATGCTCTTCCACCTCTTGAAAACTTACATCAGAAATCTTTTTCTGTTCTTTATTTTTTCACCACCTACGAGGAAACATCAATACCAAACGAACAGTATACTGACATGCTCAAAGTCAGTATTTCGAGGGGTTCGAATAGCCAGGGTCTTTTGGAGTGTGGGAACGAGCTTCAACTTTAGCAAACAAATGTCGTCAAAAAAAAAACTTTAAAAACAAAAGGGGGAATTCTCAACAATATATCTATCAATTGTGTTATGGAAGTAGGGCCAGGGCAGTTTTTTTTAAAAAAACGAAGCAGGCCGGTTGAAGTATGGAACAAATGGAAAATCTCATTTTGACTTCTCCGCTAGTAGAAGACTAGAATAGATACCCCTCCATAAGGCTATAGGAGAGCCCCTAGTTTATTCAATAGGGGTTGCTCTTAACTTTCTTGGCTCTAAATTTATCCTCGACTCCAACAATAACCCCAAAATTTTGTAGCCCCCGCTCTTGCCTGACAAGTGGGATCTACTCTGTCAGTGGAATTTCCTCTCTCCTACATGTAAGACATGGGTACCCCTCGGTCCCCACCGACCAGGCTCACGGTCATCCCCGACAAGTGGGTCCGGCCTACCAGAAGACCTGCCGACCTGTCAGTGGGCCCAACCGACCTAGTTGGCAACCCACACGACCTCCTGAAGACCTTCCGGAAGATTCCCCACATGACCTTATTCAGAACGACCACAAGACTTGGCGTACAAGACAAGACATCGGTGGATTCCGACTAAGCAGATCGACAGGATATGGCAACAGTTGTAATGTAGACTTAGGTCTCCAGGTCGTGACCGACCAGGAGTCTGGGAACCGACCTCATCCGCCGGTCAATATAAGACGGGCGAGGCGACCCTTGTACCATACGCAATCCTCAAGTAATCAACACCAACAACTGGACGTAGGGTTTTACTCTCCGGAGGCCCGAACCAGTATAAACTCGCCGTGTTCTCTGTGTTCTGTGTGCTCGTGCGCAACCTTCGAGTTCTTAGCCTTAGATTCCACCTCGCCGAACAACTAAACCACAGGGACTAACGTCCCCGTGGGTTGTCTAGATCTCACCATCTGACAGTTGGCGCGCCAGGTAGGGGAGGAATTCGAGGTTCTTCGTGCAACTCGATGGCTTCGACCAACGACGTCATCTTCCCGTAGAGCATAGCAGATATCCTCGTCAACCCCGTCGACATCTGCTTCGGCTCCATGCCGGCGAAATCCACACCTCCAGCCGCCTGCTTCGTCATCGAGAGCAACGCGATCACTTCCAACCAACAGGTCGGGACAGATGTTTTGACGGAGACCCACCCACCGACTCCTAGCGACCTGATCGCGGGGATTGATCGTGTTGAGGGCATGCTCTCCTACACGATCAAGGTCTGCGAATGCGTCAAACGCCCTCGCAGAACCTCATCGTCATCCAGCATGCCTCTTGGTCTGCAGAATGCAGCTCACGTAGCATCCCGCTACATGAAGTGCAAGATCCACATCGAATCTGGACCCAAGACACTAGATCGTGGGAGCCGCATAAGTCATCTCGACGAACCCTGTGTAGGATATAGGATACCGACTAGAGGGGGGTGAATAGGCGGTTTAAAATCTAAAAGCACAATACTAGACAAATTTAATTAGAACCACAAGGAGGATTAATTCTCAACCTATTCTATTCCTATGTTGGGGGTTTGTGGCCTAGGGTGACAAGATGCAATTCAATCTCTAGAAAATAAATGCTCAAAGTAAAGTAATTTAATGGAAATTGAGCAAAGAAATAACCAAGCACAAGAGACGAATTTTATCCTGTGGTATCGATGACTTGTCGGTCACCCCTAATCCATGTTGAGGTGGATTCAATGTTCAACCACTCCTCTATCAAGGCACCGCTTGATCTTGAGTCGGTTAGAACCAAAGAACCACTCAACACCTCGATTCCACTAGAGTTGCTCTTTACCGCTCCGGTGAGGTGAGCACAATACCTCTCACAACACGAAATCCGGAGCCACGCACAATCTTCTTGCGAGCTTCAACGGATTCTTCCACCACCAAAGCCGTCTAGGAAGCAAAGAACTTCCAACGATAACAAATCAATCACTTGATTGATGATTCCCTAGTGCCACAAAGATCAAAACCTTGATGCAATGCACTTGAAGCTCTCAATCTCACAAAGAATGCAACCACTAAGCCAAGTGAGTGAGAGAGAGGAGAGGGAGAGCTCTACAAGGGAGTATGGACCTTTTAAAGTGCCAAGAGAGCCTCTCCAACCCCGGGCATAGAGTATTTATACTCCACTTTCCCGTTACTAGCCGTTATAGGCAAAACGCGTACCTCGCGGACTGTCCACGATGCCCTCGCGGACTGTCCGCGTTTGAATACCAACGGTAAAAACACGAAGTCAACGTCTGTCAGAAGTGACCGTTGGGCCGAGCGGACAGTCCGCCAGGACCTCGCGGACCGTCCGCCATGGCCCCGCGGACTGTCCGCGGGCAGGCCGCGAACCGTCCGCCCGATCCACCGAGTTGCACACCGTTCTGTTTGGTTTTGAGGAGAATAACGGACCGTCCGCATAGAGCCCGCGGACTGTCAGCTTGGAAGTGTATTTTTCTCTAAAACTATTGCCAAAAACCTCAGATATTAATAAATATCAAACACCCGTGGACCGTCCACCCCGAGAGCCCGGACTGTCCCCTCAACACATGAAACTTGGTTTTTCTTAAGATTTTCAACGAAACCCTTTTACCAAGAGAAATCGCGACCCATCTAAATGCAATGCATGCAAATTTTTTATCCAAGTGGCACTATGGAAAGTCAAACCAATGAAATTGATCCCTCTTGATAGTACGACTATCTATCCTATCAACCCGGTCATTTAGCATCCTCTAATCACCTTATGACCAGCAAAAATAAAACCCTATCTTTTACCATTGCCTTGAGCTCTTTCCAACACAAGCCATACAAGACTTTCTCGTTCATACCGCATGAGCTCATCATTTCGCCGGACTAACCTATTCTTATAACTCAAATAAAAATGTTAGTCCACAATGATTGTCATTAATTACCAAAACACGAAATAGGGGCCTAGATGCCTTCAGTCTCCCCCTTTTTGGCAATTGATGATAACCATTTAAAGGAGTGATATAAGAATGGTTTTGTGTTTTGAAATCACTTACTCTTTTCAAATAAATTCAATAAATGGATAGAGTGAATGTCTCCAAAACAAGAATATAGAGAGAACTCCCCCTACATACGTGCATATAATTTTCATTTGATTTTTACACATATGCATAGATATAGTAATTTTGACGGAGTTTGCCCTACAAAATAGAGATCAAGGCAACAACCGCATATATATATCCAGTAAGATTAAGCAAGGGTTAGCCTCAAAATCACTACAAGAACTAGAACAAGTCACAACATAAGCAAATTGAAATCACAACCATAGATCATCATAAGATAACCACAAGTTCTAGTTCTCAACCACATCACACACCATAAAGTAAGTCTCACAAATTATTACAATCCAACCAAAGTTCATGCACAACCGAAATTAAACATGCAAGTGCAATGCAAGAGTTCCAAATGCATGCAAAGAAGTGAGCTCCCCCTAAAGATCACACATCAGTCCTCTAAATCTCTCCCCCTTTGGCATCAAGTACCAAAAGGTCTAGTCATCCTGAGGTGGCGACGGAGGAGGATAGAATGGCGGAGGGGGACAAAACTGAGGTGGTGGAGCTAGATAGTAATGATAAAAATGATCTCTGAAATCTCCAAAGGTTGTGTTCAAAGCATTGACATTGTTCTAGCCGAGTCTGGCGATCATATAGGCGTTGATACTCTTGCTCCCGAAGTGGACATCCGAGAGAATCTGTCATTCAAGGCACAAAGGTCATTCGAAGATCCGTTTGCATATCACCCAACCTTTGCATCATGGGGTCATGCATAGTGTTATAGACATGATGACCAAAATTATTCGGACTAGTGTCAATTTGCCGCCGAAAACCTCGTCGCATGGTCCGAAATGTATCTATTGAGTTGCATGCACCAACCGGTTCAACCCAAAAGCTTAAGCCGATGAGGAAAGGTGGGCAATTCACTTATACTCCAACACTCCCCCCTCACGTGCGGGCTCCCCCGGGCCGCATACGTGGAATATTGGAGTGGGCCGTAATTATTTTAATTAACGCGCCCGCCAGATTCGAACTCGAGACCTCGGCTCGATACCATATTGAGTTGCATGCACCAACCAGTTCAACCCAAAAGCTTAAGCCGATGAGGAAAGGTGGGCAATTCACTTATACTCCAACGGTATCATTCATTTGTTGCCCATATGCCTCAAAGTGAGAGTTGAACCGGATTGCATCTCGCTAAAATTGAGAGTTCATGGACTCGTTGAATATTAGCAAAATAAGAATCAAAGTATCCAGCGGGAGGCTCCCACCTGTGGCTGCATGGGATGAACTAGAGGGGGAGGAGGTGGCATAGCATAAGCATCCTCATCAACATTAGCATAACCCATGTTACCAACATTTGCATTTTCATCATCACTAGCATGAACCTCAACATTTTCAGTAACATTTTGAGCCTCTGCAGCCTGCCCATAAGGTGTCAATGGCTTGTTGAGAAAAGCTTTAGCATTGTAAAAGGGACGATAATTTCATGCTTCACATCACATAGACCATTGAACCCTGTCTTGGTCTTGATCAAAGACATAATATAAGGAGCAAAATAAATGCTATCTCTGACAAGACGCTTCTTGCAAATCATTTGATCAAGAATGAGCTTCACAACATCAAATCTAGTTTCATTCATGATATGATTAATCACATTCCAATAATGTTCTCGGACCTTGCCCTTATTCCCACTCGTAGGCATGAAGGTATGTCGATGATGTTGTTAATAACAACCGGATGATGTCTAAGCCCGGTTGCTAGCCGTTCATTATAATTGCATTTGAGGTGCCAGGCTCATAAAAGACAACGAGTGTTTTCAAGAATATCCTCATTATAGACATCAACACCATCACTAAAATACTCATAATTAAGATAATTGGCGGTACCAAATTCCGCAAAAGTGGCTTCATATTCACTTTTACCGGTCATCCACTTAATATTCTTGGCATCAAAATCCATTTCATATGTTGCATAGAATTGTCTAATTATGGTGTCATTCCAATCACATTGATCTTTGAAGGAATGATTTTAAGCCCAAAATTTCAAGTTTTGTTGCCACACCGACTAAGACAGGCTTAGACTCAAGATAGCCAAAATCAACCCTCGATGAGCAAATCCGTGCAATCCATTAAACTACGAAGAAGGCTTGCTCTTGCACGGTGGTGCGGAAATACAAATTGTGAGTGTCACGGGGTTGATTATAAGTATTGTCATTTCTAGCAATAGCAAATTCTTTTTGTGTCCACTTGCCTTCTAGAAACTGTCTAATTAATCACATCAATGATGTCGGTATAGTTACCCCCCTTGATTTATCTCATCTTCGTCCACCATGAATGAGGCACGGCGGTTTCATCGGCGGATCAAAGTCACTTGTCATTAGGATTATCGGGCTCGTCTTCTTCCTCGGAGGTATCATCCTTTCGACGCCTCTTAGATGTCCCTACATCCTTGCTCTTCTTCTTTATAGTGGCCTTTTTGGTCACCTTTTTGGTGAGCGAAGCAATAGCCTTGCGAGCACCTGTCATAAATCGTATATTTGAATGAGCATCAACAATTTTGAAAAATTATAAGTGAAATTAAAACCCCAAACAAGAAGGCTACAAGCCACGGGTGCCACTTTGCCGGGACCACGCGGACCGTCCGCTCGGAGGCGGCGGACCGTCCGCCGGTCCGGCCGGCGGCGCCTCGTGAACGATAGCGTCCAAAATTGCAATCCTCGTAACTTCGTAAATATCCAGTATTTCTTCACCAAATTTTTGCCACAACACCACAATAGTATCCCAAACACATTTACCAAGCCAAAAACTTGAATCCATGGACGAAATTTAGATCACATCACCAAACCCTAATCACCTTCTTGCTCCAAATCCGAGAGAGAGAATGAGATATTTGAAAAAATACCTGGGTGACATGGTGGAGAACCTCGCGGAGAGTCCGGGGATGTGCTCGGACGGTCTGGGGAGTGCTCGAATCAAAATCCCCAAGGAGGGGGCCTTTTCTTTGATACAGAACAAGAAAGAGAGAGAGGGGAAGGCTTCTTGCGTTTTGGGAAAGAGAAAGGAGGCAGCAGACTTATCTCCTCGCGACCTGGGACCCACCTGCGCGCGGCACGCGCGGACGGTTGCGGCGCCCTCGCGGACGGCCCGCGAGGTGCGCGGACGGTGTGGCACCCCGGCGCGGAGCGTCCGTTATTTGCTTCGAACGTCCGGTCTTGCCCCTCTTCCCCACGAGCCGTGCGGACGGTCCGCGCCGCCCCGGCGGACGGTCCGCCGGAACGACCGGACATAGCGATGAAAACGGACGGAAACGGGTGGGATAAACCCTTTCCCATTTCCGCTCCCGCATTTTCTCACCGGAAACGGGGCCGGGTCGGAAACACTCGGGAACGGGAGCGGGATCGGGGTAAGCGAGTGTGCGGAAACGAACCAATGCGGACGAGAAAATCATTGGAAATGGGCGGGAACGGATAACTTAAGTCGGGAACTTAAGTAGTCAAGACCCCTATCGGAGCACCAATGTTTACAATTCATACTCATAGAATAGTATCACACAAACAAAGATAAATTGATAACCACAAGTCCGCGAATTGATAACAACCAAATGATAAGTTCACAATCTCAATCGATTGACAACCAGGCATTGAGGCATAGTGCAATGGGCCAACGACATAACCCGACGACCAACTCACAACTACAAGAGTACAACTCACACAAACGAGATAATGAGACAAGCCGATAGTGATAGAAACCACCAACCACAACACAAGTGACAAATCCGGTAATCCACGGACTCACATACCGACAAGTGATAACCACAACACATGAAGACATTAAGTTCAATAGTCACAACAACATGCACTCCACGAGTCACGGACCAACAATCTTTGATTCATCATGGCATCAAGTCTTCACGGAATCACAGACTCACTCCACATCATGCATATGGTCCGAATCGGTTTCACGTCCTCATCCTACAATATTACAAGACAAATATGAATATATGATCATTTTCAAGTCATTATTGAGTTGTTTGTACTTGTACACATACATACCTTATCATTCGGTGGCCCACTAGGAGAGGGAGACATGGTTTACGGAGGTGCCGGATCGCCACAATTGATGGAATATATTTAGAATCTAAAAATTCAATGCAAGATACATGTATCGGTAAACAAATAATGCTTAGAGATGATTGAAATGAATAATTACAATTGAGCGACTAGTTAGATACTACCTTTTCAGCTTTGCATTTAACCAATCCTTAGTGCATACCAATGCTTGTACCATCTCGGGATCAAGACGATTACGATAAGGATCAATAATTCGGCCGGCACCACCGAATGCGGACTCCGAAGCAACGATTGACACTTGTATGGACATCATATCTCGAGCAATTTGTGCAAGAACGGGATATTTCTCTGCATTGTTCTTCCAATATGCTAAGATATCAAATGGATTCTCTCTGCAAAAGGTCATCCGCCATATATTTATCCAACTCATTTTCAACTATATTATTCTTCCAACTTGACTAAGAAGTTATCAAGTTCACTATCCCCATTTTCAACTAGTGGATGCGCTTGGCTGCTGCATTCATTCGCACTATATGAAGGCCTAGAGGTTGCATAAAACTGATACAACTTCTTTAAGACACTAATAAACTCATCAACATAAACACGATAATAATCACCATAGAATTTTCTCATGTAGAATTCCACAATCTTCGCCTTATACCTAGGATCAACGAAGCATGCCACAACAAGACTAGTACTAGAACATTCCCGGTATTTGTCGAATTTTTCCCTCATAGAAATTGTCATTTCTCTAATGATAAAATCTTTACTAACACACCATTTATTAATCGGCTCTATAATCTCACAAAAACCTCTATCGAACAAATTAGGCTGTTGGATAAGTAGTACCGGATAGCGGTTCGGTAAGATCATAAAACTTTTTCAAGCACCGAAAAAGCGTAGCAGCCATGTTCCATTCATCATCGAAGGAGAAATATCTTTATACTTACGACGATTTGAGGTTTTCGGCCTAATGAAAGCGGGTTTGTAATGCATGGCATCTCTTAACATCATATATGTAGAGTTCCACCTAGTTGAAACATCAAGTTGAATCCCTTTTGATGTATCCAACCCACATTCACTAGCATGTTTCATGAGTTCCTCCCATTGCAAATGAGAGCCTTTCACAGTCAGTACAAGAGCTTTGATCTTTTCAAGTGCTTTACTAATCACAGACAACCCATCTCTTGCCACTAAATTAAGAATGTGACATGCACATCTGATATGAAAAAATATGCCATCACAAACCAAAGAAGCACTGCTATTTTCCTTAAAATCTTTAATTATATCAGTGACAGCCACTAAGTTAGCTGCTGCATTGTCCAAAGTCAAGGAGAATAATTTCTTCTCAACAAACCAGTTAACCATGACCTCAGTAAATGACTCTGCCAACTTATGACCAGTGTGTCTACCCTCTACATGAAAGAAACCAACTATTCTCTTTTGAATATGCCATTGATCATCTATCCAATGCAAAGTGACACACATGTAACCTTTGTTCTGACATGATGTCCACATGTACATAGTGGCACTAAAGCGACAAGGAACAATCTTTAAATATGCATATAACTTATTTTTTTCTTCTTTGTATATGTCCATTATATCCTCCCTAGCAGTGACTCGAGACTTGAATGTAAAGCTAGGGCGCAAAGACTTGATGAATTCAACAAAGTAATCATGCTCAACAATATTAAAAAGGTACTCATGCATGATCACTGCCAAGTATAATTTTTTGAGACTTGTCTCATAATCATACCTGTAAGGCACAATGGCTGTAACATCTTTTCCACTGTCCTTTTCTGCTTTCAGCTGCAACCACCCTTTTACTTGTTTATGCTGTGACTTCAAATGGTTCCGAAATGCATTTGTTCCATAGTTAGACTCAGCTCTGTACTTCTGCTTGCATTTTGGGAAGTTGCAGTGCCCCCAAAGTTGCTCATACTTCTTGCCATCGACCTCCACTACTAAAGTATGCTTGGTAAAAAATTTCCACACAGCAGATGTGCACCTCTTCTTCCTCTTTCCTGACCCATTTGCCTCCTCTTCCTCAACCTCCTCCTCATCATCATCATTAACAAGTATATCTTGAGTACCTAAAGCACCTTGAGTTTGAGTCTGTGCGCCACTCGCATCTTGTTGCATCTGTCCTTGTGTGCCACTATCAATGCCAGTTTATCGATTTGTACCATCACTTGCCACAACAACCTTCACTGACATGGTGTAACACTGCCACTAGTACTACCATCAATTGCTTTTCTCTTTGATCCTGCCAAAAATGAAATTTCAAAGTTATTGCCATGCAAACTGATTACTGATACTTGAAATTCTCCTATCCTAGTATCCTTAGCCCTTGAATGATTGAATCTCTTGCTGCTAGAAACAAGAAATAGAATGTAAAATTACTACTACCATGTACCTGCGATGGATCCAGTAGTGCTGCCTTTCACAGAACTTGGGATTTGTGGTGGCGACGACAAGAAGCTCGCCAAACCTAGGTGCTTCTCCGGCGGCGGTGGCAACGAGCTCGACTGCTGATCTCCTTCTCCTTGGCGCAACATCACCTCCAGGATCCAGACCATCCCGCACTGCCGGTGGCCTCCAGATACGGTGACGCCGACGCAGGGCTGCGGGCGAGGCAGCGCGGGGGCTGCGGGCGGCGGTGCGTGGTGTGGGCGCGGGTGGTGGTGCGGCCGTGCGGGGTCGCGGGCGGCCGAGGCGGGGGTGCGTGGCGCGGGTGGCCGGGTAGGGGGTGGCGGCGGTGCCGCCTGGTCCCTGACCTGTGACCTGGTGTCGTGCCCGTGAGACCCTGAGGAGCAGGGGAATCGATTCACTGATTCAGGATAAGGATAAGACACAGGTAGGGTTCAGAGGTCGGCTGTTGGGCTGGCCGGCTGGCGGCTGGGCCTTATGCGTATGGTTTTGGCCTTTGTCCGAGTTAAATGCATCCGCGTCAAATACGGGATATTTCCGACTGTATACGGGATCTCGAGGATACGGGCGGGGTGGACGCTTCCCCGTTTCCGTCCCGCTCCCGAACAACCCCGACCCGGTATCCGCCCCGTTTCCGGATTTTTCCGAGAATGCGAAAACGGCCGGGTCAAATGTAGAACACGGGGCGGGTCGGGGCGGGATTTAACCCGTCCGTTTTCATCGCTAGCCGGACAGTCCGACCCACTGCCGCGGACAGTCCGACCTTCCTTTACATTTTTAGCTTGATAAATTCTGAGATAGAGATTTGTAAAAGTATCATTTGGGATCATTGCTCAAGAATAATGAAGGAAACTTGTCATATGATGCAATGTACCAATCAATGCTAGGAAAATATGCAAAAGCAAGCTTCAAGAAAATTAGAGAACAAAAACATAAGATAGGCTAGAAATAAATAAGAGAGATAAACAAATGCATAAGAATAAACACATGTGCTAGCTCTCAAGCAACGTTTGAGATGTCAATGACATTAAGCTCATTTCTCAATTTGCAAAACCGAGATTCATCCAAAGGCTTGGTGAATATATCCGCCAATTGATCATCCGTGCTCACTCCATCAATCTTGATATCTCCATTGCTCACATGATCTCTAATAAAATGGTACTCAATATCAATATACTTAGTTCTAGAGTGTTGAACCGGATTGTTGGCAATCTTGATGGCACTTTCATTGTCACGTAAGAGAGGAATTTTATTGAATTTCACACCATAATTAAGAAGAGTTTGCTTCATCCATAGCAATTGAGCACAACAACTTCCCGCCGAGACATATTCCGCTTCAGCGGTAGAAAGAGCCACTGAATTTTGCTTCTTAGACGACCAAGAAACAAGTGAACGTCCAAGCAATTGACAACCTCCGGAAGTGCTCTTCCTATCAACCTTGCAACCGGCATAATCCGAGTCCGAAAAGCCTACCAACTCAAATTGAGCACCCTTTGGATACCAAAGACCAATGTTAGGAGAATACTTCAAATATCTCATAATCCGCTTTACGGCGGTCAAATGACACTCTTTAGGTGCGGCTTGAAATCTAGCACACATGCACACACTAAACATGATATCGGGCCTAGATGCGGTAAGATAAAGCAAACTACAAATCATAGACCTATAAAGCTTAAGGTCAACCGGTTTACCTCCCTCATCTAGATCAAGATGTCCATTAGTAGTCATAGGAGTCTTGATGGGTTTTGCATCTTCCATGCCAAATTTCTTCAAGATGTCCTTCACATATTTAGATTGGCAAACAAAAGTGCCTTCCTTCAATTGTTTGATTTGAAGACCAAGGAAGAAACTCAATTCACCAATCATAGACATTTCAAATTCCCTAGACATCATTTCTCCAAATTCTTTACAAAAATCTTCATTTGTTGAACCAAAGATGATACCATCAACATAAATTTGAAAAATAAAGATGTCATTTCCAATTTTCTTGGTGAACAATGTAGTATAACCCTTTCCAATTTTAAATCCCTTTGAAAGAAGAAAGTCCCTAAGCCTTTCATACCAAGCACGAGGAGCTTGTTTCAACCCATATAATGCCTTAGAGAGCTTGTATACATGATTAGGCTTTGTGGGGTCTTCAAAACCGGGAGGTTGCTCAACATATACTAGTTCACTAATTTTCCCATTTAAGAAAGTACTTTTAACATCCATTTGATATAACTTGATGTTGCGAGAACAAGCATAAGCAAGCAAGATCCTTATGGCTTCAAGTCTAGCTACGGGAGCAAAGGTTTCATCAAAATCCAATCCCTCCACTTGAGTATAACCTTGAGCAACTAATCTAGACTTGTTCTTCACAACAATACCATCTTCATTTTCTTTGTTTTGGAAGACCCATTTAGTACCAATAACATTGTGATTCTTGGGTCTTTCAACCAACTCCAAAACTTCATTCCTAGTAAAATTGTTTAATTCTTCTTGCATGGAAATAACCCAATCTGGATCAATAAGTGCTTCATCTACACGCTTAGGCTCATGAAAAGATACAAAAGAATAATGTTGACAAAATGAAGCAACACGAGATCGAGTTTGAACACCCTTACTAATTTCACCCATGATTTGGTCAATGGGATGATCTTTGGCGACTTGATGATGAATTCTTGGTTGATCAATTGGTTCTTGAGTTGATGTAGAAGGTGTAATCATAGGGGGCATTTGACCATCTTCTTGAGGTGAGTCATTGTTTCTTGAGTTACCCTCTTGTTGATCATGATCTTTTGTTGTGGAAGTAGATGAATTTGCTTGAATAGAGATTGATGGACCTTCATCATCATCTTCTTCTCTAGGCATGATATCCCCGATAGCCATGGTCTTCATTGCTTTACTCAATTCTTCACCTCTCACATCATCTAAATTTTCTTTCTCATCTTTAGAGCCCATTGTTTCATCAAATTATACATCATATGCTTCCTCAACAAATCCCTTGGACTTGTTGTAAACTCTATAAGCTTTGGAATTTGAAGAATATCCAAGAAGAAATCCTCATCACACTTGCTTTGAAATTTAGATAACCGAGAGCCTTTCCTCAAAATATAGCACTTGCAACCAAAAACCCGTAAATATGAAATATTTGGCTTCCTTCCATTGAGAAGTTCATACGATGTTTTCTTGAAGAATCTATGACAATATAGCCTATTTGAGGCATGGCAAGCAGTATTGATAGCTTCAGCCCAAAAAGAATCCGAAACTTTGTACTCATCTAGCATTGATCTTGCCATCTCAATTAAGGTCCTATTTTTCCTCTCAACTACACCATTTTGCTCCGGTGTATATGTAGTCGAGAACTCATGCTTGATTCCTTTCTCCTCACAAAACTCTTCAACATCTGTGTTCTTGAATTCACTACCATTGTCACTTCTCACTTTCTCCAACTTTAGCTCAAATTCATTTTCGGCTCTTCTCACAAATGAATTTAAAATGTCACAAGTAATAGCTTTGTCATGAAGAAAGAATACCCATGTGTATCTTGAATAATCATCCACAATTACAAGACAATAAGTATTTCCACCAATGCTTCTATAGGTAGTGGGACCAAACAAATCCATATGTAGTAATTCCAATGGTCTTGTGGTTGACATTGTACTCTTGTTAGGATGTGAGTTGGCAACTTGCTTTCCGTCTTGACAAGCACTACACAATTTATCTTTCTCAAATTTTACATCTTTCAAGCCAAGAACTAAGTCATGCTTCACTAATCAGTTGAGTTGTTTCATACCAACATGACCATGTCTTATATGCCATAACCAACCCATAGAGGCTTTTGAGAATAAGAAAGTAGTCAAATTTGACTTCTTAGATGAGAAATCCACTAGATACAAGCTCTCATAATGAAAGCCTTTAAACTAGAATCTTTCCCATCAAGTGATGTGACTTCAAAATCATTGCTAGTGAATGTACATTTATAACCATTGTCACAAAGTTGAGTAATAGATAGCAAATTGAAATTAAGAGAATCAACTAGCAAGACATTAGAGAGATTATAATCCTTAGAGATAGGTACTTCACCAATGCCTTTTACACCACCCTTGCTATCATCTCCAAAAGTGATGTTATCAAAATCAGAGATGTCTTCATCAAGATGATAGAATATTTTTCTTTCGCCGGTCATGTGGTTTGTATAACCACTATCAATAACCCAATGTCTTCCTCCGGCTTTATAGTTCACCTACAAAAGGAATTACTTTGTTTTAGATACCCAAATTTTCTTGGGTCCTTCAATGTTAGTGACCAAAATTTTTGGCACCCAAATAGATTTTTTTACTACTACCAAAAGAGCGACTAACATATTGAGCACAAACAACACCCTTAGAATCTTTCTTAAGAATATAGGAAGGATCCAAGGATACGGTCTTCTCGCTCTTGCATTGGTGATTCACATCAACTTTTGCCTTGCACTTATGACACATCTTCACCTTTTCTTCTTCCTCAAAGGACACATTTGAATTTAGAAAAACACCCTCCTTAGGAATGAAGGCCTCTTTTCCTTTCTTGGGCAAGTAACCAAGAGCATCTTTGTCTAAGGTTAATTTTTGATTTGTCCAAATATGATTAAACTGAACATGACTCCCAAAATACCGTGCAAGATCCTTTGACAAGCACTCAATCTCCTTCTTCAAAGATTCATTTTACAATAATAAAGAGTCACGAAACATATCCTCACTAATGCAAGAGATAGTGCATGTGATACAAGATGGGTTAGATGAACATGGAGAAGTATTCAATATATTACATTCAACACCCATGCTCATTTTTTCTTTGACTTCTTGTGCAAGGAGAGAGTTGTGAGCTTCCTTAAGCTCCTCATGCTTTTCTTTAAGAGTTTCCCAAGAAATGTTGAGTGTTTCATGGGAAGTCTTAAGATTTCATGAGTAGTCTTTAGCTCCTCAAAAGAATTTTGAAGTGAAACATTTTTCAACTCCAAATCCCTCAACTTTGATCTCTCCATGCACAATTTGTTATCAGACTTAATGACCATGGCAACAAGATCATCATAAGATAAGACATTATCATCATTATCACTATCACAATCATAATTATCATCGTCAATTATTACCTTTGATCCACCTTTTGCCATGAGACAATGTGGCTTGGAGAAGAGTGAAGGAGCTTCCTTGATAGCAACCTCGGCAAGACCCCTTGAAGGCTTGTTATCATCATCTTCATCGGAGCTTGCATCGGAATCCCACTCAACAAAGTAGGCTTGGCCATTTTTCTCCTTCTTGTATTATTTCTTCCTCTTAGGTACACTCTTCTTGTCTTTCTTCTTGCCATATTTGTCTTCTTTCTTGTTTGGACAATTAATTGAGATATGTCCAATTTCACCACAATTGAAGCAATCTTTGCCCTCAAAAGGATTCTTCTTTGATGATTGTCCCATCTTGCCAAACTTCTTCTTCATAATTCTTTTAAGCCCTTTTACAATAAGAGCCATTTCCTCATCGGAGTCAATGTCTTGGTTCTCATCATCATTTTCTTCTTGAGTAGCCTTAGCTTTGAGAGCAATATTTTTCTTCTCTTCATTCATTGGTTGGCCTTAAACTTCCTTTTGTGATTGCTTGAATAAGTGATGAGTTTGCACTTCACCAAGCACTTCCGTAGGAGTCATCTTACTAAAATCGCTCCTCACAAGCAAAGTCACAATTGTCTCATATTTTTTCCGAAGGCATCTAAGGAACTTGTGAGAGAAGTCTTTGTTTGTGACATCAAAATCAAGACACTTAAGTTCATTCACTATATCATTCAACCGGTTGAACATGGTTGAAACATCTTCATCCTTCTTCATAGTGAACTCATTGAACTTTCCCTTGTACACAAAGAGCTTTGCTTCTTTAACGGTGGATGTTCCCTCGTAGATTTCCATAAGCTTCTCCCATATCTCATTTGCCTTTTCAAGTCCCTTCACTCTATTGAATTCACTAAGAGCAAAAGCATTGTAGCGTACACTCAAGGCTCTATCATTGAGTTTTTCATTTTTATCATCTTGGTCCGACTTATTCTTAGGGTCCAAAATAACATATCCTTCCATTACAATTCTCCATAATTCTCTTCCCAAGGCCTTGAAGTGAACCTCCATTCTCTTCTTCCAATAGTCATAATTGTTCCCATCAAAGACCGGTGGCTTCCCAACATGAAACTTATTTTCCTCTCGCCATTTATCCTACTCCGAGATGGTTAAATCTCTCAAATAAGGAGTCCTTGGCTCGATACCACTTGTAGGATCTAGGATACCGACTAGAGGGGGGTGAATAGGCGGTTTAAAATCTAAAAGCACAACACTAGAGAAATTTAATTAGAACCACAAGGAGGATTAATTCTCTACCTATTCTATTTCTATGTTGGGGGTTTGCGGCCTAGGGTGACAAGATACAATTCAATCTCTAGAAAATAAATTCTCAAAGTAATGTAATTTAATGGAAATTGAGCAAAGAAATAACCAAGCACAAGAGACGAATTTTATCCCGTGGTATCGATGACTTGCCGGTCACCCCTAATCCACGTTGAGGTGGATTCAATGTTCAACCGCTCCTCTATCAAGGCACCGCTTGATCTTGAGCCGGTTAGAACCAAAGATCCACTCCACACCCCGATTCCACTAGAGTTGCTCTTTATCGCTCCGGTGAGGTGAGCACAATACCTCTCACAACACAAAATCCGGAGCCACGCACAATCTTCTTGCGAGCTTCAACGGATTCTTCCACCACCAAGCCGTCTAGGAAGCGGCAACTTTCAAGAGTAATAAATCAATCACTTGCTTGATGATTCCCTAGTGTCACAAAGATCAAAACCTTGATGCAATGCACTAGAAGCTTTCAATCTCACAAAGAATTCAACCACTAAGCCAAGTGAGTGAGAGAGAGGAGAGGGAGAGCTCTACAAGGGAGTATGGACCTTTCAAAGTGCCAAGAGAGCCTCTCCAACCCCGGCATAGAGTATTTATACTCCCCTTTCCCGTTACTAACCGTTATAGGCAAAACGCGTACCTCGCGGACTATCCACGATGCCCTCGCGGATTGTCCGCATTTGAATACCAACGACAAAAGCACGAAGTCAACGTCCGTCGAAGTGGCCGTTGGGCGGACGGACCGTCCGCCGAGACCTCGTGGATCGTCCGCACGGGCCCCGCGGATCGTCCGCGGCAAAGCCGCGACCGTCCGCCCGGCCCATCGAGCTGCACACCGTTCTGTTTGGTTTTGAGGAGAATAACGGACTGTCCGCATAGGGCCCGCGGATTGTCCGCCTGGAAGCGTATTTTTCTCGAAATCTTTTGCCAAAAGCCTTAGATATTAAATAAATATCAAACACCAGCGGACCGTCCGCCCCGAGAGCCCGGACTGTCCGCCCAACACCTGAAACCTGGTTTTTCTTAAGATTTTCAATGAAACCCTTTGTTGGTGTTTTAGACCGGCAACCTACTAAGGGGAGTACCCGAAGTAGATGAATGTGGCCTCGCCGAGATCGGTAAGTTGAAGGAAGAGACACGTGGCACACAATTTAGATAGGTTCGGGCCGTGAGGTGCGTAATACCCTACGTCCTGTATGCTGCGTGGCTCTGGATTGATTGGATGCGATTACAAGATGATGCAATCTGATGTGTATGAGCGAGATGATATCAAAGGGGGGGGGTCCCTGCCTCGCCTTATATAGTCCGGGTGGCAGGGTTACAAGTCGGTTCAGGGAGAGAGTACTAGTCGAGTACGTCTAGGAGTCCTCCATACAGTGCGGGACATGTACAGCCTCCTATCCGAGTACTTCTCCATAGTCCTAGTGCTCCACGCCAACAGGTGCCGTGCAGCGCAAGTCGAGTAGTCCCAGGGGCCCACTGAGTAGTCGGTCCTGGTACCCACCGAGTACTTTGTAGTCGAGAAGGATAGCTCCGAGTAGTCTTGACGGCCTTAACGAGTAGTCCTCAAGCGTCCCTGAGTGCTACAAGCCAAAAGTCCTCAAGAATAGTTGAAGCATCCCGAGGCCGGAATGTACTCCAGCTGATGTTTGAGCAATCCTGAAGTCTTCTCGAGTAGTCCCAAGCGTCCTCGAGTGTCGCTCTTGAAGGTCTTCAACAATGCCCGTGTTGTCTTGAAGCCGAAGCCGATATGGAAGCACGATTGCAAAATCACACTCCATATGGAGTAGCCCCCGAGCCTTAGGTTGAGTTATAAACTCTAGCCGAGGGTCCATCTCGAAGTTTTGGCAAGAATATCCCGCAAAATCCGGAGAAAAAACTGAAGGACACGTGGCACGGAGCCCCTGAGCCTTGAGTCGAGTACTTCCTCTCGAATTGAAGGGTCGTCTTGTAGAATGTGTCCTGAGTTGCTCTTGAATCTTGCCGCTACCCAGGAAGTTGAGTAGAAGTAGCCGAGCCCCCGAGACGAGGCGCGTCGACTAGTAGAAGTTGAAGAGTCAGGCGCCACCGCTGAGTCAGCCGTCTGGAGACTTATCCATCCGGCCGTTGGAGGAGCCGCTGTTGACTTATAAATAGAAGCCGAAACCCTTAGGGTTTTTCACCCCATGCATTTGCAGCCATTCCTAGCCGATCGTGCCAGCAATCACCGCTAGTACGCACTGCCGCCTTTGAGGGAAGTGTAGATCCAAGCGCGCCGCCGTCGGAAAACCACTGCCGGAGCCCCCGAGCAAATGCGAGTGGAGACTCCGTGCACTTGGAGAATGAAGCCCTCACCGTCGAAGGCCTTGAAGACCGCCGATGGGAAGAAAAGGTCTCGCGAGGAGGCCGCCGGATCCGCTGCGGGGACGTCGCCGCCGGTGTCTCCGCCGCGACCAAATCCGAATCAAGAGTGTAAGAAATCCAAGGCCAAGACCCAAGATCTGTTGGCGCTTCTCAACAGTGTGTTCCTGCGCGAGATAGAAGTTGACATGTGGAGAGCCGCTGCAGGGGATCCATACCCCATGGAGAAGAACCCAGACGAAATCCCTATGTTCGCCCGGTTCGCGGAGCGAGGGCTGTCTCTCCCGGCCAGCGACTTCTTCAAAGGGCTGCTGGGGTACTACGGCATCGAGTACCTCAACCTCAACCCCAACGGTATCTTCCATACTTCAGTCTTCGTTCAATTCTGCGAAGCTTTCTTGGGGATCAAGCCCCACTGGGTACTTTTCCGGAAATTCTTCCGAGTGAAGCCCCAGCCGAGCGCCAATAACCCCTGAGTAGTGGGGGGAGCCGGGATCCAGATGCGTGAGGACACCGCGGAGCAGTACCTCTCGTACAAGCTGATCAACTCCAACCAAGATTGGAAGTCGAAGTGGTTCTATATCACCAACCACCACCCGAAGCCGCCGAAGTCGAGCGGGAAGCGCCCAAGCACCGCCGTGGTGGAACTCGGAGCGACGATGCGAGGAGGGTATCCGGCTACCCAAGGCTGCCGGCGAAAATCAAGGTGTTGAGAGAAGGCCGGGGCCGAGGGCCGAACACGTGGCCTTCGGCTTCATGAAGTGAAGGGTGCGGCCGCTCATGGCCCGCGACACCCTAGGGTACCGGTACACGGCGGTGGCGACATGTCGCGAATGCCCGGTGATGAAGTAGATGACGACGACATCGTCGACGGGACCGGGGAGAATCTTCAAGGATATGCCGGGCGTACACGCCGTGCCCCGTGCCCGAGTACTCGCCGCGCGCCCGCCAAACGAGGTCGGTAGGCCGTACTCATTGGCGAGTACTCATTTCATAGGAGTAGTCGTGCCGACGTATTGTGCTTCTTGCAGGATGACTTAGTGAAGTTCGTCTCCGAGCCGGCGTCACCTCCTCAACTTGTCGTGGTCCCAGAGGAAGGGAAGGGCAAAGACAAGGAGCGGCGCGAAGTTGGTGAAGGGGACGACATAGTAGTCGTGGAATACTCTTCGGAGGAAGACGATGAGGAGACGCTGCAGGAGCGCTTCCAGCTGTGGTCGAGATTCAGCCGTCCTGGATTGCTGCATGTTCCTCTCGTTCAGGATCAGCCGACTAGCCTTGAGGCTAGTTTGCCCGCGCCGCCAAGGAAGCCGCGCAACGTGGCCCGCAAGCGCGTGGCCAAGAAACTGAAGGTCACGGAGACCACATCTCAGGAGGTAAGCTTTCTTGAGCAAGATAATCGAGTACTTATGTCTCGTTGTTGTGTATTGACGACAAAATTCCCTTGGTTGCAGGAGATTCCGCCTTCCGACCCCGTAGAGCAGAGGGATGAAGGCGACTGGGATACGGTGGGGGAGCCAGCTGGGGGTAGTCGTAGCCCAGCCCCCACCATGGAGGAGCTCTTGGCGCAACTGACGCGCCAGCCCCCAGTTGTTGAGGGGAGCACGAACCGGGCCGGCTGGCGTCGGCCGAAGAGGCAACAACTACCGAGGTGCAAGAGGAAACGCCCGCCGAGGCCGGGATCGGTCGATATTGCCAGCATCCTCGGCGCCCCAACCGTGACGGTAGTCCGGTCGAGCTTGTAAGTGCTGATCCTTCCCGAGTAGTACATTCAATTTGGTAGTCGTACTGGGTTGACAACCGCTTGTGTACTCTGCAGGAAATCGACAGACTTGACCTGGGAGGAAGATGAACCCACCACAGCGGTGGCTAGAGAGGAAACCGCGTCGCCCGCTGAGGAGTCCGCTCCCACCCCTCAGGCAGAATCCGAGGCGGCGGTCGTGGAGGCGACATTTCCTGAGGCCAACATCGTAGAGGGTGAGTACTTTGCTCAAATGCAAGTAACACCGAAGAGTTGTCGTAACCGCCAGGTATGGCTGATCCAGTTCTCCTTTTGTTGACAGGTGCCGAAGCCGGGGGAAGCGCCATTCCGGAAGTGGTGCCCGCGGAAAGCCTGGCACCAAACACCCAGGGGGCTGCCGGAGGAGCCCCTGAGCCGATGGAGGTGGCCGTTGAAGAAGCCGCCGCGATAGCTGGAGGAGAGCACGACGACGTGCTGTCAGAACCAGCTCTGGAAGTAGTCGTTCGCTCGCCAGAGATCTAGGACGCGGAGCCAATCCGCTTGGCGCCAATGTCCGGAGCCGCGACGAGTAGTCGTGGTGGGATCGAACTGCTGACGGATGACCTTGTCGACCCAGCGACGATAGCTCGCCACATGGAGGCGATGCGCCAGGCCGAGCAATGGATGAAGGTGAGTAGTCGACACCCTTGAGTAGTCAATCCTTTAGCGTTGAGTACCCAGTTGACATCTGTTGTCTATTGCAGGACGTCGCAGAGAGGTCCCGGCAGAAGTCCGACATGCTTCAGGGGTACGGCGACATAGTGCTCTGGGCCGAGGCCTTAGAAGAACAGCTTGTGAAAGCCTAGAAGCACGCCGCCGTAATGCAGTCGAAGCTGGATAGCGCCTTCACCCATTATCACAATGAAGTCCAAGATATGCAGGCGAAGAACGACGAGCTGGTGCGGAAGAACAAGTCTCTTCGCAACATGAATAAAGGTACGCCACTGCCTTGTCGGGTACTCATTGACAGTACCTTGGGGTAGTCTGACCTGCTTTTGCCTCGTTGATTGCAGAGCTTGAGACTCGCATCGACCAGCTGAAAGCCTCAAAGACCGACACGAAGAACCTCTTCTACCGGGAGAAGGAGGCCCGCGAGGTACTGGAGTATGATTATAAGCAGCTTGCTTACGAGTGCGACAAGCACATGGAGCTCTGCATTGCGTCGGATCGTGACCTCGTCAACTACTACAAATCTTTGCAGAAGCTGAACGAGGACTGCGAGAAGCTGCGGGCTCAACTGAAGGAACTCGAGGAGGCCGCGCTTCCCATCGCGAGGCTACTGGTGCCTCACCCCAGGGGACCGAAGATAGCTCCATTGGTGGACCGGCTGAGGGAAGCCCCCAGCCGCCCGGCGACGTACGTGAAGCACTTGGCGAAGTCGATCCCCAACCAGATCCTGGCATATATGAAGTCGTACTTCCCAAAAGCTCCTGTTGACGTAGTCGCCGGCGGACTAGCCGCCAACTGCACGGACGAGCAGTACACGGAGCTGCTGGAGCAGATGGCGCCCATTGCCGAACAAGTCGTTGAGAAGCTCAATCTCCAGTAGTCCTGTAGAGTTAGCTTGTAGCAGTAGTTGTGTGTAAACAAAGTTGTAATGAACTTGTTTAAGTATGAATGAAGGAAACTTCCATACATGAGTACTCGTTGTCGCGATCTGTGAGTGCGGAGTCCCATCATGGAGTCGTCGCTAGTAGTCATACTCGACAGTAGTCCCGTTTAGGGAAAGAGACAGTAAAGCAGTTGATAAATAATCAAACTTTATTACTGAAGGAATACACCTGGATGGCCAAGGTCGTTGATACAGAGTAGTCACCAGGACCCGGAGGCCACCTACGGCTAAGTAGTGCTAGGGCGTAGAGCCGCTTACAGCAGTAGATCCATTAGTAGCCGTGTAGGCTGGATCTGGGAGTGCTTGGCCTCTTAGTAGACCGCTGCTGGAGTCCTTTGTCGTTCGTCGCAGCCCAAGACCCGTTAGTAGTTGCGTGGACTGGATCCTGGAGTGGAGTAGTCCGGAGACTAGAGCCTGAACCCGGAGGTCGCTTACGGCGAAGGGGTCTTTGAGTAGTCGTGTAGACTGGAGCCCTCGGTGTAGTCGTGTAGACTAGGCGTAGAATCGACAGAGTTGGTCGATGTTCCACGAGTTGTTGACGTCTTCGCCTTCTAACGTCTGGAGGTGATAGGAGCCCGGTCCGGTCACCTTTGCAACTGTGAAGGGACCTTCCCAGGGCGAGCTGAGCTTGTGTAGTCCTTCCGTGTTCTGGATGCGGCGAAGGACGAGATCACCAACGTTGAAGGAGCGTTCCTTGACGTTGTGATCGTAGTAGCGTCGGATACCCTCTAGGTAACTTGCTGATTGGACGAGGGCGGCACAACGAGCTTCTTCGAGTCCGTCGATGTCAACTCGACCGCCGTCTTCGCATATGCCTTCATCATCTTGCTCCACCGCCGGTGAATCCCATATGACATCGGCGGGGAGGATTGCTTCGGAGCCGTAGACCGGGAAGTATGGAGATTGTCCCGTTGGCTTGGAGGGTTGAGTACGCGGCCCCCGGGCAGCGCATTGGGTAGTTCCTTGATCCACTTGCCTCCTTTGGTGTTGGCGGCGTCGTGTGGCCGCTTTTTTGAGAGCGTCGAGCACCATCCCATTGTCGCGCTCGACTTGTCCGTTGGCCCGAGGATGGGCAACTGAGACATATCGGACGTCGATCCCGCCGTTCTCGCGGTACTCCCCCGGAATCGGTGATTGTTGAAGTTGGAGCCCGTGTGCCGTGATGATGCGGTGGGGTAGTCCATAGCGGTGCACGAGTTCATCCAGAAGTCGAGTACTGCGTTAGCCTTGGGGCATGTAACCGGCTTGACCTCGATCCACTTGGTGAACTTGTCGATAGCCACCAATACTCTATTGAATCCACCGGCGCGGTTGGAAGTGGCCCAATCATGTCGAGCCCCCGGCGGGCGAAAGGCCGGGTTGGCGGTATGGTGACTAGCTTGTAGGCGGGACGTGTTGTTGCTTGGCGAAGTATTGGCACCCTTGGCACCTTCGACGAGTTCTTCGGCGTCGCCCGCAGGGCCGTGGGCCAATAGAAAGCCCGTCGGAAGGCCTTGCCGACCGGCGTGCGTGAGGACGCATGGTTGCCGCGGACACCTTTATGGATTTCCTCCAAGATGTCCTTGCCTTCTTGTCGGGGAACACACTTCATGAGTACTCCGAGAAGATGCGCCCCGCCCCGTAGAGCTTGTCTCCAATGAGGACGTAGGACTTGGCACGGCGGGTGAGTTGCTCGGCCAAGTTCTTGTCCGAGGGAATCTTCTCGCTCGCCGAGGTAGTCGATGAAAGGTCGCCTCCGGTCCACGTCGATCATCATGACCTCCCGGCCGCCGGGGGATGCCTTTGGGTCGGTGGTCGGTGGCGCCGGCTCCGGGATGGATGGCGTGTGAAGCTCGTGGACGAAGACACCCGCCGGTACTTGAGCGTGAGTAGAACCAAGCTTCGATAGGACTTCCACCGCAACGTTGTTGTCGCGGACGATGTGGTGGAACTCGAGACCATAGAACTTGTTCTCGAGCTTGCGGACTTCTAGGCGATGGCGTCCATGTTCTCCTTGTTGCGGTCCCGGGACTTGTTGACTTGGTGATGACCACCGCGGAGTCGCCGTAGACTAGGAGCCGCTTGATGCCCGGTGAAGCCGCGAGGCGGGGCCCGTGTAGTAGAGCTTCGTACTCGGCCCTCATTGTTTGAGACCTTCCCGGAAGATCTACGGGATGTACTTGAGTTGTTCGCCCCGTTGGAGAGATTAGGAGTACCCCCGCACCTGCGCCCTCGAGGTTGAGTCGGCCCGTCGAAGTACATCACCCGGTGCTGCGGGCGCTCGGTTGGAGTAGGTAGGCGATTCTCGCGCCACTCCACCATGAAGTCGACTAGTGCCCGAGACTTGATGGTCGTGCGTGGCTTGAAGTCGATGTTGAGGGCGCCGAGTTCGATTGCCCACTTGGAGATTCTTCCGGTAGCATCTTGGTTTCACGGGATGTCGCCGAGCGGGTAGTCGGTGACAACGGAGATTGAGTACTCCCCGGAAGTAGTGTCGTAGCTTCCACGAGGTGATGAGCACCGCGTACGAAGCTTCGTACCGGATGATAGCATGCTTTGGATTACGATAGGACCTTGCCGACGAAGTAGGCCGGGGCGCCCGGACCGGATAGGCGTGGCCGTCTTCCCCGCCGCTCGACGATGATGGCGATGCCGACCACGTGAGTAGTCGCGGCGAGGTAGAGCAGTAGCTGCTCGCCTTTGCGAGGAGCCGTGAGGACTGGTGGCTTCGATAGAAAGTCCTTGAGCTGGGCAAGGGCTTGGTCTGCCTCTGGAGTCCACACGAACTTCTCTTGATGTTTGAGTAGTTTGAAGAAGGGGAGCCCCCATTCTCCAAGCTTCGAGATGAATACGTTCGAGCCGCCATGCACCGGTTAGCTTTTGCACGTCTTTGATGCACGTGGGAGCCTTCATGCTTGGTGATGGCGGAGATCTTCTCGAGATTGGCTTCGATGCCGCGATGGGCGATGATGAAGCCAAGTAGTTTGCCCGACGGTACGCCGAAGACGCACTTGTTCGGGTTGAGCTTCCGGCGGTACTCACGCGGGATGCGAAAGTCTCTTCAAGATCGGCGATGAGCGTCTTGGGAGTTTCGGTCTTGACGACCACGTCATCCACGTAGGCTTCGACGTTCTTGTTGAGTTGCCTCTTGAAGCGGGCCGGATAGCTCATTGGTATGTAGCGCGGCGTTCTTCAACCCGAAGGACATGGTCGTGTAGCAATACGCGCCAAACGGGGTGATGAACGCGGTCTTCTCCTCGGTTTTCTTCCTTGATCGCGATCCGGTGGTACCCGGAGTAGCGATCGAGGAAGCGAGAGCGAGTCGCGGCCCGCCGTGGAGTCGATGACTTGGTCAATCCGCGGCAACCCGAAGGGGTCCTTGGGGCGCTTCTTGTTGAGGTCGGTGTAGTCGGCGCACATCCTCCACTCGTTCGAGTTCTTCTTGCGGACGAGGACGGGGTTGGCGAGCCATCCGGGATGGAAGACTTCTCTCGATGAAGCCGGCCGCGAGTAGTTTGGCGAGTTCCTTCTTGATGGCATCCCGTCCGTCATCGGCGAAGCGGCGGAGGTGTTGTCGCTTCGGGGTAGCTTTAGGATCGACGTTGAGTGAGTGCTCAATCAACTCCCCGGGCACCCCCGGCATGTCCGGCCGGTGTTGACGGTTAATAGTTGTATCAAAGTTCGTTTAGACTTGCAAGCGGACAAGTCTCCCGTCGTAGTCAAGGGACCCTTCTTCCCTCGAGTGGTGAACCCAAGGTATCGAATCCGTGGAACAATGTGCAACGCAAGGATTCAATCTAGTAAAGCAAGGTAAAGCTATCTAATGAAGACAAGTTGCATCTAATCTACTAACTCATAAAGAAAACAAATCTAATCTAATCTACTAAAGAGGTAACAAGAGAAAGCAAGAGATAACCAATCTAGAGAATCTAGATCATGCTTATGTTGTAGCTCCAAGCAAGATAGATGAAGATAGAAAAGCGAATCTCATTAAAAGCATCTTTAAATTGTGGCCTTCCCATCCGACTCCGAAAACGCCCGCCTTTCGGAACCCCTGTTTTGTCACAACGTATCCCTACTCATGCGGGTAGTCTAGGGCAAGTTCGATAAAAACAAGTTGAAATCACTTAACCGGTCCGGTATGCACCTCTAGCCACCGCGACTACAAGAGCACCCTATGTAATCTATCTTAAGAATAGATCGTAGAAGAAGCAAAACCAAGAAGAAAACAAAATCATCGAGAAGGCACTTGATCGCTAGAAATCGGATTCACTTACAAACTTCACCATGAATGATTACATGGACAAGATCACCACCGGGGCCCTCCCTCGATCTTGATCCTCGCTCCGGAGCTCCGACGTGGTCTTCCATGCAAGGTTCCCACGTCGGCTAGGGAGACCCTAGACAACTAGCACGACCCTCATCTCCGAGATGGTGTCACTCAAGCTTCTCTCGCTCCTCGGCGGCGGAATACGACTTGGATGATGCGTGGCTCTCGGTCGGGGGGCTATTAATAGCCCGAGAAGAAATTAGGTCAAAGGGGAGGTGGATTGGGCCCCGAAAAGGGCCGGGCCGGCCGGCCCGGGCCGACCGGCCCGGGCCCTTTTCGGCCCAATTTGCCGCTCGCTTTCGCCGGTGTTGCTTCCCGCGTCTTCTAGATGTTCTCCCCTTTTGCATGTGGGCCCTTGACGTCGGTTTCTCTCCGAATTGGACTCAACTCCTTGTCTTGCAAGATTCGAAAGCACTTTTACGGTTCGGTCCTCGGAGTTTATCATCTTCTCGGGCTTGGTCCTTGGGCTCTTGGGGTCATGTTCACTTCATTGCTTGACTTGTATCGGGCTTCAAGGTCTTGTTATGAGGTGCTTAATGAACTTATCCGGAAGTCTTGCTTTCAACGTTAAAACCACTGCGTAAACACTTAACTCCAAAACCGACATGCACAAGTGAACTTGTTATACCACGGGGGTTAGTACCAATGGATAAGATACAAAAGTCATGCCAACACCGAAGGTAAACTCATGGCTAGGTTGACGGATTTTCACCGTCAACATCTCCCCCATGCTTAAACCTTGCTCGTCCTCGAGTAAGCCTTCGATGGATATCATCGTTGCCCATCAATGTTTAAACCTTGCACTTGATCATACATGAGAAAAACATAATGCTCTCAAAAGTTTAATTCGTTAAAGTTCCATAATGTACTAGCCTTCATCCCTACGGAGGGTAGACATTTAATTAAGCTTATCCCACAAGTATTAACATGCTCACAAAGTTTAAATAGATCTCAGAATTTTTGAAATAAAGAACGAGATAAAGAAAAGAGCTAAACCAAGTTCACAAATTTAAATCACCTTGCATGTTGCTCATGAACTCTCTTCTCACTTGTCTCTCAAGCCTATATATTCTACTCCTTTCCCTCTCATCACATATGTGGTAGGCTTTATATGGAGCTTTGGGAAAGTTTAGTCCTACCAAGATTTTATAAATGAGGTGTTGTCAAAACAAGACAAGTTTCTCATGGTCTTACCGAGACTCGTCAAAAAGGTCATTGGAAAATAATGTTAAATCAAGGAGGGGAAAGAGAAGAGTACGCACACTTTAGATGAGTGGACATGTGCAAATGGCAAAGAGTGATCCTGAGGCACAAAGGAAGTCCTCGTTATCAGATTGCACATGGTTGCAAAATGAGAATGGATCTTTTAAACTTGAAGCCTTGAATGCACTCTTAGAGAACTGGGGAGTTCACTTTACGCATACTCATATTTTTTTCTCTTTCTCATAGTTCTCATTCTTCCTTTTCTTTCTTTCTTTCTTTCATTCATTTTTTCTCCGTCATATATTCGGTTACGTGACTTTCACAACGAGTTTTGATTTTTTTTATTTGCTTGCTCCTCTTTTGAACTTCTTTTTTTTAATTGCTCCCCTTTGAACTCTAAAACGCACCGTACCTACCTCCTCCCCCATGCTTAGACGTTGCTCGTCCTCGAGCAAAGAGGCGATAAATAAGGTAGGTACGGAAATATTTTTCCTTGGAAAGATACTTGAAATCTTCAATGTTGGCACCGTCTTGCGATCTTCCTTGAATTGATGATCCATTCTCAACGATAGGTTGTGGTCAAGGAGGTAAACACAAAAGATAATATTTGGTTTTAAGGGTGGATATCCGACGAGGTTTGTGAGATCTCCGATGCGGGGATACACAATCCACGGATAAAAGGCTAGCAAAAAGATAGATACGCAAAAACGGAATGACCAGCTTCTTAGTCTCGGGCCAGAGAAATCATGGCCTGCAATAACTCACTCAAAAATAAATCTTGTACACTAAAGTTTATGCACTCAAATATATATTAGGCTTTGGATAGGTTGAGCAACACACAAGTGATATTTATGACAAGGTTAGCAATATTTTTGAGTATAAAAGACATCTTCAATCTATTCATAACTTGAGAGCACATAAAACACTATGGGTCTTTATTTTAATCATAACCTCCGCTAAAGATTAAGCTAGTATTTAAATAATTTCAGATTTGTATTTTTAAGAGAGCACTAGCTTTAACATGCATAAATCAATTACAAAGATAAACAGAGCGGCAATTATAATCATATATCATAATGGCACAAACTTTGTAACTTTACTAATGGTAAAAACTTAGTGGTGACTTTATTCATGATGAAAATAAAAACTAACACATACGCTGAAAAATTAAACTAACACACTTGCTGAAATTTAAATAAAAACTGAAAACACTACGCATACATAGGTGCAAACAAGCTGAAAATTAAAGAAAAGGGGGTAAAGGAAAGATAACTAAAGCTCATCCTCTCTCTAATCTTCCGCCGGTGGTTGATATTGATAGTCTTGGTTGTTGTACCCTTACTTGTAATAGGAATGCACCACTCCTCCTATGAATTGTCCGACGGTGCTAGGTGAAGGTGTCCAAGCACATAAGCGACGTTTGCATTTCCTTCACCCATTTGGTTTGCATTGGTTAGGATGCCCGCAATAATTTGCACGTTCCTTGCAGCGTATCCTCCAATGGTGGCCACATTTTGTTGTGGTTGAGGAAGGTGTGCATATGTCTCCACAAAGGCTACGTTGGGCACCGCAAAATGGTGGGGATATGGCTACACCACTCCCCCTTGCTTGCATTGGTACACCACCGTAGCAACTTGGCGGCGCCGGTATCCCTCCAAATGGTGTTGCGCACCTCCTTCTTGGGCCGTGGAAGAACCTTCTCCTATAATCCTTCCTCTTTTATTTTTTTTCTTCGCCGGCGCAAGAAGTCCTTCCTCTAACTAATCTTCTTTCCCCTCCGATAGGGGCAAATTTACTTTGGCCACTATGAAGCCTCCTCTCTCATCTTCACTTTATATATTTTCCTTTCTTCAAATCTTATGGAAGTCCGGGTAGGAGATGATTCGGGTTCCTTGCAATACCTAGTTTTAAAGAGATAGTCAACATGGAGAGGTAACAACCCGATCTCCCGAATCCGATGTTGCTCACAACACCACCGGTTGATCATAAGGTGAGTGGGTTGATTGGCTGCCCGGCAAAGCCGAGTAAAGCCAATTCAACTCCGTGTTGGTATCTTTGTCTCTCTCATTCTCCCCAAAATCCTTTTGCACATCCATGAGTGAAACACTTGGATGATGGCGTTCCAGATAAAATTTCTTCGTTGATGGTATTCTCCTGCGCTCATACTCCAAAAACCTTCCCATGTGCCTTCATGCACATACACTTGTTTCGGAGCTCCCTTTTTAAAAATAGGAGACACTCGCCCATGGGTCAACGATACTAGAACATGCAATCGTTTTTGAACATGAAAACCAATCTAATCTATCGGGGGTTGTGACCACGGTTTCGCCCTTTCCCTCCTCTCGTACGCGAAGGTATACGTGACTAGACCTATGATGGACACGACGTGTTGAATGGATCCAAGGAAGCATTGGAGCTCTACTCCCTTTATGGCATGGTAGCTAACCTTAAGCAATAAAGTATTTTCAACACAAGATGATAGATAGATATCCGACGAAGTGTGATTACATCTAAAGATCGATTACAACCCATGGATGAAAGGAGATTACCCCATCAAGGTGCTAGAAATAGCATCATTGATCAAGGTTACCCTTCCGATGGTGTCTTCCTTCTTGTCCACTTGTGGGCTCCCTCCAGACGGAATGAGAGACTCAGCACTCCTTCATCAAGGATATGCGCCATGGTCATGAGAATTTCCTAGGCGAATTCCTTGTGGGTGTTTGCCGACACTCCGTTAGAGAATTGCACGGTGTCCCGTGTGAAACCCAATATGTGGAGAGCTTGGTCGTCGATGTCGACGTTCGCTACAAGCCTCTACTTAAGGCGAGCGAGCTTCTTCTCCTCCTCCGTCATGATGACATACCCCTTGGAATACCGCGGAGCGTATGGAGGTGGAGCGGATGATCGTGTCGAGCGGTGAGGTTGGGCGGGCGGCTTCTCCATATGTTATTGAAGTTTGGTGAACCTCATAAACGAATTTCGTGTAGCCCTCATGTCACCGAGGAGAAGAGTGTGGTTCCTCCTCGGCGGTGCCATGTCCTCCTCCATACTCCGAGGAAACTCGGAAACCGAGTTCCTCCTCGAAGAGGTTGATGGCTTAGACGACGATGATCCCTTCTTCTTCGGTGAAAAGGCTTGTAGTTTTCCTCCATGATTGCAGCACTCTCCCTCACAAATATATATCCGGGGTTTTCACCCGGTAACAAGGTACACAAATATCATTTTGGAGTCCGGACTTTGAGTGGATTAAGGATGTGATTTGTTGCACGAAACAAACGCGGTGGATGGCTAAGTCTAAGGTGGTTACGGCCTACAAACTAGAGCACACGAACAAAGAGCCGGATGGGAGACTTACCTCTCTCCTCCTCTTGGCTCGGTTCTTCTCTAGTGCATGTTGCTTCGTGACCGCGCACACCTTCCAAACGTCCCCGTCCACTCCTTCGCTTGCATTATTGCTCCTTCCACTTGATGTTTTCGCTTTGTTTCACTTCCATACTCCCTTGCCTCACATGCATCCATGATATTCCTACAAAACAAGGCCTTGGCTGCCCCCCATGCTTGTACTTTTCATGTGGTTTGATAAAAGATGTTGGAGGGGCATCCCGTGATGTATCATGGTGAATGTATGGTTAGGTTAACTAGATTGCCTCCCTCTAAGCATGTTTTAAGGTTGAGCACCCCTCTAATTTCGAAATTTAAAAATATTTTTCGGAGCCATGCAAGAGCTCAAGCATAAATTTAGAGAAGTTTTTAAACCATTAAAAACAAATGTAAGTCGAAAATATTTTCCGACTACGTTGATATCGGTCTCGCCGTATTGTTTGCCTTCATTAGTTGAGAGCAAGCTTTTCCCGGCTTGATCATGGGGGCATAGGTTTAGGTCCTAATTTTGATTAGATGAGAGAGATTTTGAATGAAATAAAATGAAGTGAGGCTTAGAAAAAAAAATCTAAACTTAGAGAAACCAAGGATATGGATTTTTAAATCAACCAAAAATCAAGATTCTAGGTTCACGCGAGTCCTACCACGTGCTGAAATTTAAATAACATCTAGATACAAGTCGTGGCTCTACTCGTGTGTTTTTAGCATGAAAAACAAGTCAACCACAACACCATAATGAGGGTGAAGGGTTGAGTTACATTCTGAATTTTTTTGGTTTTGGTTTCTCGAAAAAGAAGCAAACAATCACATAAGATGGTTCATGTAAAGGGTTTATAATCAAGCAAAATATTCAACCAAGAATTATGTCTCTAATATTATTCAACCACTCCAAGTCTAATGTTTTGCGTAGTAAAATTCAAAACTGAATTATTAAAAAGACTTGAAAAACCTGGAATCGGGTTGTCCTCCCGTAGCTTATTCTTGACTCGACGAAACGGGTTGCCTCCCGCCTAGCGCTTCGTTTATAGTCCATGGCTAGACTTCTTCACTTGATTACTCCGGGCGTTGCAATCTTGGGTACCCACTTTGGCTTAGTCTTTTTTTGTCTTCACGAGTCGGCTTTGTCATTTGGTCTTGACGGATGCAACAACTTCCTTCATGTAGTGGCTCGGCATCTCGAACTCTGGTCTTTGGTTGTGATCTTCATGGTCTCCTTAGTGTGATCCTCCATCTCTCCCGAATGAGTTTGAGTAGCCTTTGTCGTCTTGGGACCTTGGAGTTGTCTCGGATATTCTTCTTTGTTACCCATCGGGCGCCCGGCAAGTTGTCCCACTTGCGTCTAGCATCTTCATCACGATGAACACTTCACGTATAGAGCTTCCGACCTCCGTCACCTTGCCATCTAAATTCTTTAATATTTTCTCCATATCCTCGAACTTAGTGACGGCGTCCTTGTTGATCTTAGCTTGCTCGTCCATCAAGTCCTTGAATTGTGCACAAAGAGGAACCAAATCTTGAATGGACGAACTTGCATTAAATCGGAGTTACCTTGGACGTGGTTGTGCTCCACACACTCCTTGCATGTGGATCTTGCCTTGGCGGCCTTTAGGTGTTGAGCTTCTTTCTCCATCTCCATCTTCTCCATCCTCGTTGATCTTGAACGGCCTTCCGGCGTCTTGACTTGGAGGTGGTGATTCCCTTGGAGATTTTGATGGTCCTTTGACTTCGGCTTTTGAATCTAGGGGTTCCAACCCTTTAGCTTGTGTTGCACGTCACCTTTGCTCGTAAAGTTTTCCTGGATCATCCACAAAAAAAAGTTTGGGTTTCTTGGAGAGGTAGCCAACCATCTCCGGTTAGGGTTAGCAATAAAACAAAAATCTAACAAAAGAAAAATTAGGGTTAATCAAAACTAGATTAGATTGACTCTTTTTTCTTTTTGGGGATGATCAAACATAAGAGATGCAAAAGAAAATCAAAAGAAAAACTGAAAGATAAGCGATACTAGATCGGATCTTGATTACTTGTTCCCGGCAACGGCGCCAGAAAAAGGGGCTTGTTGACGGTTAATAGTTATATCAAAGTTCGTTTAGACTTGCAAGCGACAAGTCTCCCGTCGTAGTCAAGGGACCCTTCTTCCCTCGAGTGGTGAACCCAAGGTATCGAATCCGTGGAACAATGTGCAACGCAAGGATTCAATCTAGTAAAGCAAGGTAAAGCTATCTAATGAAGACAAGTTGCATCTAATCTACTAACTCATAAAGAAAACGAATCTAATCCAATCTACTAAAGAGGTAGCAAGAGAAAGCAAGAGATAACCGATCTAGAGAATCTAGATCATGCTTATGTTGTAGCTCCAAACAAGATAGATGAAGATAGAAAAGCGAATCTCATTAAAAGCATCTTTAAATCGTGGCCTTCCCATCCGACTCCGAAAACGCCCGCCTTTCGGAACCCCCGTTCTGTCACAACGTATCCCTACTCATGCGGGTAGTCTAGGGCGAGTTCGATAAAAACAAGTTGAAATCACTTGGCCGGTCCGGTATGCACCTCTAGCCATCGTGGCTACAAGAGCACCCTAAGTAATCTATCTTAAGAATAGATCGTAGAAGAAGCAAAACCAAGAAGAAAACAAAATCATCGAGAAGGCACTTGATCGTTAGAAATCGAATTCACTTACAAACTTCACCATGAATGATTACATGAACAAGATCACCACCGGGGCCCTCCCTCGATCTTGATCCTCGCTCCGAGCTCCGACGTGGTCTTCCATGCAAGGTTCCCACGTCGGCTAGGGAGACCCTAGACAACTAGCACGACCCTCATCTCCGAGATGGTGTCACTCAAGCTTCTCTCGCTCCTCGGCGGCGGAATACGACTTGGATGATGCGTGGCTCTCGGTCGGGGGGCTATTAATAGCCCGAGAAGAAATTAGGTCCAAGGGGAGGTGGATTGGGCCCCGAAAAGGGCCGGGCCGGCCGGCCCGGGCCGACCGGCCCGGGCCCTTTTCGGCCCAATTTGCTGCTGCTTCGCCGGTGTTGCTTCCCGCGTCTTCTAGATGTTCTCCCCTTTTGCATGTGGGCCCTTGACGTCGGTTTCTCTCGAATTGGACTCAACTCCTTGTCTTGCAAGATTCATCACTTTTACGGTTCGGTCCTCGGAGTTTATCATCTTCTCGGGCTTGGTCCTTGGGCTCTTGGGGTCATGTTCACTTCATTGCTTGACTTGTATCGGGCTTCAAGGTCTTGTTATGAGGTGCTTAATGAACTTATCCCGGAAGTCTTGCTTTCAACGTTAAAACCACCGCGTAAACACTTAACTCCAAAACCGACATGCACAAGTGAACTTGTTATACCACGGGGGTTAGTACCAATGGATAAGATACAAAAGTCATGCCAACACCGAAGGTAAACTCATGGCTAGGTTGACGGATTTTCACCGTCACACACGGTTTCCACGCGAAGATGTCGTGGTTAGCCCGGAGGAAGTTGTTGAGCGCGTCTTCCTATTTGGGGTCGAGGCCCGCCCCAATGGTGGTGGTCTTGCCGCTTTCGCCCGTCCCGAGGTCAATAGTTTTGACCCGAACCTCCTCGGTGGGCCGAGGCTTATTAGCTTTGTCCGTCTTCTCCGGGATATCGAGTTCACTTGGGGCAAGCTTCTTCGACGCAATGGTAGATCTCCATCATTGCATTGGGTACTTGATTTGTGGAGGCGATCTCCATAGCTTCCGTGTCGCGATCCGTGCGATATCTTCAAGTCCCCTTGCGGCGAGAGTACACCTGCCGGACTCGGCATCTTGAGTACCAAGTAGGTGTAGTGGGGTACCGCCATGAACTTGGCGATAACCGTCCCCGCCGAGGATGGCATGGTAGGTCGTCTCGAAGTCCGCGACTTAGAACTTGATGTACTCGGTACGATAGTTGTCCCAAGATTCCCCGAAGGTAGCGGCAGGACTACTGAGCCCAGTGGGATAGCAGCGTTCCCGGGGACGATGCCGTAGAAGGGAGAGGTGCTCTTGGTGAGCATGTGGGTGATGTCGAGCTTCATCTTCTTCAAGGTCTTGGTGAAAAGGACGTTAAGCCCGCTCGCACCATCGATGAGGACCTTGTTAAGCTTGGAGCCCGCGACCACCGGCTTTAGGATGAGTAGGAACCGCCCTGGTTCGGAGAAGCTAGTCCATTGATCCGCGCGGGAGAAGGTAATGGGTACCTCCGACCATCTGACAGGGTTCGGGACCGCTGGTTCAAAGCTCATGACTTCTCGACGAGTAGCCTTTTGGACCCGTCTGCTGGGTAGTCCGCCGAAGAGGACGTTCACCGTCTTGTCGGGTTCCTGGAAGTCACCGTTGCCTTCGTCGTTCTTCTTCTTGCCTTTCTTGTCATGAGGGTGACGTGGCTCTGGAGTATCCTTGAGTGCTCGCCTGAGTTGGTATCACTGCTCGGTGGTGTGGTTGCCGTCCAGATGCCATGGGCACTTCTCCTTCAGCAAGTCTTTGAAGCCGCCGGAGGTCTTCTTCGAGTTCTCCTTCGCAGGGCGCTGGATAGCCGCGACAAGGTCTTTGTCGGCTTGCGCTTGCGATTGGGACTCGAGTGGTTGTTGCTTTGCGACCGCCTTGGTTCCCGTTGTTGCTTCTTTGCCGCCGCCCGTGTTCTGTTTGCTCTTGCCACGGATGGCATCGTACTTGGCGTTGGCTTTGTCTTCTTCATCAGCCGAGGACGTGATCATGTCCTTGAGGTGGGTGATGGAGCTGGGGCGGCATCGACCGAAGTCTTCGAAGGTGCGACGGTGGTAGAGACCGTCTTGGAAGAGGTCGATGACCTCCTTGTCGGTGACGTCGACTACGGTAGCGCGCTTGTCGAAGAAGCGCCGCATGTACTTGCGAAGGGTCTCTCCTTGTTCTCGCTTCACCATAGCCGAGTCCATGCGAGTACCCGAGCGGCCCATGGCGCCCGTGAAGTTGCCGGTGAATCGCTCCTTCGGTGGTCCCACTTGTCGATCGAGTACTTTTCGAGTGACTCGAGCCATGTGAGCGGGGGCTTGGTCCGGGCGAAGGGGAAGTAGAGGCACTTGGTGTCGTTGTTGCCGCCAGCGTTCTCGATGGAGAGGGCGTAGCACCTGAGCCACTGGATGGGGTCTTGCTTCGCGTCGTACTTGGTGATTCCCGAGAGGTTTGAATTTGTCCGGGAGGAGCAAGTTGCGAAGCCGAGGAGAGAAGGTGGGGAAGCCGTCATTGTCGCCTACGGTGGCGGACTTCTTCCGCCGCAGTTCTTCAATCTTCTGGCGGGCATAGAAGCCGCCCTGTGAGGCTCTGGAGACGTGGCTATTCGCGTGGCGCCGGCCGCCGCGATCGCCTTCGCCACCGGCCCTCCTGTTAGCCCCATGGTTGGAGCTTCCACCGTCGCTGCCTCCACCGCCAGGGTCGCGATGAGGGACGACCTCACGATCGCCGCCAGCAACCGCAGCGCTGTTGCCACCTTGAGAGGGTCCGCCGGCCGTTGCGCGAGTACGGTTGGGATTGGCCGGCAGCTCAGCTCGAGTACGGTTACGACCGAGGTCCGCACTGCGACTTGTGGCTTCATTGTCGCGGTTCCGGGCGGGGGGCTGAGTGACCCTGTTGTCAACTTGCATGAAGTAAGCATCTTCTGCAAGCTTGGTGATGACTTCCCCTGCGTGCATACCCTGAGCTTGGCGCGCGATCGCTGTGATCAACATGAGGCATTGCTCCGGGGTAGTGTGTACCCTACTCTCGACTTGGTCGAGAGCCTCTGTGAGGTTGCGGATGGGGAGGTTGTCTCGAAGACGCTGGCGCCGTTCGTTCCGCTTTCTGTTGCGCTCACGTCGAGCGTCCCTGTTGGCGTCGGTCTCATCCGCGGGAGCGTTGGCAGACAACTCGTCTGCGAAGATGTCTTCAAGGTATCAGTCGTCTGCCATTCCTGAGGGTCCTGGCGTGTCGCCGGCAGCCATGAAGACTTGGCGATCGGGGTTGCCAAGACTGGAGTCAGAACTCGCCACCTCTGTTGGGGTGTACTCCTCAGCTCGAGCGAGTGGTGTTCCCTCCTAGAAGGGAAGTGAGTCGAGGTAGGCAACGTAGCGCGAGTTCCCGTCCGTCGGTCCGAAGGCTTGCGGTCCGGCCGGTGAGCGAATCTCTCGGCGGGTGTAGATGTTATAACCAGCCGGAAGGGCCGATCCTAACAAGGGTTGCTGCCGTAGAGTTGTCCTCGGACCGGGCTCCTCAAGGTCCGACCCGAAGTCGAACTCGTACGCGGAGTCCGAGTAGAAGCCGAAGAGGGGGTTGGAGTCCGAGGCGTAGCCGGGGGAGGTGTCGGAGTCCGAGTCGTACTCGGGTACGGGCTCCTTGCCGGCCCGGCGAGTAGTGGGAGCCTTCGTGTGGGCCCTGCTGACGTTGTGGGGGCCACGTGTGAAGCGCTGGGGGGTGGGGAGTCCACATGCGATGGCTGAGTAGCCAGCTCGCATACGATAGCCCATGGGGACGTCAAGTTCGAGTTGGAGGCGGATCCAAGCTCGAAGTCGGCGTGTTGGTTGAAGAGCGAAATCTCGCCGAACCTGCCGGCGAGTTCGCCCGTGACTACTTCGGGAAGTGTCACGAGGCCAATCTCCGGGTTGGGTGGCATGGTGAGGCGGCGTTGGAAAGATCCGGCGCTGTCAGCAGTGCAGACCCAGGTACCGAAGACGAAGGTGTCGCCGGGGTTGAAGGCGATGATTGGCTTGATGTAGACGGAAGCCGTCAAGTTCGCCATGAGATATTCGGCGAGATCCCCTACCTGGCACGCCAGCTGTCGGTGTTTTAGACCGGCAACGTCGGGCATACTCCCCATGTACTCATGCAAGGAAGGAAGAAGACGGACTCCTATTAGAATTACCCCCGTAATCCTACTAGGACTTGTTCCGTGTAATCCTACTAGGACTCTGCCTTGTAACCGACTAGGAATCCGCCCCCTGGACTATATAAAGGAGGGCCGGGTACCTAGCCGGCACCCGATCCGAACAACACCAAGCGCGGGCGCCATACTTGATCCCCCAAATAGGACGTAGGGCCCGTCACCTTGGCAGCCCGAACCTTGTATAAATCTTGTGTCCCGTGTCCTTACGCATACCTTCGAGTTCTCGGTCTCCCGATCACGATCCTCACCGCACAATTTACTACCTCGGGTACCCCCCGGTAGGTTTGCCGATCTAAAACACCGACGGTGGCATGCCGGGTAGGGGTGATCATCACCACCGGGAGATTTCGAAGGACCTCAAGCAGCAAGATCAATCTACTGGTACAGCCTGGCCGGTGCAAGTCAACATGCGAACGCAACTCACTGAGTTGCAATCTGAAGCAAAGTCACCGAGTTGTTTCATATGAGTCCAAGTTGGTGTTGCTCCTGACGCACACAAAACCGAAGTGGAGCAATTTCTTAGCATAAAAAATCGAGGCGGAATCGAATTCGAATACCGGTGTGGCGACGTCCGACCGTAATCCGTTTCGAAGTCGATTTCCGTACTCTCGAATACAAAATTGGTACAATTGGGCGGCCCTTGGTCTCGTCGCAATTTCCATCCGGGAAAGCTATGTTGGTGTGCTCATCAAGACGGGGTTGCTCCGCCCCCGGGTCATTTGCCGGGTCGGCCACGGCTAAGTGCACCGGCGCTTAGCTAAATGCACACAAAAAGCTACCTTGGCACTCCAAATATTTTTGCTATGCATACACATGCAAGGCTACACCAACAAGCTCTCTCGCTCACGTGCAAAACAATTGATTGGTCATCTTCCAAAGTGCACATGCAATGCTCCCACGAGACTTCAAATTTATTTGCTTGACACGCGGGAAGCTACCAAGGCTGCTACCTATGGATGTACACGAGTACGACTACCTCAACTTCGCCGTGCGCCGCGACTACTCGTCTCCCGGGCGCACGTGCTCTACGTCAACCTCGCCGTGCGCCGCGAGTACTCGTCCCCGGCCGCACTTGCCCTACGTCAACCTCGCCGGTGCGCCGCGAGTACTCATCACCCGGCCGCACGCGCTCTACGTCAACCATCGTGCACCGCGAGTGCTCGTCTCCACTCTCCCGGCTGCCGGCCGATCTACCTCGACTACGCCGCGCGTCCGGTGCCTCGGCTCGTCGCGCGGCCCGTCACGCGGCTTCGTCGCGCCGCTCGTCGTCGACTACTCCGCCTCGCGCGAGCTTGTCGTCGACTAGTTCGCCTCCGCCGCGCGTACGCCGGTGCCTCGGCACGTCGCGTGGCCCGTCACGCGGCTCGTCGCGCGCGCGCGTCGTCGACTACTCCGCCTCGCGCGCGCGCGTCCGGGTGCCTCGGCACATCGCGCGGCCCGTCACGCGGCTCATCGCCGACTACTCCGCCGCGCGTCGGGGTGCCTTGGCACGTCGCGCGGCTCGTCCACGCGGCTTGTCGCGCGGCTCGTCGTCGACTACTTCGCCTACGCGCGCGCGTCCGGGTGCCTCGGCACGTCGCGCGGCTCGTCGTCGACTACTTCGCCTACGCCGCGCGTCCGGGTGCCTCGGCTCGTCGCGCGGCCCGTCACGCGGCTTGTCGTGCCGCTCGTCGTCGACTACTCCACCTCCGCCGCGCGTCCGGGGTGCCTCGGCACGTCGCGAGGCCCGTCACGCGGCTCGTCGCGGCGCTCGTCGTCGACTACTCCGCCTCGCGCGAGCTCGTCGTCGACTACTTCGCCTCCCGCGCGCGCGTCCGGGTGCCTCGGCACGTCGTGCGGCTCGTCATGCGACTCGTCGCGCCGCTCGTTGTCGACTACTCTGCCACGCGCAGGCTCGTCGTCAACTACTACGCCTTCGCCGCGCGTCCGCGTGCCTTGGCACGTCACGTGGCTCATCATGCAGCTCGTCGCGCCGCTCGTCGTCGACAACTCCGCCTCACGCGAGGGCTCGTCGTCGACTACTTCGCCTACGCCGTGCGTCCGAGTGCCTCGGCACGTTGCGCGGCTCATCGCTTGTCGTCGACTACTTCGCCTACGCCGCGCGACCGGGTGCCTCGGCACGTCACGTGGCTCGTCGCGCCGCTCATCGTTGACTACTCCGCCTCACGCGGGCTCGTCGTCGACTACTTCGTCTTCGCCGCGCGTCCGAGTGCCTCGGCACGTCGCACGGCTCGTCACGCGGCTCGTCGCGCCGCTCGTCGTCGACTACTCCGCCTCGCGCGAGCTCGTCGTTGACTACTCCGCCTCGCCCGGGCTCATCGTCGACTACTCCGTGCGCCGCGACTTCGTCTTGCGGCCACACTGGCTCTACTTCATCCACGCCGTGCGTCGTGACTACTTGTCTCGTGGCAACACTGGCTCTACTTCGAGTATGCCGCGCACCGCCACGACGTCGTCTTCTGGTCGCATCGCGTCGACCATTTATCTTGACTAGTTTTCCAAACTAGTCGAGAACGACGATCACGCCCCCAACAACCCGGTCGGAATCAACTCGACTAGTCAACTTCAAGCAACAACCGTCGCGGCTCCATCGCCGACCGCCACGGCTTCATCTACAAGTCCGCACCGGCGGCAACAATGACTAAGTCATTTATTTAAATGATTACTGTTTCTCTTGGCTTGTTCTCCTCATCATGTAGGACTACTTGCCGACTACTCATTTGTGTACGCTTCTCGGCGGGTTTTCACGGGAGCTACACTCTCCCCGACTACTCTTGGGGTATATCAATCAAGTCACCACGAGTCTACTTCATCAACTCGGGGGCTATCCCTAGGAGGCAGCTTCTAAAGTCCGCTACGCGCGACAATCTAAAGTCGACTTCTAAAAGTCGCATTCTAAAGTCCGCTCCGTGCGGCAACTTAAAGTCGACTCCGGTCGCATCTTCGCCTGCCTCGATGGCATACTACGTGTGTAAGCTTCGATGGAACCTAGGCGTAAGCGGCCCTCGGGTCCCGGCGACGATGGAACCCGGCCGCACGTGGTCTTCACGCTCCGTACCATGGGTCCAAGTACCCTAAGTACTCACGCTCCGTACCTTGGGTCCGAAATCCATGGCCCGGAGTACGCAAGTCGACTCCGGTCGCACCTTCATGTCCACTACGGTGGAAACCATACCTTGGGTCCGAAATCCATGGCCTAGGTACGTAAGCCGTCTCCCGGTCGCACCCTCAAGCCGACTCCGGTCACACCCTCAAGCCCGCTGCGGCGGCAACCGTACCTTGGGTCCGAAATCCACGGCTCGGTACTCAAGTCCACTCCCGGTGGCACAAGTCGACGCTAACGGTCGCATCCAAGCCCACTCCGGTGGCACAAGTCGACGCTAACGGTCGCACCCAAGCCCACTCCGGTGGCACAAGCCGACTCCGGTCGCAATACTAAGCCCGCTCCGGCGGCAAAACTACTCGTTTTCTCCGATTTTTCATTTGCTTTGGCTTTCCCGGAAAGTGCTTTTCGTTTTTTGCATCTTAAGTCCACCCCGCGTGGCACAAAGTCGACTATTCTAATCGCATCCCAAAGTCCGCTCTCGCGCGGCATCTTAAAGTCGACTTCTAAAGTCGCATATCAAAGTCCGCTTTACGTGGCAATCTAAAGTCGACTTCGGTTTTAAGTTGCAACTCAAAAAGTCCGCTCCACGCGGCATCACAAAGTCGACTTCGGTTTTTAAGTCGCATCTCAAAGTCCGCTCCGCGCGGCACAAAGTCGACTTCGGTTTTTAAGTCGCATTCTAAAGTTCGCACCGCCGCATCTAAAGTCGACTTCGGTCGCATTTAAAGTCCGCTCCGACGGCACGACTACTTCTCATGCTCCACGGCTCGATGCCAACTACTACTCGGAATCTCTCCCGGCTCGGGGGCCGCACTCAACATACTACTCGATGATAACTTCAGCATGCTTCGCTCGCTCTCAAGCTCAGGGGCTCCGCACCAATAACTACTCGACGTGGCTCATACGACTCTCTTATCTCGAGGGTTACACGCTGCAAGAGTACTCGGATCATGGCTTTCACGAACACTGAAGACCCTTGGATTGATTACCTAATCATTTCAAGGCTCGGGGGCTGCTATGCTACACCCATCATTCAAATTTTTCAAGACGGAAGATTCGGAATCAAGATTGACCCTCGGCCCAGAGTCCGCAACTCAACCTAAGGCTCGGGGGCTACTCCATATGGAGTGCAATTTTGCAACCGCACTTACATATAATCTCGACTTCAAGACGGATGAGTCGGACCACCTTCCGGCCTCGTGGCGATTCAAGTACTATTGAAGACTTCTCCAAGCAGTACTCGAGGACGCTCAAGAACTACTCGAAGAGGCTTCAAGACTACTCGAACTACTACTCTCGACTACAATGTGCTCGGGGGCTTGTCGGGCATACTCCCCATGTACTCATGCAAGGAAGGAAGAAGACAGACTCCTATTAGAATTCCCCCGTAATCCTACCAGGACTTGTTCCGTGTAATCCTACTAGGACTCTCGCCTTGTAACCGACTAGGAATCCGCCCCCCGGACTATATAAAGGAGGGCCGGATACCTAGCCGGCACCCGATCCGAACAACACCAAGCGCGGGCGCCATACTGGATCCCCCAAACGGGACGTAGGGCTCGTCACCTTGGCGGCCCGAACCCGTATAAATCTTGTGTCCCGTGTCCTTGCGCATACCTTCGAGTTCTCGGTCTCTCGATCACGATCCTCACCGCACAATTTACTACCTCGGGCACCCCCCCGGTAGGTTTGCCGGTCTAAAACACCGACAAGAACCTACTAAGGGGAGTACCCGAAGTAGATGAATGTGGCCTCGCCGAGATCGGTAACTTGAAGGAAGAGACATGTGGCACACAATTTAGACGAGTTCGGGCCGCGAGGTGCGTAATACCCTACGTCCCGTATGATGCGTGGCTCTAGATTGATTAGGTGCGTTTACAAGATGATGTAATCTGATGCGTATGAGCGAGATGATATCGAAGGGGGGGGGTCCCTGCCTCGCCTTATATAGTTCGGGAGGCAGGGTTACAAGTCGGTTCAGGGAGAGAGTACTAGTCGAGTACGTCTAGGAGTCCTCCATACAGTGCGGGACATGTACAACCTCCTATCCGAGTACTTCTCCGTAGTCCTTGTGCTCCACGCCAACAGGTGCCGTGCAGCGCAAGTCGAGTAGTCCCAGGGGCCCACCGAGTAGTCGGTCCTGGTACCCACCGAGTTAGTGGGCCCAGGGAGGTTCATACGACACCCTTTTACCAAGAGAAATCGCCACTCTTCTAAATGCAATACATGCAAATTTTTGATCCAAGTGGCACTATGGAAAGTCAAGCCAATGAAATTGATCCCTCTTGATAGTACGGCTATCTATCCTATCAACCCAGTCATTTAGCATCTTCTAATCACCTTATGACCGGCAAAAATAAAACCCTATCTTTTACCTTTGCCTTGAGCTCTTTCCAACACAAGCCATACAAGACTTTCTCATTCATACCGCATGAGCTCATCATTTCGTCGGGCTAACATATTCTTATAACTCAAATAAAAATGTTAGTCCACAATGATTGTCATTAATTACCATAAAACGAAATAGGGGCCTAGATGCCTTCACCCTGCCCCATCCACGAGAATCCCAAACACACGGCTCGCCAGTGCCGCGTCCTCAAGAAGCTTTGACGACCTCTTACTGCGGCTCATCGCCGTCAGATGAACCAGGAGCCGTCTTCAGACCGCCTTGCGTTCTAGATCGCTCGCACAACCATCTCCTCGAACTATCCGGGAGAAGAGTTCGAAACTGTGACAACCCACCCAGGAAAATACCGTACTATCACCTAAACCAATCCATTATGGTCATTAAGCGATAATAAAGTATCATCCTGTCGTTAGTTGCCGGGTTAACGCCCGGTAAATCACTTGGAATTCAATACAGAGGACCGAACATATGCATTAAAACTCATGCGAAGGCGAATACAGAGTAAAAACACAATTTAAATCCAAATTATTACAACCATTGTTGATGATAGGAAGTAAAGGTTCAAAGTTCGAAAACAGCGGAAATAAATAAACTAGCGCAACGATACACATCACAGGAGGCCATCCATGATGCCATCACTCGTCGTCTTCCACCCATTCCAGCTCCCAGCCAGGTGGAATCTCACCAGGCCAAACAACACCTACAACAAAAGTTTTAAAGCAAGGCTGAGTATACTAATACTCAGCAAGACTTAACCGTCGAGTGATAATTACATCACCAAACTCTAGACATGAGAGGCCTTTTGGCCAGTGGAGTTCTTTTGCTGAAAAAGCAACGAAGAGTGTCCTTACTTTCATTATTTTAGCACAAGTTCTAGTTGATTATCATTTCTAAGTGTGCCAACTAACTCAATCAAGGATTGTACAATACAATTAATTCATGCAGAAGTATTCACCAAGTTCCATCATTAAGGGATAACATGGCTAGTTGATTAAGCAGTCTCAGATAACGGTGAGAGGCCGACAATCAATTGGTTTATAACCTTGCAAGGTAGACCTAAACATACGGAGCGGTGCCCCGACAGAGCTGACACCGACCAGGCAGTTCCCAAAAATCCTCGGCTTGGGATCAAAGCTTACAGTCCCGGGTACAAGGCTATCTGGCATGCCCCACACAGTTCACCCAGCCCCACACATGTACCCACCTCCCGGTTGCAAAGCGGCAGGTGATTACTCAAGAGTAGTAAGGGAGAGTTCCTGCACAGTCTCTTTAAGGTACTAGGCTTACCGGTCCCATTCCCGACAAGTGCTAAGTACGTTCAAAAGCTTAGCCCACGAAAGCCACTCGACCGGAGCCCAAATCCCATGCTCTTACCACATGAGCAATCCATTTATAAAGATCTTATGATTCCAACATAAGAACCTATTCTCACGAGTGACGAACATCACTCGACTTCTACCGGGTCCTATATCATAGCAGTTATCGACCTAGCATACTAGTGATAGAGCATTGGTTCCTAGGGATCATGCAACTAGGGTTTCAAATCAACTCCTGAAACGTAAATGCACAATCATAGCACGAAACAATTGCATAATTTTAAAAGACGGGGTTAATGATCTGGGGCTTGCCTTCGCTGGCAAGGTTGGCCTGGGCCCTTCTAGACTTTGGTCCAGGTCTTGAGCTACGTCCACGTACTGCAGCTCTTTGTCAGCACCTTCGTCTCCTCCTCCTGGCACAAGCATAAATCTTCCGCCGGGAAGATCTACATAAGGATGCAAATGCAAGATTTATTTGACAATATTTAATTTAATTAATTACAAAAAACAACTGACAACCATGGGGTGCAGGTTGACTACATTCACCTAGACAAGAAATACATTCAGCATACTCTTCCCAAAAGGAACAATATGTGATTCTTTATTATTTATTATTTTTGATATTGACTGTGTACATAGTTATGTAAATAAACTAATTTACATTACACAAACAGCAAGGGGTTGGTCATTAGCTTTTTAAAATGATTTACATCCACACATGGGGTTATTAGAGATGTGGTTGGTGATTTTCCCATTTAACTTAATATTAAGCTTTAAATTGCTTTCGTAACTTTTATTCATAAAGTTAATTAATAACAAGCCACTGAACACACATGCATGCTTAGGATAGCTAGGAATTTAATTATATTGAAAATAACAAAAGCTAGCTAATGAATCAAGACTAATGCATACAAAAATAAATTCACATCAAAATGATTCAACATTTCTCCCACGTGATCTCTGGTCCAAAACTAGGCTATAGATGCAACATATACACCTAGAACTATTATGAAACTTGACTTATGCAATTACAAAGAAAAACAAGCATATTTCAAGAATAAATATTTATGATAATTATAAAATTGTGATTAATTCACCAAAAATGCATTTTGGCATAAAAAGACAACATGAATAAGTTGGTCACAAAAATCTAATCATTTTTGGCTACAAAAATCATTTGGACAGATTCTGTATAAATAGAAAACAAATTATATAAAAAGATTTACAACATAACTTTGTGTAATTTTGGGTACAGGATCTAGTCAAGACGTAACACACAACATATCCAAAAATTAGCTACAACGGACTTGTAGATTTTGAGATACAACAGATCTAGGTTTTACACATTTCTATTTTTCATGCAACAATTATCAGGAAAAAGCATAGAAAAGTTTTACAAACGTTGTAGTGTTTTTCACCAGGAGTCTACCAAAATTGAGTTTGCATTTTTCTGATTTTTCTACGATTTTCTATAGATTTTACAAGAATCAGCAAAACTGCTTTACCATTGAAGTTTCTAGTTTTCAACCAGGCCCCTGGAAGTTTCCTTGTCCTCACACATATGCCCTTGCTTTGCACTTAAGACCCTGGAAAGAAAGGGGGCCAAGCAATTGGGTCCCCGGCCATGGACGGCGGCGGTTCAACTGGAATTCCGGTGAGGTCCCGCCGGGGCTTGGCCGGGAAGCGGCTGGGGAAGGGGCTAGGGCTCACCTAGGGTCGATTTGAGCCGGAGTTGGCGGTCGGGAGGCCAGCAGCGAGCTCAGCTGGCGAAGCAGGGCGGCGGCGGCCGCAGGAGCGCCTGCATTGGCGAATGAGTGGTGCAGTCGGGGCAATAGGCGGCACGAGGAGCTCTTATATGGTCTAGGGAGCAGGTTAGGGGTGGGTGTGGGCGCCGGTGGCGGGCGGGACCGAAGTCTTGGTGGTGGCCTCTAGTGGCGACCGGTGGCGGAGCAAGGCAAGGTGGAGGAGGCACGCACGCGCGAGGAGGAGCCAGTGGCCCTTTATAGGCGGGTTGCGCCTTTGTTTCAAAGGCGAGTGTGAGGGGAATCTCGCAGTGGTACGGCGGCGGCCTTGGTAGGTGCGCACGCACAGGGCGGGGCGGCGGACAGACCGCTAGACAACGGCGTGCGAGGCCGACGGTGAGTTCGGACGCGACACGTGGCAGGGACGGACTTCAATACGCCTTGGTGAGTGCGCTACCTCGGGAAAACGCGGACCCGTACGCCAAGGGTGGCGGGCGCCACACGGCACGCGCGCGCGCGCGGGCGCGCCCATCGTTCTGGCCGGCGTGACGTCGCGGCGCGTCATCGTCCCTAATCCACTTAGCCCTGTTTGAAAACGAATTTCTCCAAAAATTTGAATAGAAGTGCACAAAGTGGTGAATAGGAAAGTTGTAGATCTCACTACCCTCTACAACTTTAACAAAGGCTCTAGGGTGTTTTTCTCAACGAATTTTGCATAAATTTCTGCCAAACTTTGAATGTCACTCTGTTTCGGTGAACAGGAGATGCTGACGGTTGACCAAGTTTTTCATCCTTTTCCACTCAAATTTGAAATGTCATTCAACATGAAAGTTGTGTCCCTCGAAAAACTGAACAACTTTCATATTGGGAGATTTTGAAGTGTTTAGGTGAAATTTGGAGAACGCGGCAAAAGTTCCTCAGGACGTTCAAAGGCATTAGGGTTTCAGTGGGGTTTGACCGTGCCTTTGACCAAGGGTTGACCACAAGTGTGTGTGGACTTGGTCAAGAGGGTCATTAGGGATTGTTGGCGAGGTTTTCGAGGTGAGTACCCATGTTGACCTAGGTTTGACCAATGTCAGCAGGTTTGACTCAGCTGATTCAGTCATTAGCACTAATGACACTAATTAAAAACCTGGGGCGTCATAGAAACCCTAGATCGCGAGGTCTTGGTCGTCTCTGCGGACATACCACCTCAAGACGGAGAGACAAATGAACAGCGTGTGGAGCGCGAGAACGCCAACGCCGACAGAGCTGCACATCGGCAACAAGAGCTCACTGCAGCTGCCCCGGCCGCAGGTCAACACGCAGGCAACACCGGACAAGGCGATGACAACATCCGGATGCAAGCACCTGCAGCCCCACCGGCCCATCAGCAACATCAGCAACATGAGCCTCAATGAAGCTGCCTGCGCGCCAGAAACCTCCTGAGGGACTTTGAGCAGGACAGCCCTGAGGTCTACAACTCTTCCCAAGCCAACATGGGAGCCGCTCTTGCCGCACTAGGTCAACTTGAGGACACTCCTGTGATAAGGCGTCTCCAAGCTCATATCCGCGTCGCCACCACTCAAGTTGAAGAAAGAGACCCTGGATACAGCAGATCGGTCGCAAGCTCCTACTCCAGGAGTAAATCGGAATATCTGGTCCCCTTGAGCCAGTAGCTGAAGAGGGACAAGGTGAAAACGAAGTGATGCAGCCGGCCAATCCTGCAGCCAACGCTACAGCCAACCCTCCAGCCAATGATGCCGCCAACGCTGCAGGCAACGTCGCCGACAATGCAGCTAACGCCGCCGATGCCCAACCAACCGTCGCTGCGAACCCAGGACAAAATGCTGGAGCCCGAGTTCTGACGGTGCAAGCTAACCGCGCTGAAAGCAGTCATCGTCGACGTATAAGAGATGAAGTGGAGATAGCACGACGTGCTAACTACGACCGCAACCATGGGGTCCCCGACACCCTTGACGCCAACACCCCCTTCCATGCAATAGAGATGCGGAACATGCATGACCAAGAGCTTCTACGACGTGCCCAGTACAACCAAGATAACGGCCCTCCTGACGATCTCTATATCATACCGACGGCTTATGCCCCATCAACAAGCCCGAGAGCGCTCAACAACTTCCCAACGTTCTCATGACGTCTCCGGACGATCAGATACCCCAAAGACGTCAAGCCAACTATTGAGAAATACGACGATCACTCCGACCCAAGAATATGGCTCAAGATGTACAACATCGCAGCCGTGCCTCTGGAGGCAACGAAGACCACATGGCGGGATACTTCCCCCTTGTGATGGGCAAGGCACCACTCCTTTGGCTCGACAATCTCATAGCAGAGTTCATCACCTCATGGGCAACATTGTCTCGCCTCTTCACAACCAACTACCAGGCGACCTACAATTGACTTGGTAACACACATCACCTCGCCAGAGTACGGATGAGACGCGATGAAACCCTTCGGGAGTACACCAACTGGTACTTCGAGAACCACAACACTCTCGCGGGTGTCAAGGACGAGGACGTCATTGCCTACTACAAGAAGGGAGTCACCAACATTAAGCTCTTCGAGAAGATCCATAAAGCTGACGCTCACACCATCGCCAACCTCATGGCTTATGTCGACAAGCTAGTCGACAATCAAGATGCGATGATGCACAACTTCAACAGAGAGGATCACGACGACGATGGAAACAGGTCGCGCAAGCGATCCGGTAAAGCCTATGTGGCAGATCCACCAAAACCTTCCACCTTCCTCGAGGGTGACTTCAACATGGTCGTGGACGACCAATGTTAGTTCCACCATGACGCCAAACATACCATGAGGGAGTGCGAACAGCTGAAGCGTGCCCTCGGGGTACCCTCTAAATCCAAGAAGGCCAAGAGCGACAACAACGACGACCAGAATGACAACCATCGTTACGACAACCGTAACCATCAACCTGATCGACGTGATTACCGCGACCACCGACCCTACCATAGAAACGACGACAGGGTCGACGTGATTATCGTCGCTACTACCACCACGATGACCACCGTCGCAACGATCGTAATGAAGACAACCGCAGTAATAGGCGTGATGACCGCCGTGACGACCAACGCAATGACCGCCGTGACGATCGGCATGATGATCGACACCGCCAGGACGACCACAACCGCAACGACAACAACCACAAGGAGTGCTCTCCACCACCACCACCAAAAGGGGGCAAACCCAATGGTGCATTTCAAATAGACAATCGAGAGATCAACTTCATCGTCGGCGGTCGCTAAGTAACCAAAAGCAACAGGCAGCTCCGATCAATCGCAAGTAAGATCGGGCACGTCAATACTGAAACTCCACAGCCTCTGCGTTGGTCGGAGTTCCCAATCACTTTCTCTAGGAAAGATCACTGGGTCCACATACCTGACCCCGGGACCTATCTGCTAGTCGTTAATCCCATAGTGGATGGGGTATTCCTGCCTAAGACCCTCATTGACGGGGGCAGCTGCCTGAACATTATCTTCACAGAGACGCTCAGAAAGATGGACTTCGACTTCAACAAGATGACCGCCTGAGACGAACCCTTCTATGGGGTTGTGCTTGGTAAGGCTGCATACCCCATAGGTCGTGTATGCCTACCAGTCACCTTCGGTACATAGGAGAACTTCCACACGGAGTACTTGACCTTCGAGGTCGTGGACTTCTGCTCCTCCTACCATGCCATCCTCGGCCGTCCAATGCTGGCCAAGTTCATGGCCATACCTCATCACACCTACCTCATCATGAAGATGTCGGCGCTAAACAGAATCCTTTCCGTCCTTGGGGACATCATGGTCTCCTACAACTGCGAGAGCTCCGCTGTCGAGCTCGCTAAAGACTCCGCTTGCAAAGCTGCAGCAACGGTCATGGTCACTCAGGCGGCCAAGATCGACCAAACCACTCTGGAGGTGCCAGAACAGAAGCGCACAAGCACAACCTTGGACCCAAGCCCAGCTGTGAAGAAGGTTTGCCTTGGCCTGCCCGATGCATCAAAGGAAGTCATCATCAGGGCCAACCTCGACCCCAAATAGGAACTCGCGCTCACCAGCTTCCTCAGGGACAATGCTGACATCTTCGCATGGAGCCCGTCCGATATGCCCGGTGTCCCCAGGGAGCTGGCTGAGCACGCCCTTGAAGTAAACAAGACTGCACGACCTATCACGCAAAAGCTCTGGCGATTTGCAAAAGATAGAAAACAAGCCATAGAAGTAGAAGTCTGTAAGGTTTTAGCTACGGATTAAGGATGTGTATCGATTCCACCAACCTCAACAAGCACTGCCCGAAAGATCCCTTACCTCTTCCTCGCATCGATCAGGTCGTGGACTTGACGGCCGACAGCGTCCTACTCTGCTTCCTCGACTGCTACTCAGGATATCACTAGATAGCCCTGAACCCCGACGACGAAGACAAAACAACGTTCATAATGCCCCATGGCATCTACTGCTATAAGGTCATGACTTTTGGCCTAAAAATGCTAGAGCAACATATCAGAAGGCAATACAGAAGTGCTTGAAGTCACAGATCGGGGAGAACGTTGAAGCCTACGTAGACGATGTGGTCGTCAAGACCACCGATGTCACACCCGGTTTTAAAGGCAAAACCGAATGCATTGATCACGTGTGCGCCAGGATCAAGTTACACACACGCTTAGACATTATGAATACCAAAAACAGTGCCACACGAATAAAGAGTTATTACAAACCATAGTCTTAAACGAATCTTAAATAAACGAGTTCTCGCAACGGACAAAATGCCTCCACGAGCGGTGCCGACCGAAGACTACGCACACCTAGAACTCCCGGAAATCTCCCGGAATATCTTCAAAGTTCTCCCGGTCCGAGCAAAGAATTCCGGTATTGTAGATGCAAGAGAATAAACAAGCGTGAGCACATATCATACTCGGCAAGAGAGAACAACATAACATGCAAGGCCATATGGTGGATGGCTAAGGTTCAAGCACTTTAGCATTTTAGTTGGTCAAGTTTTATTAGCAACCCGATTACTAAAGGTGTAAGTTCATACCAACCCAATTAATAAGTTATAAGCATCATAAAGAAAGAATAAAACAGCAATTAAACATTAAAGTTCCATAATTTAATCATGTGAGTGTCCAGGCCGCTCTTGACCGTGAGCACGGCTAATCGATTAGTTTAACACTCTGCAGAGGTTGTACACTTTCACCACAAGCAGCGTAAAAGCTCCGAAGAACTTTGGACCCAACCATGCGGTGTTTGCAAGGCACCATATCACACTTCCGAGGTGTGATTGCATAGGGACGCTACATGGCCTTTACAAAGGTTCCCTAGCAAGTTATGACCCACAAGGTCCGGATCAGTTAGCAAGGTATAAAGTCCCCTAGCAGGTCGATACCCCACCATAAAAGAATAACTCACCCAACCCCCTGCTAGAGCGAGTCCATACCCCACAGTACCGCCGATCCCTTGTCCTTATCAGGTAAGACCATCCCAAGCTAAAGTTCCTAATTATTCAGCCAAGACCATTGCCCATTAGTTCTTGTGGTTGTACTGTTTTCCTGGGTGGTTCTCCATGTTCCGATTATCCTATTAAAGGTAGTCTTGTAAAGTAAAAGATCATAAACGGAACATAGAATATAAAAGGTATCCAAGTTGATTAATACCAATTCCCAGTTGAGCATGCTAAGCAATAGCTACCATAAGATTAATTTAATAATCCCGGTATCAAGGTAAAGGTAGTAAAAATCTAGGCATGATCCTTAATAGGTTCCCATCAAATTAATGCAAGCAAAAAAGTAAAAACTGTGAATTTAAATGCATGTTATGTAGGACAAGCGGGCATGCATCAAGGAATACTTGCCTTCAACAAAGCCTTGCTGCTCAAACTCTTGCACGACTTGATCTTCAAATCCCTCGAACGAATCGCTCTCTACGGTCCACAAACATAACATACAAGCATACAATAGAAATAAATAAGAAACAGTCACCAAACAAATCAAACAGATCTAAACAGTAGCATAAAACTAATCTACGCTTCGAGACGAACGCGTGGACATAAAGAACACTAAAATCGGAGCTAAAACGACTAAGTTATGGCTTAGGGAAGGTGTAGGGACCAATCCGTAAAGATTTGAAAAGGTTTTGGGCTAAAATAAAGAAAAAGGACTAAACCGTAACGAAACTTCTAAGGTGGAAGGATATATCCGTGAATATAGGAAACTCGGGGGGCTTTTACGCGAAACGGCCGTGGCCGGCGGCGGAGTTGACCAGTCGACTTGGGTCGGCTTGATCTAGATCCGTTGGATCTAGATCCGGCGGCCGCGGTGGCTTGCGGGCTTAAGAGAGGCGGCGGACGGATGCGAGACGCCGGATCTCGATCCGGCGGCGGGGCGGCGCGCAGCCGACGGCGGCGGCGGCGGCGGGCGGTTGCGGGACTCGCCGGCGAAGACCCTAATCTAGGGTTTTCGGCCACGGGCTAGGACGCGGACGACATCTAGGCGACGCGCGCGAACCGGCGAGGCGGGCGGGGGCGGCGGCTACGGCGGAGAGGTGGCGAGGGGGCCGGTCGACGCGGCGGTGCGGGCTCGGAGCGGCGGTGAACTCCGGCGAGGTCTCCCCGGTCCCCGCGGCGCACGGACTCGACGACATGCGGTGCGGGCGCGACGCTCACCTCCTTGCGCGGCTCCTTGGCGACTTCACGGCGACGAACGACGACGGTGGCAAGGAATCGAAGGCGGCGGCGGCGAGCTCGAGCTAGGGTTTGCGGGGGCCCGCGGCTAGGCAAGAGGGCGGCGCGATTCGCCCGGATAGGAGGTCCGGGGGGCGGCGGCGCGCTTTAAATAGCCGGGGAGGGCTCCTTGGCGTGCGGGCCACGCGGGGACGTCGTGCTCCGGCCGGACTCGGCGGCGCGGCGGCGGAGTCCGAAGCGGGGACGACGCCGCGGAGGGGATGACGGGCGGGACCCACGGGTCGGCCGACCCGGGCGGAGGCGGGGAGCGGCCGGCGCGGCTAGGCGGCCGGGCCGGGCCGGGCGGGCTGGCCGGGCCGCGTGCTTAGGCGGGCTTGCGCGAGCGCGGCGGGCGGGCCGCGTCCGGGCCGCGGCGCCGGGTTGGGGCTGCGCGGCCCGCCGGGCCGGCAAGGGGCGACGGCCGATTTAGAAAGGGAAGGGTAGGGTAGAGGGTTTTGGGAATTTAGAGGTTTGGGTATAGGTATTAGAAAGGAATTCAAATCAAATAGAATTCAAACTTCGAATTTGAATTCCAACAACCAACAAAAGATGCTCCGGCATGTATGCAACAATTAACTCCTATATTTTGTTAACTTTATTTTAGAAAAGTTTTAAATGCCTAAAAATAAATAAAGCAACCTTATTATCCTTAAGCAAATAAATGGTTTCTAGCAAAAATTTTTTTTATAAAGCCAAATTTTTAATAGAGTTAGGGTGTTACAAATCCTACCCCCCTTAAGAAGAATCTCGTCCTTGAGATTCGGACAGATTGGGAAAAAGATCTGGAAACTCTGCTTTTATCTCATCCTCTCTTTCCCATGTTGCCTCATCCTCTCGCATGATTACTCCACCGTACTTTGCACATCTTAATCACACTATTCCCGGTGACCCTTGTCATCGTTTCCAATATCCGAATAGGGTGTTCAACAATAGTGAGATCCACTTTAATGTTCGGATCATCCAAGGGTAACGGCTCCTTGTCATGAGGACCAAAACCCTTCTTCAACCGAGAGATATGGAATACATCATGCACATCGCCTAGCCGGACCGGCAACTCCAATCCGTAAGCCACTTCTCCCACCCTCTCAAGGATCTTGAAAGGTCCAATAAACCGAAGTGACAACTTTCCTTTAACTCGAATCGACGCAAACCTCGATAGGTGACACCTTTAGGTACACATAATCGCCTTCCCGAAAGACCACATCCCTTCGTTTGCCATCCGCATAACTTTCCGTGTAGACCGAGCAATCCTCAAATTTTCTCGGATGGTCCGAACTTGTTTCTCCGCTTCTCCGATGATATCTGCCCCAAATAACCGCCTTTCGCCCGTCTCACTCCGGTATAACGGGGTTCTACACTTCCTTCCATACGGGGCCTCAAAGGGTGACATTTTGAGACTAGCTTGGTAGCCGTTGTTATAAGAGAACTCGGCATATGGCAAGCTCTTATCCCAACTACCACCATGCTTAAGCGCACATGCTCTCGGCATGTCTTCTAGGATCCGATTGGTTCTCTCTCGTCCGTCCATCCGTCCGTGGATGATAAGCCGAGCCGAAATTTAGCTTAGTATCCGAGAGACTCATGCAACTTCCCCCGTAAACGAGAAGTAAACCGAGTACCTCTCCGTCCGACGATCTTTTTTGGTACACCATGCAAACACACAATCCTGGACATGTATAGCTCTGCCAACTTAGCTCCCGTATAAGTAGTCTTTACCGGAATGAAGTGAGCTACCTTGGTCAAACGATCCACAATAACCCAAATCGAATCATAACCATCTCGGGTTCGGGGTAAACCCACTATGAAGTCCATTCCGATCTCTTCCCACTTCCACTCAGGCACCTTCAATGGTTGAAGCAAACCAGCGGGTCTCTGATGTTCAGCCTTAACCCGGTGGCAAGTGTCACACAAAGCCACATGTGCGGCCACATCTCTCTTCATACCGTACCACCAATACCTGCGCTTGAGATCCCGGTACATCTTAGTACGCCCGGATGGATAGAGTAAGCCGAGTCGTGAGCTTCTCTCAAGATCGTCTCTCCGAGATCTCCCCGCCTCCGGTACACACAACCGGTTCTTAAAACACACGGTTCCTTGCTCATCTTCTCGTGAAATCTAGGGCTTCTCCTTGTTGCATACTCTCCTTAATTTTCTCGTATTCCAAAGCATCCTCCACCGCCACTTACGTATCTCTTGCTCCGCAGTGGACCGTACTTCCAAAGTCACTCCTTCGCATGTGCAACCACTTTCAAGTTGAGCCTTTCAAACTCTTTTACCAACTCATCAAGAAACCGAATGATCATAGCCATGTTAGTGTGGCCCTTCCGACTCAAAGCATCGGCAACCGTATTCGCTTTACCAGGATGATAATGAATCTCTAGATCATAGTCCTTGATCAACTCTAACCAACGACGCCGTCTTAGATTAAGATCCTTCGAGTGAAGATATACTTCGGACTCTTGTGATCGGTATAGATCCGACACTTTGTTCCCATAATGTAGTGTCTCCAAATCTTCAATGCATGAACCACCGCTGCTAACTCAAGATCATGCGTAGGATAGTTCAACTCATGCTTCCTCAACTGACGAGATGCATAGGCTATAACATGACCTTCTTGCATCAACACGCATCCTAGACCTTGTCGAGATGCATCACAATAAATGTCAAAGCTCTTCCGTAGATCAGGCATTACTAGAACAGTCTTGTGGTTAACCGCTTCTTTAATTCTTCAAAACTCGGACCGACATGCACCGGTCCATTTGAACTCCCTGTCCTTCTCTAGCAACGTAGTGAGAGGCTTCACAATCTTAGAGAATCCTTCAATAAACCGACGATAGTAACCAGCAAGTCCAAGGAAACTTCGGATCTCAGACACTGTATGAGGGGCTTCCCACTTCAATACATCACTAACCTTGCTGGGATCTACTGCAATACCTCCGTTGGTGATGATATGACCTAGAAAAGACACTTCCTTGAGCCAGAACTCACACTTGCTGAACTTCGCATATAACTCATGCTCTCTCAGCTTCTGCAACACAAGCCTCAAATGCTCCTCATGGTCTTCCTCATTTTTGGAGTAGATCAAAATGTCATCAATGAATACCACAACGAACTTGTCCAGATACTCCATAAAGATCTTGTTCATCAAATACATGAAGTATGCGGGTGCATTGGTTAACCCAAAGGACATAACTGTGTACTCATAAAGTCCGTACTCGATAGTAAAAGCCGTCTCGGAAATATCCGAAGGCCTAATCTTCAACCGATGATAACCGGATCGCGGATCGATCTTAGACAACACTTTGGCTCCTCTCATCCGATCAAACAAATCTTCAATACGTGGCGAGAGGATACTTATTCTTGATGGTAACATCATTAAGGGACCCGTACACATCCTCTCGTGTGCCATCTTTCTTACCCACAAAGATAACGGGTGCTCCCCAAGGTGATGAACTAGCACGAATGAACCCTTTACCCAATAATTCTTTAATCCGAGCTTTAAGTTCTTGTAATCGATCACTAGACATTCTATATGGGCGCTTAGAGATAGGAGCGATTACCGGGTAAAAGATCAATAACGAACTCAACATCTCGGTCGGGGGGGCATACACCGGCAACTCCTCGGAAACACATCGGGATAATCGCACACTACTCGTATGTCTTCCAAGGTCGCTCCATCAAGCTTATTCACGGCACCGGTGTTTGATGGCGCGGGATCTGCTGCAAACTCAAAACTTTCACCACCGGACTTGTAAGAAGGATTGATCTCTTAGCACACCGTATCACCGCATCACACGCGGTCAACCATCCCATTCCCAATATCACATCGATCCCCTTTGAATCCAAGATTATAAGGTTGGCACGGAAATCTCTCGCCCAAAATTTTGAGATGGACGTTATCACATTTATAGATGGCTTTCAATCCCCCCGTGTGAGGTAACTAACATGTGGCGAGACATGGGACCGATAGGTAGATTATGTTGAGCTACAAACCGGGATGTAATGAAAGAATGGGATGCTCCGTAATCAAACAAAACCGAGGCAGGAGTAGAGTTGACTAGAAACATACCGAGCACTACTCGGGGTTCTCCCGAGCGACTTCGCATCAACGTGCATCGCCTTGCCTCGTGCATAGCTCGTTGTCCTTTGTTAGACTCGCGGGGTTTGGCTTCCGCTCCTTGTCCGCGCCGGTTCCGCACAGGGGTGTGTGGAGGGTTCCTCTTTGGGCAAGCATTGGCTTAGTGACCAAGCTCTCCGCACTTGAAGCAAGTAGTGGTGGCAGGATTGGGCGGTGCCACGGACCTTACAGGTGTGCCAACTGGGGCTCTCTGCCGACTCTGCTGGGAAACTGGGTGGGGAGTCTGAGGAACAGGACGCTGAAACCGCCGAGCGGACCGCCGGAACTACCGAGCAGACGCCGGGACCGCCGCCGCCCAAAGTTTCCACCCGGTCCCCAAAGCGGAACGGGGTGTTCGGCGGTGGGTTGAAGCGCGGGCGAGACGCACTCCCAAACCGCCCGTAGCCGGCGGCCTTCCTCTTCTCGCTCTTCGAGCTCCTTGCGCTTGTGCTCCAAGCGGATGGCGGCATCAACTAGCCGCCGAAAGTTAGGGAAAGGATAGGACATCGACCGGGTACCGCAGCGAACCGGCCTAACCCATCCAGGAACAGCTCCTCGCTTCTTCCCCGTCTTCGACAACCTCCTCGCTGCGCATAGCGAGACAACTCAGTGAACTTGTCTCTATACTCAGCCACTGACATTCCTCCCTGCTTCACGTAAAGAAACTCCTTCTTCTTGATCTTCATGACTCCGAGGGTATGTGATGGCTCTCGAAGTTGGTGGTAAACTCCTCCCAAGTGATAGTGTCTAGGGCGGCATGAGCGGCGAGAATACGCATCCCACCAAGCGGCCGGATCCTTGAAGTCGCCCCGCAAACAGACCTTCTCTCTCGTCGTCACACCGACATGTAGTGAGCATCTTCGCATCTTGTCTTTAGCCAATCTTCAGCTTCAAGTGGATCAGCGGCGTGAGTGAACACGGGAGGGTGATGACTCATGAACTCCCGGTGCTTGTTGCGAGGCGCGGGTGGCGGCACCGGTGGATTGTTGACCCGAGCTTGCAAGTTTGACACGGTGGTGGTCAAGTTCGGAGGGGCCGGGTCCGTGCCTCCGGAACTGCTGCACGGCGGGATCCATTTGTACCGGCCGGGGTGCTCTTCCTGCTGGTTGATCAACACCTGATCCTGACCTGGTGTTCACCATCTGAGTGTTAGGGACATTATTTTAGATGATTGCACCAAGGATTAAACTCAGGAAGATAAGATAGCAATGATATTCAGATAAGACAGATTCTATTGACTCCAAACAATCAGGCATAGCTCTCAGTGCGGGTAACCAAAAATTATGGATTTTGGACTGATAAAAGGTAATGAAATTATGAAACTACTCCAACTGGAATCACCTCAATCGGAGTTGTGTAGCTCTGGTTATAAAATAAACAAGTCAGGTAGGTCAGCAGTGTTTAACAGATTCGTGAGGCTGTAATGTTTCAGTTATAACTCTCTGGTTATCCATCCAAATATTCTGAATTTTTCACAGAAAATCAGTCACGAAATTCTTGAACTTTTCCAATTGGTTTTACTGCAATCGGAGTTCTGTAGCTCGAGATAAAATTAAAACAGTGCAGCTGACTCAGAAAGCTGCGCGAACAGATTTAGGGATCTCGAATTTGCATTAAGGGAAAACTTAAAGGGACAAAAAGATTAAGATAGATAACTGATTGAGACTGAAAGTTAACCCCCACAAACTTACTACTAAACCAATGTCGTTGTGGTCATCACTCCACAACACATTGCACTCAACCAAAAATCCAACTCATACATTAAGCACAAAATCAAGCATTCAACCACACCTCTAAACTAAACACACTTTACCGATCGTCTACTAGCGATTACAAAGAGATCCTATGCTTAATCTTAAACCTAAGGACTATCTTCCGCCATGGCATCTGTGCGAGTGTCAGCGGAGTCGTAGTGTGGCCTCTTAGGTGACGGGGAGGTACATCCTTCTGTGGCTTCATGGGCTTCCCGGCCGCTCCCCGTTCGAAGTGCGGCTTCTAAGGCACGCCTCTCGCGTCTCCGGAGTGAAAATCTGCTCGCCGTGCCGCATATAGAGTGTTGTTGGCATCATCCAATGTGGTATTCACAGCTGCAAGTAGACCCCGGACATTGTTGAGCGTTCCTTCATAGGGTCGGTGCCGGGGCGATGTAAGTCTTGGCTTCCCCACTTGCTCCGAAAGGTGTGTAGCGGCGAGTGGGTATCCTCCAACCCGTCACGCTCCTTGTGAGAGAGCACATAGAGCGCCCTCCGAGCCGACTCGCTATCCCGAAGCATCCATAGTAGTCCCGTGAGCCACATCATGATGCTTGGACACCTCCTTCACTCCACGACATGGAATGAACTCCTCCAAGATGGAAGCAACCTCCCAATGGGGCTCGAACCACGGATGAGTCCACAGCTCACAATGGTAGACAGGGGCCTTATCATAGCCCACGCGGAGTACCATCGCTCTCAGGTGGTCTACCATGGGAATGCCTACTCCATCAGCTCCGTAGTGGTACACTTCCCAGATCGCTTCCTCAGCTTCCTCCTCTTGCTCTTGTTCTTCTTCCTCCATCTCTTGATCAAGGTGATCCTCATCTTCTCCTCGGCGCTTGCTCATCTAGGTTTGGCCGTTCGGCTAGCTCATCCTCCTCTCGGAATCATCTCCTCCGGATCTTCCCGATCATCGGGCACCATGATAAGGTTAGGGAAAACCATAGGTGCAGGCTCCATCTCAATCTCCTCATCTGTATCTCCATCATGCAAGTCATTGTACTGTTCCTGTGGAGCATACTGATGGACTGCTCCAGCCTGAGAGGTCTTCAAACTACGAACCATCTGTAGTGCAGTGTAGAATGAGAAAGATGGTAAGGCAAAAGGATAAGAGCTAAAGCAAGCACAAGGTAAAGAATGCAGACAGCTCAAGAGTGAAGCAAAAAGGCAAGAGTAAGGTTAATAAGAATAAAGCAAGCATGTAAGAGAAAGCTTCTATGAGTATAAAATCCTTAGTTCGACCATTTCTATCTAGGCTAGCGTTCCTACGATCAACACGGCTACGGTACCACTCTGTCACACCCGATTTTAAAGGCAAAACCGAATGCATTGATCACGTGTACGCCAGGATCAAGTTACACACACGCTTAGACATTATGAATACCAAAAACAAGTGCCACACGAATAAAGAGTTATTACAAACCATAGTCTTAAACGAATCTTAAATAAACGAGTTCTCGCTGCGGACAAAATGCCTCCACGAGCCGATCGAAGACTACGCACACCTAGAACTCCCCGGAAATCTCCCGGAATATCTTCAAAGTTCTCCCGGTCGAGCAAGAATTCCGGGTATTGTAGATGCAAGAGAATAAACAAGCGTGAGCACATATCGTACTCGAGAAGAGAGAACAACATAACATGCAAGGCCATATGGTGGATGGCTAAGGTTCAAGCACTTTAGCATTTTAGTTGGTCAAGTTTTATTAGCAACCCGATTACTAAAAGTGTAAGTTCATACCAACCCAATTAATAAGATATAAGCATCATAAATAAAGAATATAACAGCAATTAAACATTAAAGTTCCATAATTTAATCATGTGAGTGTCCAGCCGCTCCCCGACCGTGAGCACGGCTAATCGATTAGTTTAACACTGCGAGAGGTTGTACACTTTCACCACAAGCGCCGTAAAAGCTCCGAAGAACTTTGGACCCAACCATGCGGTGTTTGCAAGGCACCATATCACACTTCCGAGGTGTGATTGCATAGGGACGCTACATGGCCTTTACAAAGGTTCCCTAGCAAGTTATGACCCACAAGGTCCGGATCGCTTAGCAAGGTATAAAGTCCCCTAGCAGGTCGATACCCCACCATAAAAGAATAACTCACCCAACCCCTCGCTAGAGCGAGTCCATATCCCACAAGCACCGCCGATCCCTTGTCCTTATCGAGTAAGACCATCCCAAGCTAAAGTTCCTAATTATTCAGCCAAGACCATTGCCCATTAGTTCTTGTGGTTGTCTTGTTTTCCCGGGTGGTTCTCCATGTTCCGATTATCATATTAAAGTGGTCTTGCAAAGTAAAAGATCATAAACGGAACATAGAATATAAAAGGTATCCAAGTTGATTTAACACCAATTCCCGATTGAGCATGCTAAGCAATAGCTACCATAAGATTAATTTAATAATCCCGGTATCAAGGTAAAGGTAGTAAAAATCTAGGCATGATCCTTAATAGGTTCCCATCAAATTAATGCAAGCAAAAAAGTAAAAACTGTGAATTTAAATGCATGTTATGTAGGACAAGCGGGCATGCATCAAGGAATACTTGCCTTCAACAAAGCCTTGTCTGCTCAAACTCTCGCACGACTTGATCTTCAAATCCCTCGAACGAATCGCTCTCTACGGTCCACAATCATCACATACAAGCATACAATAGAAATAAATAAGAAACAGTCACCAAACAAATCAAACAGATCTAAACAAGTAGCATAAAACTAATCTACGCTTCAAAACGAACGCGTGGACATAAAGAACGCTAAAATCGGAGCTAAAACGACTAAGTTATGGCTTAGGGAAGGTGTAGGGACCACTCTGTAAAGATTAGAAAAGGTTTTGGGCTAAAATAAAGAAAAAGGACTAAACTGTGACGAAACTTCTAAGGTGGAAGGATATATCTGTGAATATAGGAAACTCAAGGGCTTTTCTGCAAAACGGCCAGGGCTGGCGGCGGGGTTGACCAGTTGACTTGGGTCGGCTTGATCTAGATCCGTTGGATCTAGATCTAGCGGCTGCGGTGGCTTGCGGGCTTAAGAGAGGCGGCGGACGGATGCGAGACGCCGGATCTCGATCCGGCGGCACAGACGCACGCGAGCGGCCGGCGGCGGCGGGCGGCGCAGGGCGGCGGCGGCGAGCGGCGGCGAGCGGGCGGCGGGACTCGCCGGCGAAGACCCTAATCTAGGGTTTCGGCCACGGGCTAGGACGCGGACGGCATCTAGGCGACGCGCGCGAACCGGCGAGGCGGGCGGGGGGCGGTGGCTACGGCGGAGAGGCGGCGAGGGGGTCGGTCGACGCGGCGGCGCGGGCTCGGAGCGGCGGTGAACTCCGGCGAGGTCTCCCGGTCCCCGCGGCGCACGGACTCGACGACATGCGGTGCGGGCGCGATGCTCACCTCCTTGCGCGGCTCCTTGGCGACTTCACGGCGACGGAACGACGGCGGTGGCAAGGAATCGAAGGCGGCGGCGGCGAGCTCGAGCTAGGGTTTGCGGGGGCCCGCGGCTAGGCAAGAGGGCGGCGCGATTCGCTTGGATAGGAGGTCCGGGGGGCGGCGGCGCGCTTTAAATAGCCGGGGAGGGCTCCTTGGCGTGCGGGCCACGCGGGGACGTCGTGCTCCGGCCGGACTCGGCGGCGCGGCGGCGGAGTCCGAGCGGGGACGACGCCGCGGAGGGGATGACGGGCGGGACCCACGGGTCGGCGACCCGGGCGGAGGCGGGGAGCGGCCGGCGCGGCTAGGCGGGCCGGCCGGGCCGGAAGGCCCCGCCGGGCCGCGTGCTTAGGCGGGCTTGCGCGAGCGCGGCGGCGCGGCCGCGTTGGCCGGGCCGCGGCGCCGGGTTCGGCCGGCCGCGCCCGCCGGGCCGGCAAGGGGCGACGGGCCGAATTAGAAAGAGAAGGGTAGGGTAGAGGGTTTTGGGAATTTAGAGGTTTGGGTATAGGTATTAGAAAGGAATTCAAATCAAATAGAATTCAAACTTCGAATTTGAATTCCAACAACAAAAAAAAAATGCTCCAAAGATGTATGCAACAATTAACTCCTATATTTCATTATCTTTATTTTAGAAAAGTTTTAAATGCCTAAAAATAAATAAAGCAACCTTATTATCCTTGAGCAAATAAATGGTTTCTAGCAATTTTTTTTATAAAGCCAAATTTTTAATAAAATTAGGGTGTTACAACCGAGGAAGATTAGCTCATGGCTGACCTTACCGAATCCTTCGCCAACCTACGGGAGTTCTAATGGAAGCTCAACCTGACCAAGTGTGTCTTCGGTGTACCCTCCGGATTGCTCCTGGGCTTCATGGTCGGACACCAAGGCATTGAAGCCAACCCTATGAAGGTCGACGCTATATGCAACATGGCCAATCCATCTAGCAAGAAAGACGTTATGAAGCTCACAGGGATGATGGCGGCTCTAGGTCGTTTCATCAGCAATCTCGACGAGAAAGGCTTACCCTTCTTCAAGGTATTGAAGAAGGCAGACAAGTTTGCATGGGACGACGAGGCACAAAAAGCGTTTGAAGCTCTCAAGGAATCCTTGATGACTGCACCAGTTATGACACTTCCAATTCCAGGAGAAACACTCCTCCTATACATATTCGCCACCACTAATGTGGTCAACACGATTCTCGTTGCTGAACGAGAAGAAGAAGGGCATGCATATTCTGTTCAACGACATGTATATTACGTGAGCGGGGTCCTAGTTGACGCTAAAACACATTATTCACAGCCTCAGAAGTTGCTCTACTGTGACACCCTAAAATTCCATCACTAAAAATTACCTAGCAACTTTTAATTAGCCTTAAGCAATTAAATTGAATTTTGCCATTTAAATTGAGCTCTAAAATATTAAACTTAATTTAATTAATATAGAGACAACAAGTGATTGTGCATCATTATTTGGCTTTGCATGGTTTTTGGTTGCTTGTGTGACTTCTAAAAAGATTATAAAATTTTGTGAAAAATTTAAAAGAAATTTGGTTGAATTTGAATTTAAAAGATTGATTTGAAAAGAGTTTGAAAAAGAAAAAAAGAAAAAAACAACAGGAAACCCTCCCCTCCTTTTTGGCCCGGCGGCCCAGCGGCCCATCAGCCCCTCCCCGCGCCAGCCCACGCCGCCTCCCTCTTTTTCTTTTCTTTCTCTTTCACTGACGATTGGGTCCCACTGGTCAGCCTCCCCTTCTCCCCCTTCCTTTCTTCTCCCTCCCCTCTGCTCAGCCTGACCCGGCGCCGCCGCAATCCTCGCCGCACCCGGCCGTCCCCTCCACCTTCCCTTTCTCTCTGGGCAAGCCAATTAAGGCAATAACTCTCCCAATCAAATCCCCCTCCGTTACTTGCCATTTTCCCTCTCTAATTGCTCAATTGTGCCGGATCGGCCGCCGGCCATCAATGGCAAGTGCCGCCGCCGCCGCAGGATCCCTCCGCCTCCCCTCGCCTTCCTCTCCTTGTTGCTATTTAAGTTCAAGCTCGGGCTCACGCACTCCCCTTTGCACTCGAATCACACCAGCACACGCACTCGAGCACCAATTCCACCAGCGCCGCTGCCTCTGCATCACCTCGCCGCCGGACGCCGTCGGTGGAGTACTCCGTGGCCCTATCTTTTCTTTCTCCAACGCGATTCTATCCCTCACGTGATGCTTGTTGCTCAGGGGAAATCACCACCGGGATCGCGCAGCGTCTGGAGCTTGGGTCCCCGCCTACCGGAGCGCCGCCTGAGCCGCCGCCGTCGTCAAACTCCATCACTGCCGCCTTCCCTTCGCCCGTGAGCTCGCCCGACGCTTCTTCACGTGGTGAGCAAAGTCTCCCCGTTCGTTTTCACTTCCCGGCACACTATAGCCACTCCACGGGCTCGCCGGCGAGGCCGACCCGCCGCCTTCCGCGTCGGCCGCCATGGATGCCCGCGCCATCCCCCCGACCCCCTAGGCTTGCTCGCATGCTCCCCGCCTACGTGTAGAGCCCGCTCGCGCACGAATTGGCATCCCGTGCAACGAGATAGGGTGCGCCGGCGACTTCCGGCGAGGAACCGCCGCGCCGCCCCTGTCTCCGGCGTGCTCGCTGCCGCCCGTCGCTTGCAAGCGTCCTGGGCTGTGAGATCTGCGATGGACGGATGAGATCACGTACCCCTTCGGTTTGAGTGGCCGGTCCACCGTGGACCCGTGCGTCGGGTGCACGGCGCGGTCCACCGCGCACGCGCGCGTCTGAGACCGTTGGATATAAGATCCACGGTGCGGCTTTGTTGATTTTGTTAAAGAGACCCTGAGTAATCTTGTTTTAGCATGCCGGTCCTCCCACCTAGAAAGATTCTTGCAATTAGGTCCTAGATCTTGCAAACTAGCCCCTGTCTACCCTGAATATTTCCAGCAGAGGTCCTTTTCTTGAGTTTTAGCTCTTTAACCCTTCTGTTTTTATATGAAATTATGTTTTAGTCCCTGGTTTTATTTATAAAGGCTCGAAAATTTAGTTTTACTGCAGATAGTTCCCTGTATCTTGTTTTGAGCATAACTTTCTCGTTTTAACTCCGATTTTAACGTTCTATATACCGAAATGATCGTCTCAACGAGTAGAATCATTTAGACAACAAGTTTTCCAGTTTTTCTACTGTTTGGTGTACTGTTTATTTATTGTTTGTTGTTTACGTTTGACACGTAGATATCGTGCCTGTTTCGTCTGAGCTACCCATTGGAGGTGATCAGGAAGAGCCTACTTTCGAAGAGGACTATACCCAGCTTGTAGAGGAAGGCAAGTGGCTTCCCCCTATGCATTATCTCCTTTGAACCTATAACACTACATGATAAACAATGTTTACTATTCCTGTTGCAATGCATTAAAATGATGGGCAAAACACCTTTTTAAGGACTTGATTAGATGTTTTACCCTGTTACCTTGATCAACCATATTTATCAAATTCTTGGGTAGATAAATGCTTAGTTTTCTTTACATGGGAATGGTTATGTTTTGTTTATGAAATGCAACTCAGTTCTGTTTATGAAATGTGTACATGTTTAAGTCAAGATAACTTGTAATTTAAATGGAACATGGGGAACCACCCAAGACAACAATACAACCACAGTCCACATAGCTCTGGCTTAGCCAAGTAATTAGGAGAGTGAGTTAGCTGATAGCCTTTTTCCGAGAGGGGCACGGGGGCCGGAGTTTAAGGGGTATAGCCTGGTTCTTTTGGGTAGCGACCTTGGCTAAGGTGCCGACCATTAGGGAGGGTTATGGTCCGCTCCGCCGCCGTAACTTGTTGCGGGCGTTGGTTTCTCTTCTTTCCTTTGTAAAGGCTTCGTAGTGGACCCCTAGCCACTCACCTTGGAAGTGCTTAAGGGTCTAGCTAACCCGGGCAAAGTGGGGAACACGAACTGTGGGTAAAGTGTACAACCTCTGCAGAGTGTAAAACTGATCGATCAGCCGTGCTCACGGTCAAGAGCGGCTTGGACCCTCACATGATAATCAAACTTAAAGATGAATGTAAATCGTGGTTCTTGTGGGTTTTGTTTGGGGTGTCTTTTAAAGTTAAGCGGGTTGGTATACACTTACACTTAGTAACTAGGTGCTGCTAACTAAAACTTGATCAACCTATAAAATGCTTACCGCTGTGAACCATAGCCTATCCTTGATAGCCTTGCATTGTTTCCCCCACTTGCTGAGCACCAACTATAAGTGTGCTCACCCTTGCTTACCGCTGTTCAGAGGAGAACATTGGAGGTGAGGACGAGTACTGGAGCGACTACGAGGAGTTCTAAGGCATGCGGATCCCCCAGTCATCATGCCTGTGGAAGCTGAAGTTGAAGCTACTCGTCTTTTAGTTATCGTTTGTGTTTGGACTTTCGAGTCCACCCGTCTGAGTGTAATAAAGAATATTGTATCAGTTTAACTCTCATACGTTTTATTACTGCAATGGTATTACACTCTTTTTGTCTATCATGTGTGTGTAAATTGATCCTGGCGCACACGTGAGATGCATTCGGTTTTCCTTGTAAAATCGAGTGTGACATCTACGCACTCCTGATTACATCGATAAAGCTTCGCCATTATTTCGAAGCCCACAAGATCACAGTTCCATCATTGTTCCGGCTAGGAGAAATCATCCGCAACTGTGATGCCAACGGTCGCATCGTCAAGTGGTCAGTGGAGCTCGGGGAGTTTGACATCGAGTTCTGCCCTCGGCAAGCGATCAAGTCACAAATCCTCGCTGACTTTGTGTCAGAGTGGACGGAAATCCAGATGCCTGCTCCCAAGGAGCGGCCTGAACACTGGATAATGTACTTCGACAGTGCCCTCAACCTTGAAGGCGCAGGCGCAGGCGTATTACTCATCTCTTCTCAGGGGAACAACTCAAGTACGTCCTGCAGATACACTGTAAGGCATCCAACAATGGAGCAGAATACAAAGCTTTGATTCACGGGCTCTGTATAGCAGTGTCCCTTGGCATCAAGCGACTACTAGCTTTTGGCGATTCCAAGGTCGTCATCGAACAAGTCAACAAGGAGTGGGACTGCGTCAAAGACACAATGGGTGCCTACTGTGCTGAAATCTGCAAACTCGAAGGCCACTTCGAAGGGATTGAGTTTCAGCACGTACCACGAAACAACAACGTGGCCGCCGATGTACTTTCCAAACTAGGCTCTCGGCGAGCCCTAGTCCCAGCAGGTGTGTTCGTACAAGACCTACGCAAGCCTTCGATCAAGCTACTAGACCCGGACAATCCAGATCTACCTCAACTCGACCAAGCCTCAGCACCTCCTCGTGACGTGCTGATGTCAGAAACGGAAGATGATTGGCGCAAGCCTTTCTTGGACTTTATACTCAACCAACTAGTCCTAGAAGACAAGGCAGAGTGTGAGCGTATCACACGACGAAGTGCTAACTACATCGTGATTGGTACCGACCTCTACAGAAAAGTCGCCTCCACTGGCATCTTGATGAAGTGTATCTTGCGATCAGAAGGTCTATATCTCCTGGCTGTGATCCATGGCGGTGAGTGTGGCTGCCACGCGGCATCTGCCAACTTGGTCGGTAAGGCATACCGATCTGGATTCTATTGGCCCACAACCATGACTGACGCAAAAGACCTCGTAAAGAGGTGCAAAGGATGTCAATTCTTTGCCAAACAGGACCACCTGCCAGCCCAGGCCCTGCGCATAATCCCTCCATCATGGCCCTTCGCCATGTGGGATCTCAACTCCGTGGGGCCGTTCCGAACAGCCCCAGGCGGCTATAGGTTCATCCTCGTAGTCATCAACAAATTCACCTAATGGATTGAAGTCCGACCTGTTGCCAAAGTAACATCGGAAGAAGCTGCAAAATTCATGCAAGACATAACACACCGCTTCGGTGTACCTAACAAGATTATCACGGACCTAGGAACAACCTTTACAGGCTCCGCCTTCTAGGATTTCTGTCAGGACAATACTATCGACGTCTACTACTCCTCAGTCGCGCACCCTCGGTGCAACGGCTAGGTCGAGCGTGCCAACAACATGGTCCTTCAGGCTATCAAAGATCGTATCTTTGACGATGCCTCAAACTACACTACCCGGTGGTTAGCTGAGCTACCACACGTGATTTGGGGACTAAGGACCCAAGTCAGCTCTGCCACGGGCTTCTCACCCTTTTTCTTGGTCTATGGTTCAGAGGCCATATTACCCACCGACGTGCATTCAATTCTACAAGGAGGGAGAAGCCGAGCAAACCCGTCGGGTCGACCTCGACAACCTTGAAGAACAGAGGCTAGCTGCTGTCATGAGACAAGCTCGTCACGACCAACAACTTCTTCGGTATCACGATCACAACGTTAAGGAAACCTCCTTCAACGTTGGTGACCTCGTCCTCAGGCGTATTCAGAAGACCGACGACATGCGCAAGCTCTCTGCCGCTTGGGAAGGACCTTTCATCGTCACCGAAGTCATTAGCCCATCCACATATCGCCTCCAATGGGGTGATGGGCAAGGAGTACTAAACTCCTGGAACGTGGAACATCTACGACGATTCTACCCGTAGAATAGTTTTTATTACAACTATGTATTTCTTTTCCTTGTACCTTTTTCAGATTAAATAAATATTATTTCAAGAAGTTATCTACTATGCGTTGAGCCCTACCTTCTCCTCTCTCACGTCATCAACCCTCCCCCTTGACACGCTCGGGGGCTTGGCTAAAGCCAATACATGGGTCGTCAGACCTGGGGTTAACATCTTTCTACTCCTCCCCCTTGACATGCTCGGGGGTTTGGCTCAAAGCCAACATAAGGGTCGATTCGACTTGAGGACCTCATTTCTAACGAGTATTTGCCCTCTGTCGTTGCGAGCATGCTTGGTCGATAAGGTTGCCAGACCTGAGTCCTAGACTCCTCCCTGCACGCCGGCCTCACGTAAGCCTCCATGTTGAGCTGTGGAGGTCGGTAAGCCAGCCGCTCCGTGAGTAGTGGTTAGCAAGGCAAGATACAACACATCGTCACCTAAAAGACTACCAAACTCACGCAGGCACAAGGCAAGTACTTTACATAGGCATTAACAAATTCATCAAGAGGCACTGTTTGCATGACCGAGGGGAGGAGGAGGTACAGCTCCTAGCCCAAGACTACTGCCCGCCGTCATCGCCTTCATAGTCCAGAGAGTCCATCACCTCCATAGCGGCGTCTCAAACTTCAAGCTCCAAGGACGCGAGGTCTTTTTCAGCATCCGCACCTCCCTTGACCTTGGCCATGTCAACGTCGGGGTAATGCGACTTCACCCTCACCAGCACATCTGTTGCTACTGCAAAGCTCGTCGCCTTTAGCAACGTGAGAAGCTTGTCAGGAGTCTCTATGAGACGATAAACAATAGACTTCGGCTCCTCCCCCTCGACCTGCACCGCTATGCAATCCATAGCGTAATTGGCATCGCTCTTCAGGTCCCTCCGCTCCACCTCGTGTCCTGCAATGGTCACTTGGTCATTCTGCAATGAGTTCAAAGCCACCTCAAGATTGACTTCAAGGTCATGTCGAGCTCGTTTCTCATAAGCTAGCTTTTGAGATATGGTGTACTCACTGTCAACAGTCTCCTTCATCACTCGTTTGAGCTCCTGGCCTCTGGCCTCAACCTCCCGAAGCGTCACCTCAAAGGACCGAACCTTTTCCTTGGTGTTCTTCAGGTCGTTTTTGTAGTCATCCTCACGCTTATGGAAATATGCAAGCACAAGTAATTGATACTTAACGTAAAGACTTCAAGCCCTATGAGAGGGTTACTAACGCAAAAGTTTCGACCATACCAATGGTTACAACATTAAACTGCGCATTAGCCTCCTGGGTCTTGCGCTTTTCTTCAGCCAGCTCACCTTCGAGCTTCTTCTTCTCTGCAGCCGCTGCCTCGCAGACCTATTTGAGCTCTTGCTCAAGCTCGGCAACCCATAGTTGTGTCGCCATCGCATTCCTCAGCAGGTCGATCCGACCTTTAACACGATCTGCCAGCGCCTGGTCCAATACAACAGCTCGTCAGTCACAACCCAAAAGTACATCGTCAAGAATAACTCAAGAAGAAAACTCACCGTCAAAACAACGTTGAGGGTCACAATGGCGTTCTGCACGGCCCGCATATCTTCATTGTCGTCAAAGATGTCCTCCTGCCAAGGAGTATCATTCCAGTCAATCTCCCGTCGCGGCAACCTCGGGCTCGATGAAGATGAATCAGGCACCTACGCGCTAGACAACCCTGCACCCTTCGGCACTTGCTTTAGCTGTGCCTGGTCCTTGACTAGGTCCTCATCCGTCCCACCGGGCATCACGTTGATGGGATTCATGTCGATGACCGGAGAAGAGGTCGACGCTCCAACATCACCAACAGCACCCTGTGTTCCAGTACTCGCAGCGGGCGGCAGAGTCACCCTCCTCGCGTTAGTAGCGGGCGGTGGAGTCGCCCCCTAGAATCGACAGCCGGCAGCGGAGTCGCCATCCTTGCGTCGTCGACCAGTGTCTGAGTCGCGACTCCTTGATCAGACGACCTTGTACGAGAAGGTGAGGCCTGGGTGCCCAGGTCGTGTTGAGGCTCCGCAACCGACCTACCAAGATCATCACCCAACACAACAACTAAAAACCCCCACAACAATAAGCCAGAGATACTAAGTGTTCACGACCTTACCTTGTAATGGTCGGGACACGAGGCTTCGGCCTAAAGGTCTGCGGCCTAATCAGCACATACATCTTTGCCTGTGTAGCAGCAGCAGCTCGCTGCGCCTCCAACCCCTGATGGAGGTTGTCCTTCGTCGTCTTCTGCACCAACTCCCGCTACCTCTTGGCTGTGGGGCTCAACGACCTCCTCACCGTCGGTGTTTTAGTCCGGCAAACCTACCAAGGGGGTACCCGAGGTAGTAGATTGTGCGGTGAGGATCGTGATCGGGGGACCGAGAACTCGAAGGTATGTGCAAGGACACGGGACACAAGATTTATACAAGTTCGGGTCGCCAAGGTGGCGAACCCTACGTCCTGTTTGGGGGATAGAGTATGGCGCCCTGCGTTTGGTGTTGGGTGAGATCAGGTGCCCGGCTAGGTACCCGGCCCTCCTTTATATAGTCCAGGGGGCGGGTTCCTAGTCGGTTACAAGGCAGGAGTCCTAGTAGGATTACACGGAACGAGTCCTAATAGGATTACAGGGGAATTCTAGCAGGAGTCCGTCTTCATCCTTCCTTGCATGGGTACCCGGGGAGTATGCCCGACAAGCCCCCGAGCACATTGTAGTCGAGAGTAGTAGTTCGAGTAGTCTTTGAAGCCTCTTCGAGTAGTTCTTGAGCGTCCTCGAGTACTGCATGGAGAAGTCTTCAATAGTACTTGAACTGCCGCGAGGCTGGAAGGTGGTCCAGCTCATCAGTCTTGAAGTCGAGATTATATGGAAGTGCAATTGCAAAATTGCACTCCATATGGAGTAGCCCCCGAGCCTTAGGTTGAGTTGCAGACTCTAGCTGAGGGTCAATCTTGATTCTGAATCTTCCGTCTTGAAAAAATTGAATGATGGGTGTAGCATAGCAGCCCCCGAGCCTTGAAATGATTAGGTAATCAATCCAAGGGTCTTCAGTGTTCGCGAAAGCCATCATCCGAGTACTCCTGCAGCGTGTAGCCCCCGAGATAAGAGAGTCGTATGAGCCACGTCGAGTAGTTATTGGTGCGAGCCCCCGAGCTTGAGAGCGAGCGAAGTCTACTGGAGTCATCCTCGAGTAGTAATTTGAGTGCAGCCCCCGAGCTAGAGAGATTCCGAGTAGTAGTTTGGCATCGAGCCGTGGAACTTGAGAAGTAATCATGCCGTCAGAGCGGACTTTAGTTGCGACCGAAGTCGACTTTGTGCCACGCGGAGCGGACTTTGAGGTGCGACTTGAAAACCGAAGTCGACTTTGTGCCGCGCGGAGCGGACTTTGAGATGCGACTTGAAAACCGAAGTCGACTTTGTGCCACGCGGAGCGGACTTTGAGATGCGACTTGAAAACCGAAGTCGACTTTGTGCCGCGCGGAGCGGACTTTGAGATGTGACTGCAATAGTCGACTTTGTGCCACGCGGGGTGGACTTAAGATGCAAAAAACGAAAAGCACTTTCCGGAAAGCCAAAGCGAATGAAAAATCAGAGAAAACGAGTAGTTTTGCCGCCGGAGCGGGCTTAAGATTGCGACCGAAGTTGGCTTGTGCCACCGGTGTGGGCTTCGATGCGACCGTTAGCGTCGACTTGTGCCACCGGAGTGGGCTTGAGTACACGAGCCATGGATTTCGGACCCAAGGTACGATTGCCGCCGCAGCGGGCTTGAAGGTGCGACCGGAGTCGACTTGAGGGTGCGGCCGGAGTCGGCTTGCGTACCGAGCCATGGATTTCGGACCCAAGGTACGGAGCGCGAGTACTTAGGGTACTTGGACCCATGGTACAGAGCGTGAAGACCACGTGCAGCTAGGTTCCATCGTCACTAGGACCCGAGGGCCGCTTACAGCTAGGTTCCATCGAAGCTTACACACGTAGTATGCCATCGAAGCGGCGAAGATGCGATCGGAGTCGACTTTAAGTTGCCGCGCGTAGCGGACTTTAGAATGCGACTTTAGAAGGCGACTTTAGATTGTCGCGCGTAGCGGACTTTAGAATGCGACTTTAGAAGTCGACTTTAGATTGCCGCGCGTAGCGGACTTTAGAAACTGCCTCCTAGGGATAGCCCCCGAGTTGATGAAGTAGACTCGTGGTGACTTGATCGATATGCCCCAAGAGTAGTCAGCAGAGTGTAGCTCCCGTGAAAACCCACCGAGAAGCATACACAAATGAGTAGTCGGCAAGTAGTCCTACATGATGAGGAGAACAAGCCAAGAGAACAGTAATCATTTAAATAAATGACTTAGCCGTTCTTTGCTGAGCGGTACCGATGATGAAGCCGTGGCGGTCAACGATGGAGTCGCGACGGTTGTTGTTAAAGTTGACTAGTCGAGTTGATTCCGACTAATTGTTGGGGGCGTGACTGCCGTTCTCGACTAGTTTGGAAAACTAGTCAAGATGAAAGGTCGACGCGATGCGACCGAAGACGACGTCGTGGCGGCGCGCGGCATACTCGAAGTAGAGCCAGTGTGGCCGCGAGACAAGTAGTCACGACGCACGGCGTGGATGAAGTAGAGCCTGCGTGGACGCAAGACGAAGTCGCGGTGCACGGAGTAGTCGACGACGAGCCCGGGCGAGGTGGAGTAGTCGACGACGAGCGGCGCGACGAGCCACGTGACGAGCCGCGTGACGTGCCGAGGCACTCGGACGCGCGGTGGAGGCGAAGTAGTTGACGATGAGCTCGCGCGAGGCGGAGTAGTCGACGACGAGTGGCGCGACGAGCCACATGACGAGCCGCGCGATGTGCCGAAGCACCCGGACGCGCGGCGAAGACGAAGTAGTCGACGACGAGCTCGCGCGAGGCGGAGTAGTCGACGACGAGCGGCGCGACGAGCCGCGTGACGAGCCGCGCGACGTGCCGAGGCACCGGGACGCGCGGCGAGGCAAAGTAGTCGACGACGAGCCGCGCGAGGCGGAGTAGTCGACGACGAGCGCCGTGACGAGCCGCATGACGAGCCGCGCGACGTGCCGAGGCACCCGGGCGCGCGCGCGCGGAGGAGAAGTAGTCGACGGCGACGAGCCTCGCGCGAGGCGGAGTAGTCGATGACGAGCGGCGCGACGCGCCGCATGACGAGCCGGCGACGTGCCGAGGCACCCGGACGCGCGGCGAAGACGAAGTAGTCGACGACGAGCTCGCGCGAGGCGCAGTAGTCGACGACGAGTGGCGCGACGAGCCGCGTGACGAGCCGCGCGACGTGCCGAGGCACCGAGACGCGCGGCGGAGGCAAAGTAGTCGACGACGACGAGCTCGCGCGAGGTGGAGTAGTCGACGACGAGCGGCGCGACGAGCCGCATGACGAGCCGGCGACGTGCCGAGGCACCCGGACGCGCGGCGAAGACGAAGTAGTCGACGACGAGCTCGCGCGAGGCGGAGTAGTCGACAACGAGCGGCGCGACGAGCCGCGTGACGAGCCGCGCGACGTGCCGAGGCACCCGCACGCGCGGCGAAGACGAAGTAGTCGACGATGACGAGCTCGCGCGAGGCGGAGTAGTCGACGACGAGCGGCGCGACGAGCCGCGTGACGAGCCGCGCGACGTGCCGAGGCACCCCGGACGCGCGGCGAAGACGAAGTAGTCGACGACGACGAGCCCGCGCGTGGCGGAGTAGTCGCCGACGAGCGCGCGATGAGCCGCTTGACGAGCCGACGTGCCGAGGCACCCGTACGCGCGGCGAAGACGAAGTAGTCGACGACGAGCCCGCGTGAGGCGGAGTAGTTGACGACGAGCGGCGCGACGAGTCGCGTGACGAGCCGCGCGACGTGCCGAGGCACCCGGACGCGCCGCGAAGACGAAGTAGTCGACGACGAGCCCGCGCGAGGTGGAGTAGTCGACAACGAGCTCCGCGCGAGGCCGAGTAGTCGACGACGAGCGGCGCGACAAGCCGTATGACGAGCCGCGCGACGTGTCGAGGCACCGGACGCGCGGCGTAGTCGAAGTAGATCGCTGCAGCCGGGAGAGTGGAGACGAGTACTCGCGGTGCACGACGAGGTTGACGTAGAGCATGTGAGGCCGGGTGACGAGTAGTCGCGGCGCACGGCAAGGTTGACGTAGAGCGCATGCGATCGGAGACGAGTAGTCACGGCGCACGGCAAGGTTGAGGTAGAGCACGTGCGGCCGGAGACGAGTAGTCACGATGCATGGCGAGGTTGACGTAGAGCGCGCGCGGCCGAGACAAGTAGTCACCCTGCTCATGTACATGAGGTGTGTACGTTGAGCAAAGATCTTGGAGTCTTGTGGGTAGGCCTCGGTGTGTGCATAGCACAATACTCCAAAATTTGCTTTTGCACCGGCAAACTAGCGAGAATGCTCCATGCTTCGACGTGATTTGCTTGGATTTCACGGCCCGCCCGACCCGGAGTTGTCTTCTGTTGGGAAACATGTGGTTGCACTCCTGTTTGAATACGTACGCAGACTCTTGGCAGTTAGCGTCTTCACGACTATGGAATCGATTCCGTCTTGATTTCGAGTGAAGACAAGTTGCTGATTTGACCTTGGAGGGGTAACTCGTAATCCGTATTGGATCTCGTGCGACCCTTAACAGGTAACACGAAATTGATTTCGCGGTGGTCTTGTACCCATGGAATATTCCACTGATCCGACGAGTCGCACTTCGTAGTAGTATGCCGTATCAACGAGTTGTCAAAAGAGTGCTTGACCGTCACTTGCGCTGATGGTCGCATAGATTGATTTTGCTGATCAGAGGTCCTTCGAATTCGCTCGGTGGTGATGATCACCCCTACCTGGCGCACCGGTGTCGGTGTTTTAGACCGGCAAACCTACTAAGGGGGTACCCGAGGTAGTAGATTGTGCGGTAAGGATCGTGATCGGGAGACCGAGAACTCGAAGGTATGCGCAAGGACACGGGACACAAGATTTATACGGGTTCGGGTTGCCAAGGTGGCGAACCCTACGTCCCGTTTGGGGGATAAAGTATGGCGCCCGCGCTTGGTGTTGGTTGAGATCGGGTGCCCGGCTAGGTACCGGCCCTCCTTTATATAGTCTAGGGGGCGGGTTCCTAGTCGGTTACAAGGCAGAGTCCTAGTAGAATTACACGAACGAGTCCTAATAGGATTACGGGGGAATTCTAGTAGGAGTCCGTCTTCATCCTTCCTTGCATGGGTACCGGGGAGTATGCTCGACACTCACCGCCCGTTCTTCAACGATCGGTGGCTCGTCGGTAGCTTCATCATCATCATCATCTTCTTCTTCTTCATCGTCAGAGTTGACCTCCTTGGTCAATGGTGTGGGAATCACTGGCGTCCTAACCGACAGTGGAGGTCTTGTTTTCCTCTTCCTCTTCTTCTCCACAACCTTCACCGCAATGACCTTTGCAACAGCCGTCGAAACTGACTGCTTCGCCACCGCCTCCCTGATCTTGCGCCTCGGCTTCACAACACTACTTGCTTCCGGGCCCGTCCCGGTGTCGCCACCGACCTCAGGATCAGTATCTTCATCGGCCTCCACTGACAAATCAGACTCGTAGATCTCCGGCGGCACCGGCCGCCGGAGGTTGGTACTTGTTGAAGGACCGATTAGGGACCAGAGAGAGGGGAGTGAATGGGAGCCGATAAAAATTCTTCTCGAGGGAGATTGAAACTCCGACAAGACGAACTAGCTCGGTTGAACCCCCGAAATCACACGCTCCGCACTTCTACCTTCCGTTTGCCAAAACCACGTAGCCACTGGAGTGCTACTGGTCCTAGGAACAAACTCTACCAGCAACCACAACACACACGCAGCAACGACGAGCGGAAACAACTCAAAAACCGGCTAACCGCAGGCGGGCGGTTAGAACGGGTATAGGGTGCGGTTAGACCGCCTCCACCTGGTAACCAAGAAATCCTCCGAAACGCCGCTTCCGAGCACCAAAACTCACCCCGGTTTCACCAACAAAGATCTCCGGTCAAGGCCATGCTAGCTACCGTAAAATCTTGGCGAAAACCAAAACTCCACCCGGGGGCCTAGGGGCGGTTAGACCGGCTACCGGGGGCGGTCTAACCTCCCGTACCCAGCCAACGAACTCCGGCCAAGAACACCTAGCAAACAAAGCACGAGAACGACCCCAAATTTCACCCGGACACTCCTCGATCAAGGCGAACAAACTCACGGAGGAAAATCCGGCGAAACAAAACTTCGACCCGGAAACACCCGGGCGGTTAGACCGCCCCCTGCAGGCGGTTAGACCGCCCCTTCCGGAAAACGAACCCGCGGGTCAAACCTCAACTTCCTTGCGCCCGATCTCCCGAATCACTCCACGGATTGCGGCAAAACTTCGGGAATAGCCGGGTTACCTCCTCGGGCAACCTCTACCTCAAAGGAATCAACCCGAAACGCTCACAATCAAGAGGAATCGAAGAAATCGCTTCTCTAGGTCAAGAACTCGCCCAACTCGAGAAACCACCAAATCGAGTCCGATTCAAAGGAGATTTGGGGGCAAAGTCACCACCAAAGAGGCACAAGAACCTCATACATGACACCCACCAAAAACCCCAAGAAATCGTCCTCAAAACACCGCCAACAAAGAGCTCGAAAATCAACACAAAAGAGAGGAGAAAACCACCATGATGAACAACGCCGAACCATCTATACATGCCATGAAAGGTTCGTACATGGTCTAGCTTGCCACCCAAACATCCATCCCTCTCTCTAGATCTCACATGAAGCTCTCAAGCTAGTCCTCTAAAATCCTAAGGAAAATGGAGAACGAAAATGGAAAACAAATGAGCTAGGGTCCCAAGAGTTGGCTGCCATCCACCCATTCAATGAGTATATATGGAGGCACCCAAAAGACTAAACTACCCTTTACTAATAACTAGGGATACATGCCCCTCGAGGGCAGATTTGGAAGTCTTCATGTGTTCACCATCGGACGGATGCCCGGCGATCGCAACCCCGCTTAGCCTCGACGCAAGCCTTGCGATCCCGACGTGTGTCCTCCGCTTCGAAGCTTCTCGGCGCCGGCGGCCGGGCGGTCGGACCGCCCCCCACGGGCGGTTAGACCGGCCCGGGAGATCCCGACCGGCCCCGGGCGGTCGACCGCCCTCTCGGGTGGTTGAACCGACACCGGGTGGCCGCACCTCCTCATCGAGTCTTCGGCCTCGGTTTGTGGCTCAACCGAGTAACCTAGTGGTTTTACGGTTAACCACTTTGCAAACCCCGCGAACTCGGTGTAGCCTCCGCCAATCTCCACTCATGACTCGGCTCCCACGTAGTCCCGGCTCGACCTTGGTTTTGAGGCTCTACCAAGAAACCGTCCATGACTTCATCTTGTTGTTCATGCCACCATGCGGCCCGCACTTGACCCCGCTGGCCACCGGGTCCCTCAAACGAAGCCTACTTGTCTTCTCCACACCTGGAGGCCTCACCGGCAACGACCTTTCGCGCTTGTTCTTCACCTGCACCAACACGAGTCAAGCCGCAACCTGCACCTGCAATACTTAGCCAAGAATCAGTCCACACAACGTTGTCAATCACTCATCACACAAGGAAGCGACCATCCACCGGTCCTCGAACCACACATGGTCCTCAATCTCCCCCTTGATGAGTGCATTGACAACACCCACAAGAAGTAACACACGAGAAAAGGAAAAAGAAAAGAAACAAATAAAAAGAAACCTCAACAAGCGATCGAAAGCCAAAGAAAGGCAAAGAGCAAGATCACTTGAAGAAGACAAGTCTCGGACCCCTTAGGCAAGGGCAATGGCTCGACACATCCGAGACAAAGCAAGGCTCAAGCAAAGAGCGCAAAACACCGAACCAAAGCTCGAACACCACAAAGAGCTCCTCCTGCACATATGCAAGCTCCCCCTGAGCCAAAACACACTCTCCCTGAACAAATGCAGCAATGCAACACGGGAATGCAACAAAGAGCAAAAACCTGCTCACTCGCCGGGGCGGTTAGACCGCCTCGTACAGGGCGGTTAGACCGCATGTGCCTCATCCGACCGCCTTGGGGGTGGTTAGACCGCCCCAAGAGACCGGCCCCGCACCAAACTGCCCAAAATTTTCCCGAACCAATTGGAACACCTTCCAAACACTCCCAGTGTGCCCAAAGCATGCACAAACTTCTCCCCCTTGTTGACAATGCATGAATCAAGGCAAAATGCGAAAACTTTGAACATATAGCTTCTCAAATATACAAAATTCATCACAAGAAGCTACACAAGTCCAAATGAGCAAGTTAGATACTCTACGGGTTTGTAATGACCTTAACTACGTGATCACCAAGTTTCACAACCATTGGACAAGGCTAAAAAGGATTTGAGTAATTTTGCGAAAAGTTACTCTCTCATAAGCAAATACCTAAACATGAGCCAAACATATCAAAATGGCAAAGCCACTCAAACTTCATGCTAGGACAGCCATTCTAATCATAAGACCATCATAAACACCCACAAGCACCTCATGTCATGTCAATGCCACCGAGCCATGTGCCTACTTCTATATATGAGACTTCTCATTGGTAGGCATCATGCAACGGTTTAGCACCCAAAGCAAATTAAAATCTGCACATATGACATGGGAGCATATTTTCCAAGCATTTTTCATTTCATTTTCAGATGGATAAATGGTACATGAAATGTCTTCGCGACAAAAAGGAACTTATGCCCCTCCACAAGATAAAGCGAGAGGGCTAAACATTCATGATGACAAATGAGCCTTTGGCCCCATATGTTCAATAAACTAGCTATCCAACCACAAAGTAAGCATAGCAAAGCCACTAAAACATGTCAAGATCATATAAAGGCATTTACACATGAGAAAGCATATATGGGACATTTTTCAAAAGAATAGCCATCAACCATGGATCATTCATCAAGGTCATCAAGAGCTAAGCCAAACTAACCGTAGCATACCAAACAAGCTCACAAGAACATATATAGCAACCCATGGTGAATAATGTATATAGGAGAAGCTTTTCCTAACCAATGCATATGATACAAAATACATGCAATCTAAGATACAAGGATGCCTATACATCATGTTACATATGCCATGCCAAATGCAAGAAATGCACAAAGGAAACTATACATATGCTACACAAGGAGCTTCACCACCAACTTAGAAAACCAACCACACACACAAAGCTCACAAAAGACCGGCTCCTCGAGGGGAGGCAAAAAGGGCTCGACACCACCGCAAAAGAGCAAAAGAGCACAAAACTCACAAGCTCCCCCTAAACACATGCACTAGGGCCAAAGAGCATACAAAGCTCACCCTACACATGAGATAGAGAAGGAGCAAAACAAACCAAGTGGCTTGACCAAGGCCACGCACTCGAAGTCACAAAACACTTACCTTTATCATTTCTTCACAATTCACTCATCCTTGTGCACCATCCCCGAAAGTGATGCACCTACATGTCACCACCGGGATATGAAGCCGAAGAACCACCCCCGATATCAACCAAATGTTCTCCGGGCATCCCACCTGCAACTCAAAACCAAGAGCGAGAACGAGCAAATGACTCAACACTGGGGTTAGTCCCAAAGGTGTGAAACCGGTGTCGGGCCATTTCCTCAAAAGTAGGGTTAGCAACATTCATCCTACCCCGCCTATCAATACAACGATCCATCTCGTCAAACCTATCAAACCCGGAACCACCATGAGAACACCACTCCCGTCTCACTGGAGGAGTACGAGTACCACGAAAAGGAAAGCATGGTCCGTAGCCCCTCTGAGACTCAAAGTTGCGACCTCTCCCAAACTCGTATTGATCACGAGGTGGAGAACGTCCAGCAAACTCAACACGACCGGACTCAAAGTGTCTACCATCCGCACCACGACCAAGGGAACTGAAACCACCAGCATCACGACCTCGGAAACGAACTTCCCGAAATGCGGGGAGGGCCGGTCCGACCGCCTAGCCGGGCCGGCTCGACCGCCCTTCCCCAGGCGGGCCGGTCCGACCGCCTAGCCAGGCCGGTCTGACCGCCCTCTCCGGACCACCACCGCGGCTACGGGATTTCTCATCTCCCCATGCCGGATCCTTACGCACAAAGCCCTTTCCCTTAGGCGGTGGCATACAAGGCTCGGAGCACACCATGAGAAGGGTGGTACTGTCCTTGTTCGCCCACTCCTTAGCCATTCTATCCTCTCTCTTTCTCTTATAGCAAAACTCTCTCTTGTGACCATCCTTTCCACAAAACTCACAATGGAAAAGGATTGGTTTGGGCTTAGGCTTGGGGAGAGGCTCTCCACTTGGTTTCTCACTAGGCTTTTCACTTGCCTTCTCACTCGGTTTTTCTCTCGGTTGGTTTGGCTTGGATGCAAACTTGTCTTTGGGTGTGGGTTGTGGTGGAACTGAAACATTCCCAAATTTCCTTTCTCTCTGACCACTGCCCTCGCCAACCTTATCCAATCCCAAAGCCTAACCATCAAAGTGCTTACAGCTAGCAATCATCATACCAAGCTGAGGTTCTTGACTCGACAACCAACTCGGCGCTTCCACGCAACTTATCATTCTCATCTTGCAAGCGACCAACACATTTTGCAAGATCCAAATTCTTCATAGCATGCAACTCACATGTAGAACAAGAAGTAGGAATAGGCACTTTCAAATCGGCCTCTAGCGAACCAATGCGAGAACGAAGCTCAACGATTTTCTCATGCAAACTAGGGCAAGAAGTGCAAGCACCAAGCAAAGTGGGTCTAGATTGTAGCTCGGCCAACTCAACCCTAAGCACATCTAGTTCCTCACACTTGGAGGCATACTTCTCCCTAAGATCGATCAAGTCGGCGAGGAAAGCGAGCAATCAACACAATCATTTTCATCGAAACAACGGGGCTAGCCTTAAGCGAATCAATTTCAAGCTTGCTATCAAGAACCCGTGTTTCTAGCTCGGCCACTCTAGTCCTAGCATCCTCGAGCAAAGATCTAAGCTCCTTCCTAAGCCTTTTAGCCTCTCTAAGCATGTGATCGCGATTATCAAGCAAGTCAACCAACTCCTCATTCTCCTTGCGCAAAGAAGAGCTCATCACTTACCTCATCCTCGGAATCCAAGTCCGAGGCGTCCTTCTGGCTTCTCTTGCTGCTCAAACTGCGAGCCATGCCGCAGAAGTCGTCCTTGAGGCTTAGGCCCGTCACACAAAGGCCGTTGAGGTACTTGCCGAGGTTCTTCTTCTTCTTCTTCTTCTTCTTCTTCTTGTCATCCTCTTCGTCTTCACCACTCGAGCTTGAAGACGTGTCCTCGGAATCAGACTCGATGTCTCTTGATCTCTTCATCTTCTCTCGAGACCGTGTCTTCTTCCCATGCCCATGATCCTTCTTCTTGGGCTTCCTCCTCTTGTCCTTGAACTTGTGCTTGTTGTGGTTGTTCACCTTCAGACACTCGGCGAAATAGTGTCCAGCCTTGCCGCACTTGAAGCATGTCCTCGTGTTCCTCCACATGTTCACTCGGTTCTCGTGCAGCCTCTCGAACTGCCTCATCAGAAGCGCCAGCTCATCCTCTCCAAGCACATCAAACTCTTCATCTGGCATGGACATCAAAGAGGACAAACAGAACATCCTGGTGGATGGGTTAGTGTTAGCCTTTCCCTTCGAACCACCAACAAGGGCAAGACTATGGGAATCAGTCGGACCCTCGAGCTTGGCAGTCATGCCCCTATCCACCTCAGTCGACTTGAGCTTTGAGAACAGCTCGTTCACGGTCAGAGTGTCATACTTCTCCGACTCCACAATGGCCTCGAACTTTCCGCCCCATATCGTACGATCCAAAGAGTGTAAGAGCTTGACCGCTCTATCATGATCATCGTACGGGAGCACGTCCACATTGACCCTCATGTTGTTCACAACCATCGTGAACCTCTGAAACAAGGCATCGATGGACTCACCGGGGAGATGAGTGAAGTTCTCGTACTCTCTCCGGTAGGTCGCATACATCCGTGCTCGAACACAGGCGTTCCCAACATGAGCCTCCTTCAACACCGCCCAAATCCTACAAGCCAAGTGCTCGGTGTGCACCCGATCGAACTCGGTCGACACAAAGCACGAAACAAGTAGTCGACCGCCTTGTTGTTGGCGTCGAATCGTCCCTCGATCTGGAGCGAGGAAGTCCATCGGTCGGACATAGCCTTGTGTCCACCGTGACATCCCAACGGATGCGACCCTTTCCGCGGAGGAACGCACCCATCCGCTTGCTCCACATCCGGTAGTTCTTGCCATCGAAGTGTGGAGGACCCGAACCCCGTTCCTGGTACGCCATCCTTGGATCTTAGACTGGTTAGAGTCAACAAAGACCCGAACCGGCTCTGATACCACTTGAATGACCGACTAGGCGACCAGAGAGGGGGGGAGTGAATGGGAGCCGATAAAAATTCTTCTCGAGGGAGATTGAAACTCCGACAAGATGAACTAGCTCGGTCGAACCCCCGAAATCACACGCTCCGCACTTCTACCTTCCGTTTTCCACAACCACGTAGCCACTGGAGTGCTACTGGTCCTAGGAACAAACTCTACCAGCAACCACAACACACACGCGCAACGACGACAGCGGAAACAACTCGAAAACCGACTAACCGGAGGCGGGCGGTTAGAACGGGTATAGGGTGCGGTTAGACCGCCTCCACCAGGTAACCAAGAAATCCTCCGAAACGCCTCTTCCGAGCACCAAAACTCACCTCGGTTTCACCAACAAAGATCTCTGGTCAAGGCCATGCTAGCTACCGAAAATCTTGGCGAAAACCAAAACTCCACCCGGGGGCCTAGGGGCGGTTAGACCGGCTACCGGGGGTGGTCTAACCTCCCGTACCCGGCAATGAACTCCGACCAAGAACACCTAGCAAACAAGCACGAGAACGACCCCAAATTTCACCCCGGACACTCCTCGATCAAGGCGAACAAACTCACGAGAGGAAAATCCGGCAAAACAAAACTTCGACACCGGAAACACCCGGGGCGGTTAGACCGCCCCCCTGCCGGGCGGTTAGACCGCCCCTTCCAGAAAATGAACCCGCGGGTCAAACCTCAACTTCCTCACGCCCGATCTCCCGAATCACTCCACGGATTGCGGCAAAACTTTGGGAATAGCTGGGTTACCTCCTGGGCAACCTCTACCTCAAAGGAATCGACCCGAAACGCTCACAATCAAGAGGAATCGAAGAAATCGCTTCTCTAGGTCAAGAACTCGCCCAACTCGAGAAACCACCAAATCGAGTCCGATTCAAAGGAGATTTGGGGGCAAAGTCACCACCAAAGAGGCACAAGAACCTCATACGTGACACCCACCAAAAACCCCAAGAAATCGTCCTCAAAACACCGCCAACAAAGAGCTCCGAAAATCAACACAAAAGAGAGGAGAAAACCACCATGATGAACAACGCCGAACCATCTATACATGCCATGAAAGGTTCGTACATGGTCTAGCTTGCCACCCAAACATCCATCCCTCTCTCTAGATCTCACATGAAGCTCTCAAGCTAGTCCTCTAAAATCCTAAGGAAAATGGAGAACGAAAATGGAAAACAAATGAGCTAGGGTCCCAAGAGTTGGTCGCCATCCACCCATTCAATGAGTATATATGGAGGCACCCAAAAGACTAAACTACCCTTTACTAATAACTAGGGATACATGCCCCTCGAGGGCGGATTTGGAAGTCTTCATGTGTTCACCATCGGACGGATGCCGGCGACCGCAACCTCGCTTAGCCTCGACGCAAGCCTTGCGATCCCGACGTGTGTCCTCCGCTTCGAAGCTTCTCGGCGCCGGCGGCCGCGGGCGGTCGGCCGCCCCCACGGGCGGTTAGACCGGCCCGGAGATCGACCGGCCCCGGGCGGTCCGACCGCCCCTCCCGGGCGGTTGAACCGGCCCGGTGGCCGCACCTCCTCGTCGAGTCTTCGGCCTCGGTTTTGTGGCTCAACCGAGTAACCCGGTGGTTTTCGGTTAACCACCGCAAACCCCGCGAACTCGGTGTAGCCTCCGCCAATCTCCACTCATGACTCGGCTCCCACGTAGTCCCGGCTCGACCTTGGTTTTGAGGCTCTACCAAGAAACCGTCCACGACTTCATCTTGCTTGTTCATGCCACCATGCGGCCCGCACTTGACCCCCGCCGGCCACCGGGTCCCTCGAACGAAGCCTACTTGTCTTCTCCACACCCGGAGGCCTCACCAAGAACGACCTTTCGCGCTTGTTCTTCACTTGTACCAACACGAGTCAAGCCGCAACCCGCACCTCGCAATACTTAGCCAAGAATCGGTCCACACAACGTTGTCAATCAATCATCACACAAGGAAGCGACCATCCACCGGTCCTCGAACCACACATGGTCCTCACTTGTCCGACCTCAACTTTCGGCGGTGTTGTTCACCTTCCCAAAGAGGTGTTGGGCACCAAAATTGCCGTTCGCGATCCTGCAACAGACAAAGACCAAAAGGGTCAAACGACGTAAAACAACAAACATCGCAAAACGACCTAATCAGTCCCAGGACTTACATGGTCAGCTGGCCTCTTCAGCGAGAATGCCTTCGGGCACTTCTTGATCCACGCCTTCCCAACATAGATCTACGACATTCTTGCTACCATCTCCTCCCTGGAGACATTGCGATCCACCTCACAGGTGGGGTCTAACTGCCCCTAATACTCATATGCTGGGTGGACCTGGTCCTTGATCGGTTGAATCAGCCACTAGCAAAACGACTTGGCGACTGAACCTCCTGTCACACCCCTATCCTTCAGGTCCTTGACCAGCTCCAGGATCTCCTTGATGTCATCGGCTTCATGAGAAGACAGCCCTAGGTCCCACTCCGGAATCTTCACGGGCTTATGACCAGTGCGCTTCAGCAGTGCCGGCAACTGGTCGGCGATATAAAACCACTTCGACCTCCATCCAGCGATGTTGTTGGGGAGATCAGTGTTAATCCACTCTAACTTGAGGACCGACCCCAAGCAGAACATCATAGCCCCTACTGGCCCAGAACGTTTGCCAGTACTCTTCACACAGAACAAGTGTCTTCACAGAAAGAAGTGAGACGATATCCCCAGATACGCCTCACAAAAATGGATGAACGTCGATACTACGGTGATGGAGTTGGGACGATATGTACCAGCTCTAGCTTGTAGTAGAAGAGAAGACCCCGGAAGAAATCCCTAGCGGGGAGGTTGAAGCCACGCTCAAAGAACGACGCGAAGACGACCTGTTCCTTCACATCTTCGGTCGGGACTCCTCCCCCACCGCCACCTTCCACTCCACCTACACCTTCTGCCTCAGCAGCCTGCGGTCCACCAGCGCCTGGATCTTCGCCTCCGTCATCGTCGACAGCACCCACACAATGCATGGGTCCGGAATCAGAAGAGCTTCTGCCGCCATTTCCTTCGTAGGGTTGGATCTGGATCTAAAGGAGCACAAAGTTTTGATGCACATGCGCAGCGGCGCACGGCGCGGGTGACGGCATTAGCACACAGATGGCTCGAGCTGGTGACGGATTGGAGAAGTATGCAAGGGGAGCGGGTGTGAGGCTGCACGGCTACGGTGCGGTGGCGGTGATGGTAACAGGAGGAGGAAGAAGACAAATGTAGTCAAACCATGACCCTTGGCATTCTATTTATAGGGGGGTCCACCCGGTCCTCCCGTTGTGTCTCCTTCTACCGTACGGAGCCCACTGCAATAGATCTATGCCGATAATTTCGCGAGAAGATCACACCAGATTTTTCGCCAAGAGATTGAGCATTAACCTGACCACCGGGTTTAGGTCGTTTGACACAACAACGTCATCAGGTCGTCCTGATAATAGTATTTCGATCCTCACAAGGTTGATAAGCCCCCAAATCACATCAATTCAGGTCTTTGACAAATCATTTTGTCAAAACGACCAAATACATGACAGAAGAGAGCGAACATTACACGGGTCGTCCGAAGGTACACAAGTCGCCTACGACCTTATTGGATCCAGAACCGAAACAAAAATACAAACATACTAGAGGACCTTGTCTACCTAGAGCAATCTACACGACCTACTTTGCTATAGCAAAGCACGTCACGAGATTTCTCCTAGCGCTAGGACCACGATGATAGCCTTGTGAGAGACAGCTGAACAACGCCACACGTAGCAGGGCAAACTCTGTCCTGGACTTTGGAATGGAGATACGAGCTTGCTCTTCGGCACGGGGCGATAGCTGACGAGCACCCGATGCTCACCAGCGACACCCAATTGCACCTCAAGCTGGTACAACATCACCCCCAAATTCTACCTGGTACCACGCCGAGGCACAATACAAAGAATGGGTGTGCTGCCTACATTTTGCGAGAGTTCTCCTAGCTCCAAGCTTCTACAAACACTGCGATCTACAATCTGGTGGACGAAGACATGCCCATGGCATGGCCTCAAAACTACCTTGCGGCTTCATAGCTCAACAATGCTCGGTGTTTGCCTCCTTCAGTCTTGCAGTGCTATTTATAGCCAAAGCCAGACCTCGGGTAGGTGGCTGAGTGATGACACTGTCACCACGTGGTCCAGAGGGTCTGCAGACATGTGCATGATTAAAGGTGATGACTTTACCCCTGTCTCGCGACGTCTTTTGTCGCTAGTGCATCAATGATGCCTGAGCCCGCCACAGAGTCACATGGCTACAGTACCCCCCTCGATTCATGGGTAGTTTGTCGTTTTCTGGGTGTCAAGAGAATCTCCGACCACTGTTGACCTGTGACCCTACAGTATGCGGAATACGACAAGACCTGACCCTGTGTCAGAAGGCCCAGCGCCTAACTAAGCCCCATACGACGATGACTCCACTACCTTCCTCTACGACCTGATGTCTTTTATTTGCACCCGCTAGGCTCTGCATCCTGATGCACCCACTATGGCTCTGCATGTAAATGCACCTATTCCAATCAACCTATATTTTTGTTTCCTGAGCAGAATGGTCGTAGGTTCGATTGAAGACCTTTCAGGGTAGGCGTGCCTCGCTGCTTTGCCAGATCCTTCTGAGCGCCTTGAAATCAAAAGAAGCATGGAGATCTACGACTTTCGTCGGGCCCCTGTGGTCAGTGTGCCTATTGCTAAGGTCGATAATACCTTAGTGTCATGGCTCTGCTGGATGGCTAACAACTATGTTAGTCATCTGGGCACCAAAATGACCTCCTTGAGGTCGGTGTGCCTTAGTACCTAGGTATTACAATACCTATGTATGTCTACAGCCCTACCAACCTAGTTGGGCGCCCCGGATGTGTGACCTTTTGAGGTCGGTGTGCTCTTGTAGCCCTGTCAGCTTATTCTGGACACCCAAGATTCTACATTGGGAATGAAGGCCTCCCTGTGGGGTGCGTGCCTAATGGCCCTGCCAAGTACTTCCGAGTGCTTGGGCGCTTCTGATTTGAGACCTTCCTAAGGTCGGCATGCCTCGGGTGGCTCTGCTAGACTCTCCGCAGCTATGCAGGATATCTGGGTGTCTCTACACTCCATACATTCAAGATTAACATCACTTTGCCAAGCTTCATCATTGACAAACTCTTCATGTGACGTACCTTTCAAGATCCTGGCGGGTATCCTCGGATACTGGACATTGTTGATTGAGGCCTCTTCGAGGTCGGCACGCCTACAAGGCCTCCTTGAGGTCGACCCTGCCAGACTCCTTGCAGCTATGCTAGGAGATCTGGGTGTCTCTACACTTCGTTCGATCAAGACCATGACTCAATTTTCTTCTCTTTTTTGAGCATCAAACCAGCCATGCTGCCTGCTTCAATGCTCGGGGACTAATCTATGAGTGCGTCTTTGACGTCCTCTTGTTTTCCTCGTCGTACCGACCTGTTGGGAAACCCATTTCTCATCACGTCAATACTCGACCTCCTTTCTCTTCTTTCCTTTTTGGATCATCATACCGACCATCCTACCTGCCACGATGCTCGGATACTACTCTATGAGTGCATCCTTGATGCCCTCTGAATTTTTTCATCGTCGTTTCGATATATTGGAAGTTTGCTTCCTACAGGCCGTCACTCGACCTCTCTTCAACCGGCAAGACTTCAAACAGGTTGGTTGCTCAGTCGATTGGTTCTTTTTTCTTTTTCACCGACGTGCATGCTATTCAACCTGTCGATAGCTCTGTGACTTCGTCATGACCTTTCTAAGGTCGATGCGTCTACACCTCGCTTGGGGGCTTGTGAGACATGGGTACCCCTGGGTCCCCACCGACCAGGCTCACGGTCGTCCCCAACAAGAGGGTCCGACCTACCAGAAGACCCGCTGACCTGTCAGTGGGCCCAACCAACCTAGTTGGCGACCCACACGACTTCCTGAAGACCTTCTGGAAGATTCCCCAGACGACCTTATTCAGAACGACCACAAGACTTGACGTACAAGACAAGACATCGGTGGATTCCGACTAAGCAGATCGACAGGATATGACAAAAGTTGTGATGTAGACTTAGGTCTCCAAGTCACAAAAGTTGTAATGTAAACTTAAGTCTCCAAGTTGTGACCGACCAGGAGTCTGGGAACCGACCTCATCCTCTGGTCAATATAAGGCGGGCGAGGCAACCCTTGTACCATATGCAATCCTCAAGCAATCAACACCAAAAACTAGACGTAGGGTTTTACTCTCCGGAGGCCCGAACCAGTATAAACTCGTCGTGTTATTTGTGTTCGTGTGCTCGTGCACAACCTTCGAGTTCTTAGCCTTAGATTCCACCTCGCCGAACAACTAAACCACAGGGACTAACACCCTCGTGGGCTGTCTAGATCTCACCATCTGACACTACATATGTGCTCTCTCTCTCGTGCCAGGTGCGTAGGTGGCGGCGGGGGATCTCGCCCTCCGCCCGGGTGCGAAGGCGGTGGTGGTGGAGGGAGCCCGACCTCTGGCCAGGCGCGTGGAGGGAGCTCGACCTCTAGCCGCGCGAGGCAGCGTCCACGGAGTTCGACCGCAGCCATCGGTGTCGGCGGGACGGGGCGGGTGGGGCTCAATTCGGCGATCGACGTCTCGGGTGGGGCTCGATTCGGCGACAGACATCGCGGGTGGGGCTCGATTAGATAGGCGCAACATCCCACACAACTTGGAGGAGCTCAGCAAGGTGTGAATCGAACAATTTGTTTCGTCCTCCTCTCTTTCCTCTCTTGGCGCAAGGGCGGCGGGCTGCCTAAGAGGAGCAGCACGGGGCTAGGTGATGGCGAGCAGCGGGCGTCGGGCGAGCGGGTAGCGATTCCGGCTTTCGTCCGTGCACGTGAGCAGAAAACTGCCCAACGACAGAGTATTGGGGCTCCTCTCTCCACCCGTGGGGGTTAGGGCTGGAAGGGGGAATTTGGGTACCCCCTAGAGTTGGTGTCCGAGTAGGAGCCCTGCGGGAGTGTGTTTTTTTTTTTGCTCTCGATGCCTAATTTTTGGAGTTGAGGCTCAAGTAAGGGCTCTGCTGGAGTTGCTCTAATACATGTCCTTTATGACAATGGCACTGTCTCCAAAGTATAACTTTGACTTCTTATTTTTATAAAAATATTTATTAAAAACTGATATGTGTTTACTTTTATAAAAATATTTTGAAAGACAAATCTAATCATGTAGTTTTCATATTTTAAAACTCAACTACTTAAAAGTTATTCATAATTTTTATTCCTAATATTTGAAGTAGCAGAGTAGCAGTTCAGTTTCATTAAACATGAACACAACCGGTTCAAGTATTTTTTTAGACCAACCAGTTCAAGTAAAGACCAGCGATATATACGCATGTGGTGCAACCCAAAAATTCTCCAACCTATTTATTTACACTGCAAAATTCATCACCGTGAAAAAGTGACAAGAGGTGGAACTAATATATCAGAGCAATACAGAAAATTACAAGGATTACATGCAATATAATCAATTGATCATCACTAATTAACTTCATTTCCTAGCAGAAAAAATGAATAAGATGTATAGCTAGGCTACTTTCACATCCACAGCAGCATCGATCGATGTCGCAGCACCACCACTTTCTCTACACGTTCACGGGCAAGTATTGATCGATCATGGCTAAAAAAAAGATCAAGCAAAAATCAACCTCCGATCCGGTTATTGCACAATGGCATGGTGACGGCTCACGCATTGCTGCATCATCGCCTGATGATCCATGCACGGACGGGATCAAGCCTCCGCCTAATTATAGTCCGGAAACGCCCGCATCGCCTCCACCATCGACGGGGAGAACGGCACGGCCCCACCGTTGATGCCGCTGGCGCCGTTCACGTTCGCCGACATCACCGGGCCGAGCGCCGCAGCGTCGATCGGCGGGAACTGGCCGTAGAGCCCCCTCGGCGCGCAGAGCTGCTGCTGCAGGCCTGACGCGTCGGGCGCGAAGAGCGGGATGTCGCGCGCCATGAAGTTGGCGTCCAGCGGCGGGGCCCCCGGAGGCGGCGGCATCAGCTGCGAGTCCGCGTAGTGAGGCGGCGGCCCCGCGGCGTGGGTGGCGTTGGCGTAGCTCTCGGACGAGGACGAGGACGACTCGTCCTGCGACGCGGCGGCGGCGGTGGCGCGCGCCGCCGGTGGCGCGCCACGGGCGGGGCCGCCGCCGGGGCTGTCGAGGCCGGTGAGCTTCTGCACGATGGACATGAAGTCGGTCGGGTTGGTGCGGATCACCTTGGGCGAGTGCGTGTAGATGATCACCGGCTGGTGCTGCTGCGGCTGCGGCTGCGGCCGCGGCTGCCTCTGCCTCGGCGCCGGGGGCGGCCGGTGCAGGTTGGTGCTGGTGCTGATGGCGGCGGCGTTGGAGGACAACGACACGAAGGAGGAGTTGGTGGAGGACGGGGAGGGCGGCGAGGCGGTGGCCGCGCCCTTGTGTATGCTGTGGGAGTCCCTGTGGACCTTGAACGCGGCGTGCCGCGCCCCGGCGGCGGCGCCAGCGCCGGGCTGCCGCGGTGATGTGGGGCTCATACGGGCAGTTGGCCAGTGGGTGGCTGGCATTGGGGATCGGGGGATCAGGGAAGCGCGCGTATAAATAGCAGAGACCGGATGGGGAGGCGGAGGAGCAGCGCATGCCGGGATATTTCTCGCTGGGGATGGTGGGTGGTTAGCGGCCGGAGGCGCGCGAGAGGATGGTGGCGGGAAGGAAGGTCGCGCAGCGATCGAGAGAGGGTGGCAGTTACTTCGACTACACTCTTTTTTTTTTTGCGGGGGTGGGGACTTCGCCTATGCAGCACCAGCCACTCTTGTGCTGCTGACCGGTGGGTCCAGCATTCAGCGGGTCTAGGATTTGGAGAGAAAGCTACACACCGTGTGATGTGGAATCGCAGCTTCGCAGAACGGCACAACCTGCTGGATTTCTCTACTGTATCAAACGAGGGGAACACGATGTACGATATTTTCCAAAGCCTTTTCCCCTCGATGAATTGGTAACCGCGGAAAGCGAATATTATAGCTACTAGAATCATGTCTGTGCGTTGCAACGGGCGAAACAAGCTGGATCTCTTTTTACCGTATCAGAATGCCGCTTGTTTATTAAATTTGAGAAGTATATTGATAATATTCTTCCTCTTCCGGGAAAGACAACTCAAGATTTAGCAATATGTTCCTATCGATGGATCAACTGCAGGACTTGGGCACAAAAAGTCATATGTAGTTATTTTCATCCATAGTCATGAACATCCAAGACCGCCGATAACTACTAAACAAGCAATCTTGAGTTCGTGACCATGAACATTGAACAACACAATATTGATCTGTTTGCACATATCAGTAAGGCTGGGTGTAGCATGCAATGGCAACAGGTCATCAAAATCATACGAATACAAGGTGCTTATCTCGCGCCTATTGTTGGAGGTGCGTATTAATGAAATACAGAAACATACAGACCATTTCTCCCAGCAAAGGAAAATCGAGCCATTTTAGGGGACGCGTCCACTAAAATACTGTTTTTATCATTGTCTTTTGCTTTGGCTTGCAGATTGCGTTACTTATTTTTTGTGTTCTCAGTTACAAACAACGACACTGATATGAATTGAAACACTATGTTGACATCATAATAATGAAAATTGAAGTATTTTACACACTAATCATAGAAACATTGTAGTGAAGCTTTTCTGTAGAAGAGCTCAGCAATATTATGTAGAAGAAGATAGAAAAAAAAATCTTTGAATAACATTATGCAACATCTATCTCTTACCTGTTTGTCTCTCAAAATATCAATATCATGCAGTTATATATGCCTGGCCAAAAAATGCATTCAGCACAGTAAGTGGACGGGAGAAAATTCAGAAGTGACTTCAGATTTGAATTGCTAACTAAATGTTGATGACTTATATAGTTCATGACACCACCATTTAATATATCTGACACTAAGTAATGGGTGTTATCTGCCCTCCATCAGTGATTTGCCAGAGTTAGAACATCATGTGAGTGCTGAAAAGTTCGCACTGCACCCATGCTCTCAAATACACCCCAAAGGCGAACAATTTTGACCCATAATGATGAAGTCACAATAGCCTACCAAATAAAGCAAAGTTATTGTTTTGATGGAAAATGCTACAAAAATGGAAGCCATAATTTTTCCCAAATAGTTGTAGTTCTGAAAGGAAGAAAATGAAACAAAGTACAACAAAGAGTTATGTCTTGCATTGATTGGTGAAAACATTAGACCTTTTGCTTTTGCTTGTCCTTCATGATCACTGAGTACAACAAACAAATCGATCGGTTTTCATTGACCAAATATATGTATGAAAATGTGTTGATTGTCAATGAAACGGGATGATGTAAAGCATAAGATGAATGAAAATGTTTTGATTGTCAATGTTTAGGGGTAGAGACTATACTCTTTCTTGTACTACAAACACATGCAACAACGTAAAAAAGAATATAATACATTGGTCAGGACTCGCACACAAGTTTTATTTTGAGTAAAATAAGCTAGCGGTCCCTAAACTTGTTGCGTTGTGTCAAGTCGGTCCCAAACTCGCAAAACGACCAACCAGACCCCTAAAGTCCGTTCGGGTCTCATTTTGGTCCAATCGGGAGACACATATCTCTCTTCCCTGTCACTTACACGTGGGACCCGCGAGTAAGGTTGTCTTCAACCTATGGACACCTTCCAGGATGATGTTGTGTCGCGCGATGGAGCTTGGAGCTCCCCGCTACCGCCGCCTTAGGCTTGGGCGCCGTCGCGGGCAAAGGGGAACATGACGGGCACAGTGCTTCGGGTGAAGGAGGCATGAGGCACGCTCATGGGTGGGAGGTCACGCCACCAACTAAGTGAAGATGCTAGCGAGGTTAGAGCTGCATCGCTGCGATGGTGGGAGCCGCGTGCAGCGGTGGCGAGAGGTCGCACCTCGCAAAGCAGGGAATCCGATGGCGCAGTGGGATCCTGCTGCCCTTCCCTCCCGCTTGGCCGCTCCCTGTGTGCAGCCAGCCCACGCGGTCGAGCTTGCGATCCCGACCGGGGGGGAGGGGAGCCGAAGGGGCTCGAGGCGGAGGTGGCGGGGGCCTGCGGCGGGCGGAACCTCTAGCCGATTGTGCCCCCCTCCTTGTGGTTTGTGCGGGTAGTGGGCGAGCCGCCGCCGCCGCCCTCCACTGGCCGGTTCTCGCACCGTCGTGGCTGCCGCACCGTTCTCGCAAGCCCAGTGCTCGTCAGAGGCCGGCCGGTCGGCACGTTGAGGCATCGTCCTGCACGAGGATGCTCACCGTTGAAGACCAAGGACGACGGGGAGCTGTTGCCCGCTGCGACCGAGAGGAGTTGCTGCAGTGCGGCTCGCACCTTAGAGCTCTTCTCGCCGGATCGAGGCGGCGCCGGGTCGGACACAGGTCCAAACCCGTTTGGGACCAAAATGAGACCCGAACAGAGTTTAGGGACCTAGTTGGTCGTTTTGTGTGTCCGGGGACCGGCTTGACACAGCGCAACAAGTTTAAGTACCGCCAGCGCATTTTACTTTTTTTGACAATTGGGACTATGATATAGTTCATCGATCTCCGTGTTTTGCGAGCTTTGTTACAGTACTTGTAAGTGTTAGAAGGTATGATTTTATTAAAAAAAGTGCAAAATAAACAAATAAAATTGATCATTGATTCCACTATTTTAGTACTTAGTCCCACTAAATTGGTACTTTCTAATATCTTTAGGCAGTTCTTGTTACTTCCTTGTACTTCCACCAATATATTTTGCGAGATAGATGGATGTTATTAATCTCAAACACCCTAAAATTTCTCATAGAATCAACAAGTTTGCTAGACGATATAAGTGTTGTAGGGAATATTTTATATGACAGCAACATTCATTAGAAAGAGAGAGAGAGGATACATGACATCAATGTTATTCATTGGTCGTTAGTTTCACTATTTTAGTACTTGATCCTAGGTCTGCTCATAATTAACCGAAGACCGAACCGAAACGAAGACCGAACCGAAAAGACCGAAACCGAAATCTTCGGTCATAGGTTCGGTTCCAGGTGCCAGACTAGGCCTCGGTTAACCGAAGTGACCGAAGTGACCGAATTTCACTCGAATTATTATCTGCCTGTGAGGATGTGAGTGGTACTGATGCTGTGATGCATGGTTGTGGTCATGTGTACTTTGAATTATTATCTACCTATGAGGATGTGAAATGTGAACTACTGAAATGTTGTCAAAATTTACTCTAAAATGCTATCAAAATTTACTTCATAGTGTCAATCTGTCATACTGAGTCTGAGATGCATGTTAGTTCGGTCAGTTCGGTTATAACCGAAGACCGAACCGAAATAACCGAAACCGAATTAGTCGGTCTTCATTTTTTGGACTGACCGATCAGTCTTTGTTTTTGGATGACCGAATTTTGAAGAAGACCGAGGAACCGAACCGATCGGTTCGGTCAAACCGAATGCCCAGCCCTACTTGATCCCACTAAATTGGTACTTCCTAATCTCTTTAGGCAGTTCTTGGTACTTCCCTGTACTTCCACCAATATATTTGCACCAATATATTTGCGAGATGGATGGATGTCATTAATGTCAAGCAGACAAGCACTGTAAAATTTCTCATAGAATCAACAAGTTTGCTAGACGATGTTGTAGAGAATATTGTATATGACAGCAATGTTCATTAGAAAGAGAGAGGATACAAGACATCAATGTTATACAAGTGGTTGTAGTAGCTAGTACACCGCACGCGCGCGTTAATTAGCTAGGTATAGCAGGCTGAATGAAGCCGATGTACGGGCATTGCCGCCGGCCTTGCGGCGGCGCCATGTAGCTCATCCTCCCGCGCTTGGCGAGCTCAAGCTGCCCGCTCGGCAACCGCCTCAGCTCCACCACCAAGAAGGAGCAGCCGTCGTACGTGATGGGAGGCTTCAAGCAGCCGGGCTCCATCGTGCTCGTGGGCCTGCAGATGCAGAACTTGCCCTTGCCCAGGTACGCCAGGCTGGGCAAGTCCCTCGGCCTCGAGTCCGGACGGCGGCGGCCGTCGCCCCCGACGCCTGACTCCTCCCAGGGCCAGGGGAATGTCTCCCTCCACACGTGCCGCACCACCGGCGGCGTCCCGGACCTGACCTCGCACGCGCACAGGACCCCGGTCTCCGCCGCCAGGCCGACGACGCAGCCGAGCTCGGGGACGTGCAGCGCCCGGCCCTCGAACGGCAGCTGCCACGCCCCCTCCACCCGCCACCCCGCGCCTTCTTCCTCGCGAATGTCCAGGGAGAAGGTGCCCCTGTGCGTGCCCCTGTGCGTGACCGAGATCCACACGCGCGTGCCCAGGGCGAGGTACGCCGAGATGAGCATGATCTCGTCCTCGGCCGGGGGCCCTACCGGTAGCGTCGGGAGAGGGGTGACGCGCCAGCCGCCGCCGCCGCCGGGGACGAAGCGGAGCTTATCGAAGCAGTAGATGCCGTCGAAGATGACCGAGTCCATCCTGATGATCACGGTGCCGCCGGCGCCGTCTGCCACGGGGAGCACGGCGGGCGCTTGCTTGTAGCCGCCGAACTCGTGGGGCGCCAAGAACTCGCGGCCCATGGGCCACCACCGCTCGAGGCGGCCTTCGGAGTCGCGCTCCCGCGGGCTCGGCTGCTTCTCCCAGAAGTCGTAGCCGCCGACCTTCATGACGATGTCGTGGAAGAGCGTGTCGTCCCAGAAGTTGTAGGGTACGCCCAAAACACTGCCGCCGGAGACGGCGAAGGCGCGGCAGCCGAACAGCACCGGGGGGAAGCGTGCGACGGGGCGCCGGAAACAGACTAGCGTTTCTTCTCCAGTGTCGAGGAGCAGAAGGAGAAGGTCGTAGATGAGGTGGCCCTCTTCCTCGTCGTGCACCACCAGAAGCGGCCGGTCGGCGTCCATAATCCTCGGCACTCGTAACCTGCAGTGCAGGGCGAAGGGTTGAACCGCAACCGCACGTATCGTGGACGGGGGGTCGATCGACAAGCACGGACGTCGGGGGCTCTCCCACCGCTACATTTATTGTAAGGAGTGCCAATATCCGAGTCATCCTTAGTATCCTACTCGGATCGGTATTCTTCGCCTGGACGTGGTGGATTCGGCGGAAAACGGCTTGCAGGCTTGCAGCAGATTTGCGTCAAATGGGAGCAGCCACAGATTTGCAGGCCGTTTTCCACACATGCATGTAAATCACTCCAAATTTTCATGAAAATTTTGAGGATAAAGAGAAAGAAGGAGGAGGAACCAAGAAGTGCCCCCGTACCCCTACAATCCTGGATTCTCCCAGGCTCACTAGAAAAAAGCTCAGGCCCATCTTTAGCACTACGTTGCCCATCTTCACCGAAAAAGCCCAGCCAGCCTGCCACAGATGCATGAACAACCCAAACTCAAAACTTGATGGACGAACTGATGAGATGATGAATGAACAACAAAAACGCAAGAGATGCTGCGAGAACGGAGACGCACCAGCCAGAGATACCCGAACAGAGACGCACGCACGAGGGTCGCCACTGCCTGCGCAGCTCTTTTTGCTACTCGGCAGCTGATATATTGGATCGAACTTGATCGTGAGAGCCGTGTATGTTCAAGAGATGATGCTCGCAGACAGACTCTGACATTGCAATGAAAAATGGCGAGGAGCTGAGAAGGACTAGGCATGCGAAGCCTGCATGTGCGCGCAGAATCCAGTATTGTGGGGTACGGAGGCTCTTCTTCCTTCCTCCTTCTTCTTCCTCTCTTTATCCTCAAAATTTTCATGAAATTTGGAGTGATTACCATGGGATCCACCCCCCCCACCCACTGCTGGATCCGCCACTGTGCGCGCTAAGTCGAATGCGCTAGCTGGAGGCCAAAATGCATGACGAATGTTGTTGCGTTCAAGCTTGATATGTTTGCCAAAATGGGATTAAATGTTTTGTTTGCAGAGTGGCTACAGACCAAAGCTACAGATAAATGTACAAAATGCAAGTGTTCTTCCACTGCAGATGGCCCCTCCGTGGGATGTGGGGGGTGCACACGTGACAACAGACACCGTGGATCTGCTGGAGGAGCCCGGCTGATACTACAGACCAAAGCTCGACGACTCGACGAGACACACCAAACGAAAACTCCTCTCTCTTGGGGCAGTGCCGTGGGCTCGAGGGCCACCGGCCGGCCGGCCTTGATGCAAAATTCCATGATAAAATCTACGTGAGGGCGAGCACAAGAGCGACCAAGCAAGCGTACGTATTGCTGCTCGATCAACGGTGCAAATTGATGCTTGCACCGACGTCCAAGCCATTCAAACCGCATTATCTCATAATCAATATTTAACAACCTTGATTCCTCTCTTACAGAATTGAAACGAGCATAGCACATTCCAAGCATCATTATTTTTTCATTCGAAGGGGACTTGTTAATTTGGACGGCAGAAATAATGATTTTGAGCCAGCCAACGGAGAAGAAAAAAAAAAGAAACGTCTACGTTGAGCAAAAGGCCACGTGCAATCTGAATCTAAATTGTGGACAGAATTATAAAAATTTGGGTCATATATATTGAACTAAAATTATCTATATGTTATTTGATCTTTGCGTGTACGTCATCAATGTAGTAATTTTTAACAAGCCAAAACTGCCGTCCACTCAATCTTTACTACTATTACTACTACTCATGTTTATTTGCAAACTGGTGCCGCATGCAGCTGCATGACAAATCGTTATCCATCCAGATCCAGCTGCTCCGATCCTCGATCGCCCTATCTTCCGTACGGCAGGACTCGAGCACGAGCCCGCCGTCTTCGATCTCCCTGTGTCCCAACTTCACTATGCATGTGGGTTTTCTCTGGGTGGTGACCCACGTCGCCGCTCGCCAGTGGCGGAGCCAGGCCAATGTTTTGGGGGGGGGGGGGGGGGGCTGCTGAGCCAAAGTAAAATCGCGATTAGTGATGCTAAACACCATCATTTGGCTGCTTAAGCTACTAGCAATCTTTGATGGCTCAAGGGACCTCCATGGCCGGCCGGCCAGTAGGGGGGCCGGAACCACCCCCCAGCCCCCACGCTGGCTCTGGCTCTGCCGCTCGCCGTGCTCGCCAGATCACCTCACCGTTGCTTTCCACACATTCCCCTTAATCGTCACAATTATGAGGCCTCCTCAGCTTGTCATCTCGCTAGCTGTTATCCGTCGTTAAATCCCCGTTAATCCGTTGGTCGTCAAAAATCAAGTGCTGGTAATTAAGATGAGGAACATGTCAAAAATCGTCTGTTCTCTTCCTTTGTTGTAATGCATCTGTCATGTATACACACCCAATTAGACCATATGCATACAATGTCTAAAGTAGGGATGCAAGGTGGGGGCGGGCTGCCGCACCACTAACCCGTGTAAGCCCGAAAAGTAGCCCACTTATATGGAGCAGGTTGTAAGTGGGAAACCCGTATATCCCAGCGGCAACCAACAACCCGCTTTGCTTTGATTGGAATACAAATACGCAATGTTGTGATGGAGAATATGCAGTCAAGCTTATCGCCGCGTCTGCATCCTATCCTTGAGTGAAGCATCCAAGCTCATCGAGAGATACTCCCTCGTCCATGGCTACGTCCTTCTTGGGTGCTTCATCAATTGGTGAAGCTCCCCCGTCCGTGGCGGTTGTCTCGCCAGCTTGTGTTTGCGAGAGGGCTTTGCCTTCTTGTGCAGATGACACCTTCTGGATCCCCTCCATCGACGTAGTTGAGGTCGAGGATGACTCGCCTGAGCTATCGGACGACGCGATGCTCGGAGAAGTTTCACGTGATTCAGAATGGTCAGGGGGCGCCCTTGAGTAGAAGCGTCCTCCTTTCCAGGTGCATCGGCACCTCGCACCTTGCGAGGCTTTGGAGTTGATTGCTTGAGGTAGTTATACCTCTCATTGCTCTCCAGAACGAGGGGCATACAAAACATAATCCTCTTGTCTGACCTCGCTGTCGGCGCGGACATGGACTTGAGGGTGTTGCAGTATCAACTCCTCCAACTCGCGATATAGTGCTTGTCGGTTCCTCCGACGCCTCTCGCACTTACGTTGATTGTCGATGAGGACATGTTGGGCTTGTGGTGGTGCTCGCACCGCCTATGGTGCTGCTGGTACACCTTGTTGAGCGTTTGCAGCTGACACATCTCTTCACGCCGCCTTAGTGACGGGACTTCCGCCTTGGGGAATTCGAAGCCAGAGGAAGCCTTCCAACTAGTGGAGTACCTTGGCATGTTGTTGTTGAGCTTTGCGAGGAGGTGCAACGTAGTCGTTACGCCTCGCCCACATGTTCGTCGTGAGGGCAGAGCCATATATCCTCGGTGTGAAGGTGGTGGAGTCCGACGATGTGGTACCTTGGTTTGGTGCTCATGTTGAGGATGATAGCTTGGCGCGCGCCTCTCCGTCCCACTCCTAAACCTGGCAGACGAAGATTTTGGAGCAGCTTGCAGCCTTCTCCCAAGCTCGGTCACCTGATCTTGCAATCGGTGGATCTCCTCCTGCATGACACTATCATGTGATACAGGTTGTTCAGTTTGTAGAGGCGCAAACTTGTTGGTGTTGGACGATGTCGGGGACAGCCATAGGAGTCCCCTAATAACAGGGGAAATCACGCCTTTCCAAAAAATAATTAAAGTGAACAAACGAACCCACAGGCCGCGAATCACACCACGCACGGTCGCAGCCCAAGGCAGAGAAAGGCCCACTGCCCAAAAAGTTCTCACCTTGCTCGAGGGCTTGGCGCCCCCTCGGGTGAGTTCCCGCCTCGCTCAAGGGACCCAGCCCCTCGCGTAAGGCTCTGCCTTGCTCGAAGGCACCCTCGACCCACGACACCATACCTGCTCGCCCGACCAGAGCATTAAATGCTCTGACACGTCGCGGCACCCGGGTCAAAGGCGAACCCCCGCCTCGCCGGTCCTCTGACACCGCCTGGGAATCAGATCCCGGTGCTGTTCGACCAACCCGCACTGTGCAGCCATCCCTGGTGCTGTGCGGGTGCTGTGCGGGAAGGCTGGTGTCATTCCGTGACACTATGTCGCCTACTCCCGTACCTCCTCCACGTCGCGCCCCTCGAAAGAGGACGGCGGCACCATCGAAAGGGGTACGACCACCAACTCCATGCCCCCCGGGACGACGCCGTGACGTAAGGCCGGCGGACCGCGTCTCCTCCATCACCTCCGGCCCTGTGCGGCCATCCCCGCCACTGTGCCACCATCCCGGGCACTGCAGGGCCATCCCCAACACTGTGGGAACACAGGCCAACGGGGCGTCGCCACGACTAACGTTGTGCAGCCTCTGGTCTTCCGTCAACCAGGCCCTCGAGCTGGAGCACGGATGCCGATTAGACAAGAGCTCCAGCGCTACTATCCTTGAAGTCGTCCCTAGACAGGCACAGGAGCCACCATGACGCTTGCCAGGGGAAAGATTCACCAAGACGACCGTCAAATCACCGACACTGCGCACGATGCCACCACACACAACCTAAAGCTGTGCGACACGACTATAAACCACCTCCCCTTGGTCTATAAAAGGAGGAGGCGGTCCCCTAGCCGCGGGGAGGGGGGACGACGGATAGCTGATTCACTCACCTTTCCGCTTTCACCTAATATATTGGCACTTTGCCTCAATTAACCCTCAGGGACCTGGAGGCTCCTCCTCCTCTCCCGCCTAGCTTGTAGCTCCCCTCTATGACAACCACGGCGCCTTGCAATACAGCGCCACGAGTGCACTCCTACTGGACGTACGACCCACGGCCGGAACCAGGATAAACCCCGTGTCCTAGTGTTGCTTAGCATCGGCCATCGAGAGACCGATCTCAGCGCTCTTACTAGTTACTGTCGGGACTACTTTCCGCACCGATAGTTGGCGCGCCAGGTAGGAGAAGCTCACGTTTAGATCAGCTCCCCACCAGCAGTCTCGATTGGTGATTCACACCGAGTTCAGGTCCCAGAGGTACTCCATGGGCAGCTCAGACCCTTTCCCAGCCGGATTCGAAATCCGGTCCGGGAGTCTGAACTTTCAGGCCATAGGGAACGACTACCTCATGCACCTCACCAACCGCGACGAGCTCCACCCGTGGCGGTCGACTGGGTCGGGCCCAATGCCCGCCACGCCTGCAACCGACGCTCCGGCACCGCCCGTGCGGCCGCCGCGAGCACCTCAACACCTCGGCGGCCGTCGGCGCTCGGTGCCGCCTCGCGCTAGGCACGTATGGGGCCGCGGGGCCGCGGGGCCGCAGTTCCCCTACGGGATGTGCAACACTACAATGACGTACACCTCATCCGTCAGCACCGATGTGGCCGCATACGAGGATCTCCGGGCCACCACCTGTTGGTGGTCTGGAACCTCATCGCCACCACCAACGACGAGTCATACCATGGCTCGTCCAGTGAACTGCCACCCGCGACCTCACATGGGTATGCCGAGTGGGACTTCTCCGGTGTACCAGATCCTGTGATGTTCCAGCGGTTCCTCAACACTGTGGACTACTGGTTCGGTTGCTCCGACGACTCCAGCATCGGAAGCCACGACCCCACACGCGAGTGGTTCGTGGTCGTCACCGACGAACATGCCGACGACACGAATGGATCAGGGACAAGTGACAGAGACGTGCCCCAGAACTCGAGGCTGAGCGCGCCTCCCACCTCGCCGGCGGGAGGTGCCGCCATCGCCGCGCAGCTGGCACAAACGCGCGAGCTCAAAGCCAAGCTCGTGGAGGAATACCGGCAGGTGCGGCTCATGCGCGCCACCATCACGGGAGAAGCCTCGGCGCGTGGCGAACGCAAGCGTGAGCTAGGCAGGCAGGCTCGCAAACACATCAACACCGACTTCAACGTCGACAATCAGCACACACCGCCACGAGCAAGCCAGAAGCTCATCCCAGCAGCGATGCTGCTCTGGGCCATGCCCAAACCCTCGACGCCCGAGGCACGTAACCTGCGCCGCGAGGCGCATGCCCTCATCGAGCAAGCGACCGTGCAGCAGGCCGAGAGCTCGGCGTCCCACATACACCATCAGCCCAGTGTGCGGGACGACGACGGCGCACAGGACCAAGAAGCGTCCATTCACGCGGGCGGCGCCACGGGGCAGCCAGCAAACTAGGGCAGGACGCCGGTCAGGGAGCGGATCCTTGACACGTGCGGACAAGCCCAGGACAGCGCCGCCCGCAACATCATAAACGCACGGGCAGCAGCGGGCTACCACCCTCGACGGCGTGGGCGCTACGACAACCGAGAGGATCGCTCACCGACGCCAGAACCCCTGGGAACCCGCGTGTTCTGCCGGGAGATCTACACGACAAGCTTCCCCCCAGCGCTTCCGACAGCCCACCACCATCGACAAGTACACAGGGGAGACGGACCCTCGTGTATGGCTCAACGACTACCGCCTGGCTTGCCAGTTGGGCGGCGCCACCACCGATGCGGTGATCATCCGCAATCTGCCGCTGCACCTCGCGGACTCGACCCGAACATGGCTCGAGGACCTGCCTCCCAGCCAGATCCACAGCTGGGATGACTTGGTCCGCACGTTCGTGGGGAACTTCCATGGCACATACGTGCACCCCGAGAACTCCTGGGACCTACAGGCGTGCACCCAGAAGCCCAGCGAGTCGCTCCAGGACTTCATACGACGCTTTTCCAAGTGTTGTACTGAGCTCCCGAGTGTCACTCAGTCGGAGATTGTGCACGCTTTCCTCGAGGGCACCACTTGCCGGGACCTCGTGCGCGAGCTCGGGCGGAGCCCGCCAGTCGACTCTAAAGAGCTATTTGACATCGCCACCAGCTTCGCTTCTAGAGAGGAGGTGGTGGGGGCCATTTTCAACGGCAAGAAGGGCAGGTGTGTGGATGACGCTCCCGCAGAGGGCAGTAAGTCCAAGGAGACCCAAAAGAAACAAAAGCGGGGCAAGAAAGGCAAGAAGCCCCGTCGCGACGCGCGCGCAAGGGAGCAATGAGGACGACGATGAGGCCCTCGCAGTCGACTCGGCCCGCAAGGGCCCTCGAGCGGCCCCTCGAGGCCCCAACGTGTTTGATGACATGCTAAAGAAGTCGTGTCCGTACCACAAAACCCCGGTCAACCACACCCTCTAGCAATGCGACATGCTCAAAAAGTACTACAGTCGCGTCACTGCGAAGGAGGACGAGGCCAAGAAGGATGGTGGTGACGGGGGCGCTGGCGGCTTCCCCATCGTAGAGAATGTCTTCGTCATCTTTGGGGGGCCGACGGTGGACATGTCCAGCAGCCAGCGCAAGCGAGAGCGGCACGAGGTCCTCACCGCGGAAAGGGCTCCTTCCTTCCTCGATTGGTTGGAGGATCACCCGAACCGCATCCCCAACCCGGGCCAGTACCCGCTGGTCGTCGATCCCGTCATCGACAACACGCGGTTCTCCAAGGTGCTGATGGACAACGGCAGCAGCCTCAACATCCTCTACGCTCACACCCTACAGCTGATGGGGATTGGGTTAGACCAGTTGCGGCCCAGTATGACACCATTCCATGGCGTCGCACCAGGCAAGCGCGTCCAGCCCTCGGGCAGATCAATCTGCCAGTCTGGTTCAACACGCCGAACAATTTCCGCAAGGAGACCCTCACCTTCGAGGTAGTGGGGTTTCGGGACGCGTACCACACCAAGTTCATGGCGGTCCCGAATTACACCTACCTCAAGATGAAGATGTCAGGACTGAAAGGCGTCATCACCGTGGCCTCGTCGATCGAGCACGCATTCGACTACGACGTCGAGTGTGTTGAGCACGCCGAGGCCCTGGCGCTCGATGAAACGCTTGTCACGAACATGGGGAAGCTGGCCAACGAGGGCCCCGACTCCTTCGCCAAGCACGTGGGCAGTTTCGAGGCTGCTGAACAGACGAAGGAGGTGCCCCTCGACCTCACCGCCCCAAGGGCATGGTGTTGAGGGTCAGTTCCGCCCTCAACCCGAAATAGAAAGTGGTGCTCGTCGACTTTCTTCGTGCCAATGCAGACATCTTCGCGTGGAGCCCCTCGAACTTGCCAGGCATCCCGAGGGAGGTCGCCGAGCACTCCCTTGACATCCTAACTCACTCCAAAGCCGTGCAACAGCGGCTGCAGCACTTGTGACGCCCTAGGTTTTTAATTAGCGTCCTTAATGCTAATGACCGAATCGACTGAGTCAAACCTGCTGACATTGGTCAAACCATGGTCAACATGGATCATCACCTCTAAAACCTTGCTAACAATCTCTAATGACCCTCTTGATCAAGTCAACACACACTTATGGTCAAAGGTACGGTCAAACCCCACCGAAACCCTGACGTCTTTGAAAGTCATCCGGAACTTGTGCCGCGTTCTCCAAATTTCACCTAAACACTTCAAAATCTCCCAATATAAAAGTTGTCCAGTTTTTTGAGGGACATAACTTTCATGTTGGATGTCATTTCAAATTTTGAGTGGAAAAGGGTGGAAAACTTGGTCAACTGTCAGCAGCTCCTATTCACCGGAATAGGGTGGCATTCAAAGTTTGGCAGCAGTTTACGCAAAATCTGTTGAGAAAAACACTTATGAGCCTTTGTAAAAGTTGTAGAGGGTGGTGAGATCTACAACTTTGGTATAATAACCTTGGGTCACTTTAGTTCAAGTTTTCAAAGTTTTTTACTATCAAACGTTGCTAACCGGAATACCCCACGTTCGGAACGCGCCGCGGCGCTCCAGGCGCCCGCGCGCCGCTGAAGGACCGATACGGCGAACCAGAGAGGGGGAGTGAATGGAGCCGATAAAAATTCTTCTCGAAGGAGAGGGAGGCTCCAACAAGACAAACACGGCTTCCAACACACGTCTCCGACTCACTACCCAAATTGGCCAAGTCCACGTAGCCACTGGAGTGCTACTAAACCTAGGAACCAACTTCCAATCTCACAGACCCGAGAACGCAGCGGAACACCAACCTCGAGTCCACTGACCAACACCAGTCAGACCGGTGAGCACCACCGGCCGGGGCCGGTCCCTGCTGGTGCAACTTTGTGACTTCCACAGAGTGGCTCTACACCGGTCAGGCTGGTGCGACACACCGACCCCCAAACTGACCAAAACTCGAAACTACTGCAACACAGGACAACAGCGAACACCCAAATGTTCACCTGAGCAAAAACCCAACAGGGGTTGCACCAGTCAGACCGGTGAGAGGCACCGGTCAGACCAGTGTGACCTGGGCTTCTCGGGATGAACAGCACCCGCGGGTCAACACCTCCAAATCCAAGCCTTGATCTCCCGAATTGCTCCACGGACTAGAACAAGACTTTGGGGATAGTAGGAACACCTCATGAGGAGTCCATAGCCACGATTAATCCCACCAAAACTTGTCCAAACAAGAGGAATCGAGGAAATCCCACCAAGAACACCTCTAACCCTAGAACACGGAAAACCCCAAAATCGAGCCCCTTAACTCACGGATTTGGGAGGGGAATCACAGCCCAAAGAACCACGAAGGGTTTCCACAAATTTCCCCCATAAAATCCCCAAGAGCAAGGTCCCGAAAACACACCGAGAGAATCACAAAGAGAGGGCTCCGAAAACCACCACAAAGAACAACCGGGAACAACTTATCCAAACCTTGAGGAACCACGCTGAATCATCTATACATGCCACAAAGGTTCATAGCAGGTCTAGCTTGTCGCCCGATCATCCAACCCTCTCAACAAGATCTCACCATGAAGCTCTCAAGCTAGTCCTATGGAAAACCTAAGAAAATAGGAAGGGAAAATAGGAAAGCAAATGAACTAGGGCACCAAGAGATGGCTTCCATCCTCTCACCTCATGGGTTATATGGAGGCTAGCCTAAAGTCTAAAATGCCCTTACTTAACCACTAGGGATACAAGCCTGTCAAGGGCGGTTTTGGAAGTCTTCATATTTTCTCCATCGGACGGATGCCCGGCGACCGCACCCTGCGTAGCCTCGACGCAAGCCATGCGATCCCGACGTGTGTCCTCTGCTTCGAAGTCTCCGGACAGTGTCGTCGCACATCGGTCAGATCGGTGCTCCTCACCGGCGGACCGGTCGGACCCACCGGTCGGGGACCGGTCCGTGCCGCCGCACCTCCGTCTTCGGTTCTCCGGTCTTGGCTTTGTGGATCAACCAAGGAACCCGGTGGTTTTCGCGTGAACCACCGGAAACCCCGCGAACTCGGTGTAGCCTCCGCCAATCTCCACTCATGACTTGGCTCCCACGTAGTCCCGGCTCGACCTTGGTTTTGAGGCTCAACCAAGAAACCGTCCACGACTTCATCTTGCTTGTTCATGCCACCATGCGGCCCGCACTTGACCCCCGCCGGCCACCGGGTCCCTCGAACACGACCTACTTGTCATCTCCACACCCGGAGGCCTCACCGGCGACGACCTTTCGCGCTTGTTCTTCACCCGCACCAACACGAGTCAAGCCGCAACCCGCACCTCGCAATACTTAGCCAAGAATCAGTCCACACAACGTTGTCAATCACTCATCACACAAGGAAGCGACCATCCACCGGTCCTCGAACCACACATGGTCCTCAATCTCCCCCTTGATGAGTGCATTGACAACACCCACATAAAGTAACACGAGAGAAAAGAAAAAAAAGAAACGAATAAAAAGAAACTCCAACAAGTGATCAAAAGCCAAACAAAGGCAAAGAGCAAGATCACTTGAAGAAGACAAGTCTCGGACCCCTTAGGCAAGGGAAACGACTCGACACATCCGAGAAAAAACTATGCTCAAGCAAAGAGCACAAACCACCACACCGAAGCTCGAAAAACCACAAAGAGCTCCCCTACAGACATGCAAGCTCCCCCTGAACCAATGCAACTCCCCCTGGACGAATGCATGCAATCCACTTGAAGAAAACAGAGCAGCTGCATCAGCTCAGCTCTGACCGGTCAGACCGGTCACCACCACCGGTCAGACCGATGCCCAACATATGAATAGGGCCAGCACTCTGACCTGTCAGACCGGTGCACTTGACCGGTCAGACCGGTGTGCAACAGAGCACAGAAAAGGCTCAAAACCACTTGAAAACCTTCTAAATGCACCCAGCAAGCCATTTCAAGCTCAAACTTCTCCCCCTTGTTGACAATGCATGAATCAAGCCAAAAATGCAAAAGATGCAACCTAGAGCTTCTCAAATAGACAAAATCAATAAAGGATGCTACACATGTCCAAAAGAGCAAGTTAGATACTCTATAGCTTCATATCGATCTCAACTACATGATCACCAAGTTTCACAACCATTGGACGAAGCTAAGATGGATTTGGGCAATTTTGCGAAAAATCTCCCTCTCATGAGCAAAGTCCTAAACATGAGCAAAACATGTCAAAATGGCAAAGCCACACAAACTTCATGATTGGACAACCATTCAAATCATAAGACCATCACAAACACCCACAAGCACCTCATGTCATGTCAAAGCCACTGTTGATGGATAAAAGACGTATCCCTCTACGATCCGCAAGCGTACAGACCCCACACCTTTTTCACCACGGGATTCCTAAGGTTCTTGTCAATCCGCGGAGCAAGGGGATTACAAGCGTTTGATCTACCTCTACACACTAGCTACTCAAACCCTAACTATGATTAAACTAGAAAACAACAAAACTACACCAGAGAGAATGATTAAGCAATCAAGATAGGAGACACTCGCTCATGGGTCTACGATACTAGAACATGCAATCGCTTAAAGACATAAAACCAATCTAATCTATCGGGGGTTGTGACCACGATTTCGCCCTTTCCCTCCTCTCGTACTGTCACTACGCGAAGGTATTCATGACTAGACCTATGATGGACACGGCGTATTGAATGGATCCAAGGAAGCATTGGATCTCTACTCCCTTTACGGCATGGTAGCTAACCTTAAGCAATAAAGTATGTTCAACACAAGATGATAGATAGATAATCCAACAAAGAACGATTACATCTCAAGATCGATTGAAACCCATGGACGAATAAGGAGATTACCCCATCAAGGTACTAGACATAGCACCGTTGATCATGGTCACCCTTCCGACGTTGTCTTCCTTCTTCTCCACGTGTGGGTGCTTCCTTCGAGGTGGTCGACCCCCCTCCCCGGAGATCTCCCTCCTCTCTCTCTCTCTAGCTTGTGGATGGCCTCCTCGGTGCGAATGGCTCTCCCCCCCCCCGTCGAATGGCGGCGCCTCCGGGTTTTAGGGTTGAAGATCCTTCGGGTGCAAGGAAAGGGGGGCCGAATCGACGTCGGAACCGGGTTGGGCTGGCCGGCCGGGCCGACCGGCCCAGACCCACCCGGCCCGGTTCGGTCGCCCCTTCGCTCCCGTGGGTCCTCGGTGATTATGCACTTTGCCCCCTCCACTTGCATGATTTTGACGATGTCATCCTCGCGTCCAAGATGGAGGTTCTCCGCGCATGAAGTTTGATCTTTTACGCCTCAATCCCCGGGGGTGTTCCTTTGTAGCACTTTGGTCCTTGCCACCATTGGAAGTGATTCCATCAAGCTCATGAACACGAACAAGACTTCGTAAATGCTCCTTTGAACTTGTTGTGAATCCGTCCTTTATCTCCATGCTTTCCTAGATAAACACAACACTTCCAAATGCATGCACATAGATGAACTTTTTATATGATTAGTGTGCCTAGTGGTGGGTTAGTTCCATAATCAAATCCAAACCAAAGCGTAATGAACATGCTTGGTGTAACAAAATACACCGTCAACATCTCCCCCACGCTTAGCTCTTGCTCGTCCTCGAGCAAGTACTCGTAAAAGAACTTCGTCCAAAGTGTTGTAATCGGGTACCGCTAATCCTTCTTCACAAGTTAGTCAATCTTTTGGTCTTTAATACATAAACATAAAGTAATGATCATCAAACATAAACATGGGCGTTTAGAATCTTTACCACGTCAAGATTTACCCCACAACTCAAACTCTTCACTCGAAGCCTTCAATCTCAGCCATACTTACTTCTTTGCTTCCATCGGAGGGTTTTTATGATTTTCAAAACAAAATTCCTACAACAAGTATTAGACAAAAACCTTTCTCCAAGCTCTCTCTAGTCACTCATATGAGGTGGCTATCCTAACCAAATTTTATAAAACTCTCACCTCCCATAAGTCTCTCATATAACATGTAAAGTGGAGCTATAGGTAGGGCTAGTGCAATCAACACAAGTATTGTCAAACTAAGAACGTTCTCTAATGGTTGTTTACCTTTCAAAGCCAATGATCATGAGAATTAACCATATGTAGGGATATCAAGGATGAGAAGATTTAGAATGGTGGACATGTGCAAGGGCAAAAGAAAATTATGACTACGAGGCACCGATGATGTCCTCGTTGTCGGATTGCACATGGTTGGAAAAAGAGTGAAAGTTTCGTGTCTCAACAACGTGACATCCTTCCTTGCACTTTATTTTTCTTTTCTTTCACTTGATTCATCCCTCTCAAATCTTTATTGCCACTCCTCTTTTATCTTTTTCTTCTTTTTCTTTCATTCTTTCATTCTCATTTTTTCTCTTTCTTTACTTTTCTATTATATTTTTTCTTTCTTTCTTTTCCACACACATACTTTTCTCTTTATTTTTCCCTCTCTTGAAAACTTTTCAAAGCTCTCAACTCCTCTCTTTCTTGCATGCATACAATCTGAAATTTTAAATAAACCATGCTAGAGACGAGACGAAACTTTGAGAGTAGGTTGTGTTCAAGGAATGCGATGTATAAAAGAGATGTATAGGGTTGGGTATGGAATTCGGCGATGTACGGGACTTCCGATATGAAAGTCACGTTACCGAATGCATGACGAGGCTAGCAACAAAAGATAAGCACAAGAACATGATCATTGGTCGAAATTAAAACTCCCAAGAGAGAAGGGTCCTAGCCCAACTCATCGTGCTAATCACACTTATGGTGGAGCAAAAAAAAAATTGGCTTTGTATATGATTTTTTTCTTACTCTCAACTTGGAAAAAGAGGTTTTGCTAACCTTTATTATAAGGGTTTTTAGATAATTTTCAGAATTGAAATCCTCCAACTTTTAGCATTGAACATAGCATAACCAACATGTGAAGCTCAAGATCGAAGTGTGGTATGGGTACTTTAGTAGTAGCAATTCCACTAAGCACCACGGTAAACGTTTTTCAAACCGCACGCTTATGTTCATATATCAAAAACTAAAGATGAACGAACGAGTAAATTAAGATAAGCAATACACAAGACAAAAATTAAAGGACTCTTTTTATTTGATTTTCTTTGACTCAACACTAATTTAAGACACTTGCAAAAATTTAAAAACACACCAAAAACTAAAGACTCATTAAACTCTAAGACTCTCTCGAAGATTAAACCGAACCTAAACTTGAAGCTCAAAAACTAAGGCTAACTAGCTAGATCTCCCCCACACTAAAAACATACGACGTCCTCATCGTATCTTACAAAATTCCTAAGGGGAAAACTAAACCTAGTGGTACTTCCCGCAACTATTGCACCACTTGCCTCTCATGTTTCCAACCATGCCAAAAAGTTTGCGCACGTTTCGGTTTAAGAACTTGTAGTCATCTTCAACTACACGCTCCAAATCCTCCATACGCTGCCTCATCGGCTCCATGGCTTGAAAACATTCGTCGACCATTGCGTAGAGATCCGAGATGGAGTGACGGCAAGCCGCACAACACATCGGATGCAACCCGAAAGGGTCGTCATTGCCAGGGTCTCCGCCGTCATCGCCGCCGTCGTTGCCACCACCATTGTCGTTGCCGCCGTCGTTGCCGCCGCCGTTGGGGCCTTCAGGAGTCTTCTCCTTGGGCTCCTCATCCCAAATGTAAAGATCGTTATCATCTCTTCCGGCGGCCGCCCACGAGCTCGGGCTGCGATCGTCGGAGTAATCGCTACCCCCATAGTCCTTAGGCTCGGGCGACACCTCCTTGTAGTCTTTCCTCTTCATGCCACGGATGCGCGCCAACCTTCGAATGGGAGGAGGGATGTTCTCCTTCTTGACAGGGTTGCGAGATGCGATAGCTCCGGTCGGGACACGCCCTCCGCAACGGATGCGGGCGGGCCTCTTGATCTCGACGGGTACCTTGAGCTCGCATCGCTTCGCCTCCTCCATCGATGGCTCCTTGGCTTCTTGCTTCAACTCTAAGCTCCTCGGGGACACAATGCCTGCTGCGTGGGTGCAAAATATTGCTTGATGGGATTGATTCCCGAGCTCCCAATTCGGCCAAATAAATTGTCCGAAGAGGAAAATCCTAGGAACCTCATTTTCCTTATTTGAACTTCCCTTAAAATTTTCTGACCGAAGAAAGAAGTCGAAAAGGAGCAATTTGGGCAAAAACCGGGATCAACCGCCACCGGGACCCACCTGGGCCGGTCGGACTGGGCCGGCTGGCCCACCCTGTCTCGGGGGCCGGGCTGGTCCGGTTTTTCGTGCACCGCCCTTTTTTCGCCTTCTTAGTCCATGAGAAAAAGTTGGCCCAGTAAATCTTTGCGAGAAACTCCGGAAAATTAAAAGAAAAACTATTTACAAAAATTCATGCCTTGTTTTTCGTCCTAGGCGAGACGTTCGGGCTCTTCTTCCATGGTGAAGACATCAACATGGTGAAGGGGCACAACGTCGGGTTCGTAGTAAACCTTAAGCCGTTGACCATTCGCCATAAATTGATCGCCTTTCACATCCATAATGGTTACTGCTCCGTTGGAGAGCACCGAATGCACAACATAAGGTCCGTTCCACTTGCTTTGCAATTTCCCCTTTCCGAAGGTTTTAAACCTCGAATTGTAGAGGAGGACCTTATCTTCTTCTTTAAACTCTTTTTTCTTCAATCTTTTATCATACCACCTTTTGATTCTCTCTTTGTATATGCTTGCATTTTCATATGCTTTCAACCTCATCTCCTCTAGCTCGCTTATTTGAATTCTTCGTTTCACTACTGCGGCATCGAGATCAAGGTTCATCTCTTTAATCACCCAATAGGCTTTGTGTTCCAACTCAACCGGAAGGTGGCAAGCCTTTCCATAGACGAATTGATAAGGGGTCATTGCCTATCGGTGTTTTGAACGCCGTTCGATAAGCCCACAAAGCTTCGTTTAATTTCTTTGACCAATCTTTGCCTCCCTTCTCTATGGTTTTGTTGAGGATGCTTTTTAATTGCCTATTTGACGTTTCCGCTTGTTCGTTGGTTTGTGGGTGATAGGCCGTAGAGACCCTATGTTCAATTCCCAACTTGGACAAGCACTTTTTGAAATTCTTCCCGGTGAAGTGAGTTCCTCCATCGCTTATCAAGATTCTCGGTGTACCGAAACGAGGAAAAATCACGTTCTTGATCATAGTAATGGACTCCTCCGTGCAAGCTTTACGACATGGCATGGCCTCTAACCACTTGGATACATAATAAACCATGACTAGAATATACTCATATCCGCATGAATTTTTTAAAGGCCCCATGAAATCTATACCCCATACATCAAATAAGTCGATTTGTAGATTGTATTTCAAAGGCATAGAATTTCTTTGAGAGATGTTTCCGGTTCTTTGGCATTCGGGGCATGATGCAACATGTCTTTTAGTATCTTCATGCATCTCCGGCCAATAGAATCCGCTCGACCATACTTTTGCTTGGGTTCGAAAATGGCTATAGTGTCCACCGTACTCCGCCGAGTGGCACTTCGTAAGAATTTCTACCCTCTCTTCTCTTGGCACACATCTTCTCATGACTCCATCATTGCCAAGTTTGAAGAGGTATGGTGCATCCCAAAAGTATTTCCTACTTTCGGAGATTATCTTCTTTTGAGAGTTTTTATCTAGATGATCGAGAGGCATCTTCCGAATCGCTCGAATGATATCGATCATCCAAGTGTCTTTATCAAGCACTCGATAGAGGTGGTCGTCTCTCATCTTATCTTCTATGGGCTCTTTATTATCTTGTCTACGATTCATCCTAGACAAATGATCGGCCACAACATTCTCCACCACCTTTTTATCACGAATTTCAACATCAAATTCTTGGAGAAGAAGGATCCAACGAATCAAACGTGGTTTAGCTTCCTTCTTAGCCAAGAGATACTTGATGGCTGCGTGATCAGTGTAAACAATGACCTTCGAGTTCACGATGTAAGATCTGAATTTTTCGAAAGCGAACACCACCGCTAGCAACTCTTTTCCGTAGTGGCATAGTTTAATTGTGCCCCGTTAAGTGTTTTGCTAGCGTAGTAAATGGCGTGAACTCGGCCTTCCTTTCTTTGACCCAAAACCGTGCCTACGGCATAGTCACTTGCGTCACACATGATCTCGAAAGGTTGGCTCCAATCCTGAGGTTGAATAATGGGAGCACTCACCAACGCACTTTTCAAGGTCCGAATGCCGCCGGGCACTTCTCATCAAAGTCAAAAGCCACATCCTTTTGAAGGAGATGCGTTAAAGGCTTAGTGTTCTTTGAGAAGTCCTTAATAAATCTTCTATAAAATCCAAAGATGGCCTAGAAAGCTCCTCAAGGACTTAACATCCGTCAGAGGTGGGAGTTGCTCAACCGTCTCTACCTTAGCCTTGTCCACTTCAATGCCTCTCTCGGATATAACATGTCCGAGCACTATGCCTTGCTTAACCATGAAGTGGCACTTTTCCCAATTTAACACCAAGTCTACCTCTGCGCACCTCGTGAGGACCTTATCCAAGTTTGCCAAGCAATCCATGAACGTCTTCCCATAAACGGAAAAATCATCCATGAACACCTCGACAATTTCTTCGATGAATTCCGAGAATACGGCCATCATGCAACGTTGAAAAGAGGCCGGAGCGTAGCATAGACCGAAGGGCATCCTTCTATATGCAAACATTCCATAAGGGCATGTAAACGTTGTTTTGTGTTGATCGTCCGGGTGAATGGGAATTTGCATGAACCCCGAGTATCCATCGAGAAAGCAAAAATAAGCGTGGTTTGCTAACCTCTCGAGCATCTCGTCAATGAACGGTAGGGGGAAGTGATCTTTCTTTGTCGCTTTGTTAAGCTTACAATAATCAATACACATACGCCACCCGATCACGGTTCTTTGCGGTATCAACTCGTTCTTCTCATTCTTCACCACGGTTAAACCTCCTTTCTTTGGTACACAATGTACCGGGCTCACCCACTCGCTATGCGGAACCGGGTAGATTATTCCGGCATCAAGTAACTTGATGACTTCTTTCTTTACTACCTCTCGCATGGCATGAGTTAGCATCCTTTGGTGGTCCTCTACGGGCTTACATTGGTCTTCCATTGGTATACAATGAGTGCAAAAGGCTGGGCTAATACCTTTGAGATCATTAATCGAATATCCAATCACCTTCCTATGTTTTTTCAATAAAATCAGCAACTTTTCATTTTCTTCGGGACTCAACTCGTCGCTCACAATGACTGGATAAGTCTTGTTTGGGCCCAAAAATTCGTACTTTAATCCTTTGGGCAAAGGTTTAAGGTCTACCTCGGGCGCTTGTGGCTCCTCGGGTTTAATCTCTCCTATGTCTTCGAATTTTTCTTCCTCCACGCTTCCATCATGTGGTTCTAAACCTTTTTGTTGCTTCTTCTAGTTCTTCATCTTGTTGATTACTAATTTGATTTTCTATCGCTCTTTGCAGCGGGTCTCTAAGGGTTTCAACAAAACAAAGACTATCTACCTCCTCTACTTCGTCATCTTCGAGAGGAAAGGGTGTTTAGAAACGCGAATAAAATTATATGTGTACTTTGTTCCATTAAGGTTCATTGTTACTTTGCCTTCTCCGGCATCCAACACGACATCAACCAACTTAAGAAAGGGCCTACCTAGGATTATGTGATCATGATTACTATAGTAAGCATCAATAACAAAGAAATCGGTTGGTATACATTTTCTAGAGATTTTTACTTTCATGTTGCAAGCAATACCTAGAGGTTTAATAGTTCTACCATCTCCCATAATTAATTTTGTTGATGTTGGAGCTAAGTCTAGGTTGTGGTCTTGAACATTATCATAAATTTTAGAAGATATGACAGTTACTTGGGCTCCGATGTCGCATAAAGCTTTGCATCGAACTCCGTTGATCTCGCAACTGAAGTGTGGTGCCATCTTCTCTTCTTCTTCGGATCCTATCGCGTAAATTTCGGCGAGGCGAGCGTATGGTGATGCTTCGGGCTTGATCCCCACCTCGGCTATGTGTTCCGGATCCACTTCATCATCTCCAAAGAGCTTTTGAAAGATCTCACCGGTGGTTTCAAGGTCGTATGAATCTTCTGCTTTCTTCTCCGGTGGGAAATCCACTTCCTATGCTCTTGCTATCCCCTTTTGATTAGGGAACGGTCTTCTCTTGTCGAATACTTCTCCGTAATCGATAGGAACCCAATCCATTGGTTCGAACTCCCTTAGTGGCTTCGCGCTTGACATGCTTCTCTTGTTTGTCTCATTTGGTACGACGAAGTCAACGCTCGGGGTAGTTCTTGACTTGATGTGTTCTTGTTCAAACTTTTCCGGGATTGGCTCCTCTTTTGTGACTTTCGGGGTTGCCTCTTTAGAAAATTCAGCACACTTCTTCTTCCTTGAATTATATTCCGGCTCTTCCGCAAGTCTTGTTTCCCAATCTCTTCGCATGGCAGCCGCTTTACTAATTTTTTGTAGAAGTTGAGTAGCTTCCGTGAGTGTCTTCTCCATGAGATCCCCACCTGCACACATTTGGACGTGTTGCATGCAACTAGGGGTTAGGGAAAAGAAAAATGTATGCAAGAGTACGTCACCGGAGAAGCCGAGTCTTGGTCCTTGTTCGATCAACTCATTAAACCTATCCCAAGCTTGGTCTATCCCTTCCTCTTCTCCTTGCATGAAAGTGATCACTTGCCTCCTTAGATGTTGAACCTTGCTAATTGGAAAGAACTTATCGCAAAACTTCTTTGTCAACTTGTTCAATTGCCTTCAACTTCAAAGGACGCAAACGAGTACCACGTCTTTGCATTACCGGCAAGTGAGTAGGGAAAGAGATTCCATTTGAACCATTCATCGGGAACTCCTTCTTGACGCACCGTGTTGCATAGCATCGTGAAATGCCTTATGTGTCTATATGGGTTCTCCGTAACCATCTCTTCAAACGGGTTTGCCGCCACCATCTTGATGATCTTGGATTTAATCTCATACTTGGTCGCTTCAAGCTTCGAAACCGACTCTTGTACTCTTATGTCTTCACATCGAGGGCTAGCGTAATCCCTAAGTGATTTCTCCGGTTCTTCCACGGGTTGATTGACGAACGCCATCTAGATAATAAGATAAAAACAAAAACAAAATGAAAACAAAGTGGTTTTCTAGATAATATGTGTTAGATATAGCAAATAAAAGGTAAACTAAATATAAAACTAAGTTAAATGCAAATCAAACGATGTAAACTAGCTCGCTCCCCGGCAATGGCGCTAGAAAATGGGGCTTGTTGACGGATAAAAGACGTATCCCTCTACGATCCGCAAGTGTATGGACCCCACACCTTTTTCACCACGGGATTCCCAAGGTTCTTGCCAATCCGCGGAGCAAGGGGATTACAAGCGTTTGATCTACCTCTACACACTAGCTACTCAAACCCTAACTATGATTAAACTAGAAAACGACTAAACTACACTAGAGAGAATGATTAAGCAATCAAGATAGGAGACACTCGCCCATGGGTCTACGAACTAGCACATGCAATCGCTTGAAGACATAAAACCAATCTAATCTATCGGGGGTTGTGACCACGGTTTTGCCCTTTCCCTCCTCTCGTACTGTCACTACGCGAGGGTATTCATGACTAGACCTATGGTGGACACGGCGTATTGAATGGATCCAAGGAAGCATTGGAGCTCTACTCCCTTTACAGCATGGTAGCTAACCTTAAGCAATAAAGTATGTTCAACACAAGATGATAGATAGATAATCCGACAAAGAACGATTACATCTCAAGATCGATTACAACCCATGGACAAATAAGGAGATTACCCCATCAAGGTGCTAGACATAGCACCGTTGATCATGGTCACCCTTCCGACGGTGTCTTCCTTCTTCTCCACGTGTGGGTGCTTCCTTCGAGGTGGTCGATCCCTCTCCGGAGATCTCCCTCCTCTCTCTCTAGCTTGTGGATGGCCTCCTGGTGCGAGTGGCTCTCCCTCCCGTCGAATGGCGGCGCCTCCAGGGTTTTAGGGTTGAAGATCCTTCGGGTGCAAGGAAAGGGGGGCCGAACCGACGTTGGAACTGGGCTGGGCCGGCCGGCCTGGGCCGACCAGCCCAGGACCAATTCAGCCCGATTCGGTCGCCCCTTCGCTCCCGTGGGTCCTCAGGTGATTATGCACTTTGCCCCCTCCACTTGCATGATTTTGATGATGTCATCCTCGCGTCCAAGATGGAGGTTCTCCGCGCATGAAGTTCGATCTTTTACGCCTCAATCCCCGGGGGTGTTCCCTTGTAGCACTTCGGTCCTTGCCACCATTGGAAGTGATTCCATCGAGCTCATGAACACGAACAAGACTCCGTAAATGCTCCTTTGAACTTGTTGCGAATTCGTCCTTTATGTCTATGTTTTCCTACATAAACACAACACTTCCAAATGCATGCACATAGATGAACTTGTTATATGATTAGTGTGCCTAGTGGCGGGTTAGTTCCATAATCAAATCCAAACCGAAGTGTAATGAACATGCTTGGTGTACCAAAATACACCGTCAATAGCCACCGAGCCATGTGCCTACTTCTATATATGAGACTTCTCATTGGTAGGCATCATGCAACGGTTTAGCACCCAAAGCAATTTAAATGTGGCACATATGACATGGGAGCACATTTTCCAAGCATTTTACATTTCATTTTCAGATTCTTACTTGGTACATGAAATGTCTTTGTGACAAAAAGGAACTTATGCCCCTCCGCAAGATAAAGCAAGAGGGCTAAACATTCATGATGGCAAATGAGCCTTTGGCCCCATATAATCAATAAACTAGCTATCCAACCACAAATTGAGCATAGCCAAGCCACTAAAACATGTCAAGATCATATAAAGGCATTTACACATGAGAGAGCATATATGTGACATTTTTCAAAAACATAGCCATCAACCATGAATATAAATCAAGATTATCAAGAGCTAAGCCAAACGAACCATAGCTTACCAAACAAGCTCACAAAGACATATATCTCAATCCAAGGTGAACAATGTATATGAGAGAAGCTTTACCTAACCAATGCATATGATACAAAATGCATGCAATCTAAGATACAAGGGTGCCTATACATCATGTTACATATGCCATGACAAATGCAAGAAAAGCACAAAGGAAAGCTATAAATATGCTACAAAGGAGCTCCCACACACCCAACTCAAGAAATCAAACACACACCAAGCTCCCCCCGCAAATGAGTGAAAGTTGCATGATCTAGGGGTTTGGTGAAAATATCGGCTAGTTGGTCATGTGTGGGTACATGTATCAAGGTTATCTTTCCTTTCTCTACGTTGTCTCTCAGAAAATGATACCTCACTTCTATGTGTTTTGTTTTGGAATGGAGCACTGGGTTCTTTGCAACGCTTATGGCACTGGTGCTATCACATTGAAGTGGGACATGGGTATACTCCTCACCAAAGTCACTCATGGTGTAAGTAATCCAAAGGAGCTGAGAGCAACAACTAGCAGCGACAACGTACTCTGCCTCGGTAGTGGATTGAGCAACACTCGACTGTTTGCGGAAAGACCAAGACACCAAAGAAGAACCCAAAAACTGACAAGTCCCAGAAGTGGACTTCCTATCCAATTGACACCCGGCAAAATCCGCATCCGAAAAGCCATGAAGCGCCAAAGAAGAGGACGTGTAGTACCAAAGGACGAAGTCGGAAGTGTGACACAAGTACATGAAAATTTACTTCACCGCTTGCCGATGCGAAGTCCTCGGAGACGCTTGAAAATGAGCGCACAGACATACCGAGAACTGGATGTCCGGCCTCATCGCCGTCAAGTAGAGGAGTGACCCGATCATGCTTCGGTACTCCTTCTGGTCCACGTGTTCACCTTCCTTGTCCGCATCAAGAGCTGTAGTCGTACTCATCGACGTCGTCATAGCCTTGGAGTCCTCCATCTTGAACTTCCGCACAATATCCTTGGTGTACTTAACTTGGTGCACAAATGTTCCTTCCTTTGATTGCTTGATTTGTAGCCCGAGGAAGAACTGCAACTCACCCATCATGCTCATCTCAAATTCCCTGCTCATATCCTCTGCAAACCTTGCAACAAGAGAGTCGGACGAGCCACTAAAGACAATATCATCCACGTACACCTGCACAATTAGGATATCTCTGCCCCGCCTGAGAAGAAACAAGGTCTGATCGACCTTCCCCATCTGGAATCCTCTCTCAAACAGGAACCCCCTCAACCTACCGTACCAAGCTCTAGGCGCCTGCTTCAACCCATACAGCGCCTTCCTCAACTTGTACACCTGGTGGGGGTACTTCTCACTCTCAAACCCCGGTGGTTGCCTCACATACACTTCTTCCTCCAACACACCGTTCAAGAAGGCACTCTTCACATCCATTTGGTGCAACTCGAACCCTTTAGCCACAGAAAAGGCTAGAAGGATCTTAATCGCCTCCAAACGGGCTACTGGAGCACAGGTCTCCTCGTAGTCAATCCCCTCCTTCTAACTAAACCCTTAAGCAACAAGCCTTGACTTGTTCCTCACCACTTCACCTTTCTCTCCCTCTTTGTTCTTCCACACCCACTTTGTACCAATTGGCTTACACCCTGGGGGAGGGTCAACCAATTCCCAAACCTGATTCTTCTCAAAGTTCTCCAATTCCTCATGCATCGAATTAACCCAATTATGATCAGATAGTGCGTGTCCAATGTCTTAATGCTCAAAAGTAGCAACAAATGCAGCATGAGCGAAACGAGAATTGTTCCGAACCCTCGACCGTGTAGTGCGTTCATTCATGTCGGTGATGATCCTTGAAGCTGGGTGATTGTTGACGGATAAAAGACGTATCCCTCTACGATCCGCAAGCGTACGGACCCCACACCTTTTTCACCACGGGATTCCCAAGGTTCTTGTCAATCTGCGGAGCAAGGGGATTACAAGCGTTCGATCAACAACGACACACAAGCTACTAAAACCCTAACTTACTACTAAACTAGAAAACAACTAAACACACTAGAGAGAATGATAAACGATCAAGGTAGGAGACACTCGCCCACGGGTCTACGATACTAGAGCATGCAATCGCTTAAAGACATGAAAACCAATCTAATCTATCGGGGTTGTGACCACGGTTTCGCCCTTTCCCTCCTCTCGTACTTGTCACTACGCGAAGGTATTCATGACTAGACCTTTGATGGACACGGCGTATTGAATGGATCCAAGGAAGCATTGAGGCCTATACTCCCCTTACGGCATGGCAAAGCAAACCTTAAGCATGAAAGTATATTCAACACAAGATGATAGATAGATAATCCGACAAAGTGCGATTACATCTCAAGATCGATTACAACCCATGGACGAATGAGAAGATTACACCATCAAGGTGCCGATCATGGCACCGTTGATCATGGTTTCCCCTTCCGCCGTGTCTTCCTTCTTCTCCACGAGAGGGTGCTTCCTTCGAGGTGGTTGATCCCGCCGGAGATCCTCCTCCTCTCTCTCTAGCTTGTGGATGGCCTTCGGGTGCGAATGACTCCTCTTCCGGTGTTGGCGGCGCCTCGGGGGTTTTAGGGTTGAAGATCCTTCGAGGGCAAGAAAAACGGGACCGAACCGGTGCGGAACCGGGCCGGGCCGGCCGGCCGGGCCGGCCGGCCCAGGCCCACCCGGCCCGGTTCGGTCGCCCCTTTTGCTCCGTGGGTCCTCGTGCACTTATGTACTTTGCCCCCTCCACTTGCATGATTTTGATCTTTGTTATCCTCGCGTCCAAGATGGAGGCTCTCTTTGCATGAAGTTTGATCTTTTACGCTTCAATCCTCGGGGGTGTTCCTCGTAGCACTTCGGTCCTCACCACCATTTGAAGTGATTTCAGCAAGCTCATGAACACGAACAAGACTCCGTGAATGCTCCTTTGAACTTGTTGCGAATCCGTCCTTTATGTCCATGTTTTCCTACATAAACACAACACTTCCAAATGCATGCACAAAGATGAACTTGTTATATGATTAGTGTGCCTAGTGGAGGGTTAGTTCCATAATCAAATCCAAACCAAAGTGTAATGAACATGCTAGGTGCACCAAAATACACCGTCAACATCTCCCCCACACTTAGCTCTTGCTCGTCCTCGAGCAAGTACTCGTAAAAGAATTTCGTCCAAGGTGTTGTAATCATATACCACTTATCCTTCTTCACAAGTTAGTCAATCCCTTCATCTTTAATACATAAACACAAAGTAATGATAATCAAACATAAACATGGGCGTTTAGAATTTTTACCACGCCAAGTTTTACCCCACAACTCAAACTCTTCACTTGAAGTCTTCAATTTCAGCCATGCTTACTCCTTTGCTTCCATCGGAGGGTTTTTATGGTTTTCAAAACAAAAATTCCTGCAACAAGTATTAGACAAAAAACCTTTCTCCAAGCTCTCTCAAGTCACTCATATGAAGTGGCTATCCTAACCAAATTTTATAAAACTCTCACCTCCCATTAATCTCTCATATATCATGTAAAGTGGAGCTATAGGTAGGGCTAGCGCAATCAACACAAGTATTGTCAAACTAAGAACTTCCTCTAATGGTTGTCTACCTTTCAAAGCCAATGATCATGAGAATTAACCATATGTAGGGATATCAAGGATGAGAAGATTTAGAATGGTGGGCATGTGCAAGGGCAAAAGAAAATTGTGACTACAAGGCACCAATGATGTCCTCGTTGTCGGATTGCACATGGTTGGAAATAGAGTAAAAGTTTCGTCTCACAATCAACGTGACATCCTTCCTTACACTTTATTTTTTTTCTTTTCTTTCACTTGATCCATCCCTCTCATATCTTCATTGCTAACTCATCTTTTTCTTTTTCTTTTTCTTCTTTCATTCACGTATGATTTTTTCTTTCTTTCCTTCTTTCTTTTCCATACACATACTTTTTCTCTTTATTTTTCTCTCTCTTGACAACTTTTCAAAGCTTTCAATTCTCTCTTTCCTCGCATGCATACAATCTGAAATTTTAAATAAATCATGCTAGAGACGAGACGAAACTCTGAAAATAGGTTGTGTTCAAGGAATACGATGTACAAAAGAGATGTATAGGGTTGGGAATGGAATCCGGCGACGATCGTGACTTTCATTGTGAAAGTCACGTACCGAATATATGACGAGGCTAGCAACAAAAGATAAGCACAAGGACATGATCATTGCTCGAAATTAAAACTCACCAAGAGAGAAAGGTCCTAGCCTAACTCATTATGCTAATCACACTTATGGTGGAGCGAAAAAAATAAACTTGGCTTTGAATAGGAATTTTTTTCTTACTCTCAACTTGGAAAAAGAGGTTTTCGTAACCTTTATTACAAGGGTTTTAAGATAATTTTCAGAACTGAAATCCTCCAATTTTTAGCATCGAACATAGCACAACTAACATGTGAAGCTCAAGATCGAAGTGCGGTATGGGTACTTTAAGTAGTAGCGATTCCACTAAGCACCACAGTAGAACGTTTTTCAAACCACATACTTGTGTTCATATATCAAGAATCGAAGATTAAACAAACAAGTAAATAAAGATAAACAATACATAAAACACAAAGATATATATAAAGACTCTTTTTATTTGGTTTTCTTGACTCAACACTAATTTTAGACACTTGCAAAAATTTTAAAACAGACTCAAAAACTAAAGACTCATTAAAACACTAAGACTCTCACACGAAGATTAAACCGAACCTAAACTTGAAGTTCAAAAGCTAAGGCTAGCGAGCTAGCTCTCCCCCACACTTAAAACATACGACGTCCTCGTCGTATCTTACAAAATCCTAAGGGGAAAACTAGATCTAGTGGTACTTCAAGAAAGTTTTGCACCACTTGCCTCTCAAGTTTCCAACCATGCCGAAAAGTTTGCGCACGTTACGGTTAAGGAACTTGTAGTCGTCTTGAACTACGCGCTCCAAGTCCTCCATACGCTGCTTCATTGCTTCCATGGCTTGGAGACATTCGTCGGCCGATGTGTAGAGATCCGCGATGGATTGACGGCAAACTCGACAACACATCGGATGCAATCCGAAGGGGTTGTCGTCGCCATAATCTCCACCGTTGTCACCACCGTCGTTGCCACCTCCATTGTTGTTGCCTTCGCCACCGTCGTTGCCGTCGCCGTTGGGGCCTTCGGGAGTCCTTTCCTTGGGCCGCTCATCCCAATCATCATCATCTCTACCGGCGGCCGCCCACGAGCTCGGGCTACGATCGTCGGAGTAGTCGCTATCCCCATAATCCTTAGGCTCGGCGACACCTCCTTGTAATCTTTGCGCTTGACGCCTTGGAGGCGTGCCGACCTTCGGACGGGTGTAGGGACCTTCTCCCCTTCGACGGGGTTGCGAGATGCAAGATCTCCGGTCGGGACACGTCCTCCGCAACGGATGCGTGCGGTCCTCTTGACGGGTAGCTTGAGCTCGCATCGCATCGCCTCCTCCATCGATGGCTTCTTGGCTTCTAGCTTCAACTCTAAGCTCCTTAGGGGCACAATGGCTTCTACAAGGGTGCAACACATTGCTTGAAAGGTTTGATCCTCGAGCTCCCAATTCGGCCAAATAAATAGTCCCGAGAGAAAAGCCCCGGGAACCTTATTGTCCTTTTTTACACTTCCCTTAAAATTTTCCGACCAAACAAGGAAGTCAAAAAGGAGCAATTCGGGCGAAATTCGGCATCATCGGACGTCGGGCCCCTCGGGCCGGGCCCGCCGGGCCGGCCGGCCCACCCCCCTCGGGGGGCGGGCGGGCCGGTTTTTGCACACCGCCCTATTTTTTTCTTCCTTAGCCCATGGGAAAAAGTTGGCCCAAGAAATCTTCGCGAAAAACTCCGGAAAACTAAAAGAAAAATTATTTACGAGAAGTTGATGCCTTGTTTTTCGTCCTAGGCGGGACGTTCGGGCTCTTCCTCCATGGTGAAGACGTCAACATGGTGAAGGGGGACGACATCGGGTTCGTAGTAAACCTTAAGCCACCGTCCATTCACCACAAATTGATCGCCGTTTATATCCATAATGGTTACCGCTCCGTTGGAGAACACCGAATGCACAACATAAGGTCCGTCCCACTTGCTTTGCAATTTCCCCTTTCCGAAGGTTTTAAACCTCGAATTGTATAGGAGGACCTTATCTCCTTCTTTAAATTCTTTTTTCTTCAATCTTTTATCATACCACCTTTTGATTCTCTCCTTGTATATGCTTGCGTTTTCATAAGCTTTCAACCTCAACTCCTCTAGCTCGCTTATTTGAATTCTTCGTTTCACCACCGCGGCATCGAGATCAAGGTTCATCTCTTTAATCGCCCAATAGGCTTTATGTTCCAACTCAACCGGAAGGTGGAAAGCTTTTTCATAGACGAATTGATAAGGGGTCATACCTATTGGTGTTTTAAACGCCGTTCGATAAGCCCATAAAGCTCCGTCTAATTTCTTTGACCAATCCTTGCCTCCCTTCTCTATGGTCTTGTTGAGTATGCTTTTTAATTGCCTATTTGACGTCTCTCGCTTGTCCGTTGGTTTGTGGGTGATAGGCCGTGGAGACCCTATGCTCAATTCCCAACTTGGACAAGCACTTTTTGAAGTTCTTCCCGGTGAAATGAGTTCCTCCATCACTTATCAAGATTCTCGGTGAACCGAAACGGGGAAAAATCACGTTCTTGATCATAGTGATGGACTCCTCCGTGGAAGCTTTACGACATGGTATTGCCTCCACCACTTGGATACATAATCAACCATAACTAGGATGTACTCGAATCCAAATGAGTTTTTAAAAGGCCCCATGAAGTTTATGCCCCATACATCGAATATGTCGATTTGCAAGTTGTATTTCAAAGGCATAGAATTTCTTTGAGAGATGTTTCCGGTTCTTTGGCATTCGGGGCATGACGCAACATATCTTTTAGTATCTTCATGCATCTCCGGCCAATAGAATCTGCTCGACCATACTTTCGCTTTGGTTCGAAAATGGCTATAGTGTCCACCATACTCCGCCGAGTGGCACTTCCTTAGAATCTCAACCCTCTCTTCCCTTGGCACACATCTTCTTATTACTCCATCATTGCCAAGTTTGAAGAGGTATGGTGCATCCCAAAAATATTTCTTACTTTCGGAGATTATCTTCCTTTGAGTGTTTTTATCTAGATGATCGAGGGGCATCTTTCGAATTGCTCGAATGATGTCGATCATCCAAGTATCTTTATCAAGCACTCTATAGAGGTGGTCATCTCTCATCTTATCTTCTATGGGCTCTTTATCATCTTGTCCACGATTCATCCTAGACAAATGATCGGCCACAACATTCTCCACCCCCTTTTTATCACGAATTTCAATATCAAACTCTTGGAGAAGAAGGATCCAACGAATCAAACGTGGTTTAGCTTCTCGCTTAGCCAAGAGATACTTGATAGCTGCGTGATCGGTGTAAACAATGACCTTCGAGTTCACGATGTAAGATCTGAATTTTTCGAAAGCGAATACTACCACTAGCAACTCCTTTTCCGTAGTGGCATAATTTAATTGTGCCCCACTAAGAGTTTTGCTAGCGTAGTAAACAACGTGAACTCGGCCTTCCTTTCTTTGACCCAAGACCGCGCCTACGGCGTAGTCACTTGCGTCACACATGATCTCGAAAGGTTGGCTCCAATCCGGAGGTTGGATGATGGGAGCACTCACCAACGCATTTTTCAAGGTCCGAATGCCGCTAGGCACTTCTCGTCAAAGTCGAAAGCCACATCCTTTTGAAGAAGGTGCGTTAAAGGCTTAGTGATCTTCGAGAAGTCCTTTATAAATCTCCTATAAAATCCGGCATGACCTAGAAAGCTCCTTAAGGACTTAATATCCGTAGGAGGTGGGAGTTGCTCAACCGTCTCTACCTTAGCCTTGTCCACTTCGATTCCTCTCTCGGATATAACATGTCCGAGCACTATGCCTTGCTTAACCATGAAGTGGCACTTTTCCCAATTTAAAACCAAATCTACCTCCGCACACCTGGTAAGGACCTTTTCTAAGTTTGCTAAGCAATCCATGAACGTCTTCCCGTAAACGGAAAAATCATCCATAAACACTTCAACAATTTCTTCGATGAATTCCGAAAACACAGCCATCATGCAACGTTGAAAAGAGGCCGGAGCGTTGCATAGGCCGAAGGGCATCCTCCTATATGCAAACGTTCCGTAAGGACACGTAAACGTTGTCTTATGTTGATCTTCCGGGTGAATGGGAATTTGCATGAACCCCGAGTATCCATCGAGAAAGCAAAAATAAGCGTGGTTTGCTAACCTCCTGAGCATCTCGTCTATGAACGGTAGGGGGAAGTGATCTTTCTTCGTCGCTTTGTTAAGCTTACGATAATCGATACACATCCGCCACCCGGTCACGGTCCTTTGCATTATCAACTCGTTCTTCTCATTCTTCACCACGGTCAAACCTCCCTTCTTTGGTACACAATGTACCGGGCTCACCCATTAGCTGTGCGGAACCGGGTAGATGATTCCGGCATCAAGTAACTTGATAACCTCTTTCTTTACTACCTCTCGCATGGCATGGGTTAGCCTCCTTTGGTGGTCCACTACGGGCTTACATTGGTCTTCCATTGGTATACGATGAGTGCAAAAGGCTGGGCTAATACCTTTGAGATCATTAATCGAATATCCAATCACCTTCCTATGTTTTTTTAATAAAATCAGCAACGCTTCATTTTCTTCGGGACTCAACTCGTCGCTCACAATGACCGGATAGGTTTTGTCTGGGCCCAAAAATTCATATTTTAATCCCTTGGGCAAAGGTTTAAGGTCTACCTCAGGCACTTGTGGCTCCTCGGGTTTGATTTCTCCTATGTCTTCGAATTTCTCTTCCTCCACACTACCATCATGCGGCTCTAAGCCTTTTGTTGCTTCCTCTAGTTCTTCATCTTGTTGATTACTAATTTGATTTTCCATCGCTCTTTGCAGCGGGTCTCTAAGGGTTTCAACAAAACAAAGACTATCTATCTCTTCTACTTCTTCACCTTCGGGAGGAAAAGGTGTAAGGTGTTTAGAAGCACGAAGAAAGTTATATGTGTACTTTGTTCCGTTAAGGTTCATTGTTACTTTGCCTTCTCCGGCATCTAACACGGCATCAACCAACTTAAGAAAAGGCCTACCTAAGATTATATGATCGGAATTACTATGGTAAGCATCAATAACAAAGAAATCGGTTGGTATATAGTTTCTAGTGATTTTTACTTTCATGTTGCAAGCAATACCTAGAGGTTTGATAGTTCTACCATCTCCCATAATTAATTTCGTTGATGTTGGAGCTAAGTCTAGGTTGTGGTATTGAACTTTATCGTAAATTTTAGAAGATAGAACACTTACTTGGGCTCCGATGTCGCATAAAGCTTTGCATTGAACTCCGTTGATCTCGCAACTCAAGTGTGGCGTCATCTTCTCTTCTTCTTCGGATCTTATCGAGTAAATTTCAGCGAGGCGAGCGTATGGTGATGCTTCGGGCTTGATCCCCATGATTCTCTTCACCTCGGCAATATGTTCCGGATCCACCACGTCATCTCCAAAGAGCTTTTCAAAAATCTCACCGGTGGTTTCGAGGTCGTATGAATTTTCAGCTTTCTTCTCCGGTGGGAAATCCACTTCCAATGCTCTTGCCATTCCCTTTTGATTAGGGAACGGTCTTCTCTTGTCGAATACTTCTCCGTAATCAATAGGAACCCAATCCATTGGTTTGAACTCCCTTAGTGGCTTCGCGCTTGATATGCTTCTCTTGTTCGTCTCATTTGGTGTGGCGAAGTCGACGCTTGGTGTAGTTCTTGACTTGACGTGTTCTTGTTCAAGCTTTTCCATGATTGTCTCCTCTTTTGTGACTTCCGGGTTGCCTCTTTAGAAAAATCAGCAAGCTTCTTCTTCCTTGAATTGAATTCCGGCTCTTTCGCAAGTCTTGTTTCCCAATCTCTTCGCATGGCAGCCGCTTTACTAACTTTTTGTAGAAGTTGGGCGGCTTCCGTGAGTGTTTTCTCCATGAGATCCCCACCTACACACATTTCAACGTGTCGCATGCAACTAGGGGTTAGGGAAAAGAAAAATGTATGCAAGAGTACGTCACCGGTGAAGCCGAGTTTTGGTCCTTGTTCGATTAATTCATTAAACCTATCCCAAGCTTGGTCTATCCCTTCCTCTTCTCCTTGCATGAAAGTGATCACTTGCCTCCTTAGATGTTGAACCTTGCTAATTGGAAAGAACTTCTCGCAAAACTTCTTTGTCAACTTGTTCCAATTGCCTTCAACTTCAAAGGACGCAACCGAATACCATGTCTTTGCTTTGCCGGCAAGTGAGTAGGGAAAGAGATTCCATTTGAACCATTCATCGGGAACTCCTTCTTGACGCACCGTGTTGCATATTGTCGTGAAATCCCTTATGTGCCTATATGGGTTCTCCGTAACCATCCCTTCAAATGGGTTTTCCGCCACCATCTTGATGATCTTGGATTTAATTTCGTACTTGGTCGCTTCGAGCTTCGAATCCGACTCTTGTACTTTTATGTCTTCACATCGAGGGCTAGCGTAATCCCTTAATGATTTCTCCGGTTCTTCCACGAGTTGATTAACGAACTCCATCTAGACAATAAGATAAAAACAAAAACAAAAACGAAACAAGTGTTTTTCTAGATAATATATGTTAGATAAAGCAAATAAAAGATAAACTAAAGTATAAAACTAAGTTAGATGCAAATCAAATGATGTAAACTAACTTGCTCCCCGGCAACGGCGCCGAAAAAAGGGGGCTTGTTGACGGATAAAAGACGTATCCCTCTACGATCCGCAAGCGTACGGACCCCACACCTTTTTCACCATGGGATTCCCAAGGTTCTTGTCAATCCGCGGAGCAAGGGGATTACAAGCGTTCGATCAACAACGACACACTAGCTACTAAAACCCTAACTTACTACTAAACTAGAAAACAACTAAACACACTAGAGAGAATGATAAACGATCAAGGTAGGAGACACTCGCCCACGGGTCTACGATACTAGAGCATGCAATCGCTTAAAGACATGAAAACCAATCTAATCTATCGGGGTTGTGACCACGGTTTCGCCCTTTCCCTCCTCTCGTACTGTCACTACGCGAAGGTATTCATGACTAGACCTTTGATGGACACGGCGTATTGAATGGATCCAAGGAAGCATTGAGGCCTATACTCCCCTTACGGCATGGCAGCAAACCTTAAGCATGAAAGTATATTCAACACAAGATGATAGATAGATAATCGACAAAGTGCGATTACATCTCAAGATCGATTACAACCCATGGACGAATGAGAAGATTACCCCATCAAGGTGCTGATCATGGCACCGTTGATCATGGTTTCCCTTCCGCCGGTGTCTTCCTTCTTCTCCACGAGAGGGTGCTTCCTTCGAGGTGGTTGATCTCGTCGGAGATCCTCCTCCTCTCTCTCTAGCTTGTGGATGGCCTTCTGGTGCGAATGACTCCTCTCCCGGTGTTGGCGGCGCCTCGGGGGTTTTAGGGTTGAAGATCCTTCGAGGGCAAGGAAAACGGGACCGAACCGGTGCCGGAACTGGGGCCGGGCCGGCCGGCCCGGGCCGGCCGTCTGGGCCGGCCGGCCCAGGCCCAATTCGGCCCGGTTCGGTCGCCCCTTTTGCTCCGTGGGTCCTCGTGCACTTATGTACTTTGCCCCCTCCACTTGCATGATTTTGATGCTATTATCCTCGCGTCCAAGATGGAGGCTCTCTTTGCATGAAGTTTGATCTTTTACGCTTCAATCCCCGGGGGTGTTCCTCGTAGCACTTCGGTCCTCACCACCATTGGAAGTGATTTCAGCAAGCTCATGAACACGAACAAGACTCGTGAATGCTCCTTTGAACTTGTTGCGAATCCGTCCTTTATGTCCATGTTTTCCTACATAAACACAACACTTCCAAATGCATGCACAAAGATGAACTTGTTATATGATTAGTGTGCCTAGTGGCGGGTTAGTTCCATAATCAAATCCAAACCAAAGTGTAATGAACATGCTAGGTGCACCAAAATACACCGTCAACGGTGATCCACTTGTACTTGCCGGGATGTTCTCACCTTGATGCTACCTCCTCCTCAACGGCGGCTTCTCCTCGTTCTAGATTTGTCGTCGTAGGTGTGGCGAGAGGGTCCATCCACCACCGTAGTCTAAGTAGTAGATACATGTTCAGCGGGGGGCACCGCACCACCATCCTCATCATCACCATGTTCATGCTCCTCCTCCCGAAAGATCTCCTCGCCAAACTCATCATCACCTGCACACTCAAAGACAAGGCGACTACGTGGCCGTGTCTCGTCGAAGGTTACCTCGCAAGTCTCCACGATTTGGTTAGTTTCAAGATTGAGCACACGATATGCTCTAGAATGAGATGCATAACCAAAGAAAATGCCATCGACGGACCTAGCCTCAAACTTATCCAACTTCCCGCCTTTCTTCGAATGAAACACTTGCAACCAAAGACATGGAAGTGACTCACCTTGGGTGTGCGACCATGCATCAACTCATAGCATGTCTTCTTCTTGTGCACTGCGAGGTATATCTCGTTCGACACATAGCATGCGGTATTCACCGCCTCGGCCCCGAACCTCCTCGGAGTCCTATGCTCATCAAGCATCGTCCGAGCCATCTCGCACAAGGTCCTGTTCTTCCTTTCCACAACACCATTCTGGGGAGGCGTATACGGACTCGAAAACTGGTGCTCAAGACCCAAGTCATGACAAAAGGTTTCAAAACGAGAGTTCCTGAATTCCGAGCCATTATCACTACGGATAGCTCGTATGGCATCTCCGTGCCTCTCGTTCCTCAACCTCAAGACTAGATCTCGAACAAAACCAAACGTCTCCCCCTTATCCTCCCGTAAAGAACACCCACGCATACCGAGAATAGTCGTCCACCACAACAAGGACATACCACTTCCCACCCGCGGATCGCACACGAGCCGGGCCAACAAGGTCCATATGGAGCGGCTCGCATGGACGCTCGGTCATCACATCGGTGAGAGGCGGGTGAGAAGAGGCCACCATCTTGGCATGCCTACACGGAGCACAAACCAACTCTTTCTCAAGCCTCAACCGTGGCAATCCTCGGACCAAATTGAGTTTACTCAAGCGTGACAAAAGGTCAAAGCTCAAGTGACCCAACTTCCTATGCCACTTCCACAACTCACTCGAAGAACCGCCAAGAAACAACGCTCCACACCCGAAGACCGAGAAAAATCAGCACGAAACACCCGACCCTCGGGAACGACCATACGGACAAGGTCCCCTCGAGAGTCCACAATCCGAGAACCACCGAGGCCGAAACAACACCTCAAAACCCTCATCCAACAAGCCGGGACACGAAAGCAAATTGTACCCCGGTGATTGAACAAGAGCAACACGCCTCGAGTGATCTTGTCACTCACTTTTATCTCACCTTCTGAAAGCACACGCCCACGCCCATTGTCCCCAAAGGTGATGTACCTCTTCGTCACCATCGGGACGAGACTTGAGAACCACCCCCTGTCTCCGGTCATATGCCTCGAGCAACCGGAGTCAATCAACCAAATGTTCTTCAAGTCTCCCACCTGAAAATCAAAAATAGGCACGTGAGCGAACAAACGACTCGGCAGATCGGGGTTAGTACCAAAGGAGGAAAACCGATGCCGAGCCATTTGCTCGAAAGTGGGGTTAGCACCAACCAAAGCATCTCTCCTACCAAAACTACCTCCACGAACACCACCACGGTAACCACCCTGAGGGAACCACCCCTCTCTGCCTGGAGGAGGACCAAATCCACGCAAGAAAGCCCGTGGAACGTCCTTCCTCTCCAACTCAACGCCACGACTCCTCCAATCCCCGTATTGAGCACGAGGAGGAGAACGCCTAGCAAACTGACCACCTGCACCCTTTCCGGCCCAACCACCGAACCACGACCACCGAAACAACCCTCGCACCCGTACGAGCTCGAAACCCGAACACCCGTCCGTCTGTGCCCGCACCGGTCCGACCGGTGCCCCACACCGGTCCGACCGGCGTGACCCGGACAGCAACACCACCTCGCAGCCTTCTTCTCTCCCCACGCCCGAACCGTCCTCACAATCGCCTTGCCCCCGGGCATCCGCATACGAGGCTCAAGTACACCATCGGAAGGGTGGTACTTGTCCTTGTTTGCCCACTCCTTCCTCATTCTCTCCTCTCGCTTCCTCTTGAAGCAAAACTCCTCCTTATGGCCATCTCTCCCACAATAGCCACAATGGAACCTCACAAGCTTAGGCTTTGGCTTGGGATGTGGTCGCTCACTTGGTTTCTCTCCACTCAAACCCTCCACCGGTTTCTCACCACTAGCCTTCTCACTCTCCTTCCCAAAGAACACTTTCCCCGAAGTGCTCACAAACTTGATAGGCTTTTGTAGATCATTTGTGGGTGTCGGAAACACGGGTGGAGCCGGGGTTGTGTCTAGTCGGTTCCTTAGATGGTTAGGTTTTGGTGGGAAATCATTTTTGTGGTGGGTTTTTGGTGGCTCCGGATATTCTCTCCACTTCCCTCACCAACCTTGTTTGCCCCAAGCCCCTCACCATCTTGCCTCTTAAAGGCCTCGATCATCATCCTCAACCGAGGCTCGTGACCGGACAACCAACCCATCAACTTCCTCAAATCATCATTCTCATCCTGCAAACGATCAACATAATGTGCAAGCTCCAAATTTTTCAATGCATGCATTTCACAGGTAGAGCAAGATGTAGGCATGGGTTCCTTCAATTTAGCCTCGAGCGAACTAGTGTACGCATGCATCTCATCAATCTTAGCATGCAAAACAGGGCAAGAAGTGCAAGCTCCTAGCAAAGCAGGTCTAGACTTAAGCTCAGCCACTTCAACCCTAAGCACATCTAGTTCCTCACACTTGGAGGCATGCTTCTCCTTAAACAAAGCAAGATCAGCAAGGAATATGGAGCAATCAGCACAATCATTCTCATCAGAAACAACAGGGCTAGCCTTAAGCGAATCAATCTCAAGCTTGCTATCAAGCACCCGTGTCTCTAGCTCAGCCACTCTAGTCCTAGCATCCTCGAGTGAAGCCCTAAGCTCTTTCCTCATTTTCTTGGCCTCTCTAAGCATGTCATCACGGTTATCAAGCAAAGAGCCAAGCCTCTCATTCTCCCGGCGCAAGAAGGGAAGCTCATCACGCACCTCGTCGTCGGACTCGCAGTCCGAGTCGCTCCGTGTGCTCTTCTTGCTGCCGGAGCTCAACGCCATGGTGCGAAGCCGTCTCTCGCGAAGCGGCTCGGCCCCCCGCTCGTGTTCTTGGACGACTTCTTGTTCTTGCGGCGATCTCCCTCGTCGTCGGCGCCGCTCGAGCTCGAGGTGGAGTACGCGGAACTGGAGTCGACGTCGCTCGCTCCAACCATCGCTCGGGCCTTGCCTCGGCCCTCCTTCTTCCTTGATCGTCGCTCGTCCTTGTACTTGTTCTTGTGCTTGCTCTTGTGGTCGCGCCTCGAACGGTACTTGTCATCGTTCTTCCTCGGCTTGTGCTTGTAGCCGTCCTTGTTCTCGGCCTTCTCGGGCGGTCGGCGACGAAGTGTCCCGGCTTGCCACACCGGAAGCAAGTCCTCGTGTTCCTCCTCATGTTCACGCGGTTCTCGTGCGGCCTCTCGAACCGCCTCGTCAACGGCGCCGGCTCGTCCTCTCCAAGGTCATCAAACTCCTCATCCGGCATAGACATCAAAGAGGAAAACGAGAACATCCCGGTGGATGGGTTAGAGTTAGTCTTTCCTTTGGAACCACCAACGAGGGCAAGACTATGGGAATCGGTCGGTCCCTCGAGCTTGGCGGTCATGCCCCTATCCACCTCGGCCCGACTTGAGCTTCGAGAACGGCTCGTTCACCGTCGAGTATCATACCTCTCCGACTCGACTATGGCCTCGAACTTTCCGCCCCATATCGTACGATCCAAAGAGTGTAAGAGCTTGACCGCTCTATCATGATCATCGTACGGGAGCACGTTCACATTGGCCCTCATGTTGTTCACCACCACCGTGAACCTCTGAAACAAGGCATCGATGGACTCACCGGGGAGATGAGTGAAGTTCTCGTACTCTCTCCGTAGGTCGCATACAACCGTGCTCGAACCCGGGCGTTCCCAACATGAGCCTCCTTCAACACCGCCCAAATCCTACAAGCCAAGTGCTCGGTGTGCACCCGATCGAACTCGGCCGACACAAAGCACGAAACAAGTAGTCGACCGCCTTATTGTTGGCGTCGAATCCGTCCCTCGACCCCGGAGCAAGGAAATCCATCGGCCGGACATAGCCCTGTGTCCACCGTGACATCCCAAAGCGACCCTTTCCGCGGAGGAACGCACCCATCCGCTTGCTCCACATCCGGTAGTTCTTGCCATCGAAGTGTGGAGGACCCAAACCCCGTTCCCGGTACGCCATCCTTGGATCTTAGACTCGGTTAGAGTCAACAAAGACCCGAACCGGCTTTGATACCACTTGAAGGACTGATACGGCGAACCAGAGAGGGGGGGAGTGAATGGGAGCCGATAAAAATTCTTCTCGAAGAAGATGAAAACTCCAACAAGACGAACGTGGCTTCCAACACACGTCTCCGACTCACTACCAAGGTTGGTCAAGCCCTCGTAGCCACTGGAGTGCCACTAGGCCTAGGAACCAACACACAGCCTTCCGACCCGAGAAACGCAGCGGAAAAACCAAACCTCGAGTCTACAGACCCACACCGGTCAGACCGGTGAGCACCACCGGTCAGACCGGTCCCTGCTGGTGAAACTGAGCAACTTCCACTAAGTGGCTCTACACCGGTCAGACCGGTGAGACACACCGGTCAGACCGATGGCAGCCTGAAAGCCCCCAAGGCACCAAACAGGCCAACCGACCACCAAACGGACCCAAACTCGAAACAAGCGGCAACACGGGACAACAACGAACACACCAAGACGTTCACTCGAGCAAAAACCCACAAGGGCTCGCACCGGTCAGACCGGTCAAGAGCACCGGTCGAGCCGGTGTGGCACGGGCGGCTCGGGATGAACGAAGACCCGCGGGTCAACTCCCCCAAATCCAAATCTCGATCTCCCGAATCGCTCCACGGACTTGAACAAGACTTTGGGGATATCAGGAACACCTCATGAGGAGTCCATAGCCAAGTTTAATCCCACCAAATCTCGTCCAAAAAGGAGGAATCGAAGAAATCCCGCCGAAAGCACTTCCAACCCAAGAACTCAAGAAACCCCAAAATCGAGCACTTTTTCTCACGGATTTGGGAGGGGAATCACAGCCCAAAGAACCACGAAGGGTTCCCACAAATTTCCCCCATAAAATCCCCAAGAGAAAAGCCCCGAAAACACCCCAAAGAAATCACCGAGAGAGGGCTCCGAAAATCACCACCAAGAACAACCGGGGAAAACACATCCAAACCTTGAGGAACCACGCCGAATCATCTATACATGAAACAAAGGTTCGTACAAGGTCTAGCAAGCCGCCCGATCATCCATCCCTCTCTACAAGATCTCTCCGTGAAGCTCTCTTGCTAGTCCTAAGGAAAACCTAGAGAAAATAGGTGGAAAATAGGAAAACTAATGAGCTAGGGTTCCAAGAGTTGGTCGCCAACCTCTCACCTCTTGGGTTATATAGGCGGCAACCGAATGTCTAAAATGCCCCTCTCTACTAACTAGGGATACAATCCCCTCAAGGGCGGATTTGGAATTCTTGATGTCTTCACCATCGGACGGATGCCCGCAACCGCACCCCGCGTAGCCTCGACGCAAGCTATGCGATCCCGACGCGTGTCCTCCGCTTCGAAGATTCCGGACTGCGTCGTCGCACACCGGTCAGACCGGTGCTCCTCACCGGTCAGACCGGTCCCCACCGGTCAGACCGGTCAGACCCACCGGTCAGACCGGTCCGTGCCGCCGCACCTCCGTCTTCGGTTCTCCGGTCTTGGCTTTGTGGATCAACCAAGGAACCCGGTGGTTTTCCGGTGAACCACCGAAACCCCGCGAACTCGGTGTAGCCTCCGCCAATCTCCACTCATGACTTGGCTCCCACGTAGTCCCGGCTCGACCTTGGTTTTGAGGCTCAACCAAGAAACCGTCCACGACTTCATCTTGCTTGTTCATGCCACCATGCGGCCCGCACTTGACCCCCGCCGGCCACCGGGTCCCTCGAACGAAGCCTACTTGTCTTCTCCACACCCGGAGGCCTCACCGGCGACGACCTTTCGCGCTTGTTCTTCACCCGCACCAACACGAGTCAAGCCGCAACCCGCACCTCGCAATACTTAGCCAAGAATCGGTCCACACAACGTTGTCAATCACTCATCACACAAGGAAGCGACCATCCACCGGTCCTCGAACCACACATGGTCCTCATTCACCTGAGCAAAACCCAACAGGGGTTGCACCGGTCAGACCGGTGAGAGGCACCGGTCAGACCGGTGTGACCTGGGCTTCTCGGGATGAACAACACCCGCGGGTCAACACCTCCAAATCCAAGCCTTGATCTCCCGAATCGCTCCACGGACTTGAACAAGACTTTGGGGATAGTAGGAACACCTCATGAGGAGTCCATAGCCACGATTAATCCCACCAAAACTTGTCCAAACAAGAGGAATCGAGGAAATCCCGCCAAGAACACCTCTAACCCTAGAACACGGAAAACCCCAAAATCGAGCCCCTTAACTCACGAATTTGGAAGGGGAATCACAGCCCAAAGAACCACGAAGGGTTTCCACAAATTTCCCCCATCAAATCCCCAAGAGCAAGGTCTTGAAAACACATCGAGAGAATCACAAAGAGAGGGGTCCGAAAACCACCACCAAGAACAACCAGGAACAACTCATCCAAACATTGAGGAACCACGTCGAATCATCTATACATGCCACAAAGGTTCATACAAGGTCTAGCTTGCTGCCCGATCATCCAACTCTCTCAACAAGATCTCACCATGAAGCTCTCAAGCTAGTCCTATGGAAAACCTAAGAAAATAGGAAGGGAAAATAGGAAAGCAAATGAACTAGGGCACCAAGAGATGGCTGCCATCCTCTCACCTCATGGGTTATATGGACGATAGCCTAAAGTCTAAAATGACCTTACTTAACCACTAGGGATACAAGCCCCTCAAGGGTGGTTTTGGAAGTCTTTACATTTTCTCCATCGGACGGATGCCCGGCGACCGCACCCTGCGTAGCCTCGACGCAAGCCATGCGATCCCAACGCGTGTCCTCCACTTCGAAGTCTCCAGACTGCATCGTCACACACCAGTCAGACCGATGCTTCTCACCGGTCAGACCGGTACCCACAGGTCAGACTGGTTAGACCCACGGGTCGACCGGTCCGGAGCTGCTGTTGCACCGTCTTCGGGTCTTCGGTCTTGGCTTTGTGGATCAACCAAGGAACCCAGTGGTTTTCTGGTGAACCACCGGAAACCCCGTGAACTCGGTGTAGCCTCCGCCAATCTCCACTCATGACTCGGCTCCCACGTAGTCCCGGCTCGACCTTGGTTTTGAGGCTCAACCAAGAAACCGTCCATGACTTCATCTTGTTGTTCATGCCACCATGCGGCCCGCACTTGACCCCGCTAGCCACCGGGTCCCTCGAACGAAGCCTACTTGTCTTCTCCACACCTGGAGGCCTCACCGGCGACGACCTTTCGCGCTTGTCCTTCACCTACACCAACACCAGTCAATCCGAAACCTGCACTTGCAATACTTAGCCAAGAATCACTCCACACAACGTTGTCAATCACTCATCACACAAGGAAGCGACCATCCACCGGTCCTCGAACCACACATGGTCCTCAGCCGCGCGCGCCGCGTTGCTCTGCCACAATACACGCAGGATGAGGCGGGCTCGGGACCCCCGGTCCGTGCGCCGCATCCCCGGGACGTGCTCCCGTGACACGCGGAGCTCCCGCACGCGTCAGCCGGTCCGCCCGCTGCCTTTCCCTGCCATGCGCACCTACCGAGGCCGGTCGTCGTACCACGACCGGAATTTTCGTCGTTCCCTTCGTCGCGAAGAAAGCGAGAGCCGCCTATTAAACGGCCACTCCCCCCCTCGCGCGTGAGCACGCCGTTGCTGCCCCGCCCCGCCATTAGAGCCGCCAGTGGAGCAGTACTCCCAAGCCTCCGCCGCTTGCATCCACTGCTAGACGAGCTCGTCTGAGACCTCGCTGTGCCCCACCACATGTTCCCAAGCCCCGTCGTGTAGCGCTTTGTCCCGCACTTCACCGGATTTTAGGCCGTGGCGGACGCGCCGCCCTTGCGTCGCCGCCGGTGCTCGCCTGTGGACGTTCCGCCCCAACTCCGGCCACAAACTGATATCTTGTGAGCCCACACGCCTCCCCGACCACTTCCCCGGCCGACCCCGCCGCCAGCTCAATGGGATTTGGCCGGAGCTGCCGCCGGCCATGGTCCAGGGGTCACGCTGCTTGTCTTTCAATCTTTTTTAAGGGCCTAAGCGCGAACTGAGGGCATTTTTGTGAAGGCCAGAAAAGTTCCATGGACCTTGGTGTAAAGCTGATTCTTGAATAGTGTTTGGTCAATTGCTGATTCTTGTAAAATGCTTAGAAATTCATATAAAATGAGAAAAATGCAAATCCAATTTTGTTGGATTCCTGGTGCAAAACACTACAACTTTTGTAAAGTTTGTCTATGGTTTTTCCTGATCATTTTTGCATGAAAAATAAAAATATGAAAAACCTAGATCTGTTGTATCTCAAAATCTATAAGTCCTCTGTAGCTAATTTTATGATATGTTGTGTGTTATGTCTTGCCTATCTCTTGTACCAACAATTGCACAAAGTTATGTTGTAAATCTTTTTATATGAATTGTTTTCTACTTTATGCAGAATCTGTCCTAATGATTGTTGTAGCTAGAAATAATTAGATTTTTGTGCCCAACTTCTGCATGTTGTCGTTTTATGCCAAAATGCACCTATGGTGAATTAATCACAAATTTATCATTGTCAGAAATATTTATTCTTGAAATATGCTTGTTTTTCTTTGTAATTGCATAACTCAAGATTATAATAGTTCTAGGCGTATATGTTGCATTCCTAGCATAGTTTGGACCAGAGGCCATGTGAGAGAAAGTTAGGATCATTTTGATGTGTATTTATTTTTGTATGCATTAGTCTTGCTTCATTAGCTAGCTTTTATTATTTTTAATATAATTAATTTCCTTGCTATCCTAAGCCTGCATGTGTGTTCAGTGGCTTGGTATAGGTGTTTAGTACTTAATAAATCATTCCACTGAATATTAATAATTATTTTGTGAATAAAAGCTTCGGAGGTAATTTAAAGCTTAATAGTCAATTAAATGGAAAATCACCAACCACACCCCTCGTAAATCTATGTGGGTGATGTAAATCATTTCAGAAGGATAAATACCAACCCCTTGCTATTTGTGGGATTTAAATTAATTTATTTACATAAATATGTACACAGTCACTATAAAAAAGAATAATTAATAATGAACCGCATATTGTTTCTTTTTGGAAGAGTTTGTTGAATGTATTTCTTATCTAGGGGAATGTGGTCAAACATGCACCCCATGGTTGTCATTTATTGTTTGTAATTAATTAAATTTAAAAATCGTCAAGTAAATCTTGCATTTGCATCCTCGTGTAGATCTTCCTGACGGTACGCTCGTGCCGGAAGGAGGAGACGAAGGTGCTGACGAAGAGCTGCAGCACGTGTTCGTAGCTCAAGGCCTGGACCCAAGTCCAGAAGGGCCCAAGGCCAACCTTTCCAGCAAAAGCATTCCCTGGATCATTAACCCCATCTTTAAAATTATGCAATTAACTTGTGCTATGATTGTGCATTTACGTTTCAGGAGTTGAATTGAAACCCTAGTTGCATGATCTCTAGGTACCTATGCTCTATCACTAGTATGCTAGGTCGATAGCTGCTATGCTATTGGACCGGTACAAGTCGAGTGATGTTCGTCACTTGCGAGAATAGGTTCTTATGTTGGAATCATAAGATCTTTATAAATGGATTGCTCATGTGGTTAGAGCATGAGATTTGGGCTCTGGTCCAGTGGCTTTCGTGGGCTAAGCTTTTGAATGTACTAAGCACTTGTCGGTAATGGGACCGGTAAGCCTAATACCTTAACGAGCCGGTGTGGGAACTTACTATTACTACTCTTGAGAAATCACCTACTCGGTTAGCTACCGGGGAAGGGAGGTACATGCGTGAGGTTGGGTGCCTTGCGGGGTATGCTGACTAGCCTTGTACCAAAGACTGTAAGATTTGATCCCAAGCTGAGGACTTTTGGGAACCGCTTGGATGGTTGTCCTCGCGGGGGCACCCAACCGTGTGTTTACACTCTTCGTCATCCACCCATTCGAGCTCCCAGCCGGGTGGAAGTTCTTCGGACCACACATCACATGCATTACCTGGAACAACATTTATAAAGCAAGGCCGAGTATACTAATACTCAGCAAGACTTACCCGTCTAAAAGAAAGACTTTACCTCTAATCACGCATGGCTTTTGGCTAGTGGGTTTGTTTGCCAAAAAGCTGGTAAGTAGTGAATCCTTACTTTCAATATTTTAGATCATGTTCTAGTAGAGTAATCATTACTAGATAAGCAACTATTGCAACCAAAGTTGTACAAACAATTAATCAAAGTAATAATCTTCACAAAGTTCCATCATAAAGGGATATCATGGCCAGTCGGGTAAGTAGTCTCAGATAACGGTGAGAGGCCGACAATCGATTGATTCATAACCTTGCAAGGTGGACCTAAACACACGGGAGGTGCCCTCACTAAGAGTTCACCAATCGGGCGGTTCCCGTCATTCTTCGGTTTGGGGATAATAGCTCACAGTCTTAAGTACAAGGTTTATCTGGTTACGCCACCAAGGTCATCCAACCTCACGCATGCACTCGGGTGGCGAGCCCGGGGCCGCAACCCTAAGAGTAGTGATAGTAAAACCCCGTACTGCCTCATTTAGGTACTAGGCTTACCGTGCCCATTTCCGACAAGTGTTTAGTACTTTCAAACACTTAACCAACGAAGCCATTGGACCGGAGCCCAAATCCCATGCTCTTACCACATGAGCAATCCATTTAATCAATATGGCGATTCCATAAAGGAGATCATATTCTCGCGAGTGACGTACATCACTCGACTTGTACCGGATCCTTATAGCATAGAAACTAGTGACCTAACATGCTAGTAAAAGATCATAGGTGCTTATGGATCATGCAACTAGGGTTTCATTCAACTCCTGAACGTAAATGCGCATAAGATAACAAATAGTAAATTCAGGAATTTAAAGAAACACATAGGTTAATGATTAAACCGGTGCTTGCTTTCGTCAGCACAAGCAGACACACAAACTTCCGGACTTTGGTCCGGGTCTTGCTCTACGGCCACGTAGTGCACTTCTCCTCCCGCTCCCTCGTTCTCGTCAGCCGGCACGAGCGTATAGCTACCGTCGGGGACTTCTACACGGGGAATGCAATGCAATGATTAGGAGTGCAATTATTTTAATTTAATTCAAAAACAGTACCAAACAGCCACAAAGAGTGCAAGGTTGGTCATATTTACCTTAAGAAAAGTATTTAAACATTTTCCTTTTAAAAGATAACCAAAAAGGCTTATTTAGTACTCTCTTTAAGGTGATTGTGTGCACATCTATAAAAGAATATTGAATTTAAATACAAACAGCAAGGGATTTACTTTTGTACCACCATTTTTACTTTCCTAACTCATTTCCTTAAGTTATGCACTAGAGAGAGTATTTTCCCTATTTTTTCCGTTACTAGATTAATCTAGTTTGAGCTCTTTTAAACAACTAAATACATAGCAAACTTATCAAACAGTACCTACTGGTCCTAATGACCACGAGCACTCTCTTGGACAGTAAGGAACTACTTTTTGCCCCACTGAAATTAATATACAAAAAGTAAAGCATTTCTAGTTAGCAAATAGAGGATTAATACATATTAAAATGAATATAATAAAAAAAAGGATCCAATCTTTCTCCTACACTTGCTTTGGTCCAAAACAAGCCCAAAGAACCAATAAACACACCTATAGCCCTTATGGATTTTGCTACACATATTTATGATTAAAAACAAGCATAAATGAGGAAATAATATTTCTAGTAGAGATAAAATCATGGTAAATTCATCAAGGTTGCATTTTAATATAACATGACAATAGCCAGAAGTTGGGCTCAAAAATAGTTATATATCAAGCTACAAAAATCATCTAGGCAGATTTATCAATATCACAAGATACTTTATATAGGAAGATCCCTTTAGTAACTTTGTGCAATGTTTGGCACAGAACCTAAACATACTAGTTCCCACAACATATCCAAAATCCAGCTCAGTATCTTGTGTGGATTTTGCAGAAACACAAATCTAGGTATTTTACTTTCTTTTTTTCAAACAAAAACTATAGCTCAAAATTATATACATATTTGGAGAAAGTAGTAGTTCTTGTTACACTGAGCACAGGAAAATTGAGTTTGCTATTTTTGGATTTTTCTATGATTTTAATCGATTTTACAAGTTGCTGGACTAAACTATAAAACAGGGAAGAATCTTTTTGCACACCGGACCCTAGAACTTTTAAATCTTTCACATATATACCCTTGGTTTCTTCCCTCTTGGGCCCGACGGCGATAGCGAGCTCGCCGGCGGCGAGGTGGGGCACGGGCAGGCAAACAAGGTACGGGGATCAGCGATTGGGCTCACCTGTGAACGATTGGTGGAGGAGGGTCGGCCGGGGAAGTCGTCGGCGAGCGGCGGCGACGGCGCAGAGGCGGCGCTACCACGGGAACTCAAACGGCGGTGAAGATAGGGGCTAGGCTCAACCACGTGCTGCACGAGAAGCTTCCATGTGGCCTAGGGAAGGTGCTAGGCAGGTGCCTGGGCTCGGAGGATCGGCAGAGGGGCGAGCTCGACGGTGGCGGTCCAGCGGCAGCCGCGGGAACTCAGGCTCCGGCGATCGTGCGGCTCGACTTGATCAACAAGCGACTCGGGGAGCTTTTGTGGTGCACAAGGAAGGGCTCAGGAGCTTGGGGGTGAGGGCGTCGACTGGAGGGATGTTCGCACCGACGGCGCCAATGGCGGAACGGCGGGGCTCGAGGCGGGTGCGCGTGCGCGCGAGGAGCGGTCGGGGGCTGGCTTATATGCGCGCGGGAGGTCGGTTGGGGGTAGGTGGGGCTACGACGGTGGCTCACGCACGCGTGGAGAGGCCGGGGCATGGCCGGCGACGTGCGCCGCTCCGGCGGCCAATGGCGCGCCACGGGCGGTGCACCGGCCATTGGATCAACGCCACCGGCGCGGCCCACTTGCCACGGACGGCACGGGTGAGCTCCCCGCCGACGCGGCGCGGTGCCGGCGGTCACTCCGGCGCCTCGGCGTGCGCACCCGACGCGGGTACGGCGGGTTGACGACGTGGCCGCGCACGACGTCGCGACAGAGCGCGTCTCGGCGTTCCCGGGCGTTTTCAATTCGCTGAAGCAGTTTTCAAATTGGTTTTCTCTGAATTTTCAAACTAAAGTGCATCTTACACTCTACAGCAAAGTTGAAGATCAAGGATCCCTCTTCAACAATTGCAAAGGCTGGTAGGGGTTTTGTGCAAGGGATCGAGCAGGAACGTCATGCCAAGTTGGCCAATTTCTCGACGCCGATGAATAGTAAACCAGTGCCTTGTTTAGCCATTTTCACCACCCTACACTCCAAAGTAGCAATGCCACTGAACAGCAAAGTTGTGTGCCTTGAAATTCTGCACATTTTTCCCTTTGGGTGATTTTGGAGTGTTTAGGGAAATTTTGGAGAACGTGCTCAAAATCTACACTGACACTAGGGGGGTCAAGGAACATTAGGGGTTTTGAGTAGGGTTTTGACCATGGGTCAACCTAGGATTCTTCATGGGTGGTTAAGGAGGTGTTAAGAGGGTCATTAGCCCAATTTACCACTGAGCAAAAACAAGGGGTGTTACAGGCGAGATGACCGTTCCACATTGTGTATGAAAATGGATATTTGCACTTTATTACTCCAATTTGATAATTAATACATTGGAGAAAATTATTAGACCCAGCCCACGGTCACCAGCCACCCAACCCACGGCCACCAGGGTACCTAATCCACGGCACAGGGGAATCACCAGACCCAGCCCATGCGTGGGTTTGGTGGGCAGCAGGGGTCACCCCAACCCCCTCGTGGGTTGATTTTGCTGAGGAAGTAATTCTCTATTTGCCAAACGAAGCCTAAGGGAAGTAATGGAAGAAGTATAAAGGCGTGTTTGGGAGAGTTCCAACTCTGCAAAAATAGCTCCAGAGCTGCAGATCCATGGAGTTCCATCGTGGAGCAGCTCCACCGTGGATCTCAGATCCTCGAAAGTGTTTGGTACAGCTCCAATGTTGTCCCCGTGTCACTGACATCAGGGCCCGCACGTCAGAAGGAAAAAAAAAAGAAAAATTGCATCTTCTGTGCTCCGCAACGGCGGACGGGTGGAGACCGGAGCCGCGCGACGACGGCCGGCGGTGGAGGCGGCGGCGCGCCGAGGCCGGCGGACCGCACCCCGATCTCCTACCCCTCCTCTCCGGCGCCGCCGCGCTTGGCCTAAATCGGATGGGACGGACCTCGATTCGGCAAGGTGGAGCTCAACTCGCGGCCGGCTAGCTTCAATCCGGTGGGGCGGAGGTAGATGCGGCGTCGGCATGCCTCGATCGGCGAGGGGAAAGCTCGCCGGGGCGAGCTCGAGGATCCGGCGGAAGAGGAAGAGCGAGACCTTGCGCGCGGCCGGGCGGATGGGACTCGCGGCGGCGGTAGGGTGGGTGCGGCTCACCGTCGGTAGGACGGGGCGCGCGGGCTCACTAGCGGCCGGGCTAGCGCGGCCTCGCCGGTGGCGGGCGGCGGCGCTTCTCGCGAGTTGCGGGCGGGGAGCGGCCTCGCGGGCGGCCGGCCGGGCGCGGCCTCGTGAGCAGCGAGGACGGGAGCGGCCTCGTGCGCGGTCGGTCGGGCGGGGCTCGCGGCGGCCGGCGGGCGCACAACCTCGTCGGCGGCCGGGCGGGCGCACAACCTCGCCGGCGGCCGGCGGGCGCGCCTCGCCGGCGGTCGGGCGGACGCCGCATCGCGGGGGTCGGGCAAGGGAGTGGCCTCGCGGGGTAGGGAAGACCGAGGGAATGAAAAAAGAATGAACCGTTCATTTAAACTTACCAGTGGCAGTGGTGGGTAATTTACCCCAACTCCACGAAATTGGATTTGGTGGAGTACCTCTTGAGGCACTCCATGAAAACCATGGAGTTGGGGGTCTGCTCCACCTTTTTTTTCCGGGAGCAGATCCACGGTGGAGCTGCCGGAGAAAATTTGGAGTGGAGCCGTTTTTTTATCTGGAGCAGCGCGTGGAGCTCTCCCAAACACGCCCTAAGAAAAACTATTACTAGAGGAGAGAAAGGAGATGAGTGAGTGAGCGAGCGTTTTTTCCTAGCTACTTGCATTGTTCAGCCGCTCGCCCCACCACTTAAAACGAGATCAGTAGCAAATCTATTTAAGTTGCTTGTGGTCTTTCAACTTGTTTCGTTGAACGAACTAATATTTGCAATGTAATTATTGTCAACCCTCTCAATAAGTCAATATTATGTTCCATTTTTTAATCAGAGTATTCGTGGTGAGGGTACAAAATCTTTTTCTATATATCCATCCATGATCCGAAGTAGAAAAATAGTGTTTAGTATTAATTGCAATGTATATCCGAAGTATTTTCAGTAACAATTGTTCTTCTATAGACAAAAAGTGTTTTAATTTATCATTTTAAGCATATTTACCGAAAACGGAAACTACAGTCTACATCGCTTGTAAATAAGCCTATCCGTGCGAGTCGGCTGCGGGTCCATATAACACCTAGACGGACCGAATCAACTTGGTCCCAGAAAAAGTAGGGCAGAAGGCGAGGCCGCGCGCGCGGCCGGCGTATGAGACCAGCCGCTTGTTGTAGCTAGCGGCAGCGGCGCGACCTCGCCGGGACGCTCCCGGCCGCCCGGCGGCAGTTGGTGGGTCCAGGGGGACTCGCGTTCTTTCTTAATTTTATTCTCCTTTTGTGTTTCTTTGATCCGTTTGTTTTCTTTGTTTCTTGATTCACCAGACGTTCCCGGAGGCGGAGGGCCGGAGCGGCGCTGCGCCAGAGGCCCGGCTTTTGGCCGGCGGCGAGCCGCGGGGCAAGCGGCGAGGGCTGCGGCAGGAGGTTGGGCGCAGCTAGTTGCGGGGCCTGGCCGGAGGCGAGATCGAGCCGCGCGGAGCAAGCGGCGGGGGCCGCGCGGCTGGAGCGTCGGCACGCGTCGGCGTCGTACTACGCGAGTTGCTGGGATTTGACCGGCGGCGAGCTGCGCGGAGGAAGCGGCGGGGCGGCACGCGTCCTACGCGAGTTGCTGGGATTTGGCCGGCGGCGAGCTGCGCGGAGGAAGCGGCGGGGCAGCTGCCAATCGGCCGCAATTTCTTGATCTACTTCTAACTTCAATTTCTTTCTGGCATTAGTTTCTGTTTCTCGCACCTAATGGACAAGCATTTTGGTCACCAGGCCCGGCAGGTGGATGGAGACGGCGGTACGAGACGGACATGGTGCCCTTCGCCGCGTATTGTGGAAGCTGGACGCCGTGGCGATCCTTCAGGATTCCAGGAGCTCCAGGAGCGCTGCATCAACAACCTTGGCACTATATGCTTTCTCTGGAGGCTCAATCAACTATTCGTGGAACTTTCATAATTCTTGATGACTTGCTGAAGGCGTCTCACTGCCTTAGGAGGATTACAACGGGTACGGTCCGATCCGGCCGTGGTGTTCAATTTGCCCAACGTGTCTCCCCAAAGTAGTTTTTCCACAATTGGGAGGTGCACCTCTCTTTATCGTGCGGTGGTGGCTGCGCCGAGATTCGTGACAAAGAAGACACGTGAGTGGGACGGTCAGCCAACAATCAATATATTAGTGTCTGCCAAAGACGAATCTTGATGCATGATTGAACGGTTGGAGATAAAAAGGTGCACCTTCCGGTTGTGGGAAGGATTTTTTGCCCTCTATTGTTCTTGTATGGTTGTCGGATGATCCACCATATAAATATACAATTGAATTTGCAGGGACTTTCGTGGTTGACAGACGCACAGGAACTGTGTACCTAAGCAAACAGGGGACGAAAGGCAAAGGATCTTGTTGTGCTAGCTAATGTCGCGCAGAAGGTCAGATTCATGGACGCTAATCTGAAGTCCCTGGCAAGCCTAATCAGAGCGACAGTGTTCCGGAACGAGGAGCCTGTGTGGGTGCAGGAGGTAGAAGAGGGCCTGCTCCGGATGATGGAGAATGAGGGTTTTGCAATGTGGCCAGTGATCCTCAACCACTGCTCTCTAGTACCAATCGTCAACCGGCTGGATTTTCAAATCAGAATCCACAACCGTCTGGTTGATGAGGTCGCCCGGATTGATGTTTACGCCTACCTCGACGTGCTCGCTCTGGTGGAGTTCCCGCGCGGCCTTAGATGGCACACTGCTGTCAAGGGCAACAAGTGCGTACTGAACACTGCTCTTACTGCTACTGCTCCCAGTTAATATGTGTCCTTTATTCGATCAGTTTGCTTTGTTGCGGCTTACATATGCAGGTACATGAAGCTTATGTACCAAGGGAGTTCGTACAATACCAGCGACCTCTCCCAGGAAGTCCAGGCCTACCAGGTGCTGCGCTTCACCAGGAATGACGACACGCACGGACAGGAGCACGCGGTGTCGAGCGGGAACGTGCTGCCGCCAGCCATTCGAGGAAGACCCGTGCTGGCTGGGGCCTTGCCGCCCAACGTCGTCCCACCAGCCGCGCCTACGACCGCGCCGCCAGCTCCTTCGACTGCGCAGCCGGCCGGCCGGCCACCACCACGTTCAGCCGCCGTTCCATTATTGTCAGTGCCACCACCGCCTTCGGCCGTGCAGCCCGGGGCCCCGCCGCTGCTGCCGGCCTTCCAACGCTGGCAAATCGCCCAGATGCATTACTCGGAGCTACCAATGTTGCTCCATTCGCTGCAGCGAGCGATGCATCTGGGTGGCCATCTTCACAGCCTATGCCTCGAGAGCTTATTTTGGTATCCATCAAAGTGATCGTGGATCTGATGGAGAACTCACTTGTACACGTCAGGAGTAGAAGCGCTCTTTTCTATGAGGAGCAAATACTTTTTGTATCTCTATAGTTTGCATCTGTATGAGTAGAAGCTCTGTAAACGAAAACTGGGGAGGGAGGGAGGGAGGGTCATTAATTTTTTTGTTGCTTATATTCACTGCTTACTGAGTTCACTGTTGCTTGTTATCTCTTTAGTACTCTTTCCAAAGTTCCAATTGCTCTGCGTGTTGTCGCCCAGGCAGCAGATGGTCTTCCATCTACGACGCCCATCTTGATCATCTTGTCTCATTCCTGCTGCCCCGATTAATCTCGTGGGGGTGCTTCCTCCATCTGATTTATTTTTGATGTTGGGGTACTCCCTGAATAGGGTGTGCAACTACAGGCACATCAGAAAGTAGGCTGACTGTTCTAACTTAACTTTGACGAGTCATGGTAGCAGTAACCCTTTAATATGACAAGAGTCGTGCAGTGGAATGGGGAAGAAAACTTTTTTTTCTCTACTAGCAAAGAAATTAAAATCACTGCTGGTATATATAATGGCTCTTGAAAACATTGTGGTGGCTGCTCTGCATATTGGTTAACTGGCTTCATATGTGTGCTGTTATATATCAAGGGTCCGTGGAGAATAAGAAAATTTGACTACCTTTTATGCTCAGACACAGTTTTTTTTATCAATAACGTTACTGAATCATAGTTAAATTGCAGGTTCACCAAATGTTTATGTTTCTATCGAGTACACAAGAAATGATCACATGTTTCAGTTTTCATCTCAATTAGATTTGCATTGGACGCTGCAGATAATGCGGTTGCTTCTGAACTCTTGCCAAATAGTAGTGTTGGTTCAGGTCATCTTTGTAGTAATTGTCTTTCAGCAGTATTTTTTTTTTTTGCGTATTACACAATACATCAGAGACACTCACAACACACGCACACTCATCCCTATGAATACACGCACGCAAACCTTACCCCTATGAGCATCTTCGAATACTATGCCGGCAAATCCTCAAGATTGACGAAGTCACCACAGGCGTCTCGCTGCCTACGGGAACGTCGTCTGCCACTGAAAGCACAAACGTTGTTAAATCCCGAGAAATTGGCTCCCACGGGGAGTCGAACCCAGGACCTGAGATGCTACCAGAGCTCTTGTAACCACTAGGCTACTCCCTCCGTTCTCATTTATAAGGCGTACACGCAAAACGAAATTCAAACTTTATCATCTTTGACCAATAATTTACCCATCTATTTTTTTTGTTTTGTCATTCAAATTTGACATGGTTGGATTTGTAATCAAATATACTTTCCGATGAGTATAAATTCATAACCATAACTAATATAATATAAAAGAAAATGAATAATCAAAGTATGATTTAGAAGACCGTGCCATGTTAGCTCTTGCCTTGTAAACAAGAACGGAGGGAGTATTTGCCATCAATAAGAAGCAACCTTTCTACAATTTAGGTGATTTCGAGGTGATGACTGAAGCAATATGTACATGGTTACTAAAGCTAGAACTTTTTTTTGTAACTGCGTGTGTTTGTTTGTTTCTCTTTACCTTGTCTTCAAATTTCACAGGCATTGATCTGAGCTTCCTGAATACTTGAACGTTACAAGGTTTAGGAGAGATAGGATGTGCTGCTTCCAGGTTAGAAGATGAGGAGAGGTGCAGTGTGAAGATCTGCAGGGGCAGAAGGGACTTATCAAGGAGGCATTGGAGCAGGGCAATCGCTTTGCATAGTCTTATATTGCTTGTATTGAGTCCCTGATGTAGCCCGTTTCGATGGCAGTCTAGAATGCTCTGAAATGGAACTGTGAATGTGTTATGGGTTATTTTACGGTGAATCGTACCACTATTTCAAAAGGACTAGTATGAAAGATCCGACGGTTGGGATTAATTGTATATCACCATAACTTACACCTTTGGTATAAGGTGTTATACATAGGTGGTGGAGGGGTATTATTGGAAGGATGGAAGTTTTTTCACAGTGGTATAAACAAAACATATGATTTCTTCATTCCCCTCGGGTGCTATGGCTAATGTTTTTCAAATTTCAAAAACGAAAAATGTCATTTCAAATTGCAAATATGAAACATTTTCATTTCAAATTTTTCTTGATGGCATAAATGAAATATTTCAAAAATATTTTTCATTTCCCTCTGATGGTATGGCCACATGTTTTCCAAATTTCAAAAACGAAAATTTTCATTTCAAATTTGAAAAGCGATTTTTTTCATTTCCCTTTGGTGGTAAGGCCAATTTATTTTCAAATATAAAAAACAAAAAACATTTCAAATTTCAAAAATAAAATTTTCAATTCAAATTTTTCTTGGTGGCATAAATGAGATTTTTTTCTCGACCCGAGGTTGCCAAATTTATTTAAAAATTATGATATTACCTATTTACCCTTACTAAAAAGTAGTCATATACTGCATATGTTGGTATGGTCCACCGACCACCGTAAAAGAGCATGTGTTTCTCTCTTTTGTTCCAGAAGCTATAGCTATAAAGTGCACCTTTTGTACCGCAGTAAATACAAAGTTAGTTACTCCTCTCCATCTATGAAATGTTTACTCCTATGTGCTGCGTCTGTCGCAATGTTTACTTCTGCAGCTTTCTGCTGCCTGTGTGTCATGGCTATTTTCATTGTTCTTTTGGAAACATATGTGACATTGGACTGAATAATGGGTAGCTTTTTTTAAGAAGATGGAATTTATCAAATTTGTGGTGAAGTACATCGGTAACAATAAAAAGTATGCTTGAGAAGTAAAAGAAAATGCAATTCCACACCAAATTATACTCCAACTCCAACAGTTATGTTTCAACTTTTATCAACAGCAGTACTCAGCCGACTTAACAGCACCAGCGTTATCTCATCATCATGTCGACACATCCTGATACAAAATTTGCCCAATGAGCCAAAGGCTTCACAAAGGTCTCGGGCCAATACCATCTTTATTTGTACTGAAAGCCGCTGGCAAGGATCAATCCATGCTTGCACGGAAAAATATATATTCAGATTCAACTGCATATCACGTTGAAAGACGCTGCCAAAAAAAACCGTTGATGCGGCGCATAAATCCATTCGGATTTCCTAGTCTAGCCACCGACCTGCAATACGTTGTCGTGGACTAAACCTTGACATTGGCAATGGTTCGGTTTGAACTGGTTTTTTCGGTTTGTTTTTTCATGTAATTAATCCTGGTTTGGTTGAAATGGCTCAAAAAAACGGGGGTTGGTCCAGATAAACAGTTCGGTTTGGTTCGGTTTAGTATTATTTTGATTTCACCAAAGTAACGCTCGGGGTGTAATTTCTTGGGTGTAAATTTTGAGCAGTTTTAGAGACGCTCTGGTGCCTAATTGAAGCAGAGTCCAATTAGATTTACGTGAAACAAACTGAGTCAGAATTGAAGGCCTCCGTACACCTGACATCTTCGTCAATATAATGACGACCCTCGAGTATAGGTGGCCAAACGGGCCGTGCCGGCACGGCACGGCACTAGCACGATTCGGCGCGGCACGAAGTGGCACGGCACTAATCAGCACGATGGATTAGTCGTGCCACCTAGTGCCGCCGTGCCGTAGTCCAGGCACTAGCACGACACTATGGCCAAGGGATAGTGCCGTGCCGTGCCAAAGGCACTATAGTGCCCGTGCCGGCCCTAGCACTAAGAGGCACTAATATGTCAAACATACATCAAAATTAACAGAATTTCATGCACAATATTTCAAAGACAACCACAATTTCAAAAGAGCAATCGCAGACACAAACACAAGGAATTTAACAAAATAGCAATTAATTAGGAGCTTGTGCAATGGTGATGTGACCATGCCAAGGCAATCAACATTCACCATGTGGTCAAGACAACTATTCAAGGTGAAAGCTAAACTTAGTTCTCAATTGTTTAGATTCCCACCTACAAGACTGCTCCTTGGTTTGTATGATTATAGATTCAAACATATTGCTGTGATGGAAGACGAATATCATGATATTATCACAACACTACAAGTCATTCGCCTTTTACAATTATTTGGACAACAAGAGTTAGAGTCGCGGACGACTCCTTTTAAAGGGAGGGAGGATGATATGACCACGCCGGCGTCGACCACGTCGACATCCTCGGCGACCACTCCGGTGACTTCATCGACGTTGTCACCGGCCCCTAATGGACCAATTACACGTAGCCGAGCTAAAAAGATCCAACAAGAGGTGCACGCGCTACTTTATGAGTTTCAGCTCAATTCCATTGATAACTTTATGCTACTTAAGTCTTGTATGTTGATACTACTTAGGTATGTTGAAGAGAATCATCAAGACGAAGGTCACGAAGCTAGAATCGGCAAAGTTCTCGTCATTCAGCAAGGTCATTCGGCAATTTCCAGCAATCAGCAAGTCATTCGGCAATCCATTCGGCAAAGTCCCGAGTCTGAAGTTCGGGCATTAAATTGTACCAATCTACGAAGTTTCACATAGCATGCTATACACCGTTGGAAAGATAATCGAGTTAACTTTCCAACGCATCTATTCCCACGTCATTTGAAGATTCCTAGAAGAAGTTATGATCGAAACATTGAAGACCGCTCAGCAGTCAAACAGTCACGCGGAAACAACTCGAAGGTCATCTCGGGAGATCCTTTCACATTGGCGACGTATTCGTTTGTTTTCGTGTTTCCACCCACCTAGGAGGGTTGTTACTAGTATAAATACCCCCCATATGTAAGCTAAAAACAACTTTTGATGATTTGAGATTAATCCGGTGATATTGCGGCCGAGCCGCCCGAGTGCTTACTCATCCCTTGTTCTTCCTCGTTCTACTTGGACTTGTGAAGAGATCTCTCCGAGGTCCACTAGTTCGTGCTTTGTGAGTTCCATTACGGCTGCCTCGCCTTGTGTGGATTAGCTCCGGTTGTGGTTCTCGCGGTCGTTTGGAGATCGAGTCGAAGTCCTCGCGGTTTCGGTGTCTCTCTCCCGCTCGTTTGGGTCGCATCCAACCTTGGCTAGGTATAAAGCTAGTTACCCGCTGATCTTCTGCAAGTTATCTTCTAATTCCAGTAAGTTATCATCATCTTTCCGCTACCCCATCGTCGTTCTTCAAGTTCAAGACCTACTGCCGTGAAGATCGGGCCATCCTCGTTCTAACGTCGGGTTACAACCTATCATCCGGTATCGGATCTTTCGTTGACATGGTAGGTCTCATCACCATCCATATATTTATCCTTATTTGATTTGCTACATATATTTGTTCATATCCTATAGTCCAAAGCCAAAAAAATACCCATAGCCCTTTTTCGGTATCGCTACCCCGTGTTCTCGTGTTCTTCAAGTTGCTAGTCTCCACCGTTTATTATATATCTTTTGTTATCGGCACCCTTTTTAGTATTATAAAAAAGAGGTAAAAAAAGAGAGAGAAAAGATTCCAAAAAAAGTTATAGAAGAGCAACGAAACAAAAATTGAAGGAAGAAGTGTGTTGCTGAAATTTTCGATTGCATCTTGAAGTTGGTGGTGATCTTGTTTGCTGCAACTTTATATCTTTTGAACACATCAATTTACTTGGTTGACAAGATCCGCAGCCCCTCCTTGTTTAGCCACCTATAGCTCCACCTCACATCCGAAACCAGGACTTTCAAATCGTAATCCTTACGACCTCACTACCACCTCCGTTGAAGCCGCCAACACTAGCACAATCACAGTCCTTGAGGACAAAGCGAACTTGGGTAAGTAAGTGGTGAGTTTGAGTGTTTCCACAAATACTTCATATTCCAAATATTTCTTGCTGCCCCTAACATGGCAGGACCATATTCAAGTGTTCGGCATGGTGGACATAGAGAAACAGAGGCACCAATCTCCCGGCCGAGCTACATCATTTTGAAAACTCATTTTTGGAGGCTATGGAGTGAATGTTCGATAAGCGTTTCCTTGCACCACTTGGTCACCATGCTCCACAACAACATAGCCCAACCACAACTTATGGTGGTATGTTGGGTCGTAGTGGACAACATGGGGGAGGTGCTCGTGGGCATAGTCCTCGCCCATGTGTGCTCAATGATGCCGAAGATGCTTCCACCAAAAGAAAAATTCAGCGAGAGAGTGCGAAACAATTAAGAGTGACCCACAAGAATAGTGAGGGAGAGTTTCCACGGCCACATAAAACCCCACAACCGCAAAGAATCCAAAAACCGGGAAAAGAGGGATTAGTCATGATGGCTAAGAAAGGGGATCTAAAAGAATTGAGTGTCCCTAATGCTAAAATGAGTGAAAAAGAGGACAAATCTTGTGAGGAATTATTCACTTCTAACATCTTAATCTCTTCTTCTAGTTGTGTTTCTTGTGTGATGCGAGGCTTGTGAAGAAAAAGATGTGGTGAATTATGACCACCGTTAACACCAAAATTTGGTAAGGAGTCGACTTGTGGGTCCGGTTCGATAAAGAGTCCGTCTGGTGGAAGGAAGGATATTTTCAGAGATATTCGGCAAAGAGATCTGCGGTCGGCTATCTGCTCCGGTTCGGCAAAGGAACAGTAGAGCTGATTTTGCGGGATTGGACGGTGACGTGGCTCAATCAGGGAAGACGAATGGATGGATAGGCGATCGAGCTTAGAGATAAGTTAGGCAACGAATCCATTCGAAGTTGTACTCGACAGGGTATAAATATGACCCCTGAATGTATGTAACAAACACAATCATTCTTCAATACACACCGGCCTTACGCCAAACCCTAGAGTCCTTTGTCGTGTCGTCGAGTTCTTCGAGAGGGTTCATCGATCCGTCGACCTCCGTGAGTACCGCAACCTTGTATCATGTCTAGTATCATGCGGTGGATTTAGATCCGATGCAAGTAGTCTTGTTACCATGCTTTGTGTCATGCGGTAGATTCAAGCTTGGTTCAAGAGTGTTTCTTGTTAGATCATGAGCCATGCGGTAGGCTAAGATCTAGCTTGAAGCTAGTTATCGGCTCTATTGGATTTTGGCAAGATCCAATAGATTCATTAAGTTACCCTGTGTTACTTTGAGTTTTACTTTATGTTTAAATTCATGTAACACATTTTTGCCCAATCTAGATGGGTTTGGATCGGCTTTACCTTTTTAATGATCCTTGTGCGAGTAGATTTCATGTTTTAACATGTGGATCTTGTGCTTTCCGATAGCCGAAACCGAATCGATCTAGGTTGTCACGTGTTGCGGGTTCAAGCTTGCTAATGTTTGTATAAATCTTGAAAGAGCCGGGTATCATGCGGTAGATGCGAGTTTTTGGGTTGCTTTGGAGCTAGTCATCCGGTGGATTAGATTTCCAAATCAATCTGATAGATTTATTCACTTGGTAATGTTTGTTCCTTCTTCATGGACCCCGAATCGGTCGTTCGGCCGTATTCGGTTATGTTTCTTCACGAGTAGAACACGTGCGTTATTCATGCTTTAAATGATGTATGCTTTTAGCTTTCCATATTTAGATTGTATCATGCGGTGGATAGATCTATTTGTGGAAAGTGGTACGGTTTTTTCATGCAAGTTGTATCATGCGGTGGATAGATTTGTTTGATATCGTACCCGACGGGTTTTAAAGTAACTAGACACGCGGTAGACTAGTGCTTTGGATCTATGCATGCTTGTTTAATACATGATCATGTCCGTGCTTTACTTTATTCATTTATTTAATGTTAATCTTCATGGGGATCGGTCATGGCCTCGTGCATGCATCCTTGTTCAAACAAAGACCGATCGCTGTCATGCTTACGTCATCTATTCGGCAATGTTACTTTTTCCCCTTTGCGAGTTCCTGGATGGTTGTAGTTCATTGGCAAATAGCTTTCTATAGCTATGTGTCATCTCATTGGGCTTCTTAGCCGTAAATATGGAACTGTCTGGTACCACCCGCAAGTTCCAAGCTTTGGTATCTAACTGCTTTGTCTTTTGTTAATTTTCGGGAAAAATTGATCGGCACGTCTTTTGCTCTCTCGCGCGTGTGAAGCCGCCTTTGTTCGGCTTGCTTGTGTGTTTGGCGTTGAGTGCGCTTTTCGCGTCAACACACTTTTTGGCACGCCCGGGGGACCCAACCGAATAGATTCAAGATGCCCGAAATCGCGGACCTCATGGATGTCAACCTTGAAGATCTCTCTCCCGAGCGGCGGCAAAGAACTCCAAGACGTCATGGACCGGTTTCGGCGAAATGTCTGCTCGTTCAAGAAGAATAGAAGCGGTGTCCCGTATCCGAAGAACGAGATGCCCAGGGTGTTGCTACCAGGGGAGAGCGATACCACGGCTCGGCAAGAGAAAGAGGATGCATGCGAGTGTTCCGGAGTACGCGGACTACATGCTTAGCAAGCACAACAAAGCCTTCCTCGGTGCGCTCCAGCGGATGATGGTGGCCGTCTTTGGCCCGTGCATGGAACAAGCGTTCGGCAAGGCACCCATTCGGGGGGCACCGTGGAGCCGGGTGAGTCAAGCTCTCGGCCGTCGTTACGGAGCCGGCCACGGCGGCCTCCTCCTCGCAGCTGCGGAAGTCAAGCGTTCCGGCCCTCCTCCGCGGGGCACCGGGGGGCGCCCGGTTCGGCCCCCCATTACAAGCTTCAGGAGGGCAACCAATTCAGCCACCACTACAGAGCAGCACGGGTCAGCCTGTGCAACAGCCGAATCCGTACCAGCCTACGTATGGAGATCTAGCGTTCGGCTCGTCTGGGGCCCCACTTGATCCCGGCCGCAGGATTGCTCCGGCGACCAACTGGCTGCAGAGGAACTTGTACGGCGGAGGATATCATCAGGTTGGAAACTATGGAGCGTTTGACACCTTCCCACATCCAGGATACGCGCCAGCTGCAGGCGCACAAGAGGATGACGCCCTGGCGCGGAAGATGGCCGAATTGATGCGAGAATCGGTTCGGTCTCAAGCCAAAGATGCAAGGACCCGCCTATAAGCCGCCGTTCCCAGAATGGTACTACAATGTGCTCTTGCCGCCAAGGGTGAAGCCGCCAACGGAGTTCACAAAATTTTCGGGGCAAGACGACACGAGCACGGTCGAGCACATCGCTCGTTACCTTATGCGGCTCGGGGAGTGCTCTGGCGAGGAGACATTCGGGGTCCGCTACTTCCCCGCATCACCGACAGTCCCGGCGTTCCGGTGGTTCTCGTCCCCGCCCCCGAATCGGTTGCCAGATGGAAGGACTTGGAGCGGAAATTCCACGCTCATTATTTCAGTGGCGGTTCGGAGAAAAAGTTGATCGACCTTGCCACCCCGAAGCGAGAGGCACAACGAGACGCCGCCGGAATTTCTTAGAAGATTTAGGGAAGTCAAAGGCATGTGCTTCTCGCTTAACTTGCCAGACGACCAGTTGGGCGATATGGCCGTTGCCGGGATGCTGTCGGCCGTGCGTGAAAAGTTGTTCGGGATGGAGTTTGAGAATCTGGGCCAGCTATCGCGAGCCGTCACCGATGAGCAATCGAGCGTATGGCTTTAAGAAGGATGCCAAATTTGGCAAGCGGCACGACGTCGGCCGACGTCTACAACCGCTTCTTGGACAAGGTCCGATCCGTTCGAGGATTCTGATGATGAATTGGATGTAGCCGCAGCAGAGATCATGTGGGGGAAGGAGCCTTTGACAATGAATCAGCGCTGGGTCAAGCAGACCAAGGGTACTTATGATTTTGATATCACAAAAGCTGATAAATTGTTTGAGCTCTTAGTGAAAGAAGGCCGAATCAAGCTGCCTGAGGGGCATTCCATGCTTCGGCCCGATGGAGTTAAAGCAAAACGTTACTGTGGCTTCCATGACAGGGATCCACACTCCATCAATGATTGCGGGGTCTTCGGGATGAGGATCCGGAAGGCCATCCGGGAGGGTCACCTTAAGTTCGACAACAAAATGAAGGCGGATGGCCACCCCTTCCCCTCGGAACATGGTGGGCTTTTCTATTAACGTGATAACCGCCGAGGAGAAGGGAAAAGTCAAGGTCTTGACCTCGGCCAGGGTCTAGACAAGGTGGAGCGGTGGACCGGAGCGCCGGTGACTCGGAACGGGTGCAAGGTGAAGCCCCCCGCATTCTTAAGAGTCACATCGAAATTGGGGAGTCATCCGCAGCCAAGCCCGGGGTGACATCGCTCATCCTCCTCAACAAATGGCAGCACCGGATAGAGAAAGAGCGCTACCGAAGCGGCGTTACGAGGAGGAGCAACGCGAGCCGAAGAAGAAGCACACGAAGGGACCAGGAGCGGACACACGCGAGCGGGAGCGCGCACACCGGGAATGCGCCTTCTTCGGGCATTGCCGGAATGAGGGTTTAAAGCCGCCCACGCCGAAGAACCGTCCCGAATGCGGCGACGGTGTATTTTGAATACGGGCGAAACCGCCAATCGCCGATCCGTCCACGAGAGAATTGGAAGGATCCACCCTAATGGGGATCGGCGCCAAAAAATTGAAGTCATCGATCACCCCGGAAGCGTCAAGCCGATCTAAGGTGGGGCCGATCAAGAAGAGGATGAGGACGACTACGTCCGGCGAGAAGGGGCGGTGGTGCCCGCCCGGCCTACGCAAGAGTCGAAAAGACGGGTCCCGGCGCTTGAGGAACCGTGAACTAAAGCGAGGCCGGGATCCGGACGAAGCGGGTGTGTGGCGCCCCAAGGACCAACCGGAAGGATCGAAGCGTTCGGCTCCAGCATGCATGGTATACTTTCTGCCGAACGAGTTCATGGCTCCCCGCTAACCGGTTATGCGGGAGGAAGCTTCCTTCGATGATGAGCGAGACCGAGGGAATGATGGCACAACCGGTGTCGCCAAGCGTGGCCATCTTCGACAAGCCGGCCAAGAATCGTCATATGAGGCCGCTGTACTTGAGAGGATACGTCAATGGCAAGCCATTGACCAAGATGTTCGTCGACGGTGGAGCGGCAGTCAACGTAATGCCGTACACCACCTTCAGGAAGCTTGGCATGGGCCCGAGCGATTTGACGCCTACAAGCATCATCTTGAATGATTTCGCCGGGAACCCCTCAGACACCAAGGGATGCGCTCACGTGGACTTGATGATCGGGTCCAAGACGCGCTCACCACCTTCTTTGTCATCGAAGGCAAAGGAGCCTACGGCTCGTTTGCTTGGGCGGGACCGGATTCATGTTAACTGTTGCGTCCCATCCACCATGCATCAACGGCTTATCCGGTGGGTGGACGATGAGATCGAGGTCGTCCAAGCGGGATGACTCCGTGAGCATGGCAAACATGGAACCGGCCTTCAGGGAATACCGGGGCATCGATTGTTTCTCGGGGAAAGGCGGGGAGAAGGTCTGTTGAACTCGTCGGCGGTGATCAACAGCCGATTCAAGCAGTCGGCTCTTATAGCAATTTTTAATGGAGAACCCCGTAGATGGCACTGATGGCAAGTTAGGGCGAGGATTCATGTCGGCTGACAAATTAGAAGAAGTTGACATCAGAAGCGGTGATAAGCCAAGGCCGACGTTCATCAGTGCAAATTTGCAGCCAGACTTCAGGGGGAATTTAATTGAGCTTCTCAAAGAATACAAGGATTGCTTCGCCTGGGATTATTCGGAGATGCCTGGACTGGATCGTTCCATCGTCGAGCATCGGTTGCCAATCAAGCCTGGTTTCAAACCATATAAGCAACCACCCCGGAAAATCTACAAGGATGAGGTATTGGCCGATGTGAAGAAGGAAGTTGAAAGATTACTTGATGCAAACTTCGTTCGGCCATGCGGATATGCGAGTGGATTTCTAACATCGTCCCCGTGTACAAGAAGAATGGAAAAATAAGGGTTTGCATAGATTTCAGGGACCCGAATAGAGCTACTCCGATGGATGGATACCCGATGCCTATTGCCGATTTGTTGATTGACGCCGCCGCCGGACACAAGGTGATCAATTTCATGGATGGCAATGCGGGATACAATCGGATCTTCATGGCAATAGAAGACATTTCAAAGACGGCCTTTAGATGTCCCGGTCATATAGGCTCGTTTGAATGGATAGTCATGACATTTGGGTTGAAAAATGCGGTGCAACCTATCAACGAGCCATGAATTACATTTTTCATGAGTTGATCGGCAAGATTGTGGAGATCTACATTGATGACGTGGTAATCAAGTCCCTAAGTCATGACACCCATTTGGAAGATGTGAAGAAGACCTTAGAGTGCACCCGGAAACACGGTACGAAGATGAATCCAAACAAGTGCGCTTTTGGGGTATCGGTGGAGAATTCTTGGGGTTTTTGGTCCACGAAGGAGGAATTGAAGTTGGCAAGAAGAGCATGAAGGCCATTGATGAAGTTGTTCCTCCAACTAACCTCAAGGAGTTGCAATCACGCTCGGCAAAATCAACTTCGTGAGAAGATTCATCTCAAATTTATCACGAAGGTGTTGCCATTCTCTCCATTGCCGAAGCCGAAGAAAGATCGAAGTTCACATGGGGCGACGAACAACAAAAGGCTTTTGATGAGATCAAGCAGTACATGAAGGAGCCACCAGTGCTGGTCCCTCCTCAGCTAAACAAGCCTTTCAAGTTGTACGTGGCGGCCGATACCCGAACCATTGGATCGGCCCTTATTCAAGAATTCGAAGGGAAGGAGCGGGTAGTAGCATATCTTAGCCGAAAATTACTTGATCCTGAAACCAGGTATTCGGCTGTAGAGAAATTATGTCTTTGCGTGTACTACTCGTGTACAAAGTTTCGGCACTACCTGTTGAATGCCGAATGCACTGTGTATTCCAAGTTTGACGTGATAAAACATATGTTATCTATGCCAATTTTGAACGGCAGGATTGGCAAGTGGATTTTAGCTTTATCAGAGTTCGAGTTGAAGTTCGAATCGGCAAAAGCCATCAAAGGTCAGATCATTGCCGATTTCATAACTGAACATCGCGATCCGTCAATTGATTTGCTTGAGATTACCCCTTGGGCTTTGTTTTTTGATGGATCATCATGTGGTAAAGGTGGGGGAGTAGGGATCCTACTGATTTCGCCTAGAGGTGAGATGTTTGAATTTGCCATCCCTATACGACCTTGTCACAAATAATCAAGCCGAATACGAGGCATTACTTCGAGGGCTTCAATATTTGAGAGAAGTCAGGGGCCGTTTCGGTTGAAGTTTATGGAGATTCGGAGCCGGTAATCAAGCAATTGAACGGCCAATATGAATGCAAAAGTGAAGCGCCGAGGAGTTACTACGAAGAATGCGGGGAAATCTTGAAGAGCTTCCCGTTGGTGACTCTACAGAGACATTCCTAGAGAACATAACGAAGAAGCAAACGAGTCGGCTCGAGTGCCTCCGGTTACAAAGAGAGTCAAGAAGCGTTTCTCTGCAGGTGTGTGCACTAGGGGCGGATCTTGCGAAGATGATTGGAGGAAAGAGATCGTTGATTACTTGAAGGATCCATCCCGAAGGTCTCTAGGAAACTCGGGTACAAGGCAATAAAGTTCGTTCTTCTGGACGATAATTTATTCTATAAATCATTAGATGGGGTATTACTACGATGCCTGGGTCCAGAAGAGGCCAAGAACATGATGAGCGAAGTGCACGATGGGATATGTGGAGCACACCAATCGGCCTACCGTATGAAGTGGGTTATTAGACAAGCTGGATGCTTTTGGCCGACGATATTAGAGGACTGCTTTGAATATTACAAGGGATGTCAGGATTGCCAAAGGTTTGGGAATATTCAAAGGGTCCCTGCATCAGCATTGAATCCCATCATCAAGCCATGGCCATTCAGGGGTTGGGGTATAGACTTGATTGGCCAAATTAATCCACCATCTAGCAAGGGGCATAAGTTCGTGCTTTTGGCTACAGATTACTTCACTAAATGGGTTGAGGCGATCCCACTGAAGAAGGTGACGTCAGAAAACATGATTGAATTCGTCAAGGAGCACATCATCTATCGATTTGGAATCCCTCAGACAATTACCACTGATCAAGGGGCACAATTCGTGTCACTGGAGTTCAGAGAATTTGCCGAAAGCATGGGGATCAAATTGTTTAATTCTTCTCCCTATTATGCCCAGGCTAATGGTCAAGCAGAGGCTTCGAATAAGATCATGATCAAGTTGATACGAGAAGAAGATCGACCGGAAGCCAAGAAGGTGGCATTAGGTACTCGGTGAGGCACCGTGGGCTTAGCGGATGGCCCCCCATGGAGCTACAAAAACTTCTCCTTACGAGTTGGTTTACGGGCATCACGCAATTACGCGCCTTGGGAAATGCAATCGGATTCAAGGAGGGTGGTGCTACAAAAGGACTTGAGCTCCAAGGATTACGGAGGACTAATGATGGACGAGCCGGAGGATTTACATATGATCCGTCTTAGGGCCCCGGAAAACATCGAGAAAAACAAACTGCGGGTTGCCAAGTACTACAATAAGAAGGTAAAAGTAAGGCAATTTGCGAGAAGGCGATCTAGTTTGGAAAGCGCTACCGCCGATTGGAACTAAATACGATGAATTCGGCAAATGGTCCCCTAACCGGGAAGGACCTTTCCGTGTGGTCGATGCGTCCCCGGTAATGCGTATATATTGAAAACTTTGTTAGGAGAAGAATTTTTCGCCGCAATAAATGGAAGATATCTCGAAGAAATATTATCCTAGCATTGAGATCGATCGATGATTACACACATACGGCACGGCGATAGCGGCGCTCAAGAATGAGGCCGCCTTCGGGACAAAAAATCCATAAACGTAAGAAATGGCCGGTGCCTAGATGCATTGCCCTTAGCACAAAAACTACATTACAAGCGCTTCTTGCGGGTTTACATTTAACGACCCCGGTGGTCGGATCTCCAAGGGAGTGGGAAGCGAAGGCGTGGAGAAAGAAGTGAAAGTATGATTCGATCTTTTCTTTACTTCTTCGGCCGCTCCCTCTTCAGTTGTTCCAGGACCACCGTGACGGCAACTTGGAACGCATGGGGGTGACCATGGTTGGCGGCCTCCACCAAGCTATCCCAGGCCGTCTTCAGGTTGTTGTACCTGTCAGAGACATCTGAAGCGGAGGAATCAAGGTTAGGGGCAAGAAATCCAAATGCAAGCATGAGGTCAAGAAGAAATCAGAAACGCTTACCCCCTACTAGTGCTTCCAGAGCCATGCGACGCTCGCGCTCGGCTTGGCAACGGGCGGTGATGTCCCTGAGGCCGTGCTCCAGATGCCGAACGCGGCGGTGCGGTCGGTGGTTGGTCCTCTCGTTCGGGCGTGGCATCCTCTCGCTTCGAGGGAGGAATCGGAGGAGATGTACTCGAGCACATCTTCGGTCCCGATGATCTCTTCGGAAGCAAATCAAGGCCGGAAGAGGAAAAGAGGAAAACATGAAGCACGAGATCATGCGGAAGAACGAAGAACGGATCAAGGAAAAACTCACTTCCGAATCGTACGCTTCTTTGATGAGCCGCTCTCCCGGGGTTGCTTACCCTTGTCCATGGCTTTGGGGTTTTCTCCTCTAAGGACAGGGGAAGAGATGAGAAATGATGGATGAGTGTGCGAGTGGATTTGCGAGCATCCCGTGAGGGCTATTTCATTGACCGAAGGGACGCGTTGGGAGTGATGACCGGCCAGTACACACTGTTGGAATACCAAACGGCAGGGTTTTCTCCCAAGTGCGAAGGGTTTTTTCTTGAACAGTGTTTATGGATTGCCGAATCGGGATCTTCTGTGGATTTTGTGCCAAGGGGCAGTTGTTCTCGCGCGTTCGGCTCAAGATAGCTCCCGAATGCATTCAAAGAAAACAAAATTCGCAGATGCAAAATGTAAAGGGAGTCATCACAAAACAAGCACAGAATTCAAAAGTTCTTCATTTATTGCCGATATTTACACATCCCTAATACAATCTAGTCGAAGAGCCTATTCAACACAGATTGGGGATGAGTAATTTCGGCAATGGCGTCGCCATGGCCATCAAGGCGCTCCAGGATGAGCTCGATCTCCTCAATGTCCTCTGGCGCGCCGCCCCGGAAGCCGCGCGGCCTGGTGGAGTAGTCGACGTCCGTGTGCGTCGCCATGGCAGCCAGGCCCAAGGTGGTGCCCAGACGAACGCCATGGGTGGCCACCTCATCGATGCGGTGCTCCACCGCGGCAAGGCGCTCCACCGGCGTGTCGCCGCGGGCGTTCACCTTCTCGGCCAGCTGCTCTACCAGCGCCTTCAGCTGGTTGAGCTCAGCGTCGCGGGCTGCAAGGAGCAAGAAGAAAAAGATTAGCATCAAAAGCAGGGTTGGATCAAGAATTAATCTCAGAGCCGTACCATCGATGGCTTCCGGCGGTGTTTGCGCCGGTCCTCCCATTCCAGCTCGGCTATGCCCGCCTTCTTGGAGACGTCCTCTAGCTCACGCCGGGACGCCTCCGGCCTCCTCCCTAAAGCGGAGAGGCGTCTTCTTCCCCCGTACGGCACGGGGGAGTGGCCGTCGGACTCCGAGGAGTCGTGCGGGAGGGGTTGATTGGCCGGCGCGGAGACGGATTCCACCGAATCAATCTAAAAAAAAGGGGATGATCGTCAAGGCAAGAAGAAGATTAAAAGTCGAATCAAAGAGGAGGAATCGACGATCATTGCCTCCGCGCGCGTTGGCGCCGCTCCCCCTCTCGCCTCGTCGGAGGCGCGGCGGCGGTTGAGGCGACGCACCATGATGGTTTGGGATGTGCACTTGTTTGGAAAAGAGAAAGGACCGAGATTGGCAAAGATTCGAGAGCTAGAAGGCCCGGTGGAGAGATAGGGGCACCTACGGTTGCATTTATAGGCCCGGCAAGATGAAACGTGGCTTCGAGTCGTGGCTTTGGATCGTGGCGCATATCCCAAGAAAATCGGAAGGTGGAAAGGTTTCCTTGGCCGGCCCGCCGACGGGTCGCTTGGAGTTCTAGGGCCGAGCCGCATTCGGCTTGATTGGTTCGGCTAAGGGGAATCAAAGCGCCATTCGGGAGTTGGCGTTTCTTTGCCGAATGGGTCGTTCAGCATTATATTTGAAGGTACGCAGAAGAAAGGAAACAAATTGCAAGAAAATATTACAAGAACGACCAATTTGGTTATACATCAATGGGGGCATTCAAATGTTCAGATGTTTCGCAATCACACCACGAGCATTGGACGTTGTTAGACGGAAATTGTCCAACAGCTCCTGGCAATCTTTTTGAGTACCAGACAAGTCGGTGAGTTCTGCATCGCATTGCTCTATCTTGGTGATAGCCGATCTTGCTTCTCGCTTGGGTCTTTTCTATCAATCCGGGGAGCTCGGCTCTTTTCTCTTTGTCGGCCTCTATCTCCGCCGACGGGCTTCTCGCCCGCTTCTAGAGCAGCTTTCCTAGCAATTTTCGGATCATAAGAAGCACCGGAGTTAGCCAATGTATCCTTGTGGCTCTCTCGCTCGGGATTGTGCCCCGTTCATGGCGTGTTCGGCATCGGCTTTCTTCTTTTCAATAGCGGGCGGGAGCGCGGTTTCCTCAAAGCATGCTTTATGGGTGCATAAAGGGTGTCTAAGCCATAGACGGATGATAGAGAAGCTCGATGTCTTCGGGAAGTTCTTGGCCGATGGATTCAAGCATCTCCTCGAAGTGATCAAGATCTTTGAATTGATCTTGTGCATCCCCTTTCTAGCCGGGCAACAATTTCTCTAAGCTTTGATAACACTTCATCCGACGGAGAGGCCGGTATACTCCTTCCATCGCCTCGGCGGTACCGGATTGCTCTCTGATGGCAGGCTTGATGATGATGGAGCCTGATCCTGAGAAGCGATTGCCGAGTTAAGAGTGCTAAACGTGGAGGTAGCGGAGTTAAATGCGGATGAATACCTCATGGCTGGTTTCTTGAGCAGGGGCAATCACAGGTGAAGGAGGTGCTCCAGGTAGAGCTGAAGCTTCCAAGCCGGGGAGGTGTTGATGCGGCTGCGCCGGTAGCTCGTGGGCTTCGGGCGATGAGGAGTCGGGTCTACCTCTCGTTGGGATTGGAGTCTCGCATGACCAACGGTGATTGTGCCCTTGGAGAACTTGATGGCTCCTACCGGGTTGGGAGATTCATCTCCGGAGAATTCATTACTTCTGCAGAAGGTGATGAAGATGAAATCTCCACCGGGATAGGTAATTCAACCCCGGGTGGACTTGCTTGTTGAGCCACCGGGACATCTACGAGCCGTTCTTCCATTGTTTCCTCTCGCAAATGTCAAATTGAAAGGGTAAATGCCGGTGTTCATCCTTAAGAAAAGACAAGCAGAGGTCATACCGATGGATGGGGCATTGGCGGGTGTGCTTGGCACCGAAGGTCGTTGGGCTCGGTCCGAGAATGCACAAAGATATGATTTATCAAGAACGGAGTAATCTTGTGATCAAGAAGGTAAAGGATTTTACCTCAACAAGCACTTTCTTGACGGTTCTTCTCCTCTTGGCATTTGGAGGAGCAATCGGATGCGGACCTTGCCTCCCGTCGGCAGCAAGGCTAGAAAGGCCGGGGTCCGTTGTGGCATACCCGGCCATCGGTTGAGCTAGAGTTGTGGACTTGAATCCCGGTCTTGAGATTGGGCCTTCGGCATTGTAAGCGATATCCCCGGCTCGAGGGGCGAGCAATCGTGTTCTATGGACAAGAAGATGAAGGTCGAGTCATGATTAAAAAGGACATGTCTGATCCAAAGGTTCATTGTATTACCTCTCGAAGTTGGCGGAAATCAGGCATCAACTCGCACGTAACACGTGGACAGGCTCACTGAAGATGTGATCGTGGAATTCTTGCCACCAGGAGTTAAAGGTGGGATGAGCTATGGTTGTGGGCATGAAAGGACAGGTGTAGATAGTAGGACTACACACATATTGGAAGACCCTGCTGCTATGCATACTCTCTTTGATTTCCTCCCTAGGCTTAAGGAATTCATGCAGAAATAGCCTTGGGGGCATTTGTCCACATGCAATTTGCCTGGCCATTACATTGGGCCGATAATATTCATAAGTGCTAGCATTCAGCCTTCCTCCATTGAACTCAGCCGGCAGTATGCATGGGCGGATTATGATGTTAAGAATCTCTAAGAATCTCCCATCTTGACGGCCGGGCTCAAAGGAAAATTCAACAGGGAAAGTCAAGGTGTCATTGTCCAGATAAGGAAGCCAGAGAGGATTTGGGAAACCTTTAAAGAATAGCTCGAAAAGCTGGGCCGATGTCTCACTGAACAAGAACAGTTGAAGCCGCTTCTCCATAATTCCGGCATCCTCTGGTAGCTTGAGGCTCTCCTTCGGGGTGATTGGATAAGGGGAAGAACCCGGAGTTCAAATCGACACCAATGATCCGATGCATGTGGAGCCGCGGCCACATTTGAACAAACCACCAAGGGCCGTTGACACATGCTATCCTTTGGCCGGTATACATCTCGGGGTGACGGTTTTGGTGAAGCATATGGTATACACTGCCCAAGAAGAATTTTCCCAGGGGGAGGCGGTTGCCACTGGCCAAATGAGACGCCATTACGATGTGGTTCAGGGTAGGCTCGTTGGCTTTACCACAGAAGACAAATCTGCACAGCCACATATTCAGAAATGCCATGTATTCAACATCACCAAGGGGATTGTCTTTCATGTGTTTCAAGATGTAATTCTTGTATCCGTTCCCTGGCTTCACCCCTGTTTGCCGTGAGGAATTTTTGAAGTACCAAGGCCGAACGGACCCCGTAATGTCAAGGCCGGTGATCATATATACATCGGCCAATGTTGGAGACATTGGGCCATGGCCAAAAAGGAAGGCGTTGACGCCGTTTGACCAGAAGTGACAGGCTGCTATCAGGAGGTCTTCGTTCTTGGGGGTCTCAGCCACGGATAACTCCAAGCACTGGGCGATACGGAGGGTATCCAGGTTGGTCAATCCACTCTTGTCTGCGAGAATCCTCCGATACCAAGTTTTCCAGCCTGCAATTGGAGGTAAAGGCCAGTTCTTGAAAGCGTCTTGCCACTGAGGCGGTGGAGACAGAGCTGCTTTGAAGGGGATTCTCTGAGATTCAGCTGCGATGAAATCTCGAGGGTCAGAGTTCCCCACAGGACCAAGATAATAAGACCTCGAATTGGCCTCGGTACGAATCAAAAGCTCAGTAGAGGGCTCCTGGAAGAAAAGCAGAAAAGGAAATCTCAGGTAAAATTGAAAACCTAAATGCCGAACGAGGCTTACGGGGGATGAATTTACCTGAGCATCTTGGTTCTGAGCTGCCATTGGAGGTTTGAGCTCGGAACGAGGGGATCTAGGGTTGGATCTGGATGAAGATTCCGGCGGATTGCGAAGAACAGGTGTTGACAGATTTGATTTGAAGTATTCGTGGCTGGAGTCAATTGTGGAACAAAATTACTTTTATCCCACAATTGAAGGGGCATGTGTTAACACCAAAATTTGGTAAGGAGTCTGACTTGTGGGTCCGGTTCGATAAAGAGTCCGTCTGGTGGAAGGAAGGATATTTTCAGAGATATTCGGCAAAGAGATCTGCGGTCGGCTATCTGCTCCGGTTCGGCAAAGGAACAGTAGAGCTGATTTTGCGGGATTGGACGGTGACGTGGCTCAATCAGGGAAGACGAATGGATGGATAGGCGATCGAGCTTAGAGATAAGTTAGGCAACGAATCCATTCGAAGTTGTACTCGACAGGGTATAAATATGACCCCTGAATGTATGTAACAAACACAATCATTCTTCAATACACACCGGCCTTACGCCAAACCCTAGAGTCCTTTGTCGTGTCGTCGAGTTCTTCGAGAGGGTTCATCGATCCGTCGACCTCCGTGAGTACCGGCAACCTTGTATCATGTCTAGTATCATGCGGTGGATTTAGATCCGATGCAAGTAGTCTTGTTACCATGCTTTGTGTCATGCGGTAGATTCAAGCTTGGTTCAAGAGTGTTTCTTGTTAGATCATGAGCCATGCGGTAGGCTAAGATCTAGCTTGAAGCTAGTTATCGGCTCTATTGGATTTTGGCAAGATCCAATAGATTCATTAAGTTACCCCGTGTTACTTTGAGTTTTACTTTATGTTTAAATTCATGTAACACATTTTTGCCCAATCTAGATGGGTTTGGATCGGCTTTACCTTTTTTATGATCCTTGTGCGAGTAGATTTCATGTTTTAACATGTGGATCTTGTGCTTTCCGATAGCCGAAACCGAATCGATCTAGGTTGTCACGTGTTGCGGGTTCAAGCTTGCTAATGTTTGTATAAATCTTGAAAGAGCCGGGTATCATGCGGTAGATGCAGGTTTTTGGGTTGCTTTGGAGCTAGTCATCCGGTGGATTAGATTTCCAAATCAATCTGATAGATTTATTCACTTGGTAATGTTTGTTCCTTCTTCATGGACCCCGAATCGGTACATTGCTCACCGTATTCGGTTATGTTTCTTCACGAGTAGAACACGTGCGTTATTCATGCTTTAAATGATGTATGCTTTTAGCTTTCCATATTTAGATTGTATCATGCGGTGGATAGATCTATTTGTGGAAAGTGGTACGGTTTTTCATGCAAGTTGTATCATGCGGTGGATAGATTTGTTTGATATCGTACCCGACGGGTTTTAAAGTAACTAGACATGCGGTAGACTAGTGCTTTGGATCTATGCATGCTTGTTTAATACATGATCATGTCCGTGCTTTACTTTATTCATTTATTTAATGTTAATCTTCATGGGGATCGGTCATGGCCTCGTGGATGTGCATCCTTGTTCAAACAAAGACCGATCGCTGTCATGCTTACGTCATCCATTCGGCAATGTTACTTTTTCCGCTTTGCGAGTTCCTGGATGGTTGTAGTTCATTGGCAAATAGCTTTCTATAGCTATGTGTCATCTCATTGGGCTTCTTAGCCGTAAATATGGAACTGTCTGGTACCACCCGGCAAGTTCCAAGCTTTGGTATCTAACTGCTTTGTCTTTTGTTAATTTTCGGAAAAAAATTGACCGGCACGTCTTTTGCTCTCTCGCGCGTGTGAAGCCGCCTTTGTTCGGCTTGCCGTGTGTGTTTGGCATTGAGTGCGCTTTTCGCGTCAACACCAGCCCCCAATATTCGATGAAGAAGATCAAATGATGGTTATGGATAGAGCTGCTTGCACTTTCATTGTTTAACATGCAACATCGAGGTTCGATTGAACAATGCGTATCCTTCCACATCAAGTGGTGCAACTTCAACAACATTTGTGGAGGTTTCAGCTCATGGTTGTTTTTCATCCATTGCTGCTCCAATTTCATTAGAGGACACGATGAAGTATGACATATATGAATACATTGCCCCACTAGACATTGAAGTAATTGTACATCAAAATACATGTGAGAATGCGAGGTTACATAGCCAAACCGAAAGAGACCGAAAACAAAAGAGAGTTGAGTGATTCTACCTACTTGAGCCTTGAGAGTACCGATCTTGTGAGCATGAGAGATACACCACTGAAAATTGAAGAGTTCGAACGCAAGTTGTGTGAGGATATTTTTGAAACTAAGAATCTCATCTCTACTTCTAGTGTTTTCTTCCCAAATGTGCAGGTTTGCAATGAGAATGAGGAAGAGGAGGATCCTCATGATGCTCCCATACATATTGATAGAAGTGAGAAGGTATCCATTCATCCGATCCAATTGTATGGTACCCAAAACATGAGTCACAACGAGAAAAGTGGTAAGATTTCAAAAGTGTCATACATGATACTTGCACTTCAAAAAAGTACGAAAGGTATTGAAATTGGTTTAGATCTGAATTTGCAAAATATAATGATGAGAAATTATGATGAACCACATGTTTCAAATGAAATTGACTATGATAGTTGTACTGATTTGGATGTCACATGATGACATCTTTGCTGAAATTTTGCAACTTGATAATCAAAGTTCAGTTCTGAATGATCTTTTCTATGATTTAATATGGTTCATATACATGATACCGTACACTTATATATCTGATACTTTGCATGTAAATAAATTTGGTAATTTAGAATTGGATACTCATGACATTACAGCAATACAACATAGTCAAAATCTTTGTGCCGATTTGACTGAATCTCATGTTGATACAAGTAATGAGTTTTATTTTGATAAGAAACTTGTGCTAACAAGTTCCATTAATTCACCCAAAAATTTTCCATCCTATTTCGAAATCTTTGAGTTTGACATGGTCTGCAATATGAATGGCAAGAATGTTTCTGTTTTATCTTTTGATATGTATGACCTTGTAAAGATGAAATATGATAATATGAATCAAATGATTGGCTTGAAAGAAATTTTTGTGTTTCCATCTTCGAAGCTATTTGCTAGTTGGCCAACATTGAGAGAATGTTTCAAACGTGGAAAAGGTAATAATTGGACGATTAATTATAATGGAACAAGTGGACAAAACAAAATGCAAGATTATTGTAATTATCGTGTACATCCACCCTCTGTTTTGTCTATGCTTTGTTTCCGAGTAAACAAAAGTCGGGGACGACTTTTCTTCAAGGGAGGGAGGATGATGTGACTATGCCAAGGCAATCAACATTCACCATGTGGTCAAGACAACTATTCAAGGTGAAAGCTAAACTTAGTTCTCAATTGTTTAGATTCCCACCTACAAGACTACTCCTTGGTTTGTATGATTATAGATTCAAACATATTGTTGTGATGGAAGAAGAATATCATGATATTATCACAACACTACAAGTCATCCGCCTTTTACAATTATTTGGACAACAAGAGTTAGAGTCGAGGACGACTCCTTTTAAAGGGAGGGAGGATGATATGACCACGCCAGCGTCGACCACGTCGACATCCTCGGCGATCACTCTAATGACTTCACCGACATTGTCACTGGCCCCTAATAGACTAATTACACGTAGCCGAGCTAAAAAGATCCAACAAGAGGTGCACGCGCTACTTTATGAGTTTCAACTCAATTCCAATGATAACTTTATGCTACCTAAGTCTTGTATGTTGATACTACTTAGGTACATTGAAGAGAATCATCAAGACGAAGGTCACGAAGCTAGAATCGGCAAAGTTCTCGTCATTCAGCAAGGTCATTCGGCAATTTCCAGCAATCAGCAAGTCATTCGGCAATCCATTCGGCAAAGTCCTGAGTCTGAAGTTCGGGCATTAAACTGTACCAATCTACGAAGTTTCACATAGCATGCTATACACCGTTGGAAAGATAATCGAGTTAACTTTCCAACGCATCTAGTCCCACGTCATTTGAAGATTCCTAGAAGAAGTTATGATCGAAACATTGAAGACTGCTCAGCAGTCAAACAGTCACGCGGAAACAACTCAGAAGGTCATCTCGGGAGATCCTTTCACATTGGCGACGTATTCGGTTTGTTTTCGTGTTTCCACCCACCTAGGAGGGTTGTTACTAGTATAAATACCCCCCATATGTAAGCTAAAAACAACTTTTGATGATTTGAGATTAATCCAGTGATATTGCGGCCGAGGCCGAGCCGCCCGAGTGCTTACTCATCCCTTGTTCTTCCTCGTTCTACTTGGACTTGTGAAGAGATCTCTCCGAGGTCCACTAGTTCGTGCTTTGTGAGTTCCAAGACGGCTGCCTCGCCTTGTGTGGATTAACTCCGGTTGTGGTTCTCGCGGTCGTTTGGAGATCGAGTCGAAGTCCTCGCGGTTTCGGTGTCTCTCTCCCGCCGTTTGGGTCGCATCCAACCTTGGCTAGGTATAAAGCTAGTTACCCGCCGATCTTCGGCAAGTTATCTTCTAATTCCGGTAAGTTATAATCCTCTTTCCGCTACCCCATCGTCGTTCTTCAAGTTCAAGACCTACTCGCCGTGAAGAGCGGGCCATCCTCGCTCTAACGCCGAGTTAGAACCTATCAAATGGCTGCCTTATTAAAAATCTATCAAGGTAAAACTCACCCTTGTGAGAAACCCTAGACAGAAAAGAGTACGGCCAAGCCCCAATAAAGAGTTCATTGTCTTCTCTTACATCAACCAAGTCCAGGTCCAGCACAGCAGGACCATAAGTCTCTAAATATTACAGACCTATTACATAAATGATACTTAACTACTGAACTAATCTAGGAAAAGGCCTTCAAATGCTTCTTCAAGCTCCTTGTCCCCCACAGCCTGATGAAGCCTTGCTTCAGCCGCCTCCCAGTCCTTGATGCAGGTCAGCATCTCCACCATGTCAAGCCTGAGCTTCCTTCGCCGCTCCTCAATGATCCTGCCAGTCATACTAAAGGTAGATTCTGATGATACTGTAGAGACAGGGAAAGTCAATATATCTTTAGCCATGATAGAGAGAACTGGATATGTAAGTTTATGTTGATGCCACCAGTCCAAGATGTTGAAGTCATCAGACAAATGGTTGACAATGTCACAGTTCAAGTAGGAAACAAGTTCAGAAGTAGTGTAGGCTGAGGACGAGGACCTTACCGCATGCAGCAGAGAAGTTGCAGATGTTTTAACAAACATGTTAACAATACCAGGCAAAATACCACAAGGCAAAGAAGAACTAGAACAAGCAGGACCATCATCATATATTTCATCCCAAGCAGATCTTGACTTACCAGACAGGTTTGGAGGCTCAGCCCTCTTCAACCTAACAGCACCATATTTAGCATCATACTTGTTATATACATCAGTCCGCTTAGCTCTAGTGGTAATCAAATAAGTACTGTAATCTGTACCAGTGAGAACACCCAACCTTCTAAACACCCTAGTAAAACCTTTCATTTTAGCTCTAGGGTCCAAGATGAATGCAAAAGCATAAAGTACAGGTATGTCCCTCCAGTACTTGTTATATTTGTCAATCATGGGTTGAACCACAGATCTAATGTGACAATCATTAGCATAAGTTTGCAGGTGCAGAGCAATCTTAACAAGATAATGAATCATAAGTGGTGATGTAGGATAATACACACCAGACAATGCAACTGTGGCATCATAAAACAGTTCAAGAAATGATAACACTTTTTTGCCACAGCCCAATGCTCATCAGTTAATAAGAATGACTCACCTTCACCTCTAGGATACTGATCCTGCAGGAAAGTATTGAAACTTTGCTTGTGAGGATAAAGATGCTTAAGCATTAGATAGGTAGAATTCCACCTAACATCCATGTCAAGCTGAAACTTTCTAGGCCTAACACCAGTTGCAATGCAGTAACTTTTATATGCAGCAATTCTCTGATTAGATGAATTTAACCAAGATATTGCTATTCTAAAGGTTTCTATCAAAGGTTTAAGAGCAGCAAGAGCTTCTTTAACAATCAGGTTGATAATATGACATGCACAACACTGATGCAAGAACATGGAATTAATAGCATTAGATGAATAGTTCTCCTCGGTAGATGTTGAAGTTTGGGGATCATCAATAACCTCAAAACCAAGGTATTTAGACAGTATAGGTCTCAGTTTTTGCATTGCATAAGCATTAGATGAAGCATTGTCCAATGTAACAGCAAACACTTTTTCAGACAAACCATAATCAGCAAGCACAGATGCAACACGATCAGCAATGTTTTGTCCACTGTGGGACTCATCAATAAGAACAAGACCTAGAACCCTCTTCTCTAGTTGCCAATCAGAATTTATGTAGTGAGCAACAACACTAAGATAGTCCTCTTTGGCATTACCAGACCAAATGTCAGAGGTGAGACACACACAATTAACAGATGAACCACCAAGGGTCTCAACAAGCTTAGTCTTACACTCAGTGAAGTGTTTAGCAATGTCTCTAGTGGTGTTTGCCTAGACACTCTAGAAAATCTAGGATTATGGGCAATTTTTATGTATTCTTCAAAAGCATCAGTTTCACCAATAGAGATAGGAATATCAAGTCTAGCAATCAATCGAACAAGTTGAGAACAAGCAATAAGAGGACAGTAGTCCCAACTACGCATACTACCATCAGGATTAAAAGAGATCTGAGTCTGAGTCATGCGAGACTTTTCACGCTTCTTAACACAAGTCTTAAGGTGGCGGGAAAGATGACCAGTGCCACCAGTAGAAAGGGCAGAGTACTCCTTAGAGCAATGAAGATAGCGGGCACCATACCTGACCTCCCTACCATCCACAATCTTGATGAGCTTCTGGAAATCATCCCACACAGGAGAAGGAGAGAGACGTTTGCGCTTCGCACCTGGCTCCTCCGAGCCAGGCTCATCGCCATCCGGCTCGGCACCCTCGCCGTCGACATCGATGGGATCATCAACGCGATGGCCGAACGGCGCCTCGCGGTCCTCTAGCAGTCATCATCGTCATCATCTCCGGCTAGTCCGCACAACCGCCGCTCCTCGTTCATCCCGATCTCAACCATTTCGTCGTCGCGAGTCGTCCATCGTCGCTTGCCGGTGACCTAGTCCCTCAATAGCCGCACAAGCAAGGCAACAAGTAAGATCTTGGGTTAAAAACACATCAAACACAAGAAAATAGGACAGATCTAGAAATCTAGGGTAGGGTTTTCTCGTACCTTTGCGGGTCGGAGCACCGGTACACCGGCGACGACAACGACGAATGGATCCGGCCCCCCGGTTCCTCGACGGACTCGGTGTACAAGCTGAGAGGCAAGAAATCATCAAGATTGATGCAGATCGAGAAAGAAGATTGGAGACTTGAAGAGAAGAAGACTTACCCTAGATCCGGAGCACCAGAGTGGCCGGAGACCGGCAACGGCGAGGTAGACGACGGCGGAGACAAGGAGAGGATGATGCTACATCGTCTGCCCGGAATCGAAATCACGGGGTGAGACGGCCGTGCCGTGTGCCAGGAGCCGCCGGCGGCGCAAGGCCACCGGATGCGAGAGATGAGAGGAGATCGAGAGAGGGGAGGAGAGGAGAGGAGGAGATCGAGAGAGGGGAGGCCAGAGGCGAGAGCGAGACGAACAGGACGAGACGAGACGAGTGCGACGGCGAGCGAGAGGGGGAAATGAGATTAGGGTTAGGTTTTCTGAGACCGGCGGGGGGAGGCGGCTTATATAGCCCAGGCGCAGCGGCGACCCCAACGGTCGGATGGAGCGGGCGGCCGGGGATCAACGGCTGTCGTGCCGCGTCGCGGCCCGCTTATCGTGCCGCTCCCGGCCGGCCCATTAGCCGTGTCGTGCCACGGGCCGTGCCACGTGCCGAGTTTGAGGCCCAGGCACTAGCACGGGCTGGGCACTAGCACTAAGGCCGTCGGCCCGGGCCGTGCTAGGGCCGTGTCAAATTGGGCCGTGCTAGGGCCGGCCCAGCGGGCCAGCCCGTTTGGCCACCTATACCCTCGAGGTGAATGCCAGATCCAGGAGCAGCGTCTCAGGTCTTGCCCCGGGCCGTGCCACCGTCGCGCACTACGTCGTATCGATCTCACCCACTGTTTCAGGTTTCCAGTCATCCATCCATCCAGTCAGACATGGCGGCCTTGCCGTGGCACTACGTCGATGAGGAGGAGCTGACCTCGCTGAAGTCACTGCCTCACTGTCACTGGTGGAGACACAGAGCGCGGCCGACGACGTGATCGGCATGGGGGAAGACTTCAGCGCTTTACTGTGTAAGGTGGCGGAGCTGGAGGCAGCCTCAGGCGTGGCGCGTCGGCGTTCGAGGCGAAGCCCGCCGGCGGCGAGGAGCAGACGCTCGTGGGCGCGCTGCGCAGGCAGGCCGCCAGCGTGGACGCGGCGCGCGCGGTGGTCGAGGCGTTCACGGGCTCGGTGCGCCGGCTACGGGACAGAGAAATGCAGGGCACGGCAGGCAGGACGTGATGATTGTCTCGACGTCGATGCTCATCGGTGGTTTGTTACAGTAGTTTTTTTTTGTTTTTTGAGAATGTGGTTTGTTACAGTAGTTGCTTCGCTGATCTGTATCTTTTTAGGATCTACCGTGTGATTCTGATTATGGTGATTTGAGCATTATGTCACGTTTTTTCAAATAACTAGTTAAGTGCCCGTGCGTTGCTACGGGACACACGATACTATAATGACATATGTATAAGCACAAAAAACATTTAAATATGAAACATCAACTTCATTTATATCATAATTTAAGAACATATACTGCAGTCGTGATGATAGAAACATAATATTACATAAATATCAAATAAAGATAAATAGTTACAACGCCATGATGTAAGAACATATATAATCATTTAATGTTTCCGATGCACGAGAAACAAGATTACAAAGGACACAAATGTAAGGATGTAATAGTTGTGCAAAACATGAGATAATACCTTGTCATCAAGTGAGGACCTCTCTCGTAAACAATATTTTTAGTATAAGTTGGATTAATTGTTTTCTTTTTTCTCTTATCTTTCTTATCACCTGGGGTGGGATAGCAAGGATCTTAATGTTGGATCTAGCGGTGGCCCTAGATAGCGCAACATATAGCCGGCCATGGGAGAACACCGGTTTAGGCAAATACACATCAACATTGGGGATAGTCCGCCCTTGAGCCTTGTTTATTGTCATGGCAAAACGAGTCTAATAGGGAACTACTTCCTCTTGAACTTGAACGGGAACATATCGTCATCCGATGGGCATAACGGAATCCGTGGTAGGAAGATTCGTTTTCCGGCATGGTCTCCAACCATAATTTCGGCATCGATGTATTTCTTTGGAACCTTCTAACCACCAGCTGGTTCCATTACAAAGTCCGGTCGCAGAGTCGATATTCCTTAGCAATATGATCGGGCACCCAACCTTGAGCTTTAACACATGTGGCGGGAGACTCGCTAGGGTTTAAAGTGTTGAGGAACTCGGATGGGTAGTAGTTGTGTGGATCATCCACCGCACCGTCAAAGCCGTGGTACACCACCTCATCCCCTTGGAAACGGCTTACCATCTTCATGTTAATCTTATCAACCGAGTCATTCTTTGGCGATAATATCACTCGTGAGGTGATATAGCTCTTGTTTGACATATTGTCATTGAGGGCGGGGAATATGGAATCAATTAGCATATCAAGATCACCGTCTTCCCCGGTCCGCGGTATGCATATTTCTTTAGGAAGGAGGATTTGACCATAAGCATTAGCCTCCTCGGTGCCTCCCCCGATACGTAGTAAGTATGCCGCAAACCATGGGTCGGCCTTTGCCCTCATGTTGCGCACCAATCTTAGATGTCGCATTGAACTCCAAAGGTGCGACATCCGTATAGAGGCACCGACTACTTGTGCCCTTGATCCTTTCCGAACAACCGGGAGAACCTGCCTGAAGTCTCCACCAAACACAATAGTCTTTCCCCCAAATGGCACATCCCAACGGTCCATGAGATCACGAAGGTTGTAGTCTAGCGCCTCGACACCTTGCCTCCTCATCATCGTCACCTCATCCCAAATAATAAGGGATGCAATATGAAGCAGCTCACCGGTACCACTCTGTTTTGTGAAGGAACAACGGTCCCCGTCTTCAAGGCCGAGAGGAACCCCAAAGCGCGAGTGGGCGGTTCGCCACCGAGGCATTATTGAGGCCGCAACTCCGAAGGTTGCTGTTGCCACCGCAATTTTATTCGACCACGTATAGTAGTGAGCGGGGCTCTATATAGATAAGTCTTTCCGGTGCCGCCAGTCCATCCACAAAGAACACACCACCACACTCACTATCAACAAGCAGACATAATCTCATTGTAGGCAACGTGTTGCTCCTCGTTAAGGGTTTTTGATAGTTCCAAGTCTTCAATGCTCGCCTCAATGTTAGCCACTTCAAAAATCTCTCTAGGAATATTGCCGGACGGATCATATGTATCATCGATTTTAGGAAGTGGAAACTTTGTTATTTCCTTCCCCATGGATTCTAACTTCTTCCGAATTTCTATGAGGACCATCTGGTCCACTTTGAAGCTAGACTGGTTGTTGCGCCTATAGTCCTCTCCCATTGCATCCTTGTGTTTTTCCCAGAGATCAAACACATTACTTGGCTCACAAAATACCAAGATACTTGCAAAGAGCGTTCGTAGTTCAAATGGCATCATCCAATGAGTACCTTCGATAAGACAATCATGCAATGTTTTGTCCGCTTCAATAAGGCCCCTTTTTTCTGCAGCTTCGCGAAAAGTCGGCAGGAGTGTGCCAGAAACCGTCCTTAGATCAGTGAAGGAGGTTGCACCAGCCACATTGTGTAGAAGAACACGGAGGTAATAACGCTCCCCTTCAGCTGGATTGGCACCTACAACTCTTCCGACCTGTCTTAAAGCCTTTTGTGCCCTCCGAATCCATATTTTGCCCTGTGAGTCCCACCTATAGTACTCAGGAAAGTCTGGATACAATATACCACGGGCATGTTCAGATGTCCTGTTCTTTTCAAAGTAGGCTTTAAGCATCGACATTTCAACACCTGGACGATTAAGCACATGTCGAATACCCTCGCTCCGGCAAAATGACACCATGTGCATGCCAGGAAGATGGAGCTGCAAGGCCAACACCGAAGGGGACCTATCACTTAAATCAAAACCATATATCCTCCACAAGGCTTCGGAGGAGTTATCCATCTAGCATCCCTATATAGTTTGATCTCATCAATGTTTCCTTTATTACCCTCCTTGGCAGCCTCTCCCACAGCAACAGATGCACGGTCATGACCCTTGTGAATGTACTTAAATAAATACTTGATGGACTTGATGCTCCCACATGCCTCAACATTTATGTGGCAATTGAACAGACGGAGGAGGTACGGGTTGTAAGGCACAACCCATCTGTTGTCAAGGTCATGCCCACGAACCTTCTCTTTTCTACCATTATCACGCCGTCCGTAAATCGGGTATGAATCCTTGCCCCGTAATGTGGCATCACGGAAAGGTCGTGGGTAATGGTTCTTGCATTCTTTACGTCCCTTTGTGCATGGGCGATTGCGATTAAGTGATCCACAAGGCCCATGCATCATATGCTTTGTAACCATTTTATACGATTCTGGATATTTCTTCTTGTTTGGGAGCTCGACCGAGATTATAAGATCATACTTGCTCTGGGCACATGAGTTTATAGTTTCTTTCCATGATTAGCAAAAAATGTGCGTGTGGTAGTCCCCTCTTCTGAAACTCAACAACATACACATGTGCGCGTACCTTTCCGAGAATGTCCTTTTTTAGCAACTTGTCCTTAAGCTCTTCCGGTTTGCCCTAAAGACCCGATCAATAAGGTCCGACGGTCCTGTGCTGTTTGTCCAGGGTACAGCTCACGCGTGATCTCCTCCCACTTTGGATTACATGTCATGGTTAGGAAGATGTCTGGTTTCCCAAACCTTCGCACCAGTGCCATGGCATCCAAGTACTTACGCCTCATGTCCCTCGGGCCTCCAATAAACGACGAAGGCATCACCGTACGCTTTCCAACCATTTCAGTTCTCCCCTCACCAGCATGCAGGCTATCAACCAATCCTTGGTAGAGGTCGGCCCTGATCTCTTTTTGATGATTTCGTATGTAATCCAACCGAGAACTCTCAATTTTGATGTACATGTCCACAACAAATTGTTGGAAAAGGCGCCGGCCATAAATAATGGGATTGAAGATTCCCGCCGTATCCGAAACTTATAACGAGTAGTAGTCACGCACAGAAACACATAAGTTTCCTGGAGATTCTGCAAAAGTAACATGTTATTAGAGTTATTTCTATGGCAACGTGGTTCCGTATACATGAATAGTATAAGGAGAAATAAACCTGTTTCTTCTTCCTCAGTATTACTACGAGCCTTACGCAGGGCACAAGCCGTGTTGACGTCCTCCATAGTAACACCTTTCTTTGGGATATCCATATGCCATCCAAGCTCACCCTTAGGGAAGAATAATGGATATGAAAGAGCATCGTAGCACCCATGGTATGATCGGATGCCATGCCTGCTCCTATCTTTTCCATGGAGAACAACACTATTTTGAAATTGGCCCGGAGTTCACTACCCTCGATCCAAACAGCGACGACCTCCTTAGCAATAGGCTCATTGTATGTCCTTTGGTCCAATCGTTGATCAAGATTAAGTTCGAGACAATAGTCATCCAGTTGTCCAGTCGCCCCATACTTCTCAAATGTTGTGAGTACGGGTTGTGACGAAGGATGGCCACCAATCTGTCTATAACTTCTTTATCTTTTTGGTACTTCTCTTCACGACACCTTCGGTAACGATACTCAAGGCTCGGATCATCATCATAGAAGTAAAGCTCAAGATGCCTAGGCTCTAAGCCCTCCTCTCTCCCAAATGACCTTATGTTGTGATACATCATGCCATGTGCACGGAAGGTATATATGCTTTGGTGTTTCTCATGTTAGCAGTAGCACCATCTAGACGACAATAGAGGGAAGTGAAAGAGAAGTGACCATTGAAAAACCTAATATTGCTACGAAAGTGCCTAGCATCTTCATCAGAGCTCGTATAAAGCCTTATGAGCTGGTCCGGTATCACTGGTTCATTCAGCTCGATCTTCCCGTTGCGGCAACAGAACCCAGGTGGTTCTTTCGGAAACCTCTTCGCATGACAGTGGTGGCAATTAGGGACATGTTTTAACATGTGTGTCTCCGTAGGCATGTTACTGTACACCTTTTCATACGGGTCAGGTTCTTCAGGGATAGAAGTCGTGTCGTCCTCAGGAGTATCACTTTGGACATCATCATCATCTGATTCCTCTAATGAAATGACATGATCAAACAAAAAAGGTTAGATAACGTAGTGGATATTTAGGAAGGTATTTGGTTCAGTACAAATACCTTGCCCCGCAAATAGGTATCCCTCATCTTCTTCCTCGCCATCTTCAAATATGTCACCCTCGTCATCGTCTGTGATCACCACATTGCCATGTGACATAAAAGTTTGGGTAACAATAAAGGAAAGAAAACACAGTAAAGAATGTTAAAAGTTGTGAGCATCACCGATCTCATCAAATAATGGTTGTTCAGGCGCAGATGATGCACTTTGATTGCTTGGTCCTGCGTTTTCTACATTTTGATTACTTGGTCCAATGTTTTCTGTCAACCATATAATGGAGCAGTAAGATAAAGGAGTGGATGTTCAGAAAGCTATTCGGTATTTTCTACAAATACCTTGGCCAAAGAACATGTATGCCTCATTCTCTTCCTCATCATCATCAAATATGTTGCGCTCATCATCTTTTGTGATCGTCACCGTGCCATCAGATATTATAGCTGGGTAAAAATAAAGGGAAGAAAATGTCATAAAGAAATTTAAAAGTAATTCAACTTACCAGTGTTATCAAATAATGGTTTTTTCCTTGGTCCAGCGTGTTCTGTTAATCACATAATGGACATGCATGGTTGAGATAGGAATAAAGTTGTTTCATGAGAAGGAATGAGAAAAGTGAGGCCATGTTATTTACCGTTGTTTGTCACGGTTGATTGTGGTAAGGGTGTATTTTCATCCGCATGTTCTCCGCTCATATGACTCGGAAATATATCACCGCAATCATCCTTATCATGATCATCATCATTAGTCTCATTTGTAGCTTGCGGGTAACGAATAGGTGTTGCTGTTGATTCTGGGATATCCCACTCACTGGGGCTTGTTGTGGGCCCATGAGGACCAGATGAGTTTGCAGTGGGCAAGTCCGTCGTTGGATTAAAGAGTGGATTCTCCATTGCAATGGACTCACTATTTAAGGTATGTTTATGTGCCTCCCTAGAGCGGCTTGTAGTCGCTTTCATCGCCTTTTTACGGGATGGAGCTTGATTGTAAAGCCTTTGTTGCTTGCGTCTTTGTTCCCGTTGGTCAGGTGTCATGTTTTCATATGCCATCCTCTTCCTTGCACGAGCAGAGATAACATGGTTCTGTCTGTCACGTGAATTGCTGGTGCACTGTGACTGTAGTTCTTGATTAATTATACTACGAGTATTAGTTACATCATCACCTACATAGTTGTGTTTTAGTTAAAACAGCAGCAATATAACAAGAACACACCAGATATGCTCAACGATACTCCAATTCTATTTTAAGCTAATCACTGATTCACCAACCCAAAAATATTAGTCATTCATGCCATATTAGCTACAGTCAAATTACCTGATAACTGATTCGATATATTATCAACATTGTTTGCATGGAATGAATCATTCCTATAAAACCAATCATCCGTTTCATTAGGATCCACATTTTTCTTGTTTGGTGTGTCCTGGCCATCTACCAATTGATATAGCACATATGAGAAACATCAATAGCAATTTTTATATTATAAAAACCCTAAACATTTCTATTAAGCAACCATTGTTAGATTCGACATGTAGTCGTTGCTCCCTTGTTCTTTTATATGCTTGTCGTCGTTTTCTATTTCTTTCATCCTTCTTCTCTTGAGACATGTGGAGCCACCGAGCCTTGTCTTTTTCTCTCTTACGTTCTCTAGCATGGTTTCCCGTATCATTGTTGCCTGTAGTATTTCATCCATATATATAAAGTAATTACCATTAATATTGTAAGCTATACGTTGAATCAATAACATAATGTCCCATGTCTTATTGTTTTTACCTTCATTAGTAGTATTAGACTTGTCACCCAATGGTGTACAGCAGCCACAATTTTCCATTGACTTAATCCTGAACAGTCTGCTTGTATTGTGTCCTTTATAGTAGAGAATTATCTAGTATCAAAATGAAAAAATTATAGTTAGTAAGCTGAAAAAAGCTGAAAAGAACCAAAGATAACATATAATATCTCCTGACATATCCTACAACTAAAAAAAGGTATATCCTCCTTGTTCTAGTGACATACGAAATTTGCAAAGAAAGGAGTGCTTGTATTTTCAATGGCGTAAATCCGAGTATGGTGCTCCTTCCAACCTACATGAGCCATTCTAATTTCAACGCATAGTTAAAGTTAAGTCACATATATTACCCAAAACATGCATATCAACGGACCTGCTTTGCTCCAAAAAAGAATAATGAAAAACAGACGAGAAAGAAAAGGAAAAAGAAAAAATGACCATATATGCATGAGAGTGAATGTCAGTGAGCAATCGAAACTATCGATCAGCTATTACATATTTCTTGTTATCCAAAATCAAAATACGACTTTTCAGCAATACAAACCCAGAAATCATATTCTCTGGCCTCAATAATTCAATGGTATGCTTCATTTTCTTATCTAACTGGTCCAAATTGCATTGCCACTACATGTTACAAGCAAGACATCTTGTGTGCTCAATAAACATCTCCAACCTTTGCTTAAGTACTATTATTATGTTTTATCTTACTATAGTGTGCCGAAAACGGTAAAACTATCTATATAAAAGATGCATGCTAACGGACCTTACAATATATAACGGCATACGAATCGAACTTACAAAAGCGAACATATCTCGTTGGGTTCCGCGATGAGGGCTCGAATCCATGTTCGCTCGCAAGAGCAAGATGCGAAAGTGGGTGAACGACAACAATATACTGCAACGAACCGCATACAAATCAAAATAAGCTCGGGCCGGTGTTACATAGCAAGAGGATAGCTCCTTGCTTTCCGTTTCATACCAAAGAAATGTGTAATGACTGAAAATAATGAAATGCATATCCGGTTTTAATTAATTAAACAGTTGTAAAATTACAAATTGATAAAATATGCAACACCTTAGGGAATATACAAAATAGTTGTAAGGATGAAAGCATTCATGCATCCTAACGGACAAGTAAGTAACGAAGTCAAAAAACCACAGGGAAGGAAAACATATAATAAATATGCTCTAGAAAATACCCAAGTAGGAAACTGCAGAGCCAAGTTATGAGTGTCACTCATAAATGGGGTCACCGGGATTGTACTTGTATGAATTTTATTACCTAACTTATACAAAGAAACAAATTTGGAAGGAAGTAGACACATAAGCAAGCCCCGCACCGTTACTTTCGGACAACCATTTTCCATTTTTCCCTCCACCGGCACTCATGAAGGTCGATAGATGCGGTGTCACTATTTAGATTTCTAGTTTCCATCGCCTTCCTACCGCACATGATACTTGCCAAAACTTGTATCGTGCGGGAAGTGCTCCGGCGCATCCTATCGGTGAGCATCTCAAGATCATCTCGCAACCCAAGCCTAACCAACCCTATCCCCGCACCTCACAAGTAGCCCGGTAAGGCGGGATACCCTCATCCACCATCCTCAAAAAGTAGCTGCAGGCCTCCTCTCGCTCTACCCTTCTTGCAAGATAGCCCATGAATCATGACACCGTAAGTTGCGCCCCCGGATGGAAACCACGTTTTTCCATTCCATCCCAAACCTCAATTGCCCTATCAACTCTTCCTACGTAAACCAACATTTTCAGAATCATGTTGTAAGAGTGCCGGTCGAGCGGACACGACTCTTTATCCATCTTTGAAATAAGACGAAACGCCTTGTTCACCTCTTTCAGCTTGCAATGTGCATTAAGCAGAGTGTTGTAGCTCCAAATATCAGGCATTTCCCCACAGGTTGCCATCTCATTCAGGATATTATAAGCCTCATCCACCTCTCCCAACTCACAGAGTAACCGGATGACAGCATTATACGTGAATACATTTGGTGTCAGGTTGTGCATACGCATCCTATCTAGCACACAAAGAGCACCACGAGCATCCTTTGCTGCACATGCAGAATGAAGGAATGGGCCATAAGTGGCGGCATCAGGGACAAGCCCATGCCTGCGCTGCATATCTTTTAGCTGCTCATGTGCAAGAGCAACATCCCCTCCTCGGCACAAGGCGTCAATCAGAGCGTTACACGCAGGCACATCAGGCTTGATGCCTCTCTCAGTCATTTCATCAAACAGCTTCGCGGCACTATCTGGCTTCCTGACAACAGCCCAGCCAGAGATGAGGATGGTGTAGGCTTTTGCTGAGGGACCAAACTGTGCCGCTGAATCCCTAAAGAAGGCCTCGGCATGCTCTACCAGGCCATTATGCGACAACGCAAACAGCAGCGAGTGGAGATTGGCAACTGTTGGTGGGAACCCGAACCCCTCCATGGAAGAGAAAGCCCGGATGGCGTCATCGGCGAGGCCTGCACGGGCGTACGCGCGGAACAACAGTGGGAACAGGTCCCGCGAGAGCGCGGAGCGCGGGAGGTCGGATAGCAGGGAGCGCAGCAGCGGGAAGAGACGCGCGCCCGCGAGCGAGCCGGCGAGGACGAGGAGCGAGTCCGGGAGGTGGGTGAACCCCGGCGTCGCGCCGGCGAAGAGGAAGAACCGGAGCGAGGGCACGGGCAGGTTGCGGCAGCGGCGGAGGACGGCGACCGCCGCCGCGGGGGTGAGGTGGGGCGCGAGGCCCTGGAGCGCGGCGCGGAGGTCGTGCCGCGGCCCGCGAAAATCGCTCAGGACGCGGCAGAGCGCGCCGACGAGCTGCGGGTCGGGGTCCGGGCCGAGGCCTGGCTCGGGGCGCGGATCCGGCTGCCCGGGCGGCGCGGAGCAGAGGCCGCGCTTGAGGAGGTGGGCGCGCGGGCTGCGCGGCGCGAGGCGGCGAGGGGACGCCGCGGCGAGCAGCCTCGCGGCAGATTGCATCTGGGCGCCGCGATATGCCGCCGCACGGGGTGGGGTGCTGTGCAGTGAGCAGATTTCGCTAGTGACGTGAGGATGCACCAAAAACACACGGGAGATGGGGCCGTGGAACGGCGACGAGGGGGCTGACACGGAGAACGCAGCGGGTAGTGGAGGACGCGGGGCTCGGGCGGCGGCCGGCGGATTCGAGGGAGAGGAGATCGCGGTGGCCGGTGGGCGTGGACGACGTCGAGGGCGAGGTGATGGATCCGGATCCGGCGGAGGTGCGGTGGCGACCGGCGAGGTGCCGCGGCGGACGGCGTGGATCCGGCGGCGGCGGCTCCCGAGGGTGGACCGGGGCGTCCGACGGCGGCGGTGCCGAGGGTGGTCCGGGGTGCCGGTGGTGGTCCGGCGGCGGCGAGGTCACGGCGGCGCGGTGGGGAGGCCGCACCTCGTAGCGGAGGTGGAGGACGCGGCGGCTCGGTGGTGGCGAGGCGCGGCGGAGTGAGGAGAGGGGGGCGCGGTGGAGGCGGAGGCGGAGAGGGAGGGGAGGTGGTGCCGGTTCGCGTGCGGTCGGATGGTGGGGTCGAAGGAGGAAGCGGCGATCGTGGGGAAGCTGCGGCGTGGTGGCCGGTTCGGCGCGGGGGAAGGGGGGATGCGTGGTCCGAACGACGATAACATTTCACTTTTTTTTAGGCCGTAGGATAAGACATGAGCAACTCCAATAGAATCACTAAGTTAGACTAACTAAATTAGTCATTTAGCTAGTTTTTCTTCGAACGTACTAGCTTATGCTCACCATCTCTCTCTTCTCCCCCAATGTTTCCTCCTAACGAGCGTCGTGCTTGTTCAAACAATGTAGGCACTTGATGGAATACAAAATTTCGGGTGGGCTTCTTGCCCCTCGTTGATTCTAAGAAAAAAAAAACGTACTAGCTAAAATGACTAGTCATCTCACAACTAGGCTCACGTGTCATACCTTATCTCTTCTCCCACCTCTCGCTTTCCCCTCGCTTCCCTACCGCCGCAGCCCCACAAGCCTCCTCCACCTCCCGGCGACAACTCCACCGGCGGGGGGTGGCGGGGACTTCTCGCGCCGACATGGTGGAGTAGCTCGGCGATGGGCGGCGGGCTAGCGGTCGGCGGCAAGATCCGGGCCCTCCGCTCCGTCTCCCACCGGATCCGGCCCTCCCCATCTAGCGTCGTCCTTGGGCGCAACGCGGAGCTTAGCCGCGGCGTGGGCGACGAGGCAAACACGACTCCGCAGCGGCGGCGCCGGCGGCGCGTTCGGGTGCGGTACCCGAGACAGGTGGAGCCGCAGCTCGAAGGTGCCGTGCGTGAACAAGCGCATGCTCCTCGGCCTCGGTGGCGTCCCCGGCGTCGGCGCCACGACCGACGGAGAGGTACTCCCCGAGTGCGGCAAGGAGCCGCGGCGGGATCTCACCGCTCGCCATCGCATGCCGCCCTCCGCCGCGCCGCCCGCTGCCACGGACCCGGGAGCCGCCGCCGGGAGCTCGGCCTCTGCCTTCCTCTCGCTCTCCGCCGCACGAGGGAGGTGGGAGCAGCAAGGGACCGCGCGGGAGGTGGTGGGGTCGCGAAGGATAGTTAGCAGAGGGCGCTAGCCATCTTTGACTAGCGAAGGCACAAGTTTAGCTAGTGAGGATAGATAAAGGGGTGTTGGGCTAGTATGTTAGAATGCTGTTTCTGCTGATTTTTTTTTCAATTTTTTAGCTAGTCATGTCAAGATTGGAAGTTGCTTCGAGAAACTTTTTTTTCTTCTTTTTCTTTGCATGAATCGAAAACGTTTGTCAAGATAGCTCTCTTGCACGATGAAGCCACGATATACGGTGTGTCCACGCCTCCATGGCAGCTCGAATCCTTGGCGTTTCGGGGGTTTTTGTTTGGCTGGGGTGCAAATTACCATGTCCCACGCACGTCATTGCAAGTAATTAGTGGGCTAGCTAGGCACGACGATCCCCGGCCCATCCTGAGACCCGTGTCTCGGCCCGGCCAATATTAATCTAGCTAGCTTGGCATCCACGGAACGACGCCTCAAACCCTGCCGCCGCCACCGCCCCATAATTCTGCCCACCAGCTAGACTGAATCTCGTAGCCCTTCTCCCTTCCTGCTACTCCACGTTGGCAGGTTTCTTTTACACAAGTGATGGGTCGCGTCAAGAGGTCCAAGAAGGCGGGCAAAGCCAAGATGAAGGTGCCGGATACTTGCATATTCTCTATTGATTTTTTCTGTTTCGACCGTTAATTCATCAGTGTTTTCTGACTATTCCCTGGCCTGAAGAAACTTGAGGAAACCTCGTCGTCATCTACCGGCCCGACTAAGGCTTACAATTATTTCCATCAATTTGATGGCATTGACGGGCCTTTCTTGAGGTAAGATTTATATATTTCTCGACGTATGAGTTGTTGTTTATTTGCCTCTCCTAAATCCTAATTTGAGGGCCACGTCTCTAAAAACCCACTGTTAACAAAACTTACTTTTTCGTTGCAGTTTTGATGTCGTTCGCGATCACCTTGGACTTGTCCGATCAGAGTTCCCACATACATTGTACGGTGTTGCTGGCACTCAGGTGAAAATCTTTACACGCACATCTATGTATTTCAGATTTTCAGCTTAGTGGTGTGTAAGGGCACCAGCAAAACTTGAATTGCCCCTCACTCGTGTCTCCCGGACTTGGCTCTTTGATTTTCTAAACATAAATAAATCAAAACTCATTGTTATGTTTAGTTACTTTATGTTCCTGTTCTGAAATTTACTTTACTGTGCCCTTATTAACTAGTTTTACATTAAAAAAATCATGCTAGGTGCTGACTCTGAGCACATAAAACAACCATGAGGAAATTTTGTATGAGTTTGTTTGCCTGCATTATTTGTATAATGACTTTTCAGGAACACTGTGATGGACTGCGAGTTTCCTCTAACTCAGTTCGTTGAAATAATAACAACGAGGTTGAACAAATTTCTAAAATTAATCAATCTTTTGCTGTGACTTTAAATATTTGTGTAGTTGCAGATAATCAGCGATGCATGTTTTCCTGCTATGTTTTGCATCTTTTTCAGTACTCTTTATCCACCTGTGAACCCAGATGATCATACTTTTGTCCCTCCAGTTTAAGAGCTAAGACTTCTTGATTTTTCAGACCCCAAAAGGTACGCCAAATTATGTTGGAATTTTCATGCTTTCCAACATGAAAGGGAAGATGCGGAGACCTGATGGTGAATGTGATATGGGTGGTGACAGTAGCAGTGAACAAGAAAAAGATATAAAAAAGGACACCATGCAAGTATGTTCTTTATTCTCAAATGGCTTGTCCATAAAGTAATTACTTCACTATCCAGTAAGCTCTTTTGATGATGCATAGCTTATGATGTGATTTTTTGCTAATGTGTCAGCTAAAAAAGGTGGCTCATGCGGGGAGTGTAAATCGGATACGCTCGATGACTCAAAAACCACATCTATGTGCCACATGGGGAGAAACTGGTCATGTTCAGGTAATTTGGTTCCTCCATCACATTTCCTTTTCATGTTCTCTGATATGGTTGACTGGCCCACGTCAATCTCATTTCAGTTATCAACAGAATGTAAACTTTACATATGTTATATTTCGTTTTGAAAAGGAATAGAATGCCCCGTGCTTACTATCTGTTCATAACTGTGCATTCTGTGCAGGTGTGGGACTACAGCTCTTTCCTTAATTCATTATCAGATGCAGGGATGGAAGACAAAGTAATCCACAAGCTCGTACCTTTGAAAGTATTTAGCGGCCATAAAGATGAGGGCTTTGCAATTGATTGGAGTCCACTTGTCACTGGAAGACTTGTTTCAGGTGTATTATCGGTCTTATCTATTTTCACATTTTTTGCTATTTGTTATACTATCCAAAATGTTTCCTTATCGCTTGTCATCTTAACCTTTCTGATACATGATTAGTCATCCAAGTCATCTAATTTGGTATATATATAGGACATTTTGCACGGATTAGTTTAATTCTTTCTATATCCAGGTGACTTGAACAAGTGCATTCACCTGTGGGAACCGACGTCGAGCAACTGGAACGTAGATGCAAATCCATTTGTTGGACACTCTAAAAGTGTTGAAGATCTACAGGTATGGCACTGGATGATGTAACATAGATCTTCACCTATATTTTTTTCTCTCAATTGTAATTTTTTTAACTCCTATAATTATATTATTGCAGTGGAGTCCCACGGAAGCTGACATATTTGCCTCTTCTTCAGCAGACAAAACCATAGCTATATGGGATACACGGACAGGAAAGAAACCATGTATTATTATGAAGGCTCATAATTCCGACGTGAATGTTATCTCATGGAACCGGTAAGTTTATTGAAAACTCTACTTTTACTTATGAACAACAATAGATGCGTAGAGAAATTCTTGTGCATGGTTCTTTAATTTACTTCCATTCTCAAGGCTTGTCAACAACATGATAGCTTCAGGGAGTGATGATGGCAGTGTCTCAATACATGATTATAGATTAATCAAGGTACTTCATCTTTAACTATTTCTTTATATATAATATGGAAGGATCACTGCCTACATACTCATTTCCATATAATGAAAAGCATTTTTTGATGTGTAAAATTGCCCACAAAAAACAGCAATATTAAAAGGCTATAAATAAATAAATAAATAAATGATCTTCTGTTTTTGTTGAATTTCTTTTTAGTGAGCATTATCGGTTTAGTCCAGTATTTGTAATGGGCCAACCTTCTCGTGGAGGAGATCTTGGATTTTTTTTGGTCTTAACTATTTGATAATTGTGTGATACCCCGCGTGTTGTTGTGGAAATTTCTTAAACAAAATTTTAAGATAAATTATGAAAATAGAAACACTAATGTAATTACATGGCAGCATTCTGTGAAATTTAAAAGTAGCAACATTAAATTGATTGCATTACAATATTGTTTTGCAAACGACATATTATACGTGAAAACATATTCTTTTTTTTAGAGAGAATGGTTAAATGTTTGATCCTCCATGTAAATCTACGGTAGGAATTTTGTAATGTGGTACTTCCAAAGACAAATAAATTGCATACATAGATGCTAAAAATAATGGTCACAATGGAAAATGGATACTGACATGTAATGTAGTGGGTTCCTAGATGATGCAGATAGCTTGCATATTCATAGAAATAAAATTCCAAGAGATGAAACTCAAGAACATCCACGAATGAAGAGGTGAAGTAAAATGGGTATGACTGATTAAGAGTGATGTAGTAAAAGGATAATGTCCAAGATCTTTTTTATCTCAACAAAAACGTGCATTGCTGATTGGACATCATGCTCCTATTCATGGATAATTCTTTTCATATATTTAATTCCTTCAAGCCACTTTATCAGCTTGTCATAGAATTGCACCTGACAATATCTAAAAGCAAATACTCTTGCAACATTCGCTCGTGAATCCGTTTCCCTTATGCTCTCTGTTGTGCTGGTAGGAGGGCGTGGACTCCTTGGCAGCACATTTCAAGTACCACAAGAAACCAATTACATCTATTGAGTGGAGTCCCTTTGAATCATCAACATTGGCAGTATCATCCGAAGACCATAAACTGACGTGATTCTCCTCGTTTTCTCTTGTTTATGTTTTAAATCCCCCAAGCCATGGAAATGCTCTACAGTTCACTGACAGCTCCTGAATTGTGTGGCTCCAGAATTTGGGATCTCGCAGTAGAAAGAGATGCAGAAGGACAGGCCGAATTAGCAAAGATGGAAGATCAGGCAAAGGCGCCTGAAGATGTACCTCCACAACTTCTTTTCGTCCATCAGGTAGTATTATCACTTTTTTTTTTTGCATTGGCCCAGTCGTTTTTTTCTATACATAATTGTTGCAATCTGTAAAAAAGAGTTGGGGTACATGATGGTACTGGTTGTTTTGTATGAGCAGGGCCAGAAACATTGGAAAGAAGTGCACTGGCACCCACAGATACCCGGGATGCTCGTAGCGACGGGGATCGATGGCTTGGATGTGTTGATGCCTAGCAACATTGCTGCGAGCACCGTTTAACATTGCATCGATGCCTCTGTTAATTGTCGAGCATTATCAGAAATTTTGATTGACTGGCATTAAGATTTACTACAGAGTTCTTTTGCATGAGAAACAGGCCCGTTTGATTAGATTGTTTTCAGGGGATTGGGTACCATATTTTTGGCTTTTCAGGTGATTATGAGGTGGTGATTATGTGACACCCTAATTTTCCATCACTAAATTAATGTAAGGAACATGGTGTTTTAGTTTGTTTTTTTAGGAGTAATAAATTATCAAATAAATTATGCCCTAAAATATTTAAATGTCACTTTTGAATAATTTTAGAAGCAACAAGTGTATGTGCATCATATTTTGTTTGCATTGTTTACATGTGTTTGTGTGAAGTTCTAAAAGTTTTTTTAAAATGATTTTAATCTTGAAAACTTTTAAAGTGTTTATAATTTAGTTTGAAAGTTTGAAAGGAGTTTGGAAGTTTTAAAAGTTTGCAAAAGGATTTTAAAAAAAAAGAGGTTTGAAAAAAAATTATAAGAAAAACCTCCCCAAACTCTTTTTCCCTCCATTTTCCTTTTTCTAACCCGCAGCCCAGCTCGCCTCTCCCCCGCAGCCCAACCTCACCTCCGCCGGCCCACTTCCTATTCCAGCCCAGCATCCTCGCGCCGGCCCACTTCCACCTCCCCTCTCTTTTCTCACTGACTAGCCGGGCCCGCTCGTCAGCCGTCACCATCCTCCAGCCGATCCCCTCCTCTGCCTCGCACAGCAACCCCGCCGCCGGCCGATTCCCTGGCTTATCCACCCCTTCCTCTTCTTCCCCTCCTTCAAGCCAGCTATCAAGGCGCGGTGAAGCCCTCCATTTACTCTCTCACCTTTAAATCCGCACGTTACCCCTAATCAAGGCCTCTCCTTGATTGCAATCGAAAACCGGCCGGCCTCATGGCCATTGATGGCCACCGCCTCTCCAGCCAGCGTCCCCTCTCCCTCCCTTGCGCTATAAGAGCGGTGCTTGAGCCCCTCGCGCATCCCTTTCCACTCCTTTCGCCTCGCCCGCACTTCTTCTCCTCTGTGCAAGCGCCGCCGCCGCCGAGGTGAAGCGCTCCGCCGCCGCCGTTTTTCTAGCGCCATCGGTCCCGACCTCACCCTCCTTCCTCTCCTTTGCACTCGCGGACCCCCGGACGTCGTCCCCCTCCCTCGAAGGCACGCAGCCGAGGCCGCAACCCCCTCCCCGGCGGGCACCCGTGATCCCGACCGCCCCTCATCGCTGCACGTCATCTACACCGCCCCACCGCCGTCAACGAGCCACTGGTGAGCTTCGCGCCGTCCTCCTCTTTCTCCTTGTTCAAACCGCATCGCAAATGGTGCCCTGTAGCCCCGGGCCGCCTTCTCCGGCGATGCTCCGGCGGTCTGCCGCCGCACACCGCGCCTTCGGCGTCACCGCCGCCGCCCCATCGCGTGCGGGCGACGTGCAGCGTTGGATCTGATCCGGACGGTGCTGATCGCGTACCCCTTCGCTTTAAGTGACCGGTGCACCATGGACCTGTGGACCGTGGACCATGGCGCGGTCCACGACCACGGCAGCCGTCCATCGCACGATCAGCGGCGCGGATCAGCCCCAGCCCTGGTCATCAGAGCTGTCGTCGCCCTCCCTCCCGCACGCCACGTCGGCCGTCGGATCCGCAGCTGACAGTTCAGATCCGCGCCCCGCTCGAGTCAACAGAGACCGTAACGGTCAACTCAGGGCCGGGCTCTGCCTTTTTGCAAAAAGAACCCTGAAGTTTCCAATATCACAACAATACCCTTCCACCTATAAGAATCTCTCCAGTTAGGTCCTGTTTTCTTCGTTTAAGCCCCTGTCATTTTTAGTTCCTCCCATCAGAGGTCCATCCTTGATCTTTTACACTATAAACCTTCAGTTTATATGTGTAATTATGTTTTAGCCCCTGGTTTCTTGCAGTTAAGCCCCTGTAAAGCCCAGTTTCTTCACAGAAAAGCCCATGAACCCTGTTTTAGCCATATCTTTTCCGTCCTAGCTCCGTTTTAAGCGTTCTTGGTGTCCACACGACCGTCTTTTCAAGCCCGTCAGTTTTGGAACCTTGTTTTGGTCGTATCTTGTGCGTTTTAGCTCCGTTTCCACCGTTTCAAGTTGCGCTAGGCTCATATCAACTAAAACTACGTGATAGGACCAATGTTGTACATGTTCTTTGTTTTATAATTTATTGAAATGTTAAATATGATTAAATCTTGTTATGCATGCTTTTCTAATTAAAATCTAGCTAGAGTTCAACACGTGTTTTCATAAGAAAGTTAATATGCTTAATACTAGTTAAATATTTCTTATAATTAAAAGCTAATTAGATGTGTACCTCGGTTTTTATAATCAAACTTAATTTGAGTAATGTTTATGCAATTTGCTTCCTATATAAAAGCAATATAGGTTTATCTCGAGTTTTCTTAATTAAATTGTTAATTTGATTAATATGAATATAAATGTGTTTTTAAGTTGTAATTTGATTAGAATAACTCAAAATATAAAGTTACATGTTTAGATGCTTTACATGCTTCTTTGGAATTAAAATGTTTAATTTGCATAAGTTAAACTTGAATATTTATAAATAAAATTAAACTAGGCTTACATCGTCTTTTAAATACAAATATAACTCTCTTAATTATTAATAGGGTATTTCTTTGAAATAACCTATACACATGACTTTATTTAATTAAAATATACCAAGCACATAACTAGCTCTTGTTTGTGATCATCCAAAGCTTCCGATAGTTCCTAGTGCTTTTGTGTTCGCGTTCCTAGAGCCAACCCTTGTCTTCTCTTTAAGCTTTTCATGCTTGGTGTATTGTTTTGTTTATTGTATGCTTTCTTGTGTGCTCGTAGACATCGTGCCGGTTTCAAGTGGGCGGCCCAGTTGGAGTGGATCAAGAGCAAGTGCTTGAAGAAGAAGAACCCCGGTGTTTAAGTAAGGAAGGCAAGTGGACTTCTCCCCCTGCATATTCTATTTTTGTCCCACACAACTTGCATGATAACTAAGTTTACATTTAAATGTTGCTATACATAAATTTGATGGGAAAATCACCTTTTTAAGGACATGACTAGAATTTTATCCCTATTATCTTGGACAACCCTTTTAAATAAATGTTTTGGGTAGAAATGCTTAGTTGCTATAACTTGGGATGGTTCAAATGAATCTTTTACAATATGATGAATGTTGATCATGATAACTTGGGTGATATATATGTGTGTGCTTATGGTTAATAACAAGATCATATGGTTTAATCGGAACATGGAGAACCACCCAGGAAAACAGTGCAACCACAGTCCATATGGCTCCGGCTTAGCCAATTAATTAGGTGTGTGGAATTATCTGACAACCTTATCCGAAAGGAGCACAGGGGGGGCCAAGTTGAAGGAGTATAGCTCGGTTCTTTTGGGGTAGCAGCCTTTGCTAAGGTGCTGACCACTAGGGAGGGTTATGGTCCGCTCCGCCGTCTTTAATCGTCGCGGGTTGTTGGTCTTCTGCATATCTTTGTAAAGGCTTCGTAGCGTCCCTATGCAGCCACACCTCGGTAGTGTGGTATTGTGTCTGATCAACACATGAGTGGTTGGGTTCAAAGTTCTTCGGAACTTTTACGCGAACTGTGGGTAAAGTGTACAACCTCTGCAGAGTGGAAACTGATCAATCAGCCGTGCTCACGGTCAAGAGCGGCCTGGACCCTCACATGATTAATAAACTTGAAGATGAAATTAAATCGTGGTTTCTTGTGGGTTTTTGAGAGGAGATGCTTTCCTAAATGCTTAAGTGGGTTGGTATAAACTTACATCTAGTAAATAGGTGCTTGCTAATAAAAATTTGACCAACATTAAAATGCTAACCGCGGCAAACTTTAGCCTGTCCTTGATAGCCTTGCATCTTCCCCCACTTGCTGAGCTCCAACCATAAGTGTGCTCACCCTTGCTTACCCGCCGTTCGCAGGAGAACACCGGAAAAGAGTACTTCGGCGACTACGAGGAGTTCTGAGGCTTGCGTGCCCCCAGTCAGATGCCTGTGGAAGATGAAGATGGAGTTACGTCTTCATAGTTATCGTTTGATCGTTGTAAAGACCTTCGAGTCTAACGTCTGAGTGTAATAAAGAGATAATGTAATGGTTTAACTCTTGTACGTTTTTATTGCTGTTTATTGATATTTCACTCATGACGTCTATCATATGTGTGTAAACTTGATCCTGGCGCACATATGAGATGCATTTGGTTTTCTTCGGAAAATCAAGTGTGACAAATTAGCTGTGCGGTTGATGGACCAGAGTTACACGAGGGATGCCTTCTAGTTGTATGGTCTAAGGACCAGAATTATTTGATTTTTGAATCCAAATTTCCTTATAAACTAGATTAATATTTTTTCTAGTAAAATTCGAGAAAGCTCAAGCTTTCGTTGTCTGTTAAAAAAATAGCTGATGATATAAAGTGATCTATCTCTGCATACACGGGCACGTGACTTCTTGTTAAGAACAGCGACGAGCGAATTGTTGTTTTGTTGAGAACAGCAGCTCAATTGACTTGTGGAGGATTCGATTGATTTACTGACTCGTGTGATCCAATGGCGAGAGCGCAGGCAGACACAGGATGGGCCACACGGAGTATGACCTCAGAAGCACACGGAAGCTGTCTCGCCGCAACGGCCAACTCGTAACGAACTTTTCCCTGATCCCCTCCGTCCCCTTCCTGCTCTGCTTGCTTGCTTCTTCTTCTTCCTCCCCCTTCCTGCCCCCGCCTATAAAAACAACCGACCAATCCCCCGCTCGTTCCATTTCCAGAACCGTGCCGCACCAGCACAAGAACACGAGCGCCGCCGAAGGTAAGGAGAAGAGCGGCAGCGCGAGCGAGTCGGTGGGCGAGCGAGAGAGAGGAGGACGGACGGACGTGGACGGCCATGGAGGGGAGGACACCGCGGCGACAGCACCGGAACGGTGGCTTCTGGATGAGAGCGGAGATCGAGGTGGACCGGGGTTCCTCCATTCCCAGGTACTAAGCATCAACAGCGGTCTGCTTCTTTTAGCACCGGCCGTTCTTGATTCATCTGATCCTTCTCTCTACTGTTGCTCTGCTTCGTCATTCTGGATGCTTGTCCCGTTGGTTGTTGTTCTTCTTTCTTGGCTCCGTCCACTGAATTCGTCTTTGCCTCGCCCTCCTCCTCCTCCTCCCAAACGCTGAATCCGTCCCCGGCTCTTGCGCAGCAGCAAGATCGTCCTGTCTTTTCCTTGCCTGAACTCGTCGTGTTTGGCTCGCTGTGCTCTGCAGGGGCCCGGGGTTCGGCTTCGCCGCCGTCGTGCGAGAGCCGCTGGTGAAGCTGCGGCGGCCCCAGTACGACTTCGAAGGTTGGGACTGGGACTACTTCGCCTGGCCCCATGACCGGCTCGACGGTAAGCACCATGTTCAGGCTCCCCGGACTGAATCTTAGAGGTCGATGAATCTGGACGGAACTTTTGATCAGGTTAATTGCACCCGACCTTTTCGTTGCTTTCCCGAAATGAGAAACTGGGACTGCATCTGTCGGTTTTGGGACGGACCAAATAGAAATGAAATTTCAGCAACAGATTAGTCGCCAAACATGTTCTCAATTTTTCGCATTTATTATTCGAAAAAAATTCGCATTTCTGTTGATGTCTGCAAGAAATTGGCGTGGTGAAAATTTTAATATGTGGCTGTTCAGGACTGCAGATAGGATAGGTCAATGAATCTGGCCAGGAAAGTGGCTTAAGTTAATCTCTCGTTTACTTTGCTTGCCGGAGTGTGTAAAACTTCAGTTATTTGTTCACGCATTTTTCTGATGATATCCATAAGCACATTTTCTGATACGGAACTAAAAATGTGGTTTCATACGCAACAGTAGCAATATAGTGGCCATGTCCATGTTACAGGTTGTTGTGGGTTTGCTGGAAACCATGGAACTCCATTCACTCATCGCTAATTCCTCTTTGTTGCTGCAGTACAATGACTGAACTTCTGATTTTTTGCAGCCAATCTTGAGATGAGGGACAGTGATCCAGAGGCGACACTTGAGGCAGACAGGAAGGCGAGCGAGGGCTTCCTGAAGCAGAGCACGCTGCAGCTGGAGAGCCATGAGATGTACCAGCACACGGAGCAGCAGCAGCAACACGCTGCAGCCTGGCCTTGTAACCATCTCGAAAGTAAGCATGCTCAAGCACTCAAGCTCGTCGTAGTTGATGATATGTCTCGGTCTGTAATTTCTCTGAGACTATGAAGTTTCTGACATCATGATCTGGTCGATTCACTTTTAGTACTTAGTTTCCCTAATTGCACCAGTTTCTGACAATATTTGTCAAGAAACACAATGTCTAACTGAAACCAGAAACTTTGATGGTTCCAAGAGGTCAATGAATCCGTACGGAAGTATTGACTAGGTTAACTGAACTTTCCTTTTTGTTAGTTTCTGAAATAAGAAACAGCAGATGTATTACCTTTTGGATTTTCGGAGGAACCATGTAGAAATGAAATTTGTACTAAATAACAGATTAGTCACAAAATCATATTCAGTGACGCCGTGACATTCAGGATAGTTTTTACATCAGGAAATGAATTTGTCGCATCTCTGTGTTGTAAAAGAAGTGTTAGGAATACTTCCTCCATCCCAAAAAGCATGTAGGTTTAGGATTCAAAATTTGTCCCAAAAAATATGATTTTACTTAGTTTGACATGTGTGCATGCGCATGTGGAGATGCAAAAGTCAATTAGCAATAGCACCAAATATGGCTAATAAATAGGGGCAATCGAGATCATTTTACCTACTTAATAATCTGTCCTAGCTTCAGAATAAAGTATGAGTGCACTTTCATAGTACGAGCGCAGAAGCTTCCAGATTTGACAACATGGTTTGATTGCTTAATTGACACTCTTGATTTTAGTAGTGCCATTTTAATTGTTAATAATGCTATTTCAACACATTTTCTTAGGAAATTCATCTAGGAGAACGTTATCTGATAAGAAACTAAAAATGTGGTTTCATGCAGCAATATCACAGCAAACCCTGGAAGTCCCATACATTCATCACTAACTCCTTTGCTGCAGTACAATGTCTGACAAGAAACAGAACTTCTGATTTTATGCAGCCAATTTTGAGATGATGGACAGTGATCTTGCGGACCTGAAGGCAAGCCAGAGCTTCCTCAACCAGAGCACACTGCAGCTGGAGAGCTGTGAGACGTACCAGCATGCTGCAGACTGGCCTTGCAACCATCTGGAGAGTAAGCATCAAGCGCTCAAGCTCCTAGTTGTTGATATGTCTTGACCTCTATCAAATTTCCTAGTTACAGGGTATATACATAATACATCTGCAGCCCACATCATGATGTGGTTCATTGTTAGTATTTCATTTCGCTAATTGCATCTAAACATAGGTTCTGACAAAAAAAAAACTGTCAAGAAACTGATAGAAAGTTTTATGGCTGACTCCGAAAGGTCAATGAATCTGGACAGAGTTGCTGACTAGGTTAACTGAACTTTCCTTTTTGTTGGTTTCCAGATTGAGAAACTGATGCTGTATTATCTTTGGTTTTCAAAAGAACCATGTAGAGAGGAAAATTCCACACTAGTTAACAGTTTAGTGGATAAATCATATCCAGTGATTCTGTGACATACTGTAGAGAGTAGTTGTTTATGGCAGGAAACTGAATTTGTCATGTGTCTGTGTCTGAAGATAGGATAGTTTCGCAACCAAGCAGCAGATGTGCAAATGCACTTTCATAATAAGAGTGTAGAAGCTTCCAGAACTGAAAATATGGTTTGATTGCATAATTGGCACCCCATGATTTTAGTAATGCCATTTTTAGATTTGACGACTTCAATATGTTTTCTGAAGAAATTCATAGAGTCACATTGACTGATAAGAAACTGAAATTGTAGTTTTTTCATGCTGTAACAGCATAGTGTGTAGTATTTATGTGCTTGTTTTGGGAGTGTTGTTGGCTATTTGTCATTTCTGTATGGTTTGCTGGAAACCATGCAAGTAGGAATACATTGATTCATCGCTAATCCCTATGTTGTTGCAGTACAATGTCTGAAAAGAAACTGAACTTTTGATTCATGCAGCCAATCTGGAGACGAGGGACAGTGATCCCGAGGCGACACTTGAGGCAGACCAGAAGGCAATCGAGAGCTTCCTGAACCAGAGCATGCTACATCCGGAGAGCTATGAACACCAGCACAAGCAGGAGCAACACACTGCAGCCTTGCCTCGCGACCATCTCAAAGGTATAGCACTCAAATACAGTACTATGGGGTTTCTATGGGATCCACATGAGGATGGGTTAGATTCATATTCAGTTCTTAATTACCCGTATTGACACTGAAACACAGTTTCTGACAGATTTATCAAAAACCAGTTCCTGACAAATTTGCTAGTTTCTGACTAAAAACTGAAAATGTGCATAGAACTACAGTAGTTACTTGTGGGTGTCAGGTTTTTGTTTGAGATTGATAGTCATGTCAAGATTGCCTCCTTTGTTCTGAACTTGTGTTCCTCTTTGATAAATCTGGCACTGTCAAAGATGCTGCTCCTGCATAGAATTTTAATAAGAACTTGCTGTAAATGGCATCATTTGTGATAAAACACAGTCCATTGCACATTAGTTTATTTTTGCATAAAACTAACATGGCGAGTAGTTTCAGTAGTTGAACTAGCTTCACCAGTAGACATGTGTCTCAAATGTACGAGGAAGATGCATAATTAGGTATAGTTTCATGGAAGCCCAACAACTAGGATGTTATTGATTCATCGGTAGCCCTTAGTTTGAGTAAACCTTTTTTGAACACAGCATCCTCAGGTAAAACAGTTTCTGACGAGAAACTGAAAATAGCAGTTGTTCATGCTGCAACAACAACGTAGCGTTACAGTAGTTGTGTGTAGTTGCAACCGCTTTTGTAATCTAATTCCCTACCTGAGCAATGCTGTGTGACAGTACAATGTCTGACAATAAACTGAACTTTTTATTCATGCAGTCAATCTGGAGATGAGGAACACTGACGCGGAGGCAAAGCTTCAGACGGACGGAAAGACGAAGGAGCGAAGCAGGCGGCAGCGGAAGAGATCTGAGATGGATCGGCGCCCGCAGGAGGAGCAGCACGAGGAGAAGGAGAACAAAGAAGCCGTGATGTTTCGGACACCACCTTTGAACAAGAAGACCGTAGGACCCAGATCGGCACGGCGTCGCCGTGTTTTCGCAGAGGCTAACCGGAGCCTGGACAATGACAGAGCAAGGCAGGTTTGCTGGGCTCGTTAGTCACACACGCACGCGCCATCTCGTTGGAGGTTGGTTGCTCCCATGGCTTGGGCTGCATGCATCGCATGTCTGATAGATGCCTTCAATTGGAGGAACTCGTTGACTGTCGAGTCGAGAGCGCGTTCGTGCAGCACAGTACAGTGTTTGTATATAGTGCAGTACAGTAGAGAGTAAAAGCATGGTTCAGAATCAGAACTGTGTGTAAACAGTTTTCAGTTGACTTGTAGGAACATGTGTTCACGTCTTGTGAAGCTCAGTTTCAGTCGGTTGCCATACTCGTTTGTGTAATTGTGTTGTGTGGTGTTTGTAATCATGCACCTGCTGTCAGTTAGATTTGTTGATTTGATTGTTCTTATCGTTCTCCCTGGCTTGGTATTAGCCAATTTGTTTGCTGGTTGTTTGTGAAAATAACTATGACTCGTTCCCTGGTGCATCCTAATCTTGTTTAGTTTCAAAATTTATACGGACATCGAATGTTTGAACACTAATTATGAGTATTAAACGTAGATTAATGAAAAAACTTATTTCATAACTCTCAGATTAGACAATGTGGTGCTACAGTGAATATGTGCTAGTGATGGATTAATTAAGCTTATTAAAAAATCATTGCGAGAATATGTGTAATTAATTTTATAGTTAGATCATATTTAATTCTCCTAGTTAGCATATGAAAACTCAGTATATTGAGTATTCACAGAACTAAACAAGGTTGTCTGTAGGAAACTCTTTATTGTTCCCTGACAAGGCTTCTGATTAGATCCCTAAAACAGTCAGATAAGGATAAATTTGTGGTGGTAACTGGTAGCAGAAGTGGAGTAACAAAAATCGCGCAACCCCCGTGCTTGCTGGGCAGCCTGCAGGCGTATCAGACACCGGAAGAGCTATGCCTGCAAGCAGAGAGTGGCCATGGCGATGGCGGATGGCTGATGGCGCATTGGCGATAGCCATGGCCTGAGCTGACAGATGATGGTCACGTCGTCTCAGTGCCTCCCAGCCAGCCAGGTGTGAGTGACAGTCGTTGTAGTGAACATGGCCTCATAAGCTATTAAGTTCGAGTTTGATTTTGGTGATTCATGACAACATGATCATTAGGACTAACCATATTGTTTTATCATGTCTTTGTAGACACTTCTAGGTCCTAAGGATGCAAGAAAACCACATGTCAAAATGCCAAAACAAAAGGTCAAAACCGAGCAAGAAAAAGAAAAGAAAAGACATCGTCGGATGAACCGACGGTATCAACTTAACAAGTGTCGGTGCAATCGTCAGGCGAGTTGGTACTCAGGGTCAAACCCTAGGTACCGTCGGATGAACCGACGGTCCATTATTTAGTAGTGTCGGATGAGTTGCAGAGGAAGTGCAAGGAAGACAGTAGCACCGGATGATCCGACGGTCTGAGTGTGGACACCGTCGGTCTATCCGACGCTCAGTTTGAATTCATACAGAGACGCGCCAAGACGAAGCCTTCAGCACTGGGTGATCCGACGCCTTGGTCGAGGTGAAGCGTCGGTCTATCCGACGGTCGAGTGGAAGCTAACATAGGCGACTTGGACGCGTGATCTTCGACGACGGATGATCCGACGCACCGTCGGTGCATAGCGTCGGAGCAGTTGTGTCAGAGAATCTCAACAGCTATGTGACGTGGGAGGGGCACCGGATGAACCGACGCCCTGGAAAAGTATAGCGTCGGATCATCCGACGGTACTATTTTCAGTAGACGTTAGCCAACGGCTAGTTTGATGCCTTGGGCTATTTATACCCCTCCACTCACTCATTTGAGGTTGCTGGATTTGTGTGGAAGTGCAGAGGAATTCAAGACACATTGAAGATCATATCCAATCCATCCAAGTGCTTAATTGCTCATTCTTAGACTTGCATATGCTTTGTGTATGTGCTTAGTGCTAGGCTTAGCTTAGAGCTGAGTGAGTACAAGGTTATGCCAACCTTGTGAGGTGATTCTTGAGTGAATCCAGTTGTACAAGGTTCGCCGGAAGCCTTGGGGCCTAAGTGGCTCACCTACAATCGTCATCGACCCCCCGACTTGGTGTGAAGCGGCGATGACACTTTGTGCGGGGGACGTGGAGACCCCCTTCCTTGGTGGAGAAGCTCCTTAGTGGAGGCAGCATCAAGGTGACTAAGGGAGTTTGACAAGTGCCTAAGTGGCTAGCCTTTGTGGCGAGTCAAGTGGTGCTCTTGGGAGAGACTTGGTGGCCGGGAAGCAATAATCTTGTGTGAGTGCTTCAACGTGGACTAGGGGTCGCTTAGTGCCTACCGATACCACGGGATAAATCGCGTGTTAAGAGTTTGCTTCCTCTCATCCCCTTTACGTTTCTGCATTTACTCTATTGCAATCTTTGCTTGCCTTTACTTTTCTAGAGTAGTATCATGCTAAGAATGGCTATAGGTTGCAAACCTTGTGTTGGGATGAGAGTTTCACACTAGAATAACTCTGGTTGCACATCTAGATAGCATGTTCTAGTTTATCTTTGTGCAAATTTAGTGAAGTCATAGGTTAAGGTTTTTAGTTGTCTAATTCACCCCCTTCCCCTCTTAGGCTAACGAGCATCCGATTCCTTACAATCGTATGACCTCCGGTCACTCGAGAGCTCATTTAGTTTTAGATGTATACCCCCTTTTTATCAAGAAAAAATATAAGGATATCTGAGTTTGTCACAAATTAAATCAAACTATCCTAGTTTATGTCAAATTTATGTAAAAAACAGTATTAACATCTGCCACATCAAAGAAGTGAACTATGAAAAACATATTCATAATGAATGTAAGGATCCTTAATTCCTTATCAATATCATAAATATTATTCTTTTGTTATTAATTAAAAAATACCAATAGGGGCCGGGAGTATAGGTTTGGGTATGCATTTGGCAACCAGTGTATAGTTTTGTGAAGTTTGCGCATCACTCACACATTATTAATTCAAGAAAAATTAATTGCAAAAACATAAGTGCAGTAAGTATCAGAGAGCTGCTCTTCCCGCCTATAATCCACATATCGGAGCCCCGTGCAAAGGGGTTGAGTTTCTGGTCTCATATTACTTATAATTGCACATTTAATTTCTAGCATGAAAAATAACCCCTTTGCATGAAAGAAATAATACCTTTTAAGAGTAAAAAGTGGGTAAATGTCAGTTGAATTAGATGCAGGTATCCTGTTGACATGTACAGTAGAGTGCTTCTTAATGCTCTTTGTAGCTGTAGTTATTGTATAATTTCCTCGTGTTTGATAGCATGATTTGTCACTAATGCTTGTTGTAACCGCAGCAACTATGAACCTGCCCTATTTGTTCACCTTTCTGGCCTCATGGTCATATCCTTCATCTTTATGTTGATGGCATCCACTTTTTTTTTAAAGATCATTATAAGTGATGGACTCACGGTTTCATAGACTTTATTAAAACATCTCAGTGACAAGTTCTTGATTGTTTAACTTGGATCATCTTCACTGTACTTCATTGGAGTCAAGGTTTCTTCTACTCTTACAAAATCTACATATAGGAGAAGTACGTATATGATTTTCTTTGTCGTGTTGCTCTCACCAATCACCACACAAATGGTGGCTTATTGAGCTTGGTGTTCACACTTCAGGAATGAGGAATTGAGGATCCCGCTCGCTATCACCAGTTTGTTGGGAACCTTCGGCTTAGCTAGTACCGATTTGTTGTGAGAGAAAAGTACTCTGATGGAGTGATGGCTTATCTTAGAATCACTCGCCGTGACACATTGTCACTCTGTGCATACAAACCTTCAGTTATAAGTTTGTTTCTTCTCCACTTAACTGTACTTACTACAATTACCTTCTTTATGTTCTTTGATATGTCTTTCGTACCATTTTCTAGCCGTCATTGTTTCCCTCGCTACAGCTTTAAGGATCAATGATCTGATGTGATCAGGAACTTTGATTGTCACTCCCTTTCTACCAGCTATGTTGTCCTTGTTAGGTCCTCTTTGATTGCCTGAAAGACCAATAAGAAACCAACAATTCCTGATTGTTGAGGCTGACCTGTGAGCTATGAGATCGTTGACAGTTTGGGGTAACATGGCAACGATGGCTACTTGATGATTCAATGAGATGGTTGTTTCTTTAGAAAGAAATAAGAAATTGTTTCCGGCCTCTGCAACCGCACGCAGCAAACTGAGATGGTTGTTATTGCACCGGATCTTTCTTTCCTCTAATAGCGCTAGTGTGATCAGTATCTCTCGGGACCCAGTGAAGCATAGACTCACCAAGCATCAGCGTTGGTGCTTCATGTATGAGACCGTGGGTGCATGAACATGTTCTGGTTCTTTATTTGGAGCTACAATTAGCAGACTTCTTCATGAGAGCACAATTAGGGACGCACAATTAGGAGCTGCAATTAGCAGACTCCTCCAAATTTAGTGTTGTGATCAGACCTACATTATGCTATATATGTACTTACCCTCTAGATTAGAGTGTTTGTCAAAAGCATAACAGCCCCATTTGGACACAGCAATTCCTAACACTTAGAGCTAATGTCCAAAGCAATCAAAGCATGGCTTTCTGCCTCAGAAGCAGGTAGCAAATGCAGCATGCTCCATTTACCTCCAGTCATTGTCAGAACTCCAAAGGCCTCTCCAGCTAAACAGAGAGAGAAAGAGAGGGACAGGGAATTCCTGATCCAGCTAAACAAAACATGCTGTTGATCATATCACAAAAATGGCAGAACTGAAAGCATCAAACAGAGAAAATGCAATGCAACGCAGCTGGGGGAGAAGAGGAGAGGAGAGGCTGGCTGCTGGCCGGTCCCCTGGTAAGCTATTGATGAGGAAGGCATCTCCCCAACCACACATCAGATTGATCGTCAGACGCAGCATCTTCATGCATAGTACACAGGAATAAATAACCAGCAGCAGCAGCTGATGCTTGCATTGCCTTGTGCAGCTCGAAAACTGGACCTGGGCCTGCTGGCCCTCAACACTCAACAGTTGCAAAGTGCCAGGACATCTATCTCAAGCCAGAAGCCACCACACAACAGGATCCAATGCAATGCAGCGGTGTGCAGCAGAAAGGCAGGGCATTCAAGTCCCTGTCACTGCCTTCCACATATTAGGTTGACACAAGAAACAAAAGGGCACCACGCCATTCACTCCCATTCAACAACCACAAGCAGATCAAGAGCAAGAACTCCAAAACATGCCTTGATAAAAATCTACCAATGTAACCAAACGACCGGGCGTAATAACACAAAACAAGCAGGTTACAAATCGACAAGGGCAGTGCAGAGAGGGAACAAGTCAATTCCCGAACCAAGACCCTTGATCCCTGATGGCCTGGGATCCAATCCAAGAGTCACAAATGATTTGGTTCGCTCTTGACTCCTCCTCTCACACTTTTTTCTCTCTCCTACACAATAGTCTTTAACCTCTAACAGAGTTATACAGCTCTACGACCAAACCATTACTGCGCAAACTATTATGGTAATCTTTCATCTTATTATTACAAAAATCAAAGACGAAGCATACCGATCTTAGCTAACCTTCACAGTCTGGTTTCTGAGCAAGGGAACAGACCGAGAGCAGGGGACAACTGCATGACCAAAATGCTCGGGTTGCTACTGTGTGATTGATTCAGGCAGTGCAAGTGAGAGCTTGACAAGACCCTTTCTAGTAGTTGTAGACAGCACTAGCTTCCCAAAATGATCAAAATGCCCCCACACTGTTTTGCTTGGCCGGGGGTATTTTTGTCATTTTGAGAGGCACTTGGCGGGAAAGAGGGGAATTTTCACTTTTCATGTGTTAGTTTCGGGCTCTTGTCAAATCCTCCCTTGCACTGGCACTGATAGAAAACCTGATGTTAGCAAAAAAAAACAACCTGACTTGGAAGGCATTTTGGTATGTCCATCTGCTCTGCTTCCATTCCCCACCCAGCCATTCTTGTAACTAGTCTGAGCCCACCACAGCTGCCGGCTCAGCCCGGCTGGCTCCAGTTCCCTTTAGTGCGGTTGTGATCTGGTGTATGGCATTGCAGACATGGCTGTTTATTGCAGTGACACTTGAGAGGTTCAACTTGGCTGAGGGCACAGCGCTGGCTAGCACCTGCATGCCGACGGTGAGGAGGCAGCCGCCGGTAGGCTCATCTGGTTTACCTGGGCTGCTTTCTCCATTGCCAGAGCTTGTGCTGGTTGCTGCAGGAGAAGGGTTGGTTGCTGGGAAGATGGCAAATCCGAGGGGTAGGAGAGGAATGTAGGAAGGGTCCTCGCCGCTCATTGTCACTTGGATGGCGTCCACATCCACTGTTGCAAACACCACAAGACTCTCGCCATCAGGGTGGGTGCTGCTCTCCTGCAGCAGGAGCTCCACATTCTGTGATGAGTTGCTTGCAGCCTGTGGTTTCCATCAGTTGCAAAAATGTCAGATCTTCAAACCTCATGTTAATACCTACTTAACTGCTAAAATAAACAGTATTTCAGGGATAATAACTGTAAATGAAAAAGAACACGAAAAAGGTATTATCCTTAAAGAAACAAAACAATACATATGAGGATGCAAGTATGTACCCCCCCTCTATTCTTGTTTACAAGGCTTGAGGCTCAAACTTGACAATTTTGACCAATAATTTACCCATCAATTTTTTAGTTTTGTAATGTAAGTTCATTACCATAAATAATATAATATAAAAGAAATGAATGGTCAACTTATAATTTGGAAGACCCTACCATGTCACCTTGTGCCTTATAAACATAAATGGAGGGAGTAATTAGTATGTACAAAGAATATACTCCACTACTTTAGTGCTCTGGAAAGTGTCAAATGAAGTGTAAAGATGGTTCAGATTATAAAGGCCTCAAATGAGCATATGATTTGCATGGGCTGATACCATAAAGAGAGGACCTTTTTATACATATAAGCTGTGCTTCATGAAATAATAAGACACAATATTTCCTTTCTTTCCAGGTGCGATTTAAAATTTTGACAAAGCAAAAACAACAACATAGTCTTTAAGCCCAAGAAAGTTGGGGTAGGCTAAAAGTTTTGACAGAAAATGTAACTAGTCCAAAATTTGGTCGCACAATTGCATTGATGCATGTGCTAAGATTTAGAGTAGAATAGATAGATCAATCTCATTTATTGTGGCATCTTGAGTACTGTACAGCTCAAGTAGCCACTGTTAATTTCTTGTCCTTGGCATTGGTAGCAAATAGTAAAGTGCTTGTAGAACTTTTAAAATGATCAACAGTTCTACTCCAGAGTACAGTTACTGCAGTAATTCAGTACCAGTGAACAATTACAAATTTTGCTTCCCTTTGATAACTTTTCTGTTTAGAGACACATAAAAAATGACATACATGTATATTATCATATCATTAAAGCTAAGACTATATGACTCACCCTTCAAAGATCAGCCTAAATTACTAGTCCAATATTATAGCTGGATCATCTTTATAATTTTGTTCTAATATTAAGTAGTAAAAACTACAAGCACCATGGAAGAACCAACTAAATGTGATTGTGCTCGTGAAGCAAGAAACTGGCCACATAGTATCGATATTATTCATACTCTTTTTTTATTAAAATATGAGGACTATGAATGACAATCAGAAGCTGCCATAAAAAATAGCAATCAGAATCAGAAATGTGCTACTCACGTTAATTCGAAGAAGAGAGATGCAATTTCTGGGGTGTGATCCATTTGCAATGTGTGCCACTTCATGAAGTGAGCCCCCGCTTGACAAAATCTCAAGCTGCAAAAGTAAAGCATCCATTAAGACACTACTTAATTAAATTTAACAACAATTGCACTCAACTAGAACAAAGAATGCAAACAATGACCCAGCATATTTGAAATAGTAAATACAGACACTACCTGACAGCGTTGTTGTTCATCAGCAAGAAGCTCAAAGACCTGCTGATGGCTGAAAGGAAGCCAACTTGTGGACACAGCAGTCAGGATGACACCACTGGGCTGCCCTGGATCTGTGTTCTTCCGAGTAGTTACCCTGATCGTGTCCTCTGTAGTCTCCGAGAGTGCCGTCCAAGACTGGCTCCCAGAAGCACTGATGTTGGCACAGAAAGTAGTGATCATCCGTTGTGACAGCTTCATCATATTTGTTCTTGCCTCTGCGGTGCGAATCACTGGGAATTACAAGGCAAGGGAAAAAGAGAAAATAACATGAAAGTTAGAGGTAGACTTATGTTACAATTGATGAATGTTGTTGATCAGCAACAACATATAATAGCCATAGTTATGGTGGAGACGAATTTACTAAATGGGAAATATGCATATTCTACAACACATTTCCTTAAAGAAAGCTGACATCTTGTTGAAACGAGCAATGATTTATCCCCAAGGGAAAAGGTTTCGTAGCTGATAAGCAATGTAATGCAGACAGCAACTACAGGATCAAAATCATACAGACAGCATGATTTTAATTTTTTTTGAGGATCAGTTTTTTTGAGGATCAGCATGATGTATGGTTTTGAAGAAATGAAAGCTTGGGTTTCCAGATCTCAAGCAGCAAATAAGCCATATGAGCAAATAATGTGGTGCAATGGCAAATAAGAACAAGAAATCTAGTAGTATGCTTGCAGTTTTCCTAAAAAAGTATGCTTGCAGTGACAGAGAGAGGAGCATACCTCCAAGGTCAGCAATGTTGCGGGCGAGCTCACTGGCGAGACGCTCACATTGACGCTGGAGCAGGGAGACCCAACGTGTGGCACCAAAGGCAGTACCATTGGCGACATAGTTCTTGAAAACCTGGTGCAGTGGCTTCTCCTCACCAACCATCTCCACGTGCTCCACCCACACCACCTGGAGGCAGATTAGTGTGTCAAGCCCCTTGCTGAATAAGCATAATCATGCACGCATGCCCACATGTACAAGTGCATTGCTTACCCTTGAGTAGCCATTAGGCATGTCCTGAATGATGCAACCAGAGGGGCGTCTCTGGCACTTGACCACTGATGAGGTCTGCAGAGCCTCCAGCTGGAACCCCTCTGCGGGGAAGTCGACTACGGACCAGGTCCCCTCGTCACTGTTATGCACGCAATAGCGGAAGAACACCACCTCCCGTGCAGGCACGAGAGGAGACGGGAACTCCACCTCCGCCTGCATCTGTTCATCCATTCCACACAATCAGATCAATCCCTCCCATTTGATCGCTCACATTTTACATAAACAAAACGTAAAGGGATCCATCAGGTAAACAAGAGAGCTAGTTACCAAGTGGAGAGATCCACTGCCCAGATGGCCAGAAACTGCTCCATGGTTTATGACCTGAATGGTTCTTGCCTTGGACACAATAGAAGGGAACAGTTCCATCCACTTGTTCTGCCAACACAGAATTTTGTATTACAGAAGTTTATTCGAGAATCAAGACACAAATGTATAAAAACATTTCATGAATTGACATGATAAGAAATATATAAGTTCCTGATAATGATTTTTCCAAATCTTATGGCAGCACCACCCCCACCTCATGGATGTGCCACTACCACTCCCGGCTTTTGAACAAGATGGTAAAGATCGAGCCAGTCCCGATTGCAAAATCGCACACAAAAGAAGCACGTCGCATCCAGGGAAAAAACGAAACATGTTGCCTCCAGGAAGACATTTAATTATATGGGCTTCTTGAGGATTAAAATGGTTTGGAAACTCACTGCATCCATGAAGGCATCCACCAGCGTGATACTGTTCATGATAACCACGGCACTGTCCCTTGAACCCTCGGTCCTGGAGGCAGCAGCCGGGGAGGAGCCCCCGCCCTGCTTCCCGCCATCGATCGGCCAGCTGAACATCCGCGAGTGCTCATCGGCCACCATGACCTCAGAGCCCGCGCCGTTGCAGCAACGCACCCAGAGTGGCTCGCCGACGCGGCACATCTTGGCGAGGGTGTCAGCCGCTGTGGCGGCAAGGTCGAGAACCAGCTGCCTGTCCTGCTCCGGGATGGGAGCCATGACGATGGAGCCCATGTATGATGACGATGAAGCATGGTGCTCGGCGATCTGCTGCGGCGGCGGCAGCGCGAGGACGGACTGGATGAGGTCGCCGCAGCCCATGACCGGGGACTGGTCCGTGAAGTGGCGAGAGTAGACGCTCATGTCGAGATCAAGCGGCGGCATGAGCACCGGCGGCGGAGCCGGTAGGCAACCTAGTGCGGATGTCATGCTCGGCTGGCGGCCGCCGCCGCCGTACCGGGTCGCGATGCACGCCAGGCGGTCGAGCTGCATGTGCAAAATGAACAGTGTTGTGTTGGCCGGAATCAAATCAAAATTAAAGGTTTAAAAAAACAAAAGTACTTTGCCCCGGTGCCCGTCCAGGATTCTTGCATGCAGTGGCGCAGTGCAGTAGGGTTTAAGCAGGAGAGGCGAGTAGGTAGCAAGGTCGGGAGCGGCAGTGATGACGGACCTCGTCCTTGAGCCTTGCGTTCTCGATGCGGAGCTGCTGCTCCTCGAAGGACATCTCGCCGAGGACGGCGGCGTGGCCGCAGTTGGGGCAGACGACGTTGCGGATGGCGGCCTGGAGGCGGTAGTTGTCGCTCTTGAGGCTCTCGTTCTCGGCGCGGAGGAGCTGGTTGTCCGCGCGGTCCTGCTGCGCCTTCATCTGGGTGCGCCGGTTCTGGAACCAGAACTTGACCTGTCGTGGCTTCAGCCCCAGCTCCTGGCTCAGCTTCAGCCGCTGCTTGTCATCCGGGTGTGGGCACTCCTTGAACAGCCTGTGGGCAATGCAATGTGTGCGTCAGAGGTCGACGATCGAAGATTACTAACGAAATTCATGGCGGGAGAATGTTCTTACGCTTCCATCTGCTGGATCTGGTGCGCGGTGTGGCGGTGGTACCGCTTCTTCTTGCCGTTGGCGGTGGCGAGCTGCTGCTGCTGCTGCCCGGCCCCGGCGTCCGCTGCCTGCGCCTGGAGGTCGAGGCCGCCGTGCTGCGGCTTCTGCTCGGGCCGGTCGTCGTCCACGTCGGCGAAGCTGAGGAGGCCGTCGAGGTGGCCGCTGCCGGAGCCGCCGCTGAGCTCCATGTCCATCTCCAGCTCCATGTTCTCGTCCTTGGCCGCCTGGAGCGCGCCCATCATGCCGCCCTCCTCCTTCTGCACGCATGAATGCGCGGCACCACTTCATCAGACACGGACAAAGAAAACAAGAACAACCTCGCACAAGGCACAAGAAGGAACGGAGTACCGACTTACAGGTAGTATTAGGGAGGCAGTGGTGGTGGAGAAGTGGTGGAACGGCATGGCGCCCGAGGAGGACATGAAGCCGGCGAGCGCGCCCGGGTTTGGGATGAATAGCGCGTCCGCCGAGGAGGAGGCCCCGGCCATGGCCGCCATGGAGGACAGGACCTGGCAGTCCCCGAACATCCTTCCCCTTCCTTCCTGGACCGGCAGAGAAGAACTGAAGAATGAGGAATCCCTCCTCCTCCTCCTGTTCTTTACTTTCTCGTCGTGCCGCCGGAGTGGTGATCTTGCGTCCCGAACAGAAGCAGCAAGTGGTAATTAAAATCCAAGGCGAAGCATGGCAGGGCGAGTACAGGGGGAGAGGGAGGAGGATTTAGCGGGGCGTGCAGGAAAGGGAAAGGTTTGCGGGAGAAGGGAGGGAAGGGAGAAGAGGGGGGGATCGGAATGGAGGGGGCGAAGGCGATGGGAGCGGAAGGGCGAAGGGGAGGGGATGAGGGGGGCGCGAGACAAGGGCGGGGGGAGTAAATGGCGGCAGTAAATACCCTGTCGGTTGTTCTGTGCCTCGGCGCACCCCCTGCTTCCTCCCCCCCTCCCAAGCTCTGGGCTCGGCTCACCTAGGCACTGAACACGACGCGAGGTTGAAGACGAACGAGATGTGGCGAGGTGGATCGAGCAAGCGCCTTCTCCTTCCTTCGCCGCCGCCCTGTGCTCTCGATCGTCTTCCTCGATATCGCACCAGCAGCCAGCTAGTAGCAGCCGGTGGTGCAGCGAGGGAGACGACGACAGGGGAAGAAGCGAAGCGAGGCAGCAGCAGCGGCGGGGAGACGGCGCGGTTACTTGTTCTGTTCGTGTGCTGTGCACTGTGTGTGCTTGACTGTGCGTGACGTGACCTCCCCCCCGTTTTGACCTGACCTCCTATTCCGCATCTGCTTCCGCGTGCGCGCCCCCGCTGACCTCGCGGCCCCCACCCGCCGGTCCCGGCGGTAGCCCCACGTGGCAGCGACGGTGCCCGCGCCTACCCCCAGCGTGGACGCGCCGGGCAAGCCTGGTCCCACCAGGTAGGCCCCGCGTGTCACCCACCCGTAGAGTGGAGTGGAGCGCGCAGGCGGGTCGGGTCGCAGCAGCGCCAGGGAGAGCGTATCGTGGGCGGGTGGTACACATAAATGCGGTAATTAGGGAGTGGGATTACAGCGGGGGGTGAAGAGAAAGGTGAACGACAGGGGGCGGTAGTAAATGCGTGCGTTGCCGCGCCAATAACTGCGCGCGCACAGTGAAACCCGGGCGTCCACCGCCGCGTGCCCGTCCAGCGTCAGGCCGTCGCCGGCGACCGGCAGCATGCACTCTCCGTCCGTCTCCGCGCCCGGTGTGAACTGAAACTCGCCGTCCCGTTCCGTTGCGTGCTTGACTAGCCAAGCCAGACGGCAGACGCTGCCTGCCACAGCGAGAGAGAAAGAGAGGGAGAGCCTGACGACGGACGAGCTGGCGTCAACAAAAGTCAACAGCGTACTACCCTCTCGCCGCCTGGCTGCTGCTGCTGCTCCGGCATGCGCGCGGCCTCGTAGGCCGGGCCCCCGCCCCCGCTTTGGCGCGCGATCGCTGTCCGTCCGATCTGGGCCGGCCGGCGCGAGATCGGGCCCGTCGTCATCGTCATCGTGGCGAAAGCGCGTTACGGCTGGGGGGCGGGGCGGACATGGCGCGCATGTGCGTGGTCTTCCTCCGCGGCTCCGCCTGCCTGCTGCCAGTGCCAGCTAGCTAGAGCTGTGTGCCCTGCCTGTGGCCGGCCTGTGGCGCTAGGCCCTGGCCGTGCGCAGCGCACACGGCGGCCCGGCGGCGTAGTACGTACTCGCGCGCGTCCATGCACGCGTGTCGCGCGCGCCACCGGATCGGATCACATCACAGGGGAAGAGAAGAAGGAACAGGCAAAAAGCACCCCCGCGCGTAGGAGTAGGACGCGGATTTGGCTCAGTAATGGCGGCCGGGCGGGGAGGATCAGCCCGTACCGCGAGACTGCGGCTAAGCAACCAATGCGACGGATCAAACCAAATCTTCCCTTCTTATTGCCTTCATCAGAGACGCTCTGGTAGGCGGAGAACGTGCGTGATCGCCGGCGATATCTCGATCGGAGATCAGAATGGCCAGCGTCTTGTGTGTGGGTCCTGCTTGACGCTGCCAATGTTCCCGGCGCCGCCGTTGCCGGCGAGCTCCTTGGCGGCGGCGGTGTTTTTCTTTCAGGCGACCCGTGCCGTGCGCCATCAATCATCCTTGCCGTGTGTGTAGGTGTACCCTAGAATTGGGTTGTAATTAGCTATCTATTGAGGCCTTGTTTTGTAAAATTTCTGACATTCTATTATATATTGTGTGGTTATTATTATAAAAATGGAATGGTCTCTTTAAAATAATTCAGAAAATACAGGAATTTGTGTCAACTACAATAAAACACGCACGGAACAAAAAAAATGTGTAACACATTTTTCATTAAGAGGAGAAGAATTACAACCATGAAAAAAAAGTAGGCAATACATGAAGCCTATTTCTTTGAGAAATCTTAAGTCTTGTTTGGTAAGGTACTAAGGTACCGACTTCTCCGATTTGATTTCCTAGTGCAAGTAGATTGTGGTTGAGCAACCAATGCACCATATCAAAGAAATTCTTCGCTTCCATTCTCTTCGACGATGCTGGTAGGCAGCGAAGGAGATCATCGGTGGGTGATGCGAAACGCCATTATCTTTTATCCTCATAAACATATAGTAATGCCCTACGATAAAAATTCAAGAGTGTACATTCCATGCTTAAGCATGAAAAACCAAAAATGGTGGAGACGTTTCAGCGTGAAAGCTAAGAGTTTCACCATGGGTGAGTGGATGACCAGCGAGCTAGTACCCAAAGGAAAGGGAAAATATGCAATTTCCATTTTAGGCCTCTATGCATGTGGAAATTCTTTACTTTTCTCTCTCCTTTGATATTATGAATGCATATTTGAGGGTTTTGGGATGATCTTGCACGTTTTACCATAGGACGATTAAGGTGTGGTTTGGTGCTAAATTCGGGTGGAAATTAAACCCCTTGATTTGATTCAATAATCCGATCAGACGATTTTATTGTTGTTGAGTCATACACTTCTACTCCTACCTTCTGATTGCAGCGGTGTGCCTAATATAGGAATGAAATTAAATTGCGGATTATTGTAAACAATTTTTTAAACAGTTTTCGTGCAGACGGAAAAGTTTGATGTTAGGCTTTGCTTTTGTTCGGCTAACTAATTCAAGAGGTCGATGTTTATATATAGTGCCTTCAAGCTAGTAGTGGGCATTATTCCATTGGCAATATTTGGAGCCGTTCTTAGCTTCTCCCTACTGACTCCCTACGATCATGGCATTGGCATTCCGTTGGCATATATATTGCAGGGCGATGGCGCGAGAACAAAGATGATCGATGAAGCACCAATATAATGAGAAGGGCAGTGGTGCTGGTTGTCAGGTATTCGAAAAATTCAAACACCCATACAAAAAGTGGAAAGTGGAAAATATTACTGTATTCAAGAAAAAGAGATCACTGATTTACACAGCAGGGGCTCCCCTTTTATAATGCATGCGTGTCACTTTTACATTCCAAAGTTACCCTCAGATATTCGGGATATTCCCCTAACATTCAGGATTAAAATGTCTAAAGTTGTCACACCATCCGTGTGACCTTCCCATTTATTACAACTTTACCCCAGTTTCACACCTCAACTTCCTAGCTTCATCGATGCACCATCGACCAGGTCCGAAGTTCACCCAAATTCCCAGAATTCAATAACCTCTCATGTCCAAAGATGCTTACATCACTTCTGGTGATTCCTCCATTTCCTCGTTTCTTCATATTCCAGTCACGTGTGTCTTCACTCTTCACCCCCTTTGCCTTGTAATTCATCTTAGTGTTTTTCTCACTTCTCACACCTTTGCACTCTGAAATCATGTGAAGAGAGAGAAACTCGGGAGACTTTGCTCCTCGTGAGTGTTAACCGAAATTCAGAGTTTTGATAACTTTTAACAAGAAATGATGTCACATCTTCTAACTACAGAAAGGAAATGTTAGAAAACAACTATTCATATACCTCGACTACTCTGGTTTTCCTTGGAGTCCTGAATTTTACATAAAAAACCCTCGTTTAGTCTTGTTCTCAAGAACCTGTTTCCATGAGTTCACTCGATTCTCAACAATTCGTTACTCCGGCGGTTCCAGGGTGATCCCTAATTGGTTGATTCCCCAACACTAGTGCATATAGCTCCGGAGCATGTGCTTGTGTGTAGCTCGTAGAAGAGATTCGACATTTTGAGCTACTGATTTATTCGTAATGACTATAGTTTATATATGGGCATAAATCCTTCTGTTGTCATACCAACCACGACTCATAGATTGCAAGCATAGATAAAATTAAGAAAAGTGATACTAAAGAGAAAATTCCTTATATAGCATAAAAAACTTCATATACTAAACCAACATTTTAGAAGGATGATACTGGACGTGCTATAATGTTTATAATGTTGTGGCTTCCACAGATATTTTAGGATTTCATGTGAACTCTTCGTCAGCGTGTACATATATATGTAACAAATAATTAAGACCTCCTAATGAGCAAACTGGTGATGGGTAAAACTATTAATTATATATGTCAGAGATCGTGTCACGTAGGACGGGGCATGCTCACTGCACGTACCGATCGAGCTCACAGTACTGAATATATATGGCCAGCAATAATTAATGTTGACGCACAGTGAGGCCTGGCAAGCAAGCGCCTAGAGTTTTTTTTTTGAAGTAAATGAAAGCGACTAGAGTTGCTGATGGCTGCTGGTACTTGGGTCACGCAGAGCCACGACGCCAAGTGCGTGTTGAAACATGTGTTGTGAGAGAAGGTGTGACTATATGATGAAAATGTGATGAATAAATAGTGAATTTGAGTCCTAATTAGAGGACCTAAACAACTACTAGCCGGTGGGAACTGCAAAACACATTTACTAAAGGCATGTGGTTTTTGGTCATGGACTGCCGGCCGGCCGGCCCCCGGGTACGGACGCATCATGTGTGGTCCGCTCTAGCTAAGCTGGCTCTACCGACCTTCCTCCGCACATTTCCGGTGATGCTTGTTTATTGTTGTGGGATTCGTAAATATATATACATGATGATTCCGCTGAAGAATGAAATATAGTTCATGCATGTCATCATTTTTCAATCCTTTGAGTCTTTGACTTTATCCTTAACACCGAAATAAAATTTAGGCTCACCTTACTCACGTGAATAATTTCAGTTGAGTTTTAATTAAATTTTTCTTTGACCAACAAGTTGAGTTTTAATTTAAAATTTTATTAGATGACTTATAACATTATTTCCTATATTATTAGAAAGATATTGTTAAATCTTTCATGATTACTTGTTCATACAATTTTTTATATCTAACATCAATTTTGCGCTACATGTTCATGACCTATGAAAATAGCCGTGAAAAAATTTTTAGTATACTTTTGTAACGAAGGCATATGTTCTGCATCTGCTCGGAAAGTTAAAACTTAATTTAAAATTCAGCTCACCCAACAAGAAACAAAAAGGGGAAAACTCATTAGGAGGTACATTGATCCAACTGAATTATTCAGGGGAGTAAATCGATCGAGACCAAATTTTGCTTAGTGGGTTAAGCGAAAAGAGTGACTAGGAGAGGGAAGTAAAATAGACTTTTTTTTACTTGAGCGAATTGTTCATGCCATCAAGGTTGTCATCTCCTTTGCTCTCCTCTCAACTCCTGGCGGTTCTCTCTATAGAAGGGACTTGAGCAGTAACGTCTCAAATTAGCATCAATGGGAGTGGTGGCTTCTATTCTAGTTCGCTGGTGGGATGGGAGTATGGGATTGTTGCGGCCTAGCGCATTCTAGTGATGGTGCACTGATGGTTGGGGTGTGAGGGTTTTGGTGGGAAAGGGTGAAATCCATGTCACGTCCTTAATCGTTGATGGTGATGTCCTTGAGTGTTGTTCCTCTTCCTAGAGGCATTGTCTCGACACCATTTCCCCTCCACCTCTTCACCATTTTACCGAGGTGAAACCCTAACCTTTCCGATCTCTATACACATTGCGATAGAGATACATGTGGCATTTTTCTTAGTGGTGCCACTTTGAAGGGTGTTGTTTGCATAAATATGACATTGTCACGCATGCGTTGGTTCTAAAGTTCAGTTAGTAGTCATGAAGTTAAGTTGATAAGTTTTTTAGGTGTTTCGCTTAGTGGTCGCATCCAAATCTAGTTTTGGGAAGTCGGATTTTCTGTGGTGGATGTTCAACAGGCTTGGTAGTAATGACTTCTACCTGTCATTGGTCAATGGTGTTGATCGACTTGGAGGCCATGTCATGGCCTTCTCTTCATTTGGTTTGGCATTCTTGAGTGGTTTCGTTGGTATCCAATGTCGTGTTGTGAGCAAGTTGTTACGGAAGTTGTCATAGGCTCCTCGTCTAGTTGTTAATCAAACCGGTGTTAACCACTAGGTCATGAAGGCTTTTGTCGGTTTCCACATAAGGCCTCGATCGATTATTTTCCTTTTCAAGGGAGTTGTTGATGTGGATTACAGGGAATTGAGGGCACCTTGACTTGTAGGAGATTTACTCTCCCAACCATCTCAAATTCCCTCCAAATCATCTTCAACCGAGCAAGCTGTAAAAGATGTCGAGATAGTGGTTTTGTTGTGGGTTAGTTTGGTGGTGTTCAACTAATTTGACACAATGTCACGTGTGGTGGTGCGGAGTTGACTCGATTTCATAAAACTAGAGCGGCACTTATATTCCCTTTTTAAAATAAAAAAAACGCTGCAAAAATTTCAACCTTTTTCGGAAATTCAAAATCTGATCTGCCAGCAGTAATGGGCCGTTTATCAAAAGGCCTCCCAACCACCTTGGCAAAGCTGCAAATGGGTGGTCAAAAAATGTCAAGGAATTTCTCCATTTCCTTCCGCCGCCGGCCGGGCCGCAAGGAGACGATGCTGGGCCAGACCCAACTAAACCCCAAAAAATATTCCAACAACACGTGGCGCAGAGAGAGTCTCACTTCGCTTCGCGTCTCTTCTCTCTCACTGGCTGGCTTGTGTTGCGGGGGGCTCGCACGCCTCGGCCTGCCTTGTTGTCGCCTTGTCGCAGCGGCCGCTGCTGCTCCTCCCCTGCTGAAATCGATAGCGAAGAGAATGGCTCCCCTCTTCGCCGCCTCACACGCGTCCCTCATCCCCCTCTTCTCCCCGGACCCCGCCGCCGCCCGCCGGGTCCGCGGCACCCTCAGCTCCCGCAGCTCGGGCCTCCGCCTCCGCGGCGCCCCGAGGGCCGCCGGACGTGGACGCGGCCGCGGCCGCGGGAGCGGGGGCATCCCCGACGAGTGGGGCGACCGCTCCCCGCCGGGCGCCCCCGAGCCCCCCGCGCGGCCCGAACCGCCCGTCGAGGAGGACGAGTGGGGCGGCGACGCCGCCGAGGGCAGCTCGCGCCCCATCGTCGTCGACGAGTGGGGCGAGGCCGCGGAGCCCGAGACTGAGCCCGAGCCCGAGCCGCCCTCCGCCGCTGACCCGCCTAGCCCAGCGGCCGACGACGAGTGGGAGGAGCCTGCTGCGCCGGCGCCTGCGCCGGCGGAGGAGGAGGTGGATGAGCAGGCGGAGAAAAAGAGGAGGGAGGAGCTCAAGCGCTGCCTGGTGGACACGGTGTACGGCTCCGAGCTCGGGTTCCGGGCGTCCTCGGAGGTCAGAGGGGAGGTCGTCGAGCTAGTGACCCAGCTCGAGGCGGTCAACCCCACGTCCGCACCCGTCGAGGCGCCGGATCTCCTAGACGGCAACTGGATCCTCATGTGAGTTCTTGCTATTCGGAAAGCTATAATCATTTCTTGTGTTCTTGCAAGTTGGTCGATTGATGATTTGGGGGTGATAAGCTGTGTTGCTACTTGCTACTGCTAGTAATCACCATGTCGTTCAAATGATTGGGAGGTCAACTGGAATCTTTAGTGATTAAGGGGCAGACCATTTTCTTCGAATGCACCTGCACAAGTAGATTGTTCTCTGTAATCAAAGGTTCAAAACTGAGCAGCTTCTTTAGCCATGTGACATGTACAACATCGAAGCATCTGTGAAAGTTCAAAGTTGCACAACAGCTTCTTTGAACTTTAACTGATGCTTCAATGTTTCTTGCTTCTATTGGACGCAAGAAACTGGTATTTATGGGTCCAATAGAATTTTGTTTGGTGCTTATTTATTGGTTTCTTTGAGATGCTTCTACTATCAGGTAGACCATTCTTATGTGATCTTAAATGAAGTAGGATCAAATGTCCTCTTGTTCAAGGAGGTATATTATTAATTTATTAGATAGTAATCATGTTGGCATGTCCTGCTTCTAATCATTGATTTTGCTGGTTCTTTATTTTGGTAGCTTCTTGCTACAAAAAAGTTACCTCATGGTAAAACGGTTGCCTTATGATGTTTAATTATTTATTTGCAGATATACAGCATATTCTGAACTCTTGCCTATTCTAGCTGCTGGGGCAACTCCTTTTGTGAAAGTAAAGCAGATATCCCAAGAAATTGACTCGAAAAGCATGACGATAGTCAACGCTTCAACCCTTACGACTCCATTCGCGTCATTTTCATTCAGTGCAACTGCCTCTTTTGAGGTTCAAAGTCCATCAAGGATAGAGGTACAGAATCGAGAGCAATCAACGTCATGCTACCCTATTTGGATTTATTATTCAGTTATAGCAATAAGTCAACAACACATTTTTGATAGCATATCCTAAGTGACTGTAATTGTGGATGCCACATTAATAGTATTATGGCAACCATAACGTAGTTTAAATTTCAGTGCCAGATTATGATGCATGATACGCTTCTCAGTTGATACCTTAGTGCACATATACTATACATAGCCTAACATTTCCTGTGATCATTAATCAATTGCTAGTTTCTTCCTTTTTTGTTTAAGCTGTTTTTTGATAATAAGTACAGAGTCAAACTTACATGCTAGTGATCTGTTGAATGCAGGTCCAATTTAAGGAGGGGAGCTTTCAGCCTCCAGCAATATCGCCAACGGTGGATCTACCTGAACAGGTCGATATATTCGGACAGAAGATCAGCCTGGGGCCAGTCCAGCAGGTGCTCAACCCTTTGCAGCAAACATTTGCTAGCATTGCAGGATCCATTTCTGGACAGCCACCCCTCAAGGTACAAATTCCTGGCAACAATAGAGGCAGGTCATGGCTCCTGACAACCTACCTGGACAAAGACTTCAGGATCTCAAGAGGTGATGGAGGGTTGTTCATTCTCGCTAAAGAGGGTAGCGCTTTGCTAGATCAATTGTAAATCTGTAATAGGTCACGGTGGGAAAGGAAAAGTATCATTATTCTGAACTGCACAGAACTTAATAGAAGACACCGTTTCATTCTTTACCTCTGCTTATCAAACAAGTTCGAGATATGCATTGCTATGATATCTCACTCAGTAACCATGAATCAGTTACCCTGTGTTATGCTCAAAGAGTCAGGCTAAGATTGAACATGGCAAGGGCAACATGGCATGGGCAATACTACTCGATATAAACTGTTGCCTTGCTTCTCTACATATTCAAAACATGATGTTCTAGAGTTGTGCGTATGGAAAGAGAAGTTGCGAGTAATGAAATTTATTTAGCATGAAGGATTAAAAAAAGAGACATGAAATGAAGATAAAGACAAAAGGCGATTTAAAAGTTGTAGGATATGTACGGTGGTAAACCAGGACGACAGGCTGTTCATTGCAAATACCAATTTGTACCAAACAACCTCACGCCTACATGAAGCACAGGTATCTTCTGATTCAGGTGAGATTTCGCCTTTCACTTTCAAAATTAGGGAGTGTCAGCAAAAAGAATCTTTGTGATCCACTCCCTCCGTCCTCAAAAGAGTGTCACCGTGGGTTTTCGTGCCACAAGTTTGACCAGATTTGTAGAAAATACGTGCAACATTTGCTCAAAATAAATTTTATAAAAAACTAGATTCAAATATCTATGTAATGATATTAATTTTATATCATAAATATTAATATATTTTTATATATTTTGTTAAAGTTGTTTCTCCAGCAGCGAAAACGGCGCTCTTTCGGAGACATACTAGAAAGGGCTGGCGAGATGTTTACTGACGAATTTTGATGGGCATTAGACATGAATATCCAAGACCCAGCATAGAAAAAAATGCTTCAAAATGGGAACTATCAACTCATGAGATGGTTTATAAATCATCGACCTTTCTTTTTACACGACTAAACTCCACCATGAGATACACGTTTATATAATTACACATGTACCCCATCAGAAAACCAACCTGCCCTTGGAGGAGTAATTTGTATGATGAGCCCTCCAAGCAGTTGTTGCTCCTTGCTCACAACATCATGGAGAACAATGTCCATGGCATACAGTCACACATGAGAGTCTTGATTTTTTTCTTGAAAGACGTAGGAGAACTGCACTTCATTATATTAAGAAAAAAAGGGAAAGATCCCTAAGTACAAGGAACAGAACCCAACGCAACTCAACACACCACACACACTCAACCCAAAGGGGCTTTTTTCCTAAAATCTTCTATCTATTCTACATAGGGCTGTTAAAATGAGATTCCTCGAGCCCCTGCAATCGACCATAACTTCCAATTGCTTGATAGAAACAGATGGCACTCTTCACTGATTCTAGCAACGAAGCACAATGCCAACGACATATCCAACTGCGACACCAGCTCATCCTTCATGATTGTGTTCCTGATGTTTTTAAGGGGGCAAAGATCAAGAGGTCTCAAGGTTGGACCAGAGTTGTGTCAAAAAGATACTTTATGCTAGCAGCACAAACAAGACTGATGCAGTCATGCAGATACAAAAATGAGCCAAAGTATTGATACAGAATCAATAACTCTAAATGGCTTATATAAAGATCTCCAGATCACAAACTGTTAGCTTTGGTTGTTATTATCCGCTTTTCCTACTCATGCAAGTTTCTTGCATTTTCATTGTCTTATTGGTTCAAACTACCATTTTGCAGTAAAAGCTTACCATTTTCCAGTACAGGCAAAATATGTGCGGGCTAGTGACACAAAATCCCATCAACAAGGTTTTTATACAGAGGGAGGATCAACCTGAAAAACAAAGTGGAATTCTTAAATAATTAAATGTAGCAACAGAAAACATGTTAGCATAGCTTGTAAGGAGAAAGCTGTGGACTGCACCTGATTTTCATGTTAGGACCACATCCTGCATCCTTTTGAACACCTCGTGAACAGATAACGGATCTACATCATGTCTCACACCATCGCCTCCGTACTGTACAAAGAGGTATTCTCTCGCAGACATTGGTGGGGGCAAAAGATCTGATATCTCTGCCACATCTTGGTTGGGTGGTAAAGGTATATCCCTTTGGTTTAGTGAGTAATAAACGTCCGCCAAAAGAAGCCAGACAAGGTCAGCATCCATAGAGGCAAGACCTGCCAATGCCCTTATAGCAGCTTCTTGCAAACCTGTCAAACTACTGTAGGCGATACCAACCACAAGGCCACAAACCTTCTTCAGTACACTTTCTAATGCAATAGCGCTTCTTTTGCTGGAAGATATTGTGGCGATCATGTCCAGGACCGCAATCTGAATTTTTTGACTGGAGATCTCAGCCATGGGTTCCTCTGAGGTAAGTGAGGTATCCCTATATGGTAAAATGATTGCTTTTTCATCCATCATTGACATTGTTTTTCGGCGGAATGGAGATAATGCCAACAACCTCCAAACAATATGCCCATCCTTATGAAAGCGGCGAACATAAAAATCACCACCAGACATACTAACTGCTCTACTCAATACTTCAGTGCACTTCCTAACCACCGGCTGCAAAACAACAGTGTCTAGTAAGAGCAGAAATTACATAGAAGGGAGATAATGTACAATCAGGCTGCAATTAGAGCAAATGGAGGTTCATAAAATAAAGCAACAAACAAAAGAGTTCACAGTTCAGCAATTGTTGAAAATAGAAACACAGAGACTATCACATAAAAAAATAACTAGATGTCCCAACTAAACATCGCAAAATCCTGATACAAGCTTGTATAGATTATGTCTAAACACTTAAGCGAGCTCCAACTAACCAGGACATTAATTCCTAGTATGACAGATTTATGTTTTAGTTAGCTGGAAGACACTTGTTCCCTGACCACAAGAATAGAAACGAACTGAACCTTCAACAAAATGACAGACAATATAAAAAATAATGGAGTTGAAGCTATGAAGTGAACAGCATCACATGCCGTACCAAATTCAGGTATGTATCCACCTAAATTACTGTCCACCAACATAGTGGGAAGCCCCAGAAACTAAGGGAAAAGGGAAGGAAGGAGGTCCCTACAACACTTGCAGATTAGTAGCTTATCAGTTGGATGCGTGATATGTTCTGGTAGGTCAAAAGCCCTAGACCATGACTTTGTACAAGGGAGACATGAAAACTAACACTGATGAATGATCTCAATGTAGGAGGGCAGTTAACATGGGCATAGGCTAATATAAGAAATATTGTGAGTTTGTATATGGTTGTTTTCTTTCTCGAACATGCTGGAGAGTCATGTTTCATTTCATTGAGTTATATATGGTTGCTTATGGTGAAAATTAAAAGAAACAAGCTACGCAACTGAAAACAGATCAATCAGAGTCGAAAAACCATACCACCGATATCTTGTTCCTTAGACAGATAATCAAGTAAGGCCACAGTTTGTTCATAGCTGGGAGCAATCGATTCTCATCAGCATCTTCGCTGGCATCTGTACCCTCAAGAAGTTCATCAAATGAGAGAAACTGGATGGACTCCTCAATAACCCCTTTACTTTGATTTTCACACTTGTAAGCCTCCTCAACCTTGGCAGTAGATATAATAGCATTCTGAATACAACAGACAACAACATTATTATTGCCAAAACTACCAGAAATAACTTCATTGGGATGAAACATGGAAGTTGCAGGTATATGCTACCTGTGAATGTAATTTTTTTACCAATATAAATACAAATGGCAATATACTAAAAAAATACAAATGGCAATAGAAATTTTGATATGATAACTATCAGGTAGCAAGATTGCAAAAGGAGTTGAGCGATTGGTGCGCTATTCCACTGGTATAGAAATTGGAAAAACAAATAACTTGAACATAGTGTCCATGGGTACTGCATAAGCACAGTTAAGCTAGACATTCTTTGACAGACAGAATGGCATACAAACCAAGTTAGCAACAAAAAAAAATCACTGCAAATGATGGCCAAAAAGGTAAGCAAAGAAACAATGGAAACACATGAAAAAGACAGCCCTAAAACTAAGAGTGGTATTTGCCTTCCAAGAAGACTGAAATTTTTCACAATTAGAACTTACAATGTATTATTAACAGAAAAAGAAAATACCTCCACAACATCAAGGGCCACAAGACAAGCTGTTTCCTTAGCTGAAGAGAGAAGTGGGGTGGCAGCTGATAAGCAAGAACCTGCAAGTGATCCAACTATTCTCCTATATCTTCTCATCTCATTTAACTTACAAAGTAAGTCCTCCCAATATTCCAAGCTCATAAAATCAAGTTGAGCATCAGCATTCATTCTTCCTGATGCAATACAAAAGACAGGGCCTTAGTGAGACTATAGAATAAAGCCACCTCGAATAAAGTAAATCTGAAAAAAATAAATACATGGTGCCATAAAAAACTACTGTATATAGAAAGAATGAAATATTTTATTTTATTTTGCATGGAAACGGTGGTTGAGGCTGAGGTGCTGAGCCACAACATATTGCATGAGGAAGTAAGAAAACCTACAGCACGATATAGAAAAGTAACTAGAACATGCATAAAAGGATAAGAGTCACAAGAAAACCAAGCATAATGTTAACAGAGTGGCATACAACAACAATAACAACATGAACAAAGCCTTTCATTTTCAAGCATGTTTTGGTGTATGCTAGAGATGAACTAACGCAACCTACAAATGAAAATGGTGTGACAGGGTAAAAAGGCAATAAGTCAGCTACTCAGCTCAGCTGAGTACCATCATGTGTAGATATCTACACTAAAATATAGGCACTGCAAACTGCAAAACTTCATAGGGAAACAAGTAAAAAAAGGGAATGTGTGAGAGCATAGCATTATAGAAATGATAGCCCACCACATATTATCAAATATCAGCATGTAATTCAAAAGAAAATGGGAAGCAATTTGGTGGTTATATGCATATTGATCATTTGCCTATTACTTTGATGAACTATAAAAGCTGCTGTAGCCTGTAGAACATGCTGAAAAATAAGAATGAGTCCTATCAAGTAATTACCAGATGTTGCACTGGATCCCATTCTCTTCTCGATCATATTTTTTACTTCTTGGCCTTCTGAACTGACCTTCAAATAAAATGATTGGGCGTCATCTGGCAAACTAGTAGATTCATGTTTGCATGCCTTGGCAATCTCAGAAATCGCCTAGATAAACCAAAAAGAAACATGAAAATAAATTACTCACTCAGATGAAACATGAAGCATCAGTAATGCTCAGGCAGGCAGGCACACTCTGAAAAGATGTAAGAAAGTACTCTACATGTGCAGTGCTAGAAATAGTATGTTTGCACATATCAATGGAAGGAAAAATATTACCACCAATTAATGGGTATTTGCATTTAACTTCGTATAGAATTTTGACATAATGAAAAAATTGCGGAGTTCAAACATAATTATTTAATTAACGGATCAATAACCATAACTAGCCATATTCTTAGAAAGCTTTGTCTGAAGAAGTAACTGTATCACTGTATTACCCCACACACCAATTTGTGGGCTTTTGAACCAAACCAAATAACCCGAAAAAAAGCCTCCACAAAAACGCCATCCCAACTGTGAGAAGGTACCAAACTATGTACACAATATTACCTTCAGAAATGGAACAGTTAGATGTGGGTGGTCATGCCTGCCAAGTACCTCCAGCTCAGAAGAAACTGCTCGCATCTGTAAGAATTTACATGAACCATGATGAAATCAGTGGGATGAAACGTACTACCAAAATTAGGTTATTTTTCATTTAGTAAGACTTGCATAGATCCTCCCCTATATGTCACTTCAATTTTTTTTGTTGCAAAAGGCCTCTTACAAATACTAGTGATATTCGCGAACTTAACTTCCAGCAGCAGGTCATGGTTGGATTACTCATTATGCAGACCAATGATGGAAAGACTGACAGAAAAAAACAAGGGATGACAATGGCAATTAAAAGTGGCAGCCATCCAAACACACCGGAGTACCGGACAGAGCCTAAAGTTACTGCCAATCATCCAGCAGTGCTACAATTTTATATAAAAAAAATCCACATAAGTGTATCACATAGGCCACAGGTGAAGTAGTAGCCGCATTCAAGAACATAGGCATCAATGTGCTGGGTTGGCTGATCTATTGTTGCTTTATAAGTTGCGCAATTTTCTTACAGAGAAAGTACAGAAGCACCACCCAATTTTACAAAATCAGCAAACAAACATAAAGTTTTGACCCTTGAGATTTATAGCCACCCTAAAACATACCGGTTCTTCCAAGAATGGTAAAATATCATGAGAAGCACCAATGTAACACAGCATTGAAGCAAGAACATCAGGGACATGGGGATTCATGTCCAAGTGACGTAGCTGTCTACAAAGAGAGTCAACAATGTAATCTGCATTCGCGACAACAAATTGGCCAACCTGTACAGGCAGGAAGACAAATCTTAAACAGAAAGTCTAATTATAATTAAACAAACTATGGCATGAGATAAGGCAATCTATTACCGAACAATGACCGCCAGCAGCAGCAAGTGCTCTTAAGACAGCATCTGATGCAATTCTTATCTGAGCACTTGAGCTGATAAGTTCACGGAGCAGAAGATAAAGGGAAGAGTGCATAAACCCACTACGTGCAAAATCCTGACCAAGAACAGCACCCAAGACTCCAATTCCTTCAAGCATCACCTGAAACCACAAACTGAAATACTTGAGAAGACAGTATTTTTGAAACAGATGGTAAGGAGCGAAACAATTCCTTGTGAATGATAATTATTCATTATTACCGTGTGCAAAGCAGTGGTATCACGATAGAAGTGCAATGGCAGGTTCAAGTCTGTTAGGCATAACTCAACATCCTTTTCTGTTGGAAGATCCCACACTTCTGGACATATATATTCATGCAGAATACTGCCGATACAATGAATAATATTGTCTTTAGTACCCTTTTGTTCATTACATCCCCAGACTTCTCTTTCATTAGTAACTCCGTTATGTTTAACAGAAGCGATCAATTGATCAGTCTGACAAGCTGTCCTTACCATCTGTGCTGATCTCTTCTGGAACAGTTGCAAAAACATACCAAGAGATCTATCTGACAAACCATATATGAGCTCATTGAGCATGCAAACAGCAGAGCTTGCCTCGCGTAGTGTATGGCCAGCTTCACCATTCACGTACCACCTATGACCATCTCTGTAAATATTTTTGGATCGCAGCTCAGTGCTCAACCTCCTGAAGCGATCGAGTAGAATATCAACAAAAGGAGATAAAGATGCAGCAGTTTCTTTCCCTAGCATCAATAAGCAAATAAATATGATGAGCCACGATTACAGCACAAAAATGACAATTCGTAGAATGGGACAAGTGGAACACCCCTAAGTCACTAATTTGAGAAGAAGGTTGCACAGTACCTGACACTGTTGATAGGCCCACAAGTCTAATTATTCCAGCAAGAACCAAATAAAGTTTCTGACTGCCAGCATGCACAAACCATGGAGGCACATGTGGCAACTCATATTCAACAGTACCAAGTATTGCATTCGAAAAACTGTTATCATGGATAACAGATATTTTGGAGACTGCCGGTGTATATGTGGCCTGCAGAGAACTATCAGTCGTATCTTTAGAATAGGCACCACCCTTCAACTCAGCAACTGAATAGAGGTACCCAACAGACAGTGGCTTTGATACGATTAACTTGTCCATTGAACCAGAAAACTGCGAACTATGACTTAAGCATAGACCCAAACAATCAAAGAAACGGGTAGCAATAACCTGCCAGGGAATCAATTTCAAAGTCAATAGATGAATCATGCATCCACATAAGGAACATCTGAACCTCCAGGATTCCGGAAGGCGGTTTTGGGTGGCTGGACATGGGGGGGGGGGGGGGGGTTCTCACAGGAGAATGGTGAAGATGATTTATCAGGAACTGAGGTCCTGCATAAAATGTCAGAGCCAACAGCCTCTTAGCATGTGACAGTGCAGCTGTCTCCTCACTTCCAAGTACCACTTGCGGCAACCTTTCAACTAGCCTGCTTAAAAATGAACAACAGTAAGAACTTTTCTCATGCAGGCCACCATCAACTGTGGTCATTTAAGAAAGGAAAAGAAATAGCACAGGCCTGCTAAAAATATCAGAAATCTCATTTTCTGTGATAAAATTGTGACCCTGGTTGAAAAGATAAAGGAGAGCATCTTGTGCAGCCTCAGACACAGCGGTGGCATCATCACATGCAAGAACACATAAGCATTCCTGCAATGTTATATTTGTTAAGTTAAGAAAACAAATACAGCTTTGAGTCAAGGACTAAGAGATTGCTAACAAAGGTAAAAATATTATCTCTCTCGAATACAAAGGCAAAGATATGAATGACACAGTTGTAAAATAGCATAATCAAAGATCCTGTGAAATGCTCACAAGTGACAAATATTATAGTTCACATACCACAAGTAGCATCTTGCTTCGCTTTAATGTAGAGCTGCAGCTAGATAAAAGCCCCCTAACACCACTAACCACCGACCTCCTCACCTTCTCAGATGAATGAATGGAAAGCTGCAAAAGATCCCGCAATATTAAGCATACTTAAGATTACATCAATACATCTTCTTTTCAAATATACTATATAACGAAAAAAAGAAGAAGAAAAACATACATGTGGGAATGTAGCAGAAAGCAATTTATCAACATTACTAGTTGTTTCCTCAAGCCATTTTTTGGTCCGCTTTACATGTAGTGCCTTTCTATCGGTAGAGAGTTTATTGGCATCGGATGTAGAGTCATCTGTAGTTTCATCATGAACTATCTGTTCAGATAGACTTTTGGTTGGTAATTGGCGAAGCATCTGCAATACATGCTCAGTTGAACCATCACCACCAGAAGAATGGACCCAATCCTCATTTATAGCCACATCAAGGGCACAAAAATTTTCCTTGTCATTTAGGACTATCATCAAAGCCTCTGTCAATCCAAGAATGGCTTGTTCAATGCTCAATGAACTCCCAGCAGCACCGCTAATCATAGTCTTCGATGTGTAGAGAACCTTTCCGAGGCGACTGACAATTCCAGGAAGGAAAAAGGCAAGTGCATCAGCAGAACCTACCTAACAAGAAAAAGGGTTAATTAAATGAATTATATGCACTGTGGGCAAGGAAAAAACAATCTCAGCAGGAGGAATCATGCAATGTGAAATCTTGCCCACAAGAAAGATACTAGGGCATAACTACGAGGTTGGTTTGTCTTACTAATGCAATAAGGGGAAAATTCGTATCACATACTACCTCTGTCCTTACATATATGTCGTTTAGGACAAGCTAGTTAGTTCAAAAATGAACAAATTTGCTTGTCCTAATCGTCATATATTTAAGAACGGAGGGAGTATATGATAGTAGGTAACATCAGTTGAATATATCATATCCATTATTTTGTTTCTAAATATAATTGAAATTTTCCATCTCCATAGCATTTTGCATTTCTCAACAAATATAATATGTTTGGCTATTCTAAGTGGTTCTTTTTTTCTGGGTAAAGAAGAACTTGCATTTCTAACTTCTTGGGTTCAGGAGTTTTTCTATAACTTAAATGACTCAACCAGAGCTTTTCAAATTCTTTTAGCTAGATTGATTATTATGCCAATCATTCAATTCTTGTAGCTTCACTCTAGTTCATGCTTCTACATTGTGGCAGGTGTAGTTCGGGAAAAAAATATTAACAGGCAAGTGGTAATAAATTTTATGTTTAACTGCTAAGCATCTTCTCACCTTGGCAATAAGAATACGGAGAGTGTGTAATGCTTCCTTTCTAACATCTGCACTTCCACGGTGCCCTCTTGATGCCTCAAGTTCTGATGCCTTTCATATGAAAACAAACATTAATGAGAACTAAAGCTAAGCCATTTTCCCACTAAGAAATGGACGCACACTATATTCAGGAATGTATGTCATACCTGTAGAAGAAGTGAGAGCCAGTGTCCGACGGCAGCTGAAGCATTTTGTGACTGAAGGAATGCAAGCAAGCACTCTTCTGGCTGTGAAGGAAGCTTTGAGTGAGCTACACTCCTCGCCTCCAAGCTTGTATTGGTTGAGGTCGTAGGCAACATTATTGCTTGCTTGCAATAACAGGACTGCTCTAAGCATGGTTGTAACTGCAAGACCATGGCTCTGAAGCATCTTATGATTCCACTGCGGAACTCCTCTGATGCCTCCAAAGGTGAAAGCATAGCCCCAGAAGTCAACTTTTTCAGCATTGCAACCATCTAGGGGGAGTGGGAAAACGTGAGTTAAAAATTAGCTAGGCAGATTAAAACCCAGAAGAAAACATAGTCCTCATTGTGTGCTTAATTCATTTCACAAAACACTCAATTGTCCAAAGATCGACTACTGAATCAAATAATGCTTAGTTACATTACACTGCAGAGTATGCAGGTTTCAGTAAAGCAGTTAATTGGCAGGGTGCGGGTGCAGCTAAGGGATCCGTGAGATAATGCTAGGCTAGAGCAGAATTAAGTATGTGACCTGATTGACCGAACTGAGACGGCACTTGGTGAGGAGCACTTCAAGGCAGGCTAGCCCAGCTTCAGCGACGGTATCAGTGGTGTCAATGTCACCAGTACCCTGCCCTGGCGCATTGCCTTGCTTCCTGCACTGCACCGACGCATCCAGGAGCATCAGCAGTGGAAATACTGTGTAGCTGGAAGGGGAGGGGAATAAACACAAGTTAGCAGGCCCAAAACAAAATCAAAACAAAAGGAAGAGGTGCTTGAGAAGATTACTCGAAGCAGAGCTGCAGTGCGGGGGCGGGAGCGGAGCGGAGGAAGGCGGCCATTTCGCGTAGGGTGGAGGCGGAGCTGGAGGCGGCGCGGCGGCTGCGGAGGAGGTCGAGGAGAGAGACGGTGTGGGGCTTGAGCTGAGCGAAGACGGCGGCTAGGGTTTCGTCGGAGGTCGCCGCCGCCTCCATCTCCGTCTAACTCGGCGGCGACGGTAAGGAGGAGCCGAACTCTGGGATCGCTTCGTGCGTTGCGCACTTGCGCTTGCCTGCTTCCAGTCGTCGCGGGCCGCGAGGGTTCAAGGTCTGTCGGGAGGAGACGAGACCAGACGCCTCGGGGTTTTTTCCTGAAGCGACGAGGAGGAAGGAAAGGAAACAGGGGGAGATTTTTCCCATTTTCACCACGAAAGTGGCGGGCTTCTCTAAAATGACCACCAGACACTAGACTTCGATAAAATGACCACGAATCCGTTGTTCCATACGCTACAATGACCAAACCTGAGTTTTACAATTTTTGTAATGTTTTTTTTTTAACTTTCTCTCCGAGTGAACGGGCCAAAGTACCCTTACCATCTCTTTCCATCCGCTCGCGAACTCTCTCGGTCTGGAGTGAACGAGACTGTCTCTCTCCCTCGCGAGCTCTAGATCCGGGATGGAGGTCCCGCGGCGGCCGCGCCCCCGCCGCGGCGCCCCTCGCCCGCGGCGGTCGCGCCCCCGCCCGCGCCACCGTGTCCCGCGGCGGCCGCGCCCCCGACCGCGGTGCTCCCGCCCGCGCGGCACCACCCCGCCCGCGACGGAGGGCGCGAGGAGGAGGGCGCTGGCAGCTGTGCCCCTGCCCGCTCTCATGTGCCACCATGCCCGCTGCCGCCCCTGCTGCTTGGGTTGCCACCGCCCCTACTGCCAGGCGCCACTGAGGAGGCCGAGCAGCCTCCCATCTGTGCTCTTCTGTAAGCACCAACCTCCCATTTTCAATTTTCCATAGTAGTATAGTAACTGTACTACCTGAGTTTGATGTTAAACACTGTCTAGCCAGTCAATTTGCTTGATAGGCTATACTACCAACTTACTGTCTTCTTGACAAATTACTGCTCACTTTGGTTGTGCAGGTTGATTATTGAGGTAATTGATTGGGATGCTTTAGAAGTTATCGAAACTCTTGATGACGAAGGGAGATTGCAAGTTGCTAGTGATGAGCAATTTTACAATGCTTTGGGTTTCAATCATCATGATGAAATGGCAGGGAGGGGTAGGATGGCTGCGCCTACAATTCCACATATAGATATTGATGATGATGGTGCAGCCATTCTTGTGGATGATAACATACTGTGACAACCAGCCTGGGAAAATACTGTACTATCGCCTAAGACCGATCCACTTTGGTCATTAAGCAATAGTAAAGTATCATCCTGTCGTTGGTTGCCGGGTTAACGCCCGGTAAATCACTTGGACATCGAACAGAGGATCGACACATGCCTTAAAACCCACGCGAAGGCGAGTCCGAGTACAACATGAATTAAACATTTTATTACAAACCATTGTTCACGACATGGAGTAAAGGTTTAGAGTTTGAAAACAACCTAAAACAAATTAAACTAGCGCAAGGGTAAACATCACGAGAGGCCATCCGTGATGTCATCACTTGTCGTCACCTTTCCGGTCAACAACACCTGCAACCACAGTTTTAAAGCAAGGATGAGTATACTAATACTCAGCAAGACTTAACCGTCAGGTGATAGCTACATCACCATACTCTAGACATGAAAGGCTTTTGGCCGGTGGAGTTTCTTTTGCTGAACAGCTGCTAAAAGTAGATTCTTACTTTCAATCTTTTAGCACAAGTTCTAGTTGATTACCATTTCTAAATGTGCCATCTAGTTCAATCAAGAATTGAACAAGCAATTAATTCATACAACCATATTCCTCGAGTTCCATCATTATGGGATATCATGGCCGCTTGATTAAGCGAGTCTCGGATAACGGTGAGAGACCGACAATCGATTGATTTAAACCTTGCAAGGTAAACCCAAACACACGGTAGGTCGCCCCCGAAAGGTCAACTTTCCCGGGCCGTTCCCCGTCGATCTTCGACTCGGGAGCGGAACCTACATTCCTTGGTACAAGGCTTGCGGATCGCTCCCACACGAACGTCCGGACTCGCGCGGTACCACACCGTTGTAAGCGAGGGGGGCACAAGTGCCCCGTGTTTAGTAGGGAAAGGTTCCCTTACCACGTCAATCGGGTACTAGGCTTACCGGTCCCATACCCGCATATGTTTAGTACGTTCGGAAGCTTAGCCCACGAAAGCCACCGGACCGGAGCCCAAGTCCCATGCTCTTACCACATGAGCAATCCATTTATAAAGATCTTATGATTCCAACATAAGAACCTATTCTCACGAGTCACGAACATCACTCGACTTCTAGCGGTCCTATGGCATAGCAACTATCGACCTAGCATGCTAGTGATAGAGTATAGGTACCTAGGGATCATGCATCTAGGGTTTCAAATCAACTCCTGGAACGTAAATGCACAATCGCAACAAACATAATTGCATTAAAAGATGGGGTTAATAATCCGGGGCTTGCCTTCGATGGCAAGGTTGGCCTTGGGCCCTTCTGGACTTTGGTCGAGTTCTTGAGCTACATCCACGCACGGCAGCTCCTTGTCGGCACCTTCGCCTCCTCCTTCCGGCACGAGCGTCCGTCTACCGTCGGTAGGATCTACACGAAGATGCAATGCAGGATTTATGTGATGATTTTTAATTTAATTAACCACGAACCATAAATGACAATCAGGGGTGTATTTGTTTGGCATTCACCTAGATAAGAAATACATTTAGCATACTCTTCCAAAAGGAAACCATTTGCGATCCTTTATTAGATATTCTTTTTGATGGTATTGTGTACATATATAAGTAAATAATTTAATTTAAATTCACAACAGTAGTGGGTGGGTACGTTTAACTTTTTAACATGATTTGCAACCACACACATGATTAGCAATGGTGGTTTGGTGATATTTCTCATTTAATGACTATTAAGCCTTTATTACTTCCAATGCTTTAATTCATGAAATTAATTAGTAAAATTCATTGGAAGGGTGTTTTATACTCTAAACATCTATAACAAGTCACTGGACACACATGCGAGCTTTGGATGGCTAGAAATTAATTATTTTTGAAAATAACAAAAGATATCTAGAAGGACAAGGTAAATGCACACAAAAATAATTACTCAACAAAATGATCCAAACTTTCTCACACATGTTATATGGTCCAAAACTAGCCTAGTGGTGCAGCACACACACCTAGAACTATTGCGGAACTTGAGTTGTGCAATTTTAAAGAAACACAAACATAATTCAAGAATAATTATTTCTGGTATCTATAAAATTATGATTAATTTACCAGAGGTGTGTTTTGGCATTATAAGACAGTGTGCAAGAGTTGGTTGCGAAAACCTAATTATTTTTAGCTAGAAAAATCATTTATGCAGGTCTGACAGTAATGGCAAAACATTTTTATAAAACGATTTGCATCATAACTTTGTGCAATTTTTGGCATAGGAGCTAGGCATTACATAACACACAACATATACAAAAATTAGCTACAGAGGATTTATAGTTTTTGAGATATTGCAGATCTAGGTTTTTCACATTTGTATTTTTCATGCAACAACTAACAGGAATTAGCTCAGGCCAGAATAACAAAAGCTGTAGTATAATTCACCATGAATCTAACAAAATTGGATTTACATTTTTCTGATTTTTCTGTGATTTTCTACGCAATTTACAAGAATCAGGAGATCACTTTTACTATTGGAGTTCACCTTTTGCAGCAGGGACCCTGGAAAGATTTTGGGTTTTGCAATGTGGTCCCTGGGCGCGGTGGCCGGCGCGGGGTGGCCAAATTCCGGCGAGGTTCGGCGGGGTTTGGCGGGGGAGGGCGGTGGAAGGGTCTATGGGTCACGGGCGCTTGGTTTCGCTAGTTGGACAGGGCGGTGGTGGTGCGGCGACCGGGTGCGCGGCGGCCGGGGACGGCGGCCGCGGCGGCCGCCCAGTGCCGGCGAGAGGCGGCTCGGGGAAGCGGAAAAGCGAGCGGCGAGGGCTGCGGTTAGGGAGGGGGAAGGTGGAGGAAGCCTTGGGAGAACCCGCGGCCTTGATGGCGCCGCGGCAGCTCGGGAGTGGACAGGGCGGTCTGGTGCGCCAGGGAGAGGGACAGCGGCGCCTTTATAGGGGCAGGGCGGACCCCTAGCGACCATCGGACTGGCGGGGAACGCGCCTGGGGACGCGCGCGCCGGACGACAGGGAAGGGACCACCGGTCCAAGGCGAGTTGCACGGCACCTCGGGGCTCGAAGCGTTCCCGGCGTCCAAGGCCTCGGGAGGCGCGTAGCAACCTTGGGAAGGCACGGCCTACTTCAGGAACACGCGCCGGCGAGCCCGGACGCCGAGGCGGCGGCGACCCGCGCGCGGCGCGCGCGCGGCACGCCGGCGCGGCGGCCGGCGCGACGTCGCGCGCGCGGCCGGTTCGGCGCCGCACTATTCGGACCGCACCACTTCGAGCACGTTTTTCTCTCAAAACTTGAATACAAGTGCACAAAGTGATGAATACGAAAGTTGTAGATCTAGCTACCCTCTACAACTTTTGTAAAGGCCGTCTAGTGTTTTTCTCGACGGAATTTGCAGGAACGTCGTGCCAACATTGAATGCCGGCCTGTTCTGGAAAACAGGAGGTACTGGCGGTTGATCGAGTTTTTCACCAATTTCCACTCAAAATTTGAAATGCCAATCTACATGAAAGTGGTGTCCCTAAACAAGATGGACAACTTTCATAAAGGTAGATTTTGAAGTGTTTAGGTGAATTTTGGAGAACGCGGCAAAAGTTCCGAACGACATTCGCCGACGCCAACGGTTAAGCGGTTTTCACCGTGTCTTTGGCCAAGGATTGACTACGGATGTGTGTAGGCTTGGCCAAGGGGTTCAATAGGGCTCATTGGCGAGGTTTTCGGGGTGATGACCCGAGTTGACCTAGGTTTGACCGGTGTTTGACCGGGTTGACTCGGGCCGATTCGGTCATTAGCGTTAAAGACGGTAATTAAAAACCCGGGGCGTCACGACCTACCCCCTTAAGAAGAATCTCGTCCCGAGATTCGAAATTCCAAGGACAAGATAGAGAAATAGAGGAGTGGTCCTCTCAGATGTTCTGAAATTACTCTGAGGGAGCAAACACGATGGGATTATCGGGCAATAAGTATAACCACCATCAGTTCAAGATTAGCTCGTAAGAGTAGTCAAAGACGGCATGTAATGGAAAGCGTTTGCACTGAGTTTACTTGCGGAGGCAAGCGGAAAGTATGGAAGGATAAATGGGTACAGGATCTTCCGAACGATCTTGCTCACGCGTTATTTTGTTTGCAACCTTATGTGGCATGGCCGTGCCACTACGATGCAATGATTTTCAAAAAGTGATGTGATGCACATGTTTATGGAGACACGATGCATATGCTCATGTAGTAGGTGCCTATGATGCATGTTAGCAGGACTCGGTTACCCACCAAACGAGTTAGTGATTGAGAGGACAATCACAGGGTAAGAAGGGGTGTGTGTGGCGAGTCGCAATTCTCACAACCAAGATACCTAGTGCACTCCTAGTGGCAATCATGTGGGCACGGCGCACATGACGCCCTAGGTTCCGTCACGGCACCTTTAGTTATGGGATAACAACGTCACCAAACACAAAGGATAGAGTGGGAGATATTGGAAACACTCCATGTGTATGCACGTTAGTTCACCCAAGGTTCCCAAATGCACATGCCATGCAAATGCATGCTCAAGAAGAGACATGATCATTTATTTATGTTTCAAAAGGTTGTGAGCAAGACCACGGGGAATAAGCTCATGATTGCACGTTCGAAGTAACCGAACAAGGATATCAATGAGAAGAATATCGTAGTGCTCCAACATGTCCGAGGACAAGGGGTTGAAGGGAAAATACAAGTCGGCGGAAATGACATGATGATAGGAGAGTCACGATTAAAGGTTGAATTCTAAGATCAAGACATTCCCACGGACTGGTAGAATGGCAAAAGTTCTCTTTTCTCATGTTGGGTAATACTGGGTAGTCATGTGCACAAAGGCATGGTTGTATGCTAGAACTCGAAGCGAGCTCACATACATAATGACATGAAGTTCTGGCAGTTGTGAACAAAATTCATAACCAAAAATCCAGAATCCTCAAATCTTCCCCAAGTTTCCCGGTTACTACAAAAGTTCTTTAACACACGTATTTAATTTTTAAGGTTGAGCTCGAACAAGGAAACAAGGTGGATGGTCCTGAACCTGGATGTGCCTAGGGAAGTGTAAACCAACCCAAAGAAACAAGATCGGAACTTATGGCTACAAGCTAGGCTAACTAAGGAGCAACTATTTTTAACAATTTGGTTTAATTAAACCTAGCACAAGGTAAACAAACTTTTCAAAATTTCGGCGGCATGACGACTAGGTATGAGAGGTAATCTAGTTTATAAAAAGCACGCACTAGCAAAAATCTTCATTAGAGAGCATATGGAAATTTAGTTTTGGGTCCATTTAGTTGTTTTGATTTTTAGTATGCATGCAAGACGTCCTATCGACCTCACATGGCAATCAAGCCAAAAATCGAAGTTAGTGCGGTGGCAAGGCAACAATTACGGTTCTCCCTATAATAACTAGTCGAGACTATCGATACTCGCTTAGCAACTTACGAACGTGGTTAGTGTACCGCGAGAAGATCACGGAACACGGCGAACCTTTCATGCCGGCCTCATGAAAGCGTCCACATACATTACCGTTCACTATATAAACGACATCCATGCGTTAAGCCGTCGCATGGACAGCGTCCAACCTCGGACACCCTCCGTTTGAATGGAGTTTATCCTTGCCTCGCATGAGCGACATGCGGAATGCACACGTATAAAACACTTGGCGACACACAACTCATAAACAGACGCGAAGATGGGATCCGTGGAATGGATCACTCCATCAACCCTCGCAATTCCCGTGATGCGGAACAGCACACGTATAAAACACGTGGCTCATCTAGTTTGGGTGTGCAAGAATGTAAGTCTAACATAAAGTAAAATGTGCTTGAAGTTAGCAAAATAAACCATAGATTAATAAGCCACCTGAAAGAACCCAAAAATTCCCTCTAGGGCCTCTCGGTCTATTTCCATCCTTAACGATCCAACGCTTTTTGCAAACACAACAAATCTTGGCATGTTTTATTCAAAAACCAGTGATTAAGGTTGTTAATTAAACTCGATGCATGCATACACTATGATAACATACTCGTGACAACCGGCCCGGAAAATACTGTACTATCGCCTAAGACCGATCCACTTTGGTCATTAAGCAATAGTAAAGTATCATCCTGTCGTTGGTTGCCGGGTTAACGCCCGGTAAATCACTTGGACATCGAACAGAGGATCGACACATGCATTAAACCCCACGTGAAGGCGAGTCCAGAGTACAACATGAATTAAACATTTTATTACAAACCATTGTTCACGACATGGAGTAAAGGTTTAGAGTTCGAAAACAGCGGAAACAAATTAAACTAGCGCAACGGTAAACATCACAGGAGGCCATCTGTGATGTCATCACTTGTCGTCACCCGTCCGGTCAACAACACCCGCAACCACGGTTTAAAGCAAGGCCGAGTATACTAATACTCGGCAAGACTTAACCGTCGGGTGATAGCTACATCACCATACTCTAGACATGAAAGGCTTTTGGCCTAGGTGGAGTTTCTTTTGCTGAACAGCTGCTAAAAGTAGATTCTTACTTTCAATCTTTTAGCACAAGTTCTAGTTGATTACCATTTCTAAATGTGCCATCTAGTTCAATCAAGAATTGAACAAGCAATTAATTCATACAACCATATTCCTCGAGTTCCATCATTATGGGATATCATGGCCAGTTGATTAAGCAGTCTCGGATAACGGTGAGAGGCCGACAATCGATTGATTTAAACCTTGCAAGGTAAACCCAAACACACGGTAGGCTGCCCCCGAAAGGTCAACTTTCCCAGGCCGTTCCCGTCGATTTTCAGCTCGGGAGCGGAACCTACATTCCTTGGTACAAGGCTTACTGGATCGCTCCCACACGAACGTCCAGACTCGCGCAGGTACCACAATGTTGTAAGCGAGGGGGGACACAAGTGCCCCAGGTTTAGTAGGGAAAGGTTCCCTTACTGCGTCAATCGGGTAATAGGCTTACCGGTCCTATACCCGGCATATGCTTAGTACGTTCAAAAGCTTAGCCCACGAAAGCAACTGGACCGGAGCCCAAATCCCATGCTCTTACCACATGAGCAATCCATTTATAAAGATCTTATGATTCTACCATAAGAACCTATTCTCGCGAGTGACGAACATCACTCGACTTCTAGCGGTCCTATGGCATAGCGGCTATCGACCTAGCATACTAGTGATAGAGCATAGGTACCTAGGGATCATGCATCTAGGGTTTCAAATCAACTCCTGGAATGTAAATGCACAATCGTAGCAAACATAATTGCATAATTTTAAAAGACGGGGTTAATGATCCGGGGCTTGCCTTCGATGGCAAGGTTGGCCTTGGGCCCTTCTGGACTTTGGTCGAGTTCTTGAGCTACATCCACGCACGGCAGCTCCTTGTCGGCACCTTCGCCTCCTCCTTCCGGCACGAGCGTCCGTCTACCGTCGGTAGGATCTACACGAAGATGCAATGCAGGATTTATGTGATGATTTTTAATTTAATTAACCACGAACCATAAATGACAATCAGGGGTGTATTTGTTGGGCACATTCACCTAGATAAGAAATACATTTAGCATACTCTTCCAAAAAGAAACCATTTGCGATCCTTTATTAGATATTCTTTTTGATGGTGACTGTGTACATATATAAGTAAATAATTTAATTTAAATTCACAACAGTAGTGGGTGGGTACGTTTAACTTTTTAACATGATTTGCAACCACACACATGATTAGCAATGGTGGTTTGGTGATATTTCTCATTTAATGACTATTAAGCCTTTATTACTTCCAATGCTTTAATTCATGAAATTAATTAGTAAAATTCATTGGAAGGGTTTTTTATACTCTAAACATCTATAACAAGTCACTGGACACACATGCGAGCTTTGGATGGCTAGAAATTAATTATTTTTGAAAATAACAAAAGATATCTAGAAGGACAAGGTAAATGCACACAAAAATAATTACTCAACAAAATGATCCAAACTTTCTCACACATGTTATATGGTCCAAAACTAGCCTAGTGGTGCAGCACACACACCTAGAACTATTGCGGAACTTGAGTTGTGCAATTTTAAAGAAACACAAACATAATTCAAGAATAATTATTTTTGGTATCTATAAAATTGTGATTAATTTACCAGAGGTTTTTTTGGCATTATAAGACAGTGTGCAAGAGTTGGTTGCAAAAACCTAATTATTTTTAGCTAGAAAAATCATTTATGCAGATCTGGCAGCAATGGAAAAATATTTTTATAAAATGATTTACATCATAACTTTGTGCAATTTCTGGTATAGAAGCTAGCATTTACATAACACACAACATATCCAAAATTTAGCTACAGAGGATTTATAGTTTTTGAGATATTGCAGATCTAGGTTTTTCACATTTGTATTTTTCATGCAAAAACTAACAGGAATTAGCTCAGGCCAGAATAACAAAAGTTGTAGGATAATTCACCATGAATCCAACAAAATTGGATTTACATTTTTCTGATTCTTCTGTGATTTTCTACGCAATTTACAAGAATCAGGAGATCACTTTTACTATTGGAGTTCACCTTTTGCAGCAGGGACCCTGGAAAGATTTTGGGTTTTGCAATGTGGTCCCTGGGCGCGGTGGCCGGCGCGGGGTGGCCAAATTCCGGCGAGGTTCGCCGGGGTTTGGCCGGGGGAGGGCGGTGGAAGGGTCTATGGGTCACGGGCGCTTGGTTTCGCTAGTTGGACAGGGCGGTGGTGGCGCCGGCGAGCAGGTGCACCGGCGGCCGGGGACGGCGGCCGCGGCGGCCGCCCGGCCGCCGGCGAGAGGCGGCTCGGGGAAGCGGAAAAGCGAGTCGGCGAGCTGCGGTTAGGGAGGGGGAAGGTGGAGGAAGCCTTGGGAGAACCCGCGGTCTGCCGGAAAAGGGAGCTCGCCGCGGCCGGCCTTGATGGTGTCGGCGGCGCTCGGGGTGGACAGGGGCGGTGCGGTGCGCCGGGGAGAGGGACGGCGGCGCCTTTATAGGGGCAGGGCGGACCCCTATTGACCATCGGGGACCGGCGGGGAACGCGCCCGGGGACGCGCGCGCGGGACGACAGGGAAGGGACCGCCGGTCCAAGGCGGGTTGCACGGCACCTCGGGGTTTGAAGCGTTCCCGGCGTCCAAGGCCTCGGGAGGCGCGTAGCAACCTTGGGAAGGCGCAACCTACTTCGGGAACACGCGCCGACGAGCCGGGACACGGAGGCGGCGGCGGCCGCGCGGCGCGCGCGCGCGCGCGCGCGCGCCCCGCGCGCCGGCCGGGCGATGTCGCGGCGCGGCCGGTTCGGCGCTGCACTATTCCGGACTGCACCACTTCGAGCACGTTTTTCTCTCAAAACTTGAATACAAGTGCACGAAGTGATGAATACGAAAGTTGTAGATCTAGCTACCCTCTACAACTTTTGTAAAGGCCGTCTAGTGTTTTTCTCGACGGATTTTGCAGGAACGTCGTTCCAACTTTGAATGCGGCTACTGTTCGGAAAACAGAGGTACCGTCGATCGATCGAGTTTTTCACCAATTTCCACCCAAAATTTGAAATGCCAATCTACATGAAAGTTGTGTCCCTCAACAAGATGGACAACTTTCATAAAGGTAGATTTTGAAGTGTTTAGGTGAATTTTGGAGAACGTGGTAAAAGTTCCGGACGACATTCGCTGACGCCAATGGTTAAGCCGGTCTTTGGCCAAGGGTTGACTACGGATGTGTGTAGGCTTGGTCAAGGGGTTCAATAGGGCTCATTGGCGAGGTTTTCGGGGTGATGACCCAGGTTGCCCTAGGTTTGATCGGTGTTTGACCGGGTTGACTCGGCTGATCCGGTCATTAGCGTTAAAGACGGTAATTAAAAACCTGGGGCGTCACACATACCAGATGAGAGGGTCATTGACTGTACCAGATGATAACAGTCAGATATGATGGATATTATATGGGCTCTGATGATTGTACTTGGCATGTGCATGGACGACCAGAAACAAAGGGTGGACAAACTATCATTGTAATATTTTTTCTTTAGCGTCTCCTTTGTCATTGTAATTTGTCAAATATGATGTTCCTTGTAGTTACTGATAGTGATTGTTCTGATGCAGGTGGCGGGATGGCATGAGGGTCACACTTGTACATCCAGTATGAGGAGGAAGACAACTACTCCTAGTGCGAAGTGGGTTGCTTCAAAGGCAATTACCATCCTTAAGAAAAAAATCTGATATGGGACCACGGGACATGCAAATCAAGCTTCAGGACGATCATAAGTGTGTCATTGGATATGACACAGTTTGGCGTTGTTTGCAGAGGGCTTTTGAGGACTTATATGGCAGCTGGGAAGAGAGTTTTGGGCTACTCTACAATTGGAAAGCGGAGGTAATGAAAAGGATGCCAAACAGTGTCATTGAAATTGATGTGGAGGTAAAAGATGGTCTACCTTACTTACGTAGATTCTTTTGTGCACTTGCTCCTTGCATTGAGGGTTTTTTGAGGGATGTAGGCCTTATCTTGCCATAGACTCTATTGCACTATCAGGTAGATGGAATGGACACTTAGCTTCAGCATGTAGTGTGGATGGTCATAATTGGATGTATCCTATTGCATATGGGTCCATTGAGTCCGAAACTGAAGATAATTGGATGTGGTTCATGACACAATTGCACAAGGCTATAGGAGATCTTCCACTACTTGCTATCGCTAGTGATGCTTGCAAAGGTTTAGCAAATGCTGTTAAGTTTGTTTTCCCTATGGCTGAACATAGAGAGTGCTTTAAACATCTTATGGAAAATTACAAGAAAAGGCCTTATCCAAACAAAGAACATATGTATCCAGCTGCCCGATCATATAGGAAAGAAGTGCATGACCATCACATTGCTATAGTGAAAACTCATCATGATGCAAAGGTCTTTTTGAGACATACCACACCCTCAAATGGATGAGAAGTGCATTCAATCCAGCCATCAAGTGTGACTTGCCTGTACATGAGCTTGCTGATCAGTTGAGAGAGATGATAATGGTCCTATGGCACAAGAGGAGAAAGATTGCACAAAGGATGCAAGGTAAGATACTACCAGCTGTCCTCCATATCTTGAGGGAACAAACTAGGGGTATTGCTCACTTGAATGTTGTGCAAGGTGATCATTATGCTGCACAAGTAGTTGACATGACAGGTGCTAATGTGAGACATGTTGTGAAAGCTTATTTACACGAGTGTTCGTGTGAGGAATGACAACACACTGGTAAGCCATGTCAACATGCCTTGGCTCTTATAACACAACAACCCACTAGAGATGTGCAGATGGAGAACTTTGTGAATGAATACTACTCAGTGGAAAGGCTCAAGAATGCATACAAGAGATTAATAGAACCACTTCCTGACATATCACAATGGGTGAAAGTTGACCTAGAACAAGAATTTGGTGCACCACTTGGTAGAAGAAGTGTTGGCCGGCAGAGGAAGAATAGAATCAAAGGTGCTCTTGAAGGTGGTAGTGGTGGTAAGAACAAGACTGAGAAAGAAAAGTTTAATTATGAAGGAATGAACACCGAGAAAGCAAAGAAACGGATTAAAGGCCCCACCACTTGCAGGAATTGTGGCCTGTTGGGACATAGAGCTAGTAGCTACAAATGTGAGTTAAATGGAACAAAGAAAAGGCAAGTGATTTTTAATACAAAGCTAGTAGCTTTAATTTTCTATATTCTATCAATTTACTATGTTAGCATCCTACCATATTACTATGTTCTTGTCCATTGAAGATTTGTGCCTAGCTCACCAATTTTTGTGAACCGTTGCTTTGAAGGAAGCGACAACCGAGGAAGAACACTACTAAAAAATTGGTTCCCTCCGCAACCTTCTTCAGCTAGGTAACAACCTAGCATTGCTGTTTAGTTTCTGCATATTGATCTATTTAGATCTAGATATAGTGCTGCAAGATTCCTTAATTGGTTCACAATATTTAACTATGGCAAATTAAACTGTACTGATACTAGCCTATTTTTTATGTTCCATATCATGCAAATTAAACTGTACTGATACTAGGCTATCATTTGTTAGCAAACATTTTTTTAATCAAATTTCTGTGTCATGTCTGTTCTTAATTGTGAATATTCAAAATTTCAACTAGGCCACTTGGTGTGGAGACGGGAGAAGGAAGTTCATCTCAGCGGCCTACTCAAAAATTGGCTCCAAAGAAGAACAAGAATGCCTCAGTTCCATCAAGTGTTGAGTGTTGAATGTTGTTTGAAATGTTTTATTTTGAACCAAATGTTGGGGTTGAATGTATGAATGTTGACGGTGAATTTCCGTCAATCTAGAGTACTTGTTATACATTGGTTTCGATTATGATTTGCAACTAACCCGCCACTAGGCATACTAATGATGTAACAAGTTCACACTTGCATGTCGATTTTGGAGTTTGTTGTTTACGCAGGAAATCTATGCTAAAGAGGAGACTTTCGGGATAAGTTCACCAAGCACTTTGGAAGAAGATCATGAAGCTCGACAAGAGTCAAGACACGCGATGAACATGACTCGAAATGACCCAAGAACCGAAGCGTCAACGTGCAAGTTTTCAGGGACTCAACCAGAAAACAGCGAAGCTTGCATAGCAAGGATTCAAGCCTTAACCGTGAAGGAAACGACGTCAAAGGCCCACATGCAAGTGCACACGAATAAGGGATCACGCGAGAAGCAACCGGGGAGAAAACCGGGGCCGAACCGGCCGAAGTGGGCTCGGGCCGACCGGCCCGGCCCCACTCCGGGGTCGGTTCGGTCCCCCCTTTGCCCTAGATGTTCATCTATTTATTCCCTCCGCCGCCGTCGACCGACACATCGAACAAATCATCCTACCGACGCCAATCACCGAAAAACCGCCGCCGCAAGATGAGGGAGAGAGTTAGATGAGCTCGTCGCAAGGATCAACGCCGGCGGAGAGAAGGAAGCAAGAGGAGGACTCCAAGCCGCCGGCCTAGGGGTGTTCCCAAGCTCCATCGCCGCCATCTTCATCGACGACGTTCTCCGAGTCTCCATCACCCCTATGTGCTTCAATCCGTGTAAGATGATGGGGTAATGTCTCCGTTCATCCCTAGGATTAGATGGATACATGCTATGTGATCGCTACTCGATTTGTGGTTTTAATCTATTGTTTTCATGTTGATGATGCTTTGATGATTAAGGTTAGCTACTGTCTTTTTCGGGCGTATGATATCCGCTACTCCCATAGATTCCATCAACATACCGTGTCCATCATAGGTCTAGTCACGAATACCTTCGCGTAGTGACAGTACGAGAGGAGGGAAAGGGCGAAACCGTGGTCACAACCCCCGGTAGATTGGTTTACCGCTTTCGTGTAGTAGATGCATACCATGTTATCCTAGATCCTAGGGAGGGAACGCTTATCTTTCTTGCTCACTCTCTTGTGTTCACCCTTTACCATCTAGTTTATCCCTAGATTTGTTTGATCGACTTAACTTAGATTAACTTAGGTAGATTGTCTTTACTTTTAGTTTAATAATCACTTTCAAAGGTTTTCCATTCGACTAGATTAGTACTTGGTTAAGCGCTAGTAATCCCCTTGCTCCGCGGATTGACAAGAACCTTGGGAATCCCGTGGTGAAAAAGGTGTAGGTCCGTACGCTTGCGGATCGTAGAGGGATACGTCTTTTATCCGTCAACAAGCCCCTTTTTCTGGCGCCGTTGCCGGGGAGCAAGCCAGTTTGCTACGGTTAATCTAGTATTAATTTTGTTGATTACTAACACCTAACCCTTATTTTCTAAAAAAAAGAAAAAAATCTTTTTTGTTTTTCTTTCTACTTTTCTTGTGCCTAGATGGATTTGTTCACCTCACCATTGGAAGACGAAGAGATGTCGCTAAGGGAGCTAGCAATGCCGTCAATGGAAGACATTGAGATGCAAAAATCAGATTTGACGTTTGCTACAACCCACTATGAAGTGAAGCCCGGAATCATGAAGTTAGTGGCGACAAAACCATTTAGAGGATTGGAGGATGACAACCCATATAGACACATTAAGGAATTCACGATGTTATGCAACACGGTGCAACAAAAAGGAGTTCCGGCCGCTTGGTTCAAGTGGAATCTTTTTCCATTCTCTCTCGAAGATGAAGCGCGAAGATGGTACACACTTGCGTCCGTTGAAGCAAAAGGAAATTGGGATGAGCTAGTGACGAAATTTCTTTTGAAGTTCTTTCCCATAAGCAAGGTCCAAGACTTAAGGAGGCAAGTGCTCACTTTCAAGCAAGGAGAGGATGAAGGAATTGATGAAGCATGGGACCGTTTTAATGAACTACTTGAGCGAGGCCCGAACTTGGGATTTTCCGAGTGACTTGATGTTGCATACCTTTTATTTTTCACTAACCCCTAACTCATCTCGTTTTGTAAGCATGTGTGCAGGCGGTGATATATTGGATAAAACAATTAGTGAAGCCACACAAATCTTACAAAGGATAAGCAATGGACAAAGAACAATACGAGATTGGCAAAGATGTTGTCAAGAGGAGCAAAATGACAAAAGCAAGCCCAAGGTGCTTGCTGAAATTTCTGAAAAAGATGAACCGAAGGTCAAGGAAGATGAACCGACCATTCAAGAAAGTGAAGATCCACTTCCCAAGGTAAGAGAAGTCATTTCGGATGTTAAAAATGTTGAAACTAACATGAATGTAGGCCGAAGTATGTGGAATGCTAGACCATTGGCGGAGTTCAAGCAATCCGGTTGGGTTCAAGTTGATTTCGCCCCACTAATTAACTACCGAAGGAAGGAGGAACGCCGACACATTGCCAAACTAGTTGAAGATATATTTGATCAAGAGATGAGTGGAGAGTCGATCCAAAAGATGTTTGAAGAAGAAAGAGAAGAAGGAGATGAAGGATGGATCGACCGGTTTGACAACTCAAAGATTTATGATGAAGGAAGAGAAGAGTACAACCGTGATGAGCCTAGTGACTCAAAGGATAAATGGGAGGAGATAGGACTCAAGCTAGATGATAGCTTGTGTGCTATTGAAGCCTACACACTAGCAAATCAAGACATGGAAGTACTCAAGGATGAAGGAAAGAGTGAATCAACAATGAGCGATCTTGACGACATGTGGTACATGGAAGATAAAGAAAGCAACATACAAGTCTTTGAAGATGAAGATCTGGTTGATAAAGAAGACTTTAAAGAAGAGATGAATGCGTACATAGTTGAAGGATTACATGTTCCACATGATGAGTTGAAGAAATTGCAAGATGGTGATGAAGAGGCAACTGCACTTGTTGAGATCGATTCGCCTTCAACACCGCTTGATGAACCAAATATCGCTCTTGTTGAAAAATCTCTAAGGCCAAGGTACGTGCTGAAATCTCAAGATATTATTGGTATTGATGTTGATAAATTCAAATACTCATGCTCGACCAATAGTTTGAATGATAGTTTAATGTCTATGCCTTGTTCCAATAGAGATCATGTTGATAGGCTAGATTTTCTTGAGAATGAAAAAGAGGAAATATTTATTTTTGATCCAATTAATCTCACACCTAAACAACCTTTGCCTAATGATGAGCTAAGTGCTATGCATGAAACATATGCTTCTTTTATTTACACCTTGACTTGTTGCTACAATTCACATGTGGTGTTAATTATGGACGCGTATGTTTACAATAAGTTTTGTAAATCTCGATCATGCTTTGCACTTGGTCAAGCTAATGACATTAAAGAAGAACATGTCGGGAGAAGGCCCGATTTTCACTAACCATGTAGACAAGGCTTGCATAATGAAAAGAGAAGTCATGCTTAAAGAGTTGCAAGATAAATTATCAACCTCTCCGAATCCCGCGATGGATGCTGCTGTCTTCATCAATTTGAGAGCTTGTTCAGAGGTGTAAAAATGAAAAAAATGAGATATTCAGAAGCTCCATCAAATTACCATTCCAACGCATCAAGAACCAACAAGTTTGAAGACCCGTGCAAGGAGTTATGGAGGAAACATTGAGCGTTGCGCGTTCTGAAATTTCAGGACAGATTTCATCGCCGAAGTAAAACGGACGTAACTCTCTTGTCCGGAGTCCGATTTGAGCATATAAAGACTCGTTGGAAAGGAAATTTTGTGCACTGTAAAATGGAGTAGAGCTTGAGTATACTTTCTGTTCTGGACATTAAAAAAAATTCATGGAGTGAAGGCAGCACCGAAGGATGATAAAGGAGATAACGATGAAACAAAAGGATGCTTTGGGCAAGTCTTCTATAAGTGATCAAGCACAACATGGGAAGTAAATTAAAGCTGCATTGGTACCTTTTATTCTTGCATGAAGGGCCATGGCTATGCAACGAAAAGAAGGTATGTGAGAAAGTCGAGCTCTATGACTTTAAATGAAGCGCTTTTCGGGAGGCAACCCGTTTCTTTATATTTTTACTACTTTCTTAGAGAAAATAAAGAATGGCACTATCTTATGATGATCAACTTGTGATTATTAATCTAAGTTCAGTTTTCCTTTTTAGAACCACCATCATGTTCATGATCATATTTATTTATTTGCATGCATTGCATTTTGTTGTCCTCGTGATGTTTCTTTGTGTATACATGTTTTGCACATAGTTAGCTTGGTTGTTTTATATACTTAATGATGTATGCTTCATTTTCCATGTTAATACTTCATAAGGCATTATGAGTATTTTCCTTTTGTGATCTTGTGTAAACATGGTGTTTAAACATGATTGCGGACCATCATCGTTAAGTTCGATAAACCTAGCTGGCTTTTCATATGTTTTCATGTTGCTTTGGTTAGTTTATAAGCTTTGCAATGCGCTTAATTTTTCTTGTGCTATAAGAGTTATTGATTTAGGGATAGACATGGTGTTTCAACCCTAGATATATAAACCTTTATGGCTATGGAGAAATTCGGTAACCTAGTTGTAAACATGGTGTTTAGAACTAGGTGAAAACATTGTCTTTGTTTATATGCTTTCCTATCATGTGCATACACACCTTGCACCACGTACACTCATTAGGTTTTTATTCCTCATTAAACTAATTATGCCACAAGTTAAGAATCTTAGGAGACATTGTTGGATTGTTGGCAATTCTATCTACTCCCAACCGTCACCTTGGGGGTAGAATGTGCGTTTAAAACGTCTTACAGGCAAGATAAAGACTCTCACTACAAGGAAATTGAAGGATGGCTAAGAAGTGCTTTGTCTTCTTCTTCCATGACTAGAAAAATGCTAAGCATGGGGGAGACCCCGAATCTTCAACACGGAAGTTAACATCACCGGATCAATGCGCGAAAAGCTATCGATCTCATCAAAATTCTGCATGGTCTCGAAGGGAAAACACTGGATATTTTTGGATAATTAGAAGCCTGATGAAGTTAAAATTCCAACAAATCAAGAATCAAGACAATCGGAGGTTCCTACAAGCGGTTATGCCCGAATCACCGAGTGCAACACGTCCTGAAATCAGTTTTGGACAGCACGCAGCGCTGAAGTAAAACGGACATAGCTCCCTTGTTTGAACTCCGTTTTCGATGAATGACCACACGTTGGAAAGGTAATTTCATAAACTTTTCAATAGATCTATATTTCGATATATTTTCTATTCTGGACAGAGGGGGAAATCCATGAAAAGGAGACAGCAAGGAGATGATGAGAACAAGAAAGAGGAGATGGTGATGACAACATTGAAGAGAAGGGTGACCAATGACTCCATTAAGCATACAAGATCAAATTCAGAAGTTTAGGAGCATTAATAAATCAAGACAAAAGCAAAAGCCACATCGATACATGGAGATGTCGGAAGAAGGCAACGAAGAATTACAAAGGATGGTAACATCTCCATGGACCTTCTCTTTTCCAAACACAAATGCTTGTATGTATGCCTTCAACCTCAACTAGGTGCAACCTTTTGTTTTTCTCTTCAAACAATAACATGGCTACTAGGAGGACAACCTAGGTTTCTTTTTACTTTCAATAGATAAGCATGACCATGTGTTCACCTCGATGTTCTATATTGCCTATGCTTACGGAAAGATGATGAAAGTTGCCGCTTTGTTTTACCTACATGAAGTTATACATGTCTTGGCTAATTGCTCTCTATAATATGATCTGAAATTAATTTAAATACCGGCTCTTTTATTTGTGGAGGTGAAATGACTATGCTCTAGACCCACATACATATCTTTGCTCTTTGATTTAAGTTTATGGATAGCCGGATAACTTGTTGTTTTTATGAAAACTTAACTTTTATGCTATCTACATATTTGTGATGATCTTGCAAAGTTCTACCTACCAAAGCCATATACATATATGTTTTATGATAACAAAACTCGTAGATTGCAAACATATGTTTTGATGAGTTGGATTAGGATTGATTTCTATGGTTCGAGACTAAGAAGCTGGTCATTCCTTTGTGTAACTTTTTCATGCTAGCCTTTTTGTCCATGCATTGTGGGTTTTCACATCGAAAATTCCACAAACTTCGCCGGGCATCCACCCTAAACCAAAAACATCTTTTTGTGATCACCTCCTTGTCCACAACCCAATTTGAGTATGGAGTAAAATTCTCGATGGAGATTCAAATATTCCGCAATATTATGGAATTTATACTTACTTTAGCGGTCATTTTCCCTCTCTTTTATGCTCGAGGACGAGCATCGTTCAAGCATGGGGGAGGAGTCATTCTCTCGACACAAATGCTATGTAAGTATTATGTTGCAAAAAGTTTTGAGGAGCAAAAGAAAAAAAGAAAAAAAAATCAAAAATGAAAAAAAATATGATAAGAAGAAAAGAAAAGTAAGAAAAATAGGAAGAATAAAGTGAAAAAAAAAGAAAGAGAGAAAAATGAGAAGGAAATAAAATAAAGAAAAAAATAAAGATGCTCCTCGGATCTTTTTGCTTCATAAGTTCTCAAGTGCCTTGATGACACATCCATACTCAAATCTTCCAACCATGTGCAATCCGATAATGAGGACTTCACTCGTGCCTCGGGATCATCCATTTGCCACTTGCACATGTCCACTTATCTAAATGTGTGTGTTTCATCCTTCTCTCTTTCCAACATTTATTTTCCATGGCCTTTTTGACGAGTCTCGGTAATTCCAATAGACCTCTCTCTTAATTTGACAATATTTCGGATGTATGTTTTGCTAGGATTGTTTTTAACCTTCCAAGCTCCACAAAAGCCTTCCACTATCACATATGAGTAGAGTAGGTTGAAAATAATCTAGTATAGGCTTGAGTGACTTGATGAGATGAGTGTTTCCATGAGCTTTTGCAAGAGATTTTCACTTATGTTGGATATGCATCTTTTTGAAAATCTTCCATGTGACAAGGTAATGGTTTGAAGTTCACTTAAGTTTGAGAGCATCGAGTTAAATGTGGCTTGTTCTTTATTGTTAGTCTATCTTCCATAATGAAAAAGAAGCCGGTCACAACTTGAACCTTAAAAATAATTTTTTAAGAGAGAGCAATTTGTCTCGTCATGAATGACTAAGTGCAGGGATAACATTGGAAGGCAATGCTGATTTCCCTTTTAAGCGAGGACCACTTACTCGAGGACGAGCAAGGTTTAAGCATGGGGGAGATGTTGACGGTGAATTTCCGTCAACCTAGAGTACTTGTTATACATTGGTTTCGATTATGATTTGCAACTAACCGGCCACTAGGCATACTAATGATATAACAAGTTCACACTTGCATGTCGATTTTGGAGTTTGTTGTTTACGCAGAAATCTACGCTAAAGAGGAGACTTTCGGGATAAGTTCACCAAGCACTTTGGAAGAAGATCATGAAGCCCGACAAGAGTCAAGACACGCGATGAACATGACTCCAAATGACCCAAGGACCGAAGCGTCAACGTGCAAGTCTTCAGGGACTCAACTAGAAAACAGCGAAGCTTGCATAGCAAGGATTCAAGCCTTAACCGTGAAGGAAACGACGTCAAAGGCCCACATGCAAGTGCACACGAATAAGGGATCACGCGAGAAGCAACCGGGAGAGAAACCGGGGCCGAACCGGCCGAAGTGGGCTCGGCCGGCCGGCTGGGCCGGGCCGACCGGCCCACCCCACTCCGGGGTCGGTTCGGTCCCCCCTTTGCCCTAGATGTTCATCTATTTATTCCCTCCGCCGCCGTCGACCGACACATCGAACAAATCATCCTACCGACGCCAATCACCGAAAACCGCCGCCGCAAGATGAGGGAGAGAGTTAGATGAGCTCGTCGCAAGGATCAACGCCGGCGGAGAGAAGGAAGCAAGAGGAGGACTCCAAGCCGCCGGCCTAGGGGTGTTCCCAAGCTCCATCGCCGCCATCTTCATCGACGACGTTCTCCGAGTCTCCATCACCCCTATGTGCTTCAATCCGTGTAAGATGATGGGGTAATGTCTCCGTTCATCCCTAGGATTAGATGGATACATGCTATGTGATCGCTACTCGATTTGTGGTTTTAATCTATTGTTTTCATGTTGATGATGCTTTGATGATTAAGGTTAGCTACTGTCTTTTTCGGGCGTATGATATCCGCTACTCCCATAGATTCCATCAACATACCGTGTCCATCATAGGTCTAGTCACGAATACCTTCGCGTAGTGACAGTACGAGAGGAGGGAAAGGGCGAAACCGTGGTCACAACCCCTGGTAGATTGGTTTACCGCTTTCGTGTAGTAGATGCATACCATGTTATCCTAGATCCTAGGGAGGGAACGCTTATCTTTCTTAATCACTCTCTTGTGTTCACCCTTTACCATCTAGTTTATCCCTAGATTTGTTTGATCAACTTAACTTAGATTAACTTAGGTAGATTGTCTTTACTTTTAGTTTAATAATCTCTTTCAAAGGTTTTCCATTCGACTAGATTAGTACTTGGTTAAGCGCTAGTAATCCCCTTGCTCCGCGGATTGACAAGAACCTTGGGAATCCCGTGGTGAAAAAGGTGTAGGTCCGTACGCTTGCGGATCGTAGAGGGATACGTCTTTTATCCGTCAACAATGAACTTGCCGAATGTTGAACTATTTGTTGAATGTTAGACATCAATGTGAGAACTACCTTTTGAGTGATGAATTACTTGTTGTTGAGTGTTTTTAAAATTTTTTCCCTTGCTGGAACTCCCACCTGGAGTTTCAGACTGCTCTCGGGCCTGGGAGATTTTTTCCACGGTCCCAGCCTCCCAGGAGCACCGGGCAATTTTCTCGGGTGCTTGGAGTTTTTTCCGGTCCTAGGAGCGTGGGTGAAGTTCCCAGGCGTGTGGAGGCTTAGGAGGGCTAGTACTATCTTTTCAGGTGGCAAATTACTGGTAAAAGACAGCAAATAATCTAAAACAGTAGTTGTGGTCATTTTAACAGACAGAGCAATGGATTCGTGGTCATTTTAGAGAAGCCCAACGCTTTCATGGTCAAAATAATAAAAATCTCAAACAGGGGGGAGACGAAGGTGGCAATGACAAGATTGGGGCAAGGAAAGCGTAAAAATAATGTATGTTTCTATCCCTAAAAAGCGCCTACTGGCCACGACGACATCTGTTGCTCTGCCGCTCTGCCGAGATATTTCGAAATGTAACTCTATCTTCGCAGTCTTCACGCGAGATGACTCTAAGTTCGCAAGTCTTTCGAAATTTAACCCTGAGTCACGCGAACTCTTCGATTCAGGGATTTTTCAACATTTTTTTTGGCATTTCGGGGTTTTCCCTCTCTTTTTCCCTCTTCAGCTCAATGGAACAGACCGTTTTGCCCCTGCCCTTCTCTCCTCTCCACCACTGACATGTGGGTCCCACGTTCGGGGTCTTCTTCAACCTTCCTTCTCTCCTTGTTTACCAGGAAGGGCGCCGACGGTGGTCATGGGCGCGACCACTGGAACAACTTCCACGTCGCCACCCACCCGCCGCGCCGCCCTCATCCTCACTAAACAAGAAGGTGGTCCTTCTAAGCCAAACCATCCAACTAATAAGAAGTGTCCAAGTCATAAGATCAACTTTGTACATGCAATCAAATAATGAGCAAGTGCATTATTTGTGCATGCTAATAAGTAAACCAACAACCAAACACACTCTATATCTAAGATTCCTAGCTTCAGACCAAACCATGATCATGGGCTTTGCGAGTCCGATCATAATTATTATCTCATCTAAACTTATTCACGATATAATTTTTGTAGAGGTGGTACGGTGGTAAGTCATAAGCCACATTTTTTTCATATCGTATGTTAATTTTTGTTAACTTTGCTAACCCTTCCTCTTAGAAAAAAATGATCATACTTTTGTGGTAAAATCTAAGTCGCACTTTTGTCTAACCATAGTACGATGAAGATGAATGCTAAATATCGAGTTTAAATGTTCATCTCATACCGATACCAGTTGCAGATGTAAATTAAAGCCCCTTTAGAAGCAGAACACCCAAGTTCAAAGCACATTGTTTATGTCATCCTCCAAAATATATGAAGTATAGGAATGCAAAAAATCTTTGAGCACAGTGATGAGATTAATTTGCATATTTTGAAATGGTGTTCAGACAATCTCCTCCTTTGGATAAACGGATATAGTAATTTACCTTTTTTCAAGGGGCGGGTTTAGTGATGGGGTAGGGGACTCAAGCCCCCCCTCCCCACTGCACAATGCCGCTTGGATAATGGAGGCCTCTTCTAGTTCCTTTATGATTTTTTAGGAAGAAGAGGAGAAGAGAGTGAAGGAAGGGGAAGAAGAGGGGGTTCCTCCTTAGGTTGACCACAACAGACCCTCTGTCCGATCCCACAAGCGCAAAATGCGTAATCAGCGAGCATTATAGCGTGTCCAACAGCTACCGCATCCCCATCCTCATTCACTACCGGAATTTCAGTCTTTGCCTAGAGTCTGATTCTGTGCCGAGAGCCAAATAAAAAACTCTCGGCAAAGAAGGCTTTGCCGAGAGTTTTTTATTTAGCTCTCGGCACAGAAAAACACTTGGCAAACAGGCTTCTTTGCTGAGAGCCAAACAAAAAGCTCTCAGCACAGAAAAAACACTCGCCAAAGATTTCTTTACCAAGAGCCAACTAGATGGCTCTCGGCAAAGAATTTCTTTGCCAAGTGCAATTTTCTAACTCTCGACAAAGAAAATTTAAAAAATCACTTTTTTGCCTCCAATTTTTTTCTATCCTCAACATACACTTATACAAAACTTATGCTCAAATTTGGCACAATTTCAGCTCTATTTGCTATATTTAAAAATTTTACTTATTTCTAGGTATTTTTTTGTAGCGTCCGATATGAACTGCAAGTGCATGAAATCATAGAGTAAAATTGTTGGAAAAATGATGTTCATGTCCATGAGACATCTCTAAGACCATGTACATGAAATGAAGCTAAATTTCTGGCATTTGGTTCTATATGCATGATGGAGATCGTGATGTAGAAAGGATTTAAAATTGTATAAAATTCAAACGAAGTTTGAAAATCACGAAATTTGTCAAGTGCTCATGATATCATATGTGGAGGTTGTGATAAAAAATTGAGACTGTTTTGAACATTTGGACACGTACACTCTTTAGAAACCGGAACACCTCACAAGAAGTTTCAGAGAATTTGAACTAATGTCACTAGATTTGGTGTCTTAGAGAAATTCAAATTTGAGTTTGACTATTTTTTTTCTACAAGTAGTATACACCATAATTGGTGTTATGTTAGGTTTTGGAAAATTCTCACATCATTTTGCTATTTTTAAAATTAATTTTGAGAAAAAACGTCTTTGCCGAGAGTAAAAATTTTTACTCTCGGCAGAGCCAGCCCATAATCAACCCAAGAGCCAAAATCGGCCCACCAGCCCACCACCGCTGCCGAAATCCCCTCTGGCGTTATAAGGTCGCCGCCCCCAGCCAAACCCTAACCCTCCTCCTCCCCCCATCGCCTCTCCCCCCCACTGCCGTCGCCGCCCCCTCCTCTCCCCCACCACGCGCCCCCCTCCTCTCCCCCACGACGCAACACCGCGCGTGCCCCCTCCTCTTTCCCAACACCGCGCGCACCCCTCCTCTCCCCCAACGTCGGCGCGCACCCCCTCCTCTCGCCTCCCCCTCCCCTCCCCCTCTGCTTGCCCCTCACCGGCGGCGAGGAGCGGCGGTGGGGTGAGGTGTGGTGGCGGCGCATCTCGAGGGGGAGGCTGCGCCGGCCTCCGTTGACTCAGCGCCGACCTCCGTCGACTACACGCCACGGGCGCTCTCCTCCAGCCTCGGCGGCTCAGCGGCGGCGCCACGACGGTCGGAGATGGCGGCACAACTACGACGGCCAGATCTACGGCGGCCGGATCTATGTCCTCTCACTCTCCCTCTCTCTCATGTCAGGTGGCGCGACTTATGGTGTATTGTGGCGTGGCGGGGTGAGGTGCAGCGGCGACGGGTGGAGGTCTGGTGGTGGCAGTGGCGTCGGCGTGGTGGTGGTGGTGGCAGTGGCAGCTGCGGCGGCGGTGTGGTGGTGCTGAAGCTCAACTCCTCCCCCGACGCGAGGAGATCCGGTGCGGGTGGGCGTGGTGGTGGTGGTAGGCGGCGGCATCCGCGACGTGGTGGTGGCGGCGGTGGTGGCCACGGCCGCGGAGGTCCAGCGGTGGTGGGCCACCGGCGGTGGTGGGTCACGACGTACGGGCGGTGGGCCCGCGTCATGGGTTTTTACTTTTTTAATTGTTTTTCAAAAGTCTTTGCCGAGAGCTATATCTGCTCTCGGTACACGTGTGCCGAGTGGGATCCACATGGCTCTCGGCATAGGTCTCTTCGCCGGCCCAACGGTGCCGAGTGCTCTGTGCCGAAAGTAAACTCTAGGCACAGGCTGAGCCAAGAGCAAAGGTGCCTGTGCCGAGAGCATCTCGCTCTCGGCAAAGGCTGCGAATCCGGTAGTGATTATGGGGTTCTCAACCTCCAAACTCCCAGATTCAGGTATCCTCTCTTATATTCCACCTTGCGTTGCAAGCCTCCTCCTTCACCGTCACCGCCTCCTCCATCCGGGCTCCTCCATCGATGAGGCTCGATGAGCGTCTGCGTGGTGGCCGTTGGAAGGTTACGTGCTCTCTACATCTACTCTCATGTGCACATATCTGCTATATTTGCGCATGCAGATGCGTTTGTTTGTTGGAGTCGGTCTTAACTTACAGTTGTACATCTGCCACTTGCTTCGTTTTTAGTTTGTAGCGAATTTTCTCCCGTCTTTCCCAAAGTGTTCTGCTGATGAAATAAAAGTTCAGATGAAAAATCATTGTCCACAGACAAACGGGCTTTTTAAGAAAAATCACAACGGGTTTGCGAGCAAAGTCGAGAATAAAATTAGAGTCTCGGAGGTTATGAAATGTTTGAGATCACTTTTTTACTCCAAGGAGCAGCTGTTTGCTTGGCTTATCAGCCACCGAGACAAGACGATCTTTCTCTCGGAACAAATCGGTCACCAAGCAACCAGCCAACAAGATTTTCTCTCCGAGAATAAATCAGCACCCGGTCATCAACCACTAGCCAAACGAACAGGCTCGAGCCATGTTACACTCTCTTTTCACCTAAACTATTCTTAGTTCGGATAGGGCTTGCTTGAGGTCATTTGCTTCTTGCACCGCAAAGCTGACCTCCGATATATCCTCTCCGCTCCTCATAGCATGGTTAATCTGGGCACAATTTGTCTCTAAAATCACCTGGCCTGGGGCCCATTCAATCGCTAACCCGATTCCCTCCTCAACACGCGCTCTAGCTTCAGCTTCCCATGCACCCACACAATGAAACAGAGCTCACCCTTGTGGTTTCTTGCTATAATGCCCACCCTGCCTCTCCTGTTTGGGCCACAAACTAACCATGGACATTCACTATAACCCAATCTTTGGGAGGAGGGTGCCATTTCAGAGTTCCATTGGTATACAGGTTGTGTTGTTCTATGTTGTCGGGACTACAATTTTGCTCCTTCCCGTTTGCCGTGTCGTCCTTCACACCTGATGTATGCTCAGGTCACAAGTGTTATGGATACACAGTAGGAGCTGAATTGATCCTTCAATTTGTGTGTCACCGGATGGGTGATGTTGTTATTGTCAGTCCAAGCTCTCTAAAGAATCAATTTGACCCAGTCACGTTGTGTAGGAGAACAACGATCACGCAACAATGGCCATGTTTGGATGGTATAGGTTAGTGTTAGTGGTAGTGGTAGTTTTTAACATCTCCAAATTAACACATAAAAAACTAACATCTTGAATGTTTGGATGGAGGTGTTAGTTTGCATTTAAAGTAACTTTTCCTATCATTTGAAAAAGGAGAGGGAGAGAGAAAAGGGGTGGGGTCCACCAAACTAACACCAATTACCACCTCTTGGAGGTGTTAGTTTTTTGCGGGACACCAAACTAACACATGTGTTTGGATGAAAAGTGTTAGTTTTGGTGTTAGTTTGCTTCAAACTAGCACTAACACCTCCATCCAAACATGCTCAATAACAACCAATCCGGCCCAGAATATTCAAACATAGCTTCTCTGGGGAGCTTCCAATATACTCGCATTGCTTGTCTCAAATTTTTCGCCTGTGGGCAAGCAACTGTAGAATGATAGCTGGTTTCAGGCGCAAGGCCACAAAGGTTGCAGATGTCCTCTACTTCCATTTTCCTTATGTATTTCACATGTTTTGTGAGAAGTGCATCTCTACATAATTTCCATGCAAACACATTAACCTTCGGAGGAACTCTTCGTTTCCAAATATTGTTCCACATTTTTCTTTCTCCATCCTGCGATCCACTCGATGCCGAGGATGTCTCTATGTTTTGCAACTTCAGAGCGGTTGTATGCACTCGGAACTAAAAAAAAACTCCAGATTTTTCCATGGACCAGGCTAAAAATTCTTCTGACAATCTTGCTGGGAGTTTGATCTTTGCTATTGCTCCTGAATACCATCAATTTTATTGTAATCCAGTTCGCCCCTGCAGAATCCAGTAGCTCCACCTGACGTCTTCCTGACCAGCGACCAGATCAAAGTTCAGCTCTGGAAAAAATGTTTGAACTCTTCGTTTGGAACCTTGCAGATGTTTGGATAATTTTTCTTGACATTTGGATTCTGATCAACACGTACAACCCCACGCATGATTGCTTGCCTGGTTGTCCAACGCAAATTAATAGATCCACCAACCAATTAGTTTGAGGAGCCTACATATGTTCTCTCTTGAGAAAGTGTCAAAGTTTCAGAAACCTTTTTTTTTTAAAAAAACTTAATGCTTCAATAACTTGAGCAGAGCATAAAAGGGTAATCATTGCCGGCCACAGGCTCAATCATTCGAGAAGTCTTAAATGCATAAGCGGGTAGATTGGTTGTGAGAGAAAAATACTGCTTAAAAGTTCCGACAGATTGGTTGTGAGAGGAAAGCACTGCGCAATAAGCCAGACAAGACCTTACGAACGCTGACGAAAATGGATGAACACATTCAATCATGCATGTAATTTGTCCCTAATTGATTCTCCTTTTTTGTTCTGTTATTCACAACACAAGAACACCACACCTCATCTATACCTTCCTAAATTAATCTCCCCCAAAAAAAGAACAAAGTGAAAACTGACATGATCAAGGTATGAAATCGACGATCGACACGCACGCGTATGCATATGCGTTACATGCGTATCGTGGGGATATGTGGGTCGGTCACGAGAAGATGTTGTCGAACGCGGCGGCGGTGATGGCGCGCGAGAACTCCTGGAAGTTGATGCGCCCGTCGCCGTCGGTGTCGGCCTCCTTGATCATCCCCGTGAGCTCCTTGACGGTGAGCGCGTGGCCGAGCCTGGCCATGGAGTGCGCGAGCTCGGCCGCGGTGATGAACCCGTTGCCGTCGCGGTCGAAGATGGAGAAGAGCCTGCGGAGCTGGTCCTCGGAGTAGGGGGAGCGGTCGGCGAGGAGGTCGGGTGCCACGAGCGCGACGAACTCGGAGAACTCGACGAGGCCGTTGGAGTTGGTGTCGGCGCGGGAGATGAGCGCGTCGAGCTGGTCGGCGCTGGGCGTGAGTCCCAGGGACCGGAGCAGGGACCCCAGCTCCAGCTGCGTCAGGCTGCCGTCGGCGTTGCGGTCGAAGGAGCGGAAGATCTCCCGGAGCTCCGCCAGCTGGTCGTCGTCCAGCCGGGACTGCTGCTGCTGCGCCGCCGCCTGGCTGATGGCGGCGGCCACGGAGGTGCCGCCCCGCCGGATGGCCTCCGGCGACGGGGCGGCCGGTGGCTTGTGCGCGGCGGCGTCGACGGCGGGGTCTCCGGTGGTGGCGTCGCTCATGTTGGGATCGGGAGGCAGGGACGGAGACGGGGAGGAGGCCACGAATTGGGTGGAGCGGCCGGAGAAGTCGGATCTTGGAGGGGTTGGCGCCCTGGAATGGCGGATCAGGAGTGGAGAGGCACGTACTGCTCCCAATATGAGAGGGCGCGCGCGCGGGGTATCCAGTGTACAACAGACATAGCTTTGTTTTTTCTTCATCCATGGCACGGCACAGCACCACGCGCCGGAACTCGGGACGTGGCCGCCGGCCGAAGCGAGCCAGAGACTTGTTGGAAGGGGCAAAGCCAAACTAGAGGAGCACAGGTCAACGATAGACGTGAATCCTTTGGCACTAAGGCCCACGCGTCAGTGAGTGAATCTCTATGCAACTATTGCAGAGAAAGCTCATCCCCTAATGCACATCTCCTTTCGTGGGTGGATCTAAAATCATGCATTATTGTTGCTTCTGCATTTTATTTATTTATTTAATATTAAGTTTATGCATGTGTCTTACTATGGGTGACTAGAGATTTTCAACATGGGGCCTGTTTGGGTGGTAGGGTAAATGGGGCAAATTTACCCCTAAGGTGCCAAACATGTGGGGCAAATGTGGTGGGACAAATGTTTTGCCCCCTAATTCCACTTACCCCTAAAAGGTAGCAAATTGGAGCAAATTTGTGGTGGGTCCCGCTCTCCCTCTCTCATCCACATCCACATTTACCCCTCCATCCAAACCCCCCAAGGGGCAAATATTGGTAGGGGCAAATGAGAGGGGCAAATCATTTTCCTTGAGGTAAATATTTACCCCTACCATCCAAACAGTGCCATGGAAACATATTCATTTTTTAGGGATCATATTAACAATATAGTAAGATGCTCACCGAGATTTACTACTTTAGTGTCAAAGCAAAGAATGAATATAGCATAAAATAAAATTGAGAGAATTTCCTCAATGCCACTGAAAATCGTACCACTCCCCTTGTTGCTATCGCTATTGGACATTTTCAGTTCCCTTCACTGCCACTACGTCAATTTTCCATTTCCTTTACTACCATTTTCGTCAATGGTGTTAAAGTTATTCTCGCTGACAAGACGGACCCACCATCTGACCATGTGTCTCGCTATTAACATCGACTAGATTAACCCCCCATCCACTCAAGCAAGGATGACGAGGAACAACCACACTCCACCTTTTCCATTTACATGCCGCACCGTGACAACCCCTCCAGCGTGGTTGCGAACTCATGTTCCACCCACCACCATCGACACACCTCCTGTGGCGAACCCCATCTCGATCCTCTCCATTCAATGTAACCACAAGAATGAGCTCTGAGGCTGGCTAGAGGGCGGCGGGAACACCCAACTCTAGCCAGAGCGTGTCGTTGCCACGACTGCAACTTGGAACGAGTAGGTTGGAGTTGTGTGCCAGGGACAAGAGCTTGATACCATTGTAATCTAACGTGTCCCTGAAAACCGCTCATGGGTAACGAGCAACGGCAGAAACAGGGGGGCCATGCCCCCCTCTTCCCAACACCTGTGAAAATTTGCGGAAACAGGGGGCCACGCCCCCCTCCCCCAACACCTGTGAAAATTTGCAACCTGTCGGTGTTTTGGACCGGCAAACCTACCAAGGGGGTACCTGAGGTAGTTGATTATGCGGTGGAGGATCATGACCGGGAGACCAAGAACACGAAGGTACGCGCAAGACACGGGACACAAGATTTATACAGGTTAGGGTCGCCAAGGTGGCGAACCCTACATCCTGTTTGGGGGATCAAGTATGGCGCCCTGCGCTTGGTGTTGGGTTGGTTGAGTTGTCCGGCTAGGTACCCAGCCCTCCTTTATATAGTCCAGGGGGCGGGTTTCTAGTCGGTTACAAGGCAGGAGTCCTAGTAGGATTACAGAGGAATTCTAGTAGGAGTCCGCCTTCATCCTTCCTCGTGTGGGTACCCGGGGAGTATGCCCGACAAGCCCCCGAGCACATTGTAGTCGAGAGTAGTAGTTCGAGTAGTCTTGAAGCCTCTTTGAGTAGTTCTTGAGCGTCCTCGTATACTGCTTGGAGAAGTCTTCAATAGTACTTGAACTGCCACGAGGCTAGAAGGTGGTCCAGCTCATCTGTCTTGAAGTCGAGATTATATGGAAGTGTGATTGCAAAATCACACTCCATATGGAGTAGCCCCCGAGGCTTAGGTTGAGTTGCAGACTCTAGCTGAGGGTCAATCTTGATTCTGAATCTTCCATCTTGAAAATTTTGAATGATGGGTGTAGCATAGCAGCCCCCGAGCCTTGAAATGATTAGGTAATCAATCCAAGGGTCTTCAGTGTTCGAAAGCCATCTTCCGAGTACTCTTGCGGTGTGTAGCCCCCGAGACAAGAGAGTCGTATGAGCCATGTCAAGTAGTAGTTGTTGTAGAGCCCCCGAGCATGAGAGTGAGCGAAGTCTACTAGAGTTGTTCTCGAGTAGTAATTTGAATGCAGCCCCAGAGCTGGAGAGATTATGAGTAGTAATTTAGCATCGAGTCGTGGAGCTTGAGAAGTAGTCGTGCCGTTAGAGCGGACTTTAGATGCGACCGAAGTCGACTTTAGATGCTGACAGAGCGGACTTTAGAATGCGACTTGAAAACCGGAGTCGACTTTAGGATGCCGCATGGAGCGGACTTTGAGATGCGACTTGAAAACCGAAGTCGACTTTAGATGCCGCGTAGAGCGGACTTTGAGATGCGACTAAAGAAGTCAACTTTGTGCCACGCGGGGTGGACTTAAGATGCAAAAAACGAAAAGCACTTTCCAGAAAGCCAAAGCGAATAAAAAATCAGAGAAAACGAGTAGATTTGCCGCCAGAGCAGACTTAAGATTGCGACTGTTGAAGTCGACTTGTGCCACCAGAGTGGGCTTGGGTGTGACCGTTAGCGTCGACTTGTGCCACTGGAGTGGGCTTAAGTACCTGAGCCATGGATTTCAGACCCAAGGTACGACTGCCACCAGAGCGGGCTTGAAGGTGCGACCGAAGTCGACTTGTGTACCTGGGCCATGGATTTCAGATCCAAGGTACGGTTGCCACCGTAGTGGACTTGAAGGTGCGACCGGAGTCGACTTGTGTACCTGGGCCATGGATTTTAGACCCAAGGTACGGAGCGCGAGTACTTAGGGTACTTGGACCCATGGTACAGAGCATGGAGACCACGTGCAACTAGGTTCCATCGAAGCTTACACATATAGTATGCCATCGAAGCAGGCGAAGATGCGACCGGATGAAAGCATCTAGGCCCCTATTTAGTGTTTTGGTAATTAATGAATCATTGCAGACTAACATTTTTATTTGAGTTATAAGAATAGGTTAGTCTGGTGAAATGATGAGCTCATGTGGGATGAACGAGGAAGTCTTGTATGGCATATTGGAAAGAGCTCAAGGCAAAGGTAAAAGATAGAGTTTTATTTTTGCCGGTCATAAGGTGATTAGAGGATGTTAAATGACCGGGTTGATAGGATAGATAGCCGTACTATCCAGAGGGATCAATTTCATTGGCTTGACTTTCCATGGTGCCACTTGGATCAAAATTTGCATGCATTGCATTAGATGAGTGGCAATTTCTCTTGGTAAAAGGGTTTCGTTGAAAATCTTAAGAAAAATCAGTTTTCAGGTGTTGGGCGGATAGTCCGGGCTCTTGGGGTGGACGGTCCGCGGGTTTTTGATATTTATTTAATATCTGAGATTTTTGGCAAAAGTTTTCGAGAAAATACGCTTCTAGGCGGACAGTCCGCGGACCCCAGGCGGACGGTCCGTTACTCTTAACAGAACAGGGTGCAGCTCGGTGGACCGGGCAGACGGTCCGCGATCTACTCGCGGACGGTCCGCAGGGCCCACGCGGACAGTCCGCGGGGTCCTGGCGGACAGCCCGCCCGGCCCAACGGCCACTCCTGACAGCCGTTGGCTTTGCGTTTTTACCGTTGGAATTCAAACGCGGACAGTCCGCGAGGTACGCGTTTTTCTCATAACAACTAGTAACGGAAGGGGGAGTATATATACTCCATGCCCGGGGTTGGAGAGGCTTTCTTGGCACTTTTGAAGATCCATACTCCCTTGTAGAGCTCTCCCTCTCCTCTCTCTCACTCACTTGGCTTAGTAGTTGCATTCTTTGTGAGATTGAGAGCTTCTAGTGTATTGCATTAATGTTTTGATCTTTGTGGCACTAGGGAATCATTAAGAAAGTGGTTGATTTGTTACTCTTGGAAGTTGCCGCTTCCTAGACGGCTTGGTGGTGGAAGAATCCGTTGAAGCTCGCAAGAAGATTGTGCGTGGCTTAGGATTTCATGTTGTGAGAGGTATTGTGCTCACCTCACCGGAGCGGTAAAGAGCAACTTTAGTGGAATCGAGGGGTGGAGTGGTTTTTTGGTTCTAACCGGCTCAAGATCAAGCGGTGCCTTGATAGAGGAGCGATTGAACATTGAATCCACCTCAACGTGGATTAGGGGTGACCGCAAGTCATCGATACCACAGGATAAAAATTCATCTCTCGAACTCGGTTATTTCTTTGCTCAATTTACCTTCAAGTACTTTACTTTGAGCATTTATTTTCTAGAGATTGAATTATATCTTGTCACCCTAGGATGCAAAACCCCAACATAGGTATAGAATAGGTAGAGATTTAATCCTCCTTGTGGTTCTAATTAAATTTCTCTAGTGTTGTGTTTTTAGTTTTTAAAACCGCCCATTCACCCCCCCTCTAGTCGGTATCCTAGATCCTACAAGTGGTATCAAAGCCAAGGACTCCTTATTTGAGACATTTAACCATCTCAGAGTAGGATAAATGGCTAAGCAAGATAAGTTTCATGTTGGGAAGCCACCGGTCTTTGATGGGAACAATTATGACTATTGGAAGAAAAGAATGGAGGTTCACTTCAAAGCCTTGGGAAGAGAATTATGGAGAATCGTAATGGAAGGATATGTTATTTTGGATCCTAAGAATAAGTCAGATCAAGATGATAGAAATGTAAAACTCAATGATAGAGCCTTGAGTGTACTTTAAAACTCTCTTGCTCTTAGTGAATTCAATAGAGTAAAGAGACTTGAGAAGGCAAATGAGATATGGGAGAAGCTTATGGAAATATACGAGGGAACATCCACCGTTAAAGAAGCAAAGCTCTATGTGTACAAGGGAAAGTTCAATAAGTTCACCATGAAGAAGGATGAAGATGTTGTGAGACATGGGTACCCCTGGGTCCCCACTGACCAGGCTCACAGCCGTCCCTAACAAGTAGGTCCGGCCTACTAGAAGACCTGCCGACCTGTCAGTGGGCCCAACCGACCTAGTTGGCGGCCCACACGACCTCCTGAAGACCTTCCAAAAGATTCCCTAGAAGACTTGATCTGCTACGACCTCAAGACTTTGCGTACAAGACAAGACCTTGGTGGACTTCGTCCAAAGAAGATCGACGAGATATGGCAAGATGTGTAACGTAGACTTAGGTCTCTTGGTCGTAACCGACCAGGAGTCTGGGAACCGACCTCATCTGCTGGCCAATATAAGGCGGACGAGGCGACCCCTTGTACAACCGACCTCAACCAATCCAAAGCAATCTACATCGACAACTAGACGTAGGGTATTACCCTCCGGAGGCCCGAACCAGTATAAACTCACTGTGTTCTCTATGTTCTGTGTACTCATGTGCAACCTTCGAGTTCTTAGCCTTCGACTCCTCCCCGCCGAACAAATAAACCATAGGGATTAACACCCCCATGGGCTGTCCAGATCCCACCATCTGACAGTTGGCGCGCCAGGTAGGGGGTGAGTCAAGGTTCTTCGTGCAACTCGATGGCTTCGACCAATGACATCATCTTCCCGGAGATCATGGCGGACATCCTTGCCAACCCCGTCGATATCTTCTTTGGCTCGATGTCGGCAGCATCCACCGCTTCAGCCGCCTGCCTCATCATCGAGGGCAATGCGGTCACCACCAACCAACAGATCGAAACAGATCTGTCTCGATCGCCGTCCTAAAAAATATTTAAGTTCATTTACAATCAGTGCCTGAAGAACAACCAGCACATTTCAGCTATGGATCATCCTCCTGTGTGGTTGAAATTGAATACTTGGTATGTCATACAATTTCAATATGGTTGTTTTCAGTGATATTTGGATCGTCTTGTAATGTAGATCCTATTTTTGTTGCTTATTTCAGGAGATTGACTGACATGCTGAAGAAGATGCCAATGAATTAACATGAGCAATATTTTTTCATGGCTGCAAGATCTGCCAAGATCCAGTAATATGATACATAGTTTTGTTTTATGCAGATTTGCCTATCAGTTTCAGATTTCCATGTCAAAGTCATATACAAGTTCGAAATAATTATTTCTTATTATGATACTATTTTTAAAATACTTACATATATTGTGAAAAAATAGTTTTACTTAAGATTGGCTTTTCTATTACTTTTTTATGCGTAGATCATGTTTGTTCACTTAAATTATTGGATATAGTTGAATGAAATGGGTTGCTCATTGTGACTTTTTCTTTTACAGGTGGAGACCATTAACATGAGGACCTCTGAACTTGAGAACAGATTCAGCAGAGGAAGTTGATGCTTGGCAGTACAGGGCCGAGTACAACCTAGAGTGAAGGATGTATGTACTCATCGAATCAAGGATTTTTAGGAAGGTTGTGGTGATAGCAAGGTCTTAGACACACAACATCTTATTGCAACAGCGGTTCTGCCAATTTGCAACTGATGCTCAAGGGTAATAGGAAACCCAAATCATGATGGCCTGCAGGTTGTAGGTGAGGCATGCATGCTCTTTTTGCAATGGCGGAATGTTGTAGCGCATTTTGTTCCACAAATCAGAGACAGAAGGTGATGTACTCTTATTTGAACGATACTGAATATTTTTCTTGATGCTGTTAGTATCTTTTGTGGTGTTTCCCCTCACAATTTCTTGATAATGTGTATTTTATATTCTTTCTAATTCTTACATGTAGTTCCATTATAATCATGTGCTGCACACATATAACTTGGATATAGAGTGCAGATCAATGCAGGAAGCCAGGCAGGTACACAAGGACCTCCATACGGTATTATCGTTGCATTATCATGAAGTCCATTATCCCTTTTTTTTACTGCGAAGTATGCAAGTTCAAATGCTATAGACACCATTCGAAGGATGTGGCGGGCCAACTACTGGCCACATTTTCTATGGTTCGGCTCTCTCGAGTGTAGTTTGAATGGGACTAGGTCACAACATTATTAGGCAGCCAGATGGGTTCTACAATGTAACCAAGGATGCATTTTGAAGAAACAATTCCATAACTTGTATTGTAAACCATGATCTTTGATGATATATTTATTCGATATTTATACTTGTTTCACATATTATTGTCCTATTGAATTCAGTGTGTATTGCAATATAAATATTTTATTGCCTTGCTATCTATACTTGTTTCATGTGATTATTGTTCCATTGAAATCAATGTGTATTTCAATATAAATGTTTTTTGCCCGTAGCAACGCACGGGCACGCTCCTAGTATTCTCCTAACATTGGTCTTTGGTATCCAAAGGGTGCTCAATTTGAGTTAGTAGGTTTCTCGGACTCGGATTATGCCGGTTGCAAGGTTGATAGGAAGAGCACTTTCGGAGGTTGTCAATTGCTTAGACGTTCACTTGTTTCTTGGTCATCTAAGAAGCAAAATTCAGTGGCTCTTTCTACCGACGAGCGGAATATATCTCGACCGGAAGTTGTTGTGCTCAATTGCTATGGATGAAGCAAACACTTCTTGATTATGGTGTGAAATTTAATGAAATTCCTCTCTTATGTGACAATGAGAGTGCCATCAAGATTGCCAACAATCCGGTTCAACACTCTAGAACCAAGCATATTGATATTCGGCACCATTTTCTTAGAGATCATGTGAGCAAAGGAGATACCAAGATTGATGGAGTGAACACGGATGATCAATTGGCGGATATATTCACCAAGCCTTTGGATGAATCTCGGTTTTGCAAATTGAGAAATGAACTAAATCTCATTGACATCTCAAATGTGGCTTGAGAGCTAGCACATGTGTTTATTCATGTGCATTTGTTTATTTCTCTTACTTATTTCTAGCCTATCTTATATTTTTATACTTTTGTCCTCTAATTCTCTTGAAGCTTGCTTTTGCATATTTTTCCTAGCATTGTTTGGTACATTGCATCATATGACAAGTTTCCTTTATTATTCTTGAGCAATGATCCCAAAAGGTACTTCTTCAAATCTTTATCTCGGAATTTATCAAGCTGAAAAAGAAAAGGAAGGTCAGACTGTTCGCGGCGGTGGGCCGGACTGTCCGTCCGCTCCTGGCGGACCGTCCGCCAGGGCGACGCGGACTGTTCGCACGGCTCGGTGGGGAGAGGGGCGATCTTGGATGTCCCGGAATGAATAACGGACCGTCCGCGCCTCGGGTGCGGGACCGTCCGCGCACCTCGCGGACCGTCCGCGTGGGCTCCGCGGACTGTCCACGGGTGCTGCGCGCGGGTGGGTCCCAGGCCGCGGGATGAAAACGAAGCAGGGACCCCTTCTCTTCTCCAACCGACCAAGGTCCTTATTTTTCCTCTCTGTCTTGCTCTCTCTCAAGAAAAGGCTCCCCTCTTGGGGATTTCGTTTCGAGCACTCCCCGGACCGTCCGACCACATCCCCGAACTCTCCGCGAGGTTCTCCACCATGTCATCCGGGTATTTTTTTCGAATATCTCACTCTCTCTCTTGGATTTTGAGCAAGAAGGTGATTAGGGTTTGGAGGTGTGATCTAAATTTTGTCCATGGATTCAAGTTTTTGGCTTGGTGAATGAGTTTTGGATATCAATGTGGTGTTGTGGCAAAAATTTGGTGAAGAAATATTGGATTTTGATCAAGTTATGAGGATGGGAAAATCGGACCCTCTCTTGTTCACGGGCGCCCGCCGGCCGGATGGGCCGACAAAGAAGACTCTGTGCCCAGTAGCTTCTTGTTTGGGGTTTCATTCTCACTTATAATTGCTTCCAATCGTTAATACTCATTCAAATATATGATTTTTGACCGTGCTCGCAAGGCTCTTGCTTCGCTCACCAAAAAGGTGACCAAAAAGGTCACTTTCAAGAAGAAGAGCAAGGATGTTGGGATATCTAAGAGGCGTAGAAAAGATGATACCTCTGAGGAAGAAGAGGAGCCCGACAATCTTAATGATAGTGACTTTGATCCGGCCGATGAAGCGGCCAGTGCCTCATTCATGGTGGACGAAGATGAGATAAATCAAGGGGGAGATAACAATGCTGACATCATTGATGTGATTAATTACACAGCTCCTAGAAGGCAGTGGAATCAAAGAGAGTTTGCTATTGCTAGGAATGACAATGCTTATAATCAACCCCGTGACACTCACAATTTGTATTTCCACACCATTGTGCAAGAGCAAGCCTTCTTTAGTAGTTTAATGGAGTGCACAGTATTTGCTCATCAGAGGGTTGATTTTGACTATCTTGAGTCTAAACCTGTCTTATCTGGGGTGGCAACAAAACTTGAAAACTTGGGCTTGAAACCGTTTCTTCAGCATAGATGTGATTGGAATGACACCATAATAAGACAGTTCTATGCAACATATGAAATGGATTTTATAGGCAAGAAAATGAGGTGGATGACCGGTAAGAGTGAGTATGAGGCCACTTTTGCAGAATTTGCAGCTGCCAATCATCTTAATTATGAGTATTTTAGTGATGGTGTTGATGTTTATAATGAGGATATTCTTGAAAACACTGCTGTCTTTTATGAGCCTGACACCTCAAATGCAACTATAATGAACTGGCTAGCAGCAGGACTTAGACATCATCCGACTACCATTAACAACATCATCAGACATACCTTTATGCCTAAGAGTGGTAATAAGGATAAGGTCCGAGAATATTATAGGAATGTGATTAATCACATAATGCATGGAACTAAATTTGATGTTGTGAAGCTCATCCTTGATCAAATGATTTGCAAGAAGCGTCTTTTCAGAGATAACATTTATTTTGCTCCTTATATTATGTCTTTAATCAAGAACAAGACAGGGTTCAATGGTCTATGTGATATGAAGCATGAAATTTATCGTCCCTTTTACAATGCTAAAGCCTTTCTCAACAGGCCATTGACACCTTATGGGCACAATGCCGAGGCTCAAAATGTTGCTGAAAATGTTGAGATTCATGCTAGTGATGATGAAATGCTAATGTTAGTCACATGGGTTATGCTAATGTTGATGAGGATGCTCATGCTATGCCACCTCCTCCCCCTCCAGTTAACCCCATGCAGCCACAATGGGAGCCTCCTACAGGAAACTTTAACCCTTATTTTGCTAATATTCAACTGTCCATAACCTCTCAATTTCAGCAGATGCAGTCAGGGTTCAACTCGGCATATGGGCAACAAATGAATAATACATTTCAGGCTATGCAGTAGGGCTTTCAGCATCAGATTGACACTAGTCTGGAAACTTTTGGTCATCATCTCTATAACTCTATGCATGACCCCATGATGCAAAAGTTAAGCGATATGCAAACAGGTCTTCACAATGACCTCAATGCCTTGAATGACAGATTCTCTCAGATGTCCACTTCAGAGCAGTACCAGCAGATATATGATCAGCAGACTCAGCTTCAAAATAATGTCAATGCTTTGAACACAACTTTTGGGGATTTCAGAGATCACTTTTATCACTACTACCCAGCTCCAGCTCCAACACCTCAGTTCTGTCCCCCTCCGCCATTCTATCCACCTCCTCCGCCGCCTCAGGATTACTAGACCTTTTGGTATTTGATGCCAAAGGGGGAGAAATTTGGAGAAGTGATGTGTGATCTTTAGGGGGAGCTCATCTATTTGCATTTGGAACTCTTGCATTGCACTTGCATATTTAATTTTAGTCATGCATGAACTTTGGTTGGCTCGTAATAATTTGTGAGACCTTATTGTGCGATGTGCTTGAGAACTAGAGCTTGTGGATTTTTATGTGATGGTCTATGTGTGTGATTTTAAGTTGTTATCTTTTGACGTGTTCTAGTTCTTGTAGAGTTTTGAGGCTAACCCTTGCTAAATCTTATTTGGATATATATATATATATGTGGTTGTTGCCTTGATATCTATTTTGTAGGGGAAACTTTGTCAAAATTGCTATATCTATGCATATGTGTAAAAATCAAATGAAAATTATATGCACATATGTAGGTGGAGTTCTCTCTATTTTCTTCTTTTGGAGACATTCACCCTATCTATTTATTGAATTTACTTGAGAAGAGTAAGTGATTCCAAAACACAAAACTTTCTTATATCACTCCTTTAAATGGTTGACATCAATTACCAAAAAGGGGGAGATTGAAGGCATGTAGGCCCCTATTTAGTGTTTTGGTAATTAATGGCAATCATTGTGGACTAACATTTTTATTTGAGTTATAAGAATAGGTTAGTCCGGTGAAATGATGAGCTCATGCGGGATGAACGAGGAAGTCTTGTATGGCATATGTTGGAAAGAGCTCAAGGCAAAGGTAAAAGATAGGATTTTATTTTTGCCGGTCATAAGGTGATTAGACGATGTTAAATGACCGGGTTGATAGGATAGATAGCCGTACTATCAAGAGGGATCAATTTCATTGGCTTGACTTTCCATGGTGCCACTTGGATCAAAATTTGCATGCATTGCATTTAGATGAGTGGCGATTTCTCTTGGCAAAAGGGTTTCGTTGAAAATCTTAAAAAAAATCAGTTTTCAGGTGTTGCGCGGACAGTCCGGGCTCTTGGGGCAGACAGTCCGCGGGTTTTTGATATTTATTTAATATCTGAGATTTTTGGCAAAAGTTTTCGAGAAAATACGCTTCCAGGCGGACAGTCCGCGGACCCCAGGCGGACGGTCCGATATTCTTAACAACAGGGTGCAGCTCGGTGGATCGGGCGGACGGTCCACGGTCTACTCGCGGACAATCCGCAGGGCCCACGCGGACAGTCCGCGGGGTCCTGGCGAACAGTCCGCCCGGCCCAGCGGCCACTCCTGACAGCCGTTGTCTTCGCGTTTTTACCGTTGGAATTCAAACACGGACAGTCCGTGAGGGCATCGCGGACAGTCCGCGAGGTACGAGTTTTTCCCATAACGGCTAGTAACGGGAAGGGGGAGTATATATACTCCATGCCCGGGGTTGAAGAGGCTCTCTTGGCACTTTTGAAGATCCATACTCCCTTGTAGAGCTCTCCCTTGCCTCTCTCTCACTCACTTGGCTTAGTGGTTGCATTCTTTGTGAGATTGAGAGCTTCTAGTGCATTGCATCGAGGTTTTGATCTTTGTGACACTAGGGAATCATCAAGCAAGTGGTTGATTTGTTACTCTTGGAAGTTGCCACTTCCTAGACGGCTTGGTGGTGGAAGAATCCGTTGAAGCTCGCAAGAAGATTGTGCGTGGCTCCGGATTTCATGTTGTGAGAGGTATTGTGCTCACCTCACCGGAGCGGTAAAGAGAAACTTTAGTGGAATCGAGGTGTGGAGTGGTTCTTTGGTTCTAACCGGCTCAAGATCAAGCAGTGCCTTGATAGAGGAGCGGTTGAACATTGAATCCATGTCAACGTGGATTAGGGGTGATCGGCAAGTCATCGATACCACAGGATAAAAATTCATCTCTCGAACTCGGTTATTTCTTTGCTCAATTTACCTTCAAGTACTTTACTTTGAGCATTTATTTTCTAGAGATTGAATTATATCTTGTCACCCTAGGATGCAAAACCCCAACATAGGTATAGAATAGGTAGAGATTTAATCCTCCTTGTGGTCCTAATTAAAATTCTCTAGTGTTGTGTTTTTAGTTTTTAAAACCTCCTATTCACGCCCCCTCTAGTCGGTATCCTAGATCCTACACCGGATTCAACTTTAAGTTGCTGCCCGGAGCGGACATTAGAATGCGACTTCAGAAGTCGACTTTAGATTGCCGCGCGTAGCGGACTTTAGAAGCTGCCTCCTTGGGATAGCCCCCGAGTTGATGAAGTTGGCTCGTGGTGACTTGATTAATATACCCCAAGAGTAGTTAGCAGAGTGTAGCTCCTGTAAAAACCCGCTGAGAAGCGTACACAAGGGCATGTTGTCCTGCATGATGAGGAAAACAGGCCAAGAAAAGAAAAGGTAATCATTTAAATAAATGACTTAGCTGTTCCCGCTAGTGCAGACTTGTAGATGAAGCTGTAGCAGTCGGCTAAGAAGTCGCGACGAGTTGTTGTTGAAGTTGACTAGTCAGAGTTGATTCCGACTAGTTGTTGGGGGCGTGACTGCCGTTCTCGACTAGTTTGGAAAACTAGTCGAGATGAATGGTCGACGCGATGCGACCGGAAGACGATGTTGCGGCGGCGCGTGGCGTACTCGAAGTAGAGCCAGTGTTGCCGCGAGACAAGTAGTCGCGACGCACGGCGTGGCTGAAGTAGAGCCAGTGTGGCCGCAAGACGAAGTCGCGGCGCACGGAGTAGTCGACGACGAGCCGCATGACGAGTCGTGCGACGTGCCGAGGCACCTGGACGCGCGGTGTAGGCGAAGTAGTCGACGACGAGCGGCGAGACGAGCCGCGCGAGGTGCTGAGGCACCCGGACGCGCGGCGTAGGTGAAGTAGTCGACGACTATCGACGGATAAAAGACGTATCCACCTACGATCCACAAGCGTACGGACCTACACCTTTTTCACCACGGGATCCCCAAGGTTCTTGTCAATCCGCGGAGCAAGGGGATTACAAGCGTTTGATCTACCTCTACTCACTAACTACTCAAACCCTAACTATGATTAAAATAGAAAACGACTACACTACACTAGAGAGAACGATTAAGCTATCAAGATAGGAGACACTCGCCCATGGGTCTACGATACTAGAACATGCAATCGCTTTAAACATGAAAACCAATCTAATCTATCGGGGGTTGTGACCAAGGTTTCGCCCTTTCCCTCTCCCCCCGTACTGTCACTACGCGGAGCTATTCGTGACTAGACCTATAATGGACATGACATATTGAATGGATCCAAGGGAGCATTGGAGCTCTACTTCCCTTTACGGCATGGTAGCTAACCTTAAGCATTAAAGTATATTCAACACATGATGATAGATAGATGTTCAAACAAAGTACGATTACATCTCAAGATCGATTACAACCCATGGACGAATAAGGAGATTACCCCATCAAGGTGCTAGACATAGCACCGTTGATCATGGTCACCCTTCCGACGGTGTCTTCCTTCTCCTCCACCTGTGGGTGCTTCCTTCGAGGTGGTCGATCCCCGTCCGGAGATCTCCCTTCTCTCTCTCTAGCTTGTGGATGGTCTCCTGGTGCGAATGTCTCTCCCTCTTGCGAATGGCGGCGCCTCCAGGGCTTTAGGGTTGAAAATCCTTCGGGTGCAAGGAAGGGGGGGGGGGGCGAACCGACGTCGGGAGTGGGCCAGGCCGGCCGGCTTGGGCCGACCAGCCCAGGCCCACTTCGGCCCGGTTCGGTCGCCCCTTCGCTCCCGTTGGTCCTCAGGTGATTATGCATTTTCCCCCTCCACTTGCACTATTTTGACGATGTCATCCTCGTGTCCAAGATGGAGGTTCTCTTTGCATGAAGTTCGGTCTTTTACGCTTCAATCCCCGAGGGTGTTCCTATGTAGCACTTCGGTCCTTGCCACCATTGGAAGTGATTTCATCGACCTCATGAACACGAACAAGACTCCGTAAATGCTCCTTTGAACTTGTTGTGAATCCGTTCTTTATGTCCATGTTTTCCTACATAAACACAACACTTCCAAATGCATGCACATAGATGAATTTGTTATATGATTAGTGTGCCTAGTGGCGGGTTAGTTCCGTAATCAAATCCAAACCAAAGTGTAATGAACATGTTTGGTGTACCAAAATACACCGTCGACATCTCCCCCACGCTTAGCTCTTGCTCGTCCTCGAGCAAGTACTCGTAAAAGAACTTCGTCCAAAGCGTTGTAATCATGTACCGCTAAATCCTTCACAAGTTAGTCAATCTTTTGTCTTTAATACATAAACATAAAGTAATGATCATCATACATAAACATGGGCGTTTAGAATCTTTACCATGTCAAGATTTACCCCACAACTCAAACTCTTCACTCGAAGTCTTCAATTTCAGCCATGCTTACTCCTTTGCTTCCATCAGAGGGTTTTTATGATTTTTCAAAAATAAAATTCCTGCAACAAGTGTTAGACAAAAACCTTTCTCCAAGCTCTCTCAAGTCACTCATATGAGGTGGCTATCCTAAACAAGTTTTATAAAACTCTCACCTCCCATAAATCTCTCATATAATATGTAAAGTGGAGCTATATGTATGGCTAGCACAATCAACGCAAATGTTGTCAAACTAAGAACTTCCTCTAGTGGTTGTTTACCTTTCAAAGCCAATAATCATGAGAATTAATCCATATGTGGGGATATCAAGGATGAGAAGATATAGAATGGTGTACATGTGCAAGGGCAAAAGAAAATATGACTACGAGGCACCGATGACGTCCTCGTTGTCGGATTGACATGGTTGGAAAAAGAGTAAGAGTTCCGTCTCTCAACAACGTGACATCCTTCCCCGCACTCTATTATTTTTTCTTTTACTTGATTCATCCCTCTCATATCTTTATTGCCACTCCTCTTTTCTCTTTGTCTTCTCTCTTTCACTCTCTCATACACATATATTTATTTTTCTTTCTTTCTTTTCTATTTTTCTTTCTTTCTTTTCCATACACATACTTTTCTCTTTATTTTTCCCAATCTTAACATCTTTTTCTCTCTTTTCAAAGATCTCAACTCCTCTCTTTCTTGCATGCACACAATCTGAAGTTTTAAATGAACCATGCTAGAGATGAGACGAAACTTTGAGAATAGGTTGTGTTCAAGGAATGCGATGTACAAAAGAGATGTATATGGTTGGGTATGGAATTCGGCGATGTACGGGACTTCCGATGTGAAAGTCACGTTACCGAATGCCTGACGAGGCTAGCAACAAAAGATAAGCACAAGGACATGATCATTGCTTGAAATTAAAACTCCCAAGAGGGAAGGGTCCTAGCCCAACTCATCGTGCTAATCGCACTTATGGTGGAGCGAAAATAAGTTTGGCTTTGTATAGGATTTTTTCTTACTCTCATCTTGGAAAAAGAGGTTTTCCTAACCTTTATTACAAGGGTTTTTAGATAATTTTCAGAATTGAAATCCTCCAACTTTTAGCATTGAACATAACACAACCAAAGTGTAAAGCTCAAGATCGAAGTGTGGTTTGGGTACTTTTAGAGGTAGCAATTCCACTAAGCACCACGGTAAACGTCTTTCAAACCACACACTTATGTTCATATATCAAAAACTAAAGATGAACGAACGAGTAAATCAAGATAAGCAACACACAAGACACAAAATTTAAAGGACTCTTTTTATTTGATTTTCCTTGATGCAAACACTAAATTAAGACACTTCAAACTTGCAAAAATTAAAAGCACACTCAAAAACTTAAGACTCTTAAACTCTCTCGAAAACTAAACTCTCTCGAAGACAAAACCGAACAAATCTAAACTTGAAGCTAAAGGCTAGCTAGCTAGATCTCCCCCACGCTAAAATCATACGACGTCCTCGTCGTATCTTACAAAAATCCTAAAGGGGAAAACTAAACCTAGTGGTACTTCCCGCAACTATTGCACCACTTGCCCTTCATGTTCCCAACCATGCCAAAAAGTTTGCGCACGTTGCGGTTTAGGAACTTATAGTCGTCTTCGACCACGCGTTCCAAGTCCTCCATACGCTGCCTCATCGCCTCCATGGCCTGAAAACATTTGTCGATTGATGCGTAGAGCTCCGAGATGGAGTGACGACAAGCCGCACAACACATCGGATGCATCCCGAAAGGGTCGTCATCGCCAGGGTCTCCCCCGTCGTCGCCATCATCATCGTTGCCGTTGCCGCCGCCGTTGGGGCCTTCGGGAGTCTTCTCCTTGGGCATCTTTTCCCAAATGTACAAATCATTATCATCTTTTCCGGTGGCCGCCCACGAGCTCAGGCTACGATCATCGGAGTAGTCGCTATCCCCATAGTCATTAGGCTCGGGCGACACCTCCTTATAATCCTTCCGCTTCATGCCACAGATGCGCGCCGACCTTCGAACGGGAGTAGGGACATTCTCCTCTTTGACGGGGTTGCGAGATGCGATAGCTCCGGTCGGGACACGTCCCCCGCAACGGATGCAGGCAGTCCTCTTGATCTCGATGGGTAGCTTGAGCTCGCTTCGCTTCGCCTCCTCCATTGATGGCTCCTTGATTCAACTCTACGCTCCTTAGGGACACCATGGCTACTGTGTGGGTGCAAAAGATTGCTAGATGGGATGGATTCCCGAGCTCCCAATTCGGCCAAATAAATAGTTCGAAAAGGAAAACCCTAGAAACCTCATTTTCCTTATTCAAACTTCTCTTAAAATTTTCTGACCGAAGAAGGAAGTCGAAAAGGAGCATTCCGGGGAAAAACCAAGGCGAACCGCCGCCGGGGCCCCACCGTTCCGGTCGGCCCACCCTGTTCCAGGGGCCGGTCCGGTCCGGTTTCCCATGTACCGCCCTTTTTTCGCTTTCTTAGCCCGTGGGAAAAAGTTGGCCTAGCAAATCTTCGCGAGAAACTCTAGAAAAATAAAAGAAAAACTATTTACAAAAATCCATACCTTGTTTTTCATCCTAGGCTGGACGTTCGGGCTCTTCTTCCATGGTGAAGACATCGGTATGGTGAAGGGGCACAACGTCGGGTTCGTAGTAAACCTTAAGCCATTGACCATTCACCATGAATTGATCACCTTTCACATCCATAATGGTTACCGCTCCGTTAGAGAGCACCGAATGAACAACATAAGATCCGTCCCACTTGCTTTGCAATTTCCCCTTCCTGAAGGTTTTAAACCTCGAATTGTAGAGGAGGACCTTATCTCCTTCTTATAACTCTTTCTTTTTCAACCTTTTGTCATACCACCTTTTAATCCTCTCCTTGTATATGCTTGCATTCTCATATGCTTTCAACCTCATCTCCTCTAGCTTGCTTATTTGAATTCTTCGTTTTACCACCGCGGCATCGAGATCAAGGCTCATCTCTTTGATCGCCCAATAGGCTTTATGTTCCAACTCAACCGGAAGGTGGCAAGCTTTTCCATAGACGAATTGATAAGGGGTCATACCTATCGGTGTCTTGAACGTCGTTCGATACGCCCACAAAGCTCCGTCTAATTTCTTTGACCAATCTTTGCCTCCGTTCTCTATGGTTTTGTTGAGGATGCTTTTTACTTGCCTATTCGACATTTCCGCTTGTCCGTTGGTTTGTGTGTGATAGGCCGTAGAGACCCTATGTTCAATCCCCAACTTGGACAAGCACCTTTTGAAATTCTTCCCGGTGAAGTGAGTTCCTCCATCGCTTATCAAGATTCTCGGTGTACTGAAATGAGAAAAAATCATGCTCTTGATCATGGCAATGGACTCCTCCGTGGAAGCCTTACGACATGGCATAGCCTCCACCCACTTGCATACATAATCAACCATGATTAGGATATGCTCATATCCATGTGAGTTTTTGAAAGGCCCCATGAAGTCTATTCCTCACACATCGAATAAATCGATTTGTAGATTATATCTCAAGGGCATAAAATTTCTTTGAGAGATGTTTCCGGTTCTTTGGCATTCGGGGCATGATGCAACATATCTTTTAGTATCTTCATGCATCTCCGGCCAAAAGAATCCGCTAGACCACACTTTTGCCTGGGTTCTAAAATGGTTGTAGTGTCCACCGTACTTCGCCGTGTGGCACTTTCTCAAAATTTCTAGCCTCTCTTCTCTTGGCACACATCTTCTCATGACTCCATCATTGCCAAGTTTGAAGAGGTACACTGCATCGCAAAAGTATTTTCGACTTTCGGAGATTATCCTCCTTTGAGAGTTTTTATCTAAATGGTCAAGAGGCATCTTCCGAATTGCTCGAATGATATCAATCATCCAAGTGTCTTTATCGAGCACTCGATAGAGGTGGTCATCTCTCATCTTGTCTTCTATGGGCTCTTTATCATCTTGTCCACGATTCATCCTAGACAAATGATCGGCCACAAAATTCTCCACCCTTTTTTTATCACGAATTTCAACATCGAACTCTTGCATAAGAAGGATCCAACGAATCAATCGTGATTTAGCATCCTTCTTAGCCAAGAGATACTTGATGGTCGCGTGATCGGTGTAAACAATGACCTTCGAGTTCACGATGTAAGATCTGAATTTTTCGAAGGCGAATACCACCGCTAGCAACTCCTTTTCCGTAATGGCATAATTTAATTGTGCCTCATTAAGAGTTTTGCTAGCGTAGTAAATGGTGTGAACTCGGCCTTCCTTTCTTTGACCCAAAACCGCGCCTACTTGCGTCACACATGATCTCGAAAGGTTGGCTCGAATCCAGAGGTTGAATAATGGGAGCACTCACCAATGCACTTTTCAAGGTCCAGAATACCACTAGGCACTTCTCATCGAAGTCAAAAGCCACATCCTTTTGAAGAAGATGCATTAAAGGCTCAGTGATCTTTGAGAAGTCCTTAATAAATCTTCTATAAAATCCGGCATGGCCTAGAAAGCTCCTCAAGGACTTAACATCCGTCGGAGGTGGGAGTTGCTCAACCATCTCTACCTTAGCCTTGTCCACTTCAATGCCTCTCTCGGATATAACATGTCCGAGCACTATGCCTTGCTTAACCATGAAGTGGCACTTTCCCAATTTAACACCAAGTCTACCTCCGCACACCTCGTGAGGACCTCATCCAAGTTTGCCAAGCAATCCATGAACGTTTTCCCATAAACGGAAAAATCATCCATGAACACCTCGACAATTTCTTTGATGAATTCCGAGAATACGGCCATCATGCAACGTTGAAAAGAGGTCGGAGCGTTGCATAGATCAAAGGGCATCCTTCTATATGCAAACATTCCATAAGGGCATGTGTACATTGTTTTGTGTTGATCATTCGGGTGAATGGGAATTTGCATGAACCCCGAGTACCCATCGAGAAAGCAAAAATAAGTGTGGTTCGCTAATCTCTCGAGCATCTCGTCAATGAACGGTAGGGGGAAGTGATCTTTCTTCGTTGCTTTGTTTAGCTTTCGATAATCGATACACATCCACCACCCGGTCACAGTTCTTTGCGGTATCAACTCATTCTTCTCATTCTTCACCATGGTTAAACCTCCTTTCTTTGGTACACAATGTACCGGGCTCACCCATTCGCTATGCGGAACCAGATAGATGATTCTGGCATCAAGTAACTTGATGACCTCTTTCTTTACTACCTCTCGCATGGCATGAGTTAGCCTCCTTTGGTGGTCCACTACAGGCTTGCATTAGTCTTCCATTGGTATACGATGAGTGCAAAAGGCTGGGCTAAGACCTTAGAGATCATTAATCGAATATCCAATCACCTTCCTATGTTTTTTTAATAAAATCAGCAACTTCTCATTTTCTTCGGGACTCAACTCGTCGCTCACGATGACTGGATAAGTCTTGTCTGGGCCCAAAAATTCATAATTTAATGCTTTGGGCAAAGGTTTAAGGTCTATCTCGGGCACTTGTGGCTCCTCGGGTTTAATTTCTCCTATGTCCTCGAATTTTTCTTCCTCCACGCTTCCATCTTGTGGTTCTAAGCCTTTTGTTGCTTCTTTTAGCTCCTCATCTTGTTGATCATTAATTTGATTTTCCATCGCTCTTTGCAGCGGGTCTCTAAGTGTTTCAACAAAACAAAGACTATCTACCTCCTCTACTTAGTCTTCAGGAGGAAAGGGTGTAGGGTGTTTAGAGACGCGAAGAAAGTTATATGTGTACTTCTTTCCATTAAGGTTCATTGTTACTTGGCCTTTTCCGGCATCCAACATGGCATCAACCAACTTAAAAAAGGGCCTACCTAGGATTATGTGATCATGATTACTATGGTAAGCATCAATAACAAAGAAATCAGTTGGTATACATTTTCCGAGAGATTTTTACATTCATGTTGCAAGCAATACGTAGAGGTCTAATAGTTCTACCATCTCCCATGATTAATTTCGTTGATGTTGGAGCTAAGTCTAGGTTGTGGTCTTGAACTCTATCGTAAATTTTAGAAGATAGGACACTTACTTGGGATCCGATGTCGCACAAAGCTTTGCACTGAACTCCATTGATCTCGCAACTCAAGTGTGGTGTCATCTCCTCTTCTTCTTCGGATCCTATCGTGTAAACTTCAGTGAGGCGAGCGTAAGGAGATGCTTCGGGCTTGATCCCCATGATTCTCTTTACCTCAGCTATGTATTCCGGATCCACTTCATCATCTCCAAAGAGCTTTTGAAAGATCTCACCGGTGATTTCAAGGTCGTATGAACCTTCCGCTTTCTTCTTCGGAGGGACATCCACTTCCAATGCTCTTGCCATCCCCTTTTGATTAGGGAACGGTCTTCTCTTATCGAATACATCTCCGTAATCGATAGGAACACAATCCATTGGTTCGAACTCCCTTAGTGGCTTCGCGCTTGACATGCTTCTCTTGTTTGTTTCATTTGATACGGTGAAGTCAACGCTCGGGGTAGTTCTCGACTTGATGTGTTCTTGTTCAAGCTTTTCCGGGATTGGCTCCTCTTTTGTGACTTCCGGGGTTGCCTCTTTAGAAAATTCAGCACACTTCTTCATCCTCGAGTTATATTCCGGCTCTCCCGCAAGTCTTGTTTCCCAATCTCTTCGCATGGCAGCCGCTTTACTAATTTTTTATAGAAGTTGAGAGGCTTCTGTGAATGTTTTCTCCATGAGATCCCCACATGCACACATTTGGATGTGTTGCATGCAACTAGGGGTTCGGGAAAAGAAAAGTGTATGCAAGAGTACGTCACCGGAGAAGCTGAGTCTTGGTCCTTGTTCGATCAACTCATTAAACCTATTCCAAGCTTGATCTATCCCTTCCTCTTCTCCTTGCGTGAAGGTGATTGCTTGCCTCCTTAGATGCTGAACCTTGCTAATTGGAAAGAACTTCTCGCAAAACTTTTTTGTCAACTTGTTCCAATTGCCTTCAACTTCAAAGGACGCAAACGAGTACCATGTTTTTGCTTCACCGGCAAGTGAGTAGGGAAAGAGATTCCATTTGAACCATTCATCGGGAACTCCTTCTTGACGTACCATGTTGCATAGCGTCATGAAATGCCTTATGTGTCTATATGGGTTCTCTGAAACCATCCCTTCAAACGGGTTTGCCCCCACCATCTCGATGATCTTGGATTTAATCTCATACTTTGTCGCTTCGAGCTTCGAATCCGACTCTTGTACTTTTATGTCTTCACATCGAGGACTAGCGTAATCCCTTAGTGATTTCTCCGGTTCTTCCACGGGTTGATTGACGAACGCCATCTAGACAACAAGATAAAAACAAAAACAAAAACAAAAACAAAACAAAGTGGTTTTCTAGGTAATATGTGTTAGATATTAGCAAACAAAAGATAAACTAAATATAAAAGAAAGTTAGATGCAAACCATACGATGTAAACTAGCTTGCTCCCGGCAATGACGCCAGAAAAAGGGGCTTGTTGACGAATAAAAGACGTATCCACCTACGATCCGCAAGCGTACAGACCTACACCTTTTTCACCGCGGGATTCCCAAGGTTCTTGTCAATCCGTGGAGCAAGGGGATTACAAGCGTTTGATCTACCTCTACTCACTAACTACTCAAACCCTAACTATGATTAAAATAGAAAACGACTACACTACACTAGAGAGAACGATTAAGCTATCAAGATAGGAGACACTCGCCCATGGGTCTACGATACTAGAACATGCAATCGCTTTAAACATGAAAACCAATCTAATCTATCGGGGGTTGTGACCAAGGTTTCTCCCTTTCCCTCCCCCCTCCCCCCCATACTGTCACTACGCGGAGGTATTCGTGACTAGACCTATAATGGACACGACATATTGAATGGATCCAAGGGAGCATTGGAGCTCTACTTCCCTTTACGGCATGGTAGCTAACCTTAAGCATTAAAGTATATTCAACACACGATGATAGATAGATGTTACAACAAAGTACAATTACATCTCAAGATCGATTACAACCCATGGACGAATAAGGAGATTACCCCATCAAGGTGCTAGACATAGCACCGTTGATCATAGTCACCCTTCCGACTGTGTCTTCCTTCTCCTCCACTTGTGGGTGCTTCCTTCGAGGTGGTCGATCCCCGTCCGGAGATCTCCCTCCTCTCTCTCTAGCTTGTGGATGGCCTCTTGGTGCGAATGGCTCTCCCTCTTGCGAATGGCGGCGCCTCCAGGGCTTTAGGGTTGAAAATCCTTAGGGTGAAAGGAACGGGGGGCGAACCGACGTCGGGAGTGGGCCAGGCCGGCCGGCCTAGGCCCACTTCAGCCCGGTTCGGTCGCCCCTTCGCTCCTGTGGGTCCTCAAGTGATTATGCATTCCCCCCTCCACTTGCACTATTTTGACGATGTCATCCTCGCGTCCAAGATGGAGGTTCTCTTTGCATGAAGTTCGGTCTGTTACGCTTCAATCCCCCGGGGGTGTTCCTACGTAGCACTTCGGTCCTTGCCACCATTGGAAGTGATTTCATCGAGCTCATGAACACGAACAAGACTCCGTAAATGCTCCTTTGAACTTGTTGTGAATCTGTTCTTTATGTTCATGTTTTCCTACATAAACACAACACTTTCAAATGCATGCACATAGATGAACTTGTTATATGATTAGTGTGCCTAGTGGCGGGCTAGTTCCATAATCAAATCCAAACCAAAGTGTAATGAACATGTTTGGTGTACCAAAATACACCGTCAACAACGACGAACCGCGTGATGAGCCGCGCGACGTGCCGAGTCACCCGGTCGCGCGGCGTAGGCGAAGTAGTCGACGACGAGCGGCGAGACGAGCCGCGCGACGTGCCGAGGCACCCGGACACGCGGCGTAGGCGAAGTAGCAGACGACGAGCCACGCGACGTGCCGAGCCATCCGGACGCGCGGCGTAGGCGAAGAAGTCGACAACGAGCCGCACGACGTGCCGAGGCACCCAGACGCATGGCGTAGGCGAAGTAGTCGACGACGAGCCACGTGATGAGCAGCGTGACGTGCCGAGGCACCCGGTCGCGCGGTGTTGGTGAAGTAGTCGACGGCAAGCCTGTGCGAGGCGGAGTAGTCGACGACGAGCCGCACGACATGCCATGTGACGTGTCGAGGCACCCGGACGCGCGACGTAGGCGAAGTATTCGACGACGAGCCGCGCGACGTGCCGAGGCACCTAGACGCGCGTCGTACGAGCCTACGCGAGGTGAAATAGTCGACGACGAGCCACACGATGAGCCGCGCGACGTGCCGAGGCACCTGGACGTGCGGCGTACAAGCTCGCGTGAGGTGAAGTAGTCGACGACGAGCCACACGACGAGCCGCGCGACGTGCCGAGGCACCTGGACGTGCGGTGTACGAGCCTGCGCGAGGTGAAGTAGTCAATGACGAGCCACACGACGAGCTGCGCGATGTGCCGAGGCACCTGGACGCGCGGTGTAGGCGAAGTAGTCGACAACGAGCCGCACGACATGCCGTGGCACCCGGACACGCGACGTAGTCGAAGTAGTCGACGACGAGCCTACGCGAGGCGAAGTAGTCAACGACGAGCCGCGCGATGTGCCGAGGCTCCTGGACGCGCGGCGTAGGCAAAGTAGTCAATGACGAGCCGCGCGATGTGCCGAGGCACCCGGACGCGCAACGTGGGCGAAGTAGTCAACGACGAGCATGCGACGTGCCGAGGCACCCGGACGCGAGGCGTGGGCGAAGTAGTCGACGACGAGCCGCGTGACGTGCCGAGTCACCCGGACGTGCGGCGTAGTTGAGGTAGAGCCGCTGCAGCCGAGAGACGAGTAGTCACAGCGCACGGCAAGGTTGAAGTAGAGCCAGTTCGACCGACTGACATAGTTGACGCGGCCGGAAGCAGCACTCGCGTACATCTTCTGTGTGCACCAAGTATTTAACTTGAGGCTTGCCGGTAGCCTTTCGTGTGTGCCAAGCAAATAAATTTGGAGTCTTGTGGGAGCTTGCCATGTGTGCGTGTAGCATAATTCCCACAAATTTGCTTGTTCACGTGGAGTAATACTGAATTGATCTCTAGGCGGCGAACAAGCGGAGCCCTGGTCCACTGCGGCTTGGATGCTCATGCTCTGCTCCTGATGTTAGCGTGTGTGTGTGGCCGTGTGGGACACCGCACGCGGCTGGTTGGCAACTTTGGTCTGGTGGAGAATTTGAACAACAGGAACTCGGATAGCTGGCAAGATTCAGTAGCTTCGGACTCGAGCGTGATTCGGGAAAGGACCGATCCTTCGTCATGATCTAGATTGCCACGCAGACTGCTGTTGGTAGCGAGTCACGAAAATAACTCGATGAGTCGCCGAGTAAATTGCTCTGTTTCGGAATCAAACTTCACTGATCCTCCTGATGTGCGGGGAGGGAAACAGACCCGTCTGGACGGAAACTCGGCAGCTTGTCGAAGTAGATTGATCTTGACGACAAGGTCCTTCGAATTAGTCTGGTGGTGATGATCATCCCCTACCTGGCGCGTCAGCTGTCGGTGTTTTAGACCGGCAAACCTACCAAGGGGGTACCTGAGGTAGTTGATTATGCGGTGGAGGATCGTGATCGGGAGACCGAGAACTCGAAGGTAAGCGCAAGACACGGGACACAAGATTTATACAGGTTAGGGTCGCCAAGGTGGCGAACCCTACGTCCTGTTTGGGGGATCAAGTATGGCGCCCTGCACTTGGTGTTGGGTTGGTTGAGTTGTCCGGCTAGGTACCCGGCCCTCCTTTATATAGTCCAGGGGGAGAGTTCCTAATCGGTTACAAGGCAGGAGTCCTAGTAGGATTACACGGAACGAGTCCTAATAGGATTACAAAGGAATTCTAGTAGGAGTCCGTCTTCATCCTTCCTCGTGTGGGTACCCGGGGAGTATGCCCGACACAACCCCCTGTCTATATCCTAATGCCCCAAATGCCTACCACATACTCCCCTTTCGTCCCTGAAAGACGGTCGTTTTCGCTTCTCGAGAAATAACTTTGACTTAATATATAAAATTACATATTAATTTTTAGGGTACAAAATTAACATCATTAGATGAATAAATTAGATCTAGTTTTCTGATAAATTTATTTAGAGATACAAATATTTCACGTATTTACTACCAATTCGGACAAACTTGTGGCACACATATATGAGTCTGACTACTGGTCATAGTCTATGAGATTTGGGTGATCTCAAGAAAACTCATGAAGAGGCACGAAGTATGACTTATAAGCTCCAACTTGCGGGGATGCTTCGCAGCCAAGTATCAATAATGAACTTTGGCCAAGCTTGTTTACACAAAACCAACAATTCAAGGCATAGTCTATTGTTCAGTTGTGAATAAGCGTAACCTGAATTCCTAGTGGATGTTCAACTCAGCAGTCTCCACTGTAGCACTAGTATATCAAAGAAAGAAATGGATAATGAGAGCATTTCCAATAAAACTTAAAAATAATTGGACCATAAACCATTTATTTTAATAATTACAGAATTAATGCTCATTGTTTAATGCTAGGGAGAATAAATGTGAATAATAATGTAAGGGTATTTGAGGAGACTTTCATTCGACTTAAGAGGTATACAAAACGTACACCATTTGTGAGTTGAAAATGAAACTGACAAGCCAAGCCATGCGCACGTGCTCGCTCGCCCGCCTCGCCTCGTCGGCCAAGCTGAGCCGAGCCGGGCCGAGGGGGCGAGGTCGTGGAGCGGGCGGTGTGGTGCGGAGGAAGCACCTTTTGCTGTTGGAGGAATAATCCTCATAATATTCTTAGTGATGATATGCTTTCCTTACTCGCACGCTTCTAGGTTCGATGAATCGCATCCTTTATGTGTCCCAGATATATAGGTCCTCTGCGGCTTATATAAGGACGCCCCTTCCTCCTCTCCATTTGCCCATTCACAAACAGATACTCCTGTTCAGGAGATCTCTCCCTTCTCCCTCTCTATTTTGCTGTGTTCTGCATTTCCATCGCTTGCACCACGCGCATGGTACCGGTGAGAGCAGGCCTTCGGAACCTCGACCGCTGTTGAAGATCCTGCTCGGGATAGGCGGCCGATAAGGTTTTCGGAAGCGTTTGACGCGATTGCTCGCTCCATGTATGACTACTTCCTGAATGTTTTCCGAGATCTGCACTGCGTGCATCGAATTCGTACAACTACACCAACTAAGGTTCTCCCATGTGAAAGTGCATCTAGGCCCCTAAGTGGATTTTGGTGAATTGAATGACAAGGCGATTAAAGGACTAATGATCTTGTCTAAGATTGTGAGCGGGTTTTCATTATATATTCATGAGCAACCATTGGAGTATTTTAATTATGGATGTATTTTATGGCTCACATTTACAAAGACAAGTATATGGTGCAAGACTTCATGAGTTTATTGAAAGAGAACAAGATGATGAGTATACACACTATGGTTCTAAAAATTGGAAGCTTGCATATCCGTTGTCAATCAAGATCAAGCATTTGAAGCGGGATTTTCAAATGAAGGTTATTTGTGGATGAAGCAAAGTGGAACTCAAAGTGGATTGGATAAGTGATGAAGAGATCAACCGAGGTGTCTAGGGTGAGGGACTAAGCAATCTTTGGGGCCGTAGCTAAGCCGCCATAAGTGTTTTGCTAGGGTGAAGGTCTAGCATCCGTGGGGTCTTCAAGTATCATATTCAAACCTTAACCGAGGGAAGCTTTGCAAGTCATCAACTCGTTAAGATAGGCAACATGGAGTGACCATGGATCCAAGTGTGCATCCTCATGCTATATGGAAAGATCCTAAGTCACTAGCTCAAGTATGGACGTGCTCAAGTCAAAGGCTATGTTGAAAACCCTCAAGTGGTTATTGATCAAGTATGGCAAGAATTGAAGTTGTTCAAGCTCAAGAGGTCATCGAAGCTCTTTTATACTTTTCTTGAGTATAGGTATGCCGTACTATCAAGAGGGATGCAACTTAGCGAGTTGACCAAGTCAAAGTGCTCTTTAGTTGACCTAAGTGAGATTTAGCCTTAGAGTGTGCTAACAAACCCTCCTAACCTAACCTGGGTCACTTCATCTTGGTGGTGAAGTGCTAGTTTCTTCAAAAAAGGTTTTGGGGGTAACTCGGGCCTGACCGGTCTGACCGGTCAGAGGCACCGGTCTGACCGGTGCCGCTAGCCCAACGGCTAGTTATTCGAACACCGGTCTGACCGGTGTGAGGCACCGGTCCCGACCGGTCTTTGCCCGGGACTAACGGCTAGTTTTCTCCTTTGAGGGGTATAAATACCCCAAGCCCTCTTCAAGTGAGGGTTGCTGCTTCTAGTGTTTTTGCTGAGGTCCCAAGCCATTTCTAACTAGCTCTAAGCCTTAGTGGCTCTCCCCAACCATCTCTTTGTGAGATTTGTGGATTCAAGCCATCATCTTTGTGTTGGGTTGAGTGTCACACCCGATTTTCCGAAGGAAACCAAGTGCATACCTATATGCATGCCGGGATCAAGTTTCATGCATATAGTGACATAAAAGTGTATACGAAACGGTATCACGTAAGAAAAAAAAGATTATCGAGATTTATGCTTAATCCTGGAAACGAAGGCTCCAAACATCACGGGCGATCGATCGGGGGTTGCGTACGCCTAGCACCGGCAACATCTTGACAAGACTTCGAGTAGCATCCTTTTTACGAGCAACATTGTTTATAGCAAGGGTGAGCACTTGTCGTACTCGGCAAGTGTGGGGAAAAGGATGAATGCAAAGGCTTTATAGTGGACTGGGCTATAAGCATTTAAGCAATTTTAGTTGGTCAAATTTTATTAGCACTCGATTGCTAATAAAGTATAAGTTTATACCAACCCACATTAAGCATAAGGTAAGAATACGCCATAAGCATATGGCAAGCATAACCAGAGAACACGATTTAAGTCCATCTTCAAGTTCAATTATCATGTGAGGGTCCGGGCCGCCCGTGACCGTGGGCACGGCTAATCAATTAGTTTTACACTCGCAGAGGTTGTACATCTTTACCCACAAGTCGCGTAAAAGTCCCGAAGAACTTTAGACCCAACCATGCGATGCCGATCGTGCACCATACCACACTACCGAGGTGTGATTGCATAGGGACGCTACGAGGCCGTTACAAAGATCCCCGCATGTAGGCCGCCCGCTAGGTTACCCGGTCGGTGCAACGTATAAAGCTCCCGACGAGTACCGTGTCTTAGCCAAGCCCACACCTACGCCCGAGCGGTGTTCATACGCCACTACCCGCCACCCCCAACCCTTATCGGGTAAAGCATACCTAACACCTAGTTCACTAATTAATAAGCCAAGACAGAGCCATATGTCTTGTGGTAGCACTGTTTTCCTGGGTGGTTCTCCATGTTCGGATTAATGCACAGTGATCTTGTATTAAACAGAGATATATAGCATCAAAGTAAAGCATGTTCATCATTGTTGTTCATTAAAACCACCATAACCCAGGTATAGCAACTAAGCATAACTACCCAACATAAACATAAACCCAGGTTGACAAGGAATGATGACAAAGACTAGGCAAACCTTAATAGGACCCATCAATATTAATGCAAAGCAATGCAAAGTGATTAATCATAGTTATTGGGACAAAGATCAAGGACACACTTGCCTTTAACCAAAGTAATGACGTTGCTCAGAATATCTTCAACCTCTTGCTCTTCAAAGCTTCTCGAACGACGTTCACTCTAAGCGCATCAATCATCGGGCACAAACATACAAAGCAGACAAACAAACAGACATATTAAGAACAAAGCACCAATCAAAAGAAAACTTTAAAAGAACGCACTAAAGGATAAGATCGATTAGATGGATCACTAAAGAACACAAAGTGTGCTTGGAAGGGAAAGGCTTGAGTAGCTTTAAAGAGATAATTGCGGAAGATTGAGCAAGGGCTGGAAAGATCATACTGAGATTGAGCTGAGAAAAGAACGTCTAACAAACGTTTTGCATATATGAGAGAGCAAGGCTTTGAGCTAGGTTCATTTTAATTAACAAAACAAATATAAAGGATATTTCAGAAATAAAATACCCTATGTTGACATTAATGCAATATTAAACTTTGTTTACGAAACCGGTGAAGAACTAGTCAAGTTTTATTAATAAAGATTCATATATTGATTAAACCGATTAAACATTTAATTTAGAAAAACTAAACTCTACGAACAATCTAAATGAAACTTTGTAATTCGAGTAGATCATATTATTATTAAAAACATTATGGTATTTGCATTAATCAAATTAATATTTATTATAAAAGCCGATGTAAAAGGCTAATCAAATTTTAATTAGAAAAGATTAATTAACTATTAAACAAATTAACATTTGTTGTAAGAAAAACCGAGATAAAGATCTAATTAGATTTTATATATAAAAGCATGTGATATAATTATTAATCAAATTAACATTAATTATGAAAACGGTGTGTGGCACTATATTGCTTTTAGTTATAAAAAGCATGTATAATTAACTATTAATCAAATTAATATTAATTTTATTTTCAGGAAATAAAACATGGTGAAAACTCATCACTAACGCGTGCTTTACATTATTATGGACCTAACGCAATTTGAATGGATTAAAACAGAGCCGAAACAATAATTCTATGAGCAAAACAAGATTGGAGGACCTAGTTCGATTAACTATAGTCAATAGGGAGTAGCCGATAAGATTGTCAAGGCACATTCAACGGTGCTAGCGAAAATGATAAAATACAGGGTTAGATCCGAAAAAGTGCTCGGTTGGACTTATGTGTGAAAGGTGGGATTCTCGTAGGGGGTTATGAGCAAAGATTGGAAAACACAAGCCGTAGAGATCTAGTTTGGAGAAACCTAGGGGACCTAAAAGGAAAACTACCTTACCTTATTGAGGACCATGTGTGGTTCGAGGACCGGTGGATGGTCGCTTCCTTGTGTGATGAGTGATTGACAACGTTGTGTGGACCGATTCTTGGCTAAGTATTGCGAGGTGCGGGTTGCGGCTTGACTCGTGTTGGTGCGGGTGAAGAACAAGCGCGAAAGGTCGTCGCCGGTGAGGCCTCCAGGTGTGGAGAAGACAAGTAGGCTTCGTTCGAGGGACCCGGTGGCCGGCGGGGGTCAAGTGCGGGCCGCATGGTGGCATGAACAGCAAGATGAAGTCGTGGACGGTTTCTTGGTTGAGCCTCAAAACCAAGGTCGAGCCGGGACTACGTGGGAGCCAAGTCATGAGTGGAGATTGGCGGAGGCTACACCGAGTTCGCGGGGTTTCCGGTGGTTCACCGTAAAACCACCGGGTTCCTTGGTTGATCCACAAAGCCAAGACCGGAGAACCGAAGACGGAGGTGCGGCGGCACTGCACCGGCCGACCGGTGGGTCGGCCGGTCCGACCGGTGGGGACCGGTCTGACCGGTGAGGAGCACCGGTCGGCCGGGTGCGACGACGCAGTCCGGAATCTTCGAAGCGGAGGACACGCGTCGGGATCGCATGGCTTGCGTCGAGGCTACGCAGGGTGCGGTTGCGGGCATCCGTCCGATGGTGAAGACATAAAGAATTCCAAATCCGCCCTTGAGGGGCTTGTATCTCTAGTTAGTAGAGAGGGGCATTTTAGACATTCGGTTGCCGCCTATATAACCGAAGAGGTGAGAGGATGGCAGCCAACTCTTGGAACCCTAGCTCATTAGTTTTCCTATTTTCCACCTATTTTCCTTAGGTTTTCTCTAGGACTAGCAAGAGAGCTTCACGGAGAGATCTTGTAGAGAGGGATGGACGATCGGGCGGCTTGCTAGACCTTGTACGAATCTTTGTTTCATGTATAGATGATTCGGCGTGATTCCTCAAGGTTTGGATGTGTTTTCCCCGGTTGTTCTTGGTGGTGATTTTCGGAGCCCTTTCTTCGTGATTTCTTTGGGGTGTTTTCGGGGCTTTTCTCTTGGAGATTTGATGGGGGAAATTTGTGGGAACCCTTCGTGGTTCTTTGGGCCGTGATTCCCCTCCCAAATCCGTGAGAAAAAGTGCTCGATTTCGGGGTTTCTTGAGTTCTTGGGTTGGAAGTGCTTTCGGCGGGATTTCTTCGATTCCTCCTTTTTGGACGAGATTTGGTGGGATTAAACTTGGCTATGGACTCCTCATGAGGTGTTCCCGATATCCCCAAAGTCTTGTTCAAGTCCGTGGAGCGATTCGGGAGATCGAGATTTGGATTTGGGGGAGTTGACCCGCGGGTCTTTGTTCATCCCGAGCCGCCTGTGCTACACCGGTCGACCGGTGCTCTTGACCGGTCCGACCGGTGCAAGCCCCCGTGGGTTTTCGCTCGGGTGAGTGTCTTGGTGTGTTCTTTGTTGTCCCGTGGTGCTGCTTCGTTTCGAGTTTGGGTCCGTTTGGTGGTCGGTTGGCCCGTTTGGTGCCTTGGGGGGCTTTCTCGGCGCCATCGGTCGACCGTGTGTCTCACCGGTCCGACCGGTGTAGAGCCACTTAGTGGAAGTTGCTCGGGTTCACCGGCGGGGACCGTCCGACCGGTGGTGCTCACCGGTCCGACCGGTGTGGGTCCGTAGACTCGGGGTTTGTTGTCCCGCCGCGTTCTCGAGTCGGAAGGCCGTGTGTGTTGGTTCCTAGGTCCGGTGGCACTCCGGTGGCTACGTGGGCTTGGCCAACTTGGGTAGTGAGTCGGAGACGTGTGTTGGAAGCCGCGTTCGTCTTGTTGGAGTTCTCATCTCCATCGAGAAGAATTTTTATCGGCTCCCATTCACTCCCCCTCTCCGGTTTGCCGTATCGGTCCTTCAAGTGGTATCGAGCCGGTTCGGGTCTTTGTTGACTCTAACCGCCTAAGATCCAAGGATGGCGTACCGAGAACGGGGTTCGGGTCCTCCACACTTCGATGGCAAGAACTACCGGATGTGGAGCAAGCGGATGGGTGCGTTCCTCCGCGGAAAGGGTCAGCCGTTTTGGGATGTCACGGTGGACACGGGCTATGTCCAGCTCGATGGATTTCCTTGCTCCGGGGTCGAGGGACGGATTCGACGCCAACAATAAGGCGGTCGACTACTTGTTTCGTGCTTTGTGTCGACCGAGTTCGATCGGGTGCACACCGAGCACTTGGCTTGTAGGATTTGGGCGGTGTTGAAGGAAGCTCATGTTGGGAACGCCCGTGTTCGAGCACGGTTGTATGCGACCTACGGAGAGAGTACGAGAACTTCACTCATCTCCCCGGTGAGTCCATCGATGCCTTGTTTCGCAGGTTCACGGTGGTGGTGAACAACATGAGGGCCAATGTGGACGTGCTCCCGTACGATGATCATGATAGAGCCGTCAAGCTCTTACACTCTTTGGATCGTACGATATGGGGCGGAAAGTTCGAGGCCATAGTCGAGTCGGAGAGGTATGATACTCTGACGGTGAACGAGCTGTTCTCAAAGCTCAAGTCGGCTGAGGTGGATAGGGGCATGACCGCCAAGCTCGAGGGACCGACTGATTCCCATAGTCTTGCCCTCGTTGGTGGTTCCAAAGGAAAGACTAACTCTAACCCATCCACCAGGATGTTCTCGTTTTCCTCTTTGATGTCTATGCCAGATGAGGAGTTTGATGACCTTGGAGAGGACGAGCTGGCGCTGTTGACGAGGCGGTTCGAGAGGCCGCACGAGAACCGCGTGAACATGAGGAGGAACACGAGGACTTGCTTCCGGTGCGGCAAGCGGGACACTTCGTCGCCGACCGCCCGGAGAAGGCCGAGAACAAGGACGACTACAAGCACAAGCCGAGGAAGAACGATGACAAGTACCGTTCGAGGCGCGACCACAAGAGCAAGCACAAGAACAAGTACAAGGACGAGCGACGATCTAGGAGGAAGGAGGGCCGAGGCAAGGCCCGAGCGATGGTTGGAGCGAGCGACGTCGACTCTAGTTTCGCGTACTCCACCTCGAGCTCGAGCGAGCCGACGTCGAGGGAGATCGCCGCAAGAACAAGAAGTCGTCCAAGAACCCGAGCGGGGCGAGCCGCTTCGCGAGAGATGGCTTCTGCACCATGGCGCTGAGCTCCGGCAGCAAGAAGAGCACACAGAGCGACTCGGACTGCGAGTCCGACGACGAGGTGCGTGACGAACTTCCCTTCTTGCGCCAGGAGAATGAGAGGCTTGGCTCTTTGCTTGATAACCGTGATGACATGCTTAGAGAGGCCAAGAAAATGAGGAAAGAGCTTAGGGCTTCACTCGAGGATGCTAGGACTAGAGTGGCTGAGCTAGAAACACAGGTGCTTGATAGCAAGCTTGAGATTGATTCGCTTAAGGCTAGCCCCGTTGTTTCGATGAGAATGATTGTCTTGATTGCTCTATTTTCCTTGCTGATCTTGCTTTGTTCAAGGAGAATCATGCCTCCAAGTGTGAGGAACTAGATGTGCTTAGGGTTGAAGTGGCCGAGCTTAAGTCTAGACCTCGCTTTGCTAGGTGCTTGCACTTCTTGCCCCGTTTTGCATGCTAAGATTGATGAGATGCATGCTTACACTAGTTCGCTCGAGGCTAAATTGAAGGAACCCAATCCTACATCTTGCTCTACCCGTGAAATGCATGCATTGAAAAATTTGGAGCTTGCACATTATGTTGATCGTTTGCGGGATGAGAATGATGATTTGAGAAAGTTGATGGGTTGGTTGTCCGGTCACGAGCCTCAGCTGAGGATGATGATCGAGGCCTTTAAGAGGCAAGATGGTGAGGGGCTTGGGGCAAACAAGGTTGGTGAGGGAAGTGGAGAGAATATCCCGGAGCCACCAAAAACCCACCACAAAAATGATTTCCCACCAAAACCTAACCATCTAAGGAACCGACTAGACACAACCCCAGCTCCACCCGTGTTTCCTACACCCACAAATGATCTACAAAAGCCTATCAAGTTTGTGAGCACTTCGGGGGAAAGTGTTCTTTGGGAAGGAGAGTGAGAAGGCTAGTGGTGAGAAACCGGTGTATGGTTTGAGTGGAGAGAAACCGAGTGAGCGGCCCACATCCCGTCGGTGTTTTAGACCGGCAAACCTACCAAGGGGGTACCCGAGGTAGTAGATTGTGCGGTGGGGATCGTGATCGGGAGACCGAAAACTCGAAGGTCTGCACGAGGACACGGGACACAAGATTTATACAGGTTCGGGTCGCCAAGGCGGCGAGCCCTACGTCCTGTTTGGGGAACAAGTATGGCGCCCTGCGCTTGGTGTTGTCCCCGGAGGGATTGGGATGTGCGGCTAGGTACCCGGCCCTCCTTTATATAGTCCAGGGGGCGGGTTCCTAGTCGGTTACAAGGCAGGAGTCCTAGTAGGAGTACACAGAGCGAGTCCTAGTAGGAGTACAGGGGAATTCTACCAGGAGTCCATCTTCTACTATTCTTCCTTCCTTGCATGAGTACCCGGGGTGTATGCCCGACAAGCCCCCGAGCACGTTGGAGTCGAGAGTAGTAGTTCGAGTAGTCTTGAAGCCTCTTCGAGTAGTTCTTGAGCGTCCTCGAGTACGCTTGGAGAAGTCTTCAATAGTACTTGAACCGCCGCGAGGGCCGGAAGGTGGTCCACGGCTCATCGGTCTTGAAAAAAATTTGAATGATGGGTGTAGCATAGCAGCCCCCGAGCCTTGAAATGATTAGGTAATCAATCCAAGGGTCTTCAGTGTTCGCGAAGCCATCATCCGAGTACTCTTGCGGCGTGTAGCCCCCGAGATAAGAGAGCCGTATGAGCCACGTCGAGTAGTGATTGGTGAGGATCCCCCGAGCTTGAGAGCGAGCGAAGCATGCTTGAAGTTATCTTCAAGTAGCCCCCGAGCCGGAGAGATTCCAAGTAGCGAGTTTGGCGTCGAGCCGTGGAGCTTGAGAAGTAGTCGTGCCGTCAGAGCGGACTTTAGAATGCGACTTAAAAACCGAAGTCGACTTTGTGCCGCGCGGAGCGGACTTTGAGATGCGACTTGAAATCCGAAGTCGACTTTAGTTGCCGCGCGGAGCGGACTTTGAGTTGCGACTTGAAAACCGAAGTCGATTTTGGGTGCCGCACGGAGCGGACTTTGATATGCGACTTTAGAAGTTGACTTTAGAATCGCCAAGCTCGCCGAGCGCACCGAGAAGCCCTTTGAAGAAATCGCTCGCTGGGAGCGCAAGCCCGCGCTCCACGAAGCGCGAGAACATCGGGATCTCGTCTTGTGCTTTCTCCATCGGATAGGGATCTCTTGCGGCGGATCTCCACATATCGATCTCCTTCTCCCTGATGAACCCGCTGTTCAACAGGGTCAGCAAGTCTTCGGTCTTCACCTTCGACTTTTTCCACTCGCGGCTTGGGTCAGCGCGCGGTGGAGATGTGGGCGGCGCCACTCCGGTGCGGCCGCGGCGCCTCTCGCATGGCTCCTCTTCTTCCCGCCGGCCTTCGACGTCTTCGACGGGGACGGCTTCATCCTCCAAGAACAGGGAGTCTTCACTCGCATCCGCTCGGGGGCTACCCTACAGCTTTCGGGTGGCGATGCGCTCGGATCTACTACGGCGGCAGTGCTCGCTGGAGTGGATCTACTTCAAGATTCAAGTGGCGAATGACTGCGGCTCACTTGGGTGAAAAACCCTAAGGGGTTTCGGCTTGTATTTATAAGCCAAAACGCCTCCGTAACGGGCGGCCGAATTAGTCCTCACGCGGCCGACTCGGCGGGCCGCGCGTGACTCTTCGTATTCCACTAGTCGACGCGCCTCATCTCGGGGGCTCGGCTACTTCTAATCGACTACCCGGGACGCGGCAAGTCTCAAGAGCATCTCGGGACACATTCTCCAAGAAGACCCTTCAATTCGAGAGGAAGTACTCGACTCAAGGCTCGGGGGGCTCCGTGCCACGTGTCCTTCGGTTTTTTCTCTCCGGATTTTTTGGGGTTTTCTCGCCAAGACTTCGGGTAGATCCTCAGCCAGAGCCCGCGGCTCGAGGCTCGGGGGCTACTCTACGTAGGTGGCGGTTCTGCAAATCGCATCTTCTTGACGGCTCCGGCTTCAAGACAAGGCAGGCATTTTTGAAGACCTTCGAAGGCAGATTTCAAGGACGCTTGGGACTACTCAAGAAGACTTCAAGATTGCTCAAACATCAGCTGGAGTACATTCCAGCCTCGGGATGCTTCGACTACTCTTGAGGACTTTTGACTTGTAGCACTCAGGGACGCTTGAGGACTACTTGTTAAGGCCTTCAAGACTATTTGAAGCTATCCTTCTCGACTACAAAGTACTCGGGGGCTTGTCGTATGGACCTCCCTGGGCCCACTACCTCGGTGGGTACCAGGACCGACTACTCGGTGGGCCCCCGGGACTACCGGCTTGCGCTACACGGCACCTCGAAGGCGTGGAGCACAAGGACAACACGGGAGTAGTACTCGGTTAGGACTCGTACATGTTCCGCACCGTGTAGAGGTCTCCTAGACGTACTCGACTAGTACTCCTTCCCTACTCCGACTTGTAACCCCGCCTCCCGACTATATAAGGCGAGGCGGGGACCGATCTCGGGATCACCTCATCCAATCTCAACTCACGGCGCACTATTGCACCACCCCCGTAATCGTGCCCTATCAATCCGTAGCTACGCAAAGCATACAGGACGTAGGGTATTACGCATCTCGCGGCCCGAACCTCGTCTAAATTGTGTGCCACGTGCCTCTTCCTTCGAGTTACCGATCTCGGCGAGTCACATTCATCTACTTCGAGTACTCCCCGTAGTAGGTTGCTCGTCCAAAACACCGACACATCCCAAGCCAAAGCCTAAGCTTGTGAGATTCCATTGTGGCTATTGTGGGAGAGATGGCCATAAGGAGGAGTTTTGCTTCAAGAGGAAGCGAGAGGAGAGAATGAAGAAGGAGTGGGCTAACAAGGACAAGTACCACCCTTCCGATGGTGTACTTGAGCCTCGTATGCAAATGCCCGAGGGGCAAGGCGATTGTGAGGACGGTTCGGGCTTGGGGAGAGAAGAAGGCCGCAGGTGGTGCTGCTCCCGGAGTCACCGCCGGTCGGACGGTGTGGGGCACCGGTCGGACCGCAGTGCGGGCACAGACGGACGGATGTTCGGGTTTCGAGCTCGTACGGTGCGAGGGTTGTTTCCGGTGGTCGTGGTTCGGTGGTTGGGCCGGAAAGGGTGCGGGTGGTCGGTTGCTAGGCGTTCTCCTCCTCGTGCTCAATACGGGGATTGGAGGAGTCGTGGCGTTGAGTTGGAGAGGAAGGACGTTCCACGGGCTTTCTTGCGTGGTTTTGGTCCTCCTCCAGGCAGAGAGGGTGGTTCCCTCAGGGTGGTTACCGTGGTGGTGTTCGTGGAGGTAGCTTTGGTAGGAGAGATGCTTTGGTTGGTGCTAACCCCACTTTCGAGCAAATGGCTCGGCACTGGTTTTCCTCCTTTGGTACTAACCCCGATCTTGAGTCGTTTGTTCGCTCACGTGCCTATTTTTGATTTTCGGTGGGAGACTTGAAGAACATTTGGTTGATTGACTCCGGTTGTTCGAGGCATATGACCGAGACAGGGGGTGGTTCTCAAGTCTCGTCCCGGTGGTGACGAAGAGGTACATCACTTTTGGGGACAATGGGCGTGGGCGTGTGCTTTCGAAGGTGAGATAAAAGTGAGTGACAAGATCACTCGAGGCGTGTTGCTCTTGTTCAATCGGCGGGGTACAATTTGCTTTCGTGTCTCGGTTGTTGGATGAGGGTTTTGAGGTGTTGTTTCGGCTCGGTGGTTCTCGGATTGTGGACTCTCGAGGGGACCTTGTTTGTATGGTCGTTCCCGAGGGTCGGTGTTTCGTGCTGATTTTTCTCAATCTTCGGGTGTTGAGCGTTGTTTCTTGGGCCGGTTCTTCGAGTGAGTTGTGGAAATGGCATAGGAAGTTGGGTCACTTGAGCTTTGACCTTTTGTCTCGCTTGAGTAAACTCAATTTGGTCCGAGGATTGCCACGGTTGAGGCTTGAGAAGGAGTTGGTTTGTGCGCCGTGTAGGCATGCCAAGATGGTAGCCTCTTCTCACCCGCCTCTCACCGATGTGATGACTGAGCGTCCATGCGAGCCGCTCCATATGGACCTTGTTGGCCCGGCTCGTGTGCGATCTCGCGGGTGGGAAGTGGTATGTCCTTGTTGTGGTGGACGACTATTCTCGGTATGCGTGGGTGTTCTTTCTCGAGGATAAGGGGGAGACGTTTGGTTTTGTTCGAGATCTAGTCTTGAGGTTGAGGAACGAGAGGCACGGAGATGCCATACGAGCTATCCGCCAGTGATAATGGCTCGGAATTCGGGAACTCTCGTTTTGAAACCTTTTGTCATGACTTGGGTCTTGAGCACCGGTTTTCGAGTCCGTATACGCCTCCCCGGAATGGTGTTGTGGAAAGGAAGAACAGGACCTTGTGCGAGATGGCTCGGACGATGCTTGATGAGCATAGGACTCCGAGGAGGTATTGGGGCGAGGCGGTGAATACCGCATGCTATGTGTCGAACAGGATATACCTCGAGTGCACAAGAAGAAGACATGCTATGAGTTGATGCATGGTCGCACACCCAAGGTGAGTCACTTCCATGTCTTTGGTTGCAAGTGTTTCATTCGAAGAAAGGCGGGGAAGTTGGATAAGTTTGAGGCTAGGTCCGTCGATGGCATTTTCTTTGGTTATGCATCTCATTCTAGAGCATATCGTGTGCTCAATCTTGAAACTAACCAAATCGTGGAGACTTGCGAGGTAACCTTCGACGAGACAGAGCCACGTAGTCGCCTTGTCTTTGAGTGTGCAGGTGATGATGAGCTTGGCGAGGAGATCTTTCAGGAGGAGGAGCATGAACATGGTGATGATGAAGATGGCGGTGTGGTGCCCCCGGCTGAACATGTACCCACTACTTCGACTACGATGATGGATGGACCCTCTGCTACACCTACGACGACAAATCAAGAACGAGGAGAAGCTGATGTTGAGGGGGAGGTAGCTTCGAGGCGAGAACCTCCCCGGTGAGTTCAAGTGGATCACCCAGCTTCGAGGATCATCGGCGACATGAATGAACGCACTACACGGTCGAGGGTTCGAAACAATTCCCATTTTGCTCATGCTGCATTTGTTGCTTCTTTCGAGCCCAAAGACATTGGACACGCACTATCTGATCACAATTGGGTTAACTCGATGCATGAGGAATTGGAGAACTTTGAGAGGAATCGGAGTGTGGGAGTTGGTTGACCCTCCCCCGGGGTGTAAGCCGATTAGTACAAAGTGGGTGTGGAAAAACAAAGAGGGAGAGAAGGGTGAGGTTGTGAGGAACAAGTCGAGACTTGTTGCTCAGGGGTTCAGTCAGAAGGAGGGGATCGACTACGAGGAGACCTTTGCTCCCATAGCCCGTTTGGAGGCGATTAGGATCCTTCTAGCCTTTTCTGTGGCTAAAGGGTTCAAGTTGCACCAAATGGATGTGAAGAGTGCTTTTCTGAATGGAGTGTTGGAGGAAGAAGTGTTTGTGAGACGACCTCGGGGTTTGAGAGTGAGAAGTACCCCCACGGGGTGTACAAGTTGAGGAAGGCGCCGTATGGGTTGAAGCGGCGCCTAGAGCTTGGTATGGCGGGTTGAGGGGGTTCTTGTTTGAGAGAGGTTTTGAGATGGGGAAGGTCGATCGGACCTTGTTTTTTTCGAGGCGGGGGCGAGGAGATATCCGATTGTGCGGGTGTACGTGGATGATATTGTCTTTGGTGGCTCGTCTAACTCTCTTGTTGCGAGGTTTGCAGATGATATGAGCAGGGAGTTTGAGATGAGCATGATGGGCGAGTTGCAGTTCTTCCTCGGGCTACAAATCAAGCAATCAAAGGAAGGAACATTTGTGCACCAGGCTAAGTACACCAAGGACATTGTGAGGAAATTCAAGATGGAGGACTCCAAGGCTATGACGACGCCGATGAGTACGACTACAGCTCTTGATGCGGACGAGGAAGGTGAACACGTGGACCAGAAGGAGTACCGGAGCATGATCGGGTCACTCCTTTACTTGACGGCGACGAGGCCGGACATACAGTTCTCAGTGTGTCTGTGCGCTCGTTTTCAAGCGTCTCCGAGGACTTCGCATCGGCAAGCGGTGAAGAGAATTTTCAGGTACTTGCGTCACACTCCCGACTTCGGCCTTTGGTACTCCGTGTCCTCTTCGTTGGCGCTTCATGGTTTTTCGGACGCGGATTTTGCCGGTGTCGGTTGGATAGGAAGTCCACTTCGGGACTTGCCGAGTTTTTGGGTTCTTCGTTGGTGTCTTGGTCTTCTCGTAAGCGGTCGAGTGTTGCTCAATCCACGGCCGAAGCCGAGTATGTTGCCGCCGCTAGTTGTTGCTCTCGGCTCCTTTGGATCACCTACACCATGAGTGACTTTGGTGAGGAGTATACCCATGTCCCACTTCAATGTGATAGCACCAGTGCCATAAGCGTTGCAAAGAACCCAGTGCTTCATTCCAAAACCAAGCACATAGAAGTGAGGTATCATTTCCTGAGAGACAACGTTGAGAAAGGAAAGATAGCGTTGATTCATGTACCCACACATCACCAACTAGCCGATATTTTCACCAAACCCCTAGATCAAGCAACTTTCACTCGTTTGCGGGGGGAACTTGGTGTGTGTTTGATTTCCTGAGTTGGGTGTGTGGGAGCTTTCTTTTGCCGGTGGTGTCGAGCCCGTTTTGCCTCCCCTCGAGGAGCCGGTTTGTAGCATATGTATAGCTTTCCTTTGTGCATTTCTTGCATTTGGCATGGCATATGTAACATGATGTATAGGCATCCTTGTATCTTAGGATCGCATGCATTTTGTATCATATGCATTGGTTAGGAAAAGCTTCTCTCATATACATTGTTCACCATGGAATGAAATATATGTCTTTGTGAGCTTGTTTGGTATGATATGGTTAGTTTGGCTTAGCTCTTGATGATCTTGATGAATAATCCATGGTTGATAGCTATGCTTTTGAAAAATGTCACATGTATGCTCTCTCATGTGTAAATGCCTGTACATGCTCTTGACATGTTTTTGTGGCTTTGCTATGCTTAATTTGTGGTTGGATAGCTAGTTTATTGATCATATGGGGCCAAAGGCTCATTTGCCATCATGAATGTTTAGCCCTCTTGATTTATCTTGTGGAGGAGCATAAGTTCCTTTTTGTCGCAAAGACATTTCATGTACCATTTACAAATCTGAAAATGAAATGAAAAATGCTTGGAAGATATGCTCCCATGTCATATGTGTTGAATTTAATTTGCTTTGGGTGCTAAACCGTTGCATGATGCCTACCAATGAGAAGTCTCATACATAGAAGTAGGCACATGGCTCGGTGGCTTTGACATGACATGAGGTGCTTGTGGGTGTTTGTGATGGTCTTATGGTTAGAATAGCTGTCCTAGCATGAAGTTTGTGTGGCTTTGCCATTTTGATATGCTTTGATCATGTTTAGGACTTTGCTCATGAGAGGCAAGTTTTTCGCAAAATTGCCAAAATCCATCTTAGCTTCGTCCGGTGGTTGTGAAACTTGGTGATCATGTAGTTGAGATCGATACGAAGCCGTAGAGTACCTAACTTGCTCATTTGGACATGTGTAGCATTCTTTGTTGAATTTTGTATATTTGAGAAGCTCTAGGTTGAAAGTTTTGCATTTTTGGCTTGATTCATGCATTGCCAACAAGGGGGAGAAGTTTGAGCTTGAAATGGCTTGTTGGACGCGTTTAGAAGGTTTTCAGGTGGTTTCGAGCCATTTCGGGCTCTCCGTTGTGCACCGGTCGGCCGGTCGGGGTCACCGGTCCGACCGGTGTGAGTGCTTCGGTCCCGTACATATGTTAGGCACCGGTCCGACCGGTGGTGATGACCGGTGTGAGCCGAAAGTGCTTTGCCGTCGTCTGTTTCATGTGGTTTCTTGCATGTTTTCGTCCGGGGAAGTTGCATTGGTTCGGGGGAGCTTGCATGTGTGCAGGGGGAGCTCTTTGTGAGTTTTTGAGCTTTGTTTCGGTGGTTTGTGCTCTTTGTTTGAGCTTTGCTTTTGTCTCGGATGTGTCGAGCCGTTGCCCTTGCCTAAGGGGTCCGAGACTTGTCTTCAAGTGATCTTGCTCTTTGCCTTTGTTTGGCTTTCGATCGCTTGTTGGAGTTTCTTTCTGTTCGTTTCTTTTCTTTTTCCTTTCTCTCTTGTTACTTTCATGTGGGTGTTGTCAATGCACTCATCAAGGGGGAGATTGAGGACCATGTGTGGTTCGAGGACCGGTGGATGGTCGCTTCCTTGTGTGATGAGTGATTGACAACGTTGTGTGGACCGATTCTTGGCTAAGTATTGCGGGTGCGGGTTGCGGCTTGACTCGTGTTGGTGCGGGTGAAGAACAAGCGCGAAAGGTCGTCGCCGGTGAGGCCTCCGGGTGTGGAGAAGACAAGTAGGCTTCGTTCGAGGGACCGGTGGCCGGCGGGGGTCAAGTGCGGGCCGCATGGTGGCATGAACAAGAAGATGAAGTCGTGGACGGTTTCTTGGTTGAGCCTCAAAACCAAGGTCGAGCCGGGACTACGTGGGAGCCAAGTCATGAGTGGAGATTGGCGGAGGCTACACCGAGTTCGCGGGGTTTCCGGTGGTTCACCGTAAAACCACCGGGTTCCTTGGTTGATCCACAAAGCCAAGACCGGAGAACCGAAGACGGAGGTGCGGCGAAGCACGGCACCGGCCGACCGAGGGTCCGACCGGTCCCGGCCGGTGGGGACCGGCCCGGCCAGGGAGGAGCACCGGCCGACCGGTGTGCGACGACGCAGTCCGAATCTTCGAAGCGGAGGACATGCGTCGGGATCGCATGGCTTGCGTCGAGGCTACGCGGGTGCGGTTGCCGGCATCCGTCCGATGGTGAAGACATCAAGAATTCCAAATCCGCCCTTGAGGGGCTTGTATCCCTAGTTAGTAGAGAGGGGCATTTTAGACATTCGGTTGCCGCCTATATAACCGAAGAGGTGAGAGGATGGCAGCCAACTCTTGGAACCCTAGCTCATTAGTTTTCCTATTTTCCACCTATTTTCCTTAGGTTTTCTCTAGGACTAGCAAGAGAGCTTCACGGAGAGATCTTGTAGAGAGGGATGGACGATCGGGCGGCTTGCTAGACCTTGTACGAATCTTTGTTTCATGTATAGATGATTCGGCGTGATTCCTCAAGGTTTGGATGTGTTTTCCCCGTTGTTCTTGGTGGTGATTTTCGGAGCCCTTTCTTCGTGATTTCTTTGGGGTGTTTTCGGGGCTTTTCTCTTGGAGATTTGATGGGGGAAATTTGTGGGAACCCTTCGTGGTTCTTTGGGCCGTGATTCCCCCTCCCAAATCCGTGAGAAAAAGTGCTCGATTTCGGGGTTTCTTGAGTTCTTGGGTTGGAAGTGCTTTCGGCGGGATTTCTTCGATTCCTCCTTTTTGGACGAGATTTGGTGGGATTAAACTTGGCTATGGACTCCTCATGAGGTGTTCTCGATATCCCCAAAGTCTTGTTCAAGTCCGTGGAGCGATTCGGGAGATCGAGATTTGGATTTGGGGGAGTTGACCGCGGGTGCTTGTTCATCCCGAGTCGCCCGAGCTACACCGGCCTCGACCGGTGCTCTTGACCGGTCCGACCGGTGCAAGCCCCCGTGGGTTTTCGCTCGGGTGAGTGTCTTGGTGTGTTCTTTGTTGTCCCGTGGTGCCGCCTGTTTCGAGTTTGGGTCCTTTTGGTGGTCGGTTGGCCTTTGTTTGGTGCCTTGGGGGCTTTCGGGCTGCCATCGGTCCGACCGTGTGTGTCTCACCGGTCCGACCGGTGTAGAGCCACTTAGTGGAAGTTGCTCGGGTTCACCGGCGAGGGACCGGTCGACCGGTGGTGCTCACCCCGGTCCCGACCGGTGTGGGTCTGTAGACTCGGGGTTTGTTGTCCCGCCGCGTTCTCGAGTCGGAAGGCCGTGTGTGTTGGTTCCTAGGTCCGGTGGCACTCCGGTGGCTACGTGGGCTTGGCCAACTTGGGTAGTGAGTCGGAGACGTGTGTTGGAAGCCGCGTTCGTCTTGTTGGAGTTCTCATCTCCATCGAGAAGAATTTTTATCGGCTCCCATTCACTCCCCCCCTCTCCGGTTCGCCGTATCGGTCCTTCACTTATCTACACGGACGAAAGAAGATGGCTTCGGGAACGCCATGGCCGGCGGACAGCTCGCCCCCGGCCGGCCAAATCGGCGACCCTCGATTTGCGAGAGACTCGCGTGAAGCGCGAACCGAGAGAGGAGAGCAAGGGAAACTCGATGGGGCTCTCACCGCGGACACGGACGAAGAGGAACGGACGGATTCGGCGGCGAACCGCGGCGGCGGTCAACTCGGTCCGCATACCGGAGACGACGTTCCGGCGGACCTCCGGAGGCGAGAGAAGAATTCCCCGGACGCGGCTCGTCGACGCGAAGCTCGTAGAGGTTGCGGCTCCGTCCGTCGGTGTTCCATCGTTGCGAATCGAGCAGCGGCCGGCGGCGTCATCGGCGCTCCGGCTCGGGCATGGCGCGCGGCGGCGCTCTGCGGATGGCGGTGCGGCACGCGGGAGAGGGCGAGGAGGTGCGGCGTGATGTCGCGGAGCCGCCGGTGGCGTCGGCTTGCCCCGGAGAGCGGCGACCGCGACAAATCGCCGATGGCGGCGCGGCGGGGCACGCCGGCTCCTATGGCGGCGGCGTTCGCGGCACGGGCGGCGGCGGGGCGGCGCGGCGGCGGGGGCGCTAGGTTTCGCGCGCGGGGGTCGGCCTCGAGCGCCGCCTTTATAGGGCGCGGGGCACGGGGGCCTAGGCGCGCACGCACGCCAAGGCCGGCGGCGGCGGCGGCGCCCCGGCCATGAGGCCGGGCCTCGCGATGGGCCTTGGCGGGCCCGAGGTCGGGTCGGGGCGGGCGGACCGGGTCGGGCCTCTCCGGGCTCGGCCCGTTAGGAATAGGATAGGTTTTCTCTTTTTTTTCCTTTTCTTTTTCCGAAATATTTTCCGGTGCAAAAATAATTCCGAGAAAAAGTCCGGAAAATACTTTAAAGCACGAAAAATAGTCGAAAATCCCAAAAATTCTAGGAAAATTCCTAGGGATAGATTAGGTCATGAACAATCCAAATAAAGCATTTGGTGCTCTTGATAAAGATTTTAGAGCCTTCTAATAAATAGAAATAGCTCAAGGAAAATGAGAATAAATCCCAGAAAAATCCGGAAAATTCTCTGGAGAATTAGAACGACTCCTAATCGCATTTTTGAAACCTTTTTGCACTCAAGCACCACTAGATGCATCAGCATGAATGCAACACACATAACTTTTATTTAATTTAGAAAATCAGACAAAGGATTTTTCCTATACTATATTTCCTGTAAAGAAAATAAATGTGGGAAAAATTTTAAAATTATGAGAAAATCGTTATTTAATTATTCTTTCTATTCACATCCCGAAATTGGAAATTTCGGGGTGTGACATTGAGAAAGTGAGCTTAGGAGTGACTTTGTGAGCTAACAAGAGCGGTTCCCATAGCTTGAGCACTTTGGTTTCGCGTCTACAAACTTTGGAGCATTTGTTACTCTTGGAGGTTTGCCTCCTAGACGGCTAGGTGTCGCCGGCTAGCTCCCAAAGTTGTGGTGAGCAGCGAGGAAGTTTGTGAGGGGCTGCGATCTTACCTCTTCGTGGAAAAGATCACCTTAGTGGAAAGGAGGAAAGTGGTTCAAAGAGACCCGGCTTGTTGTGGGAATTGTCCCTTACAAGCTCCTCAACGGAGACGTAGCCATTCCTCAGTGGGTGGTGAACTTCGGGAAACAAATCCTTGCTTCTTTGTGTGGTTTGACTCTCTAAGTTGTTCATTCTAGCATATTACATTTGCTTCCGCTTCGATCTACTTGGGTGTGTTACTTGTGTGTGCAGGGCTCATTACTCTGCTTGTGATCATCTACAAAGGCCACACCCTGAGTTTAGTTCGTGCTAGAAGCCAAGAGGTGCTTGAAGTTGTTTTTGCAGTGTTCTTCGTGCTACACCGGTCCGACCGGGAGGCGCACCGGTCCGACCGGTGTCACTGTGAAGACCGATGCTTGGCCGGTCGGACCGGTCACCATCACCGGTCCGACCGGTGGAGCACCGTCGGCTCAAGTGTTTGGGGAGAAAGAGTTCAATTTGGTCGTCTCGCCTATTCACCCCCCTCTCAGGCGACATCAAGGTCCTTTCAATTGGTATCAGAGCTTGGTGCTCCGATTCGAGCTTAACCGCTTGGAGTTCTTCGATGTCGACAACTTGTGAGATACCGTTTGAGCCTCTAGCTCTAGATGGCTCAAACTATTCTTCTTGGTGCTCTAATGTTCTCATTGCACTTAAGGTTTTGGGCCCTACCGCTGAGAGCATTATGGTTGTGAGTATTCTTCCAAAGGATGAGACGTGTGTCTCGCCAATGGACTTGGAGAAGAAGCAACTCAATGCCGTTATTACTAACCTTTTGTGTAGCTGTGTATGTAGAGAACTAGAGTACATTATCTTGAAGAGCAAAAAGATTTCCGAAGATGCTCATCTCATTTGGAAATTACTACTTGAGTTGGTAAACACCAAATGGGATGAACTCGAGAGCGATGATGAATATGAGTCAGTGGAGATGTGCCCTACCTCTACAACATCCACTCGATCATCAAGCATCAAACCCCAAGCAAGAAGAAGAGCAAAGAAGCGAAGACGATGTCCCTCTGCAGGGGACCGGTCGGGCCGGTGACACCCACGGTCGGGCCGGTGCCCGACGAGGGCACACCAACTTGCTTGATGGCCAAGAAGGAAAAGAGAAGCAAGAAGAAGAGACAAGCCAAAGGGGCTAAGGACCAGAAGATTGAAGCTTCAAGCTCTTCGTCAAGAGAACTTGAGCTTCTCAAATCCGAACTTGCATCTTTGGTTTGTAAGTATGAAACTTTGGCTAACAAATATGATCATGACATCAAATCCTTTGCTTGTAGAGCTAAAATAGAAGAAGATGCCAATGATGTTCTAGAAGCCAAGTTAGCGAAGCTCACTAGCGAGCATATGGTGTTACAAGCTAATCACAATGAACTTGAACTTTCCTATGAGAAGCTTGTTGACTCTTATGCAACACTAGAGATAGCCCATGAGGTTGTGCTTTCATCGGTAAAATCTATACAACCTCCATCTCACACATGCACATGCTCACAATTTCAAGTTAATTTATCTTGCGCTAATGATTGTTTGTCTCAAGCAAGCCAATCTAGCATTGAGCATGTACTTGTAGAATCTTGTGATGACCTCATTGCTGAAGAGAATGATAAGCTAAAGCAAGAGGTTGAAAAGCTACAAAAGGACTTGTATATGTTGAAGGAGAAGAGCAAAGTGCAACCTTCTCAAGATAACCGTGAAAACATGGTGAAGAAGCTTGAGAAGGGATCAACCGCCACTAGCTCAACCCCTCAACAACATACAACGTCCCACAAGAACAAGATTCAAGAAAAGAGCAAGGTTGGGAAAATCAAAACCCAATATCGCCCGATCAAGCACAAAGCACGAGAGTCACTCTCCAAGAAGCCTAGAAGCCCCAACAAGTGGAGGGTGTGCTACAAGTGCGAGAGAGAAGGGACACCTTGCCGACTCGTGCCCAAAAGCAACAACGAGCGGTGGCTCGACCGTGACCGGTCGAACGGTGCATGACACGGCCGAGCCGTGCGCGCGAAGCGGCCCCACTTCAAGCAAACAAGGCAAGGAAGCCACCTTCTCCAAGAACAAGTCTCGAAGCAAGTTTAGAAAAGAAATTGCAAGGAATGGTGTGACCAATAAGAACAAAAGTCGCATTTGCTACGAATGCCGTCAAAAGGGTCACATGGGCAAGGATTGCCCAAATGGTAACATTCCTAAATCAAACCTTGTCCATTATGATTTCCATAAGCTTAGGAACGATAAGAATAGAACTTGTGCTATAAGGGAGATTAGTTTACCTCATTGTAGCATGAGAGCTATTTGGGTTCCTAAGCACCTTGTGACTAACCCAATAGGACCCAACAAGTGTTGGGTACCAAGAAATGCTTACTGAGCTTGCAGGTTGGAAGAGATGCATTGAGCACATGGTTGGAAGACTTGAAAATCTTGATGGACTCAATTAACCATGTGAAGAGCAAACTCATATAAATCGTGAAATCAATGTCATCTCGGTAACCAATGCGCTAAATTGAGTCTAGGTCATTTTTGGTCCTTGGTGAACACTCATGTGACGCTCTTCTTGCATGAGCAAAACGTGAGGTAGTAACTTTGACTATTTTTATGAAAATTTACTTTCTCATGCCATTCGATGCTTTTAATGGCTCTCTAGTAGAGCAATGCCTTATCCTTGATTGCAGGATTTAAATTAGTGATACATTCACTCACTTAAGGAAAAAGGGAAAGAAAAATCACCAAAATGATGACGGGTGGTGGTCACCGGTCCGATCGGGTGACATGCGCCGGTCCGACCGGTGCCAACGCAGCAAGTGCAAATTGGTGGGTGACCCGGCATGAGTGCCCGGGTGACCCGTGCGCCTCGTATGCTTGCGGGGTGACCCGACACAAGTGCCCGGGTGACCCGGGATTGCCCAAATCATCAAGAAGAAGGGTGATTTGGCGTCGAAGGTTATGAGAGGCTAAACACATTTCAATTAACAAATCATTCACTTGTTGTGATCGAGTGTGGAATGAGTCTCACCGAGTTCTTAACTGAACAAAGTGCCTTGATCGAGAAATTCAAAATCTCTAGCACTACTTAAGGGGGAGCTCATTACAAAACTTGAGTCACTTGTGGGACTAACAATTTCTTCTAAGTGATCTTGTAGTCTCATTCGTTTGTGCATCTCAAAGGAAGCTCTCGATAAGCGTAACTTCCAAAAGAACAAGTAAGAGCTAACACCGTTTGAAATTTAATATATGCACAAATGAAATGGTCTTAAGGCAAAGGTATGTTTTCACGAAACTCATTGAAATACTGCAATGCATCTAGGCCATAACATCATGCTAGTGTGCCATCCTTAGCATGTAATTGCTTCAAATGGACCTCTTGAGCTCCTCTCTAGATATTTGGTTGATATCTTTACTTCCACTCGTCTTTGTGTCTCGAGGATGAAGATATGAGCCAAATATGCTTGTTAGGGCATTAATTTGAAGTGGATGCATGCACTTTGTGATATAGGATAGATTTTTCGAAAAATCAACTAGCATGTATAGGAAGTGTGATTTCCTTGAAAAAAATATTTGGTTCTTGGTCTTAGTGACCTAATCAACTTAGTTGTGACTATAGTTCTCCTTGTTTGATTGATGGCTAGTCACAATTAAGAAGATTTTCTCAAGTCCCTAAAATCCATTCTTATTTATCTCTCTCAATCTTGGAAAGATCAAGAATTCTCAAATAAATTGGTTAATCCTCCATTCTTCTAAGAATTGATGGTTTTTGGATCAATATCAACTTACTATCTCATATCCAAGACATCTCTAAAGGTTGAAATGGAAATTCTTTGTTGTGGCTCAAAATCTGTTTCTCAAGGGCGCACCGGTCTGACCGGTGCAAGCCACCGGTCTGACCGGTGGTGACCTTAAAGTCACATAATCGTGTTTATGCAACCTAAGTGGATGAGAATTGTCCTATAACATATTTGGAGAAGTTTCAAGGAGCAAAATCTCAAAAAGGAGGAAAAGGGTCGGTACTACCGAGGGCGTGTCGGTTCTACCGATAAGGACTCTCTGTTGAATTTTATCAGGATCTTCGGTTCTACCGAGGGTGGGTCGGAAAAACCGATAAGGCCTCTCTGGCTTGACCAGCGGCTGTCACCGGTCTGACCGGTGACGCCCGGCGTCAGCCCGTGGGGCCACAGTAAAAGGAATCATCTTTTACCCCCCCTTCCTTCTCTCTCCTCTATCATTCACCCCCTTGCAGCCTCAAACCGTGAACACACCCCCTCTCTCTTCCCTTCTTCACCTCTCTCAAGATCCATGGTGATTTGAAGATTGAACCAAGGAAAGGCCTCAAGATTGGAAGCAAAAGGATCTCCCAAGGCCCCTCTTCACTTTCCCCTTCGAGTTTCTTGGATTTAACTTGAGTTCCACTCTCCAAAGGTATTCAAACCTTTCTTTTGCCCGATCTCCTCACATGGTGCAAAGTTTTGAATTACCTTTGGTAGAACATCTTCTGAGATCACCTAGAAGACATTCCTATAGATCCATAACGTTTTGTTGAACACATTGTGAGAAATCACGAATTGGGGTCGGACGGCCTTCACCGGCTCGACCGGTGGCCCGTCACCGGTCCGACCGGTGGCGCATGTCCAACCCCAAATTGTATTTTCTTCATGTTTTTCAACACATATCTATTCTAGGATGTCTTTTGTTCATCTAGACCAAATCTTAGATTGATAGCTGCTCGGGATTGAATGTGGGAGCAATTGGCTCGTTTCAGGTGGCACCGGTCGGCCGGGGTGCCCCTCACCGGTCTGACCGGTGTGGCCCAGAGCAGACCCAAGTGTTCTGAACTTTCAAGAATCAATTCCAATTCAATTCAATCTTTTTTCCTAGAGTCTTATACACTCTTGTCATCCTATTTGTGACTCAGGACAGCAGCTATGGTGCGGGAAAAGGAAGGGGCAAAGAAAAGAAGAGAAGAAGTCCTCACTCGCCGAGGAGCTATCCCCGGTGATTTTGGGGAAGGGGGCAGCACTGTCAACATCAGCGGCAAGAGATTGAGACGCCGCTCGGCCCAAGCAAGTGCGAGGATCCCGACTTAGGAGGTGACACGGAACTAGCGGTGATGACAATGTCGAGGATGAGACCTTTCCGGGTCGGTTTGAGCCGAGGAGGCACCGGGAGGTCGGGTCGGACGGTGATGAGGATGAGGACGAGGATGAGGAGGATGAGGAAGAGGATGTGGATGCTATGGAAGAAGATGATGACGATCGGGGGTAGGTTGAGGATCATGCCACCCACTTACATTTACCCCGACGGGCGGTGAAGTACCACGGGGCCGGCATGACCAAGGCCCTAAAGAAGCCGAGGGACAAGAACCCATATGAGGAGGGCAAGACCGCGTCGGATCCGAGGTTTAGGCTAAATTTCAGCAAGATTACTATGCTACAGTGATTATAAAGAAGCCCAAAATCACTCACAAGGCACAATATGTGGATTGGGAGCACATGGCTAGGAAAGGAGACCCTATATTTGATGAAGTCATGAGCAATTGTGAGAGGCAAAGGGTCAAAACACTCATGGGGTTCCGACAGGATTGGAACAAGGAGATCATCGCCCAGTTCTTTGCTACAGTGCACTTTGGTCACATTGAGACCGATAGGGCTATGATTTGGATGACCAACGGCCAAAAGTACTCCATTACCTTCCACAGATTCTTGAGGTGCTTTGGGATCATGGCGGGAGATGGGGAGTTGAGGAAGCTCCATGATGAGGGGGAGCTGGAGAAGGATGCTTTGCATGTGATGTACCCTCGTGGTGAGCATGCGAACTATGGGAAGGTGAAGAACCTCTACACCTACTTTGCTGTCCTAAATAGGCTCCTTAGGGTGTCTATTACACCTAGAGATGGAAACCCCTCAGAAATCACAAAGTTCCAGAAAAATTTGATGGTGGCTTTGAGGCCGGGAGCTCCGGAGTTTAGTGTTGGGGATTTTATGTGGCAAGAGATCAAGCACTTATCCGAGGACCCCAAGAAAATTTGCAGCTATAGTCCCTACATCATGTACATGATTGAGAAAGTTGCAAAGACGGAGTTTCCGAAAAATGTGACACACAAGCCTCTGAAGCTCAATCCTAGCAAGAATCCTCGATTTCCATCTCCTAGAGTTGAGCATGCACCAGGTCAGGAGGAAGAAATATTTGAGGAGGGAGCAACTCGACCAGATATGCCTCAGGCAGGTGCTCAGACCGTCACCGGTCTGACCGGTGCTGAGCACCATTTGTACCTCCTCCTCCGGACGTAGCAGGATCATCTCACTTCATGGATGAAGAGCAAGCACCCCCACCTCCTCCACCTCCCGAGCAAGTACAAGATTGGGGCGCTCGCTTCTCCGCCGAGATCTTTGGCTACAACCCTTATTACTATGGTAAAAACTGCGCTCCTATAGCTCATCCATCTCAAATCACCGTCTCGGAGTCCATTTATCTAAACTCTCCCTTGCATTGGATACTTGACAAATCTCAAATAGGAGGGAGCTCTCACCCGGAGACGGATCTCAAGGACGGTGATCGGCGGTACCGCTTCTTCTCCGGAGCCCTTCTTGGATGCTTGATGACAAAGGGGGAGAAGAATCAAGATTAAAGCCACAAGTTTGTCTTTGTCCGGGTTCTTTTCGTGTCGCACCGGCCCGACCGGCCCCGCACCGGCCGACCGGTCGCCGGGCCGATGAGAGAAGCCATGTAATAAGTTAGAACTTTAACTTAGTGGACTTGAGAACATTTGTGTGAGTGCTACTGTGTGTTTTAAACCTTATTGTAATATTTAAGCGACTTTATTGCTAGTTTGTGATGCGTGAATTGAATGGTGTTTGTTTGTGTTGGCTAAATGGAGCAAAGTGATCTAAACCAGCTTGCAACCCTGGCATGATCACCTTGGACCAAATAGCACGCACTTCTGCTGCTTTGTGCGCGACCGGACTCGACCGGTCCCGACGGCCGTCGGGGCACCGGTCTGACCGGTGCTGCCTAGTCAGCTCACTTTCCTTTGCTTTGTGCATATCTTGTCATACGCATCACGGATTTTATTTTGTCGTTCACACATGTTGCACTCCACTGATTCTAAGATATAGGGGGAGCTCACACGTGTTTTCTTCCAAATTTGTGCTAATGGCATTTAAGGCCAACTTTTTGAAATCCAACTCAAAGCACAAATTAAGGGGGAGCTCTAGCTATATCTAAGAATCTAAATGCGCTTTATTGTTTTATTTGTAAGCTTTAATCGAGTTGTCATCAATCACCAAAAAGGGGGAGATTGAAAGTGCATCTAGGCCCCTAAGTGGATTTTGGTGAATTGAATGACAAGGCGATTAAAGGACTAATGATCTTGTCTAAGATTGTGAGCGGGTTTTCATTATATATTCATGAGCAACCATTGGAGTATTTTAATTATGGATGTATTTTATGGCTCACATTTACAAAGACAGGTATATGGTGCAAGACTTCATGAGTTTATTGAAAGAGAACAAGATGATGAGTATACACACTATGGTTCTAAAAATTGGAAGCTTGCATATCCGTTGTCAATCAAGATCAAGCATTTGAAGCGGGATTTTCAAATGAAGGTTATTTGTGGATGAAGCAAAGTGGAACTCAAAGTGGATTGGATAAGTGATGAAGAGATCAACCGAGGTGTCTAGGGTGAGGGACTAAGCAATCTTTGGGGCCGTAGCTAAGCCGCCATAAGTGTTTTGCTAGGGTGAAGGTCTAGCATCCGTGGGGTCTTCAAGTATCATATTCAAACCTTAACCGAGGGAAGCTTTGCAAGTCATCAACTCGTTAAGATAGGCAACATGGAGTGACCATGGATCCAAGTGTGCATCCTCATGCTATATGGAAAGATCCTAAGTCACTAGCTCAAGTATGGATGTGCTCAAGTCAAAGGCTATGTTGAAAACCCTCAAGTGGTTATTGATCAAGTATGGCAAGAATTGAAGTTGTTCAAGCTCAAGAGGTCATCGAAGCTCTTTTATAATTTTCTTGAGTATAGGTATGCCGTACTATCAAGAGGGATGCAACTTAGCGAGTTGACCAAGTCAAAGTGCTCTTTATTTGACCTAAGTGAGAATTAGCCTTAGAGTGTGCTAACAAACCCTCCCAACCTAACCCGGGTTATTTCATCTTGGTGGTGAAGTGCTAGTTTCTTCAAAAGAGGTTTTGGGGGTAACTCGGGCTCGACCCGGTCCGACCGGTCGAGGCACCGGCCGACGGCCGTCTTGCTAGCCCAACGGCTAGTTTTTCGAACACCGGTCGACCGGTGTGAGTCACCGTCCGACCGGTGCTTTGCCGGGACTAACGGCTAGTTTTCTCCTTTGAGGGGTATAAATACCCCAAGCCCTCTTCAAGTGAGGGTTGCTTGCTTCTAGTGTTTTTGCTTTGAGGTCCCAAGCCATTTCTAACTAGCTCTAAGCCTTAGTGGCTCTCCCCAACCATCTCTTTGTGAGATTTGTGGATTCAAACCATCATCTTTGTGTTGGGTTGAGAAAGTGAGCTTAGGAGTGACTTTGTGAGCTAACAAGAGCAGTTCCCATAGCTTGAGCACTTTGGTTTCGCGTCTACAAACTTTGGAGCATTTGTTACTCTTGGAGGTTTGCCTCCTAGACGGCTAGGTGTCGCCGGCTAGCTCCCAAAGTTGTGGTGAGCGAGCGGGAAGTTTGTGAGGGCTGCGATCTTGCCTCTTCGTGGAAAAGATCACCTTAGTGGAAAGGAGGAAAGTGGTTGAAAGAGACCGGCTTGTTGTGGGAATTGTCCCTTACAAGCTCCTCAACGGAGACGTAGCCATTCCTCAGTGGGTGGTGAACTTCGGGAAACAAATCCTTGCTTCTTCGTGTGGTTTGACTCTTTAAGTTGTTCATTCTAGCATATTACATTTGCTTCCGCTTCGATCTACTTGGGTGTGTTACTTGTGTGTGCAGGGCTCATTACTCGCTTGTGATCATCTACAAAGGCCACACCCGAGTTTAGTTCGTGCTAGAAGCCAAGAGGTGCTTGAAGTTGTTTTTGCGGAGTTCTTCTCGTGCTACACCGGTCGACCGGTGAGGCGCACGGTCGGCCGGTGTCACTGTGAAGACCGATGCTTGACCGGTCGACCGCCCACCACCACCGGTCGGCCCGGTGGAGCACTGTCGGCTCAAGTGTTTGGGGAGAAAGAGTTCAATTTGGTCGTCTCGCCTATTCATCCCCCCTCTAGGCGACATCAAGGTCCTTTCACCATGTTAGCAAATGGTTAACCTAGATAACAACGACACATCGGGTGACTCCGTCACCCGCACTGCCTTTGGGTACATTCTAAACTTCATGTTGTTCATGTTTAATAGTTGTTTAACCATGAACATGTTTGTATTTAGTATTTGTTTAAACATGAACACTCACATATGTTTTGTATCACTCACAATAATTCTTTTGTTGAAATACCTATTAAATTATGGAATTAAAATATGTCGTTGAATCACCTATTATCTAACTGCATATACGCTTCACGCATATATAGGACATTAGGCATTCTCAAATGTCTAAATCTATTTTCCTTTGTCTTAATAAATGCACATAATATTTTAACAAAAACATAGCTAACCTAAAAAAGAATATATTTGATATTATTTTGCAATTACCCTGTTTACGAAGCAATTCACCTATCTTGCAAAAAGTTTACCATGCACATATACTATATCTTGATATATACAATTTTTTCATGTAGTACGATGTTTCGACCGTTTTTTGGCCGATCCTCTAAGTATAATTTGTCGATCTTTTTTTGCCTGACCTCTCTTACTATGATTTGTTGGTCGTTTTGCCCCCACCCCAAAAATTCCTGGTTCCGTCCGTGGTAACGAGCATAGTTCTCCAATTGAGCTAAACATCCTTTTGCCTGATCATGTTCTAGTTGCAACTCCTTTTCCCTACGACAGACTTATGTTAACAACATCTAACCCTACCTTCAGAGTGTTGGGGCTTTTGGGAGATCCATAAGATGAACTCCCAACAAGGTCTTCTAACTTCCCATTCTGCTGACATTGACACCATCTTTCCAAATGAAACTAAAGTTCCCTACGCTCGGCTTCAGTAGCTTCATGACTTCACTTTACACTCAAACTGACAGTCTTCACCTCTTCATGCATATTGTAAAAGGTAGCCATAAAACTAGTTGGAGCTGCATGGATATAATCTGTGCGAAGGGAGGATTAGAACTTAGGGGGGAGGGGGCATTTCTAGGCACGTTTTGACCTAAATGTGATCTGGAACCTTAAACTTAGCAGTAAAATCCAAATAGAAGTTCTGAATTATCAAACCCGTACTCATAACTCAACTTCTGACTCTAGCCTTCCAACCTGGGATGGTACCCGCATCCTGCCCTCGCCCAAGCGGTCAGTGAACTCCGAAGCGGGAAGGTAACTCTAGCAGTTGGTCTTAAGGGAGGGGGCGTCTATCAAGGATCTAATACATTTTCCCAAGAAATACGAAAAGCAAAGAAAAGGAATCCGTACAATGGGAAGCACCCAGAATAAGGAATCATGGTGAACATCTCGATAATAGGGCGCATGTCAAAAGAGGCACGATGGCAAGCAAGACTAACTTCCTACCTTTGACTGCCCCCCACCCCATCCACTCTTTCTTCTTCTTCTCCCTCTCTTTTCCTCATCTTCTTCCTTTGCCGCAATTTGAGATCTTGGGTAGTAGGGGGCTAGAGCCCCCATAGCCCCATTAGATCTGCCACTAGATAGGATCATAGTTTACAAGGTTGTCACGGTGGGCGTGTTTACACGATTTGAACTGAGAGATGGCTAGACGGTGATGGTCTCGTCAGTGAGCTATTTAGGGTGGTGCTGCAGGAAACAAAGAGAAAAGTGGATGCGACACCGGCGCTAACCTTCAAAAAAGTCATCACAATCTACTCGGCTAGCTCATGTGAGTCATGTCTGCTTGGTTCTTGCTGCTGTCTTTATTGCATTAGGCGGTGCCGTGATCGCCTGGCTGGTGGCCGGTGATAATTTGTTGTTAGAGAGAACTATTGTTGACTGGTTGATGTCTGGTACTGATTTGGTGTGAGAAAAAAAAATTGTTAGTTGATGACTGATAAGTCAGACGAAGTGAACCACCGTGCTGCCACGTTGTCCGGCTACTACTCCAAAGTGCACAGAAACGCACAGCCTTCTTGAGTGAAAATCATCCAAAACAAGTACAATCTCTCCCGGCTCTTTTAATCAAAACGGTAGAATGTGGATGCATCATAGATCTACAACTAATGGTTAGAACTTTTGCTGAAAGAATCCTCGGTTTGGGAGATAGGAAACTTTGAATCTTGGCTAGAAATAACTTATCAAATGCACGGTTCAGTTTCAAACTTATTGCATTACTTATTGAGTTTTAAAACATCACAGATTTCATTCTTTGAGCTCCCATCTTCTGTGAGCAATGAATTACCCAAATTATTCAACAATCATTCGTTTACGGATTTTAGTAGCTCTTGCCCAAAGTTTCTGATCGTAATCCTTTTTATTACTTAACCATATTTGGCACCTTTCACAATTCTTTCAAAACTGAACTTTTTTTATTTAGGTTAGAGATAAGTCCACTGTAAAGTTTAAATGGTCACAGTGATCCAAGTTAACATTTTTAGCTTGAGTTCACCATAGTTGACTTGATCATCTTTTAGTTTGACTTGATTGACTAAGTCTTAATGTTTCTTTTCCAGTTTCTTTTTCATTGTACTCCTTCTCATTAGGTTAAACATAACTTATTCTTGCCAAACACCACGGGTCTTACACACTGCAAGTTTTTCATTCACTTCCCTGCCATTTCAGGTGCACGAGCGGTCAATGTCCGCACGTCCGCCGCTGAATCAGCTGTATATGAGGTGGGGCCACATTGTCACTGGAAGAGGGGGTAATCTCTAAAATGTAAACTATTGTTTTAATTAACGTGTGTGATGTTAAATTATTATTACCCCTCCATCCAAAAAAGAATGGCATTTTAGGATTATCCTAAGTTCAACTTTTTTAACTTTTACCAAGGTTATAGAAAAATACATATATTTATGGTATGAAATACATATCATTAGATGCATCATGAGATCTATTTTATAATATATCTATTTGATGTCGTAAATATCGACGACTTTCTCTATAATTTTGGTCAAAGTTGAGAAAGTTTGACTTAAGTGAATCCTGAAATGTCATTCTTTTTAGATTGAGAGAGTACTGGATCTAAAATTATTATTTATTTGATTTCTTGGAAATGTGTTTATTGCCATAAATATAAATTTATTTTAAAAGGCACTCTACTAGTAGAAAGTGTTGAGAATCATTAGTGATGATCATTAGCTTAATCATGTAATTAATATAGTGATTAGTTTATGTAATTAGGGAAGGGACACCTTTTCACTGTGTGGGGGTGTCTCCTTCCGAATAGACATGACTCCTCCCAAGGGATGCCTATGCACCCCTTCATTATGTATAAATAGTGGGGTCCACCCCCTAATCAACAATCAATACAATCATTTGTTTCAACACGTTATCAGCACGCTCTCTGAGCAACGCACGCACGCACACAGAGAGGTCAGAAAGGCCCTCACCGCCGGCAATACACGCCGGAGTTCATCCAAGGTTAGCAAAATGGATCCAGAATCCTCATTTAGACTAATAGAAACTGCATTTGCTACCTATCTAGTCATCCCCATCAAAGCAAATGGAGGCCGCCGCTTCTTCGTACCCACGGTGCACGCCATGGCCGTCGTCGTGGTAGACGTGGAGGTCGAGGCCGCCACTTCCGTGGCCGCCGTGGACCACGTTTCCCTCCACCACGCCGTGCTTCGCCGGCCGCCGCACCAACCGATCCTCCACGCCGCCGTACACCGCCGGACTTGCCTCCCGCGGTCCACCACCGGCGACACGGCCGCCTTCCGACGCCGACACCTCCCGAGGAGCCTCCTCGCCGCCGCCTCGTTGTCCGCATCCGTCGCCCTGCAACACAAGAGGAAGGAGTTAGGGTCATTCCTGACCTAAATGTATCTGGACCAACGACGGTGACCGGCAACGCCGGATTTGGCCCTCAGGCCGCCACTACAACTCCCGGTTTCGCCGGTTCTCTCACGGCGGCGCACCCAAGCTTCTCAATCGGAACCATGGCGGCTCGCCGTGGTGCTCCACCATTCTTCACCAACGATGGCGGTCCACCATCACCATCCTCGTCGTCGGCGACCAAGGACACGGCCGCAGCCGCATCCAGTACCTACGGCCGCCGGACGGGGGCCACCGACCGCCGCCCGGGCCTCCGGCGCGGCTCCCCGGAGCCCGGCCGCGCCGGGGCTCCCCTCCACCAACACCGACGACCGGCCTTCGGCCGGCGGCCGGCGGCGGCCGGCGGCGCAAGCCGGCCAACGGGGGGCGGGCCCAAGCCAAGAAGGAAGGGAGGGGAAGAACGGGGGCCGGCGCGCACCAACCCCCACCGGATCCGCCGGTGGGGGGGTCGCCGCCGCCCGGCCGGCCCGGCCACCGCCGGCGCGAGGCATCGCCGGCGCCTCCTCCTGGGCATCACCCGCCGGCGGCGGGCACCGGGATGGGGGGGGGGCGCGGTTAGGGGTAAACCCTAACCGCCCCCCTCCTGCCTCCCCTTTTATACGCCGGTCAAGCCTGGGCCGGCTGGGCCATTATGGCCTCGGCGGGCCACAAGCAGGCCGGCCGGCCCACTAAGCGGAGGATGGCGGCCCTCAGGCCGCAAGCCCTTCACTTTTCCCGAAAGTTCAGAAACCCCCCCTCAACTTTCAAAAAGTCCAGGAAAACCCCCTAAATTTATGTTTAGCCCTCAGGCTTTTATCCTTTATATATTCAGCTTTAATTAGTGCTGTAAATATATATTTTAGACCTTGAATTGTTCCGTAATTTTATGTTGTGACAAACAATAGTATTTGTACCATCCGGTATATGTACTTGTGTAATTTAAAATATTATAATTACCGCGGTAATTATTCATGTTTATGATCCGCAGATCATTTCTAAATATTAGAACAATTCTTATGCAATAATTATTTTTGCATGGTTTAAAATTCAATTCTCTACATCATGTAGAATATAAAGCAAAATTAAAATTAAGGTTTATACATATAATTTGGAATAACACAAGGTGATGTGACCTAGACGCTGGCTGCGATAAGTTCTTACTAAGAGCTTATTTGCCCTGAGATCCGCGTTTTTAGGCAGCTTTTGCTCATCATTGTGAGGTCTACATCTTTATGATGATTACCTTCAACGTGTATATCCAAAATTTAATATAAATGACTATTAAGTCAAAATTTATTCCTACAGGAATTAAAATATATATATAAATACACCTTAATTTGTAAGAATCATCTTACATATATATTTTGCCTATTTTACAACACAAATTTACATCAGTAAATTAATCCTATACATGGTTCTTTCATGTAGGAAAATGGCTAAATTAATCAATAAAGACTTCACTGAACTTGCTGCCGATGGTAGTAATTACCTAACACTGGGCTATGGATGTCAAGATTGTGCTAACGACCAAAGATTGCATTAATACAATTAATGAACTCGATCCACAAAATCCTATCCCGAGAGACAAAAAAGTTTGCGGCCTTGCACTTTCTACGACACCATCTCCACCATGACCTCAAAGCGAGAATACATGATGGAAGATGATCCTAAGAAACTTTGGGACTCTCTCAAAGAACGCTACAATCAACAACAAGGCGTAATTCGCCGAAGCAAGACGGGAGTGGTCCCTACTCCGTCTCATGGATTTCAAATCGGTTGCGAATACAATCCTGCTTGTCCACAAGATTTGTTCCAACCTCCGATTTTGCAATCAACCTTTGGATGATGCGGACATGATAGAAAAGACTCTATCTACACTTCTCCTCGCTAACGGGATATTGCAACGAATACCGTCGCCACAAGTATACTAAATATTCTGATTTAATATATGATTTACTCCAAGCAGAAAAGCATGATGAGCTCTTAACAAAGAATCATCAAATGCGCCCTGTGGGTGCAGCACCTCTGCTGGAAGTACATTTCAATGCTCAGAATAATAATAATAAAAAGTTCAGTGGCAAGAAATTCAAAAGGAATTTCAAGGGAAAATGGAAGAAGCGAGAATTTCGGGAAAGGCAAGGGTTCTAGCAACAACAAAAACACTTTCAAGAAAAACAATGCTCATGACAACTCTCAAGCTTGTCAGAGGTGTGGTTGTCACAATCACACAACTAGAAAGTGTCACACTGCTAAGCATTTGGTTGATCTCTACCAAAAGCACGCTGGAAAGCAAGTTCATGGGGACAAGTTTGAAGCACACTTCACTACTCACACTCCGGATGCCGGTTGCTCAAAGGATGTTCCCGCGGAACACAACAAGGAGAAAGATCCAATGCAGTTGGACGAATTCTTCAAAGACACGACGACATGATGATCGATAACATCGACGATACCAACAACATGCTTCTGGATGGACCATCCAATGACGTGTTCGGAGACATGTCTTAGATTTATGCTCCCCAACAAGAACTTCGTTCTATAGTTTCAAAGAACTTCGTTCTATAGCCATATTTATGTAATAATTGTGTTGTAATAATTGTTGTCACATAATATTGTAAGACATATGCTACTTATAATATTATTGAATAAAATATGTATTGTATAATCTATGAGTTCAAAACTTATAATTTATTTTACTCATTCTAGATTATCCTACGGGAACAATCCAAATGGAGGAAGAACTTTGTTTGGTGGATAGTTGCACAACTAACACCATACTCAGAGAACTTAAATATTTCCAAACTCTCAAAAAGAGTAAAGGAAATGTCACAACTATCGCGGACGCGATGCTATAATTGTTGGTTCAGGACGAGCCACAATAGTTCTCCCTATGGGTACTCAAATAGTAATTGAGGATGCACTCTTGTATCCCGATTCAACTCGTACCTTATTGAGTTACAAAGACATCCGTCGCAATGGTTTCCATGTAGAAACAAATAGTGACAACAAAGATGAATATCTATTCATCACTAAACATGACGGATATAACAAGCGGCTCGCTTGAGAAAATTCCTTCACTATCATCAGGATTGTATTACACATACATCAAACCCGTACAACATGTTGCATACAAGGTAATTTTTCAAAATCTTGATGTCTTCAAGATTTGGCATGATCGCCTTGGTCATCCAGGCATAGGGATGATGAGAAAAATTATCGGCAATTCAATTGGTCACAAATTAACCACTTCAAAATTTCCCAAGCCCTCAGACTTTGTGTGCACCGCATGTGCCACGGGAAAATTAATTTTAAGACCCTCTTATCTTAAAATAAATGCCGAACCACTACAATTTCTTGAACGCATTCAAGGAGATATTTGTGGTCCTATACATCCATCAACTTGGACCATTTAGGTACTTCATGGTACTTATTGATGCATCTACTAGATGGTCCCATGTATGTTTATTATCTACAAGAAACCATGCTTTTGCAAGGTTTATTGCTCAAATTATCAAGTTAAGAGCACATCATCCCGAATATGCTATCAAAACCATCGGGATGGACAATGCCGCTGAATTTACTTCGCATGCCTTCAATGACTATTGTATGGCTCTAGGCATAAATGTGGAACACTCCGTTCCATATGTACATACACAAAATGGATTAGCCGAATCTCTTATCAAGAGAATAAAGTTATTTGCTAGACCATTACTACGAATTGCAAACTACCGACATCATGTTGGGGTCATGCGGTATTACACGCCGCTGATTTTATTCAAATTAGACCTACGCATACAACACGGTTTCCCCGTTGCGGTTAGTACGTGGAAATCAACCAAGTATTTCCCATCTCGCGAAAATTCGGTTGCGCCGTATACGTACCGATATCACCACCGCAGCGTACATCAATGGGCCCCCATCGTAAATTGGGAATATATGTCGGGTACAAATCACCGTCAATCATTAAGTACCTTGAACCCCTTCGGGGATTTATTTACTTGCCGGTATGCGATTGCATCTTCGATGAGGACAATTTCCCGGCATTAGGGGGAGACAAGTACCAAACGGAATGCCGGGAAATAAATTGGAATACCACAGGTATCCAGTCCTATGATCCACGTACTATAGAATCTGAACGTGAAGTTCAGAAAATTATCAATTTGCAAAACATTGCAAATAATCTGCCAGAAGCATTTACTGATTATAAGGGTGTCACAAAATCACATAATCCTGCTGCAAATGTACCAGAAAGGGTAGAGATTCCTACTCAAGAACTTCCAAATCAAAATAAGAGGGGGAGAGGTACTGCAACGAAGGATAAGGCTATACAAAAGCCTCCGCGGAAAACTAGGAAGGTCACTTCCACAACGGTAAAAATGCGAGATCAACTTCAAGTTGACGGACACCAATTGGATACTATAAATCCAAATGATATGGATGTTCAACGGATACATCACATACCTAGCACAAGTGCACAAAATAATATAAATGCTAGGGCATCGGAAGACCCGGACTCTATCGTTGTGGGAAATCATGATGAGTCACAAGGGGTACAAGAAATTTCCATTAATTATATTGATTACGGAGAATCATACAATAGAAAGACTACAAATGTCGACATTTACTTTGCCACTAAGATTGCAAGTGAACTTCGCATTGATCCGAACCTAAGTCCATGGCGAGTGCATCAAGCACTCCGACTGGGTCAAATGGAAGGAAGCAATCAAGGCAAAATTAGACTCGCTCAAGAAACGAGAGGTATTCTCCGCAATGATGCCTACTCCTCGTCATATTTTTTCTGTGGGATCAAAATGGATTTTTGTCCGTAAAAGGAATGAAAACAACAAGGTGGTGAGATACAAAGCGAGGCTTGTAGCACAAGGGTTCACGCAGAAACCCGGCATCGATTTCGATGAAACATATTCTCCAGTTATGAGTGGTATAACATTCCGATATCTAATATCATTGGCGGCACAAAAGGTCTATCCATGCATCTCATGGATGTAGTGACAAAGATATCTATATGGGTCACTAGATTCGGATATATACATGAAAGTTCGGAAGGAATTGATATCCCGAACAAGAATCATTCACGCAACATGTATTGTGTAAAACTTCAAAAGTCATTATACAGCTTAAAACAGTCGGGAAGAATGTGGTACAACCGACTAAAGGAATTCCTTCTTCAGAAGGGTTTTTCCAACAATGATGATTGTCCATGTGTATTCATCAAGAAATCCTCAACTGGATTTTGTATTATATCTGTATATGTTGACGATCTTAATATCATTGGAACTCAACGAGATATAAATGAAACACGCAACCATCTTAAGACGGAATTTGAAATGAAAGATTTGGGTAAAACCAAATTTTGCTTAGGTTTACAGCTTGAGCATCTCCCAACAGGGATTTTAGTACACCGATGCTTTATATCCAAAAGATTTTACAGAAATTCAATATGGATAAATCATATCCATGTAAAACACCTATGGTCGTCCCCTCTCTTGAAATTGATAAAGATCAATTCAGACCTAAAGGTGAAAATGAAGAGGTATTGGGACCAGAGGTTCCGTATCTCAGTGCCATTGGGGCGTTGATGTATATCGCAAATTGTACTAGGCACGATATTGCATTTGCGGTAAACTTGCTAGCTAGATACGTCGACGCTTGCTCCAACACAACGCCATTGGGCGGGGAGTTAAGAATATCTTCGGATATATCATTGGCACAATAGATCTTGGATTATTTTACAAAATTAACCAAGATAAATCATTAATTGGATACACGGATGCGGCTATTTATCGATCCCCATGAAGCCGGATCTCGGACGGGCTTTGTGTTCTTACATGGTGGAACGGCTATTTCATGGAAGTCATCAAAACGGACTCTAATAGCCACATCCACAAACCATTCGAAATAATTGCATTATTTGAAGCATCACGTGAATGTGTGTGGCTTCGCGAATGATAAAGCACATACAACGATCATGTGGTATAAGTTCAATCATGAACCCTACCATAATGTATGAAGATAATCTTGCTTGTATTGCACAAATGAGAGCGGAGTTATATAAAGAGTAATCTTACAAAACATATGGCTCCTAAATTATTCTTTCCTCATCAACTACAAAAGGTAGGAGAGATAGAAATCTTGCAAACTAAATCTTGTGATAATCTTGCGAGATTTATTCACAAAATCATTACCAACATCATTATTCCGAAATATGTTTTTGAAATTGGTATGAGACAACTCAAAGATTTGCAAGAATCAGGGGGGACTCTCTTTGATATAACCTATATAAATAATCATCTGATTAGTGTACTCTTTTTCCTGTATGAGTTTTTCCTCACAAGGTTTCTCATAAAAGGTTTTAATGAGGCAATAACAATACAAGAACATATCACCTAATTTTTCCATTAAGGTTTTAAGGGTGATATACAAGACATATTCTATGTCATATCTTCTGTTTTCTCTAAGAGTTTTTAAGAAGATATAAATCCTCTCTCATATTTTCCTATTAGGTTTTGGAGAAGGATGTTCAAACATGATCCTCAGATCATTATTCTAATATATGAGTTTTTCCTTACCAAAGGTTTTCTCATACAAATATCTAACAAAGACAATAATGCTATATCATTTTCTCCTAATATTTTCCCACCGGGTTTTAAAGGAGTTTTAGTAGCATATACACACAAATTGGTTTCTCCTCAAGTTTTCCCATAGGGTTTTTGGAGGAGTTTTACAAGATAATATCCAAGGAAGATTGAAGTCAAATTACATCAAGATCTAATGAAGCTATTGATCAAGGGGGAGTGTTGAGAATCATTAGTGATGATCATTAGCTTAATCATGTAATTAATATAGTGATTAGTTTATGTAATTAGGGAAGGGACACCTTTTCACTTTGTGTGGGGGTGTCTCCTTCCGAATAGACATGACTCCTCCCAAGGGATGCCTATGCACCCCTTCATTATGTATAAATAGTGGGGTCCACCCCCTAATCAACAATCAATACAACCATTTGTTTCAACGAAAGCAAATGAGAGTTGAGATTCTATCCGCACTACCGTGCAAATCCAATTGCACCGTGATATAGGTGTATGCTTTTTTCAAAAAAAAATAAATGGGTGTATGTGGGTTGTCCGCTCCACGCAAATTTAAGATTTTGAATAAATAAATCTTTCTGAATTATTTCAAATCAACCGTCCATCCGATTTTAATCGTTTAAGTTTGTTAGAGCAACTCCAAGAGTCTCAATGAATATCTCTAGCTAAATTACTGATTTGGCTAGTATGTAAAATGAAATAGCTAGTAAAAAGTTGATGAAATCAAACAGACTAGCTAAAATCAACTCTCCATATGCTCCACCGCTAGTGGGTCCCACCTGCCATACTCATATACAAGGGGATAGCTAGCGGGATTGACTAGCCAAATATGGCTAGCGAAGCCCTCGGTTTAGCTAGTGGAGGATAGCTAGGACAAATTTAGCTAGTCTGTTGAATTGAGTTTTTGACAAATTTTCTATTTTTTAGCTAATTAAGTCAGGATAGCTAGTCTCTTTGAGTTGCTCTTAGTATACAAGTGCCTTTTTGCGTAGTGTTTTGAATTTTGCGTAGTATTTTTCATCTACAACAAATCAACCGAACAAATGTGAAAACCGCTTTGAGATCGGTACAAATGTTAAATGTAGAAGCCATTTTAAGATCTACCGAACAACATTACGGGTAAGCTTTCATGTCGACAAGACTTTGATCACCTCGCCTTTCATGAGGAGATTTGTGACGGTGCTCCTGAAATCTCATCTGGATTCGATCATGTTCGTTTGACTGTTGGCCGGTGATTGATGTTGATTTGTTGACTGGTGGTTGATTTGTTCTAAGAGAAAAAACTGCTAATTAGAGTAAGTACATTGATACACGTCAGCAGTCCCATAGGTCGTCCCATGTAGTGCTACGTAAGATTTTTGATGATGTGGAGCAGAGAGAGCAAGGAGAGAGAAAGAGGTCGTTGTCTCGCGCAACAACCGCCTCATGAGTGAAACAACCACCTCATGAGACAACTTCACAACTATTGTATTAGTTGTTGTTGCCATGCAACTCATAATATTCCTTTTTTATATACACAAATTATGGAATTATATAGTTTTATCAGACGACTTACTAGACAACTTATCGTACATGTTTTTGTTGAGTCCACCCAAAATTATGTGTCAATGCATGAGACAACTTATTAGACAACACTAAGTCTCGAAAGGTAATGGCCAACAAAGTTTTAAACATTGATTTTTAACGTTTATTTACAGCTGGCACGTGCACCAGCACCGGCCGACCGGCGCGCGCCCCCTCCTCTTGGGCCACGCAAAACGGGGCAGACATGCTGGCATTTCCATGCGCAGTAAAAACCTTCCCTCGTGGGACGAGCGAGAGATAAATGCACACACCCCCTTCCTCCGTTAAACCGCGCACCGCACGTCCGCACGGGCACGGCCGCAGCCGCATCGCACCTATCCGGCACGGGCGCACGCCGCACGGCTATCCCCCCTCCCCACGCCACGCATCGCACCAACAGAAAGGAAGAGAGAGTAGAGACTAGAGAGAGAGAAAAAAAAATCGCCGCCGCCGCCGCCGCAATGCAGCGCCTCTCCCTGGGCTCCCCGGCCGGGAGGCCCTCCCGCGTGAGCGCGGCGGCCGAGGAGGAGGCGGGGCCGGCGGACGAGAAGGCGGTGAAGGCGAGGGCCCCGGCGGCGCCGGATAGGTCCATCCATTTGGTCCCCGTCCTCACGCTGCTCTGCTTCCTCGTCCTCTTCCTCCTCTCCCACGACCCCTCCGCCGCCGCCGCCGCCCGCACCGGTACGTCCCCGTCAGTGCGCCCCCGCGCAAGCCGTCACCGCTCGCTCCCTCGCTCCCGCTAATCGACCCGCGGCTGATGTTGCGCGTGCAGATTCATCCGTGCTGACAGCGGCCGCCACCGTCACCGCCCGCTCCCTCGACGCCGCCGCCGCCGCAGGCGCAGGTGGGTGCTGGAGGATCTCTCCCGCCGACGACGGCGCCGCCACGCGAGGATTTCGTCAGCATCTCATTCTCACGCTTCTCTCTCTATCATTCTGTACCTGTTTGCAGTCGAGGCGACGACGGCGTCCAGTGGCGTGTACCGGCGGCTGAAGCAGTCCCGCGTGCGGAGGCTGGGGATGGCGCGGCGGAGGCTGTGACGCCATCGCGGGAGGCGCGAAGCTAGCCGTTGGACGCCGATGACGCAGCGAATGGAGGAGCGTCACTTGTGTCTTTTTTTTTTTTTTTTTGCCTTCGTGCCATTCGCCCATTCTTCCCTCTTTTTGTTTGTTTTGTCTGGTTCGCTTTTTGCGGCGGCATTGAAAGAAAAAAGGTCAGGAATGGTAGCGCAAGCTTCGTCGTCCCGTGTGGTAGGATTGTGGATTGTAGTTCAAGCGCGAGAGATTAAAAAAAAAGAGGACAAATCATCGCCAGAACCATATGTTCATACTCCGCCTTGGTTTTGTTCCCCCCTGGTGCTGATATTTGATCGTTCATGGCCGATTAGGCGGAAAGTATTTGCCAAAAATTTATTGAAAATTTTCCTCTTCTCTTTCGATAGGGGTGGTACAGACTACAGAAAGGGGAAAGGTGAGTGTGACTCTGTGAGGCCGATTGAGCTGATGAGCTGGTTCCAGGCAGCACGTAGGCGACCACGCGTGTGTGCGTGCCCACTGTCCAGACAGCCAGCACACATGATTTTTTTTAAAAAAATAAAAGTCATATCGTATAAGAAGATAAGAACAAGAAATAATGTTACCTAAGGAACGAAACAACAACACCACACAAACAATACCACCACAAGGTGTGAGAGGAAGCGAGCGAAAGAAACCGTCACGAAATGCGCCGTCCTCGCCGATGTTGGGCCACACCAAAAACCCGCATGAAATTTTTCATTGCCCTCTCCAGCCCGTCTAGAGGTCGGTCCTACCTCCAGCCGTCTAGTGGTCGGTCCTACCTCCTACCCAGCGGCCAGCGCAGGCAGTGCTCACTGATCAGTGATCACCATTTCCCCAAGCACGAGTGGACGAGTGGTCAGATAGGAGTCAGCACGCAGCTGCAGAGCATATCATACAGAGTCATTAACACTTTCGCCAACAGGCAACAGAAGATACTTTTATACCATGTTATGAGCAACCATAAGGAGAGTACTCCTATATGAACATCGAAACCATCTTCGCCAGCTTGCATTTCGTTGTACATCTTGCCCTTCTCAGCTTTGAGTTTGCGATTTCAACATAATCTATCTTTGGCTGTGACTGTGAGCATTCTCCACGGAAAGTGGAGGTCGGATTTTTAATCCAGTTTCTAAAAAAAACTTCAACATACCCATTCCCATGGGTTGGAGTTACAGGCTACAGTTGCTGAAGCAGGATCATGACTCGGGACAGCAGCAGCAGCAAGACGGGACCCAATATCGATCGCAACTGTGACCACCTGTTGGACAACAAACTACTGCACCCCCTCTTTAACCCATCTAGCTACAAAAGAAAAATATATATAGAAGGCAGGTTTAAATGGCAGCGTCGGTGTCGGCGCCAAGCATGCCAGCATGGCGACGATTCTCTCAAGCAGCACAAGCTTCATCACGAGATAGTCGTAAAGCAATGATGCCGTGACTGTAGGAGAGCAGAAACTCAGCATATAATTTACTGTCCATTACTCCTTACTCCAGATTATCCACCGACACCCAGCATATAACACACACACACAAACCATCCTGACGCCACTCCTATTAGAAAGTATACAGTGAAACAATGTGAACCCTCAGCACCACAAACTTCAGACTGAAATTCACCAATGGTACAAATATCAGAAAAATAAAATAAACCGACCTCAGCAACCATAGAACATCACAAACATAGCGAGAGCCTCAAAACAGTAAGCATCTACAAATAGTGTCGGTGCGGAATGTAGTCCCGACACTAACTAGTAGTAAGCGTCAAGGTCTATCCCTCAATGGTCGGTGCTAAGCAATAAGAGACACGGGATTTTATCCTGGTTCCGGCCGGGGCCGTACGTCCAGCAGTGGTGTGCTCAAGGCACTATATTGCTTTACACCGGAGTGCCTGTAGTGGGGCGGCTACAAGCAAGGCGGGAGAGGAGGCGTGGCCTCCAAGTCCCTGGTGGAGTGATCGGAGGCTGTTGGCGATGTTGTGGGAGAATTGAGGAGTGTGTGTGATGCGGTTTCGGGTGTCCGTATGTCGATGTCCCCTGCGGCGAAGGGGTTCACCTTCCTTTTATAGACCAAGGAGAGGGTGGATTACAGGCATGCCGCACTATTCAACTACACGGGGAAGTATGGCCTGCGCCGCCGCGAGGTTGGCGGTCGTCTTGACGGTCCTTGCCACGATCTCGTCATCATGGCGTGTCCTATACCCGAACAGTGGCAGCTTCGAGGGTAGGGGCGTAATGGTTGACCATGGCGTCCTCAGGCGGGCTCGAGAAAGCCGTTGACGGCGATCCGTACGGGATACAGTGGCAGGTGTGGCGGCGTCCCGTTCCCGCGTGCCTCACAGCGCCGAAGTGGTTGTAACAGTGCCCGGCGTGGTGTTGCAAGCACGGGGGCGGCCGCACAGGACCAACAGTGGCGGGGATGGCGTCCCGCCGGCCTAGCGTCATGACCTGGCCCTGCAAGTTCACGAGAAAGTGGTTCGAGGGTGTGGCCGGCCCCCCTTCGAGGGCGCGGCGCGTTAGCCGTACGGGAGTAGGCGGCGCAGTGTCACGGGGCTGACACCGGCCACATCGCACAGTCCCCCACAGTAGCGGGGATGGGTTCCCCCTAGGGAGTTGGCGCAACAGGGCCCGGGCGTGATTCCCAGGCGCATCATGGCGGCCGCCCGCCGTGTCGAGCATTAAATGCCCGTACCCGCGTGCGGGAACGGGCATGCGTGCGAGGGAGCCTTAAGCGAGGCGGAGGCGAATCCTCGAGCGAGGCGGAACCCGCTCGAGGGGGCCGTGAACCCTCGAGCGAGGCGGAGCCCGCTCGAGGGGGCCGTGAAGCCTCGAGCGAGGCGGAACCTGCTCGAGGGGGCCTTTGAGTAGGCCACTCCGGTGGGTTGCGGGGACCACCGCAGTGTGTGCCATGCCCCGTGTGCGCGCTTAGGTGGGAGGTGTTTCGCTTTGGTTTTTTGCAGGTTTTAAGCAGGGTTTCCCCGGTTGTTTTAGGGGACCCTCAGGGCTGTCCCCGACAGTAGCCCTAGAGCATCTGCAGGTATGCCGGCCAGGCTCCCGCGGATGCTGGAGCCTATTGATAGGACATCCTTCTCCCTGATTGCTAAAGCTTTCCGTGGGGCCGCGTCAGCGGACCCGGCGGGTCTATCCCCCGAACCCCTGCGAGAAGCGTGAGTGCTCTGTGGGGGTTTTACCGTGGAATTTGGTCAGTGGGTGTGGTACATATTCCAACCGGCGTCGGCGGTGTTTCAGCCGGCTTCGGTGACGCACGCGCGACTGGCACTACCCTCGGCCGGTGCAACTCAGGAGGTGTAGCCGTGCGTCGAGCCCCCGAGCCTGGGCTCGTTCAAGGCGATCGGGGCGAGCTCTCCGACTTGTTTTTAACGCGCCCTCGCCGTCCCTCCGCGGGACGGAGGGTGAGGTTTCCACAACCCCCATCGACCGAGTCGCGGATTGCGGATTCCTCATTGAGCTGTTAGTGGGTGGTTCAAGTGGATGCCCATGCCCCGTTCGATAAGGGTAGGCTGCGCAGTCCGGAGACGCGTCCATTAAAGCGCTTGTGTGGGTTTGCTAGGTGGGGCTCGGTCCCATTCGCTAGGGACCGAGGGCGCGGAAGCTCTCCCTCGGTGGGATCCCCCGACCTAGTTGCCCTCGGCGGCTCTCGAACACGACATGTGGGGGCACCCTCGAGCGGTGGGCTCGAGGAAAGGCTCGAATGCGCGTGCCCTCGTCGCCCACGACTGCGGTGATGTGGGGCGCCTGTTCGAACCCGTTGAGGGTCAGGCTTCGAACATCTGATCAGTAAGGCCGTGCGGGGTGGCGGCTGGGCGCCCCCGTCTTTCGCATCTGCAGGTTTCGAGGGTCCCTGATCGTGTCAGCCCTCGAACCGCTGATCAGTAGTTCTCGTGAATCGAGGGCACCTGCGGCGTCCATTTGTTTCAAACGGGTTTCGAGGCCACCGGTCGATATTAGCACCCTTCGAGGGTCGAATTTATTTGAGCCAGGGGCTCGGGCCGCTCGAGGGTCTTCCTTACTCAGTAAGGGACAGGGCCATTTAATGCTCGCAGTCGCGACTGTAGTCTCGCGCCGCGGGCGCACCTTTTCAGGCGTCGCGACCGTGCGCGTAGTGGGTGGAGCGGGCAGGCGGACGTGACCGCCTGCCACGGCCCTCCGGTTACCACGCCGTGATGATGGCGTTCGTGCGGTTGCGTGGCCGCCGCGGTCGTGGTGGGGCCCGTTCGTCAGCGAGGGAATATTCCACCTACAGTTAATGCGCCGCGGGCGCACGCTCCGGAGAGCGCGCCTTTACGGCCTATAAATCCGATGGAAGGGGAAGGGGCGGTTTTTACCTTTGCGTTTAGCACTCGCCGTTCTTGCTCCTTGCGCTCTAGCCCCCAAGCCACTCTCGCCGCTGCGCCTCTGCTCTCAGAGCTCTTCTCGCTCCTTGTTCTTCGCTTCTTCGTCCGCCCGCATGGCTCCCCAGCAGCCTCTCACCATCGTCGACCCATTGGCATGGGAGCGCTCGACGGTGACGCGGCTGGCCCTGAACCAGCTGGTGACCGGCGGCCAACTTGCGGCGAACGAGGACGGACAGCCGGCCGAGTGGATCGTGCCGTCGGAAAGGGAGCGAGCGCCCAACCCTCCGCGCGGCTACGTGGTCAGCTTCATCCGCTTCCATGAGCGCGGCTTCATGGCGCCGGCGAGCTGCTTCATGCGGGCCCTCTGCCACCACTACGGCGTGGAGCTTCACAACTTCGCGCCGAACGCGATCTCGCAGGCGGCCACATTTGTTGGCGTCTGTGAGGGCTTCCTAGGGATCCTGGTGAACTGGGATCTCTGGGTTCATCTCTTCCGCGCGGAGTTGTTCACGTTGCCAACGACGGAGACGAGGACCCGCCGCGCGGTGCGTGCCGGCGGCATGTCGCTCGCCGTGCGGAGCCGGCGCAAGGACGACTACATCCCCGGCACGATGACAACCGGCAACACGAGCGGGAGCGGGGGTGGTTCTACCTCCGCAACGACGAGCCGGCCTCCCCCCTACACCGGCACGGTGCTCCCGGGAGAGGCCCGCCTCCTGGTACCACGGGGGTGTCCCCGCCCCCGGCACCGGACGCGGTTGGACTCGCTCCCCGACCGCGGCCCGAGGAATACGGCGGGCCGCGGGGCGGCTGCGAAGTCGTCCTCGCCCATCTCCACCATCGACGGATCGTCCCCTTGATGGAGAGGCCGCTCGCATCTTCGAGATGACCGAGGACGCGGACCCCGTCGCGTTGGCGAAATCGCGGTCGGCTGCCGGAGCCCCTTCTTTGCGGGAGTACGCGGGCGTCGTATGGACCTCCCCGGGCCCACTACCTCGGTGGGTACCGGGACCGACTACTCGGTGGGCCCCCGGGACTACCGGCTTGCGCTACACGGCACCCGAAGGCGTGGAGCACAAGGACTACACGGGAGTAGTACTCGGTTAGGAAGGCGTACATGTTCCGCACCGTGCGAGAGGACTCCTAGACGTACTCGACTAGTACTCTCTTTCTACTCCGACTTGTAACCACGCCTCCCGGACTATATAAGGCGAGGGGGGGACCGATCCCCTCATCCAATCTCATCTCATACAACCCACGGCGCACTATTGCACCACCTTGTAATCGTGCCCTATCAATCCCGAGCCACGCGGCATACGGGACGTAGGGTATTACGCACCTCGCGGCCGAACTTTGTCTAAATTGTGTGCCACGTGTCTCTTCCTTCGAGTTACCGATCTCGGCGAGTCACATTCATCTACTTCGGGTACTCCCCGTAGTAGGTTGCCGGTCTAAAACACCGACGGTGGCGCGCCGGGTAGGGGCTCTCGCTCGAGATCACATGGCGAACTCGACGGCTTTCGTCCACATCAAGCCATCTGTCGCCTTCAACCGTGGCGACACCTTCGTCTTCGGCGCCTAGGTACGCACGGTCGATGGCGCGGGTTCCTTCCGGCGTCGCCCGATCATGCGGCCCGACTCGAGGACGGACGCCTTGTGACGCTTCCCCGAAGTTGTCACGGGCGAGCTCGCGCCGGCAAGTTCGGCGAAATTTCGCTCTCCAACATCCACGGCCGACTTCGAGCTCGAGTCGAGTCTCCAACTCGAACCCGACGTCGCCATGGGCCATCGCATGCGAGCCGGGCTGCTCGGCCATCGCGGGCGGCCCCTTCACCACGCCGGCGCTCCGCGCGTGGCCCACGCGTCCCCGGCCGGGCCCGCACGGAGGCTCCTACACCACGCGGGCCGGCAAGGAACCCGAACCGAGTACAACTCGGACTCGGACGCCGTCCCCCGACCACATCTCGGACTCCGGCCCTCTCTCTCGAGGTTCTACTCGAACCCGGATTACGAGTTCGACTTCGGGTCGGACCACGAGGAGCCCGAGTCCGAAGATGACTCCACCGAGCTTCCCTTGTCGGGGCCGGCCTGCGGGGCCCGGTTATAAGATCGACGCCGGCCGGAAGATACGTCTGCGGCCGGACCGCAAGCCTGCCGACACGGCAAACGAGGACTCACGCTACGTCGCCTACATCGACTCACTATCGTTCCGGGAGGGAACACCACGCGGCCCAGGCGACTCAAACACACCAGGCCGAGGTGGCTCCCTCGAGTCCGGCTTGGGTACCCCCGATCGCCAAGTCTTCATGGGCGCCGGCGAAACTCCGGGACCCTCGAGGCACGGGCGAAGACGGTGCTCGGAGGACATCTCCGCGGACGAGCCGGCGTGCGCCAACGCACCCCGCGGACGAGGCCGTCGCCAACGGGGACGCCGCCGACGCGAGCGCAACGGGGAAGCGCGGCGAACGGCGCCGGCGGCTCGGGGGACAACCTTCCCATCCGCAACCTTGCGGAAGCTCTCGGGCGGTCGAGAGCGAGTACACACCACCCACGAGCGGTGCCTCATGTCGATCCACGGCGATCGCGCGTCGAGGCTCGGGGCATACGCGCCTGGAGAGGTCATCGCCAAGCTCGGCGAAGACGCCTACTTCATGCGGGTCGACAACGAGTCAACCAACCTCTCCCGGCCAAACCCCGCGACAATGAAGCTACTAGTCGCGGCCGCCGACCCCGGCCCCAACCGTACTCGAGCCGACCTCCCGGTGATCCAAACCGCCGCCGCTCCAACGCCGGCGGACCTTCACGACAAGACCAAGGCAACCAAGAAGTCGTTCCCCACCGTGCTCCGGCGGTGGCGGCGGTAACGACACGACGGCGGCGGCGGCGGCGGCGGCGGCCTCCAACCACGGGGCCAACGAGAAGAGGCCGGAGGCGGCGGCGGCCGCGGCGGCCGTGGTCACGCGCACGGCCACGCCTCGGCGCCTCTCATGGCGGGTACGATGCTCGCCGGAGGATCGAGGAGTTGCGGCGAGGAAGAAGTCGACCACCGCCGCCGAAGGCGACGGCTTCCCCGCCTTCTCACCCCGGCTTCGCAACTTTGCTCCTCCCCGACAAGTTCAAGCCTTTGGGGATCACCAAGTACGACGCGAAGCGGATCCCATCCGGTGGCTCCGATGCTACGCCCTCTCCATCGAGAACGGCGGCGGCAACGGCGACACCAAATGCCTCTACTTCCCCTTACGTCGGGACCAAGCCCCACTCACATGGCTCGAGTCGGCCGGACAAGCACTCGATCGACAAGTGGGACCGGTGAAGGAGCGATTCACGAGTAACTTCGCGGGCGCCATGGGCCATTCGGGTACTCGCATGGACCTTGCCATGATCAAGCGAGGAACAAGGCGAGACCCTCCACAAGTACATGCACCGCTTTTTTCGACAAGCGCGCTACCGTCGTGGACGTCACCGACAAGGAGGTCATCGACCTCTTCCGGGACGGCCTCTACCATCGCCGCACCTTCGAGGACTTCGGTCGTCGCCGCCCCGAGTCCATTCCCCACCTCAAGGACATGATCACATCTGGGCGGATGAAGAGGACAAGGCCAACGCCAAGTACGACGCCATTCGCGGCAAGTCCAAGCGAGAACCGGGCGGCGGCGGCGGCGCAATGCAAACCAAGGCGGCCGCAACAACAACAACAACTACTACTACTACTACTCGGGTTCCAACCGCAAGCGCAAGCCAGACAACACTGTCGCGGCTATCCAGCGCCCTGCGAAAGGGAACTCGAAGAAGAACTCCGGCGGGTTCAAGGACCTGCGCGAAGGAGAGGTGTCCGTGGCATCCAAACGGCAACCACACTACCGAGCGGTGCTACCGGCTCGGGCATGCACTCAAGGATACGCCGGAGCCACCGCACCCTCACGACCAAAAGGGCAAGAAGAAGGACGGCGACGACAACGACTTCCAAGAACCCGAGAAGACCGTCAACGTCCTCTTCGGCGGATTGCCCAGCAGGCGGGAGCAGAAGGCTACCGTCGTGAAGTGATGTCCATTGAACCAGTGGTCCCGACCCCTCTCAGGTGGTCGGAGGTACCCATCACCTTCTCCCGCGCGGACCAATGGACCAACTTCTCCGAACCGGGACGGTTTCCCCTCGTCCCGAAGCCAACGATGGCGGGTTCCAAGCTCAACAAGGTGCTCATCGACGGTGGAAGCGGGCTCAACGTCCTCTTCACCAAAACCTTGAAGAAGATGAACCTCGACATCACCCCCATGCTCACCAAGGGCGGCGTACCCTTCTACGGCATTGTCCCGAGGCAACGCGGCTATCCCCTTGGGCTCGGTGGTACGCGATTACCTTCGGGGCGTCTCGGGATAACTACCGCACCGAGTACATCAAGTTCGAGGTTGCGGATTTCGAGACTTCCTACCACGCCATCCTCGGCGGACCGGCCATCGCCAAGTTCATGGCGGTGCCCCACTACACCTACTTGGTACTCAAGATGCCAAGCCCGGCCGGTGTACTCTCCCTCCAAGGGGACTTGAAGATCTCCCACGGCTTGCGATACGAGAGGCCGTGGTGATCGCCTCTACGAACCAAGTACCCAACGCAATGATGGAGGTCTACGCGCGTCGAAGAAGCTCGCCACGAGCGAACTCGACATCCCAGAGAAGTACGACGGCACCAACAAGCCTCAGCCACCTGAGGAGGTACTCGTCAGGACGGTCGACCTCGGTACAGGCGACCCCAACAAGACCACCACCATTGGGGCCGGCCTCGACCCCAAATAGGAAGACGCGCTCATCAGCTTCCTTCGGGCTAACCGCGACATCTTCGCTTGGAAGCCAGCGGACATGCCGGGGAGTGCCCGGGGAGGCCGATTGAGCACGCCTCAACGTCGATCCAAAGGCCACCCCCAAGCGACAACACCTCCGACGTTTTGCCGACGACGGACGGGACGCCATCAAGAAGGAGCTCGCCAAGCTACTCGCGGCCCGGCTTCATCGAGAGAAGTCTTCCATCTCGAGTGGCTCGCCAACCCCGTCCTCGTCGCAAGAAGAACTCGAACGAGTGGAGGATTTGCGTCGACTACACCGACCTCAACAAGCACGCCCCCAGGACCCCTTCGGGTTGCGCGGATTGACCAAGTCATCGACTCCACGGCGGGGGCTGCGACACTGCTCTGCTTCCTCGGCGCTACTCGGGTACCACCGGATCGCAATCAAGGAGGAAGACCGGGGAAAGACCGCGTTCATCACCCCGTTTGGCGCGTCTTGCTACACGACCATGTCATTCGGGTTGAAGAACGCCGGCGCTACCTATCAACGGGCCATCCGGGCACAGCTTCAAGCGGCAACTCAACAAGAACGTCGAGGCCTACGTGGATGACGTGGTTGTCAAAACCGGGGACTCCGGTACCCTCATCGACGACCTTGAAGAGACCTTCGCATCGCTACGCGAGTACCGGCGGAAGCTCAGCACCGAACAAGTGCGTCTTCGGCGTCCCTTCGGGCAAGCTACTCGGCTTCATCATCGGCCGGCGCGGCATCGAAGCCAACCCCGAGAAGATCTCCGCCATCACCGGCATGAAAGCCCCCACAAGCATCAAAGACGTCCGAGAAGGCCGACGGGGTGCATGGCGGCACCGAACGAGATTCATCTCGAGGCTAGGAGAACGGGGCCTCCCCTTCTTCAAACTACTCAAGCATCACGAGAAGTTCGTGTGGACTCCGAGAGGCGGATCAAGCCCTTGCCCGGCTCAAGGACTTCCTTTCGAAGCCGCCAATCCTCACGGCTCCTCACAAGGGCGAGCGGCCTCTTGCTCTACCTAGGCTGCGACTACTCACGTGGTCGATCTTGCCATCGTTGTCGAGCGGCGGGGAAGACGGCCACGCCTATCCGGTCCCGGCGCCCGGTCTACTTCGTCGGCGAGGTTCTATCGAGTCCAAGGCTCGCTACCGGCCGTGCGAAGCTCCTGTACGCTCTACTCATCACCTCGCGGAAGCTACGACACTACTTCCGGGGAGTACTCGGTCTCCGTCGTCACCGACTACCCGCTCGGCGACATCCTAAGGAACCAAGACGCCACGGAAGAATCTCCAAGTGGGTCGACGAGCTCGGCGCCCTCACCATCGACTTTAAGCCACGCACGGCCATCAAGTCGCAAGCTCTAGTCGACTTCATGGCGAGTGGCGGGAGAACCGGCTACCTACTCCCACCGTGCGACCGAGCATTGGGTGATGTACTTTGACGGCTCACTCAACCTCGAGGGCGCGGGCGCGGGGGTACTCCCGATCTCTCCAATGGGCGAAAAACTCAAGTACGTCCTGCGATCTTCGGAAGGTCTCAAACAACGAAGCCGAGTACGAAGCCCTCCTACACGGGCTCCGCCTCGCGGCTTCACTTGGCATCAAGCGGCTACTAGTCTACGGCGACTCCGCGGTGGTCATCAACCATGTCAACAAGTCACGGGACCGCAACAAGGAGAACATGGACGCCTACGCCTAGAAGTCGCAAGCTCGAGAACAAATTCTATGGTCTCGAGTTCCATGACATCGTCCGCGACAACAACGTTGCGGCGGACGTCCTCTCGAAGCTCGGATCTACCCGCGCCCAAGTACCGCGGGCGTCTTCGTCCATGAGCTTCACGCGCCATCCATCCCGGAGCGGCGCCACCAGACCCCTTTGTACCCGGCTAACCCACCGGTGGGCGAGGAGGTCATGATGATCGACGTGGACGTAGGCAACCCTTCATCGACTACCTCGGCGAGCGAAGGTCCCCTCCGACAAGAACGCGGCCGAACAACTCGTCCGCCGCGCCAAGTCTTACGTCCTCGTCGGAGACAAGCTCTACAAGCGGGGTGCGTCTTCTGGAGTACTCATGAAGTGCGTCCCTCGCGAAGAAGGCAAGGACATCTTGGAGGAGATCCACAAGGGCATGCGGCAACCACGCGTCTTCACGCACGCTAGTCGACAAGGCCTTCGGCGAGCTTTCTGCGGCCCCACGGCCACGGGCGATGCCGAAGAACTCGTCGAAGGTGCCAAGGATGTCGGTTCTTCGCCAAGCGACAACACGTCCCGGCCTACAAGCTAGTCACCATACCGCCAACACGGCCCTTTGCCCTGTGGGGGCTCGACATGATTGGACCCCGCGCAAGCTGCGCCGGGAGGATTCAACGGGGTGCGGTGGCTATCGACAAGTTCACCAAGTGGATCGAGGTCAAGCCGGTCACATGCCCCAAGGCCGACGAGTACTCGACTTCTGGATGAACTCGTACACCGCTATGGGCTACCCCACCGCATCATCACGGACACCGGGGTCCAACTTCAACAACCACCGTCGTCGGAGTACGCGAGAACGGCGGAATCGACGTCGGATACGTCTCGGTCGCCCATCCACGGGCCAACGGACAAGTCGAGCGAGCCAATGGGATGGTGCTCGACGCCCTCAAGAAGCGGCTACACGACGCCGCTAACTCAAAAGGGGGCAAGTGGATCAAGGAACTACCCAACGCACTGCGGGGGCCGCGGACTCAACCATCCAAGCCAACGGGGCAATCCCCCTACTTCTCGGTCTACGGCTGCGAAGCCATCCTCCCTGCCGACATCATATGGAACTCGCCGGCGGTGGAGCACTACGACGAAGGCGTCTCGGAAGACGACGGACGAGTTGATATCGACGGCCTCGAAGAAGCTCGGCGCGCCGCCCTCGTCCAATCGGCAAGGTACCGGAGGGTATCCGACGCTACCATGATCGCAACGTCAAGGAACGCTCCTTCAACGTTGGAGATCTCGTCCTCCGCCGTATCCCGAACACGGAAGGACTCCACAAGCTCGGCTCCCCACGGGAAGGCCCCTTCACCGTGGCTAAGGTGGCCGGGCCGGGCTCCTACCGCCTCCAAACACTTGAATGCGAAGACGTGAACAACTCGTGGAACGTCGACCAACTCTGTCGATTCTACGCCTAGTCTACTCGACTACTCCGGGGTTCAAGTCTACACGACTACATCAACACCCCTTGCCGCAAGCGACCCTCGGCCCCCGCCGACTACTCTCCTCCAGGGTCCAGCCCGTGCGGCTACCTACGGACCCTGGGCTGCGACGAGCGTCAAGGACTCTAGCAGCGGTCTACCAAGAGACCACACTCCAAGATCCGGCTGCGCGGCTACCTACGGATGCGCGATCCGGCCTACACGGCTACCTACGGATCACTCGGCGCAGCGGCTACCCGCTCCGGTGCTACTTAGTTGTAAGCGGCCTCGGGTCCGGGCGACTACTTGTAACTACGGCCACCCGGCCACCCGGGTGTACTTCTTCGGTAATAAAGTTTGATTGTTCATCAACTTCTTTACTGTTCTGCTCCCTACGACGGGACTACTAAAGCCGAGTACTACTACTCGCACCTACTCCACGATGGGCGCTCCGCACTCTGAGATCGCGGTTACGAGTACTCATTGCTGGAAAATTTCATTTCATTGATACATGAACAATTCATTACAAGTGTTTTTTGTACAACTACGGCTACTAGCTATCTATGCAGGGCTACTGGAGGTTCAGCTTTTCGGCTACCTGCTCCGCGATGGGAGCCATCTGCTCCAGCAGCTCTGCGTACTGCTCATCCGAGCAGTTGGCGGCTACCCCGCCGGCCACCACCTCCACTGGAGCCTTCGGGAAGTACGACTTCATGAAGGCCGAGTTTGCTTCGGGATCGACTTGGCCATGTGCTTGACGTAGGCGGCCGGTCGGCTTGGCGCTTCACGAAGTCGATCCGCCGGAGGGGCGATCTTGGGGCCGCCGGGGTGCGGCACTAGGAGCCTCGCGATCGGGAGAGCGACCTCTTCAAGGTCCTTCGGTGGGCCGGAGCGCCTCGCAATCTTCATTCAACATCGCAAAGATTTGTAGCGGTTGACGAGATCTCTGTCGAGGCAATCCGCGGCTCCATGTGCTTCTCGCACTCGAAGGCGAGCTCCTTGTAGTCGAGCTCAAGTACCGGCGGGCTTCTTGCTCCCGGTAGAAGAGGTTCTTCATGCGACCTTCGAGGCCTTCGGTGCTCCCACCGGCCTTCGAGTTACGCAACACGGAAACACAACAACGGGTCAGAGGCTTGACGACTTCCAACAAGTACCCGACAAGTCAAAGGACATACCTTTATTCTTGTTGCGGAGGCCTTTGTTCTTCCGCACCAACTCATCGCCCTTCGCCTGCAAGTCCATCACGTCGTTGTGGTACTTAGCGAAGGCGGCGTCGACTGCATGGCGGCCGCGTGCTTCCGCGACTTCACGAGCTGCTCCTCCCGGGGCCTGCGCCCGAAGCACGGTGTCGCCGTAACCTTGCGACGCGATTGATTTCTCGCGGGATCGCTCGCGCGACGTCCTGCACAAGACAAGCTCAAGTCAAGCGAGTACTCAACGCAAAGGATTGACTACTCGGGAGGCTACGGCTACGTACCTTCATCCATTGTTCGGCCCGCCGGATCGCCTCCGGTCTTCGGGCCACCACTACGGCTCGACGAGATCGTCGGCCGAGAAGTTCAATCCGCCGCGGCTACTCTACGTAGCCTCCGGTCATCGGCGCCGAGCGGATAGGCTCCGCGTCTTGGATCTCGGGGGATCGGATAGCCACCTCCGGGGGCAACCCCTGGCGACGTGGTAGCCGCTTCTCCCCCGGCGGACTTCTCGACGACTTCCCCCTCGGGCTCGGGGGCTCCTCCCGCAGCCTCCGGGGCCTCTGGTGCCAACTCCTGCATGGGCACCCCTGCAGGGATGTCACCTCCTTCAGCACCTGCCAACACACGACACGCGCATAAGTGCCTACGACTACTCATCCTGGAGTCCTACGGCTTCAAGACGGGCACTCACCTTCAACTACGACCGCCTGCGGCGACGGCGCTTCGGTAGCCGGGGGCTCGGTCGCGACTTGGGCTTCGGGAGCGGGCTCCTCGACGGGCGGCGCGACTTCCTCCGCCTCCGGCTGCCGTCGAGGGCTCTTCCCCGTCCCAGCTCAGATCTGTGGATTTTCTGCGGAAGTGTTCACAGAGGGTCGTCAGACAAAACGACTACTGCAGCAAGTACTAGTCGTGAGGACGTGGTACTTACAGGTTCGACCGGACGATGGTCACGGTCGGAGCACGAGGATGCGGCAATGTCAACCAGTCCACCCTCGGCGGGCGTCTCTTCTTCCGCCCCTTCGGCTACTGCCTCCTCCACGGTGGCGGCGGCCGGCGCAGACGTCTCTGCGTCCTCGCGGCTTCCATCTCTCCAACGGCGGCGGCCGCGGGTACTCTGCTCTCCTCTGGAGCAGGGGGCTGGCGCTCCAGCTGCGCCAGAAGTTCTTCGACAGTGGGGGCTGGACTTCGGCTTCCAGCCGGTTCCCCCACCGGGTCCCACACGCCTTCGTCGCCTTCTTCGACGAGGGCTCGGTTGGCGGGACCTCCCCGCACACAAAGGGCGACTACTCGTCGACAATGTACTCGACTACGGGTACTCTACCACTCGCTCAAGACAACTTACCTCCGGAGCGTGGTCTACGAGACCTTCATCTTCTTCGCCACCCACTTCTTGGCGGGGTTGCGCGGCTTCCTTGGCGGCGCGGCAAGGCTAGCCTCCGGAGCTAGCGGAGGGTCTTGTACAAGTGGCACATGAGGCAAGCCCGGACGGCTAAACCTCGACCGCGGTGGAAGCGGTCTGCCGAGCGTCTCTTGATCTTCGTCGTCGTCGTCGGAGGTATCTTCCAAGATGACGGTGTCGTCGCCTTCACCGACTTCGCGGCGTTCCTTCACCTTCCCCTCCGCCGGGATCCGGATCCCGCTCGGTGGCGGTTGCGGCTCGGAGACGAACCGCTTCACATCATCTGCGCAAAGACACAAGGCGTCGGCAACTTCACTACGAGTACTTATTACTCGACGAGGGGGGTACGACTACTCACCTCGTTGGGCGGGCGCGCGGCGGAGTACTCCTCGGCCCGGACACGCCGTGTACGGTGGCATGTCCTTGAAGATCCTCGTCAACCTTTCGACAATGTCGTTGTCGTCGAGCTCGCCCCCGGCATCCGCGACGTGTCGTCGTCGCCGGTGTACTCGAAGCCCATCGTATCCCGCGCCATCGGCGGGCGGATCTGCGCTTCATGAGCGAAGGCCACGTGCTCGGCCCTCGGTCCCGCATCCTTGAGAGTCTTGATGCGGGCTAGCGGCTCGGGGAGTTGGATCCCCTCTTGCATGATGGGTTCCGTGTTCCACCAATCTTGGTGCACGAGGCTGCCGTCCGCTTGGCTTCGGTAGCTCGGGATGGTGGTTCGTGATGTAGAACCATCTCGTCTTCCGGTCGGTGTTGGAGTCTACGAGCTTGTACACCGGCGTGCGCTCCGCGGCATCCTCCCTCAGCTGGATCCCGGCCCCTCCGACTACTCTGGGGTTGGAGGCGCTAGGCTGCGGCTTCACGCGGAAGAACTTCCGGAAGAGCACCCAGTGTGGCTTGATTCCCAGGAAGGCTTCGCAGAAGTGGACGAAGACAGAAGTATGAAAGATGCCATTGGGGTTCAGGTTGAGGTACTCGATGCCATAGTACCTGAGCAGCCCCTTGAAGAAGTCGCTTGCTGGGAGCGCAAGACCGCGCTCCACGAAGCGCGAGAACATCGGGATCTCGTCTTCGGCCTTCTCCATCGGATAAGGATCTCCTGCGGCGGATCTCCACATGTCGATCTCCTTCTCCCTGATGAACCCGCTGTTCAACAGGGTCAGCAAGTCCTCCGTCTTGACCTTCGATTTTTTCCACTCGCGGCTTGGATCAGCGCGCGGTGGAGACGAGAGGCGGCGCCGCATTGGTGGCGGCCGCGGCGGCCTCTGCACGGCTCCTCTTCTTCCCGCCGGCCTTCGACGTCTTCGACGGCGGCCGGCTTCATTCTCCAAGTGCAAGGAGTTTTCACTCGCATCCGCTCGGGGGCTACCCTAAAGGCTTCGGGTGGCGATGCGCTCGGATCTACTACGGCGGCAGCAGGCTGCTGGGAGTGGATCTACTTCAAGATTCAAGTGGAAATGACTGCGGCTCACTTGGGTGAAAAACCCTAAAGGTTTTGGCTCTTATTTATAAGCCAAAACGCCTCCGTAACGGGCGGCTGGATAAGTCCACGCGCGGCTGACTCAGCGGCTGCGCGTGACTCTTCGTATTCTACTAGTCGACGCGCCTCACCACGGGGGCTCGGCTACTTCTACTCGACGGCACGGGAAGCGGCTAGTCTCAAGAGCATCTCAGGACACATTCTCCAAGAAGACCCTTCAATTCGAGAGGAAGTACTCGACTCAAGGCTCGGGGGCTCCGTGCCACGTGTCCTTCGGTTTTTTCTCTCCCGGATTTTTCGGGGAGTTTCTTGCCAAGACTTCGGATAGATCCTCGGCCCGAGCCGCGGCTCGAGGCTCGGGGGCTACTCCATGCGGAGTACGGTTACGCAAATCGTACCTCCATGACGGCTCGGCTTCAAGACAAGACGGACATTTCTTGAAGACCTTCGAAGGCGATTTCAAGGACACTTGGGACTACTCGAGAAGACTTCAAGATTGCTCAAACATCGGTGGAGTACATTCTAGCCTCGGGATGCTTCGACTACTCTTGAGGACTTTTGACTTGTAGCGCTCGGGGGACGCTTGAGGACTACTCGTTAAGGCGCGTCAAGACTACTTGAAGCTATCCTTCTCGACTACAAAGTACTCGGGGGCTTGTCGTATGGACCTCCCTGGGCCCACTACCTCGGTGGGTACCGGGACCGACTACTCGGTGGGCCCACAGGACTACCGGCTTGCGCTACACGGCACACGAAGGCGTGGAGCACAAGGACTACACGGGAGTAGTACTCGGTTAGGAAGGCGTACATGTTCCGCAACGTGCGAGAGGACTCCTAGACGTACTCGACTAGTACTCTCTTCCTACTCCGACTTGTAACCACGCCTCCGGACTATATAAGGCGAGGCGGGGACCGATCCCCTCATCCAATCTCATCTCATACAACCCACGGCGCACTATTGCACCACCTTGTAATCGTGCCCTATCAATCCGAGCCACGCGGCATACGGGACGTAGGGTATTACGCACCTCGCGGCCCGAACCTGTCTAAATTGTGTGCCACGTGTCTCTTCCTTCGAGTTACCGATCTCGGCGAGTCACATTCATCTACTCCGGGTACTCCCCGTAGTAGGTTGCCGGTCTAAAACACCGACGGCGGCTACCGGGCGCGGCGCGCCATCGACCCCAAGTTCGGGCGTTACAATCACGGGGCCTGTGGGATCTTGAGATGTTGCCCACCGGCCCACGGTGAGCGGAGTTCTTGATTTCGTTTTCAATTTTCCCGAGTTCTCGAGTTGTTGACGCATTTTAATGTTTTGCACAGGTTGGTGAGCGTGAGCGCCGCGAAGTCCGAGCCGCCCACTCCCCGCTCTCGCGCGCTCGCGCGCGCGCGCGGCGGCCGAGAGCGGGAGCGAGTGGCTTGCGGGGGAGGGAGCACGCGACGCGGCATAGGGAGCGCGCGTGAGCGGAGGAGCGAGGAGTTCGGGGGCGCGAGCGGCGGGGGGCTCTCCTCGCGGGGGCCAGGAGTACTCGTCATCGGACGAGGAGGAGGAAGAGTAGGAGGAGGCTAGGGGGCGAGGGCCCTCCCCCGATAGGTGGGAGCACGCACCCCCGTCCGCCGGAGCCGGCTCGGTGGCGAGGCCGGCATCGCACAGGGCGGGCGCGGAGGCGCCGCCACCGGCCGGTCGATGACGGGGGCGGCGCGGGCCACGGAGGCGCCGGCGCGCACCCCGGAGGCATGCGCGGCGGAGGCGCTCGCGCGCGCGGGCGGGGGCCGCGCGCGCGGTGGAGCTGCCGGAGGTGCGGCGGCGACCGTGCCGGCCGCGCCCGCATCGTCAGCGGAGACCTCGAGGAAAGCGCGCCTTCTCCTCTTCAAGGTAAGGGATTCGTCTTTCGAGAGGTTGCGTGCCCGATAGGCGGGGATTTAACGGTTTGATTGTATTTGCGCAGGGCGGTGCCAACTGTGCCTCCCCTCGCACCGGCCAAGGTGTTGAGGGCGGACGCGTCCATCCCCACCCGGCGGCGTTCGTCAAGGGCGCCGCGGGCGGGAGCGAGCGCGGCGGCGGCGGCGGGCGAGAGCTCGCGGGGGTGTGGGCGAGGCCTCGAGGCCACGGCCGGTGGTTTCGCCCGCCGTGCCGCGGCCGGCGGTCGTCGAGGAGCGGCGGGCACCGGTCGTGGTGGAGGCGCGGCGAGCGGCGGCCGCGGCGGGGGCGCGGCGGAGGGTGGAGGTACGGCCGGCGGCGCCGGTTGCGGTGGCGTTCGCCGGCGGCGTCGCCGTGGAGGGCCACCCGGCGCCGCGGCCGGCGGGGGCGCGGTCGGAGGCGGCGGCCACGGCGCCGCGGCCGGCGCCCGCGGCCACGGAGGCGCGGTCGGAGGCGGCGGTGGGGGCGCGGCCGAGCCGCGCTCGCCGGCGGCTCTGGGCGATGGCGGTGGAGATCCGGACGACGACGCCCCGCCGCCCGGGTGGGACCAGTGGGTGAACTTTCCCATGCCATCCCCCGAGCCCCAAGAGTAGGGGGCGCTCGTGAGGCGGTGGGACGGCCACATAGTGGCTGGGGGTCGAGGGCACGGTGCCGAGGCTTCTTCCTCCCGTGCCGGCCGCTCTGCTTCGGGAGAGGGGCGCGTTGACGGTCCGCCCGCCTTCGCCGACGCCCAGGAGGAGCAAGAGCTATGGGGGGAGCTCCGTGACCACGTCGCCGCGCTCAACCGGGCGTTGAACGAGGCGCTGCGGATTCATGGCGGTCCTGTGTGGCGCGTCTTCCAGGTGAGGCGCCATTGCCTATTTTCTTCGATTCCGTCATTTTCGTGCTTGTTCCTCACGGCGCGACGCTTACTGGTTTTGGTCTGTTGGCGGCAGGAGCTCGAGCACTGCGCCCGCGACAAGTATGGCGCCTTCGACCGATGAGTGCCGAGCTCCACCAGCTCCGGGAGCAACGCGATGCCTTCGACGTGCTTGCGGGGGCCTTGGGGACTCCAGACGGCTGACTGTCGTACCAGGCGGAGGCCCTACGCAACCAGCCCTTGGAGTACGAGGGGCAGGCCGCGGCGCACCCCTCTACCTTCGAGCGGATTCGCACAGCCCTCATCGATCGGGATGAGGCGCTCCGGCAGGACGCGGGGGGGATCTGGAGAAGATGCGCACGGTGGCAACCAACTGGGAGGCAGAGGTGGGCACCGTCCGGGCGACAATCGGGGAGCTCCGCACGTGGCTCCGGGGAGGCGCGAGGCCTAGCGAGCCGGGGGCGAGGAGCGGGCACGCGCGGGCGAGCGAGGAAGGCCAAGGAGGCCGACGAGTTGAAGGCCGCCCTTGACGCCAAGGTCGCCGCGCTTGTCACGGTGGAGGAGCAGCTCCGGCAGGAGCGCGCCACCCACCCAGAGGCCGAGGGTCAACTCCAGCAGGAGCAGACCGCTCTTGCTGACGTTCAGTCGGCGCTTGAGCAGGAGCGCACCGCTCGCGAGGCGGCGCGAGAAGTCGGCCCCGGACGAACGGGGATGCGTGTCTCGAGGCTCGACGGCGAGGGCGATAGCCCTCGGCATCGCGAACGCGGATCGGAGGGCGTCCCTCAAGGAGCGAGGGGCACTACCGTCATCGGCCTACGGCGGGGCGGTCGAGGCCGAGCGCCGCGCTCTCGAGGTGGAGAAGAAGCGAGGTTGAAGGTAGGTCGCCGTTTCGTCTTTTTGTTTCGGCGATCTTTCCTTCGAGGGTTCGTTCCCCTTCCGATTTCTCTTCTTCGGTGACGTTCGGGCTCGCGCACCGCGGGCGCGCTCACCACCGCGCCGAGGCGGCTGGGGCTTCCTACAACTCCTCCGAGCGGGGAACCGGTGGAGGCTGCGTGCCGTGGCCCTCGAAACCTGCCGGGCCGTCGAAGAGGGCGAGGGCGCAAGGCGGAAACTCGTTGGCTAGCCGCCCGTGCGCCCTCGGCGGGCATGTCTCTGGGCGCATGCGCCGCGCTCTGCGCCTTGCTAGCCGCCTGCGCGCCCTCGGCGGGCATGTCTCTGGGCGCATGCGCCGCGCTCTGCGCCTTGGCGTCCAGAAGGCCCTCGGTGTGGTGCGATCCCACTACGAGGTCGACTTCGAGGCCGTGGCGGAAGGCTACATCGTCCCGGAGGGCGTCGAGGATGAAGTGGCAATGGAGCACGTGGATGCGCTAGCCACTGATGCCGCCGATGCGCTCGCCGAGGCCTTCGAGGAGTTTCTGTTTCCAGACGCCGCTGACGCCGATGCTCCTCAAGCCTGAAAATCGCTGGGCGCCAGGCCCTTTTTTTATTTGGATGTTAGTGTATGGGCCGTGTTGCCATGTAAATAAACAATCATTTTGTTTCAAACACCTGTGGAAGCGAATGGTGTTCGTTATTTTTATCGCGCTGTTTTGTTTCTTCCTTTGCCTGAGCAAATTCGAGTTAGGGGGGTTCGATTTTCGCGGGTAGCCTGCTGGGCCGGAGGCGAGAGAGAAGGGTCGTATCCTCGTGGAGGCGTAGGCTATCTCTGGCTCGCACATCCTTTCCGCTAGGCCATCCACGCCCTGTCTGAATTTTGCTCGAGGCTTAGGTCGAGCCATACTTAGCGCGCGTGGGTTTTTTGCTAAAAAATGGGACCATTTTTGGGGGGGATGCCCCCGTAGTAGCCCCCGAGGGTGACTTGGTTTTCTGGGGAAAGCCGAGTTGCCCTTTTTATTGAATTGCTGCTATTTACATTTGTGCCGCCAACTGGGGTGCTGGGCTTTGCGATTTACGACAGAAAAAACTTGGAAATCCTAGCTAGGGATAGAAGCGACGTAGCTGCTGGATGTTCCAAGCGTTGGTGAGTTCCTCGCCGTCCTCGTTGGCCAGCTTGTACGTGCCGGGCTTGAGCACTTCACCACGACGTAGGGTCCTTCCCACGGAGGTGATAGCTTGTGGCGTCCTCGGTTGTCTTGGCGTAGCCTTAGGACCAAACCCCCCTCGCTGAAGTCCCGCCGGCGCACCTTTCGGGCTTGGTAACTGAAAGGATCAAGATGTCGACTAGAGGGGGGGTGAATAGTCGAACCTGAAAATCACAAACTTTTTCGAGGCTGTTAGACCCAGGTCCGGGAGACTCGGATATTTTCCGGATACTTCGGGAAATCCGGAGAATCGGGAAAATGTCCGGATAGTCCGACTGCTAGGGGAGAATTAAATCGACGGGATTTAAACTTTCTCAAAAGTAAATCTGTGAAAATAGGTTATGCACTGAAGTGATACAAGCCTGTTTATCCACTTAAAACCTGTAGGAACCTCAACACGAAGTAGATCGGCACCAAACCCTAGATAAGTGTTCAAGCAAGATACAAGCATGCAACAAGATGAACAAGCACAAGAAACACAGGATTTGTTACCGGAGTTCAACCTCACACCTTGAGGTCTACGTCTCCGTTGAGGTACCCACAAAGGGTGGACCTTTACACCTAGGTCACTTTCCTCCCTCTAGCGACCACGAAGATCAAGCTAGAGTTACTTACTCAATTTCGGGGTAATACAAACCTCCTTGGGAAGCCACAACCTTTGGATGCTCCAAGGCAACGCCTAGCCGCTAGGAGCTCAAAGCTCCAAGAGTAACAAACACGAATTTTGCCAACCAAGTGAAAAACTAGGTGCTCTAGAGATGGGAAATCAGCTCACTAGCACTCTCCAAGCCCTTGCTCTCAAATCCTCTTAACTCCCACAACAAATCTCACCAACTTTGAGCCAAAGGGAGAGAGGGGAGGAGTAAATGAGGTTTGCAACAGTTCAGGAAGAAAATGGCAGGGGGGGTAAATGAAGGGGTGGAGGGGGCTTTTATACCCCCTCACCCAGAATATAGCCGTTGAGGCTTTATGACCCGGAGTATCCGGGTTAAACCCGGACTCTCCGGGAAGTCCGGAGTCTCCGGGCCAAAACCCGGACACTCCGGTCTTCCAAGGCAAGCACCCAAGATAAGATTCCCGTGAATGTGTTGGTGCAAAAGTGTCTCTCATAGGTTTTGTTTTAGCAACTAGAGCACCTGTTCGACCCTTGGAAGACATAATTCCTGTCCCTCTTGATAGTACGGCATTCCTAGGACTCAAATTCAAAAGTAAAAATAAATAAGCCGTCTTAGGAATCCTATTAGAGCACCACTTTCTTTTTGTGTAGTCAACGAGCTGTGCTTGATGCCATACATGATTTTAATACTGCTCATGGACTAGATAAACTCATTAGCCACTTAGGTGTGTGTCATTATATCACCAAAACCCACTTAGGGGGCCAAAATACTCTTCAATCTCCCCCTTTTTGGTGATTGATGACAACACAACTAAGTCATATAAGAGATAAACAATGAATATTTAAAGCTTTTGTAATACTCCCCCTTAATGTGTGCATTTTGATTTTGAATATCAAAGGTCCTATTAGGGCCAATATTTTGCACAACAAGAAAAGCAAGAGGGTATTACAATAGTGGGGTGCTTGTGATGTGCAACGGATTAAAAGGTGAAATGTTCATGACAGATTATGCACTCAACAAGAGAGAAAAGAACTGCGAGTGCCGAGAAGTCCGGATTCTCGGGCCAGTCCGGAGTGTCCAGAAAATCCGGATACTCCGGGAAAAAGTCCGGACTCTCCGGGCTTCAACACGACGACGGAAAAACGGACAAAACACGGTTTCATTCTAGCATAAGTCTGTCCTTATCGGATAAAAAGCGAGATAAAATACCACAAGCACACAAGCAATTCTCTCAAACTCACATAGTCTCACACGAGCGAATATTAAAGTTATTACAAGCCAAGTTCCAAATTCAAATTATTACAAACCAAGTTCATTGTTCCAAAGACACAAATAGATAATATCACTCCCCCTTTGGCATCAAGCGCCAAAAAGGAAGTGTAGAGCAGCGGAGTCACTCGGAGTCGTCGTCCTCCTCCTCTTCTTCTTCTTCATTGCCCTCCTCTTCTTCTTCTTCGTGGGCACCTTGGGCGTCCCACTCCGCAAACGGGTCATCAAACTCGGGAAGCTCGCGGTAGGGATCGGTGGGAAGGCCAAGGTGAGACTTGATCTCGATGATGTCGCGGCGGTTCTCATTGGTCTCCGTGGCGATGGTCTTGCACATGCTGAAAATGCTCTTGAGCACTCTCTTGATCATGGAGCCACGGTGCCGACGAGGAGGTGGAGAAGAGGAACGTGCAGCGGGCACATCATCATGGGAGGGAGCTGCACTTGACGATCCAACATATTTACGGCCTTTGGGAGGCCTCTTGGCACGATCACGGAGGTGGCGAAGGGGCTCATGGACAACATCCTTGGGATAGCGGACATCGGTCACTCTCTCAATCATATACATGAGATAGGGGGCATACGGAAGATGCTTCATGGGGTCATTCATTGCCCTCCTCAACTCATTCCAAATGAAGTCAAAGACACAAAAGCCTTCTTCATCCGGTGCCATCCTATTGAGAAGATTAGGAGCGTAGTACCTCAAAGCTATGACATCTCCAATCTTAGGGTCAATAGTGGCACGAAAGAATTTTTGAGATAGCAGTAATAAGGGTTAAGTTGGTCCGCCTTGCCCTCAATGGCCGCATCTCGGCTAGGAAACATAAAGGGGAGCTCCTTGGGCTTGTATTTGTTCTCATTGTGCACGGGGGTGCCCTTTCATCCTTAGAACCAAGACCCAAGAGCCGAGAGAAAGTCATGTAGTCAATGGTGCACTTTTGGCCTTGAGTTGTCCAAGTGATGGTGTTGTCATGGGGATTGAAGTAGTAAGAACAATGGAATTGAGCAAGGATTTCTTTGTTCCAATTGTACCTAAAGCCCATGATGTCGTAGAGTCCGACCTCCTTGCACTTGTCAATCACGGAGTTGAACACTGTGTTGTTGAGCTCCTCATAGTACTTCCAATCAATATACTTCATTGGCACAATGGGTGCCATGTTCTTGGAGGCCAACTTGGGATTGCGGAACACGGATTGATAAAAGTCCCGGTGGAAGTCGCACCAAAACCTAGCCTCAAGTCCCTCTCCCTTGAGATACAAGTAAACATTCTGCTCCCTTTGCTCCCTCACAGCTAGGGAGTTCCTTGAGTAGTCTCTAATCATGTGCTCCGCAAATCCAAGGACTGAGCCTGGGTCCCTTAGCTTGATAGGTGTCTCAACCACTCGGACATTTGGTGGAAGGGTAGGAATAAGTCTAGGAGGGGTTTTAGGACGGATGTGAGCGACTACTCCTTGCTTGTGTTTAGTAGGAACTCGAGTATCCGGGCGGCTTTGGTGGATATAGGGGGCTTGATGGCTCTTTTTGGGATGGGGCTTGTAGCGGGATCTTTCTTTGGCTGGCCCCTTTCCATGACGACGAGGAGGCTCGGGGGATTGCTTATAAGTTTCATCCTCAACTTCGTCATCATCACTCTCCGTTTGCTCCTCCTCCTCCTCCTCCACAAATTCTTCTTCACTCCCTTCAGCATAGGAGGGAGGAGGGTCACCCCGTCTAGGTCTTGAGCTGCGCTGAGAACTTCCTTGCCCCAAAGCTTCTTGCACGGCCCGAAAGGCGGCGGGGTCATGCCTAGCCTTGGTCCTCCTTTGGGTGGAGGGCTCCTCATTGCCACGGCTGACCTTCAACCTAACCATCTGAATGGATAAAAAGATATGGAAGTGAGAGATTGTCAAGGGTGAAGACACGCTGCATTAGTGTTTTAGGGTTGCAGTGCGAACCCCGGATACTCCGGGAAAAAGTCCGGAGACTCCGGATTTTCCGGAGACTCCGGGTCCTTCGACCCCGGAGAGTCCGGGTTTCGCAGGCCGAAACCCTAAATCACAATGCAGTGAAGTTCGTCCATCCAAACTGAGAGGAAACGCAGATCTAGAGCCTAAAGAGTGTTTCCTACCTATTCCCTACTGGGATACTACAAGAACTATGCTAGGGAAGTAGATCGGAAAAGTTTCTTTTGAAAATACCTTGGGGAGAGAGGGAAAAGGACTTGGATCCTTTGAAACTTGAGTAGATCCTTGATCTCCACTCCTTGGAGTCTTCAAATCCTCACTCTCACGCGATTTCGATGGTTGGATGAGGAAATCGCCCAAGGGAATGAGAGGGGGCGATGGGAGAGGTAGGGCACGGTTAAAAGATAGAGTGGGGTGAAATGGAGGGTTTCACTGCGGTCAAAAACCTTTTATACTTTTAAAACCCGGAGTCTCCGGGTCAGGTCCGGACTATCCGGGAAACCCGGAGTGTCCGGCCTCAACCCCGGATACTCCGCTCCCCCTGAATCCCAGCGAGCAGATTTTCAATGAATTTGATTTTGAATGGATTTGGAAGGTTGCTTATGTGATAAATGTGAGCCTGAGCAGTATCAACACCTTGGACTAGCCACAAACAAGCAAAGAGAACAATAGTCCAAGTGTTGTACCTAAAAATCCAATTTTTTCAAAAACAAATGCAATACAAGCCTTTTTACAAATCTTTTGTTTTTAAAAAGTCCCGTACTAGATCACTCAAGTATGTGCATGATCTCAAGCCAAGTTACGAGAATCCAAGATATTTAGGTCACTCCTCAAAGCACAAAACCTTAGTTCATCAAGAGGCTTTGTGAAGATATCGACTAGTTGCTTATCGGTGCTCACATGACTTAAAGCGATATCTCCTTTGGCTTCGTGGTCTCTCAAGAAATGGTGTCTTATGTCTATGTGCTTTGTTCTTGAGTGGTTTACGGGGTTGTTCGCTAGCTTAATGGCACTCTCGTTGTCACACAAGAGTGGCACCTTGCTAAACTTGCAACCAAAGTCTCTCAAAGTGAGCCTCATCCAAAGTAGTTGAGCACAACAAGCGCCGGGCGCAACATACTCGGTCTCGGCGGTGGAAAGGGCAACGGAGTTTTGTTTCTTGGAACTCCAAGACACCAAGGACCTTCCAAGAAATTGGCAAGTCCCGGATGTACTCTTCCTATCTACTTTGCAACCGGCATAATCCGAATCGGAGTAGCCAAGTAGATCGAAAGTGGAGCCCTTAGGATACCATAAACCAAGGTTAGGAGTATGAACCAAGTATCTAAAAATTCTCTTAACGGCCATTAGATGGCACTCCTTAGGATTAGCTTGAAACCTTACACACATGCACACACTAAGCATAATATCGGGCCTAGATGCACAAAGGTAAAGTAAAGAACCAATCATGGAGCGATATACCTTTTGATCGATGCTTTTGCCTTCTTCATTTAGATCAAGATGTCCATTTGATGGCATAGGTGTTTTGATGGGCTTGGCGTTGTTCATGTCAAACTTCTTAAGCATGTCGTGGGTGTATTTGGTTTGACTTATGAATGTACCATCCTTGAGTTGCTTGATTTGAAAACTGAGAAAGAACTTCAACTCGCCCATCATAGACATCTCGAATCTTTTAGTCATGATCCTACTAAACTCATCAACCCAAATTTGATTAGTAGAGACAAATATGATATCATCAACATATATTTGACATACAAACAAATCATTGCCTTGTTTACGAGTGAAGAGAGTAGGATCGGCTTTGCCTATTTCAAAGCCTTTCTTTAAGAGAAAATCCTTAAGGCATTCATACCATGCTCTAGGGGCTTGCTTGAGCCCATAGAGCGCCTTATGGAGCTTGTAGACGTGGTTTGGGAGTTGTGGATCTTCAAAGCCCGGTGGTTGCAAAACATAGACTTCTTCGGAGATTGGACCATTCAAAAAGGCACTCTTGACATCCATTTGATGTAGCTTGAAGTTGTGATGAGTGGCAAAGGCTAGGAGTATACGAATTGCTTCAAGTCTTTCCACCGGTGCATAAGTCTCTCCAAAGTCTAAGCCTTCTACTTGAGTATAACCCTTTGCAACCAATCTAGCTTTGTTCTTGGCCACCACGCCGTCTTCATCTTGTTTGTTGCGAAACACCCACTTGGTTCCAATCACATTTTGTTTGGGGCGTTCCACTAAGAACCAGACTTCATTCCTAGTGAAGTTGTTGAGCTCTTCTTGCATTGCCATCACCCAATCAGCATCTCCAAGAGCATCTTCGACCCTAAGAGGTTCCAACATGGAAACAAACGAGCAATGTTCACAAAAATTTGCTAATCTTGAACGAGTTGTTACCCCTCTACGAATGCTTCCAAGTATGTTATCAACGGGATGATCCCGTTGAACACTTTGTCGAACTCTTGGATGTGGGTCAGACACTTCTTGTTGAATCAAGTCCTCATCTTCTTGACTGCACTGTGACGTTTCAGCAGCAGGTCCGGAGTCTCCGGGCTTATCTCCGGATTCTCCGGAAAATCCGGAGTCTCCGGGTTTTTGCCCGGATACTCCGGGTTGCGCAGCTGGGGGCAGATCTGCAGCATCCTCAATTATGCAGTCCTCATCATCATCTTCTTGAGGCTTGATTTCTCCAATGGCCATCCTCCTTATAGCCTTTTCTGCGGGTACTTCCTTGCCTACACACAATTTGTCAACTTGCTCCTCTTGAGAGCCATTAGATTCATCAAACGTCAAGTCACACGTGACTTCAACACAACCGGTGGTTTTGTTGAGGACACGATAGCCATGAGCGTTTGAGGCGTAACCAAGAAAGATACATTCATCAACTTTAGATGCAAACTTAGAGCTTTTTGGCTTCTTGTTGAGACAACCAAAAACTCTAAAGTAAGAGACATTAGGCTTTTTACCAATTAGGAGCTCATAGGCGGTCTTGTGGCGAAGCTTGTGAAGGTACAAGCGGTTGATAGCATGACACGCCGTGTTGATTGCTTCGGCCCAAAAACTATCCGAAGTCTTGTACTCATCAAGCATGGTTCTTGCGGCTTCAATAAGAGTTCTATTCTTCCTCTCTACAATCCCATTTTGTTGTGGAGTATATGGGACGGAGAGCTCATGACCAATGCCTTCTACATCAAGATACTCTTCAATGTTGGTGTTCTTGAACTCGGTGCCATTGTCACTTCTTACTCTTTTGATCTTCACATCAAACTCATTTTGGGCTCTTGTTGCAAATTTCTTAAATATTTCATGAACTTTGCTCTTGTCTTTCATAAAGAATACCCAAGTGTATCGAGAGTAATCATCAACAATGACAAATCCATACTTGTTTCCCCCAATGCTAACATAGGCTACCGGACCAAAGATATCCATGTGAAGTAGTTCCAATGGCCTTGTGGTAGACACAATGTTCTTGGCGGGATGAGGAGCACCAACTTGCTTTCCGGCTTGACAAGCACTACAAATTCTATTTTTCTCAAAATGAACGTTTGTTAGTCCTAGGATGTGTTCCCCCTTTAGAAGCTTATTGAGATTGTTCATCCCAACGTGAGCTAGTCGGCGATGCCAAAGCCAACTCAAGCTAGACTTTGCCAATAAGCATGTATCAAGTTGGGCTTTATCCGATGAAAAATCTACCAAGTAAAGCCTTCCCTTGAGTTCACCCTTAAAAGCAACGGAGTCATCGCCCCTTCTAAAGACGGTCACACCCTCATTTGTGAACAAACAATTGTAGCCCATCTCACAAAGTTGTGAGACGGACAACAAGTTGTAGTCCAAAGATTCAACCAGATAAACATCGGAAATTCAATGATTGATTGAGATAGCAATTTTACCAAGACCAACAACCATTCCTCCACCATTGCCTCCAAAGGCAATGCTTTCCGTAGGATTTTCAATCATATCACAAGATGTAAACATTTTCTTCTCTCCGGTCATATGATTTGTGCATCCACTATCAATCACCCATTTTGTTCCACCGGAGGAGTATGCCTACAAAACAAATTATGCTTGTGTTTTAGGTACCCAAGTGGATTTGGGTCCTAGAGTGTTAGTCACAAGAATCTTGGGCACCCACACACTCCTTTTTATCATTGTCCCTTTTGTGTGAGGCCCTACATACTTGGCAACCACCTTACCCTTGTGGTTCCAAGTCAACACATAATCGGCATAAAAACTATCTTGTGATGCATGAGGTTTGGGCTTTTTGATTGACTTGTTTGGCTTTGAATGTGGTGCTTGTGAGGTCACTTGGGTGCTCTTGAACTTGATTGGAGTGTTGTATCTCACTTGATTGTCATGCTTCTTGACACCCATTTGCTTCATGCCGTGCACCACATTTCTTGTTCCCATACCTTTGGTGTGGTGGTTCTTGATGAATGGGATGGGGTCTTTTGTACCTTGTTCTTGCTTACCAAGCCCCTTCCCATCCTCAAAGCCAAACTTCTTCATGTAGCTTGACCCAAAACCTTTGGTGTGGTTTTCAAACTCACCTCTCTTGGGTTCTTTCTTCTTTTCAATTATGAGGGAGTTTGACAACCTAGCAATTTCCTTTCTCATGGCATTCATCTCGGCGACATTAGTAGCACAAGCATTTATATCAAATTTATAGCATCTAGAACAACCTTTGCTTGTTGATGTTTGAGAGTTTGAGAGAGCATCATTAGATGAAGTTGTAGCATTGTTCTTGAGGTTGTCAAGTTGAACTTCTAATGCTATGTGACTAGTCTTTAAGCTATCAAAGCTCTTTTGAAGTTCAAGCTTTTCATCCTCAAGTTTCTTGCAAGCATCCTTAGCTAGAAAAGATTCCCTAGTTAATTCATCTACCAACAACTTATCTTTAGCTAGGGATTTCTTGAGGCTAAGAATTTCTTTCTCCTTTTCCTTGAGCGAGTCCTCTTGCACCTTGAAACCCTTCTTTTCAATTACAAGGGCATCCTCAAGAGCAATGGTTTTCTCCCGCTCAAGTCTAAAGAGTTCTTCTTGCACCTCAAGAGTCCCATCTCTATTCTCAATTTCTTTCATCAAGAACACGATTTTCTTAGTTGCCTTCTTACCAAAGCTAGTGATCATTTTTCAAAATCGAAATCATTTTCACTATCATCATCTAGGGGAGGGGTAGGAGTGTCTACCTTGGAGCCCCTAGCCATGAGGCAAGTGTGGGTGAAGTCATCTTCATCATCGGTGAGATCTTCAAATAATGATGACTTGTTGATTGGTTCCTTAATGGTTATGGTAGCAAGACCGGCTTCTATGTCGGAGTCGGAGCTATCATCATTTGAATCCCATTCTTCACCCAAATGAGCTTCACCAACTTCCTTTCTCTTGTTCTTGTCAAACTTGTTGGTGTCTATTCTTCTCACTTTTATGTTAGGGCACTCCGCAATGAAATGTCCCTCCTTGCCACATCCAAAGCATGGTCTCTTTGAGGTTCTCTTGGTCTCGATCTTGTCCTTTTCCTTGTTCTTGTTGAAGAAGCCACTCTTGTTGAACACTTTGTTGAACTTACTTACAAAGAGAGCCATTTGTTCGGGGGTCATGTCCATGTCACTATCTTCATCATCATCTTCCTCGGCCATGATTCTTGAGGTTGATGAGCTTGACCTTTTCTCCTTGCTAGATGCTTTTAGGGCCACTCCCTTGTTCTTCTCAAGTTGTTCATGCATCTTTGACATCTCTTGCGAGAGCTTGGACTCCTTGACGGTGATAAGGTGTTCTTCCATTCTTTCAATCACGTCCGCGGAGTGAACTTGTTGAATCCTCTCTTTTCCCTTATGAGAGTAGGGAGTTGAACATCCCTTGCCATGTACGCGGAGAGTATCTTGTCAACCACTTCTCTTCTTCCCCATCTTGTACTTCCAAGTGATTTGATCTTGTTGATGATCTTGTTCAATCGGTTGTACATGTCTTGTGGTGATTCATCGTCCTTGATGACAAACCGGTTGAGCTCACTTTCTAAGGCTCGGATCCTTCCTTCCCTTACTTGCTTTGTCCCTTCATGATTGATGAACAAGGTGTCCCACACTTCTTTGGCGGACTTCAATCCATCTACCTTGTTATATTCTTCGGCTGTGAGTGAGCTCTTGATGATGCGGATGGCTTGATAGTTTCTTTGTATCTCATTTGCTTGATCTTGAGTTAGCGTCGCATCACCACTTGGAAATGTAATGCCCCTGTTCACAATAGTCCAAAGTGCGGGATTCACCGCCATCAAATACTCCTCCATCGAGTTCTTCCACTTGGAATAGCCGGTTCCAGCAAATTGGGGTATCTTCCCAATGTGGCTAGAACCCGATAGATGGTTAAAGGATAAGCGAGAATAATCGAAAGAGGTTCGAGTGTAATCCCTTGATGGTCGACGAGCGGAGCGGGTGGATCTTGCATCATCGAATTCTTCGTCCTCACTATCGGAGGACTCATCACCTCTTCCGGGCGCTTGATGACTAGTGCTTGCACCACGCGTGTTGTCCCCTCGAGGTGGAGGAGGCATGCCAACAACATTGTTGACGGGATCGCCTTCGGCAAGAGGCGTAGCTTGATCATTTGGATTCGACATCTTCTTGACTCCAAGCGGTTAGGCTTCAAACACGGAGCACCGTGCTCGATACCAATTGAAAGGATCAAGATGTCGACTAGAGGGGGGGTGAATAGTCGAACCCGAAAATCACAAACTTTTTCAAGGTCGTTAGACCCGAGTCCGAGACTCGGATATTTTTCCGGATACTCCGGAAATCCGGAGAATCCGGGAAAATGTCCGGATAGTCCGCCGCTAGGGGAGAATTAAATCGACAGGATTTAAACTTGCTCAAAAGTAAATCCGTGAAAATAGGTTATGCACCGAAGTGATACAAGCTCGTTTATCCACTTAAAACCTGTAGGAACCTCAACACGAAGTAGATCGGCACCAAACCCTAGATAAGTGTTCAAGCAAGATACAAGCATGCAACAAGATGAACAAGCACAAGAAACACAGGATTTGTTACCGGAGTTCAACCTCACACCTTGAGGTCTACGTCTCCGTTGAGGTACCCACAAAGGGTGGACCTTTACACCTAGGTCACTTTCCTCCCTCTAGCGACCACGAAGATCAAGCTAGAGTTACTTACTCATTTCGGGGTAATACAAACCTCCTTGGGCAGCCACAACCTTTGGATGCTCCAAGGCAACACCTAGCCGGCTAGGAGCTCAAAGCTCCAAGAGTAACAAATACGAATTTTGCCAACCAAGCGAAGAACTAGGTGCTCTAGAGATGGGAAATCAGCTCGCTAGCACTCTCCAAGCCCTTACTCAAATCCTCTTAACTCCCACAACAAATCTCACCAACTTTGAGCCAAAGGGAGAGGGAAGGAGTAAATGAGGGTTGAAACGATTCGGGACGAAAATGGCGGGGGGGGTAAATGAAGGGGTGGAGGGGGCTTTTATACCCCCTCACCCGAGAATATAGCCGTTGAGGCTTTATGACCGGAGTATCCGGGTTAAACCCGGACTCTCCGGAAGTCCGAGTCTCCGGCCAAAACCCGACACTCCGGTCTTCCAAGGCCGCACCCAAGATAAGATTCCCGTGAATGTGTTGGTGCAAAGGTGTCTCTCATAGGTTTTGTTTTAGCAACTAGAGCACCTGTTCGACCCTTGGAAGACATATTTCCTGTCCCTCTTGATAGTACGACATTCCTAGGACTCAAATTCAAAAGTAAAAATAAATAAGCCGTTTTAGGAATCCTTTTAGAGCATCACTTTCTTTTTGTGTAGTCAACGAGCTGTGCTTGATGCCATACATGATTTTAATACCTGCTCATGGACTAGATAAACTCATTAGCCACTTAGGTGTGTGTCATTGTATCACCAAAACCCACTTAGGGGGCCAAGATACTCTTTAGTAACGCCTTAGGGACTGCTGATATCTTGCGGAGTGCATCAGGGCCACGAGGCGCGCTTCATCCAGCTGATCCAGCGAGTCCTCGCGGGCCCACTGGTTGGTGTCCTCATCATAGCCTCGCACCCTGGGCGACCCATACTCTAAGTCCGTGGGGAGGACGGCCTCCGCGCCATGGACTAGAAAGAACGGGGTGAACCCGGTGGCTCTGCTTGGGGTGGTCCTTAGGCTCCACACGACCGCAGGCAGTTCCTGGAGCCATTTTCGGCCAGACTTATTCAGCTGGTCGAAAATTCTGGGCTTGAGGCCTTGTAGGATCATGTCGTTGGCACGTTCTACTTGGTCGTTGGTCTGTGGGTGTGCCACAGCTGCCCAATCCACACGGATGTGGAATTTGTCGCAAAACTCCAGGAATTTCTTGCCCGTGAACTGGGACCCGTTGTCGGTGATGGTGGAGTTTGGCACTCCAAAACGATGGACGATGTCGGTGAAGAACGTCACCGCTTGCTCCGCCCTGAGGTTTGTGATGGGGCGTACCTCCACCCATTTGGAAAATTTGTCGATCGCAACCAACAGGTGGGTGAAGCTCCCGGGCGCCTTTCGCAAGGGCCCGACGATGTCCAGCCCCCACACGGCGAAAGGCCATGTAATGAGGATGGTCTGCAGGACGTGCGCAGGGAGGTTGGATTTTCGGGCGTAGAATTGGCACCCTTCGCAGGTGCGCACTATCTCGCTGGCGTCCGCGACCGCGGTGGGCCAGTAGAAGCCCTGGCGAAACGCGTTGCCTACGAGGGTGCGGGGCGCGGCATGGTGGCCCCAAATCCCCGCATGTATGTCCCGGAGGAGCTCGCGCCCCTCGGGGATGGGCACGCTTCGCTGCAGGATGCAGGAGGCGGCACGCTTGTACAGCTCGCCGTCGACGAGGGCGAAGGACTTGGCCATCCTGGCGATGCGCCTGGCCTCGGACCGGTCCGAGGGGAGTTCCCCTCGGTCCATCCAGGCGATGTATTTGTCACGCCAGTCCGCCCTGATGGGGGCTGGCTCGACGTCCATTACTTCGGCCTCGTTGGCGCCGTACCCCTCGAGAAGGGAGAGCACGTACGCCTCGTTCGAGGGGTCCTCATCCATGGGCTCTGTGCCTGCTGGATTCGAGGGAGCCCCCGAGGGTTCCGTGCGGTTCGAGGGGTGCGGCTCGAGGGTGACGGACGGTTGGGCGATATCGCGGGCGAAGACGTTCGGAGGGACGGTGATCCGCCCCGACGCGATCTTGGCAAGTTCGTCCGCCTCCTCGTTGTACCAGCGGGGCACGTGATTAACCTCGATGCCATAGAACTTGTCATCGAGGGCCCGCACGGCCTTGCAGTATGCCTCCATCTTGTTGTTGTGGCAGCTTGCGTTCTTCATGACTTGGTCGATTACAAGCTGCGAATCCCCCCGCACGTCGAGACGTTTGACGCCTATCTCGATGGCGATCTTGAGGCCGCAGAGCAGGGCCTCGTACTCAGCCATGTTGTTCGATGCGGGGAAGTGAAGGCGTACAGCGTACCGCATGTGCTCCCCGAGGGGTGAGACGAAGAGCAGGCCCGCGCCCGCCCCTGTCTTCATCACCGAGCCGTCGAAATACAGAGTCCAGCACTCTGCCTGGATCTGCGGCGGCGGCAACTGCGTGTCCGTCCACTCGGCAATGAAATCTGCCAAGATCTGGGACTTGATGGCCTTGCGTGGCGCGTATGCGAGCGTTTCGCCCATCAGTTCCACGGACCACTTGGCGATCCTGCCTGCTGCGTCCGGATTGCGGATGATCTCCCCCAATGGACAGGAGGAAACCACCGTGACAGGGTGGGCCTCGAAGTAGTGGCGAAGCTTGCGTCGTGCGAGGACCACTGCATAAAGCAGCTTCTGGACTTGGGGGTAGCGCGCCTTGGTGTCGGACAAGACCTCGCTGATGTAGTACACTGGCCGCTGAACCGGTAGGGCGTGCCCTTCCTCCGCACGCTCCACCACGATCACGGCGCTGACCACCTGGGTAGTCGCAGCTACGTAGAGGTACAGAGGTTCGCCGTCCTGCGGCGGTGTGAGGATTGGGGCGTGGGTCCGGGACGCCTTCAGCTTGTCAAGCGCCTCCTGGGCCTCTGCGGTCCAGGAGAAGCGCTCGTGCTTCTTGAGGAGGCGATAGAGGGGCAAGCCTTTTTCGCCGAGCCGCGAGATGAAGTGGCTCAAGGCTGCAAGACACCCCAGCACCCTTTGTACCCCTTTGAGGTCCCGAATTGGACCCATTCGCTCGAGGGCTGCAACCTTTTCGGGTTTGTCCTCGATGCCTCGCTGGGAGACTATGTATCCTAGAAGCATGCCTCGCGGCACGCCGAAGACACATTTTTCGGGGTTCAGTTTCACCTCGTTGGCCCTTAGGCAGTCGAACGCGATGCTGAGGTCGCCAACCAGGTCGTCCGCCTTCCTGGTTTTCACAACTATGTCGTCCACGTACGCCTCGACGGTTCGCCCGATGTGGTCTCCGAAAACGTGCTGGATGCACCGCCGGTATGTCGCACCCGCGTTTCAGAGGCCGAACGACATCGTGACGTAGCAAAACATCCCGAACGGCGTGATGAATGAAGTCGCGAGCTAGTCGGACTCCTTCATTTTGATCTGGTGATACCCGGAATAGGCATCAAAGAAACAAAGTAGTTCACACCCGGCGGTCGAATCAACGATTTGATCGATACATGGCAAAGGAAAAGGAACCTTTGGACATGCTTTATTAAGACTGGTATAGTCTACACACATCCGCCACTTCCCATTCTTTTTCTTTACTAGTACAGGATTGGCTAGCCACGTAGGGTGGAACACTTCCTTGATGACCCAGCCTCCAGGAGCTTCCGCCGCTCCTCGTCGAAGCGGCGGAGCCGTTGCTGGACGTCGCGAGAGTGAGGTAGGATGTCAAGGGAGTGCTCGGCGACCTCCCACGGGATGCCCGGCATGTCCGAGGGGCTCCACGCGAAGATGTCGGCGTTGGCGCGGAGGAAGTCGACGAGCACCACTTCCTATTTCGGGTCGAGGGTTGAACTGACCCTCAACGCCTTGCCCTCGGGGGCAGCAGGGTCGAGGGGCACCTCCTTGGTCTGCTCCGCAGCCTCGAAGCTGCCGGCGTGCTTGGCGGTGGAGTTGAGGTCTTCGTTGACCATCTTCTCCAAGTTGGCCACCAGCGCTTCGTCCAGCGCTAGGGCCTCGGCGTGCTCCACGCACTCGACGTCGCAATCGAAGGCGTGCTCGATGGACGAGCCCACGGTGATGACGCCGTTGGGGCCCGGCATCTTCATCTTGAGGTAGGTGTAGTTGGGGACTGCCATGAACTTGGCGTAGCAGGGCCGCCCAAGTATGGCGTGGTACGCGCCCCTGAACCCTACCACCTCGAAGGTGAGCATCTCCTTGCGGTAGTTGCTCGGAGTGCCGAAACAAACGGGCAGGTCGATCTGCCCGAGGGGCTGGACGCGCTTGCCTGGCGCGACGCCATGGAACGGCGTCGTGCTGGGCCGCAGCTGGTCCAACCCGATCCCCAGCAGGCGCAGCGTGTGCGCGTAGAGGATGTTGAGGCTGCTGCCTCCGTCCATCAGGACCTTCGAGAACCACGCGTTCCCGATGACCGGGTCGACCACCAGCGGGTATTGGCCCAGGTTGGGGATGCGGTTCGGGTGATCCTCGCGGCTGAAGGTGATGGCGTCCTCCGACCAATCGAGGAAGGAAGGAGGCACTTTCTCCGCGGTGAGAACCTCGTGCCGCTCCCGCTTGCGCTGGCGGCACGACATGTCGACGGTCGGCCCCCCGAAGATGAGGAAAACATTTTCCACAGCGGGGAAGCCGCCGGCGTCACCATCACCCCCGTCCTTCTTGGCCTCGGCGTCCTTCGCGGCGGCGCGGCCATAGAACCGCTTGAGCAAGTCGCATTGCTCAAGGGTGTGGTTGACTGGCGTCTTGTGGTAGGGACATGGCTTCTTCAGCATGTCGTCGAAAACCCCCGGACCTCGAGGGGCCGGTCGAGGGCCCCGTCGAGCCGGGTCAACAGCAAGGGCCTCGCCATCGTCGGCGTCGCGTCCCTGCTCACGCGCCTCGCGGCGCGGCTTCTTCCCCTTCTTGCCCCGCTTGTCCTTCCGGTGGGGCTCCTTAGATTTGCTGCCCTCCGCGGGCGCGTCGTCCGTGCGTTTGCCCTTCTTGCCGTCGAAGATCGCTCCCACAGCCTCTTCGCCTGAGGCAAAGCTAGTGGCGATGTCGAACAGTTCGTTCGAGTCGACCGGCGGGCTGCGCCCCAACTCGCGCACGAGGTCCCAACACGTGGTGCCCTCGAGGAAGGCGTGCACAATCTCAGATTGCGCTACGCTCGGGAGCTCCGTGCAGCGCTTGGAGAAGCATCGTATGAAGTCCCGGAGCGACTCGCCGGGCTTCTGGGTGGAGGAGCGCAAGTCCCAGGAGTTCCCAGGGCGCACATACGTGCCCTGGAAGTTGCCAATGAACGTGCGGACCAGGTCATCCCAGTTGTGGATCTGGCTGGCCGGCAGGTGCTCGAGCCACGTCCGCGCCGAATCGGCGAGGTGCAGGGGGAGGTTGCGGATGATGACCTCGTCACTGGTGGCCCCGCCCAGCTGGCACGCCAGGCGGTAGTCGTTGAGCCACACACGGGGGTCCGTCTCCCCGTTGTACTTGACGATGGTCGTGGGCTGGCGGAAGCGCTGGGGAAAGGCCGCCGCGCGGATCTCCCGGCTGAACACGCGGGTTCCCGGGGGCTCTGGCGTCGGCGAGCGATCCTCATCGCTATCGTAGCGTCCGCCCCGCCAAGGGTGGTAGCCTGCTGCCGCTCGTGCATCCGCTTTGCTCGTCCGCCGAGCGTTGATAACGTTGCGGGCATCACCATCCCGCGCCTGCCCGCGTGTGTCGAGGAGCCGCTCTTTGGCTGGCGTGCGCCCCGGGTTGGCGGGGCGCTCCGTTGCTCCACCCGCGTGTACTGAGGGTTTGGCCCCTCGCGCGCCCCATCGCCCCGCGCGTCTCCCCCGCCGACGGATGCGGGACGCCGAGCTCTCGGCCCGCCGGACGGCCGCTTGCTCGATGAGCGCCTGCGCCTCGCGGTACAGGTTCCGCGCCTCGGGCGTTGAGGGGGCGGGCATGGCCCGCAGCAGTGTTGCAGCGACGATGAGCTTTTAGCTCGCTCGCGGAGGCGTATCCGGGTTGTCGACGTTGAAATCGGCATTAATGCGGTCACGGGCCTGTATGCCCAGCTCACGCGCACGTTCGCCGCGCGCGGAAGCTTCTCCTGCCATGGAGGCGCGGAGCAACCGCACCGTCCGGTACTCTTCCGTCAGCTTGGCCTCGAGCTCGCGTGCTTGGGCCAGTTGTGCGTTGATATCAGCCTTTGTTGGGAGTGAAGGAGCAGGGGCGCTTGGTCCTGCAACCAGGCACGAAGCAGTCCCCAGAGCGGGCGGAACTTCTCCGTCGCCGGCGCCCGTTGCGCCGGTGGCGTTCGCTGGGTCGTTGGCGATGACGACGCAGCACTCCCGCGCGGGGTCGTAGCTCCCAGCGCTGGAGTCGTCAGAGCAGCCGAACCAGTAGTCCGTGGCGTCGAGGAATCGCCTGAACATTACTGGGTCCGGCACGCCGGAGAAGTCCCACTCCGCGTACCCATGCGAGGTGGCGGGTGGCAATGCGTCGAGAGAGCCCAGGGACGACTCATCGCCGGCGGAGGCGCTAGGGTCCCTGGCGACGTAAACGTGGCGGCCAGGGGGAACCCTGCGCATCGTGGCGCTGGCATTGGCATTGGCGGCGTTGACCGCCGTGACGCCGCGCAGACCGATGGGGAAGCGCGGCCCCGAGACCGAGCGCTCCCCCGCCGGGGGCGGCCGTCGTCGTGCCGACGGGCGCGTCGCGCCGTGAGGTGACGCGCTCGCCGTGCCGTCGCTCCCGACCGCGCCCCGGCGCGAGCGCCGGCCGGGCGGCGGAGGCGCCGTGGACGCCGACGGCCCGCGGCGTCCGTGCTGGCGGGCGTTTGCGTCGTGGCGACGCGTGCAGCGGCGACCGGGGCGGACCCGGCTTGGCGCCGCGCACGGAGTTCCTCACGGTTGGTGAGGCGCATCAGGTAGCCATTCCCCGTGGCCTGAAAGTTCAGGCCCCCGAACCGGATTTCGAACCCGGCGGGGAGGGGGTCCGAGCTGCCCATGGAGTAACGCGTACCGCGGTACTCGGTGCGAATCACCATGGAGGGAGTTGATGGCGGATTGACCTTCAGCGCTCGCGTGCCCCACGGTGGGCGCCAACTGTCGGTGCGGAATGTAGTCCCGACACTAACTAGTAGTAAGCGCCAAGGTCTATCCCTCAATGGTCGGTGCTAAGCAATAAGAGACACGGGATTTTATCCTAGTTCCGGCCGGGGCCGTACGTCCGGCAGTGGTGTGCTCAAGGCACCATATTGCTTTGCACCGGGGTGCCTGTAGTGGGGCGGCTACAAGCAAGGCGGGAGAAGGGGTGTGGCCTCCAAGTCTCTGGTGAAGTGTCTGAGGTTGTTGGCGATGTTGTGGGAGAATTGAGGAGTGTGTGTGATGCGGTTTCGGGTGTCCGTATGTCGATGTCCCCTGCGGCGAAGGGGTTCACCTTCCTTTTATAGACCAAGGAGAGGGTGGATTACAGGTATGCCGCACTATTCAACTACACGGGGAAGTATGGCCTGCGCCGCCGCGGGGTTGGCGGTCATCTTGACGGTCCTTGCCACGATCTCGTCATCATGGCGTGTCCTGTACCCGAACAGTGGCAGCTTCGAGGGTAGGGGCGTAGTGGTTGACCGTGGCGTCCTCAGGCGGGCTCGAGGAAGCCGTCGACGGCGATCCGTACGGGATACGCTGGCGCGCGTGTGGCGGCGTCCCGTTCCCGCGTGCCTCACGGCGGGAGTGGTTGTAACGGTGCCGGCGTGGTGTTGCAAGAACGGGGGCGGCCGCACAGACCAACGGTGGCGGGGATGGCGTCCCCGCCGGCCTAGCGTCATGACCGCCCCTCGCAAGTTCACGAGAAAGTGGTTCGAGGGTGTGGCCGGCCCCCCTTCGAGGGCGCGGCGCGTTAGTCGTACGGGAGTAGGCGCCGCAGTGTCACGGGGCTGACACCGGCCACATCGCACAGTCCCCCACAGTAGCGGGGATGGGTTCCCCCTAGAGAGTTGGCGCAACAGGGCCGGGGCGTGATTCCCAGGCACATGATGGCGCCGCCCCGCCGTGTCAGAGCATTAAATGCCCGTACCCGCGTGCGGGAACGGGCACGCGTGCGAGGGAGCCTTGAGCGAGGCGGAGGCGAACCCTCGAGCGAGGCGGAACCCGCTCAAGGGGCCGTGAAGCCTCGAGCGAGGCAGAGCCCGCTCGAGGGAGGCGTGAAGCCTCGAGCGAGGCAGAACCTGCTCGAGGGGGCCTTTGAGTGGGCCACTCCGGTGGGTTGCGGGGACCACCGCAGTGTGGGCCATGCCCCGTGTGCGCGCTTAGGTGGGATGTGTTTCGATTTGGGTTTTTGCAGGTTTTAAGCAGGGTTTCCCCGGTTGTTTTGGGGACCCTCAGGGCTGTCCCTGACAAATATATCTGCCGACATGCAAAAGCTCAATGTCAGGCCATCAGCTAATATATTAAGACATGCTAATCTTGATGTATTAGTGTGTTCACCAAAGATTCAGCACTCTCTTTTTCCAAATAACAAAAAAGACTATTGTAATAATTGCATTACTCCCTAACATTTTAAGATTAGGTTTTTTGTTTTATTTTTTTCTTAGTCTATTTATGTAATGTAGCTTTAATATTAACAGTAACATGATAATGAAGAGGATGGATACTATACAGATACAACCTGCATAAAACTAATTCAAAGAGTCAAAACAACCATAGGGCAGCATGTATGCCAGACTAAAAAATGGATCTATAATTCACCATAATGTTACAGATAACAATATGAAAGCGAATGCCTGACTAGTCAATAGTTCAAATGAGTGGGAAAAATATGAAAATTATGTTGATGGGAGGTGTCTTTAGGCAAACTCTACAACTATTCTCGGTTGTCGCTAGTTCAGGGCACAAGCAAACGCATCAGTACATCTCTGAGTAAAATTGATTATTCCCTACCTTCATGGCAGACTATATCGGTAGTGGCATCACACAACTTATGTGAACAATTACAGGCTACCATCTTATATAGCAAAAACCATTTAAGAAAAGAAGAAACAAGTGTCCATTTTCTTCCATTTTATTCACTGCTCTATAATCATGAGACAATTGGCAAATACATTCACAAAGTCACAATTCGAAGCATCATCTCAAAATGAACATGGCTGCTGGCAACGAAAATATACCTCAGAAAGAAATGACTGGTGCATAAAAAACTTCTTTTGTGCGCACTAGCAAAAAGTTCCTTAGAAAAGTCTCGAAGCATGGTTTCGAATTGTGAAACCCTGCATACATCATTAACTCCAACCTGAAGCCCTGCCAATTCTAAGTTCTGGGCCATCGTATTAAGCTACTGATATTACTACAGTTTTCCCAGTTTTGTTCATAGCATTGCCTGTGTTCAACATGGCATAAAATGCATATTTTAAGCTTGTGACTTTTCAAAAGAAGCAACATCATACAAAACACTGGAATTATTATGCATGCAAATATAAATGTCAAATGCCTTGCTTTTACTGGAGAAATATCGACATTCTCAATGGAGCAGAATGATTTATAAAACCAACGAGCCATAACAAAAAAGGTAGGACACTGCACGTTCATTGTGAAGTCCAATGCTGCATAACACTAAATTATAAGTTCCTAAGCAGGCACCCAGTGTATATGAATCAGAAATGTAAGACTGCCATACTAAAAAGCTGATCAAATTTAAATACTAAATCTATGTTATAATGTAGTTATGACAAAATATGAACTTTTATCTTGCAAGCTTTCAACTCAACAACGGATAGAAATCTGATATGTTGATGTATTGCAATGCTGGTGATAGTGAGGACACTGAGGACCACAAACAGCAAAACATGGAGTTCATTGAATATTTTTTCAACTTTTTTGCTGTCTCCTATGCCCATGATGGCAAATACATTCACAAAGTCAACTTCAAGTTGAATCATCATTGTTCAGTGAACATGGCTACTGAATCACTAACCCTGGAAGAAATGGCAGGTGCAAAGCCAACTTCTTTGTAGGAGTCAGCGAAAAGTTCCTTCTGAAGGACTCAAAGCCTGACCACTATACTACAACACTCACACTAATCTAAATCCATAGGCATTTCTAACTTCTGGACCATGGTGCAAACTACTAACTAAAGTTTCCCTTATTCATATGCATTATTCAACATGACATGTAGAGTGCATAGATTCATTCATTCACATTTGAAATAAAAAAGAAGAAAAAGCAAACATAGCAGAAAACCCAAGAATCAACATATACAGTCTAATCTAACTGTCAAGTGCCTTGCTTTTAGTAACAGTAAAGAACATCCCAACAATGTCAATTAAGCAAAACAACTGATAGAACCAAGAGAACATAGCCCCGATAAAAACAGCAAGACACTGCACATTCATTTTCGGGTCCAATTAGGTAAGTTGGGGTAACAGAAGTGTTCAGGAAATGAAGTTTTTTCTATGACCTTATATTGCTGATTGGTAAGTTGCTACCATCAAAGAGTATTAAAGCAAGCAATTAGGATCATTTAATAATGTGTCTAATCAGGTGACAATGAGGACTAAAGGCAGCAAACTTTAGCATTCAATCAATGTGTTTAGCAATGTATTTGATGTCTCTACTACAAAAGCGGCATATTGTATCTTTGAGATGTATCATGTATCTTGTTTCATCATATTAAAAGAAGAAAAGAGATGAATTTAGTTATTATGACGAATGTGGATTTTTATCTCGCAAGCTTTCAACTCAACAACTGATAGAAATCTGATATGTATGTATTGCAATGCTGGTGACGGTGAGGACCACGAACAGCAAAACTTGGTGTTCAATGATTTTTTCCCAACCTTTTTTGATGTCTCCTATGCACAAGATGGAAACTGCATTCGCAAAGTCAACTCCAAGTTTTTTTTTATCAAACGCGCAGGAGAGCTGCACATCTTTGTATTCAGAGAGGAACATTGTTCTTTCTGAAGCGACATTGTTCAGTGAATGTTTCAAACAAAAACATTGTTCAGTGAACATAGCTACTGATAATATGCACTAACCGTGGAAGAAATGGCAGGTGCAAAGCCAACTTCCTTGTAGAAGTTAGCAAAAAGTTCTTTCTGAAGGCCTCAAAGTCTAACCACTATACTACAGCACTCGCGCTAATCTAAATCCATAGGCATTTCTAACTTCTGACCAGGGAATCAAGCTACTAATTAAAGTTTCCCTTATTCATATGCATTATTCAACATGGCATGTAGAGTGCATTAAAAAACACCCCAACACTGTCAGTTAAGCCAAACAACTGTTAAGTAAGCAAAAAACTTATAGAACCAAGAGAACATAGCCCCAATAAAACATCAACACAGTGCACATTCATTTTCAAGACCAATTTGGTAAGTTGGGGAAAACAGAAGTGTTTAGGAAGTGAAGTTTTATCTATGGCCTTTTATTGATGATTGGTAAGTTAGGTATCATCAAACAGTACTGGATTAAGCAATTAGGATCACTAAATAATATGCGTCTAATCAGGTGACAATGAGGACTAAAGGCAGCAAAATTTAATGTTCAATCAATGTGTTTATCAATGTATTTGATGGCTCTACTGCAGAATCCGCATATTGTACCACTGAGATGTATCATGTATCTTGTTTCATCACATTAAAAGAAGAAAAGTGATGATTGGGAAACAAGGTAACCTGAGTATGCAAAAGATAGGAAAGGTACATGTCATGAACAGTGGCTGGAACTGGATTATCAGGAAGCTAGATGTTTTATAACTGGATCCAGTCATCCTTGATACTACAGAACATAGGTGGAGTCTCAGTCTTCATAAATCATCATGGAGTAGGCTTCCTGCAACAACAAATGTATATGCCCTAGAAGTTCCTTGTTTTCTTAGATGCTTGACCCAACTCTGTGAGTTTCCCTTGTTGCTTGGGCAGGTAAGCACCTGATAAGCACATGTCCCCATCCGAGAACATACAAAACTTGTAAGTCACAAATGTGAACAACCAGAACATCACCTAGCACTAGCAGCAGGACAATCAATCAGGCATTCAGTCAATTGATTGAGGACACTAACCAAGAACGGTAAACTGTGCTTCACTCAATTAGACCATTGACAGATTCAATGAAAGTAAAACAACAACAGACCACAAAACTATGTACATACTGCAACCAATTTGAGGAGAAATCCCTTACTACTTTTCTGTTCTTACCGGGCCTAGAGACCAGATTGATGCGGGACCGCGGCGCGGCGAACATCCAGCTGTCGTCATCAAGCGATCTCACCTCCCTCTGCAGCACCTCCATCACCTCCAACTTGAGTTCTGCGCGGGCAACCCGATCGGTCAGCCACCCAAGCTAGGGCATGCACGAGGGAGGGAGGCGTCTTACCAGCCACGGCCTCGTCCTTGCGGTAGAGCGCGTCGATGGAGTCCGCGACGTCTTCCGCTGCGGAGACGGCGCCTCCGCTCGCCGCCGATACGGTCGACCTCGCCGGGGAGCTCATCTACGTCCTACCCTCTCGGGGTCCGACAGCTCCGGTTGGGCGGAACAGGCGGAACCAGCGGCGCGCCTCTGAGCTTGGCCTCGCCGACGGATTGCACGAGAAGGCGTCGGCTCGTCGCCGGCTCGGCCGCCTGGTAGGAGCGAGGAAGCGGAACAGAAGAAGGGAAGCGCCCTTTCAAATGAGTCCAAGATTTCTGGGTTATGAACCAAATTCAAACCGCAATTTGTATATATCCAATTTGCAAATCGTTTGGACCATAACATTTCTCATTTTCCCCAACAAATTATAGACGCCATATTTGTTTGGTTTATCAACCACTAGGCATACTTTTCTCTTAAAATAAATCAGCACGAGTCATCAGCCATCAACCAAGTACTTTTCTCTTAGAACAAATCAGCACGAGTCATCAGCCATCAACCAAACGAACCTGACGAGGATCCGTAGACCGTAGTAGATATATTTCATCAAAAAAATTTTGATGACATGCGGAACTTACATGTCATACTCACATTTCTATATCCGTGTTAGAATTTGACATGGTTGCAACCCAAACATCATCATTGTCGTCAATTTTTGAATGCGCCTGCTTTGGTCAAAATTTGGCTTGCCTACCGAGGGCTACAAACGGTTTGAACTGTGAAGTCAGTAACAAGAAGCGTCGGTCTCGTGGCCGGGTCACTTACACGTCACTCTGCTGGGCCGGCTCTAGCCAGTGCCAGCCCACCACAGGCCTGGTTCGGCAAAATCATCAACCCGTTCAGCTTCGTCTCCCCTCGGATCGAGACGAGAACACCAAATCCCCCCATTCCCCACCCAAGCGGAGCGAGCGGCGGCGGGCGGGCGGAGAAGATGGTGCGGAAGCCGAAGGTTGAGTTCGATGACCAGCCGCCGGACAACTTCGACCCGAAGAACCCGTATGGGGACCCGGTGGCGATGCTGGAGTACCGGGAGCACCTGGTGCGGGAGAAGTGGATCCAGATCGAGACCGCCAAGATCATTCGGGAGCGCCTCCGCTGGTGCTACCGGATCGAGGGCATCAACCACCACCAGAAGTGCCGCCACCTCGTCGACCAGTACCTCGAGGCCACCCGCGGCGTTGGATGGGGCAAGGATGCCCGCCCGCCCGAGTTCCATGGTCCGAAACCCTTCATCCATGCCTCGTCTTGTCCTTCCGTTTACACTCTTCGGTTTGATCAACTGGCTGATTCGGTCGTTTCCTCTCTTGTGCGCAGAGCCCAAGAAGGTCGCCGAGGCGGAGTAGCGGCGCTGCTGCTGCGGCTTTTCGTACTGCTGTTCCAGGATTGGAGAGGTGAGGCCTCGTGAAACTAATCGTAGAAATGAAATGCTTTCCTCTCTGTGAATGACTGAATGTTATGTAGTTATCTATGTGTTGGAAATGACTTTCTATTAGCATTTTTTTTGGGGAGGGGGTGGGCAGCAGCAACTGAAAGGGATAACTGGAAGTAGAATGTAGGATAATAGAATGATCAATAAATTGGAAATGACTTTCCATTAGCATTTTTTTTGGGAGGGGGTTGGCAGCAGCAACTGAAAGGGATAACTGGAAGTAGAATGTAGTATAATAGAATGATCAATAAACTGGCAAGGGAAAATGTAGGAAGATTTTCAGTTGTCTGTATGTGTGAACTTTCTTGTCCGTTTAAGCATTTGAAAGCATGATTTCTCATGTCCTCTAGCAAATGGTTTGTGCTATCGTGATACTACATACATTCAAATTGGAATGGGAACTTGATACTTGTGGCAACAGTGTTAGACTGTCAGGTGTTCGCATATGCTTGTGTCCAAGATATGAATCACACAGCTGAGATAAATTTCTGAATTTCTTGATTGTACCTGATAGTCGGTCAACCATTATTTCCATTAATTAAATTTTGTCGGGTTAGGCCAACTCTTATCTCTAATTGTTACTTTTTATGTGTGCTTTCACTACAATTTCATGAAACATTTAGATTTTAGACCTTGACTCACTGTTTGTGCTGATTTACTTGCATGTCTTGATTGTTGACTGATGGGTGGGGAACTTAGTATACCACATCCCACATATTTGGGCTTATGGCATACCATGTACCCTATATAAGTCAATATTAGAAGGATATTATGTCGCAAAGTTACACCCCTGCTATACTGATTGTTGACTGTAATTGGTGGGGAACTGGGTTAGTGTGGTACTGATGTATTTATTTGAGGACAATGGTTACATGAAAGACTCTAGGTCTTCAGGGTGGTGTTGTATGGATAATATATTTGTTAAATTGTTATCTCAGTTATCTGCTTCGAACTGGTGATCTAAAGCTAAGGACAAACTGAATGGCTGAAAAGACTCATCAGAAATCGTGAGCTTCTGAAAAGACTAGAAAACATATCCTAGTTTCAAGAAAATCTTTGCATCTATTTGTGTTGTCTTTACCTTATTCTTAAGTTCGATATGGATATCAAGAAATTATAAATTTTAAAATGGACATCATCTTCTACCCTGCTTATATTGAAAGCATATATAGTTTTACAGAATTTCCCAAGGGTTCCAACGCTGCCGGGGTTGCCAGCTTACAAAAAGAGCGCAAAACGAGCTCACAACTGAGACCGAGGAGAACTAAGAACACCACAAAGATGCAGGTACTAAAGAGAGGAAAAACAGCCAAAAACACCGGCCACAAAAGCCCAGAGAAGCTTTAGAGGAGATCTTCGGTCGTTCCAGAACTTGGTCGAAACCGCTCCAGCAATGCCCGGATTTGTGCCACCCTCGCGTCTAGCTTGGATTGATCATCACCCCTTAGCAGGACGCGCCAACACTGCAAGAAGGATAAGATTTTATACAGCACTTCAGATGGAACTTTTGGGCACACTCCTTCTATTACAAGCTTATTCCTTGTATTCCATAAAACCCCAAAACAACACCCACTAGAAACAGTTTTAATTTGTGGTCAAAACAGCCCAGAGGCACCAGGACCTCCCACACCTCCTGCAGACTATCAGGAGGCCTGCCCCACCCCATTGCATCCCTGCAGCATGTCCAGATGAATTTTGCCATCGGACAAAATGTGGTCTCTAGTCTCAACCACCCCACAAACCAGGCACTTTTCATCCCCCCTCCAGTTTCTTTTTTTGAGCTCCTCCCCCGTTTGTAGCCTGTCGTGGAAGACTTGCCACATAAACACTTTTAGTTTCATTGGCAGCTTTGTCTTCTAGAGCCTACGCATGTGTATGTTAACCACCACCCTATGCGCCAAGAATCTGTACATGGATTTTGTGGGGTAATGGCCCGACTTCTCCAGGCACCAACGCGATCTGTCCCGCCTTACTCCTTCCCTTTGCAGATTCACAATGCTCAACATATTGAGCAGCTCCGCCCACTGTGTAACTTCTCCCGGGCCAAAGGGTGTTCTGAACTTTATCACCCATTCCCCCTGCTTGTAGCAATCTATAACCAGGTCATTCTTTCTGTTGCTAATATTGTATAATCTGGGAAAGACCAACTTTAAGGGAACTTGACCTAGCCACGTATCTTCCCAGAAGCGAGTTTGCCCCCCATCACCCACCTGGTTGATTGAACACCATTTTAATTTCCATCTGATTTTGTAGTCTCCAGGCCCATTTTAGTATCAAAGCATTTAAGAGTCTGGTATTGGTGATCCCTAGCCCCCCGAAATCCTTTGGAAGACAAACATTCTCCCATTTCATCATGTGGTACTTGAATTTCTCTCTGGGTCCCCCCTCTGTAAATCTGTAATATTCTCGTACCATGAAAAGAAAGATGTTATTATTCCTATCAATAATTGTGGAATGTTTGAGGTAGCTTTATTGTTTATTTTCTGCAAACATAATTTGTTAGTGCCAGATTGCAATTCCTCATTGAAACGTTTTGCTTTCTTGATTGTTTTACACATTGCGCATTTCAGACGAACACATAATCATTCTTCCCGCATGTTGGTTCCTTTGTTCCTTCTCTCATGACAATCCTTGTATACATGTTTCTATCTATCATGACAATCCTTATAGAAATTAATTGTGGAATAGACAAGCAAATGTAAATAATTTGTCGTGTATGGAACTGCGTGAATAACTACATCAGCCTTTTCTTATCCTTCTGCAGGTGATCTGATCCTTCTGTTGAATTGAAACGAGTAACTTGGAACTGCTGCAGTTCTTTTACATCTGAAGCTACTGATAGACTTCAAATAATGCTGTCCAAGAAAACATTCTTGTGCATGTACTTTTTTGGTGTTGTGGTATTGGGCAAATCGATCCTTGAATCTCGGTGCCTTGTTTTTCAGTTCCTAATGCTAAGTTTATACAATATGTGCACTTTCTTTGGGGTTTTCTTTTCCACTTCTCATTGCATCTTTTATCTGAAACAATGTGACGGCAGTTGATTGATCGATATTGAGCCTTGTCTGTATAATGGGACGCGAAGAAAACACTTTGTGTAAATGCAGGGCTTGTCTATTCTGTATCTACGTTAGCTTTGCATAGGAATCCAGTTTTTTTTACACACGTGACATTAGGTTGGCCCTAAGTCAAATATGCCCACATCGTCGTCGACCGCTGCCCCCACGTGCCCGGCCTCCCCTCCTCGAGTGTGGTCGCGGGTCGCAGGGCAGAGCACTGCCGACCACCATGGGTGCGGCCGCGGGGGCGCAGTGCCTCCACCTCTGCCGTAGCCGCGGGACGGGGCCTGCCGGCTTCCTCGGGCGCGGCTCGGGCGGGTCTCCGTTGGCCACCTCGGACGTGGGCGGATCTCCGCCGACCGCCTCGGGCGCGATCGCAGGATGGGCCCCGCCGGCCTCCTTGGGCCGGTGCGAGCGGACCTCCGCGCTGCAACCGGCCGCCGCCGTAGGAGATGTCCTCGGGCGCGTGGGAGCAGTGGTCGTTGGCCTCACCGGCGGATGAGGCTCCCGTCGGGAGCCCCTACATGTGAGGGTCCGGGGGGGGTGAGAGTCGGGTTAGAGACAAATTTTTTTTGTTTTGCCTTTGAGCTCTTAAAGATAAAGTGAGGGTGGAGCAGAGTGGTGGGTTGGAGTTGCCCTTAGGACAGCGACACGGTCTCCAATTACAACTTTGACTTCTTATTTTTATAAAAATATTTATTAAAAACTAACATATGTATACTTTTATGAAAACATTTTGCAAGACAAATCTATTCATGTGGTTTTCACATTACCAAACTTAACGACTTAAAAGTAATTCGTGATTTATATTCCTAACGTTTGACTTAAATCTTGTCCAAAACGACTTCATTTAGCAAACAGGAGGGGGTATCTTAGAACTTTGCAGTAGCAGATTAACAACAGAGAACACACGTCCATGACCCTCTTCATGGGTTTATACCTCACTGTTGTTTCTCGCACCAGTGCTCTCATTGGGAGCTCGCACGCGGATATTGTGAATCAACAAGCTCAATAAAGGAAACACATCACTGTTCGGTTGGTTACTGGTGGTGATGGTAGTCTTTGTTTGTTACGAGAGAAAATCTTGTTACTTGGTTGTTGGTGGCTGTTTGTTCTCGAGAGAAAGATCTTTACCGGTGGTGATAAAGCCAAGCGAACAAAGCTGTGCTCATAAAGAGTTACATGATATATCATAATTCAGTCATCAAAATATGACGAGTTGAAGAAAATGAGGAGTAGAAGATTGAGTTGGAAATACAAATGGACGTACATTTGTAGAGAACCTATCATACAATATAACATTTTCGATATATATGATCAAAACATAGTGTTCCCCCCTATTTTCATGTCAGTGTTCTGCTGTGAGCCTGTGACAAGATATCATGAATCAGTTCATGCACTTATCGGGGATATGATATTGGAGTCATCAAAAGAATAAACTCTTACGTTTGCGTATAAACTGCGGAGCTCAAATTGGGGAAATAGAAGTATAATTTCTATTGATTCCGACAGTCAAGCTCAATGAGAAAGTCTGCATGCTGTAAAAATTATGCACTACCTAGAAGCGAGTTCATAAGACTAACTCCAACAATGAGACATAGACCCAAAAATGAGTCAACACAGTGCTTTTGCATCTCAAATACCCTCTCCAACGGAACACCTAAACACAAGATGCATTTTGCCTGCCCAACAAATCGCGACGCACAAATGCGTCGTCTCTCTCCACTCGACGCATTTCCTGCTCCCTCTCGAACCGAGCGCGCGGCGGCCCAAGGTCTCCACCCGCACCCAGCGGCGGCCCCTCTCCGGCGTGATCTCCCCCGGCGGTGGCCCCCTCCGGCGTGATCTCCATCGGCAGCGCGACCGGCCCGGCGGCGCCCCCTTCCTGCGCGAGCTCCACCCGGTGGCCGGAGCGGCGCGGCTCGAGGAGGTTCGCGGACCGCGGCAGCGGGAGCACAAAGGAGGTCCGGCGACCCACACATGATGACGGCGACGGCGACTCGGGCCTCGCCCCCGCCACTGCTCCCGGAGCAACGCAGATCGATGAGGTCGGGAAGGGAGATCGACGACGGCGAGGCGGGAAGGGAGGCGGCCGTCGCTCGGCGGGAAGGGAGGCAGCCGGCGCTCGGTGGGGAAGGAAGTGGCCGGCGCTCGGTGGGGAAGGAAGTGGCCGGCGCTCGGCGGGGAGGGAGGCGAGCCGGACGGCGGCGAGGCGGGGTCCGCGAGGAGGGAGGCGAACGGACATGGCCTGCAGCCCTGCTCTTTTGCCTTTGCTGTTGGAAACCACGGTTTTTGGGTTGGTGACTCATCTACTGCGCAGGAGGCAAATCTATGGAATGGGTAGCTCTTTTAGGTAGTATTGTTGGAGATAGTCTAAAGGTGGACTAAGATTTTTAGACTCCGGAAGTCATGGAGGTTTGAATCCGGCCCATAGGTTCCGGCGGTTGGGGTGCACCGAGATGTGGGCCGCGTTAGAAGAGGGTCCGACCGTGGCGGCGCAAATACGGCCGGGAAACGTAAATACCTAGGCTTTGGAATGGAATGATGGATCGAATTGTCGGTTGGGCGGAAGGTCGTATCGGTCCGGAAGCCGGGTGAAGCCGGGGTGGTTCTCGTACCGAGCCGATGGTCTCCTAAAATATCTACTCCTTCTCTTACCTCACCCTAGGTCAATCCATTCAACCCTTCATTCTCTCTCCCATTTCGGATCGTCGGCGCTCTCCTCCCTCCTCCGCGGTCGACGACGCGCTCCTTCCTCCTCTCTTCCGCGGTCGGTGGCGGGGTCGAGGCCGGCACGCGTTGTCTCTACTCCCCGCCCGTCGCTTGCTCCTCCCTCGCACCGGCGGACCGGCGGTTCATCCCTCCCCTCCCTCCCCGTGGTGCGGGTGATGGGTCGGGGACAACCCGGTTTTGCGGCGCACAAGCGCGGCGCAAGCCGGCCTCGGCGGCCGATGCCGCGGCGGCGGAGCGGTCGCATCCTCCTCGCGTGTGGATCCGGTGCCTCACGGATCTTGGGCGGGAGGCGCGATCTCTTGCTCTTTGGCCGGCGGTCGCTCGTCCCTCCTCTCGGGGTCAACCTTCGCCACGGCCCCGGGGAGTGCGGCTCGGCGAGTGCGCACGGATCCGGTCCTATGCGGGCACGGCACGCCGTCGACGGATCCGAGGTAGCGACGGTGTCCGGATCCCGGCGTGCGGGCGGTGGCGCTCTCCCGCGTGGCCTGGTGCTGACCAGCGGGCGACGGCGCCTCCGACTCTGCGGCGACAAGCGATGGCGCGTGGACGTGTGCGTCTGTCTGCGCCTACCTGAGGACGATAACATCTACAACACATGCTCCATCCCGTTCGACAGTGCGCCGTCCGGGCCGGTCGTTCGCCCCCCGCCGGCGGCGCGACCTCGGCGGCGGCGGTGGCTCTATCTTCGGCCGCGTCGAGCCGCCCCCATCCACCACGCCCTCTTCTCCACATCGCCCCCCGGGCATCCACTACCTCCCGGTCCCGGCGGCGCCGGGTGCGCGGGCGCCACGGAGACCGAGTTCGGCGTCGGATCCGCCGCTCACCCCCGCCCCCGCTCCCGGATCTAGACCCCCGCAACGGCGACGACGAGGATGGCGACCGCGCCCCATGCAAGGGGTCGCGCGCACCTGCGCGGCGCGGCGGGCGCCGTCGAGATCCGCGTTCATTCGTTGACGCCGGTCACCGCGGGGACGCGCGGCCGTGCGTGGTGGCTTCGGGCCGCTTGTTTTGTTTCCCATTTTTTTGTTTCTCGTACCAATGGGCGAACACCGGCGGCGAGCTTTTCGTAGCCCCTGGTTCCTCTATTCTTCTATGTGACTTTCTTTTCTTTTGGGTGCAGTAAAAAAACACATGCTTAGTTGGACATTTTGGGTTGCGGATGCTCCATTCCTTGCTGCTACTGGAGTTCTTTCTTCTCTTTTGAAAAAAATGATGCCTTCTTTTACCAAGGAGATTGCCGCATCCCGACGCTGTGCGTCTCCCTTGATGGCTTCGTGAGTGTTCATGTTTTTTTCTTCCTTTTTATTTGCCTAATTTCCCCATGTAACCATGTTCTCACTTATTGTTGCTTTTCTTTTTTGTTCCTTTTTGTTTGCTTAATTTTCCCCATGATCAGACTGATTGTTGCATGCACATCCGAGTCTCTTTATCCAAAATCCCCTTTTGATTATTCTCTACGCTTATCTTGTGCAGGGAGAAGTCCAAGCATCTGGAAACTCATTTGTGTTCTTAGGTACATGATTAGATCTGAAAGTGATCTCAATGTGGACCAGGAAGGCCGTTGCTTTTTTTCTTCCGTTCTTTGGTTCTTTTTCCTTGTCATGAATGACCAGTTGATTTTGTGCAGTCCATAAGATGCACACATGTGTCCATACGATGAACCAAAACCTCGTTTGATTGATTGTTTTTTTTTTTGTCATAGGTCCAAAATGAAATTGGTTTGGAGTTGTGTTTTCTGATTTGTTTTTTCTTCTATGATTCGATATCATCGAATTTGGCTGTGCGTAGGTGCCCAGGGTGTGTACAGCCATAATACAATTTTATCGCATAGATTTTTATTTGAGTTGAATTTGTAGCCGGAGCATGGCTTGTTCTAAGATAAAAATAAAAATCTTTGTGATCAAGAGTTGAGCATTGGAGGTACATCGTGTACATGTATGAAATCTGATATTTGACCGTACTTATCGAAGAATGTTGGGAAAATATATGTGCCCATATGTTACCAGATGCGAGGGGAAAATATTTGTGATCACATGGTACCGGGGATGTGAGATAGTGGTACTTGAGTTACCTAAAAATAGATGTTGAGAATGCAATTTAAAAATTACCGATGGTTGAAAAAAATTTAAAAAGTATCGGGTGAGGTACGGATCAACGTATCGGTTACAACATCACCGGAGGATGTCGCAAGAGTACAGCATGTGAGCCGAGCACCAAAAAGTAAAAAAAAACCCACCGGCGGGGGCGGCTTTTAGACCCGACGCGTGGTACGATCGCTTCCTTTATGTCGGCTCATAGAGTCGGATACGCCATAAAATAAGTGCGAATACAACCCATCCCATGTCACTTGGCCCACAACCGCACGGCTTGCAACTCGCGATGGGTGGCTGCGATTCAAAGTTCCATGAGTTCCGGAGTCCACACCGCATTTTCGGTCTAAAGGTCCCTTTTCCAGCTGGTGGTTGTTAGCTAGTAAGCGAGTCCCTAAAGTGTAAGGATTTTGACTCCATGGTTCTCCTGGTTATTTGGTCGTTGTGGAAGGAAAGGAATCGGTGTGTCTATGACAGGGTGGCGCTTCTGCCTGTGGCAATTGCACCTCTTATCCTGGAGGAAGCGAGGTGTTCGGATTTGTCCGGATCCAATCCCTTGTTCGTTAGGTTGTTACTTGTAGGCCAGGGCCCGGGGCCGCTCTTGTTGTTATCTGTTGTTTGTTGTTTGACTTGTTTCTTTGCTAAAACATTATACCAAACTTCTCATTTTCTTAATTAAAAAAGTGTTATATGCACGTTTTAAGAAAGGAAATCTGTAAAAATGCATGTACCTAGAAAAGTTAAAACAACTGGACAGAGTTCCAATCTCAGTGCTCGTTTCTTGCCTAGTAATGTTTATTCCTGGCTGCCTTGTGGGCCAGACACCATCACCAAACTCATACTAGCTCCTAAATAATCTGCATGCAATTGCTATTTCCCACTATTTGTTCCGGCAGTCAATGAGCAAGAGTGTGTAAAATTGTAAATGCCTCTCGATTGTTACCGAACGAAAGCCATTTGGATCATTTTGTACTGTTACTAGGGCTCCTCTCGAATAAAGGGAAAAACACATGGAAGGACGGAAGATAATGAAATCCGTGAACGTTCGTCCAACTGACAATAGATCAGTGTAACATCGTGAGTTAATTTCGCCTGGTCAGAGCAACTGTAGCAGTGACCTGCCAATTGAGGCCCTTCAAAATTCATTTGGAGGTCCAAACTCTAAAAAATAGAGGTCCAAAGTTCGATCCCAACTCCAGCAAGGAAATCTATTGAGGCCTCTATTTGCTTGTGGGACCCATCCGTCAGAGAGGGACCTGCCTCTTCTCACACCGTGCTCCACCCCGCCGCCGCCGACGCCTCTTCTCGCCCTCGCCGCGCTCTCTGACCTGTGCGCACGCGCTCGCCGCTGCCGGGGCCCTACCCCCGCGCGCACCTCGCCGCCGTTGCCGACGCGGCCTTCCCCGCCTCCGCGTGTGCATGGCGGCGGGCGGGACCCACCCCCGACGCGACGTCTCGCGGGGGACGGCTTCCCGTGAGGTAGGCCTCTTGCGCGTGAGGCTTCCGGCGGGCGGCGGCTTCCATGGCCGGCGGCGACGCGGCGAGCCGCCTCCATGGCTGGTGCGGTTGAGGTGAGCTTCGGGCGCGGCAGCCTCCACGCTCGGCGGCGAAGCCGCGCTTGCCGGTCGCGTCGTGTCAGATGAGGTACCCCTGGCTCCGAGCCAACGGGCTCCCTCCGCGTCGACAAGACAGTCATCTTGAAGATACGGGTGCTAGAGGACGAGGAAAGGCACGACAGGGCAATGAGGTGCGCGTGCTGCTCCGCGTGCGCGTGCGCGCGCGCCGGCGCCGGCGAGCTCCGTGTGCACGTGCCGGCGCGCCTTGAGGTCGCGTTCACCTGCCTCTGCAGCTGCAGCCTCTGCACAAGTGTGTACAACAGGCTGTCGCGACCACTGCTGGCTTCGTCGCCTCCGTTCACCTTCTCCCCCTCGTCTTCCTGCTTTTTCTTGCTCTTCTTTGGGCGGACGGCTAGCGGCTCGGCGCTGGGGGACCTCGGAGAGGGACCTCGATTTCTCGACAAGAAGGAGTGGACGGCCGGCGCGCGCTGGGACCTCGTTCGCACCCATGACGCACTGGCCTTCGTGGTGGCGCTCCCGCGCGAATTCCGCGCCGTCGTCGAGTACACCATGGAGCAGCGGTGGAGGCCCAGCATTGGTACGACGCCGGCGAGCTGCAGCGGTTCGACCCGGCCATGAGGTTCGTCCGGGAGGGGGGCGGCGGTGCGCGCCCGTGCCGCCGGCCGTCGCGGACCGCACCATCGGGATCACCGGCCCCGCCGAGCCCCGAAAGACTCGCATGACGTCGACTACGAGGCCCACACGGACATTGTGGGAGGGGAGGAAAAAATAAAAAAAGTGGGACCCACGTTTGAAGGGGATTTGGAGGGCCTCCGAGAATGGAGGGTGAGAAGAGGAATTTGGAGGGACATGCAAAATGGAGGTTCATTTAGAGATCCTGCTGGAATTGATTTTTTGCACTCAAACTCTAAATTTTGGAGTAGAGGCCCATATAGAGGCCCCCATTAGAGTTGCTCTCACGAGAGGCAATTTCACGCCAGTTTGCCCCGCAAAAGTGGATCGTGAACGCCAGCATGGTTTACTATTTGCTACTCATGCGTGTACGTTCCGACTGTCAGGGGAAATGGATGATCAAATGGTGACCGTAGCTGTAAAAAAGCATGAAAGTATGAAACTGAAACAAAATGTGCATGAAGATTTCGAAACAAAGATTGTTATTGAGACGACGGCATATATATACATCTCAACATCTGTGCCGGGTCTCTGTTATACGTTTGTATGGTCATTTCCATGCCGTCGGCTCACCAGAGTTTTGATGGGATATTGGAGCCAAACAAAACATTCTTAATATGCAAACGTGAAGCGCTTGTGATTCGCCACAATGTTATTACCTGAATCTCTGTGAGAACAACAAAACTTCTAAATTCAAAATGCAATGGATGAAATTACACAAATGACTCCGGCCCAAACCTACCGAGATTGACTGCCTGCATCACTACCTACAGTCCCTACAATAGGAAAGGATGTGGATTCTCTCGACGGTGGTTCGTCTATCACATTCACCTCGATTTTAATTTAAGTCGCTGTGTGTATTAAGTGATTTTTTTCTTATATTTATTTTCCCCTTTATTAACATATCTACACAGTAGGGGATCACTCTCCTTTCCTTCAAAAGACTTGGGTGCAGGTTCAACTTAATTTGGGAATGCCAATCTTAATCATTTTGATTCTTTATAGGCATTCTGAGTTGTAACCATGGCTCAATGAAAGTATTCTAGCCAACTATCTTTAAAAAAAACTCAAAATATATATCATCCTAGTAGCTTCTGAAAACATGCATTTGTAAGGGGTATGTGTGCATACACTTGTGCAATCGCAAATTGTGTTTTGAAAGACCAACACTAATTGATTTTCTTTCTATAAAACTCATGGCGAAGCGGAAAGGGACTATGTTGCTAAAAGGGAAATTCGACTGGTATTACACTAGTTAAGCTAGAAGCCTGAGAAGGGAAAATCCTTTTACTCCGCTTGCTCGACTCGTACTACACTAGTTAAGCTGCTCATAATTCAAACAAGGGGGCAAAGATGAGCTAAAAACTAGTCAAACCCCAATAAAATTTTAGTTCATTATAGGGGCTAATTTCAGACATGGATGCCAAAATACCATAATAACATCCCACAAAAACACGGAGCAACACAGGATTATCTCCAGTTTCCTAATAAATTTTCACAATAATTACCTAATAGGGATCTTCCAATATCTATAACTCCTATATAGGAGCTTCCCACTAGCGAGTTCTCTCAACATGCAAGCATGTCACCTCAAGACCATGACATCTAGTAGCGGGCCTAATTGTTTAAACTAGCTAAAAAGTGTTATAACTCAAAAATAAAAAAACCAAATTAAATTATGATTACACCATTGAATTCCTTTTAATAAATCCTTCAAAACAAGATCTCATACGAATATATTTTGATAAAATGACAAATAGGCCCCATCGATGGTAGTTGGTATAGAGTAAAGTGAAAAATAAAAAAGAATGAAAAAAGGAAAAAGAAACAGAAGAAAGAAAAATAATAGGAGGGTGGTGATAATATTCTAACTCACAATTTCTCCTACATACTCGCGGCAACGCGCAGGGAGTTGAGGAATATAAAGGAATAATAGTGTAGATTGTCCTAGGAGAAACATAAAGATCAGATCTTTTTTCATTTGACATAATGAAATATATTTGTTTTTATACTAAATAGCTATTCCTTGTATAGTTCATTGCATAAGTTACACTCTGACAACTAGATTAATACTAACAGCAATCCTCATCAATAGTATAAATTCAATAATTGTATAAGTACCCGCAGCAACGCGCGGACAATGCTCATACCCTTATCGTCGAGAGATGATATCATGGTAAATTTTTCTTAAAATCATTGCATTTTCTTAATTCCCGTAGCAACGCAAGGGTGAGGTTCCCCTAGTTTTTTTATAGTTATTGGGAGAGTTGCTTTTGTAGTTCTCCAATATCTCATCCCAATCCAACCACAACATTGGGAGAATAACAGCTCCTCCTTTAATTTATTTAGGAAGAATTTGAGTGAATTATTAGTTTGTCCCAAGAATTATTGGAAAACGAGATAGGTAAAGAAGATTTGCTGGAGCAGTACCTATTCGACAACTCTTTCAATACAATAGTTTGATTGGAGAAATGGGAATTCTGGAGAAGCTCCCAAACTTGCTTGATAAATGTGTTACTAGTAAGACAAATCGCCATCAACGAAAACTCTCTTGGGACTTTGCATCAGTAGCAGAATTTTAGAGCCCTACAGTTGTATTTATCTTTGTATTTTCCCCCGCTTTTAGACCAGATTAAAAACAGAGTACACACATGTCCATGACCATCTTTATGGTAGTATACATTGCCGTTGTTTCTCGCACCGGTGCTCTATCTCGGCGCTAGAACGTCAACTGCTACTTCTAATTACTTGTCCCAGCAGCCAATGAGCAAGTGTAAATCTGAGAATGGCTCTCGATTACTGTTACGGGCTCGTTTGGAATAGAGAAAAAAAATTCATATGGAAGATAAATCTGTGAACAGTCGTCCAACTGATAACAGATCAGTCAAACATCAGAGGCAACTTCACGCTAGACTTGCCCGGCGAAAGTGGATCGTGAATTTTCAGGTTTAGTACTTCCTACTCATGCGTGCATTGCTACGTTTTGCGACTTTCAGTAGAAATGGATGATCAAAGGGTGAGCGTTAGCTGTAAAAGCATGAAGCTGAAGAACAAATCATGCGTACATCTAAAATCAGAAACTGTTACTGTGGCGGGTGCCTCTGCTATACGTTTCTATGGTCATGTCTATGCTGTCGGCTCACTGTAGTTTATATTAGGATGATGAGATATTGGAGCAAAACAAAACATTCTTACCATCTCAAGTCGATGGAGACTTCTTTCGCCGCAATATTGTTTTATCAATGGAAAACTACAAGCTTTCTAAATTCAAAATGTGATCATCTCACTCGCACTTGAGTTGTTGTTCGCTGATGAATTGTCCGTTACATTCTGCACAAATTTAACTCTTAGTCACGTGTATTGCATGAATATTTTTTATTGGCATTCATTTATTAAGTGATGCCACACATCTTCTCCTTTATAAATATGTTATATGAGATATGTGGTATAGGGTTGTGCCCACTATTTTCCTAGGAAAACTCTTATGCAGGATCAACTGCATTTGGTACGTCAAGCTCAAGTTTTGAGTTGGAACTTTGGTCAGGCAGCAAAAAAAAACTTAAACTTACCTACAAAATGTAAAATACAAACGAGGGGGTGACAATGTTAAGGATTTGACGGCTAAGTGTCTCGGAGGTGTATTCACGGGATTCAGTGTGCATGCATTTGTAAGCGTCTGCATTTTCCAAAAGAAAAGGGAGAGATTCTAGAAGTTAAAATTGTGAATTTAACAAGTCACTATTTATTTGTAAAAAACGCAGCCCAATTTGTTAGATTTGGCCTTAACCTAGGTTTTGGGCCGAGAACGGAGATTGTCGTCCCACTAAGATAATGATGGAGCTAAGTGCCCGTCGTTCTGCAGCAGTCATATGTTCTGTGTGATCAGTTAACGGAACACAAGATGCAGTTTGAACTCACATTCCTAACATGTACATGTTCAAGTTATCTGTTAAAAGAAGAGGGGTACTCTGATCAATTTAGTGACCGATTATGCGCCCAAAGCCAAAAGAAAAAATGCCCAGAGAAGAGAATGAAGAGCAGAAATATTATGCGCCCAAAGCATATTGAGATGCTCATGACATGGTATATGCTTTTGGAACATGACAGGGAGCTACCCACTGCGAGCTGCCAATCGCGTATAAGAAGCCAGATACTCATCACTACTTGCAAGATACCAAGCATCAGGAGTAAAATACGAAATAAATGCTGCTACAGATTAATTTGAGTTTCCGATCCCCACCAGAAAGGCAGAAACCACTGAATTCTAGGACAATTCGTCGGCCTCGACTCACTCTCACCTTCGAAACTCGGCTCAAAATGGAACACGAGAAAGCACCTGGAGGCATCACTTTCGTTTCTGTACTAGTATAGTTTACCAAATTCATCAGCAACAGAAATAGCAATGACCACTGATCTGCGATAGGGATCGACTAAATAGGCTCAGCATATTACCATGTCCAAAGCGGAACTAAACCTTTAAACATACTTGTTCACACGAGGGGAAATAGCAACAGGTGCACGGGGTCAGGGGGGCAAAGAGACAGAGAAGCAACTGATATTCAGACAGAGAAGCAACTGCTAACAGATATTCAGCCAGACAAGCGTGAACAAGATTTGTGAACTTGCATCCACCGTCTACCGAGTTTGACACATAAATGAAGATGCATTCACCTTACCGAAACATCCGAATTAAGTTTTATAGCAGGTGCTGGCAAGATGCAGCGAGGCACTAGCATAATAGATCGCCAAGTTGGTAAGTAAATTATGTTTGTACCATTCGCGGCTGCATGCTCTGCCATTTCCTCATGTTCTGCCATGTTGCTTAAAACTTAAAAAGAGTTACTGTCACTGTGCACTTCGGTTCATGACTGAAAATGATATATAAAATTAACCCCACATTTTTTTACATGATTAGGTTCGCAAGCATTGTAAATGTGAGCTCTGCACTCAGGTCCAGAAAGAATGATGAACTGATACTCTCAGAAGAATAAACAAATAAAAAACAGTTGTAGTACCCTTTTAGCAATCTTAGAATTTTTTATTTATTGTTTAGACATGATATGGCTGATAAATCCTTTCTAACTATTTTTTCTAGTATTTTTCCTAAAGGTAATAGTTAAGTATTTTTACATTACTCCAATCACACCCTAATGAAAGCATAAACATGAATCTTGCCAGAATATGAAGGAATGACTCAATCAGCTTATGTCGACAAAATATGGATAAGACAAAGCACAAATACACTAACTTAAAAAATCTGCATTACAAAGGGCAACCAGCAAATTGGCGTTACACAAATGTTTACCAACCATAGCGAGTAACAGACCATGCAGATTGGCGGATAATGCCCCAAGCTGATTAGCCAAGATTCCAAAAAAGGAAAACAATCCAACAAGTGGCACAAATGCACCCTGTTAGTTGTTGTGAATTGGTATTTTTCTCTGATCTACAAGGCTACAACTAATTCGAACAACAAATACTCAGACAAGTGGCACAGGTAATTCTTATGGCACACATTCAACCTTGTCGGTATTGATATAACAATGGTGATTGTTAAAACCGGTGCCATAACCAGAGATTCCACCTCACAATTTCTGATGCAAGTAAGACAGTTGCATCGGAAGGGCAAATGGTTGCATCAGCTATCACTCATTGCATTTGATGAAATAAGAACATTCATGGTGGCCCACTATAATAAAAACATAATTGCCACTGCAGTACCACTGATCGATGGGGAATACTGATTCATTTCCTTAGGTTATTGCTTTGAACTAACCAAAAATATTAAAAATTCCAGTTACGCACAGAAAGCACATGGCAATCGGATTTCATGAAAGAAGCTAGCTGCATTCCATGACCTTCAGGAAAAGATATTGGGTTGCCAATCCATAGCTCAAGAACAAAAGGTTTGCATATCGAGAACACATTTCTCATTAGAATTCTGGTTCGAGTTATGCCCCATTGCCCCTCTCTTTTGTTCTAACAGACTAAACTAGATGAACTGACTTACCAAGAAAAACAGCAAGATACCTAAACAACTGGTATGGAAAGAGTTAGGAGAAAGGATTTACACAGCAGGGCGCAGGACCTCCACGTGCTGCCGGTTAAATCCCCTGATCAAATTCTGCATCCAGAACCAGCAGCAGTCCCCAGACATCCAAGAATTGCAGTTCTGCAATCATGGCACTGATCTTATTTCACGGAGACATGGTTGCTCTCCTTCTCCTCCTGGACCACCACATCATCGTCCTTATGGACCATCTCCCAGAAGAAATCGGTGAGGACAGTCTCGTATCCCGGCATCTTGGCGTAGCCCGGGAAGTAGTTGATGTCAATGACGAGATAGCGGTCACCAGCGCGGACGTCCCGGATCATGTCAAAGTTGAAGAGTTGTAGGCCTAGCGCGTGGCGGAGGCCGCCCGCGATCTGGTTGACGAATGCGGCGGGCGGCATGACAGCGTCCTCGAGACTCTTCTCGCCGTAGTACTCCTCTGCGGTGCGTTCGGTGGGGAGGTTGGAGACCTGGGAGAAGGAGACGGATCCCTCGGCGGATGCGTCGTCCTCTGGGGACACGTCGGGCAGGCTGCGGCGCTTGACGCAGGTGACGTGGCCGCCGACGACGTACACCTTGAAGATGACGCCGCCGTGGTTGACGAACTCCTGAAGCACGAGCGGCGGGCGGAGCTTGCCGAGGCCCTCGCGGTGGTAGACGAGGGACATCTTGTGGGACTTGGCGGTGCCGTCGGCGACGAGGGGCTTGGCGATGAGCGGGAAGCGGAGCGCGGCGAGGAGGCCTGAGTCGGCGAGCGCGGCGGCGTCGTAGACGACGACCTGGCTGGGGATGCCGAAGGTGCGGTCCTTGTCGGCGGCGTGGTCGAGGTCGGAGACGACCTGGAGCATGGAGATGCGGTTGTGGAGGCGGTCGATGGCGTGGGGCGGGTCGACGACGGGCACGGCCGGGTGGCGCGCGGCAAAGGCCTCGAGCTGGGCGCGCCAGTCGTCGCCGTAGAGCTTGTGGATGAGGAGGTTGAAGGGGCCCTGCTCCGCCAGGGGACGCGACGCATCCACGGCGACGAGGTCCATGCCCCGCGCCGCCGCGCGGGCCACCAGCGACGGCTGGATGAAGCTCTGCTGCTTCTTCGGGGCCAGCGCGTACCCGATGGCGTAGCGCGGCGGGGCGTGGGTGTCGCCGGAGGAGGGGTCGGCGACGGCGACGGCGGCGGCGGCGTCGGAGGCCATGGGGTCGGGTTCGGGAGGAATCGATCGATCGATCGATGGAGATCGAAATTTGTGTTGGAATTAGGTGGTGATGGATAATAAAGGGGCGGGATTAAAAGCGAGCAAAGCTGAGACACGGATGTGATGCATTCTCTTTTATAAGCAACCCCCCCACCGCTCGCCTTTCGGTTCCTCTGTGGACCGGGTTCACCGTTCACCTGCTGCTACTTCGGTGAACGACAACCATCGTACTGTGCTAAACTACTGTAGACATCTGGACTATCGTGGAATTGTGGATGTTGAGAAAATTGAAAACCATACGGGCCGTTTGGTACAGCTTCATGAGCAGTTTTACGAGTAGCTTCACAACTTCAACAGCCAAACAGCCAACTCTCTGTCTAACTCTCTGGTCAGCTTCTCTGAAAACTCACTCTCACAGAGTTAAGCGCATGGTGAAGCTGCAAAAACATGGCTCTTTCCTCTACTCATGAAGTTACTTATGGAGTTGTTTTCTAAAAAAATAGCTCTACAGATGAAGCTGAGCTGTGCCAAACGGGCCCTAAATATGATAATCTTACACATAAATGTTTTTTTAAAAAATTAGCAACTTATAAATGTATACCAATAAAAAATTAAATCAAATCACAACTTTGTTTTTCATCCTATTGAATCAATATCTAAAACATGTTCCCCTACTCTTATCTTCTTCCCCGTCGCCTTGACGCCACCTCCTATTCCTTGAACTCTCCGATCACACCCTCCTACCTTCTAATGCCAACGGGCTCCAACACCACTCACAAGCAGGGGCGGAGCTAGCAGTGGTCGGGAGGGGCTGGAGCCCCCTCCTGCCGCCGGCAACTCCATGTGAGCCCCCTAAGCCCCCTACTCTTATCTTCTTCCCCGTCGCCTTGACGCCACCTCCTATTCCTTGAACTCTCTGATCACACCCTCCTACCTTCTAATGCCAACGGGCTCCAACACCACTCACAAGCAGGGGCGGAGCTAGCGGTGGTCGGGAGGGGCTGGAGCCCCCTCCTGCCACCGGCAACTCCATGTGAGCCCCCTAAGCCCCTCCAACAAAATTTAGAGGAAGAAGAAGTAAAGGAGGAGCTACAGCTAGAGGGAGAAGAAGGAGCCCCTCCTATACTTCTGTAAGGACCCGCCTCCCCGAGGCCGGGCCCGCCTACACCTGACAGCTCTCTAGGACCCCAAGAATATCCCCACAGACCAACACATGTCTTTCCTGCGCACTTTGTCCTCACTCATGCGCACCTGGGAAGGATTTCCCGGTCGGTCACCCATCGCTCCAAGACAAGCACGCTTAACTTTGAAGTTTTTAGTGATGGGCTTCCGGAAAAGAAGTTGCAACTTGTCGGTATGAGTATCCTTATCAATCCTATTAAGCCTTGGGCCGGGATGTCACAACTTCATCCCTAGCTTCGCCACTGCTCACAAGCTGCTCCTACCTCTCTATCCTCCTCCATTCTTTTTCAACCTCTCCTCCTTTGATGCCGCTCCCTACCTCTAGTTGGCTCCAACGGCCTTCCGCCATCGATATCAATGCTAATATTTTGGAGCTCAACGCCTCTGCCACCTCCACCAACCATTGTAAGACCCTTGTTGTTCGACTTTGGTGGCACCCATACCACCTTTGTTCTGCCACCGTCTCCTCTGCCTCCACCACCGACTGGTGAGTTGACTCGACCCTTCCTCTACTGTTGAAGATATCAAAACCATAGCCCCGAATATATAGTGGCTCAACTAAAAGTGATTGGGAGAAACTCAAAACTCAAGCATTTGAGGTCTAGCAAATCTCAAAAAAAAAACTTTACTCTTTTGAATATTTTGTTAAAAAGTTACATGAGTACTGTCGGTGTTTTAGACCAGCAACCTACTACGTGTGACTCGCCGAGACCGGTAACTCAAAGGAAGAGACACGTGGCACACAATTGAGACAGGTTCGGGCCGCGAGGTGCGTAATACCCTACGTCCTGTATGCTGCGTAGCTCTGGATTAATGGGGCACAATTACAAGATGGTGCAATGGTGCGCCGTGAGTTGTATGAGAATAGATTGGATGCTAGAGATCGGTCCCTGCCTCGCCTTATATAGTCCGAGAGGCAGGGTTACAAGTCGGAGTAGGGAGAGAGTACTAGTCGAGTACGTCTAGGAGTCCTCTATACAGTGCGGAACATGTACAGCTCCCTAACCGAGTACTACTCCTGTGTAGTCCTCGCGCTCCACGCCTTCGTGTGCCGTGTAGCGCAAGCCGGTAGTCCCGTGGGCCCACCGAGTAGCCGGTCCCCGGAACCCACCGAGGTAGTGGGCCCAGGGAGGTCCATACGACAAGCCCCCGAGTACTTTGTACTCGAGAAGGATAGCTTCAAGTAGTCTTGACGGCCTTAACGAATAGTCCTCAAGCGTCCCCGAGTGCTATAAGTCAAAAGTCCTCAAGAGTAGTCGAAGCATCCCGAGGCTGGAGTGTACTCCAGCTGATGTTTGAGCAATCTTGAAGTCTTCTCAAGTAGTCCCAAGCGTCCTCGAAAACTGCCTTCGAAGGTCTTCAAAAAACTGCCTGTCTTGTCTTGAAGTCGAAGCTGGTATAGAGGTGCGACTTGCAAAACCGCACTCCACATGGAGTAGCCCCCGAGCCTTGAGCCGCGGGCTCTAGCTGAGGGTCCATCTGAAATCTTGGCAAGAAAATCCTGAAAAATCCGCAGAGAAAAACCGAAGGACACGTGGCACGGAGCCCCCGAGCCTTGAGTCGAGTACTTCCTCTCGAATTGAAGGGTCTTCTTGGAGAATGTGTCCTGAGATGCTCTTGAGACTAGGCGCTTGCCAGGTAGTCGAGTAGAAGTAGCCGAGCCCCCGAGGTGAGGCGCGTCGACTAGTAGAATACGAAGAGTCACGCGCAGCCGCTGAGTCAGCCGCGCGTGGACTTATCCGGCCGCCCGTTGCGGGGCCGATTTGTCTTATAAATAGAAGCCAAAACCCTTAGGGTTTTTCACCCATTCGAGACGCAGCCATTCCATTTGCATCTTGAAGCGAATCCACTCCCAGCGCCTGCTGCCGCCGTAGTAGATCCAAGCGTGCCGCCACCCGAAGCCTTTAGGGTAGCCCCCGAGCGGATGCGAGTGAAGACGCCTTGCACTTGGAGGATGAAGCCGTCGCCGTCCAAGACGTCCAAGGCCGCCGGGAAGAAGAGGGGCCGCGAAGAGGCCGCCGCGGTTGCCACCGGAGCGGCGCCGCCCATGTCTCCACCGCGAGCTGATCCGAGCCGCGAGTGGAAGAAATCCAAAGTGAAGACGGAGGACCTGCTGACCCTACTGAATAGTGGGTTCATCAGGGAGAAGGAAGTCGACATGTGGAGATCTGCCGCTGGAGATCCATATCCGATGGAGAAGGCCGAAGATGAGATCCCGATGTTCTCGCGGTTCGTGGAGCATGGTCTTGCGCTCCCAGCCAGCGACTTCTTCAAGGGGCTGCTCGGGTACTACGGGATCGAGTACCGAACCCGAACCCCAACGGCATCTTCCACACGTCGGTCTTCGTCCACTTCGCGAAGCCTTCCTCGGAATCAAGCCGCACCGGGTGCTTTTCGGAAGTTTTTCCGCGTCAAGCCGCAACCAAGTGCCTCCAACCCCCGGGGTAGTCGGAGGAGCCGCATCCAGTCGAGGGAGGATGCCGCGGAGCGCTACTTGGCGTACAAACTTGTCGACTCCAACACGGATTGGAAGACCAGGTGGTTCTACATCACGAACCACCACCCTGGCCTGCCGAAGCCGAGCGGACGGCAGCCCAAGCACCGTGAGTGGTGGAACACGGAGCCCACCATGCAAGAAGGAATCCAGCTCCCCGAGCTGCTAGCACGCATCAAAGTGCTCAGGGAGGCGGGACTGAGGGCCGAGCACGTGGCCTTCAGTTTCATGAAGCGCAGGATCCAGCCGCTGATGGCTCGGGAGACCCTGGGCTTCGAGTACACCGGCGACGATGACACGTCGCGGATGCCGGGAGGCGAGCTGGATGACAACGACATCGTCGAGAGGTTGTCGCGGATCTTCAAGGACATGCCGCCATACACGGTGTGCCCAGTCGAGGAGTACTCCGCCGCGCGCCCGCCCAAGGAGGTGAGTAGTCGTACTCCCTTGGTCGAGTAGTGTTTGCTTGTAGTATAATTGCTAACGCCCCGTGTCTTGCGCAGGATGATGTGAAGAGGTTCATCTCCGAGCCGCAGCCGCCGCCGAGCGGGATCGAGATCCAGGTGGAGGGGAAGGTGAAGGAGCGCCGCGAAGTCGGTGAAGGCGACGACACCGTCATCGTGGAAGATACCTCCGATGACGACGACGAAGACGAAGAGACGCTGCAGGACCGCTTCCAGCTGCGATCAAGGTTTAGCCGCCCGGGCTTGCCTCATGTTCCGCTGGTACAAGACCCTCCGGCTAGCCTTGCTGCGCCGCCACGGAAGCCGCGCAACCCCGCCAGGAAGCGGGTGACGAAGAAACTGAAGGTCTCGGAGACCACGCCTCAGGAGGTAAGTTGTCTTGAGCAGAGTAGTCGAGTACCCGTTATTCGGGTACGTTGCTGACGAGTAGTCTTCCTTTGTATGCGGGGAGGTGCCGCCCGGCGGAGCCCGTCGAAGAGGGCGACGAGGGCGTGTGGGATACGGTGGGGGGAACCGGCCGCCGGAAGTCGTAGTCCGGCCCCCCACTGTTGAAGAACTCTTGGCGCAACTGGAGTGCCAGCCCCCTGCTCCCGAAGAGAGCACAGGACCCGTGGCCGCCGCCGTTGGAGAGGTGGTGGCCTCAGGAACGCAGGAGACGTCTGCGCCGGCCGCCGCCGCCGTGGAGGAAGAGGTAGCCGCAGGGGCGGAGGAGGAGGCACCCGCCGAGGGTGGACTGGTTGATATTGCCAGCATCCTCGGTGCTCCGGCCGTGACCATTGTCCGGTCGAACTTGTAAGTACCATATCCTCACGAGTAGTACTTGCTGAAGTAGTCGATCTTGTCTGATGACCCTCCGTGAATATTTCTGCAGAAAATCCACGAATCTGACCTGGGATGGGGACGAGCCCTCATCAGCGGTGGCGGAAGAAGTTGCGCCGCCCGCCGAAGAGACCACTCCCCGCCGCCCAAGCCGTGACCGAGCCACCGGCTACCGAAGCGTCGGCCGCCGGAGGCCGGTGTAGTCGAAGGTGAGTACCCTTCGTGAAGCTGCGGAGCTCCAGGAGGAGTAGTCGTAGGCACTGATGCACATCTCGTTTTGTTGACAGGCGCTGAAGGCGGTGACATCCCTGCGGGGGTGCCAATGCAGAGGTTGACACCAGAGGCCTCGGAGGCTGCAGAAGGAGCCCCCGAGCCTATGGCGGAGGTCGTCGAGAAGACCGCCGGGGGAGAGGCGGTTACCACGTCGCCAGATATTGCTCTGGAGGTGGCTATCCGCTCCCCTGAGATCAAGACGCGGAGCCCATCCGTTCTGCACCGATGACGGAGGCCACCTCGAGTAGCCGCGGCGGGATAGAGCTTCTTGCGGATGATCTCGTCGAGCCGGCGACGGTAGCCAAGCACCTGGAGGCGATCCGTCGAGCCGAGCAATGGATGAAGGTAAGTAGCCGTAGCCTTTCGAGTAGTCAATCCTTTTGCCGTTGAGTACTCTTCGTGACTTGAGTTGTCTTGTGCAGGATGTCGCGGAGCGGTCCCGCGACAAGTCGAACTCTTTGCGGGGTTATGGCGACACCGTGCTTCGAGCAGAGGCGCTGGAGGAGCAACTTGTGAAGTCGCGGAAACACGCGGCTGCCATGCAATCAAAGCTCGACGCCGCCTTCGCCAAGTACCACAACGACGTCCAGGAGTTGCAGGCGAAGGGCGACGACTTGGTGCGGAAGAACAAGGGCCTCCGCAACAAGAATAAAGGTATATCCTTCGACTTGTCGAGTACTTGTTGGAAGTCGAGAAACATCTGACCCGCTGTTGCATTTTTGTGTTGCAGAGCTTGAGGGCCAGGTGGAGCAGCTGAAGGCCTCGGAGACGAGCATGAAGAACCTCTTCTACCGGGAGCAAGAAGCCCGCCAGGTACTCGAGCTCGACTACAAGGAACTCGCCTTCGAGTGCGAGAAGCATATGGAGCTGCGGATTGCTTCTAACAGGGATCTCGTCAACTGCTACAAATCTTTGCAGAAATTGAACGAGGACTGCGAGACATTGCGGGCCCAGTTGAAGGAGTTGGAGGAAGCCGCTTTTCCGATCGCAAGGCTCCTGGTGCCGCAGTCGGGCGGCCCCAAGATCGCTCCTCTGGTGGATCGCCTCCGTGAAGCTCCAAGCCGGCTGGCCGCCTATGTGAAGCATATGGCCAAGTCGATCCCAAGACAGGTCTTGGCCTTCATGAAGTCGTACTTTCCGAAGGCCCCAGTGGAGGTGGTCGCCGGCGGGGTAGCCGCCAACTGCTCCGATGAGCAGTATGCAGAGCTGCTGGAGCAGATGGCTCCCATCGCGGAGTAGGTAGCCGAGAAGCTGAACCTCCAGTAGCCCTGTAATAAGTAGCTAGTAGCCATAGTTGTACAGGAAAACAATTGTAATGAATTGTTCAAGTATCAATGAAAGAAAATTGTCCAGCAATGAGTACTCATAGTCGCGATCTCAGAGTGCGGAGCGCCCATCGTGGAGTGGGTGCGAGTAGTAGTACTCGACTTTAGTAGTCCCGCTGTAGGGAGTAGGCAGTAAATAAGTTGATGAACGATCAATCTTTATTACTGAAGAAGTACACCTGGGTGGCCAGGGCCGTAGTTACAAAGTAGTCGCCTGGACCCGAGGCCGCTTACGGCTAAGTAGCGGCCGGAGCGGGTAGCCGCTTACGACGGGTGATCCGTGGGTAGCCGTGTAGGCCGGATCGTAGATCCGTAAGTAGCCGCGCGGCCGGATCTTGGAGTGTGGTCTCTTGGTAGACCGTCGCTAGAGTCCTTGACGCTCGTCGCGACCCGGGGTCCGTAGGTAGCCGCGCGGGTTGGATCTGGGGAGGGGAAGTCCGGAGGTCGGGGGCCGGGACCGGAGGGTCGCTTACGGCCAGGGGGCGTTGATGTAGTCGATTAGACTTGAACCCCGGAGTAGTCGTGTAGACTAGGCGTAGAATCGACAGAGTTGGTCGACGTTCCACGAGTTGTTGACGTCTTCGCCTTCAAGTGTTTGGAGGCGATAGGAGCCCGGCCCGGTCACCTTAGCAACGGTGAAGGGGCCTTCCCAGGGGGAGCTGAGCTTGTGAAGTCCTTCCGTGTTCTGGATACGGCGTAGGACAAGATCTCCAACGTTGAAGGAGCGTTCCTTGATGTTGCGATCATGGTAGCGTCGGATACCCTCCAGGTACCTTGCCGATTGGACGAGGGCAGCGTAGCGAGCTTCTTCGAGGCTGTCGATGTCAACTCGTCTGCTGTCTTCTTAGACGCCTTCGTCATAGTGCTCCACTGTTGGCGAGTTCCATATGACGTCGGCAGGGAGGATGGCTTCAGAGCCGTAGACCAGGAAGTAGGGGGATTGCCCCGTTGGCTTGGATGGTTGAGTCCGCAGCCCCCAGAGTGCGTTGGGTAGTTCCTTGATCCACTTGCCCCCTTTGGAATTAGCAGCGTCGTATAGCCGCTTCTTGAGGGCGTCGAGCACCATCCCATTGGCGCGCTCGACTTGTCCGTTGGCCCGTGGATGGGCGACTGAGACGTATCGGACGTCAATCCCGCCGTTCTCGCGGTACTCCCGGAACCGGTGGTTGTTGAAGTTGGACGCCGTGTCCGTGATGATGCGGTGGGGTAGCCCATAGCGGTGTACGAGTTCATCCAGGAAGTCGAGTACTCTGTCAGCCTTGGGGCATGTGACCGGCTTGACCTCGATCCACTTGGTGAACTTGTCGATAGCCACCGGTACCCCGTTGAATCCTCCCCGCGCGGTTGGCGGTGGCCCAATCATGTCGAGCCCCCAGCAGGCAAAGGGCCAGGTTGGCGGTATGGTGACTAGCTTGTAGGCTGGGACGTGCTGCTGCCTGGCGAAGTACTGACATCCTTGACACCTTCTGACGAGTTCTTCGGCATCGCCCAGGGCTGTGGGCCAGTAGAATGCTCGCCGGAAGGCCTTGCTGACCAGCGTGCGTGAAGACGCGTGGTTGCCGCAGACGCCCTTGTGGATCTCGTCCAAGATGTCCTTTCCTTCTTCACGAGGGACGCACTTCATGAGTACTCCAGAAGATGCGCCCTGCTTGTAAAGCTTGTCTCCGACGAGGACGTAAGACTTGGCGCGGCGGACGAGTTGTTCGGCTGCGTTCTTGTCGGAGGGGACCTTCCGCTCGCCGCCGAGGTAGTCGATGAAGGGTTGCCTCCGGTCCACGTCGATCATCATGACCTCCCGCCCGGTGGTGGATGGGCTAGGACAGGTGGTCGGTGGCGCCGGCTCCGGGATGGATGGCGCGTGACTCTCATGAACGAAGACGCCCGCCGGTACTTGAGCACGGGTGGATCCAAGCTTCGAGAGGACGTCCGCCGCAACGTTGTTGTCGCGGACGATGTGGTGGAACTCGAGACCGTAGAATTTGTTCTCGAGCTTGCGGACTTCTAGGCGATGGCGTCCATGTTCTCCTTGTTGCGGTCCCGGGACTTGTTGACTTGGTTGATGACCACCTGCGGAGTCGCCGTAGACTAGCGGCCGCTTGATGCCCGGTGAAGGCCGCGAGGCGGAGCCCGTGTAGGAGAGCTTCGTACTCGGCTTCGTTGTTTGAGACCTTCCCGGAAGATCCGTAGGACGTACTTGAGTTGTTCGCCCGTTGGAGAGATCGGAGGAGTACCCCCGCGCCCGCGCCCTCGAGGTTGAGTGAGCCGTCGAAGTACATCACCCAATGCTGCGGTCGCGCGGTGGGAGTAGGCAGTGGTTCTCCCGCCACTCGCCATGAAATCGACTAGTGCCTGCGACTTGATGGTCGTGCGTGGCTTGAAATCGATGGTGAGGGCGCCGAGCTCGACGGCCCCACTTGGAGATTCTTCGGTGGCGTCTTGGTTCCTCGAGGATGTCACCGAGCGGGTAGTCGGTGACGACGGAGACCGAGTACTCCCGGAAGTAGTGTCGTAGCTTCCGCGAGGTGATGAGTAGAGCGTACGGGGAGCTTCGCACGGCCGGTAGCGAGCCTTGGACTGCGATAGAACCTCGGCCGACGAAGTAGGCCGGGCGCCCCGGACCGGGTAGGCGTGGCCGTCTTCCCCGCCGCTCGACAACGATGGCGATGCGACCACGTGAGTAGTCGCGGCTAGGTAGAGCGAGAGGCCGCTCGCCCTTGTGAGGAGCCGTGAGGATTGGTGGCTTTGACAGGAAGTCCTTGAGCTGGGCAAGGGCTTGATCCGCCTCTGGAGTCCACACGAACTTCTCGTGATGCTTGAGTAGTTTGAAGAAGGGGAGGCCCCGTTCTCCTAGCCTCGAGATGAATCTGTTCAATGCCGCCATGCACCCCGTCAGCTTCTGGACGTCTTTGATGCTCGTGGGAGCTTTCATGCTGGTGATGGCGGAGATCTTCTCGGGGTTGGCTTCAATGCCGCGCTGGCTGATGATGAAGCCGAGTAGTTTGCCCGAAGGGACGCCGAAGACGCACTTGTTCGGGTTGAGCTTCCAGCGGTACTCGCGTAGCGATGCGAAGGTCTCTTCAAGGTCGTCGATGAGGGTACTGGAGTTCCTGGTCTTGACAACTACGTCATCCACGTAAGCCTCGACGTTCTTGTTGAGTTGCCGCTTGAAGCAGGCCTGGATGTCCCGTTGATAGGTAGCGCCGGCGTTCTTCAACCCGAATGACATGGTCGTGTAGCAGTACGCGCCAAACGGGGTGATGAACGCGGTCTTTTCCCCGGTCTTCCTCCTTGATTGCGATCCGGTGGTACCGGAGTAGCGATCGAGGAAGCAAAGCGGTCGCGGCCCGCCGTGGAGTCGATGACTTGATCAATCCGCGGCAACCCGAAGGGGTCCTTGGGGCAGTGCTTGTTGAGGTCGGTGTAGTCGACGCACATCCTCCACTCGTTCGAGTTCTTCTTGCGGACGAGAACGGGGTTGGCGAGCCACTCAGAATGAAAGACTTCTCTGATGAAGCCAGCTGCGAGTAGCTTGGCAAGCTCCTTCTTGATGGCGTCCCGTCTGTCGTCGGCAAAATGTCGGAGGTGTTGTCGCTTAGGGGTGGCCTTTGGATCAACGTTAAGGCAGTGCTCAATCAGCTCCCTGGGCACTCCTGGCATGTCCGCTGGCTTCCACGCGAAGATGTCGCGGTTAGCCCGAAGAAAGCTGATGAGCGCGTCTTCCTATTTGGGGTCGAGGCCGGCCCCGATGGTGGTGGTCTTGCCTTGGGGTCGCCCGTTCCGAGGTCGACCGTCCCGACGAGTACCTCCTCGGGTGGCCGAGGCTTGTTGGCGCTGTCAGACTTCTCTGGGATGTCGAGTTCGCTTGTAGCAAGCTTCTTCGACGCGGTGTAGACCTCCATCATCGCGTTGGGTACTTGGTTTGTGGAAGCGATCACCACTGCTTCTGTGTCGCAGTCGTGGGAGATCTTCAAGTCCCCTTGGAGGGAGAGTACACCGGCTGGACTTGGCATCTTGAGTACCAAGTAGGTGTAGTGGGGCACCGCCATGAACTTGGCGATGGCCGGTCTGCCGAGGATGGCGTGGTAAGAGGTCTCGAAATCCGCGACCTCGAATTTGATGTACTCGGTGCGGTAGTTGTCCCGAGACGGCCCGAAGGTAACCGGCGGTACCACCGAGCCCGAGTGGGATAGCCGCGTTGGGCGGGACGATGCCGTAGAAGGGCGTCTTGCTCTTGGTGAGCATGGGGGTGACGTCGAGCTTCATTTTCTTCAAGGTTTTGGTGAAGAGGACGTTGAGCCCGCTTCCACCGTCGATAAGCACCTTGTTGAGCTTGGAGCCCGCCACTTTGTTGGCTTCGGGACGAGGGGGAACGAGTCTGGTTCGGAGAAGCCGGTCCATTGGTCCGCGCGGGAGAAGGTGATGGGTACCTCCGACCACCCGAGAGGGGTCGGGACCGCTGGCTCAATGGACATCACTTCACGACGGGTAGCCTTCTGCTCCCGCTCGCTCGGCGCTCCGCCGAAGAGGACGTTGACGGTCTTCTCGGGTTCTTGGAAGTCGTTGTTGTCGCCGTCCTTCTTCTTGCCCTTTTGGTCGTGAGGATGTGGTGGCTCGGGGTATCCTTGAGTGCATGCCCGAGTTGGTAGCACCGCTCGGTAGTGTGGTTGCTTTGTTTGGATGCCACGAGCACTTCTCCTTCGGCGGGTCTTTGAAACCGCCGAGTTCTTCTTCGAGTTCCCTTTCGCGGGCGCGGCTGGATAGCCGCGACGGTGTTGTACGGCTTGCGCTTGCGGTTGGGACCCGAGTAGTTCTTGTTGTTGTTGTTGCGGCCGCCTTGGTTTGCATTGCCGCGCCGCCGCCGCCCCGGTTCTCGCTTGGACTTGTCGCGGATGGCGTCGTACTTGGCGTTGGCCTTGTCCTCTTCATCCGCCCGGGACGTGATCATGTCCTTGAGGTGGGGGATGGACTCGGGCGGCGACGACCGAAGTCCTCGAAGGTGCGACGATGGTAGAGGTCGTCCCGGAAGAGGTCGATGACCTCCTTGTCGGTGACGTCGACGACGGTAGCGCGCTTGTCGAAAAAGTGGCGCATGTACTTGCGGAGGGTCTCGCCCCGTTCCTCGCTTGATCATGGCCGGGTCCATGCGAGTACCCGAACGGCCCATGGCGCCCGCGAAGTTGCTCGTGAACTGCTCCTTGAGCCGGTCCCACTTGTCGATCGAGTGCTTGTCGAGCGACTCGAGCCATGTGAGTGGTGCTTGGTCCGGACGAAGGGGAAGTAGAGGCATTTGGTGTCCACCGTTGCCGCCGGCGTTCTCGATGGAGAGGGCGTAACATCGGAGCCACCTGGATAGGATCTGCTTCGCGTCGTACTTGGTGATTCCCAAAGGCTTGAACTTGTCGGGGAGGAGTAAGTTGCGAAGTCGAGGTGAGAAGGCGGGGAAGCCGTCGCCCTCGGCGGCGGTGGTCGACTTCTTCCGCCGCGGCTCCTCAATCTTCGGTGAGCGTCGTACCCGCCGTGCGGCGGCGCGAGGCGTGGGCGTTCGCGTGGCCTCGGCCGCCGCGGCCGCCGCCACCTCCGGCCTCTTCTCGTTGGCCCCATGGTTAGAGGCGCCGCCGTCGGCGCCCGCCGCCGCCGTCGGGGGTCGTTGCCGCCGCCACCCGCCGGAGCGCGGTGAGGAAAAACTTCTCGGTTGCCTTGGTCTTGTTGTGAAGGTCCGCCGGCGTTGGAGCGGCGGCGGTTTGGCTCGGGCGGGAAGGTCGGCTCGAGTACGGTTGGGACCGGCGTTGGCGGCGCGACTAGTAGTTTCGTTGTCGCGGGGTTTAGCGGGGAGGAGGTTGGTTGACTACGTTGTCGACCCGCATGAAGTAGGCCTCTTCGGCGAGTTTGGCGATGACCTCTCCGGCGCGTATGCCCCCGAGCACGGCGTGCGATCGTTGTGATCGACATGAGGCACCGCTCGGGGGGTGGTGTGTACTCGCTCTCGACCGCCTCGAGAGCTTCGCAAGGTTGCGGATGGGGAGATTGTCTCCGAGCCGCGGCGTCGTTCGGCCGCGCTTCTCGTTACGTTCGCGTCGAGCGTCCCCGTTGGCGGCGGTCTCGTCCGCAGGTGCGTTGGCGGACGGCTCGTACGCGGAGATGTCCTCCGGTACTGTCCTCGGCCGTGCCCGAAGGTCTCGGGGTGTCGCCGGCGGCCATGAAGACTTGGCGATCGGGGGTGCCCGGCCGGACTCGAGAGGGTGCCACCTCGGTTGGTGTGTTTGAGTCGGCCGGGCTAGTGGTGTTCCCTCCGGGAACGGTAGCGAGTCGATGTAGGCGACGTAGCGTGAGTCTCCCTTTACCGGGTCGGCGGGCTTGCGGCCCGGCCGCAGACGTATCTCCCGGCCGGCGTTGATTTTATAACCATCCCCCGAGGCCGGCCCCGACAAGGGAAGCTCGGTGGGTCGTCTTCGGACTCGGGCTCCTCAAGGTCCGACCCGAAGTCGAACTCGTAGTCCGGGTTCGAGTAGAACTCGGAGAGAGGGCTGGAGTCCAAGACACGATCGGGGACGGCGTCGGAGTCCGAGTTGTACTCGGGTACGGGCTCCTTGCCGGCCCGGCGCGAAGTGGGAGCGCTCGTGCGGGCCGGCCGAGGATGCGTGGGCCACGCGCGGAGTGCCCGCGTGGTGAGGGGGCCGCTGCGATGGCCGAGCGGCCGGCTCGCATGCGATGGCCCATGGCGACGTCGGGTTCGAGTTGGAGACGGACTCGAGCTCGAAGTCGGCGTGGTGGTTGAAGAGCGAAATTTCGCCGAACTTGCGGCGAGTTCGCCCGTGACAACTTCGGGGAAGCGTCACGAGGCCTGTCCTCGGGTTGGGCCGCACGGTTAGGCGGCGGCCGGAAGAAGCCCGCGCCATCGCCGGTGCGGACCCGGGCGCCGAAGACGAAGGTGTCGCCGCGGTTGAAGGCGACAGTTGGCTTGAAGTGGACGGAAGCCGTCGAGTTCGCCATGTGATCTCGAGCGAGAGCCCCTACCTGGCGCGCCAGCTGTCGGTGTTTTAGACCGTCAACCTACTGCGGGGAGTACCCGAAGTAGATGATTGTGACTCGCCGAGACCGGTAACTCGAAGGAAGAGACACGTGGCACACAATTTAGACAGGTTCGGGCCGCGAGGTGCGTAATACCCTACGTCTTGTATGCTGCGTAGCTCTGGATTAATGGGGCACAATTACAAGATTGTGCAATGGTGTACCGTGAGTTGTATGAGAATAGATTGGATGCTAGAGATCGGTCCCTGCCTCGCCTTATATAGTCCGGGAGGCAGGGTTACAAGTCGGAGTAGGGAGAGAGTACTAGTCGAGTACGTCTAGGAGTCCTCTATACAGTGCGGAACATGTACAGCTCCCTAACCGAGTACTACTCCTGTGTAGTCCTCGCGCTCCACGCCTTCAGGTGCCGTGTACAAGCCGGGTAGTCCCAGGGGCCCACCGAGTAGCCGGTCCTGGAACCCACCGAGGTAGTGGGCCCAGGGAGGTCCATACGACAAGTACATAATTAATTAATTAATTAATTAATTAATTAATTTCCTAAAAATGGCAAAGCTATTGCAAGAAGTTTGACAAAACGTTTGTATTGTCTATTCTTTCCGTCGCACAAAAAGTGTCCATTTAGAGTCTAAAATTTGTCCCACAAAAAAGTGTCATTTTACCTCCCAATACAATTTATCTAATCAAAGTAACACTCACACCAATAAAATAAAATAAGTGTACAAAGAAGCGTATAGAACCAATCAAATGATCAATTGGTTATTTTTCTGGTTACAATATATGCATGTGCACTTATTTAGTTTCAATCACGATTAATTTTTGTTATTGGGGAACATAGACATTTATTGTCACTACTAGTATGTATGAAAATTTTTAAATACTGGTATTTTTCTCTCGATGAATGCACAGAGATAACAAATAGACAAACGTTGTACGTGTCCTCACATTCCAACCTGGATGATGGCAGTGGTAGTAGCCAGCTTGCCAATAGCTCTAAATTTAAATCTTAAAGTGTGTCATCACGCAGTTATCAAGATTGTAAATTTGAGAACTGCGATAGTGAAGGGTTATGATGATGACACTCCCCTCTTATTTCATGACACTCATCTTCTCTCATCCTAAATTTGCTGATGTGTGTGATATTCAATGCTCACGATCTTTCAATATGACCCTTCCCATCTAGAGTGGCTTAGGGCGTGTTTGTGAGGGTGGCCGCGACTGGCCTGGCTAGCCTAACCGGGCCGGGCCTTGTCAGGCCTGGCCATGGGCGGCCACCCTCAGGTGTTTGCCTCGCACACTCGGTGAGCCGAGCCGAGCCGAGGCCTTGTTTGCGACCCGGTGTTGAGCACCGGCCGAGGGCCAACCGCCACCAACCGCCCAGCCCGAGAACATGTTTGGCGGGGGTGGCTTTGGTGAGCCGGTCCAAGATAAACGTACACAAATTACATCTTAATCAATAGAGGGAGACGTGTACATTACAGTTACAACATCATTAACATCAATAATATCATATATTTTACATCATTGTTTAATTGAAATAATAAAATTAACATCATATCATTTACATCATTGCCTCAGAAACTTTTTTATGTCCACATGAGGCTGACCTTGATCATACAACAAGGATGAAATGCATACAACATATGGCAACCATGGAAACGTCAAACACATCCAGCCCAGGGTAGAAAACATTGGGCATGGATGAGTTTGACGTTTTGATGGGAGACATGAGAAGGATACAACACACAGATCAAGGTCATCCCTCTATGCATGAACAAATTGAATCATCATAGGCAACCATGGCAAGAACAAATTGGCCTCAGATGATTTGATATTAAAAGCAGTAACAAATGGGAACCATGGAACCGTGAGACAAATCCAGCCAGTATATGAAGAACATGGGCATGGATGTGTCTCACGGTTTGATGATTGCCATGAGAGGTTATATACATCTGATCATCATCATAGGCAAGAGAGGAGGAAAGGAAGAACATAGAACATCAGCCTCAGATAAGTTTGCATTTCATATGAACTTGAACTTGGAGCTTAAGGATAGAAAGCAACGAAGAAGAGGTTGTCATGGCGGGCATGGAACCGTGGGACACGTTGATCCCGGTCATGACGGATTGCACCGGGAATCGATGTGTCCCACGGTTTGATGACAGACATGAGAAAAAGAACAAGTGAAGTTTCACAGCTCCGGTCCCTCACAAGTTGAAGTTCATCAATTAACTGGCAAACAAATAGAATCATCATAGGCAACCATGGCAAGAACAAATTGGCCTCGGATGATTTGATATTAAAAGCGAGAACAAATGGTTCATGGCAACCATGGAACCATGGGACACATCCAGCCCGGTATTTGAAAAACATGGGCATGGATGTCTCCCATGGTTTGATGAGTGCCATGAGAGGTTATATACATCTGATCATCATCATAGGCAAAATTGGAGCAAAGGAAGAACACAGAACATCAGCCTCAGATAAGTTTGCATTTCATATGAACTTGAACTTGGAGCTTAAGGATAGAAAGCAACAGCAAAGAGCCTGTCATGGCAGGCATGGAACCATGGGACACGTCGATCCCAGTCATGACAGATTGCCTGGGAATCGATGTGTCGCATGGTTTGATGACAGACATGAATAACAGAGCTCCAGTCCCTCACAAGTTCAAGTTCATCAATTAATTGGCAAACAAATGTATCATCATGGGCTAAAAGAAGATGGTATTGGCCTCAGCTTTTTCATTTTGTTGCATAAAGACAGTGAATGTAATCTCAGATGGACAGATAAGTAGAAAGCATACCGAGAACGAGATAAGTAGAAAGCATACCAGGAACAGATAAGTAGCAGACATACCATGAACAGATAAGTAGCAAACATACCATGAACAGATAAGTAGCAAACATATGAACAAAAGGGCATCCACCTCAAGTTTTTTTGTTGCATCATCGGCCATCAATAACCCACAAATCCAACAAATTTCAGGTAGCAGAAAAGATACAAGAAAGAACAGCAAATGAGTAACCTCAAAGTTTCGAGCTTAAGTAGCCAACAGAGGCCACAATAAGGTTATACAACAAGTTGTCCGACCCAACATTCAATGGCTCAAATGTTTCCTAACTATTAGTAGCCACCCTCCTAGTCAAACTAAACCAAAGTCATCCCGCACAAAAGCTTCACAAAGAAAGAGAAACCAGCTGTACCCAAAAGAAGAGAAGGTGGGTGAGGGGGTGGAGTATAGCTCAACAATCAACCCCTCCTGTCCATGCAGTGCAACACCTACATCATGTAGTTCTTGGCTAAGAAGGTTTGGAGCCACAGGGTCCTATGGGCATCAGTCATGTTCACAAAACCCCTTCCTTGGGCCTTGTTGTCTAGGAGATAGGTGTAGGCAACAATAAGGGCCTCCTGAGAGAAGCCAGGCATCTCCATCACAGCAAGGTATAGGTTGCCATCAACATGGGCAGGTCCAGTCTCCCTAAGTGCATTAGCCACATTGTTGACAGCATCAGACATGTTGGTCAACATGATTATCTCCTCCTCAGTGAAAGTCCCTCTCTTCCTCTTCCCACCTACAGCAGGTTCTGTGACCTTGCTACCCTCTGCAGTTGCAGTGGGAGCTTTATCACCAGGAGTTTGGGTGAATGGACAACCTTCAGCCTTGACAGGACCACTGTCAGCCTGGTTCTGCCCTAAAGCCTCACCAGACCCTACTGCATACCTACCAATGGCCAAAGCATTCCCAAATATGGCCTCCATCTCAGTGTAGAACCTAATTGGGGTGTTCAGGTATTCAGCATCTTTAGGATGATCCTGCAGTTTGGGACATAGGTTGGTTTAGACACAGACATGTACAAGAAATGGTAGGTACAGATGGTGAGGTTTCTACCTTGCAGTGGCCAAGGTAGTGGTCATGTTCTAGCATGATAGCATTTGTGGTGTCATCCCATAGAGCAAAGACCGAGGTCCCTCGCCTTGGACACTTTAGCCCACTTCGCCTCCATTTCCTCAAGTGATTGTACACTTGAGTTGAGGTCACTACCTCCCCACACCCGATCCTTAAGAGCTTTGGCTACATGGTTGACATCTTTTTCCTTGAAGACCTTGTCAGGCCGGCTGCCATCAGTAACCAGGGCAGCCATCCTCCTAAGTACAAACCCAAAGGTGTTGTTTGTCCACCTCATAGCCCTCACACCACCCCCACCAGCAGCACCAACCCCAGCAGCAACACCAACCCCAGCATCAGGAACACCTACTTCCTCTTCAAGGTGAACCACTGCAGCGGCGGCAAGACCACCACCACCGAACAGGAGCATCACCATTGATGCTCTCCTCAACCACATCAACAATTGGGATTCCAGCCATTGTACAACTGCTATGCATACATAAGAAATAAACAACCAGACAAATATGCATACACAAGAAGTAAACAAGCAGATAGATATGCATACACAAGAAGTAAACAAGCAGACAGATATGCATACATAAGACGTTGTGGTCTCAGCCTTGTTCTTGTTATTATTACATCATTGTCAGACAAACATGAGTTCCTAGCAGGGTAGACAAACTGAATTCAATAACACATGACATGGTAAATCATATCCTACTGTTTCCCCTTCCAGCCCACATAGATTCACAGATAGCATCCCTCATTGCAGCCATGGCAATATTGTCTTCATCAAGATGTGGAGGAGGGAAGTTAAGTGGTTCTGGAGGGTTGCCAGTAAAGCCCGCCTCAGTTGGGACTACCTCATCAATGCCATAGCCTAGAATCCAGTTGTGTAAAATGGCACAGGCAACTACAAGCTTCACTTGTGTAGTGTACTTGTGGAAGGGCTTGTTGTCCAAGATCCTGAACCTGCCCTTCAGTGCACCTATAGCCCTCTCCACAGTCACTCTAAGTGATGAGTGTCTTAGGTTGTAAAGTTCCCTGCCATTGGTGGGTCTGTTCCTAGGCCCATACTCAGACAAGTGATACCTCACACCCCTGAAAGGGGGGAGGAAACCAGGCTTGCATGCGTACCCAGCATCTACCAAGTAGTATTTACCTACAATTACATGTCTCTTTGTGAGATTGTGTGCCATGAGTGGCATAAACAAAATGTTCATTATTGGTTGCCATGAGTGCAAATACCTTGTGGAACAACGAACCCATCTCCCCTATCAATGGCATCACCCGGCCACGGTTGCATCATGTGCGAGCCCTCCCAACCAAAGCAAGGACATAAGTGAATAGCAGATCACAATTGACGGCAACCATGACATTTTGTGTGGGGTCCTTTTTCCTACCCCCGAAAACTTGTCGGCCGCGCCTCGGCACCCTTGCCAAGAAATGTGTGCCGTCCGTGAAGCCAACACAATCCTAAAATTTGTTTGTAAGTGAATGGATAATGTGATAATGAATTTATGTACCCAAGCTAGACAATTACCTTGAAATAAGGATACCATCTATGACCGCCCCGGATCTTGGGATGAGTGGTAGTGCTTGGGTGTCTTGATCGGTTCATTCCTAAGCTCACCCACGGCATACGAACCCGGTGGAAGTGTTTGTGCACGGTTTCTATGGACCTCCTAAAGGATTGGTGAACCACTCTATACCTTTGGTTGTGCCCAACAACATGCAAAAACATAGCAACTTGCTCCTCTACTGAAACCCCATCCCTATCAGTGACCAGGCTCCTCTCTCTAAAGGTTTTGACTAAATCAAAAAAAGGAGCTCTCCTCATCCTAATCATGAATATGCACTCAGAATCAGTGGAGTGAAAAATCATGTTCAGAGTCCTCATTCTCGTGCTGATCATTTACATCTCTAAGTAGTGAAAGTGCGGTGGGTCAAGCCGTGGTGTATCGAGCTCGGGGGTTTTTCTTTTGAGCCTTGTGAAAACAAAAGAAATCGAACAACGATCAAAGCACCCTTGCCTAAGTAGCATTTCACGGCTCAATGAGGGATCCATCTACAACCATGCAAATTTGAAACGAGAAAATCGGATCATCGGCCCACTGCTAGGCATCAACATGTTCAAGAAATGTTGGTAAATAACATCAAAGCACGGTACGCATGTTATAACCATGCCTCCCGAGCAACAAAGAACAACATCATCGACCGATAATTAAACCAAATCACAACGAGACATGAGCAATATCTCGGTAGCATATCATAATGAAGCAAGAGCAATATCGGTACCAAATCACAACGAGGCGGGAGCAATATCTCGCTAGCATATCATAATGAACCAAGAGCAATATGAGGTACCAAATCACAACGAATCGGGACCAACATCGGTACCGGATCACAACGCAATCAAAACTAACGGGAACATCATGTACCAACAGAAACATCCACTATCGAACCAAGATCTACACCTATCGAACCCTAACGAAAGATGGGGGAGAGGGGAAGGGTTGTACATTTCACCTTCGGCTCGGGGTCGTCGATCAGGAGAGGAAGCAGATCTCGAAGTCGAGGAAGCAGATCTGGAAGTAGAGGAAGCAGATCTCGAGCAAGAGGAAGCAGATCTACCTCAACTCCAACAAGACAGAGACGGAGACGAAGAGGAAGCAGATGTCGCCTCCGAGTCCCGGCGAGCGAAGACGAGCAAGAACGCAGCAAACAACGCCGGAGGTAGCCGCCGCAGCCACCCACTCGCGCTCACTGCTGATCTCTCAGGAGGGAAGTGGAAGGTGAAGAGAGCAAGAGGAAGAAGAACCGAAACGAGGAGCCACCCGCACTTTATAGCCGCGATGATTCGCCGGCGGGTCTCCATTCCCCGCGCGGAGGAAATGGCGCGCCGGGAGTTTTCCCGCTCCCGCGCGAGCCCGCGCGAGCCACCCGCCGCCGCCCCGAAATCGCCCCCGGTGCGCGCGCGCGCCCGAGCTCGGGAGAAACGAACCCTCGCCGCGTTTCTCCCCGGCCGGCCGCGGCGTCCCTTTTGGCCGCGGGCCGGGCGGGCCGGCCGGGCCAAGGCCGCAAACACGCGCGCCTGCAGCCCATGGGCGCAAGGCCCACTTCGGCCACCCTCACAAACACGCCTTTAATGAACGCAAACCATCTGAGTCCATTACCGGGTTGGGCCCTAGGCAAATATTCGGTCTTATTATTGGCTCACAAATTGGCAAATGTATGTTACTGTCAATCGATCAGGAACGTGGTCACCAAATGGCACCATGGTCCATGGATGTCGTGGAGTGGCTAGTATCGATTCTTAGAGGAGTAATGATTAGGAGTGTAATGAGTTTTGCGTAGTCAACTCGTGGGGCCATTGTAAGCAAAGGAAAGGGTACACGAGTGGTGAGTGAAGTATCATCACACGCACACCTGGTCACAGTACACGCGTGGACCTGGTCCATCCTTGGTTGCCGTGGTCCTGGGGATTCGGTGGACGGAGCTGGTCAGCTGGGTGCGTGCGCTGCGGCCTGCCGCCTCCGCCTGCATGGCGCCGGACGCTTCGCTGAATCGCTGCGGCGACTCCGAGACGTGTCGTGGGACGCGCTCGTCGCCGTCCGGAACCCACGAGGCGTCCCCCGCCTTGGCCCTCTACGCCTGCCTGCGCTGAGCCGGACGGACGGCTGCTGATGGCGCGCAGAGCTCCACCCACACGGCCCCACCGGCCACCGCCGTCCAGATGGAAGGTGCCGGCCGCCGCGCGCGCGGGCGCCACGGCTCCACGTTACCATACCGCGCGCGCACGTGCACCACGCCCACGGGGTCACGCCAGCCTGGCCTGCCCTCCGGGACCCACGGAATCCCCCGCCTCGATCACATTCGCAAAGGCCACATCAAAGAATCTTCTCGGCTTGTTTTTCTTTTTGTTGGGTTTCTTATCTCGAGAGGAATCTAATCAAGAAAATGGAGGAGGAAAAGGCACCAGCTGGTGAAGGCAAGACCTGGTAATGGAGCGTGTGCGTGTTTGTGGCGATAAACAACAGTGGTGTGGGACCTGCGCAGGCAGGTATACGGGGAGGAAGACCGGGGGAATCTTTGAGCAAGTTGATCAATGGAGGCCGCCGGATTCTTTCATGCTTCGCGGCTGCCAGTGCTTGTGCTCGCCAATTGGGCAATTGATTTCGATGCTATTATTCCATCAAGCTTGCGTGCAGGCCAGTAGCAATTGATGCGTTTTGTTTGCCCTTTCCTGTGACGGACTCACTGCATCTATTCCTTTGAAATCTATAGTCTGAATTTGTAGTGCTAGTTAACGCATACTACTGCCTTTTTTTAGCAATACACGCGGGTTTGTTGCTTTGCTTGTGCTTGCTCGCTCGCTCCATGGGAAGGAATGACGACATTTTTCAGAAGCTGGAAAGGGCCCGGGCCGTCCGATGTGTGTCGGCCGTCTTCACTACATACACGGGCCAATCAATAATGGACGGAACGGAGGATAAGCCCACGGGCCATTTGTGAAAAAAGAAGCCCATGGAATTGGCAAAATTAGGCAGGCAAATCCATCTTTAACCTTTGTCCGGCCGATGGTCAATTTCATCACTCTAGAAAAGTTCGATCTATCTCCCACCTTTTTTCCCCCCGGATCAGTTGTCCTAGCTGGTGCATGATCAAGTATATCAAATGTCCTATAGTATGCTCTTTGTTTCATTTGGCTTCCCGCTTCTTGCTCCATCTGAACCAGCCCATATGAAGGTCAAGCTACATATCCGAGCATAAATGGCCTACGTATTGTATATTGTTTTATATTGAGCCAACTTGTTCAGTCGGATGATGCGGCGTGCTTACATGGGGGTCCATCTCAGTTGGAGGAATATGATCGAACTATAAAAACAGACGTGCAAGGACTGCAGTGGACTAAGTTGACTTTTGGATGGAATTTCGACGACTGAATTGAGAGTTGTTCAGCAGATTTTTAGCTGATTTGATTTGTTCTAAGAGAAAAAGTACTACGTGCTGATTTGGTTTGCACGGCTAGCTTGCTACAAGAGAAAAATACTGCAGACAAAAAAGGAAGATAAGCCGAACATATAGCATCAACAAGCATGTGTTACCACCAACTTGACAACAACACGTTTACCCTTGGCTCATCTTACGGAGTGCGTAGATTAGCTAGTATTACATGTTTTCAGGACATTTTTTGTGTGTGCCAGAAGTAGAGTGGAGGATGCAATCAACTGTACGGCCGTACCTAATTGGCCAATTTTCAGATGCGATGCGAGCAGAAGAAGAAGAAGGGGGCAATATCGTTCGTGCCCGTGGCCTGTGGGGACAGCATCCATGGGAATCTGAGAGAGCCGAGCGAAGGAGATAGAGTTGGCTCGACTTCCGAGAAGCAGTGGGTACGAGCGCGTCACTGCACGTGCGTACACATGTGAAGGAGATTGTAGGGTATTGAGTTTGATAGCAAAAATTTTCTCGCCGATACGGAGTACTCGTCCAGTATTTTACTCCCGGAAATTTAGGTTCCGGAAAGATTGCGCAGGTGCCGCGCCAAGCACTTGGTTTGGTCATGTGCCGAGGCGGCCCTGCTAGTGTAGGTGCACGCGATCCAAGTTGTTTGGTGGTTTACTGATCGATTTGCTCGACCGCCAAGCTAGCCAACACGTAGGTGCATCGGCGAAATTGATAAAACGATCCAACACATGACATTTTACTGCTTGCATCGAGATCGAAGAAGCTCAAGCTCCTCAGCTCGATTCGAAGCAGCAGGAAATTAATAAAGATCGATCGAGAGCTGAAACGAAATGGTACAGTGACTTATGCTAGCTAATAAGATCAGTGAGTTCTGTTATTTATCATCAAGCTAGTAAAGTAGAGTAAGTAGTACAAGGTCGTCGCTCTATACATAGAAGTACGATGTCAATACTAATACAAAATAAAGTAATGATAAAAGGGAAATAAATGGCCTGGAGCCCTCGTCGCCGCCTCGCCGACGGCCTGATTGTGACTGGTGATGAGGCGATGTGCCAGCTCCGAATAGCCATTTCGCTGCGGCCATCGTCTCATTTGCCGTCGCCGTCGATATCGATCACCCTGCACATTGGATCAATCACTACTGCCCGTCGGCTAGGCGCCTCGTTATTTCTGGCCAGACGGTCCATCGCCGGCGATGTCTGCTGATCTACCATGCCGTCGACCCGGTCCGCCGTCCTCCAATGTACAGTACAGTACAAAACAGTAGTAGATGTAGATCCCCTATATGCACAGTGCAGTACAAAACAGTAGATCGGTAACATTCGGTCCGGCCGCGCGCGGATCCATCCGCTCGATCATCAGCATGCGGGCACCAGCGCCGGGGAGTCGCACGACGCCGGAACCACCGTGCTTATTTCGGTGGTGGTAGCCGGGGCCGGCGCCTCCTCGTCGTCCTCCTCGGCGTCCCACAGGAAGCTCGCGTACGATCCCAGCACGTAGCTGCAGGCAATCATGGTGACCAATTAGTAATGGGATCGACGACCAATGAATAATGGACGAGCTCGACACGCTGGGAAGTACGGCATCGCCAATAATCCACGGGCAATAATCAGCTCTCACCAGTCATCCGGCGCCGCCTGCACGGCGCGCTCGAAGTAGGCCTCGGCGCGTTCCTTCTCCTGGCTCGCCTCCCAGATGACGCGGCCGTAGAGGCTGAGCAGGTCGGCGTCGCCGGGGCACGCGAGCAGCGCCCGCGCGTAGCATCCCTCGGCGCCGGCCAGGTCGCCCTCCACCTCGTGGAGGTACCTGCCGTAGTTGCGCAGCAGCAGCGGGTTCTCGGGGTCCAGCAGCAGCACGCGGCGGTAGTACTCGCCCATGCCGCAGCCGCTGCCCTGCCCGCCGCTCCCCCCGCGGCCCGCGCCGCCGCCGGGGACATTATTGCCGTCCCCGCCGGCGCCGGCGACGTCGAGGAGGCGGTCGAGGCCCGCCGTCGGCGCCTTGCTGTCGTACTCGTGCCCTTCCTCGTCGTCGGCCTCGAGGATGGCCGGGATCGGCGCGTGGTGGCGGAGGAGGACGGCGGATCTCGCGAAGGAGGCGAGGTCGGCGTCGGACCTTGCGCGGCGGAGCGGGAGGAGCGCGCGCGGGGAGGCGGCGGCGGCGGAGGACGAGGAGAGCGGGCAGAGGTGCGGAGACGGCGGGAACCTGGCGGTGCGGGAGCGGCGGAGGCGGTCGGTGGAGAGGGAGGTGGAGCGGGTCAGGCGGGGGGAGGTGGCTGCGGCGGCTTCCATCGCTCGTCTGATGATGCCTTGAGGCGGCGATTGACTGGCTGGCTGGCTTCTCTCCCTGCTTGGTTGCGTTGCGTTGTTTTATAGGAGGAACCGAGGAAGGGCCGAAGAAAGGGCGCGGGGCATGTGACGGCGAGATTGACGGCGTGGGCGACTGGGGTCAGGTCATGTGGGACGGCGAGGCGAAGCAGGTGGAGCGGAGGAGCACGTGAAGCGGGGGGACACGTGTTGGGGCCGCCGGCGATGGGGAAGGCGCGCGACTCACGAGACAGACGACGATGACGACGACGACGCTTCTTCGGCGGCCGCGCGGTGCGGTGCACTGACGTGCATCGGTGTCAAAGAAACATGGCAACAAGGACAGCAAGCAGGATGGTATTGGGCTGGGCCGCCGATGGTTTTCCGGCTTCTCCGCGGCCGCCCCGCCCAAGCGCAGAATGGATGGATTGGAGCCGCCGGTTTGGAACGCAGAACGGCAAAAAGGCTGGCTAGCAGACAAATCTGCAGCAATTTCGTGAAAGGGAGCCATACTTCCGTAAATCACACGACGATGGATTCATGGAACGTAGGAAACCTCCGATCCGTAGGAGCGTGCACGGTGCGCGCCACTGCTAGCTGTGTACGTATACGCGTGTGGTGGGTGTGTGCACGTACGCTCCTCGGTCGGCCAATATGTATGTATGTGCACGTAGTTACGTGACTCCGATATCGGATAGCTAGATGTTGCACACAGCAGTACTGCAGCACTACAGCATGGGCAGTGCCCATGCGGCCACCTGCCATGCATATATCGACAAAGAACCGTATCCACGGCGTAAATAGTATAATTAATTAGTACTAAATACAAGCGCATGTGGTGCACTATTGCGGGGAAATACGAGTACTGTTACAACCATTGAGCCGCAGTCCAAATAGTAGTAGGTGCGGAGGAACGGACGGCCCCGAGCGCTCGCAATTGCGGCGCATGCAAGTCCAACCAGGCGGAGGCGGGGAATATTTGATAATAATGCAAATGGCTGAGCTGCAGCTCGTGTCCAAATCGATGGATGGGTCGACCGGACCACATGGTGACGCCATGCTCAGTGCTCACCGTCAACAACAGTCGATCGATGGAGAGACGCCTGGTGGCTGCATGTATACCGTATACGTGTGCGCTGCACTAGTGTACTGTGTACGCTTCGCAAGCCCGGTCAGGTAGCTAGGCAGCGAGCAGCATCGATCGTAGAGCGAGTACCTTTAGCTTGTTGATGATGATGGATGGGTGCGCTACTTGTACTATCGATCCTCTAGACGCAAGCTGACAAATCACTTGTTCTTCTTCCCCCTGCCCATTGGCCAGGCCAGATGCACATCGATCCCGTCCCCTGGAGGCCTCCCTCGATGCCTCCGCCTGTGGATGGACATATACGGTACGGCGGCGATGATCCACTTGGACTGTCAAGTGGAAAAGATCGAGGTGTATATTATTGCTGCTGCTGTGCACGACTCCCACTCCACCACACTCAGAAAAATGTACTACGCAAAGGGCCAAATGAGTACGTAGTGTTTCCTTAATTTCTGGTGGCGCCGCTAAACAAACATTATTACGTGAGAAGGCAAGAGAGGCAAGTGATGGGCCGGGTAAAACATCGGACCTTTACCATATATATAGTATGGTATATGGAGTATATGCAATTAGTGGAACCCAGCAGATGAGAGCCAGCCGTACCGCCGTGCCCGTACCGTTAGTGAGGAGGACTGGAGGAGTACAGCTAGCTGTGCGAGCCATTTGTTTGGGACTGGAAGAATTTGCATGCGGGACACGTACGTGCATGACGTGGTGCTACTCTCTCTGGGATCAACTAGAGTGGTTGGGTTGTGGGGCCACGTGAATGTGGGGTTTTTCTTTTTTGTTGCACACAGTACTGGTCCCTCTGGTTCACCAGCACAACAAGACATTTTTGTGTGCAGTGCTTGTCTCCAAGAAAGTTGACAGGATAGCTAGCTAGCTAGCGCACTGAATTCATTATCTTCTATTATCTCTTCATTTGTTTTCTCTCGATTTGAAAAATTAGGGGATCTCCGTACGGTCATGCATGCAGTAGTACCTGCAGCGGTGGCACGTACCGCGAGAGAAAAAAGTCACAAAACGTGCACTGTAGTGGTTTCCTATCGTGCCTCGCTGTCTCGTGCATTGCGGTGTTGATAAATGATAGTAATCGCTAGGAGGGGGGCGGACCCAGAAAAAACATGAGAGGGGCACACTTGCAAATAGACACTCGCTTTCGTTTAGGCTCACCACTAAGAATAAATCGCCCAACAGATTTTCTCTCATAACAAATCAAAGACCGTATCACCACCACCAAACGAAGAGACTTTGGAGAGGTTGTACCAATAAGAGACCGAATTATGATTTTGTGAAATTGTGTTGAAAGTTACCATAACCTCGCTACAGTAACCGTCGTTCCAAACAATGCTACGTTGCCAAAATGTTACCCGTTTCTACCTGCGGCTGAGTATCATTTTTGCAAAATTTTGTTAGGAACATTTTATAAATTCGTAAAAAATAAAAATAAAAAAGCCTATCCAACATTTGCTTTCGTCGGCCATAGCCCATAGCCACATATCACAAAATATACATGGGCCACAAAGCTCAACCCAACTCGCCGCGCTCTCAATTTTGCGTTTTTGGCGTTTTTGCCTGCTCTCCGGCAAGCACCACACGGATTAATTAATCTTATTATTCTCCACAATTTGTTTTACCGTTGATCGATACTCCCTCCGTCAAAAAAAATAAGTCCTCGTTTCACATTTCGAAGAGTCAACAAGTTGTAACTTTGATTAGATATATGAAAAATAATATTAACATTTGGTCTTTAAACAAGTTTGTTATGACGATATATGATATAATTATCTAGTAATATTTATTTAATATCATAATTATTAATATTTTTTTATAATATTCGATCAAATTTTTAAGTGTTTGACTCTTGAAAGTGCAAGATGTGCACTTGTTTTTGGGACGGAGGGCGCTAGACAGCACCGCCGCGGCGGCCTCCCTGGCTCCCTCCCTCTCTCCGAAAACCCACGCCTCCCTCAGGCAGCAGCCGTCCGCCCGTCCCTCGCTGCCGCCACCCGTCCCTCGCTGCCGCCGCCCGCCGCCGAGCTCCGTCGATCATCCGGTTCGGTCCCTACGACCCTCTCTGGCCTGCCCTGCTCGCCGGTGCCGCAGTCGATTCCGCCAAGCATTCTGGCTTCTGGGAGAAACCCGCCACCGACGCCGACGCCTTCAATTCCAGTTCGACCCGCCGACCGCGCCGGCTGACAGAGGAGGTAATAAAAAGTCCCGATTCCCGTTGCTCTCTTCTTGGTTATAACATGGAGGATGGCGGGCGGGTAGCATTGCGGTAAGATGTTGCGATTGCCTGTCCTTTGCGAGATCGCTGTAGTTTTATGGTGATTACGGGAGATGTATTACGCGATCAGCTCCGGAAGGTACCCACTCCTTTTCTCTTCAAACGAAATCAGGGGGTTCTCTTCTTTTTCGGCTTCTGATTTTCCATTGGCATGGATGATCATGCGTCATGGGTGTGCATCATATCAGTCTGGGTTCTTATGCGCCGCGTCTTCAAACGAAATCAGGGGGTTCTCTTCTTTCTCGGCTTCTGGTTTCCCATTGGCATGGGTGATCATGCGTCATGGGTGTGCATCAGATCGGTCTGGGTTCTTATGTGCCGCATTGGTGCCACAGTGCTGTTGAAAATTCTAACTATCGCCCCTAAGTTTTTGGACTCTGCATCTTTACCTAAACCAGAGTTTAAGATGCAATAATCAAGATGGCTATTTTATGAATGCAGTTTGTACAAAGGTTCTGATAAATGGATTATGAATCCAAGTTTTTTTCTTTAATTCAATTGTTGTCAGTTTCTCACCACATCTTAGTTTATATTAAAGCAAGTATATAAACTCAAAGTTTAGAGATGAAGTTACACTACTTGTAATTAGCAACATTCTTATGTGCATACATACTGATCTTGCACTTGTCACTTGCAGCAGAACAGCATCGATGGGTCCGGCAAAAGTTGCGCGAACTATTAATAGGATCAGAATAAAAGGATATGAGGATCGACAGCAGCACAAGGAGGTACCTAGTTCAATCAAGGTATAAACTAAAAGCAAACATATTTAAATTGATAGATTGTGGCCTACAGCTGTTGTACTGTATTCTCTGGAATGCCATTTCACTCTGAAATACTGTGTCATTCATCTGTTCTCATCACCATAAAAATGTATCCATTTTGTAGAAGGAGAAAATATCAAGTTTAAGTCCCATATGGACCAACGATGAGCTTATGTGCTTCTATAAATCCTACCATCAACACGGAAAAGACTGGAAAAAGGTTTGGACTGTCCATTTCCCTTTGATTTTCCTTATTATAAATCCTACCATCAAAAAGCTATATGTTGACTGCCTAAATGCTGTTTGGTGAATATGAGTACGCAGATCAGTGCAGCGGTAGGTCATAAATCACCAGACATGGTAAAAAATCTCTACGCTACGCATCGGGTGAGTCTCTAGTGTGTTGTTATTGTATCTTTGTTCTTCTGCAAAGTGCAAACTACCCTCTTTTTTCTTTTAGTTTCAACTTCTTCGGCCTAGTATAACAATGCAATTACTGGGTTTGTCAAAACTAAAAACAATATTTTGCTAATAAAAAAGTACATTCTATTTGAAAAAAAGTACTTATCTGAAAGTTCATGTTTTCATAGGTGCTCGACTGTTTGTAACATATAATTCAGCTTGGAGAGTCATGTTTGAGACCACAATCTATTGTAGATTGACATGTTTTTATTTCTTTTGGCAGACATTCTTATCTCTTCCAGAGCATCAAGCTACTTCTATGGGATTTATTGCATTGGTGACTGGTCATTGCAATGTTTTGGTAAGCTTGAGTTAGGATTTACTTGTTGTAGACGCTCACATACTGTTTACTTTTCTCTGTATGCTAAATTTTCAGCAACTTCCTCATGTAAACATGCCTACCATTTGACGCCACAGTGCGGAATTTATGAATTTATTATGATGAAGATGACCAGTCCCGGAGTCCTAATTGTTCTGCTTATTCTGCGATCAGTTATACTGCTGCATCTTAATTTTCACCACATTAGCTTAGTTTCATTAATCAATAATAAGATAAGCCTGCGGTGATGATGCCTTTCCTAACCCTAAAAGTAACATTTAATCTGGAGTGGATTGGGACACTGCATTATAGTTTCTACTTCTCCGGTCTAGTATAATAGTACTTCTTAGGCCTATTCTAATTATATAAATGGAATATGTGGTCGCTTTTTGGTGACTGGAGGGGGTAATGATATTGATATGTACACAAGTGTTAACTGGCTCCCTTTGGAGCCAACTTCTCTGCCAGCTCCATAACACACTATTTTGTTTCCTTTGGTTTAGATTTTTTTCGTTAATCTTTTTACCACAAAGCGTAAATTATACAGAACACATTGACTTGAAATTTTCATGTCTTGTGATGCTGAAAATGCTAGGAATTATCCTCAAGTCATAGAGGAAATGGACAAAATATCAGAGCATCTAGGAAGGCAACGAAACATGGAGAAGGTACTCAGCATAAAGTACATGAAGCACCTCACCCTCATGGCTCCTATCACGCCAGGAAAATTCTTGGATTTTCATCTTCCTTTAAGAAAAGATACTATGGAGGCAAGTATCCTTTGGAAAATGGTTTTCATCTTTATTTTTTCATACTGATCTTTCTAGCTGTCTCTTGAGGGAAATTGCCAACTAAGAAAGAAGACTTAGCTGAACAAAAGTTGAGAAGCATTTTCATTGGATAATTCTGTTGCCTAAGTAGTTTTGACAACTTCATTGCTTTTCAGAACTGACTAGGAACAGTCAAAGTCATCCTGTTGGGAATCGTACCCCTCGGATACCGGTTATAGTTCCCGCAGACAGGAATGCTGCTGATGATGCCACACCAGAATTTAAAAACACCATGAGCTCTAAGAAAAGGAATAATCACAAGATTAATAATGACCGTACTAATTTTTCGATGAATGAGTGCTCTCTTGATGGAAGATCTGGAATCATGGACGCAACAAAAGGTGTTGAATGTCAGGCTCTCTTGGAGACCAATGGAGACACTGAGATATGTCAGAGTCAGACTCAGCAACCTCCGAAAAAAAGAAGAATGGACCAAACAATGGACAGAGGCCAGACCAGTAAAGTTAAGCATGAAACTACAATGGCGGTTAAAGAGAACAAACCTTTTGGATTACTAAAGCAACAGATGGGTGTGTTTATTTCTGCAGGTATTTTTTCTGCAATGATCCTGTTCTTTTCTATAATCACTATCAAAGCAAAATTTGATATTCTTTCAGTTTATAGTTTACATGTCTATGATACTTTATTCTCTATTGTCATCACACAATTCACCCATCGGGTCTATTTAGCCTCTTTCTCTGTTCAGGCCATACTGGGAAAGCCTGAGCCTCGTCAACCATTTAGCTGGGGCCTGAGAATTAAGGGAAAATCTTTTGAGCCTCTAGTAGTTCACGCAAACAGTCTGAACACTACTCTATGCTTATGGGAGCTTTTCTCACAAGCATGTCCGTAGTATATCAGATTTTTTTCCTTTGTAGCAAATAATATTTCATTCATGAATTAAATCATGGATGGCCATGTGCGTTTTAATAGCCTCTCATCTTATTTATGACTACTCAACAATCATGTAAGATAACATAGGCTAAACCATAGTCACTAGAATGTCGGGTCGACTGGATCGAGGGTCAGGGTTGAGGGACGACGGTCGTAAGTGTTTGAGAACATGGGTCGAAGGGAGTAGTTTGGAACGATTGACCCCAATCAATCTGGGTGGATAAACCCGAGTCGATGAACTATGACTATGATACATAAATTATATTCAACCTAGTAAATAAGAAAAAATTTCAAGAAAAATCTGATCTGGGCTGCGTACGATGGATCACCAAGCCCATTATTCCTCGTATCATAAGTCCATTATCTTAACAATGACACTCTTTTTCATCTTCCCTCCCCTGTTGCACAGCACAACATACTTGATCTATGTTGTGACCCTACTTTTGTGGATCGATGACCCATGCATGAATGGTACGATGACCCCGCTTGACCCCGACCCACGATTTGGTACAGTGAACCCGGGTCGAGGAACGCGGCAGCGGCCCCGAATTATGTGACTATGGGCTAAACCCTTGTTCCCAATTATTATATGCAAGGAATCAAAAGAAGTGAAATCCAGCCTTCTCCTAAATAAGATTGGGACTCTAACACCAAGCCATTACAGAGCAATTAATTAGTCATTAAGTTACGAACTTAGAACACATCCATTATGACTTTGTTCCTATATTGAGCAGTTATCAAGTTAATTTCCTGTGCTGCATGGTTGCTTTGACTACTCGTTTGTTCTACCTGATATTAGTACTCACTGGTGGTCTTTCAAAAAAACACTCATTGGTAATCTTGGTGCTGGCGAAGATTGGCAAGCAGTGTAAATATTTGATTGCTTTTATTCTATTATATTTGCAGATGATATGTTGATCTTAGACGTGTTGCAAAGTCTGGTGGATGCACCTGATAAAATGTCAAAACTCAAGATTAATATTCCTTCAGGTTATCTTCCATTGCAGCTCCTACTACATTTTTTTTCACAATGCATACTATCTCAATCATTTACTCATTGCCCTATACTTCCATTTCTCTTTGTAATGATTCAGATACACTTAGAAGAAGTGACTTGACATTATCTGAGAGCAAGGGTGAAGGGCATCCTCCTATTGATCTATCTAAACAAGGGAAGCCAGTTGCTGAATGCAGTTCTTCCAAGACCAAGCGGAAAAGGCATACCGAGTTATTAGATCCAGTGGTAATTTTTTTGATACTGAGCCGTATCTTGTGACAAATTAATTTAGCATTAATACACTGACTTCTTCTGTTCTTCAATTAGATGCTATCAACTTTTTTTTGCATTTTTTATCTTTAGCTGTGTCGACTGTGGGTCAATTTTATGTGTTCTCCTTTTTTACAACGTCAGTCTCTTTCGATACTCTTATGGTAACTCTCATCTGTGTTCTTTTACTTTTTGGCAGGTGCCCACTGAAGAAATAAATGGTGTGCATGCTATTGATATCACTGAGGGTTCCTCAAATTCAGACTCTGCAACAGAATTAGTGGATTTACCGGAATCAACTGCAACTATTTCCTGTGAAGTGTACCCCACTGTACCAAGGGACATCAACCCTGAAATAAGCATGTCAAGGAGAAGGAAGATGAAAAACAAAATGCATAGCAAAAATAAGTATGTGATGTGCAATGAAGGTTCAGATAATGTAGAGGTAGTGTGTATGCCGTAGTTCATTAATGTTACAGAAACCATCAGACCCAGCTTGGAGTCCTAAATCTTATTGTTTTCAGGCAAGAAAATTACTGCACTGTTTGTCATCTGAATTGCTTCGCAGATGGTGTACATATGAGTGGTTCTACAGCGCAATTGATTTTCCTTGGTTTATGGATAATGAGTTTGCAAAGTACTTGAATCATCCATATTTAAGGCATATTTCACGGTTGGCTAGACCCGAGTGGAGCATAATACGAAGGTGCTATTTAGCAAACTTTGGAACATCATTTGTTATCTATCCTCAGTTTTGTTATTATTTTGTTTGTTTAAGTCATACACTGAAATAACTTTTTCCCGCAGCTATCGTGGCAAGCCACGGCGTTTTTCTGATAATTTTTTGGTGGTGGAAAGAAAACAACTCGAGGATTATCGCAAAGAAGTTAGGACACGCTATGGTCAACTAAGTGATGGTTCATTAGATTATCTACCAGCAGATGTAGCCCGGCCCTTTTCAATTGGTCAGCAGGTCATTGTCCGCCACCCAAGTTCTAGGGAACTTTGTGATGGTAAAGTGGTGATGGTGGATCAAGATAGCTGCAAGGTTCAGTTTGATAACCATGAACTTGGTCTTGATCTAGTACAGGTACATTTCTGCTACTTTGCATGTTTTCAGCATCATCAATATGCTTGTTTGTTTGTGCAAAAAAATAGACATTTAACTATATCAAGTGTTGAATCATCAGTTTTGCCTACTGGTTGCAGAATCACCCTTTTACTCTCTGGAGATTTTTATTTTACTTTGTAAGCCCATTTCTCTCGAAATAAAGTGGCAAAGCCTTTTGCTTTTTACATGTGTACCACAGACAAGTATGCTCAAACAGCAATCCACTCAACCAGATTGACAGCTATAAAATGCATTTCCGTTGTCCAGCTACAATGTTCATAATGTGTAAGGATCCCCTCCATCTGCGGAAAACAGAGCATATGCATTTTCAGAAAGATTAGGTAAAAGAAACAGATATTTGAAAGGATTGTACTGGGGATAGCAGAATTATTTTGTTTTGTGGAAATACACTCTGTATTTAGGTCAGTTACAAAAATATGAAAAATGTGCCATATAATTTTTGGTTAGATGGAGTGTATACCAATAGTTTGGGTGTGTTTGGAGAAATAGCCTAGAGCTATTTTGAGGGCTAAAGTTTAGCCTAAGAAAATAGCTCTCTAATAAAATAGTCTTTGAGCTGTTTGGATCCAAGGGCTATTTGAGCTATTTGACCTTACCCCTCTCTCTCTTACCCCTCTCTCCCTTGCCTTTAGAAAAAATAGCCCAATTAGCATGTATTTTGGGGATAATTTTTCTCGGTGAGCTAGTTGCAAATAGCCCTAAAATAGCCCACCTGTTTGGTTGCTATTTGAGCTGTTTAGGCTAAAAAGAGGTGGGCAATTTGTTTTGTGGTGATTTATGTACTTTTAGCCGGATGATTGCCATGGAAATCAGAACCATTACTTGGGAGTTCGGATCATATTAACTTTTAGCTTGGAAAACGTATTTTGAAAATTTACTTTATTTTTGCATCACTATGGTTGAGTATCAAGACATGCTGATATTTCAACTGAACTTATGTATTTTCAGGACGTTGATTGTATGCCTGTGAATTGGCTAGATAATCTTCCTGATAATGTCAGAAGCACATTGGATTCACATGATCTTCCCATACTGGAGATGGAGCAAGTTTTCAAGGTTACACCAAGTGGTAACAGAGATCATACCATTAATGAAGTTTATATACCTGAACTGTCTATTAATGTGGACATTACATCAGATGAACAGCTTGAGGTTATATTCTGTCCAAATTCATTTCCGTAGGTTAAAAAAAGCTTAGGCTAAATTAACTTTCTATTTACACATAATACCGCCCAGTCCTTAGCCGTTCTGCAAAAATGCAATACTTCTGATCTTGGCATCTCAGTGCCAATTCTTTACTGATGTTTTTACTGGCACTGGCAGGTTGAATACTCCGTAGACAGTGGAAGGACACAAAAAGAGAGTACTTCAGATGGTATTTTACAATCAACACATTTCCCAAACAACAATGATGATCATTACAATCGACTAGAGTCATACTGTTCTGCATTCATCCTAAGCATGCAATCACAAGCTAAGGAGATGGTAGACGAAATTATGCAGGTTGGTCAATGGCTGCCCTGCAATTACTGAGTTCTGCATAATTAAATGTCTTGCAGTCTCACTATATGATTTGTAATTCTGTTGACAGGTAACATCTGGAGGTAACAGTTCTCAAGATGAAGGGGCAGACGCAGTTGATCAAGCAACTAATTGTATAAACCCTGATCTTGGGGCTGATTCCCAGCTTCCATCAAACCTGATTATGAACTGCACTGCCACGATTCTTGCAATCAAGGTAAAATATTTATGCACTTTTCCTCAAAAACATTTGTTGTCATTTGCCAAGGAGAGATAAAAGTTACAATTGTTTCCATCTCACTTTGCATTGCTTGTGCGAATACCATGCAGCGCCTTGCCGATTCACGGTACCCACCTGCAAACATAGCAGGCATCCTGGAGCGTTTCTCCGCGATGTTTCTCCCTACCTGTTCAGAGAACCTCGGGATCTATAGAGACATAGAGAAACATATTTCGATCATAACAAGCCAGATAGTGGCACTTACGCCCGGGACACTGTAATAGCAAGCAGTGGCATGTTTCATATTCATCCAATCATCCCCTCGTAGGACTTGCATGCCTTCTTCAAGATCTGTGGGGCCCAGCAGTCAGGCTAAGAGCGCTTCTTTCTTGGCTGTCAGTTGAGAAGCAAACAGGTGTTGCTGACTGCGGTTGGCTTAAATTTCTCGGCGAGTCCAGTTGCATGGCAGGAAAAATGCATATGGACCAGAACCCCAATTTGCATGGCAAGAAAATAGCATATGGAGCTGGACCAGAACCCCAATTTGCATGGCAAGAAAATAGCATATGGAGAAGAACCCCGAAGCACCGAAACGAATTTGATATGCGGTCTGTTCTTGTAATAATGTAATGTGTATATATTATTTTACTGCTGCACGAACATGTTTTACTTATATTTGGTAAATATATAGGGCTATATTTCGTAGTTGACACCCTCTAACTAATTTGAGTACTCCCTCCGTCCTAAAAAGAATGACGTTTTAAGATTCAAAATTTGTCCCAAAAAGAATGACGTTTTACTTAATTTGGCATGTGTGCATGTGCATGTAGGTATGCAACAGTCAATTAGCACCTAATATGACAAATAAATAGGGACAATCGAGATTATTTGACCTTAATAATCTGTCCTAAAATTCCTAGAATGACATTATTTTTGGGAGTAGTTTTGACCCTCAACTCTAACACCATTTTCAGTTCTAGTAAAAGTGAACGGCGTATCTGGATTTTAATTTCGATAAGGAAGAAAACATCTCCACAATTTCTGGGAAAAATCCTGCAAGGATCCCTCCCATAAAATAAAACAATAATGGACAAAATCTACAGGCTTCAAATAGAAGATTCGTTGAGGCATTTCAAGTGAGATTTGTTTTTTAAGCTTGTTTGTTTTACGAGATCTAGTTATTCTTTTGGGATTCCCCATGTTCCAAAATATTTTCAGAATTCTTTTCTATATATTTTGAGGTGTTTGAATATTTTCCCTTCGTTGATTGTTTACCTTATTCGTATTGAAAAATTGGTACCACGTCAACCCTGAACCACACTGAGACAAAATAAGGTACAAATTGAAAATTAGACAAACTAAACGGTGTTGAAGTTAAAAGGCCAAAATTAGACAAACTAAACGGTGTTAAAGTTTAAAGGCCAAACTGGAGAGTTGAGAAGCGAAATATGAACTTGTCCCTTCTATATTTGGAAAAAGTTTTCTTTTTGAGAGGTGGAAACGGAAATATGAACTTGTTCTATTTTAACCTTTGGAAACTGAAGTTTTCTTTTTGAGAGGTGGAAAGTGAAAGTTAGTACCCAAACTAAATGGCATTGAAGTTAAAATGTCAAAATTAGACAAACTGGAGAGTCAAGGAGCGAAATATGAACTTGTTCCTTTTACATTGGAAAACTGAAGTTTTTTTTTTTTTGAGGTGGAAAACTGAAGTTAGTAATACGACTGATGTAATCCGAAGCCTGTACCTGAACTAGAGCTTCAGAATTCCCTGCTTTTATCGACATAGCTTTGGTTGTACTATAATACTGTACATACCAACTGTTACCAACTTAGCATTATTTATCAAAAGAAAAAACATTATGCCCACTGGTTCCTGAAAGAGCAGAATTAGACATAAACTTGCATTGGGTGAGTGGGAATCTGGTGACGAGTTCAAACTTCAGCATGATTGACATTATTCAAACCGACCTGCTTTGGTTCAAAACCGTCGGGAATATGAGCACTACTGCATGTTTATGAACTTGTGATTGATCCGTTGGCTGCAGATGCAAAATCAAGGATGAACGGAAGGTTAGAATCACATAAACAAGGAACGAAAATGGAAGGTTTGAGTATTGCCCCGTAGTACCTGACTGTGTTTGGAATGATCTAATAAATAATCTGGGACAATTAACAGAGATTATGAGCATGTTTTGTCATTTGAGACTTGGTCAAATTGGTTTGATAATGGCAAAGTTCAAAATTCAAAATCAAATATGAAAAAGACCAGATATCAGGAATTAGGATTTGAATGTGCTTGACATGATGGAATCAAGCTAGTGCAAAATTTTGGATCATATGCCACTCGAAATGATTATGTGATGGTAATAAAAACCTTGTGTTGGTAATATGATGAAGATCCTCAATACTAAATCTCATACCCAAAAATAACTTCTTGTGTGCAACTAAAGAATATCAACCCAATATACTTTTCAACCATATACTCAAACATACCAGACTCCTGTAAGTAGTTTTTACATTTACATATATGCAGATGCAACATAGCAGCTTGCTCTTCAATGATTAGCACGCTAGTCACTGGGCGAGGTACAAACTACTAGATCACTAAGTTGGATCCCTCTGTCCTATTCCTTCTCGATACAAACTCAAATGGGGTGCATCTTTTCGTAAATTGCATCTTTTGAACTCAAACATATGCTCCATAAGCTTCAGAAGGTAAAATCACTGTTCCCGCACCAACTAACCAGGGCACTTCAAGTGCCTACTGAAGTTTCTTTGATTTTGGAACTGAGGACGCCAACTCTTTACTTGATGATCTGATGATGAAAAGGATGGTCTCCACCAGCATGCCACCGACTACTCCTAAGATACCTCCAGCAGCATTCTGAAAAACCACAGCAAGATGTGTGAGGTATGGTTCACAAAACAAGAGGCACACTATACGGCTGTAGGATTATGACTTGGCACAGGATACAGTGTTCTGATGGACTTACCAGTACAGGGCTATTGTTGAACAGAGCTTTGAACATGGCAAATCCAACCAAATAACCTGTAAACATTATAACAACAACATGCAGACCTGAAAAAAAAACAGAGATGTTAAATCAAACATTGGGAACCACACAAGAATTTCCTAGCTGAAGCTCAAAATAGACTGTCAGCATACTACAAGGACAAGTGCACTGATAGGAAAAAAATATATCGATGATGACTTTGCACACACAAACAATAAGTTTGGCTCAATTTTAGGGCATATAAATTTATCATTCATCATGCACTGCCTTGCTACAGCCAAACAAAGAAACAATTAAATATCATTGTGCTTCAAAAGATTGTAGAAAAGTAGAACAAAATCGTTACTTTTAGTGGATAAGTGGTTAATGCATATGGCTATATCGAGACTAATTCTAGAAATGCAAAGGAAGCTATGATTCTTTAGGTGAAATGACTAATTTGAAGTGGCCAACTATATCCATCAGTACGAGTTTGTGTCGTAGATTAGCAGTACATTTTAGTCAAGAATGCATTTGTATGATTTCACTACAATTGGCATGCATAGTTGTAGTCAAATGAAGAAGGCTTTGTTTAGCAGAATTAAGTTTTTTCTTGGAAACTTGATTCCAAGTTTCGCCTGCAAATGGTTCATTTTTCCATTTTGGAAATACCGGGATACCATTAGTGAGATAAAGGAATGCCAATTCCCACAATGACCAACACCAACATAAAGTAAAAGAACATAGGCCAAACAAACCACAGCAGTTCAGTCTTTGCTAATCGCATTATAGATAACCAAATGTTCATTTAGTATCCAAAACAAGTTTTCTTTACTTGTTTTTGATTAATTCTCTGAAAACCCATAAATTTTTATTTTTACACATTTAACAACAACTTCAACCATCTAGTTTGCTTTCAATCAAACTGTTTTAACTTTGACCATCAATATCTACAATTCTATATAGATTGACAATACAAGGTTGATATTATTCGATTCATTATTCAAAATACTTTCATAATTTATAACTCTTTTCGTTTAGGATAATATATGTTTTAGAGACATTGTTAGCCAAAGTTACAAAAGTTTGATTTTTATATTTGTGATCCTAGAAGTTAAGTATGGTTACAAGTAATCAGTTGTCCGAAAAGAAGCATTTATTGCAGAATGCTGCCACGCAAACCCCAGTACTGCAATGAACTTGGACTCTAAAAGTTTGAATTTGAAAGAAAATTTCTTGTGTTCAATCATGCTTGACTGTGTATCATGGGTTCGTTAAGTGGAACTGCATTCCACCAGTAAAGAATGCATCCGAAAGTTATCGGCCTTATTCCTTCAATGAAGTAACCATACTGATTTGGCTAGGGAATAGAAGAAGAACAATGTGAAAATATGACAGTTGGTAGGTACCAAATCCGATCTGATCCTTGTAGGACGAGAAGGGTTCAGGACTGTCGTCCCTACTGGGCGGCGCGACGTCCCTGACGAGCTCGGCGTACTCCTTCCTCTCCAGCATCTCCCGGAGCTTCTCCAGCCTCGCCTTGAGCTCATCGCTCTGCAACCCAAACACGTGGAAAGCCCGACCGAATCAGAATCAGAAAGCATCACGAAGGACCAAGGGGCCGAGAGAGGACCTTCTCGCGAGGCTTGGGGCTGGGGAGCACGAAGTCGGCGCCTCGGAGGAGGCTCCGGAGGGGCGGGCGGGCGTCTGGCGAGGCGGCGCACCAGATGGCGCGGAGGGAGCGGTAGGGGACGTCGGGCTCAGAGGAGAGCGCGAACGCGAGCTCCCGGAGGTCGGCGTCGAGGTCGCCCGAGGCGGCGGTGGAGGAGAGGAAGGAGCGGATGGGATCGGTTGCAGCGACGGTGAGGCCCGGCGCGGCGGTGGTCGTCGCCATGGCTGCAACTGCGACGAGAGCTGCTGCTTCGCTTGTTGGTCTGGGCTTGCGTTGCGTGGACGCACGCAGAATCTACTTGAGGAGATGAATGCACAGCCCACAAAGAGTTAATATTGGGTCTGGGCCGGCAGAGTTTAAACCTCTTGTGGCCCATTAGTTTAGTGTTTGGTTAGTCCGCCGGATAGTTCCGGACTTGCGGTTGGTCGATTTTTATTTTATATTATTTTTACAAATTTACAAAAATATAAATCCATTTCAAAAAACTAAAAAAATTATAGTAATGACACCATTTCAAATGACAGTGGTCTACTGCCATTTGAAACGATGGCTAGAGGCTATTCTCTCGTGCTGTAGTGTAACAATATTGTAGCACTCCCGACCGCCAGGGACGATACATTTTTAAAACCATAATTTTTGTAAACTCAAATGATATATACTATATACAAAAAATGTACCATTCAAATTTTTTCATTTGAAGTCATCTTCACCCTCAAATAATCGATATACTATCCGGATAAAAAATTTGAACTTAAATCCAAACATTATTTGAGCACCAAAATGAATTGAAATAGCCACAGTTTGAACTACAAAGTTGTAGATCTTGTTAAGATATACCATTTCGGTATAGAGTTTACTTCCATACCAGTTTATATGAAAACATTATGATTTTTTAAAGATATGTTGTGGAGAGAGAAATATAACATTTTCACTGTTCAAATTTGAAAAAAAAATTCCTGCCAATCCAATCTTTTTATAGAAAATGATTTATAAGCTCATGCAAAGCAGGCCAACAAGCTGATGAATAGTGATGGAGAGGAGCATCTAGAAGTATGGATGCAGTTGAAAAAGCTGATGAAGAGAGGAAAAGAGAGCAAGGAGGGTATGGGACACTAGCTCATGGCAATTTGCAACCAACTACAGTGAATGAATAGTGACGGAGTAGGCAGGCAGATGGGAGAAAGGGAGGATGTCTGCTTAACAGTTGCTTTCCACCATTTATGGCCTGATGAGCATGAGCTAGCAGGCAGCTTGGCAACGGACATCATAACATGCATACAGGAGGAGCCTCCGGATCACTAGGTGGATCATCTCTATCCGAGATGGGTGTCATCTCTTGTATCTTGTCGATCACCGGCCAGTGGAGAACCAATTAGTCGGTGCACACAGCGAGTTCGTCGTGATAAACATAAGAGGCGATCGGGAAGAGAAAAGTAGGTGAGACCGTGAGAGAAAGATATATATGCTGAACCTTTTACAGTATCAGCAGCGCTGTGTCGAGAGAAGCAAGCAGCACATTGACCACCTCTCCGAGGAGAAGAAGGGCGGAAAGGGATTTGAGTGGACAGAAGAGAAGTGGAAAACATCTGCTAGTTCAAACCAACAGTCAGAAAGTTTTAGAAACAAATTGAAATGATGCGCATACTACTGTAGAAACTAGGCCTTAATGTCGGCCGTCATCATAAAAGTTTGAAAAAAGTTCCCCACGTGCCCACTCCCTCGCTATGAAAAACAAGTATTCATATAGTGTACTCTTAATAACGAAATCGATAATATTGTTATTTTTCATATCACTGCCTTTCAAAAACTGCTAGGGACTCTGCCGATCCTTCGCATTTTTTGGAAATGTCGTGAGGTTGCATTATATCTTTCTATGATCTTCTCCCTTGGATTGAATTCTGATTCTGACCTCCGGGCCGTTGCTTAAAGCTACTCCCCCACGTTCCAAGCTATAGTTTGTTTTAAATTTTGCTATACATTTATATTAGATATAAATTTTGCTATACATTTATATTAGATATATGTAGCTCATGTCTATATGCATAAAGCAACTCCAACAGTTTGGCAAACCAATTTGGCATCCATATAATTTTGGTAAAACAAGAAAAATTGGCCTCCAACAGTTTGGCAAACCAACTTGGCAAAAATAGAAACTTGGCAAAACTCACCTCCCCACGCGCATATATGCGCGCGCGGATCGTGGTTGCCATCGTTGTTTCCCTCTAGGTGGGAGGGTGAAAAAGAAATAAAGAATAGAGAAGGATTCCGATGTAAGTTTTTCAAGAGGTGGAAGGGCACATACATAATTTTGTTTCTCTCAGGATTCCTGATGTAAGTTAGATCTGGATTTGGCAAGTGAATTATGCCAAACTGTTGGAGATGAATTCTTTTTTTACTTTGCATAGCTTTTTAGAAGTTGGCAAAACGCAGGATTTGCCAAGTAAATTTTGGCAAACTCTTGGAGATGCTCTAACATCTCTGAGAATTTGCCAAATTTTTTTTAGCAAATCCTGTGTTTTGTCAACTTCTAAAAGGATATGTCAAGTAAAAGAATGAGGTCGTCTCCAATACTCTGGCATAATTCACTTTCCAAATTCAGATATAACTTGCATCATGAATCTTGAGAGAGAAACAAAATTATATTTATACCCTTTCTACCTCATGAAAACTTCTACCAATGATCCTTCTCTATTCTTTATTTCTTTTTACACCCTCCCACCAGGCTTGGCCACGCCGATGCCAACCCGGATCGGCGCGCATATATTTCCGCATGGGGAGGTGGGTTTTGCCAAGTTTCTATTTTTGTCAAGTTGGCTTGTCAAACTGTTGGAGGCTAATTTTTCTTGTTTTGACAAAAATATATAGATGTCAGGTTAGTTTGCCGAACTCTTGAAGATGTATCCCTATGAATATAGAGAAATCAAAATGATCTATAATTTGGGATGGATGGAGTAAAATCAGGTCAAATCTTGATGAATGTACTCCCTCCGTTTATTTTTTAAGGCGCGACAACACTCAACATGGTCTTCTATATTAAACTTTGACCATTCATTTATCATATATTGTATCATTTACGGTTATAAATATAATCATTAGAAAGTATATTTGGTTACGAATCTAACCATTTTAAATTCATGTTAAAAAATGTTGGCTCAATTATTAGTCAAAGATGGTAAGTTTGGATCTTGATATGCATGTACACGTGCACCTTATAAAATAAATAGAGGGAGTAATGTAGACAAAAAATAATTAATTGCACATATCGCTACAACTTGCAAGATGTGCTAATGACATATAATTAACTGGGCTTTATAAATTTACCGGTCTCCAACGAGTTCTGTAATCAATATTTAGCATTCGAACACCTTGCATTTTATGAAACATCACCTCTGTATTTAAACACCTCGTATGATTCCGACCATTCTCCTCCGAACTTGTTCGGAAAGAAGAGCGTTGAGGTGGAATCTTACTATTACTAATTGGAGGCTCTTTTTGAAGCCTACAGGTGATGCCACATAGGATCCTAGGTGGATAGCCTAAAAAATAGAGAAATCCTTAAAATTCTCACAAAAATAAGAAACATCCGGCCATCAATTCAACATCTCTAATCATAATAGTTATTGGATCTGTTATCTTTCTAATAAATTACCCACCTCTGCCATTATGAAAATAGACCAAGGTAACCCCCTAAATATGTATCTAAATTACCCACATATGCCATTATAAAAATAATGTAAATTAATCCTTAATTTTCATGTAAATTACCCACTTATGCTATTATAAAAAAATATCAAATAACCCCTAAATTTGCATATAAATTATCCACTTATGTGCTTATTAAATTTAAAGTAACCTCTAAATCTGAATCTAAATCATATAGTTGTAATAAAATCTTAAAGTGCATCAATATAAAATTTTAAATTACTTATATAATTATTAATATATTATTTATGTTTTTTCTGAAAAATATATTATTAATGTTATTATTTATATGAAAAATATTGTATTATCATATACTCATATATTCATTAATGAGAGACGGATAAGAAAACCAAATTTTCAGTTGTTCATAGCTTAAAATATAGTGTTCAATTAGATACAAATCAAACACATATAGAGGTGCTATGCTAAGGGAAAATTTGTTACTGACTAGACCTATTACAATTATTAGAATATGTAATAGATGAATGAGAGCATGAGATAGATAATTATAATTATTAGTTATTTCTAACCCGTGCGGTGGCACGGGTTGATAGACTAGTGAGAGAAATTGGTATGGAAATTAGTTAATTTTTCTTATCTACATCTACTTCATTCCACTTCAAAACTCCTCATCCAAACAAGCACTGATTTCTCTCCCATGCAACCACTTCGAGTACGTCGTCGAATACTTGAATGCATGCACTCAAACAACAGCTGGGGTTGTGGCATCAAATTGATGGCAGGGACTGCAGAATCCTAGCTGGGCCATGCATGAGCATGAGGTCTACTGACTACTACTGGTGTGGGTGCCACACACTGGATGTGTTTCGTAAAATTTGCGCAACTAAGTAAGTAGTATAAAGAGTAGAATGTTATAGACAAATATGTGTTGAAACGTGACAAGTAAATAGCGAATTGAAATCCAAATTAAGAGAACTAAACAGCCTACCGTCCAAACACGTATGGTATTCCGATCGTGTAGGTGGCCGGTGGCCGGCCAGCGAGGGTGGCATTTAAAAGGTCGACGGCGACACGGTGCCACCATACTGTACGTACGTATGCACTCAACCACTGGCAAGCTACAGCTATCTAGCGGCTTGTCCACCGATCGACGACGACCTCGCCGGCAAGCGGCCAGTCCGGCCGCCGGACGGACGGTGGGCCTGCGGCCTGCCTGCCATGGCCTGCCCCCGGTCGAATTCACTCCAACCACGCCATGTAGTGTGTAATTTTAGGTAGCTAAATTTTAGTCCAAACATGGTCTTACGCTTAGGAGTTAGGATTTGGAATTGGGTCGCATCTGGCCTTCGAGCGAGAGTCGGCAACCATAGATTGGCCCAGCGGTGGTGGCGGGTTGAGAGTGGTGAGGCAATATGGTACTTCCTACTTTGAGATGACGATGTAAGGCGTTGGGTTGGTTTAGAAGAGGGGGGGCGACAACGACAATCAGGAGAGCAACGAGGAAAAGGCAGAAGAGGGTTATCCGGTTCTCCCAACTAACTCATGTGCTCGGAGCATTGATTCCTTCTTCAGACATCATGTTCTCCGGCTTGCGGTGTTGGGTGAAAGTCATTCCCCAATTTTGCTAAACTATTATGGCTGCTTTCGAGTGGAGTTTTCCGCTTTGTTCGTTTCATTTTTTCTAGATATTTTGCTAAACTTGTCTTGCGTGTTGCACATGTGATTTCCCAATATTTGCTACCACTAAGTGAAGGAATGATTACTGAGGTATTCTAAAATGGGTTGTCTCGTAAATGAATATGGATATCATGGTTTGAGAATTTCATGCTACACATTCAGTTTTTTAATTTGGAAAAAATCAGGCCTTGTGGAGAATGGTGCGGTTCAAGATTTGTATGCTCGTTACGGATCAAATCTAGGGAGGGTTTACTATGTATCTTGCTGTATGATATAAAATCCCAATGTGATAAAAGCATTTAGTTATTTTGAAAACACGGAAATCCAAATGAGAAGTTTCTTTGGCACATAACTTTCTTTTTCATCATCTTTCCATGTAATTACAAATTTAGTACAATAGTCACTTCTACGTAAGTACAAAATAGGTTTCTCAGGACCGATTTAGGTATAAATTATTGTAACATACAAAATGTTTTCCGAGTTTTTTTATTTGCTCAATTTTAATGTGGTTGTTAATAAGTTTTAATTAACATAAAAATTTTCAATATGTGCGTGTCGCACGTGCACATTACTAGTTTATATAACTGGCGAGGTGGTTATACTCCTCCCTTCCCATGAAAAAAATACAATTCTAACAATTGAAATAAATAAATCAAAAATCAAAGAGTACAATTATAGAAAATAGATTTAACTACCTACCTATTAAGTTGTCAGACTGTGACAAAATTTATCGCAGGTGGTTATTTTTGTTATGGAACGGAGTGAGTACATCATACTAGTACAGACTACATCCACGCATGCCAAAAGAATGATCATTGAACGGGGACTAGTACGGCCTTGTCATGCTCTCTTTTTCCCTTCTTCTTCCAATCCGATTAGGCGATTACTTACCTTTTTGTCTTGTCTGAAGCAGTCCCTGAGATGGATCAAAAGTAGTGGCTCTGCGATGATGCATGAGCTGAGAGGTCATATAGGCAGAAATCAAACATCACGGTCGTCGTCACACCCTGGACATATCTTATCGTATTTCATCATGCAAATAAAAGAATTAATATATGCTTCGCACTACACGTGGCCATCACGAGCACACAGGTACAAGTGTAAACTAGGAACAATCATCCATCGTCTGAGAATAAAGTCATTGGCTCAGCCAAAAACCAAGCCAACAAGTCAGCAACCGTGCCAGGACTTGGAGGGGTTCAAGTGAAAAAAGCAAAATGAGACGACGTACGCCCCTGCACGTCGCGGTATGCTTTTCACCTTCAACCTGTCGTGCTCAGAGCGAGCCGGCGCCTCGGCCGTCGTCGTAGCTTAACCTCGGACGTCTCTGACTCGCTTGCTGTTGGCAGCCAATGGCGTGGCACCCGAACTGCAACGACGGCGTGCGTGGCAAGCTAAAAGGGGGATTAGTCAAGTGGTTGAAGCATATTATGGAAGTAGAGTAGCAGCTAGTCGCGGCGCCCCTAATATAACACAATCCGTCAAGTGGTTTATTAAGCATATTATAGAAGTAGGCTAGCAGCTAGCAATAAGCGCACGCACGTCACATCAAGCAAGACGGCACGTTGCCCATGAGACGGGGAATGATACGGAAGAAGCACACACGAACAGTAGATATGGCCAGGACAAATCGTACGTGCTGCATGCTCGATCATACGTGCATATGGACGGACAGGATCACCCCAATCAAGCAATGCTTGCGAGTGTACTACGTGTGTGCTAGCCTCTGCCAGGGGGTGGATGGATCGAGACCACCGGAGGATCGGACCGGGCTGCTAGCTCTGCAGCCACAGATGAGCTTGGACCTTGTGTGGTCTAGATGAGCCGTAATGAATGAGGGCTTCCCATTGATTGTTGATGAAGGAGAGGTTTTGATTAGCGACAGGTAGATGACACAGAGAAAGCAAATGTTTTGGTACTAGTTTGGTTCGACCTTAACGCGCACAGATAGATTTGCTTTTGAAAAGAAAATATAAAGGCGCGCGAGATGCCCTTGTGAGGTTAGCTGTGTTTGCCTTTTCTGTGCATTGTTCATTTGCGTAAATCTGTGCATCTAAACATTCCGGCTTGTAGTACTTGGTTTTCTGACAGGATGTCATCGGCTTCGGAATTCTTTTTTCTTTTGAAAGAAGGCGGCTTCTGAATACTCGCTCGTTCATTCTGTTCCCTTGGGCTAGTGACCATCCTAGGCTCCGATCCGTGTGCTGCCTTTATTTATTTTTTTGAAAAAAAAAGAGAGGGAGAGAGAGACAGGACTGAACTGAGTCTGAGCGTGTGGTGTTTGATCAGGAAGATGTTGCATGGAGGAGGTGCTTTTTGAATCGGTTGGCAGCTGTGGCTGAGCCGAAGCTCCGCGGAGGCAGCTGGTGCGTCCGGTGGCCAGCGCCCGCGCCACGCCCGCGCAGACACACTCCCGTCTGGCTAGCGTTTTTTCTCACCCAACACAACTCCATCCATCCGCCCTTAAATTCAGGCTAGTTTTTTAAGTACGGAAATGCTTGTGTCCGGACGTCCGGCCGCGCGTCCTGCGCCGGACGCCCGAGCTGGCAACACACGTTAGGCGGGCCCACCCGTGACCTTATCCCCACCCGCTCCACCACATGGACGCCCCCCACCACTCGTCCTTTTTCCCATCAATTTTCTCGCGACCTCGAGAGCTCCATCCGCACGGAGCATGACGGCACGCGGCACGGGAGGTGGGAAGCGCCGGTCCCCGGTGCCCCGACGATGACGACGAGCATAGCGGCGGCACCCCGTTCGCGGAGCGGCCGAAGGAGGTGATGAAGGCGCCGCACCCCACCCACCTCGACCACTCCGCCCCACCAAACGCCGCCCACGGAGGCCGGAGTGGAGGCGGTGGAGGCGGCGACGGCTAGGGCCGGCGCGGCTCTCGGCCGGGGGCTCTCGCGCCGCCGCCGGCGAGCGCGGCCGCCGCCCGGAGCTCCCCTCCCTCGCACCGGCGAGCGCGCGCGAAGGGAGGTGCGCCCTCGCCGGTCGCCGCTCCCCCGCGTCGGCGAGCCACGAAGGGAGGTTCTGCTCCCCGCGCGGCCCCCGCTCCCCCCACGCCGGCAAGCCGCGTCATGCGGCCGGGGGCGGGGGCTCGGCCCCGGGGAGGGCCGCGCCGTGCGGGGGGTGCCGCGCGCACTGCGGCTCCCTCCCCGACGTGCGGAGAAGCTCGGGCGGCGGCGAGCGAGCTCCCTCCCCGGCGGCTCCCATCCCCCCTCCCCCAACACCGTGTCGGCCGGCTGCCCACGGCCATGAGCTTCACATGCGGTCTTTGTCTAGTCCCTGCCATGTTTGCTTCATGTTGCGGGGAGTAGGGTCCATGTGTTCCGGTGGCGTTCTTGTGAATGTTGCAAAGGTAGAGTTTTAATGTTGCAAGCTCTATAGACGAATGCATCTTGTGATGATTTTTCGAGATGTTTTTTTTATGTCGCGACTGCTAAGGTTTGATGTTACAACTATTATTTTCTCATGTTTCATGGTCAATGTTGCATGAAACGTACACATGTTTCATGTTACAATTGTTAAGTTTTGATGTTGTAACTATTATTTGTGCTTGTTCCATTTTAGTGTTCCTTGTTGCAACTATTAATTTTTGATGCTGCAGATGCTAGACATGTGTTGTTGGGTGTTACGAACATTAAATTTTAATGTTACGGATGTTGAGTTTCAATGTTGCAGACATGTAATATTGGGTTTTGTGTGGAGGAGACGAGGAGGAGAGCTCCTGATGTTGGATGTTGCACGCAGCACAAGTCGCAACATGGTCGCAACATGGTCGCAACATGGGAGGAGGTGGGAGGAAGCTCGACGATATTTGGATGTTGCACGCAACCTTGCTCGCAACATTGCTCGCAATGGCTCGCAACATGCTCGCAACATCTGCTCCCTGGCTTTGAATCGGACGGCTGAAGATTGATTGGATCCCCATCCTACGGTCACGGAGGTGTCCGATGCTAGCGCCCGGATCGGACGTCCGGGCGCTAGCAGTGCCCCTTTTTAGTACTATATATCAGAATTTATGCTAGTTTTTTTATAACAGTATATCATAGTTCAGTCTAGATTTTGGGTGGCAACTGGTTCCCGCCGTTTGGCTAGAGGTAGTTGGCTGCTCGCTTCTAATGCAGCAGCTTTCAATTATCAATAAATAAACAAATAATGCAGCACCTTCTAGAGTCAGCAGACTGCGAGTCCGGAACGTTTGGCTGCTGCTCTCTTCTTGCAATCGCACGCGCGCGTGGAAGTTGCCGTGAGGGCAGGGTTTTACTTACCGAACCGGAGGCTCTAACCGCCGGCCTCCGGTAATGGCTTACCACTCGGTAAGCCGCGGTAACCGCCGGTTACCGAGCAAATTCAAATTTCCAAATCAAACGGCAGGTCAATCGGTAACCGATCGGTTTACCGTTCGGTAAGGGCCGATTCTGGTCGGTAAGGGCGGTAAACCGAGGTCAAGACAGGAAAACCGAACATGTATTTGTGGTTCTCCGGTGATGATTTAATGAAAATATTAGCATGATCTATGCATAACTCAATGTAAAAGACATCACAAAACCTCACCAAAGGAATAATATCATAGTTTCGCATACAAACAATGTCATAGTAATAATTGTGCATACAATACCATAATGATAGTGATAATCGTGCATACAAATACAATACCATAGTCATAAACTCATACTAATAAAAGATCAACGCTGTAGAAATGGGAAGACCCCCATTTGGGTCGCCATCTGGTACTCAGCGATGGACATGACATTCAAACCTTGCACTCTAAGCAACTCAGCCTTGTAGTCTTGCCAAGTTTGCCCCGTCTAAATATCTGCATCCTAAATGAAATCATATATACAACTAAATCATATATACATCCTAAATGAAATCTTATACACCTAAATATGCTCTACCAAAATCCTACATTTTTGGTCTACATATCTACATTTACAAACCAAAATCATGTAAACACCTGAGTCAAATCATATCGCATCCTAAATCAAAATGTTCTACACTTGTATATCAAAACATATTGAAAAACTAGATAAATCAAAGGGGGAGGAACTACTGCGCGGGACGGTTTACGCGACCTAACCGCGGCTTACCGCGCGTCCGGGTCGGTAAACCGCTCGGCCACCGCGGCACGCGGTTAGATCCGGCGGCCGGCCGACTAACCGCGCCGACCGAGCGATGGCCGCCGCGCTCGGACGCCGGTTAGGCGCCGCCGGCCGCCGGACGGCGACCACTGGGAGAGGCGGTCGAGGGAGGGAAGGAGTTTACGGAGGATGTGGCTCGGGTGGATTGGGGTGGGGAGGCTGCGGTAGGGTTAATTTGACCCCCCCCCCCCCCCCCCCCTCGTTGGGCCTAAGTGGGTCGAGGCGGGCCGGCGGTTTTTTTTTTTTTTTTTTTTGGTTTAACTTCTTTTGGTTGAAATTTATACTAAATGAACTAAGTTTGCAACAAATTTGACACCAGACTCAATAAATCACGAAGTATTTTTAGGGATGTTTTCCACAATTTTCAATCTTTGGAATTCAAATTCAAAATTTTTTTGAACCTAACGGTTGGTAGAATTTGACTGCATCAGTAATCCGGTCCAGCGCCGGTAGGGCCGGTTCCACGGTAAACCGGCCGGTTACCAACGGTAAGTCTAACCCTGCGTGAGGGCGCTGACCACGCCGCCGGCCCGGCCGCAAGCGGAGGAGGAGAGCAAACCACATGCGCCAGCTACCAACGAACCCGTTCCGCCTCCCCAACCGTCCTCATAAAACCATCAGCTCGAATGCTCGACGCCCTCCTCCTCATCCCTAATCCTAATCCTGTAATCCGCATCGCACCACCTGTACTCGTCGCCATACCGAACAAGCATCCACCGCCAGCCAGCCAGCCAGCGGTCGCCGAGCGGGCTGCAACAGAAACGGGCACGACGCCACGGCACGGCACGGCACGCCCTTTGAATGCTCCCGCGCCCGCACGCTCGCCTGCCTGCCTCTGACCCGGCTCGGACTCCGTCCTCGCCGGCCTCGGCCAAGCGCTCTCCGACTCCGACCTCTCCCTTTTATAAACTGCCCGGCCTCACGCTCACCTTCCCCTCTTTGCACTGGCAGCGCCGTATCATCACCATCTTGGCACCGTGAACCCACCACCCAATCAGCAGTCGCCTATAGTCGTCTCGTCCCTGCCGCCGCCGCGCTCCAGTCCTCCGCTAGCTCCCTGCTCGCGCTAGCCGCGGTGCCTGTCCACGAAGACAAGACAAGACAGAGAGCAAACCGAGAGCATGTGCCCGGGGTCGGTTGAGGCGCCGGCGGCGGCCGGGGCCGGGGCGGGGGAGGGGAAGAGCGTGTGCGTGATGGACGCGGCGGGGCCGCTGGGCCACGCGCTCGTCGACCGCCTCCTCCGCCGCGGGTACACCGTCCACGCCGCCACGTACGGCCGCGGGGAGGAGGGGGACGAGGAGGAGGAGTCGGCGGCCGCGGCCGCCGCCGCGCTGCTCGAGCACCTGTCGCGGAGCGGCGGCGGGGGCGACGCGTACGGGCACCGCCTCAAGGTGTTCCGCGCCGACCCCTTCGACTACCACGCCATCGCCGACGCCGTACGCGGCTGCGCCGGCGTCTTCTGCATGTTCAACACCCCCGACGACCAGGCGCAATGCGATGTGAGTGTGCAGGCTTCTCTCTCTCTCTGCGTTTTTTTCTCTTTTCTTTCCTTTATTTATACTTTTATATTAATATAAAAATGGGAATTTTCTTTATCCGGAAAAAGCATATGCATCGCATCGTAGAATTGGATTTGATTATCGATACAAGTTTATAAGTAGACGCACAGTATCTACTGTAGCAGCGCTGCACGCATAGGCATAAACAGAAACAGAGCAGCGGGAAGGCAGAAAGAAAGAAACAGAGCAGCCGCAGAGACGATCCGAGCCTTCCCTTTCCTCCCGTTTCCTTTCCCCTCCGAATCATCATGGCCATGGAAAGTCTTGTGTCGTTCGCTGGTTCAATTCGTTTCCAGAGGTGATCCGGGACCCCCCTTCATTAACGCCACAGCTCATGTGTGGCTGTGAGAGCCAGCCACCCAGCCCGCTCCTTCTTCTTCCTCCCTCCGTCTCCAGGCCTAGGCGGGACGAGAGGTCGAGGGGTCCTGCTGCTCCTGCCCTTCCGGAGCACAGTACAGTCGAGTACCATAGCGCATTTAAAAGCTGGAGCACCGAGCTGCTCCTCAAAGCTGGAGAGCACTAATCGGCCTGCATCAGAGCTGAGCGACCTAACCTGCAACTTAAATTCCCCGCGTGCATTAAACCCTCCACATGGCCGCCGCAGCTGCTCCAGTGTCCAGTCCAGTAGTCCACTACGTAATCGCCGTGCGCTCTCTCTCTCTCTCTCTCTCTCTCTCTCTCTCTGGTGGGCAGGGCAGCCATTGGAACACCAGCTCGCACTGGCTGGTTTTAATTTCTGAACAATTTGGCTTGTTTTAGTACGATCGCCGGACTGAACTAGCTGATGGATGACCTGTTTTTTTCCCTCTATCTCTAATTAGTTATATTAATTATGTAATAAAACCGTGCAGGAGGTGACGGTGGAGACGGAGGTTCGCGCGGCGCACAACGTGCTGGAGGCGTGCGCGCAGACGGACGCCATGGAGCGGGTCGTCTTCACCTCCTCCGCAACCGCCGTCGTCTGGGGCGGCGACGCCGCCACCGTCGACGAGAAGTGCTGGAGCGACCTCGCCTTCTGCCGCAAGTTCAAGGTACGCCCGTGCACGTGCTGTGCCAGCCACTCGGCAGTCAACACTTACTTTACTACTCGTAGCACCGTATACTACTTGGTATAAATTCGATTGGTTGATTTCCGACGCTATACGTCGTCGTTCGTACCTAGTGGGCGACTTTCACTCAACGCCACTGTTGCCGGATCATCATCAAATCAAATCAAATCAGTGCAGGACGCGGCTTGGCCCTGTATGAGATGAGCCGGGGATGGATCGATGGGAGACAATCCTCATCCAATTCAATTGGCCGTTGCTTGTCCTGATCCTCTCGCTGTATTAGTAGCTTGAAAATTAAACCCCGATCAGCCGTCGCAGCAACGCCAAAGCTGCCAGTGCTTTTTACTAAACCCAATCCAACCAGGAAAGAAACCTTCCTATGTGCTATGGCCAGGTCTGGTCGCTCTCCGTGGATGTGGTTTGCCGTCCAATCCTGATCAATGGGGTGTGCTTCAGAATCCGGGTTCTTGGTAACCAACTTTCACCAGCGACCTCCCTGTCCTTTCCTTTCCCTCCTTTCCCTTAGGCACAACACAACACAAGCCCCAATTCAGGAGTCTTGCTGCTGCTGCTGCTGCTTTGTGCCTTGGCTGTAAAAGTCCAAGCATGCGGAGGGATAACTTGAACGATAGAGACGGCAGCTGAAGCTGACTTCTCAACTGTCCGTGGCTCAGGGATTACGACACACTGAAAGAGAGTTTTAAATAGTTCAAAACAAGCAAACAAACAAACACATCCTATCAGACGTACGAAGATTGTTGTTTTGCTTTGATAATTCTGACTGATCAGATACTGATCCAGATTATCATAACCTTCCATGCATGATCGGCTCGCTATGATTGCAACATGCTCCTGATATCCTAGGCAAAATGACAAGCACCCCTTTTGTTTTACTCTTGCCCACGGCTTCCTCGTGCGTTTGTTCTTGTTTTGACCTGCGCCGAGTATCTCGCCTCATGGCGATCACGTTACAAAACAGCCTCCAAACTGATCTGAAACATGCGGCAAACTTGGAGCAACATGGCCTGACCTGAAGTCCTGAACTGTCTCTCCCTCTTTGCGCCGCAGCTGTGGCACGCCCTGGCCAAGACGCTCTCGGAGAAGACGGCGTGGGCGCTAGCCATGGACAGGGGCGTCGACATGGTGGCCATCAACGCCGGCCTGCTGGCAGCCCCAGGGCTCACCGCAGCGCATCCCTACCTCAAGGGCGCCCCGGACATGTACGGCGCCGGCGTCCTCGTCACTGTCGACGCCGACTTCCTCGCCGAAGCGCACGTCGCCGCCTACGAGTCCCCCACCGCTTACGGCAGGTACCTCTGCTTCGACAACGCCGTGTGCCGCCCCGAGGACGCCGTCAAGCTCGCCCAGATGCTCTCGCCGGCCGCGCCACGCTCGCCACCAAGGTACCTATCTTTCTCGATTTGACTTGTACATGATGTTTTCATTAACAGGGAATGCTTTTGTTTTATACTGATGACGTGACATTTGATTTGGATGGATTTTTTGCAGTGATGAGCTGAAGGTGATCCCACAGAGGATCCAGAACAAGAAGCTCAAGAAGCTGATGCTGGAGTTTGCCAGCGGGGTATACGGGGAGCTGGATTAGGGAGGGATCCCCTATATTTATCCAATTAATTAATTATAAATCCCACAGATGCAACTAGGGTTGTATTCTTTTGTATCTAGTAGTATTTGTATTCTTTTGTTTCCCACTCGCAAAGGGGGGATTTGTTTGGTTGGTCAAATGTGCATACGCTGTACACGGCCAAGCAAGCATGCCACATGTATTGATACAGCCCTGCCGAGGGTATTTGAGTGATCTATTTGCCAAGAAAATGTCTTGGGTGAACAAAAGAGCAAATAAAATTCCAGTACTGTTACTGCTCGTGTACAGAAAATGTGATGGAGAAATGCTCAAGCTTCACGTCAAGAAGGCATTGCATTTCATGACTCACATGACACTGAAACGTTGACAGACTTCCACAGTAGAATCACGTGTAGTTGGTTTGACAAATGAGCTTAGAAAGTGATAAAAGTTCATTAAACACCTACAAAATGCCACTTTCCCCAACTAAAAACAAATCGACCAAGGCTTTGCACACGGCAAGTTGAAGATGTGTACTGGAAACAAGAATTTCAGAGTATCAATCAAGCCCATCGCAAGCATTCGTGCTCTTGCAAACAGCGTCTGCGTGATGCTTTCAGGGACTCAACAACAAACATGAGTCACTAAGAATTGTTTCAGGCCAATTTTGCACATCAGTGATGTGCTCCCTCCACAGAAAACGACCATTCGTATCCTAGCCCAAAAGGATAATGCAACTAGCGTAACCCTGTTCGCTTGGCTTATCACCCACCACCAACAAGATCTTTCTCTCACAACAAACCAGCCCACCAAAGAACCAACCAAGAAGATTTTCTCTCGGACAAACCAAGATCAGCCATCAAAGAACTGGCCAACCGAACAGTGCCGCCTGGGCCGACAACTCCCGAGCACAACACTAATACCTGCTGCTCATGGACCCATCATCAATCAGGCCCCCGTGCCACACCAGACAGAATCATGCAACAGCGAATGGTGTTGTAGTCCAATGGTAGGACGGCAAGCTACCCACCAGGGTTCAATGCTCGCACCTTTTGGATTTACCAGCGTTATGTGTTAGGTGGTAAGCGACGTTTCCGTCGACGACGAGACGCTAATAGTGACTTCGGGAAACTCCAGATTTGCCAGTGCTAGTGCTCAGTGCTTCAGAGGTGCTCATAAGGGTAGGGTTTGCGTACGTGTATTCATGAGTGAGTGTGATTGCGTGTTGCGAGCGTCTGCGTTGCACTGTGTAATTCTTAAAAAAACAGAATCATGCAACAATATTAGTAAAGTTTATTCCACTAAGGCGTTGCTACAAGTCACTTTCCTCCGCATTATCACAATTCACACCCATAACACATAATTACAGGTCGAAACAACGAAACACGATTTCAGTTAGTTGCACCAAAAAAGAAGTATACATTACATGGGAAAAGCGGCAGTTTAAGATCTCTGCTTGCTAGGCACTCAGTGTGACAGAAACAACACTTGACAGCTTGAATTTCCGAACTTTCTTGGAGTGCAGTGGCTGGAAAACAATCTCTGTGTATTGCTTCACAGAAATCTCTTTCCATTCTGAAGATGAAGTCCCCTCAGCTCGATAGTCACGAGGAGAATACAGTATTTGAACTCGTGACCTACCTGCATTTGCATAAACAACACATCAGTTCAGCAAACGGATCAAATGTAAGTCATGCACGTCAAGTACAACATTTAGGTAGAGAACTCTCATAGCAACAAAACTACCACAAGATTTTCACCTAAAGCCCAACTGGCCATCACCAAACATTTCCCTAAATTTTACTAAGATAAGCATGCACACATGACACTTCTTATAATAAGAATTATATGCATCTACTCTTTCAGGTAACCCCCTTATTCTATCCTCCCTAGTCCCTTGCACAACAGAGCTACTAGAACTCCACGCATTGCTCTAGAAGGCTTGAGTGGTACACACCTATAAGCTCTCACCCTGAACAATGAATTGCTTTACAAAGTTTAAGTAAGTCAGTGACTAGCAAAAGAACAATAAGAACAGAAGGTTCATAGAACTTACCAAATCCACCAAAAAGAGTTGACTTCTGGATGATGAATCGACTGACTTTTGACCTCTTAAGACTTTTGAGAAGTTGAATGTCCTCATGCCTGCCTTTGAACTCGATGAATTCACCAAGAACATTTTTGTCTCCTTTCAGTTCCAACCTACAAATGGAAAAGAGACACAAATAAGATACTTGAGGCTGACAGTAGACAATGTAATTTCTCCAACAAAATACAAAGAGTCTCATCTATTTCCCTCATAAATTGTTCCCATTCTGGTTCCTTTTCTTCCCTATAGAAACACAGTCCTAACACACCAAAAAGGAAATAGAGGAACAGAAAATTTAACTGGACAACAAGAAACGGATTATTTTACCTGTCCCACATAGGCGATGTGCTGAGAATAGAATGTAGATTCTGGAGTACTGAATCTTGCATGTCACTTTTGCTTCCAGTAAATGCACCTTTAATCCATGCTGAGAGTCCACTCTTTGAGTCTGTCTTAAGATCCTTCCATTGATCATACAACATAACCTCTGGTTGAATACTTATATTATATGAAGGCCTGATACAGAGCAACTTAACTATATAAATAGAATGGAAAGGGGTTGACGAGAACAAAGAGAAAATTGAAGAAGTATCCAACATAAGCATAGCAAACAAAACATTGTAACCCATAAAATTGTCTCATAAAGAGAATTAACCTGCAATTGGGATTGGGTAGAACAACTCTTCCGATTATATGCCCATCAGGCAGTTTTGCTCCCCTTTGCTCCAAGTATGATTGAAGATTAGCAGCTAGCCTGTTGACTTCTTGTATCTAAAGAACAAAATGCAGCAGATCAAAACACAGGAATGCAACTGAGAACAGAGGGACTATGCAACCTAATGCTTATTATCAAGAATATTTGTAACAAAGAATCTCCCTTTGCAGCATTAGATATACACAACCCAAGCATTCCATTGCCACAATAACACTATAAAAACAGCAGATATCTAGTGAAAGATATCAACAATCACGACATCATATCATCTTACTGCAACACACAATTATATTGACATGGTTCCTCCACCGCACAAAGTTAATAACACAAGTCATGTGTAGCTCAAAAACATTCTGCCGTGCCAAGAAGTTATGGAAGAATATGCAGAAAAGGTAGTGCAGAAGTCACATACTGGGTTTGGAATAATCTCTTGCTTACGCTTCTTGTCAGTTGGACAAGACCAATTCCCATCCTTGTCAGCCTCAACAAAGCCAGAGAAGTTCTTAATTCCCACCACCATCACCTCCCTGTTTACTGTAGAAGATCAGAACCTTGCTTTTCCCAGTTTGGGCAAAATGATAGTCCAAAGGCAAAAAAATTGGCTGCAGGATAGATTGTGCAAGAAGGTTGCATACATAGGCAAGGCAAGTTAAAGCAAAACTGGGCAAAAGCAACTTAAGAGTCTTATACCACTGTAACAGAGCTGGATAAGTCTGGAGTGGTAAAGAAAGCCATTTCTCCACAAGAACAGGGAAACAGGATGCCCGTTATGCAGCGGGCCTGCTGCTTATCTATCTAGCTGTGCTAGGCCTAGGCAGCAGCGAACTGAAACATCCAGTCATTGTTCTACAAGATCTCACTAGACTTCAAGGCTTAAATAGTGGGATATAGCACTAGAGGAAGGCATAAGACTAAAAGATGAGCTACAAATTTGAAGTACTTTCTTTCTCACCCTGTAACAAATCATCTATGATTCTTTTTTTCTCGAAAATCTATGACTTCTATGGAACCTGAAGAGTTTACAAGTACATATATCTCTTCTGCTACCTTGTACTTGAATAATGCAATGGCAAAATCCTGTTAACCTCTGAGAAGAAAGAAATTTTTTTTGCAGATATAGAAGACACGAGCACACAGGGACAGTCAGAAGACAAGTACAGAGATGTCAAAAATTACTAACAGTACTACCGCTAGCCCGGCAAGCTGACCTCTTGGTGACGAGGACAACATCGATGTGCTGGCGCTCTCCGGCGTCGGGGTCGGGGATGCGGAGGCCGACGAAGCATCGGCCGGCATAGAGCTTCTCGAGCCTGGAAGGGGGATCGGAGCCGACGGGTGCATCAGAAGGGTTTCTCTTCTCTTAATCTAACGGGGAAGGAGAGACGAGAAATGGAAAGAATCGGTGAAGGGGTTCACCTGGAGGCGACGGCGAAGCAGAGGTCGGAGTGGGAAGAGTCGAGGTCGGCGAGGTAGGAAGCGTCGTCGTCGTCGAAGAAGAAGCGGCGGATGATCTTGTAGGCCACCAGGCCGCACAGGATCTCCACCCACATCACCGCCGCTCCTTTTCCCCGGTTCCGGCCGGAGGTGAAGGCGGGTGACGGCTTTCGATCTCGCCTGGGCTCCTCCCCCTTCCAGATGTTTCACTGTTTCAGGGGGGCAGTTTGTGGCAGCAGAGAGAGAGAGAGAGAGGAGGAACGAACTGAAGCGAACGATTCGGTCTGCTCCTTCAACACAGCGATGATCGAACCTCACCTCACCTGACTTTTTCGCCTTCTCCTCCGCTAGATTAGATAGGATTTCAATCTTTTGCAGGGCCAGACGTGTTCTGAATTTAGATTGAGTGTCCGGCCGGGGTGGAAATGTGGAATCTTAAGCGCTAAGCAAGTAGTTTCAGCCACCGCGTTTGTGCTTTCTTCAGTGCAGCGCGTCCTTCCCCCCTTTCAGTTTCCTTCCATTCGCCCTCGGAGGCTCGGACAGTCTTGGTTCCTTTGGAAGTAAGAAAGGAAATTCCGCTGGAATTTCACGGGACATTTTACACAAATTAGAATTAATTAGTTATCATCAGATTTATCTAAAAAATTAGTTATCACCAGTAAGACAATTATATTTTTCACAACAAATCAGAATCAGCTATATATCACCAACCAGTCCAACAAGGTAGTGCACATGAGCACTACTTGCCGGGAACGTTGGAGTTTGAGACACATTTCCACCAACAAATACCTCCCGAAAGGGTAACACACAAGAATGTGAAAATTGGAGTGGTGACACGCATAAAGCAGCGGGCCTTGGCGACACGGCCTTGGCGACAGTGGCGTAGCCAGGATTCTAACACATGGTATGTCATATACATTTTTTCATATAAAATTTAAAATTTGGTACAATCCATTGAAAAATGGTAAAGATATTAAAAAATTGACCGTGATGTAAAAAAAACAATTCCTCAATTCCTCTTCACCCTTCGGCAATTCTATAAAGCACACAATTTCTCCATTCCTCTTCATCCCTCGTCAATTCTACAAAATAAGCAATGCATACAATCAACTCTACAACTCATTTAGTAAAATGAATTGAGATATGACATCATAGCAAGGAACTAACTTTATTGAAAAGTACACTCACGTGAGAAAGGAACAATATTCATAACTAGCAATCCATAATTTTCAATCGCAATGACAATTAAAAATACACATCATTGCAATCTAACAATTTCATTTTACATCTATGATCATCAATGCTTAATTGTCTATATACGATGTTCTGAGGATAGTGGATAGAGCACGACAGAGTAGACCGCATGGTATTGGAGGGGCGAGGACATGAGTCACCTTGTCATGTCAGATGGTGGGGGAGGGCAACTTTCTTATCATGGCTGGACGTTGGGCTTGGATACGAGGAAACATGGAACTCCCTTCTCAATTCTGAGTGCTAACCATAGAAAGGAAATCATTTCCATTTTTTTTTCCCAAAATACACTATATGGACCGCGCAGAAATTCAGGGTATGCTATGGCATACCCCTTACCTACGCCCCTACTTGGCCATGGTGGCGATGCCCCGTTGTTGACGGTGTATTTTGGTACACCAGACATATTCATTACACTTTGGTTTGGATTTGTTTATGGAACTAACCCGCCACTAGGCACACTAATCATAAAACAAGTTCATCTTTGTGCATGTACTTGTAAGTGTTGTGTTTATGTAGGAAAACATGGACATAAAGGACGGATTCACAACAAGTTCAAAGGAGCATTTACGGAGTCTTGTTCGTGTTCATGAGCTTGATGAAATCACTTCCAATGGTGGCGAGGACCGAAGTGCTACGAAGGAACACCCCTGGAGATTGAAGCGTAAAAGATCCAACTTCATGCACGGAGAACCTCCATCTTGGACGCAAGGATGACACCGTCAAAATCATGCAAATGGAAGGGACAAAGTGCATAATCACCTGAGGACCCACGGGCGCGAAGGGGCGACCGAGCCGGGCCGGGATGGGCCTGGGCCGGTCGGCCCAAGCCGGCCGGCCTGGCCCAGTCCCGGGGTCGGTTCGGCCCCCATTTCCTTGCACCCGAAGGATCTTCAACCCTAAGTCCCTGTAGGCGCCGCCATTCGCGAAAGAGAGAGTCATTCGCACCGAGAGGCCATCCACAAGCTAGAGAGAGAGGAGGGAGATCTCCGGAGGAGGATCGACCATCTTGAAGGAAGCACCCACAAGTGGAGAAGAAGGAAGGCACTGTCGTAAGGGTGACCATGATCAACGGTGCCATATCTAGCACCTTAGTGGGGTAATCTCCTTATTCGTCCATGGGTTGTAATCGGTCTTGAGGATGTAATCGTACTTTGTTGGAATATCTATCTATCATCTTGTGTTGAATGTGCTTAGATGCTTAAGGTTAGCTACCGTGTTGTAAAGGAAGTATGGATACCAATGCTCCCTTGGATCAATTCAATACGCCGTGTCCATCATAGGTCTAGTCACGAATACCTCCGCGTAGTGACAGTACGGGGGGAGGGAAAGGGCGAAACTGTGGTCACAACCCCCGATAGATTAGATTGGTTTTCATGTTTTAAGCGGTTGCATGTTCAAGTATCGTAGACCCATGGGCGAGTGTCTCCTATCTTGATAGATTAATCATTCTCTCTAGTGTAGTGTAGCCGTTTTCTAGTTTAACCTTAGATAGGGTTGGAGTAGTTAGTGAGTAGAAGTAGGTCAAACGTTTGTAATCCCCTTCTCCGCGGATTGACAAGAACCTTAGGAATCCCATGGTTAAAAAGGTGTAGGTCCGTACGCTAGCGGATCGTAGGTGGATACGTCTTTTATCCGTCAACAAGCCCCTTTCTCTGGCGTCGTTGCCGGGGAGCAAGCTAGTTTACATCATTTGGTTTGCATTTAACTTTCTTTAATATTTAGTTTATTTTTTGTTTGCTAATATCTAACCCATATTATCTAGAAAACCACTTGTTTTGTTTTTGTTTTGTTTTTATCTTGTTGTCTAGATGGCGTTCGCTAATCAACCCGTGGAAGAACCAGAGAAATCACTAAGGGATTGCGCTAGTCCTCGAGGTGAAGACATAAGAGTACAAGAGTCGGATTCGAAGCTCGAAGCGACCAAGTATGAGATTAAATCCAAGATCATCGAGATGGCGGCGGCAAACCCGTTTGAAGGGATGGTTACGGATAACCCATATAGACACGTAAGGCATTTCACGACGCTATGCAACACGGTGCGTCAAGAAGGAGTTCCCGATGAATGGTTCAAATGAAATCTCTTTCCCTACTCACTTGCCGGTGAAGCAAAGACGTGGCACTCGTTTGCATCCTTTGAAGTTGAAGGCAATTGGAACAAGTTGACGAAGAAGTTTTGCGAGAAGTTCTTTCCAATTAGTAAGGTTCAACATCTAAGGAGGCGAGTGATCACTTTCATGCAAGGAGAAGAGGAAGGGATAGACCAAGCTTGGAATAGGTTTAATGAGTTGATCGAACAAGGACCAAGGCTCGGCTTCTCCGGTGACGTACTCTTGCATACCTTTTTCTTTTCCCTAACCCCTAATTGCATGCAACACGTCCAAATGTGTGCACGTGGGGATCTCATGGAGAAAACACTCACGGAAGCCACTCAACTTCTACAAAAAATTAGTAAAGCGGCGGCCATGTGAAGAGATTGGAAAACAAGACTTGCGGAAGAGCCAGAATACAATTCAAGGAAGAAGAAGTGTGCTGAATTTTCTAAAGAGGCAACCCCGGAAGTCACAAAAGAGGAGCCAATCCCGAAAAAGCTTGAAGAATAGCACATCAAGTCAAGAACTACCCCGAGCATTGACTTCGCCGAATCAAATGAAACAAACAAGAGAAGCATGTCAAGCGCGAAGCCATTAAGGGAGTTCGAACACATGGATTGGGTTCCAATCGATTACGGAGAAGTATTTGACAAGAGAAGACCGTTTCCTAATCAAAAGGGGATGGCAAGAGCATTGGAAGTGGATTTTCCACCGGAAAAGAAAGCGGAAGATTCATACGATCTTGAGACCACCGGTGAGATATTTCAAAAGCTCTTTGGAGACGATGAAGTGGATCCGGAACACATAGCTGAGGTGAAAAGAATCATGGGGATCAAGCCCGAAGCATCGCCATATGCTCGCCTCACCGAAGTTTACGCGATAGGATCCGAAGAAGAAGAGAAGACATCACCACACTTGAGTTGCGAGATCAATGGAGTTCAATGCAAAGCCTTGTGCGACATCGGAACCCAAGTAAGTGTCCTATCTTCTAAAATTTACGATAAAGTTCAAGACCACAACCTAGACTTAGCTCCAACATCAACGAAACTAATCATGGGAGATGGTAGAACTATTAGACCTCTAGGTATTGCTTGCAACATGAATGTGAACATCTCTGAAAAATGTATACCAACCGATTTCTTTGTTATTGATGCTTACCATAGTAATCATGATCACATAATCCTAGGTAGGCCCTTTCTTAAGTTGGTTGATGCCGTGTTGGATGCCAGAAAAGGCAAGGTAACAATGAACCTTAATGGAAAGAAGTACACATATAATTTTCTTCGCGTTTCTAAACACGTGGAGGATGTAGATAGTCTTTGTTTTGTTGAAACCCTTAGAGACTCGCTGCAAAGGGCGATGGAGAATCAAGTTAATGATCAACAAGATGAAGAACTAGGTGAAGCAACGAAAGGTTTAGAAACACAAGATGGAAGCGTGGAGGAAGAAAAATTTGAGGACATAGGAGAGATTAAACCCGAGGAGCCACAAGTGCCCGAGGTAGACCTTAAACCTTTGCCCAAAGGATTAAAGTACGAATTTTTGGGCCCAGACAATACTTATCCAGTCATTGTGAGCGACGAGTTGAGTCCCGAAGAAAATGAGAAGTTGCTGATTTTATTGAAAAACATAGGAAGGTGATTGGATATTCGATTAATGATCTCAAAGGTCTTAGCCCAGCCTTTTGCACTCATCGTATACCAATGGAAGACCAATGTAAGCCCGTAGTGGACTACCAAAGGAGGCTAACTCATGCCATGCAAGAGGTAGTAAAGAAAGAGGTCATCAAGTTACTTGATGCCGGAATCATCTACCCGGTTCCGCATAGCGAATGGGTGAGCCCGGTACATTGTGTACCGAAGAAAGGAGGTTTAACCGTGGTGAAGAATGAGAAGAACGAATTGATACTGCAAAGAACCGTGACCGAGTGGAGGATATGTATCGATTATCGAAAGCTAAACAAAGCAACGAAGAAAGATCACTTCCTCCTACCGTTCATTGACGAGATGCTCGAGAGATTAGCGAACCACGCTTATTTTGCTTTCTCAATGGGTACTCAGGGTTCATGCAAATTCCCATTCACCCGGATGATCAACACAAAACAACGTTCACATGCCCTTATGGAATGTTTGCATATAGAAGGATGCCCTTCGGTCTATGCAACGCTCCGGCCTCTTTTCAATGTTGCATGATGGTTGTATTCTCGGAATTCATCGAAGAAATTGTCGAGGTGTTCATGGATGATTTTTCCGTTTATGGGAAGACTTTCATGGATTTCTTGGTAAACTTGGATAAGGTCCTCACGAGGTGTGCGGAGGTAGACTTGGTATTAAATTGGGAAAAGTGCCACTTCATGGTTAAGCAAGGCATAGTGCTCAGACATGTTATATCCGAGAGAGGCATTGAAGTGGACAAGGTTAAGGTAGAGACAGTTGAGCAACTCCCACCTCCGACGGATGTTAAGTCTTTGAGGAGCTTTCTAGGCCATGCCAGATTTTATAGGAGATTTATTTAGGACTTCTCAAAGATCACTAAGCCTTTAACGCATCTACTAAAAAGGATGTGGCTTTTGACTTCGATGAGAAGTGCCTAGCGTCATTCCGGACCTTGAAAAGCACTTTGGTGAGTGCTCCCATTATTCAACCTCCGGATTGGAGCCAACCTTTTGAGATCATGTTGTGATGCAAGTGACTACGCCGTAGGCGCGGTTTTGGGTCAAAGAAAGGAAGGCCGAGTTCACGCCGTTTACTACGCCAGTAAAACTCTTAATGAGGCACAATTAAATTATGCCACTACGGAGAAAGAGTTGCTAGAGGTGGTATCCGCCTTTGAAAAATTCAGATCTTACATCGTGAACTCAAAGGTCATTGTTTACACCGATCACGCGACCATCAAGTATCTCTTGGCTCAGAAGGATGATAAACCACGTTTGATCCGTTGGATCCTTCTTTTCCAAGAGTTCGATGTTGAAATACATGATAAGAAGGGGGTGGAGAATGTTGTGGCTGGTCACTTGTCTAGGATGAATCGTGGACAAGATGATAAAGAGCCCGTAGAAGACAATATGAGAGATGACCACCTCTATCGAGTGCTCGATAAAGACACTTGGATGATTGATATCATTCGAGCGATTCGGAAGATGTCTCTTGACCATCTAGATAAAAACTCTCAAAGGAGGATAATCTCCGAAAATCAAAAATACTTTTGGGATGCACCATACCTTTTCAAACTTGGCAATGATGGAGTCATGAGAAGATGTGTGACAAGAGAAGAAAGGCTAGAAATTTTGAGAAAGTGCCACTCGGCGAAGTACGGTGGACACTATAGCCATTTTAGGACCCAAGCAAAAGTGTGGTCTAGCGGATTCTATTGGCCGGAGATGCATGAATATACTAAAAGATATGTTGCATCATGCCCCGAATGCCAAAGAACCGGAAACATCTCTCAGAGAAATTCTATGCCCTTGAGATATAATCTACAAATCGATTAGTTCGATGTGTGGGGAATAGACTTCATGGGGCCTTTCAAAAACTCACATGGATATGAGCATATCCTAGTCATGGTTGATTATGTATCCAAGTGGGTAGAGGCCATGCCATGTCGTAAAGCTTCCATGGAGGAGTCCATTGCTATGATCAAGAGCATAATTTTTCCTCGTTTCGGTACTCTGAGAATCTTGATTAGCGATGGAGGAACTCACTTCACCGGGAAGAATTTCAAAAAGTGCTTGTCCAAGTTGGGAATTGAACATAGGGTCTTTACGGCCTATCATCCACAAACCAACAGACAAGCGAAAACATCGAATAGGCAATTAAAAAGCATCCTAAACAAAACCATAGAGAAGGGAGGCAAGAATTGGTCAAAGAATTAGACGGAGCTTTGTGGGCGTATCGAACGACGTTCAAGACACCGATAGGTATGACCCCTTATCAATTCGTCTATGGAAAAGCTTGCCACCTTCCGGTTGAGTTGGAACATATATTGGGCGATCAAAGAGATGAACCTTGATCTCAATGCCGCAGTGGTAAAGCGAAGAATTCAAATAAGCGAGCTAGAGGAGATGAGGTTGAAAGCATACGAGAATGCAAGCATATACAAAGAGAGAATTAAAATGCGGTATGACAAAAGGTTGAAGAAGGAGCTGAGGTCCTCCTCTACAATTCAAGGTTTAAAACCTTCGGAAAGGGGAAATTGCAAAGCAAGTGGGACGAACCCTACATTGTTCATTCGGTGCTCCAACGGAGCGGTAACCATTATGGATGTGAAAGACGATCAATTCATGGTGAATGGTCAATGGCTTAAGGTTTACTATGAACCTGACGTTGTGCCCCTTCATCATATTGATGTCTTCACTATGGAAGAAGAGCCCGAACGTCCAGCCTAAGACGTAAAATAAGGTGTTGATTTTTGTAAATAGTTTTTCTTTTATTTTTCTGGAGTTTCTCGCGAAGATTTATTGGGCCAACGTTTTCTCATGGGCTAAGAATGCGAAAAAGGGCGGTTCACGGGAGACGGGACCGGACCGGCCCCCGGAACAGGGTGGCCGGCCGGCCCAGTCCGACCGGCCCAGTGGGGGCCCGGCGGCGGTTTGCCCCGGTTTTCCCCGATTCGCTCCTTTTCGACTTCCTTCTTTGGTCAGAAAATTTTAAGGGGAGTTTGAATAAGGAAAATGCGGTTTCTAGAGTATTCCTTTTCAGACTATTTATTTGGCCGAATTGGGAGCTCAGGAACCCATCCCATCTAGCATTCTTTTGCACCCATGCAGTAGCCATGGTGTCCCCGAAGAGCATAGAGTTGAAGCAAGGCGCCAAGGAGCCATCAATGGAGGAGGCGAAGCGATGCGAGCTCAAGCTACCTGTGGAGATCAAGAGGACCACCCACATCCGTTGCGGAGGTCGTGTCCCGACCAGAGCTATCACATCTCGCAACCCCGTCAAAGAGGAGAACATCCTACTCCCGTTCGAAGGTCAGCGCGCATCCGAGGCATGAGGCGAAAGGATTACAAGGAGGTGTCGCCCGAGCCTAAGGACTATGGGGATAGCGACTATTCCGACGATCGTAGCCCGAGCTCGTGGGCGGCCGCCGGAAGAGATGATAATGATTTGTACATTTGGGAAGAGGTGCCCAAGGAGAAGACTCCCGAAGGCCCCAACGGCGGCGGCAACGATGACGGCGGTGACATCAATGATGATGGCGATGACGACGGTGACGACGGCGGAGACCCTGGCGATGACGACCCTTTTGGGATGCATCCGATGTGTTGTGCGGCTTGCCATCACTCCATCTCGGAGCTCTACGCATCAGTCGACGAATGTTTCCAAGCCATGGAGGCGATGAGGCAGCGTATGGAGGATTTGGAACGCGTGGTCGAAGATGACTACAAGTTCCTGAATCGCAACGTGCGCAAGTTATTTAGCATGGTGGGGAACATGAAGGGCAAGTGGTGCAATAGTTGCGGAAAGTATTACTAGGTTTAGTGTTCCCCCTTAGGATTTTTGTAAGATACGACGAGGACGTATATCAACAAAATATAAGCACAAGGACATGATCATTGCTTGAAATTAAAACTCCCAAGAGAGAAGGGTCCTAGCCCAACTCATTGCGCTAATCGTACTTATGGTGGAGAGAAAAATAAGTTTGCCTTTAGTGTCAAGTTTAGATTGGTTCGGTTTAGTTTTCGAGAGAGTTTTAGAGTTTGAGAGTCTTTAGTTTTTGAGTGAGTTTTTAAATTTTTGCAAGTTTGAAGTGTCTTAATTTAGTGTTGCGTCAAAGAAAATCAAATAAAAAGAGTCCTTTAAATTTTGTGTCTTGTGTGATGCTTATCTTGATTCACTCATTTGTTCGTCTTTAATTTTTTGATATATGAACATAAGTGTGTGGTTTGAAAAACATTTACCGTGGTGCTTAGTGGAATTGCTACTACTAAAAGTACCCATACCGTGCTTCGATCTTGAGCTTTTTATTTTGGTTGTGCTATGTTCGATGCTAAAAGTTGGAGGAATTCAATTATGAAAATTATTTAAAAACCCTTGTGATAAAGGTTAGCAAATCCTCTTTTTCCAAGTTGAGAGTAAGAAAAAGTCCTATACAAAGCCAAACTTATTTTTCTCTCCACCATAAGTGCGATTAGCGCAATGAGTTGGGCTAGGACCCTTCTCTCTTGGGAGTTTTAATTTCAAGCAATGATCATGTCCTTGTGCTTATATTTTGTTGCTATCCTCGTCATGCATTCGGTAATGTGACTTTCACATCGGAGGTCCCGTACATCACCGAATTCCATACCCGAACCTATACATCTCTTTTGTACATCGCATTCCTTGAACACAACCTACTTTCAAAGTTTTGTCTCGTCTCTAGCATGGTTTTTATTTAAAATTCATATTGTGTGCATGCAAGAAAGAGAGGAGTTGAGAGCTTTGAAAAGAGAGAAAAAGATGTCAAGAGAGGGAAAAATAAAGAGAAAAGTATGTGTATGGAAAAGAAAGAAAGAAAAATGAATAATAATAATAATAAATATATGTGTATAAGAGAATGAAAGAGAGATTGAAAAAGAAAAAGAGAGAATAGGAGTGACAAGAAAGATATGAGAGGGATGAATCAAGTGAAAGAAAAATAAAGTGGAAGGAAGGATGTCACGTTGTTGAGAGACGAAACTTTCACTCTTTTTCCAACCATGTGCAATCCGACAACGAGAACGTCATCGGTTTCTCGTAGTCATATTTTCTTTTGCCCTTGCACATGTCCACCATTCTAAATCTTCTCATCCTTGATATCCCCACATATGGATTAATTCTCATGACATTGGCTTTGAAAGGTAAACAACCATTAGAGAAAGTTCTTAGTTTGACAATACTTGTGTTGATTGTGCTAGCCATACCTATATCTCCACTTTACATGTTATATGAGAGACTTATGGGAGGTGAGAGTTTTATAAAACTTGTTTAGGATAGCCACTTTATATGAGCGACATGAGAGAGCTTGGAGAAAGGTTTTTGTCTAACACTTGTTGCAAGAATTTTATTTTGAAAATCATAAAAACCTTCCAATGGAAGCAAAGAAGTAAGCATAGCTGAGATCGAAGGCTTCGAGTGAAGAGTTTGAGTTGTGGGGTAAATCTTGATGTGGTAAAGATTCTAAACGCCCATGTTTATGTATGATGATCATTACTTTATGTTTATGTATTAAAGATAAAAGATTGACTAACTTGTGAAGAAAGAACTAGCGGAACATGATTACAACGCCTTGGACGAAGTTCTTTTACGAGTACTTGCTCGAGGACGAGCAAGATCTAAGCGTGGGGGAGATGTTGACGGTGTATTTTGGTACACCAAACATGTTCATTACACTTTGGTTTGGATTTGTTTATGGAACTAACCCGCCACTAGGCACACTAATCATATAACAAGTTCATCTTTGTGCATGCATTTGGAAGTGTTGTGTTTATGTAGGAAAACATGGACATAAAGGACGGATTCGCAACAAGTTCAAAGGAGCATTTACAGAGTCTTGTTCGTGTTCATGAGCTTGATGAAATCACTTCCAATGGTGGCGAGGACCGAAGTGTTACGAAGGAAAACTGCCGGGGATTGAAGCGTAAAAGACCGAACTTCATGCACGGAGAACCTCCACCTTGGACGCAAGGATGACACCATCAAAATCATGCAAATGGAAGGGCAAAGTGCATAATCACCTGAGGACCCACTGACGCGAAGGGGCGACCGAGCCGGGCCGGGATGGGCCTGGGCCGGTCGGCCCAAGCCGGCCAGCCTGGCCTAGTCCCGGGGTCGGTTCGGCCCCTCTTTCCTTGTACCTGAAGGATCTTCAACCCTAAGTCCCTGGAGGCGCCACCATTCGCGAAAGAGAGAACCATTCGCACCGAGAGGCTATCCACAAGCTAGAGAGAGAGAGAGAGGAGGGAGATCTCCGGAGGAGGATCGACCATCTTGAAGGAAGCACCCACAAGTGGAGAAGAAGGAAGGCACTGTCGTAAGGGTGACCATGATCAACGGTGCCATGTCTAGCACCTTGATGGGGTAATCTCCTTATTTGTCCATGGGTTGTAATCGGTCTTGAGGATGTAATCGTACTTTGTTGGAATATCTATCTATCATCTTGTGTTGAATGTGCTTAGATGCTTAAGGTTAGCTACCGTGTCGTAAAGGAAGTATGGATCCCGATGCTTCGTTGGATCAATTCAATACGCCGTGTTCATCATAGGTCTAGGCACGAATACCTCTGCGTAGTGACTGTCGGGGACAGCCCTCAGGGTCCCCTAAAAAACCGGGGGAATCCTGCTCATAACCTGCAAAAAACGAAAACAAAACACACCTCTTACTTAAACGTACACGCAGGGCGCGGCCCACGCCGCGGCGGCCCCCGCGGCCCACCGGAGTGGCCCCGTCAAAGGCTCCCCTCGAGCGAGGGCTCCGCCTCGCTCGAGGGCTCACGCCCCCCTCGAGCGGGCTCCGCCTCGCTCGAGGGCTCACGCCCCCTCGAACGGGTTCCGCCTCGCTCGAGGCTCACACCCCCCTCGAGCGGGTTCCGCCTCGCTCGACAGCTCACGCCCCCCTCGAGCGGGTTCCGCCTCGCTCGAGGGCTCAGGCCCCCCTTGAGCGGGTTCCGCCTCGCTCGAGGGCTCACCTCCGCCTCGCTCGAGGCTCCCTCACACGCGTACCCGCTCCCGCACGTGGGTACAGGCACTTAATGCTCTGACACAGCGGAGCCGCGCCATCATGCGCCTGGGAATCACGCCCTGGCGCTGTTCCGCCAAATCCCTAGGGGAACCCATCCCCGCCACTGCAGGGAGCTGTGCGGTATGGCCAATGTCAGCCCCGTGGCACTATGCTGCCCACTCCCGTACGGCTAACGCGTCGCACCCTCGAAGGGGGGCCGTCTACACCCTCGAACCCTTCCCTTGTGAATCTGTAGGGTCAAACCATGACGTCAGGCCGGTGGGAACGCCATCCCCGCCCCTGTAGCACCACGCCGGGCACTGCTACAACAACTCCGGCGTTGTTGAGCGCGCGGGGACGGGACGCCGCCACGCCTGCCACTGTGCCCTGTACGGATCGCTGTCAACAGCTTCCTCGAGCCCGTCTGAGGACGCCACGGCCAACCACTACGCCTTCACCCTCGAAGCCGCCCCTGTTCAAGTACGGAACGCGCCATGACGACAAGACTGGAGCAAGGGCCGCCAAGACGGCCGCCAACTCCCCGGCGCTGCACACCATACCTCCACATGTAGCTAAACAGTGCGGCATGCCTGTAAATCACCCTCTCCTTGGTCTATAAAAGGAAGGTGATCCCCCTCGTTGCGTGGACATCGCACACGGACATCAGAAAAAACAACACATCACGCATACACTCCTTCTCCCACGATATTGGCACACGATCACTCCGCTTGGGACTTGGAGGCCACACCTCCTCTCCCGTCTCGCTTGTAGCCGCCCCACTACAGGCACCGCGGTGCAAAGCAATACAGTGCCTCGAGCACACCACTGCTGGACGTACGGCCCCGACCGGAACCAGGATAAACCCCGTGTCTTTAATTGCTTAGCACCGACCATCGAGGGACAGATCTCAGCGTTTATTACTAGTTAGTGTCGGGACTACATTCCGCACCGACAGTTGGTGCCCACCGTGGGGCTCGCGCGCTGAAGATCGCCCGTCATCAACTCTCTCGATGGTGATTCGCACCGAGTACCGCGGTCAGCGTTACTCCATGGGCAGCTCGGACCCCCTCCCCGCCGGGTTCGAAATTTGGTTCGGGGGCCTGAACTTTGAGGCGACGGGGAACGACTACCTGATGCGCCTCACTAACCGTGAGGAGCTCCGCGCGCGGCGCCAAGGCGGGTCGGCCCGGTCGCCGCCGCACGCGCCGTCGCAACGCCGGCACCCGCCGGCACGGACGGCGCGGGTCCATCGGCGCCACGCGCGCGCGCCGCCGCTCGCGCGCGCGCTCGCGTCGGGTGCGGTCGGAGCGCGGCATGCGGCGCGTGTCACCGCGCAACGCGATGCGCCCGCCGGCCACAACGACGGCCCCCCCGGCGGGGGGCGCTCGGTCTCCGGACCACGCTTCCCCATCGGTCTGCGCGGCGCCGCGACGGCCTACGTCGCCAACGCCAGCATCAACACGACGATGCGCAGGGTTCCCCCTGGCCACCACGTCCTAGGTTCTAGGGACCCTGGCGCCTCCGCCGGTGATGAGTCGTCCCTAGGCTCTGTCGACACGCTGCCCCCGGCCACCTCGCACGGATATGCGGAGTGGAACTTCTCCGGTGTACCGGACCCAGTGATGTTCAGGCGGTTCCTCGACGCCGCAGACTACTGGTTCGGCTACTCCGACGACTCCAAAGATCGGGAGCTACGACCCCGCGCGGGAGTGCTTTGCGTCGTCATCGCCAACGACCCGCAAATACCGCCGACGTGCCAGGCGCCGGCCGACGGAGAGGTTCCTCTTCGCTCGGGGGGCCGGATCGCGCCGGCCGCGGGGCCAAGAGCCCCTCCATCCTCACCCCCGAGGGGGCCGACATCAACGCGCAGCTGGCCCAGGCGCGCGAGCTCGAGGCCAAGCTGGCGGAAGAATACCGCACGGTGCGGTTTCTTCGCGCCTCAATCGCAGGGGAAGCCTCCGCGCGCGGCGAACTCGCGCGTGAACTGGGCAGGCAAGCCCGTGACCACATCAATGCCGACTTCAACGTCGACAACCCAGATACGCCCCCACGAGTGAGCCAAAAGATCATTGCTGCCGCGACGCTGCTGGGGGCCATGCCCGCCCCTTCGACACCCGAGGCGCGGAACTTGCACCGCGAGGCACAGGCGCTCATCGAGCAAGCGGCCGTCCAACAGGCCGAGAGCTTGGCGTCCCGCATTCGCCAACAGGGGAACACACGGGACGATGGGGGCGCGCAAGGCCCCGAACCCTCGGTACACGCGGGTAGAGCGACGGAACGCCCCGCCAACCCGGGGCGCACGCCGGCCAAGGAGCGGCTCCTCGACACGCGCGGGCAAGCCCAGGACGGCGACGCCCGTAACATCATCAACGCCCGACGGACGAGCAACGCGGAGGCACGGGCAGCGGCGGGCTACCACCCTCGGCGGGGTGGACGCTACGACAGCGGAGAAGACCGCTCGCCGACGCCGGAACCCCCGGGGACCCGTGTGTTCAGCCGGGAGATCCGCACGGCGGCCTTTCCCCAGCGCTTCCGCCAGCCGACGACGATCGTCAAGTACAACGGGGAGACGGATCCCCGTGTGTGGCTCAACGACTACCGCCTAGCGTGCCAGCTGGGCGGGGCCACCAGCGACGAGGTCATCATCCGCAACCTCCCCCTGCACCTCGCCGACTCGGCGCGGACGTGGCTCGAGCACCTGCCGGCCAGCCAGATCCACAACTGGGACGACCTGGTCCGCACGTTCGTGGGAAATTTCTAGGGTACGTACGTGCGCCCTGGGAACTCCTGGGACCTGCGTTCTTGCACCCAGAAGCCCGACGAATCGCTCCGGGACTTCATACGGCGCTTCTCCAAGCGCTGTATGGAGCTCCCGGGCGTGGCGCAATCCGAAATCGTGCACGCCTTCCTCGAGGGCACCACGTGCCGGGACCTCGTGCGCGAGTTGGGGTGCAGCCCGCCGGTTGACTCGAATGAGCTGTTCGACATCGCCACCAGCTTTGCCTCGGGCGAAGAGGCGGTGGGAGCGATCTTCGATGGAAAGAAGGGCAAGCGCGTGGACAACACGCCCGCGGAGGGCGGCAAGTCCAAGGAGCTCCATCAGAAGAACAAGCGGGGCAAGAAGGGGAAGAAGCCGCACCGCGAGGCGCGCGAGCAGGGACGCGACGACGACGACGGAGAAGCCCTTGCTGTTGACCCGGCTCGACGGGGCCCTCGACCGGCCCCTCGAGGTCCGGGAGTGTTCGACGACATGCTGAAGAAGCCATGTCCCTACCACAAGACACCGGTCAACCACACCCTCGAGCAGTGCAACATGCTCAAGCGGTTCTACGGTCGCGCCGCCGCGAATGATGACGAGGCCAAGAAGGACGGGGGTGATGGTGACGCCGGCGGCTTCCCTGCCGTGAAAAATGTCTTCCTCATCTTCGGGGGGCCGACCGTCGACATGTCGAGCCGCCAGGGCAAGCGGGAGCGGCACGAGGTTCTCACCGCGGAGAAGGCGCCTCCTTCCTTCCTCGATTGGTCGGAGGATGCCATCACCTTCAGCCGCGAGGATCACCCGAACCGCATCCCCAACCCGGGCCAGTACCCGCTGGTGGTCGACCCGGTCATCGGGAACGCGCGGTTCTCGAAGGTCCTGATGGACGAAGGCAGTAGCCTCAACATCCTCTATGTGCACACGCTGCACCTGCTGGGGATCGGGTTGGATCAGCTGCGGCCCAGCACGACGCCGTTCCATGGCGTCGCGCGGCAAGCGCGTCCGGCCCCTCGGGCGAATCGACACCGCCCGTCCGGTTCGGCAGCGCCGGGACAATTACCGCAAGGAGATGCTCACCTTCGAGGTGGTGGGGTTCGAGGGCGCATACCACGCCATACTCGGACGGCCCCCGCTACGCCAAGTTCATGGCGGTCCCCAACTACACCTACCTCAAGATGAAGATGTCGGGGCCCAACGGCGTCATCACCGTGGGCTCGTCCATCGAGCACGCCTTCGACTGCGACGTCGAATGCGTGGAACACGCCGAGGCCTTGGCGCTGGACGAAGCGCTGGTGGCCAACATGGAGAAGATGGTCAACGAGGACCTCAACTCCACCGCCAAGCACGCCGGCAGCTTCGAGGCTGCGAAGCAGACCAAGGAAGTACCCCTTGACCCTGCTGCCCCTGAGGGCAAGGCGCTGAGGGTCAGTTCTACACTCGACCCGAAATAGGAAGTGGTGCTCGTCGACTTTCTCCGCGCCAACGCCGACATCTTCGCGTGGAGCCCCTCGGACATGCCAGGCATCCCGAGGGAGGTCGCCGAGCACTCCCTTGATATCCTACCTCACTCCCGCGCCGTGCAGCAACGGCTCCGCCGCTTCGACGAGGAGCGGCGGCGGGCGATCGGAGCGGAGCTGCGGAAGCTCCTCGAGGCTGGGTTCATCAAGGAAGTGTTCCACCCCACGTGGCTAGCCAATCCTGTACTAGTAAAGAAAAAGAATGGGAAGTGGCGGATGTGTGTAGACTACACTAGTCTTAATAAAGCATGTCCTAAAGTTCCTTTTCCTTTGCCACACATCGATCAAATCGTTGATTGGACCGCAGGGTGTGAACTACTTTGTTTCCTTGATGCCTACTCTGGGTACCACCAAATAAAAATGAAGGAGTCCGACCAGCTCGCGACTTCATTCATCACGCCGTTCGGGATGTACTGCTACGTCACGATGCCGTTTGGCCTCCGAAACGCGGGCGCGACGTACCAACGGTGTGTGCAGCACGTCTTCGGAGACCATATCGGGCGGACCGTTGAGGCGTACATAGACGACATAGTCGTGAAAACCAGGAAGGCGGACAACCTGGTTAGCGACCTCAGCGTCGCGTTCGACTGCCTACGGGCCAACGGGGTGAAATTGAACCCCGGAAAATGTGTCTTTGGCGTGCCACGAGGCATGCTTTTAGGGTACATAGTCTCCCAGTGAGGCATCGAGGCCAGCCCCGAAAAGGTTGCAGCCCTCGAACGGATGGGTTCGATTCGGGACCTCAAAGGGGTGCAAAGGGTGCTGGGGTGCCTCGCAGCCTTGAGCCGCTTCATCTCACGGCTCGGCGAGAAAGGCTTGCCCCTCTACCGGCTCCTCAAGAAGCACGAGCGTTTCTCCTGGACTGCCGAGGCCCAGGAGGCGCATGACAAGCTGAAGGCGTCCCTTACCCACGCCCCAATCCTCACACCGCCGCAAGACGGCGAGCCTCTGTACCTCTACGTGGCCGCGACTACCCAGGTGGTCAGCGCCGTGATCGTGGTGGAACGCACGGAGGAAGGACACACTCTGCCGGTTCAGCGGCCGGTGTACTACATCAGTGCAGTCCTGTCTGACACCAAGACGCGCTACCCGCAAGTGGTCCTCGCGCGGCGCAAACTCCGCTACTACTTCGAGGCCCATCCTGTCACGGTGGTCTCCTCCTTTCCGTTGGGGAAATCATCCACAATTCGGATGCAGCAGGCAGGATCGCCAAGTGGTCGGTGGAGCTGATGGGCGAAACGCTCGCCTACGCCCCGCGCAAGGCCGTCAAGTCCCAAATCTTGGCGGACTTCTTCACCGAGTGGACGGACACGCAATTGCCGCCGCCACAGATCCAGGCGGAATGCTGGACTCTGTACTTCGACCGCGCTCGGTATGAAGACGAGGGCGGGCGCGGGCCTGCTCTTCGTCTCACCCCTCGGGGAGCACATGCGGTACGCTGTGTGCCTTCACTTCCCCGCGTCGAACAACATGGCCGAGTACGAGGCCCTGCTTTGCGGCCTCAAGATCGCCATCGAGATAGGCGTCAAACGCCTCGACGTGCGGGGGGATTCGCAGCTCGTGATCGACCAAGTCATGAAAAACGCGAGCTGCCACGACGACATGATGGTGGCGTACTGCAAGGCCGTGCGGGCCCTCGAGGACAAGTTCTACGGCATCGAGCTCAATCACGAACCCCGTCGGTATAACGAGGAGGCGGACGAGCTCGCCAAGATCGCATTGGGGCGGATCACCGTCCCCCCGAACGTCTTCGCTCGGGACATCGCTCAACCGTATGTCGCCCTCGAACCGCACCCCTCGAGCCGCGCGGAACCCTCGGGGGCTCCCTCGAATCCAGCAGGGGCAGAGCCCATGGACGAGGACCCCTCGAACGAGGCGTACGTGCTCTCCCTCCTTGAGGGGTACGGCGCCGGCGAGGCCGAAGTCATGGATGTCGAGCCGGCCCCCAGCAGGGTGGACTGGCACGACAAATACATCGCCTGGATGGACCGAGGGGAACTCCCCTCGGACTGGTCCGAGGCCAGGCGCATCGCCAGGATGGCCAAATCCTTCGCCCTCGTCAACGACGAGCTGTACAAGCGCGCCGCCTCCGGTATCCTGCAGCGATGTGTACCCATCCCCGAGGGGCGCGAGTTCCTCCGGGACATACACGCGGGTATCTGCGGCCACCATGCCGCACCCCACACCCTCGTAGGCAATGTGTTCCGCCAGGGTTTCTACTGACCCACCGCGGTCGCCGACGCCAGCAAGATCGTACGCACCTGCGAAGGGTGCCAGTTCTACGCCCGTAAATCCAACCTCCCTGCGCACATCCTGCGACCATCCCCATTACATGGCCTTTCGCCGTGTGGGGGCTGGACATCGTCGGACCCTTGCAGAAGGCGCCCGGGGGCTACACCCACCTGTTGGTCGTGATCGACAAATTCTCCAAGTGGGTGGAGGTGCGCTCCATTACAAATCTCAGGGCAGAGCAGGCGGTGACGTTCTTCACCGATATTGTCTATCGGTTTGGAGTGCCGAACTCCATCATCACCGACAATGGGTCCCAGTTCACGGGAAGGAAATTCCTGGTGTTTTGCGATAAGTTCCACATCCGTGTGGACTGGGCAGCCGTGGCACACCCACAGACCAACGGCCAAGTGGAGCGTGCCAACGGCATGATCCTACAAGGCCTCAAGCCCAGAATTTTCGACCAGCTGAACAAGTCTGGTCGAAAATGGCTCCAGGAACTGCCTGCGGTCGTATGGAGCCTCAGGACCACCCCAAGCAGAGCCACTGGGTTCACCCCGTTCTTTCTAGTCCATGGCGCGGAGGTCGTCCTCCCCACGGACTTAGAATATGGGTCACCCAGAGTGCGGGGCTATGACGAAGACACCAACCAGCGAGCCCGTGAGGACTCACTGGACCAGCTGGACGAAGCACGCCTCGTGGCCCTGATGCACTATGCAAGATACCAGCAGTCCCTAAGGCGCTACCAAGCTCGAAAGGTGCGCCGACGAGACTTCAACGAAGGGGACTTGGTCCTAAGGCTACGCCAAGACAACCGAGGACGCCACAAGCTATCACCTCCGTGGGAGGGACCCTACGCTGTAGTGAAGGTGCTCAAGCCCGGCACGTACAAGCTAGCCAACGAGGACGGCGAGGAACTCACCAACGCTTCGAACATCCAGCAGCTACGTCGCTTCTACCCCTAGCTAGGATTTCCAAGTCTTTTGTTGTAAATTACATGCCCAACACCCCAGTTGGCAACGGAAATGTAAATAGCAGCAATTCAATAAAGATAAAGGGCAACTTGGCTTTCCCTTGAAACCAAGTCACCCTCGGGGGCTACTGCGGGGGGCATCCCCCCAAAAAAATGGTCCCATTTTTCGCAAAAATCTAACTTGTGAACGCGCCAAGTACGTTTCGACCGAAGTCCCGAGCGAATCAAGGCAGGGCGCGGGCGGTCATGCGGGAAGGACGCGCGAGTCAGAGATAGCCTACGCCTCCGTGAGGATACGACCCTTCTCTCTTGCCTCCGGCCCAGCAGACCGCTCACGAAATCGAATCCTCCCAACCTAAATCCGCTCGAGCAAAGGGAAAAAACCGAAAGGCGCGACAAATGAAAGGCATCACTTAAATTTACAAGTGTTTAAAAATCCCACAAGTTTCACTTGTCTATTTACACGGCCGCACGGCCAAGATACTAACATCTAGACAAAAATGGGCCTAGTGCCCAGCAGGTTTTCAGGCTTGAGGCTCATCGCCGTCGGCAACGTCTGGGTACAGGAACTCCGAGAACGCCTCGGTGAGCGCCTCCGCAGCATCAGCGGCAAGCGCGTCGGCCTGCTCCATCGCCGCCTCGTTCTCGACACCTTCCGGAACGACGTAGCCCGATGCCACGGCCTCGAGGTTCACCTCATAGTGGGAACGCACCACGCCGAGGGCCTTCTGGACGCCTAGGTGGAGCGCGCGACGCATGCGCCCGGAGACGTGCCTGGCCGAGGGCGCGCGGACGACCGGCCGGCCGAACTCCCGCCCGTGCCTCGCCCTCCTCGACCGCACGGCGGGACCTCGAGTGTAGCGGTGCGCAGCTCCACCAGTTCCTGCTCGGAGGAGTTGTAGGCGGCCTGCAGCGTCTCGGCCCGATTGGTCGCGTGCCCCAGCGCGGTGCGCAGGCCTGGACGACGCGAGCAAAAGGAATCAGAAGGGGAACAGACCCTCGAAGGGAAGATCAACAAAACAAAAAACGAAGTGGCGACTCACCTTCAACCTGCTTCCTCTCCGTCTCGAGAGCCCGACGCTCGGCCTCGACCGCCTGTTGCAAGTTGACAACCGTGGTGCCCTGCTCCTCGAGGGACCGCTTCTGATCCACGTTCGAGATGCTGAGGGCTATCATCTCCCCATCGAGCCTCGAGACCTCGGCATCCCGCTCCTCCAACGACTTCTTCGTCTTCTCGAGGGCGGTGCGCTCCCGCTCAAGCACCGACCGTGCATCGGCAAGGGCGGCCCGCTCCTGCTGGAGCTGGCCCTCGGCCTCCCGCGGGCGGCGCACGCTCTCGCCGGAGCTCCTCCTCTCGCCGTGGCAACCACGGCGACCTTGGCGGCGAGGGCGGCCTTCAGCTCGTCAGCTCGTCAGCCTCCTTGGCCTTCTGCTCGGCTTCCCACGCCCTCTCCTCGGCCCGGCTTTGCTGGGACTGCGCCTCCCGGAGCCACGCGCGGACCTCCCGGTTCTCGGCCCGGACGGTCGACATCTCCGCCTCCCAATCAGACGCCACAGTTTGCACCTTCTCCAGATCCCCCTTCGCGTGCCGCGGTGCCTCACAAATCCACTCAATGGCGGGGGGACGCACCGCGGCCCGCTCCTCCTGCTCCAAGAGTTGGTCGCGCAGGGCCTCCATCCGGTACGACAGCCAGCCGTCCTGGGTCCTCAGGGCCTCCGCGAGCGCTTCTAGAGCATCGCGCTGCTCCCGGAGTTGGCGGAGCTCGGCGTCCATTTGGTCGCGGGCGCCGTACCTGTCGCGGGCGCGACGCTTGAGCGCCTGCTGCCAACAGACGGGAACCAATAAATGTCGCGCCGTGAGAAGTAAGCACGGGAACGACAAAGATCAAAGGAAAAAACAACAGCATCTTACCTGGAAAACGCGCCACACCGGGCCGCCATGGATCCGCAGCGCCTCGTTCAGCGCTCGGTTGAGCAAGGCGCCGTGATCTTGGAGCTCCTCCCACAGTTGCTGCTCCTCCTGGGCGTCGTCGAAGAAGGGGGGCGGCTCGTCAACACGCTCCTCGCCCGAGGCTGGGGGGCCGGCGCGGGAAGAAGAAGCCTCGGCGCCGCGCCTCGAGCCCCCGGCCACCATATGGCCGGTCCCACCGCCTAAGGAGCGCCCCCCGCACGGGGCTCGGGGGCGGCATGGGCGGAGGTTTGCCCACCGGTCCCACCCGGCGGCGGGGGGCGTCGTCGTCCGAATTTCCACCGCCGTCACCGGGGAACGCCGGCGAGGGCGGGCTCCTCGCTCGCTCCGCCGCGGCCACCGCCTCCATGACCACCTCCCGCCGCACCTCCGCGGCCGCGGGTTCTGCCGCGGTGCCGCGGCCGCCGCCTCCATCCGTGTCTCGGCGGCCGCGGGCGCCGGATGTGCCTCTCGCGACCGACGTCGCCGGCGGCGCCACGACGACCGGCGCCGTCGGCCGTGCCCCCTCCACCGGCCGCGCCTCCGCCGCTCCTCAACGACCGCCGGCCGCGCGGCCCGGCGGCGAGGCCGCCGGCCATGGCCCCGAGGCCTCGGCCGCACCTTGCGAGCCCCCGCTCGCCGCCGTCGTCGTGCTTGCGCCTGCCCGCAGCACCCTCGATGAGCGCCGCCTGGTCGGGATGGACGCGTCCGCCCTCACCACCTTGGCTGACGCGAGGGGGGGCACGGTTGGCGCCGCCCTGTGAACATGGGAACAAACCGTCAAGTCCCCGTCTATCGGCACGCAACCCCTCGAAAGACAATTTCTTACCTCAAGGAGGAGAAGGCGCGCTTCCTCTTCCTCGAGGCCCCCGCCGACGTTGCGGGCGCGGCCGGCGCGGCCGCCGCCGCACCCCCAACCATCTCCACCGCGCGGGCGGGCCCCGCCCCCGCGCGCGCGGCGCCCCCCGCCGCGCGCACGGACGCCCCCGTGGCGCACGCCTCCGCGGTTCGTGCCGCCTCCGTCGTAGACCCGCCCGGTGATGGGCGCCTGCGCCCCGCCCCAGGCAATGTCCCTCCCGCCACCGGAGCCGGCTCCGGTGACGGGGGAGCAGGCTCCCACCTATCAGGGAGAACCTGCTCCCTGACTTCTTCCTCCTCTTCCTCCTCCTTCTCGTCCGATGACGAGTACTCCTCCGCCCCTGGCGAGGAGAGCCCTGGCGCTCGCGCGGCCCGAACTCCTCGCTCCTCCGCTCGCGGTGCTCCCGTGCCGCACGCCACGCTCCCTCCTCGCGGGCCACCCGCTCCCGCTCTCGGCCCGCGGCCGCGCGCGCGAGCGCGCGGGACCGGGGCGTGGGCGGGTCGGACTTCGTGGCGCTCACGCTGAAGCGTCCCCTCATCAGAGGTGACTAAATGTGACACAAATACCAGTCCCAGGAGGCTGGTAACACATTTATTACAACAGGTGGAATCAGTCTTTTACATCACGGCAACACAGAGGGCACGGTAGTGCCAACGCCACAAGGAACAACACCAATGCTAACGACCACACTACAATAGCAAAGGCTTCCATAGCCTCCTCAGAGTACCACACCATGGAAGCTTTCGATAGGGGCCCTGGGTACACAGGCACGGTTGGGTGTAGGGCAACGACCTACTCAACGTCTTCGGGAATGTAATCGGGATCCTCCTCTGTAAAATAGTTAGTAAAACAAGGGTGAGCACATACGTACCGTTGACGGTTAATAATTGTATCAAAGTTCGTTCGTGACTCGCAAGCATACAAGTCTCCCGTCGTAGTCAAGGGACCCTTCTTCCCTCGAGTGGTGAACCCAAGGTATCGAATCCGTGGAACAAATGCGTGACGCAAGACTTAATCTATTAAAGCCAAGTAATCTTCAATAATCGATAAAAGATCTAATGCATCTAAGTAAAAGACACAAAACGAATCTAATCTACTAAAAACCGGAGAAAACAAAGTAAGATTGGGTAGATAAACCGATCTAGAGAGATCGGGGTAAGCCTTTTGTTGAAATTCCAAGCAAAAGAAGAAGTAACAAATCGAATCTTAATAAAAGCATCTTTAAATCGTGGTTTCCCGTCCAAATCCGAAAACATCCGCCTTTCGAGACCCCCGTTCTGTCACAACGTATCCCTATTCATGCGGGGAGCTTAGGGCGAGTCAAAAGACAAGTCGAGATTCTTTCGGAGGATCCGGCGTGTACCTCTAGCCACCGCGGCTACAAGAACACCCTATGTAATCTATCTCGAGAATAGAATTGGAATAAGCAAATCCGATCGAAAAACGAAATCTTCGAGGAAACACTTGATCGGCGAGAAAAGATTCAACTTGATAATTCAACTATAACAATGATACATACACAAGATCACCACCGGGATCCTTCCTTGATCTTGCTTCTAGCTCGGGAACTCCGACGTGGTCTTCCTTGCAAGGTTCCCACGTCGGCTAGGGCAACCCTAGTCAACTAGCTCGACCCTCTCCTCTCCTAGATGGTGTCCCTCTCTTCTCTCGCTTCTCGGCGGCCGAAGACGAAATCTTCTCTCCGTGGCTCTCGGTCGGGGGACTATAAATAGCCCGATTGGCGGCTAGGGCAAAGGGCGTCGGATTTGGGCCCTAAATGGGCACAGGCCGACCGGACGGGCGGCCGGCCGGGCCCATTTAGGCCCGGCCCGCGGGCTCCTTTGCCCGAGGTCGGTTCCCCTTGCTTCTCGGATGCTTCCCCCTTCGCATACGGGTCCATGTCGTCGGTTTCTCTCCGAATTGGACTCAACTCCTTGTCTTGGAAGATTCAAGCACTTTTCGGTCGGGTCCCGGAGTATGTCGTCTTCTCGGATCAAGTCCCCGGCTTCTTGGAGTTAATTTTACTTCATTGCATGACTTGTTCGGGGCTTCAAAGTATTGTCATGAGGTGCTTGATGAACTTACCCCGAAAGTCTTGCATTCAACACTAAATCCCTGCATAAACATTAAACTCCAAAAACGACATGCACACGTGAACTTGTTATACCACGGGGGTTAGTACCAATGGATAAGGTATAAAACTAATGCCAACACCGAAGGTAAACTCATGGCTAGGTTGACGGATTTTCACCGTCAACATCTCCCCCATGCTTAAACCTTGCTCGTCCTCGAGTAAGCCTTCGATGGATATCATCATTGCTAAACAATGTTTAAACTTTGCACTTGATTACACATGAGTAAACATAATGCTCTCAAAATTTAATTCATTAAAGTTCCATAATGTACTAGCCTTCATCTCTACGGAGGGTAGATTCTTATTAAGCTTATCCCACAAGTATTAACATGCTCACAAAGTTTAAATAGATCTCGAAATTTTTGAAATAAAGAACGAGATAAAGAAAAGCTAAACCAAGTTCACAAATTTAAATCATCTCGTAAATTGCTCATGAACTCTCATCTCACTTGTCTCTCAAGCCTATATATTCTACTCCTTTCCCTCTCATATATATGTGGTAGGCTTTATATGGAGCTTTGGGAAAGTTTAGTCCTAACAAGATTTTATAAATGAGGTGTTGTCAAAACAAGACAAGCTTCTCATGGTCTTACCGAGACTCGTCAAAAAGGTCATTGGAAAATAATGTTAAATCAAGGAGGGGAAAGAGAAAAATACACACACTTTTAGATGAGTGGACATGTGCAAATGGCAAAGAGTGATCCCGAGGCACAAAGAAAGTCCTCGTTATCGGATTGCACATGGTTGGAAAAATGAGAATGGATCTTTTTATCTTGAAGCCTTGAATGCACTCTTAGAGAACCGGGGAGTTCACTTTACGCACAAATATATTTTTTCCTCTTTCTCATTCTTTTCTTTCTTTCATTCATTCATTTTTTTCTTGCCTCGTCATATATTCAGTCCATGACTTTCACAACGAAGTTTTGATTTTTTTTATACCTTGAAAGTCATGAATATCACTGGATTTTTTTTCTTTCTTTCATCATTATATATTTTTTAAAATACTCCCTTTTGAACTCTAAAACTGCACCGTACCTACCTCCTCCCCCATGCTTAGACGTTGCTCGTCCTCGAGCAAAGAGGCGAAAAATAAGGTAGGTACGGAGATAATTTTCCTTGGAGAGATACTTGAAATCTTCAATGTTGGCACCGTCTTGCGATCTTCCTTGAATTGATGATCCATCCTCAATGATAGGTTGTGGTCAAGGAGGTAATCACAAAAAGATGATATTTGGTTTAAGGGTGGATATCCGGCGAAGTTTGTGAAATCACCGATGCGGGGATACACAATGCACGGATAAAAGGCTAGCAAAAAGATAGATACGCAAAAGCGGAATGACCAGCTTCTTAGTCTCGGGCCAGAGAAATCAAGGCCTGCAATAACTCACTCAAAAATAAATCTTGTACACTAAGGTTTATGCACTCAAATATATAAAAGGCTTTGGATAGGTTGAGCAACACACAAGTGATATTTGTGACAAGGTTAGCAATATTTTTGAGCATAAAAGACATCTTCAATCCATTCATAACTTGAGAGCACATAAAACACTATGGGTCTTTATTTTAATCATAACCTCCGCTGAAGATTAAGCTAGTATTTAAATAAATTCAGATCTGTATTTTTAAGAGAGCACTAGCTTAAACATGCATAAATCAGCTACAAAGATGAACAAAGCTGCAATTTTAATCATATATCATCATGGCACGAATTTTGTAACTTTTCCAATGATATAATCAAGGTGGTGACTTTATTAATGGTGATATCAAGTTGAAATACACACTGAAAATAAATATACATGCTTGCTGAAAATTAAATAAAAACAGAAAAATACTACGCAAACACACATAAGCAAAAGCTGAAAATTACGGAGAAATAGAAAAGAAAAGAAAACTAAAGTTCCTAAATCTTCTAGTCCTCCGCCGGTGGTTGATGTTGATAGTCTTGATAATAATACCCTTGCTCATAATATGAATGAACGTTTCCTCCGTCGAATTGATTTGGCTCCACAAGGTGAAGGCGTCCAAGTTCAAAGGCAATATTTGCGTTGCCTTCACCGAGTTGAGCTGCGTTGGATTGGATGGCTGCGATATTTTGAGCATTTCTTGCAGCATACCCTCCAATAATGGCCATGCTTTGTTGTGGTTGGGGATGATGAGCGTAGGGCTCCGCGAAGTTAGCGTTGGGCACAACATAATTTTGTGGGGGTACCGGTGCACCACCCCCCCATGCTTGTTGTTGAGACCCTCCGTAATAACTTGGCGGAGGAGGAACCCCCGCCGGATGGTTGCACATTGGGTTGTGCTCCACTCGCTTGTGCGGAGGATGTTCCCTCCTCTACGATTCTTCCTCTTTTGTTCTTCCTTGCGGGGACAAGTAGTCCCTCTTCCAACCAATCTTCCCTTCCTTCGGTGAAAAGCCTAAGCCTCTCATCCGGAAGGGGGAGGTTCACAATGGCCAATCGGTAACCTCTTCTCTCATCTCCACTAATGTACTTGCCTTGCCGCAAGTACTCAAAACCGAGAGAGGTACCGCGCAAAAGGTGAGCGGGGTTTCTTGCGATCCCCGGTCGCAAGGAAAAGGCCAACATGGAGAGGTAACACCCCGAACCAATATCACCGGCCCCCGATGTTGCTTCACAACACCAACGGTTGATCATGAGGTAAGAGGGGTCAATTGGCTGCACGGCAATCAAAGCCGAGTATAGCCAATTTAACTCCGTGTCGGTCACCTTTGTTTCCCTCATCCTCCCCAATACCCTCTTGCACATCCAAGAGTGAAATATCCGGATAATTGGGTTGCGGATGCTTTTGCGTTGTTGATGGGCATCTCCGGAGATCATGCCCCAAAATTCCGCCAACATGCCGGGAGGCACGTCGACTTTCTCCGGAGCACCCTTGTGGAATCCAAGCAGCTCCCTTACGTGCTCGTAGGGAACCACTTGTTGGATTCCCTCCAAACGGAATGACAAGCATTGCACCCCATCATCATCAACGATGGGTGCCATAGTCATTAAAATTTCCAAGGTGTAACCCAAGTGGGTGTTCACCGAGATTCCGTTGGAGAACCGAACCCACCCGAGGTGCCCCAACATGTAGTATATGTCGGTGCGAAAACCCAAGGTGTGGAGTGCTTGGTCGTCGAGCTCGACGTTTGGCACAAGCCTCTTCTCAATATTGGCGAGCCTATCCTCCTCCTCCGCCGACATGATGATGAAGCCGTACGAAGATTGTGTCGGGGTGTAAGGAGGTGGTGCGGTTGAGCGAGTCGATCGTCGTGGTGGCGCGGGCTGCTCCTCCGTGTGCCCACGAGGTTCGGTGAACCTCATGGAAGTGCTTCTCGCAGCCCTCATCCCACCAAGGAGGAGAGCGTCGTTCCTCCTCGGTGGTGCCGTGTCCGTCTCCATGCTCCGGGGAGACTCGGAAACCGAGTGCCTCCTCGAAGATGTGGTTGATGACGGCTTGGACGACGACGAACTCTTCTTCTTAGAGAAGAGACTTGTGGTCTTCTTCCACATGCTTGCTGCACTCTCTCTTCAACTAAAAATCCGGGTTGCAACCGGTAAACTAGGCACTTAAACTCTTTGCTTCGGATGTGGACTTTGAGTGGATTAGGGAGGTGGATTTTTTCTTGAGCTCTCAAGCTTGGGTGGTTGGCTAAGTCTACGGAGGTTCGAGCACACAAACTTGAACACACAAACAAGGGAAGGAGAGGGAAGCTTGCCTGCGAGAAGACGGGCGCCGGGGGACGCCATTTATAGGGCGAGGCCGGCCGGCCTAGGCCGGCCGGCCCGAGGGTGCTCCGGCTCCTCCTCGGCGCGTCTTTCTCCCGGCACGATCATTTCGCCTCCGCAACTTTCCTCGCCCGCGTGCTCCACGAGTTGCACCGCCCAAACGCTCTCGTCCACTCCTTTTCTTGAATTATTGGTCCTCCCACTTGATGCTCCATGCTTTGGGTCATGTCCATGCTCCCTAGCTCCACTTGCTTCACATGCCACCATTGAAATCCTGCAAAGTTGATGCTTGCTGCCCACCATGCTTGTCCTTTGCATGTGGAATTGGTGAAAGTTGATAAAAGGGAATCCAATGGTGCATGCATGATTAATTCAAACTTGATTGCCTCCATTTAGGTGTGTTTAAGGTTAAGCACTCCTCTAATTCGAATTTTAAAATATTTTTCAGAGCCATGCAAGAGCTTGAGCATAATTTTAGAGAAGTTTTTAAGCCATTAAAAACAAATGTAAGTCGAAAATATTTTTCGACTACGTCGATTTTGGTCTTACCGGTAAAGTCTGCTTTCATCGGTTGAGAGCGAACGTTTTCCGGCTTGATCATGGGGGCATAGGTTTAGGTTCTAATTTTGGCTAAATAAGAAAGATTTTGAACAGAACAAAATTAGAATAGGCTTAGAAAAATTCTAATCCTAGAGAAACCAAGGATAAAAAATTTTTAAAACCAACCAAAAGCTGATTTCTAGGTTCACGCGAGTCCTACCACGTGCTGAATTTTTATAACATGAATATAAATCGTGGCTCTACTCGTGTGGTTTTAGCATGAAAAATAAGTCAACCTCAGCACCATAATGATGGTGAAAGGTTGAGCTAAGGTTCTGAAATTATTTGGTTGGGGGGTTTCTCGAAAAGAAAAGAATCAAACAAGCACATAGGAGGGTTCATGCAAAGGGTTTATGATAAAGCAAACATTCAATCAAGAATTATGTCTCGATATTGTTCAACCACTTCTAAGTCTAATGTCTTTGCGTAGTAAAACTCAAAAACTAAATTAAAAAATACTCGAAAAACCTGGAATCGGGTTGTCCTCCCGTAGCTTATTCTTGACTCGACTTGACGAAACGGGTTGCCTCCCGCCTAGCGCTTCGTTTATAGTCTATAGCTAGACTTCTTCACTTGATTACTCCGGATCAACGCTCTTTGCGGGCGTTGCAATCTTGGGTACCCACTTCCGCACCATCTTGGGCGCGGGCTTGTCTTTTGGCTTGGGCGGCTTAGTCATTTTTTTGGTCTTCACGGGCGGCTTCTCTTCCTTTGTCTTGACGGATGCAACACCTTCTTTAATTTTCGTTACGTTCACTTTTTTCGGCTCCTTCTTATTTTTCAGCGCCTCCGTTTGTTTTGGTTCTACCTTAACTCCAATCATGTTGCATGCCTCGATCCTTGGACGGAACTTGAAGGAACTCCTTTCTCCGTTGATATCGAACATGATCTCCCCCTTGCCAACATCAATAGTAGCTCCCACGGTCTTGAGGAACGGCCTCCCTAGGATGAGCGGCGGCTTCTCCCTCTCTCCCATCTCGAGCACAACGAAGTCGACGGGGATGAAGTGGTGTCCAATCTTCACGGGTACATCTTCGGCAATGCCCAAGGGATAGCGAATGGAGTTGTCACCCGGCTCCAAACATATTCCCGTAGGCTCCATTGGTAGGCGTAACTTCTCGAACACATCCCTCGGCATGACACTCACACTAGCTCCAAGGTCGCATAACGCCTTCTCGAAGTTGAAAGAACCAACCGAACATGGAATTGTAGGGCACCGGGGTCTTTTTGCTTCTCTAGCCCATAAGCAATAGCCGCACTACACTCCTCGGACATCTTGACATGATCTACCCCGAGTGTTGCTATCTCATATTTATTTGCAAGTATGTCTTTAAAGTAACGAGAATATGTAGGTACTTGTAGGGCATCTAGTAACGGCATGTTGATGCTAAGTCTACGCACAACTTCCACAAACTTCTCAAAGTGGTTGTCAAGTTTACCTCGGAAGTAGCGTGGCTTGAGTTGCGGTATCCTCGTGTCATCTTCCGGCATCTCGAATTCGGGTTCCTCGGTGACGATCCCCGTAACCTTCTCTTTAGCAACTCCTTCCACCTCGGTGGACGGTTTCGGCTTCCTTGCTCCCGCGGTACGTTCCGGATCTTCGGTCTCCTTCCCCGAACGCGTTTGAATGGCCTTCGCCGATTCGGGACATTTGGGTTGTCCCGAAGCTTCCCTTCATCATTAGTGAGGCGCCCCCGCAAGTTGTCCAACTTGCGTCTCGAGCATCTTCATCATGTTGAGCACTTGATGATTGGAACTTCCGACCTCCGTCACTTTGCTATCGATGTTCTCCAACACCTTGTCTATGGTCTTGAACTTGGTGACGGTGTCCTTGTTGATCTTAGCTTGCTCATCCATGAACTCCTTCAATTGTATCCGAAGCGGAACCGCGTTAGGAATAGATGAGCTTGCATTAAATTGAGGCCTACCTTGCCCGTAGCGGAAGTTCGGCAATTCTCCCTTCCTCATGTAGTCGAGCACTTTGGCTTCCTCCGGACAATCTTTGCGGACATGGCCATACTCTCCACATTCTTCGCATGTGGACCTTGCTTCGGCGGCCTTCAAGTCTTGAGCCTCTTTCTTTTCTATCTCCATCTTCTCCAACCTCCTCATGAGCGAGTCGATCTTGCCTTCAAGTATGTCTTCCTTCTCCACTTGCAAGACTCCTTTGACGTTCCCCATGGGTTGAGCCGGGTGTAGGCGCCGGATGACGCCCACGTGTCATTATCCGCGACCTTCTTGAATAGCGTGAAAGCTTCCGTCGGTGTAAGCTCGATGATAGATCCTCCCGCCGATGCATCGATGATCGTCCTTGACGCCATGGTGAGTCCTTGATAGAACTTTTGCACGAGGTCTTCTTTCGGGGAACTTGTGATGTGGAACCGCCCGGTGTACTCGTTGAAGCGCTCGAATGCCTCCGAGATAGTTTCTGTAGGATATTGAACAAAGGTGGCAATCTTATTACGCAAGCTTTGAGTTTTACCCGGTGAGTAGTATTCCTTCATGAAAGCCTTCATCAACGTGTTCCAATTTTGCACCGTCTCCGCCGGTTGAGAGTGGAACCATTGCAACGCCTTCCCGAGTAGTGAAAACGGGAAAAGCCTTGCCCTCATTTGATCTTGAGTCACCCCATCCATGTTGAAAGTCTGACATAGTTGAATGAATGCTTGGAGGTGAAGGTTCGGATCCTCTTTGCCGGTGAAGGGTGAATGTTGCACCATGCGGATTGTTGAGGTCTTGATCTCGAACGGTCTTCCGATCTCGTCGAGGTTCAAGATTGGTAGGTCGATGATGTCTGGGGTGCATAGCTCCCCAATCTTGCGTTCTTCCGGTGGTTGGTCACCCATTGGTAGACGTCGGTTCTCCCGCGGACTTTGAGGTGGTGAATTCTTCGGAGATTCCTGCGATCCTTTGTCTTCCGACTCCGAATCTACAAAATCCAGCTTTTTAGCTTGATGTGCTTCGCGTCTCCTTAGCTCGTAAAGTTTTTCGGATCATCCACAAAATTATTGGGTTTGTTGGAGAGGCAGCCGTCCATCTCCCGTTAGGGTTAGCAATAAACAAAGTATGCGGAAAAAACTAGAAAACAAAACAAATCTATAAAGACTAGAGTTAGACAAACTAGATTAGATGTATTTCGGGGATGATCGAAATTTATTAGATGCAAAAATAAAACAAAATCAGTACTGAAAATTACAAAAAAAAGCAATAAAAAATCAAATCTTGATCACTTGTTCCCCGGCAACGGCGCCGGAAAAAAAGGGGCTTGTTGACGGTTAATAATTGTATCAAAGTTCGTTCGTGACTCGCAAGCGTACAAGTCTCCCGTCGTAGTCAAGGGACCCTTCTTCCCTCGAGTGGTGAACCCAAGGTATCGAATCCGTGGAACAAATGCGTGACGCAAGACTTAATCTATTAAAGCCAAGTAATCTTCAATAATCGATAAAAGATCTAATGCATCTAAGTAAAAGACACAAAACGAATCTAATCTACTAAAAACCGGAGAAAACAAAGTAAGATTGGGTAGATAAACCGATCTAGAGAGATCGGGGTAAGCCTTTTGTTGAAATTCCAAGCAAAAGAAGAAGTAACAAATCGAATCTTAATAAAAGCCTCTTTAAATCGTGGTTTCCCGTCCAAATCCGAAAACATCCGCCTTTCGAGACCCCCGTTCTGTCACAACGTATCCCTATTCATGCGGGGAGCTTAGGGCGAGTCAAAAGACAAGTCGAGATTCTTTCGGAGGATCCGGCGTGTACCTCTAGCCACCGCGGCTACAAGAACACCCTATGTAATCTATCTCGAGAATAGAATTGGAATAAGCAAATCCGATCGAAAAACGAAATCTTCGAGGAAACACTTGATCGGCGAGAAAAGATTCAACTTGATAATTCAACTATAACAATGATACATACACAAGATCACCACCGGGATCCTTCCTTGATCTTGCTTCTAGCTCCGGAACTCCGACGTGGTCTTCCTTGCAAGGTTCCCACGTCGGCTAGGGCAACCCTAGTCAACTAGCTCGACCCTCTCCTCTCCTAGATGGTGTCCCTCTCTTCTCTCGCTTCTCGGCGGCCGAAGACGAAATCTTCTCTCCGTGGCTCTCGGTCGGGGGACTATAAATAGCCCGATTGGCGGCTAGGGCAAAGGGCGTCGGATTTGGGCCCTAAATGGGCCTGGGGCCGACCGGACCGGGCCGGCCGGCCCGGGCCCATTTAGGCCCGGCCCGCGGGCTCCTTTGCCCGAGGTCGGTTCCCTTGCTTCTCGGATGCTTCCCCCTTCGCATACGGGTCCATGTCGTCGGTTTCTCTCCGAATTGGACTCAACTCCTTGTCTTGGAAGATTCGACACTTTTCTCGGTCGGGTCCCCGGAGTATGTCGTCTTCTCGGATCAAGTCCCCGACTTCTTGGAGTTAATTTTACTTCATTGCATGACTTGTTCGGGGGCTTCAAAGTATTGTCATGAGGTGCTTGATGAACTTACCCCGAAAGTCTTGCATTCAACACTAAATCCCCGCATAAACATTAAACTCCAAAAACGACATGCACACGTGAACTTGTTATACCACGGGGGTTAGTACCAATGGATAAGGTATAAAACTAATGCCAACACCGAAGGTAAACTCATGGCTAGGTTGACGGATTTTCACCGTCAACACGTACTCAACAAATTCAACCCCACCCACGGAGGGGCTTATAAGAAGAATCATGCATAGAGTATAACAAGGATCAGGTTAAGGTTCATTTCGCAAACTTACACATGCAGGGGTTCATTTCAAGAAGGTTTTCGCAAATCATTTTCATAACTCACGTAACTCAAATGTTTTAGGAAAACCACTGTGGAACTACCGGACTTCCCGTCCGTCGTAGCCCAGGCACACAGCCACACACTTCACCCGGAAAACAACTCACGCCAGAAAACATCCCATCCCAAACACTAGTTTTTGTGACCACACCGTGACTCGTCCAATACCGTGGACACGGCTATTCGAATAGGTTTGACACTCGCAAAGGTTGTACATCTTTACCCACAAGTAGGGTACCGTCACACGGACACCTCGGTGTCGGTACGGATCCTATCAAAGCCATTACCCACCTTAGCTAACACTACGAGCCACCACGGAAGCACCCAAGGGGTTATCCCACATAACCGGGGTGTACCTCACACGGAGCGTATCCCTACTCCTTGGTCTCCCGTCGCTCACCCGCACACCCGATGGCAAGTAGATTAACTAGTGGGATTTATGCTAAGCCGTTGCCGCATACAAGGGTCGAGTGGTTGTACGAGGATTTGGGTCGGTGAGATGTCACGCAACCCGGTCCTTAACCGACAAGATGGACAACTCCCAACACGCTCAACCACACAGGTACGAGCTCATCCATACTCCTGACACACACGTCCATCCCGTCTACCCAGTTCTTTACTCATTTTCCAAACACATCCCCTTTTGTTTTTAAAGCACTCACACATTTTGAAAGCACTCACAAATTTTAAAGCAAGCATTCAGGCCAAAACAAGGTTCAATCATGGCAATCAAGGGTGGCTATCCTACCGTGTTTTGCAGTAAAACAATATGCAATTTATAAAACGGGTACGGGTATATTTATAAAACTAAGACAGAAACATGCGTCAAAGGATGAGGGTGAACTTGCCGTCTTCGAAGTCTTCGGGGAGTGCCGGCTCGGCGTTCGGGGCTTCGGGCTCCTGCTCGCAGTAGTCGGCTTCGATCTCCGGCTCGGGGTACCTTCCTCCGTCTACTCCGTCGGCTATAGCGCACACACAGGCAAGCAAGCAATATTAGCACACATATTTCCGGCCGAGCTCGAGGAGGGGAAATGAGCGGAGAGGGGGTATATATAAGTCCTAGGGAGGGGGGTTGGTTTGGCGGGGGGTACTACTGGGAAGATTGTGGTGAAATTTGGACTTAATCGGGAATAAAAGCATGCATGAAATGCTAGGTTAAGGAGGGGTTATAGGAATTAAGGACTTATTAGTAATTTCTACTAGTGGTAAAAAGGGGTGATTATGCTAATATAAACTTGGTTAGGGCCAGGTTGTAAATTATTTAGGGTTTAGCAGTATTTAATCTATAATTAGTTATTAACTCAGGGGCTATTTGAAAAGAATAAAGAGAGAGAGAGAGAGAGAATAGGGGCATGGGTTTTAGGGGAAAAGGAAAGAGCAGGGGGGGGTTTGGCAAAAACTCCATCTTCTTCCCCCCCTCACGCGTCTAGAACGAGAGAGGAGGGGGCGGCGGCCGGCTGCGGGAGGGGAGGGGCGCCGGCGGCTCTAGCGCGGCGGCGGCGGGGAGTAGGGCAAAATGGAGAGGGGGACGAGGGGATTCTTTCCTCGTGCTCACCTTGGACCGAGGCGGCTCGAGGAGGCGGATCGGCGGCGGCGGCGACCGGTGGTGTTGGCCTACGGTGGTGGCTCGGTGTGGTTGTGCGGCGAGGCAATGGGGGGTTGCGGTGGCTTGGTGGTGCGGTGAGGAGACAAGGTCTTGCCATTTTATAGGCGGCCTAAGGCGGTTCGGGGGGGGGGGGGATATTTCCGACGAGAGGCCGCCGGTGAGCTCGGGCTTCTTCTCGAAGTCCGGCGGGACTCCGCGGCGGCCGGCGACGCGACGGCTCGAGCCGCGGCGGGTCAACATGTGCGGGAGAGTTAGGCGGCCGTCGTCGGCGGTGCGGGGCGGCGGCGGTCGCGGCGGCGCGTTGGGCGGAGGCGACGGCTCGGGCGAGCCGTCGGGCGCCGGGGAGAGGTCCCGTCGCGAGCCCGTGCTCGAGCGGTGAGGAGGGGGAGGCCGGCGCGGTGGCGTGCCGAGGAGGGTGGCGCGGTCGGTGCGCGGGCCCGAGGTCAACGGCGCCGGGGGCGCCGGTCGGGCGCGAGGGACCCGCCGCGCGGGGAGGAAGGAGGAGGAAGGGAGGGAGAGAGAAGAAGGAAAGGGAAGGGAAAAAAAAGAAAAGAGGAAAAAGGAAAGGAGAAAAGGAAAAAGGAAGAGAAGAAAGAAAAAGGAAGGAAGAAAAGGGAGAAGAAAATAGAAAAAGGGAGAAAAAGAATTTGGGAAAAATTTAGAAAATTAGGAAAAATGTTAGGGAAACTAGAGGAAGGGTTTTGCGGGATTTTTCCGATTTCCGGGCGTCGGCGCGTTTTCCGGGACGGCGGTGATGGCGAGGCGGACCGGCCGTCGGGACCGCGGCGTGCGCGGGATTCCCGGCACGGTGGTCGACCGCGGCGTTGGGAAGGCATGCGTGGGTGCTGGGCGGTGCCGGCGGAATTCGCGGCACGCGCGCCGGGGTGAGAGGGAGGGACAGTGACTAGGGTTTGAAGGGGGTAATTGAGCTCGGCTGGACAGTTTCGAAAATACGCATGATTTATTAGGTGATTTATTTGGAGCTAAAACGCGGGCGTTACAAACCTACCCCACTTAAAATGAATCTCGTCCTCGAGATTCGACTAGGTTTCGAATAGGTGGGGAAACTCCTTCTTCAATGCGTCCTCTCGTTCCCACGTAGCTTCTTCCACCCCGTGTCTGCTCCATTGGACTCTGCACACCCGTACTTCGACGTCCTTGTCCGCGGACCACGGTGTCTAAGATCTTGACGGGCACCTCCCGGTACCTAAGGTCCGGCCGTAGATCAATGGTCTCCACCGTACTCACTTTTCTTCCCGAACCTTCAAACATCGGCGTAGGCCGGGAGATGTGGAACACCGGGTGTATATCCGACATTTCTTCGGGTAGCTCCAACCGGTATGCTACCGCTCCGACTCTCTTTAGCACTTTATACGGTCCGATATACCGAGGGGCCAACTACCCGTGTACTTGAAATCTCCGAGTCCCCCCGGATGGGTGAAACCTTGAGGTAGACGAAGTCTCCGGATTGAAGCCCGCTTCACGCCTTTTCTTGTCCGTGTAGCTCTTCTGTCGGGACTGGGCGGCTCTCAACTTTTCTCGGATATCGGCTACTCGCTCCTCGGCTTCCTTTATTAGTGCGGGCCCCACCAGGGCGCGCTCTCCTACTTCTGACCACATCAGGGGTGTCCTACATTTTCTCCTGTATAGTGCTTCGAATGGCGACATTCCCAGACTTGTTTGGTAGCCGTTGTTGTAGGAAAATTCTGCATATGGCAGGCTCTGCTCCCAATCTTTGCCATAGGTGAGGACGCATGCTCTCAACATATCTTCCAGAATTTGATTCACCCTTTCGGTTTGTCCGTCAGTCTGCGGGTGGTACGCTGAGCTGAAGTCTAGCTTGGTGCCCATGGCTTTTTGCAGGCTTTTCCAGAACCTAGAGGTAAACTGGGTCCCTCTATCTGAGACTATTCTGCTAGGCACTCCATGCAGCTTCACTATATTTTCTATGTAGAGTTTTGCCAACTTCTCTCCATCATAAGTGGTCCGTACGGGTAGAAAGTGGGCGACTTTAGTGAGTCGGTCCACGATCACCCATATGGAGTCATGTCCCTTCTGAGTCCTTGGCAACCCTACTACGAAGTCCATACCTATCTTGTCCCACTTCCATACCGGGATTGGCAAAGGTTGCAACGATCTGCGCGGGCTTCGATGTTCGGCTTTGATCCTCGACAAGTGTCGCGGTGGGCGACGAACCGTGCAATGTCCGCTTTCATCCCATTCCACCAATACTTCTATTTTAAGTCCATGTACATCTTGGTGGATCCCGGGTGAATGGAGTATGCTCGAGTTGTGTGCCTCATCCATGATGGTCTCGTCGAAAATCTCCACCTTCGGCACGCATATCCCGTTTTTGTACCACAGGGTGCCTTGGTCATCTACTCTGAAGTCAGGGGCCTTGTTCTCTCCGGTATGCTTGCGGATCTTCATCAGATTTTCATCTGTCTCTTGGGCCTTCCGGATCTTTTCCTCTAGGGTAGGCTGAACACTCAGCTGGCGGACGTAGCCTTGGGGGACGATGTGTACGTTGAGTCGTGCCATCTCCTCTTGCAACTGGGCACTCTTGGGTGCGGCCTTCTCGTAGGTTTTCCGGCTTAGGGCATCTGCTACTACATTGGCCTTCCCTGGGTGGTAGTGAATCTCTAGGTTATAGTCCTTGACTAGCTCTAGCCACCTTCTTTGCCTTAGGTTCAGGTCGGGCTGGGTGAAGATGTACTTTAAACTCTTGTGGTCTGTGTAGATTTCACACTTGTTCCCGATCAGGTAGTGTCTCCAGATCTTCAGGGCATGCACTACGGCTACAAACTCCAGATCATGGGTGGGATAATTCTGCTCATGGGGTTTGAGCTGATGGGAGGCATATGCCACTACCTTCCCATCTTGCATGAGAACACATCCCAACCCTTGTCGGGAGGCATCGCAATACACGACAAAGTCCCGTTGAATGTGTGGCGGGGGTCGGCCTGGGGGCCGTGGTCAAGCTCTTCTTCAACTCTTGGAAACTTCTCTCGCGAGGCCTCGGTCCGGTTGAACTTCTTCTCCTTCTTGAGCGGCTCTGTCATGGGCCGGGCGATCTTGGAGAATCCCTCGATAAATCTCCGGTAGTACCCTGCTAAACCTAGGAAACTCCTGATCTCGCTCACGTTGGTCGGTTGCTGCCGCGCTGGAGGCTGTCTCAACTTTCCTGGGGTCTACAACTACTTCTTCTGCAGTCAGGATATGCCCAAGGAAGGATATTTTCTCTAGCCAAAATTCACACTTGCCGAACTTGGCGTATAGCTTGTGTGCCCTCAATTTTCCCGGCACTACTCGAAGATGTTGTTCATGTTCCTCCACGCTCTTGGAGTAAACAAGTATGTCATCAATGAAGACTACGACAAACTTGTCCAACTCTTCCATGAACACCTTATTTATGAGGTTCATGAAGTATCTTTGGTGCATTGGTTAGTCCAAAGGACATCACCGTGAACTCATCTTGCCCGTAGCGAGTGACAAAGGCGGTCTTGGGGATGTCACTTTCCCTAATCTTGAGTCTGGTGGTATCCCGATCTTAGATCCACTTTCGAGAAGTACTTGGCTCCCTTCGGTGGTCAAACGGGTCATCTATTTTGGGAAGAGGGTACTTGTTTTTAATAGTGACCTCGTTCAGCGAGCGATAGTCCACGCACATCCTCATGCTCTTATCCTTCTTCTCCACGAAAAGCACTGGGGCTCCCCATGGTGATGAGCTTGGTCTGATGAACCCACTTCGCTGGAGTTACGCTAGTCGCTTCTTCAATTACGCCAACTCGGGGCCGGCATCCTATAGGGTCTCTTGGCTATGGGAGAGGTTCCGGGGATAAGGTCGATTACGAACTCTATATCCCTCGTCCGGTGGCATTCCGGGGAGTTCTTCGGGGAACACATCCGGGCATTCTCGCACTACTTGGGACATCTTCTATGGACTTGGCTTCTATGTTGAAAACCATTATGTCCGGCTTGTGTCCTCGGGTGTGGCGGGTTACTTGTATCCCGTCCGGGTTGGTCGGGTGCACTACTTTATCGGCGCAACTTATGAGGCCATGGTGTTGGCTTAACCGGTCCATCCCAAGGATCGCATCTATCCCTTTGGATTTCGGTACTACCGGTACGCTAGGAACTCTACCCCACTTAAAATAATCCTTACCGGGGGCATCCCGATTGACACTTAATGTCGCCTCCGGCGTTCGAGTTATTAGGGGGTGCTTTTAGTAGTACTTGTGGGTATGCTATGCTTTTCCACAAAGCTTGAGGATATGAATGAGTGTGATGCTCCCGAATTGAATAGTATGGTAGCCAAAGGCGGGCCGACCGAGAACTCACCGAGTACTACGCCTTGTGCTTCCTGTGCCTCTTGCGCATTGATGTGATTGACCCGGGCGCGTCCATACGACTGCTGGGGCTGCCTCATCTGTTGGTTGCTGTTGTTGTTGCCGAAGTTATTGTTGCTGTGCACCGGCATGCGGTTGGCTCCTGACACAAGCGGCCTCAGCCCGTTCACCGAGTTGGAGTAGGTGGTCGTGGTTGGCTTTTTAACATACGGGCAGTTGGCGATGAAGTGCCCGGTTTCTCGACAGTTGAAACACACTCGGGAGCTGTTGTTGTTGTTGGCAGTGATCTGGCTGGTGTTCGTGGGGGCTTCATGGCACTGCGGTTGTAGGAGGGCTTGAACCGGGCTCGGGGGCTTGCGAGCTCGTGGCTTGGGATTGGGTTCGTATTGCATAGGAGCTTGGAACACCGGACATGGGGTGTCCAAAGTTTCTCGGCCTACGGGACCGCTCTTCTTTGCTTGGCCTTGTGTTCCATGAACTTGCACTTGTTTTCCTTCTTCTCTTCGGCCCTTGCTCTCTCCGTGAGTATTGCCATGTTCATGAGGGTGTTAAAGTCCGGGTAGATCGAGGAGTCGGCGGTGTCTTCGGTTCGGAGTCGGCCCCTTCTTGAACATCTCTTGCTTTTTGGAATCTTTATCCACTTCCTCGGGGGCATAGCGTGCCAGCTCTATGAACTGGTACGTGTATTCCTCCACAGACATGTTGCCTTGGCGGAGTTCGCGGAACTCGTCCGCCTTCCTCTTCGGTGTGGCCTCGGGATGTGGTAGCGACGGAACTCCTCCACGAATTCATCCCATGTGATGGCGGAGGGATCCTTGGGCGCGGTGCGGTAATTTTTCCACCGGGCTAGGGTCGTCCCGTGAGCCGGGTGAGTCGCCGCGAGAGAACCTTGTCGCGGTCCTCACGGTTGAAGGGCTCTAGCTCTCTCGGAATGGCTCTCGGCCAATCGTCATCATCCAAAGGTTTCACCGACCCGCCAAAGGTGGGCGGCTTAGTCCGAGAAACTCGATCGGTTTCTCATTCATGCCCAAAACTCGGGGTCTTGGGCGGTTGACGACGTTGAAAATAGCCTCCATCGGGACGGTCGGTTGGCTAAGACTTGTGCCAAGTCAACGGGAGGGGGTGGCGGTGGCAGGACCACGTTCTCTCCTCCATCTTCATTTTGGTTAACCTCCTGGTCGTGGAGACACTCCCTCCGATCGGCTTGCGATCCCTCAGCGTCCGATCGGTGGGTCCTGACAGGGCGCCTGGAAACCATCTGTAAAGAAGCGGGCTTTCTAAGAGATCTAGTTTTATGTGATGTTTAAGTGGATTATATCGGATTTCTTTTTGAAAAGGCAGGGTCTACTCCTGCCGGTAAGCACACAACAAGCACATAGCAAACAAGCAAGCACAAACAAGTTTTTATTACAAACCAGCGAGGAGGATACATCCCGACTATGCGGATACACTACACGACTAAGGACTAAGGGCGCGACTTGGACCAGCACGGCTTCATTCCCTGGGTCAGGGTCACTGGGGCACGCTACTCGCGAGGAGAGCCATCTTCTGGGGTCGAGTGTTCTTCCAGCGGAATGAGCAACTCGTCATCGTTCCCGCCTTCGGGGTCTCCGTTTTCCCGAGGCCGTGTCTTTGCGGCTTCGGCGGTCGGCCGTTGGGGGTTCGGTGACTGCTGGTGGTGCTGGGGGACTTCGATAGTTCCTCCCCATCCTACAAGGGGTGTTCCCAGCAGGACTTGAGCTTCTCCAATGGCTGGAACAGGTGTTCCGCCGTTGGTCCATTCTTGCATGCGTTGGTCCTGGATTCTCGTGAGGCTTTCCTAGGCAACGGCTTCACTGCTTATGGCGGCCGCGGTCCTTGCTTCAGCTTGAGCCACTCGGACTTGGTGCATCCTCACTGTGACTTCAGCTTGCTCGGCCCGACTGATTTGTTCCCTCAAGTGTCTGGCCTGGTCATCAAAGAGCTTGTCCAGGGAGACAAGGTAGGCGGCTACGTGGTACAGCAGGTCTTCTTGGTGGCGGCGTCGTTCCAGGTTTCTCATGCGGGCCTGCCAAACTGGGGTTCTGATGGTGGGAGGGAAGTACCTCATCGGTGTGGGGACGAGGTGTTCTTCGTAGATCCGGCACAGGTAGCGGAGGGCTTTTCTGAGGGCCAAAGGATAGGTGTCTCGGTGTCGAAACCCTGTGGCGGTCACGCGCCACGGCTCGATGTTGGTGTGGCGGTTGCTTCTAGCGACGGAGAGGACCACTCTACAGCGAAGAGTGCCGAGTTGCTCGTACTCTCTGCTGTAGTACCTAGGGCGCTCAGTGATACCGAGGCGCTCCAGGGAGTTGATGAGCAGGCGAGCAAAACCAGGCTCCTCCTGGCACACGCCTTGGGTCCATCCATCTTCCGCCATCTGAAAACAAAGGTAGAGTTGAACAGGTTGTGGTGGGGTACATGAGATGGATAACTTTATTTAGCAGCAAGGTTGGGGTACATTCTTCGGGGTACACTTATTATTACTAAGACTCGGCTTCTATCCTAAACACCCTAGGCTTATCCTCACGGTGATTCTTCCTCTAGCTGGATGCGGCGCTTCTTCAGTGGGAGGTCTTTCTCCAGTATTTCTTCCTCAGTCTGGGTCCCTTTGTCCCAGTGAGTTTCTTCGGGTTCTTCTTCATCCAAGTCGGCTTCTCCTCTTCGCCTTCTACGTTCCCTGTGGAGCTCATCCCATAGCTGTTTGTGAAACATCTCCGAACGTTCTTTTTCCCTGAGGTAGTCTTGCTCCATGTTGTGTCGTTCAACTTCTGCTATGGTTGTCTTTACCCTCTCCAGTTCTATCCTCTGCTCTGCTCTTTCCGCTCTGTCAATCTGCTTTGCTTCGGTTCTTGGGCTTGCTCCTGATAAAGGTGGTCTAGGCCTCTGAGGTATATGGATAGGTGGGAAACTGCCTCTTCTAAGTCTTCTTCCTCTCGTTCTAGTCCTCTCATGCGTTCGATCCACGAGCGTCCTCTTCCTCCGGAGGGTGGAAAGAATCCCATTGGAGTCCTTCGGAGGTGCTGTCTATAAACCACTCGTAGCTGTCGCAGGGCCTTCCGAGCAGCCTTGGGGTAGGTGTCGGCGAAGCGAAAACCAGTGGCAGAGACAAACCATGGTTCTATGTCGGGGTAAAGCGTGCTTCTTCCCACAAAGATCAGCAGCTTACACCGAGGGGTGCCGTAGCGTTCGTACTCCCGGTAGACGAACTCTGGCGGATCCCTTACTCCGACGCGCTCTAGGCTGAGTAGCAACGAGGTTAGGGAGGCCGGCCGGACGGGGCGATTCCTCCGTTCCATTCGGGGTTAGCCATGCCGGAAATAGGCAAGAACCAAGGTAAGGATTTGGGAAGAGGTGAGCTTAGCAAAGGAAAGGTTAGAGACGGCCGAGGAGGTCTCGTATCCTAGGGGTCATGTCCTACGACCAAACTACGGCTCGATACCACCCGAAGCGTCCCCTCATCGAGGTGACTAAATGTGACACAAATACCGGTCCCGGAGGGCTGGTAACACATTTATTACAACAGGTGGAATCAGTCTTTTACATCACGGCAACACAGAGGGCACGGTAGTGCCAACGCCACAAGGAACAACACCAATGCTAACGACCACACTACAATAGCAAAGGCTTCCATAGCCTCCTCAGAGTACCACACCATGGAAGCTTTCGATAGGGGCCCTGGGTACACAGGCACGGTTGGGTGTAGGGCAACGACCTACTCAACGTCTTCGGGAATGTAATCGGGATCCTCCTCTGTAAAATAGTTAGTAAAACAAGGGTGAGCACATATGTACTCAGGAAATTCAACCCCACCCACGGAGGGGCTTATAAGCAGAATCATGCATAGAGTATAACAAGGATCAGGTTAAGGTTCATTTCGCAAACTTACACATGCAGGGGTTCATTTCAAGAAGGTTTTCGCAAATCATTTTCATAACCCACGTAACTCAAATGTTTTAGGAAAACCACTGTGGAACTACCGGACTTCCCGTCCGTCGTAGCCTAGGCACACGGCCACACACTTCACCCGAAAACAACTCACGCCGAAAAACATCCCATCCCAAACACTAGTTTTCGTGACCACACCGTGACTCGTCCAATACCGTGGACACGGCTATTCGAATAGGTTTGACACTGCGCAGAGGTTGTACATCTTTACCCACAAGTAGGGTACCGTCACACGGACGGCCGGTCCCCGAGAAATCTTCGGGTTGGGATCGAATCTTACGGTCCCTCGGTGCGAGCTATCCGCATACCCCGCGAGATACCGGAGTCACCATACACCATCCTTTCCGTAGCTAGCCGGTAAGGAGATTGCTCAAGAGTAGTAATAGTAAGATCCCGTGCCGCCTCATTAAGGTACTAGGCTTACCGGTCCCATTCCCGCATATGCTTGGTACGTTCAAAAGCTTAGCCCACATGCCCACCGGACCGAGCCCAATCCCATGCTCTTACCACATGAGCGATCCATTTAAGGATAACTTATGATTCCTATCTAGGAACCTATTCTCGCGAGTGACGAACATCACTCAACTTCTATCGATCCTTTAGCATGGCAGCTATCGACCTAGCATACTAGTGATAGAGCATAGGTACCTAAGGATCATGCATCTAGGGTTTCAATTCAATTCCTGAAACGTAAGTGCACAATCATAGCAAACATAATTGCATAATTTTAAAAGGCGGGGTTAATGATCCGGGGCTTGCCTTCGCTGGCAAGGTTGGCCTCGGGCCCTTCTGGACACGGGTCCAGGTCTTGAGCTACGTTCACGCTCGGCAGCTCTTGGTCGGCACCTTCGTCTCCTCCTTCCGGCACGAGCGTACGTCTATCGGTGGAAAGATCTACATGAAGATGCAAATGCAAGATTTATTCGACGGTTTATACTTTCATTACTTACGAATTGTTTTGACAATCAAGGGGTGTATTTGTCGGGCACATTCACCTAGATAAGAATACATTCAGCATACTCTTCCATAAAGGAGCAATATGCAACTCTTTATTAATTATTCTTTTTTTTGATGGTGACTGTGTACATATATATGTAAATAATTTAATTTAATTTCATCAACAGTAGTGGGTAGGTATATTTAACCTTGTTAATCATGATTTGCGGCCACCCTCAAGTTACATGGGGTGGTTGGGTGACTTCTTTTTATTGCACAACCGAATAAAGGTTTCTTTATACTTGTCATTTCATGTGAAGGTTTTTTTAATCATTTACCTTTCACAAGTAAAGATATAAATAATACTTTTATCCTTGAATTAATTTCTTATCAGCATCTAGAATTAATTATCTTTTAATTGAATTATATACTATTTTCCAAAAAAGGAAAAAGAATTAAATAAGGGTTTCCCTTTATTTAATTTCCCTTTAATATTAAAAGGGCATTTAAGCCTTTTATTAAGCAATTAAATTACCAAAAATTAATGGGGTGTTTCTTAAGCCTACTAGCATCTATATGGGTCCATTGGACCCACATGTAAAGGTTGGAGGCTAGGAAATTAATTATTATGGTAAATAACAAAGGTTATCTAGTGATTCAATTTAAATGCATATCAAAATAATTAAGCATCCAAATGACCTATAATTTCTTGTGGATGTTCTATGGTCCTAAACAAGCTTAGAAAACCAACATGTTTGCATGGAACCTCTACTGATCTTGTTTTATTAATTTTCAAAGGAAAACTTGCATAAATCACGAATAATTATTTCTGTTAATCCAAAATTCATGATTAATTCACAAGATGTGTATTTCGGTATTATAAGACAGTGTGCAAAAGTTGGGGTCAAGAACATAAATATATTTAACATGAAAAATCCTTTATTCAGTTCTGCCAGAGATAGAAAAACATTTTTATAATAAGATTTACATGATAACTTTGTGCAATGTTTGGCATAGGAGCTACTCATAACCTAATACACAGCATATCCAAAAATTAGCTACAGAGGAGTTATGGTTTTTGAGATATTGGAGATCTAGGGTTTTCACATTTGTATTTTTCATGCAAAAACAAAAAGAAATTAGCTCAGGCTAGAATAACAAAAGTTGTAGTATAAATCTCCACGGATCCAACAAAATTGGTTTCACATTTTTCTGAATTTTTTTTTGATTTTCTACGCAATTTACAAGAATCAGCAATTTGGATTTACTATTGGAGTTTACCTTTTGCGAAAAGGACCCCGGAAAAATCTGCACGTTTGCAATGTAGCCCCTAGGAGCGGCTGGCCGGCGCGGGCTGCCGGAATTCGGCGAGGCCGGCGCAGCTCGGGACCGGGGAAGGGGCGGAGGAGGGTTAGGGGACTAGGGGGGGGGTCGGTTTGGGAGCTTGGCCGGGCCGGTGGCGGCTCCGGTGAGCGGCGCGCGCGGCTTGCGGCGGCGGCCGCGGGAGCCATCGCTCCGGCGAGTCGGGGACCGCAGCGCGACAACGGGTGGTGGTGGGGGCTCGGTGCACTCTAGAGGACGGATTGGGAAGGTTGATTGGCCGCGAGAGTTAACCGGGACGCGGCTCGACGGCGGCGGCCGGGGAGGGCGGCGGCGGACGCTCGCGAGCGAGCGGCAGAGGAGGGGGGACGGGTGTGCACGCGACGTCGCTTGGGGGAGGCCTTAAGTACCGGCGTGCTAGCTCGCTCCTTGGGGAGGGCATCCCGTGGTACGGCGCGTCGGGGAGATAGGGCCGCGGTTTGCCGGCGGTCCGACGGGGGCTCGCCGGTCGGTCCGTGCGGCGAACGGCGGGCTCGTGGCTCGAGGGGGGGGGATTCCCACGCGCCTCGGTGCGCGCGCGCACGGGGAAGGAGCGGAGCGGCGCACGGACCGAGGTACGGCGGCGGAGGGGCGCGCGGACGCGAGGGGTGGCGCCGGCGCGCGCGGCGGCGGCGGGCGCGGGGCGCCGGCGCGCGCACGGGCGCGACGTCGCGCGAGAGCGCCCAAAATGTTCAGACTGGCCCTGTTTAACCACAATTTTCTCCCAAAAATTGAATAAAAGTGCACAAGGCAATGAATAGGAAAGTTGTAGATCTAACTACCCTCTGCAACTTTCAAAAAGGCCATATAGTGTTTTTCTCAACGGATTTTGCAGAACGTCGTGCCAACTTTGAATGTCGACACGCTCCGGAAAACGGGGAAATCCGTCTTGCAAGGGGTTTTTCACAATTTTCCTCTCCAAATTTGAAATGCCAATCTTCATGAAAGTTGTGTCCCTCAACAAGATGGACAACTTTCATAAAGGTAGATTTTGGAGTGTTTAGGTGAATTTTGGGGAACGCGGCAAAAGTTCGGACGACATTCATCGACATCAACGGTCAAGCGGGGTTTGACCGTGTCTTTGACCAAGGGTTGACTATGGTTGTTCGTAGGCTTGGTCAAGGGGTTCATCGGGGTTCATTGACGAGGTTTTCGGGTGATGACCCAGGTTGACCTAGGTTTGACCGGGGTTTGATCGGGTTTGACCGGCCGATCCGGTTATTAGCGTTAATGACGGTAATTAAAACCTGGGGTGTCACACCTAGGCACACGGCCACACACTTCACCCGGAAAACAACTCACGCCGTAAAACATCCCATCCCAAACACTAGTTTTTGTGACCACACCGTGACTCGTCCAATACCGTGGACACGGCTATTCGAATAGGTTTGACACTCGCGGAGGTTGTACATCTTCACCCACAAGTAGGGTACCGTCACACGGACACCTCAGTGCCGGTACGGATCCTATCAAAGCCATTACCCACCTTAGCTAACACTACGAGCCACCACGGAAGCACCCAAGGGGTTATCCCACATAACCAGGGCGTACCTCACACAGAGCGTACCCCTACTCCTTGGTCTCCCGCTGCTCACCCGCACACCAGATGGCAAGTAGATTAACTAGTGGGATTTATGCTAAGCCGTTGCCGCATACAACGGTCGAGTGGTTGTACGAGGATTTGGGTCACGTGAGATGTCACGCAACCCGGTCCTTAACCGACAAGATGGACAACTCCCAACACGCTCAACCACACAGGTACGAGCTCATCCATACTCCTGACACACACGTCCATCCCGTCTACCCAGTTCTTTACTCATTTTCCAAACACATCCCCTTTTGTTTTTAAAGCACTCACACATTTTGAAAGCACTCACAAATTTTAAAGCAAGCATTCAGGCCAAAACAAGGTTCAATCATGGCAATCAAGGGTGGCTATCCTACCGTGTTTTGCAGTAAAACAATATGCAATTTATAAAACGGGTACCGGGTATATTTATAAAACTAAGACAGAAACATGCGTCAAAGGATGAGGGTGAACTTGCCGTCTTCGAAGTCTTCGGGGAGTGCCGGCTCGGCGTTCGGGGCTTCGGGCTCCTGCTCGCAGTAGTCGGCTTCGATCTCCGGCTCGGGGTACCTTCCTCCGTCTACTCCGTCGGCTATAGCGCACACACAGGCAAGTAAGCAATATTAGCACACATATTTCCGGCCGAGCTCGAGGAGGGGAAATTAGCGGAGAGGGGGTATATATAAGTCCTAGGGAGGAGGGTTGGTTTGGCGGGGGGTACTACTGGGAAGATTGTGGTGAAATTTGGACTTAAATCGGGAATAAAAGCGTAAGGAGGGGTTATAGGAATTAAGGACCTATTAGTAATTTCTACTAGTGGTAAAAGGGGGGTGATTATGCTAATATAAACTTGGTTAGGGCCAGGTTGTAAATTATTTAGGGTTTAGCAGTATTTAATCTATAATTAGTTATTAACTCAGGGGCTATTTGAAAAGAATAAAGAGAGAGAGAGAGAATAGGGGCATGGGTTTTAGGGGAAAAGGAAAGAGCAGGGGGGGGTTTGGCAAAAACTCCATCTTCTTCCCCCCCTCACGGTCTAGAACAGAGAGGAGGGGCGCGGCGGCCGGCTCTGGAGGGGAGGGGCGCCGGCGGCTCTAGCCACGGCGGCGGCCGGGGAGTAGGGCAAAATGGAGAGGGGGACGAGGGGATTCTTTCCTCGTGCTCACCTTGGACCGAGGCGGCTCGAGGAGGCGGATCGGTGGCGGCGGCGGACCGGTGGTGTTGGCCTACGGTGGTGGCTCGGTGTGGTTGTGCAGCGAGGCAATGGGGGGTTGCGGTGGCTTGGTGGTGCGGCGAGGAGACGGTGCTGCCATTTTATAGGCGGCCTAAGGCGGTTCGGGGGGGGGGGGGGAAGATATTTCCGACGAGAGGCCGCCGGTGAGCTCGGGCTTCTTCTCGAAGTCCGGCGGGACTCCGCGGCGACCGGCGACGCGACGGCTCGAGCCGCGGCGGGTCAACATGTGCGGGGAGAGTTAGGCCCGGCCGTCGTCGGTGGCGCGGGGTAGGCGGCGGTCGCGCGCGCGACGCCGTTGGGCGGAGGCGACGGCTCGGGCGAGCCGTTGGGCGCCGGGGAGAGGTCCCGTCGCGGGCCCGTGCTCGAGCGGTGAGGAGGGGGAGGCCGGGCGCGGTGGCGTGGCCGAGGAGGGTGGCGCGGTCGGTGCGCGGGCCCGAGGTCAACGCGCCGGGGGCGCCGGTCGGGCGCGAGGGACCGGCCGCGCGGGGAGGAAGGAGGGAGGCAGGGAGGGAGAGAGAAGAAGGAAAGGGAAGGGAAAAAAGAAAAGAGGAAAAAGGAAAAAGGAAAGGAGAAAAGGAAAAAGGAAGAGAAGAAAGAAAAGGGAAGGAAGAAAAGGGAGAAGAAAATAGAAAAAGGGAGAAAAAGAATTTGGGAAAAATTTAGAAAATTAGGAAAAATGTTAGGGAAACTAGAGGAAGGGTTTTGCGGGATTTTTTCCGATTTCCGGCGTCGGCGCATTTTCGGGACGGCGGTGATGGCGAGGCGGACCGGCCGTCGGGACCGCGGCGTGCGCGGGATTCCCGGCACGGTGGCCGACCGCGGCGTTGGGAAGGCACGCGTGGGTGCTGGGCGGTGCCGGCGGAATTCGCGGCACGCGCGCCGGGGTGAGAGGGAGGGACATTGACTAGGGTTTGAAGGGGTAATTGAGCTCGGCTGGACAGTTTCGAAAATACGCATGATTTATTAGGTGATTTATTTGGAGCTAAAAGGCGGGCATTACACACGCTCACCATCTGCAGGAGGCAGGCGAGGCCTTAAAACGCGTCGACAACTCAAAAAACCAGCTAAGTCGAAAACGAAGTCAAGAACTCTGCTCACCAGTGGGCCGGTGGGGAGCATCTCGAACGCCCACAGGACATTGTCGCCGCAGCGTCCCGGCCTGAGGTCGATGGCGCGCCACGCCCGGGTGGCTGCGAACGCCCATGGGAAGGGATCGTGCAGCAGCCGCGATCTCGCCAGCACGACGGGGTCCGCGACCTCGGTCATCTCGAAGATGCGAAGCGGCCTCTCCATCAAAGGGACGATCCGCCGGTGGTGGAGGTTGGCGAGGACACACCCCGCAGTCAGCCCGCGGTCTGCCAGCTTCTTCAACGCGGCCACGAGCGAGTCCAGCCGTGCCTGGTGCTGGGGCGGGGACACCCCGTGGTACCAGGAGGGGGCCCTCTCCCGGAGCACCTTGCCGGTGAAGGAGGGGAGGCCGGGCTCGGCGTTGCGGAGGTAGAACCATCCTCGCTCCCAGTCCGCGTTGTTGGTGGTCATCGTGCAGGGGATGTACTCCTCCTTGCACGAGCCCCGCACTGCGAGCGACAAGCCGCCGGCGCGCGCCGCGCGGCGAGTCCTTGGCTCCAACGTCGGCAGCGTGTGTAGCTCCGCGCGGAAGAGGTGGACCCAGAGATCCCAGTTCACCGGGATCCCCAGGAAGCCCTCGCAGACGCCGACGAACGTGGCCGCCTGCGAAATCGCGTTCAACGCGAAGTTTTGAAGCTCCACGCCGTAGTGGTAGCAGAGGCCCCGCAGGAAACGGCTCGCCGGCGTCGTGAAGCCGCGCTCGTGGAAGCGCGTGAAGCTAACGATGTAGCCTTTGCTCATGATAGGCTATAACACTATGTTAAATGTTGGACCCTGCATTTGGAACTCAGATGCACACCTTGGATTTGTTCAGTTCCTTGCTGTGGGCTTATTGTTTGGCCATGCCTTTTGGTATTTCTGTAGTGACGGAGGCTTGTGGTGACCTGCATTTGCTACTGAAGTTAGCTTGTTGATACTTGTTTATTAAATTCATCATGCCTCGTGAAGTTTGTCCATGTTGCTACATTTTCCATTGCTGAAATAGGCTCTTGGCAATTTAAAGTTATTCTTACATATGAATTTACATGTCATTACATGTGTTCTGCTTTAGTTAACATGGTTATGTATTCCTTTAAAATTTCTAGTGATTGGTCATAGTTTTCCATAAGATTTTTCATGTTTACATTGTTGCATTTCCAGAGCACTCCCATTTATTGCAGATTACCCTGTTTTCTTATATCAGTGTGACCATGGAGAACAATAGCAATAATTTCAATCTGTAGTCTGGTAAGTTGAACTCAGAGTGTGGGGACTGATGATGGTTTCACGCTGTGTTGGTGTTGCAGGGGCCCCGGAGGTGGAGGAGAGGAAGGCGCAGAGGAGCTACTGGGAGGAGCACACCAGGGACCTTAGCGTGGAGGCCATGATGCTTGACTCCCGTGCTGCCGAGCTCGATAAGGAGGAGTGTCCAGAGGTACGGTGATGCCATGATAACGGTGATGAGCGTGACATGGGTAGAGTGATGCTGTCCTTCCCAGTTCCCATGATAAAATACCTCTACAATTGACTCATCGACCATGATTAACTAGCACCAGCCAACAATTTAGAAGTCAAAGCACTTCATTTTCTTGTTTGGTCAGTTTATGTCTCACATGATTAGATTTAATCGCATTTGAATCACTACTGTTTTTTATTGCTTCTTCAACTTCGTTGTCCAAATGTAAATTTGTAAATGTGTCCTCACATGTTCTGTTATTTTAGTTCAATACTCGGGTATACAGTATGTTATGCATTTTGGAGAATTGGAGTTTCTGTTATGTTAATAAAATAAGTCATTTTTTTTGGATGAGTAATAAGGAGTTGGCATCAAAATGGCAAAACTAACATGGCATCTGCCAGTATAATCAGCTGATTCGAGCTTGCTATCAGGTCTCCCAAGGATCAATTTGCTATTGATATTGGTTGGTTCTTTGAGTTGTCTATTTCAGTAAATCATTTTAGTATTTTTGTCAATGTTTTCGGTTTCGGATCGATTTCACATTTTCACTCTTCCGGACAACCAGACCTTTTATGCTTCTCTTTTACTTTCCGTATACTCTAGATCTAAATATATATTGTAACATCTAGTATACCGACCATTTGTTCGTTCATGAAATTTATGTAAACGGAAAAATGATGCTCCCCGCCGTGAGAAGCGGTGTCAAACCTTGGTCAAAGACAATGTTTATGGTGCCAAATGGTGGGTGGTGATGCTAGATAGAAAATGTATGTGATCTGTTGATATTCTGGTGATCTCTGTTAATATGGTGAAATATATGGTGATTTGGCGATTTGTGGGATTTATATACCTATTTTGAATCTGTTGGGCATTTGTTGGGCTGAAATGTATATGGGTTGTGCCAGGAATGTATGTGGGCTGGGCTGTAATGGATTTATATAGGCTGAAATTCAGTTTGGGAAAAAATTGCGTAGGCTGACGTCAACTGCCATGTCATAGTCTATGTAGGCAGCCACGTCAGTGTACACGTAGGCAGCCACGTCATCGTTCATGTAGATAGCCAGCGTGGCATCGAGCCATGTCAAAACGTGGCCAAACCGCAGCGCGACATGTGGACAAACCTGAGTGCGACACGTGGACGATTCAGAGCTCGACACGTGGACAAACCGCAGCTCGACACGTGGTGTTGTGTCAAAGAGCCACGTCATCATATCCATGTCAGCACGCGCCTTGCCACGTCAGTAGCCAGCATAGGCCATGCCACGTGGCATCCCCTTCCGTGACCAATTTCGTGACCATTTGGCTTGGTCATAGAAGAAATACACTTCTATGACGAAAAACGTGTTGGTCATGGAAAAGTTCCACTTCTATGACCAAAATGACCGATTGGCCATGGTAGACCATATGTGACGGAGCTTCTGTGACCAATTCAATTTGGTCATAAGTTGGTCATAAAAAAGTGTTCCGTGACAAAATTTGCATGTACCGTGACCAAACCGTTTGGTCATTGATGTTGAGTACCGCGCCATCATGCGCCTGGGAATCACGCCCCGACGCTGTTCCGCCAACTCCCTAGGGGGAACCCATCCCCGCCACTGCAGGGAGCTGTGCGGTATGGCCAGTGTCAGCCCCGTGGCACTGTGCTGCCCACTCCCGTACAGCTAACGTGTCGCGCCCTCGAAGGGGGGCCGGCTGCACCCTCGAACCCTTCCCTTGTGAATCTGCAGGGTCAAACCATGACGTCAGGCCGGTGGGAACGCCATCCCCGCCCCTGTAGCAACACGCCGGGCACTGCTACAACAACTCCGGCGCTGTTGAGCGCGCGGGGACGGGACGCCGCCACGCCCGCCATTGTGCCCCCGTACGGATCGCCGCACCGCCTTCCTCGAGCCCGTCTGAGAACGCCACGGCCAACCACTACGCCTTCACCCTCGAAGCCGCCCCTTTTCAAGTACGGAACGCGCCACGACGACAAGACCGGAGCAAGGGCCGCCGGGACGGCCGCCAACTCCCCAGCGCTGCACACCATACCTCCACATGTAGCTAAACAGTGCGGCATGCCTGTAAATCACCCTCTCCATGGTCTATAAAAGGAAGGTGACCCCCCTCGCTGCGGGGACATCGCACACGGACATCAGAAAAAACAACACATCACGCACACACTCCTTCTCCCATGATATTGGCACACGATCACTCCGCTTGGGACTTGGAGGCCACACCTCCTCTCCCGTCTCACTTGTAGCCGCCCCACTACAGGCACCCCGGTGCAAAGTAATACAGTGCCTCGAGCACATCACTGCTGGACGTACGCCCCCGGCTGGAACCAGGATAAACCCTGTGTCTTTAGTTGCTTAGCACCGACCATCGAGGGACAAATCTCAGCGTTTATTACTAGTTAGTGTCGGGACTACATTCCGCACCGACAGTGACAGTACGGGGGGGAGGGAAAGGGCAAAACCGTGGTCACAACCCCCGATAGATTAGATAGGTTTTCATGTTTTAAGCGGTTGCATGTTCAAGTATCGTAGACCCATGGGCGAGTGTCTCCTATCTTGATAGCTTAATCGTTCTCTCTAGTGTAGTGTAATCGTTTTCTAGTTTAACCTTAGATAGGGTTGGAGTAGTTAGTGAGTAGAAGTAGGTCAAACGTTTGTAATCCCCTTGCTCCGCGGATTGACAAGAACCTTGGGAATCTCGTGGTGAAAAAGGTGTAGGTCCGTACGCTTGCGGATCATAGGTGGATTCGTCTTTTATCCGTCAACACCCGTCACCACGACATTTTTGGTCCTGCCCACCACCCTCACTCCTTGCTTGTCATGGCCGCGCCTTGACCCTGCTTATTGTTAAGTTCGGCCATGGTCTAGGCAGCCATAGTGCCTCGAGCTTTGGCCACTTACCTACTGTGCCTCATTGTGGTTGGGAGAGTGCTGACTCAGGTAAGGAAGCGCGAGTGCTTGCTGTATTGATGATTGGCCCTCCTTGTGGTGCTCAAGGATTGAACAAGATTGTTCATTTTCGTGATTGGTCTTGATGTAGGGGTCAAGGAAGGTGACATATAGTGGTGTTGACATCAGGTTGTTGTTGACGGTGCATTTTGGTACACCAAACATGTTTATTACAGTTTGGTTTGGATTTGATTATGGAACTAACCTGCCACTAGGCACACTAATCATATAACAAGTTCATCTTTGTGCATGCATTTGGAAGTGTTGTGTTTATGTAGGAAAACATGGACATAAAGGACGGATTTGCAACAAGTTCAAAGGAGTATTTACGGAGTCTTGTTCGTGTTCATGAGCTTGATGAAATCACTTCCAATGGTGGCGAGGGCCGAAGTGTTACGGAGGAACACCCCCGGGGTTTGAAGCGTAAAAGACCGAACTTCATGCATGGAGAACCTCCATCTTGGACGCGAGGATGACATCGTCTAAAATCATGCAAGTGGAAGGGGCAAAGTGCATAAATACATGAGGACCCACGGGAGCGAAGGGGTGACCGAACCGGGCCGAGGTGGGCCCAGGCCGGTCGGCCCAGGCCGGCCGGCCCAACCCACTCCGGGGGTCGGTTCGGCCCCCCTTTTCTTGCACCCGAAGGATCTTCAACCCTAAAGTCCTGGAGGCGCCGCCATTCGTGAATGAGAGAGCCATTCGCACCAGGAGGCCATCCACAAGCTAGAGAGAGGGGAGGGAGATCTCCGGAGGGGGATCAACCACCTCGAAGGAAGCACCCACAAGTGGATCGAGAAGAAGGAAGACACCATCAGAAGGGTGACCATGATCAACGGTGCTATGTCTAGCACCTCGATGGGGTAATCTCCTTATTCGTCCATGGGTTGTAATCGATCTTAAGATGTAATCATACTTTGTTGGAACATCTTTCTATCATCTTGTGTTGAATATACTTTAATGCTTAAGGTTAGCTACCATGCCGTGAAGGGAGTAGAGCTCCAATGCTCCCTTGGATCCATTCAATACGCCGTGTCCATCATAGGTCTAGTCACGATTACCTTCGCGTAGTGTCAGTACGAGAGGAGGGAATGAGCGAAACCGTGGTCACAACCCCCGATAGATTAGATTGGTTTTCTTGTTTAAAGCGATTGCATGTTCTAGGATCGTAGACCCATGGGCGAGTGTCTTTTATCTTGATTGCTTAATCATTCTCTCTAGTGTAGTTTAGTTGTTTTCTAGTTTAGTCATAGTTAGGGTTTGAGTAGTTAGTGAGTAGAGGTAGATCAAATGCTTGTAATCCCTTGCTCCGCGGATTGACAAGAACCTTGGGAAATCCCATGGTGAAAAAGGTGTAGGTCCGTATGCTTGCGGATCATATGTGGATACGTCTTTTATCCGTCAACAGTTGTCGATGGCACATGTACTTATCACATACATGAGATTTCATCTTCACCTACCACATTGGGTGAGTGTTGCGTCTGCAACTAAAACAAAGTTACATTAAAGGAGCGGTTACCGCTCTAACCGGTCGGTAACCAATCCTACCGTTCGGTAGTTTTGTTTCCTGTGTCGGTTTTTTCCGATAACAGGACCGGTCGTGCTACCGGACCGGACCGGTAGGAATGGTTACCGCGGTAACCGGTCCGGTTGCAAACGGTAAAAAAACCCTAGTCTTTTCAGGCATTTGAATTGGCTATTTTAACCTCGTTGTATAGTTCTGATGCTAATTTCACCAATGCATGGCATTAGATTGGAGAATGATTGTTATTTAAACCTAAATCGAGATTAATTTCAACGGCAAACACTAGAAATGTTGCACTGTCCATAAATCTCAACCTATACCCTTTGAGTTGATAAAAAAATATGTCTGTTACTCTAGTCTAGAGTTAGCAATTTTTTTGGAGCAACATGTACTATTATTAGTGTAGGTTTCTCCGTAATACTTATGTATACTTGATAAGAAAGTTCGCAAACTACATGTTTTATAAACAAACTATTATATCTATTTTTATCCGGCTTTACTTCACTTCAAGTAAGAGCTTTCAACATAATGCATGCAAAAGGCCCCATATATAAAGTATTCTGCATATCATTTGAAATATTGTTTATGAGGGCAAGCCAAAAAAGGCTCCCAATAAAATGTTTATAGTCGTTATACATAGCTTTTTGTATATGTCATTTAAAATTTAAAGAATACACAAAGATTTTAATAACCGCTAGAAGTTTGTAACACACACATATATGGAAAGATTTTAATTTGGATCTATACCTTCTTTTCTTACTCGAACTGTTCAGCAAATGCTTGCCCCACATTTCTCCTTGGTTGCCCTGTGCTTGGCACCACTAGTTCCCTATCGCCTTCCCTTCTCTTCCATATTTTCTACATTATACACAATAATGCAAAATCCTTTTACATGTGAAATATTTATAGGGAATATGTAAAAAATTTTAATATATTAGTTTCAAAGTTTTTATTTCTAGTGTAATTATTTTTTAGTTTATTATTTTTGTGAAGTTTTGCCCATGGTAAAATTATTCTATAGAAACTCCAAAGTTTGGAATAGCTAGGTCCAAAGTTTTCAATACCCTTAACCAGAGCTTTTGGATCTAGGTTGTACGTATAAAGTTTTGAATATATGGTTAGAAAGCAATGCTTCAATTCCAAACATAAAGTTTTTGATACATGATTTAATATTTTTACATTTTGATTTGTTGTAGGATATTTTTTGGGGCAGGTTGCTGATTTTCTAGTGACATCGAACAACTTGAGTCTACAATGTAGAAAAATGTACATTTTATTTTAGAAATTCCTTTTTTCAACCTGAAATATGTCTATTATTAGTCGACTGTAAAAAGGCCCAAATGATGATATAGATTTCTCACTTCAGCATAAAACTTTTTTTATATATGTGTATCAAATTCTTTTATGAATTGTATAAAGATGTTGGACATAGCATTTTCCAAAATATGTTCAAATATGTATTTTCAAAGTTATGTATTGTTAAAGTTCTGCATATATAAGTCAATAGTTATCTAAATTTATTATAAAGTGTGTAATGATATTAAAGTTCTTCAAAACATTAGCCAATATCATAAAGGGTCATAGTGAACTACCAAAGGACTTTATGACACAAGGATCAATAGGTATAATTGAAATGTGTCAGTAGAAAGTTTCTGAATCCATCCATCGTGCAAAGTCCATAATCTTTTAGTAAAAAGTTTTTGACCCGTTACTCCAAATATATTAAATTGGAAAAGTTATTCATCATGTACAAAAAGCTTAATCTTTATGTTTCTAATAATTTATTACTTGGTGCAAAATTTGTAAATTTGTGACTTGCAAGTCAGGGAGGGACAGGAAGGCGTATATAAAGTTTTGGATATGCCAATTGTAAGTTAAGGTGGAAACTTGGATATCATTCTGCACACATTTTGATTGGATTTTGTATCTTTAAGATGTGACTATAGTTCCCACTAGTATTTGTTTCTAGGTTTTCTACTTCCATCAATATTTTTTATTCACGAGTGAATTCTAGATGGAGGAGGGAAATGTCAGTAGCATGACAAAGATTTAGAGCTCTTATAAATTTTCTCACCTACTAATTCCAAAGTTTTGTGTACATATTTCCAGAGTTTCTTCAATCACAGTATAATTTTCCTATGTGTCACATGAAAGTTAGATGCACAATCATTTTTTCACAAAGGTATTGGATCAAAGAGAACAAAGTATTAGATCTGAGAGTATAAAGTTTGAATTATGCAAGTACAAAGTTCTATAATTTTGGAGTACAAAATTTAAAATGCACTAGTTGAAAGTTCCCAAATTTGGAGTGTACACATTTTGAATTACAAAACTTTAGACTTAGGAGTAGAGTGTTCAAAGTATGATACTTATTGCTGCCTAATTGTAGGGATGTGGCCCAAAGAAAGATTTTGTTATAAATCTTCAAAATTTTAATAGGATAATTTAAAGTTTTTATATTCCAAGTACAATTTTTTTATTTATGTAATTCAAATTTCTTGAATTCTAGATGCATTTTATAATTGTATATGCCAATTGTATAATTGTTCATTCAGATGGTAAAGATGTGGAAAGTTTTCTATACATTGTACTTCTTTTAACATTTTTCCCTTACAAACATCTTTAGTGTGGCATGCTATGTTTTTTGCCACCTTTTTCTGTTATGCCATTGTAGATACACAATTTAAATATTTTCTTGTACCTTGTCAAAAAACGATTTCCTTGTAGAAAAGTTATATATATTGAGCTTAAAATATTTGACATCTGATCAGAATGTTCTTCATAAAACATAAATGTTTTGAATATGAGATATGGGAGTTTTAAAGTTTTAGGTACAAGGGTTCTTATATGTGATTTGAAAGTTGGGATGTCATAAGTTTTTGATTGTGTAATTTAAAAGATTTTGAATTCTAAGTACAAAGCCAATGACTTGAAAGCTATATGTAAAAAGTTTTTTGACTTCTAGTCAATGTTTTGGTGTGAAAGATGTGCTCAAGAATTATCATTTTACAAAAAATATTCCCTATTATGATAATTTCTTTTTTTAAAAGTTTTTAATACATCAAACAAACATTATTATAATTTAATAGTTTTGATATGTCAGTACAAAGATTATTGAATTGAAGAGTTACATATCTAGCATATAAAGTTTTAAATCAACTAGTGTGGTGTTCTGTAATTTGGTGTACAAAGTTTTTGACTTGAGGGTGCAAAGTTTGAAAGTATTTTATTATAATTTTTAAAACTTTAAGGTGCAAGGTTCAAATTAAAATTTTAGACTTGGGAATATAGAGTTTAAAAATAATCAGGTAGAATTTTTTTAATTATATATGATTAAAGAGTTCCATATCTAGCAGTATAAAGTTCAAAATCTGCTAGTATAGAGTTCTTTAATTTGGATGTACAAAGTTTTTGACTTGAAAATATAAAGTTTGAAAGTATGCTGGCATAAATTTCCGACATTTAGATTGCAAGATTTGAATTAAAGTTTTAGACTTAGAAGTACAAATTTAAAATGATCTTGTAGTAAGTTTTTGAATTTGTAGTGCAAAGTTTGGAGTTTTATTTTGTAAATAGCTGCAAGGTTAAGTCTGAAATTTGTAAAGTAGTTTTTGTGTGAAATCATTTCGAAGTAAACGATTTGAAGTTTTATGTCCAAACATGCAGCTAGTTAAATCTGCAATGGTGTTGAAAATATTATTTTTACTTCAATATAATATTTGAATATGCTTATCCTTTACTTTGTGAGTATTAATAATTGTTAGATGAATATTAACTTGTTTATTCATTTCAATTGCACATGTATTTTATCCTCGCTGTATTTTGAAATCCTTTGTTGGTACTATGTTTAATAGGTTAACGTCATGACTATTAAGGATGAAACTTGTATTCCAACATGGAGGACATATGACTCGATGCTTGTGGTGAAAAATGATAAAGAAGTGACTTATTATTACCATTGTGCCAATTGACGAAAGGTTTATCCAACATGATGAACATTTGCCTTGTTGTTTTCTTGGGAGAAATAACAAGCAACTTTCTTACAGACATGCCATTTAACAATTTTATGTTCAATATTTTTTATACACTTTTGCATATTACCATTTCTGTATAGTACTTGAAATTCTACTATGAGAGAGGACCACATATATAGTTGTTTAGCATGAATTTTTCAATTTATCAAATGAACTAAAAGTCGACATGTCTTGCTTTTTCATTTTTTACATTTTCTTTATAGTGTACAATTATATGAATAAAAGCATATGGTTTAATATTATTCTACCTTCAAATGGATGTGAAAGCATCCCTTGCCTCTTACTACCCTCACGTCTCAGTCCCGAAAGGGAATGAAAATTATCCCAAAATATGTATGAGAAACGGCTAGACACGAGAATCGAGGAGATCAGAGAGAGGGTAGAATGGATGAAATCGCGCGTTGTTGTCAACTACCGACGCTTGTTCGTCGGCACCACCTAGCAGCGAATGTGCACTCACTAGTGACTCCGGTGAATTTCCCTGTAGGTTCATGAACTTCTCCCTAGATCTCATCTAGGTCCACAAACTAAAAAAGCGATCATCTAAGTCCATAATCTTTTTCTGAGATCTCATTTAGGTCAGCAAACTAAATAAGCGGCCATCTACATCTATGAACTTTTAAAGAGCAATCATCTAGGTTCAAGAACTTTTAAGGAGCGGTTGTCTAGGTCCAAGACGGTGGCGATGAGCCTCCTGGAAGCGGAAGGCGTGGAGGTGGTGCTACTTCGACAGTGGAGTGGGATGCACCATGCCCCTGCCCCGCGATCGCGCATGGCTCGTCATCACCACCTTGGATCTAGATGATCTCTCTTTAAAAGTTTGTGGACCTAGATGATCATTTATTTAGTTAACATACTTAGATTAGACAGCAAAAAAAAGTTTATAGACCTACATAACCGCTTTTTTAGTTTGCGGGCTTAGATGAGATCTCGGAAAACATTGTTGACCTACAGTGAAATTCAATTTTTATATATTTTTTCTTGATTTTTCAAAAATAAATATCAAATTCATAATTTCGAAAATATATCTTAGCCATTGTTGTGTACAGCGTCTGGATCCAAACTCCGCACACAACGCCATCTGGGCTAACGAACCGCCACAGACAACGGCTATTGGGTCACACGCACGCCGTACGCAGCAGAACCCAGATGCATATGGCAACAACGGTTGAAGGCAGTAGGTGGGCCCGCCTAGCCCAAACACCGACCACATCGGCGGTTGACACCAACCGCCATTGCCAACGGCGTCTGCGGGAGCCATGCCTGTAAAACAGTGGTTGCCTCCCATACACCAACCCTCAAGTGGCAAATTTAGGTGTGGTTTAGCTTTGATATCTCGGCTTCCTACATTGCATCTTTTGCTTTCTAGCTTGTTGGTCTCGCGAGCAGCTTGCGAGTTGGCTTGAGCCACCTCGTTAACAAACTGAGCAAAAATAGTTGCTTGTCTCATTACAAATTTGTCCAAGCCGAGCCGAGTCGAGTCAAGCTCCAAGCGAGTCGAGCCAGCAGACGAGTTTCCGGCTTTGGTCGAGCCATTATCACTAGCGATGTACTGGCAGCTTTTGCACTTTTTTTTTTTGAGGGAACATACATTCCATTAAACAACACGTGCCAAATCGTTGGCAACTATGTCCAGGATACAACTAGGAAGACTGTCAAAGGGGTTTACAGCTCCCATGACTTGGTGCCGCCCTCGAACAGCGAGAGCATCAGCGACCTTGTTACAAACTCTAGGCACAAACTCAAAACTACAAAAACTGAAATTGTTTGAAACTAAACTTCGAAGCTCCTGAATTAAAAGACCCACTTCAGAGAGGTCATAATCCGAAGATTTCATTGCGTGACAAAGTTGCAGAGCATCTGTTTCGATGATGGCTCTCGAGATGCCCAGATCAACAGCAGCTTGGGCTCCTTGCAGGCAGGCTATGACCTCAGCTTGGAATGGATTAAGCAGATGATCAACTCTACCACATCCTGCAGAAATGACATCCCCAACCTCATCCCTTATGATATATCCCCAACCTCCTTTTTAAACGTGGACTGGCAGGAGATTTGCACTTTTTGGAGTTCAGGAACAGCGTACAACATTCTTTTTAAACGTGGACTGGCAGGAGATTTGCCGTTCGTATATTAACAGAGCAGATGGAAACAGATTGCATCATGAGTGACGTGGAGATATTAGGGCCTGGTTGAGGCCATCATTAGGTGAGGAAGATCCAACAGCAGGTCCACCAGTTTCACAGCAGTTCTTCTTGTCCCCGCCCGACGCCTCCGGCAGGGCCGCGGCCACCATCTGCGCGCGCCGTCTGTCCGCGGGGTAGTCCAGTACAGCGCCGGGTACGTGAGGCAGCAGATGGTCGTCGGCACGGCGACCTCCGCGAAGACCGCTTTCCCCAGAGCTACGGCCTGGGCGCTGGAGCCGCCGGGTGCCGGCGTCCGCGGTCGGTACCCAAAGACACGCTCCGCCAGGATGCCCACAACGGGCGCCCCGAAGGACGCGATGACGTTCTCGAAGCACAGATCCAGCGCGTACACTGTCGTCCTCGCCTTGTCCGGCACGATCTCCGCGAAGATAGGGCTGCCAATTGAGACGAAGCGAGACGCGTGATCGAGTTACAGCTAGCAGATGTGAGTGCGGTAGTGTTTGTCAATTGTCATCATCTGATCTTCAGCCTGTTCGGTTGGCTGGTGGTGATGGCTGGTCTTCAGTTTGTTCGGAGAAAGATCATTCTTGGCTGGTTGTTGGTGGGCTGGTTTGTTGTAAGAAGAAAATCTTCTGCCCGGCTTGGTGGTGATAAGCCAAGCGAACACGGCGCTTACTTGTTGGTGGAAACCGCGCTGCAAACCATAGCGACGCCCAAGAGTGAAAACCCGCCGGCGTACACGGCGCTGAGGAAGGTTCCCGCGGCGACGACGCGCGCGCGGTCGAAGCGCGCCGCGGTCCACATGGAGAGCGGGTAGCACAGCGCCTGCGCCAGCGCGCGGCACATCGTGACGGAGCCCAGCGCGGTGGGGCAACGCGGATTTGGCACGCAGTGGTGCATTTACACCCCCCTATCCGATGGTGGAGATTCGAAGCAGTGGGGAAGATTCAAATTCAGCTTAGCTGCATCCTAGCATTGATGGGCAATTAAACTGGTGTTGATGGACAGCATTTGATAGCACCGATTGTCACCGTTCGAGAATTTCGTCCGCCTCCGTCAAGCGATTCCAATAAATGCAAGGTGAGTTGTGTGTTTCAATCTCTACCAAATTGCCACAATTGTTGGTGCTTGTTAGCTGTTCTCTCATCAGATCTAGTAGATCTTGTGCCTCTCCATCTCAACCCCCATGGCTGCGGCAGATCCACCTTCTTCTGTCGCCGGATCGATGCAAGAAGGAAGTAGTGAGGGCACCGACAGATTGGGAGACGAAGGTGCTTCCTCTGCAACTGGTGAACAATCGAATCACAGAGTTATCCAGAAAGGGATCGAGAGTTCAAGATCGGACCCAATGTAAGATACTGCAACCTTCTGGTTTTTGCTGCATGTTTAATAACTGCTCCAATGTAAGGTACTCCGGTCCTCTGATTTTCTGTTAACATATTTGTCAGTAATCTTCACCAACTAACAGCCTGTTCGTTCGGCTTATCAGCCACCAGCCAGCAGTACTTCTCTCTCAGAACAAACCAGCCACCAGCAATCAGCCAGCAGTACTTTTCTCTCAGAACAAATCAGCACCAGCCATCAGCCACCAGCCAAACGAACAGGCTGTAAGTTCAGCATGTATCTCAACTCATTGTTCAGTTATATGCAAAACGTATGTATATTTAATTTTGCTAGAAACGTGATTTATGTATATATATAATCATGGATCAGTATTCAAACAACAAATACCGTGTTTATCTTATTGTACCCTCTAACTAGCATTGGGGAATTGTCTGCCAATAATATATAAAAGTTAAACCCATCTGTTTGCTGCAATGAACAACATGATACATTTTGTTTATATTACAGTATCAGTAATGTTACCTTAGTGACTTAACAGCATCTGAGGAAGAGGTCAAATAATTTTTTACCATATAATCAACGACTCAAAAAGAATTCATCACATTTGCTGGTATTGCTCTCATTTACCTATAATCATGCAATGGGAGTACCAGTATGTTTTGCACTGGTATTAAAATATGCATAACAACGTGGTTTTAAACGATTGTATTCATTGCTTCTTTTACATTGTAGAATACAATTTGACATATAGCAGTAATTAATGGCCAATTGAATAATTTCGCAAGATGTATAAGAATAAGCAACCTCGAACTGCATATGGGGGAAATACTCAGCATACTGCTTAGTACATAGCAGTACCTATCGTGGTCTATGGTATACAAAGCATAAGGTAAAACATATATATTTATATAAATGCTATACTGGCTGTGTGGACCTATGAGATTGATGGTCAAAGCATGTAAATATTTCACACCCATTAAGTATCTGCACTTGTGTACTCCGTCTACTCATAGGTTACAAACATTTGTGAAGAATTCCATATCGTTATGATCACCACATACATTTACTGTTTTCCATAATTTTAAATTAAAACCACTGGATATGTTCAGCTGTCTGCTCCCTGTAATACTATCTTGTGTTTATGTGTGCAAAATTCCACTGTACTAGATTCATCATATAACTAGAATCATGTTTCCGAGCTTTAACCTAACGGCTATACATGGAAACATTTGTAGTTCCAGAGGATTGTGTGCAATCATGATCTAATATTTGTATCAAATCTGACAAGACCAACAACACATATGCATTGAATCTACGGACGATACTGCTACATTACAACAAGCTGCCATCAGTGGACATCAACCACTAAACCACTCAACGTACCACAAACGGTAAAAAAAATCATGTTTTACAACAAATGGCATCAAATACTTGCATCAATATTGTATATGCACCCATTCTGATTGAATCATATTGTTGAAATACACACAAGGCAAACCGAAAACTAACTGCTAAACTCAAGATAAATGCTCTTCCACTTTTTCAGGAAGAGAGGTGGAAAGTCTGGGCCACATTATCATATTGCACCAAGAGAACCAAGTGCCATCACAAGAGCTATCCAAACAGCGCCATCAAGACCAAACCAGCCAGTTTTTTCCCAATATTAGGGACATCTTTCAACTCGTGTATTCTTGGGAAGTTGGATTTGGTATACGCAGTGGGAAGTCTAGAAATAATGGCAATTCATATCAGGCATGGCATGATTATGTCTGCTCATGTGAGGTATGAGGTTCAATACACTACAAAATAGAAGTATATTTCCTTGCATTTGACCATTGCATATTTGGTTCAAGTATTGCAAAATTACTTTTTTTTAAGTCCAAGTAATGGAATTTCAGTTTAATGTAGTACTTCACAATTTCCAATGTTACATATCTTCAGGGATATCCTCCAAATCCAAATACTGCATCATGTAGGACTAGTTGTGGTGCACGTATACGGCTGCACCGTTCTGAAGATAACGGATGGTTCATCGGTATAGCAGTTGTTGAGCACAATCATCCTTTGTCAGAAAGTTATTATGAGAAGAAGCAATGGCGATCTCATGGTGATATAGATCCTAACACCAAATACTTTATCAAGAATTTGAGGGATAACAATGTTAATCTAGGCAAAGTATGCAGCATTCTGAATTTTGATCCATCGTTAGTTCGTTACTATCCCTACCGGTTTATCGAAAGGGGGTTGTGAAATCGTTGTGTGGAAAATTGGTTGTTGATAAAATGAAAGATGACATCGGCAAAACAGTATCATTACTAGAAGAGCTTCGGAAGGCAGACCCTAGTTTCTCAGTAGCACTTGATATTGACAGCACTGGCACAATCAAGAATATGATGTGGTGTAGTGGGAAGAACAATGTCGATTACTCAAACTTTGGGGATGCAGTAACGTTTGACACAACTTATCGGACAAATCTGTACAAGATGCCTTTTGGCTTATTTGTCGGTGTAAACAATCATTTTCAATCAGTGGTTTTTGCAGGAGTCCTAATGACACACGAGACTACTGATGCATTTAAATGGGTATTCAGCACATTTGCTAGGTTAATGGGAAATGTAGCTCCAAAAACTATTCTAACAGGTAAAACTTCTATCATTGATCTCCCTTCACATTTTGTATACCTTTTTTGTAAATTCCATTTGAACAAAAGATGGTGCTGATTTTTTCCTTAAAAAACAGATCAAGCAACAGCTATAGAATCTGCATTGAGGGTAACATGGAAAAACACACATCACGGATGGTGCAGGTGGCATGTATTGGGCAATGCTAAGTCAAAGATAGGGAAGAAATACTCTAAGTTCAGTGGCTTCAAGAGGAAGTTTAATTGGCTTGTTTCCGCTGTGATGCCACCAGAAGAATTTGAGTCAGAGTGGCAATCATTGGTGAAAAAATACAAGCTTACAAACAATAAATCTCTGCAGTGCATTTTCCGGAACAGGCACAAGTGGGCTAAGTGTCAATTCCTTCATGCGTTCTGTGCTGGAATGACAAGTACTCAACGTAGTGAATCTGCAAATCATATGCTAAAAGGACATATTCCTCGTGAGTCGCCAATGCATCTCTTTGTTCGTAAATACAATAATTTTCTTCGGTACAGAGATGCTGACGAAGGGACATAGAAACATGCTACAAAGCAGGTGCTGTGAACACTTCACATACATCCCAGAAAATATAGCAAATTTTGCAGCTGTATGCAGGCATTCTAACAAATTTCCTAACCCTGCAGAAAACACGAAATTGAGTTGCATGCAAAAAGTGCTTATACAAGAGCAATGTACAACAAGTTTGAGGAACAAGTATTCAAATCAGGATCCTTTGCAGTGTTAGGTTCAACAGAGCACAACAAATTTGTTGTGCGTGATGCAATCAAGGGTGGGAAAAGTTTTTTATGTATCAATACAATCTGAGTTGTCAAAGATTGATTGCTGTTGTGGATATATGACACATATTGGAATGCCATGCTGTCGCGCACTGAAGGTAAGAAATAGAAATGGCAGTTTATATATACAACAATTGTTCTTGTCTCAATATATAAATTTCTATCATTAAACATTTGTTCAATATATTTGCGTAGATAGAAACCTGTTGTTTTTCGTAGATGTTAAATTATAAATTGGATTTTGATGATGCATTGTCAGGTGCTTGTGCATAATGATATGCTTGAGATTCCAAATGGTAACATTTTGAAGAGATGGACAGTAATAGCATGTGCATCAATTCCGACTCCAAATGAAGGAGTGAGGCCTGTAGCACCTGTTAGCGATGCTGACGCTTTCATGCTTGATGCACTCCGGCTTGCAGCAAGGAAATTAGTGGAGAAAGGCAAAGAAAATTGGTCCGCATTTGATACAGCGACGACGATTCTGGAGAAGGGCGGGAATGATGTAGAGGAAGTGGCTAGAAAAACTAAGTTATCAACGGTATCTCCACAAGTTAGTAATTGCCGCAGGAACAACAATTTCATCGAGGTGTTTCAAAATAACATTAGACTGGGTGCATTACTAAATAATTTGGCGAAACATCTTGATGAGCCTGGTCGTAATATCACAACTACTGAATATTCGAAACAAATGCGTTTTTTGTTGGTGTACAAAATAACTTGCAATGTATCGCACAGCCACAAATGTACTGATACTATTTTGCGTAGTACAACAACTTATTTATATTGTCATGATTTTGGTGTCTACTGAATACCAAATATGGTGGCGTGTTACTAATATTGGTATGAAAAACAGCACTGGTGTCAGCACTGGTACGTACAAGATATATACCTGCGTAGATAATGCTGGAACTAGAACAAGATATTTGTATGTAAAAATAATTTTCTGGCACATAACAGCAAATACGATTACTACTACGGAATGGATGATAAAGTGGTCAGGCTAGTGGTACAAGGTCCCTAGACATGTCTGAACATGAAAGCATGTCATTAGTACATTACATTTATTTTGAAAAAAAAAGAGAGACAAGAAATAAAATGATGACAGCGGCTATCTTTAGTTAGGTGTAGTTTCAAGCTGTGTATTTCTGCAGGACTTTTGCACCCCGAGCGTCGATTTCAATCTGAGCCTTTTGAATTGGACTTGAATTTTGTTTTACAAGAACAAAAAATTGCATTGATATGTTAGGCAGGAGTCTACTCGCACAACAAGTTGGATCACGAATCGGAATGGACGACGAACGCGACGACGACCGTGATGTCGTCGGGCTTCCCCATGAGAGTCCGTCTCGATGCCTCGTACGCGACTCCGGCGACGACATCCGCCATGTTCTTGGCCGAGAACCCCAGCCTCGTGCCCACCTGCACGGCGCGCTCTAGCTGCTCGTCGCAGATGTTGTCGAACAGCCCGTCTGTCGCCCCCACCACCACATCGCCGCTCCTCACCGCCACCTGCCCCGTCCGCGCCGCGGTGACGCCGTCGGCCCGTCGCCGGGCGTGCCGCTAAGCCGGAGCGGCGAGTTCGAGGAACGCCGCCGTGGCTCGATCGGCGCACGATCCTCGTCGTCGTGGAGCACGGCAAAGCCGGCCGTCGCCGACGTACGCCCACCTCGGCGCTCTCGCGGTGAGCGAGACGATGACGGCCGTGGATGCCCCCGGCGGCGCACCCGACCCGACGCGGCGCCGAGTCGCCGACCGCCCGCTCATACGCCGCCTCCGGCGGCTCGTAGGGGCGGACGGCGGGCGCGCCGGCGGAATCCACGGCAGCGACCTCCGAGAGGGCGCTCGCCATGAGGCCACAGGCGAACGCGCCGGGTTTTGTATCATCGCCCTGGGTTGAATGCATCACCTGCCTCTGCCGTGTTCCCTACAGCTGCATAGTATGCCGACTTTCAATGCCTTTGGTCCAACATTTTTTTTGAGTGAACCTCTGGTCCAATATAGAAGCTTCCCGATGTTAGCGGGCCGCATGGACGCGTCTACCAAAGCCACGCGTACACCGCTTCGTCGAGGCTCCGACCTTAACGTCGTCAACGACGGGCACCCCAGGATTGAATCGCCTGGAATAGTAATAACAAGGGCCCACACTCGTTTGCCTCCTAACCATAAAACAGCGGCCTTCGTCGATCCAAACGTGGACGACAGCTGGATAAGAGCATCTCCAAGAGTTTGCTAAATTTTACTTGGCAAATCATCTGTTTTGCCAACCTCTAAAAAGGTATGTCAAGTAAAAAAAGAGTTCATCTTCAACAATTTGGCATAATTCACTTGCCAAACACAGATCTAACTTACATCAGGACTCCTGAAAGAAACAAAATTTTTTTTATGCCCTTCCACCTCTTGGAAACTTACATCAGGAATCCTTCTCTATTCTTTATTTCTTTTTTCACCCTCCCACCTAGAGGGAAACGCCGATGACAACACGATACGCGTGGCGAGGTGAGTTTTGCCAAGTTTCTATTTTTGCCAAGTTGGTTTGTCAAACTGTTAGAGGACAATTTTTCTCGTTTTGCCAAAATTATATGGATGCCAAGTTGATTTGTCAAACTGTTGGAGTTGCTCTAAGGGGTGTAAAAGCACTACTGCGTACCTGAGCATTGTCACGCGGTGGGGGACGCTCCCAGCGCGGCACCCACCTCCCTGTACGTCGCCGGCAGCAGGTTCTCATCGGCGCCCTCCAGCAGCGCCGCCGCGGTCACCAGCGTCAGCCTCCAGTGCCGGCGGACCCACGCCTTATTGCTCTCCATTCTGGCGCTCCCTAACTGGCGGACCTAGACATAAGAATGAACGTCAGTTGATAATAAACTTATTGAATGGAATATCCATCGCCCATCTGATGGGTGATTAACAACTTGCATTCTATCATAGCCTTGATAAAGCATGAGAGCAAGGTTGCATTTTATCATGCATCGTAGTGGTGAGTTACAGATTTGGAGATCGATGGCACATTACAAAGACACACATACTGACACACCCGAGCGAAGCACGAGTGAATATATAATAATCGAATCAGAGTTGCAAATCGATTGACTAGCTCAAGACTGAACCACGCAAAAGGAGATGGGATCATATGCATAATATATATATATATATATCCGCTTTGATGGTAAATCCGTTTCATCAGGAAGCTCACGAATCACGTTTACATGTGGCTGAATATTGAAATGCATACATGTGTACACCTGCGTCGTACATAAAGCACCAATTAATAGGCATGTCAATGCCAGCCACAAGAGTTAAGGGTTGATCCACATCATGTGAAGTGGAAGGTAAACAAGAAAGATAACCAACGCAGCGATGCCCGATATGACCTGGAACTTGATCATGTATCTGAATGTTGAATTATTTTGTAGGTGTACATGTGCGTCGTACTAAATCTATAAGTCATCCCGGTTCCGATCCCAAACTATCAAAACGTCCAAACTTCTCTCCCTAAACATCATTCATGTCTCATTAACCACCAAAATAGGTACCCTATTAAAAAAAAGGTCTGCACCCATAATTCAGTAAGGACGTGGCGGGTTGACGTGGCCGGGAGCGGGGATGGTCAACAACACACCGCCGCCATTTGGCCCGCCCAGCACAGCACGGGCACGACACGACCCAACAGTCTTTGTGCTCGAGCCGTGCTGGCACTACGTGCCGAGCTCGCGGCACAACATGAGCATGAGGCCATTTTTTATGTCGTGCCGAGACGATGGCACGGCTACGGCACGCTGGGCCATCTGTGTTGTGCTAGCCCGCGGCCCGGTGCCAATGTTACAACTCATTCAAAAGCAATCTTCACAAGCACTTCAGATATCACATTTTCATGATCAACAACAGACAAACATCTCATTCAACAACCAATGTTATATTTGATTGAATGATAACACCAAACTAATGAAAAAGAATCACAGAGGCACAAACAGAAAGATCAAAAGATCAAATATTATTTGAGTCGTTCTTATTGTGCTGCCTCATTAAAAATATTTGTAGGTAAAAACTTACACCTCATGAGAAAACCCTACAAAAAAAGACTACATCCAACTCTAAGTTCAAGTTCATACAAGTCTTAACACATTACAAGATCCATCAATCACCATCAAGGTACAAGTTCTCAAATGCATCTTTAAGCTCATGATCTTCAATGTCATGCTGTCGTCTTGCATCAGCCAACTCCCAGTCGTCCCTTCACCAATGTCAACATCTCCACCATGTTCGAGGTCAGCCGCCACCATCACTCATCAATTATCCTGGCAGTGGTACTAAATGCAGATTCTGAAGAAATAGTTGAGACAATCACAGTCATAACATCTTTATGTAATATAGAAAAGACAAGATATGTTAGCTTATGCTCATGCCACCAAACCCACGGGCCTCGTGTCGGGACAAAAATTCATGTTTTAGGCTGGGTCATGAGCCTCGTGCCATATGGCCATCTATAGCAGCCAATGAGATGCGGCAACCTCCTTGTCCTTGAGGACAACAATTCACGGGTCATGCCGCAAGAGGCAGGACGCCTCCACTGCGCACTAGCTCCTCCTCTACCGTTGTCAGCAGCACTGACCAACACTATTTATTGTATGTTTTGTCTCTTTATCCACGTCCCATTCATATTTACCTCAACCCCGACCTCCCCTCCATCTACAACCATCATCCCTACACCATCCATCGGCGACGGCGGCAGCCTACTTCTAGGATGGAGAAAAGTCCTAAAATGCCCTCCTAATCTGAAGAAGTGAAAAGAGGAAGTTAATTCATGGATGCTTGATATAAGATCTCAATAGTTACAAATATATATTTGACTAGAAATATTAAAATATGAGGCACCCCACATGGAGGCGGGCCTGAAATATATTCATGATCACAATTAGAAAGCTTGCTCAATCATTCATCTTTATTTTTATGATACTCCTACAACACTTTCATTATGTAGCCTCAGCTCGAAATGTGCATGAAAGAAATCAACAAAGAAGACACCATCACAGGGGACACGGTTTTAAGATGCGTCTCTAATGAGTCTCTGGGGACACGTGTTTACTCTCAAAATCAATTTGGCGAGGGTGTGCCCCAGGCGATCGATCCAACCAATGCTCCCAGCGCGCGACGTGCGGAGCGTGTGTCTGCCAACTGCACTGCACTGCGCACCCTGTCACTTCTCAAATATATATCATTTTATGTGGGACGTGGTCCATTTGGCGATCAAGAAATGACCGTCTACACGGCAAGTCCCCCATTGAGATGAAGGCAGCAAATGATTGGGCTTTAGACACCTGTTTTCAACTCATACCTGGCCATGTGGAAGTTGAAGGTGAGAGGGAACAGGTGCTACAAAGCTGGCAAGGACCTCCTTCAAATTGTGTGAAGGTAAATGTTGATGGTGCCTTTGAGAGGCGAGCAACTTTGGTGCTGTGGGGGCTGTTGCTCGGAATGAGGGAGGTGAATTCCTGATGGCCATCACTAGGCGGCTCATGAGAGTAGCGTTTGCACTTTCTTCAGAAGCTGAAGCTTTACGTGCAAGTGTACAAATATTACATTCGGTCACGTGAGGACCGGTAATTATGGAGACGGATTCTTTGGAGCTTGTAAACCTTTGGAAGCATAGGGCAACGCAAAGGTCTGAATTTGGGCAAATACCCCAAGACATACAGGATCTAGCTTCCTCTTTTGCTTCCTTCTCAGTGATGTATGCTAGACGCACAGCTAACAGGGCTGCTCATGCGTGTGCTCAGTTTGCTACTTCTAGTTTGTTTGAAGTTTGGACGAATGTACCTCCGAGTTTTCTCCAGCAAATCCTGCAGGGCTTGTTTGGGAAATGGAGGATTCAAGTGGATGGAAGAGGATTGAATGGGATTTTGGGAAATTTTGACTTATAGTGGGAATTCCTCCACCCCAATGCCCTTCATTCCCGTTCATTTCACTAATTCCCAAACAAGCCCGCAGGATGATTGTAATCATGCCACTGAATCAATGAAGCAGCTGTTCAAAAAGATAATAATATATATAGCATGTGTTTCCTGTTGGATTAGTCTACCTGCTACGGCACAATAACAAATGATGTTCCGGTACCGATCAAGCAAACCGCGCTGGAAGGACCGTGCACAAGACTTCTACAAGGTCGGTCTAAACGTGATTCGTGATCTTCATGATGGATTGGATTTATAATCACAAACGGATATATGCATATATAGGATCCCATCTCCTGTATTTTGCGTGGTTCAGTCCTGAGCTAGACGATCTGCAAGTCTGATCTAATTCTTATAAAAAAAAGTCTGATCTAATTAGTACTCCATTCCGAAATACTCATCGCCATTGATTTTTTCTGCAACTTTGATCATAAGTTTTATTAAAAATATGCAATTATTATCTATTTTTTTTGCTACATACTTTATTATTGTAGGTATTTTTCAACTTGACTTACCTTTTACATGTTTGCAATAATTTTTTTAATACGAGGAATAGTCAAAGTTATAAAAAAAAATCAATGACGACAAAATATTTCAATACGGATGGAGTATATTGTTGACGCAAAATGTGCACCTAGCGCCAAACACACAGCAAGCCGAACAAGCTGGCTTCACACGCGCAAAGAATCACGAGACGTGCCAGTCAATTTTCCTTGAAAATTAACAAAAGAGAAAGTAGTTAGATACCAAAGCTTGGAACTTGCCGGGTGGTACCAGACAGTTCCATATTTACGGCCACGAAGCCAGATAAGACGACATATAGCTATAGAAAGCTATCTGCCAACAAATGGACACCATTCGGGAGCTTAAAGAAGGAAAAAGTAACATAGCCGAATGGATGACGTAAGCATGACGGCGATCGGTCTTTGTTTGGACAAAGATGCACGTGCGTAAGATCACGACCGATCCCCGTGGTGATCAACATTAAATAAATAAATGAAGTAAAGCACGAACATAAACATGTGATGAATAAGCATGCATAAATCCAAAGCACTAGTCTACCGCATGTCTAGGTACTTTAAAATCCGTCAAGCACGATGCCAAACAATCTATCCAACGCATGATACAACTTGCATGGTGATCGCACCACTTTCCACAAATAGATCTATCCACCGCATGATACAATCTAAATATGGAAAGGTAAAAGCATGCATTATTTAAAGCATGAATTACGCACGTGTTCTACTCGTGAGAAACATAACCGAATACGGCTGAACGTACCGATTCGGGGTCCATGAAGAAGGAACGAACATTACCAAGTAAAATAAATCTATCAGATTGATTTGAAATCTAATCCACCGGATGACTAGCTCCAAAGCAACCCAAAAACCTGCATCTACCGCGTGATACTCAGTTCTTTCAAGATTTATACAAACGTTGGCAAGTTTGAACCCGCAACACGTAGCAACCTAGATCGATTCGGTTTCGGCTATCCGAAGAGCACGCGATCCGCGTGTTGAAATAACCCAAAGCACGAACTTGACTCGCATAAGGATCACCAAAAGGTAAAAAGCCGATCCAAACCCATCTAGATTGGGCAAAAGGTGTTACATGAATTTAAACGTAAAGCAAAAACTCAAAGCAACACGGGGGTAACTTAATGAATCTATTGGATCTTGCCAAAATCCAATAGAGCCGATAACTAGCTTCAAGCCAGATCTTAGCCTACCGCATGGCTCATGACCTAACAAGAAACCTTCTTGAACCAAGCTTGAATCTACCGCATGACACGAAGCATGGTATCAAGACTACTTGCATCGGATCTAAATCCACCGCATGATACTAGATATGATACAAGGTTGCCTGGTACTCACGGAGGTCGACGGATCGATGAACCCTCTCGAAGAACTCGACGACACGACAAATGGACTCTAGGGTTTGGCGTAAGGCCGGTTTGCATTGAAGAATGATTGTGTTCGTTACATACATTCGGGGCTCATATTTATACCACCGCCAAGTACAACTTCGAATGGATTTGTTGCCTAACTTATCTCTAAGCTTGATCGCCTATCCATCCATTCGTCCTTCCTGCTTGAGCCACGTCACCTTCCAATCCCGCGAAATCAGCTCAACTGTTCCCTTGCCGAACGGAAGCAGACAGCCGACCGCGGATCTTTCTGCCGAATACATCTGAAAAAACCTTTCCTTCCACCAGACGGACTCCTCGTCGAGCCGGACCCACCAGTCAGACTCCTTACCAAATTTTGGTGTTAACACATGCCCCTTCAATTGCGGGATAAAAGTGATTTTGTTCCGGAATTGACTCCAGCCACAAACATTTTCAAATCGAATCTGTCAACACCTGCTCTCTCTCTTCGCAATCCGCCGGAATCCTCGTCTGGATCCAAACCCTAGATCCCTTTGTTTCGAGCTCAAATCCCCAATGGCGGCTCAAAACCAAGCTGCTCAGGTAAATTCTCCTCCCGTAGGCTTCAATCGGCATTTAAGTTTCAATTTTACCTGAGATTTCTTTTCCGCTTTCCTTCAGGAGCCTTCCACCGAGCTTTTGATTCGCACTGAGGCTAATTCAAGATCTTACTACCTTGGTCCTGTGGGAAACTCCGATCCTCGAGATTTCATTGCGGATGAATCTCAAAGGATCCCTTTCAAAGCGGCTCTGTCCCCACCTCCTCGGTGGCAAGATGCTTTCAAGAACTGGCCGTTGCCTCCAATCGCGGTGGAAAAATTGGTACGGAGGATTCTTGTAGACAAGAGTGCCGGGACCCAAAGCGGGATACCCTTCGCATTGCTCGGTGCACGGAGTTATCTTTGGCCGAGACCCCCAAGAATGAAGACCTCCCCGATAGCGGCTTTCATTTTTGGTCAAACGACGTCAACGCTTTCCTCTTTGGCCACGGCCCGATGTCTCCAACTCTGGCCGATGTGTATATGATCACCGGCCTTGACATTACAGGATCCGTTCAATCCTGGGATTTCAGAAGTTCTTCACGACAAACAGGGGTGAAACCAGGGAGCGGATACAAGAACTATATCTTGAGCCACATGAAAGACGGCCCCCTTGGTGAAATTGAATACAGGGCATTTCTGAACATGTGGCTATGCAGGTTCATCTTCTGTGGTAAAGCCAATGAGCCTACCCTGAATCACATTGCAATGGCTTCTCAACTGGTCAGTGGCCACCGCCTCCCCCTTGGGAAATTTCTCCTAGGCAGTGTGTACCATATGCTTCATCAAACTGTCACCCAGATGTACACCAGCCAGAGAATAGCATGTGTCAACGGTCCTTGGTGGTTTGTTCAAATGTGGCTGCAGCTACATATGCATCAGATAGCTGGTGTTGATTTGAACACCCGGCTTTTCCCTTCATCCAATCATACTGAAGGGGAACCCCAAGCCACCAGAGGATGCTAGACTTATGGAGAGGCTGCTTCAACTGTCCTTATTCAGCAGGATATCAGCCAGCTTTTCGAGCTATTCTTCAAAGGTCTCCAAAATCCTCTCTGGCTTCCTTATCTGGACAATGACAATTTGACTTTCCCTTGTGAATTCTCTTTTGAAAACGGACGCCAAGATGGGAGATTCCTAGAGATCTTCAATATCATAATCCGCCCATGCATTCTGCCTGCTGAATTCAATGGAGGAAGGCTGACCTATAGTACTTATGAATATTATCAGCCCAATGTAATGGCTCGGCAACTGGGGTGTGGCCAGATGCCCTCAAGACTGTTTCTGCATGAATTCCTCAAGCCTAGAGAGGAAATCAAAGAACTCATGCACAGTAGCAGAGTCTTCCATTATGTGTGCAGTCCCACTGTCTACACCTGGCCTTTTGTACCCACAACAATAGCTCGTTCCACCTTCAACTCCTGGTGGCAAGAATTCCATGATCACATCTTTAATGAGCACCGTACACTTGTTACGTGCGGCAATTGATGCCTGATTTCCAGCCAACCTCAGAGGTAATATAATTAACCCTTGGATCAGACATTTCTTCCTCTAATCATGATTCTGATCTTATTTCTTTCACCCACAGAACACAGTGCCTGCCCCTCGAGCCAGGAATATTACCTACAATGCCGTAGGCCCGGTCTCAGCACTGGGATTCAGGTCCCCAACTCTGGCTCAGCTAATGGCCAGGTTTGCCACAACAGACCCAAGTCTTTCCAGCCTTGCTGCTGATAGGAGGCAAGGTTTGTCTCTAATAGCTCCCCCATATGCCAAGAGGAGAAGAACTGTCAAGAAAATCCTTGTTGAGGTAAAAACCTTTCTCTTTCTTAATCACAAGATTACTCTGTTTCTGATAAATCATATCTTGTGCACTTTCAGACCAGAGCCCAACAATCTTCAGTCCAGAACTTGCCAATGCCCCACCCACTGGTATGACCTTCACTGTCCTTTTCTTGAGGATGAACACTGGCATTTATCTTTTAATTTGGCACTTGCAGGAGAAACAATGGAAGAACAACTCGTGGATGTCCCAGTGTCTCAACAAACAAGTCCACCCAGGGTTGAATTACCTGTCCCAGTGGAGATCTCATCTTCATCAGGGACTCAATCACCTTCTGCAGAAGCAATGAATTCTCCAGAGATGAGTCTCCCGATCCAACCAGAATCATCAAGTCCTCCAAGGATCCAATCACCTGCCGGTCACGCAGAGACATCAACCCCAGTAGAGGTGAACCCATCTCCTCTTCGACCGAAGCCCTTGAGTTGCCGGCAATCGCATCGGTGCCTTCTTATTCGAAGCTTCGGCTCTACACGGAACACCTCCTTCACCCGTGGTTGCTCCCGAACAAAGTCCTCGCCCCACTCAAGAAATCGGACATGAGGTACGATTCGCACTTAACTCTGCTACCTTTACTTTCGAGCCTCTCGACTCGGCAATACTTGCTTTCTTAGGACCAGGTCCCATCATCATCAAGTCCGTTAATGGGGAACAATCCGATTCTTGAGGCGATGGAAGAAGTGCATCAAACCCCGTCGGAGGAAGTGCTAGAAAAGCTCGGGGAGATTTTTGCCCTGGCCGGAAAGAGATGCACGAGATTAGTTCAAGGATCTCGATCACTTTGAAGAAATGCTCGAATCTATTAGCCAAGAACTCCCCGAGGACATCAGCGCCTCACTCGCATCTATCTCTGGCCTGGAAATGCACTACGTGCCCATAAGGCAAGCTTTGAGGAAGGGGCGTGTCACACCCTGAAATTTCCAATTTCAGGATGTGAATAGAAAGAATAATTAAAATAACGATTTTCTCATAATTTTAAAAATTTTCCCACATTTATTTTTTTATAGGGAATATAGTATAGGAAAAATCCTTTGATTGATTTTCTAAATTAAATAAAGGTTATGTGTGTTGCATTCATGCCGATGCATCTAGTGGTTCTTGAGTGCAAAAAGGTTTCAAAAATGCGTGTAGGAGCTGTCCAAACCTTCCGAGAATTTTCCGGAATTTTCTGGAATTTATTCTCATTTTCCTTGAGCTATCTCTATTTATTAGAAGGCTCTAAAATCTTTTTCATGAGCACCAAATGCTTTATTTGGATTGTTCATGACCTAATCTATCTCTAGGAATTTCCTTGGAATTTTTGTGATTTTTGGAGTATTTTTCGTGCCTTTAAACAATTTCTGCAATTTCTGGAAATTGTTTCTGGCATTAAAAATGAATTCGCAAAAAAAAACTATTCTATCGGATTGGGCCGTGCCTACGGCTCGACCCAACCCGCATGCGCCCGCGCCGGCCCGGCCGGCCAGCCCGCCATAGCCCATCGGGGCCCGACCCGGCGGCCGGCCCGGCCGCCGCCGCCCGGCGGGCGTGCCCCCGCGCCGCGCCCCCATAAAAGGGGACGCGCGAGCCCCGCGCGCTCGCCCCCCGCGCGCGCGGTGCCTCGCGCGCCGCCCCCTCGCTCCCTCGCGCGAGCCCCCGCGCCGCCGCCCCGCACGGACGCCGCCGCCGGTTGAAGAACAGTGCCGCGAGTCGCCGTTGACCTTCGAATGCGGCCGATTCCGTCGACCTCCAACCCCGGTGAGCCCCCCATCGTGTGTGTCTCGACCTCCTCTTTCGATTTTGTGCCTCAATCGAGCTCCTTGGTGCTCGAATCGCCGGCGCCGCCACCCCCAAGGCCGCCGCCCCTCCCTGTGCGCCTCTGTCCAGAGGAGGAAGAAGACTAAGGCCGGTTTGCAGATAACCCCCTACCTTTTCCTGTAATGAGTAGATCTATTTCTTGTGTCTTGTAAATCTTGCGTAAAAACCCCTAGATGTTTTAGATCTTCACAACCAGATCCATCCCCAGCACCTTTTCAGATCTAACCCCGAGTTTTACCAGCTTCACGAGCACTGTTCACCGTGTCTCGGGAATCTTTTCAGCTACTCCCTGAAATCTACGGTTAATCACGACTAGGTCCTTTCGATCTTGTTTTGCTCATATCTTTTTCGTTTTAGCTCCGATTTAATCCGTTCAAGTTGCGTTAGGTCCATAATAATGTAAAGCACGTGTTAGTGGTGTGTTTTCACCATGTTTTGTTTTCTGAAAATAAAATTAATATTAATTTTGATTAATGCCTAGTTATGCAAGTCTTCATAAATAAAAGCAATATAGATCTATATAACGTTTTCATAAACAAATTTAACTCGATTAATGATAACTTTACATGCTTTTATGAATAAAATCTAATTTGATCTTTTACTCGGTTTTCCATAAGTCAAATATTAATTTGCTTAATGATTAATTAACTTTTATAATTAAAAGTTGATTAGGCTTTTACTCCGACTTTATAAATAAATGTTAATCTTGATTAATACCAATTTAATGTTGTTTTTGATAATAATATGATGAACTCGAATTACAAAGTTTCGTTTAGATTGTTCATATAGTTTAGTTTTTCAAAATTAAATGTTTAATCGGTTTAATCAATATATGAGTCTTTATTAATAAAACTTGACTAGTTCTTTACACCGGTTTCATAAATAAAGTTCAATATTGCATTAATATCAACATAGGGTATTTTATTTCTGAAATATCCCTTTATATTTGTTTTGTTAATTAAAATGAACCTAGCTCATAGCCTTGTTCTATCATATATGCAAAACGTTCGTTAGACGTTCTTTTCTCAGCTCAATCTAAGTGTAATCTTTCCGGTCCTTGCTCAATTTTCCACAACTATCTATTTAAAGCTAACCAAGCCTTTCCAAGCATACTTTGTGTTCTTTAGTGATCCATCTAATCAAGCCTATCCTTTAGTGCGTTCTTTTAAAGTTTTCTTTTGATTGGTGTTTTGTTCTTAGTATGTCTGTTTGTTTGTCTGCTTTGTATGTTGTGCCCGATGCTTGATGCGCTTAGAGTGAACGCCGTTCGAAATGTTTGGAAGAGCTTGAAGTTGAAGATTCTGAGCAACGACATTACTTTGGTTAAAGGCAAGTGTGTCCTTGATCTTTTGTCTTAAGAATTATATTTAAACACTCATTGCATTGCTTGCATTAATTTTGATGGGTTCCTATTAAGGATTGCCTAGTCTTGGATTGTCATTCCTTGTTAACCTGGGTTTACATTTATGTTGGGTAGCTATGCTTAGTTGCTATACCTGGGTTATGGTGGTTTTAATGAACAATAATGATGAATCATGTTATACCTTTATGTTATATCTTTGATTGTTTAATACAAGACCATATGCTTAATCGGAACATGGAGAACCACCCAGGACAACAGTGCAACCACAAGGACTATATGGCTCTGGTCTTGGCCGAGTAATTAGGGAAGTCTTTGTGTGGTTATTACTCGCATAGTAGGTTGGGGACGGAGGAATGCTTTTATGGCTCTTCTATTCGGAGCGGTGATGGAACGGAAGACTTTATGGCTTACCGTCCGTAATAGAAGTGTGGTACGGAAGATAGCCTCTATGACATACTACTATGGACTAATACGCACGGGAGGACTCTTTGTAAAGGCCTCGTAGCGTCCCTATGCGGCCACACCTCGGTAGTGTGGTATTGTGCCTACTTTTGCACAGCGTGGTTGGGTGCAAAACTCTTCGGAGTTTTTACACGACTTGTGGGTAAAGATGTACAACCTCTGCAGAGTGTAAAACTAATCGATTAGCCGTGCCCACGGTCACGGGCGGCCTGGACCCTCACATGATAATTGAACTTGAAGATGGACTTAAATCGTTCTCTCTGGTTATGCTTGCCATGTGTTTATGGCGTATCTCTTACCTTATGCTTAATTGTGGGATGGTATATACTTATACTTTATTAGTAATCAGGTGCTAATAAAATTTGACCAATTAAAATTGCTTAAATGCTTTGAGCCATTCCACTATAAAGCCTTTGCATTCATTCTTTTCTCCACACTTGCTGAGTACGACAAGTGCTCACCCTTGCTATAAACAATGTTGCTCAGAATGAGGAAGCTGCTATGAAGTCTTGTGAAGATGTTGCTGGTGCTAGGCGTACGCAACCCCCGCTCGATCGCCCTGTGATGTTTGGAGCCTTCGTTTCCGGGATTAAGCGTAAATCTCCGATAATCTTTCTTTTTCTTACGCGATATTGTTTCGTATTCACTTTTATGTCACTATATGCATGAAACTTGATCCTGGCATGCATATAGGCTTGCACTTGGTTTTCTTCGGAAAGTCGGGTGTGACAGTGCGCTCTCGCCCGGCTGTTGAAAAGATGAGGGCCAGTGCTGAACAAGCCATGAAAGGGGCACAATCTCAGACCGAGAGCCATAAAGATGCATTGGCCAATCTGCAAGCTTCTTGTGATTCAAAAATTGCCAGGAAAGTTGCTCCGGAGGCGGGCCGAGAAACCTATCGAGGAGATAGAGGCCGATAACAAGAAAATAGCCGAGCTCCCTGGATTGATAGAGAAGACCCAAGAAGAAGCAAAATCGACTATAGCCAAGGTGAAACAATGCGATGCAGAACTCACCACCTTGTCTAATGCCCAGAAAGATTGCCAGGAGCGATTGGACAATTTCCGCCAAGCAACATCGAATGTCCGTAATGTAATTGCGAAATACTTGAACATCTAGATGCTTTAATTGATGTATGGCCGAATTGGTCGCTCTTGTAATATCTATTCTTGCAATTTACTTCCTTTTCATTCTGCGCTCCTTCAAATGTAATGCTGAATGACCCATTCGACAAAGAAATGCCAATACCCGAATGGCACTTTGACTCCTCTCAGCCGATCCAGTCAACCGAATATGACTCAGCATAGAACTCCAAGCGACCCATTGGCGGATTGGTCAAGGAAACCTTTCCACCTTCCGATTTTCTTGGGATATGCGCCACGATCCAGAGCCACAACTTGAGGCCACGATTTGTCTTGCCAGGCCTATAAATGAAACCGTAGGTGCCCCTAGCTCTCCACAAAGCCTTTAGCTCTCGAATCTTTGCCAATCTCACCTCTTCTTCTTTCCAAACAGTGCACATCCCAGAGCAACATGGTGCACCGCCTCAACCGACGCCGCGCCTCTGATGAGGCGGAGGGGAGTTGTCGTATGGACCTCCACCGGGACCACTACCTCGGTGGGTACCGGGACCGACTACTCGGTGGGCCCCCGGGACTACCGGCTTGCGCTACACGGCATGCGAAGGCGTGGAGCACAAGGACTACACGGGAGTAGTACTCGGTTAGGAAGGCGTGCATGTTCCGCACCGTGCGAGGACTCCTAGACGTACTCGACTAGTACTCTCTTCCTACTCCGACTTGTAACCACGCCTCCCGGACTATATAAGGCGAGGAGGGACCGATCTCCCTCATCCAATCTCATCTCATACAACCCACGGCGCACTACCGCACCATCGTGTAATCGTGCCCTATCAATCCCGAGCTACGCGGCATACGGGACGTAGGGTATTACGCACCTCGCGGCCCGAACTCGTCTAAATTGTGTGCCACGTGTCTCTTCCTTCGAGTTACCGATCTCGGCGAGTCACATTCATCTACTTCGGGTACTCCCCGTAGTAGGTTGCCGGTCTAAAACACCGACGGTGGCGCGCCGGGTAGGGGCTCTCGCTCGAGATCACATGGCGAACTCGACGGCTTCGTTCACATCAAGCCAACCGTCGCCCTCAACCGCGGCGACACCTTCGTCTTCGGCGCACGGGTGCCGCACCGCCGATGGCGCGGGCTCCTTCCGCCGCCGCCGACCATGCGGCCCAACCCGAGGACAGAGGCCTCGTGACGCTTCCCGAAGTTGTCACGGGCGAGCTCGCCGGCAAGTTCGGCGAAATTTCGCTCTTCAACCATCACGGCGACTTCGAGCTCGAGTCCGTCTCCAACTCGAACCCGACGTCGCCATGGGTCGTCGCATGCGAGTCGGGCTGCTCGGCCATCGCAGCGGCCCCTTCACCACGCCGGCGCTCCGCGCGTGGCCCTCGCGTCCTCGGCCGGGCCCGCACGGAGGCTCCTACACCACGCGGGCCGACCAAGGAGCCCGTAACCGAGTACAACTCGGACTCCGACGCCGTCCCCGACCACATCTCGGACTCCGGCCCTCTCTCCGAGTTCTACTCGAACCCGGACTACGAGTTCGACTTTGGGTCGGACACCGAGGAGCCGGGTCCGAAGATGACTCCTCCGAGCTTCCCTTGTCGGGGGCCGGCCTGCGGGGCCGGTTATAAAATCGACGCCGGCGGGAAGATACGTCTGCGGCCGGACCGCAAGCTCGCCGAGCCGACAAAGGAGGACTCACGCTACGTCGCCTACATCGACTCACTACCGTTCCGGAGGGAGCACCACTAGCCCGTGCCGACTCAAACACACCAGCCGAGGTGGCACCCTGCGAGTCCGGCTCTTGGGTACCCCCGATCGCCAAGTCTTCATGGTCGCCGGCGACAACACCCCGAGACCCTCAAGCGCGGTGAAGATAGGTACACGAAGGACATCTCCGCGGACGAGGCGTTCGCCAACGCACCTCGTGACGAGACCATCGCCAACGGGACGCCCGACACGAACGCAACAGGAAGCGTAGCGAACGGCGCCGGCGGCTCGGAGACAACCTTCCCATCCGCAACCTCGCGGAAGCTCTCGAGGCGGTCGAGAGCGAGTGCACACCACCCCCCGAGCGAGTGCCTCATGTCGATCACGGCGATCGCACGACGAGCTCGGGGCATACGCGCCGGAGAGGTCATCGCCAAGCTCGGCCGAAGAAGCCTACTTCATGCGGGTCGACAACGAGTCGCCCAACCTCTCCCCGGCTAAGCCCCCGCGACAACGAAGCTACTAGTCGCGGTCTGATCCTGGTCCCAACCGTACTCGAGCCGACCTCCCGGGGCCGATCCAAACCGCCGCCGCTCCAATGCCGGCGGGCCTTCACGACAAGACCAAGGCAACCGAGAAGTCGTTCCCCACCGTGCTCCGGCCGGTGGCGGCGGCAACGACCCTGACGGCGGCGGCGGCGGCGGCGGCGGCTCCAACCACGGGGCCAACAAGAAAGCCGGGAGGCGGCGGCGGCGCGGCGGCCGTGGCCACGCGCATAGCCACGCCTCGGTGCCTCTCATGGCGGGTACGATGCTCGCCGGAGGATCGAGGAGTTGCGGCGAGAAGAAGTCGACCACCGGCTGCCGAAGGCGACGGATTCCCCGCCTTCTCACCCCGGCTTCGCAACCTTGCTCCTCCCCGACAAGTTCAAGCCTTTGGGGATCACCAAGTACGACGCGAAGCGGGATCCCATCCGGTGGCTCCGATGCTACGCCCTCTCCATCGAGAACGGCGGCGGCAACGGCGACACCAAGTGCCTCTACTTCCCCTTCTGCACGGACCAAGCCCCACTCACATGGCTCGAGTCGGCCGGACAAGCACTCGATCGACAAGTGGGACCGGTGAAGGAACAGGTTCACGAGCAACTTCGCGGGCGCCATGGGCCGCTCGGGTACTCGCATGGACCTTGCCATGATCAAGCGAGGAACAAGGCGAGACCCTCCGCAAGTACATGCGCCGCTTCTTCGACAAGCGCGCTACCGTCGTCGACGTCACCGATAAGGAGGTCATCGACCTCTTCCGGACGGCCTTTACCATCGCCGCACCTTCGAGGACTTCGGTCATCGCCGCCCCGAGTCCATTCCCCACCTCAAGGACATGATCACGTCCGGGCGGACGAAGAGGACAAGGCCAACGCCAAGTACGACGCCATCCGCGGCAAGTCCAAGCGAGAACCGGGGCGGCGGCCGGCCCCGCGAATGCAAACCAAGGCGGCCGCAACAACAACAACAACAACAACAACTCGGGTTCCAACCGCAAGCGCAATCCGGACAACACCGTCGCGGCTATCCAGCGCCCTCCGAAAGGGAACTCGAAGAAGAATTCTGGCGGGTTCAAGGACTCCGCCGAAGGAGAAGTGCCCGTGGCATCCAAACGGCAACCACACTACAGAGCAGTGCTACCAGCTCAGGCATGCACTCAAGGATACGCCGGAGCCACCGCACCCTCACGACCAAAAGGGCAAGAAGAAGGACGGCGACGACAACGACTTCCAAGAACCCGAGAAGACCGTCAACGTCCTCTTCGGCGGACGCCGGCCAGGCGGGAGCGAAGGCTACCCGTCGTGAAGTGATGTCCATTGAACCGGCGGTCCCGACCCCTCTCGGGTGGTCGGAGGTACCCATCACCTTCTCCCGCGCGGACCAATGGACCAACTTCTCCGAACCGGACGGTTCCCCCCTCGTCCCGAAGCCAACGATGGCGGGTTCCAAGCTCAACAAGGTGCTCATCGACGGCGGAAGCGGGCTCAACGTCCTCTTCACCAAGACCTTGAAGAAGATGAACCTCGACGTCACCCCATGCTCACCAAGAGCAGCACGCCCTTCTACGGCATCGTCCCAAGCAACGCGGCTATCCCACCGGGCTCGGTGGTGCGCCGCTTACCTTCGGGGCGTCTCGGGATAACTACCGCACCGAGTACATCAAGTTCGAGGTCGCGGATTTCGAGACTTCCTACCATGCCATCCTCGGCGGACCGGCCATCGCCAAGTTCATGGCGGTGCCCCACTACACCTACTTGGTACTCAAAATGCCAAGTCCGGTTTGGCGTACTCTCCCTCCAAGGGGACTTGAAGATCTCCCCACGATCGCGATACGAAAGCCGTGGTGATCGCCTCCACGAACCAAGTACCCAATGCAATGATGGAGGTCTACGCCGCGTCGAAGAAGCTCGCTACGAGCAAACTCGACATCCCGAGAGAAGTCCGACGGCACCAACAAGCCTCGGCCACCGAGGAGGTACTCGTCGGGCGATCGACCTTGGAACAGCGATCCCAGCAGAAGACCACCACCATCGGGGCCGGCCTCGACCCCAAATAGGAAGATGCACTCATCGGCTTCCTTCGGGCTAACCGCGACATCTTCGCGTGGAAGCCGACGGACATGCCGTGAGTGCCCGGGGAGCCGATTGAGCACCGCCTCAACGTCGATCCAAAGGCCACCCCCAAGCGACAACACCTCCGGCGCTTCGCCGACGATGAGACGGGATGCCATCAAGAAGGAGCTCGCCAAGCTCCCTAGCGGCCGGCTTCATCCGAGAAGTCTTCCATCTCGAGTGGCTCGCCAACCCCCGTCCTCGTCCGCAAGAAGAACTCGAACGAGTGGAGGATGTGCGTCGACTACACCGACCTCAACAAGCACTGCCCCAAGGACCCCTTCGGGTTGCCGCGGATTGACCAAGTCATCGACTCCACGGCGGGCCGCGACTCGCTCTCTTCCTCGGCCGCTACTCCGGTACCACCGGATCGCAATCAAGGAAGAAGACCGAGAGAAGTCCGCGTTCATCACCCCGTTTGGCGCGTCTTGCTACACGACCATGTCATTTGGGTTGAAGAACGCCGGCGCTACCTATCGGCGGGCCATCCGGGCCTACTTCAAGCGGCAACTCAACAAGAACGTCGAGGCCTACGTGGATGACGTGGTTGTCAAAACCCGGGGACTCCGGTACCCTCATCGACGACCTTGAAGAGACCTTCGCATCGCTACGCGAGTACCGCCGGAAGCTCAACCCGAACAAGTGCGTCTTCGGCGTCCCTTCGGGCAAGCTACTCGGCTTCATCATCGACCCGGCGCGGCATCGAAGCCAACCCCCGAGAAGATCTCCGCCATCACCGGCATGAAAGCTCCCACGAGCATCAAGGACGTCCGGAGGCCGACGGGGTGCATGGCGGCGTTAAATCGAATTCATCTCGAGGCTAGGAGAACGGGGCCTCCCCTTCTTCAAACTACTCAAGCACCACGAGAAGTTCGTGTGGACTACGAGAGGCGGATCAAGCCCTTGCCCGGCTCAAGGACTTCTCCGTCGAAGCCGCCAATCCTCACGGCTCCTCACAAGGGCGAGCGCTCTTCGCTCTACCTAGTCGCCACTACTCACGTGGTCGGTCATCGCCATCGTTGTCGAGCGGCGGGGAAGACGGCCACGCCTATCCGGTCCGGCGCCCGGTCTACTTTGTCGGCGAGGTTCTATCGAGTCCAAGGCTCTCTACCGGCCCGTGCGGAATCTCTCCGTACGCTCTACTCATCACCTCGCGGAAGGCGCGACACTACTTCCGGGGAGTACTCGGTCTCCGTCGTCACCGACTACCCGCTCGGCGACATCCCGAGGAACCAAGACGCCACGGAAGAATCTCCAAGTGGGGCGTCAAGCTCGGCGCCCTCACCATCGACTTCAAGCCACGCACGCCCATCAAGTCGCAAGCACTAGTCGACTTCATGGCGAGTGGCGGGAGAACCGGCTACCCACTCCCACCGAGCGACCGAGCATTGGGTGATGTACTTTGATGGCTCACTCAACCTCGAGGGCGCGGGCGCGGGGGTACTCCCCCGATCTCTCCAACGGGCGAACAACTCAAGTACGTCCTACGGATCTTCGGAAGGTCTCAAATAACGAAGCCGAGTACGAAGCTCTCCTACACGGGCTCCGCCTCGCGGCTTCACTTGGCATCAAGCGGCTACTAGTCTACGGCGACTCCGCGGTGGTCATCAACCAAGTCAACAAGTCCTGGGACCGCAACAAGGAGAACATGGACGCCTACTGCCTAGAAGTCCGCAAGCTCGAGAACAAATTCTATGGTCTCGAGTTCCATCACATCGTCCGCGACAACAACGTTGCAGCGGACGTCCTTTCGAAGCTCGGATCTACCCGCGCCCAAGTACCCGCGGGCGTCTTCGTCCATGAGCTTCACACGCCATCCATCCGGAGGCCGGCGCCACCGACCACCGTTGTACCGGCCATCCACCGGTGGGCGAGGAGGTCATGATGATCGACGTGGACTAGAGGCAACCCTTCATCAACTACCTCGGCGAAGCGAAGGTCCCCTCCGACAAGAACGCAGCCGAACAACTCGTCCGCCGCGCCAAGTCTTACGTCCTCGTCGGAGACAAGCTTTACAAGCGGGCGCATCTTCGGAGTACTCATGAAGTGCGTCCCCCGCGAAGAAGGCAAGGACATCTTGGAGGAGATCCACAAGGGCATGCGCGGCAACCACGCGTCGTCACGCACGCTAGTCGGCAAGGCCTTCCGGTGAGCCTTCCTGCGGCCCCACGCGCCCGGGCGATGCCGAAGAACTCGTCGAAGGTGCCAAGGATGTCGGTTCTTCGCCAAGCGGCAACACGTCCCGGCCTACAAGCTAGTCACCATACCGCCAACCTGGCCCTTTGCCTGCCGGGGGCTCGACATGATTGGGCCACTACCAAGCGCGCCGGGAGGATTCAACGTGGTGCGGTGGCTATCGACAAGTTCACCAAGTGGATCGATTTCAAGCCGGTCACATGCCCCAAGGGCGACGAGTACTCGACTTCCCGGATGAACTCGTACACCGCTATGGGCTACCCCACCGCATCATCACGGACACGGGGTCCAACTTCAACAATCACCGGTTCGGGGAGTACGCGAGAACGGCGGAATCGACGTCGGATACGTCTCGGTCGCCCACCCACGGGCCAACGGACAAGTCGAGCGCGCCAATGGGATGGTGCTCGACGCCCTCAAGAAGCGGCTACACGACGCGCTAACTCAAAAGGGGCAAGTGGATCGAGGAACTACCCAACGCACTGCGGGGGCTGCGCGGACTCAACCATCCAAGCCAACGGGGGCAATCCCCCCTACTTCTCGGTCTACGGCTGCGAAGCCATCCTCCTCCGCCGACGTCATATGGAACTCGCCGGCGGTGGAGCACTACGACGAAGGCGTCTCGGAAGACGACGGACGAGTTGACATCGACGGCCTCGAAGAAGCTCGCCGCGCCGCCCTCGTCCAATCGGCAAGGTACCCGGAGGGTATCCGACGCTACCATGATCGCAACGTCAAGGAACGCTCCTTCAACGTTGGAGATTTTGTCCTCCACCGTATCCGTAACACGGAAGGACTCCACAAGCTCGGCTCCCACGGGAAGGCCCCTTCACCGTGGCTAAGGTGGCCGGGCCGGGCTCCTACCGCCTCCAAACACTTGAAGGCGAAGAAGTCAACAACTCGTGGAACGTCGACCAACTCGTCGATTCTACGCCTAGTCTACACGACTACTCCGGGGTTCAAGTCTACACGACTACATCAACACCCCTTGCCGCAAGCGACCCTCCGGGTCCTGGCTCCAAGTCTCCGGACTACTCTCCACCAGGGTCCAGCCCACGCGGCTACCTACGGACCCTGGGGCTGCGACGAGCGTCAAGGACTCTAGCAGCGGTCTACCAAGAGACCACACTCCAAGATCCAGCCTGCTCGGCTACCTACGGATCTGCGATCCAGCCTACACGGCTACCTACGGATCACTCGCTGCAAGCGGCTACCCGCTCCAGCGCCACTTAGCTGTAAGCGGCCTCCGGTCCAGGCGACTACTTGTAACTACGGTCCCCGGCCACCCGTGTGTACTTCTTCGCTAATAAAGTTTGATTGTTTATCAACTTGTTTACTACTCGTTCCCTACGACGGGACTACTAAGCCGAGTACTACTACTCGCACCTACTCCACGATGGGCGCTCCGCACTGCGAGATCGCGGTTACGAGTACTCATTGATGGAAAATCTCATTTCATTGACACATGAGTAGTTCATTACAAGCGTTTCTGTACGACTATGGCTACTAGCTACCTATGCGGGACTGCGGAGGTTCGGCTTCTCGGCTACCTTTCTGCGATGGGGAGCCATCCGCTCCCGGCGGCTCCGCGTCTTGCTCATCCGAGCGGTTGGCGGCTACCCCCGCCGCCGACCACCTCCACCGGAGCCTTCGGGAAGTACGACTTCATGAAGGCCGCACTTGCTTCGGGATCGACTTGGCCATGTGCTTGACATAGGCGGCCGGTCGGCTTGGCGCCTCACGAAGTCGATCCGCCGGAGGGGCGATCTTGGGGCCGCCGGGTGCGGCACCGAAGCCTCGCGATCGGTAGGGCGGCCTCTTCAAGATCCTTCGGGGCGGGCCGGAGCGCCTCGCAATCTTCATTCAACTTCGCAAAGATTTGTAGCAGCTTGACGAGATCCCGGTCGCATGCAATCCGCGGCTCCATGTGCTTCTCGCACTCGAAGGCGAGCTCCTTGTAGTCGAGCTCAAGTACCGGCGGGCTTCCTCGCTCCCGGTAAAAGAGGTTCTTCATGCTGACCTCCGAGGCCTTCGAGCCGCTCTACACGGCCCTCGAGATCCGCGACATGGAAACACAACAGACGGGTCGAGCCTTGACGACTTCCAACAAGTACCCGACAAGTCAAGAGACATACCTTTATTCTTGTTGCGGAGACCTTTGTTCTTCCGCACCAACTCGTCGCCCCTCGCCCGCAACTCAATCACGTCGTTGTGGTACTTGGCGAAGGCGGCATCGAGTTTCGACCGCATGGCGACCGCGTGCTTCCGCGACTTCACGAGCTGCTCCTCCGGGGCCTCGGCTCGGAGCACGGTGTCGCCGTAACCTTGCAAACGGATTCGACTTCTCGCGGGATCGCTCCGCGACGTCCCGCAAAAAGACAAGCTCAAGTCAAGCGAGTACTCAACGCAAAGGATTGACTACTCGGGAGGCTACGGCTACGTACCTTCATCCTTTGTTCGGCTCGTCGCATCGCCTCCGGTGCTTTGCGCCAACATCGCCGGCTCGACAAGGTCGTCGGCCGGAAGTTCAATCCCGCCGCGGCTACTTGAAGCGTCCCCTCATCGGGAGGTGACCAAATGTGACACAAATACCGGTCCCGGAGGCTGGTAGCACATTTATTACAACGGGTGGAATCGATCTTTTACATTACGGTTACGAAAAGGGCACGGTAATGCCAACGCTACAATGAACAACACAAACGCTAACGACCACACTACGATAGCAAAGGCTTCCATAGCCTCCTCAGAGTACCACACCATGGAAGCTTTAGGTAGGGCCCTGGTACACAGGCACGGTTGGGTGTAGGGCAGTGACCTACTCAACGTCTTCTGGGATGTAATCGGGATCCTCCTCTGTAACATAGTTAGTAAAACAAGAGTGAGTACATACGTACTCAGCAAATCCAACCCCACCCACGGAGGGGCTTATAAGCAGAATCATGCATAAGGTATAACAAGGATCAGGTTAAGGTTCATTTAGCAAACTTACACATGCAGGGGTTCATTTCGAAAAGGTTTTCGCAAATCATTTTCATAACCCAAGTATCTCACTTGTTTTAAGCAAAACCACTGTGGACCTACGGACTTCCCGTCCGTCGTAGCCCGAGCACACGACCACACGCTTCACCCGTAAAAACAACTCACGCCGGAAAACATCCCATCCCAAACACTAGTTTTTGTGACCACACCGTGACTCGTCCAATACCGTGGACACGGCTATTCGAATAGGTTTGACACTGCTGCAGGTTGTACATCTTTACCCACAAGTAGGGTACGTTACACGGACACCTCAGTGCCGGTACGGATCCTATCAAAGCCATTACCCACCTTAGCTAACACTACGAGCCACCACGGAAGCACCCAAGGGGTTATCCCACATAACCAGGGCGTACCTCACACAGAGCGTACCCCGACTCCTTGGTCTTCCGCTGCTCACCCGCACACCAGATGGCAAGTAGATTAACTAGTGGGGTTTATGCTAAGCCGTTGCCACATACAACGGTCGAGTGGTTGTACGATGATTTGGGTCAGGTGAGATGTCACGCAACCCGGTCCTTAACCGACAAGATGGACAACTCCCAACACGCTCAACCACACGGTACGAGCTCATCCATACTCCCGACACACACGTCCATCCCGTCTACCCGGTTCTTTACTCATTTTCCAAACATATCCCCTTTTTGTTTTTAAAGCACTCACACTTTTTAAAAAGCACACACACACATTTTTAAAGCACTCATTTAGGCCAAAACAAGGTTCAATCATAGCAATCAAGGGTGGCTATCCTACCATGTTTTTGCAGTAAAACAATATGCAATTTATAAATGGGTATAGGGCATGTTTATAAAACTAGGACAGAAGCATGCATCAAAGGGGGAGGTTGAACTTGCCGTCTTCGAAGTCTTCGGGGAGTGCTGGCTCGGCGTCCGGGATCTCGGGCTCCTGCTCGCAGTAGTCGGCTCCGACCTCCGGCTCGGGGTACCTTACTTCGTCTACTCCGTCGGCTATGGCATACACACACACAAGCAAGCGATATTAGCACTCACGGTTCCGGCCGAGCTCGGGGGAAAAGGGTGAGCGGTGAGGAGTATTTATAGGCCCTAGGAAAGGAGTTGGTTCGGCGGGGGGGAAATGCGGCGTGTATGAAAGGCTAAGGGTTATAGGTATTAAGGACTTATTGGTAATTTATATTTTTTTGGGAAAAGGGGTGTTGTAATAACATATTTATGATTAGGGCCCGATTTGTACTTTATTTAGGGTCGACAAGATTTAATCCTATAATTAATCATTGATCTAGGGTCTATTTGAAAGAATAAAGAAGGGAGGGGGGATAAAGGCGGGGGCCTTTTAGGAAAACGAGGGAGGAGAGCGGGGGGTTTTTGGCCTATAGGCCTTCTTCCCCTACCTTGCGGTCGAACGGGAGGGGGGGAAGCGGACCGCGTAGGAGGCCGGCGGGGGGGGGGGGGGCTCGCCGGCGGCTCCGGCCACGGGGGCGACCGGGGATGAGGGGAAAAGAGAGAGAGGAGGGCGGGGGAAACCTATTCCCGTGCTCACCTTGAGCTATAGCGCTCGGTGGAGGCGGCTCCACGGGGAGACAGTGGCGCGGCGGCGGTGTTTAGGGGCGGCGGCGCTGTGGAGTTTGGGGAGGAGGGGAGGAGGTGCGGTGTTGCGTGTCGGTGTGGTGCGGCGAGCCGGGAGGCCGTCGGCCCTCTTTTATAGGCGGCGGAGGAGGGTTCGGGGAAGAGAGATATTTTCTCCCGGCGAGGCCGCGGTGAGCTCGGGGAGCTTCGCGAGCTCCGGCCGGCGATGCGACGGTTCGATTGGGTCGGCGTGCGCGGGGTTAGGTAGCGGATTGGACTCGTCGTGCGGGCGTGGGGCGGGGCTGCGGTCGGCGGTGAGCGTGCGGGTCGGACGGGGGGCAAAAGTTTATGGCGCGGCGGCCGCGTTCGGCGGGCGCGGCGTCCGCCGACCGTGGGCCGCGGTGGCGTGTGGAGGCGGTGACCTTGCCGGCGTGGCGAGGAGGGGGGGGGGGTAGCGAGGCGCGGGGGTCCGGGGTCAACCCCCGCGGGCGCGGGCGCCGGTCGGGCGCGCGGCGCGGCCGCGCGGGTGGAAGGAGAAGGGAAGGGAAGAAGGAAGGAGAAAGGAAAGAGAAAAGAGGAAAAAGGAAAAGAGAAAAGAAGAAAAAGGAAAAGGAGAGAAAAGAAAGAAGGAAAAGGGAAGAAAAGAAAAAGGAGAAATGGAGAAAAATAGGGAAGAGGTTGGAAAAATCTAGGAAAATTGCGAGGGAAATTAGGGGAGGGTTTTGTGGGGTTTTTCCAATTTCCCGGCGTCGGCGGGATTTTCGGGCCGGCGGTGACGGCGAGGCGGACCGGGCCGGCGGGACCGCGGCGGCGCGGGGATTCCCGGCCGGTGGCCGACCGCGGCGTTGGGAAGGTACGCGGGCGCGGCCGAGGTGCGGTGCGGCGGGAATCGCGGCACGCGCGTCGGGAAAGAGAGAGAGAGAGAGAGAGAGAGAGAGAGAGAGAGAGAGAGAGAGAGAGAGAGAGAGAAAACGGTGGCTAGGGTTTGATTGATATTTGAGCTCGGCGGATCGGTTTTTTTTTGAAATTACGCATGCTTTATTAGGGTGATTTATTTATGGCTAAAAACGCGGGCATTACAAACCTACCCCACTTAAAATGAATCTCGTCCTCGAGATTCGGCTAAGTCTCGAATAGGTGGGGGAATTCTTTTCTCAGTGCATCTTCTCGCTCCCACGTAGCTTCTTCCACTCCGTGTCTACTCCATTGGACTCTCGCACACCCGTACTTCGGTTGTCCTTGTCCGCTTGACCACAGTGTCTAAGATCTTGACGGGCACCTCCTGATATCTAAGGTCTGGCTGTAGATCGATGGTCTCCACTGGTACTCGCTTTTCTTCCAGAACCTTCAAACATCGGCGTAGCTGAGAGATGTGGAATGCGGGTGTATATCCGCCATTTCTTCGGGTAGCTCCGGTCGATACGCTCATCGCTCCGACTCTCTTGAGAACTTTATACGGGCCGATGTACCGAGGGGCCAACTTCCCGTGTACTTGGAACCTCCGAGTCCCTCGGATGGGTGAAACCTTGAGATAGACGAAGTCTCTCGGGTTGAAGCTCGCTTCACGCCTTTTCTTGTACGCGTAGCTCTTCTCGTCGGGACCGAGCGGCTTTCAACTTTTCTCGGATATCGGCTACTCGCTCCTCGGCTTCCTTTATAAGCGCGGGCCCAACCGGGGCACGCTCTCCTACTTCGACCACATCGGGGGTGTCCCGCATTTTCTCCCGTATAGTGCTTCGAATGGCGACATTCCCGGACTTGCTTGGTAGCCGTTGTTGTAGGAAAATTCCGCATACGGCGGGCTCGCTCCCAATCCTTGCCGTAGGTGAGGACGCAGCTCTCAACATATCTTCCAAAATTTGATTCACCCTTTCGGTACGCCCGTCCGTACGTGGGTGGTATGCCTTGAGCCGAAGTCTAGTTTGGTGCCCATGGCTTTGTGCAAGCTTTTCCAGAACCTAGAGGTGAACTGGGTCCCTCTGCGTCCGAGACTATTCTGCTAGGCACTCCATGCAGCTTCACTATATTTTCTATGTAGAGTTTCGCCAATTTCTCTCCACCATAAGTGGTCCGTACAGGTAAAAAGTGAGCGACTTTGGTGAGTCGGTCCACGATTACCCATATGGAGTCATGTCCCTTCTGAGTCCTTGGCAACCCTACTATGAAGTCCATACCTATCTCGTCCCACTTCCATACCGGGATCGGTAAAGGTTGCAGCAATCTCGCGGGCTTCGATGTTCGGCTTTGATCCTCGACAAGTGTCGCGGTGGGCGACGAACCGTGCAATGTCCGCCTTCATCCCATTCCACCGGTACTTCGCTTTAGGTCCATGTACATCTTGGTGGATCCGGGTGAATGGAATATCTTTGAGTTGTGTGCCTCATCCATGATGGTACGTCGGAAATCTCCACCTTCGGGCACGCATATCCTGTTCTTGTACCACGGGGTGCCTTGGTCGTCTACCCTGAAGTCAGGGGCCTTGTTTTCTCCGGTATGCTTGCGGATCCTCATCAGATCCTCGTCGGCTTCTTGGGCCTTCCGGATCTTCTCTTCTAGGGTAGGCTGAACACTCAGCTGGCGGACGTAGCCTTGGGGAACGATGTGTACGTTGAGTCGGGCCATCTCCTCTTGCAAGCGGGCACTCTTGGGTGCCGCCTTCTCATAGGTCTTCCGGCTTAGGGCATCCGCTACTACATTGGCTTTTCCCCGGTGGTAGTGAATCTCCAGGTTATAGTCCTTGACTAGCTCTAGCCATCTTCTCTCGCCTTAGGTTCAAATCGGGCCGGGTGAAGATATACTTTAGACTCTTGTGGTCGGTGTAGATTTCACACTTGTTCCCGATCAAGTAATGTCTCCATATCTTCGGGGCATGCACTACGGCCGCAAACTCTAGATCATGGGTGGGATAGTTCTCGCTCATGGGGTTTGAGCGGACGGGAGGCGTATGCCACTACCTTCCCATCTTGCATGAGAACACATCCCAACCCTTGTCGGGAGGCGTCGCAATACACGACAAAGTCCCGTTGAATATCCGGCGGGGTCGCACCGGGCCGTGGTCAACCTCTTCTTCAACTCTTGGAAACTTCTTTCACGAGGCCTCGGTCCGGATAAACTTCTTCTCTTTCTTGAGCGGCTCTGTCATGGGCGGGGCGATCTTGGAGAATCCCTTCGATAAACGTCCGGTAGTACCGGCTAAACCTAGGAAACTCCCGATCTCACTCACGTTGGTTGGTTGCCGCGTTGGAGACTGTCTCCAACCTTCCCGGGTCTACAGCTACTCCTTCTGCAATCAATATGTGCCCAAGGAAGGATATTTTCTCTAGCCAAAATTCACACTTGCTGAACTTGGCGTATAGCTTGTGTGCCCTCAATTTTCCCGAAGCTACTCGAAGATGTTGTTCATGCTCCTCCACACTCTTGGAGTAAACAAGTATGTCGTCAATGAAGACCACGTCAAACTTGTCCAATTCCTCCATGAACACCTTATTCATGAGGTTCATGAAGTATCTTTGGGGCATTGGTTAGTCCAAAGGACATCACCGTGAACTCGTATTGCCCGTAGCGAGTGACAAAGGCGATCTTGGGGATGTCACTTTCCCCGATCTTGAGTTGGTGGTACCCCGATCTTAGATCCACCTTCGAGAAGTATCTTGGCTCCCTTCGGTTGGTCAAACGGGTCATCTATTCGGGAAGAGGGTACTTGTTCTTAATAGTGACCTCATTCAGCGAGCGATAGTCCACACACATCCTCATGCTCTTATCCTTCTTCTCCACGAAAAGCACTGGGGCTCCCCATGGTGATGAGCTTGGTCTGATGAACCCACTTCGCTGGAGCTCTGCTAGCTGCTTCTTCAATTCTGCCAACTCAGGGGCTGCCATCCTATAGGGCCTCTTGGCTATGGGTGAGGTTCCAGGGATAAGGTCGATCACGAACTCTATGTCCCTATCTGGTGGCATTCCAGGGAGTTCTTCGGGGAACACATCTGGGTATTCTCGTACTACTGGGACATCTTCTATGGACTTGGCTTCTATGTTGAAAACCATTATATCCGGCTCGTGTCCCCGGTGTGACGAGTCACTTGTATCCCGTCCGGGTTGGTCGGGTGCACTACTTTATCGGCGCGGCTTATGAGGCCGTGGTGTTGGCTTAACCGGTCCATACCAAGGATCACATCTATCCCCTTGGATTTCGGTACCACCAGTCTGCTAGGAACTCTACCCCACTTAAAATAATCCTTACCGGGGCATCCCGGTTGACAATTAATGTCACCTCCGGCGTTCGAGTTATTAGGGGTGCTTTTAGTAGTACTGTGGGTATGCTATGCTTTTCCACAAAGCTTGAGGATATGAATGAGTGTGATGCTCCCGAATCGAACAGTATGGTAGCCAAAACTGAGCTGACCAGGAACTCACCGAGTACCACTCCTTGTGCTTCTTGTGCCTCCTCGCGCATTGATGTGATTCACCGGGCGCGTCCATACGACTGCTGGGGCTGCCTCATCCGCTGGTTGTTGGGGTTGTTGCCGAAGTTGTTGTTGCCGCGCACCGGCATGCGGTTGGCTCCCGACGCCAGCGGCCTTGGCCCGTTCACCGAGTTGGAGTAGGTGGTGGTGGGCGGCTTTTTAGCATAGGGGCGGGTTGGCGATGAAGTGCCGGTTTCCCTGCCAGTTGAAACACACTCGGGAGGCGTTGTTGTTGTTGTTGGTAGTGATCCGTCCGGTGTTGTTCCGTGGGGGCTTCATGGTATTCGGTTGTAGGAGGGCTTGAACTCGGGCTCGGGGGCTTGTGAGCTTGTGGCTTGGGTTTGGGTTCTATCTTGCATAGGGGCTTGGAACCCGGACATGGGGTGTCCAAAGTTTCTCGGCCTCCGGGACCGCTCTTGCGCTTGGCCTTGTGCTCCATGAATTTGCACTTGTTCTCCTTCTTTTCTTCGGCCTTTGCTCTTTCCGTGAGGATTGCCATGTTCATAAGGGTATTAAAGTCCGGGTAAATGCGAGGAGTCGGCGGTGTCCTCGATTCGGAGTCGGCCCCTTCTTGAACATCTCTTGCTTTTTGGAGTCTTTATCCACCTCCTCGGGGGCATAGCGTGCCGGCTCTATGAACGGTACGTGTATTCCTCCACGGACATGTTGCCTTGGCGGAGTTCGCGGAACTCATCCGCCTTCCGCTTCGGTGTGGCCTCCGGATGTGGTAGCGACGGAACTCCTCCACGAATTCATCCCATGTGATGGCGGAGGGATCCTTGGGCCGCGGCGCGGTAATTCTCCCACCGAGGCTAGGGCTGTCCCGGTGGCCGGTGAGCTGCCGAGAGAACCTTGTCATGGTCCTCGCAGTGGAGGGGCTCTAGTTCCCTCAGGATGGCTCTCAGCCAATCGTCAGCATCCAGAGGATTCACCGACCCGCTGAAGGTGGGCGGCTTAGTCCTGAGGAACTCGATCAGCTTCTCATTCATGCTCATGGCACGGGGTCTTGGGCGGTTGATGGCATTGAAGATAGCCTCCATCAAGACGGTCTGGTTGGCCAAGACTTGGGCCAAGTCAATAGGAGGGGGTGGTGGTGGCAGGACCACGTTCTCTCCTCCATCCTCATTTTGGTTAACTTCTTGTTCGGGGAGACGCTCCCTCCGATCGGCTTGTGATCCCTCAGCATCCGACCGGTGGGTCCTGACAGGGCGCCTGGAAACCATCTGTAAAGAAGCGGGTTTCTAAGAGATCTAGTTTTATGTGATGTTTAAGTGGATTATAACGGATTTCTTTTGAAAAGGCAGGGTTTATTCTGTCGCCGGTAAGCACACAACAAGCATATAGCAAACAAGCAAGCACAAACAAGTTTTTATTACAAACTAGTGAGGAGGATACATCCCGACTACGCGGACACACTACACGACTAAAGGCTAAGGCGCGACTTGGACCGTACGGCTTCATTCCCCGGGTCTTGGGGCACATCACTCGCGAGGAGAGGCGTCTTCCCGGGGTCGAGTGTTCTTCCGCCGCCGGATGAGCGACTCGTCATCGTTTCCTCCTTCGGGGTCTCCGTTTTCCTGAGGCTGTGCTGCGGCTTCGGTGGTAGCTTGTTGGGGGTTCGGTGATCGTTGGTGGTGCTTGGGTGGGACTTCTATGGCTCCTCCCCATCCTACCGGGGGTGTTCCCGGCGGGACTTGAGGTTCTCCAATGGGCTGGAACGGGCGTTCCGCCATGGGTCCATTCTTGCATGCGTTGGTCCCGGATCCTTCGAGGCTTTCCGGGCAACGGCTTCCCTTGCTTATGGCCGCGGCGGTCCTTGCTTCGGCTTGAGCCACTCGGACTTGGTGCATCCGCACCGTGACTTCGACTTGCTCGGCCGGCCGATCCGTTCCCTCAAGTGTCCGGCTGGTCATCAAAGAGATTGTCCGGGGAGACAAGGTAGGCGACTACGTGGTATAGCGAGGTCTTCTTGGTGGCGGCGTCGCTCCAAGTTCCTCATGCGGGCACCGCCAAGCGGGGTCCCGATGGCGGGAGGGAAGTACCTCATCGGTGTGGGGACGAGGTGCTCTTCGTAGATTCGGCACGGGTAGCGGAGGGCTTTTCGAGGGCCAAGGGATAGGTGTCCCGGTGTCGGAACCCCTGTGGCGGTCACGCGCCACGGCTCGATGTTGGTGTGGCGGTTGCTTCTAGCGACGGAGAGGACCACTCTACGGCGAAGAGTGCCGAGTTGCTCGTACTCTCTCGCCGTAGTACCTAGGGCGCTCGGTGATGCCGAGACGCTCCGGGGAGTGGATGAGCGGGCGAGCAAAACCGAGCTCCTCCCGGCACACGCCTTGGGTCCATCCATCTTCCGCCATCCGAAAACAAAGATAGGGTTGAACGGGTTGTGGTGGGGTACAAAAGATGGATAACTTTATTTAGTAGGGAGGTTGGGGTACATCCTTCGGGGTACACCTATTATTACTAGGACTCCGTCTCTAGCCTAAACCCTAGTCTTATCCTCATGGTGACTCTTCCTCTAGCCGGATACGGCGCTTCTTTAGTGGGAGATCTTGCTCCGGTATCTTATCTTCGGTCCGGGTCCCTTTGTCCCCGGTGGGTTTCTTCGGGTTCTTCTTCATCCAAGTCGGCTTCTCTTCTTCGCCTTCTACGTTCCTTTTGGAGCTCATCCCAAAACTTTTCCGAACGTTCTTTTTCCCCGAGGTAGTCTTGCGCCATGTTGTGTCGTTCAACTTCTCGCTATGGTTGTCTTTACTCTTTCTAGTTCTATCCTCTCGTTACGCTCTTTCCGCTCCGTCGATCTGCCGCTTCGGTTCTTCGGGCTTGCTCCCGATAAAGGTGGTCTAGGCCTCCGAGGTATATGGATAGGTGGGAGATCGCCTCTTCTAAGTCTTCTTCCTCTCGTTCCAAACCTCTCATGCGATCAATCCACGAGCGTCCTCTTCCTCCGAGGGTGGAAAGAATCCCATTGGAGTCCTTCGGAGGTGCTTGTCTATAAACCACTCGTAGGCGACGCGTAGGGCCTTCCGAGCAGCCTTGGGGTAGGTGTCGGCAAAGCGAAAACCGGTGGCGTTGACGAACCATGGCTCTATGTCGGGGTAAAGCGTGCTCCTTCCCACAAAGATCGGCGGCTTACACCGAGGGGTGCCGAAGCGTTCGTACTCCCGGTAGACGAACTGCGGCGGATCCCTTACTCCGACGCGCTCTAGGCCGAGTAGCAACGGGTTAGGGGAGGCCGGGCCGGACGGGGGCAAATTCCTCCGTTCCACTCGGGGTTAGGCATCCGGAAGCAAGCAAGAGTCAAGGTAAGGATTTGGGAAAAGGTGAGCTTAGCAAAGGAAAGGTTAGAGAGGGCCGGAGGAGGTCTCGTATCCTAGGGGTCATGTCCTACGGCCAACCTACGGCTACGATACCACCCGAAGCGTCCCCTCATCGAGAGGTGACTAAATGTGACACAAATACCGGTCCCGGGAGGGCTGGTAGCACATTTATTACAACGAGGTGGAATCGCTCTTTTACATTACGGTTACGAAAGGGCACGGTAATGCCAACGCTACAATGAACAACACAAACGCTAGCGACCACACTACGATAGCAAAGGCTTCCATAGCCTCCTCGGAGTACCACACCATGGAAGCTTTAGGTAGGGCCACGGTACACGAGCACGGTTGGGTGTAGGGCGGTGACCTACTCAACGTCTTCGGGATGTAATCGGGATCCTCCTCTCGTAACATAGTTAGTAAAACAAGAGTGAGTACATACGTACTCGGCAAATCCAACCCCACCCACGGAGGGGCTTATAAGCGAGAATCATGCATAAGGTATAACAAGGATCGGGTTAAGGTTCATTTTAGCAAACTTACACATGCGGGGGTTCATTTCGAAAAGGTTTTCGCAAATCATTTTCATAACCCAAGTATCTCACTTGTTTTAAGCAAAACCACCGTGGACCTACGGACTTCCCGTCCGTCGTAGCCCGCACACACGGCCACACCCTTCACCCGAAAACAACTCACGCCGAAAAACATCCCATCCCAAACACTAGTTTTTGTGACCACACCGTGACTCGTCCAATACCGTGGACACGGCTATTCGAATAGGTTTGACACTCTGCGAGGGTTGTACATCTTTACCCACAAGTAGGGTGCCGTCACACGGACACCTCGGTGCGGTACGGATCCTATCAAAGCCATTACCCACCTTAGCTAACACTACGAGCCACCACGGAAGCACCCAAGGGGTTATCCCACATAACCGGGCGTACCTCACACGAGCGTACCCCGACTCCTTGGTCTTCCGCTGCTCACCCGCACACCCGGATGGCAAGTAGATTAACTAGTGGGGTTTATGCTAAGCCGTTGCCACATACAACGGTCGAGTGGTTGTACGATGATTTGGGTCGGGTGAGATGTCACGCAACCCGGTCCTTAACCGACAAGATGGACAACTCCCAACACGCTCAACCACACGGTACGAGCTCACCCATACTCCCGACACACACGTCCATCCCGTCTACCCGAGTTCTTTACTCATTTTCCAAACATATCCCCTTCCCGTTTTTAAAGCACTCACACTTTTTAAAAAGCACTCACACACATTTTTAAAGCACTCATTTAGGCCAAAACAAGGTTCAATCATAGCAATCAAGGGTGGCTATCCTACCATGTTTTTGCAGTAAAACAATATGCAATTTATAAAACGGGTATAGGGTATATTTATAAAACTAGGACAGAAGCATGCATCAAAGGGGGAGGTTGAACTTGCCGTCTTCGTAGTCTTCGGGGAGTGCGGCTCGGCGTCCGGACCTCGGGCTCCTGCTCGCAGTAGTCGGCTCCGACCTCCGGCTCGGGGTACCTCACTCCGTCTACTTCGTTGGCTATGGCATACACACACACAAGCAAGCGATATTAGCACTCACGGTTCCGACCGAGCTCGGGGAAAGGGAAGTGAGCGGGGAGGGGTATTTATAGATGCGCTAGGAAAGGAGTTGGTTCGGCGGGGGGGAAATGCGGCGTGTATGAGAAGGGGCTAAGGGTTAGGGGGGGTAGGATATTAAGGACTTATTGGTAATTTCTATTTTTTTGGGAAAAGGGGTGTTTGTAATCTAAACATATTTAAGATTAGGGCTCATTTTGTACTTTATTCTAGGGTTTAATAGTATTTAACCCTATAATTAATCCTTAATCTAGGGTCTATTTGAAAGAATAAAGAAGGGAGGGGGATAAAGGCGGGGGCCGTTTTGAGGAAATAGAAGAGGAGGGGGGGGTTTTGGCCTATAGCGCCTTCCCTTCCCCTACCTTGCGGTCGGAACGAGAGGGGGGGGGTGCGGACCGCGCAGGGGAGGCCGGGGGGGGGGGCTCGCGGCGGCCTCCCGCCACGGGGACGGCGAGGGGATGAGGGAAAAAGAGAGAGGAGGGCGACGGGGAAACCTGTTCCCCTGCTCACCTTGGGCTATAGCGCTGCGCGAGGAGGCGGCTCCACGGGGAGGCGGCGGCGCGGCGGCGGTGGTTTAGGGGCGGCGGCGCTCTAGCTCCTGGGGAGGAGGGGAGGAGGTGCGGTGTTCTTGTCGGTGTGGTGCGGCGGGCGGGGAGGCCGTCGGCCCTCTTTTATAGGCGGCGGAGGAGGGTTCGGGAAGAGAGATATTTTCTCCCGGCGAGGTCCGCCGGCGAGCTCGGGGAGCTTCGCGAGCTCCGGCCGGCGACGCGACGGCTCGGTTGGGTCGGCGTGCGCGAGGGGTTCGGCGGCGGATTGGACTCGTCGTGCGGGCGTGGGGCGGGGCCGCGGTCGGCCGGTGAGGGAGGTGACGCTCGGGCGGGGGAAAAGTTAATGGCGCGGCCGCGTTGACGGCGGCTCCGGCGTCCGGCCGGGACGGGGGGGCTGCGGTGGCGTGTGGAGGCGGTGACCTTGCCGCGTGCCGAGGAGGAGGCGGGGGGGGTCAAGGTGCGCGGGGGTCCGGGGGTCAACCCCCGCGGGCGGCCGGTCGGGCGCGCGCGCGGCCGCGCGGGTGGAAGGAGAAGGGAAGGAGAAGAAGGAAGGAGAAAGGAAAAGGAAAGAAAAGAGGAAAAAGGAAAAAGGAAAAGAGAGAAGAAAAAGAAAAGGAGAGAAAAGAAAGAAGGAGAAAGGGAGGAAAAGAAAAGGAGAAATGGAGAAGAAATAGGGAAGAGGTTTTTAGGAAGAATCTAGGAAAATTGCTAGGGAAATTAGGGGAGGGTTTTGTGGGGTTTTTTCCTATTTCCCCGGCGTCGGCGGGATTTTCGGGCCGGCGGTGACGGCGAGGCGGACCGGCCGGCGGGACCGCGGCGGGCGCGGGATTCCGGCCCCGGTGGCCGACCGCGGCGTTGGGAAGGTGCGCGGGGCGCGACCGAGGTGCGGTGCGGCGGGGAATCGCGGCACGCGCGCGGGGAGAGAGAGAGAGAGAGAGAGAGAGAGAGAGAGAGAGAGAGAGATATTTGAGCTCGGCGGATCGGTTTATTGATAATTACGCATGCTTTGCGGGTTGGTTTTTTTATGGCTAAATTACGCGTTACACTAATAGACTCGATTTATCTAGAGCTAAAAATGCGGGCGTTAGCGTCTTGGATCTTTGGGGATCGGATAGCCACCTCCAGGGCAACCCCTGGCGGACGATGGCCGCCTCCCCGGAGGGACTTCTCGACGACTTCCCCCTCGGGCTCGGGGGCTCCCCGCCGGCAAGGGCCCGCCGGTGTCAACCCTTGCATGGGCACCCCCGCGGATGTCACCCCCTTCGCACCGCGCCAACAAACAACACGCATCGGTGCCTACGACTACTCATCTTGGAGTCCGCGCGTTTCAAGACGAGAACGCACCGTCGACTACGACCGCCTGCGAGGCGGCGGCCCGGTGGCGGGGACTCGGTCGCGGCTTGGGCTTCGGGAGCGGCCTCCTCGGCCGGCGGTGCGGTTCCTCCGCCTCTGTTTGATGACTCTTCCCCGACAAGCCTCGGATGTCCTTACCACAAGATCCCCGTCGGAACGACTACGCAACGAGTACTACTCATGAAGACGTGGTACTTACAAATTCAACGGACGATAGTCACGGCGGAGCACGGGTGCGGCAATGTCCGCGATCCACCCTCGGCGGGCGTCTCTTCTTCCGCCTGCCGCCAAGCCAAGGACGGAGGGGGCGGCGACGCGGCGGCTCCCCGCCTTAGAGAACCTCCATCTCTCCAACGGCGGCGGCGCGGGTACCCAACGTCGACCGGCCCACGCGAAGTTCTTCAACGGTGGGGGCGGGACTTCGGCTTCCCGCCGGTTCCCCCACGAGAGGGCACACGCCCTCGTCCCCTCCTTCGACGCTCAGCTGGCCCTCCCGAAAAAGGAATACGCCATCACCTGTCTCGACTAACGGGTACGACCACTCGCTCAAGATGACTTACCTCAGACCGTGGTCTCGAGACCTTCATATTCTTCGCCACCCTTCTTGGTGGGGTTGCGCGGCTTCCTTGGGAACGCGCGGCTTCTCAAGGGGGAGGATCTTGAACAAGTGGCACATGAGGCAAGCCGGACGGCTCAACATCCTCGACCGCGCGCATACGAGGTCTCTTCGTCTTCATCGTCGACATCGGAGGTATCCTCCACAATGACGGTGTCGTCGCCTTCTCCGGCACGCGGCGCTCCTTCACCTTCCACGGCATCGTGATCCCGCTCGGTGGCGGTTGCGGCTCGGAGACGAACCGCTTCACATCATCTGCGCAAAGACACAAGGCGTCGGCTTCCTACGGGTCTCACTACTCGACGAAGGACCACCTCGTTGGGCGGCGCGCGGAAACTCCTCGCCGTCGAGCGTGGTGGGGCGCCCTTCAAGGTCCTCGCCTACCTCTCGACGATGTCGTTGTCGCCGCGGCCCCCGCATCCGCGACATTCATGGCGGTCCGAAGCCCATCGTACACCGCCATCGCCGAAGATGAAGATCTGCGCTTCATGACCGAAGGCCACGTCCTCGGCCCTCGGCCCGCATCCATCGAGCACGCATTCGCGCTAGCGACTCGGGGAGGCGGATCCCCTCTTGCATGGTGGGCTCCGTGTTCCACCACTCTTGGCGCCGGATGAAGCGCCGTCCGCCGGCTTTGGAGCAGATGGTGGTTCGTGATGTAGAACCATCTCGTCTTCCGGTCGGTGTTGGAGTCCACGAGCTTGTACGCCGAATGCGCTCCGCGGCGTCCTCCCTCGAGGCCGGCAGCGGACCAAGGATTCGGCCCCTCCGACTACCCTAGGGTTGGAGGCGGCCCCGGGCCCCGAGGACGAAGGCCTTGAAGAGCACCCGGTGCGGCTCCATTCCCAAGAAGGCTTCTCGAAGTGTCCGAAGACGGATGTATGGAAGTGGTGGGGTTCGTCGAGGTACTTCCTCCGCGCCAACGCCCCTGAAGACGTCTTCGGGGCGCAGAGCCCGAGCTCCACGAAGCGAGAGAACATTGGGATCTCGTTTCGGCCTTCTCCATTGGATAGGGATCTCTCGCGGCGGATCTCCACATGTCGATCTCCTTCTCCCCGATGAACCCTGTCACGCCGTCGGCGGTCTTCCGTCTTGACCTCACGATTTCTTCCACTCGCGGCTTCGATCGGCGCGCGGTGGCGGAGCGGCACGCACGGGCGGCCGCGGCGGCCTCTGACGGCCTCTCTTCTTCCCGCCGGTCTTTGAGCTTCTCGACGGCGACGGCTTCATTCTCCAAGTGCAAGGTGTTCCACCCAACGTGGCTAGCCAAACGCCGTACTGGCGATGCTCGAGATCTACACGAATGGGAAGTGGATCTGACTCGATTCATATGGCTATGACCGCGGCTCACTTGGGTGAATAAACCCTAAGGGTTTTGGCTCGTATTTATAAGTCAAATCCTTTTCCGCGTTTGTTCCACGTATTGGCGACTCACGCGTACTCGTTGATTCTACTAGTCGACGCGCCTCACCTCGGGGGCTCAATTACTTCTACTTCGACTACACGGGATGCGGCTAGTCTCAAGAGCATCTCGGGACACATTCATCAAGAAGACCCTTCAATTCGAGAGGAAGTACTCGACTTAAGGCTCGGGGGCTCCGTGCCACGTGCCCTTCGGTTTTCTCGCCCCGATTTTCGGGATTATCTTGCCAAGATTCCGGGTGGACCACGATGCCGAGCCCGCGGCTCGGGGCTCGGGGCTATTTATTGTGGACTGCGGTTACGCAAGTCGCACCTCCATGACGGCTCGCTTGCAAGACAAGGCGTCTTTCTTGAGAGACTTTCGAAGGCAGATTCAAGGACGCTTGGGACGACTCGAGAAGACGTATGATTGCTCAAACATCGTACGAAGTACATTCCGCGCCTCGGGATGCGTCGACGACTCTTGAGGACTTTTGACTTGTGGCGCTCGGGGACGCTTGAGGCCTACGCGCCAATGGGGTCAAAACTACTTGAAGCTATCCTTCTCGACTAAAAAGTACTCGGGGGCTTGTCGTATGGACCTCCCGGGCCCATACCTCGGTGGGTACATCACTACTCTGGGCCCACAGGACTACCGGCCTTGCGCTACACGGCATCGAAGGCATGGAGCACAAGGACTACACGGGAGTAGTACTCGGTTGGCGTGCCCTCGAACGAGATGGGCTCCGAGACGTACTCGACAAGTACTCTCTTCCTACTCCGAGCTTGTAACCACCGCTCTCCGGGGCTATATAAGGCGAGGGGGGCCTCTCCCTCATCCAATCTCATCTCATACAACCCACGGCGCACTACTTGCACCATCGTGTAATCGTGCCCCATCTATCGCCTCCCTCGGCAACGACGTAGGGTATTACGCACCTCGCGGCCCGCTTCTCCCTGTGCCACGTGTCTCTTCCTTCGAGTACCGATCTCGGCGATGCGCATTCATCAACTTCGGGTACTCCCCGTAGTAGGCGTCCTTAAAGCACGCCCCGAGTCGCTAACGCGCGCGGGGCAATGATCGTCAATTCCTCTCCCTTGATTCATCTTTGCTCTTCTTTTGTTTTGATGATCATCTCCTTTTCGGGTTGATTCGGTCGGAATCCACCTCTGCGTGCATCGTGGCCCTGGAGCGACTACGGAGCGACGGCCACACCCCCGTGCCCTACCGGGCTACTACATCGGCGCGGTCTCGCTTCAAGGCGGAGCTAAGACGCGCTCCGCGCGAGCCGGAGGACGTCTCCAAAAGGCGGGCATAGCGGTTGGAGTGGGAGGACCTGCGCAGCGGCGCAAGCCATCGCCATTACTTCGAAACCCATCCTTGATCCCCATCACGGCTTTGGTGCTAACCTCCTTCCTTCTTGCACCTCGCGGCCGTGATGCCGAGCTCAACATCCGGAAGATGCGCCGGTGGAGCGACGCCGACAAGGTGAACGCCCACGGTGACACGCCAAGGAGCGCCTCCGCGGTGGAGCACGTGTTGATGAGGTGGCCACCCATGTCGTCGCCTGGGCACCACCACGCGCAAGGCGCCATGGCAACGCACACGGACGTCGACTACTCCACCGAGGCGCGCGGCTTCGTGCGGCGCGCCGTGGACTGAGGAGATTGAGCTCATCTTGGAGCGCCTCGATGGCCACGGCGACGCCATTGCGAAATCACTCATCCCCAATCCGTCCTGAACGGACTTTTTGACTAGATTGTATTTGGGATGTTTGCATATCGGCGATGAATAAAGAACTTTTGAGTTCGGTGCTTGTCGTGCGATGATCTTCTTTACGTTTGCATCTGAATCTTGTTTTTTCCTTAAACGTACCGGCACCCATGAGGCGGTACGCGGAACGTGCGCCCCTTGGCGCAAAAAATCCACAGAAGATCCCCGAATCGGCAATCCGTAATATGTTCAGTGAAAACCCTCCGCATTTGCGGAGAAAACCCTCAAACGCTTGGTATTCCACCATTGAGTTAGGCGCTCCCTCCCAATGCGTCCCTTCGACGATACAATAGCGTGGGATGCTCACGGCCACTCGCACACTCATCCATCACGTCTCATTTCCTCTCCTGTCTCCGGAAGAACAAACCCCAAAGCCATGGACAAAGGCAAGCAACCCCGGAGGGCAGGCCCTCCAAAGAAACGCACGATTCGAAGGCAAGTTTTCCCTTCGATCTACTCCTCGTTTTCCATATGATCTTGCGCTTCATCTCCTCTTCTTTTCCTCTTTCGGCCTTTGATTTGCTCCCCGAACGAAATCATCGGGACACGAAGAGTGCGGACGAGTACATCTCCTCCGATTCCTCCCTCGAAGCGAGCGAATGCCACGCCCCCCGAACGTTTTTGCCCGCCATCAATCGCCCGCGTTCGCCCTCGGCACGGCCTCGAGACATCACCTCCTCGCCAAGCCGAACGCGAGCGTCACATGGCTCTGGAGGCACTAGTGGGGGGTAAATGTTTCGACTTCTTCTTGACTTCGTGCCCACATGCGGATTTCTTGCCCCTAACACCCATACCTCTTTTCGGATGTCTCGACCTCCAACAACCCGAAGCGGCTTGGGACGGATTGAGGCCGCAAATCATGGTCACCCCTCGTGCATTCCAAGTTGCGCGTCACGGTGCTCTTGGAGCAAGCGAAGAGGAGCGGTCGAAGAAGCAAAGAAAAGATTGAATCATACTTTCGCTTCCTTCTCCACGCCTATCGCTCCCACCTCCTCGTAGTCTAGATCACCGAGGTCGTTGGATGTACACCTACAAGAGGCGGTTGTAAAGTAGTTTGGCGCTAAGGGCAATGCATCTAGGCAGCCATTTCTCTTGTATGTGTATTTGCTACGAGGCGGCCTCCCTCGGTTGAGCCTCGGCTATCTTTTGTGTCGGATGCTTGTAATCCCACGCCGGTGATCATCGATCGATTTCAATACTAGGATAATATTTCTTCAAATATCTTCCATTTATTGCGGCGGAAAATTCCTCTCCTATTAAACGTTTTCAATATGTATGCGTTACCGCGGACGCATCTTACCGCGGTGCGTGCCCATCCCCGTTAGGGGACCATTTGCCGGGCTCCGTATTTAGTTCCACTCGGCAATAGCGCTTTCCAAACCAAATCACCTTCCGCAAATTGCCGACTTTTACTTTCTTGTTATAGTACTTGGCAACCCGCGGTTTGTTCTTCTCAATGTTTTCCGGGGCCCTAAGACGGATCATGTATAAATCCTCTAGCTCGTCCATCATTAGGCCACCTGTAATCCTTGGCGCTCAAATCTTTACGTAACACAACCCTCCTTGAATTTGCTTGCCTTTCCCAAGGTCGAACCGCATGACGCCGTAAACGAATTCGTACGCAGAAGTCTTTGTAGCTCCATGAGGGGCCATTCGGTAAGCCCATAATGCTTCCCGCAGTACCAAATGCCATCTCCTTGGCTCATGATCTTCTTCGTAATAGCTTGATCATGATCCCATTAGAAGCCTGCTTGACCGTTCGCCGGGCATAATGGGGAGAAGAGTTGAACATCGTGGGTCCCATGCTTTCGGCGAATTCTCGAACTCCGGGGGCACGAATTCACCCACTTGATGGTTGCGATCGACAAGTGTCTCCAAGTGGGTGGATGATGTGCTCCATCACAAATTCAACCATGTTTTCCGACGTCACCTTTTTCGGTGGGATCGCCTCAACCCATTTAGTAACATAATCTTAGCCAAAAGCACAAACTTATGCCCCTTGCTAGATGGTGGATAATGCCCAATCAAGTCTATACCCCGGCCCCGAATGGCCACGGTTTGATGATGGGATTCAATGCGAGTTCCCTTTGAATATTTCCACACCCTTTGGCAATCTTGACATCCTTTGTAATACTCAAAGCAATCCTCTAATATCGTTTGCCAAAAGCATCCGGCTTGTCGACGACCCATTTCATGCGGTAGACCGATTGGTGTGCTCAACGACATATCCCATCATGCACTTCACTCATCATCTTCTTCGCTTCTTCGGACCCGGGCATCGTAGCAACACCCCATCTAATGATTTGTAAAACAAATTGTCATCCAAGAACGAATTTTATGGCTCTGTACAAGAGCTTCCTAGAGACCTTTCGTATGGATCCTTCAAATAGCGACCATCTCTTTTCTCCAATCATCGAGGCCACCGGGTTCACCCCGTTTTTCCTAGTCCATGGCGCGGAGGCCGTCCTCCCCACGGACTTAGAATACGGCGTCGCCCGGGGGTTCGAGGCTACGACGAGGATGCCAACCAGCGAGCCCGCGAGGACTCGCTGGACCAGCTGGATGAGGCACGCCTCGTGGCCTTGATGCACTCCGCGAGGTATCAGCAGTCCCTCAGGCGCTACCAAGCGCGCAAGATACGCCGGCGGGACTTCAGCGAAGGGGATCTGGTCCTAAGGCTGCGCCAGGACAACCGAGGACGCCACAAGTTATCGCCTCCGTGGGAGGGACCCTACGTCGTGGTGAAGGTGCTCAAGCCCGCACGTAAAGCCGGCCAACGAGGACGGTGAAGAGCTCACCAACGCCTGGAACATCCAACAGCTACGTCGCTTCTACCCCTAGCTAGGATTTCCAAGCATTTTGTTGTAAAAACCACATGACCAACGCCCCAGTTGGTGACGACCATGTAAACGCCATAAGTCTAATGAAAAGGGCAACTCGGCTTTCCCCCGAAACCCAAGTTACCCTCGGGGGCTACTACGGGGGGCATCCCCCCAAAATGGTCCCATTTTCGCGCAAAAACGAAACAACTCACGCGCGCTAAGTTTGTTTTCTACTTCGGCCTCGAGCAACGGTTCGAACAGGGCGTGGGCAGCCTAGCGGAAGGAGCGCGCGAGCCAGAGATAGCCTACGCCTCCGCGAGGATACGGCCCTTCTCTCTCGCCTCCAACCCAGCAAGCCACCCACGAAAATCGAACTCCCCTAACTAGAATCTACTCAGGAAGAAGGAGAAACAAAAAGCGTAGTAAACAAAAGACTTCATTTCACATCAACAAATGTTCATGGCAAAAACAACTTGTTTTATTTACAAAGGCCGCACAGCCGCGAATGCGATACACAAACAAAAACGGGCCTAGCGCCCGGCGTCTTCGAGGGAGGGAGGAGCGGCGGCGCGGCGTCGGCGGCGTCGGGAAGAGGAACTCCTCGAAGGCTTCGGCGAGCGACCCGAGGCGTCGGCGGCGAGCGCGTCCACGCGCTCCATCGCCACCTCGTCCTCGACACCCTCGGGGACGACGTACCCTTCCGCCGCCGCCTCGAAGTTAACCTCGTAGTGGGACCGCACCACCCCGAGGGCCTTCGGACGCCAAGATGCGGCGCCCGGCGCATGCACTCGGTGACGTGACCGCTAAGGGCACGCAGGCGGCCGGCCGCCGAGCTTCCCCGCCCGCCTCGCCCTCCTCCACGGATCGGCGGGTCTCGAGGGCCGCATCACGCAACTCCTGCGGCTCTGCTCGGAGGAGTTGTAGAGGTGAGGCGCCGGAGCGCCTCGGCCTTCTCAGCCGCGCCGCTGAACCGCGGCCGCGGTGCGCAAGCCCGGAGTTGCCGGACAAGAAAGAAGTCGAGAAAAAAGAAGTGCGAACCCTCTAAGGAAAATCCAACAACACAGGAGTCAAACAGCGGCTCACCTTCGACTTGCTTCCTCTCCACCTCGAGGGCGCGGCGCTCGGCCTCGACCGTCTGCTCGAGGCCCCTGATGGTCTCGCCCTGCTCCTGGAGGGCCAGCTCCTGGCCCGCGCTCGTGATGCTGAGCACCATCAGCTCGCCCTCGACCTCGGAGAACTTGGCGTTCCGGTCCTCCAGCGACATGCGTCGCCTCGCGGCGCGCCGCGCTCCCCGCTCCAGGGCCGACCGAGCGTCGACGAGGGCGGCCTGCTCCTGCTGGAGCCGTCCCTCAGCTCCTTGACGGGCGGTGCGCTCCCCGGCGAGAGCGCGGTCTTCGCCGACGGCGAGCGCCGCGACCTTGGCGTCGAGGGCGGCCTTCAAGTCGTCGGCCTCCTTGACCCTTTGCTCGAGCGCGCGCGCCGCTCCTCGGCACCGGCGCCGCCATGCTCGTGCCCCCTCGAGGGACGAGCGGAGCCCCGGTTCTCGGCTGCGGACGGCGGCCACCTCCGCCTCCCGCTTGGTCGCCGGCGTGCGCATCTTCTCCGAGTCCGAGCGCGCACGCGCGGCGCCTCATCACGGCCGATGAGGGTTGTGCAGACCCGCTCGAGGCTAGAGGGACGCGCCGGGTCTTGCCTCGTGCTCTCTCGGGAGTTCATCGCGCAAGGCCATGGCCCGGTACGACAACCAGCCATCCGGAGTCCTGAGGGCGTCGGCGAGCGCGTCGAAGGCGCCGCATCGCTCTCAGAGCTAGTGGAGCTCGGCGTTCACCCGATCGAAGGCGCCGTACTTGTCGCGGGCGCGGTGCTCGAGCTCTCGGCACCCACAAATCAAAACCCGTAAACACCATGCCGCAAAGATAAGCGCGCAGAAACAAGGAAAAAGGGAAGCAAGCAATGGCACCCCACCCGGAAGAAACGCCACACGGGGCCACCGTGGACCCTCGACGCCTCGTGTTGACGCAAAATGTGCACTCAACGCCAATCACACGGCAAGCCGAAAAGCTAGCTTCGCACGCGCGAGAGAGCAAATGACGTGCCGATCAATTTTTCCCGAAAATTAACAAAAGATAAAGCGGTTAGATACCAAAGCTTGGAACGTGTCGGGTGGTACCAGGCAGGTTCCATATTTATGGCCAAGAAGCCAAGCAAGAATGACATGTAGCTATGTAGAGCTATCCGTCAAAGAATCACGACCATCCGAACCATTATAAAGGAAAAAAAGAATACCGCCGAATGGATGACGTAAGCGTGACGACGATCGGTCTTTGTATAGATAAAGATGCAAGCATGAAGTTATGACCGATCCCCGTGAGGTTTATCATTAAATAAAATGAGGTAAAGCACGGACATGATCATGTATTAAATGAGCACGCATAGATCAAAGCACTAGTCTACCGCATGTCTAGGTACTTTAAGATCCGTCGGATACGATCACAAACAAATCTATCCACCGCATGATACGACTTGCATGAAAAACGTACCACTTCCCGCAAATAGACCTATCCACCGCATGATACAATCTAAATACGGAAAGCTAAAAGCATACATCACTTAAGGCACAAACAAGGCACGTGATCTACTCATGAAAACATAACCGAATACGGGTGAATGTACCGATCCAGGGTCCATGAAGAAGGAACAAACATTACCACGTGAATAAATCTATCGATCGAATTGGAAATCTAATCCACCGGATGACTAGCTCCAAAGCAACCCAAAAACCCGCATCTACCGCATGATACACGGTTCTTTCAAGATTTATACGCACAAAGCAAGCTTGAACCCGCAACACGTGACAACCTAGATCGATTCGGTTTCGGCTATCGGAGAGCACAAGATCCACGTGTCAAAAACACGAAACCCGCTCGTGCACGGATCTTAAAAGGAAAAAGCCGATCCAAACCTATCTAGATTGGGCAAGAGTGTGTTACATGAATTAAAACATAAAGTAAAACTCATGATAACACGGGGTAACTTAATGAATCTATCGGATCTTGCCAAAATCCGATAGAGCCGATAACTAGCTTCGAGCTAGATCTTAGCCTACCGCATGGCTCATGATCTAACAAGAAACCCTCTTGAACCAAGCTTGAATCTACCGCATGACACGAAGCGTGGTAACAAGACTACTTGCATCAGATCTAAATCCACCGCATGATACTAGACATGATACAAGGTTGCGGTACTCACGGAGGTCGACGGATCGATTGGCCCTCTCGAAGAACTCGACGACACGACAAGGACTCTAGGGTTTGGCGTAAGGCCGGTGTGTATTGAGGAATGAACGTGTCTGTTACATACATCCAGGGATCGTATTTATACCCTGCTGATTACAATTGCGAATGGATTCATTGCCTAACTAAACTTGATCGCCTATCCATCCATTCGCTTCCTCTGATTGAGCCACGTCACCGTCCAATCCCGCAAAATCAGCTCTACTGTTCTTTTGCCGAACTGGAGCAGATAGCCGACCGCGGATCCTTCTGCCGAAAATCTCTGAAAATATCTTTCCTTCCACCAGACGGACTCTTTTTCGAATCGGACCCACATGTCATACTCCTTACCAAATTTTGGTGTTAACACATGCCCCTTCAATTGTGGGATAAAAGTAATTTTGTTCCACAATTGACTCTAGCCACGAATCCTTGAGCCAAACCTGTCAACACCTGTTCTTCGCAATCCGCCGGATTCTTCGTTCGGATCCAACCCTAGATCCCCTTCGTTCCGAGCTTGAATCTCCAATGGCAACTCGGGGAACCAAGCCGCTCAGTAAATTCACCCCTCCAAACCTTTGTTCGGCATTAGGTTTTCAACTTTACCTGAGATTTTCTTCTTCCGCTCTCTTCCAGGAACCTTCTACTGCTCTTCTGATTCCTATTGAGGCCAATTCGCAGTCTTATTATCTTGGTCCCGAAGGGAATCCTGACCCCCGAGATTTTATTGCCGCTGAATCTCAGAGAATCCCTTTCAAGGTAGCTTTATCTCCACCTCCCCAGTGGCAAGATGCGTTCAAGAACTGGCCTTTGCCCCCAATTGCAGGCTGGAAGACTTGGTATCGGAGGATTCTTGCGGATAAGAGTGGGTTGACCAATCTGGATGCTCTCCGCATTGCTCAATGTCTGGAGTTATCCGTAGCTGAGACACCCAAGAATGAAGATCTTCTGATAGCCGCATGCCACTTCTGGTCAAATGGCGTCAACGCCTTCCTTTTTGGGCATGGCCCAATGTCTCCAACCTTGGCCGATGTGTACATGATCACCGGCCTTGACATCACGGTCCGTCCGGCCTTGGAACTTCAAGAATTCCTCACGCCAAACAGGGGGGTAAAGCCGGGAATGGCTACAAGAATTATATTTTGAAGCACATGAGAGATAATCCCCTTGGCGAAGTTGAATACGAGCCTTTTTGAACATGTGGTTATGCAGATTTGTCTTCCGTGGCAAGGCCAACGAACCCACTTTGAATCATATCGCGATGGCGATCCATCCGGCTAGTGGCAATCGCTTTCCTCTCGGGAAAATTCTTCTTGGGCGGTGTATACCATATGCTTCATCGACCGTTACCCAAATGTACACCGGTCGGAGGATAACATGCGTCAATGGTCCTTGGTGGTTTGTTCAAATTTGGGCTGCAGCGACTTCACATGCATCGATTGTAGGCGTCGACTTGAGCTCCGGGTTCTTTCCCTGGTCCAATCCCCCGAAGGAGAGCTTCAAGTTACCGAGAGGATGCCAAAACTATGGAGAAGCGGCTTCAATCGTTATCGTTCGGCGGGACATCGTCCGGCTCTTCGAGTTGTTCTTCGGAGGCTTCTCCAATCCTCTTTGGCTCCCTTATCTAGGCTATGACACTGCGACCTTCCCCGTCGAATTCTCCTTTGAGCCCGGCCATCAAGATAGGGGATTCTTGGAAATTTTTAACATCATAATCCGCCCATGCATATTACCGGCCGAGTTCAATGGAGGGAGGCGAGAATACCGATACTTATGAGTACTACCGGCCTAATGTAATGGCCGGGCAACTTGGATGTGGCCAGCATGCCCCCAAGATTGTTTCGCATGAATTCCTCAAGCCCGGGGAGGAAATCAAAGAGCGATGCAAGCGCAGAAGTTTTCAACTATGTGTGCGGTCCCACCGTCTACACATGTCCTTTTGTGCCCGCAACCATAGCTCACCCCACCTTCAACTCATGGTGGCAAGAATTCCATGACCACATCTTCGGTGAACCCGTTCATGTGTTCGTGCGGAGTGGTGCCCGATTTCCCGCCGACCTCGGAGGTAACACAATGAGCCCTTGGATCAAACACTTCTTCTCCATTCATGATTTTGACCTTCATCTTTTGCCCACGAGAACACGTCACCGCCCCTCGAGCCGGGTAATCACTTATAATGCCGAAGGCCCGATTTCAAAGATCAGGGTTTAAATCCACAACCCCGCATCAATTGATGGCCGGGTATGCTACTACAGATCCCGGCCTTTCTAGCCTCGCCTGCATGGAGGCAAGGTCTGCACCTGATTGCCCCTCCAAGTGCCAAAAGGAGAAGAAGCTGTCAAAAAGGTGCTTGTTGAGGTAAAACCCTTTACCTTCTTGATTACCAAGTCACTCTGTTCTTGATGGATCATATCCATTGTGCATTTTCAGACTAGAGCCCAACATTCTTCAGAACCAGCACCTGCCAATGCTCCACCCACTGGTATGACTTTTGCTGTTCTTTCTTAAAGATGAGCACTGGCACTTATCCCTTCAATTGGACTTTTGCAGAAGAAGCTGTGGGAGAACCGCTTGTAGATGTCCCAGTGGTTCAACAAGCGAGCCCTTCCAGGGTTGAATTGCCCATCCCAGTAGAGATCTCATCTTCATCACCTTCTCGCGAAAGCGAGACATTCTCCGAGAGATGAATCTCCCAACTCAACGGGGCCGCCAAATTCCCCCGGGATGCCATCGCCATCGGTCAACCCCACCGAAAGCAATGACCAACCCAACCGAGGAAGACCCAATTCTTCACCAGCCCCGAATCTCACGAGTCGCCGATGGCCGCATCGACATCTCCCGACTTGGAAGTTTCGGCTCTACTCGGACGCCTCTTCCGTCCGCGATTGCCCCCGCTCAAGAAACCACTCATGAGGTGCCCAATTCCGCTCTTAATTTCGATACCTTGATGCTAGCATTCTCACCTCGGCAATGTTGTTTCCGTGGGTCACGCCCCGTCATCATCAAGCTTGCCATCGAGAGGGCCCATCAACCGCCGAGGTGATGAGAGAAATAAACCCGGCCCCTGCCCGGATGAAGTGTTGCCCAAACTCAAAGAAATTGCGGCCTGCTAGAAAAAGATGTTCGGGATCGGCTCAATGATCTTCGCCATTTTGAAGAGATGTTTGAACCCATTAGTCGAAAACTTCCCCGATGACATCAGAGCTTTCCTATCGTCCGTCTACGACTTAGAGCCCTTTTATGTTCCCTTGAGGCGCACTTGGAGGAAATTGCGCTCCCGTTCGGCCATTGAAAAGGAGAAAACTGATGCTGAACATGCCATGAACGGGGTACAATCCCAAGCAGAAAGCCATAAAGATGCTTTGGCCGACTCCGCAAGCTTCTTACGATTTGAAAGTCGCCGCAAAGGGCGTGCTCTAGAGGCGGAATTGAGAAGCTCCGTCGGCGGAGATGGAGATTGACCGAAGAAAATAGCCGATCTTCCCGGATTGATAGCAAAGACCCGAGCGGAGGTAGAATCGAGTTGTCACCGAGTAAAGCAATGCGATGCGGAGCTCACATCGACTTAGCCGGTGCCCAAAAGGACTACCGGGAGATCCTGGATAATTCCCACTTGATAATATCCAATGTTCGTCACGCACTCGCAAAACTCCTTAGTGCTTGAATGTCCTTATTGATGTATACCCGGATTGGTCGTTCTTGTAATATTTCCTTTGCGATTTGTTTCCTCTCCCTTGCGTACTTTGAGATGTAATCTTTGAACGACCCATTCGGTAGTGAAACGCTAACTCCCGAACGATACCTTGAGTTCCCTTAGCCGAACCAATCAACCCGCACACGGTCCGGCCTTGGAACTCCAAACGACCGCCGGGCGGGGGCGGTCAAGTAAATCTCTCCGCCTTCCGATTTTATTGGGACGTGCGCCACGATCCACAGCCACGACTCGAAGCCACGATTTACCCTGCCAGGCCTATAAATGTTGCCATAGGTGCCCCTAGCTCTCCACCAGGCCTTCTAGCTCTCGAATCTTTGCCAATCTCTGGTCTCCTTGCAAACAGGGCACATCCCCAAACCGCAATGGTGCGCGCCTCAACCGCCGCCGTGCCTCCGACGAGGCTGAGGGGAGCAGCGCTAACGCGCGCAGGCGGTGATGACCGTCAACTTCTCCTCTTCGATCCTTTTCTTGATCTTCTTTTGCCTTGACAATCACCCCCGTTTTGCGGGTTGATTCGGTGGAATCCGCCCCGCGCGCCGACCAATCAACCCCTCCCGGATGACTCTTCGAGTCCGACGGCCACTCCCCGTGCCGTACGGGGGAAGCGCGTACGCCATCCGCTACAAGGAGGAGTTGGAGGCATCCCGTCGCGAACGGAGGATGTCTCCAAGAAAGCGGGCGTGGCCGAGTTAGAATGGGAGGACCGGCCGCAAACAACCGCCGGAGGCCATTGACGGTATGGCCCCGAGATTGATTCTTGGTCCGGCTCGGCCTTTGATGCTAATCCCTTCTACTTATCTTTTGCGGCCCCGCGACGGCGAGCTCGACCGGCTAAAGACGTTGGTAGAACAATTGGCCGAGAAGGTGAATGCCCACGGCGACACGCCGGCGGAGCGCCCGGCCGCGGTGGAGCGTCGCGTCGACGAGGTGGCCGTTCATGGCGTTCGCCCGGGCACCACCTTGGGCACGGGCTGCGATGGCGACGCATACGGACGTCGACTACTCCACCGGGCCGCGTGGCTTCCGTGGCGGCGCGCCGGAGGATATCGACGAGATCGAGCTCATCTCGGAGCGCCTCGACGGCCACGGCGACGCCATTGCCGAAATTACCCATCCCCAGTCTGTGTTGAACAGACTCTTTGACTAGATTGTACTAGGGATGCGTAAATGTCGGCAATATATGATGAACTTTTGAATTACGCATTTGTTCCGTGATATCTCCCTTCGCATTTGCATCTGTGAATTTTGTCTTCTTTGAATGCATCTGGGAACTGTCTTTAGCCGAACGCTCGCAAACAACTGCCCCTTGGCGCAAGATCCACAAAGGATCCCAATTCGGCAATCCGTAAACACTGTTCAAAAGAAAACCCTTCGTACTTGGTGGAAACCCCTGCCGCTTGGTATTCCAACAGTGTGTACTGGCCAGATCATCACTCCCAATGCGCCTCCTTGGTCAATAAAATAGCCCGTGGGGTGCTCTGCAAATCCATTCGCACACTCCTCCATCGCTTCTCGTCTCTTCCTTTGCTGCCAGAAGAAAAAACCCCAACGCCATGGACAAGGGTAAACAACCTCAGGGGAGCGGCTCATCAAGGAAGCGTACGATTCGGAAGTGAGTTCTTTCTTGATCTGCTCCTCGTTCTCCTGCTTGATCTTACGCTTCATGTCTTCTTCTCGTCTTTTCAGCCTTGATCCGCTTCCCGAAGAGGTCATTGGGACCGAAGATGTCTCCGAGTACATCTCCTCCGATTCCTCCCCCCGAAGCGAGAGGATGCCACGCCCGAGCAAAGGGTCATTCATCGGGGCTCGCGCCGCCGTGCCCGTCACCGGAGCGCGGCCTCGGGGACATGACCGTCCGTTGCCAAGCCGAGCGCGAGCGTCGCATGGCGCCGGAAGCACTAGTAGGGGGTAAACGCTTCGACCCCTTCATGTTTGCATCCGGATTTCTTCCCCCTAACCTTGATTCTTTTGCTCCCGAGATGTCTCTCGACAGGCAGCAACCTCGAAGGCGGCCTGGGATAGCCTGGTAGAGGCCGCCAATCATGGTCATCCTCGTGCGTTCCAAGTCGCCGTCACGGTGGTCCTGGAACAACTGAAGAGGGAGCAGCAGCCGAAGAAGCAAAGAAAAGATTGAATCATACTTTCGCTTCTTTCTCCACGCCTTCTGCTTCCCTCCCTTTAGGGGACCTGACCATCAGGGCTGCTAGATGTAATCTTGTAAGAACAGTTGTAATGTAGTATTGAGCTAAGGGCAATGCATCAGGCACTGGCCATTTTCTCTTGTTCATGGATTTTTGTTCTAAAGGCGGCCTCATCCTTGAGCGCCGGCTGTTTCTGTGTCAGATGTGTATAATCATCGATCGATCTCAATGCTAGGATAATACTTCTTCAGATATCTTCCATTTATTGCGGCGGAAAACTCCTCTCCTAGCAAAGTTTTTCAATATGTATGCATTACCGGGAACGCATCTAACCACACGAAAAGGCCCTTCCCGGTTAGGGGACCATTTGCCGAATTCACCGTATTTAGTTCCAATCGGCAATAGCGCTTTCCACACCGGGTCGCCTTCGCAAATTGCCTTACTTTTACTTTCTTGTTATAATATTTAGCGACCCGCGGCTTGTTCTTCTCGATGTTCTCCGGGGCCCCGAGACGGATCATATGCAAATCTTCTAACTCATCCATCATTAGGCCACCTGTAATCCTTGGAGCTCAAATCGTTTTGCGCACTATTCTCCTTGATTCCGATTGCATTTCCCAGGGGCGGGATCGCGTGATGCCCGTAAACCAACTCGTAAGGAGAAGTCTTTGTGGCTCCATGGGGGGCCATTCGGTAAGCCCACAATGCTTCACTGAGTACCGAATGCCACCTCCTTGGCTTCTGGTCGATCTTCTTCTGTATAAGCTTGATCATGATCTTGTTAGAAGCCTCTGCCTGACCATTAGCTTGGGCATAGTATGGAGAAGAATTAAACAACTTGATTCCCATGCTTTCGGCAAAATCTCTGAACTCCAATGACACGAATTGTGCCCCCTGGTCAGTGGTAATCGTCTGAGGGATCCCAAATCGATAGATGATGTGTTCCTTGACGAACTCGATCATGTTTTCTGACGTCACTTTCTTCAGCGGGACCGCCTCGACCCATTTGGTGAAGTAGTCTGTAGCCAAAAGCACGAACTTATGCCCCTTGCTAGATGGCGGATTAATTTGGCCAATCAAGTCTATACCCCAGCCCCTGAATGGCCATGGCTTGATGATGGGATTCAATGCCGATGCAGGGACTCTTTGAATATTCCCGAACCTCTGGCAATCTTGACACCCCTTGTAATACTCAAAGCGGTCCTCTAAAATCGTCGGCCAAAAGCATCCAAGCCTTGCCTAATAACCCATTTCATCCGATAGGCCGATTGGTGCGCTCCGCATATCCCATCGTGCACCTCGCTCATCATGTTCTTGGCTTCTTCTGGACCCAGGCATCGTAGCAATACTCCATCTAATGATTTATAGAATAAATTGTTATCCAGAAGAACGAACTTGATTGCCTTGTACCTGAGCTTCCTAGAGACTTTTCGGGATGGATCTCTCAAATAATCGACGATCTCTTTCCTCCAATCATCTTCTGTAAGATCCGTCCCTAGTGCGCTCACCTCTGCAGCAAATGCTTCTTGACTCTCTTTATAACCAGAGGCGCTCTGAGCCAGCCTGTTTGCTTCCTCGTTATGCTCTCTAGGAATGTGCTGTAGGGTCACCAGTGGAAAGCCCTTCAAGATTTCTCTGCATTCCTCGTAGTAACTCCTCAGCGCCTCGCTCCTGCACTCGTACTGGCCGTTCAATTGCTTGATGACCAACTCTGAATCTCCATAAATTTCAACTGAAACGGCCCCGGCTTCTCTCAAATATTGAAGCCCTCGAAGCGGTTGCCTCGTACTCAGCTTTGGTTATTTGTGACAATGGGTTGTATAGGAATGGCGAATTCAAACATCTCACCTCTGGGAGAAATTAGTAGGATCCCTACTCCCCCACCTTTGCCACATGATGACCCATCAAAAAATAAAGCCCAAGGGGTAATTTCAAGCAAGTCAACCGAAGGGTCACGATGCTCGCAATGAAATCGGCAATGACCTGACCTTTGATGGCTTTTGCCGATTCGAACTTCAACTCGAATTCTGATAACGCTAAAATCCATTTGCCAATCCGTCCATTCAAAATTGGCATGGATAACATATGCTTTATCACATCAAACTTCGAGTATACAGTGCATTCGGCATTCAACAAGTAGTGCCGAAACTTTGTACATGAGTAGTATACGCAAAGACACAGTTTTTCCATAGCCGAATACCTCGGTTTCGGGATCAAGTAATTTTCGGCTAAGGTAAGCTACTACCCGCTCCTTTCCTTCGAACTCTTGAATAAGGGCCGATCCAATGGTTTGGGTATCGGCCGCCACGTACAACTTGAAAGGCTTGTTTAGCTGAGGAGGAACCAAAGACCGGCGGCTCCTTCATGTATTGCTTGATTTCCTCGAAAGCCTTTTGTTGTTCGTCGCCCCATGTGAATTTCTGATCCTTCTTCAGCTTCAGCAACGGAGAGAACGGCAACACCTTCTGTGATAAATTTGAGATGAACCTTCTCACGAAGTTGATCTTGCCGAGCAGTGATTGCAACTCCTTGAGGTTGGTTGGAGGAACGACTTCATCAATGGCTTTCATGCTCTTTTTGCCAACTTCGATTCCCCCTTCGTGGACCAAAAACCCCAAGAACTCTCCAGCTGACACCCCGAATGCACACTTGTTTGGATTCATCTTTAGGCCATGCTTCCGGGTGCATTCCAAGGTCTTCTTCACATCTTCCAGATGGGTGTCATGACTTAAGGACTTGATCACTACGTCGTCAATGTAGATTTCCACGGTCTTGCCGATCAACTCATGAAAAATGTAATTCATGGCCCGCTGATAGGTTGCACCGGCATTTTTCAACCCAAACGTCATGACTATCCATTCAAATAGGCCTATATGACCAGGACACCTGAAGGCCGTCTTTGATATGTCTTCTATTGCCATGAAGATCTGATTGTATCCCGCGTTGCCATCCATGAAGCTAATCACCTTGTGCCCAGCAGCGGCGTCAATCAACAAATCGGCAATAGGCATCGGGTATCCATCCATGGGAGTAGCTCTGTTTAGGTCCCTGAAGTCTATGCAAACTCTCATTTTTCCATTTTTCTTATACACAGGGACGATGTTAGAAATCCACTCCGCATATCTGCAGGGCCGAACGAAGTTTGCGTCAAGTAATCTTTCGATCTCCTTCTTCACATCGGCCAATACCTCATCCTTGTAGATTTTCCGGGGCGGTTGCTTATACGGCTTGAAACCAGGCTTGATTGGCAACCGGTGCTCGACGATGGATCGATCCAGTCCAGGCATCTCCGAGTAATCCCAGGCGAAGCAATCTTTAAATTCTCTGAGAAGCTCGATTAAGTTCCCCCTGAAGTCTGGTTGCAAATTTGCACTGATGAACGTCGGCCTTGGTTTATCACCGTTCCCAATGTCAACTTCTTCCGACTTATCGGCCGACATAAATCCTCGTCCTAACTTGCCATCGCGTCCGGTCCACGGGGTTCTCCATTAAAAATTACTATAAGAGCCGACTTCTTGAATCGGCTGTTGGTCACTGCCGACAGTTCAACGGGACCTTCTCCCCGATCCTTCCCCGAGAAGCAATCGATGCCTTGGTACTCCCGTAAGGCGGGTTCCATGTTAGCCGCGCTTACGGAGTCATCCGCCCGGACGACCTCGATTTCATCGTCCACCCATTGGATCAACTCGTTGATGCATAGTGGATGGGACGCAGCAGCTGGCGTGGATCCGCCCCCGCCCAAGCAACAGGCCGTAGGCTCCCTTCCCTTCGATGACGAAGAAGGTGGTGAGCATGCCGTCTTGGACCCGATCATCAAGTCCACGTGAGCGCATCCTTTGGTGTCCGAGGGGTTCCCGCGAAGTCGTTCGGTGATGATGCTTGTTGGTGTCGATCGCTCGGGTCATGCCAAGCTTTTCCGAAGGTGGTGTACGCATTACGTTGGATCGCCGCGCCACCGTCGACGAACATCTTGGTCAATGGCTTGCCATTGACGTACCCCCCTCAAGTACAGGGGACTCATATGGCGATTCTTGGCCGGCTTGTCGAAGATGGCCCCCGCTTGGCAAGCACCGCCCGCGCCATCATCCCCTGCCGCTCGTCGTCAAAGGAAGCTTCCTCCCGCATCACCCGGTTAGCGGGAGCCATGAACTCGTTTGGCAGAAGTATACCATGCATGCAGGGGCCGAGCGCTTTCGATCCTTCTCCGGGCCGGTCTCTGGGGCGCCACTTCGCCTCGTCCGGATCCCGCTTGCTTCATCTCGCGGCTCCTCAAGCGCCGGACCCGCCTCTTTCCCGGCTCCCCCCGCGTGCGCCGGGCGGCACCACCGCCCCTTCTCGCCGCACGTGGACATCCTCGTCCTCCTCCCCGATCAGCCCCACCCGAGATCGGCTTGGCGCTTCCGGGATGATCAATGATTTCAATTTTTTGCCGCCGATCCCCATTCGGTGGATCCTTCCAAGTCTTTCATGAACGGATCGGCGATTGCGCTTTCCCCGCCCGTACTCAACATATCCGCCGCCGCATTCGGTGACGCTTCCTCAATGTGGGTAGCTTTAGGCCCTCATTCCGGGGGAGCAGCCCGAAGAAGGCGCACCCCCGCGGGGCGCGCTCGCCGCGCGTGTGTCGTTCTTGATTCCATCTCGCGCGCCTCTTCTTCAGCCCTGCGCTGCTCCTCTTCGTGACGACGCTTTTGGTAGCGCTCTTTTTCCATCTGGCGCTGCCATTTGTTGAGGAGAATGCGTGACGTCACCTTGGGTTTAGGCCTGGATGATTCCCCAATCTCGACGTGGCTCTTGAGAACGCGGGGGGCGTCGCCCGCACTTGTTCTAGGGTCACCCGGCGCTCCGGTCACCCGATCCATCTTGCTTGGACCCGGCGAGGTCGTGACCTTGACTTTCCCCTTCTCTTCGCCGTTATCGCATTGATAGAAAAGCCGAGCATGTTCTCGAGGGAAGGGGTGGCCATCCAGCCTTCATCTTGTTATCGAACTCGAGGTGCCCCTCCCGGATAGCCTTCTCGGATCCTCATCCCGAAGACCCCGCAATCGTTGATGGAGTGCGAGTCCCTCTCGTCATGGAAGCCGCAAAGTAACGTTTCGCTTTTGACTCCATCAAGCCGAAGCATAGGGAGTGCCCTTCGAGTAGCTTGATTCGGCCTTCCTTTACCAAGAGCTCAAACAACTTATCGGCCCTTGTGATGTCGAAGTCGTAGGTTCCTTTGGTCCGCCCGACCCACCGCCGATTCATTGTCAAGGGCTCTTTACCCCACAAGACTCTCGCTGCGCCTATCTCCACCCGTCGTCGACCTTCGCACAACCGGCCTTTGTCCAGAATTGGTTGTAGATGTCGGCGATGTCATGTCGCTTGCCAAACTTGGGGTCCTTCTTGAGGTCATATGCTCGATTGCTCATCAAGGATAACTTCTGCGATAGTTGGCCCAAGTTTTCAAACTCCATCCCAAATAGCTTCTCGCGCACGGCCGGCAACATCCCGGCGACGGCCATACGCCCCGATCGTCCGGCAAGTTCAATGAGAAGCACATGCCCTTGACTTCTCGAATCTTCTAAGAAACTCCGCCGGTGTTTCACCGTGCCTTTGCTTCGTGGTGGCGAGATCAATCAACTTCTTCTCGTAACCGCCGCCGAAGTAATGAGCGTGGAATTTACGCTCCAAATCTTTCCACCCGGCCACCGATTCGTGCGGCAAGGACGAGAACCACCGAAAGCCGGACCCGCCGCCGAGGCGGAAGTAGCGAACCCCCGAATGTCTCTTCGGCCGAACATTCCCCAAGTCGCATGAGGTAACGAGCGATATGCTCGACCGTGCTTGTCTCGTCCTCGCCCGCAGAACTTTGTGAATTCCGTCGCGGTTTCACCCTTGGTACAGGGAGCACGCTATAGTACCATTCCGGGAACGGCGCGCCGTAGGTGGGGCCCGCATCCTCAAGCTTGAGGCCGAACCGCTTCGCATCAACCCGCCATCTTGCGTGCTAGGCATCTTCCTCCGAGCGCCCGCAGCCCCGCGCGTACTCGGGTGCGGAAGGCGTCGAACGCCCCGTAATTTCCCACTTCATGATAGCCACCGCCGTACAAATTCTTCTCGGGAGCCGCTGGTCGACGCGAGCTATTCTTCGACCGGGGTCAAGTGGGGCCCTGTGGAGCCGAACGCTAGGTCTCCGTACGTAGGCCGGCACGGACTCGGCCGCCGCACGGCCGACCCGTGCCGCTCTCCGTGGTGGCGGCGAGGATTGGTCGACCTCCCGAAGCCGCAACGGAGGCCGAACTGCCGCCCCCGCGCCCGGCGGAGGAGGTTGGAATGTCTCGCTCCCGAGCTTTGAGGGGGAGGCTGGTCGCGCCCGGCTTCGTGGCGGCGGCCGAGAGCTTGATTCACCCGGCCTCCACCCGGGCGCCTTCCGCGCGTACGCCTTTCCAAACGCTTCGCCCGCGCCCGGCCAAAGAGGGCCACCATCATCTGCCGGAGCGACCCGAGGAAAGCTTGGTTGTGCTTGGTGAGCATGTTGTCTACCCCGACTCCTGGAACAGATCCGCGCGCACTCCTCCTTTTCTTGTTTGTGGCGCGTCTCTCCCGGCAACAAAGACTTCCGGGCAGCTACCTTCGGACAGTGGTACACCACTTCGATTCTTCTTAAATGACATGAGACACTTTTGCTGAAATTGATTCACGGCGTCTAGAGCCGCCGATGTCGTTCGAGAAAGCTCTTCGATGTTGACATCCAGGAGGTCCGAGACTCGTGCATCTTGAACCAATCGCCGTAGGTCCCACCGAGCGTGCCAAATAGTGTGTTGACGCAAAATGTGCACTCAACGCCAAATACACAAAGAAGTCAAAGCTAGCTTCGTACGCGTTGCATAGAAAGTGACGCGCTCAATTTTTCCCGAAAATTAACAAAAGACAAAACAAGTTTAAATACCAAAGCTTGGAAACATACCGGGTGGTACTGAAAAAGCCCATATTTACGGCTAAGAAGCCAGCAAGACGACATGTAGCTATGCGAAGCTACCTGTCAAAGAACCACAACCATTCGGGTAACCGCGAAGGAAAAAAGAACATTGCCGAATGGGTGACATAAGCATGACAACGATCGATCTTTGAATAAACATGAATGCATGTGCAAAGCCATGACCGATCCTCACGAAGATTAACATTAAATGAAGTAAAGCACGGACATGATCATGTATTAAATGAGTACGCATAGATCAAAGCACTAGTCTACCGCATGTCTAGGTACTTTAAGATCCGTCGGGTACGAATACAAACAAATCTATCCACCGCATGATACAACTTGCATGAAAACTACCACTTCCCGCAAAATAGATCTATCCACCGCATGATACAATCTAAAAACGGAAAGCTAAAAGCATACATCACTTAAGGCACTTAACGAGGCAGAATTCAGATCTACTCGTGAAGATATAACCGAATACGGTCAATGTACCGATCCAGGGTCCATGAAGAAGGAACAAACATTACCACGTGAATAAATCCATCGACCGAATTGAAATCTAATCCAATCGATGACTAGCTCCAACGCAACCTAAAAAACGCATCTACCGTATGATGTTCCGTTCTTTTCCAAGATTTATACGCACAAAGCAAGCTTGAACCCGCAACACGTAACAACCTAGATTGATTCGGTTTCGGCTATCGGAGAGCACAAGATCCACGCGTCAAAACACGAAACCCGCTCGTGCACGGATCTTAAAAGGAGAAAAGCCGATCCAAACCCATCTAGATTGGGCAAGAGTGTATTACATGAATTAAAACATAAAGTAAAACTCATGATAACACGGGGTAACTTAATGAATCTATTGGATCTTGCCAAAATCCAATAGAGCCGATAACTAGCTTCAAGCTAAACCTTAGCCTACCGCATGGCTCATGATCTAACAAGAAACCCTCTTGAACCAAGCTTGAATCTACCGCATGACACGAAGCATGGTAACAAGACTACTTGCACGATCTAAATCCACCGCATGATACTAGACATGATACAAGGTTGCCGGTACTCACGGAGGTCGACGGATCGATTGGCCCTCTCGAAGAACTGATGACACGACAAGGACTCTAGGGTTTGGCGTAAGGCCGTGTGTATTGAAGAATGAACGTGTCCGTTACATAACATCCAGGGATCGTATTTATACTCGCTGATTACAACTGCGAATGGATTCATTGCCTAACTTAAACTCGATCGCCTATCCATCCATCTGCTTCCTCTGATCGAGCCACGTCTACCGTCCAATCCTGCAAAATCACTTTACCGTTCTTTAAACAACTCGGGAGCAGATAGCCGACCGCGGATCCTTCGCCGAAAATCTTCTCGAAAATATCTTTCCTTCCACTCGTACGGACTCTCTTTTTCGAATCGGACCCACATGTCATACTCCTTACCAAATTCTGGTGTTAACACTATGAAGACGTGACTCCATCTTCATCTTCCACAGCTTCGACCGGCTGATCGCATCCCCGAACTCCCCTCGTAGTCTGGGTGAAGTACTCCACTCCGGATTCTTCTCTCTAACAACCGTAAGCAAGGATGAGAGTACACCTCAGGTTGGTACTGCCAAGGCCACAACAACTCTGAAAGCAATATTGGAATCCATCTTTAAGTCAATTAATCATGTGAGGGTCCAGGGCCGCTCTTGACTCGTGAGCACGGCCGATCGATCAGCTTTACATCAAGTGAGGTTGCACACTTTTCCTAATAAGCCGTAAAAGTTCCAAAGAACTTTGAACCCAACCACGCATGTGTCGTATCAGGCACAATACCACACTTCCTGAGGTGGACGTAGCTAGGGACGCTACGAAGCCTTTGCCAAAGATATGCAAAAGACTAACGACCCGCATAGTTACATCGTGGCGGACCATAACCTCCCTAGTGGTCGCACCTTAGCAAAGGTCAGTACTCCCCCAAAAGGACCGGGCTATACCCCTGCAACCCGGATCCCCCTCTGCTCCTTTCGGAAAAGGGCCATCAGATCAATCGCACACCTAATTAATTGGCTAAGCCAGAGCCATATGGACTGTGGTTGCAATCGTTTTCCCCGGGTGGTTCTCCATGTTCCGATTAACTTATAGTGTTCTTGATTAAAGCATAGGTAGAAGGGTGGTTAGGGTCACTTGCCTTTCTCCAACGATAAGCTACTTTCCTTATCTGAAAAGCTCTGCACTTGAACCTCTCGAACGGCGTGTTGGCTACGATCATGCAAGAAAACATACAATAAATAAAACAATACATCAAACATTACCAAAAAGACTAAAAACAAGCTTTTAGAAATGACTAAGCCCGAGAGACGATCGCGTGGACACCAGAAGCAAACGGAGCTAGGATGGAAAAGTTATGGCTGAAACAAGGTTCAGGGACTAAATTGTGAATATCCGAAAGTTTTAGGGGTTTTCGCAAGATTTCAGACCTAAACATAAATATGTGTGAAACTAGAAGGTCTAATATGTAAAAGGTTAAGGATAGGCTAAAGAACATAGAAACTAAGGATCGTTAGGCCTAGATATAAAAATCAGGACCTAGTTGTAAGGCTTTTTCATACGGGAAGGTTTATTTGTGAATTCTGAAATCCCGGGTTCTTTTTGCAACCGCCAAGGCAGCCTACGGTGAGCCATGGGAGCGACACGTGGCGGCTTGCTATTGGCCGTGCCGACGCAGCATGACGTCGGCGATGACGTCAGCGCAGACGCAGGGCCGTGGACCGGGCTCGGTGGACTCGGTCCATCGGTCCACCGCAGACCCATCTGGTGGGTTACGGACAGTTTTAATCCGGGGCCGTCTCACGGACGGCGGCCGCGGTGGCATGTGGGCGTCGGGGCGGCGGCGCAACTCGGCCGGGCGGCGGCGGCGCGGCGAGCGCCGGGCGGCGGGGCTCGCCGGTGATGGCCATACGGGGCTCCCTGACACCCTTGCGGCGGGGAAAGCACCCGGTGGACGAAGAGGAGAGCAAGGGGAAGCTTACCCCCAGGGCCGGAGAGAAGGGAACCGCGCGGAGGAGGAGATCGCGTGGTTCTGCGGCGGTGCTCCGGCGGCGGTGGAGCTCCGGCTCGGCGGCGGCGCTGCGCAAGGGGATGGCGGGATGTGGTGCGGGAGGAGGTGGGGCTCGTGCTCGCCTTTATAGGATGGAGGGGGGAGAAGGGGAGAGGGCGGCCGAGGCGCGCGGGAGGTTTGGTGGCGTGGAAGCTCGCCTTGCCGGCCATTAATGGCGGCTCGGTGGGGCGGTTTCCGAAGGAAGGGGAGGGGGCGCACGTGGGTGGCGGCGGCGTCTTGATGGCGAGTGGAGGAGGCGGTCGGGCGCGGGAAAAGGGAGGGGCGGCGCCGGGAGGGAGGGGGATGAGCCGGCGGCGGCGCTGGGAAGAAAGGGGCGCGCGCGGCGGCCGAGGGAAGAAGAAGGCTCGACAGTGGGGCCCCCACCCGTCGGCGAGAGGGAGAGAGAGGAGAGGGAGGGAGGCGGCGGGGTGGGCCGCGGGGCCCACGCGGAGTTGGGCCGCGGGTTAGGTTAGGTTAGGTTAGCCGTTTTCTTTTTTTTTCTTTTCTTTTTTTTTTTCAAATCCAATTTCAAACCTATTTCAAATCTTTTAAATTCAAATCTTTTTCATCTTTTCAAATTGAAATTTTAACACAGATTTATTCAAATATTTTATGACTTTTAGAAAACCTTTTAAATCACTTTTCAAACATTAAATTCAAACTTTCATCATCATTTATTCAAACTTTTATTCCAATTTTCACAATTTTTTTAAGGACTTTTCACAAATATTTTTTTAAGACTTTTCACAAGTGTGTTTTAAGACTTTTAAGATCACACCACAAACAAAATTCATGCATTTCAACATGATGCACAGACACTTGTTTGATTCTAATTATTAAATGATGTTTAATTTAATTAAAGGCAAATTTATTTATTCCAAATTTATTAAATCCTTAGAAAATAAAACTAAACCATGTTGCTAACAATATTTTATTGTGATGGAATTTTCGGTGTTACACAATCTTGACATCCCTTGTAATACTCAAAGCAGTCCTCTAATATCGTCGGCCAAAAGCACCCAGCCTTGCTCGATAACCCATTTCATGCGGTAGGCCGTACTCGGTGCGTCCACATATCCCATCATGCACTTCACTCATCATCTTCTTGGCTTCTTCTGGACCCAGGCATCGTAACAACACCCCATCTAATGATTTGTAAAACAAATTGTCATCCAGAAGAACGAATTTTATGGCCTTGTACCTGAGCTTCCTCGAGACCTTTCGGGATGGATCTTTCAAGTAGTTAACGATCTCTTTCCTCCAATCATCCTCTGTAAGATCCGTTCCCAGTGCACACATATGTCTGCAGCAAACGTTCCGCACCGACACTTTGTAACCCGAGGCGCTCCGAGCCAACCCGTTTGCTTCTTCGTTATGTTCCCTAGGAATATCTTTGTAGAGTTACCAACGGAAGCTCTTCAAGATTTCCCCGCATTCTTTGTAGTAACTCCTCAGTGCTTCACTTTTGCATTCGTATTGGCCGTTCAATTGCTTGATCACCAGCTCTGAATCTCCATAAACCTCAACTGAAACGGCCCTGGCTTCTCTCAAATATTGAAGTCCTCGAAGTAGTGCCTCGTACTCGGCCTGATTGTTTGTAACAGTGGGCTGTATAGGGATGGCAAATTCAAACATCTCACCCCTAGGCGAAATTAGTAGGATCCCTACTCCCCCACCTTTACCACATGATGACCCATCAAAAAATAAAGCCCAAGGGGTAATTTCAAGCAAATCAATTGACGGATCGCGATGTTCAGTTATGAAATCGGCAATGATCTGACCTTTGATAGCTTTTGCCGATTCGAACTTCAACTCGAATTCTGATAAAGCCAAGATCCATTTGCCAATCCTGCCGTTCAAAATTGGCATAGATAACATATGTTTTATTACATCAAACTTGGAATACACAGTGCATTCGGCATTCAACAAGTAGTGCCGAAACTTTGTACACGAGTAGTATACGCACGGACACGGCTTCTCTACGTACGAATACCCGGTCTCGGGATCAAGTAATTTTCGGCTAAGATATGCTACTACCCGTTCCTTCCCTTCGAATTCTTGAATAAGGGCCTATCCAATGGTTTGGGTATCGGCCGCCACGTACAACTTGAAAGGCTTATCCAGCTGAGGAGGGACCAGTACTGGTGGCTCCTTCATGTATTGCTTGATCTCATCGAAAGCCTTTTGTTGTTCGTTGCCCCATGTGAATTTCTGATCCTTCTTTAGCTTCAACAACGAAGAGAATGGCAAAACTTTATGTGACAAATTTGAAATGAATCTCCTCACGAAGTTAATTTTGCCAAGCAGTGATTGCAACTCCTTGAGATTAGTCGGCGGAACAATTTCATCGATGGCCTTCATGCTCTTCTTACCAACTTCAATTCCCCTTTCGTGGACCAAAAATCCCAAGAACTCTCCAGCTGATACCCCAAAAGCGCACTTATTTGGATTCATCTTTAAACCATGCTTTCGGGTACACTCCAAGGTCCTTTTCACATCTTCCAAATGTGTGTCATGACTCAGGGACTTGATCACCACATCATCAATGTAAATTTCCACAATTTTGCCGATCAACTCGTGAAAAATGTAATTCATGGCTCGCTGATAAGTTGCACCGGCATTCTTCAACCCAAAAGTCATGACTATCCATTCAAATAGGCCTATATGACCATGGCATCTGAAGGCCGTCTTCGATATATCCTCTACTGCCATGAAAATTTGGTTGTATCCCGCATTGCCGTCCATGAAACTGATGACCTTGTGCCCGGCAGCGGTGTCAACCAACAAATCGGCAATAGGCATGGGGTAACCATCAATCGGAGTAGCTCTGTTCAAGTCCCTGAAATCTATGCAGACCCTCATTTTTCCATTCTTCTTGTAAACAGGGACAATGTTAGAAATCCACTCCGCATATCTGCATGGCCGAACGAAGTTTGCATCAAGTAATCTTTCAACTTCTTTCTTCACATCGACCAATACCTCATCCTTGTAGATTTTCCGGGGTGGTTGCTTGTACGGTTTGAAACCAGATTTGATGGGCAACCTATGCTCAACGATGGAACGATCCGGTCCGGGCATCTCCGAATAATCCCGTGCGAAGCAATCTCTCGTATTCCTTGAGCGACTTGATTAGTTCCTCCCCCGAAGTCGGTTGCAAGTCCGCACCGATGAACGTCGGCCTTGGCTTATCACCGCTTCCAATATCAACTTCTTCTAATTTATCAGCCGACATAAATCCTCGCCCCAACTTGCCATCAGTGCCATCGACGGGGTTCTCCATTAAAAATTACTATAAGAGCCGACTGCTTGAATCGGCTGTTGATCGCTGCTGACAGGTTCAATAGGACCTTCTCCCCAGTCTTTCCCTGAGAAACAATCAATGCCTTGGTATTCCCAGAAAGCTGGTTCCATGTTCGCAACGCTCACGGAGTCATCTGCTTGGACGACCTCAATATCATCATCCACCCACCGGATAAGGCTGCCGATGCATGGTGGATGGGATGCGCAATTGGCATGAATCCGGTCCCGTCCAAGCGTAGGCCGTAGGCTCCTTTACCTTCGATAACAAAGAAGGTCGTGAGCAAGGTCTTGGACCCGATCATCAGATCCACGTGAGCGCATCCCTTGGTGTCTGAAGGATTCCCGGTGAAATCGTTCAGTATTATGCTTGTAGGCGTCGATCGCTAGGGCCCATGCCAAGTTTCACGAAAGTGGTGTACGGCATTACGTTGACTGCCGCTCCACCGTCGACAAACATCTTGGTCAATGGCTTGCCATTGACATATCCCCTCAAGTACAGCGGCCTCATGTGTCGATTTTTGGCCGGTTTGTCGAAGATGGCCCGCTTGGCTAGCACCGACCGCGCCATCATCCCCTCGGTGCGCTCATCATCTAGGGACGCATCTTCTCGCACAACCCGATTAGCGGAGCCATAAACTCATTCGGCGAAAAAATATACCATGCATGTTGGAGCCGAACGCCTTGACCCTTCGGGTTGATCCTCCGGACGCCACACCCGTCTTGTTTGGATCCCGTCCGCCCTCGGTTCGCGGTTCCTCAAGCGCCGAACCCGTCTCTTCCGACTTTTCCTTAGGCCGGCGGGCACCATTGCCCCTTCTCGCCGGATGTGCTCGTCTTCGTCCTCTTCTTGATCGGCCCACCTTAAATCGGCTTGCCTTTTCCCCGGGATGATCAATGATTTCAATTTTTTGGCTCCGATCCCCGTTAGGATGGATCCTTCCAATTCTCTCATGGACGGATCGGCGATTGGCGCTCTCCGCCCTGTACTCAACATATCCTCACCTTGCACTCGTGCGCGGTTCCTCGGCCGTGGGCGGCTTCAAACCCTCGTTCCAACAATGCCCGAAGAATGCACATCCCCGGTGTGCGCGCTCCCGCTCGCGCGTGTATTGCTCCGGGTCCCTTCGTGTGCCTCCTCTTCGTCTCCGTGCTTCTCCTCCTCGTATCTTCGCTTACGGTAGCGCTCTTTTTCCAATCGGCGCCGCCACTTGTTGAGTAGGATACGCGTGGTCACCCCGGGGCTTGGTTTTGGATGATTCCCCGATTTCGATGTGGCTTTTGAGAATGCGGGGGGGATTCTCCATGCACTCCGCTCCAAAGTTACTTGTCGCTCCGGTCCACCTTGCTCCATCCCGCCTAGCCTCGGGCCGAGGTCAAGACTTTGACCTTGCCCTTCTCCTCGCCCGTCATCATGTTGACGGAAAAGCCCACCATGTTCGAGGGGAAGGGGTGGCCATCCACCTTCATCTTGTTGTCAAATTTGAGGTGTCCCTCTCGGATGGCTTTCCGGATCTTCATCCCGAAGACCCCTGCGGTTGTTGATGGAGTGTGAGTTTCCGTCGTGGAAGCCGCAGTAACGCTTCTCCTTCACTCCATCGGGCCGAAGCATGGAGTGCCCCTCTGGCAATCTGATTCGGCCTTCCTTCACTAGGAGCTCAAACAGCTTGTCAGCCTTCGTGATGTCGAAATCGTAGGTGCCTTTGGTCTGTTTGACCCAGCATTGATTCATCGTTAATGGCTCTTTTCCCCACATGATCTCGGCTGCGGCCACATCCAGTTCATCATCAGAATCTTCTGTCAGGTCGGCCTTGTCCAAGAACTGGTTGTAGATGTCCGCCACGTCATGCTGCTTGCCAAACCTGGCATCCTTCTTGAAGCCATACGCTTGGTTGCTCATTAATGACAGCTTTTGAGACAGCTGGCCCAGGTTTTCAAATTCCATACCAAACAGTTTCTCACGCACGGCCGGCAACATCCCGGCCACGGCCATGTCGGCCAACTGGTCATCTGGCAGGTTGAGCGAGAAGCACATGCCCTTAACCTCCCTAAACCTCCTGAGAAATTCCAACGGCGTCTCGATGTGCCTCTGCTTCAGGGTGGCAAGGTCGATCAGCTTCTTCTCTGAGCTGCCGCTGAAATAATGGGCGTGGAATTTCCGTTCCAGGTCCTTCCATCCGCTAACCGACTCGGGGGGCAAGGACGAGAACCACTGGAATGCTGGGCCCGTCAGTGACGCGGGGAAGTATCTGACCCTGAACCCTTCCTCAGCTGAGCATTCTCCGAGCTGCATCAGGTAACGAGCAATGTGCTCCACCGTGCTTGTGTCATCTTGCCCAGAAAATTTCGTGAATTCCATCGGAGGTTTCACCCTTGGCGGAAGGAGAACGTTGAAGTACCACTCTGGGAACGGCGGCTTGTAGGCAGGTCCCTGCATCTTTGGCTTGAGGCCGAACTGATTCTGCATCAACTCGGCCATCTTCTCGCGCCGGGCGTCGTCCTCTGCGTGCCGCGCGCCGGTGCGTAGCCGGATGCGGGAAGGCGTCTATGGCACCGTAGTTCCCCACTTCGTGGTAGCCTCCGCCGTAGAGATTCCTTTGTAGCCGGTTGCTCGGCCGGAGCAATCCCGTGGCCGGAAGCGAGCGGGGCCCCGGGCGAGCCGAATGCCAAGTCCCCGTACGTGGGTTGGTACGGGTTCGGGCCGTTGCACGGAGTTGACCCGTGCCGCCCGTGGCGGTGGCCGAACCGGTCGTCCTCCCCGCCGCCCGTAGCGGGGGTTGAGATGGGCGACCTCCCGCACCTTGTGGAGGAGGTGGAAAGCTTGACTCCCGGCACTGCGAGGAGGAGGCCGGACCGGTTGGCTCCGTAATGGTGGTTGAGAGCTTGACTCACCCAATTCCACGGTGCCCCCTTGGATGGGTGCCTTACCGAATGCTCGCTCCATGCCCGGGCTAAAGACAACCACCATCATTTGCCGGAACGCACCAAGTAAAGCTTTGTGGTGCTTGCTCAAAACGTGATCCGCGAGAATCCCGAACGCTTGCGAGCATTCCTCTCTCTCTCTGCAGGGTCGTGGCGTCGCTCTCCCCCGGAAACAATACCCCGGGCATGTCATTCTTCGGGTAGGGGACGCCACTTCGTTCTTCTTGAAGGACGAAGCGACACTTCGCTTGGAATTGGTCCACGGCGTCCCGTAGCCGATGCCGTTGTTCAGGAGAGAGGTCCTCAATGTTGACATCCATGATATCCGCGATTTCAGGCATCTCGATCTTTTCGGCTGTGTCCCACTGGGCGTGCTAAAAAGTGTGTTGACGCAAAATGTGCACCTAGCGCCAAACACACAGCAAGCCGAACAAGCTGGCTTCACACGCGCAAAGAATCACAAGATGTGCCAGTCAATTTTCCTTGAAAATTAACAAAAGAGAAAGTAGTTAGATACCAAAGCTTGGAACTTGCCGGGTGGTACCAGACAGTTCCATATTTACGGCCACGAAGCCAGATAAGACGACATATAGCTATAGAAAGCTTAAAGAAGGAAAAAGTAACATAGCCGAATGGATGACGTAAGCATGACGGCGATCAGTCTTTGTTTGGACAAAGATGCACGTGCGTAAGATCACGACCGATCCCCGTGGTGATCAACATTAAATAAATAAATGAAGTAAAGCACGAACATAAACATGTGATGAATAAGCATGCATAAATCCAAAGCACTAGTCTACCGCATGTCTAGGTACTTTAAAATCCGTCAAGCACGATGCCAAACAAATCTATCCACCGCATGATACAACTTGCATGGGGATCGCACCACTTTCCACAAATAGATCTATCCACCGCATGATACAATCTAAATATGGAAAGGTAAAAGCATACATTATTTAAAGCATGAATTACGCACGTGTTCTACTCGTGAGAAACATAACCGAATACGGCTGAACAGCCGATTCAGGGTCCATGAAGAAGGAACGAACATTACCAAGTAAAATAAATCTATCAGATTGATTTGAAATCTAATCCACCGGATGACTAGCTCCAAAGCAACCCAAAAACCTGCATCTACCGCGTGATACTCAGTTCTTTCAAGATTTATACAAACGTTGGCAAGTTTGAACCCGCAACACGTAGCAACCTAGATCGATTCGGTTTCGGCTATCCGAAGAGCACGCGATCCGCGTGTTGAAATAACCCAAAGCACGAACTTGACTCGCATAAGGATCACCAAAAGGTAAAAAGCCGATCCAAACCCATCTAGATTGGGCAAAAGGTGTTACATGAATTTAAACGTAAAGCAAAAACTCAAAGCAACACGGGGTAACTTAATGAATCTATTGGATCTTGCCAAAATCCAATAGAGCCGATAACTAGCTTCAAGCCAGATCTTAGCCTACCGCATGTCTCATGACCTAACAAGAAACCTTATTGAACCAAGCTTGAATCTACCGCATGACACGAAGCATGGTATCAAGACTACTTGCATCGAGATCTAAATCCACCGCATGATACTAGATATGATACAAGGTTCCGGTACTCACGGAGGTCGACGGATCGATGAACCCTCTCGAAGAACTCGACGACACGACAAATGGACTCTAGGGTTTGGCGTAAGGCCTGTTTGTATTGAAGAATGATTGTGTTCGTTACATACATTCAGGGCTCATATTTATACCCTGCCAAGTACAACTTCGAATGGATTTGTTGCCTAACTTATCTATAGGCTTGATCGCCTATCCATCCATTCGTCCTTCCTGCTTGAGCCACGTCACCGTCCAATCCCGCGAAATCAGCTGAACTGTTCCCTTGCCGAACGGAAGCATACAGCCGATCGCGGATCTTTCTGCCGAATACATCTGAAAAAACCTTTCCTTCCACCAGACGGACTCCTCATCGAGCCGGACCCACCAGTCAGACTCCTTACCAAATTTTGGTGTTAACATATATAATTTACCATCTCCACGTGCTTCTCGCTCGGTCTCCAACTCGGTACTCCCTCCGTTCCGAAAAAGCGACGTTTAGGACAGTGACACGGTCTCCAAAATACAACTTTGACCTCTTGTTAATATAAAAATATTTATCAAATAGTGATGTATGTATACTTTTATGAAAGTATTTTTGAAGATAAATCTATTCATATAGTTTTCACATTTACAAACTTAACATCTTAAAAGTTATTGATGATTTATATTCCCAAGGTTTGACCCAAACCTTGTCCTAAACGTCAGTTTTTTCGGAACGGAGGGAGTAACTCACCACTAAGACGCATGATAGAATGCAACCATGTTGTTTCATGCATTCCCAAAGCCTTCAGTGTCAACTGTCAATTTGCAAGTTGTTAATCACCCATCACATGGGCGATGGATCTTCCATTCAATTGGTTTATTACCAATTGACGTTCATTCTTCCCTATCTCTAGTTCCGCCAGTTTGGGAGCGCTAGAATAATGGTGAGCAGTAAGGCGTGGGTCCAGCGGCAGTGGACGCTGACGCTGGTGACCGCGGCGGCGCTGTTGGAGAACGCCGATGAGAACCTGCTGCCGGCGACGTACAGGGAGGTGGGCGCCGCGCTGGGAGCGTCGCCCACCGCGCTGGGCTCCATCACGATGTGCCGCGCCCTGGCGCAGGCGCTGAGCTACCCGCTCGCCATGTGGGCCGCGGCGCGCTTCGACCGCGCGCGCGTCATCGCCACCGGGACCTTCCTCTGCGCCGTGACCACCGCTATCGGCGGCGCCTCCGACACCTTCCTTCAGGTCCATTTCCTATCCAAAGCAAAGCACCTTACTCCCTAAGATGAAGCGGGCTTAATAATATATATTGCCTCCTCCTCATGCAGATGGCGATCGCGAGGGGTTTCAACGGCATCGGCCTCGCTCTCGTCCTGCCCGCGGTCTACTCCATTGTCGCCGACCACAGCGACGACGACACGCGCGGCACCGCGTTCGGGTGGGTGTTCATGGCGCAAGGCGTGGGCGCCGCCATGGGGACCTCGTTGGGCGTCCTGCTAGCCCCTACCAGCTTCTTCGGCGTCCCTGGCTGGCGCCTGGCGTTCCACAGCCTCGCGCTCGTCGGCGTCGCGCTCGCCCTGTCGACGTGGCTGCTCGCAGCCGACTCCAGCCCGGGAAATCGAACCAGCAATACCAAGGCCACCGTTGCGGAGATCGCCAGGGAAGCCAGGGGCGTGATGAGCGTGCCAACATTCTGGGTCATCGTGGCACAGGGTGCAGCCGCGCAGGTGCCGTGGTCGGCGCTCACGTTCATGCCCATGTGGCTGGAGCTCGTGGGACTCACGCACTGGGAAACCACCGTGGTCACCAGCCTCAACTGTCTCTCCAACGGGCTCGGCGCGCTGCTCGCGGGGTTCGCCGGGGACATCACGGCACGGCGGTTCCCCGACACCGGCCGGATCGCGCTGGCGCAGGTGTCCAATGCGTCCATCGTTCCCCTCGCCGCCCTTCTCCTGCTGCTCGCGCGCCCGTCGTGGCCGCTGGCGGGCGCCGTTTACGCCGGCGGGTTCTTGCTCCTGGGCGTCTCTATGGCCTGGAGCACGGTTTCCACCAGCAAGTGAGATAGATCAGATGATCATGACAAACACTACCGCATTCTCGTTGTTCCATACATTCCCATCTGCTAGCTAACTCGATGGTATATCATCTCAATTGGCAGCCCTATCTTCGCGGAGATCGTCCCGGAGAAGGCGAGGACGACAGTGTACGCGCTGGACCTGTGCTTCGAGAGCGTCGTCGCGTCGTTCGGGGCGCCCGTCGTGGGCATCCTGGCGGAGCGTGTCTTCGGGTACCGACCGCGGGCGCCGGCGTCCGGCGGCTCCAGCGCCCAGGCCGCTGCTCTGGGAAAGGCAGTCTTCGCGGAGGTCGCCGTGCCGGCGACCATCTGCTGCCTCACGTACTCGGCGCTGTACTGGACTTACCCCGCGGAAAGACGGCGCGCGCGGGCGCGGATGATGGCCGCGTCCCTGCCGGAGGCGTCGGGCGGGAACGAGAAGAACTGCTGGGAAACAGGTGGACCTGCTGTTTGTTCTTCCTCAGCTGATGACGGCCTCGACCTCGACAAGGCCCTAATATCTTTACGTCTCTGATGATGTAAACTCTTTCTCCACTGCTCTATAAATACAATATACGACCGGAAGATTGTATATTGGTGTTCAATGAATAGACAAAAGTGCATACATTCATATATCTTTAGTCATAACAGTAGCTCAAATATCAATAGCAACAGTACCAGACGAATATACCACAGCCAGATTACATAAGCATAAGACTCGGTAGACTAATACATGGATTCCTGACAACATAAACTTGTGAATTCCATGAATAAGTAGCAAACCTTCACCTTCAGGTGGGGGTGAGGAGGCTGGTGAAGGGCCTAGGTTTGACTCTCTGTGGTGCATGTGCTATTTGTCATAACTGAACGTTTACACTAGCAATGCATGCAAGAAATTGTCATTGGAGAAACTACCAAGATTCATCACTACTATTTGAACTGAAAATTGATGAGATGTGAAATTTATCAAAAGAAGTCGATAAGCAAATAAACTGTAACCGAAAGTTTCATAAATTACTACCATTTTAGCATGTCATTGATCTTCTTCCAGTAGCTCAACGAAATTTTCAATCCCTTCCATGCGAAACTGAGATGAACCTCCTAAAGAGTTTTTTTTTGTTTGGTAAGCAAAGTTCAGAGATTGAAGTTGTTGTTGTTAGCCAAATTTAAGATATTAAAGTTGGATACGAAATTCAGATAACTTGAAAGTGATTATACCTGAAGCTCGTATCCAATCTTGCATGCATATTAGTGCTTCAACATTTTGTGGTGTTAAGCGACTTCGAAAATCAGATATAGTTCTTCTCCCAGTGCTGAAAGTGGACTCAGACGCTACCGTTGAAGCAGGAACTGCCAAGACATCACGAGCCATCTTTGAAAGTGTGGATACTCAATAGAGTTACTTTTCCACCAAGAGAGTATGTCAAAGTTACCAGTTCTAGGGATTGTTTTCTTCTTCAAATATGTTTCAAGCTCAGAGGGTACTTCTGTTATTGAGGATGCGTTATTGCTCAAATGTTGATCCCAATCTGCAAACCTATTGCTTGAATTTGTCAATACCTCAGTTGTAGCAATTTCTTGTGTCGCACCTTGATTGCCCTGACTGTGTTCAGAATAATCCTTATACAGATCCAGCAATGCCTTTTTCAGTGAGGCAACCTTGGACTCACCCACAGTCCAAAATGCTTTTTTCAAGCGGAATTCCACAAAATCAAACTTAAATCTTGGATCAAAGATAACAGGAAAAGAGATTTGTAACCATGTCAATTCCAGTACTTTTTGAACTTCTTCTGCATATACTGGATTGTCTCAGACAGTTCAACATTTGCCTCGGGGACTTGATTATCCAGAGCAATCTTAACTTCCCATATCTCATGAAAGTACAAGTTGACTGTAAAGTGATCCCGAGATAACATTGGTTGCACTGTAGAGGGTTTTCAGCAACCTATTTACCATTTGTGCCTTTTCCCACTCTTTCTGCCACTGCTTGGCTGCAACACTGAATGAGCAGCACAAGCCAGAGAGCAAGGCACAACAAAAGAGATCAGGGGGGAATAGCATTATGATTTGGTACACAATATACCCCATTGACCCAGAGCCCCAAACTAAGAAGCCTGATCTTTTGTCAATTGAAGCATATACACCTAAATATCTGATACCTTACAATGTTGATCAATCACAGAAACTTAAAATCATATTTTCAATCAAGTGGTGACCTTTTTCTACTTTAGTTTGGGAGGTGATCATTCACTCACTACAGATGACACAATTTATCACATCAACAGAAGACAGAACCTAGTATCTAGAAATCCATAAAGCTATTCCTGTAACTGAATCCTAACTTCCTAAGTTGTTGAGGCATTTGACTCTTTTAATTGATTTGTTATCTGAAAGAATGTTATAACCTGGTTGTGAACAAGCAGAATTGCAAAATCACAGTGCAATCTGGTTTTGCATGGATCCCTACACTTTAAAACCATAAGATTGCAAAATAAATTGCAGGAAGTCCATCATAGAATTTAGTAGTAAGCTGCACTGCAGCAAGACAAAATTGAGACCACACATAATTTTCCATATTATTGATTGATAGATTAAGAATAATGGCTAAAAGGAGCTGAGCCTAGCACAATTTATGGGAGATGTGAATGCACACCCAAGTAGCAGTAAATTGGTAAGATAAAAGCAACTTTTTTCATGTTTTTTCACTTATAATACCAACCCTTTGTCAAATCAAATACCTAGGCATGACAATTTTAGGAACATTGCAGATTATTGGGGGGTCAATACCTAGGCCTGATCTAGCGCTAGGGAGGGTTGGCTCCAGTGGAGGGGTAAGGGATTCGCCGAGAAGGGATGGAGGAGCAGCTGCCATCTCACTCGAGGATGATACGGAAGCCACCATCAACCGCAACCCTAGCAACAAGAACCAAGAAGCCAAGGGGGTGAGCTGATGATAAATGGAGGAGGGAAGAGATGACCATGAGAACAAGATGGGGGGAGATCTGGAGGACGCGCTCCTGCATCTGCCCATGCCGGATTTGATGGTCGTAGCGCTGTGCTGAAGCAGTGGCGGCGGCGACGTTTTCTTCCGGAGCAGAGCGAGGCAGCGAGCTGCCGCGTGGCCCACGTCGAACAGCAAAGGGGATGGGCCGAACCCCTGGACCCTTTGGTTCGATGGTTTCTGACCCTACGACCCCAAGTGAATTCGTGGGTGACGAAAGGGGCCCGTTAGGGTCGTTTTCGTGCTTCGGGTCGGTGAACCAATGGTGCGAACTGCTCCACACCCATGTTTAATCACCTATCAGTTCACGAACTTCACGTTTGTTAAAAAATGGTGCACAAGTACAACTGTTCCTGAATTCCAAAGGGTCATTTGGTTCCAGGCCATTACTATTTCTCAGAATTGGAGAAACGTCATTACTATTCGTCTTATTGGAAATTTGGCATTGCAATTTTTCAACTCCCGCAAATTTGCCCTTTTCTGCATCTACAGCGACCTGAGGCCCACTTGCAGGCTCAATATTAGCGTATAGGACCAAATTGCCCTCCTTCTTCAACCTTGTGTCGTCCCCACACTTCATCCAGCCGTCCCGCCCAACCGGCGTTTGCACGCCGCCGCCCTTGGGCCCGTACGTCCAATGCCGAGCAAGAAGCCGTCAGGATAGGGTGAATCTCCCAATGCCATGGCAGCGACCGCTTCTCCTTCCGCCTCGTCGGCCGCCCGCTGTGGATCCCCGCGGTCCGCGCGCACGGATACAGCTCCTTTGCGACCGGTGATGTATACAGCCACCACGTGCCCTTGCCTCGCCTCACCAGTGACGGAGACGCCTGCTGTCGTTGCCACCGGCCCGAGCTCGAGTTGCGTTCGGCGGGCCTCCATCTGCCGTCGGGACCTCCCTGGGAGCGCTGCGCCGGACCTCCATGTAGCGACCGCCTCCCTAAGGTCGGGCCCGCCTACGACTGGCAGCTCTCTAGGACCCAAGAATATCCCCAGAAACCAACCCATGTCACATGTTGGTATGAGTATCCATATCAATCCTATTAAGCCTTGGGTCGGAATGTCACATACACCCCCTTAGAAGATCGACGGCCTTGTCGATCAACCCCAAGCCAGGAACGTCCTCTCTTGTCCACGTCCGTGAGTCCAGTGCCAGCACATGTGCCATGCTGTGTGACCACTTAGGGCCCACACCAACCATGCACACCATGCCTGCACAACTGCGATCACACGCGCCCGTGAAACCGCGAGAGTCGGCTCTGATACCAATTGCAGCGACCCACCTCCCTAAGGCCGGGTTCGCCTATGCCTGGCAGCTCTCTAGGACCCCAAGAATATCCCCACAAACCAACACATGTCTTTTCTACGCACTTTGTCCTCACTCATTGTCGGTCATACTCCCCGGGTACCCATGCAAGGAAGGATGAAGACGGACTCCTAGTAGAATTCCCCTATAATCCTATTAGGACTCGTTCTGTGTAATCCTACTAGGACTCCTGCCTTGTAACCGACTAGGAACCCGCCCTCTTGACTATATAAAGGAGGGTCGGGTACCTAGCCGGGCACCTGATCTCAACCAACACCAAGCGTAGGGCGCCATACTTGATCCCCAAACAGGACGTAGGGTTCGCCACCTTGGCGGCCCGAACCTGTATAAATCTTGTGCCCCATGTCCTTGCGCATACCTTCGAGTTCTCAGTCTCCCGATCACGATCTTCACCGCACAATCTACTACCTCGGTACCCCCTTGGTAGGTTTGTCTGGTCAAAACCGACACCGGCGCGCCGGTAGGGGGTGATCATCACCACCGGGCGAATTCGAAGGACCCTCATCAACAAGATCAATCTACTCGGTGACTCGCCGAGATCCATTGAAGCAAGTCGCCTTACTCCTGTCAAAGCGGAATCAATTTTCCTACGCCGCGCTTCCGGTTGCTTCGGCACGTCACGCGGCTCGTCGCGCCGCTCGTCGTCGACTACTGGCTCGTCGCGCGGCTCGTCACGCGGCTCATCGTCGACTACTCCGCCTCACGCGAGCTCGTCGTCGACTACTTCGCCTCCACCGCGCGTCCGGGTGCTCGGCACGTCGCGCGGCTCGTCATGCGGCTCGTCGCGCGCGCTCGTCGTCGACTACTCCGCCCGCACCGCTCGTCGTCGACTACTCCGCCTCGCGCGGCTTGTCGTCGACTACTTTGCCTCCGCCGCGCGTGCGGGTGCCTCGGCACGTCGCGCGGCTCGTCGCGCGGTCCGCGCCGCGCGCGCTCATCGTCGACTACCCGCCGCGCGCGGCTCGTCGTCGACTACTTCGCCTCCGCCGCGCGTCCGGGTGCCTCGGCACGTCGCGCGGCTCGTCCACGCGGCTCGTCGCGCCGCCGCCATCGACTACTCCGCCTCGCGCAGGCTCGTCGTCGACTACTTCGCCTCCGCCACGCGTCCGGGTGTCTCCGCACGTCGCGCGGCTCGTCATCGCCTTGTCGCCGCTCGTCGTCGACTACTCCGCCTCGCGTAGGCTCGTCCTCGACTACTTCCCGCCTCCGCGCGCGTCCGGGTGCCTCGGCACGTCGCGCGGCTCGTCTCGCGGCTCATCGCGCCATTCGTCGTCGACTACTCCGCCTCACGCAGGCTCGTTGTCGACTACTTCGCCTCTGCAACGCGTCCCGGTGCCTCGGCACGTCACGCGGCTCGTCATGCGGCACGTCACGCGGCTGATCGTCGACTACTCTGTGCCCCGCGACTTCGTCTTGCGGCCACGCTGGCTCTACTTCAGCCACGCCGTGCGTCGTGACTACTTGTCTCGCGGAAACACTGGCTCTACTTCGAGTGCACCGCGTGCCGCCATGACGTCGTCTTCCGGTCGCATCGCGTCGACCATTTATCTTGACTAGTTTTCCAAACTAATCGAGAACGGCAGTCACGCCCCCAACAACTAGTCGGAATCAACTCTGACTAGTCAACTTCAGCAAAAACCATCGCGGATCCATTGCCGACCGCCAAGGCTTCATCAACGGTACGCCTGTGACAACAGCCTAAGTCATTTATTTAAATGATTACTGTTTTCTTTTCTTGGCTTGTTCTCCTCATCATGTAGGACTACTTGCCGACTACTCATTTGTGTATGCTTCTCGACGGGTTTTCACTGGAGCTACACTCTGCTGACTACTCTTGGGTTATATCAATCAAGTCACCACGAGCCTACTTCATCAACTTGAGGGCTATCCCAAGGAGGCAGCTTCTAAAGTCCACTACACGCGGCAATCTAAAGTCTACTTCTAAAGTCGCATTCTAAAGTCCGTTCCGTGTGGCAACTTAAAGTCGACTTCGGTCGCATCTTCACCTACTTCGGTGGCATACTACATGTGTAAGCTTTGATGGAACCTAGCTGTAAGTGGCCCTCGGGTCTTGGCGACGATGGAACCTAGCTGCACGTGGTCTTCACGCTCTGTACCATGGGTCCAAGTACCCTAAGTACTCGCGCTCCGTACCTTGTGTCGGTGTTTTAGACCGGCAACCTACTAAGGGGAGTACCCGAAGTAGATGAATGTGGCCTCGCCGAGATCGGTGACTCGAAGGAAGAGACATGTTGCACACAATTTAGACAGGTTCGGGCCGCGAGGTGCGTAATACCCTACGTCCTTTATGCTGCGTAGCTCTGGATTGATTGGGCACGCTTACAAGATGGTGTAATTGTACGCCGTGAGATGAGATTCGATGCTCGAGAGGGGTCCCTGCCTCGCCTTATATAGTCCGGGAGGCAGGGTTACAAGTCGGAGTACGGAGAGAGTACTAGTCGGGTACGTCTAGGAGTCTTCCATACAGTGCGGGACATGTACAGCTTCCTAACCGAGTACTTCTCCTCCGTAGTCCTTGTGCTTCACGCCATCAGGTACCGTGTAGCGCAAGCCGGGTAGTCCCAGGGGCCCACCGAGTAGTCGGTCCTGGTACCCACCGAGGTAGTGGGCCCAGGGAGGTCCATACGACAAGCCCCCGAGTACTTTGTAGTCGAGAAGGATAGCTTCAAGTAGTCTTGACGGCCTTAACGAGTAGTCCTCAAGCGTCCCTGAGTACTACAAGTCAAAAGTCCCCAAGAGTAGTCGAAGCATCCCGAGGCTGGAATGTACTCCAGCTGATGTCTGAGCAATCTTGAAGTCTTCTCGAGTAGTCCCAAGCGTCTTCGAGCGCTGCCCTCGAAGGTCTTCAAAAATGCCCGCGTTGTCTTGAAGCCGAAGCTGATATGGAAGTGCGATTGCAAAATCGCACTCCATATGGAGTAGCCCCCGAGCCTTAGGTTGAGTTGTAGGCTCTGGCTGCGGGTCCATCTGAAGTCTTGGCAAGAATATCCCGAAAAATCCGGAGAGAAAAAACCGAAGGACACGTGGCACGGAGCCCCCAAGCCTTGAGTCGAGTACTTCCTCTCGAATTGAAGGGTCATCTTGTAGAATGTGTCCTGAGATGCTCCTGAGCCTTGTCACTTCCCAGGTAGTCGAGTAGAAGTAGCCGAGCCCCCGAGGTGAGGCGCGTCGACTAGTAGAATACGAAGGGTCACGCGCGGCCACTGATTCAGCCGAGCGCAGACTTATCCATCTGGCCACCGCGGTAGCCCCCGAGCGAATGCGCGTGAAGACGCCGTGCACCTGGAGGATGAAGCCATCACCGTCCAAGACCGCGAAGGCCACCGGGGGGAAGAAAAGGAGCCGCGACGAAGCCGCCGGATCTGCCGCAGGAGCAGCGCCGCCAATGTCTCCACCGCGGCCGGATCCGAACCGCGAGTGGAAAAAGTCGAAGGCGAAGACCGAGGACTTGCTGGACCTCCTCAACAGTGGATTCATCCGGGAGAAGGAGGTGGATATGTGGAGGGCCGTCGCAGGGGATCCGTACCCGATGGAGAAGAGCGAAGACGAGATCCCGATGTTCTCGCACTTCGCAAAGCGCGGGCTCGCGCTCCCAGTGAGCGACTTCTTCAAGGGGCTTATGGGGTACTACGACATCAAGTACCTCAACCTCAATCCCAACAGTATTTTTCACACCGCCGTCTTCATCCACTTCCGTGAAGCATTTCTGGGGATCAAGCCCCATTGAGTCTTGTTCCGGAAGTTCTTCTGGGTCAAGCCGCAGCCGAGCGCCAGCAACCCGCGAGTAGTCGGTGGAGTGGGAATCCAGATGCGGGAGGACGCCGCCGAGCAGTACCTCTCGTACAAGCTCATCGACTCCAACCGAGATCGGAAGGCGAAATGGTTCTACATCACGAACCATCACCCAGGGTTGCCGAAGCCGAGCGGGAAGCAGCCCAAACATCGCCCGTGGTTGAACACGGAGCCCACAATGCAGGAGGGGATCCAGCTCCCCGAGCTGTTGGCGCGGATCAAGGCGCTGAGACAAGACGGGCTGAGGGCCGAGCACGTGGCCTTCAGCTTCATGAAGCGCATGGTGCAGCCACTGATGGCTCGCGACACCCTAGGGTTCGAGTACACCGGCGACGACGACACGTCGCGGATGCCGGGAGACGAAGTCAACAACGACGACATTGTCGATAGGCTGACGCGCATCTTCAAGGACATTCCACCGTACACGGCGTGCCCTGTCCCGGAGTACTCCGCCGCGCGCCCGCCAAAGGAGGTAAGTAGCCATACCCCCCTGTCGAGTACCCATTCCGTGTGAGTAGTCGCGCTGACGAGTTGTGTCTTGCAGGATGACTTGAAGAAGTTCGTCTCCGAGCCGCCGCCGCCCCCTCAGGTAGTCGAGATCTCGGAGGAAGGGAAGACCAAGGCCAAGGAGCGACGGGAGGTCGGCGAAGGGGACGACGCCGTAGTCGTGGAGGACACGTCCGACGAGGACGACGACGAGGAGATGCTGCAGGACCGCTTCCAGCTGCGGTCGAGGTTCAGCCGTCCTGGCCTACCTCACATGCCCCTCGTGCAAGATCCACCGGCTAGCCTGGAGGCTAGTCTGGCTGTGCTGCCACGGAAGCCGCGCAACCCCACCCGCAAGCGGGTGACGAAGAAGTTGAAGGTCTCTGAGACCACGCCCCAAGAGGTAAGACGTCTTGAGTAGTGTAGTCGAGTACTAGTCTCTCGAGTTCACTTGCTGATGACTGAACTTCCTTGCTTGCAGGAGGTGCCGTCTACGGAGCCCGTCGAGCAGGGTGACGAAGGCGAGTGGGACACGGTGGGGGAACCTGCTGGAAGTCGTAGCCCAGCCCCACCGTCGAAGAGCTCCTGGCGCAGATGGAGCACCAGCCCTTTGCTCGTCAAGAGAGCACGGAGCCCGCAGCCGCCGCTGCAGAAGATGTGGTGGCCGCTGGAGCACAGGAGAGCGCTGCACCAGCTGCTGTTGCTGCAGAAGAGGCAGCAGCCGCAGGGGCGCAAGAGGAGGCGCCCGCCGAGGGTGGACTGGTGGACATCGCCAGCATTCTTGGCGCCCCGACCGTGACGATAATCCGGTCAAGATTGTAAGTGGTGGATCTTCCCGAGTAGTATTTGGTGTAGTAGTCGAGCTTGATTGACAACCAATTTGTGTACTTCTGCAGGAAATCAACAGATATGTCCTGGGAGGGGGATGAACCCTCTACAGCGGTGGCGGAGGAAGAAGCCGTGCCGCCCGCCGAGGAGTCCACTCCCGCCTCGCAGGGAGAGCCCGAAGCGCCGGCTACTGAGGCTACGTTGCCCGAGGCCAGCGTGGTCGAAGGTAAGTACTCTGCTGAAGCTATAGTGCTCCCCAAAGAGTAGTCGTAGTGGCTAATGCACTTGTCTTCTTCTTGACAGGCGCTGAAGCCGAAGGGAGCGACATCCCAGCGGCAGTGCCCATGCAGAGGTTGACACCACAAGTGCCGGAGGCTACCAGAGGAGCCCCCGAGCAAATGGAGGTAGCCGCCGAGGAGGCCGCCGTGGCGACCGGAGGAGAGGAGGCCATCATGTCGCCAGAGCCTGCTCTGGAGGTGGTTGTCCGCTCCCCGGAGATCCAAGACGCGGAGCCCATCCGCTCTGCACCGATGACTGAAGTCGCCACAAGTAGTCGTGGCGGGGTGGAGTTCCTGGCGGACGACTTGGTCGACCCGGCAACGGTGGCCAGGCACCTGGAGGTGGTCCGCCAGGCTGAGCAGTGGATGAAGGTGAGTAGTCATAACTCCTGAGTAGTCAATCTGTAAGCGTTGAGTACTCATTTGACATGTGTTGTCTGTGCAGGACGTCGTGGAAAGGTCCCGCGAGAAGTCTAGCATGCTGCAAGGTTACGGTGACGTGGTACTCCGGGCTGAAGCGCTGGAGGAGCAACTCTTGAAGTCGCGGAAGCACGCGGCCGCGATGCAGTCCAAGCTTGACACCGCCTTTGCCAAGTATCACAACGACATCCAGGAGATGCAGGCGAAGAGCGACGACTTGGTGCGGAAGAACAAGTCACTCTGCAACAAGAACAAAGGTACACCGTTTGTCTTTGTTGAGTAGTTGTTGGAGGTCGAAAGGTAGTCTAACCTGCTGCGCCTTGTTGTTTTGCAGAGCTTGAGACCCGGTTGAGCGCTGAAGGCTTTAGAGACGGACATGAAGAACCTCTTCTACCGGGAGCAGGGAGGCCCGCAGTACTCGAGCTAGACTATAAGGAGCTTGCCTTCGAGTGCGACAAGCACATGGAGCTTCGTATTGCTTCCGATCGTGACCTCGTCAACTGCTACAAATCATTGCAGAAGCTGAACGAGGACTGCGAGGCGCTGCGGGCCCAGCTGAAGGAGCTTGAAGAAGCCGCGCTCCCCATTGCAAGACTCTTGGTGCCTCATCCTGGCGGCCCCAAGATAGCACCGCTTGTGGATCGACTGAAGGAAGCCCCCAGCCGGCTGCCGACGTACGTGAAGCATCTGGCGAAGTCGATCCCGAACCAGGTGCTGGCCTTCATGAAGTCCTACTTCCCGAAGGCGCCCGTGGATGTAGTCGCTGGCGGGGTAGCCGCCAACTGTACAGACGAACAGTATGCGGAGCTGCTGGAGCAGATGGCGCCCATTGCGGAGCAAGTCGCCGAAAAGCTTAACCTCCAGTAGTCCTGTAATAGTTAGCTCATAGCAGTATGTGTACAAAAACATTTGTAATGTGATTGTTCAAGTATTAATGAAGAAAAGTTCCATCAATGAGTACTCGTAGTCGCGATCTTAGAGTGCGGAGTCCCATCGTGGAGTTGACGCAAGTAGTCGTACTCGGCGGTAGTCCCGTTGAGGGAACTAGACAGTAAAGAAGTTGATGAACGATCAAACTTTTATTACTGAAGGAGTACACCTGGATGGCCAAGGCCGTAGTTAAAGAGTAGTCGCCTGGACCCGGAGGCCGCTTACGGCTAAGTGGTGCTAGGGCGAGTAGCCGCTAACAGCAGTAGATCCGTAAGTAGCCGTGTAGGCTAGATCTTGGGGTACATGGTCTCTCAGTAGACCGCTGCTAGAGTCCTTTGTCGCTCGTCGCAGCCCAGGATCTGTAGGTAGCCGCGCACGCCGGATCCCCGGAGAGGAGTAGTCCGAGACTAGTGCCCGGACCCGTGAGGGCCGCTTACGGCGGAGGAGTAGTCCGAGACCGGGAGCCAGGACCCGGAGGTCGCTTACGACGAAGGGGTCTTTGATGTAGTCGTGTAGACTTGAGCCCCGGAATAGTCGTGTAGACTAGGCGTAGAATCGACAGAGTTGGTCGACGTTCCATGAGTTGTTGACGTCTTCGCCTTCAAGTGTCTGGAGGCGGTAGGAGCCCGGCCCGGTCACCTTTGCAATTGTGAAGGGACCTTCCAGGGGGAGCTGAGCTTGTGTAGTCCTTCCGTGTTCTGGATACGACGGAGGACAAGATCACCAACGTTGAAGGAGCGTTCCTTGATGTTGCGATCATGGTAGCGTCGGATACCCTCCAGGTACCTTGCTGATTGGACGAGGGCAGCGCAGCGAGCTTCTTCGAGGCTATCGATGTCAACTCATCTGCTATCTTCAGAGACGCCTTCGTCGTAGTGCTCCACTGCTGGTGAGTTCCATATGACATCAGCGGGGAGGTTTGCTTCGGAGTCGTAGACCAGGAAGTAAGGGGATTGCCCCGTTGGCTTGGAAGGCCGCGTACGTAGCCCCCAGAGTGCGTTGGGTAGTTCCTTGATCCACTTGCCTCCTTTAGAGTTAGCAGCGTCATGTAGCCGCTTCTTGAGAGCGTCGAACACCATCCCGTTGGCGCACTCGATTTGTCCGTTGGCCCGAGGATGGGCAACTGAGACGTATCGGACGTCGATCCCGCTGTTCTCGCAGTACTCCCAGAACTGGTGGTTGTTGAAGTTGGAGCCCAGGTCTGTGATGATGCAGTGGGGTAGTCCGTAGAGGTGTACGGGTTCATCCAGGAAGTCGAGTACTCTGTCAACCTTTGGGAATGTGACCGGCTTGACCTCGATCCACTTGGTGAACTTGTTGATGGCCACCAATACTCTGTTGAAACCACCTGGCGCAGTTGGCAGTGGCCCAATCATGTCGAGCCCCCAGCAGGCGAAGGGCCAGGTTGGCGGTGTGGTGACTAGCTTGTAGGCTGGGACGTGTTGTTGCTTGGCGAAGTATTGACATCCTTGGCACCTTCTGACGAGTTTTTCGGCGTCGCCCAGAGCCGTGGGCCGCAGAAAGCTCGCCGGAAGGCCTTGCCGACCGCCGTGCGGGAAGACGCGTGGTTGCCGCGAGCGCCCTTGTGAATCTCCTCCAAGATGTCCTTGCCTTCTTGCCCCGGGGACGCACTTCATGAGTACTCCGCAGGATGCGCCCGTTTGCAAAGCTTGTCTCCGACGAGGACGTAAAACTTGGCGCGGCGGATGAGCTGCTCGGCCAAGTTCTTGTCCGAGGAAACCTTCTGCTCGCTGAAGTAGTCGATGAAGGGTTGCCTCCAGTCCACGTCGATCATCATGACCTCCCGTCCGCCCGATGGATGCGCCGGGGGCGGTGGTCGGTGGCGCCGGCTCCGAGATGGATGGCGCGTGAAGCTCGTGAACGAAGACACCCGCCGGTACTTGAGCGCGGGTGGATCCAAGCTTCGACAAGACATCCGCTGCAACGTTGTTGTCACGGACGATGTGGTGGAACTCGAGACCGTAGAACTTGTTCTCGAGTTTGCGGACTTCTAGGCAGTAGGCGTCCAAGTTCTCCTTGTTGCGGTCCCAGGACTTGTTGACTTGGTTGATGACCACTGCAGAGTCATCGTAGACTAGTAGCCGCTTGATGCCCAGTGAAGCCGCGAGGCGGAGCCCGTGCAGGAGAGCTTCGTACTCGGCTTCATTGTTTGAGACTTTTCAGAAGATCTGCAGGACGTACTTGAGTTGTTCGCCTGATGGAGAGATCAGGAGTACCCCTGCACCTGCACCCTCGAGGTTGAGTGAGCCGTCAAAGTACATCACCCAATGCTCTGGTCGTACGGTTGGGGTAGGCAGCTGGTTCTCCCGCCACTCCGCCATGAAGTCAACTAGCACCTGCGACTTGATGGCTGTGCGCGGCTTGAAGTCGATGGTGAGGGCGCCGAGTTCGACTGCCCATTTGGAGATTCTTCTAGTAGCATCTTGGTTCCGCAGGATGTCGCCGAGCGGGTAGTCGGTGACGATGGAGATCGAGTACTCCTGGAAGTAGTGTCGTAGCTTCCGCGAGGTGATGAGTACTGCGTACATGAGCTTCTCGCACAGCCGATAGCGTGCCTTGGACTCCGACAGACCTCGCCGACGAAGTAGACCGGGTGGCCGGACCGGGTAGGCGTGGCCGTCTTCCCCGCCGCTCGACGATGATGGCAAGATCGACCACATGAGTAGTCGCAGCGAGGTAGAGCGAAGAGTTGCTCGCCTTTGCGAGGAGCCGTGAGGACCGGTGGCTTCGATAGGAAGTCCTTGAGCTGGGCAAGGGCTTGATCCGCCTCTGGAGTCCACACGAACTTCTCTTGGTGCTTGAGTAGTTTGAAGAAGGGGAGCCCCCGTTCTCCAAGCTTCGAGATGAATCTGTTCAGTGCCGCCATGCACCCGGTCAGCTTCTGGACGTCTTTGATGCACGTGGGAGCTTTCATGCTGGTGATGGCAGAGACCTTCTCGGGGGTTGGCTTCGATGCCGCGTTGGCTGATGATGAAGCCAAGCAGTTTGCCCGAAGGTACGCCGAAGATGCACTTGTTCGGGTTGAGCTTCCAGCGGTACTCGCGCAGGGATGCGAAAGTCTCTTCAAGGTCGTCGATGAGGGTACTGGAGTTTTTGGTCTTGACAACCACGTCATCCACGTAGGCTTCAACGTTCTTGTTGAGTTGCCTCTTGAAGCATGCCTGGATAGCTCGTTGATAGGTGGCGCCGGCGTTCTTCAACCCGAAGGACATGGTCGTGTAGCAGTACGCGCCAAACGGAGTGATGAACATGGTCTTCTCCTGGTCTTCTTCCTTGATCGCGATCTGGTGGTACCCCGAGTAGCGCTCGAGGAAGCAGAGCAAGTTGCAGCCCGCCGTGGAGTCGATGACTTGATCAATCCGCGGCAACCCGAAGGGGTCCTTGGGGCCGTGCTTGTTGAGGTCGGTGTAGTCGACGCACATCCTCCACTCGTTCGAGTTCTTCTTGCGGATGAGGACAGGGTTGGCGAGCCACTCAGGATGCAAGACTTCTCCGATGAAGCCGCCCCGCGAGTAGTTTGGCGAGTTCCTTCTTGATGGCGTCCCGTCTGTCGTCGGCAAAACGTCGGAGGTGTTGTCGTTTGGGGGTGGCCTTAGGATAGACGTTGAGGCAGTGCTCAATCAACTCCCTGGGCACTCCTGGCATGTCCGCTGGCTTCCACGCGAAGATGTCGCGGTTAGCCCGGAGGAAGTTGATGAGCGTGTCTTCCTATTTGGGGTCGAGGCCGGCCCCGATGGTGGTGGTCATGCTGGAGTCACCTGTTCCGAGGTCGATCGTCTTGACTAGAACCTCCTCAGCTGGCTGAGGCTTGTTGGCGTTGTCAGACTTCTCCGGGATGTCGAGTTCACTTGTAGCAAGCTTCTTCGATGCAGCGTAGACCTCCATCATCGCGTTGGGTACTTGATTTGTAGAGGCGATCTCCACGGCTTCTGTATCGCAGTCGTGGGAGATCCTCAAGTCCCCTTGGAGAGAGAGTACACTCGCTGGGCTTGGCATCTTGAGTACCAAGTAGGTGTAGTGGGGCACCGCCATGAACTTGGCGATGGCCAGTCTGCCGAGGATGGCATGGTAGGAAGTCTCGAAGTCCGCGACCTCGAACTTGATGTACTCGGTACGGTAGTTGTCCCGAGATTCCCCGAAGGTAATTGGCAGGACCACTAAGCCCAGTGGGATAGCCGCTTTACCGGGGACGATGCCGTAGAAGGGCGTATTGCTCTTGGTGAGCATGTGGGTGATGTCGAGCTTCATCTTTTTCAAGGTCTTGGTGAAAAGGTCGTTGAGCCCGCTTCCACCGTCGATGAGGACCTTGTTGAGTTTGGAGCCCGCGACCACTGGCTTCAGGACGAGAGAAAACCGTCCTGGTTCGGAGAAGCTGGTCCATTGATCCGCGCGGGAGAAGGTAATGGGTACCTCCGACCACCTGAGAGGGGTCGGAACCGCTGGTTCAATGCTCATGACTTCTCGACGGGTACCCTTTTGCTCCCGCCCGCCGGGTAGTCCACCGAAGAGGACGTTGACAGCCTTGTCGGGTTCCCGGAAGTCGTTGTTGTCTCCGCCGTTCTTCTTCTTGCCTTTCTTGTCGTGAGGGTGCGGTGGCTCTCGTAGTACTCTTGAGTGCATGCCCGAGTTGGTAGCACCGCTCGGTGGTGTGGTTGCCGTTCGGATGCCACGGCACTTCTCCTTCGGAAGTCTTTGAAGCCGCCGGAGTTCTTCTTCGAGTTCTCCTTCGCAGGCGCCGGATAGCCGTGACGGTGTTGTCCCGTTGCGCTTGCGGTTGGAACCCGAGTAGTTGTTGTTGTTGAGACCCCCTTGGTTCCCGTTATTGCCGCTGCCGCCGCCCGTGTTCTGCTTGTTCTTGCCACGGATGGCGTCGTACTTGGCGTTGGCCTTGTCTTCTTCATCCGCCCAGGACGTGATCATGTCCTTGAGGTGGGGGATGGACCTGGGGCGGCGACGACCGAAGTCTTCAAAGGTGCGGCGGTGGTAGGGGCCGTCTTAGAAGAGGTCGATGACCTCCTTATCGGTGACGTCGACTACAGTGGCGCGCTTATCGAAGAAGCGGCGCATGTACTTGTGGAGGGTCTCGCCTTGTTCCTGCTTGACCATGGCCAGGTCCATTCGAGTACCTAATCGGCCCATGGCGCATGCGAAGTTGCCGGTGAATCGCTCCTTCGCCCGGTCCCACTTGTCGATCGAGTGCTTGTCCGGCCGACTCGATCCATGTGAGTGGAGCTTGGTCCAGGCAGAAGGAGAAGTAGAGGCACTTGGTGTCGTTGTTGTCGCCAGCGTTCTCGATGGAGAGGGCGTAGCACCTGAGCCACTGAATGGGTCCTACTTCGCGTCATACTTGGTGATCCCCAAAGGCTTGAACTTGTCGAGGAGGAGCAAGTTGCGAAGTCGAGGTGAGAAGGCGGGGAAATCGTCGTTGTCGCTGGCAGTGGCTGTCTTCTTCCGCCGCAGCTCCTCAATGGCGTGCGTCGTAGCCGCCCTGTGAGGCACCGGAGGCATGGCTGTTCGCGTGGTCTCGACCGCCGCGGTTGCCGCCGCCGCCGCCCTCCCCGTTGGCTCCGTGGTTGGAGCTCCCGTCATCGCTGCCGCCGCCGTCGGGGTCACGGTCGCCGCCGTCGTGAGCGCGGTGAGGGACAACCTCGTGGTTCTTTCGTTGCCACCCCCGTGGGGGTCCGCCGGCGTTTGAGCGAGTACGGTTGGGGGTACGAGCCGGGAGCTCAGCTCGAGTACGGTTGGGACCGGGATTGGCGCTGCGACTTGTAGCTTCGTTGTCGCGGTTCCTGGCGGGAGGAGGCTGGTTGACTCTGTTGTCGACCCGCATGAAGTAAGCGTCTTCAGCGAGCTTGGCGATGACTTCTCCAGCGCGAATTCCCTGAGCCTGGCGTGCGATCGCTGTGATCGACATGAGGCACTTCTCGGGGGTAGTGTGCACTCTGCTTTCGACCGCCTCGAGAGCTTCCGCAAGGTTGCGGATGGGGAGGTTGTCTCTGAGCTGCCGGCGCCGTTCGTTGCGCTTCCTGTTACGCTCACGTCGAGCGTCCCTGTTGGCGGGCGTCTCGTCTGCAGGTGCATCAGCAGACAACTCGTCTGCGGAGATGTCTTCAAGGTACTTGTCCTGAGCTGTCCCTGAAGGTCCTGGTGTGTCACCGGCAGCCATGAAGACTTGGCGATCAGGAGTGCCAAGGCTAGACTCAGAGGCCGCCACCTCAGTTGGTGTGTTCGAGTCAGCCCGGGCTAGCGGTGTTCCCTCCTGGAACGGGAGCGAGTCGATGTAGGTGACGTGGCGTGAGTCCCCACTTATCAGGTCAGCGGGCTTGCCGTCTGGCCAGTAGACGAATCTCCCAGTCGGTGTGGATGTTATAACCGGCCCCGCAGGCTAACCCCCGATAAGGGATGCTCGCTGAGAGTTGTCCTTGGACTCGGGATCCTTCCGGGGTCCGACCCGAAGTCGAACTCGTATGCAGAATCCGAGAAGAACCCGGAGAGGGGGTTGGAGTCCGAAGCGTGGCCGGGGGCGGTGTCGGAGTCCGAGTTGTACTCGGGTACGGGCTCCTTGCTGGCTCGGCACGAAGGAGGAGCCTCCTTGCGGGCCCTGCTGAGGATGCGGGGGCCACGCGTAGAGCGCTCACGGGGTGGTGGGACCACGTGCGATGGCTGAGTAGCCGACTCGCATGCGATAGCCCATGGAGACGTCGAGTTCGAGTTGGAAGCGGACTCAAGCTCGAAATCAGCGTGATGGTCGAAGAGCGAAATTTCGCCGAACTTGCCGGCGAGTTCGCCTGTGACAACTTCGGAAGCATCACGAAGCTCGGCCTCGGGTTGGGCAGCATGGTGAGGCGGCGCCGGAAGGATCCTGTGCCGTCGGCAGTGCACACCCAAGCGCCGAAAACGAAGGTGTCGCCGCGATTGAAGGCGACGGTTGGCTTGAAGTAGACAGGAGCCGTCGAGTTTGCCATGTGATCTCGGGCGAGACCAACTACCTGGCGTGCCAGCTGTCGGTGTTTTAGACCGGCAACCTACTAAGGGGAGTACCCGAAGTAGATAAATGTGGCCTCACCGAGATCGGTAACTCGAAGGAAGAGACACGTGGCACACAATTTAGACAGTTCGGGCCGCGAGGTGCGTAATACCCTACGTCCTGTATGCTGCGTAGCTCTGGATTGATTGGGTACGATTACAAGATGGTGTAATTGTACGCCGTGAGATGAGATTCGATGCTAGAGAGGGATCCCTGCCTCGCCTTATATAGTCCGGGAGGCAGGGTTACAAGTCGGAGTAGGAAGAGAGTACTAGTCGGGTACGTCTAGGAGTCTTCCATACAGTGCGGGACATGTACAGCTTCCTAACAGAGTACTTCTCCTCCATAGTCCTTGTGCTTCACGCCATCAGGTGCCGTGTAGCGCAAGCCGGGTAGTCCCAGGGGCCCACCGAGTAGTCGGTCCTGGTACCCACCGAGGTAGTGGGCCCAGGGAGGTCCATACGACACCTTGGGTCTGAAATCCATGGCCCAGGTACACAAGTCGACTCCGGTCACACCTTCAAGTCCACTACAGTGGCACCCGTACCTTGGGTCTGAAATCCATGACCCAGATACACAAGTAGACTTTGGTCGCACCTTCAAACCCGCTCCGGCGGCAATCGTACCTTGGGTCTGAAATCCATGCCTCAGGTAGTCAAGCCCACTCCGGTGGCACAAGTCGACGCTAACGGTCGCATCCAAGCCCACTCTGGTGGCACAAGTCGACACTAACGGTCGCATCCAAGCCCACTCCGGTGGCACAAGTCGACGATAATGGTCGCACCCAAGCCCACTTCGGTGGCACAAGTCGATGCTAACGGTCGCATCCAAGCCCACTCCGGTGGCACAAGCCGACTTCAGTCGCAATCTAAAGCCCGCTCCGGCGACAAAACTATTTGTTTTCTCTGATTTTTCGTTCGCTTTTGCTTTCCGAAAAGTCCTTTTCGTTTTTTTGCATCTTAAGTTCACCCCGCGTGGCACAAAGTCGACTATTGTAGTCGCATCTCAAAGTCCGCTCTGTGCGGCATCCTAAAGTCGACTTCTAAAGTCGCATATCAAAGTCCGCTCTGCGCGGCACAAAGTCGACTTCGGTTTTTAAGTCGCATCTCAAAGTCCGCTCCGCGCGGCACAAAGTCGACTTCGGTTTTCAAGTCGCATTCTAAAGTTCGCTCTGCCGGCATCTAAAGTCGACTTCGGTCGCATTTAAAGTCCGCTCTGACGGCACAACTACTTCTCATGCTCCACGACTCGACGCCAAACTACTACTCGGAATCTCTCCAGCTCGAGGGCTACACTCAACATACTACTCGAGGATAACTTCAGCATGCTTCGCTCGCTCTCAAGCTCGGGGGCTCCGTACCAACAACTACTCGACGTGGCTCATACGGCTCTCTTTATCGGGAGCTACATGCTGCAAGAGTATTCAGATGATGGCTTTCGCGAACACTCAAGACCCTTGGATTGATTACCTAATCATTTCAAGGCTCGGGGGCTGCTATGCTACACCCATCATTCAAATTTTTCAAGACGGAAGATTTGGAATCAAGATTGACCCTCAGCTAGAGTGTGTAACTCAACCTAAGGCTCGGGGACTACTCCATATGGAGTGCGATTTTGCAATCGCACTTCCATATAATCTCGACTTCAAGACTAATGAGCTGGACCACCTTCTAGCCTCGTGGCAGTTCAAGTACTATTGAAGACTTCTCCAAGCAGTACTCGAGGACGCTCAAGAACTACTCGAAGAGGCTTCAAGACTACTCGAACTACTACTCTCGACTACAATGTGCTCGGGGGCTTGTCGGGCATACTCCCCGGTACCCATGCAAGGAAGGATGAAGACGGACTCCTAGCAGAATTCCCCTATAATCCTATTAGGACTCGTTCCGTCCTACTAGGACTCCTGCCTTGTAACCGACTAGGAACCTGCCTCCTTGACTATATAAAGGAGGGCCGGGTACCTCGCTGGGCACCTGATCTCAACCAACACCAAGCGCAGGGCGCCATACTTGATCCCCAAACAGGACGTAAGGTTCGCCACCTTGGCGGCCCGAACCTGTATAAATCTTATGTCCCGTGTCCTTGCGCATACCTTCGAGTTCTCGGTCTCCCGATCACGATCCTCACCGCACCTCGGGTACCCCCTTGGTAGGTTTGCCGGTCTAAAACACCGACACTCATGCGCACCCGGGAAGGACTTCCCGGTCGGTCACCCATCGCTCCAAACCAATCACGCTTAACTTTGGAGTTTTTAGTGATGGGATTCTGGAAAAGAAGTTGCAACTTGTTGGTATGAGTATTCTTATCAATCCTATTAAGCCTTGGGTCGGGATGTCACACTCCAAGGCCCAAGCTCGAGCCGCCGCCGCCGAGCTCAGTGGGGAAAAGGGAGCTGGTCGTCGATTTGCCACGGAGAGGAGCCAAGAAGGCCACGGGTGCCCCTGCCCTGCAGAGCTCGCCGTCGCGAGAAGGCCGCGCCTGGGGCTCTCTACGTCCGGCGTGCGTGTGGATCCTCGTCCGCTGCAGCACATCTCCAAACCAGTGGTGGAGATCAACACGGGCGGCCAGAATTGAAGCGATGTTGACCGGCGATGGTGGCTTAGCCTCCAAGTCATGGCGGCGCTCCGACGACCGATTCTTGACGGGAACTAGCGGGTTGGCGCGACTCATCGACGAGATGCTCCTGGCGGGTATTCCTGCACGCGCTTCCATAGATGGGTAGGAGAAGAAACTGAGAAGGAAGAAGGCACGAGGGCATTTTGGTCATATACACAAATACGAAGCCTGCAAGTGGGACTTAGGTCGCCGAAGACGTAGAAAATGGCAAACTTGTGGGAGATGAAGAATTGCAGTGACAAATTTCCAATAGGACGAATAGTAATAACGTTTCTCCAACCTTGAAACATAGTAATGGCCTGAAATTAAATAACCCAATTCCAAAAAGGTGCAAGGAAGCGTATAGATTTCTAGCGATCAATCACGCACTTCCCTACAGACTAATCTGTCATAATCACACCACTATATGCACGCAACATATGAACTTGCTCAAAATCAAAAGTTCAGGTTCATTATTACATTTTTTCTCTTTTCTCATTCGAATCCAAACGACTCTTGTTTTTTTATCATCCCACCTACCGCTTCCTCCAAGCCACACAACAGTCCCCGCACAACCCTGCGCAAGCGCCATGCCCCTGCTCCCCGCCTCGCGTTCCCTCTCTATCACGCACACACACTGACACACACGTCTGGCATCCGCAGCAGATCTAGTGAATCGGCGTGGGTGCTCTGCCCCGAGGAACTCCATCGGCAATGGTCTGTGCTGCCCCCGGCCCAAGGAGTTGTGAGGGCACACACACAAATATTTGACTAAAATATTGAAATATGAGACACCTCTCCAGAAGGCGGGTCTGAAATATATTCATCATCACCATTACAAAGCTTGCTAAAAAATTCATCGTTTTTATTCCCGAGATGATACAAGTACAACACTTGCATTATGTAACCTCGAAGTGTGCCCCAAAGAAATGAAGTAGTAGATCTCATCATGTAAACTTGGCTAGTTCTGAAAGGAAGGCGCCAGCGTGCTCCTCCCTGACTAAGGTCGACATCACGCTGACCCCATCCCTCCCGCCGGACAGAAAGCCCAGCGCGGCCGGTGACGGAGGCATGTCTTTCCCGGAAAACGTCACCCTCGCCGGCCTCCCGCTGCCGAAGTCGACCAGGTCGAAGCCAAGGTTCCGCCAAGACGTCGCCAACAGCGTGGCATACGTGTCCACCTTGTGCAGCTCCTGCTGAGCTACCATGCCTTCCTCGTCCTCCTCCTTCAGCCGGCCTGGCACTCGATCCTTGGCGCGCTTGATCGCCATGACCACGTCCTTGACGTCCCCGTCGGCCACCGCGCCGCTCCTGGCCATGGCAATTTGCTCGACGATGCAGTTGCCGTAGTAGCCTTCCTTGGCGCCGACGTGCCTGCGCGCGTCTGCGACAAACATGAGCAGGATCGGCGTCTCCGGGTCGAGCCTGATCGCTCGCGTGCGGCACTGCCACAGGACGGCGAGGGCCACCTCGAACGTGGTGCAAGGCTGGCCATGGAAGCTGCTGCTGAAGTCGGCTTTGATGCTGCTGATCGATTCCAGGGAGATGGTGATGTGCATACTAGCGAGATCGCTCAGTGGATCGAGGCTTAGTAGGTGCCGCTGCACTTCGCGGACGGACGGAGGGAGGGTCGGGAGCGAACCGTCCCACCTGACCGGAGCAACGGACGGCGACGGCAACCCGCCGGCGAGCTCGCCGACGGCCCGCAGGAACTGGGCCATCCCTGCTCCGTCGGCGACGCCGTGGTTCCATGTCACCCCGAGAACGAAGCCGCCGCACGAGAACTCGGTCGCCTGCATTAGAAGCAGAGGGTCGCCGGGGCCACAAGCCATGTCCGGGTAGTAGGCAGCGAGGTCGTCGAAGCAGATGACTTCCTTCAGGGCTTGGCTAGCGGACGCTGCTACGAACGCCACGCCCTCGCCGTTGCAATCGATGTAGTAGACGTCGTCGTCGCCGTCGCCGCCGCCGCCTCCGGCAACCATGCGACCAGCAACAGGGTAATAGTGGGCCAGTGCTAGGGACAGTGCGGCCTGTATTGCCTCGGCGGCGTTGCGGAGGGGCTGCTCGAACACGAGCAACGATGTGGTTGGGATATTGCACATACCCTTGTCGAAAGACGAGAGCTTTACGGTGCCCCTACTTGTCGTTGCTGGCTCCGACGATGGCCTGACCACCACCGGGGAGGACTTTCTCACCACTAGGCTCATTGCTTGTTGTCCTACAGTGCAAGTGTAGCAGTGTTTGATGCAACTAACTACGTACCAAAGGTGCATCCTTGACCTCCGATCCAGCTTCATTTGCCTTATGTATTGGTGGGAGATTTTTTTTTAATGGACAACTGGCTTGCTGTGTCTGTGTGCTCCAAGACGTGCTGTTAGTATTGACTTGCATTTAATTCAGTGGCATCTCCGTATATTTATATGTGTGGTGCGGTGCACATGTATACACATCGATCTCAAGAGCCACCTTCCTTGCATTTTGAGCAATTTCACAATACCCCAAAGGCCCAAATTAAACTAATGTGACTCATCCAGTTAATTCACGCCCCACCGAATGGTTCGTATCGATGTCCGCCCTGTTCGTTTGGCTGGTGATTCTAAGAGAAAAGTACTGTTCGCTGGTTGTTGGCGTGGCTGATTTGTTCTGAGAGAAAAGCTGGCTGGTGGCTGATAAGCCAAACGAACAGGGCATCAAGATACACTTGCCGATCGGTCTATATGCTTGGAATAACATGGTTGAGAGATTTTAGTAGAGGTTTATTTACGTGGAGGGCAAGATATATTTAAATGGAGTTTACAGTCAAGTGCAGATTTTACAGTGCACTCAATGTACAAATATGCTTCTTCAACCTGTTTCGATCCAAGAAAAATTACTATGGAAGCAGAAACTACCTCTAAAGATAAAAGTCTATTTATGGTATTTAGTACTTACACAAAGGTGTAATGTTGACCAAGGACAACTTGGCCAAAAGAAATTGGCCTGGGAACTTAAGTTGTGTTTTCTGTGATCATGAAGAGACAATTAACCACCTATTTTGTGAATGCATCTGTGCTAAAACTTTATGGCATATAATCACCCCCGCCTTGGGAGTTAAAAAACCTAGTAATATGCAAAATGGAATGGGAAGGTGGATGCGGTCTTGTCCTAATAATTTAAAGTCCCAATTCATAGTAGGGGTAGCAGCAGTATTTTGGTCCATATATATGGCTGTCAAGAAATGATATTAGTTTTAAGCAAACATCCTAATGTAATAGCATTGCCAGACCATATATCAGAAGTAATAGCAACAGAAGAGACAGATTCCAAAGAAGTAATAAGCTTAGCACGGCAATCAGTAAAGTACTTGATGAAATCTCTACCAGTAGTTTGCCTAGAGACAACAGAAAATCTAGGATTATGAGCAAGCTTGATGTACTCCTCAAAAGCATCACTTTCACCAATACAGAGAGGTAGGTCTAGTCTACCAATCAAACGACAGAGCTGAACACGAGCTACATCAACACTATACTCCCAGTGACGCACACTACCACTAGCACTGAAAGTCAACAAAGACTGAAACTGACGAATGTTTTTCTTCCTCTCTAGGCAAGTAAGCACATGTCTATTCAGATGGCCAGTGCCAATATAAGACCAAGTAGCATAGTATTTCCCACAGTGAAAGCACTTAGCACCAGTTCTTACCTGCTTACCATTGATGGTCTCGAAGATCTTCTCAAAGTCATTCCAGGCTTCAGATGTAGCCTTCCGCTTCTTGGCGCCTCCGGTAATCACAGTGCCATCATCAACAACATCAGCAACAGGATTGTCACCAAGACCAGCATCAACGTCCTCAGCATCGACGTCAATGGGAATGGGAGGAACATCACCGAACAACTCCTCACGGTCGGCTTCGAGATCACTCTCATCATCTCCAGGCAGGCCGGCCATCCGATAGTCATCGTTGATGGAGTGCCCCTGGTCGTCGTCGTCACCGTCCATCGCAAGCGCTCTAGCCTCACTGCCTCAGGCCGTCAACCTTCCAAAATACAGAGACAGAGAACAAAAAAGAGAGAATGAGAACAAAGAGCGAGAGATAGAGAGAGAACAGAGAGGAAGAGAGATAGAGATGCTTACCTATTGCGAAACTGGAGCACCAGAGCGGCCGGCGACCCCCTGGTTCCTCCGTAGCACCGAGCACCAGAGCAGCCGGCGACCCCCTGGTTCCTCGACGTCTACGCGACGGTCAACGACCTGCACAAGAAATGAAAAAGGTGAAAGAAATGAAGATCTGAACTCAAGATCTCAGAACAAAGCCCTCAAGATATGAACTCAAGAACAAGGAACTCAAGATCTGAACTCAGGAGCCTCACCTACGATTCAGAGGGCCAGAGTGACCGGCGACGTCGACGAACCACGGTAGACAGCGAGATGGCACCAGAGCGGCCGGGATCTAGAGATCCAGAGACGGGAAGGGTGGAAGGGGGAGACGGAGAGCACGAGATGGACGACGACGACGATGTCGAGCTACGGAGACGGGCGACTCGCTGGAGCAGGAGGAGGTGAGAGGGAGAGGAGGCGACGAGGCACCGAGGCGGAGCCGCGAAGGGAGATGAAGACGAGGGGGCGCCGCGCGGGCTGCGGGGAAGGGGAGGAACAAATGGCTAGGGTTAGGGCACCGGTGGGCGGGGCCGCGGGGGGCAGCTTATATACCCCGAACCCAACGGTCGGATCCAATGGTCGAGGGCGACCTGATCCAACGGTCGGGGAGCGGGGTCTGGGGGAGGCGGGCCGTGTCGGGCCGGGGGCGTTGTCGGTGTTTAAACCTCTCGACCTCCATGGGAGGTACCCGCAGCAAGGTAGAAGGTGAGGATCGCCATGATCTGGAACCCGAAGGTATGCGCGAGGACACAAGACACGAGATTTATACAGGTTCGGGTAGCCGGAGTAGCTACCCTACGTCCTGTTTAGAGTAGTATTGCGCCCTGCGCTTGGTGTTGTTCCCCGGAGGGATTGTGTATGTGCGGCTAGGTACCCGGCCCTCCTTTATATAGTCCAGGGGGGGTTCCTAGTTGGTTACAAGGTAGGAGTCCTAGTAGGATTACTTAGAGCGAGTCCTAGTAGGAGTACAGGGGAATTCTAGTAGGAGTCCGTCTTCTACTCTTCCTCCTTCCTTGCATGAGTACCCGGGGTGTATGCCCGACAAGCCCCCGAGCACATTGGAGTCGAGAGTAGTAGTTCGAGTAGTCTTGAAGTCTCTTCGAGTAGTTCTTGAGCGTCCTCGAGTACTGCTTGGAGAAGTCTGTCGTATGGACCTCCCTGGGCCCACTACCTCGGTGGGTACCAGGACCGACTGCTCGGTGGGCCCCTGGGACTACCTGGCTTGCGCTACATGGCATCTGATGGCGTGGAGCACAAGGACTACAAAGGAGTAGTACTCGGTTAGGGAGCTGTACATGTTCTGCACTGTATGGAGGACTCCTAGACGTACTCGACTAGTACTCTCTCCCTACTCCGACTTGTAACCCTGCCTCCCGGACTATATAAGGCGAGGCAGGGACCGTTCTCTAGGAACACAAGACATCTCAACACAACTCACAGCGTACTATTACACATCCTGTAATCGTACCCTATCAATCCGTAGCTACGCAAAGATACAGACGTAGGGTATTACGCACCTCGCGGCCCGAACCTCGTCTAAATTGTGTGCCACGTGTCTCTTCCTTCGAGTTACCGATCGCGAGGCCACATTCATCTACTTCGGGTACTCCCCTTAGTAGGCCGCCGGCCTAAAACACCGACACCGGCGCGCGCGTAGGGGCTCTCGCCCGAGATCACATGGCGAACTTGACGCGCTCCCGTCTATTTCAAGCCAACCGTCGCCTTCAACCGCGGCAACACCTTTGTGTTTGGCGCCCGGGTCCGCATTGCCGAGGGCGCGGGCTCCTTCCGCCGCCGCCTCACCATGCCGCCCCCACCCGAAGACCGGCTTCGTGACGCTTCCCCGAAGTTGTCACAGGCGAACTCGCCGCAAGTTCGGCGAAATTTCGCTCTTCAACCACCACGCCGACTTCGAGCTCGAGTCCGCTTCCAACCTCGAACTCGACGTCTCCATGGACCATCGCTTGCGAGCCGGGCCGCCGCCCATCGCAGGCGGTCCCCTCACCTCGCGAGCGCTCCGCGCGTGGCCCCCACATCCTCAGCCGGGCCCGCATGGGAGCTCCCTCTTCGCGCCGGGCCGGCAAGGAGCCCGTACCCAAGTACAACTCGGACTCCAACACCGCCCCGGCCGCGCTTCGGACTCCAACCCTCTCTCGGAGTTCTACTCGAGTCCCGATTACGAGTTCGACTTCGGGTCGGACCCTGAGGAGCCCGAGTCCGAGGACAACTCCACTGAGCTTCCCTTGTCAGGGCCGGCCTCTGGGCTGGTTATAACATCTACGCCGGCCGGGAGATTTGTCTACTGACCAGACTGCAAGCCTGCTGACCTGATAAGCAGAGACTCACGCCACGTCGCCTACATCGACTCACTACCGTTCCAGGAGGGAACACCACTAGCCCAGGCTGACTCGAACACACCAACTGAGGTGGCGCCTTCTGAGCCCAGCCTCGGCACTCCTGATCGCCAAGTCTTCATGGCTGCTGGCGACGCCCAGACCTTCGTGGACGCCTACCCAAGACAGTACCCGGAAGACATCTCCTCCGACAAGCTCTCCGCTGATGCTCCACCAAACGAGAACCCCGCGTACAGAGACGCTCGACGTGAGCGTAACCGGAAGCACAGCGAACGTCGCCGACGCCTCCGCGACAACTTCCCCGTCCGCAACCTTGCGGAAGCTCTCGAGGCGGTCAAGAGCAGTGGCACACACCACCCCTAAGCAATGCCTCATGTCGATCACAGCGATCGCACGCCAAGCTCAGGGCATACGCGCCGGAGAGGTCATCGCCAAGCTAGCTGAAGATGCCTACTTCATGCGAGTCGACAACAGGGTCAACCAACCTCTCCCCGCCAGGCACCGCGACAACGAGGCTACAAGTCCCAGCGCCGGCAACGGTCCCAACCGTACTCGAGCTGAGCTTCCAGCCGAACCCAACCGCATCCGCTCCAACACCGGCGGACGTCCACAGCGTGACAACAGCAACCACGAGGTCGTCCCCCACCGCGCTCCGCCGGCGGCGGCGGCCACGCCCCGACGGCGGCGGCGGCGACGGCGGAAGCTCCAACCATGGAGCCAACAGAGAGCCGGCGGCGGCGGCGGCCGCGGCGGCCCGTGCCACGCGAATGCCCACGCCCGGCGCCTCACGGTGGCGGGTACGATGCCCGCCGAAGATTGAGGAGTCGCGGTGGAAGAAGTCGACCACCGCAGCGACGGCGACGGCTTCCCCGCCTTCTCACCTCGACTTCGCAACTTGCTCCTCCCCGACAAGTTCAAGCCTTTGGGGATCACCAAGTACGACGCGAAGCAGACCCCATCCAAAGGCTCGGGTGCTACGCCCTCTCCATCGAGAACGCCGGCGGCAACAACGACACCAAGTGCCTCTACTTCCCCTTCGCCCGGACCAAGCTCCACTCACATGGCTCGAGTCGCCGGACAAGCACTCGATCGACAAGTGGGACCACTCGAAGGAGAAGTTCACCGGAACTTCGGCGGCGCCATGGGCCGACGGGTACTCGCATGGACCCGGCCATGGTCAAGCAGAACAAGGCGAGACCCTCCGCAAGTACATGCGCCGCTTCTTCGACAAGTGCGCTACCGTCGTCGACGTCACCGACAAGGAGGTCATCGACCTCTTTCAAGACGGCCTCTACCACCACCGCACCTTCAAAGACTTCGGTCGCCGCCACCCCCGTGTCCATCCCCCATCTCAAGGACATGATCACGTCCCGGGCGGATGAAGAAGACAAGGCCAACACCAAGTACGACGCCATCCGTGGCAAAACCAAGCGTAACTAGGGCGGCGAGAAGGCAACAACGCGAACCAAGGCGGCCGCAACAACAACAACAACAACTACTACTACTACTACTACTACTACTACTACTACTACTACTACTACTACTACTACTACTACTACTACTACTTAAGCTACTACTATACTACTACTACTATCGCTACTACTACTACTAATATTATTACTATCGCTATTACTACTATCGCTACTACTACTATCACATTACTCCTATCCTTATTACTATTCATTGCCATCGCTACTATTACTACATGCTATGCTGCTATTAATACTACTATTATCACCGTCAATATCGCCTGCTACTGCTGCTATCGCTATTACTATCATCCCACTACTATCACATATTATTACCGCTATTACTCTATCACATTGCTATCGCTATTGCCATCACACACTACTACTACTATCAAGTATCACTACTACTATACTACTACTACTACTATCCACTACTACTACTACTACTATTACTACTACTACTACTACTACTACTACTATCACATTACTACTATCAAGTATCGCTATACTACTACTATTATTACTACTATCAAGCATATTACTGCTATTATCAGCATTATCGCTACTTTATCACATAGTATCGTCATATCGCTGCATTATCGTGCATATCGCTGCTATCATCAAGTCATCGCTCCACTACTTACTATCACACATTACTACAGCTATTACTATTATCATGCCACTACTACTATCAAGTACTATTACTACATGCTACTACTACTCATCGCTATTACTACTATCGCTACTACTACTACCGCTACTACTACTATCGCTATTACTCTCATCGCTACTACTACTACTACTATCACATTACTAATACTACCGCTATCAATACTACTATCAATATTATCAAGTATCACATCGCTATCATTGCCATCGCTACTACTCCTACTATCAAGCTATCGTCATATCGCTATTACTATCAATTATTATCATAACATTGCTATCGCTCACACACATTATCAAGTATTACTACTATCAATATCACAGCTATCGCTACTACTACTACTACTACTACTACTACTCCTACTACTACTACTACTACTACTACTAATGCTACTACTACTACCGCTACTACTACTATCAAGTATTACTAACATATCCCACTACTACTACTCCTACTACTACTACTCCTACTACTACTATTAAGCTACTACTACTATCACTACTACTACTATCGCTATTACTACTACTGCTACTACTACTACTGCTATTACTACTATCACATTACTCCTATCACATTACTACTACTACTACTATCAAGTATTACTAATACTACTGCTATCAAATTACTACTCACTCTTCCTATCAAGTTATCGTCATATCGCTGCTATCAGTATTACTCCTACTATCAAGCTATCGCAGTATCGCTATTACTATCGCTATTACTATCAAGCTATCATTGCATATCGCTACTACTCCTCCTATCAAGCTATCAAGCTATCGCTATCATTGCCATCGCTACTACTACTACTACTACTACTACTACTACTCCTACTACTACTACTACTACTCCTACTGCTACTGCTACTACTATCACATTATCGCTATATCGCTACTATCAAGTACTATCTACTATCATCGCTTACCAACGCTATTATCACATTAATCGCTACTACTACTACTACTCCTACTCCTACTACTACTACTACTCCTACTCCTACTACTACTACTACTACTACTATCGCTACTATTATCAAGCTACTACTACTGCTACTACTATCAACAAGCTACTATTACTACTCCTACTACTACTACTACTACTGCGCATTACTACTACTACTAATGCTACTACTACTACTACTACTATCGCTACTACCACCCTCACTACCTCACATTATCGCTATTACAATTATCAAGTATTATCCAAGTACTAAGTATTAATACTACTACTACCCTACTACCAAGTTACTACTATCAAGTATTACTATCAGTTACTACTATCAAGCATTAATCACTCCTACTACTACTACCCCTACTACTACTATCAACAAGCTACTACTACTACTATCGCTACTACTACTACTACTACTATCGCTACTACTAACGCTACTAACGCTACTACTACTACTGCTATCGCTTATCGCTACTATCGCTACTACTACTACCGCTACTACTACTACTACTACTACTACTACTACTACTACTACTACTACTACTACTACTACTACTACTACTACTGTGTCCCAACCGCAAGCGCAAGCCGCACAACACCGTCTGCGGCTATCCAGCCCTACCCTGCGAAGGAAAACCCGAAGAGGAACTCCGAAGCTTCAAGGACTTGTCCGAAGCGATAGGTGCCCGTGGCACCCGAACGGCAACCACAACACCGAGCAGTGCTACCAACTCAGGCACGCACTGAAGGATACGCCGGAGCCACCGCACCCTCACGACAAAAAGGGCAAGAAGAAGGACGGCGACAACAACGACTTCCAGGAGGCCGACAAGACCGTCAACGTCCTCTTCGGCGGACTGCCCAGCAGGCGGGAGCAGAAGGCTACTCGCCGTGAAGTCATGTCCATTGAACCAGCGGTCCCGACCCCTCTCAGGTGGTCGGAGGTACCCATCACCTTCTCCCGTGCGGATCAATGGACCAGCTTCTCCGAACCAGGACGGTTCCCTCTCTGTCCCGAAGCCGGGGTCGCGGCTCCAAGCTCAACAAGGTGCTTATCGACGGTGGAAGCGGGCTCAACGTCCTTTTCTACCAAGACCTTGAAGAAGTTGAAGCTCGACATCACCCACATGCTCACCAAGAGCAACACGCCCTTCTACGGCATCGTCACCGCAACGTGGCTATCCCACCGGGCTCGGTGGTCCCGCCCGGGTACCTTCGGGAATCTCGGGACAACTACCGTACCGAGTACGTCAAATTCGAAGTCGCGGACTTCGAGACTTCCTACCATGCCATTCTCGGCAGACCGGCCATCGCCAAGTTCATGGCGGTGCCACACTACACCTACTTGGTACTCAAGATGCCAAGCCCAGCGGGTGTGCTCTCTCTCTCCAAGGGGACTTGAAGATCTCCCACGACTGCGACACAGAAGCCGTGGATATCGCCTCCACAAATCAAGTACCCAACGCCATGATGGAGGTCTACGCCGTGTCGAAGAAGCTTGCTACAAGTGAACTCAACATCCCTGAGAAGTCTGACAACTCCAACAAGCCTCAGCCAGCTGAAGAGATCCTTGTCAAGACGATCGACCTCGGGACAGGCGACGCCAGCAAGACCACCACCATCGGGGCCGGCCTCGACCCCAAATAGGAAGACGCGCTCATCAGCTTCCTTCGGGCTAACCGCGACATCTTCGCGTGGAAGCCAGCGGACATGCCAAGAGTGCCTGTGGAGCCGATTGAGCACCGCCTCAACATCGATCCTAAGGCCACCCCCAAGCGACAACACCTCCGACGCTTCACCGACGACGAAGGGACGCCATCAAGAAGGAACTCGCCAAACTACTCGCGGCCGGCTTCATCGGAGAAGTCTTCCATCCCCGAGTGGCTCGCCAATCTGTCCTCGTCCGCAAGAAGAACCCGAACGAGTGGAGGATGTGCGTCGACTACACCGACCTTAACAAACACTCGCCCCCAAGGACCCCTTCGGGTTGCCACGGATTGATCAAGTCATCAACTCCACGGCGGCCGCGACTCGCTTCCGCTTCCTCGACGCTACTCCGGTACCACCGCATCGCGATGAAGGAAGAAGACCGGGAGAAGACCGCGTTCATCACCCCGTTTGGCGCGTCATCGCTACACGACCATGTCCTTCGGCCGAAGAACGCCGCGCAACGTATCAACGAGCTATCCAAGCCCGGCTTCAAGAAGCGCCTCAACAAGAACGTCGAGGCCTACGTGGACGACGTGGTCGTCAAGACCCGAAACTCCGTACCCTCATCGACGACCTTGAAGAGACTTTCGCATCTCTCGCGCGAGTACCGCCGGAAGCTCAACCCGAACAAGTGCGTCTTCGGCGTACCTTCGGCAAACTACTCGGCTTCATCATCGGCCGGCGGCATCGAAGCCAACCCGCAGAAGATCTCCGCCATCACCAGCATGAAAGGTCCCACGAGCATCAAAGACGTCCGAAGTTGATCGGGTGCATGGCGGCGCCGAACGTATTTATCTCAAAACTTGGAGAACGGGACCTACCCTTCTTCAAACCGCTCAAGCACCAAGAGAAGTTCGTGTGGACTCCAAAGGCGATCAAGCCCTTGCCCGGCTCAAGGACTTCCCGTCGAAGCCACCGGTCCTCCGCGCCCCTCGCAAAGGCGAGCGGCCATCGCTCTACCTTGCCGCGACTACTCACGTGGTCGCATCGCCATCGTCGTCGAGCGACAGGAAGACGGCCACGCCTACCCGCTGCCGCGCGCCCGCTCTACTTCGTCGCCGAGGTTCTATCCGAGTCAAAGGCACGCTATCGCCCGTGCGAGCTCCCCGTACGCGGTACTCATCACCTCGCGGAAGCTACGACACTACTTCCGGAGTACTCATCTCCATTGTCACCGACTACCCACTCGGTGACATCCGGCGGAACCAAGATGCTACCGGAAGAATCTCCAAATGGGCAATCGAGCTCGACGCCCTCACCATCGACTTCAAGCCACGCACGCCCATCAAGTCGCGAGCTCTAGTCGACTTCATGGCAGAGTGGCGGGAGAACCACCGCCTACCCCAACCGTGCGACCGCAGCATTGGGTGATGTACTTCGACGGCTCACTCAACCTCGAGGGCGCAGTGCGGGGATACTCCGATCTCTCCAACGAGCGAACAACTCAAGTACGTCCCGCGCGCATCTTCCGGGAAGGTCTCTAACAACGAAGCCGAGTACGAAGCTCTCCTACACGGGCCCCGCCTCGCGGCTCATCGGGGCATCAAGCGGCTACTAGTCTACGGCGACTCCGCAAAGGGTCATCAACCAAGTCAACAAGTCCTGGGACCGCAACAAGGAGAACATGGACGCCTACTGCCTAGAAGTCCGCAAGCTCGAGAACAAGTTCTACGGTCTCGAGTTTCACCACATCGTCCGCGACAACAACGTTGCAGCGGACGTCCTCTCGAAGCTTGGATCCACCCGCCCTCAAGTACCAGCGGGTGTCTTCGTTCATGAGCTCCACGCGCCATCCATCCCGGAGCCGGCGCCAGCGACCACTGCTCCAGCCAACCCACCGGCCGGACAGGAGGTCATGATGATTGACGTGGACTGGAGGCAACCCTTCATCAACTACCTCAGCGAGCAGAAGGTCCCCTCAGACAAGAACTCGGCCGAGCAGCTCGTCCGCCGCGCCAAGTCCTAAGTCCTCGTCGGAGACAAGCTTTACAAGCGGGCGCATCCTCCGGAGTACTCATGAAGTGCGTCCCCCGCAAGAAGGCAAGGACATCTTGGAGGAGATCCACAAGGGCGTCTCGCGGCAACCACGCGTCCTCCCGCACGCCGGTCGACAAGGCCTTCCGACGAGCGTTCTGCGGCCCACCGCCCCGGGCGACGCCGAAGAACTCGTCGGACCGTGCCAAGGATGCCGATACTTCGCCAAGCGCAACACGTCCCGCCCTACAAGCTAGTCACCATACCGCCAACCCGGCCCTTTGCCCGCCGGGGGCTCGACATGATTGGGCCACCGCCAACCGCGCCGAGTGGTTTCAACATAAGTACTTGTGGCCATCGACAAGTTCACCAAGTGGATCGAGGTCAAGCCTGGCCACATGCCCCAAGGCTGACAGAGTACTCGACTTCCTGGATGAACTCGTGCATCGCTACGGACTACCCCACCGCATCATCACTGACCTGGGCTCCAACTTTAACAACCACCAGTTCTGGGAGTACTGCGAGAATAGCGGGATCAACGTCCGATACGTCTCAGTTTCCCACCCTTGGGCCAACGGACAAGTCGAGCGCGCCAATGGGATGGTGCTCGACGCTCTCAAGAAGCGGCTACACGACGCTGCTAACTCCAAAGGGGGCAAGTGGATCAAGGAACTACCCAACGCACTTTGGGGGCTACGGACCTCCGCCCATCCAAGCCAACGGGGCAATCCCCTTACTTCTCGGTCTACGCGCTCCGAAGAAATCCTCCCCGCCGACGTCATATGGAACTCACCGCAGTGGAGCACTACGACGAAGGCGTCTCGAAGACAACTGTACGAGTTGACATCGACGGCCTCGAAGAAGGTCACCGCGTTGCCCTCGTCCAATTAGCAAGGTACCCGGAGGGTATCCGACACTACCACGATCGCAACGTCAAGGAACGCTCCTTTAATGTTGGTGATCTCGTCCTCCGTCGCATCCCGTAACACGGAAGGACTACACAAGCTCGCCCTCCCCCGGGAAGGTCCCTTCACCGTGGCAAAGGTGACCCGGGCGGGCTCATACCGCCTCCGGATACTTGAAGGCGAAGACATCGACAACTCGTGGAACGTTGACCGCCTCTCGTCGATTCTACGCTTAGTCTACACGACTACTCCGGGGTTCAAATCTACACGACTACATCAACACCCCTCTCGCCGTAAGCGCCCTCCCGGTCCCGGCCCCGCCCTCCGGGACTACCCTTCTCCGGATCCAGCCCCCGCGCGGCTACCTACGGATCCCGGGGCTACAACGAGCGACAAAGGACTCTAGCGAACGGTCCTGCGAGCGGCCTCCCGGTCCCGGCTCCGGGGCCCTCCGGGACTACTCCTCTCCGAGATCCGGCCCCCGCGCGGCTACCTACGGATCCTGGGCTGCGACGAGCGACAAAGGACTCTAGCAGCGGTCTACCAAGAGACCATACTCCAAGATCCAGCCTACACGGCTACCTACGGATGTACCGCTGTAAGCGGCTACTCGCCCTAGCACCACTCAGCTCTAAGCGGCCTCCGGGTCCAGGCGACTACTCTGTAACTACGGCCCTGGACATCCAGGTGTCCTTCTTCACTAATAAAGTTTGATCATTCATCAACTTCTTTACTATCTCCTTCCCTCACTGGGACTACCGCCGAGTACGACTACTCGCGATAACTCCACGATGGGACTCCGCACTCTGAGATCGCGACTACGAGTACTCATTGCTGGAATTTTCCTTTCATTAATACTTAAACAATTCCATTACAATTGTTTCTGTACAACTTTGGCTACTAGCTAACTATTACAGGACTACTGGAGATTAAGCCTATCAGCTACTTGCTCTGCGATGGGAGCCATCTGCTCCAGCAGCTCCGAGTACTGCTCGTCGGTGCAGTTGGCGGCTACCCCGCCAGCGACTACTTCCACTGGGGCCTTCGGGAAGTAGGACTTCATGAAGGCCAAGACCTGCTTTGGGATCGACCTCGCCATGTGCTTCACATAAGCCGCCAGCCGGCTTGGGGCTTCCTTGAGGCGATCCACCAGTGGAGCACTCTTGCGGCCGCCCGGGTGCGGCACCAAGAGCCTTGCGATCGGCAGCGCGGCTTCCTCAAGTTCCTTCAGTTGGGCCCGCAGCGCCTCGCAATCTTCATTCAACTTCTGCAATGGTTTGTAGCAGTTGACGATATCGCGGTCAGATGCAATCCGAAGCTCCATGTGCTTCTCGCACTCGAAGGCAAGTTCTTTGTAGTCGAGCTCGAGTACCTGGCGGGCTTCCTGTTCCGGTAGAAGAGGTTCTTCATACTCGTCTCCGAGGACTTCAACTGCTCCATCTGGCCCTCAAGCTCTGCAACACAGCAACAATACAGCGGGTCAGACTACCTCTCAACCTCCAACAACTACCCGACAAGTCCAGCGGCGTACCTTTGTTCTTGTTGCGGAGGCTCTTGTTCTTCCGCACCAAGTCGTCGCCCTTCGCCTGCAACTCTTGGACATCATTGTGATATTTGGCAAAGGCGGCGTCGAGCTTAGACTGCATGGCGGACGCGTGTTTCCACGACTTCAAAAGCTGCTCTTCCAGCGCCTCAGCCCGGAGCACCATGCCACCGAAGCCTCCGCAAAGATGTTGGACTTCTCGCGGGACCTCTCCGCGACGTCCTGCACAGACAACAAACGTCAACGAGTACTCAACAACAGGGGATTGACTACTCAGAAGCTAAGTTTACTTACCTTCATCCACTGCTCGGCCTGGCGGACCGCCTCCAGGTGCTTGGCCACCATTGCCGGGTCGACAAGATCGTCCGCGAGCAGCTCTACCCCGCCACGACTACTCGCGGCGGCCTCCCGTCATCGCCGCGGAGCGGATGGGCTCGCGTCTCCGGATCTCCGGGAGAGGATAGCCACCTCCAGAGCGACCTCTGGCGACGTGGTGACTCCCTCTCCTCCGGCCGCCACGGCGGCGTCCTCGACGACTTCCTCCATGGGCTCGGGGGCTCCTCCGGCAGCCTCCGGCACGTCTGGTGTCGACTTCTGCATTGGCACCCCCGCAGGGATGTCACTCCCTTTGGCCTCGGCACCTGTCAAAGAGAATACAAGTGTCTCAACGACTACGACTACTCCTCGCGGAGCTCTACAGCTTCAGAAGAGTACTCACCTTCGACCATGCTGGCCTCCGGCAACGACGCTTCGGTAGCCGGCGGCTCGGGCATCGCCTGGGAAGCAGGAGCGGACTCCTCGGCGGGCGGCGCGACTTCTTCCGCCACCGCCGTAGAGGGTTCATCCCCCTCCCGGGACGTATCCGTCGATTTCCGCGAGAAGCACACACAATTGGTCGTCGATCCAACCTCGACTACTACAACAAGTACTACTCGGGAGGATGCAGTACTTACAAGCTTGACCGGACTATCGTCACGGCCGGGGCACCGAGGATGCTGGCAATATCCACCAGTCCACCCTCGGCGGGCGTCTCTTCTCGCACCTCGGCGGCCATTGCCTCCTCTTCAGCGACGGCGGCCAGTGCAGCGCCCTCCTGCACTCCTGTGGCCACCACCTCTTCAACGGCAGCGGCTACGGGCTTCGTGCTCCCCTGTGGAGCAGGGGGCTGGCGCTCCAAATGCGCCAAGAGCTCCTCGACAGTGGGGGCTGGACTACGATTTCCAGCGGGCTCCCCCACTGTACTCCACTCGCCTTCGTCGCCCTCTTCGACGGGCTCCGTTGGCGGCACCTCCTGCATGCAAGGGGGCTCACTCATCAACAAGCGTACTCGCACGACGAGTACTCGACTACTCTAGTCAAGACAGCTTACCTCTTGAGGCGTGGTCTCTGAGACCTTTAGCTTCTTCGCCACCCGCTTGCGGGCGGGGTTGCGCGGCTTTCGTGGCGGCGCAGCCAGACTAGCCTCTAGGCTAGCCGGTGGGTCCTGCACAAGAGGTACGTGAGGCAAGCCTGGGCGGCTAAACCTCGACCGCAGCTGGAAGCGGTCCTGCAGCGTTTCTTCATCGTCATCGTCGTCGTCGTTGTCGTCGGAGCTGTCCTCCATGATGACAGTGTCATCGCCTTCGTCGACTTCTCGCCGCTCCTTGGCTTTGGCCTTCCCTTCCTTCGGGATCTCGATTCCCTGAGGGGGCGGCTGCGGCTCGGAGATGAACATCTTCAAGTCATCCTGCAAGGCACATAGACATCAGCGCGACTACTTCACAAGCAAGGCCTACCCGACTAGGGGGGGTTCGACTACTCACCTCCTTTGGCGGGCGCGCAGCAGAGTACTCCTGGACGGGGCACGCCGTGTACGGCGGCATGTCCTTGAAGATCCGCGTCAGCCTCTCGATGATGTCGTCGTCGTCCATCTCACCTCCGGGCATCCGCGACGTGTCGTCGTCGCCGGTGTACTCGAAGCCCAGGGTGTCGCGGGCCATCAGCGGCTGCACCCTCCATTTCATGAAACTGAAGGCCATGTGTTCGGCCCTCAGTCCAGCTTCTCTGAGCACCTTGATGCGTGCTAGCAGCTCGGGGAGCTGGATTCCCTCCTACATCGTGGGTTCCGTGTTCCACCAGTCATGGTGCCTGGGCTGCCTCCCACTCGGCTTCGGCAGGCCGGGGTGGTGGTTCGTGATGTAGAACCACCTCGCCTTCCAATCGGCGTTGGAGTCAATGAGCTTGTACGCCAGGTACTGCTCAGCGGCGTCTTCCCTCATCTGGATGCCGGCTCCTCCGACTACTCGTGGATTGCTGGCGCTCGGCTGCGGCTTCACGCGGAAGAATTTCTGGAAGAGGATCCAGTGTGGCTTGATCCCAAGAAAAAGCTTCACAAAAATGTACGAAGACCGCGGTATGGAAAATACCGTTAGGGTTCAGATTGAGGTACTCAACTCCATAGTACCCAAGGAGGCCCTTGAAGAAATCACTAGCCGGGAGCGCGAGTCCGCGCTCCACGAACTGTGCAAACATCGGAATCTCGTCTTCGGCTTTCTCCATCAGATACGGATCTCCGGCAGCGGCCCTCCACATATCAACTTCCTTCTCCCGGATAAATCTGCTGTTCAGGAGGGCCAACAGATCTTCGGTCTTCACCTTTGACTTCTTCCACTCGCGGCTTGGATCTGCGCGCGGTGGAGACATTGGCGGCGCCGCTCCAGTGGCAGCCGCGGCGGCCTCTTCGCGGCCCCTCTTCTTCCCGGCGACCTTCGCAGACTTGGACGGTGAAGGCTTCATTCTCCAAGCACAGGGCGTCTTCACGCGCATCCGCTCGGGGGCTACTCTGGAAGCTCTGGGTGGCGGTGCACTCGGATATACTACGGCGGCGGCGTGCGCTGGAAGTGGATCTACCTCAGATGGACTCGAAATGACTACAGCACAGATGGGTGTAAAACCCTAAGGGTTTTGGCTTCTATTTATAAGTCAAACCGACTCTCCAACGACCAGATCGATAAGTCCGCGCTCGGCTGACTCAGCGGCCGCGCGTGACCCTTCGCATTCTACTAGTCGGCGTGCCTCACCTCGGGGGCTCGGCTACTTCTACTCGACTACCTGGGAAGCGACAAGACTCAGGAGCATCTCAGGACACATTCTTCAAGATGACCCTTCAATTCGAGAGGAAGTACTCGACTTAAAGCTCGGGGGCTCCGTGCCACGTGTCCTTCGGTTTTTTCTCTCTGGATTTTTCGGGATTTTCTTGCAAAGACTTCACATGGACCCTCAGCCAGAGCCTGCGGCTCAACCTAAGGCTCGGGGGCTACTCCATATGGAGTGCGATTTTGCAATCGCACCTCCATATCAGCTCCGGCTTCAAGACAAGGCAGGCATTTTTTGAAGACCTTCGAAGGCAGCACTCAAGGACGCTTGGGACTACTCGAGAAGACTTCAAGATTGCTCAAACATCAGCTGGAGTACATTCCAGCCTCGGGATGCTTCGACTACTCTTGAGGACTTTTGACTCCGTAGTACTCGGGGACGCTTGAGGACTACTCGTTAAGGCCGTCAAGACTACTTGAAGCTATCCTTCTCGACTACAAAGTACTCGGGGGGCTTGTCGTATGGACCTCCCTAGGCCCACTACCTCGGTGGGTACCAGGACCGACCGCTTCTCGGTGGGCCCCGGGACTACCGGCTTGCGCTACATGGCATCTGATGGTGTGGAGCACAAGGACTACAAAGGAGTAGTACTCGGTTAGGGAGCTGTACATGTTCTGCACTGTATGGAGGACTCCTAGACGTACTCGACTAGTACTCTCTCCCTACTCCGACTTGTAACCCTGCCTCCCGGACTATATAAGGCGAGGCAGGGACCGTTCTCTAGGAACACAAGACATCTCAACACAACTCACAGCGTACTATTACACATCCTGTAATCGTACCCTATCAATCCAGAGCTACGCAGCATACAGGACGTAGGGTATTACGCACCTCGCGGCCCGAACCTGTCTAAATTGTGTGCCACGTGTCTCTTCCTTCGAGTTACCGATCTCGGCGAGGCTACATTCATCTACTTCGGGTACTCCCCTTAGTAGGTTGCCGGTCTAAAACACCGACAAAGTCTTCAATAGTACTTGAACTGCCGCGAGGCTGGAAGGTGGTCCAGCTCATTTGTCTTGAAGTCGAGATTTATATGGAAGTGCGGTTGCAAAATCACACTGCATATGGAGTAGCCCCCGAGCCTTAGGTTGAGTTGCAGACTCTAGCTGAGGGTCAACTTGATTCCGAATCTTGTCTTGAAAAAATTGAATGATGGGTGTAGCATAGTAGCCCCCGAGCCTTGAAATGATTAGGTAATCAATCCAAAGGTCTTCAGTGATCGCGAAAGCCATCAACCGAGTACTCTTGCAGCGTGTAGCCCTCGAGATAAGAGAGCTATATGAGCCACGTCGAATAGTGATTGGTGAGAAGCCCCCGAGCTTGAAAGCTAGCGAAGCATGCTGAAGTTATCTTCGAGTAGCCCCCGAGCTGGAGAGATTCCAAGTAGTAGTTTGGCGTCGAGCCGTGGAGCTTGAGAAGTAGTCGTGCCGTCAGAGCGGACTTTAGATGCGACCGAAGTCGACTTTAGATGCCGGCAGAGCGGACTTTAGAATGCGACTTAAAAACCGAAGTTGACTTTGTGCCGCGCGAAGCGGACTTTGAGATGCGACTTGAGAACCGAAGTCGACTTTGTGATGCCGCGTGGAGCGGACTTTTGAGTTGCGACTTGGAAACTGAAGTTGACTTTGTGCCGCACGGAGCGGACTTGATATGCGACTTTAGAAGTCGACTTTAGGATGCCGCGCGGAGAGGACTTTGAGATGCGACTACGATAGCCGGCTTTGTGCCACGCAGGGTGGACTTAAGATGCAAAAAACGAAAAGTACTTTCCGGAAAGCCAAAGCGAATGAAAAATCAGAGAAAACGAGTAGTTTTGCCGCCGGAGCGGGCTTAAGATTGCGACCGAAGTCGGCTTGTGCCACCGGAGTGGGCTTGGGTGCGACCGTTAGCGTTGTCGGGGACAGCCCTGGGGGTCCCCTAAAACAACCAGGGGAATCCCGCTTAAAACCTGCAAAAAATCAAAAACAAAGCACTTCTCACTTAAGCACGCACCCAAGGCACGGCCCACACCGTGGCGGCCCCCGCAGCCCATCAGAGTGGCCCATTCGAGGGCCCCCTCGAGCGGTCTCCGCCTCGCTCGAGGGCTCACGCCCCCCTCGAGCGGTCTCCGCCTCGCTCGAGGGCTCACGCCCCCCTCGATCGAGGCTTCTGCACGCGCACGTTCGCTCCCGCACGCGTGTACGGGCATTTAATGCTTTGACAACGGCGAGGCGTCGCCATCACGCGCCTGGGACTCATGCCCCGGCCCTGCTGCGCCAACTCCCTAGGGGAACCCATCCCCGCTGCTGTGGGGGACTGTGCGATACGGCCGGTATCAGCCCCGTGACCTTGCGCCGCCTACTCCTGTACGGCTAACGCGTCGCGCCCTCGAAGGGGGCCGGCTGCACCCTCGAAATGCTTTCTCGTGAACTTGCAGGGCCAAATCATGATGGTAGGCCAGCGGGACGCCATCCCCGCCACTGTTGGCCCCGTGCGGCCGCCCCGTCCTCGTAGCGCCATGCCTGGCACTGTTGCGACCACCCCGGTGCTGTAAGGCGCCCGGGGAAGGGACGCCGCCACGCCTACCGTTGTACCCCGTACGGATCAACGTCAGCAACTGCCTCGAGCCCGCCTGAAGACGCAACGGTCAACCGCCATACCCCGACCCTCGAAGCCACTACTATTCGGGTACAAGATACGCCGTGATGGTCAGATCGTGGCAAGGACTGTCAAGGCGGCCGCCTACTCTACGGCATTGCACACCATGCTCCACCATGTAGCTAAACAGTGCGGCATACTTGTAATTCACCCTCTCCTTGGCCTATAAAAGGAAGGTGAACTCCTCCCGCCGTAAGGGACATGAACACCAGAACATCGACACACGAATACTCGCAACCACCATACACACGCTCCCCAATTCTCCCACAACATCTTCAGCCACTCCGCCAGGGACTTGGAGGCCACGCCTCCTCTCCCGCCCGCTTGTGGTCGCCCCACTACGAGCACCTTGGTGCCGAGCAATATAGTACCCCGAGCACACCATCCGTCGGGACGTACGGCCTCCGGCCGGAACCAGGATAAATCTTGTGTCCTTAGTTGCTTAGCATCGACCATTGAGGGATAGACCTTGGCGCTTATTACTGGTTAGTGTCGGGACCACATTCCGCACCGACAGTTGGCGCCCACCGTGGGGCCGTCGAGCGCTGAAGGTTAATCTGTCATCAACTCCCTCCATGGTGATTCGCACCGAGTACCGCGGTACGCGTTACTCCATGGGCAGCTCGGACCCCCTTCCCGCCGGATTCAAAATCCGGTTCGGGGGCCTGAATTTTCAGGCCACGGGGAACGACTACCTCATGCGCCTCACCAACCGTGAGGAACTTCGTGCACGGCGCCAAGCCGGGTCTGTCCCGGTCGCCGCCGCAGGCGTCACCGCAACGCCGGCCGGCACGACGTTGCGGGCTGTCGGCGCGCGCGCCGCGCCGCCGCCGCCGGCCGGCGCTCGCGCCGGGCGGGCGCGATCGGAGCGACGGCATGCCGAGCGCGTCGCCTCACAACGCGCGATGCGCCCACCGGCACGGCGACGGCGCGCCCCGGCGGGGGAACGCGTGGTCTCCGGACCGCGCTTCCCCATCGGTCTGCGCGGCGCGACGGCGGCCTACACCGCCAACGCCAATACCGGCTCCACGATGCGCAGGGTTCCCCCTGGCCGCCACGTTTTCGTCGCTAGGGACCCTAGCGCCTCCGCCAGCTACCAGTCGTCCCTAGGCTCCGTCGACGCGCTGCCACCCGCCACCCTGCATGGGTACGCGGAATGGGACTTCTCCGGCGTGCCGGACCCAGTCATGTTCATGCGGTTCCTCGACGCCACGGACTACTGGTTCGGCTGCTCTGACGACTCTAGCACCGGGAGTTACGACCCGGTGCGGGAATGCTGCGTGGTCATTGCCAACGACCCGGCAAACGCCACCGGCACGACGGGCGCCAGCGACGGGGAACATCCGCCCGCTCTAGGGACTACTTCGCGTCTGGCCGCAGGTCCAAGCGCCCCTGCTCCTTCACCCCCAACGGGGGCAGACATCGACGCGCAGCTGGCTTAGGCACGCAAGCTCGAGGCCAAGCTGGCGGAAGAGTACCGGACGGTGCGGTTGCTCCGCGCCTCCATGGCAGGAGAAGCCTCCGCGCGCGGCGAACGTGCGCGCGAGCTGGGCATACAAGCCCGTGACCGCATAAACGCTGACTTCAACGTCAGCGACCCGAGTACCCCTCCGCGAGCGAGCCAAAAGCTCATTGTGGCTGCAACACTGCTGCGGGCCATGCCCGCCCCTTCAACGCCCGAAGCACGAAACCTGCACCGCAAGGCGCAGGTGCTCATCGAGCAAGCGGCCGTCCAGCAGGCCGAGAGCTCAGCGTCCCGCATCCGATAGCAGGGTGACGCGCGGGACGATGGGGGCGCGCAGGGGCCCGAGCCCTCGGTACACGTGGGAAGGACGACGAGCACCCCGCCAACCCGGGCGCACGCCGCCGGGGAAAGGCTCCTCGACACGCGTGGGCAAGCACGAGACGGCGACGCCCCGCAACGTCATCAACGCCGGCGGACGGGCAAGGCGGAGGTACGGGCGGCGGCGGGCTACCACCCTCGACGGGGTGGACGCTACGACAGCGAGGAGGACCGCTCGCCGACGCCGGAGCCCCCGGGGACCCGCGTGTTCAGCCGGGAGATCCGCGCGGCGACCTTCCCCCAGCGCTTCCGCCAACCCACGACCATCGTCAAATACAATGGGGAAACGGATCCCCGCGTGTGGCTCAATGACTACCGCCTGGCGTGCCAGCTGGGTGGAGCTGCCAGCGACGAGGTCATCATCTGCAACCTCCCCCTACACCTCGCCGACTCGACGCGTACATGGCTCGAGCACCTGCCGGCAAGCCAGATCCACAACTGGGACGACCTGGTCCGTACGTTCGTGGGCAACTTCCAGGGCACATATGTGCGCCCTGGAAACTCCTGGGACCTGCGCTCCTGCAACCAACGGCCCGGCGAGTCACTTCGGGACTTCATACGGCGCTTCTCCAAGCGCTGCACAGAGCTCCCAAGAGTGGCGCAATCCGAAATTGTGCACGCCTTCCTCGAGGGCACCACGTGCCGGAACCTCGTGCGCGAGTTGGGGCGAAGCCCGCAGGTGGACTCCAACGAGCTGTTGGACATCGCTACCAACTTTGCCTCAGGTGAAGAGGCCGTGGGGGCGATCTTCGATGGCAAGAAGGGCAAGCGCGCGGACGACGCTCCCGCGGAGGGCAGCAAGTCCAAGGAGCTCCACCGGAAGGACAAGCGGAGCAAGAAAGGAAAGAAGCCGCGCCGCGAGGTGCGCGAGCAAGGACGTGGCACCGACGACGGCGAAGCCCTTGCTGTTGACCCAGCTCGACGGGGCCCTCGACCGGCCCCTCGAGGTCCGGGGGTTTTTGACGACATGCTGAAGAAGCCATGTCCTTACCACAAGACACCCGTCAACCACACCCTCAAGCAGTGCGACATGCTCAAGAAATTCTACAGCCGCGCCGCCGCGAAGGACGGCGAGGCCAAGAAGGACGGGGGCGACGGCGACGCCGGTGGTTTCCCCGCGGTGGAGAACGTCTTCCTCATCTTCGGGGGACCCACCGTCGGCATGTCGAGCCGCCAGCGCAAGCGCGAGCGGCACGAGGTTCTCGCCGCAGAGAAGGCGCCTCCCTCCTTCCTCGACTGGTCGGAGGATGCCATCACCTTCAGCCGCGAGGATCACCCGAACCGCATCCCTAACCCGGGCCAGTACCCGCTGGTGGTCGACCCGGTCATCGGGAATGCGCGATTCTCGAAAGTCCTGATGGACGGAGGCAGCAGCCTCAACATCCTCTACGTGCACACGCTGCGCCTGCTGGGGATCGGGCTGGACCAACTGCGGCCCAGCATAACGCCGTTTCACGGCGTGGTGCCAGGCAAGCGCGTCCAACCCCTCGGACAGATCGACCTGCCCGTTTGGTTCGGCGCTCCGGGCAACTACCGGAAGGAGACGCTCACCTTGAGGTGGTGGGGTTCAGGGGCGCATACCACGTCATACTGGGGCGGCCCTGCTACGCCAAGTTCATGGCCGTACCCAACTACACCTACCTCAAGATGAAGATGCCGGGGCCGAACAGCATCATCACCGTGGGCTCGTCCATCGAGCACGCCTTCAACTGCGACGTCGAGTGCGTGGAGCATGCGGAAGCACTAGCGCTGGATGAAGCGCTGGTGGCCAACTTGGAGAAGATGGTCAACGAGGACCTCGACTCCTCTGCCAAGCACGCCGGCAGCTTCGAGGCTGCGGAGCAGACCAAGGACGTGCCCCTCGACCCTGATGCCCTCGAGGGCAAGGCGTTGACGGTCAGTTCAACTCTCGACCCGCAATAGGAAATGGTGCTCGTCGACTTCCTCCGCGCCAACGCCGGCATCTTCGCGTGGAGCCCCTCGGACATGCCAGGCATCCCGAGGGAGGTCGCCGAGCACTCCCTTGACATCCTACCTCACTCCCACGCCGTCCAGCAACGGCTCCGCTGCTTCGACGAGGAGCGGCAGTGGGCGATCGGAGCGGAGCTTCGGAAGCTCCTCGAGGCCGGGTTCATCAAGGAAGTGTTCCACCCTACGTGGCTAGCCAATCCTGTACTAGTAAAGAAAAAGAATGGGAAGTGGCGGATGTGTGTGGACTATACTAGTCTTAATAAAGCATGTCCTAAAGTTCCTTTTCCTTTGCCGCGTATCGATCAGATCGTTAATTCGACCGCTAGGTGCGAACTACTCTGTTTCCTTGATGCCTATTCCGGGTATCACCAGATAAAGATGAAGGAGTCCGACCAGCTCGCGATTTCGTTCATCACGCCGTTTGGGATGTATTGCTACATCACGATGCCGTTTGGCCTCCGAAATGCAGGCGCAACATACCAGCGATGTATGCAGCACGTCTTCGGAGACCACATCGGGCGAACCGTCGAGGCGTACGTCGACGACATAGTCGTGAAAACCAGGAAGGCGGACGACCTGGTTGCCGACCTCAGCATCGCGTTCGGCTGCCTACGGGGGTAAAGTTAAACCCCGAAAAATGTGTCTTTGGCGTGCCGCGCGGCATGCTCCTAGGATACATAGTCTCCCAGTGAGGCATCAAGGCCAATCCCAAGAAGGTTGCGGCCCTCGAGCGAATGGGTCCGATCCGGGACCTCAAAGGGGTGCAAAGGGTGCTGGGGTGCCTTGCTGCCTTGAGTCGCTTCATCTCGCGGCTCGGTGAGAAAGGCTTGCCCCTATACCACCTCCTTAAGAAGCACGAGCGCTTCTCCTGGACCACCGAGGCCCAGGATGCGCTCGACAAGCTGAAGGTGTCCCTGACCCGCGCCCCAATCCTCACGCCGCCGCAAGACGGCGAACCTCTGTACCTCTACGTGGCTGCGACCACTCAGGTGGTCAGCGCCGTGATCGTAGTAGAGCGCACGGAGGAGGGTCACACCCTGCCGGTTCAACGACCGGTCTACTACATCAGCGAAGTCTTGTTCGACACCAAGACGCGCTACCCCCAAGTGCAAAAGCTGCTCTATGCAGTGGTCCTCACGCGGCGCAAGCTCCGCCACTACTTCGAGGCCCACCCTGTTACGGTGGTCTCCTCCTTCCCGCTAGGGGAAATCATCCGCAATCCGGACGCGGCGGGTAGGATCGCCAAGTGGTCGCTGGAGCTGATGGGCGAGACACTTGCCTACGCCCCGCGCAAAGCCATCAAGTCCCAAATCCTGGCGGATTTCGTCGCCGAGTGGACGGACACACAGCTGCCGCCGCCGCAAATCCAGGCCGAGTGCTGGACTTTGTATTTTGACGGCTCTGTGATGAAGACAGGGGCGGGCGCGGGCCTGCTCTTCGTCTCACCCCTCGGGGAGCACATGCGGTACGCCGTGCGCCTCCACTTCCCCGCGTCAAACAACATGGCTGAGTACGAAGCCCTGCTCTGCGGCCTCAAGATCGCCATCGAGATAGGCGTCAAACGCCTCGACGTGTGGGGAGATTCACAGCTCGTGATCGACCAAGTCATGAAAAACGCGAGCTGCCACGACGACAATATGGACGCCTACTGCAAGGCCGTGCGCGCCCTCGAGGACAAGTTCTACGGCATAGAGCTCAATCACGTGCCCCGCCGTTACAACGAGGAGGCGGACGAGCTTTCCAAGATCGCGTCGGGGCGGATCACTGTCCCCCCGAACGTATTCGCTCGGGACATCGCTCAGCCCTCCGTCACCCTCGAGCCACACCCCTCGAACCACACGGAACCCTCGGGGGCTCCCTCGAATCCGGCAGGCGCGGATCCCATGGATGAGGACCCCTCGAACGAGGTGTATGTGCTCTCCCTCCTCGAGGGGTACGGTGCCAGCGAGGCCGAAGTGATGGATGTCGAGCCAGCCCCCGTCAGGGCGGATTGGCGCGACAAGTATATCGCCTAGATGGACCGAGGGGAGCTCCCCTCGGATCGGTCTGAGGCCAGGCGCATCGCCAGGATGGCCAAGTCTTTCGCCCTCATCGACGGCGAGCTGTACAAGCGCGCCGCTTCTGGCATCCTGCAGCGATGCGTGCCAATCCCCGAGGGGCGCGAGCTCCTCCGGGACATACATGCGGGGATATGCGGCCACCACGCCGCGCCCCGCACCCTCGTAGGCAACACGTTTCGCCAAGGCTTTTACTGGCCCACGACGGTCGCAGACGCCAGCGAGATCGTGCGCACCTGCGAAGGGTGCTAATTCTACGCCCGAAAATCCAATCTTCCCGCTCACGTCCTGCAGACCATCCCCATCACATGGCCCTTCGCCGTGTGGGGGCTGGACATCGTCGGGCCCTTGCGAAAGGCGCCCGGGGGCTTCACCCACTTGTTGGTCGCAATCGACAAATTTTCCAAGTGGGTAGAGGTGCGCCCCATTACCAATATTAGGGCTGAGCAAGCGGTGACGTTCTTCACCGACATCGTCCACCGTTTTGGAGTGCCGAACTCCATCATCACCGACAACGGGTCCCAGTTCACGGGCAGGAAATTCCTGGAATTTTGCGACAAATTCCACATCCGTGTGGATTGGGCAGCTGTGGCACACCCACAGACCAACGGTCAAGTAGAGCGTGCCAACGGCATGATCCTACAAGGCCTAAAGCCCCGAATTTTCGACCAGTTGAACAAGTCTGGTCGAAAATGGCTCCAGGAATTGCCTGTGGTCGTGTGGAGCCTAAGGACCACCCCAAGCAGAGCCACTGGGTTCACCCCGTTTTTTCTAGTCCACGGTGCAGAGGTCGTCCTCCCCACGGACCTAGAATATGGGTCGCCCAGGGTGCGAGGCTACGACGAAGACGCCAACCAGCAAGCCGGTGAGGACTCGCTGGACCAGCTGGACGAAGCGCGCCTCGTGGCCTTGATGCACTCCGCAAGATACCAGCAGTCCCTAAGGCGTTACCAAGCCCGAAAGGTGCGCCGGTGGGACTTCGGCGAGGGGGATCTGGTCCTAAGGCTACGCCAAGACAACCGAGGACGCCACAAGCTTTCACCTCCATGGGAGGAACCCTACGTCGTGGTAAAGGTGCTCAAGCCCGGCACGTACAAGCCGGCCAACGAGGACGGAGAGAAGAGCTCACCAATGCTTTACCCATAGCTAGGATTTCCAAGTCTTTTCTGTTGTAAATCACAAAACCCAACACCCCAGTTGGCAGCTCAAATGTAAACCGCAACAGTTCAATAAAAAAGGGCGACTCGGCTTTCCCCAGAAAACCAAGTCACCCTCGGGGGCTACTACGGGTGGCATCCCCCCCTAAAAAATGGTCCCATTTTTTCGCAAAAAAACCCACGCGCGCTAAGTTTGGTTCTACCTCGGCCTCGAGCAAAATTCAAACAGGGCGCGGACGACCTCGCGGAAAGGGCGCGCAAAGCCAGAGACAGCCTACGCCTCCACGAGGATACGGCCCTCCTCTCTTGCCCCCGGCCCAGCAGGTTGTTTGCGAAAATCGAACTTCCCTAACTCGAATTTACTCAGGAAGAAGAAGAAACAAAATAGCGCGATAAATTAAAGAACACCGTTTCGCTTTCACAAATGTTTGAAACAAAATGATCTGTTCGCTTACATGGCCATGCGGCCCATACACTGACGTACAAACAAAAAGGCCCGGCGCCCAGCAATCTTCAGGCCTGAGGAGCATCGGCATCAGCGGCGTCCGGGAACACGAATTCCTCGAAGGCTTCGGCGAGTGCCTCGGCGGCGTCAGCAGCCAACGCGTCCACGCGCTCCATCGCCACCTCGTCCTCGACGCCCTCGGGGACGACGTAGCCCTCCACCACGGCTTCAAAGTTGATCTCGTAGTGAGACCGCACCACTCCGAGAGCCTTCTGGACGCCGAGGTGCGCAGCCCGCGCATGCGCCGGAGACATGCCGGCGAGGGCGCGCGGGCGGCTTGCCGGCCGAGCTCCCGGCTCGCGCCTCGCCCTCCTCCACGGCCCGGCGAGGCCTCGAGCGCCGCGGAACGCAGCTCCAGCAGCTCCTGCTCGGAGGAGTTGTAGGAGGCCTGCAGCGCCTCGGCCGGTCGGTCGCGTGCCCCAGCGCGGTGCGCAGGCCTGAACATTGCCAGCAAGAAAGAAATCAGAAGGGGGGAACGAACCCTCAAAAGGAAGATTAGCAAAACAAAAAACAGAACAGTGACTTACCTTCAACCTGCTTCCTCTCCACCTCAAGGGCGCGGCGCTCGGCCTCGACCGCCTGCTGCAGGCCGACGACGGTGTCGCTCTGCTCCTTGAGGGACAGCTCCTGGCTCGCGCTCGTGATGCTGAGGACCACCAGTTCGCCCTCGAGCTTCGAGAACTCGGCGTTCCGCTCCTCCAGCGACTTCTGCGCCGCCTCGCGAGCGGTGCGCTCCCGCTCGAGCGTCGACCGGGCGTCGACAAGGGCGGCCCGCTCCTGCTGGAGCTGCCCCTCAGCCCCCTGGCGAGCGGTACGCTCTTGCAGGAGCTGGCCCTCCGCGGTGGCGAGCGCAGCGACTTTGGCGTCGAGGGTGGCCTTCAGCTCGTCGGCCTCCTTGGCCTTCTGCTCGGCGGCCCGCGCCCTCTCCTCCGCCTGGCTCTGCTGGGCCTGCGCCCCCCGGAGCAACGAATGGAGCTCCAGGTTGTCGCTGCGGACGGCGGCCACCTCCGCCTCCCAGTTGGACGCCAGGGTGCGCATCCTCTCCAGGTCCCCCCGCGCTTGCTGCAACGCCTCATCCCGATCGATGAGGGCCGTGCAAACCCGCTCGAGGGTGGAGGGGCGCGCCGCGTCCCCGCCTTTCGCACTCCCCGGAGCCGGTCGCGCGGGGCCTCGGCCCCGCACGACGGCCCACTGTCCGGGTCCCCAAGGCGTCAGCGAGCGCGTCAAAGGCATTGCACCGCTCCCAGAGCTGGCGAAGCTCGGCGCCCATCTGGTCGAAGACGCCGTACTTGTCACGGGCGCGGTGCTCGAGCTCCTGCCGCCAGCGGACCGAAACCAGTGAGCGTCACGTTGCGAGGAATAAGCGTGAAGACGACGAAATCAAAGAAAGTAACCAACAACGCCTCACCTGGAAGACGCGCCACGCCGGGCCACCGTGAATCCACAGCGCCTCGTTCAACGCTCGGTTGAGCGCGGCGCCGTGGTCGCGGAGCTCTCCCCACTACTCCTGCTCCTCCCGGGCGTCGGCGAAGGCGGGCGGACCGTCGACACGCCCTTCTCCTGAGGCGGAGCGGCCGGCGCGAGAGGAGAAAGCCTCGGCACCGCGCCCTCGGCCCCCGGCCACCATGCGGCCTGTTGACGGTGAAAATCCGTCAACCTAGCCATGAGTTTACCTTCGGTGTTGGCATGACTTTTGTATCTTATTCATTGGTACTAACCCCCGTGGTATAACAAGTTCACTTGTGCATGTCGGTTTTGGAGTTAAGTGTTTACGCAGGGTTTTAACGTTGAAAGCAAGACTTCCGGGATAAGTTCATTAAGCACCTCATGACAAGACCTTGAAGCCCGATACAAGTCAAGCAATGAAGTGAACATGACTCCAAGAGCCCAAGGACCAAGCCCGAGAAGATGATAAACTCCGAGGACCGAACCGTAAAAGGTCTTGAATCTTGCAAGACAAGGAGTTGAGTCCAATTCGGAGAGAAACCGACGTCAAAGGCCCACATGCAAAAGGGGAGAACATCTAGAAGACGTGGGAAGCAACACCGGGCGAAGCAGGCCGCGGCCGGCCAGCCTGGGCCCAATTCGGGGCCCAATCGGCCTCCCCTTTGACCTAATTGCTTCTCAGGCTATAAATAGCCCCCTGACCGAGAGCCACGCAGAACGGAAGTCGTAATCCACCGCCGAGGAGCAGAGAAGCTTGAGGGACACCATCTCGGAGATGAGGGTCGTGCTAGTTGCCTAGGGTTTCCCTAGCCGACGTGGGAACCTTGCATGGAAGACCACGTCGGAGCTCCGGAGCGAGGATCAAGATCGAGGGAGGGCCCGGTGGTGATCTTGTTCATGTAATCATTCATGGTGAAGTTTGTAAGTGAATCCGATTTCTAGCGATTAAGTGCCTTCTCGATGATTTTGTTTTCTACTTAATTTTGCTTCTTCTACGATCTAGTTTGCGGCTAGATTACATAGGGTGCTCTTGTAGCCGCGGTGGCTAGAGGTGCATGCGGACCGGCCAAGTGATTTCAACTTGTTCTATCGAACTCGCCCTAGACTACCCGCATGAATAGGGATACGTTGTGACGAACGGGGGTTCCGAAAGGCGGGCGTTTTCGGAGTCGGATGGAAGGCCACGATTTAAAGATGCTTTTAATGAGATTCGCTTTTCTATCTTCATCTATCTTGTTTGGAGCTACAACATAAGCATGATCTAGATTCTCTAGATTGGTTATCTCTTGCTTTCTCTTGCTACCTCTCTAGTAGATTAGATTAGATTCGTTTTCTTTATGAGTTAGTAGATTAGATGCAACTTAGTTCATCATAAGATAGCTTACCTTGCTTTACTAGATTGAATCCTTGCGTTGCACATTGTTCCACGGATTCGATACCTTGGGTTCATCACTCGAGGGAAGAAGGGTCCCTTGACTACGACGGGAGACTTGTCCGCTTGCAAGTCATAAACGAACTTTGATACAACTATTAACCGTCAACAAGCCCCTTTTTCCGGCGTCGTTGCGGGGAACAAGCAATCAAGATCCGATCTAGTATCGCTTATCTTTCAGTTTTTCTTTTGATTTTCTTTTGCATCTCTTATGTTTGATCATCCTCAAAAAGAAAAAAAATCAATCTAATCTAGTTTTGATTAACCCTAGTTTTTATGTTTAGATTTTTGTTTTATTACTAACCCTAACCGGAGATGGTTGGCTACCTCTCCAAGAAGCCCAAACTTTTTGTGGATGATCCAGGAAAACTTTACAAGCAAAGGTGACGTGCAACACAAGCTAAAGGGGTGGAAACCCTAGATTCAAAAGTTGAAGTCGAAGGACCGTCGAAATCTCCAAGGGAATCACCACCTCCAAGTCAAGATGCCGAAGGCCGTTCAAGATCAAGAGGAGGATGGAGAAGATGGAGATGGAGAAAGAAGCTCAACACCTAAAGGCTGCCAAGGCAAGATCCACATGTGAAGTGTTCATCATGATGAAGATGCTAGAGACGCAAGTGGGACAACTTGCCAGGCGCCCGATGGGTAACAAAGAAGAATTTCGGAGACAACTCCAAGGTCCCAAGACGGGGAAAGGCTACTCAAACTCAATCGGGAGAGATGGAGGATCACACTAAGGAGACCACGAAGATCACAACCGAAGACCGGAGTTCGAGATGCCAAGCCACAAGGAAGTTGTTGCATCCGTCAAGACCAAAGGACAAAGCCAGCCTGTGAAGACCAAAAAAAAATGACTAAGCCAAAGTGGGTACCCAAGATTGCAACGCCCGCAAAGAGCGTTGGTCCGGAGTAATCAAGTGATGAAGTCTAGCCATGGACTATAAACGAAGCGCTAGGCGGGAGGCAACCCGTTTCGTCGAGTTAAGAATAAGCTGCCGGGAGGAGAACCCGATTTCAGGTTTTTCGAGTCTTTTCAATTCAGTTTTGAATTTTACTACACAAAACATTAGACTTAGAATGGTTGAACAATATTAGAGACATAATTCTTGGTTGAATATTTTGCTTGATCATAAACCCTTTACATGAACCATCCTATGCGATTGTTTGCTTCTTTTTCGAGAAACCACAACCAAAAAAAATTTCAGAACCTAACTCAACCCTTCACCCTCATTATGGTGTTGTGGTTGACTTGTTTTTCATGCTAAAAACACACGAGTAGAGCCACGACTTGTATCTAGATGTTATTTAAATTTCAGCATGTGGTAGGACTCGCGTGAACCTAGAAGCTTGATTTTTGGTTGGTTTAAAAATCCATATCCTTGGTTTCTCTAAGATTAGAATTTTTCTAAGCCTCACTTAATTTTATTTCATTCAAAATCTCTCTCATCTAATCAAAATTAGGACCTAAACCTATGCCCCCATGATCAAGCCGGGAAAAGCTTGCTCTCAACTAATGAAGGCAAACTATACCGGTGAGACCGAAATCGACGTAGCCAAAAGATATTTTCGACTTATATTTGTTTTTAATGGTTTAAAAACTTCTCTAAATTTATGCTTGAGCTCTTGCATGGCTCTGAAAAATATTTTTTTAATTTCGAAATTAGAGGAGTGCTTAGCCTTAAACACACTTAAAGGGAGGCAATCTAGTTAACCTAACCATGCATGCACCATGATACATCACGGGATGCCCCTCCAACATATTTAAACCACATGCAAAGTACAAGCATGGGGGGCAGCCAAGGCTTTGTTTTGTAGGAATATCATGGATGCATGTGAGGCAAGGGAGTATGGAAGTGAGTCAAAGCGAAAACATCAAGTGGAAGGAGCAATAATGCAAGCGAAGGAGTGGACGTGAACGTTTGGAAGATGTACGTGATCACGAAGCAACATGAATGCACTAGAGAAGAACCGAGCCAAGAGGAGGAGAGAGGTAGTCTTTCATCCAACTCTTTGTTCGTGTGCTCTAGTTTGTAGGCCGGAATCACCTTAGACTTAGCCATCCACCGCGTTTGTTTCGTGCAACAAATCACATCCTTAATCCACTCAAAGTCCGGACTCCAAAATAATATTTGTGTACCTTGTTACCGGTGAAAACCCCGTATATATATTTGTGAGGGAGAGTGCTGCAATCATGGAAGAATACTACAAGCCTTTTCACCAAAGAAGAAGGGATCGTCGTCGTCTAAGCCATCATCGACAACCTCTTCGAGGAGGCACTCGGTTCCGAGTATCCCCGAAGTATGGAGGAGGACACGGCACCGCCAAGGAGGAACCGCACTCTTCTCCTTGGTGGCATGAGGGCCACACAAAACTCGTTTATTAGGTTTACCAAACTTCAATAACATATGGAGGAGCCGCCTGTCCAACCTCGCCACTTTACACGATCATCCGCTCCACCTCCATACGCTCCGCGGTATTCCGAGGGGTATGTCATCATGACGAAGGAGGAGGAGAAGAAGCTCGCTCACCTTAAGTAGAGGCTTGTAGCGAACATCGACATCGACGACCAAGCTCTCCACATATTGGGTTTCACACGGGACACCGGTGCAATTCTCTAACGGAGTGTCGGCAAACACCCACAAGGAATTCGCCTAGGAAATTTTCATGACCATGGCGCATACCCTTGATGAAGGAGTGCTGAGTCTCTCATTCCGTTGGAGGGAGCCCACAAGTGGAGAAGAAGGAAGACATCGTCGGAAGGGTAACCTTGATCAATGATGCTATTTCTAGCACCTTGATGGGGTAATCTCCTTTCATCCATGGGTTGCAATCGATCTTGAGATGTAATCGAACTTTGTTGGATTATCTATCTATCATCTTGTGTTGGAAATACTTTAATGCTTAAGGTTAGCTACCATGCCGTAAAGGGAGTATAGACCTCAATGCTTCCTTGGATCCATTCAACACAATTCCCGATAGATTAGATTGGTTTTCATGTTCGAAACGATTGCATGTTATAGTATCGTAGACCCATGGGCGAGTGTCTCCTATTTTCAAAAGGGAGCTCCGGAACAAGTGGATGTGCATGAAGGCACATGGGAAGGTTTTTGGAGTATGATCACGGGAAGAGACCATCAACCAAGAAATACTATCCGGAATGCCATCATCCAAGTGTGTCACTTTTGTGCAAGTGGATTTTTGGGAGAACAAGAGAGACAAAAATAACCAACATGGAGTTGAATTGGCTTTACTCGGCTTTGATTGACAAGTGGCCAATAGACCCCACTCACCTATGATCAACCGATGGTGTTGTTAAGCAACATCGAGTTCGGGAGACATTGGTTCGGGGTGTTGCCTCTCCATATTGGCTATCTCTTTAAAACCGGGTATTACAAGGAACCCGAATCATCTCCTACCTGGGACTTCCCTAGATATATGAAGAAAGGAAAATTTAAGTGAAGATGAGAGAGGAGGCTTCCAAGTGGCCTAGGTGAATTTGCCCCTTCCGGATTGAAGATTAAGACTTTTCTTGAGGGGAAGAAGATCGGTTAGAGGAAGGACTTCTTGTGCGGGGAAGAGAAAAAAAAATAAATAATAGAGAAGGATTAGGAGAAGGTTTTTCCACGACCCAAGAAGGAGGTGCACAACAAAATTATGTCCCACCATTGGGAGGAACCCCGGTGCCGCCGAGTTACTACGGTGGTGTACCAATGCAAGCATGGGGGAGTGGTGCAGCCATACCCCCACCATTTTTGCGGTGCCCAACGTAGCCTTTGCGGAGCCATTTGCACACCTTCCTCAACCACAACAAAATGTAGCCACCATTGGAGGATACGCTGCAAGGAGCATGCAAATTATTGCAGCCATCCTAACCAATGTAAACCAAATGGGTGAAGGAAATGCAAACATCGCTTATGAGCTTTGACATCTTCACCTAGTACCGTCGGACAATTCATAGGAGGAGTGGTGCATTCCTATTACAAGTAAGGGTACAACAACCAAGACTATCAATATCAACCACCGGCGGAAGATTAGAGAGAGGAGGAGCTTTAGTTATCTTTCCTTTACCCCCTTTTCTTTAATTTTCGGCTTGTATGCGCCTATGTTTGCGTAGTATTTTCAGCTTTGCTTTAATTTTCAGTTTTTAGTTTAATTTTCAGCATGTGTGTTAGTTTTTATTTTCATCATGAATAATGTCGCCACCAAGTTTTTACCATTAGTAAAGTTACAAGGTTTATGCCATGATGATATATGATTATAATTGCCGCTTTGTTTATCTTTGTAATTGATTTATGCATGTTTAACCTAGTGCTCTCTTAAAAATACAAATCTGAAATCATCTAAATGCTAGCTTAATCTTTAGCGGAGGTTATGATTAAAATAAAGACCCATAGTGTTTTATGTGCTCTCAAGTTATGAATAGATTAAAGATGTCTTTTATGCTCAAAAATATCGCTAACCTTGTCATAAATATCACTTGTGTGTTGCTCAACCTATCCAGAGCCTAATATATATTTGAGTGCAAAAACTTAGTATACAAGATTTATTTTTGAGTGAGTTATTGCAGGCCATGATTTCTCTGGCCCGAGACTAAGAAGCTGGTCATTCCGTTTTTGCGTATCTATCTTATTGCAAGCCTCTTATCCGTGCATTGTGTATCCCCACATCGGAGATTTCACAAACCTCGCCGGATATCCACCCTTAAACCAAATATCATCTTTTGTGATTACCTCCTTGACCACAACCTATCGTTGAGAATGGATCATCAATTCAAGGAAGATCGCAAGACGGTGCCAACATTGAAGATTTCAAGTATCTCTCCAAGGAAAAATACCCCGGTACCTACCTTATTTTTCGCCTCTTTGCTCGAGGACGAGCAACGTCTAAGCATGGGGGAGGAGGTAGGTACGGTGCAGTTTTAGAGTTAAAAGGGAAATATTTAAAAAAAATGATGAAAGAATAAATCCGGCGACGATCATGACTTTCAAGGTGAAGAAAGAAAAAAATATATATATATATAATGAAAGAAAGAAAGAAAGAAAGAAAAGAATGAGAAATATGAGAAAGAAAAAAAATAAATATGAGTATGCGTAAAGTGAACTCCCCGGTTCTCTAAAAGTGCATTCAAGGCTTCAAGTTAAAAAGATCCATTCTCATTTTCCAACCATGTGCAATCCGATAACGAGGACTTCCTTTGTGCCTCGGGATCACTCTTTGCCATTTGCACATGTCCACTCATCTAAAAGTGTGTGTATTTTTCTCTTTCCCCTCCTTGACTTAACATTATTTTCCAATGACCTTTTTGACGAGTCTCGGTAAGACCATGAGAAGCTTGTCTTGTTTTGACAACACCTCATTTATAAAATCTTGTTAGGACTAAACTTTCTCAAAGCTCCATATAAAGCCTACCACACATATATGTTATGAGAGGGAAAGGAGTAGAATATATAGGCTTGAGAGATAAGAGAGATGAGAGTTTATGAGCAATATGCAAGGTGATTTAAATTTGTGAATTTGGTTTAGCTCTTTTCTTTATCTCGTTCTTTATTTCAAAAATTCGAGATCTATTTAAACTTTGTGAGCATGTTAATACTTGTGGGATAAGCTTAATAAGAATCTACCCTCCGTAGAGGTGAAGGCTAGTACATTATGGAACTTTAACGAATTAAACTTTTGAGAGCATTATGTTTTTTTTCATGTATGATCAAGTGCAAGGTTTAAACAATGAAGGGCAACGATGATATCCATCGAAGGCTTACTCGAGGATGAGCAAGGTTTAAGCATGGGGGAGATGTTGACGGTGAAAATCCGTCAACCTAGCCATGAGTTTACCTTCGGTGTTGGCATGACTTTTGTATCTTATTCATTGGTACTAACCCCCGTGGTATAACAAGTTCACTTGTGCATGTCGGTTTTGGAGTTAAGTGTTTACGCAGGGTTTTAACGTTGAAAGCAAGACTTCCGGGATAAGTTCATTAAGCACCTCATGACAAGACCTTGAAGCCCGATACAAGTCAAGCAATGAAGTGAACATGACTCCAAGAGCCCAAGGACCAAGCCCGAGAAGATGATAAACTCCGAGGACCGAACCGGAAAAGTGCCGAATCTTGCAAGACAAGGAATTGAGTCCAATTCGGAGAGAAACCGACGTCAAGGGCCCACATGCAAAAGGGGAGAACATCTAGAAGACGTGGGAAGCAACACGGGAGAAGCGGGCCGCGGGATGGGCCGATGGGCCCGGGCGGCCGGCCCGGCCGGCCGGCCCGGCCCGATTCGGGGCCCAATCGGCCTCCCCTTTGACCTAATTGCTTCTCGAGGGCTATAAATAGCCCCCGGACCGAGAGCCACGGAGAACCGAAGTCGTAATCCGCCGCCGAGGAGCGAGAGAAGCTTGAGGGACACCATCTCGGAGATGAGGGTCGTGCTAGTTGCCTAGGGTTTCCCCTAGCCGACGTGGGAACCTTGCATGGAAGACCACGTCGGAGCTCGGAGCGAGGATCAAGATCGAGGGAGGGCCCCGTGGTGATCTTGTTCATGTAATCATTCATGGTGAAGTTTGTAAGTGAATCCGATTTCTAGCGATTAAGTGCCTTCTCGATGATTTTGTTTTCTTCTTGGTTTTGCTTCTTCTACGATCTAGTTTGCAGCTAGATTACATAGGGTGCTCTTGTAGCCGCGGTGGCTAGAGGTGCATGCCGGACCGGCCAAGTGATTTCAACTTGTTCTATCGAACTCGCCCTAGACTACCCGCATGAATAGGGATACGTTGTGACAGAACGGGGGTTCCGAAAGGCGGGTGTTTTCGTAGTCGGATGGAAGGCCACGATTTAAAGATGCTTTTAATGAGATTCGCTTTTCTATCTTCATCTATCTTGTTTGGAGCTACAACATAAGCTTGATCTAGATTCTCTAGATTGGTTATCTCTTGCTTTCTCTTGCTACCTCTCTAGTAGATTAGATTAGATTCGTTTTCTTTGAGTTAGTAGATTAGATGCAACTTAGTTCATCATAAGATAGCTTACCTTGCTTTACTAGATTGAATCCTTGCGTTGCACATTGTTCCACGGATTCGATACCTTGGGTTCACCACTCGATGGAAGAAGGGTCCCTTGACTACGACGGGAGACTTGTCCGCTTGCAAGTCATAAACAAACTTTGATACAACTATTAACCGTCAACACGGCCATCCCTCCGCCTCACGAGCGCCCCCTCCTCCCCGGGGCTCGGGGAGACGGCGTGGGGAAGCCGTCCCAATGGTCCTACCCGGCGGCGGGGAGTCGTCGTCCGGGATCTCCACGCCCGCCGCCCGGGAGCCGCCGCGAGCACGGGCCCCCGCCGCGCCTCCACCGTCACCTCCGTCCGCGCCGCCGTGGCCGCGGATTCTCCGTCGCGGCGCCGTGGCCGCCGCCCTCCGGACGTGTCTCGGCGGCCGAGGGCGCCGGCGGCCCTCCATGGCGACGCCGCCGCAATGCCGCCGCAACCGGCCGCCGCCGGCCGCACCGTCGCCTCCGGCCTTGCCTCCGCCGCGACCGCCATCCGCCGCGCCTCCCCCGCGACCGGCGCCGCCGCTCCTCGGCGGACAGCCGGCCGCGGCTCGGCAAGCGAGGCCGCCGGCCGCGGCCTCGAGGCCTCGGCCCCGCGCTCCGCGAGCCCTCGCCCGCCACCTCCGCCGCCGCGCCGCGCCCCGCCCGCGGCGCCCTCGACGAGCGCCGCCGGGTGGGGATGGACGCGTCTCGCCCTCAACACCTTGGCGGTGCGAGGGGGAGGCACGGTTGGCACCACCCCCGCGCAAATACGAGAAAACCGTCAAATCCCCGCCTATCGGGCGCGCAACCTCCCGAGACGGCGGGTCCCTCACCTCGAAGAAGAAAAGGCGTGCTTCCTCTTCCTCGAGGCCCCGGCCGACGACGCGGGCGCGGCCGGCACGGCCGTCGCCGCACCTCCGCCGACTCCATCGCGCGCGCGAGCCCCGCCCCGCGAGCGGGCGCGCCCGCCGTGCGTCCCTCCGGAGCGCGCCGGCGCCCCTACGACCCGGGCCGCTCCCCGTTGTCGATTGCACCGGCGGCGGGCGCCTCCACGCCCGCCCCGGGCGGTGCTCTACGTCACCGGAGCCGGCTCCGGTGGACGGGGGTGCCGGTTCCCACCGACGGGGGGCCTGCCCCCCTCACCTCTTCCTCCTCTTCCTCCTCCTCGTCCGATGACGAGTACTCCTCGGTCCCCCGGCCGAGGAGAGCCCCCGCTCGCTCGTGCGGCCGGTACTCCTCGCTCCTCCGCTCGCGGCGCTCCCCGTGACGTGTCGCACACTCCCTTTTGTGAGCCACCCGCGCCCGCTCTCGCTCTCGCGCGCGCGCGCGAGAGCGGGGAGTGGGCGGCACGGACTTCGCGGCGTTCACGCTCACCAGCTGCAAACGAAGCATTGAGATGCGTCAACAACCCGGGGAACTTGCAAAATCGAAACGAAATCAAGAACTCCACTCACCAGCTGGCCAGTGGGCAACATCTCAAGATCCCACAGGGACCCGTCGGTATGCACGGACTTGGGGTCGACGGCGCTTCGCGCCCGGGTAGCCGCGTAATCCCGCAGGAGGGGACTCTGCAGCGTCCGCGACCTCGCCAACGCGACGGGGTCCGCCGCCTCGGTCATCTCGAAGATGCGGAGCGGCCTCTCCATCAGGGGAACGATCCGCCGGTTGTGGAGTTGCGCGAGGACGACTTCCGCGGTCAGCCCGCGGCCTGCCAGATCCCTCGGTGTGGTGAGGAGCGAGTCCAACCGCCTCTGGTGTTGGGGCGGAGACACCCCGTGCTGCCAGGAGGTTGGCCTCTCCCGGAGCACCAGGCCAGTGTAAGGGGGGCGGGTTCGTCGTTGCGGAGATAGAACCACCCCCGCTCCCAGCCTGCATTATTGGTCGTCATCGTGCAGGGGATGTAGTCGTCCTTGCGCTGGCCCCGCAAGGCGAGCGACAGGCCGCCGGAGCGCACCGCGCGGTGGGTCCTCTGCTCCGACGTCGACAACGTGAACAGCTCCCCGCGGAACAGGTGAATCCAGAGATCCTAGTTCACTGGGATCCCCAGAAAGCCCTCGCAAACGCCGATGAACGTGGCCGCCTGCGAGATCGCGTTCGGCGCGAAGTTGTGGAGCACCACGCCGTAGTGGAGGCAGAGAGCCCACATGAAACGGCTCGCCGGCGCCATGAAGCCCCGCTCGTGGAAGCGGATGAAGCTGACCACGTAGCCACTCGGGGGGTTGGGCGCGTGGTCCCTTGCCGGCGGCACGATCCACTCGGCTGGCCGTCCGTCCTCATTCGCCTCCAGCTGGCCGGCGGTTACCAACTGGCCCAGGGCCAGCCGCATCACCGACGAGCGCTCCCACGGCAACGGGTCGATAATGATGAGAGGCTGTTGGGGCGCCATGCGAGCGTGCGAGGAAGCGAAGCACAAGGAACAGAAAGAGCTCCGAGAGGAGAAAGATGCGATGGCCGAAACGACTCGGGGGCTGGAGCGCGAGGAGCAAGAATGGCGAATGCTAAGGTAAAAACCGCCGTCGCCCCCCTCATCAGATTTAAAGGCCGCAGGCGTGCTCTCCGGAGCGTGCGCCCCGTGCGTATCTAACGGGTGGAATCTTCCCCTCGGCCCGACGGACGGGCCCCACCACGACCGCAGCGGCCACGCAACCGCTCGCAAGCCATCATCACGGCGTAGAAACGGGAGGGCCGTGGCGAGCGGTCACATCCGCCTGCCCACGCCGCCCACTACGCACGTGGCCGCAACGCCTGAAAAGGCGCGCCCGCGGCGCAAGACTACAGTCGCGACTGCGAGCAATTAATGGCCCGGTCCCTTACTATGTAAGGAAGACCCTCGAGCGGCGCGAGCCCCTGGCTCAGAAGAATTCGACCCTCGAAGGGTGCAAACATCGGCCGGAGACCTCGGAGCCCGTTCGAAGTAAACAGGCACCGCAGGTACCCTCGATGCGTAACTCTACTGATCAGCGTTTCGAGGCCCGACACGATCAGGGATCCTCGAAACCCGCAGATGCCAAAACGGGAGCGCCTAGTTGCCACCCCACACTACTCTACTGATCAGCGTTTCGGGGACTGACACGATCAGAGACCCTCAAAACCCGCAGATGCAAAGACGGGAGCGCCTAGACGCTACCCCGCACGACCCTACTAATCAGGGGTACGAAGCCTGGCCCTCGACGGGTTCGAACAGGCGCTCCAGATCACTAGAGTCAGGGACGACGAGGGCACGCGCATCCGAGCCTTTCCTCGAGCCCACCGGCTCGAGGGTGCCCCACATGTCGTGTTCGAGAGCCAGCGAGGGCAGCTAGCCGGGGGGATCCCACCGAGGGAGAGCTTCCACGCCCTCGGTCCCTAGCGAATGGGACCGAGCCCCACCTAGAAAACCCACGCAAGTGCTTTAATGGACGTGTCTTCGGACCACGCAGCCTACCCTTATCGAACGGGGCATGGGCGTCCACTCGGACCACCCACTAACAGCTCCATGAGGAATCCGCAATCCGCGACCCGATCGATGGGGGTTGCGGAAACCTCACCCTCTGTCCCGCGGAGGGACGGCGAGGGCGCGTTGAAAACAAGACGGAGAGCTCGCCCCGATCGCCTTGAATGGGCCCGGGCTCGGGGGCTCGACGCACGGCTACACCTCCTCGTTCGCACCGGCAGCGGTTAGTGCCAGTCGCGCGTGCGTCGGCGAGGCCGGCTGAAACACCGCCGATGCCGGTTGAAACATGCACCACGCCTACCGGCCAGATTCCACGGGAAAACCCCTGCGCAGAGCACCCACGCTCCTGCAGGGCTTCGGGGGCTAGACCGGTGGGTCGGCCCGACGCGGCCCCACGGAAAGCTTTGGCAACCAGGAGGGAAGGACGTCCTATCAGTAGGCTCCAACATCTGCGGGAGCCTGGCCGGCACACCCGCAGATGCTCGGGGGCTACTGTCGGGGACAGCCCTGGGGGTCCCTTAAAACAACCAGGGGAATCCCGCTTAAAACCTGCAAAAAATCAAAAACAAAGCACTTCTCACTTAAGCATGCACCCAAGGCACGGCCCACACCGTGGCGCCCCCCGCAGCCCATCGGAGTGGCCCAGTCGAGGGCCCCCTCGAGCGGTCTCCGCCTCGCTCGAGGGCTCACGCCCCCCTTGAGCGGTCTCCGCCTCGCTCGAGGGATTTCCTCCGCCTCGATCGAGGCTTCTGCACGTGCACGTCCGCTCCCGCACGAGTGTACGGGCATTTAATGCTCTGACAACGGCGGGGCGACGCCATTGTTGACGGATAAAACAAGTATCCACCTACGATCCGCAAGCGTACGGACCTACACCTTTTTCACCATGGGATTCCCAAGGTTCTTGTCAATCCGCGGAGCAAGGGGATTACTAGCGCTTAACCAAGCACTAATCTAGTTGAATGGAAAACCTTTGAAAGAGAGTATTAAACTAAAAGTAAAGACAATCTAACCTAAGTTAATCTAAGTTAAGTTGATCAAACAAATCTAGGGTTAAACTATATGGTAAAGGGGTGAACACAAGAGAGTGATTAAGAAAGATAAGCGTTCCCTCCCTAGGATCTAGATAACATGGTATGCATCTACTACACGAAAGCGGTAAACCAATCTACCGGGGGTTGTGACCACGGTTTCGCCCTTTCCCTCCTCTCGTACTCGTCACTACGCGAAGGTATTCGTGACTAGACCTATGATGGACACGGTATGTTGATGGAATCTATGGGAGTAGCGGATATCATATGCCGAAAAACATGGTAGCTAACCTTAATCATCAAAGCATCATCAACATGAAAACAATAGATTGGAACCACAAATCGAGTAGCGATCACATAGCATGTATCCATCTAATCCTAGGGATGAACGGAGACATTACCCCATCATCTTACACGGATTGAAGCACATAGGGGTGATGGAGACTCCGGAGAACGTCGTCGATGAAGATGGCGGCGATGGAGCTTGGGAACACCCCTAGGCCAGCGGCTTGGAGTCCTCCTCTTGCTTCCTTCTCTCCGCCGGCGTTGATCCTTGCGACGAGCTCATCTAACTCTCTCCCTCATCTTGCGGCGGCGGTTTTCTGGTGATTGGCGTCGGTAAGATGATTTGTTCGATGTGTCGGTCGACGGCGGCGGAGGGAATAAATAGATGAACATCTAGGGCAAAGGGGGGACCGAACCGACCCCGGAGTGGGGGCTGGGCCGGTCGGCCCGGCCGGCCGGCCCCGAGCCCACTTCGGCCCACTTCGGCCTTGGTTTCCTCCCCGGTTGCTTCTCCCGTGATCCCTTATTCGTGTGCACTTGCATGTGGGCCTTTGACGTCGTTTCCTTCACGGTTAAGGCTTGAATCCTTGCTATGAAAGCTTCGCCGTTTTCCGGTTGAGTCCACGAAGACTTGCATGTTGACGCTTCGGTCCTTGGGTCATTTGGAGTCATGTTCATCGCGTGTCTTGACTCTTGTCGGGCTTCATGATCTTCTTCCAAAGTGCTTGGTGAACTTATCCCGAAAGTCTCCTCATTAGCGTAGATTTCTGCGTAAACAACAAACTCCAAAATCGACATGCAAGTGTGAACTTGTTATATCATTAGTATGCCCAGTGGCCGGTTAGTTGCAAATCATAATCGAAACCAATGTATAACAAGTACTCTAGGTTGACGGAAATTCACCGTCAACGGCCATCACGCGCCCGGGACTCATGCCCCGGCCCGCTCGCGCCAACTCCCTAGGGGAACCCATCCCCGCTCGTGGGGGACCGTGCGATACGGCCGGTGTCAGCCCCGTGACCTTGCGCCGCCTACTCCTGTACGGCTAATGCGTCGCGCCCTCGAAGGGGGCCGGGCCGCACCCTCGAAATCCTTTCTCGTGAACTTGCGGGGCCAAATCATGACGGTAGGCCGGCGGGACGCCATCCCCGCCACCGCGTTGGCCCCGTGCGGCCGCCCCGTGCCTGTAAGGCGCACGGGGAAGGGACGCCGCACGCCCGCCTGGTACCCCATACGGATCAATGTCGACAACTTCCTCGAGCCCGCCTGAAGACGCAACGGTCAACCGCCATACCCCGACCCTCGAAGCCACCACTATTCGGGTACAAGATACGCTGTGATGGCCAGATCGTGGCAAGGACTGTCAAGGCGGCCGCCTACTCTACGACATTGCACACCATGCTCCACCATGTAGCTAAACAGTGCGGCATACTTGTAATTCACCCTCTCCTTGGCCTATATAAGGAAGGTGAACTCCCCCCGCTGTAAGGGACATGAACACCAGAACATCGACACACGAATACTCGCAACCATCATACACACGCTCCCCAATTCTCCCACAACATCTTCAGCCACTCCGCCAGGGACTTGGAGGCCACGCCTCCTCTCCCGCCCTGCTTGTAGCCGCCCCACTACAGGCACCCCGGTGCTGAGCAATATAGTGCCCCGAGCACACCACTGCTGGACGTACGGCCTCCGGCCGGAACCAGGATAAATCTTGTGTCCTTAGTTGCTTAGCATCGACCATTGAGGGATAGACCTTGGCGCTTATTACTGGTTAGTGTCGGGACCACATTCCGCACCGACAAGCGTCGCCTTGTGCCACCGGAGTGGGCTTAAGTACCTGAGCCATGGATTTCTGACCCAAGGTACAGTTGCCGCCAGAGCGGGCTTGAGGGTGCGACCGGAGTCAGCTTGTGTACCTAGGCCATGGATTTCAGACCCAAGGTATGGTTGCCACCGTAGTGGACTTGAAGGTGCGACCGGAGTCGACTTGCGTACCTGGGCCATGGATTTCAGACCCAAGGTACGGAGCGTGAGTACTTAGGGTACTTGGACCCATGGTACAGAGCGTGAAGACCACGTGCAGCTAGGTTCCTTCGTCGCCAGGACCCGAGGGCCGCTTACAGCTAGGTTCCATCGAAGCTTACACACGTAGTATGCCACCGAAGCAGGCGGAGATGCGGCCGGAGTCGACTTTAAGTTGCCGCACCGAGCGGACTTCAGAATGCGACTTTAGAAGTCGACTTTAGATTGCCGCGCGTAGCGGACTTTAGAAACTGCCTCCTAGGGATAGCCCCGGAGTTGATGAAGTAGACTCATGGTGACTTGATTGATATACCCCAAGAGTAGTCGGCGAGTGTAGCTCCCGTGAAAACCCGCCGAGAAGCATACACAAATGAGTAGTCGGCAAGTAGTCCTACATGATGAGGAGAACAAGCCAAGAGAACAGTGATCATTTAAATAAATGACTTAGTTGTTGCTGCCTGGGCAGACTGATGATGAAGCCGTGGCGATCAGCGATGGAGCCGCGACGGTTGTTGTTAAATTTGACTAGTCAGAGTTGATTCCGACTAGTTGTTGGGGGCGTGACTGCCGTTCTCGACTAGTTTGGAAAACTGGTCAAGATGAATGGTCGACGCGATGCGACCGGAAGACGACGTCGTGGCGGCGCGCGGCATACTCGAAGTAGAGCTAGTGTTTCCGCAAGACAAGTAGTCACCACGCACGGTGTGGCTGAAGTAAAGCCAGCGTGGCCGCAAGACGAAATCGCGGCGCACGGAGTAGTCGACGATGAGCTGCGTGGCGGGCCGCGCGACGTGCCGAGGCACTCAGACGCGCGGCGTAGGCGAAGTAGTCGACGACGAGTGGCGCAACAAGCCACGCGACGTGCCGCGTGACGTGCCGCGCGACGTGCCGAGGCACCCGGCCGCGCGGCGCGGGCGAAGTAGTCGACGACAGCGATGAGCCGCGCGATGTGCCGAGGCACCCGCACACGCGGCGTAGGCGAAGTAGTCGCCGACGAGCCGCGCGACGATCCGCAAGACGAGCCGCGCGACGTGCCGAGGCACCCGGACGCGCGGCGGAGGCGAAGTAGTCGACGACGAGCCCGGAGTAGTCGACGATGAGCGGCGCGACGAGTCGCAAGACGAGCCGCGCGACGTGCCGAGGCACCCCGACGCGCGGCGGAGGCGAAGTAGTCGACGACGAGCCCGGAGTAGTCGACGATGAGCGGCGCGACGAGCCGCGTGACGAGCCGCGCGACGTGCCGAGGCACCCGGACGCACGGCGGAGGCGAAGTAGATCGCTGCAGCCAGGGGAGTGGAGACGAGTACTCGAGGTGCACGGCGAAGTTGACGTAGAGCGCGTGCTGCCGGAGACGAGAAATCGCGGCGCACGGAGAGGTTGACGTATAGCGCGTGCGGCCGGAGATGAGTAGTCACGGCGCACGGCGAGGTCGACGTAGAGCGCGTGCGGCCGGAGACGAGTAGTCGCGGCGCACGGCGAGGTCGACGTAGAGCGCGTGCGGCCGAAGACGAGTGGTCGTGGCGCACGGCGAGGTCGACGGAGAGCCGCTTGTTCGTGTGCGTGTAGCACAATTTGGAAAATTGTGTTGCTTTTGACGGAGTGTGGACTTGTAGCATGCTGTCATGATCCGCGTGGAGTATAGCTTCCATGGTCTTCACGTGCAGCATGTGATACGGCATAGTAGCAAATTATGCCTGCCATTGAATTCGTTGTCCCGCACAAAAACAGAGGTAGCACCGTACTAGCGTGCTCAGTTTCACGTCGACATGCCGACAGGATGCTCTGTAGCACCCTGTTTTTTGTAGAGCATGACTTCGAATCCGAATAGAAAACGGCTCAGGCTTGGATAGCTATGATCCGCTTTGATTTCCAACTCGATGGCTTCATCTTGCACCGTGAAGGAGTCGAATAGCGATCCAACAAATCTGGCGTTAATTCCACGCAGCTGTGTTCAGATCTGCCGACCGATCTGGTAGAACAACTTCACGTCACGGGGAGTTCTTGTCATGCGACCGCGTAGGATGCTGGCCGTGTAGGTTGATTGACTCTGACGGGTGGACAGCGACTTGCACCGACTTGGATCCCCGCGAGTCGTCGAGTCGAGTAGATTGATCTTGTTGACGAAGGTCCTTCGAATTCGCCCGGTGATCGTGACGATGGCCCCACGGTGGGCGCCAGCTGTCGGTGTTTAAACCTCTCGACCTCAATGGGAGGTACCCGCAGCAAAGTAGAAGGTGAGGATCGCCATGATCTGGAACCCGAAGGTATGCGCGAGGACACAAGACACGAGATTTATACAGGTTCGGGTAGCCGGAGTAGCTACCCTACATTTTGTTTAGAGTAGTATTGCGCCCTGCGCTTGGTGTTGTTCCCCGGAGGGATTGTGTATGTGCGGCTAGGTACCCGACCCTCCTTTATATAGTCCAGGGGCGGGTTCCTAGTCGGTTACAAGGTAGGAGTCCTAGTAGGATTACACAGAGCGAGTCCTAGTAGGAGTACAAGGGAATTCTAGTAGGAGTCCATCTTCTACTCTTCATCCTTCCTTGCATGAGTACCCGGGGTGTATGCCCGACAGGCGTTATCGGGTCGTGCCGCGTGCCGGGCCACCGTGCCGAGGTGGTGGCCCGTGCCGGTCCGACGCCCGTGCCGGCCGGCCCATGGAACGACGGCTCGCGTGCCGTGCCGGCTAGTGCCGGGCTTTTTCGGGCCGTTCTCGTGCCGGCCCAGCGGGCCTGGCCCATCTGGACAACTACAGTCATGCGACCTCCTTGTCGGCGAACACCTCCTTCTCCTCACCTCCGACGACCCGGGCACCCCCGTCCAAGCCCATACCCGCGTCACCCTCCATGACACCGCCGGATGCGCCCGCCATGGTCTCCACCATGAAGATGAAGCTTGAGGCCGGCGCCAGGTCACGCCATCCGGATGTGATCCCTGATTTCGAGTGAGTGAGGAGGAGCTAGACGAGTACCGCAACCGCGAAGGAAGACCTCACCGACAAAGAGCACGAGGAGGTGCCGGAGGCCCCCAAGCGCAAGCCGCAGCTGCGCCACCACCGCCATCAATCGAGCTCCGTCGCGAGCTCGATGCCTCTAGGGCGCTGCCACCGTCAAGCGCGAGCTACATCACGAGCTTGGCGGCTGAAGGGCGCTTCAGTGTCGAGGAAGACAACCTTGAGGTGGTCACGCTATAGCAGGCTGCCCTGTCCCATGTGGCTACCCCAAGCACAGCTGCAACATCCATAGCTCGTCTTCGCTCCTCCAGCTTGTGATGCACAATACGTGCTCGATGGAATGCCAGCAAGGTTTGTTCTTGTTTCCTTCTCACTATTGCTACGTTTCTGTGAACTGCCATGATTTGGAGGTCGGTACGTCCACTATTTGTGTTATTTTTTGATTTGATTTGTTTGGAAGCAATATTAGTTTGACATGTATACCCAATTTTCTATTAAGTGGATGAACAAGATTTTAGGATCTATGGTAGGGATCACATGTTGATAATATGATTACATTTTGTTTCTAAGTTTTTCATTAGAAAGACTGATTTTGTGAAATAGTATGATATGTTTTTATCCTTTTGTATTGTCATGGTCATTCATGTCATAGATTTTATTTACCAGAAACATAGTGAACAGTAAAACAATTGGTCGTAAGTTCCTAACAATGGGTGATTCATATGAACCACTGGCAAGTGGGATCCATGCAGCACTATGAAGTAATTTTAGAAGCCAAAATTGTGTAATTGCTCCCTATTGCCTGGCTACTTTATTTCTGATAGTTATTTTTTTGTTATGGCAGATTGGAGGCAGTGTTTTCTTTAGAAAAGCACTTGCTCTTCGGATGTTAACCTCTCTATGTGATGGGTTGTTCTTTGTTGGAAAATTATCATTTCAAATAATGAAAGGCCTTGGGGTGCCAGTGCGCTCTCAATAAATAGAAACAGATGCAGTTATTGAAGTACTACAGATTATTCAAGTTGATAAGGATAGGAATGTTCCTATTTATTGTCCAACATATCTCTGGTGCTTGAACAATGACTGGAACATTAGGAGTAATTAGCTCTACTGGACAACTGGATGATGTGTGTTACTAGGAAATCTCCATGTCCTTTGTGTGTTTCTCAAGCAACTTTTTGTGATATCCTTGGTTAGATTAAGTAACATCCTGTCTTCAAAACACGCATCTCACCATTTAACCCGTCCAGCCTACCGGCACTGATGAGATGCCCATTATGAGGCTTCTGCATAACAGATGTTGTCAAGTAAGACACTGTCATGTACGGTAAGTCGTACACCAGGCGCAGGCGCGCGTGTGATGTTCGGCGGGCAGCTGAACGTGCGGCCAGAGAGCAAGCCGAGCATGCAGCAGCGCATGGCGCCGGCCAGCCACAGATAGCAAGTGGCTAAGTTTAGGAAGGTAGCAATTTGTCACGCTAGAGAATTAAGGAGCTTGCTCCATTTGTGTTGGCCGATGGCCCTATATTCCCATGTACTCAGCACTATTGCAATCAATCGAGAATCAAGTTATCTCCTACCTCTCTCTCTCTCTTCCCTAAGCCTGCGGTTGGGAGGAATAACCCCACCGGAGAAGACGGCCGAAGGCTACGAGCTGCGTGGCCGAGGCCCGGCGAGTCAAGGGTTCGACGCTCTTGACAGCTTGGTATCACGAGTCCGGCGCTCTTCGCCCAATCATTCGCTGCCCACCGATCCGTCCACCGCCCACACACCAGCCACCACGCCACCATCTACAGCCGCATCTCCTACCCGTTCATCCGCCTCCATCAACATGGCCGAGCCCACCCTTGCCGACATCGTCCAGATGATGAAGGACATGCAGGCAGACATAGCCAGCCTGAAGGAGAAGTCCGAGTCGTCGTCCTCCAGCGGCGGCCGGCCTGAGGCTCCTCGCGACATCGATCGTCCGCCGCGGCTCCTGAAATTGGACTTTCCGCGGTATGATGGCAAATCCGATCCTCTTCTCTTCATCAACAAATGCGAGTCGTATTTTCGCCAGCAGCGTACGTTGACGGAGGAGCAAGTGTGGATGGCCTCGTACAAACTTGAGGGCATCGCACAACATTGGTACATGCAACTCCAGGACGACGAGGGCACTCCGTCATGGCGCCGATTCAAGGAGCTGCTCAACCTGCGCTTCGGGCCAACCCTCCGATCCGCGCCACTCTTCGAGCTCGCCAAGTGTCGCCGCACCGGCACGGTCGAGGAGTACTCCAGCCGATTCCAGGAGCTCCTCCCATGAGCAGGCCGGCTGGATGAGGAGCAACGTGTCCAACTCTACACCGGCGGGGCGCGCCGCCGCCGGCCGACGCGGTGCGGATCCTCAACCCCGGCACCCTCAACCACGCTATGAGCCTGGCGCGGCAGGTGGAGCAGATGGAGCTCGCCAAACTCCAAGCACCGGCCAAGCCAGGGGCGCGCGGCCTCCTACCGCCTCCACCGCCCCGACCAGCGCCCCAAGAATTGTCGGCTTCGCCGGCCCCGTTGGCGCCGGCCGCGCCGCCGGTGGGTGCAGCACCGGCCCGTGGCGAGGGCTCCAGGCGCCTGTCCCTAGAGGAGATGGCTGATCGGCGCCGTCAAGGCCTGTGTTTTAACTGTAACGAGAAATATTCTCGTGGCCACAACCGTTTTTGCAGGCGCATCTTTTTCGTGGATGGAGTGGAGATCGATGCGGCCGGCGATGCAGCGGACACAGGAGGAGCCGACACCGACGCTCCCCTCGTTTCTCCCCGCGGCCCCGGCGGAGTTGCGCCGGCGGACACCATGCAGGTCACCGTCACCCTCGGCCCAACCTCCCTGGTGGCGCTGGTCGACTCGGGGAGCACCCACAACTTCATCTCCGCGACGGCAGCGCACCAGTCGGGCATCCCCATCCAGCGCCGACCCCGCCTCACGGCCATAGTGGCCAACGGCGAACGGATCACCTGTGTCGGCGTCCTTCGCAACGCGCCGCTCCACGTCGAGGGCGAGCCCTACCCGGCCGATCTCTTCGTCATGCCATTGGCTGGGTACGACGTCGTCCTCGGCACACGCTGGCTCGGTGCGCTGGGACCGATCGTGTGGGACCTAGCCAGTCGCTGCATGACATTCCAGCGCCCGGGGCGCTGCATCTCATGGGCAGGCACGCCCAGCGCCAAGGTACCAGCAGTGCGCGCCACGACAGGGGGGACGCGCTCCTGGAGGCCCTCCTGGACTCGTTTGGGGGGCTCTTCGTGGCCGCGCGGTGTCCGCCCCCAAGCGCGCACACGACCATCACATCCTCCTCAAGCCCGACGCGTCGCCGGTGGTTGTCCGTCCGTATCGCTACCCGGCTGCCCACAAGGACGAGCTGGAGTGGTAGTGCGCCGCAATGATCGACCAGGGGATCGTGCGCCGAAGCGACTCCCTGTTCTCGTCGTCGGTCCTCCTGGTGAAGAAGCCTGATGGCTCATGGCGTTTCTGCATCGACTACAAAGCCCTGAACGCCCTCACCATCAAGGACGCGTTCCCGATCCCAGTGGTGGAGGAGCTGCTCGACGAGCTCCACGGCACCATGTTCTTCACCAAGCTTGATCTACGGTCGGGCTACCACCAGGTGCGGATGCGGCCTGAGGACGTGCACAAAACCGCGTTCCGCACCCACGACGGCTTCTACGAGTTCCTCATCATGGCGTTCGGGCTCTGCAACGCCCCCGCTACGTTCCAGGCGCTTATGAATGACGTGCTCCGGCCGTTCCTCCGACGGTTCGTCCTAGTATTTTTTGATGACATATTAATTTACAGCAAGACATGGGCAGACCACCCCCGCCATCTTCGGGCCGTTCTCGACGAGCTGCAACGCCATCAGCTATTCGTCAAATGCTCGAAGTGCTTGTTCGGCGCGTCATCAGTCGCCTACCTCGGCCACGTCATCTCTGCCACTGGGGTGGCCATGGACTCAGCCAAGGTGGCTGCCATTCACGACTGGCCGCCACCTCGCTCGGTTCGGGCTGTTCGGGGCTTCCTCGGCCTCGCCGGGTACTAACGCCGCTTCGTCCACAACTACGGCACGGTGGCTGCCCCCTTGACGACCCTCCTCAAGAAGGATGGCTTCGCCTGGGATGACACGGCCATGGCGGCCTTTGTGGCGCTCAAGGCAGCCGTGTCGTCCGCTCCAATCCTCGCCATGCCCGACTTCAGCAAGCTCTTCGTGGTGGAGTGTGACGCGTCCTCCACAGGCTTCGGTGCGGTGCTTGTCCAGGAGGGGCACCCGGTCGCCTTCTTCAGCCGGCCGATCGCGCCCCGACATCGCGCACTCGCCGCCTACGAGCGCGAACTCATCGGTTTGGTCCAGGCCGTCCGGCACTGGAGGCCGTACCTGTGGGGACGGCACTTCATCGTCAAGACTGATCATTTCAGTCTCAAGTACCTCCTCGACCAGCGGCTGGCCACGATCCCCCAACATCATTGGGTTGGCAAGCTTCTGGGATTCGATTTTGAGGTGGAGTACCGCTCGGGCGCCACGAACACCGTCGCCGACGTGCTGTCAAGAAGGGACACCGAGGAGGGCACGCTGCTGGCTATCACAGCGCCCCGCTTCGACTTCGTCGAGCGTCTACGGCAAGCACAGGCAACTGATCCGGCTCTTGTCACCATCTACGACGAAATCCACGCCGGCACGCGTACAGCACCATGGTCCATTGTGGGCGGGATGGTCGCCATGGAGGGGCGCCTCTACATCCCGGCCTCTTCACCACTGCTGCAGGAGATCGTGGCTGTTGTTCATGATGATGGCCACGAAGGCATCCTCCGCACCCTCCATCGACTACGGCGAGATTTCCATTTTCCAAACATGCGTCGTGTTGTGCAGGATTTCGTCAAGGCGTGTGGCACGTGCCAAAAGTTCAAGTCCGACCACCTACGGCCAGCTGGTCTGCTACAGCCCTTGCCGATCCCATCGGGGGTCTGGTCGGACATCAGCATCGACTTCATCGAAGCTCTGCCCCGCGTGAACGGCAAGACCGTCATCCTCACCGTCGTCGACCGCTTCAGCAAGTACTGCCACTTCATCCCGCTTGCACACCCGTACACGACGGAGTCGGTGGCGCAAGCGTTCTTCGCCGAGGTGGTGCGGCTGCACGGTGTCCCGCAGTCCATCGTCTCAGACCGCAACCCCGTCTTCACGTCGGCGTTCTGGACAGAGCTAATGGCGCTCACGGGCACCAAGCTATTCAGGTCCTCCACCTTCCACCCGCAAACCGACGGCCAATCGGAAGCAGCCAACCGCGTCATCGCCATGTACCTTCGCTGCTTCACCGGCGATCGCCCCAGGCAGTGACTCCGGTGGCTTCCTTGGGCGGAGTACACCTACAACACCGCATACCAGTCTTCGCTCCGGGAGACGCCGTTCCGGGTGGTCTATGGCCGCGATCCGCCGACCATCAGGTCCTACGAGCCGGGAGACGCGCGCGTGCCCGCGGTGGCACAGGAGATGGAGGACCGGGCGGCTTTCCTCGACGACGTCCGCTACCGTCTTCACCAGGCGCAGAAGTCCCAGAAACACTCCTATGATCAGCATCACTGGTAGGTCATCTACCAGGTCGGTGACTGGGCCCTGCTTCGCCTCCGACAACGGCCTTCGGCAACACTACCACGGTCACCCGCCGACAAGCTCAAGCCCCACTACATCGGCCCCTACCGCGTTGAGGAGTGTTAGAAACCTCGCCGGAGCAGCGAGGTCGCCGGAGACGAAGATGACAGCCTCAACTCCGGGAACACACACGAACACTTGGACACAGATGTTGGTGCAGCCAAAAATAACAGAACGTACTGCGTTTTCTGTTTACTCGATATATATAGGAAACAAGCAGAAAGTGGCCATCGGCCACGACGCGCACGACACGGTCGTGCTCCTTCACGAACGGCGCCATCCCACCGCTTAGAGCATGTCGCGGAGCTTGGACTCCATGACCTGTTCCCACGCGAACAAAGCGCGCGTCAGAACACCTACGATGCGCCCACAACCGGGCTCTTCTCGACTGAAAACAAGGATCAAATAACAAACTAATCCTATCCTAAAAACTGATAGCACCAGACTTATTCAACAATCCCCCCTAATTACGGTGCGACTTGAGTTTCTTGACGCCGATCAGCACACGGAGTTCTCGGAATTTGGTCCTCCCGAGCGCCTTCGTCGAACGTCCGCAAGCCGCCCCCGGGTGCTCACGAAGGCCGGCGCACCGCCCCTTCATCCACGCACACACGAAGAAAATGAAATCTTGTATCAATGTGCTTAGATCGATCATGCGATGCCGGATTTTTGCCGAGGGCGATCGCGGATTGGTTATCCATCTTCGGTTGTGGCGGGGACACGTCGGTGCCCACCATGTCCTCCGAGGCCGCCCGAGCCGGACGCCCCGGCACGCCGCCGCGGCTCCAAAGGAATGTATTCCGCCTCGCAAGACGACGGCGCCACCACGCGTTGCTTCCGTGACCGCCATGCCACGGGGGGCGTCGCCAAGGAAGTAGAGGATGCCGCCGGGTGCTCTTCCGATCATCGATGTCGCCGGCCATGTCGCCGTCGCTATAGCCGACGAGCCGGAGCTCACCGTTGCTCCCGGAGTACGTCAAACCATAGTCAATTGTGCCCGCCACGTACCGGAGTAGATGCTTCATCGCCGCCATGTGCTCTCGCCTTGGATCCTCCATGAACTCGCTCGGGTAGCCCACGACGAACGCCATGTCCGGTCGTGTGTTCATCGTGTATCGCGAGGCTCCCAATCAAGCCGCGATACTCCGTTGCTTCAACCGCCGACGAGGAGCTCATCTTTGACGACTTCGGTCTTGTCTCCATGGGCGTTGCGCACGGGTTGCGAGCACCCATGCTCGCGCGCTCCCGCATCTTCTTGGCGTAGGCGGCTTGCGGGAGCTTGATGCCGTGTTGCCCCCCGCTGGACCTCGATCCCGAGGTAGTAGGACAAAGACCCCGAGATCACTCATGCGGAAGAGCGTCTTCATCTCCCTCCTTGAACTCGGCCGATCACCCCGCCGGAGCCGCCTATAATGATGAGGTCGTCAACGTAGATCCCCACCACCCGAGGCGTTTGTCGTCGTCACCGCGCGTGTACGGCCCGTGCTCGCACTCGCCGCGGGTGAAGCCGAGCGCGAGCGGCCGTGTCCGGCATGGAGTTCCGGGCGCGTGGCGCCCGCCGAGGCCGTAGAGGTGCCTTGTGCAGCTTCAACACCTTCCCTTCGTGCCCGGCGGCGATGAAACCGGGCGGCTGTTGCACGTACACTTCCTCCACCAGTTCGCCGTTGAGGAACGCGGATTTTACATCCATGTGGTGCACTGACCATGACCGGTGGGCGGCCACGGCCAAGAGCACACGCACGGACTCCATCCTGGCGACTGGTGCGAACACCTCTTCATAATCGACTCCATGGCACTGAACATACCCCTTCGCGACGAGTCGGGCTTTGTGCTTGATGATGTTCCCGTGCTCGTCCTTCTTGAGCTTGAAGACCCACTTGAGGCCTATGGCGCGCTGTCCTGTCGGCAGGTTCACTAGAGACCATGTCTGGTTGTGCTCGATCGACGTCATTTCCTCGATCATCGCGTCGCGCCACTCCTTGACGCGCTTGGCCTCCTCCGCCGTCGCTGGTTCATCTTCGATTGCCACCATGAGATGCTCTCCTTCCCTTCGATCTGCATACGCCGGTGGTGATGTTTCCCCGAGGATGTTGTCGAGGTTCCTGAAGCGGAGAGGAGCGTCGTCGTCGTGGTCGTTATCCAGATCAGGGTCCTCCTCAGGCGGGGACGCGAGCTGGACCGGGGCTGGTGTGGTTGGAGCCGGTGTGCGTAGGGTTGTCCCGGGTGATGGAGCACCTTGGGCCGGCGTTCCCGTGGGTGCCGTGGCCGCTGGTGCTGATGTAGGGCGCGGTGCCGCACGTGGTGTAGTGCAGGGCCTCCCTGCCCTGCCGGCGCCATGGTGAAGTGCTCCACCTGGAACGGCTCGACGTCGTCGTCGGGTCCGGCTCCCCTGTCGGCTCCCCAATCCCAGCACCGCTCCTCCTCGAACACGGCGTCGCGCGACACGTGAACGCGCCGTGACACCGGGTTGTAGAAGCGATACTCCTTCGATCCAGCTTCATAGCCCATGAACACCATGGGCGTGCTTCTGTCGTCGAGCTTGGCGAGGCGCTGTCCGCCGTTCTTCACGTGTGCAACACACCCGAACGTGCGAAGGAAGTGGACTGGGGGCTTGACTCCATGCCATACCTCGTAGGGAGTCTTGCCGTCAACACTCTGAGTTGGAGCACGGTTCAGGAGGAACACAGCAGTGTTCACTGCCTCCCCCCAAAACCAGCCCGGCAACATCTTGGCCTTCATCATGCTTCTGGCCATTCCCATCACCGTTTGGTTCCTCCTCTCGACCACTCCATTCTGCTGGGGCGTGTACGGCGCGGTGAGGTGCCTCTAGATCCCGTGCTCGGCGCAGTACTCCGCGAACGCATGCGCCGTGAACTCGCCACCGCGGTCAGTGCGCAGTGTGCGCAGCTTCCGCCCGGCATCCACCTCTGCACGCGCTAGGAACCTCTTGATCTCGTCTGCCGCCTGGTCCTTGCTGCTGAGGAGAACAAGCCACATGTAGCGGCTCAGATCGTCGACGAGGAGGAGGAACAGCTTGCTGCCGCTTGGCGTCGCCGGCATCACTGGACCACAGATGTCGCCGTGCACCAGCTCCAGCTTCTCCTTCGCGCGGTACTTGGCCTCGACCGGGAACGGCAGGCGCCGCTGCTTCCCGGCCAAGCAGCTGTCGCAGACTTGCTCGACGTGGTTGACCGGAGGGAGCCTCCGCACCATGGCGTCGCGGGCGAGCTTCTCCAGCGCGCGGAAGTTGAGGTGGCCGAATCGTGCGTGCCACCGCCAGGCCGCGTCACCGCCCTGTGCCGCAAGGCACACGAGCTTGTCGATGTCGAGCTTGAGGACGTAGAGGCGGTTCACTGCGCGCGACACCTTCGCGAGCAGGCGACCCTCCTTGTCCCAGATCTTGAGCACGTCGTCCTTGCAGCTCCACGTGTACCTCTCCTCATCGAGCTGTCCCAGGCTGGCGATGTTGGCCGTGAGGCGCGGGATGTGGTAGACGCCCTCCAGCGCCTGGTGTTCCCCGTCTTTGCACTTGAAGAGGACGGTGTCGCGCCCCTCGATGTCGACGACGGAGCCGTCGCCGAACTTGACCGTCCCGCGGACGCCGGTGTCGAGCTCGGAGAAGGCGGGTCGGGCTCCCGTCATGTGGTTGGTGGCCCCCGTGCCGAGAATCCATCGCGTGGACTCCCCCTCGCTCCTGCCGCCGAGCTGGACGAACAGCTTGGGCTCGTTGAGGTGGATCGGAGAGGGCGGCGCCGCCGGCGATGCGCTGGAGATCTGCGTGGGGAAGGAAGATGTGGTGTTGACCTCTGCCGTCGCCACATTCAGCATGGGCTTCTCCTCTTCTTCAGCTTGGGCCAAGTGGGCCTCATCGCGCAACCTGGACCGGCACTCCTTGGCCCAGTGGCCCTTCTTGCCACAGTAGCGGCATTTGTCCGTCTTCTTGGCCGGGCCCGACGCATCTGCTGGCCCAGCAGCCTGCCGGGCGCCGCCACCGTTTCCACGCCCGCGCCCGCGTGAAGCACCGGGACGCCGGCTTCCCCGCCGCCGCCGGGCCCCCGCCCCGCCGGGAGCTCCCCTTGTCTCCGCGAGGCGCCCGAGATCTTCCACTTTGCCATCCACTCCTCCCCCGCGTCGGGGAGAAGACGCCCCTGGCTGTCGACGGTGGGCGTTGACTTCTTGCGGCGGCGGCGGTCGGACAGCTCGGAGCCGTCCGGTGACCTCCTCGACCGTGACGGTGTTCAGGTCAAGGAACATCTCCGCGGCAACCGCCACTTGCTCTAGGTACTCGGGGACGACGTCGAGCATCTTGCGGACGACGTCGGCGTCAGAGATGGTGTCGCCGAGCACGCGCAGGTTGTTGGCGAGGCCGGTGATGCGCACGGAGAAATCTTCCACGGTCTCGTCTTCCTTCCAAGTGAGCTCCGCGAACTCACGCCAGAGATGCTGGGCCTTGCTCTCGCGTACGCGTTCCACGCCGACGCGGATCGTCTTGATCGCGTCCCACGCCGCGCGTGCCGAGCGCTTGCCCCTAAGTGTGGGAAGCATCTCCGACGGCACGGAGCGCGGGATCGCCGCCACGGCGAGGCGGTCGTCGCGGTACTCGATCTCCTCGTCGGGGTACGGCTCAATGGCGTACCAGATGCCCACCGCCTCCATGTTCACCTGCATCAGCATCGACCACTCGTCGTAGTTCGTGTGGGTGAGTGTGGGGTACTAGATCGTCGCGTTCGTCTCCTTGACCGTGCACTTGACGATGACCTTGGGTCCGCCGCGGCCGCGCGTGCGCTCGGGCGACCTCGACACACGGCGACGGCGAGGCGGCGTGTGCGACCGCCGGTTCCACGACTCGGAGTTCCGCGACATGGCTGCTCCCGGGGATCAACGGCTCTGATGCCAATTGTTAGAAACATCGCCGGAGCAGCGAGGTCGCCGGAGACGAAGATGACAGCCTCAACTCCGGGAACACACACGAACACTTGGACACAGATGTTGGTGCAGCCAAAATTAACAGAACTTACTGCGTTTTCTGTTTACTCGATATATATAGGAAACAAGCAGAAAGTGGCCATCGGCCACGACGCGCACGACACGGTCGTGCTCCTTCACGAACGGCGCCATCCCACCGCTCAGAGCATGCCGCGGAGCTCGGACTCCATGACCTGTTCCCACGCGAACAAAGCGCGCGTCAGAACAAACCGGGCTCTTCTCGACTGAAAACAAGGATCAAATAACAAACTAATCTTATCCTAAAAACTGATAGCACCAGACTTATTCAACAAGGAGGTCATCAACGACGTGGCCGTGCAGCTGCAGCTCCCGCCCGATGCCAGAATTCACGACGTCTTCCATGTGGGCATCCTTAAGAAGTTCGTGGGAGCGCCACCGGCTGAACCAACGGTGCTGTCGGCCACACTCAATGGCGCGGCCGTGTCTGCACCTGCTCGTGTCCTGGCGGGTCGTCTAGCTCGCGGCGTTAAACAAGTCCTGGTCCAGTGGCAAGATGAACCGGTGACGTCTGCAACCTGGGAGGATTTCGATGACTTCAAGGCCAGCTTCCCAACGTTCCAGCTCGAGGACGAGCTGGCTTTCGAGGCCGGGAGAGATGTCATGTACGGTAAGTCGTACACCAGACGCAGGCGCGCGCGTGATGTTCGGCGGGCAGCTGAACGTGCGGCCAGAGAGCAAGCCGAGCATGCAGCAGCGCATGGCGCCGGCCAGCCACAGATAGCAAGTGGCTAAGTTTAGGAAGGTAGCAATTTGTCAGGCTAGAGAATTAAGGAGCTTGCTCCATTTGTGTTGGCCGATGGCCCTATATTCACATGTACTCAGCACTATTGCAATCAATCAAGAATCAAGTTATCTCCTACCTCTCTCTCTTCCCTAAGCCTGCGGTTGGGAGGAATAACCCCTCCGGAGAAGACGGCCGAAGGCTACGAGCTGCGTAGCCGAGGCCCGGCGAGTCAAGGGTTCGTCGCTCTTGACAGACACCACCTCCATATTTAATTCTTGAAATCTACTCTCTTTTTGATGATGATAATCTTGTTTCCCTATTTTTGGATAATCCTCTGAATCATTTTTTTCCTGTGTTGGTTTGATGGGATTACCGGATTAGATTGGATTGCAGCGGCACAGTCAGTACCTTGCGAGGATTGCATTGTGTGGTGCTGCTGCTCTTGTTCATCAGTGATGATTCTTGAGTGGTTTCAGACACTCTAATGTAGTAATGCTGATTACTAGCTTCAGAAACATGCAGTGCATGTTTAGATTTTGCCTTGTTAAGTTCTGAAGCTAATTCACAGGGACAACAGGTAGGTCTTCTCTCACACAGGCAAGCAATAATTTAGTGTAAGATTTGCTTAATCATGTGGTTTTCTTTTCGATACTAATCTTTTAAATTTGCTCTTGCTTTAGGAGCAATTCCAGGACATCACATGCTTCTGTCGTTCTACAAGATATGGTATCTTTCCTTATGCAGGGCTATGCTGGTTCAATGCTTAGAGTTAAGATTGTCTCACAGATTATAGTGTGGATGGTCCCTATGTATGTCAGTCAATCTGGTAATGCATGAGTACGGATTTTGGTTTTTGAATGAGAAAATGGCCACAAAGTTACCCTTAAAAAGGTATATGTTGATGGGTAACAAATCACTTTGCAGTGGTGAAAACTGAAATTACAGAAGAACATCAGAAAGAAAAGAAGGGTAAGAGGTTCGGCAAAGAAGACATCATCCTTTAGCACTCAGTAGAATTTAGTAAGTTATTAGTGTTGTGTAATTGGCTCCCTGAAGAAGAGTAGCTCCCACAAGTATCAAGGCTCTTTTGTTTTAGCGTGTGAAGCAGTCAACCAGAATTTTTTTAAAAAATAAATTAATTGACTTCCTTGTGTTTTATTCTTGAACAAGTCGTTCATATAAGCTGATTCTACTACCATTCTATTATCCATTTTATTTTACACCCCTACTGGTAATATGCCATTTAATACGACATTTCATTCTCACAATTTTAGTTAACTTAATAAATTTGGTGTAAATATAAAGCTATAAAACTAGATGATCGGCCCTAAGATGATGACTAAGCATACTCCTATGTTGTTGCGGCTTTGGTTTTTAAACATGTACCACACTATAAAAATAGTTGTTTTGTTTTTATTATTGTGATTTTTTTAGATACGTGCAAGGGAAAAGGAAACAGCAAGCAGAAGACCCAGATCTTGCCGCTTTGCTAGATGCCTAGATGGGCCGGCGTCCAAAATGAACCTTGAGATTGGCTCAATTTTTCGGTGGATTAGCGTGGATCCACTTTGGTGGCTGGAATGTTTGTTTTTTCCGTTAGTTTGGCACGGGCCTGATTGGGTTACGACGGGTGGATGGATGTTTGGTCATTTCGGTTTGACCTATTTGGTGTTGGAGAATTTCGGTTTTTGGGAAGTGGGAATTGAAATCTTTAAAAGTAAAACAGGAACTGAATCCGTATAGACTGATTATTTCGATTTGATCTATTTGATCCACCGAGTTAACCAATTTCTCATAGCTACCCTTGTCACTTCTTAAAACTCTATGGTATAAATTTAAATTCATAACTCATTTCAAGTCTATGAATGTAAGGACTAGTCGATAGAAGCAAATAGTGTAAGCACAACTATATTAAATTTCGGGATATAGACCATAGGAACCAAAAACCGAACTCGAATCTTGAAATATAAAATTACCGAGACCGAACTCGAACCCCGAAACTCAAATAGACCGACAATCGGTAATTTGTTTTCGGCTCGGCTCGGTTCGGTTTTCGGGTTCAAAGTGCCCACCCTCACTAAGGGTGCTAAGTCCTTGAAGATGGTCATCGAGGTAGGGTTTGTGACTTTTGTTCATAGTAGTAGGGGTACGTGTGTTGTAAACGTCTGTGTTGTATTGTGTAATTCTCTCTCTATATATATATTCTCTCTGTATATATATATATATATATATATATATATATATATATATATATATATATATATATATATATATATGGCCGGCGCTATTCCATACCCCGGGTATGGAATATTATTCCATACCCGAGCCCCTCCGACACGCATCCCGCGAGCCGCGCTTCCGCTCACGAGCGCGACCCAACGCCCCCACCGGCGGTTCTGTTTTTTTGCCGAGCCACCATCCCACGTCGGTGGTTCGACGGCTTGCGTGCCGGAATCTTTTTTTTTTCCGCGGCTTGACAAACCGATCTCCCCTTTGGCGCGGGTTTCATTTTTTAATGCGTATCTGCGCATATGCATGTTTTTCTTGCGTTCCTTGCGTGTATCAATGAAACACCATGTACGTACTAGAGATAAAACAATTAGTACATTAGTAACTTCTCATGTTTATATGATCAGCCTGTTTTGTAATTAATATTCATATCTATCAAATTGGTACATTTAGACATGGCAATCAAATTAAAATATTTTGCAATTTGGAAATATTGCTTGTACAAAAGCTAATTCATCTCAGTCGTGATCATAAATATTGGCACTTTGCAATCTGAATACAGTACCATAGCCAGTTTGTCCCTGATATCAGAAACAAAAACTTTATAATTTGATTACAACTATTTTACGACAAACGGCCCATCTCAATAATGGTATTAAATACAATGGTTTTGTGACTACCAGCTCATTTTAAAAGTGTTGTGACATGACATGCCCGCCCAAGCACATGTGAATACACATGTGAACCCAGCTGTGAAAGTTTGGGCACTGAGTCAGAAGATGAAGATCAGTCAAACTGCCCAGGCGCACAGCAGTACAAGATTGCTTGGGCTTGGGAGGATGCTCCACACACAGCACGCAGGAGGGCAGCTAGCATTCGAGCTGGCAGAAGACTGACAGCTCTACGTATTAGCCAAAGATGGATGTAGGTGAACATGAGAACGAGCTATTCTTGGGTTGCTTGCAAGCTTGTTCATATACTCCTTCAGGCATACTTCCATCTAAGATGCAGCAGTAAATGTGCACCTAAATAAATCTGAAAAGAAAAAGCATAGAAATAATCAGAAACTCCTTTGCCAATCAGTTAGTCTTGTGATACTGTAGAAATAAATATTTTGTAGAATAATGCTTGGCAGAAAGATGTATGAAAGACTGCATATACGACATATAAGCTGGTCCATTTGTCATAACAAAATTAAAGCCCTTATGGGTAAAGTATTCATATTGCAATAATGAAGTGTGCGACAAAATGGCAAGATACAGTGCTATCTACATTTAAAGAAAAGTGTCAAAACAGTGTAAATGATCTTGAAGCAAGCAAAGTGGCAGACATAATTGGGCACTGAAATTTCAGAGTACATAACCATGCACATCGATATTGGAGACTTCCAATAACCAGGAGTAACCAGGGGGCATGCTGGCCCCATTTACACTACACTAAGCTCCACAGGGCCGGTGCTCTGAAAAAATGTTGGTCACCATCTTGAATATTGGTCTAAGACATAGTAGGCAATCTATAAAAAGACAGGGCACCATGTTGCAGATAAAAAGAAACGAATAATTTTCAGATAATAATAGTAGAGAGGATTAAATATATATCAAACCCATTGAATGTGAAAACACTTAAATAGAATAAATACCAAACTTGTTAACCCAAAGTGTACATACTACAAGCAATCTTTTTGGGATGTAAAGCTCCTCTGCTTGCAAGATCCGTAACTGTAAGGCAAAACCAACAATGAGATTGGCCAGCAATAGAAATATAACTTTGAATGACAGTCAACTTAATTTAATCGGTCGGGCCGGTGCCGTGCCCCAAGACCACGAGGTCGAAGCGGCGGTCCCTTCTTGCGGCAGTGCAGCCCCAACTTGTTGATGCCGCGGCTAACGGCCACTTCGTACGCCGACGATGCCCATGGATAACTCATTAACTCCTTGCAGGTTTGCACCGGCCCTGTGATTATTGCTTGACATATGGAATAGCGAGGAGGCCCCCGGCACCCGCTAGCAATGAAAGTCACCTTTGCCTAAGCAAAGCCTAAATAAATTTGTTGGGACGAAGTATGCCAATGCCACTTACTTGTCCATAGCTTTGTTCAATGTTTTGACTGTTCCGTGAATGCTGGCCGGTGACCAAAGCAAAATCGTGTGATTCCCGATGTTGAGCAATTAAGCATAGACACGAAATTTAGTTGTTCTCGCTCACGTTGCATGCTTGAGTGTCGTTTACATATTGCTTGACAAGAAAATCAATTATTGATAGTGAAAGATAGTGAAAAATCCGCAGCGGTGAACCAGTGATGTCAAATACAAGTAATGCTAAAGGTTTCATTCCATCTTAGCCGTAGGATCCCAAACTGTTAGCTCGCCAACCTCCTCTCCTCCACACATAGAATTAACAACCAACTGATGAATTGAACTATCACAAATATGTAGTGCTAATTTTATCCCTTTTTGACTTTAATATAAATTTGAAACATAGAAATAGACACACCTTGATTTTTTCTCAGTGCCTAAACATATTGTAACTGACTACTCTTATGATGGACAGAGGTTAGAGAAATTGCACGGCCCGACCTGTTAACTATCCGTGGAGGCATCGGATATATATTTCAACTCAATGTTTACACATTTAAATAGATAACAAGTAATTTCATTTCCCAATCTACTTCCTACAAATTGTTCTTTCTCATGCCGCACAACGTTACTTTCAATCAGTTTTTACTTTTTAGTTATATACCAGGAATCCAGTTCTTTTTTTGCACAGTGGGTCTTCAATGCAAGCCGGTAGTTCTTAAGTAGGTTTTCCGATGATTTTCCAAGTTTCATATGATAATAATGGTAATCTGACAGGAGCCAATTGAGCACCACAAACACAATTTCTCTGCCCATTTAATGATAAATTAGCACCAAATTTAAAACATCAATGATGACGTAGTTTTAGCACCAATGTCTTCATCGGGTGGTTCACTCCAAAGAGGCGCGCAGCAAAGCTGTACCTATTTTCTAGTAACACCTAATTTTTCTCTACCATATAGATGTGCATTCTGAATGCATCAGCCAGAAATAAACAAGTTGGTATCGAGCCAGTAGTACACGAACACACTAGGACAATAACAGAAGTGTAGCAAAGCAAAAGAACAGAGAAGTACCAAGCAAAGAAACATGAAGCAGGAGTGCACAGATCGAGTTGGGACATGAGACCAGCAGCAACTCCAGTGCTCCAACGGGAAGTACATCTGCAGCGGTGCTCATGAGATTAGCCAGGACAGCCCTTCGCCTCCGGGCATGACGCCAACCCGGTCCGGTGCTGCCGAATCCGTCGGCGGTCGGGCCACCGCTAGATTTGCAAACTTAGAGGCATGGAAATAAGAAAAATCTTTAGAAATCAAATGGAGGTGAGGATTTACGGGGTGGGGACAGATCAAATGAGGCAGAAAACCTTGTGAAGTATTGGGAACTCCATAGGAATGCTTGATGGGAGAAAGTTGCTTTGCCCGGTCCGAACGCCCACGATCCCGAGGCTCGCGGATGGGGTCGAGTTCAACCGTAGAGAGAGATGGCGGAGGCCGTAGAGAACCATACCAGCGGACCAATCACGCGGGGTAAGGCACGAACCTAGATTCCACCGCCGCTAGAAAAAAGAGGTCCCGCGCCCACCGGTCGTCATGTCACCACGGCCTTGAGGGGTTTCCCGGCCGGGGAGAACCGAGCGACGGTCGGGGCGGGACCGGTATCCGGGAAAGCTCCCCGCCACCGTGCTTGGGTTAGCTCATGGGATCCGGGCGTGCGAATGACGAACGGGGCCACGAGCGGGAGGGAGGCCGGGAGCGGCGGCGACGGGGTGGGGTTGCGGGCGGGTGGGGCATGGGCGTCGGCGGCGGCGGAACGGGGCCGCGGGGGTAAGGGGTGGCGGCGGCGTCCGGGAACGGAGTCCGGTCGGGGACGGGCTGAAACAAACCGACGCTTTGTGTCGGCCACGATATCATGAGGAACGTGGGAGGACCGGCGAAGAAACCAAGAAAGCCGGACGGGTGCCGGGGGAGCGGGCGGCGCGTGCGAAGGCCGGAGGCTCACTCGGGTATGGAATATTATTCCATACCCAGGGTATAATATATAAATATCCTCTATATATATATATATATATATATATATACATATATATATAAACACACACCAACATGAAGATGGTAAGCAATAGGACTATAAATCCATAAGAAGGCTCAGTTTTCTTTTTTTTTAAGCCACCAAGGCCCGTGACGACCATTCAAGATGTTTAACCGATTGAAAATTGTTGACTAGTATTTTTTTGAAATGTTGACCAACATTTTTATCAAGATTTTTCTCAAATGCTAGACCAATATTTTTTTCAATATTTTTCAAGAAATGTTGGATCAACATTTTTTAGAAAGTGTTAGACAAATAATTTTTCAATATTTTCAAGAAATGTTGGACAAACATTTTTCAACATTTTTCAGAAATGTTGAACCAACATTTTATCAATAAATTCTGAAAAAATAAAAACGGAAAAATGTTGGACTGGATTCTTTTGCTCCGGCGGCGCTCCAGCAGCCAACCTCAGAGGCGCGCCAACGTGAGAAGGCGCGATGGACCCCGACAACCGTCCCCGGAGGCACACAACACAGGAGCCATAACACCGAGTAGGGAGAAGGCAACGACGGCGAGCAGGGAGTAGGCGGCGGTAGGAGCCGTGGCGGCGCAGCAAAGGAGGGGCGATAGTTCTGGGCTGGCCAATGACGGTGGCTAGATGACGCAGCAGGGCAGGGACGGTGGCGCAGCAGGGCAGGGGCAGGGGAGGAGGGAGAGGAAGGGTGTGGGCGAAACTAGGGTTCGATGATGTTAAATCATCGTGGGTCGTTATTAAGATACCATTGTTTTATAGTTTCAATATTTATATACCAAAGATATAATCCCTCCGTCCCATGAAAAAATGCAATTCTAGTTTTTTCAGGACAGATTAGTGGTGACGCGAAAAGACTCTTAATTAGGTAGGTAATTAGATCTGATTATTTATTAGGTAGTAAGTTTTGGCATGCATATCAGATCTGATTACTTAATTAGGCAAATAATTAAATCTATTTTTTCTAAAATTGTATTGTTTGGATTTTTTCCAAAGGCTAGGATTGTAGGTTTTATGGGACAGAGGGCCAAACACCCACCTCCACTCCGTTCCGTTCCATGGGTGGCGTGGTGTGGTGTGTCGGCTGCCTGGCTGCTCCCATGCAGCACGCGCACACCAGTACACCACTAATAACCTAATTAAACTACCTATAAGCGTCATGACCGATTTGATGACGTGATTACGACACTGACGCCGCTGGGCTTCTGCTGGATCGGGGGGCCACACGTCAGCTTGTTTAAAGATGGTTTCGGTGGAGTCCCGTGCAGAGGGCGAAGATTTGTTGGTTGGAGCACCGTTTTCTGCTACTGCTTTCTGGAAAAAAGAAGGAGCCGGAAAAAGAAAAGAAAGAGAGGTCGCGAGCGGGGCCCACCCACGGTCGATGGAGCCGGGCGCACGCAGCCGTCCAAAGCACGCAACGCAAAGCTCCACGGGGTCGACGGGTGCCCATGCAGAAACGCCGCGGCGGACGGGCGGGCTCGTCGCCGTCTTCTCGCGCCGCGCCGTCGCCGTCTCCTGCGATACCGTCCGACGGAGCACGCGTGCAAGCAATTTCACAAGCTTGCATTGTGAAATTTGTGTTTGATTGGCTAGCTTGGGTTATGTGTGCTTAACTTTTCTCTTCTATGGTGACTATTTCACTTGGGCCACCTCGTCGATTTAGTACCCTCTTTTACATCACGCTGACATAGTATTTAAACTTTTTATGCAAGTAATCAAACACGTAGATGATATGTGCAAGGCAAGCCTGGTAGTACATCACGCACGTCGCAGCTCTTAATTCCCACCAATCTGTCTCCTGGCCGTACCGGCGGCCAGCGTCGCGCAGTAATCTTTGCTTGGATGGATAGCATGCGTGGCGTCGCGAAAATACAAAACGAACCATACGTTCTGGGTACTATCTATCAGCTGGCCGTTCTCTATCGGATGGACGGCATCGCATCTTTCCCCTCCTCCATCTTTTCCGCTGCCTCCGTTTTTATTCCGTCTGCTTTGCCGTCCATCACCCGCTAGCACCGTCTCTCTTCTGTTGACGCTCTGCACCCTCAATCCCTCATGCTCGGCGCTTGTACATTCCCTTCTTATCTTCTCTCACTTCCTGCCGGAATGCCGACTATTTGAGATCAACAATCGCCGGCGCGCGCCGTGCGGTCCGCCGTACGTCCCCGCTCTTATGCGTTTTGCTTCCTTGTACAGGGTGCCGCACTGTTCTTCTTCCTCAGATCTACTGCTGATCCGCATATACCCGGCCGTCTTCTTCCTCGCATCTACTCCTTTAATCCCGCTAATCTTCTGCCTCTGTCACATCTGTTTTGAAGGATGCTAAGAGTTGGAGGTTTTCCTTCGAGCGAAGCCTAGCCGAGGTTTGTTTTCTTTATTTTTATCCCGTTTTTGTATTTTAGTTTTGTCTCTCGTTTTGCTTGATTAATTGTCTCGATATGTTTCTACCGCCACTTGCTATTGTTTGTTGGCAATGTGCTATGACGATTATTACCTGTAGATTAGTTAATGGAAACAGTGTTTCCATTAGTTTCTTTGATTCATTAGTTTTGCCGATATCACTGAAAAACGTCTTTTTTACTTACCTGTAGAACTGGTTTTTTTTTTTTTTGCATCTTTTCTTGTTTCATTCTTATGTCATATGTAACCAGTGTCATATTTTTTTAAACACAGGGAAGCCGTATGGTTTTGATAAAGTGTAGTATACTGATTAAGAAAGCTATAAAGGAAATCAATGGTCCTGATATTCATGTATGTACAACTGTAGCAGAAACAGGATTGAGAACTGTCCATCTCAGTTTTGATGCTTCTAAATTTCCATTTTCGATCAAGTGTGGAATTCCAGAAAAACATGTCTCATTTGCGGAACAAGCCCCCATAGTGTGCCCGAGGCCGAAATGGATGCATTAAGGAAAGTTGTCGACTATCTCTTCTCGAAGTTTGGAGTTCGCTTTGCGATTGGAGTTACGAGAAACTTCGGGTAGTAGAAAAAAAAAAGTAGGCGGGTGAAGCTATTATCAACGCGACTTTCAACAACTTAAATAATATATTGGGTAATTGTAAAGCATGTATTGGTATTCTTGTAAGTGCACAAAAAACTATTTCCCATGTAGCACATCCATTCCAAGCCGTTGTTTCGAAGAATTGTTGAATCTCAAGTCCGAGGTTCGGGCATGTCTTCATCATATCTCATCCGAAATGAAGTCTCGCTAACACTCTTCATACACACCTGCTGCAAAGGTAGTACTAATAACCCCCCAGAGGTAACACTTCTTTATCACTTATTATATTTTAAATAACAATTATTTGTCATCCAACCTTTTTGCCTCTCTTTACTTATATTGCTGCATCATATGTTTTTTTTGCTGTAGGATGTTGTAATCATCAAAATTTGTGAGAGGGACATCCTTGATCAGATTCTTTTGTCTCTCGGATTCAAAAAAGCCAATTTCAGTAACACTCTACTTGGCAACATTAGGTTTACAGGCAGTTGCAAGATCAATATCAACGATACTTGCACTTCGAGGACAACTGGTAAAACAACTATTAATGGTGATGTCAAAAAATCAGCATATGAAGCAGAGTGTAGCGCCGCTGCCAAAGCCATAGACTTTATAGAAAGTGTTCTTTCTATGAAAGTTGTTGATTTGAATTACCCCCGTCCTTCCGGAGAAACAAGCATCACTCAACTTGTCTTCTCAAAGTTAAAAGTAAATACCACATCATTCAGAACCTTGTCCTTAATCAGTGGAGGATTATGATAGACCAATTGAAAGGACTTGCCAACTCGAAGTTTGAAGCTTGTAAACAACTCAACCTTTCTGTTGATGAGGAAGAAAAGGCTGAAATTGAAGATATTATGAATGAAATTGTTGGTGACATGACTATGCTTTATGAATTATCTACAGTAGATTTGTACCAGGATAGTTCTTGACTTATGTAATTTTGTATCCTTCATGTAGGATACTCGATCCGATGCAACAGTTATGTGTCACTTGTTTACAATTGTGGCCATTAAGATGTCAATGTTAACTATTACAAAACTTAATCGATTTCTACTCATGTAACTTTTCTTCATTTCTGAACCCGAAGGCTTGCTTATTATTTATAATATTTTTGGCCAGAGTATAAAGTATTGAATTTCAGACAATTATACGCTTTTATCTTATCCTACTTTTTCTTCAAGGTTGCTCTGTTCCATTTCTTATCTGTTTTCATTGACTTCACGTTCATTCCTACTTGTGAATGAAATACAAAACTGACTATGCAGTCTCTCCATCTGTTAGTTTTTGCACTGAATGGCATATACCTTCATTGCAACCATTGCTGTAAATTTTAGATTATTTCATTTATCAAGAGTCGTTCATATTGCATATTCATCACATCTCTAGCTACCTTCAAACACCAAACAACATGTGATCTGCCGTCCAAGCCTATGTTTTTGGTCAGCACAAAATATTACATCAGTACCCAAAGTTTGGAGTCATCCCATCTGTAGCAGTCTTCAAACACAAAATAACATGCAATCTGCCGTCCAAGCCTATGTTTTTGGTCAGCCCAAAATATTACATAAGTCCCGAAAGTTTGTAGTTTACTTGACACAAACTTAACCAAATATTACATAGCCAGTTCATAACATAGTCCTTCCTGCATTTCACATCTCTGGCATGAGCACATATCTGATATTAGCTGGGTACATCACCTACATTGTCCGATAGACATAGCAAATTTGTGTAAGATATTGCATTTTTGGATATCCCGTGCTTCCCGCATAGTTCAAATTAACCGTCAAATAACTTTTCACCACTCCAATTCGACATTATCTTGTGACAATAATTAAGCACGTCAATTTCCAACCACACTCACATGTGTTAGGATCCTTGTCAGCATCATTCCATCAAAATATCTTGCGTAAAACATGGTATACAAACCTGAGGTACACCTGTACTAAATTTATTTCGTCAGTCCTTGTAAATATACCTTTATATTTAATTTTTTTTGACAATATATCATTATTACCTATTACCCTGTGCTCCTTCAACTATCAGGAATTCTTTTGCCCATCCAATCATTAAAACACCTGGTTGTTTGAACCATTGGTCCTTGCAGGTAGTCATAGCTTTGTGTAACTTGTCAACAGTTTGTTCATGTTTCCGCATAACTACCACACTTCCCCAACCATATTCACAGGGTCTATGACTACTATTGTTCTACGCTCAAAATTCCAGACATAAAGTGACCAATTCGAGTCTAGACACACTGGTAAAAGAATCTGTATAGATTATTATTTAAAACTAATCAGTATTGTTTCCAATATTGAACCGTTTTGCAACAACCCCAACCTTTTTATATCACTTACCAGTTTGCATTCACCTACTGGATAAGACACGTGCTTGCCAAGAAACATATCGGCCATAGTAAAATGACCTTTACATTCTCCGTCCCCGACGAGAACAATATCTCGCAAAATCCATTTTCTTCCCGTTAATGATCATTAACTGTCATGAACTTTACTTATTTTGCATTGCATGTTATTATTACTTACAGCAAATTCTGGTGGTAGAAAATGCCTGAACCTCTTTTCTTTGAACTCAGCAAACATTTCATCGTCCATTTTTGTAAACATACGTCCAATTGCATTTACAACATCCTTGCTGAAGTCATTGATTGAAGCAAACATCAGTTGCGGCTCCCAACCTTTTATTTCAATAGGATGTGGATGATTGTGTTTGAACCACGAGACTTGTCAAAAAAAGGAAATTAAAAATTAGTCGGACACCATTCCTTTCTTCAGTAATGAAATGTTGATTATATATCATTTCAAAATACCTTTCCAATTGCATTGGTGAGCAGTTTCTAATAGCACCATACAACTTCAAAACTGAACTAACCAGAGCATCTTTATGTGTCAAGTCAATTGCGGAAGGAGACAACCCAAACATTGAGTTTGTTCTTAGTTTTGCACCGTCAAACTCTTCACCACACCAAGTCACAATATGTGTCCCAATTTCTTCCATCATTCCCATCAGCCCAGTTTTGCCATCATTGTAAAGTACTGATTCAACATAAAAAATTTGGGCATTACATTTTTTTATTACTGTGGGAAATAATTTTGTTATCCCAAAATGACTTTCTCTGTTTAGGTTGTACAATGTGACCTTCCCTGTCAACTCCTGGTGTTCTTTCCATCTCACAGCTAGTTTCCAGAACATCTTGAAGTCGCTGATGTACAACCATCCCAGCACTACTTTCCCCACGCAACAACAATGTTCTGCTCCCAATTCCTGCTTTTTTTCTATTTTGTATTTCACATTAAGTTCAATAATTGAAAAAATTTAAACACAATCAAAGTACATGAATGTTTTTTATTATATGTACAAGCATCCCAGCACTACTTTCCCCACGCAACAGCAATGAAAACTTATATGTTTACTAACCTCCAAAAGGATCAAGTTTTTCTAAATCCAAATACATTTGTTGTTCCATTTCAATCTCATGATCTGTGCTCCAAAGCATGCTCCTGTCATCTCTAGGTGGGGAAGGGTATCCTACACAAACAAATACAAATGCTGCTTACATGTCATTCCACAAATAATCAATCATTCCATCATAACTGAATACAGATCATAACTCCTATATTATATCATAATCTGTTATCCTTTTACCTGATAGGCCATAACACAACCTGCTGTCTTCAGAATCAGTCATTCCATCATAACTCCTATTCCGACCCGTACACTGAACACAAGTAAAATCCTCATGCTCACATACATTGTCATCAAACCCATTGTCATCTTCAATGTATGGGACTGCTGGAAATTTTACTTTTTCTGAACGTAACGCATCACCTGTCTTAGCTATACATATCTCAGGAGAAATTGAGTAGTCTTTGTCAGCAGCATTCATAATATCACAACCAGAACATTTATGCACTCCAACTTCTGGTGTTTCTAGATTTATACAAACAGTTTCTTTTTTTAATATTGGAGTTTTTATGATACATCTAGCAATAGAGTCCCCCACTTCATTATTTTTTTCTGCAAAATGTTGTAGAAATTAATCAGGAAACTATTAAATTACGCATTTTAATGGAACTTTCTCGCACACTTACCTGAACAAGAAGGCAGATATATGTTTTTGCTCTCATATGCTTGTTGCTTCAATTCTTGTTCTCGCACAAAGGCCATTAAACGATCCTATGACATATGTTTCGATCCGTGCGCTTAAACACTTAACGAGCTTCCCTCCAATGATTCATCCTGTCTTCAACATCTCTTACTACTTCATACAATTTTGTATGAACTTGTCCTTTTCCTTTTACCTCGCTTATGAAACGACGCATCAAAATTCACCTCTTCATAACTTGTTGCAATTATCAGACAAATATTTTGACTTCATCTTACCCTTGTGTCCTTGTCGGTACATAAATTGCGTGAATACACTACTTCTTCCTTTTTTCTTAGCTGCATAAAAAAATGTTTTAGTCCAATTGTTTTGATTACACGCAAAGGTACAATTTAAAAAGCTGTTGCTACCTTTGTTGAACCAAATTCGCAATTGCACTTCCCCCATATTCAATTTTGTCTTCATAAACCCGCATTCCTGACCAAGTCACATGAAAATGCTTTGTACCTTGGCCTAATATGTTGGTCACTATTTAGTGGACCAAAGTCAAGATTGTCCAGGTAGAACACCTGCACAAGCCAAAATCAAGATTATTTAGTTTCTGAAGAAAAAACTTAACTAAAAACAAACAAATGTAACTCACCAGCAAGAAGAACAAACATCCTTCAATTGTTATATTTTGTTTCCCATTCAACAAAGACAGCTGGACCTTTTTTGCAGAATCCTTCAGACAGGTTAAAATATAATCTGCCCAATTTAGTTGGGTTATAATTGATGTGTCTGAACATTTTTTCAGCAGCTCAATGTTAACTTTCGGATTTTTCCCCTTTGCAGCCAAGAAAACTGCCTCCACATATAGCACAAAAGCAAGTTTGAACTGCTGTTTTTCTTTTAATGTCATCACCCGCCCAAGATCTTTCAGGAGAATGTTTTCTAGGATTCTCACAGTTGGTTCCTCACCACTCCTAAGCATTAACACTGAACTTTTCCGCGCATTGCGTCTTCCGAGCCCTCCTCTTCACCTAGAACACATCTCCCTTGACTTGATATGCCTAATACAATCGACACATCTGTTGCACTGAATGGAAGCAGGTCACCATTTCTAAGCTTGATAGCACCATTCATATAATCCAAATTGCTCAATAACCACAAAACTATTTGCCTTGGAAACATCTTAAAATCTGGTATTCTTATCAAGTTTCCAAAACCTATAGACTCCACTACCTCTTTCTTGTCATCATTCATTCTTGAAGAAATTTTGAACAAAGAAGTCATTGAGAATGCTGTGTGGATGACTACCTTGTTCTCCCTCACAGATCTACTCGCAGAATACTGGGAACCAACCGAACATGCTTGCTCTTCCCTGTTTTTAAATTTGTTGCTGCTAGAAATACGACGACACACCTTGCCCACTTCCATCCCAATTTTATGACTTCGCTCCATTTCCCTCTCCGAAACAAGGTCCAGCATCTGCATTATCATTTTAAGCGGAAATTACTGAAACTAACTAGAAACTAACAAGTGCTGAAAATTTCAAACTTCCTATCCTCTTTGCTCATCACTTACCTTTTCTTGGTCACATGTCGCTTCCCCCCTACTGTCTTCTCCTCTTTTAGATGTGCTTCCCTGCATTGGAAGGCGCAAGTTTTTCCTGTTTTTCCCCCATGGCCACCCTCCGCCTCTTTTCCCCTCTACCCCAACTTCCACCATCTGCATCGAGCTCCCAGTGTTTGGAAGTCTCACATATTGATGGCAATCTCCCATCGTAGCATCCTCAACCTGCTGTGTAATCTTTTAGTTAGGGTTCTAGAAAACAAAATTCTGGATCTAGGATCAATGTTTTGTTTTCTAACCTGGTTTTTTCCTTCGAAGGCGCCGCGCCGACCGTGGCGCATCCTCTTCTACTCCGCCGTCTTCTCTTTCCCCACTCGCCTCCAACCTTTGCATATCGGTTGACGTATAGAAAACTAAAGGACTCGCACTCAAACTCTGCTCGGTTCGCTTGGAAATGAGAACCATGCCTTTGCATACTCTTTCCTTTAATATTTTTTATTGTAAAGGTTGTTGGCTTTTTGGAGGCGACGTCCGCTCTGCCTCTCGCTCGGGGTTCATTATTATGGTGAAGTACGGACCACGTTCTTTTTTCACCCCTTTATCACCTCCCATCCTTTGGCTATACCAATTCATTTCCACAACTCATTTCCTCAATAATAATGTTTTCTTTTGTTGACTCTGTTTTCATTATATTCCTTTTTTCTTGAAAATCTTACAATAAAGTTTTGTACTCTTTATGGCAAATACCTTCACATTAAATCATAGTGTCATTAGAATCATTATAAAACATTTCTACGAAACATATTTTTCTTAATTACCATCCGGGTTGACTCACAGTGCCACATCAGTCACCTACTTGAGTTCCAACGTCCATACACTGGAACTAAACTAAACTATTTCTTCAAATCCTACCCCATTCTCCTTCAACTAGGAAACAAAGCCTGTTACAATGCATTTTCTAAACAAAATCAGCCAAAAGTCTTCTTCCAATTGAGTTGATTGTCTACATAAACTCCCCCAGCTCCTCTCCAGGGCTCAAACATTTCACCCTCTTTCTTTTCAAGTTTTTTGTAGCAATATGGATCTGGTTTTCTTCCACCTCTTCCTCATGTACAGCAACAATTTCCTCTACGTTTGCTTGCCCCCCCCTCTGCGTTCCCCCCTTCTTCTTCTTCTTCAGCATTTATGTCGTCGCTGTCCCCAAATTCCTCCTACGGTAACAATGCGCTTTAGTTAATAGCGAACTAATTTGCATTGATTTATTGACATACTAGGATTCCAATTACCTGGTTCGTCACTTCCTCGTTCCCTTCATCGCCCCCATTGTAGAATTCCTCACCACCCTGAATGGATTTTGTATTAAACCAGACATGGCCATTAAATCGAGATCTGTATTTATAAATCTGTATTTATAAATTTCAAATGAGTTACCGATTTAATTCCCACCTTAACAAGCGATTGTTGCTCCGATCCACTTTCCTCAACCGAAGCTGCATCACCTGAATCTTCGTGCGAAGCTTCATCTACAGCCAAGTATCCTGAACTTTCATCCTGTGAAAGAACAAAAGATAAAAGACTTTATAAACTCAATGGAACAAATTAACAAAACATGTAAAAACAGATGTTTTATGCACCTCCAATGCTCCCTGAGTTTTTGTCCCCGCACTACTCAGACCGGAGATGCAGGAGATCGTTAGTGAGCTTGATTCCACAAGGTCAAACATTGCTGCTTTGTGCCTTTACCCTGCTGTCTCGGTGGAAGAAGGTCACCTTTATATATTCAGCGAACTTGGAGGTAGGAACCCCCTTTGTGCGCGCTTTTTACCTCCTTGTTTTCAAATTTTCAATCCCCCCAGTACACATATCCCCCGCCCGGGACACCCCCCTTGTCCCAAATGTCCCTGCCTTCTATTTATGGCAACATTTTTTCAAGCGCTCTACTTCACAGCCCTCTTACCTTTTCTATAAATGTCTAGTGTTTTCGGCTCCCTCCCATAGTTTGTTGTTCTCGCGCCTCTGTCGCTTGGTCGCTGCTTTGCTGTTTGTTTAACCCGTTAAAATTTGATACAGGCGCAAACTATATTTTTTAAATAGCTACTTCACTTTTTCGAACGCAATAGTCTTCAACAATCTTACAAATTTGATACATCACCAAACTAACTCTACATACACCCAAATGTGCTAACTGCAAATTTAATCTCTTCAAAAACTTGTTTCTTCAACCATCCACCATCTTACTATCTTTGTTTGTGCCTTCACAATCTGTTGTTTTCTTTCTTTTGCCTGTAAACATTGTTTTTGGACGAATTTCACAATTTGCTGAAATCTGTTTAACATAAAAATTAGAACAAATAGTACCTCCTGCAGACTTAAAAGCCATTCTCTTGGTGCGTCCTCTTCTAGTATCTCCAAAACCATCCCTTTTGAAACCTAAGTGTTAAACAAGTTGCAGTTTTTCTAGCTTTTAGCATATGATTCCAGCAAATATATACAAAATTCTATATTTTCTGCAATTCTGTATACAACCACCTCCATAATTATTTTCATTGATCTCATTCACTCCTTTGTGTACATCACATTTTGTTGATTGCCCTGGGAATCAATCAGAAATTAAGTGAAAATAAGTATCAACTTAATATCCCAAAATTTAGAATTTATTCATTTCTAATGACCTGCCACATGACTTCCCCATCCATCTCCTTTGATGATCTCTAACGGTTTTGGAAAGAAAAAATCATCTTTATATATGCAACAGATAAAATTTAGTCGCAAACCATTTAATTTTTCGAATTTAAAAGCTATTGTCCTTATGATGAAGATTTACCACTAGTCTCATCAGCTTTCTCTCCACTTGTTGAACCCCAATCAGTGTTGTTTGTAGCTCTTGATTTTTCATGTTTCTCCTGATTATCTTGCCTCCCTACATTTCAAATTGAAATAATCAGTCAACTAAACTACATCACTTATCATTTTAAATTTTAAGAACTTCACATACCTTGATCCTTATCTTCCCTTTCCCTCCTATTTGCTAACCATGTTTCAGATTTTGCTATGAGGTTCTGCAGGCATTTGTCCATAGAGCTACAAGCCTTCTCCACTGTTTCATTAGCTTGTGTTCTGATATTTTTCTTCTCATTATCAATGAAATATGTAAAGAAATCCACCAACTAAAAAAACAGAATTATTGTATCAGGCACCCACAATTATTATTTTAGTAAACCCTAATCATCATTGACACTACATTCTTAGCCAATAATATAATTAAATTACACTTACAACACCAACATCATCATTGGTTGCTCCATTTCCTTCGTTTGCTGCAACTTAACTTCCATTGATCTATATATTTTACCTCTTGTATATATCGATTCAAATGGGTGTCTCAACCGAAAATAATAAGAAAACTTGAAATGATAAGTTTCAACCAACAACATTTTATGCCGAGATAAAGCACATACCTTTAATCTTCCAAATCTTAGCACATCATCTCCTGTATTTGGGTTTGTGTCTTGCTGGATCATAGACCTAATAACATCAAAACGAAAATCTACAATCCTTGGTAAGATGTATTGTCTTGTCCTTGATGCCCCAAAGTCCAGGTTGTCCAGGTATATTATCTGAAATGCATTAGTATTGATAGCAGTCACAGTCAAGTTGCCACATCATTATGTTTACAGGAATCAAACTAATGATGAATTAAAATGTCACCTGCAGAACTAGCAAACATCCATCTAGAGTTAATGAAGCTTGTCCCAAAGAATTTACATTTTGCACCTTTGAACAAGACTCTAGTAGTACTCTAAGCACATACTCAGACCAGTTGACATCACCTATATTTTTGTAGTCAACCAGATAAGGCAACACTTCATTGTTAATCTTTGCTGGCCTACTCTTCGGAGCCAAGAAATAGCTTGTAGCATATATAACTGCAGCAACAGCAAAACATCTCCTTTCTTGCTCATTCATGCATCTCGGGTACTCCTGCTGTATTACACGCCTTATAGTTGCAAGGTCAAGCATATCAGAGTCTTTAAGTAGCAAATACCTTCTAATTATCTTCTTTGCTCTGTCTATCTCTCCTGCTTCTGACGGTTCAATTGATTTCCCTGTACATGGAATTCCCAAAACTCTATTTACATCTCTTGCATTAAGTGGTATCCTACCTCTTCTGCCAAGGTTAACTTCACTTGCACTCACATCAACATTCAGCATCAGCCAGAACGAGAACTGCCGATTGACCAAGCATGGGGTGAATTGTTGCTGTTGTGGAAGTTTCAGCAAACCTCCAAGCCTCATTTTCTTAATTATTTCTTTTTTGTCCTCTCCAATAGAGCTAAATGCCTCTTGCACTTTTTTCACATTGAATGAACAATGTACCTGAACAATATTTGGTAACAAAATCTAGTCATTGCGAATTTCCTTATTCATGCATTGTACTGCACTGACGTTGCCAATTATTTTTCCATTTAATAATTCAGTCAATCAACACTTCTATACTCACTAACGCAAGAACAATACAAGCATTTTAGTGTTCCCTACCGGAAGACAATATTCCCTTTTCTTTCCCTAAAAACTAGTTTTTCTTTAAATTATTTGGAACATAAGTGTTGAAAATACATGGCCAACCTTTGCCTCAGAAGCTTGTTCTCCGTACATCTCTTCCTCCTCAAACCATGAAGGAATCGTTGATGACCTTGTGTCCCTAGGTTCGTCCATCTCAGTGGCTTCTTCTGCCCCTGCAAATGTCGTAGACATTTTATTTTGCACTGCAATCATAAACAAACCATTTTGAACAATTTTAGTTCCTTTGTATGGAATGTTGAAAGAAGCACTGCTCGTTAGAACGCACTTACCTCTAAAATCTACCGAATCCCGAAGCTCTAAAGCAACACCTTTTCCTCAACCTTCCGAGAAAGAACCCTAGCCCCTTGGTTGTATGCCACCGATCTAGTTAAGTGATACGTATCGCGATATATCGTCCAAGTTCTCGTGCACGCGCTGCCGTACACTTTGCTAGCTAGCCACCGACAGCTTGGACCCACTAGTAACATGCAAACCTATCGAGTATTTGTATTAATAAATGAAATAATCTTAATTGCTCTTCCAACAATTTGTACAATTTCTTTAGTTTACATGATAATTTCATTACAACAAAATTTGTACTATAAATCATGGAATCAAGTATTTCTGGATACCACTAAAATTAAACATGCTGACTTTTGAAATTCTAGATTAACCTTATATCACAAATAAAATAGGTTTAACCACCCAACAAAATCGAGTTTACAATCAATATTAATATATATTTTTCACCTATGAAACAATGAAGCTTCCTAATGTTGTGAATAATGTATTTTTTACTAGTTGGCAAATTTCAAAAATTTTCGCAAATATTACGAATATTCTGATATGCTTCATAGAACAACCATTACTTCAAGTTACCACAGATGGCATCATACAAACGACACATAATTAGTTCACTGCTACTTATCATTATCACCAAGACCAACACGCTACAACAAAACACAAAACATCTCTTCAGCACCGTTTCTTGCTAATATTGGTCATACAGTGCAACTCAGCTTATTGCTACTTAGATGGTTGCCAGCAAAATAAAGTCAAGCTTCAACTCCTAGTATGCTTGCATCATTCACATGTCAGATGCATCATAGTCCAGTTCTGCTAGTTCACGCTGAAGCAACTTCATCTTATCCTTTTCCCTTGCCAGCTCAACAGTAATTAAGTTGATCTTATCAGCTGTTGCTGCCATCTTCTTCTCTATTTCCCTCTTTTTGGTAAATTCAACCTGCCAGTTTCATTTAGAGCAATCAAATTTTTATAAAATAAAGTAATTCAACTACACTCATGTGTAACAAATTATTAGGAAACACTTAAAAATGTGTTGAATGTACTAAATGCACATGTCAGTTATTTTTTAAAATCAACAATAAACCTTCTTCAAAACCTGTATTAATCTAAAAATGTTCTTTTTATTTTGTACATTTATTGCGAGGCATAGGAACAAGCACTCATTCACCGTCTGAAATCATAGAAATTTTGAATTTTATGTCATTTCATTCCTAACTACTCATCCTATTATATGAATCAAAATGAAATTAGTCAACCAAATGTACGCATCCCACAATTTAGTAATATAACAATCTAAATTGTAGAGCTCACCTTCTTTCCCTTCTCCCCCCCCCTTTGTCACTTGCTTTTCACATCTGAAGTCTTCTTTTTCCCCTTCTTGTCAGTACCTTCTCCATATCCCTCCTCTTCTTCTTCTTCTAATTTGAGGCTGTGAGGCAGGGCTTGGGCCCATCTATTCCTCATCACTTGATATCAAATCAATATAATAGCTCTTGCTCATCCCAACTGCCCCGCCATTTTTCTGTTTCTTCACTGTAGCCTTGTCCATTCCCTCCATCTTCTTCGCCTTCCTTGATGACTCACATTCTTGAACCCCCCTATCATGATCCTCACTTGACATCGAATCTATCTCAAATCTACCAGTGTACTCACCATCGCTGGATCTAGAGTCGATTGACTTGTCGCGGTTGTACCTCCCGTCGGTGGAGGTGTCTTTGGTGCTGGTCGCGTCGGTCGAGCTCCCGTAGTTGCTTGTGGAACCACGACGAACCTTGCAGAACCGCCCCCACTCGTCTCGATCTTGGCCACGAGCCTGCTCAGATCGCTTCTTGGACAAGCACTTGTCGATGGCCATGTCGCCGGAGTCGATGCCACAACAGGGCAGTGGATCAGGAGTAGATTGCTAGTTGTGTGAAGGAGAATAAATTTGGGCGGTGTTAGGAGGAGATTCCTATGCTAGAGGCCTTAAATGCCTAGTGGAAAACGAAAAGACGTCTTCTTTCTTTGTTTTCGCATTTTATGCTTAGTACCGTTTCTCTGAAGCTGATGCACATTTTCCGATTTTTCTTTGAAGTTGAGTACCTTTTCATAAAAAGCGTGGAAAATATTAAAAAAAGCGTTACAAAAGTAGCAACACATTGTCCTCTACACGCATCAAAGTTAACCACTATTCTTAATTTACGTACCATTTTTTTCGCATTCTTAATTTTTGTAACATTTTTTTTCGCAGTCATATTTTTTCTCAAATGATGCATTTTTACATTTTCCTTTACCTTTTGATTTGTTTGCATAACAAACTTAATATTGCTTAACACAATTTCAATAATAGTAAACATTATTACTTGAACTTGCCCAACACCATTTAATATTTCCTAATTGTGCTTTAAATAAAATACAAAAGTGGTGCACTCAGTTCATATTACCGTCTTTTTTACATAAAGGAACAATTGCAATTATATCCAAACACTTCCCATCTCATTGGATAAAAACACCATAATGTGTTTTTTCTTGACATTAAAAACTGCTAACACATAATTTGTTTTTTCTTGACATTAACCTTCTTTCTTGAAAAACACCATAAATAATCCTACAACAGTCACCAGAACAAACCACTTCACAATCCACCATGTACTACCTTCGATCTTCTTTGAAGCCATCGAAGCATTTCAACTTTTATTTCATGAAGCTTCAAATTTAACTCATCCCTCTCCTTCTCTAATCCAATTATCACTTGTGTAAGCTCCTCGTTCTTCCTATTCACCTGGTCAATCGGTTGTTTGTGTTCCACTTCATCCCTCTTCATCCGCAAACCGTATCTCGAAGATCTTTGAGCAAAGTTCTTTCATGTTTAGTGGCCTCACGATCAATCCATTGATAGTAACCACAATCATTTGGAGTCTGCACTCATGTTGCCAAATGGAAAAATTAATACCGCATTACATATTAAAGTTAATTCGGTAGTAACAAATTCAAATGCTTACCAATCCGGCGGGGCATCCGTAGTACCTTCTACCGGATTATCGTCGCTCCACGAGATCCACCGCAGGGGCTTTCCTCCTACATTTACGGATCATGGCGGAGAGTACGAATAAGGCCCTTCTCCCGTACGGCACCGGCGCCTTCTTCTTCTCCATCCCCTCCACTTCTTCTTCAGTCAATGTGTGCCTGTATTGCTTGCGAATACGGGAGGAACTAGAGCTTGAGGATGCCATTGCTCCGTCCTCGCTCTTCCTTGGTCTCGACCAGTTACTTTGGCTACTAGGTTTCTTGAGTACAGAATAGAAGACTGCTGCGTTCACGCAGTTTTAGCTTTGGCGAAGGCTTGCCCAGTGGTATCTGATGAGAACCGTGTCCTACATACACTAAATGTACACAATGACAGGTTGCCCCCACAACATCTAGAGCTTGGTTTTTTTGCTAGCTCTTCAGTAGTGTAAATTATATTTTTACCTGTTCTTCGCACCACAAGGCTTGCAGTTTACCTGGTGGAGGTTTAACTAGCGTTGTGCTGTCACCTCAGGCTTTCCATCTTTCCCATGCATCTGCTCACGCAATCGCAGTACTGTGTACAGTGTTCTTGAAGGTTTTCTAATCTCGGGTCTCGTGACATCTCATCCTCAAATCTCAAGCACTGCAAGGTGTACTTATTAAGAAATCATTACATTAATTATACGAAATCAAACAAAACTATCAACGAAACCACGCAAAAATTTTACCCATTATTATTCTATTTTTTATTTTATCATGTAATTAAATATATGTTTTAACATGGCATTCGTTGGAAAAAATTCAATGTATGCAAACATGTCTCATAACTTGACCATTCTCCATCTGCTTGCCGCGGTATTCTCTCGCATCCGCTTTTGCGTGGGGCCGGTAAGTAAATGTTGCGATAGCACGCCGCGCTACTCTTCTACACACCGGACAAACGTCTACCTGCTGCCGCCGCGCCCTCTGCATTAGCCTTTGACCCCACGCTCCTAGCGAACGGTCTCACATCGGCGCTAATGCGGCAACGATGCTATTCGGACGCAACGATCAATACTCACACCAAAAAAGTCATATTTTTGGAAAATACGGCAAAGAGATAGCCCTGGTGTGCCCACCTACCACGTTCAATAGTAAATATCGTTATGAAGGAAAGCACTTTGCTAATAATATGTTTAACAATATTTATTTTGCTAATATTATGTTTCACACCAAATGTTTGGAAAAATATCATTAGCAAGCAAAGTAAAAGTTCTTCAAAAAGACTTATCAATTTTTTTCGAAGTTAAAAGGACTTATCACTTCGGAATTAACAAAAAGCTACACTTATCAGATAAGTATTTGTTCTTTCTCGGATCTTAGCATGGCTTACCTGCTAAACAATTTTCTTTGATGTCATTTTCTCCTGCCTCTATTGTTGCCCCTGTGACGTTTACTGTGTCCTCATAAAGGGTTTCAGACCATAGCAGTTGCACGAGCGCAGACAAAAACCTTAAGAAAAAAGTGGTCCCAATTCTTCCATCCAGCATCCCTTGCAGGGCCACGGTTTCCAAAGTCCCGTGACCACCTTCCAATTTTTCTACTCCACCTTTCGCCGGCGGTCATAAGTCATCTAGCTTTGTCTCGGTTTCACCTACGAGTATATTGAAAAGTACTCATTTTCAATGGTCCAATCGCCTCACCGCACATACGCACTTCGCGAGAACCAAACCAAAACCGTTTCCTTCATTATATAGGACAAACGGTTTCTCCACGGTCACCAGTACCGTGATCCATTATAATATATAGAATCTTCGGGTCCCACTCATTGAAGATCCGTGCTAGCAAACCAAAACCGTTTGTTGCATTATATAGCTCAAACGGTTTTGGCCACCCGGTTTGGCATCGGATCTTTTTTGGCATATTCACAGGATATGCTTTTTCTTTGGTGACGACATCTCCTTGGTTCCAACAAAAAGTTACGTTGGCATTTTTTTAGTTCCCCCACCCTTTAGCTGCTGCATTTTTTTGCGAGGCAAGCAAGTTATTCAACTTAAATCATTATTGCTATCGAATTATCATGCTACTCTCGCTTCTAATACACTAACTTTTTAATTAAGCTTCCTATATTACATTTTTACAATGAAAATTCATTTCATTTATCCATACTATACGGTGCTACTCTAGTTTATAATACACTAAATTTTTAATAACGCTTACTACATTACATTTGTACAATAAACATTTGTTTCATTTATCCATACTTAGAAAATTAACTGTAAGTTCGCACGCACTAATCACTTACAAGTTTAATTTACTTTATTATTTTTAATTTAATTGTCTCTTATATAAATTCACATCTCAAATTATTAACAGAAGTCACACTTTAATTACTAAACTTCGACTTATATAAATATTCTTCTATTCTATGTTCTACAATTAAAAGCACTTCTTTCAATTTAATAGTTAAAAAATATTATACAGAATTATGCATATATAGACAATTTAATACTAAGACTATTGATGTAGTACTTTTAATTAAACAACTTATTGTATAACCAACTTTTGCACTAGTAAATTACTTCTCTATCAAAATTGTGGGTGTCAACCATCAAATAGTTAACAACATTGTTTAATCATATACCAAATCCTTTTTTCCTTAACACTTAATCTAAGTATAAACTAAATGTTGTTTATACGACTTTTATACTTTTTGATTCTCCAAATAAAAAATTAATATCATAAACACCAGCACACACCGGCATTCACGTTGAATGCTATTGAGTAGTTCCCCAACTACTTTGTACATTGAATGAGTAGAGAGCAATTTATTCCAAGCTTCACCTAACCGCATTCAATCAAGTCATTCTAATAAAAGGCATCGTGCCAGCTTGAGGCACCCACGGCCTTCCTCTGGAACATCCATTTTTTTGCGCCTACTCCAGCAACTCAGAATGGAGGCTGCTCTCAAGGTATTTTTTCTTATCGTTTTCATTAGGGATTTCCTGAATAAACTTTTTCTTAGTTTCTTCTTCATTGTTTCAGAGATATTTCGGCTTTTCTACTCTTCGTCCATATCAAAAGGATGTTGTGTCCAACATTCTTAAAGGAAACAATGCCGTTGTTATAATGGCTACTGGGAGCGGCAAATCAATATGGTTAGATCCCTACTAAGCTTCCCAGCTTTTTTTCATTTGATGTTTTAAACAACCTAATCTCTCCTTTTTGACCAACCCAGTTACCAGTTACCTCCGCTTGTATCAAACAAGATGGCACTAGTCATTAGTCCGCTTCTGTCCTTAATGCAAGATCAGGTCTGCTCCCGTATTCGATCTATTGAATATAACTATAAAACATAACATGTTATTTTTTTGTTAAATTAAATTATAGGTCATGGGTTTAAAAGAGAAGGGTATCAAAGCTGAATATTTAGGAAGTACACAAAATAATTCTCAAGTAACAACAGATGCCCAAAATGGTCAAATAATAATACTGTACATGACACCAGAGAAGGCAGTTAGTCTAAAACAAAGGTTTGGATATTTTCTCCTTAGAAAATTTAAAATTTACATTTTCTAACAGTCATTTACTAATACTATTTTTTATAATGCAGTTTTTGGAACTCTCTACTAACCAGGGGTGTTAGTTTAGTAGCGATTGATGAAGCACACTTTGCATTTCGAGTGGGGCCACGATTTCGGGTTTGTAGATTTGCAATCAATTAAATGACAAGTCAAAATCAAAATAGCCAATAATTATATATTTTCTCATTTATAGATTGGAGTACAAAAAACTCCACATTGTGCGTTCCATGCTACCGGGTGTACCTTTTGTTGCTCTTACGGCTCTTTGCTACCTCGAGGTTCTCATTCAACTTTCTACAATATGCAACGGCTTTATTTTTATAAATCCCAATTTACAAATGTTTTGTTTTATTTACAAATACTTTAGGGTTCAACAAGACATATGTTGCTCGGCGGGTCTAAAAAATCCTTTTCTACACGTTGGATCATTTGATCGTCCAAATTTATTCTATGGTGCAAAGTGTTGTGAAAACTCGAAACATTTCTTGGACGAACTAAACTTGCACATGTCGATAGGCGTAAAGCCGAAGAATCAACAATTGTTTCTTGTGCAACTATTCGTGACGCTCGAAGATGTATGTATACACTTTGTCATATTTTAATTATTATACATATTCTTTTTCTTACAATTTGATTTCTGTAGGTTCAAAAAGTACTACTAGCAGAAGGAACTAAGGCTGCTCTATACCATGGAAAGATGGGTAAAAAGGAAAGAAGCTGATTCCCACATGTATGTACCTGGTCAACAAACCAAAGTTTTAATTTATTTCCAATAATTACCTACTTATGATATTTTAATACAATACATCATTTTCATATCCAGATCCTTCATCACCGATGAAGTAAACGTAATAGTAGCAACAATGGCCTTTGGTATGGGTATTGACAAGCCTAATGTTAGATGTGTAATACATTATGGATGCCCAAAAAGTCTAGAGTCCTATTACCAAGAGAGTGGACGTTGCGGTCGAGACGGCTTACCATCAACTTTGTTGGCTATACAACAAGAGAAGTGATTTCAGCAGAGCTGATTTTTATTGTTCTGAAGCCAAAACGGTTAATTATAATTATTTACTTTTTCTTGTTTTTACCTAAATTTCCTAGTTTCTCACATTCTTTTTTTGTAGGAACATCAAAAGACATGTATCATGCAATCTTTTTTGGCGAGCAAAAATTACTGCATGCTTGGCACTTGTCGTAGGCAGAATTTACTCATGTATTTTGGGGAGGAAGCTGGTCCTTCTTGTGGTGAATTATTTATTATAAACTTCTTCTATGCAAATTTAATTTTATTTATGCCACAAATACCTGGTTTCAAATTTTATTGTTATCAGGGAGCTGTGACAACTGCTGTAATGTTGAGTCAGTAGAAAAAGATGTATCTCATGATGCTATAACAATGCTTAATTGTATAAAGGAGCTTGGTGGTCATTTCGGTTTAAATTTACCAATTGATGTCCTTCGTGGTTCGAATGTATGTTAGTTCAATAGTAACATTTTTTAAAAATTCAGTGTTAATTTGTCTCACTGATTCTTTATAGGGGCTATGCTTACTTTCTTCTTGAATCTTTCATTTTTAGAATTTAAAAGTACGGCGTCGACACTTCCATCACTTGCCGCCCATGGTACGGGGAAGCACCGCTCGTCAAATTGGTGGAAGGGTCTTGGATCTATCCCGATAAATAAAGGTGAAAATATTATCATATTAAATTCAATAATGTTTTATCTGTGCACATTTTGTATTTGTTAATATTCTTCACTTTATCAGGTTATCGGGAACAAAAAGTGTCAAGAACATACAACACAGTCAGGTTATACATGTTTTCCATGATCGGATTATTCTTACAAATTTTAACACACCTATAAAGTCCATTTTTATCTGTTGCTGTAGTCTTCCTGAGAAAGGACAGAATTTTATTTTTGAATATATTGCTTCAAACAAATCTCTTATGGTTTAGTTGCCTCCTGATATGATGGACGAAGAAACCAATACTATGGTTACAAAACAACACTTACCATCTTTGCATGATGTTTTATTAGAGGTACTTTTTAAAATATAGTTGTTTCAAGTTACGACCAATATTTTTTAAGGATATTTTATTAAACATTGCTATAATTTTTCGTTTCCGTAGGTGGAGAACAAATTGTACATCATGTTACTAAATCTTAGGTCAAAACTAGCATTAGACATTGGCATCGCTCCGTAAGTACCAACATTCATTTCCTATTGATCAAAAAACAAAAAGTTAACAACTATTATTTTTGTTAGATATGCCATTTGTGGTGACCAAGTTCTTAGGGTATTTGCTAAAATGCGACCATCTACTTCACACAACATGTCTATGGTTGATGGAGTGAACAAGATGTCTGTGTAAACTTGTTTTTTCGTATTTGTACTAATATAAAATATTGAAAATTCTAATAATCTAATTTCCAATTTCAGCATTTTATTGAAAACTACGGCAAGCTTTTCATCCATTACATTATGGAAAAGTGTTCTTTCTTTGGTCTTGACAACGATTATATGATGGAGGATTATTTAGGAGGATTTAGTGAATCATATTTCATTGACGTCGACACTGACCAATCTGGCTCTGACATTTCTCTGGATGATATCAAAACATCAGAGCTGCTATCTTATATTGAACTTTATAATGGTGTAAGTTTCAAACACATATACTCTAATCAAAATTTTTTAATTTTTACTATTTACTTTTTTGTTTATGCTAATTACATAATTTTACATATGCAGTTGAAGTTTGATGCAATACTAAGTAAGTTTGAAACGTGGGACAAATGTGCGCTTAAGAAGAAATTGGAAGATTTACAGACTGCTTTTCTGGTGTACTTTAAGGATGGTTTTTATTACCCATATTAGCTTATGAACGGTCCATTTTATTTATCTTTACTACTGTAGTTAAGCAATATTATGTATCTTTTCATTTGGTAAACTTACTCTGTAATTGGCTGACATCTGAGACCTGGTACCTGGCTTTGCCCACTGACAATTGTGCAAGCTTCTGATTCGGTCCCACCTCTGATTGCGACTAAAGTTTTGTTCTGTTTGCATAAAATATTTTTTTGTCATACGTTGGCCCTGCAATCGAATCTATGCTGAAGATTGTCTAGAACTCAGCTCCAACTCCCGCCTGACCGAAAAAGAGCGCGCCTTCTCAATTATCTCACTCCAACCACTCAGTCACTTTTCCCCTTCTTGCCCTCAATCACTTTTCCCCTTATTGCCTGACATCCATTTCTACTTCCTCACTCTCTTCAATTCCCCCAGCGACAATTTGATATTCATGAGCTGAAGCAAACTACAATGAAACGACGAATCAAACTGAATCAGGATGGTAAGCCCGCACCACCAAATATGCTCTTCCGTAGATATAGCCACCAGGGTGATATTTACTTATGGAAGGCTTTATAATTTAGCAAACATTTGACCTCGTTTTTTTCAAATAAATTGCTGAAGGATATCAGTTTCGCTAGATCTGTTTCTTTCCATCGATATGTTTTTTATTTAGTGCGTAGTATCAGATCTGCTTTTCTCATTACAGTCTGAATCCTTCTTGGAAGGTCTCGTTTTAGCAAAAAATAGTATATCCTTTTTCTCAGTCAGGTTGCACATGGACCCAAACATTGGGGTATCGACCTTTCCTACTGCTACCACTAGTACTAAGTTAAAGAACCACCAAAGAGTACCAAACAATCCTACCAAGTCTTTTCCCATAGACATATGTACATCTATTCGAGCGTCGAAACACACCCCTGGGATGTCGCAGCTCAGCCAACTACGTGTCAACAGCCATGGCAAAGTTTGATGAGAAAAAAAGAAATTTGGTAAGGTCAATCGGCTTTGGTGGTCTGTTAGATTTGCACGAGATGAGCAAAGTGAACCGGGTATTCTCTCACTGGTTGGTATCCAATACAAATTGGGAAAATGGTGTTATTACAAATTGGTGAACATATTAAGATGAAGATTGTGAGTGAGGACATCGAGAAGATAATAGGAATTCTGCCGGGGGTAGAGATGTTCTCGCATCTGCTATTAAGGAAGAAGATAAAGCTTCATTCCTGGAAAAGCATTTGTCTTTCCTTGGTAGTGAGAATTCTATGGTTGAGACCGCTGAGACAATAATCCAAAAGGAGCTTCCTATTAATATGTTCAAGAAGGATGCAGACCATTTCAAGATTGCTTTTGTTGTATTTATCATGGGCCGCTTCTTGGCTCCAACCACTGTCTTCTCGCCATGGTAACTATAACTTTTGGCATGCCATATTAAACACGGAAGAGATAAAAGAATATAAGCTGGAGTGATTATGTGTTGAGATGTTTATTGGATTCTCGCTAGAGTTGTTTACTTTGGCAATTTCTTAAAGAAACTTCGTTGTTACTATAACGGGTTGTCCAATATTGCTTCGGGTAAATATCTTGTAAGTTCATCTTTTTTGTTCACATATATGGTCCATGGTTTACCATATAGATTACACCATATAAGTTTTTTAATGTTGTTTTGTGCTTTATTTTTAGATATTTTACTTGGACAACATTGATTTGGGTGATTTGAACTCGAAACATGATGTGTTCCCTCGTATTAAAGCTTATTATTGCTCTATCATGGCAAAAATGATTCAAGGCGACACGGACGGTGTATCGGGAAAATTTGGATGCGGCAAGGTGAAATACCATCTTCCTTTTTTTACGAACTTTTCCAATTCTGCAAACATATTTCCTGGTGACATTAATTTTTACCATTTTCTGTGAAGATGCGTTGTCGAGAAGATTCATGCTATGCACTTCCAAATACTTCTGAAATCGCAGCTCCAAAATATTCATCAACTCCTAGTAGGACAAGGCCCAGTAATTTCCAAAAGAAGCGCAGGTTCTAGTCAGTTACCGAAACGCTAAAGTCAAGTTTTTCTACCGAAGGTGCTTTAATTGGCACCTCCCCAATAATATCTACTTCATCTGCGAGGAACTTCCCTGCTTACATTCACACTAAACATCCAGAATATGTAAGTTCCGAAAGCCTACTTTAAATTTATACTTAACCAATATTTTTTATGAATCAATGAAGATGGTATTTTTATGAATAAAACAGGTTGAGGACCCGTTTATAGAAGCAATGAGATATCATAATGCAAGGTGCATACAACAGATAAACAAACACAAAAATGCACTTATAGCAGCAATTGTTTCGAAAACATGGCTTTAGTTGACAAATATGTTCAAGCAACATAGCAAGCATTCTCCTTCTTGTATTCCAAAGTATCCAAGGAAAACTACTCATGGAAATCGTAAGAGTTTCGATGACTTCCTCAGTGGTCCCGAGTCCGGAAGTGAAGGTCATTCCCTTACCATAGATATTGAAATATCTACTTTAGCTTCATTAATTTAACACTACTAAATTTTTTAGAAGTGCTTACTAACTACGAAATTATTGAACCAAATTTGAAGAGCAACAATGTACATCCCACTTTGCCAAAAGCAACCCCTACAAAAACGACATTGCGGATAAAATAGCCGGAAATGGTAAGCAATTTTTCTAAGTGTATAAATATAATCAACACAAATATCCATGGTGACAATGTAACATCTGTATATATTGTTTGGTTTCTTGGCCGTACAGATTGCTAATTTTTTTTCAGAGTCATAGCTGAACTATTTTTATATTTATATTACTATTCAATTTTTTCAGGGATTTCATCTATCATACGCTCCACAGAGATGATGTTTGAAACATCCACTGTAAACCAACCAGCAATAAATTACAATGAAGCTGGTCCCTCTGCTGCACCTTTCAATTCAAATGACAAGATCAATGATGAACAGGGATTCAAAACACCTGCCCCAGTCACAAAGATGGCACCATTATCTCCTGAATTGTCACCAACGGCAGCAAACAAGGTTCACTCAGACTATGCTCTAACATTAAGAATGCTATCTTCAATGGTCGAAATGGATCTGAACTCAAGGCCGATTGATGCCGAATACAACAACTCTCCGGTACTCAAGAAGGTTGTCAAGCTTGGAAGGTATGCTAGATCACATTGGTCCTTTGGAATTGATCACCCAACCGAGAGATCCATCGATAACGAGAACACTTTTTGAATGGGTGTCAACAACAAACGATCAAGAGCTTGATAGGTAAGCCTTTTACTTCCAATGCTAAAATACAATACCTACAATTTTCAGTTACATTTGTTAAATATTTGTTAGGTCATGGATAATACACGACTCCCCTCGGTACATTCTTTGCAAGGGTCATCATATCAAAAATGATTTTTTCTCTGAAACTGGATTGTCATATGATTTGTTTGATATTTGTGTGCGCCGCCTTCTGCAACTAGACAATCAAATATATCCTGAAGACAATCCTCTTAGATGGAGACACATGCTTGAATCAGACTTCGCAGTAAGAACTGAAACTTCTAATTCACATCATATATATTTTTAGTTGGACACTCAAAACCAAACTTTCCATTTTCAAGATGCATGTTCTTGGAGGGGAAAATCCATCAGCAAGCAAGTCTATTAAAGAACAGTTCGTTGGTCCTGCTGTGTGTTCTGAATTGCACCGTTGCCGCATGGTTATTATTTGTATTTAAATTAGTTATATTTTTTTCTGCAGAAAAATCAACTAGCATGAACTAATAATATAATTTAAATGCGGCTTTTTGTGCCAGTGCAAGTAAAGGCTGTTTGGTGGTGTTATGCTCTTGATTTAAGGGAGAACACTGTGTTCATTATTGATCCGTGTGTAGACAATCAAGATAGTGACTACGTCCTTTCCAAGCACCATGGGACAGTCAGCCTTGTTCTTGACTCACTTAAGTTAACTATAATGAACTTATTTGATGGTTGGCAACTGCCATCTGATGATTTCGACAATGTTGTTGTTAGCACAACAACAACTGGATGCCCTAGGTATGTTCCTAACTATAATCTTAATACTAACAATTTGTAAATTGAAATTCTTACAAAATTAACTTGTTAATTAGATCTGCATCTGCCTTCTATACACTTTACTGCATGAAGAATTTCGAAGGAGGCGGTGCTATTAATGTTACAGAGGTATGCACAATTCTTTTTTTCATCGGTTTCTTATTTTCCCGAGAAGCTGTATAACCATAATTGTTTTTGACTTTTACAGACTATCGTAAATAAATTCAAGCAATCAATGATGTACGAACTGTTTGGACTTAAAGACAACAGGGGTAGTTTGCCTTCAGTCTATGTGCAAACTATCGATGACTAGCTGCAAGGAATACATCTTCAGAGCTTTTGTTTACATTTGGAAATTAGGAACCAACTTAATTTCTGTATGCTGGTTATTTACTTTAGTTTCATGGTACTGTGGTACAAAACCATTATTTTGGACATTATTTTGCAGTTTAAGCAGTATGTATGATGACAACTCATTATATTTTATCATTTCAAACTGTATCAATTCCTTCGGCAGATCATTCTTGAACACATCCAAATCTTAATATACTCAATTTAGCCTTCAAATATTTCAATAAAAAACACCGTGTTTTTTATCGTTTAGAAATTTCCTATCTTAAGTGATTTTAATGCACTCTCGCAAAATAGTTAACTAAATACCAATGTTATCTGGTCCAACAAACGAGCGTTAGGGATGTAGTGATTTCTTGAAAGTAACCAAGCACTAAAGCAATACTTTAAAATTTTGAAAACGTATTACAACACTTCAATTTAACTTAACGGATCGTTTAATCAAAATAAGCAACTTTCAACACACTAAATTTCATCTTGTGGCATTGAATTAGATATATGCAATGTTCTCCTAAAAATACGGCGACTCGATCGACATCTACATGCTTCTTCCTACATTCTTTTGTAGTGTGACCTCTAATACGACAATCCTTACAACGAGAAACTTTTTTCTTGTTTGTTGTGTTTTTTCCTTCACCTCGCATTTCGTTGCATCACCTCCGACCCATCCCATGTCTTCCTCTTCTTACGCTTTCCGTAGTAGTCCGAACTTCCCATGTATCGATCTCTTTTGGCACCGCCGTGTGCTCTAATCACGGTTGGTGCTTTTAACTTCAACAGTTCAGTCTCACTCATCCAAGCGCTTGAACCAGCAGCACCAAAAGAATTTATTCTTGTTCCTTCTCTCTCTGATGCACTATCATCAGGCATGTCACTTTCAGATGGATAGTATCCAGCTTTCCCGAAAAACAGGTCAGGATGTGATATGGTTGGGTTTTTCTCCTTCGCCACAAAGTACTCCTTTAGTTTCTTCTGAGCCTTCTTCAGATACTTTGATGCTATATCAAAGGCAACCAAATCTTTGTTGCCCTCCTGTACTACATCAATTGCATTGACATACAGAAAAGTGTGTCGAAAAGTCATAGACTGTAGGCAAAGTGTTTCCCTCTAGTATGCTTTTGTCCTATCAGGAAGGATGTCCCTAGCTGACCTAGTCCACCTCTTATTTATGTAATGCTCTGGAATCTCGTATACTCCTAACTGGATCATAACCTTGCAAAATTAGGTGAAACTTTGTCAACAAATAGTTTACTTACTAGACATAATAATCTTTAGTTTATTATGACGTAAGATTTTTGTGCTTACTCTAATTGCATGGCTTCATAGAGTACCAAAGTGGTTGTATAATCCACACTCACAATCATATCTACCCTCATCCGAGTTAATTAGAACTGAGAACTTCTCTCTCCCCCAAGGTAGCTTCCTCTCTGGTTTGACGTGCACTACATCAAACTCCTTTTCCTCAATCTTCACTTTTGCTATGTAGAATGTAGATTTTGATACCTCTCTCCTGAAAAGTGTATAATCGGCACTTGTGTACAACTTGGAAGCATGTTGTTCTATAGGCCATGCACGCTCCCTTACATCATTAACCTGCAAAATCATATTTCCAAAATGAGGGAGGTGTAAAATAGTTGTGTATAAAACCTTAAAAAATTGAAAAATCCACAACTTATAATTTTTGTATCAAACTCCGCCCTATCTTCTTCCCTATTCCTGTCAAACAGAAGTTTGTTGAACTGCACAATGAAACGATTCATAGAACAGTTTCTAGGAACATATCTCTTCAACATATGGTTGGCACTCTCACTCCTTTGAGTGCTGGCTATCCTTGCACAAAACACATTTTTCAAGAAAGATTTTGCCCACATTTCCCTCTTTGAATATATATTCTCCAAGTACGTATTTCCGGTTAACTTATGCAATTCAAGCATGTAAGACCATGCCCTTTCAAACTCATCGGTTGTCATCATGTCATTAACTATTACGTGGAACAACTTTCTAAAAGGAGATCCTTTCTTGTATTTAGCTCCAAACTTAGCCCTAGCATCCTTGAAAAGATGCCATTTGCGAGAGAAGATGAACCGACTTTTCCCATGTGACCTTAAGAGGCGATGCCATTGCGGTACATTGATCCGTAAAAATAACATAAAGCACAGATATGAGAATAAAATTTAAATATTTAATAATATGCACTTACAGATTGTTTAGTAAGCCATACCTGTGAATATAGTCTGTGGTGCTTTTCCTCCCATCAAACTTGCAAACTCTGCAAACACCCAAGAAAAACTATTTGTTGTCTCCTGCTTCATGAACACACCACCAAATATAGTTGTCTGGAAATGATTGTTAACTCCAACAAACAAACCGAAAGGCATCTTGTATATATTAGTACAGTAGGTTGTATCAAAGCAAATAACATCACCAAAGCATTTGTACTGTTCCCTGCTCTTCCCATTGATCCAAAGCAAGCTATTAATCTGGTTTTGCTCACCTGGCTCAACTGAGAACTGGAAATCTGGGTCCTGCTGTCTTATCTGCCTGAATACATCAAGTGTCTTCTGCACATCATCATCCATCTGGTCTTTCGCGATCCTGCTACAGATAGCACGCAAAGATCTCTTGCTCACTGGTATATTATCCATTGATCCAAACATACTGCCCATGATACACTGAACTTTAACTAGTGAAACTTTGTTTTCTCTCAAATATTTTATCATATCCAATGCACATTGGTCAATCCTACCATGGGAAAACCATTCTTGCTTCTGCCCACATGTCTCTGTTAGAGGATGGTTGTGCTCTTTTATATGATCACTTATAAACCATCCATCATCACTTGTCCTTAGCAATCGTAGCATGGCTTTTAAGTTGGTCTTTTTGGTTTTGAATTTAGCAGTCTCACCAGTACCCTAAAAACCAAAATTAAAACCAAATATTACCTTAGGAACTATACCAAAGTTTTTGGAAATTTAAAACACACAAAAAATGCAGATATATCAATTTTAATATATGTCCTAAGTTATAGTAGTACTGTACAAAGCAGAATGACTTACCGAACAAAGACAACGGAAATCACGTCCTGTCTGATAACCCCTTTTGTTGTTGCTTGCACTGTTAGCATACTTTATACCAAAACCAACTTCCCAAGAATACATATTATAGAATTCATAAGCTTCCTTCTCTGAATCAAATGTTAAACCCAACAAAGGCTCAAATATATACTCAGTCTTGCGATATGGTGCGTTACGCAGGGCAATCTCAATAGGACCCATCCCTTTAGGGACCCTGCAGTTTTTCCTTTCTTCTGTACCTTTAATTCTTTTTCTGCATATTGAATGGATAAACATTAAATGAAAATTACCTAAAACAAATTACAAGATTTTCCAATCTACAATACATCAAAAAAACAATTTTCTTCAAACAAATATAAAACAACTTTAAGTTTTTATTTATTTGCTAAATGTTTTTTTTTCATATAACATACCTTTGCTTCCATGGTTTATTTGATGACGGTAGGCCATCTTCTCCAAATCCTGGTGCCATTACATGCAAGAATGGTTTTCCATGCATGCAAGGGCATTCCTTTGATACAAAACAATTATTCACAATAGGTGTCTCGTTTGTTGAACCAGCAACATCTGAACTTTCCAACGTAATCTTTTCCTGTAATGTGTCTTCTTCAATCCTGCTAAAGATTTCAAAAAAAAAATTTTGTTTCTTGTATACCACTTGTAATTTGGATTGTATCAAATTTATATAATACTACCAAAAAAATCTAACATTAATATACCTCAAAACATCCACACGTTCTTCTTGGTTTGCACTACACGGAACATTACGTACTGAAGTATCTTTGTTGCCAACGTATTAACATTGTCTACCAATTCAACTGTTTCAACAAGTAGTAAACCAAACAGACAAAAAAATATTCAATATACACATAACTTTGTATTAGTAAGAATCCTTACGCCGCATCTATGTTTTTGTTTGCTACATCATCTTGATCAACGGAAAACCTTCAACGTCATTGTTGTATTCTTCATCTTCGACATGATATCATAAGCCGAAGATTCGAACTCTCATAACCAGACTCATCAATTATTAGCGGCGATTCACCAGTTGTTCCATTGCCATCTTGATTTAAACTATTGTTTTCATAATAATATCCATTATAATTATTCATTATTCCATTATTTCCACCAGCAAATGATGCAAAATATCCTTTTGCAGGAACTTGTGAAGAGAATGAATTCAAGAAACCTTGCAATGAACCATACATCAACTGTTGAACAAATATAATATTATCAGTAGTAAATATTGCACCGCCAATCATTACAAAACTAAATAATCATGTAAAATTAACTGAAGCAAGTTCCACACAAACCTTGGTTCTGAAAAAAATGGTCTTGAGCAAAACATTCATATCTGGATACATCACGTGGTGGTCCCATGACCTCTAGCATTGTTTGCATAGCTTCCTCCCCCCTTTGTTAAACCAATTGACATGCATTTTTAATAAGACAACATTTTATTTTTAATAAGCAACATTAATTTTGCAAATATTTTGCCTTTTACCAAAAATATGACTAATTCATTATGAGAGAACATTACCTTGGAATAATCTGCGCCATTTCTGTTGATAATTCTGTTGAATGTACCATTTCTAAATCGTCATCATCTGCTTCACAAGACATCCTGAAAGCCTGAATCCTGAATATACAAAATGGAACCATTTGACAAAATTCAACAGAACTACATTCTTAGTAAATGCAAGTAAAATAGATCTTACCCAACACCTTGTAACCCTTCTTTCAACACATATGCACGGAACCGAAAGCCGACCTTCAAATGTCAAGCAAATTTCGGATCCGAAACCCTAGGATGGAAAAACGAGAAATTTTCGGTACAAGCACAACTACATTATGCTACAAAATCTTGTAATGAAAGCGGATTGAATGCTAGCAACTGTTGAGAGGAAATGCAAGTTTGATTGGAGGAAAGCAACGCTACAGTGCAGAATACAATAGTAAAATTTTTGCGATACTACAGATAGTTCTTGAACCAAGATTTGGGATATATATATGTATGCAGTGGCGAAATAGCTATGTGGATGCGGAACCTGGAGGAGATCCGGAAGACGCGAAGCCGTCAGTGTACTATTCGCCGAACGTCGACCTTGCCACCATTGTCGCCATAGTCGCCATTGTCGCCTCTCCAAGGAGCTGGTCGAGATCTGCTGAGATGGCCATTTACTAGAGCACGTGAGGTTCCAGACCTTTGGACGACGACGACGGCCGAACGTTACAGCGTCTTCTCACGGCGTGCGTGAAGAACCGAGACGGCGCGCGCTGGACACTAGACGGCGTACGTCACATTTTTTTATATCCAATCTATCGATGCCGTCCATTCATGGCGAACGGTTTTGCGATACGCAGTACGCAGAACACACAGTCGGAAAAATTGCTTTAGTGGCGTCGCGTCGCTGCCGATACGAACCTCGCCCCCGTACCGGCGGTTGCGTTGCAATTGCCGGACGCGTTGGCGTCGCTGGCTGTAGTCCGAGCGAGATCTCTCTTCGCCGCTCCGATCCGTGCGAAACGAAATTGTTTTAATTAATTCGGTACAGTTGCGAACTTACAATATTGTAACTGTAGCAGATACGTTAGTTGGCACAGTGTCGGTTTTGTTAAAAAATTATCTTAATAATGGGACTTTTGCATCGTGCTGGCGCTAATTATAAAGTACCATAATTTCCATTCATATAGAAAAGAGGTTTATAGGGATTGTATATTATAACTGGGCACTGTATCGCGGCGGGCAGTAGAATGAACAATGAAGAGGGGGAGGCGGATACGCTGGAGGCCTGGAGGCGAGCGGGGGGCATGTGCTGGCCACGGTGGCGTGCATAATTTGTGACGTAACACACCGCAAATGCAATCACAGAGGAGGAATCACTGATTCAGTAGGTGTGGGCTGTGCAAGTTGGGTGCACCCAATCCCGCCTCCCGAGCCCAACAATAGTTAACGCGCACGAGGACGACGACGACGACGACGGGAGCAGCAGTAGCGCTGCAGCAGTGTAGTAGTACCACCACCACAGCCCGCAACGACCGTCCTCCTGTCCCGCAGAGGATAGGGTAGCCGGGTAGGGCGGTGAGTACTACTGGTAGTTGCTGCGGTTGACGGACGGCGGTGAGATATGGCAACGGGAACGGGAGCCGGAGGAGGGGTTCCGTAGTCGCATCGCAGGCAGCAGCAGCTCCGTCCGGGAGACGACGAGGCGGCGACGGACGCTTCTTCCCTCCCTCCGCATCTGACCTGCTGCCTCTCCGTCTGCCCACCCCTTTCGGCCGCCTTTGCCTTTTGCCTTTGCAGCCTTTTTGCTGTGCTTCCTTCCGGTGCGGCCCCTCCCTCATCCCTACTACCTCTGAGAAACTCCCTCTCCCCCACTCCTCTTCTTCTCCACTCGGCCGGGCACTTCCCCTCCCCCCATCGCCCCGGCCTCGTACCCAGATGTCCACAATGCTGCCATCCAGATCAAGGTGCGTCACCGCTTCCCCTCCCTGCTCTCTCGCCCTCACGCATTTTCTCGCCTCGTTTCTTCTTTCGGTTTCGGGCGTCGGTTCTGTCTCCCCCCTTTTCTGAGTGGCGGGCAGATCTATCCAGTTAAAACTGCCTCCACGTTTGGTTGCGAGATTTTGTTTGGATTCTTCTCGCGCTCTTCTCCTCAGATTTGCCGCGCCAAATTTGCCTTTTCCATTGATTTTTATCAGCTTCCGCCACACGCGTCTTCAGATGCCGGTTCGTCACCGAAAACACGCAAATTCCGGTCGTGAAATGGCTACTCCATTTTGCAAGTGCACTCTTTTGGTTTTCGTTTGATCCAGGCAGCAAAAAAAAAAAAGATGAGGCCTTGGCTGCTTTCAACTGCGTGATTTCACTCCGTTCGTCGTTCTCGATTCGCCACCGCAGGCGACAGAGAAGGAGAAAAAGAAAAAAAAGAAGAGCTTTCCTTCGATTTTTAATGGATGTGGCCATTGGCAGATCTGGGCCGAACGAGTCCCCCATCAGCAGCAGGGGCAGGCCGAGCACGCCGTCGTCCAACCACCGGCCCTCCACGCCGTCGTCCAACCACCGCCCCTCCACGCCGTCGTCCAACCACCGCCCCTCCACCCCGGGCGGCACCAGGAGGAGCAGCATCGGCACGCCGTCCACGCCGCGCTCCCGCTCCAACGGCGCCGGGCCCTTCAAGTCCGAGCCCAACTCGCCGCCGTCGGCGGCCGCGCAGGGCGCCCGCCCGCGCCTCTCGTTCGACCGCTCGCCGAGATCCGCGGACACCAAGCCCGTGGTCGAGCGCCGGGTGCCCAAGATCGGCACGCCCCCTGATGTAAGTGCACTGCGCTCCACTGCACTGTTTCTTTTTCTATATATGTCACTGAATTACCAAAATGCTACTGCATTGTCAACATCATGCCGTTCTTGATGCGCACTGCGGTGGTTGATCACTGTAATTTTGTCCCTGGGATTGCAGAAGCAGCCACGGAGGGAGGCTGAACTGCAGGCGCGGCTCGAGTCCGCCCAGGAGGACCTGAAGAAGGCCAAGGATCAACTGGCCTTCATCGTCGGGGAGAGGGACCGTCTTGTCGGGGAGCTCAATGAGGCCAAGCGAGTCGCTGATGAGACCCACGAGAAGCTTCAGGATGCTCTCATGGCCAAGAGGTGGGCCGAGGAGGCCACGGAGATCGAGAAGTTCCGCGCGGATGAGCTCGAGCAGGCTGGCATCGACGAGGCACAGAGGCGGGAGGAGGAGTGGCAGAGGGAGATTGAGTGCGTGCGAGGCCAGCACGCCGCTGACCTCGAGAATTTGGTCAACACAACAGAAGAGCTGGAGAGGCTCAGGCGTGATCTCTCGATGGCGAACGAGGCCAAGAAGGCTGCACTTGGCCATGCAGATGATGCCATGAAGATCGCTGAGGTCAATGCAGAGAAGGTGGAGATCCTCTCAAATGAAGTTGTTCGCTTGAAAGGGCTGCTTGATTCAACTGCTGCAAGCGAAGAGAGTAAAAGCCGTGAAACTGAGGTTCTTGTTAAGAATCTGGAGTCTGAGGTTTCATCACTGAAAGTTAAACTTGAGGAGGCAAAACTCCTCGAGGAGAGATTGGCAGAGGCAGAGAAAACGATTGAGGAGCTTAAATCACAGATAGCTGATGCACAGAAGGTCGAGTCAGACATCAGTCAGCAGTTAGAAGAATGGAAGGAGAAGTCAGGATCACTTGAGATGAAATTGGAGGAAGTTACTCTGTCCGAGAAGTTCAAAAGTGACTCCCTTGCCTCTACAACTGAAGAGCTGGACAAGATCCATTCTATGTTGCAAGATAGAGAATCAGAAATTGAAGTTCTTAAAGGAAAGACAACGGCCTTGGAAATCGAGGTGGCAAGACTTTTAGCGGAAGTAAATGATTCCAATGAGCATTTGGATGCGTCGCAGCAGGAGGTGTTTGGACTGCAGACGACAATAGATGTTCTGCGCAACAAGCTTGAGACTGCGGAACTAGCTGCTTCAGAGGCCTTGAACAATGAGAAGACTGCTAACACAAAGATTGAAGACCTGACTGAGGAGAAAACTAAGTTAATTAGCGAACTGGATGATGCTAGAGATAGAGAGGCGAGAGAGAAAAGAGCAGTGGAGGATCTTACTGCTGCATTGGACAAGGCATGTTGTGAAGTACAGGAAGCACATGATAGGTTTCAGAAGAAAGAAGATGATTATGAGCATGCTCTCGCACAGATAGGTGATCTGAAGATGTCCCTAAAGAGCAGGGAGGAGAGCTATGAGGTGACGCTTGAGGAGGCAAACAATGACATAACTCGCCTAAGAGAAAATGTCGAGAAGCTGGAGGCTGAGGTGAGCAAGTACAGAGAAGAATGTGAATCTAAGGACCTCGACCTTATCACAGCAAGCAAGCAGTCTGAACAAGAAATTGCTGCTCTTAAAGTAGAAGCGGAGCAGGTAGCTGCATCACTTGAAGGTGCAGAGCACGAGATTGAAGTAGTCACTGAAGAGAAAGAGAGGCTTCAAGAGAAACTGGCGAATACGGAAGCAGCAGTTGCTGAAGCCAACAAGGCTGTGCAGGAGACAAAGGCTGAGAAGGAGCAGCTTCAAGAAAAACTTGCACACGCAGAATCAGCTATTGCTGAGGCCAGCATGGCTGCGCAGGAAGCAAAGAGTGAGATGGAGAGGCTTCAAGAGAAACTGACATATACGGAATCGGCAGTCGCTGAAGCTGATAAGGCTGTGCAAGATGCAAAGGCAGAGAGTTCGCAGCTGAAGGAGAGGTTACTTGACAAAGAGAACGCATTGCAGAACCTAACCCAGGAGAATGACGAGTTCAGGATGCGAGAAGCTGATGCCATGAAGAAAATAGAGGAGCTGTCTGCTCTTCTCGCTGAAGCAATGACTAAGAAGCATCCTGAGGAGGAAGAGAAGCTAGTGATCGTGGATGAGGCACACAATTCTGTGCGTGAAGAAGTTGCCCGTTCTGTTGCAGAAAATGAAGATGCGGAGGAAAGTGATGATAGAAAACCGAAGGTGGAAGTCGACTATGTTGATATGAAGTCCTCCAACGGAGACATGAATCACGGAGAGAAAGATGACAGCAAGGTCGAACAGGAGGAACTGAAAATTGAACTCAGTGTACAAGAGAGCGACAAAGTTGCGGTCGAGAAGGAATCACAGGCAGAAAACAGAAAGCTAGAAACTGAGTCGTCAACCGATGAATTGGATTCCAAGAAGGAGGACAGCAGCACCGAGAACACGAATTGCACAACCTTACCAGAAGATACTGCGAGTAAAGTGGCAATGTCCCCGACGAAACCGCCGCAGCATCAGCAGAAAAAGAACAAGCCTCTGCTGAAGAAGTTTGGAAGCTTATTGAAAAAGAAAAACAGCAAGTAGCCGAACAGCGGCTGTACTATTATTAGTGCCATCTTGATCTTTCTCTTCTTTTTTCCGGTTTGTTTGACGCGGTGTTGTGCTTCCTATGCGTTTACTGCCAATGCCTGTATTTGTGGTGATTGGAGAAAGTTTGTGGGTGTCGTGATTTTTTTGTTCTTTCACCTTATTCGTTTTAACTCGGACCTATGATGGTGTTGGCTGCTACCTGCCTCCCACGTTTGTGGCAGTACTCTTGTGTGTAAATGGAGTTCCTCCTAATCAGAATGGCTGGCTATTCGTTTCTGAAACCGTGCAGCTCCTTGATTGTAATGTGATGCAATGTAATGTGCCACGGTGCCAGTGAGCACCTGACCTGGATATGATGTCAGTGTTAATAACAAGTCCTTTTTACCAGTGAATGATTTCTGGCATGCATCTGGTACCATCATAGTGTTGAGCACCTGCAGTGAAGTGAATGAAATGAAACGAGTTGGCTTATGATTGATGGTCTTGTCTCTGTGGTTGCAGGCTCCTAATCCCGGGCTGCTGGTTGCTTAAGGAGACGACATCGATCGAAATCAGGATCAGGTGCATAAAAGGCGCAGCAGGTGTGACCAGATTGGAATCATTTAGGCATGCCGCTGCCCCTACCCGGAGGTTGGGTTGGGTTGGGTTATCTCTCTTACCACCGGCACCGACAGCAAAAGTAGCAAATCATTTCTGGCTGGCAAGGCAGCACACTGGCACAGGAGGTTTGTTTAATTAATCCTCGCTCCAGGCTTTTTTATATTTTTGTCGGATGCATTATGCCCTTTGTGCGTGTCCTGACGCTCGGTTAGCTCGTCGGTTCTCCAGTGCGCTGTTCCAACCGCAAATGACGTGTGGATTCTCGTGGGGGCTCGATCGATGCCTGGAATTGGATGGCTGGATGGTGGGAGCCCGAGGGATCGAGGCGTCGTCGGCGTGTTTGGCTTGGCGTCGCTGCGCCTTTGCCTGCGGCTTGCCGGACAGAGACGCCGCAACCTTCCGATCGGGGGAGCTGGTGCCGGAGACGTCGCTGGCGGCTGTGGCACTGGCACCGGGGTCCGGGGAGATGGGGACCTGCTGTGGTCTGAATTGGACGGGGTCACCGGATCAGGCATGGCCAACTGTTCTGACGAAACTTGTGGGATCCGGTTCAGAATTCAGATCACGTCTCGTCGGGTATTATTCCTCACTGTACCTCGTCGTACTGCGGCGTTCCTGGTACAAATTAAAAGACAGACGTGTGGCCACTGTAATTGTAATAAGCACCTACTTTAACTACTACGAACTGACTCTGGCATGTGTTGGGGTCCAGGCATTCATCGTGCTCTGAAATTCTGATGCCGGCCGGATGGAATTACTACAAGAAGTTTCGTACGTGAATGCAGCTGTTCACCACTTTACAGAAAAGAGCAGACAGAGACTGGTATGCTCCTTCAGCTGCAGAGGTTCCTTTACTACGTACATGGGAGAGGTAAGTTCCTGAGGCCAAGTACAGCAGCTAGAGCTCTAACTAATCCTAGATCTTACTGTATGATAATATTATATGTGAGTATATATTATAATCTACCGTCAGTACAGTGTTTTAGTATATACAACATGTTGCATCGTAGTCTAGTCGACGTCAGTCGCAGGTGCGACATTGGCATCAAGCGCCATCCTCTTGGTTTGGGTTTTGGAGAGTTGCTAGCTAGCGACAGCGAAAGAGCAAAAAACAAAGCTAGAATCGTGCGGGCCATGCAAGCTGCTACGACTAGGATAGCAGCCCAGACGAGGCGACTGATCAACCGCAACGCCGACAGCAATGCAGGAGCAGCCGAAGCCGATGCATTCCTATCATCCCTGTGTGCTCAACATGCAGATGAAAAAGGCCGTTTCTGAAACTGAACCTTCACTCACAAATTCACATTAGGCAAAGCAGGGTAAAGGCTAGGTAAACGTAACATGCACTCATATCTCACTGACTTTGCATTAGGATTAGGTATCTTTTCATTTCTGTGCACTGCATCTTTTTTTTTGGCCCCCCTTGGGAGAGCATCCGCCGTGCAGGCTTCGGCCCTTTTGATCCCTTGCTTTGCTTGGACTACCGTCTTTTTTTTCCTTTTTTTGCTCGTAGGTGGCACACATTTCAGGAATGAACCCATGCAATGCAACGAGAGGGTGAGCTATTGTATGCAGAGACAGCTAATTAACTTGAGCATCTCCAGAAAATTACTCATCCTCCATCACCAATGCATTTTCTTGCTCTCACCAATAACATTTTTCGTGTGTTTTGTAAGTTGTAACTAGTGCTGTAGCAGATTACCAACCCACCACATACCCATGAATAGGGTGGACCGGTACAGAGATTGGTTAATCCTTTTTTAGACGTGCATGACAGGTTTTTTTTCATTGAGAAGAAGAGAATTAGAGTTAAGTGACCTTAGGAGAAACCCTAAGGCGCAAAGATACAACTAAAAAAGGTGAACAACAACGATGACCAACATGGCCAGAGGAACAACAACAGAAGCCTTCATTTCGGTGAGAGGCCGGGGGGTTCGCTATCATGGTGGTCACCAAACAAATATTTGGTAATGGGAATTATATTGGCAATCTGCTGGAGCACCTCTCATCACCAAAAGAGTATGTTTTTGATGTTGGGAAGAATGATGAGTAATATGCCTGTTGTTTTTATCCATTGTCCATATTCAAATCCACACCCACCTCAAATGGGGAGGGTATGGGTAGAAAATAATTATCCATTGAAGAAATGGGAAGGGTAGGGAGTGGGGAGGGTGCAAATAATCAATTGGGTATGTATAGAATCTAGTACAAAACTAGTTATCCATTGGGTATGGGTGGGAATGGGGAGGGTAAGAAGTGGATAATAATTATTTGGATTTGGGTATGAACAAGAGTGGATTTGTCCATACCCTCCCCAGTGGCAGACTTAATGAGTAATTTGTTGGAGATGCTTTTATTAGGCTGGTTTGTGACCACAAATCCACAAAGTGAGGTGTACTACACTGAAAGATTTGTTAGGCGTAGACATCAAGTTCTAATAGTAGTAGTAGTTATTATTATTATTATTATTATTATTATTATTATTATTATTATTATTATTATTATTATTATTATTATTATTATTATTATTATTATTATTATTATTATTTGCAAGAAGTAGTAGTTTGTTTCCAAGTGAAGTTTTAACCTCTGACACGAGTTGGACATCTAGAAATGGATACTGGATGGTACTACACATCACACATCAAGTTCATGAAAAGCAATACCTAATACAGCTAAAAGGCGAAGAGCCATATGGGAGATCTTATGTACGGCGCACTGCTAATAAAGTGTAGGGGTATGGATGATGTAGAGAATGTGCTTGCCCAACTAACCTAGCTGTTGGGGGCCTACGTGATGATAGATTAAAGGAGGGTCAATTCCGTCAGCTCCAAAGTACGTATTAGAGCCGTTACGTGCAAAGGATGCCACGAGCCCGTGATGTCATGATTATTCTTAATCGTTGTTGGCGTCCGAATTGTCCTCTGCCGTGAAGGAGGACAGGAGACAGATGGGAATTACTGTACGAGCCTACATCAGCGATGCATTTTTCTCTCCGGATGACAGCTGACACCTATGGCTTATCTTCCTTTTCTGCATTTTTTTTGTTTGTTTTCTCGGTGAGAAAGGTATAGTTTACTACTACTCCCTTGCCGCAATATAAGCATTTTAAGGGTTCAAACCTAAGAAATAGGTCACTGTCTATACCTCTTATTTTACACTATCCGCCAACATATTTAGTTTTAACCTAAATGTAGGAATGCTTACATTTTAGGATAAAATTTGAACCTTAGCAATGCTTGTATACTGAAACGGAGGGAGTGCACATCTACGCTGGACATTTCTTCCTTTGTCACCGATCCAACCATCCATCCATTAGGTGCTAGTCCGAAAATTGGGTGGTTAAGATTCAGGGGATGGCTGAGGTTAATTCATTTCGGTCCCTTCACCAGCCAGCACAGTTGCTGTACAGAAATCATTTGGTTTCCGTGCGGATGACCAGTGTGTGTGGGTGCTCTTCCACCATTCTTCGTGTGTCCATTTCACCAAAACATGCAAGTTAACGGTAGGTAGTTTGCCAGCTCACCGACTCTCACCCACAAGCAGATCCCTAGTTCACTGAAGAAAAATCAGAGAAAAACGTAACTTCACTCTATTCATTTTTACTTTTTTTTAATTATCAAAGGACCTCTGGCCTACTTAGTTACACGGGACTGATGTACTGTCGCTACCAGGGGACTCAAATTTGATTCCGTGTTGAGCAAATTTACGAGACTGATTTAAAAAAATCATTGTCGGTGAAATTGGGATTCGGTTCCTTCTTTTAATGAAAACCATGAAGCGTTATTAACCCCACCAACTTAGTTTTTTTAGTTTACTTTTTCTAATTATGTGAGAGGGGGGGATGTTTTTTCAAAAAAAAACCAAATGTATGATAGACGGGACTGAGGTATGGTCGCTACTAGGGGACTCCAATTCGATTCCATGTAGGGAAAATTTACGAGACTGGTTTAAAAAAATCATTGTTGGTTGAAATTAGGATTTAGTTCCCTTCTTTTAATGAAAACCATGAAGCGTTATTAACCCCACAGACTTAGTTTGTTTAGTTTACTTTTTCCAGTTATGTGAGAGAGGGAAATGTTTTTTAAAAAACAAATGTATGATAGACGAGATTGAGGTATGGTCGCTACCTGGGGACTCAAATTTGATTCCATGTTGGGCAAATTTACGAGACTGGTTTAAATAAAACCCTCTCATCGGTGAAATCAGGATTCAGTTCCCTTCTTTCAATGAAAACCATGAAGCGCAGAAGCGGTATTAACCGACCGACTTAATTTTTTTGAGTTTATTACCTTCTCTAGTTATGTGAGAGGGAAATGTTTTTTTAAAAAAACAAATGTATGATAGATTCGGTTTCTCGAGTGGGGAGGAGGCTATGGGCCTGAGAAGAGTTTTCATTATGGACCCAAATCGCGGGCCTAATCTCCACTAATGGGCCTCAACTGCATACTTTCCTTTGGGCCCGCCGAGAAGCAAGAGGGGAGGAGTGCGCTGCCATGAATCTCCCTCCCTCCCTCCTCCACAGTAGCATGCCCAACTGATTGTGAACAGCTCCGCACGTTGCCTGTGTCCTTCCTGTCACACATGTTTTCTGTGTGTGTGTGCTTGGAGCATGCGCTGCACGACCACCCCTCGTCTCATCCACCACCATAGCCACCCTGGTTTCTTCTCCTTCCTCCGGGCTCCTCCTCCTCTGTCCTCTTTCCTCCATCTCACCATCTGCATTCAGGCCCTGGATACTGATTCCTGAACTTGAACCAGGTTCAGAAACTGCCTCTGCTCTTCGGCGCAGCGCAGCTCACAATGTTGGCCTCCAAACCCAAGTAAGCAGGCCATCCATCAACCCCCATTTCTTTGCGTCCTACTGATTCTCCTCTTCTTTCTTATACTGCTCCATCTCTATGTAACGTTTTGTTTTTCTTCTTACAAGCCAATGTTTCATACTTCCATCCAATTTCGTTTTACTAATCAAGAATATTAGAAGCTTTTGCTTTCGAATACAATCAGCGTACCAGGGGCGTCCAGTCCAGATCCCCCTACATTACATCATTTTTTGTTTTACCGTGCTAATTTTAAAATTTAACAAGGTTTAACACTCATAAATCCTAATTGGTCTTCTGCTGTACAATATGCCTCTCATGAACAAATGCTTTATATGTGCAGCTCTCAACCTGCATCACATTCATCTAGAACGAAACAATCTTGAAAATGCCAAACCAACTTCTGAACTTGATGGTGCGTAAACATTGCCCTGATGGATTAGTGGATTACTGAATGCGCAGCATCTCTGAAGGTTCCAATTCCAACCACAAACAGCCGCCTAGCCGCAGGGCGACGTCGGCGGCACCTCGAGTCAGCAGGCTAGCAAAGCCTGCGGGAGCGCCAACCAAGCCGGCGGCGGCGGATCGCGCACCTTCCCCCCTGCACCATGCCGCCGGCGTCCCCCTCGACAGGTCCTCGGCGTCCATCGACCTGCCAGCAAAGCCGTCGGCCGCCGCAGCAGCAGCAACGGAACGCCGGTCCTTCAAGGCTTCGCCGGCGGCCGCATCGTCCCGCGCCGCCGCTGCCGATGTAAGACAAAGGCGACGCGAAAACAACCTGATCGACGATGCGCGCGTGTTTTACTAATGATTTATCGTAGTACTAATTAACTTGCCACGTGTCCCGGTTGATCAGAAGCAGCAGAGGAATGGCAAGGCGTCGGAGCTCCAGGCTCAGCTGAGCCTCGTGCAGGAGGAGCTGAGGAGCGCGAGGGAGCGCCTGGCCTCCGTCGAGAATGAGAGGGCGCAGATCCTCGAGGACATGGCGCTCGCCCGGCGCATCGCCGCCGACGCCTCCGGGAAGCTGGAGGAGTCGCTGGAGGCGCGGCGGCGGGCCGAGGAGGCGCTGGAGCTGGAGAGGTTCGAGTCCACGGAGCGCGAGCAGTCGGCCATCGACGACGCCCGGCGGGCGGAGGACGAGTGGCGGCGCAAGTACGACAGCATCAAGAGACGCCACGCCGAGGACGTCGCCTCCCTCATCGCCGCCACCAGGGAGCTCGACACCGTCAGGGACGAGCTGGCGGCGACGGCGCAGACGAGGGACTCGGCTCTGAGTCAGGCGGACGAGATGCAGAGGATCGCCAACGACAATGCCAAGAAGGCGGAGCTCCTGACGGCCGAAGTGGCACGGCTGAAATCCCACCTCGACACCGAGCTCGAGACCAGAGCGAAAGAAGCCGCGGAGATCGTCGGGAAGCTGGAGTCCGAAGCTACCGCGCTGAGAGCGGACCTTCAGACGGCGAGGGCGTTCGAGGAGAAGCTTGCCGAAGCAGAGTTGCTCGTGGAAGGGCTCAAGATTGACCTCGCCTACGCCAAGGCCGCCGAGGCCGACGCCAGCCGGTCGGCACAGGAGTGGAAGAGCAATGCAGAGTCGTTGGAGACTCGCCTGGGAGAAGTCTCGCGGCTGAACAAACGCAACGAGGAGTCGCTGGTGTCACTAACCAACAGCTTCGAGGACTGCACGTCCATGCTCCAGGATAAGCAGTTGCAGGTGCTCCAGCTCAGTGACAAGGTGACGTCACTGGAGAAGGAAGCGAGTGAGCACAAGGAAGGATTCCTCGACACCACCCGTCGTCTCGACGTCGCAACAAAGGAGGCCTCCGAACTGCAGGTCGCCATTGACAGGCTGAGGTCTGAACACCAGCTTCTTCTAGAGGCACATCAGCAGGCCGTCGTCGCCGAGAAGACAGCGAGTGCTCAGGCTGGTCATCTGACTGAAGACAAGACCAGGCTGCTCAAAGAGCTCGACGACACCAGGGATGAGAGGGACAAGGCGAAGAAGGCTGTCGAAAACTTGGCGGCGGCGCTACGGGAAGTGTCGTCGGAGGCAAGAGAGGCCAAGGAGAGGGTCCTCGCAAAGCAGGCAGAGCTCGACAATGCCCAGCGTCAGGTGTCAGAACTGAAGGCGGCGATGAAGAACGCAGAAGACAGATACAAGTTAATGCTCGATGAGTCCAACTATGAGGCTGCCTGCCTCAGGAAGGCGGTTGAGAAGATGGGATCGGAGGCCAAGAGCTCAAAGGATGAATGGATCTCCAAAGAGGCCGGGTTCGTCGACATGCTCAAGAGATCGGGCGATGGGATGAGCTCTGTTCAGACAGAGATGAACAGGCTGATGGAGTTTCTGAGAGTGGCGGAGAAGGAAGCGCAGGAGCTCAAGGCAGACAAAGACCAGCTGCTCAGTAAGCTGCGAGAATTCGAATTCCAGGCGCTGAACACTAGCTCAAATGCTGAAGAAGCCAAGGCAGAGAGCTCACACCTCAAAGACCTGGTGTCCTTCAAGGACAAGGAGCTGCTTGCTCTGAATCATGAAGTCACCGAGCTGCGACTGAGAGAGCGAACGGCGTCGGACAAGGCTACTGAGCTCTCGAAGCTGCTCGCAGAGGTGGCAGCGAGGAAAGCCGAGGAAGAAAACACTGACCAGATCGCCAAGGTGGAAATGGACAAGGTGCTCGAATCACTGAGAGCCGCCGAATGCGAGGCCAGGGCGGCCAAGGACGAGAAGGCGCAGCTGCAGACCAAGCTGAGGCAGCTCGAGTCCAAGATCACCGAGGCCAACCTGACCTCGGAGGAGGCGAAGATCAGCAGCCTGAGGTTGAAGGAGACGCTGGAAGACAAGGAGCACGAGCTGGCGAGCATCGTCCACGAGAACTGCGAGATGCGAGCACGGGAAGCCGCCGCACAGGCGAGGATCGACGAGCTCGCCGCGCTGCTCGCCGAGGGCACGGCCAGCAGGAGAGGAGGGGAGCCGTCGAATCACGGGGCGGTCGCCGCCAGGAGCCCCGAGAAGCAGTCGAGCGCGCTCCTGAAGATGATCTGCTCGCCAATGCACCATCACGGAGTCAGAGACGACGACGAGAACAATGGCGGCGAGAGCGTGGTCCAGATGGAGCACATCAAGCACGTGGAGGTGGAGACGGTCAGGCAGGTGAAGGAGATTGGTGTGTCAGGGGTGGACGCCAACTCCTTACAAAACAGCAAGATCATCGAGGATGACCTGTCCAAGGAGAGGGGCGGCGGCGATGATTCGGAGTCGATGGACGAAGACGATGACGACGACGACGTTGGGTCGCCGGGGGACGACGGGCTCGTGGATCAGATGAATGGACTGCTGATCAGTGGCCCGACATCGTCGTTCAACCAGGAGCAGCACGTCCACAAGAAGAAGAAGGCGATACTGAGGAAGTTCGGGAGCCTGCTGAAGAAGAAAGCTCACTTTACCAAGCTGAGCAGTCACTCTTAGCTCCCGTCCTGCCGTCGGCAAAGGCTTTTCTTTTTCATAATCAGTTTGTGATTGAGCTGAGGTTAATGATTTCTGAACAATTTTTTCTGTTGTGAACGTAAAAGTTAACGCTGCCACTTGGGAGGGTATGGACAAATCTAATGTTGTTCATACCTGAATCCAAATAATTATTATTCACTTTTTATCCTCCTCAATCTCACTCATATTCAATGTATAATTATCTTTGTACTAGATTCTATACATACTCAATCATTATTTGTACCCTCCCACTATAGATTTCCAAACGGGCCGCCCGGCCCGAGCACGATCTGGCCCGGCCCGATGCGGCCCGGCACTAACAGGCCCGATGACCTTTTCGTGCCGGCCGGCCGTGCCGTCGTGCCGACTTGGCGGCCCGTGCCCGACACGACGGCTCGTTTTTCGGCCGGGGCCGCACGGCGCCGAAGACGGCCCGATGGGCCGCGACCGGGTCGTGGCCCGCCCCGCACTACCATCGGCGGAGGCCGACGCGAGGCCGGACCCGGTAGCGGCGGCGAGTCCGGCCGCGCGCCCCCGGCGTCGTCCATCGGCGGCGGAGTCCGCCGCCGCGCCCATCAACGGCGGAGTCCGACGCGGCACCGGCGGGCACCCGTGGGCCAACTTGGCGCGCGGGGAAAGGTGGGGACGGGGGCCGCCGGGGTCGCCGACGTGAAGGGGGAGGAGGAGCCTCCGCCGAAGTCGCCGTCTCGGTCGTAGGGATGAGGACCGCGGGATTCGCCGGTGTTGTGGAGGAGGGGGAGTCTCCGCCGATGACTCGGGGACGAAGGGCGCCGCGGGCCCAAGCCGGCCGCCACGGCGCGGTGGAGGTGGCCGTCCGCGCGCGGAGGTGGCCGGCGGAGGTGGCCGGCGGCGCAGGCGGCCGGCGGAGGTGGCGGGCCGTCCGCGGTGGAGGTGGCCGGCGGCGGCGCCCGCAAGGGGAGGGGGTGGCGGCGGCGGCGCCCCCGGGGGAGGTGGAGAGGGTGGCGGCGGCGGCTGCCCCCAGGGAGGTGGAGAGGGTGAGTGAGAAATTAGGGTTGGAGTTGGATGTAGAGTTAGTTTATATACCATAGATAGGATGGGCTTCTAACAGGCCTTTGTCAGGCCGGGCTGCAACCGTGCCTGAGGTCGGGCCACCTTCGGGCTGGCCTATATCGGGCCGTGCCTCGGGCCAGCCCGACGGGCCGAGGTGGCGGCCCAAGCACTAAACGGCCGTCGGGCCGGGCCGGCATTAAGCACTATTGATCGTGCCTTGGGTCGGGTTAGGGCCGTGCTTTTTAGGGCCGTGCCTCGTGCCGCCAATCGTGCTCGGCCCATTTGGAATTCTATACCTCCCACCCTACCCTCCCCATTCTTTAATACATAATTATTTTCCACTCATACCCTCCTCATTTGAGGTGGGTGTGGATTTGAATATGAATAATAGATAAAAACAACAGGAAAAGACATCGTGAGTAGTAGTGATCAAGAAAGCTACTTGCATTGCATCTCTTACTACCCATTAATTTCTTCTGTACCATACTTATTATGAGGCACATTCTTGAGTAATTATTCTTTTGGTTGTTAATGTCAACTCCATTATCATCGAAGTATGTACCGTTGCTGAATCATGCTCTGGGGCTGCTATTACAGCATCTGCACGAATGCCAAAGTCCTATCCGAAACATTTCAAAATGAAAAAGGATGGAATCTCAACACCAAAATTTAAAGCTATCCAGTTCCTCCGGTACCATACTCCGTATATGCCTACTAGGAGGCGTTTGGTTGGAGGTCTTGTAACGGTATCGAAAACAGATTATACAGGTATATTGATGGTGGAATCAGTCGTACCAATCAGCACGGGAGGAAGAGAAATCCGAAAGGAAACGCAAGGCGGAAGAAAGATGGCACCTGGCTACCATGGCACGGTACATGCAATGGCTACATCTCTTGCTGTCGCTGTTGTTCCGGCCCGTCCGGCTTGCGTTGCTCAGGTGAGCCGTTCCGTTCCCAGGTCAAAGATTTCTGCGCCCATCCCAAACTTGCAGCGTCGCGAACTCGCGAGTCGCGATCGGCCCTTGAGCTGTTGATGAGATGGCAGGGCAGCGACCACTCTCACTGTCTCACAGACTCATAATTCCGGCCACTGGGGTTAAGAGACTGCCACGTCTCCATCCTCCGTCCCCTGCAAAAACAGCGGCTGGACATCTTAGCAGGATCCAGATGAATCCCTGCAGCGCAAGGGTGTCACATCTTAGCTTAGTAGCAGTTCCTATCGAATCCGGATGAATGCTGTCACGAATAAAGATCGCACAGATTAAGACCGATATATGATTGAATATGCATATTCAGTTATTCAGTGCTCGATTTTCTTTCAGGTTTGGCGAAACAGCAGGCAGAGCCGCAGAGCCAACACCCAAGCAAAGCACGTCGCCGTCCGTCACGCTCCAACCTCCAATCCGTTGCCCTTCTTTTTTTCACGATAATATTCTCCGGTCTCTTTTGGAAGTGCCCTCCGATTTTCTACCGAAGAACAAAGGGTCTCGAGGTACTCTGGTAAACAACCAAGCATTAGCAAAGCAAGTGATGATGAGATCATGACAGCCACTGAGAAGCTTCTGCTTTACTCGGGTTAGTGCCAGATCAACAGACAGATTCATCCGGCCCAGCCGGCCTCTTGTCAGTAACCCAGAGGCTGATGGGGTTCAGATTTCATTGACCAATGACCAGATCACCAGATCCAACTATCCAAGTCGAGTCTACCATCCACACACTGACACAAGGAGCCAGAGCATGGCTCCTCCCCAAGTCAACGCTGTGTGGGGCCGACCCAAAAAGAAAAATGGAAAATTCACAGAATTTCGCTAAAATGGAATATGCCACATCGCTGAGGAGGTTCCTTTGGTTGGACTGTGGAGACGTGCACCTAATTCCCCAGATTTTCGGCTGACTTTTTTTTTGCTTGTTCTACACGCGGGCACGCCACTAAATACACAAACTATTAGTACTACATCATCAGGATTTTCATCGAAATGATCCATCAAGACAGGTGTCACATTTTCTTCTCCATACCATTCTCAATGATACAGCTTGCAAGTCGAATAATAAAACAAGGAAATAATGCAGCTTACTCCACACCATTCTCAATGATACATCTTAGCTTGAGTATGGTTGATTGCCAATCAATAATAGTTTGGAGAACACTTGAATCATATCCATACCATTCTCAATGCTTCCAAGTCAGCCAAGATATACATATACTAGTGATCAAATATATATACTAGCAAACATTACCAACAAGCGACAACTGGAGGAGCACACGTTATAGCGAACCACAACAGAACTTTGGTAAACTATCCAGAATCCATAGCCCCCAATACAAAACAAGATAGCAACAAGGAACAACACATCAGCGACAATGACATGTAGAAAGCACATAGTATTTTTCTTACAAAAGAACCATGGTATATTTTCTTTGTGGACCAACCTAAGCTAACCAAATAACGTAACTTTTCATTCCTGCGGGCAGAATGGTGAAGTGGTGTAACACCAAACATAAGATCTTAGGACTGACGTCCACCATCTTATCACAAAGCATGTGCACATCAGCAGAATGATTCGCAAACATTAGCATTGGTTTCTTTATATGCCATTATCATGAATGCACAGTTGTCATGAAACAGCCTAATGCAAGAAAATAACATAGAAATAAATTGACTCTGAGACTAAAATAGCTCGCACAAAAGTCATCAGCATATATACAAAGATGCAAAACTTCCAGTCTTCGTTTTTGTTATAGCCTTACAGGTGGCCAATGAAGTATCACAATTGTGAAAGGATTTGATTTTATAACTGCTAAGTCCTCTAGGCCCTACAGTAACAAGCAAGCCACACTAGTTCAAAAACTTAACTCCACACGCACAGGAATACATCAAGCATTTGAGAAAGAGTTAAAATAATAAACTTGGTACATAGAATCCTTGCATATATTCACACACTGGACAACCTACAAAACGTAACAATGTGGTTGCTACAATAGTAATTTTATATAACATTTGTAGAAGTACAATATTACTTAGAAGCAGATGCAGCGCACAAAGAATGCAGAAGAACAATAAGGACCACCCTTTAGTTATTCCCTCTTTAGCATTGTATGCTGAGGGGTCCAATAGAATATTTCATATATTAAACTCTAAACAGAGGACACAAACAAACTATAATATGCCGTGCAGTATATAACTACAAAATCATACATATACATCATAAGAATTCCCACTTGGAATTACTATTTTTTCCTGGGACTCATTCATCATAACAAAGACCATTCAGATCAGCCTGCGAGTTCCCGCTAGGAAAATGACCTGAACTTTGGGGAGATCCAGCATAGTGTGCATCAAAGGACACCAGTTGAAGATAAAAATCGATACAGCCAATTATTGGGCATCGAAAACTTCAAAGATGACCTATATAAGGAGTATGTGTCTCCAATTATGACGTTGCATAACCTTATGGCTACTTCGCCTATTATTGGTATTTGGTAAGGAAGAATAAGCTAGTAAAGTATACAAGCCTGTACCAATATGAATAGATTTCCTTTTATACCCTGGCACGGGCATGGACAATATTTCTTGTTCCATGCTAACCCAGGCAGTAACTAGGAGGCAATAATTTCTATGTAAAATACAAAGACCAAAGGTATACAATGTGGTATCTGCTGAGAAGTACTGCTTCTGTTTCTATTGCAATGTTGAACTAGATATGACAATTTGGAGATCAGAAAATGCTACCGCACACTGCCAAAAGAGCAAAAATAAAAAATAAAAAAAATAGTTGCATCATAGGGGAGACTAGTTAGCACAGGATAGTATGATCCTGTGAGTACTAACTTATAACCATAATACCAATCTTATGACTAAGCCCTTCCGATAGTCCAGTACTTTCGTTTGATCACGATTTTCTGGCCAGGTGATTTTCAGGAAGTTCATCTTCTCAATCAAGATAGAAAGGGAGATGCAGACAAATTTCATACCTTATTTGATAGACCAACAACAAGCATCAGTTTGAGATATGTCAGAAAGGTTTCCTGAACTAGAGGTTTACAATTATAGGTTTCCAAGCCTAAACACTCAAGGATCTAAACTAGAACATGCCAACTTTAACCTGTCCAGATTTTTGCATCTACGGAAGTGAATGAATTGAAATTTTCCCCAGTTATACAATTACAAATATATATAACAAATCCTTTACTGAGAGCTTACAGACAGATAGACTGACTAACCAATTGCACAAGCATTAGGTAACAGCAACAAATATCGATGTCCCAAGTTACAACCCACCTGTGTCTTCCTCCAGCCAACTCAGGCCGACGACCCAACTGACCTCACCATGGCTATGTCCCTACTGTCAAATGTTACATGGCCGCCTTGCTTCACAGGGGCAGCCGCTGCTGCGGGAAGGCACCCTTGCTACATATCTCTCCACCTTGGGCTGAGGATCGGCAAGAACCCTGATGGAGAAAGCAGCCCTGACGGGGACTGCGGGAACCAGAGCCCCGGCGACGGTGGCGGCGGCATGGGCCCGGGACCAAGGATACCCGTCCCCGGTAGCGGTGACAGCGCGGGGAAGTTTGGCGTGAGCGGCGGCGGGTGCTGAAACCCTGGCGAGAGTAGCGGGTAGGGCGACCTGGGCGTCGGCGAGAGCAGGTTGAGGAACCCGCTCGGGGAAGGGAGTATCCCCGGAGACGGCATGGGCGGCGGATGCGGCGGATGGGGATGCGAAGGCGGGGGGTGAGGGTGTGGCGGCGGAGGCCCGTGTCCCGCAGCAGCTGCTGCTGCAGCGGCGGCGGCTGCGGCGCCCGGCGGGGTTGCGCTGAAGAGGGAGTTCTCAAGGATTCGCATGTACGCGGAGACCGGGGAATCGGCCCAGGCGGGGCCGGGCGCGGGCACGTGCTGCGGCTGGGGCTGCGGCGCCGGCGGGCGGAAGACGGGGTTGTTGTGGTTAGGGTTGGGGGGCACGGCGTGGTGGTGGTTGGGGTGGACGGGCGGGGGCCGCGCGACGGGGGTGGCGATTGGAGGCGGGCGGATCCTCTGGAGGCGCATGGAGGGCGGCTTGGGCTGCGACTGCGGCGGCGGCGGCGGGCGGTGCGGCTGGTGGTGCTGCTGGTACTGCGGCGGAGGCGGCGGGGACGGGGACGGGGTGCCGGCGGTGAGCTGCTGGACGATGTCGCGGAACTGGTTCTTGCTGATGTTGTAGACCTGCGGCTGGGGCTGCGGCGGGCGCGCGGCGGGCTGCTGCTGCGCGGACTGCGGCGGCGGCGGCGTGGCCTTGCGGATGTTGCGGCCGAGCTTGTTGACCCCGAGGTGCGGGTTCTGGCTGGCCGCCGTGGCCCCGCTGCCGCTGCTGCTGCCGTTGCTGGTGGTGCGATCCATGGATCGGGGCGGTCAATTCTGGGAGGAGGAGCTCCGGGAGGAGGCGGGCATGGGCGCCGCGGCAGAGCTGATTGGGCGTGGCGTAAGGGGGAGGGCGGACCGGGGGGAGGGAGGCAGGGGGAGCCGGTGGTGGACGGGACGCGCACGGAAGAGGGGAGGGGAGGGGAGGGAGTGGGGACGGGACAGCCAGCAAGTGGAGTGGTGTGGAGGAGCAGCCGAGCAGGGCGAGAGGGCCTGATGTCCGATGGGAGGAGGAGGAGACCCGCCGCGCTTGACTTGGGTTGGGTGGCACCCAGACGGCCAGACCCAGCAGCGCCGATGGAGGAAATGGCTCGAGTGGCAGCGGCAGCCCCGGCTGCTGGTGCTGGCTGCGCCAAAGGCAAATGGGGAATCAATCTGCCACCCCAACCATTAGTCACTCACTAGTCACTCCGCCATCGGTTAACCCCCATATACACCACCAAGCCACATGTGTGAAATACGTTTCCTCTTCAGCAATACGCATCTTCAGCAGGCAGCGACCGTGAGTTAAGGCGGTGATGATGACGAGGTAGGTGAAGGTGACTGGTGACCATGAGCAACAGGCAACTGCGAGAGTATTTTACGGAAAATGCTTTTTATACAAAGACTTAATCTTTGATTTCCGGTTCGCTGCTGACGCGTTGCTGACTGATTCGTCGAATTCTCTACAGATGCCGCACTCGTCCGCGTAGTATAGACTCTCGAGGGCCTTCACGGGGAGACTGTACGAGCAAGCTACTAAAACCACAACCAGGCCATAGATTATTCGGATTAATTACGCAGCTGCACGGCGTGTCTTCTCACTATCAAGTGTGTACGCGCGCGTCTGCATGCCGGCGAAGGGAGGGCAACTCACGAGTAGCCGCCCACACACACTGCCAGCCACTTGACTGACGGCCTGATGTCTGATGCCTCTGGCTGAGGTTACGGCTTGTACTACCTTATTAAAAAAAGAAACAAACAAAAAGTAATTTCATTTTTTTATTGGCAAGGCCATGCCAAAAATAGACTCATTTTAGTTTTTGTCATTTCGCTGATTCACATTCCAAACGAAAGGCTTTTGTCCCTCCACAAAAGCACCCACCAGAACCTGAAGGAAAATTTCTTGGGAGTTGGGAGTGATTCATTGCGGCAGCGAATTTTGGTGATTGTAGTGCAAAATTGTTCGGATTTTACAGAACATCATTTAGTTTCTTCATATAAAATCATACATTTGTTAAACCAGGAGTCGGTGTGAGGTCGGCAGGATTAAATCAATGAGTAACATTTTAAACAGGGAAGCGACATGCAGAGATGGATGATGTCTTTGAATAGCATGAAACCCACGAAAAAGTCAGAGAATTGGGTGAGTTTAACGCGATGCCAAGAAAAAGCACATGAAAACAAACTGAGGGTCAACAGGCCACATCTCTGCATGTCGCTTTCTGTCCTATCTGTCGATCCATCTTTTTGATTTCCCTCCTCAACCTCCTATCTTCCAAAAAGGAGTTTAATTCTCCTTCGAAGAGCTGAACTAGAAACTGCTTTTGGTCCGAGAAACTGTTCTCATATCTCTATATTGTTCCTGTTGCTTTTATTAGACAGTATCTGAATTCCATTGAAAGGGACGGGCACTGAAGCTAATTGCAGAATACAAAGAGATTACACCGTTCGATTCGATGATATCCACAACCATGATCCGAATAAAAGGACGTCTGATGCACCGGATGCCACAGAACAGATGTTTATTCAGTAACAGGGGCCTATACTTGCGTTTCAGAAGAGTTGAATTGGCAATACAATTTAATTTGTGTTCTCTGAAGAACTGAGAATCGAAATACAGAATCTGAATGTAGAAACAGAGAAACCCCCCAAAAGAATGTTTGGCTGGTGTCAGGGAATGACAACCACTGCAGATACCCGAATCCGAACACAGCTGACACGCTTCACTCCTCATCCTCATCGTCCTGGAAGCGCAGGTGCCTGCCTCCCGGCACCGCCAGGCCTCTGAGCATCAGGGCGCCGAGCTCTGCCCTCGCCTCAGCTGCATCCGCTACCTCCTCCCGCTCGATCTCGTCGTCGCTGTTGTAGATGAACCGGGTGTGCTTACCCTCGAACTGCAGCAGCCCTGCCTTCCTCTCCTCTTCGTCGACCACGGTCATCCTGCTCATCTCCTCGCACAGGTCATCGAAGCAGTCTTCGTCATCACTGTCTTCTTCCCAGTCCTCTTCTTCAGTGTACTCTCCCAGGTCCTCCACGCCAAGCTCTTCTTCGTCGCCCTTCTCGGAACTGGCATGGACCTGAATGGACCAGGCTGAGGAGCTGTCATCCTCAGGTGATGAGGACTTGCCATTGCAGCTGCCAGTGCTGCTCTCCTGGAACAAGACGGTCGCCTCCTCATTGGACGCGTCCGACTTCTCAGGGGAGTCATCGAAGATCAGCGCACGGTTCAGCTGACACTCGCCCAGGTTCTCCTCTCGCTGAGGTGGCAGCAGGGGAGCTGCAATGATCTGCATAAGAAGGGTAGCAACTTAGGAACTAGTGCTATGGTAACTACTCATTTCTCAAGGTTGATTGTGCTGATGGTTAGAGGACACAGAAATGAATTTGTAGGTCTGTTTGGAATGTCATTCAGAACTGGCTAGATGCAGTTAACATTTCAGTGAAAGAAAGCAAAACAATGTATCACATACAAATTCAGCAAACTACTCAATGGCACATGACAAGATGGAAGAATAATTTTGACAAAATGGAAGAACAATGAGCATAATAGCATCATTGTCACTTTTGAACAGTGCAATACTAGGCAAAATTACAGCAAATTCAGCAACTACTCAATGGCACATGACAAGGTGGAAGAACAACCAGCATCATTGTCAGTTTTGAACAGAGTTGGCATTCAGAATGATAGTGCAATATTGCAACAAATTCAGTAACTACTCAATGACATATGACAAGGTTAACAATCAGCATCATTGTCAGTTTTGATCAGAGTTGGCATGACATTAAGGACGGGCTAGATGCAGCCAAAATAATGCAGAAAACTTGACATTGCAAGCATACTGCTACCATTGCAGCAGGAATCCTATGGCAAGTGGAAGAAGAAGAACCCTTGCTTCAAACGTGTCATAAACCAGGTGGCGTACAGAATTGAGAAGGACCAGAAACTAGCAAGAAGCCTAAACAAGATGCTACCCTAACTTCTGCGTCACATTCAGAGCAATTGAAATTGGAAATTTACTAATACTCTGAAGTCAGAACAGAAATCTTGGATGACAATTCTACCACGCATGTCACAAATGAGAACGATTTCATCCTGGGGGGGATTGCTGAATAGACACAATTAAATTACCTGTAGCTTAGGAAGCAGCAGTTCCTCCTCGAGGACGCAGGGTACCACGGGGACGCCACCAGGCATCAGGAGGCCTTCCCTGTCCGCGGGGACGGGCCCGATCTGCGGCGTGTTGGCCGGCGTGGGCGCGAGAAGCTGGGCCGGCGACCTGGAGACCCCAAGAAGCGCCTGGATGCGCGCTGGCCTGACGATAGCCGCGGGTGCGCATCCCTGCTCCTCCTCGACCTTGTGCAGGAGCGCCTTGACCTGGCCGCGCAGGAGCGCCTCCCCGGAGCCGGGCGTGCCGCGCGGGGCCCTGCGGCGGGTCTTGGCGGCGGTGGAGGCGGGGGTCTTGTCGGCGCCGTGGAGGCCGCCCGCGGCGAGGCCGACGATGGGGGAGTCGTTGGTGATGTCGTGCAGCGCGGCGCGCGGCAGGGCCTCCCCCGCGGCGGCGTTCTTGGCCCGGGAGAACTGGGCGGCGGAGCCGGAGTCCGTCCCCGCGGCGGCGCTCTTCTCTGCGCGAAATCGAAGATGCAATCGTCAGGAAAGACATGTCCAGGAAGTCGTCAAGATTCAAGAAAGCGATCTTGGAGCGATCAAGAAACAGAAAGGCGAAGGTGGAGAAGAGGGGAAGGGGAGGACTCACGGGCTGATACGGCGGCCGCGGCGGCGAGCGAGCGGGTGATCCTCCTGGTGGACAGCGGCGTCTCCATCGGTGCTCTTCTCGGCGAGACGAGAGGAGGGGCGGCGGCGCACGCGCGTTTGCTGGGTGAAGCGGCGGCGCGAGGAAGGAGACGGCTTGCGCGAGAGGGAGAGGGAGGGTTGGGGAAGCGGAGACGGCGGCGGAGGGGGCGCGTGGGGAGGGAGCTTTAAAGGGTTGGAGTCGTGGTAGTACAACGGTAATATGACCGTTGTCCCCGACGGACGGACGGACGGAGACGGCGAAGGCGAGGCGTCGTCCCCGGCGCCGCCTTGCTGCTTGCTACTAGCCGTTGTTTGGTTTGTTGTTGCTGTTGGGCTGGGCTGTTGCGCTCCTTCCTGATCTTCTTGTGGGCCATTTGGGTCAGAGTCGGACGGAAGGTGGCGGCCGTACTTAGTTTGTGGGCCTGAGTAGCCTTCGTGTGGACCACGGTTGAACAAACAGGACGGATGTAAATTACCCGAGAAAGGAAGCAGTTTTTTAGTTTGTTTTTTAAGGAAACAGGTTTCAAGTTTTTTTTTTCAAAACAAAAGGGATCGGAAAAAGGGCAACGTTACTGTGGTACAACTGACGTGCATGCTTTAAAATGATTCACACTTGTTTTTTATGTTATATCACTTCGTAGCACCTCGCCTCTCACAGTACATGAGTATGTGTGGTCCTGGATTCATGGTGACCCTGTTTATGTTTACAAAGTTAAGATTGGGCAATGGGCATTTTTTTACCTAACAATGCAATGCATGGTAAAAATTGAGACACCAAAGGCGCACTCAAATTTCTTTGAGAAAAATCCTTGTGGGCTATTGGAAAATGTAAGCTATTGTAAATTAGCACATCCACTCTATGCCGTACCGTCAAAAACCACTAACGGGTGGACATTTTTTTCATCCCCTATGTCCTATACTTCATTGTCGTCACTAAGTTTTTGACGGCAATAGCATAGAGTGGGTAGAGAATCTAAAACAATGGGCGTGTTTGGAGAAATAGCCTAAGAGCTATTTTGAGGGTTAAAGTTTAGCCTAAGAAAATAGCTTTTTAATAAAATAGCTCTGGAGTTGTTTGGATCCAAAAGCTATTTGAGCTATTTGACCCCCCCCCCCTCTCCCTTGCCCTTAGAAAAAATAGCCCAATTAGCATGTATTTTGGGGATAATTATTTTGGGTGAGCTAGTTTCAAATAGCTCTAAAATAACCCACCTGTTTGGTTGCTATTTGAGCTATTTAAACTAAAAAGTGGTGGGCTAAAAATAGCTCATGGACTCAAACACCCCCAATGATATTAATGGGATGATTTAATTTTCAATGACACATAAGAGATTAGTTACATTTCTCAATGGCTTACATAGTGTTTTCTCAATTTCTTTAGGTTCAGTTTTATTTACTGAATGGTTGTCAATCTCTTTTTACATATCTTTGGGATTTTAATATGGTTGGAAAAAAGTAGAGCATGTAAACGGTGTGCGCAGTGTGCTTGGTCTATGACCGACTGCACTTAGTGCAAAACGAGAGAGACATCTTTGGGTTTGCATCATCCATAGTACTAAGATCCCCGTTTCCCCCACGCTAAAATTCAGTCTCCAACAACACAAGGTAAAATCCAGCATGTCCCACACTCTCCTTTCGTCGCCACCCCTTCCCTCCCTTCACTACCGCCAGTCCCCTCCTCTTCCACCGCCACCCCCTTCCTTCCTCTCCATATGACGTCAGCACCACCCTCTCCATCCTCCCACCAGTGGTCGTGGCCGCACGTCCGACGTGGAGGCGAAGAAGTTGGGGGCGGGATCGGCGAGAAGGCGCGCCGCAGGGGTGGGTCGCAGGAGGCGCAGGGCGTGAGCGTGGACGACGTGGAGTGGCGGTGGGTTTCTCCTCCCGAGTGGCAGCGGGACCGAGGCTGACGTGTCCCCCCTTGGGTGCGACCTCAAGAGCCGCAGCGGCATGGTCCTCATCCTCATCTTGCGCTCCCCTTGTCGGGCTTCCTCTGCAACGCCCGACGGTCGTGGCTCCCTCCTGTATCCCTCTCGGCGGGGCGGCTTCCTGACGCTCACGACCTCCTCCTCCCGGGCCGACTCCTCCTCCTTCACTCCCGCGTGGCCATGGCCGTTGTGCCGGCACCTGCACACCAGCTTGTTCCGCGAGCATCAGGCCTCCACCGCTGACATGTTTCGGACCGCCAACACCGCCTACGACACGACCTCCAAGCAGTTCCGCGACGTGCATCGATGACCGGAGCCGGTTCATTTCTTCATGCATCGATGTGCTGGTGGACATCGTTCCTTAGGAAGGAAACAATTTCTTCTCTCTTGCTCTCTATCTTCGGCTGCCACATCATCAAATGGTTGAGTTGTCAGTTGTGATTAGAGATAGAAACTAGCATAAATGGTTATTGGGACTGCTCTGACATACTCCTCGCCTGCCTCTCGCATTGTTTGCCGGTTAAAGAATTTGGAGTGAGCTAGTATGCGCTGGCTGTTGGAGGAGGCCATAGACTGAAAAAAGGAGAACCGTACATGTGGTAGCACCGATCGATCGAGCACCTGGCTGTACTGTATCCGAGTATCTCTGTATCTCGAAAATGCAAACCTAATACCAATGCAAGAAACACCTGTATCAGTACTCCATGTATGTATCCTCGACGTCCACTAATCAACTCACCAATCTCCTAATTGCACGTATACACCACAGATCGATCGTCACTGACACTCAATACTACTAGTCTGCACGTAGGCTTCCCATCGGCCAGGTGCTGGGCCGCCCGCCGGGCGCGCTCTCGTTCTCACGCTGCAGCAACTGCTGCCTGTACCCGCGGCGGCTGTGCGACACGCGCTTGGACTCGCCCCACTCGTGGAAGTCCCCGCGGTCGGAGCCGTCGGCGTCGTCGCACTCGGGGAAGACGGTGCCGTTGTACCGCACCCTGTCGTGGCACACGGTGTAGAGGAGGTGCCGCCGCCGGAACCGCCGCATGGCGGCGCGCTTGGCGGGGGTCATCACCGCGAACTCCGCGGTCATCACCGCCACCTCGCACCTCGCTCCGCCGCCGGCCGGGCAGCCGGTGAGGACGAGGTCGGAGAAGTCGGCGGCGAAGGGCGCGTGGGCGTAGTCGACCTTGTAGCGCCCGCCGTCGGTGGCCCAGGCGGAGCCGTCCCAGATGGTGGCGTACACGGACATGGGCTTGGACGGGAAGTCGCCCGCCATGGCCGGCACGCGGACCACCTCGCGGACGGGCGTGCCGTCGACGTAGAAGACAACGGCCGTCGGGGTCCAGGCGACGGCGTAGGCGTGCGGGCGGAGCGTCGGGTCGAACGGGAGGAGGTAGCGCTCCTCGCGGCCGCGGGAGGTGCTGCCGTTGCCGTAGATGTTGGTCTGCACGCGCCACTCGTGGCCGCGCCGGTTGCCCAGCAGCTCGAAGTCCACCTCGTCGTGGTTGCGGGGAAACACGTCGCCGTTCGACAGCTGCAAGAACATGCACCGTTCAGAGATAGGACAAAGCACGCACGCGTTCAGGCAGAGACGTCGAGCGCACTGTCTAAAATGCATGGCAAATTAAAAAGACAGGAGATAGATGTGGATAATTCAGAGATGAGGAGGATCAGACACTTTTGTACTACTACTATTTTGCGATTGAGAAAAAAATGACAATTAGACACTTCTGTCTTTTAGCAGAGTATGTGCATCAGCGGTGACATGACACGTGTTGGGTAGGACGGAAGCTTAAGAATCGATGCAATAATGCGTGTGAGCGTGTCTACTATACAAGGCGACGGGAGGGTAGAATTTTTGCAGGCGCCGGCGCCGCCCATTTCGTTTTTGATTCTGAAGCTTCTATAGATCGAGTGCATGCGTGCGTGACAGTTACATGTCTCCTACCAATTCCACTAAGTCACTAGTAGGTAGTATGGAGCTAGGGAAAATCATATGGGCGGCCAATCCCTAATGGACATCATCGTCATCATCAAACATATGTTTTTACTTACTCTTAACTAGGAACCATCAACCACTCATGCATAACCACTAAGCTAGTTTTTTTTTTGCTCTCGGTAGGGCAGAATTAGTTGACGAATGAGATAGCCGCTAAGCTGCTAGCACGCTTGGATTGTCTGTTGGAGTTTCTGTAGTAGCAACTTTTTTGATAGCTCTAATAAATTCACTAAAAGAGTTGGGGGAAAAAGAAGAAGAAAAAGGGTACACATACACAGTGCAAATACTCCTGTCTAGGCTCTAGCCAAAAGAAAAGGAAGAAGAAGATGTCTAACCGATTCCAAAAGCGCCACTTTCCAATTCGTTGGGACGGCGTGCGTCGACACGTCTAATAAAGCGAGTAAAACCTGTACACGCCTTTCGATCGGTCGAGCCGTTCCTTTTTCTTTCTTCCATCCATGCGTAGGTACATGCTGCCGTAGCTAGCTAACTTACTTTCCGGTAACCAACTTTGTGTAGGCACCCGGGTCGTCATCTATACTATAAAAGCAGAAACATTTGAGAACAATTCTCACCTAACGTAAAACATACCCGCCCCTCACAGAGGACCCACATGTCAGGCGAGGCCCAACAAAAGAGCTAGACGAAACCGGCAAGGACGATAAAAATCGGCGTTAGAAATTGTTTCCGCCAAAATCCAAAAACTTTTCTCACCGCGCCTCCCCGCTTACCCACCCGTTGTACCCACACCAATCCCGCCCGCCCATCACGCCTCGCTTTCTTGTTTCCTTCTCTGCGCCGCACCATCCCTTTCCTTCCATTCGCACTTCCCCTCGGATCGGATCCCCCGTCACCATCGCTATCTCCGCTCGACGGTGGCCAGATCCGGTGGGCGCGCCCACGGGGCGAGCAGGGACGGTTGCGTCCTTCTCCGGTTCTCCCCGCCAGGCGCGTGGGGGTCGACGTCGTCCTCCACGGTGTGCTTCGACCCGCGCCCCCCTGGTCGTATACAGGGAGCTGGGGGTGGCCAGCCTCAATGTGCGGCGGCAGGAGGACCAGGGTCACGACGGGGTCCCCGAGGATGGCCGCGACCTCTGCCCTGCGCTTGGGCACGACAGAGACGGAGCTCCCTACGGCGTGGTTGGGTGGGAGGCGGCGTGTGTAGAGGGCTGCCAGACGCCATCCTCGCTGACGCAGCGCCCCTCACGGTGTGGAGGGTGGCCAGCCAGCGTCCTGGGGAGCTTCCCCGGCGCCCCTTCCCCAGGACGCTCAGCTCGGCTCGGCTCTGGAGCCATCCCTTCCACTAGAGACACGGAATCCACCAGCTCTGGAGGTGGTCGGGACCCTCGCCAATGGAGGCGGAGGTCATCCCTTCTCCAACTCCAGTAGCTCTCTTGTGCAGCATAATCTTCTCTCTCACCTCTCCAGACCCAATCGATCCCTAACCCATCTTCATTGGCGGCAACAGCAGGCTGAGGCGGACGCGGCACTGGGGTAGCCCCTCGAGTGCTTGAGGAGGCGAACGTGGAGATGGCGTCCTGGGGCGATGGTCGTGCTCCTCCTCTGCAGGCAGGCGCACACAATCCATCCCTTCCCACCTCACATTATCAGGTTTTGTTCCTATTCCTTTTCTGGTGAGGGTGCGTCTAATTGTCTTTTTAATTCATTGGATGATAATTTTGTGCTAGCTTTGTCTCCTACTATGCTACACGTTATGGTTTGTCTCAAGAGGGAGGTATGAGCAAACCAAATAATTATGCCCATGTTTCTGCAGAAAACAAGTATCTTTACCATTTATTAAAATGTGTGAACAAAAAATTGAGCTACCAAAGAATAGAAGCAATGACATTTAGCTTGGTGGCATGCGACCAATAGAATCACCTCACCATCTCCAATAAGGTAAACTTCTAACTGATGCCCCCTGTTTGCTTAATGAAATCACCAAGCAGACATACCATCAGCTCTAATCCGATCTCGTGGGGTTTGCAGGAAACACTTGCAATGTAGTATTTGATCTACCATTGATGTTCCCTCCCATATACCTCTCATACACAGCGAGTACAACATCCCCTCCCCTTTGTTGTCACCATTGACCAAATTTATGGCCCGGTCCCTATGTCTCTATTTATGCAAATATGTGATCTTTACCCCCCTGAACTAGAGGATTATTGAGTTCTTGGTCAAGAAGCATTTGCAGAGTAAGGATTTCCCGCTTTTCGGTAATTTAATCTTTTTTCATTGCATCCTGGAATGTTAGTGTCAGTGTCTGACTGGTTCATTATACTTGTTCTTCCATTGGAACATCTATGCATAGCAAGTTAAAACAAATGGGATTATATTTTGTAGTGTCTGTAAGTTAGTTTTCCACTGAATTATCCTAAATTGTTACTTCTACAGTTATTGTTTTAGTTCTCAGTGTTAAAATTATTCTATTGATTAATGATAAGTGATCTGATTACCATGTCTTAAATTGTTTTTAATTAAATTTTCTATTGACCCAATTTCCATTGGTTATTTGTGTTTAATAATTTAATGACCCCTATGGCAGAAAGTGTGATAATATCAACCTAAGATGTTTGGGAAATAAAATATATATAAGGGTAATTGAATTGTTCAGGCTAACTGCTCTGAAAACAGCTGGTTTCTTATTGTTCATAGTTTTTTTTTTGCTTAGAAGAAAAAGGGAAGAAATCATGAATAAACCAAATGTATTATCCAGCATTCATGTGACTTATGAATTGTGAATATGGTCTCTTTTATGTTAGATTCCTTGAAATTGGTTGTTGTTCAAACATGGTATTACTAGATATTGAGTTTTGTTTTTGTTGATGGGAGTACTGGGTAATGGTGATGGGATTCTCTGTTTGGCTTTGTTGTTATGCATGCAGCTTGTTTTAACTTCTGATCTTCAGAAAGAAGGTTAGTACACGGTAGGAAAATCAGAGGCAGTCCTCCACAACAATAGAAATTAGTCTTTAAGTTTTTGTTACAGAAGAAAGCCTGCTCGAAACTTCTTTAAACTGAAGAATATTTAAGCTTATTAGGACGCATACCTGCATGTCTGTAGAATGGGCACCTTACAAATTCAATAGAATGCTTAGAGAACATGTTGATTATTTGTGCTCACATGCTTACCTTGTTTCTTCCAGTAGCATCAGGGAATTTGTTGGCATCCCAGTAATTCAAGCTTTCATTTCTGCTGGTCACTATGACATGGGCTTTTAGCCTTTTATCAATTTTGGATTTGGATTGTTGATCCCCACTATATTTTACTGTTTTTCTTTTGATTCATTTGCTGGACAATTAAAACGCTAACCACCAAAAGAATGATCTTATTAGGTTTTCTTAGGAAGCCATAAGTGGTCTATTTTTCTAGGATAGTCAACACAAGACTCTATCTGCAGTTCTTAACAATGTGCTTGACTCCTGGTATCTGCAGTTCTTAACAATGTCTTGCTAACTATATTATTGATAATTTAATATAGCTGTGCTTTGATTACTTCTAATGTGTTTGGAAATCTAAGTAAGTGCATTTCAAATAGCCTCATGAAGTGGAAGTGTTATATATGTTCAATATCAAGTCAGTTTTATTCATTGGTTACAGTTTTTTCCTACTGAATTAACATATGAATTTATGTCTTACATAGCTTATTTAACACTTCTCTACCTATGGTCCTCTCTACGTGGCTTTGATGGTATGGAGGTTCCAGTCTAATTATTTATCTGTGTGTGCTAATTCAGGTTCTGAAAAAACAAATAGAACTATCACTCTTCCAAATCTCAGTGGCAGCAGCACAGATCCGACAATGGCCAGGCCATCGAGCGGTAGAGCTATTTCATCCAATGGTGTTTTAAAGGTCAATTCTACTAGGAATAGTTTTTGCTTTTTTAGTGTGCTTGTATCGTGCTTATAATTAGAATTTCTCGTTCAAGACGACAGATCCTGGATCTGTTCCTATAGGATACCGCCAAACTTTGTTGAGAATCTCGTGCCCTTTAATAATGTCTTGTTAGAGCAATTGCATTTGAGTGGAAAATGGAGAGGTAGTTTTGTAACAGGAATAAAAAAATAGTTAGAATTGGATTTATACTCTCAAGTGTGGTTGATTTGAGATAATGTGGTCTCGTAGAGTACAAGCTACCTAGAAGAGTGGGTGGTTATCTTGAATTTGGCTCGGTTTTAGTTTATATTCTCCGTTTGTTTAGATATTTTAATGCCTAATATAGGTTGTATTGTGTTTCTCTCTTTTGTACGTTAAATTTCACATCAAAAGGGTTTTTATCAGATGTTTACTTAATAAGAGAACAATTAAATTTTAGCACCTTATTAATCTGCGGAACACTACAATCAGTTCTATAAGTGCAAGTTGATTATTAATTAAAAGTTTGTGTTTTGGTAGAAAATTACACCCACAAGGGATGTTTTGTTTTTTTACTTGTTTACATAATGGCAACTTCATGCTAAGGATTTTTTACTGCAACCTGTAGGTTTCTGAAAGCATCCTCTTGCATCAAATCAACAGTTTTTTGATGTTCTTAAGACTAATGCATTGAACATTACCTCCAAACACGTGGGCTAAGAATGTCTTCTCTTCCAAATGACCACTAGCTTTGTGAAGTGAACTAGCTTTGTGAGGTGACATGTTACTGCATCCCCTTCCTAGATTGTTGGTTTTCCCCTTATGAATTAGCGAATTGAGATATGGCTACATGTTAATCCATCAATTTGCCTTGCACCAGTCATTTGCAGTTTGGTTTCACACTTTGTCCCAGATTTGTTGATATCAGATAAATAGCTAGGTGAAGATATATCCTCTCTTGTGTAATGTCTAAGCTTACTCTCTTTTCTGTGAGAAGTATACCAGATCAGCAGACAAGATTGCTGTGAAGGACAAATCCATTGCTAATCAACTCTGCTACTCGGAAGGTAAGCTAATACATATATACTTCCATTTTATTTAAGGCAACATATCAGGTGGAAACCAACCTCTCCGTGAAAACTATGGAAACTTCAATCTGAGCCACATGATGTTGATCCAACGGAGCGCTTAGAGGAGGTGGGAGGAGTGATTTGCAAAAGCACCTTTGCAAATCATCCCTCCCACCTCCCATAAATTTTGCAAATCACCCCTCCCACCTCTCATGAGTTCTCCCTTGAATCAAGATCGTGTGGTTTAGATTGAAGTTTCCATAGTTTGCACGGAGAGATTGGTTTCCACTAGATACGTTCCCTTTATCTAATGGAGCAAAGGATGCAAAGTTACTGCTTCTGTTTTGACATATATTCTGCTCTCAGATTACTTTGTCGTGTGTTTTTGCGTGCCTATGACGACCATTTGTTTGGTTTTGTTGGCTTTTTTCAATCCTTGTTTTTCCTACTGTGTATGTATCGTGACCCTCAAGCAAGAAGTATGCATTTCCAATCCGATTCATTTTCTTGAGCAGGCAGTTAGGCACCAGGCAACAATTATCTGAGATTGGCTAGGAGTCCTCTACGTATACACTCTACAGGGAAATGTCCTGATCTTTACAGAAGTTTTCCATTTTCTCCTAAATGCTCATTATTATGTATTGTACGCGACTTTATCTTTGTTGTGCTAACAAACATCGTTGCACTTCTTCGTATTTTCTATTTTCTCCTAAATGACATTTTTTTTGCAGTGGAATCCTTCTTTGATCTTTGAATGGTATGTTTTTCTTTACACATAAAACAATCGCTTTGCTTACTCAAGGTGCCCATGTGTTCCAGGTATGCCTTTTGTACTGTTCTATGTTTGCTTACATCAAACTCTTGAGCCCAGATCTCAGTTCCACTCATATTTTACTTTGTTAACATTCTGGTGTGACAATTGAAATGCCGTCACAATTCCTTTCATATTTTACTTTGCTAAAATTCCGGTGTTACAATTGCCCTTACAATTCCTTCTTGCTTAGTGAAGTTAAATAATTACTAAAGTTAAATTTACTTTGTTGCAAAAATATTTGAATAATTATTGTTGAAGTATTATGCTCTGCCAAAGTAGCTAGGCTTGACAGTCGATGGCATATGTCCATGTAAGGTTGCTTACAATTGCTTTTTGTTGCCAACAGGTCCGTCACCTTGGCAATACCACTTTGGAGTTGTTCTCCATTTATTATGATTGTTATGAAAGGATGACACTTTAGACTGTCAGGACGGCTAACCCTTCAAGGGCAAGTCTTATGCAATGTCTCCTCTGGTATTACAGATGCAAAATTCTTTCGGATATATGTGATTTGTAGTAGTTTCTTTTTTTTGTTTTTCATTGTAAGACCAGCTATTTGATAAGACTTTTGCTATATGAATTTCTTTTTAAATTACTTTTGTCTGCAGGACAAGGAGTATGAAACACAAGGGACCACACGTAATACATCCACATAGTGCATTGTAATTTTGCATTGTAATTGAAATTAGCTTAGATGATGTGTTTCTTCAAGTTAAAAACATCTTTTTTATGACCATTATGTGCTTCTGATGTATCCCTGGTCATCAATAATTTTGTGACCATCATGATTACTCAGTACTTTTGAAGCCTCTTATTTATGAGTACCTTATGATGTTCTGGTTCAAGCATGTGGACATCCAACTCACAAGGTCGTTGTAAAAAAGACTCATAAGGTCGTGGACCTCGAGTAGATAGGTCAGCATATATAAAACCATGCCAAGATAATGATGTCTTAAGTTATCATTTTTTTGAGCTTGCTTTAAACACCATGGCCAGCGCAGGCGACGAGGGCGGGGGCAGGCAGGATGTGCGGCCATGGACGATGAGTGAATCAGGGTGGGGGCGTCACCGGTGGTGAGGATGGTGGTTGGAGCGGAGCTCGACATGGTGAAATCGACGCGAAATCGATGGCCGGCAGAGCCTAGCGTCGCGGAGGCGGGCGAGGCCCGTGGCCACCAGCCGGGAGAGGAGCGGACCGCCGCGGCCGCCGATCGGGAGAGGATGGCTGCCATCCGCATGGCCAAGAGAGAGGAGGAGGGCCGCCGGCCGGGAGAGGAGGTGAGGGTCACCGTCGGCCAAAGCGCGGGCACCCCTGCTGCACCTCACCGGGAGAGGTAGAATCTGTAGGAAGACGATGGGAGAGAATGTGGAGAACACAAGAAGGAGGAGGGGGGGGCAATGGGAGAGAATGATGCATGGGGCCATTGCGTCATTACGTTGGGGAGGAAAGTTTAGAGAATGAAAATGAAGAGGCGGTTGGTTTACCTTGTAAAATTATGAAGTTTTTTATTTTTACAAAGAGCTAAAAGTCCAAATTTATTTAACAAAAACAAAGAGGCTGTTGGAGTTTGCTCTAATAGGTGGAACTGGCATGTATTAAGTGGGCAATGATGAATCATGGATTCATGGTGGGTGCGCCGGTGCGGTGTCCTCGAATTCATATTGGATGCTGTCCTCAATCCTCATCCGTGAGGATCTCAAGCTGATCAGGGAGGCACGCCGTGGATGAGGATCTCAAGTCGAGGAAAGCATGTCGTGAGAGACTGGGAGGGCCACGCTTGGATGTCCTTGTCGCATAAGCCGACGGTTGTGGCCTCTCCATGAGACATCACAGATGAGCTCCTGCAATTTATAAAAGGAATAAAGACGAGCTACTTGATTTCCCTGACTGACTATGCTTGTTGCGGATAAAATACCAAAACAAAGCAAACCAGAAGTTAATCTCAGATCACCCGCCATGGACAAGCATGGTGCGCAGGGTTAGGCTGCGCAAGCTACGCTAGATTGGCCTACTCCATCCAGCTGGACGCATCGCGTGGGCGCCCAGCCAGATTGTGCTTGTCGCCTCCGATAGCACATCCATGCAGCTCAGCAGTCAGCACGGTTGTGGCAACGATGCGGGCGTGGTATGCGCCAGTGCGCCATCGCCCCGGATGGCCGGATGCAGCAGAGACAAGGAGACCGCCTCTGCTTCGATTTTGCTGGCTCGTGCTTCAATTTGAGTGGGGGAATGATTAATTTTGTCCGGTTATGCTCCGATTGTACTCGCGCCTGCTTCAATTTTGCCGGACGCTCGCCCTCCATGGCCGCTGCCCAGGCGCTGTCGCCTTTCCTCTGCGCACAGACGACTTCTCTTGCTCGGTGTGCACGCGCCGATCACACTTAAATGTAGGTCCCACATGACAGTGCGTCCACATCAACATCTCAGTCCATGTCAGCATGCCAGCTACACAACACCACCATGCAAAACCGCCCTAGGGGGTCATTTGAACGGTTTTGCAAAGATTAAGGTGTAAGATATTTGGTTTTGTAGTTCAGGCCTTCATGGGTTAAGTAATCTACTCATAATAGATGAGGGGGTTATATAGACTTTTTCATTTATTATTTAAGTATGTTTCATGTTTTAGGGAATTGAGACGGAAGCGGCCCCACCTTAGGCCCACCCGCATATTTATAGAGTGACCCACTTTTCAGGTCACGACGACGAACAAAGAGGAGGGGGGTTGATTTGGTCGTCGTTGACCGCCCTCCCACGCACTCCGCATACGCCCATGCCCTCCCTCCCAATCCCGCCGTCAAACCTCCTACCTTTCCTTTCAATTGTTTTCCTTAATCAATCACGCGTAAATTGTTCTTTTTTCCTTTCCTTCCACGTTTGAATTTCCTTAATCAATCATGCTTAAATTCATTGTTTTCCTTTCCTTCTGCGCTTGAATTTCCTTAATCAATCACGTGTGAATTATTCCTCATTTTTTCTTTCTTTTTGGGTTCGAATAATTTCCTTAATCAATCATGCGTAAATTATTCCATGTTTTTTCCTTTTCTTCTATGTTTGAATTTCCTTAATCAATCACGTGTATCAATCATGTGTAAATTGTTCCTTGTTTTTTCTTTCCTTGTGTATTTGAATTTCTTTATTCCATCACACGTCAATTATTCTTTGTTTTCCCTTTCCTTCTTAACACTTTCCTTCTGCATCCACACGTTTGGTATAAAACCATAGATAGGCTTTCACTTTTTGTGTATTGTGTATTCGTGGAGATCGATGTTGCCGACGGCGGCGCGGCCTAGACGGTGGCGACCGGCGGTGGTCCACCTGCACGAGGTGCCCCCATCCTCCGCGCCGCGTCGGAGGAAGGAGGCTGCGCTGGCGGATCTGTGAAGGTTGGCATCACCGGGAGGCGGCGCAGGTGGATCTGTGGAGGTCGTCATTTCCGTTTGCACTAAATTTCTAAAGTTTCTGCTTGTCGCCGATGAAAAACAACCCTTTTTAATTTGCGGTAAGGTGATCCAAAAATTATCCATCGCAACATCAAGGCGGCGAACATCCTTGTGGATTACAACTATTATGTTTGTAGTGTTAAAAATAACACAGAATGATATTATTACGCTTTCCTGCTCATTTCATGTTGTGGGGTGAATTGCTTCTACACAGGTTGCAGATTTTAGGGCTGGCCATACCAAGCACGCATGTAATGGAAACTTTTAAGTAAATTTCTTAGTGTCTTTGTCACGCCACACCCAGGAATTTGCCCCCATGCATTTTAAACAGATGATGCATGAACCAGTGCATGTATGAACCAAGCAAAATTAGCGACTGATCTGACATCTCCTTCGGCGTGATGATTGTTGAACTGATCACTGGTAGGAAGGCTATCCAATGCATCTTCAGATTATCAGACTAAGACACTTATTTCTCCTGGGTGAGTATCCTCTTTTGGACTTGGACCCAATGTTGCCATTCCATGTCGTTGCAACACTCAGTGCTTCGTATGAGCTGATAAAAAACTATCCATAAGTTGTTCTATCTATGGTTACTCATGATTTCTTTTATTCTGTTTAGATGAAAATATCACTTGACATACTGCTTCAAGCAAGGGATCGATGTTTTCAGGAGGCATACATACATGTTTATTTCTTGTTTGCTGCTCAAATGTCTCCATGAGGCCAATAAAAATGCATGTCGAAGCATGAGTTATCACAAACTGACGTTTGCATACTTTCAGGTTATTATAACAAATATGCAACTTTACTTCATCACTCAGATTGATGTTGTTTTGCAATAAAACAAAATTAAATCCATTCAAAGGTAATGAAAATTTATTTTGGCTGATGCAAATCAGTTTGTTGAAAGATTATTTACTCTCAGATGGCTTGGAAAAAAATTGCAAGAAAAAATCATATTGACAATTTTAGCAGCCAACAATGAAATTCTTTCATGTGAACATTTTTCTTCATATTCGATTTGTACTTGTATATGTGCTAGTCAATATCATTGGTATTTTGAAATTTGCTTGTCTCTGCGATGTTAGTGTGCCCTTAATGTTAAATAAAGAGAATATTTTTGAGTAGCATGGCCAGCAGAAAGGCTAGGATAGGAGCTGGCAGAAAAAGAATTTGGTTTCTATGCCAAGGTGGCGTCTATATATTTTTTATTCTCAAATATATGTAGATTTTTAGGGTTATTGGTGCGGCACCCAACTGGTTTCTAATAGTCAGTCGACTGGAGATGGACATTTTTACCAAATTATTACATGTCAATATCCTAATAGTCAGTCAATATGTAACAAAGTGTCTTCCTATTTTACTAAATACCTTGTTTCTTGAACCTAACATATACAAATTGATACTCCTTCAATTTGAACATTTTTTCTCCAACACTACCTACACTATTAGATCTTATGCATTAGGTTGTCAAGTGGAGGGAGAAGACAACAATGGAGACATGTGCAGGAAGCCACAAGAAAAAAGTTGTATGACTAGCAGCTCCTTCAATGTGAGAATTCTATCTGAATTCATCTGGTGGGCTGCGACTGCTATTCTTTTGTGGTTACTTATAATCCTATTTGATGTTGATGCACAGTTTCATGAATTGTTTTTTTATCCAAGGATAATATTGAGCTCTTTGCTGCTGAGAGTAGACTGCCTCATGAATATTGAGGTGAAGGCTCAAGAAGGTATATAGAATTGTAAGCATAGCTTAATATAATTGAACATCCTTCTAGAATGTTCTCCATTAATAAATGTTGTCCTGTGACACCCTGGGACAGGCAACCATGTCTCGCACATGCGGCCAGGTCCAGCGGTAGACTCGGTGCAGTGCCCCTTCCGCACATGCCCAGCGGGGCCAGTCCACCGAAGTCTGGTGCCGCTGCGCTGAGGAGCATGCCCAGCGGCAGTGGGCGGCGGCATTCGCCCCTTGCAATGGGAGGCACAACAGAGTGATGGAGCGAGGATGTGGATGACAAAAGCATGTGCGTTCAAAGAAAGACTTTTTTGAGGTTGGATCTTGATTTAACTATTGAAAATGTAGAGTTTTTCAGTGTGTTCTTGGTAACGGTAGCCTCTATCCGTAAAGTGCTAATTCATGATAGTTGATACGGGGATGAGAATAAGTTAGTTGGCATTGTCTTTCATGAAGCCGTCTTGTTGATTAATCAATTTATTTCTTTAAGGTTATTTATTTTACTTCACAACATTTTCAAATTATAAACTTTTTTAGAGCTTCACACCCTTAATTTTTAGGGTTAAATGGTTCTGTGCCATTATAAATATTGTATTTTTGAAGAATGCCATTACTATTCAAGAAACCGCATCAGTGCCATTACAATTTCGCAGTTGTTTGAAAGATGCCATTATGTACGCGAAACAACGTATCGGGCCCACTTTCAAGCATACAAGGGGCTCTGTATTTTCGTATGGACAAGATTACCCCTTACTTTCCTCTCTCTTGTTCCACTGATTTGTGGGACCCACACGTCAGGGTTGTCTTCAACCTTCGTTCATCTACATGATGCCGTGGGGGCAAACGGCCAAGGGGAAGGCACGGAGCACACCCAACAACAACAACTTGGCAAGGAGAGGCGACGCAGGGCCAACGCCGGAGGGAGCCCTACACGACGGCGAATGAGCTCGGGTCGGCGGCGGGCTGGCGGCCAGGGATCTTCGATTTCCACCTGTATGGGCCATGGATAGCAACGAGGAGAGGTGGAGGGTGGAGCCTACGAGGTGTGAAAATTCCGGGTGGCGACGATTTGAAGGTGGCACAGCGGAGGTCGCGGATTTGGCCGGTGGTGTTCCCGCTCTCCACCTTGCCGTACGCCGCACCGGGGGGATGGGGCGGCCACGTGCGCCGGAGGGTCAGCCTCGCGCGCGGGCGAGCTCGGCCTCGTGTGCGTGCGCGCCGCGGGCGAGCTCCTCCTCGCGTGTGCGTTGCCGTGGGCTGTTTGGGCAGCGATAGGTGGCTGTGGTTGATGGCGGTGGGCGTTGAGTCTGTTGAGAGGAAGAAAGAAGACCGAGGTTGAAGAATAGGGCAAAAAACATATCTCTCTCTTTCTTCAGTCCAATACGCCTGCAAGTGGGCCCGATACGGGTTTTGCGTACATAATGGAATTCTTCAAGCAAGTGGAAAATTGTAGTGGCACTGACGCGGTTGGTTGAATAGTAATGTCATTGTTCAAAAACGTGATATTTATAATGGCACAGAACCAATTAACCCTAATTTTTAAGATCACTTTTGCTCCATCTTATGATATTGGACCATTGTTTCTAAGGCATGCTTTAGTCGTGTACGGTTTTTCATGAAGGATGATGAGAATTATTGAAATTTTATAATTAGGTTATTTTATTTTTTTTATTTTTTTATATCACGTGCGTGTCGCACGTGCACTTCCACTAGTATGGCTGATGACCAATGCAATTCATGGGCAGACCAATAGGAAGAAAAAACGACCAAGTGGGTGTGTATGTTGTATACATGCATATGCGTGTATGAACAAGACTTCGCTAATTTGCACAAAAAAAACTATGCTAGAAATTCGATACATGCTGACTGCTAGTGCTTTGATTTTTTTTTAAAAAAAATTTTAGGAATTCTTTTTTTTAGAGATGAATAGGGCCTCCAAAATTGACATGAATTATTTGGAGTACTCATGATGTATATATAGCTAGTTTCGCCTTTCGCAAAAAAATATATAGCTAGTTTCGCTTGATGTCGTTATTGTAATCTTAATCTAAGACTCTTAACTACTGTTCGATAGATGGGCTAGTAGTAGTAGAGAGAGAAATCAATGGAACAGGCTGCTGGGGCCTTGGGAGGGAGGATCGGATCGGAGACCTGACCGGGATTCGAGAGCAAAATTAAAACTTACGTAGAAGGCGACAACAACGCCGGCGGTGTGATCGTCGGGCAGCTTGATGGAAGCGCTGAAGTATCCATGGTGGTAGGCCGACTTGGACACGAACCCGGAGCCTGGTCGATCGATGTTCATCGTAGTATCTCTCATCAGTTTATACAGAGAAGAAAAAAAAAAGGAAAGAGACAAAAGCCGCAAGAGGAGGAAGCAAATTAAAGAGCATCGAAGAAGAATCTAAAAAGCAGCAGCCTGCCAGCATCGGATCTATCCTGCTTATTACCCGTGCGGCGATCGAGTTTGAGGCGGACGGAGCGGCCGTCCGGCGACCGGACGAGGTTGTCGCCGCCGAACAGCGGCATGTAGCCGGCTTGGAACGGCACCGGCGACGACGTGTCCAGCGACGACGCCGCGGCGGCGGCGGCAGGCCAGCCGATCACCACCATCATCAGCGCAACAGCAACAAGGGCTGCAGCACCTGTTGCCGCCATGGCTGCTGCTAATTAAGCTTTACCTACCTCTACCACCACATACCAGTGCGGCGCCGCCCTATATATTCCTGTCGAACAAGCTCCTGACAGGTTATGCGCAACGGTACCGGCCGGGCTGCTGGCGTCGTACACCTGTGCAGTGTGCACCGCCACAATTGAGTACTAGTACGCTACTTCATCTCCTTTGAATATTGTTTGTGTTTTTCTTTCCTTGTCGCTCCTCGTTCCTTACTTTCTTGTGTGCGGCTGCGGCCCGGGTAGGCAATATGCGTGCGTATCTCTTTGAGATAGCAAGTTGAAAATGTCATCTGTGGATGGAAGGAATTTAAAGGGCCGCCTGGCGTACGTCATCGTGAGTCATATATATGGACCGCGCGCTTCCTTTTAATTTGCTCCCTCCAATCATTAATCAGCACAAAACTTCCATTAGAAAAGGAACACCAACAATAGTCTTGTGTGCCTGGTTGTAAGCCACCAGTTAGCACATTACTTTTTTCTCTCGGACCAAAGATCAGATCAGCATCAACTACTAACCACTAGCCAATGCAACTAGTGTTGGATTGATCTCTCCACCAATGGGCCCAACGGCCCATTGGGCCCTTGACTCGCGTCCGGATCGGGGACGCCCAGCCCGTTAGAAGGCTGGTGGGGCCCCTGTCGCGCAGCACTATAAGAAGGAGTGGGGGCCACGGGCTCAAGTGACAAGGTTCGCCGCCGCCACTGTAGCCCCACTCCAAAACCCTAACCGATCTAAGAGGGAGGCGCTGAAGCGATGGGAAGCTCCACTGCGCCACCACAGGTCTCCACCGCCGTCGTCCCTGCACTGCACTGCGCGTCGCTGCCTAGCGCAGACCTCCATCAATAGAACCAGGGACAAGCACGGAGGTACGAGGTATGATTCATACAGTGTTAACCCGCCTGATCTACTCCTAGATGGTCCCTTGGATCTAACAATGGTACCAGAGCCTAGTCTAGTGAGTAGACAGTGCTTGGGTAAAAGAAAAGCACATCGATCTCGAATCGAAAAAGCAAACAACAGAGAAACAGTAACCCTAACCCTAGATCCAAAACCAAGAGTTCGGCAGCGAAGGGTCCTACCTGGGGCTTACCGCTACCATCACCACCGCCGGCGTTGCCTTGGTGCGCGCTGTGCGGATGGACAGGGCGAGTCGAGCGCTCGTCGGACCTCCACCGCTCGTCGGCGTGAGGGACAGGGCCACTGGCGCCATCACTGAGCCGCTCGACGGCGGCGCGCTCACCCTCGGGTGAACGCGCGCGCGGCGAGGGGGCCGGCGGCGGCGCCGGCCACGACCTCTCCACCGGCCACCATGGCCACTCCTCTCTACGGATCTTGCCGATGCAAGGCTAGGGTTAGGGGATGGAGGGGAGAGAGCAAAGGCGAGGAAGGGAGCGGCGGCGCGGCCGCGTGCCGGCGGCGCCGCCCTTCACCGTCGCCGGCCGCCGCCACGGAGACACCTCCACCGCGGGGATCTCTCCGGATCTTGCGGTTGCGGGGGCTAGAGAAGATGGAAAAGCAAAGAAAGAAGAGAAGACGAGGAGGGAGTTGGAGAGCCGGTCATGGCTATGCCGGGCGGCGCCGCTCCTCGCCGATGCGGCGCGGTCGCCGGCCATGGCGCTCCGCCTGCCGCTGTCGGTGGGCGCTGCGAGAGGGTGCGAAGGGGAGCAGAATGGAATGGAGCTAGGGTTTTCCAAGGGCTGCGAACGGCCGCGGGTTTTTGTTCGCCCGATCCGCGCGGACGGCCGTCGGATGGCGATCCAAGCCGATCAACGGCCGGCGGCCGGCCGGCCGCTCGCGAGGCCTCGTTTTGGCCCGGGCGGGGAGCCGATCACGGGCCGAATAGGTGGCCCGCCCGTCGGTTCTTCGGGCCTCGGGCCCAGGCGGACGCGGGTAGATAGGCCGTGGGCCGTTTTCTCCACTGGGCCGAAGGAAAGGTTGTGAACAGTGCCCTTTCATAATTTGTTGTACTATTTCAGAAGCATTTTTTGTATGAAATTTGAATGAATTTTGTATAGTCTTGATAAATTTCATCTAGATTTCGATTTCTACTCAAATTGAACCAACGAGATATTTGTGTAGAGATTGAAATGTTATAGAATGCTTCTGAATAGTATGTTTTTTCATGAATTTTATTCATGTTTTCCTCTGCAAAGTTTAAATTGTTGCTCCTTTTAGTTTAATTTGGAGATTAAATTAAAGGAAAAGTTGAGTAGAGAAAATCATAGAAAAAGAAAAGATTATTCTGATGGAATATTTTTTTAAGTAGAGTATTGGAAAGTATGTCAAGTTTTTGGCAAGTTTGTTAAGGTTTTACCTCTACTCAATTTTGAACCAACGGGATAAATTGTTTAGAGAGTTGACCCGTATAAAGAAATTTTAGAAGTGTGATTGCTTCTGAAAGAAAGAAAAGTTTTCCGCTGCAAAGTAAAAGTTGAAACTTCTACTTAAAGTTAATATGGTATTGTTATTTTCTGACCAACGTTGATAATAACAATATTATAATTAAATGTTCTTTATGTTTTAAAGTTAAAGTCTCTGATATTTGCATCAAAGTGATCAATGTTCAGAGAACTTAGAGATCAAGAAATGTTGTTTTTATTTCCTGTTTTCTGTTGTACAGTGATACCTATCTTTCAATTAAATTGGAACCAACGAGAAGATTTAATTGAAAGAACAGTTTGAAAAATTTTCCTGTGGGTTGTATCCACGTTAAAGTTAAAGTAAGCTTCCGTTGTATAAAGGTCAGATAAAGTTGCATTGGTTTTGATTACCAATTTTCTGTTCAAAGTTTATGTCTCTACTCAATTATAGACACAGAGGATATTTTAGAAATACTTATGATAAGTATTATTTCTAAATGTAAAGTTCATGGTGTTGTCATTTTCTGACCAACGTTGATGATGACAATATTGTGATATGATAGATTGATTCTAATTCAGTTGATGGTGACTTGGAATTAATACAGATGAGAAATGTTTTATTCTATTTTCTGCCCAACGGTGATATGGGATAGAACATAAAGTTTTAAAAGCTTCATAAGCTTAAAGTTCAGATTGTTATTGAATATTTTCTCAGAGAAAAGATCTTTATGTTTCATTCATGAAAGCATTAAGAAAAAGTAAGCTGAGCACTTGTGGCTCGGGAGATGACAAAGAAAGAAGGACATAATGTGAGGGACTATGTTCTCTTTAAAAGAATGTCTTTCAAAAGTAAAGTTTCTCGGATATTAATCCAAGAAAAGAGATAGATCATTGAGAGTCTTGAGAAGTGTTTTTCATGTGCTCTCTATGACAAGGAATTTATTTTCTGAATTGTGAATTTGATGATTGAATGCAAGTCAATCTTGGCATGCATGTCCCTTTCAGGTTATTACCTGAATGGAGAGGAAAGTGTGTGATACTCTCGCACGATGAGAAAAGTTCATAATAATACCCACATGGCGGGAAAGGCTCTGAGAAAATAATACCCGCATGATTGGCTAAAGTTGGCATAATGCTTATGTCAGACAATCTTATATGGCGGGAAAAGTTTTGTTAAAGGACTAATCCTGCATGGCGGGAGAAAGATATAATGACTCATGTGCTTATTGTGTATCCCACACTGGGAAAGAGAATTTTGGATTAGCTCCTGTGCTATTCTAATACTGTTTGTACATATCGTACTATAGTCATTAAGAACTTATGAGTTCAAAGAGAATCAAAAGTAATATGCGAACCTAAAGATAAAGAACGATACACAAGCTAGAGTTGCTTGAGTTTTCAAAAGCATGGAATAAAGAACTCTGTTGAGTTGTTAAAGTGAAATGAGGAAAAATGTACTCCCATACATGAGTTAAGTAATAGTTTTGTTTTTGTATGATATAATCATGCAAATAAAGGAAGTAATTGAAAGTGTTCTCAAAGTTTCCTCGCTCATATTAGTTTTGAATGGTTTCGAAATTGTGACAAGAAAGTTTTGCCACATTTCGAGGGGGAGAAATGAGAGAAAGGACAAAATCCCCTATACTTCAGGAAAGTAATGCATTGTATGCATTTAGAGTGTGATCTAAAATGTGGTTGTCGGGGGAGTACGACAGTCATATTAGTGATACCCCTAAAGTAAAGGAATAGCTAAAATCTTTTATAAGTTCAATAGGATGATAGCGATGTGACCTAAATGGTGAAAGTACAAACCCAAAATGAGAAAGTTTAAAGATACTCTATCATTTATAATAGATGGACAGATCTGGGGGAGCCATTTAGCTGACCATCCAGATGAAAGAAAAGCCGATCTGAGGAGCCATTTGTTGGCAATTCAGATAACAGAAAAGGTTCTTTTAATTCTAACGAGACACTTTGTCTTCTTGGATTATGAGAGCAATCAGGGGGAGCATGGTGGCTCGAGAAATTGACTTCGAGGAGAAGTGGGTATATATGCCCGCTCTGATGATTCGGTAGCTATTTCTCTCTGTACTTGTGACAACAACATGGTAGATGACATGGAACTTGTCCTTCAGGAGCCATTGAAACTTGTTGTGCATGGGGAGAGCTGCTGCAGCCCCTTATGGTAGACGCACCAAAAGTTTAGGCACACAATGTGCCAGAGGTTGAGATCTCTAGTACTCAAAGAATTAAAAGTCTGATGGTTGCAAATTTGCAATATAGAAAAGTTCACATTGAGGTTTATTCAATCTCATGTGTTAAAAGAAGAGCTTATTTATGTAAAGTAGAACTGGTGAATCCCGAGGAAACTTGGGACTCGTACGTGATTCTTAATGGAGCCAAAACAGTAGGCTGTAATGGGTCTACAAGTCGTGACGTGACTCCAAAGAGAATATGTGAAGTATTTCATGGCACAACCTAAGGGTTTTGTCATGTAAATAAAAAGAGGAAAAGGAATGCCGTTTAAAGAAATCATTCATGAATGATAACATTCAAAGATAAAGGATTTGGTTTTGGGTTTTAAAAGTGAATAAGAGGACAACATTTGAACATTGTTATAGAATGGGAATTCATTTCCTAATCATGCATATGCGATTGGCATCTTGCATGGTAACAGTAATGCCAATCTATTGTAAAAGGATAAGAGGTTGTTGTCCTCAAAGTTCAAAGAAAATTCTCGATGAATGTCTCAATTATAATGGTCGAGATTCACCGAGATGAAGGAAAAGGGGTATTAGGACTATCGCAAGAGGCATACTTAGAAAAGTTGCAAAGAAATATAGTATGCATGCGAGTAAACCTTCGCCTGTTCTCATTGTCAAGGGTAATGGTTTTTGGGAACTTTTATGTTCCAAGATTCAACATGGAATGGATTAAAAGAATATGGTACCATATGCTTCAGTTGTTGGAAGTCTAATGAATGGAAAAGATAGAAGTTACCTTGACATAGTTTGTATATCCGGGTTGTTTTGGCAATGTCCAATCCAGCTATAGATCACTGGAATGGAATTAAGTTTATCAGCCTCATGCTAAGCTGAAAAGATCAAGTGCTCTCAAAAGGTTGTGAGTACAAAGTTTTTGTGAAATGGGTAGCGAAATCCACAATTGTCGCTAACTTTCACACTTGGAGTTTTTGTGTGGAAATGCTCCAAAGGGATTAACACAATTGTCATCAACGTGATGCAAAGATGTGATATAGCATGATACGAGGCTGAGGGACAGGCAAAATAGTTAATGGAACCTGTACCCGGAGTTAATAATGGTTGTCAACAGCAATAACCATTAAGGTAGTTCACTCCTATGACAACAAGTCAAGTGTGCAGCCAAACACATTGACACAAAAGTTATATGTTGTAAAGGAGTAAGTCCGGAATCATATTAAAGATATTGCGCATACAAGAGACAAGCAAGTGCTTGAGGATCCTCTTACGAAAAGTATATAACCCAGTGCACTTAGAGAGCACATGTGCAACATGGGTTTATGTCATAGTTTAAGATTCCGGATCATAAAGGGCCCAAGTCTAAAGAATTTGTTTCAGTACAGAGATGTGTATTGTAGGCATGTTGAATCTATCGGAGATTGACAGAAACGAGATTGACCGTGACGATAAAACATGCTCTATACACTGATCTGTAATGGAATGATAAAAGCAGTTAAAAGTATATGGTGAGATCAAGGGGGAGAATGTTGGATTGATCTCTCCACCAATGGGCCCAACGGCCCATTGGGCCCTTGACTCGCGTCCGGATCGGGGACGCCCAGCCCGTTAGAAGGCTGGTGGGGCCCCTGTCGCGCAGCACTATAAGAAGGAGTGGGGGCCACGGGCTCAAGTGACAAGGTTCGCCGCCGCCACTGTAGCCCCACTCCAAAACCCTAACCGATCTAAGAGGGAGGCGCTGAAGCGATGGGAAGCTCCACTGCGCCACCACAGGTCTCCACCGCCGTCGTCCCCGCACCGCACCGCGCGCGTCGCCCTAGCGCGCGACCTCCATCAATAGAACCAGGGACAAGCACGGAGGTACGAGGTATGATTCATACAGTGTTAACCCGCCTGATCTACTCATAGATGGTCCCTTGGATCTAACAACTAGCAGCATTTTCTCTCTCGAAACAAATCACTAATCAGCATCAGCCAGCTGAACAAAGGACTACATGACCACACATTAGTTCGCACACAATTCAAAACGCGTCCATCAGCGGCAGCATATCATGATATTTTCTCTATTTTCAAATTGACTTAATTTGTCTGCGTAATAATAATATAAAGTAGTTTTATTTTGCTATCTGATGAAGACGTACTGACGACCGAGACCGCTTCTTAATTTGCATGTGATTGGGGTTTGTTAGCTAGATTGAGTGTAGTGGGTAATTAAGTAACTTCCTTTACATGTCACCGCGAATGGGTCGTGCTCGATCGCGACGTTTCACCATCCCTGCAAAAGCTACAGCTAGTCACACACAACGAACCGTCATCGATCGATCAGCTGGTTTATCGATGATCGATCAGTATCTACTCCAGTTTCAAGAAGCCCAAGCACGCGAGCACGAAATGTTGTTCGACTCGGTGCTGGTACTGGTATTTTTTTCTGAATTTAATTCAGAATTTAACCAATACTATTATTTCAATGGATAGGAGGCAGTGTATCGTGTGATTTGGAAGAAAATAAGCTAGAAGTATTTGTGATTCCATCTCAGCTTAATAGAAAAGAAGAAATTAAAGAAAGAAAAGAGGCAACGGAGCATGGACTGATCAACTGGAGGAGCTGATCGGCTGTCCACATACACTTCCGCTTTTCAATTGGCGAGCGCATGCTTGCCGATGAGAAGATCCCATTTCAGCAACGCTATCATCTCCCCAGCACAAACAGGCAGGCTTGCCTGTCTGCATGTACAGCCCGTTTGTGCCTCATCGGTAGGGATGACAACGGGTCGGGTACGTGCGGGTAAGGCATTTACCTACCCGCTAGCATGCCCGCGTTGTCGGCCTTTACCCGCCCGCAAGGCTGCCAGCGGGTAAGAAAACTTACCCGCACCCGCATCCGCACCCGACAGATATCCGCGGGTATTGGGTTTACCCGTACCCGCAGTGGAGGGGCGAGGCCGTTGTAGATGCGCCGCCGGGCGCCGGTCGTCTGCAGCTTCAGCCACCAGGCGACGAGCAGAGGAGTTGGAGGGGCAGGTGGGCGAGGTCTGCTGGCCACGACCCGCGAGGGAGGAGCTGGAGGGGCGACCGGGCGAGGAGTCCAGGTCGCGAGGAGAGCCGGTCAGCTGGAGGAGTGAGGAGCTGGCGTGAACGTGACGGTCGGTTGGCGACGGCAAGCCGACGAGGGGATGGCGTTGTCCCTGTGCGCCGCGCTCCAGCCTCTAGTCGATGCGCGGATGCGCCGCGCCGCCGCTTGACCGCCTACGGCCGGCCTCGAGCCCTCGAGCGAACTCACGAAGGCCTGTTTAATTCGCGGACTGAAACTTTTGGGTTTCCTTTCAAGGTCTATTAGGAGTATTAAACGTAGATTATTTGCAAAAATAATTACACGAATGGACCGGAAATTGCGAGACGGATCCATCAAGTCTAATTAATCCGTCATTAGAGATTGTTTACCGTAACATGACATTGTCTAATCATGACATAATTAAGCTCCTTAGGGCACTCCCAATAGGCATTTATGATAGTTTCTATGTGCATTACATAAGTTGCCACCTAAGCAAAAATACTGATGTGGCAGATCAATAAATGAGGAAAGAGATAGAAAAGAGAGGAAACCGTTTCCTGGAGGAGAAACCACGTCTTCCCTCCGATGAGGGGAGAAACAATGTTTTTGCCACTGGGAAGAAACCGGTGGTTTCCATGGAGATTGGGCCAGCGATTTCATCTTCGTGACCGTCGGCAAGCTCGCTCTGCATTGTCGCGTCGGTCCGCCGCACGCCGGCTGCCACCGAGCTCGGTTGTCCGTCGCGCCTGTCTGCATCTTCATCGTAATGGTGGCCACCGCATCTTCGTCGTGGCCGCCGAGTCGTCGCGGCGACTCGCGAGTCGCGCTTGCGCCTCCTAGGGAGCTCACGGGTGCGCCGCGGCGGGGAGCTCGCGCGGGCGCCGTCGTGGGATCTCGCGCGCGCCATGGCCTCCTCGCGTCGCGCCGCCCCGCTCGCTCACGCGGGTTGCGCACGCCCGCCGCGCCCGCCCGTCGCGACCGTCCGTGTCTCCATCCTCGTCTCGGCCGCCGCGCGCGCCCCGTTCGCTCGCCGCGCCGCGCCCGCCCGCGCCGATGCCCGTCGCCGCGCCCCCGCTCGCCGTACCCGCACGACACCGCTGGCCACGACCGTCGTCGGGTGCGCGACGCTTGCCGCGGAAGCGGCCACGAAAATCGAGTGCCGCCTGCGAAGCAGCCACAGAAGCTGAGCGCCTTCGACGTGCTTGGCCGCCCGATTGGCCAGCTCTGTTGGCCGCCGGAGCACGCAGCTGTCGCCATGGGCTCCGTGAGGCTAGGCTGCATCCGTTCCCATCACCAGAGGAGCTCCATCTATGGGGAACCCGTGCCGTCGCCGCCTGCCTCCCGTTGTCGTTCGGATTCCCACCACTCTCTTCCTCTCCTGCCCATGGGGAGCAGCTCCAGGAGATCCTCTCCACCTCCTCTACGTCCTGCTCAATCCAATCGTTGAATCACTAGTCCATTTGACCACCCCAATCCCGCTGGCCCAGTTGCTTCGGTCCGCCATGGCTAGAGAACAGGAGGTGAGAGAGTCAGGAGAAGAGATAAAAGAAAAGAGATAATGCTGATATTTATTATGCAAAGACTCCAGCATTGGGAGGTATAGTTTCTAGTGATGATTTTTGCTGAGGTGTATTTCTTGGACTTTGTGTATGGTTTCCACCATAGGGACTGCCCTAAAGTTAGGGGTCGTGGAATGAGTTTTGTCATTAATCTACATTTAATGCTTTAAATTAGTGGAAACAAGATTGATGTGACGGGTTGTTAGTGAAAGTTCCTGGAACAAAACTGACCCGGCGGTTGGATAAGGTCACGACGCAGTTATGTTTTTTTAGATTCGCAGTTATGGTACGATGGGCCTTGGAATCATCGGGAGACAGATGGATCCCGTCAAGTCCCAAGCTGTGTAAGCCGACTGCCGAGTGCATGTCCCCGTGTCGTTTGTGTGTACAGCATCTCTGCTGTATCCGCATGTGCTGACATGCCTGCCCTAACGTCGACGGCTGTGGTCACGGCCGGATAGGAGGAAACCCCCCGCAATCTACGGGAAGGAAAATGGGTGGATATGATGGATGGATGCAAAATGTATGAGCTGCATTCATATACCCCGATCGACATGTGATGTTGGCCAGCAGCGTTGTCGATCGATCTTACAGGACAATTCTTTTGACGTCTCTCTTAATTATCGTCGATGCCTGAATTTTGTCTTCCATCCACAAAACCGAGTTTTTTAATAAAATCCTCAGAGGTATATGAACTTGTATGGATATGCCACTTAGCTCCATCAATTTCAAAAATGAGAAGGCTACTGTCGTTCAGCTCAGGAAACGTCAAATCTCTGTTGTTGACAAAATTTATCGAGAAATATATATCAAAGTTTATGACCTCAATGTTTATGACCTCAGCTATATATATTATGAAAATAGATCTTATGATGAATCTAATGATATGTATTTCATACCATAAATATATGGAGGAGCTTTACTTAGGACAATTCTACAACGTCATTCCTCTTGGGACAGAGGAAGTACATGGTGAAATGCCTCATCTATGAGATGCTTCTTGAGTCAAAGTCATCGTGTCATGACACTAGCAAAAGTTTATGTAGACAGTTATGAATACGCGGTGAACAACTCAACAAGTTTATGTTTATGGATCCGCAAATGCATTTTCGAAAACGATGCAGCCAAGTCACACGCTTGAATTTGGGCCACAGCTAAAGCCCATTTAGATTCAACTCCGTACCACACACGAAGACAAACTGATACAAACACGCGAAGGCTGGGCTTTTCGAGCCCAAGCAACCCACCATACAATTTAGGAATAACACGGCCCAATAGTAGATGCTGTTTTGGTGGTTGTTGTTTTGGCGTAGCCCGTGAGGGTAAACCCTCTTCCGACGACCTCGCCAAGGCAGGACCAAGCATACAACTCGATGCCAAACAACGCCAGCATCCTCAACCTTCAGACTGCTTCTGTTTTTCCACAACAGCTTTGCGCTGTCAAGCTCCTTCCAGAATGACTCGTAACGGGCAGAAAGGCTGCAAGAAACACATGTCCATAGGTTACTACATTGAAATTTTGATGACAGCACAGTACAATGCATATCTCTCAAAATCATCTGTTATAAAATTTCCAATATAGTGAACTGGAGGCTGCCAGAGAGATTATTTAGGTGGAGTTCATGGATGTGACGCCCCAGGTTTTTAATTAACCATTAATAGCCGGTCAAATGGTCAACCGTGGTCAAACCTAGGTCAACCTGGGCCCTCACCTCGAAAAACTCACTAACCCACCCTAGTGACCCTAATTCACTAGTAAACACACTTGTGGGGCCAACCCATGGTCAAAGGATGGTCAAGCCCCTTGCCACTATGATGTCCCCGAGTGTCTGCCGGAACTTTTGCCGCGTTCTCCAAAATTTCCCTAAACACTTAAAATTCTACCTTTATGAAAGTTGCAGATTTTGATGAGGGACACAACTTTCATGTAGATTGACATTTCCAATTTTGAGAGGAAAAACTTGAAAAATCAACTGCAAGCCAGAATTCACTGTTTACAATAACCTGCTGACATTCAAAGTTGGCATTCAAATAACTTTTAATCTGGGCAGAAAAACCCTATATGGCTTTTGTAGAAAATGTTGTTGGTAGCCAGATCTACAACTTTGGTATTCATCACTTGGTCCAATTCTATTCAAAATTTTAGAGAAAAATCGGCTTGAACACGGCACCAGTGAAACAACAACCAGCCAGAGCGCTGGCGCGCCGCCCGCTCTGCCCGAGGCCGCGCCGCCCGAGGCACGCGCGCGTCCCGAGGCCCCGCGCCCCAATGCGCGCCCTCCCGAGGCGCCCGACGTCGGCGCCGCGCGTACGCGCGCGCACGTCGCGGATTGCCGGTCCGTCGGCCGGTGTCGCCGCCGTACGCGCGCGCGCCCGAGCGCCGTAGTACGGCGAGGCATATTCGCCGTCCGCCATCCGTCACCCCTCGTCACCCACGGACGCGCCGGGCCGCATATAAAAGCGCCCCTCGCCTTCCCGCGCCGCCCCGAGCCGCCGCCGCCATTGCCGCCGCCGCCGGTGCTTCGGAACTCGCCGCCCGCGCTCGCCACCGTCCCAATGCTCCGCAGCACCACTAGACCCTCGTGAACCTCCCAAGCCCACTTGTTGCCCGGCACAACGCCCCCTAGCCATATTTTCCCGAGCCGCCGCGGTCACCGCCGCCGGCCGCCGTCGATCCCCCTCGCCGGCGGCTTCTCCGCCCTAACTCCGGTCACCCTTAGCCCCTAGGTGAGCATGTCATCGACCCCCACCGCTTGCCCGGCGGGAGCGCGGCCGGCTCGCCGGAATTGGCCGCGCCCGCGCCGCCCTCCCCGGCCAGGGACCCAATTGCTTCGATTGAAATCTTTCTAGGGTGTTTTGCGTAAAAGTCCAGGGCAGAGTTGTTAAGAACCTTATCTAGTTTTTCTTACAGTTTAGTCCAGTGTCTTGTAAAATGCCTAAAAATTCGTAGAAAAATTGGAAAATGCAAAACCAATTTTGTTGGGTTTGGGTTGATAAATCCCATCTCTTTTGTTATTTGCACATGGCTAGATTCTAAATAGTTTTAGCATGAAAAATACAAATGTGAAAAACCTAGGTCTCGCATAACTTGAAATCCATAACTCCTCTGTATCCCAATTTTGGATATGTTGTGTGTTAGGCCATTACTAGTTGCTGTGCCAAAAATTTCACAAAGTTATGCAGTAGGTCTTGCTAAATAAATTCTTTTCCATTCTTGCAGAAACTGCCTAAATGATTTTTCTTGTTAAATATATTTATGTTCTGGAGCTGAACTTGTGCACACGGTCTTGATATGTCAAAATGCACATCTTGAGAATTGATCATGATTTTTGGCTTACCAGAAATAATTATTCTTGATTTATGCATGTTTTCCTTTGCAAATGGATAAGGCAAGATCAGTAGAGCCTCTAGGTGAATGTGCTGGTTCTTTAGGCTTCTTTAGGACCATAGAGCATGCATAAGAAAGTTTGGACCAATTTGATGCTTATTTATTTTTGTATGCATTTAAATGGAATCACTAGCTAGCCTTTGTTATTTTTCTCCAATATTTAATTTCCTAGCATCCAACATTTACATGTGGGTCCAATGGACCAGTATAGGTGCTAATATGCATATGGAACACTTCTTTAATTATTGGTAATTTAATTTCTTAATAAAAAGCTTAAAAGCCCTTTTAATATTAAAGAGGAGTTAAATAAAAGAAAAACCCCTAATTAATTCTTTTTCCTTTTTGAAAGTATTATCTAATTTAATTAAAAGATAATTAATTTTCATTGCTGATAAGGAATTAATTCATGAATAAAAATATTAATTATACATTTGCTTGTGAAGGGAAAGGACTACACATTCACATGAAATGACAAGTATAATAAAAACCTTTATTCAAAAATGCAATAAAGAATAACCCATGTACACCAATAACCTTCCTAAAAGGGAAACCCCATCTAAATGCTTGTTAAGGTGAATACGACCAACCAAGAGTTGGATAAGACAACAAACTATCACATCACCTAAATCTTGCATTGCATTCCGTGTAGATCTTCCGGACAGAGATTACTCCCTTGTCCCGGAAACCGAGGAAGGAGGAGCGGAAGCATCACTGCAATACGTGGAAGTACTCGACACCGAGGGTGCCCAGGCTAACCTAGCTGACGAAGGCAAGCTCCGGTGCATCTAACCCAGTTTTAAAATTCTTTGTTCAATTATCTATGAATGATTGTGCATTTACGTTCAGGAGTTGAATGAACCCTAGATGCATGATCCCTAGGTACCTTTGTCCTTACTAGAATGATAGGTCGATAGCTGCTAAGCTATAGGACCGTTACAAGTCGAGTGACGACCTCACTCGCGAGAATAGGTTCCTAGATAGGAATCACAATATATCCTAAATGGATTGCTCACGTGGTAAGAGCATGGGATCTGGGCTCCGGTCCAGTGGTTATGTGGGTTAAGTTTTTGAACGTACTAAGCACATGTCGGGTATGGGACCGGTAAGCTAGTACCTAAATGAGACGGCTAGGGATGGAACTATCACTACCCTTGGGATTCGCTCTCACGGCTAGCTACCGGTGGTGTATGGTGACTCCGGGTATCTCGCGGGGTATGCCGGATAGCCTACACCAAAGACTGTGGCCTTTCATCCCGACCCGAGGATTTTTGGGGACGGCTCGGGGCAGTACGTACCTTGGTGGGCAGCCTACCGTGTGTTTGGGTCTACCTTGCAAGGTTTGAATCAATCGATTGTCGGCCTCTCACCGTTATCCGAGACTACTTACTCCACTAGTCATGAGATCCCTAATGATGGCAGTTGATGAAGATGTTGGTTGATTAATTGTATTGTACAACTTTGTTTGTACTAGTTGGCTAATGTAGTAAAGATTAAACCACTAGAACTTGTGCTAAAATCTTGAAAATAAGGACATACTCTTTGTTACTTTTTAGCAAAGGCAACCCAGTAGCCAAAAAGCCTTTCATGGTCTAGAATTGGTGAAGTAGATATCACCGACAGGTAAGACTTGCTGAGTATTAGTATACTCAGCCTTACTATAATGTGTTGATCCAGGTAATGCCTTCAGTGATGTGTGGCCCGGTGAGATCCCGCCCGGCTGGGAGCTGGAGTGGGTGGTGGACGACTACTGAAAGCATCATGGATGGCCTCCTGTGGTGTCTTCGCTTCCGTTAGTGTATTTCCGCTGCTTTCGAAAACTCTGAACTATTTCGTCATGACAAAAACTATGGTTTGTAATAATTAAGCCCTTCGGGGTACGAATTTGGATATTAATGTTGTTGTATCTCTGGACTCGCCTTCGAGTGAGTTTTAATGCATATATTCGATCCTTGTTGCTTTTCAAGTGATTTACCGGGTGTTAACCCGGCAACTAACGACAGGATGATACTTTATTATTGCTTAATGACCAAAGTGGATCGGTCTTAGGCGATAGTACGGTATTTTCCTGGGCGGGTTGTCACAGTTGGCATCAGAGCTTATATGCACCAGAGATTAATTAATAAACCTTAATCATTGGTTTTTGAATAAAATATGCCAAGGTTTTCTGATTTTCCATAAATACGTTGGTCCGTTAAGGATAAACTAGACCGAGAGGCCCTAGAGGGAATTTTGGGTTCTTTCAGGTGTCTTAATTGACTTATGGTGTATTTTGCTACCTTCCAGCACATTACTTTCTGTCAGACTTACTTTAATGGACAACCAAACTAGGAGCCACGTGTTTTATACGTGTGTTGTTCCGCATCACGGGAATTGCGAGGGTTGATGGAGTGATCCATTCCACGGATCCCATCTTCGCGTCTGTGTATGAGTTGTGTGTCACCACGTGTTTCATACGTGAGCACTCCACATGTCGCTCATGCGAGGCAAGGATACACTTCATTCAAACGGAGGGTGTCCGAGGCTGTCCATGCAGCGGCTTAACGCATGGATGCCGTTTTGAAAGGTTCAAGATGTCGACTAGAGGGGGGGTGAATAGTCGAACCTGAAAATCACAAACCTTTTCGCAGCTGTTAGATAAGGTCCGGAGACTCCAGATATTTTTCCGGATACTCCGGGAAATCCGGAGAATCCGGGAAAATGTCCGGATAGTCCGGCCTGTTAAAGGGGGATTAAATCGACAAGATTTAAACTTGCTCAAAAGTAAATCTGTGAAAATAGGTTATGCACTGAAGAGATATAAGCCTGTTTATCCACTTAAAACCCGTAGGAACCTCGGCAGACGAAGTAGATCGGCACCAAACCCTAAATAAGTGTTCAAGCAAGATACAAGCATGCAACAAGATGAACAAGCACAAGAAACACAGGATTTGTTACCGGAGTTCAACCTCACACCTTGAGGTCTACGTCTCCGTTGAGGTACCCACAAAGGGTGGACCTTTACACCTAGGTCACTTTCCTCCCTCTAGCGACCACGAAGATCAAGCTAGAGTTACTTACTCAATTTTGGGGTAATACAAACCTCCTTGGGCAGCCACAACCTTTGGATGCTCCAAGGCAACGTCTAGCCGGCTAGGAGCTCAAAGCTCCAAGAGTAACAAACACGAATTTTGCCAACCAAGCGAAGAACTAGGTGCTCTAGAGATGGGAAATTAGCTCACTAGCACTCTCCAAGCCCTTGCTCTCAAATCCTCTTAACTCCCACAACAAATCTCACCAACTTTGAGCCAAAGGGAGAGAGGGGAGGAGTAAATGAGGGTTGCAGCTGTTCAGGACGAAAAATGGCAAGGGGGGGGGGAGTAAATGAAGGGGTGGAGGGGGCTTTTATACCCCTCACCTAGAATATAGCCGTTGAGGCTTTATGACCCGGAGTATCCAGGATAAACCCGGACTCTCCGGGAAGTCCGGAGTCTCCGGGCAAAAACCCGGACACTCCGGCCTTCCAAGGCTAGCACCCAAGATAAGATCCCCGTGAATGTGTTGGTGCAAAGGTGTCTCTCATAGGTTTTGTTTTAGCAACTAGAGCACCTGTTCGACCCTTGGAAGACATAATTCCTGTCCCTCTTGATAGTACGGCATTCCTAGGACTCAAATTCAAAAGTAAAAATAAATAAGCCGTCTTAGGAATCCTTTTAGAGCACCACTTCCTTTTGTGTAGTCAACGATCTGTGCTTGATGCCATCCATGATTTTAACACCTGCTCATGGACTAGATAAACTCATTAGCCACTTAGGTGTGTGTCTTTATATCACCAAAACCCACTTAGGGGGCCAAGATACTCTTCAATCTCCCCCTTTTTGGTGATTGATGACAACACAACTAAGTCATATAAGAGATAAACAATGAATATTTAGAGCTTTTGTAATACTCCCCCTTAATGTGTGCATTTTGATTTTGAATATCAAAGGTCCTATTAGGGCCCATATTTTGCACAACAAGAAAAGCAAGAGGGTATTACAATAGTGGGGTGCTTGTGATGTGCAATAGATTACAAGGTGGAATGCTCATGACAGATTATGCACTCAACAAGAGATAAAAGAAAACTGGTACTGAGAAGTCCGGATTCTCCGGGCTAGGTCCGGAGTGTCCGGAAAGTCCGGATACTCCGGGAAAAAGTCCGGAGTCTCCGGGCTTCAGCAAAGCAGCAGAAAAACAGATAACATACAGTTTCAATCTAGCATAAGCTGTCCTTAGCAGATAAAAGGCAGTTAAAAACACACCAAGCACACAAGCAAATGTCTCAAACTCACATAGTCTCACACGAGTGAATATTAGAGTTATTACAAACCGAGTTCCAAATTCAAATTATTACAAGCCAAGTTCATTGTTTCAACGACACAAATAGATAATATCACTCCCCCTTTGGCATCAAGCGCCAAAAAGGAAGTGAAGAGCAGCGGAGTCACTCGAAGTCGTCGTCCTCCTCCTCCTCCTCTTCTTCTTCTTCTTCATTGCGCTCCTCTTCCTCTTCTTCTTGGGCACCTTGGGCGTCCCACTCCGCAAATGGGTCATCAAACTCGGGAAGCTCGTGGTAGGGGTCGGTGGGGAGGCCAAGGTGAGACTTGATCTCGATGATGTCGCGCCGGTTCTCATTGGTCTCCGTGGCGATGGTCTTGCACATGCTGAAATGCTCTTGAGCACTCTCTTGATCATGGAGCCACGGTGACGACGAGGAGGTGGTGAAGGGGAACGAGCAGCGGGCACATCATCATGGGACGGAGCTGCACTCGACGATCCAACATATTTACGGCCTTTGGGAGGCCTCTTTGCACGATCACGGAGGTGGCGAAGGGGCTCATGGACAACATCCTTGGGGAAGCGGACATTGGTCACTCTCTCAATCATATACATGAGATAGGGGGCATATGGAAGGTGCTTCATTGGATCATTCATGGCCCTCCTCAACTCATTCCAAATAAAGTCGAAGACACAAAAGCCTTCTTCATCCGGTGCCATTCTATTGAGAAGATTGGGAGCAAAGTACCTTAAGGCTGTCACATCTCCAATCTTAGGGTCGATAGTGGCACGGAAGAATTGATTGAGATAGTAGTAGTAAGGATTGAGTTGGTCCGCTTTGCCCTCAATGGCCGCATCTCGGCTAGGAAACATGAAGGGGAGCTCCTTGGGCTTGTATTTGTTCTCATTGTGCACGGGAGTGCGCCTTTCATCCTTAGAACCAAGACCCAACAGCCGAGAGGAGGTCATGTAGTCAATTGTGCACTTTTGGCCTTGAGTTGTCCATGTGATGGTGTTGTCATGGGGATTGAAGTAGTAGGAGCAATGGAATTGAGCCAAGATTTCTTTGTTCCAATTATACCTAAAGCCCATGATGTCGTAGAGCCCGACCTCCTTGCACTTGTCAATCACTGAGTTGAACACTGTGTTGTTGAGCTCCTCGTAATACTTCCAATCAATGTACTTCATAGGCACAATGGGTGCCATGTTCTTGGAGGCCAACTTGGGATTGCGGATCACTGATTGATAGAAGTCCCGGTGGAAGTCACACCAAAACCTAGCCTCAAGTCCCTCTCCCTTGAGATAGCGATAGACATTTTCCTCCCTTTGCTCCCTGACTGCTAGGGAGTTCCTCGAGTAGTCCCTGATCATGTGCTCAGCAAATCCAAGAACTGATCCCGGGTCCCTTAGCTTGATAGGTGTCTCAACCACTCGGACATTGGGTGGAAGGGTAGGGATGAGTCTAGGAGGGGTTTTAGGACAGATGTGAGCAGCTACTCCTTGCTTGTGTTTAGGAGGAACTCGAGTAGCTGGGCGGCTTTGGTGGATGTAGGGGGCTTGATGGCTCTTTTTGGGATGGGGCTTGTGGCGGGAGCTTTCTTTGGGCGGCCCCTTTCCATGACGACGAGGAGGCTCAGGGGATTGCTTATAGGTTTCATCCTCAACTTCGTCATCATCACTTTCCGTTTGCTCCTCCTCCTCCTCTACAATATCTTCTTCACTCCCTTCGGCATAGGAGGGAGGAGGGTCACCCCGTCTGGGTCTTGAGTTGTGCTGAGAGCTCTCTTGCCCCAAGGCTTCTTGCACGGCCCGAAAGGCGGCGGGGTCATGCCTAGCCTTGGTCCTCCTTTGGGTGGAGGGCTCCTCATTGCCACGGCTGACCTTCAACCTGACCATCTGAATGGATAAAAAGATATGGAGATGAGAGATTGTCAAGGGTGAAGACACGCCGCATTAGTGTTTTAGGGTTGCAGTGCAAACCCCGAATACTCCGGGAAAAGTCCGGAGATTCCGGATTTTCCGGAGACTCCGGGTCCTTCGACCCCGGAGAGTCCGGGTTTCGCAGGCCGAAACCCTAAATCACAATGCAGTGAGGTTCGTCCATCCAAACTGAGAGAAAATGCAGATCTAGAGCCTAAAGAGTGTTTCCTACCTATTCCCTACTAGGATACTGCAAGTACTACGCTAGGGAAATAGATCGGGAAAGTTCCTTTTGAGAATACCTTGGGGAGAGAAGGGAAAGGGCTTGGATCCTTTGAAGCTTGAATAGATTCTTGTTCTCCACGCCTTGGAGACTCCAAATCTTCACTTTCACGTGATTTTGATGGTTGGGAGGCAAAATTGCCTAAGGGGATGAGAGGGGGCGACGGGAGTTAAAGGGCACGGTTAAGAGTTGAAGTGTGGGTGAAAAAGAAGTTTTCACCGCGGTCAAAACCCTTATATACCTTTAAAAACCCGGAGTCTCCGGCCTTGACCCCGGATACTCCGCTCCCCCTGAACTCAGCGAGCAGTTTTTCAAGGAATTTGATTTAGAGTGGATTTGGAAGGTTGCTTATGTGATAAATGTGAGCTTGAGCAGTATCAACACCTTGGACTAGTCACAAACAAGCAAAGAGAACAATAGTCCAAGTGTTGTACCTAAAGACCCAAATTTTTCAAAAATAAATGCAATACAATCCTTTTCACAAATCTTTTGTTTTAAAAATCATGTACTAGGTCACTCAGATATGTGCATGATCTCAAGCCAAGTTACGAGAGTCCAGGATATTTAGCTCACTACTCAAAGCACAAAACCTTAGTTCATCAAGAGGCTTTGTGAAGATATTGGCTAGTTGCTTATCGGTGCTCACATGACTTAGAGCGATATCTCCTTTGGCTTCGTGGTCTCTCAAGAAGTGGTGTCTTATGTCTATGTGCTTTGTTCTTGAGTGGTTTACGGGGTTGTTTGCTAGCTTAATGGCACTCTCGTTGTCACACAAGAGTGGCACCTTGCTAAACTTGCAACCGAAGTCTCTCAAAGTGAGCCTCATCCAAAGTAGTTGAGCACAACAAGCGCCGGCTGCAACATACTCGGCCTCAGCGGTGGAAAGGGCAACAGAGTTTTGTTTCTTGGAACTCCAAGACACCAAGGACCTTCCAAGGAATTGGCAAGTCCCGGATGTACTCTTCCTATCTAGTTTGCAACCGGCATAATCCGAATTGGAGTAGCCAAGTAGATCGAAAGTGGAGCCCTTAGGATACCATAAACCAAGGTTAGGAGTATGAACCAAATATCTAAAAATTCTCTTAATGGTCATTAGATGGCACTCCTTAGGATTAGCTTGAAATCTTGCACACATGCACACACTAAGCATAATATCGGGCCTAGATGCACAAAGGTAAAGTAAAGAACCAATCATGGAGCGATATACCTTTTGATCGATGCTTTTGCCTTCTTCATTTAGATCAAGATGTCCATTTGATGGCATAGGTGTTTTGATGGGCTTGGCGTTGTTCATGTCAAACTTCTTAAGCATGTCGTGGGTGTACTTGGTTTGACTTATGAAGGTGCCATCCTTGAGTTGCTTGATTTGAAAACCGAGAAAGAACTTCAACTCTCCCATCATAGACATCTCGAATCTTTTATTCATGATCCTACTAAACTCATCAACCCAAATTTGATTAGTAGAGCCAAATATGATATCATCAACATATATTTGACAAACGAACAAATCATTGCCTTGTTTACGAGTAAAGAGAGTAGGATCGGCTTTGCCTATTTCAAAGCCTTTCTTTAAGAGAAAATCCTTAAGGCATTCATACCATGCTCTAGGAGCTTGCTTGAGCCCATAGAGCGCCTTATGGAGCTTGTAGACGTGGTTTGGGAGTTGTGGATCTTCAAAGCCCGGTGGTTGCTCAACATAGACTTCTTCGGAGATTGGACCGTTCAAAAAGGCACTCTTGACATCCATTTGATGTAGCTTGAAGTTGTCATGAGTGGCAAAGGCTAGGAGTATACGAATTGCTTCAAGTCTTGCCATCGGTGCATAAGTTTCTCCAAAGTCTAATCCTTCTACTTGAGTATAACCCTTTGCAACCAATCTAGCTTTGTTCTTGGTTACCACGCCGTCTTCATCTTGTTTGTTGCGAAACACCCACTTGGTTCCAATTACATTTTGTTTGGGGCGTTCCACTAAGGACCAGACTTCATTCCTAGTGAAGTTGTTGAGCTCTTCTTGCATTGCCATCACCCAATCAGCATCTCCAAGAGCATCTTCGACCCTAAGAGGTTCCAACATGGAAACAAATGAGTGATGTTCACAAAAATTTGCTAATCTTGAACGAGTTGTTACCCCTCTACGAATGCTTCCAAGTATGTTATCAACGGGATGATCCCGTTGAACACTTTGTCGAACTCTTGGATGTGGGTCAGATACTTCTTGTTGAATCAAGTCCTCATCTTCTTGACTGCACTGTGACGTTTCAGCAGCAGGTCCGGAGTCTCCGGGTTTATCTCCGGATTCTCCGGACAATCCGGATACTCCGGGTTTTGGCCCGGATACTCCGGGTTGCGCAGCTGGGGGCAGATCTGCAGCATCCTCAATTATGCAGTCCTCATCATCATCTTCTTGAGGCTTGATTTCTCCAATGAACATCCTTCTTATAGCCTTTTCTGCGGGTACTTCCTTGCCTACACACAATTCATCAACTTGCTCCTCTTGAGAGCCATTAGATTCATCAAACGTCAAGTCACACGTGACTTCAACACAACTGGTGGTTTTCTTGAGGACACGATAGCCATGAGCGTTTGAGGCGTAACCAAGAAAGATACCTTCATCAACTTTAGATGCAAACTTAGAGCTTTTGGGCTTCTTCTTGAGAATGAAGCACTTACAACCAAAAACTCTAAAGTAAGAGACATTAGGCTTTTTACCAATTAGGAGCTCATAGGCGGTCTTGTGGCGAAGCTTGTGAAGATACAAACGGTTGATAGCATGACACGCCATGTTGATTGCTTCCGCCCAAAATCTATCCGAAGTCTTGTACTCATCAAGCATGGTCCTTGCGGCTTCAATAAGAGTTCTATTCTTCCTCTCTACAATCCCATTTTGTTGTGGAGTGTATGGGACGGAGAGCTCATGACCAATGCCTTCTTCATCAAGATACTCTTCAATGTTGGTGTTCTTGAACTCGGTGCCATTGTCACTTCTTACTCTTTTGATCTTCACATCAAACTCATTTTGGGCTCTTGTTGCAAATTTCTTGAATATCTCATGAACTTTGCTCTTGTCTTTCATAAAGAATACACAAGTGTATCGAGAGTAATCATCAACAATGACAAATCCATACTTGTTTCCCGCAATGCTAACATAGGCTACCGACCAAAGATATCCATGTGAAGTAGTTCCAATGGCCTTGTGGTAGACACAATGTTCTTGGCGGGATGAGGAGCACCAACTTGTTTTCCAGCTTGACAAGCACTACAAATTCTATTTTTCTCAAAATGAACGTTTGTTAGTCCTAGGATGTGTTCCCCCTTTAGAAGCTTATTGAGATTGTTCATCCCAACGTGAGCTAGTCGGCGATGCCAAAGCCAACTCAAGCTAGACTTTGCCAATAAGCATGTATCAAGTTGGGCTTTATCCGATGAAAAATCCACCAAGTAAAGCCTTCCCTTGAGTTCACCCTTAAAGGCAACGGAGTCATCGCCCCTTCTAAAGACGGTCACACCCTCATTAGTGAACAAACAATTGTAGCCCATCTCGCAAAGTTGTGAGACGGACAACAAGTTGTAGTCCAAAGATTCAACCAAATAAACATCGAAAATTGAATGATTGATTGAGATGGCAATTTTACCAAGACCAATAACCGTTCCTCCACCATTGCCTCCAAAGGCAATGCTTTCCGTAGGATTTTCAATCATATCACAAGATGTAAACATTTTCTTCTCTCCGGTCATATGATTTGTGCATCCACTATCAATCACCCATTTGGTTCCACCGGAGGAGTATGCCTACAAAACAAGTTATGCTTGTGTTTTAGGTACCCAAGTGAATTTGGGTCCTAGAGTGTTAGTCACAAGAATCTTGGGCACCCACACACTCCTTTTTATCATTGTTCCTTTTGTGCGAGGCCCTACATACTTGGAAACCACCTTACCCTTATAGTTCCAAGTCAACACATAATCGGCATAAAAACTATCTTGTGAAGCATGAGGTTTGGGCTTCTTGACCGACTTGTTTGGCTTTGAATGTGATGCTTGTGAGGTTACTTGGGTGCTCTTGAATTTGATTGGAGTGTTGTATCTCACTTGATAGTCATGCTTCTTGACACCCATTTGCTTCATCCCGTGCACCACATTCCTTGTTCCCATACCTTTGGTGTGGTGGTTCTTGATGAATGGGATGGGGTCTTTTGTACCTTGTTCTTGCTTACCAAGCCCCTTCCTATCCACAAAGCCAAACTTCTTCATGTAGCTCGACCTAAAACCTTTGGTGTGGTTTTCAAACTCACCTCTCTTGGGTTCTTTCTTCTTTTCAATTATAAGTGAGTTTGATAACCTAGCAATTTCCTTTCTCATGGCATTCATCTCGGCAACATTAGTAGCACAAGCATTTACATCAAATTTATAGCATCTAGAACAACCTTTGCTTGTTGATGTTTGAGAGTTTGAGAGAGCATCATTAGATAAAGTTGTAGCATTGTTCTTGAGGTTGTCAAGTTGAACTTCTAATGCTATGTGACTAGTCTTTAAGCTATCAATGCTCTTTTGAAGTTCAAGCTTTTCATCCTCAATTTTCTTGCAAGCATCCTTAGCTAGGAAAGATTCCCTAGTTAATTCATCTACCAACAACTTTTCTTTAGCTAGGGATTTCTTGAGGTTAAGAATTTCTTTCTCCTTTTCCTTGAGCGAGTCCTCTTGCACCTTGAAACCCTTCTTTTCAATTACAAGGGCATCCTCAAGGGCAATGGTTTTCTCCCGCTCAAGTCTAAAGAGTTCTTCTTGCACCTCAAGAGTCCCATCTCTATTCTCAATCTCTTTCATTAAAAACATAATTTTCTTAGTTGCCTTTTTACCAAAGCTAGTGATCATTTTTTCAAAGTCGAAATCATTTTCACTATCATTATCTAGAGGAGGGGTAGGAGTGTCAACCTTGGAGCCCCTAGCCATGAGGCAAGTGTGGGTGAAGTCATCTTCATCATCGGTGAGATCTTCAAATAATGATGAGTTGTTGATTGGTTCCTTGATGGTTATGGTAGCAAGACCGACTTCTATGTCGGAGTCGGAGCTATCATCATTTGAATCCTACTCTTCACCCAAATGAGCTTCACCAACTTCCTTTCTCTTGTTCTTGTCAAACTTGTTGGTGTCTCTTCTTCTCACCTTTATGTATGGGACTCGCAATGAAATGTCCCTCCTTTCCACATCCAAAGCATGGTCTCTTTGAGGATCTCTTGGTCTTGATCTTGTCCTTGTCCTTGTTCTTGTTGAGGAACCCACTTCTCTTGAACATCTTGTTAAACTTCCTCACAAAGAGAGCCATTTGTTCGGGGCTCATGTCCATGTCACTATCTTCATCATCATCTTCCTCGGCCATGATTCTTGAGGTTAATGAGATTGACCTTTTCTCCTTGCTAGATGCCTTGAGGGACACTCCCTTGTTCTTCTCAAGTTGTTCATGCATCTTTGACATCTCTTGTGAAAGCTTGGACTCCTTGACGGTGATGAGGTGTTCTTCCATTCTTCCAATCACATCCGCCGGAGTGAACTTGTTGAATCCTCTCTTTTCCCTTATGAGGGTGGGGAGTTGAACATCCCTTGCCATGTATGCGGAGAGGATCTTGTCAACTACTTCTCTTCTTCCCCATCTTGTACTTCCAAGAGATTTGATCTTGTTGATGATCTTGTTCAATCGGTTGTACATGTCTTGTGGTGATTCATCGTCCTTGATGACAAACCGGTTGAGCTCACTTTCTAAGGCTCGAATCCTTCCTTCCCTTACTTGCTTTGTCCCTTCATGATTGATGAACAAGGTGTCCCACACTTCTTTGGCGGACTTCAATCCATCTACCTTGTCATATTCTTCGGCCGTGAGTGAACTCTTGATGATGCGGATAGCTTGATAGTTTCTTTGTATCTTATTTGCTTGATCTTGAGTTAGCGTCGCATCACCACTTGGAAATGTAATTCCCCTGTTCACAATAGTCCAAAGTGCGGGATTCACCGCCATCAAATACTCTTCCATCGAGTTCTTCCACTTGGAATAGCCGGTTCCATCAAATTGGGTATCTTCCCAATGTGGCTAGAACCCGATGGATGGTTAAAAGATAAGTGAGAATAATCGAAAGAGGTTCGAGTGTAATCCCTTGATGGTTGACGAGCGGAGCGGGTGGATCTTGCATCATCGAATTCTTCGTCCTCACTATCGGAGGACTCATCACCTCTTCCGGGCGCTTGATGACTAGTGCTTGCACCACGCGTGTTGTCTCCTTGAGGTGGAGGAGGCATGCCAACAACATTGTTGACGGGATCACCTTCGGTGAGAGGCGTGGCTTGATCATTTGGATTCGACATCTTCTTGACTCCAAGCGGTTAGGCTTCAAACACGGAGCACCAGGCTCTGATACCAATTGAAAGGATCAAGATGTCGACTAGAGGGGGGGGTGAATAGTCGAACCCCGAAAATCACAAACCTTTTCGCAAATGTTAGATCGGTCCGAGACTCCGGATATTTTTCCGGATACTCCGGGAAATCCGGAGAATCCGGGAAAATGTCCGGATAGTCCGGCCTGTTAAAGGGGGATTAAATCGACAGGATTTAAACTTGCTCAAAAGTAAATCTGTGAAAATAGGTTATGCACTGAAGAGATATAAGCCTGTTTATCCACTTAAAACCTGTAGGAACCTTAGCACGAAGTAGATCGGCACCAAACCCTAAATAAGTGTTCAAGCAAGATACAAGCATGCAACAAGATGAACAAGCACAAGAAACACAGGATTTGTTACCGGAGTTCAACCTCACACCTTGAGGTCTACGTCTCCGTTGAGGTACCCACAAAGGGTGGACCTTTACACCTAGGTCACTTTCCTCCCTCTAGCGACCACGAAGATCAAGCTAGAGTTACTTACTCAATTTTGGGGTAATACAAACCTCCTTGGGCAGCCACAACCTTTGGATGCTCCAAGGCAACGCCTAGCCGGCTAGGAGCTCAAAGCTCCAAGAGTAACAAACACGAATTTTGCCAACCAAGCGAAGAACTAGGTGCTCTAGAGATGGGAAATCAGCTCACTAGCACTCTCCAAGCCCTTGCTCTCAAATCCTCTTAACTCCCACAACAAATCTCACCAACTTTGAGCCAAAGGGAGAGAGGGGAGGAGTAAATGAGGGTTGCAGCTGTTCAGGACGAAAAATGGCAAGTGGGGAGTAAATGAAGGGGTGGAGGGGGCTTTTATACCCCCTCACCCAGAATATAGCCGTTGAGGCTTTATGACCCGGAGTATCCGGGATAAACCCGGACTCTCCGGGAAGTCCGGAGTCTCCGGGCAAAAACCCAGACACTCCGGCCTTCCAAGGCCAGCACCCAAGATAAGATCCCCGTGAATGTGTTGGTGCAAAGGTGTCTCTCATAGGTTTTATTTTAGCAACTAGAGCACCTGTTCGACCCTTGAAGACATAATTCCTGTCCCTCTTGATAGTACGGCATTCCTAGGACTCAAATTCAAAAGTAAAAATAAATAAGCCGTCTTAGGAATCCTTTTAGAGCACCACTTCCTTTTGTGTAGTCAACGATCTGTGCTTGATGCCATCCATGATTTTAACACCTGCTCATGGACTAGATAAACTCATTAGCCACTTAGGTGTGTGTCTTTATATCACCAAAACCCACTTAGGGGGCCAAAATACTCTTCACGTTTCTATAGTGAACGATAATGTATGTGGACGCTTTCGTGACATGCTGGCACGGAAGGTTCGTTTTCTGCAGGTACATAACAGCGCTTCGTTAGTTGTTAAGCGAGTACCGTTTAGCTCTCGACTAGATATTATAGGGAGAGACGAATAAAAGCCCTGCCACCGGCACTAACTTCGGTGTTTGGCTTGATTGCCATGTGAGGTCGAATAGGACGTCGTGCATGCATGTTAAAAATCAAAACAACTAAAATAGACCCAAAAATCGAATTTTCCATTGTTCTCTAAGGAAATTTATGCTAGTGTGTGCTTTTTATAAACTAGAGTACCTCTCATACCTAGCCGTCATGCTGCCGAAATTTTTGAAAAAGTTGTTACCTTGTGATAGGTTAATTCAACCAAATTGTTAAAAACAATTGCTGCTTAACTAGTTATCTGTAATAGCAGGTCTCAATCCTAGTTCGTTGGGTTGGTTTACACTTTCCTAGGCACATCTAGGTTATGACCGTCCACCCTGTTCCGTGTTCGATGCTCAACCTTAAAAATTTAATTAAAAGTATTAAAGGATTATTTTGAACTAATAAAACTTGGGAAATTTTTGAGGTTTCTGGATTTTGGTTAAGAATTTTTATTCACATCTGCCAGAACTTCACCATTTGACATGCCGTTCTCTTTGAGATCTGACATGAGTTACATTTGTGTACAGATGGATTTCCCTGTGTTCCACCAGTTCGACGCTGACGGTACAATCCGTACCAACGGGTTGCACTGGGAGGGTTTTCCGCGCCTTGCGTGGGAAGCGCTCAGTGCCGCAGGCTACCTCACCCCACCGACTTACGAGGTGAAGGAGTTTGAGCGCTATGGCGTTCCCAGCTGCAGAGTGATCGTTATCGTTTCCGCCACACCCGGACCACGCCGACTGGTTTGACTTGAGCTTTATCTACTAGGGATTTATCACTCACGAGTCCGTTGAGTCAGCCACCCTCAGAGTGTTGACAGACTTTTGTGACCACAACCCCACTGTGGTAGCTCTCTCTCCGTTTGGACTGTTCCCTGCTGTGAGTCCTCATGACCCAGCATGGTTGGACCGTATGGACCACCTACGGGAGCTACTGACACTAGCAGAGCCATTGGATGTTACTCAGACGCTAGCCCGTTGGTCGAACGTTGTCTTTACACTTTGAGGACCTGTGCTATAACACCGCAGTGATTATTGGGCGCGCTTGGAGGCATCTAGGCGCGATTGGGAGCGACTTTCGGCGGCACACTAGCGGCCCGAACTTTACTCTTACTCGGGTGCGGCAGGAGAATGATAGGTCGCGTGCTAGGAGATTTCGATAGAGCTTGAGAGAGGCGACCGCCTACGAGAGGATCGTAGATCCGGAGGAGAAGAACCATGCACTAGAGGAGGATGCCGACGCACACGAGATTGAGAGGCCGACACTCTTGCGGAACATTGCCGATATGCGGCGGCGGGTGCGAGGAGGCCGAGGTACGGTGGCGGCCTTGCGAGCTATAGTGGCCTTACGGCCATCGCCCCTAGTACGAGCACACCGGAGGAGCAAGAGGGCCTTGTCCGGTCTGGATCAGACGAGCCAGGCAGGACCACCGCTACCGACTCCCCCAGCTTCGCCTACGTACAGTGGTGCTTCAGTGGGCAACTAGGTTGCCGACAACAGGGATAAGAAGGATGTCGATCTTATCGAGTTATTTGGAGGTGTTTAGAGTAGTGGGCTTGACAGCATGTCTTCGTGCCAAGTAACTGCTTGTATCATATCATGTCATGTTGTTTGAATTCGAGTTGTAATGTCCTTGAACCTTGTTCTATCGTATTGTAATAAAGAATGCTTAAGCATGTATGCTTTAAGTAAAATTCATTTGTCGTTCAAACTTGAAACCTTCTTGCGTATGTTTACCAGATCCTTGGATAAACCGTTGCAAATGACCACGCTTGTGAATTTTGCATTTTTCACCTAGAAACGTTGTTAAACCAAAGCATTTCTAGAGGCATCACTCGTTGCCAGTGAATAAGTGCCCGTTTGTATACCACCTTCGTTGGTATCCGAAGTGACAACGATCGTCCGAGGGTAATTATGAGCCGTGCAATTGAGTAATCGCAGTCCTAACCTTGTTGAGACAACGATTCTATGAATCTTAGTGGCTATGGAGTATTGTTGATTGTTGTTGTCCTCATCATTTAAGTGCTAATGAGATGTGATTATGCATGATCATGCTTGTCATCATTTGGAGTAAGCTTTTGGTTATCTCACTAATAAAGCTCACTTTTCAGATGGTGGGAACCACGCGCAGCTCCCCCAACGGTTTCGGAGCAAGTGGTAGTGGTGACTTGCCACCACCCCGCCCATGACACCGACGGAGGCCTTCATGGCCACCCAAACGGAGGTGCTCGCGCCGCATCCCGCGACGCGGCGGCGAGATCGCCCGGCGGATGAACCGAGGGCCGCCACACGGGGCCAACCACGAGGGGCCTAACCGTGTCACTACATATGCCCGGTTCATCGCTATGAAGCCGCCAACCTTCGCTAAAGCGAAGACCCTCTCGGAAGCCGAGGCTTGGGTCAAGGCCATAGAGGCAAAATTCTCTCGCCTTTGTGTTGCCTTGCTCCGAGGAGAACAAAGCCAACTTCGCGCGCCGCAACTGCGAGGGGAAGCTTTGATGTGGTGGGACCACTTCAAGTCAATGCAGCGAGGGCACGCTGTGACTTGGGATGAGTTCAAGCAGGCTTTCAAGAGCCACCACATTCCCAAGGGACTGATGGATAGGAAGATGAGGGAGCTGTTGGCCCTCCGACAGGGATCTGACTCAGTGTATCGCTATGCTCAGAAGTTTAATAGCCTATGCCAATATGGTGGGCATCACGTTGATACTGATGCAAAGAAGATGGAAAGGTTCCGTGACGGGCTTGATGGCAAGCTGTATGAGCGTCTGAATCTGCTCGAGCCCGCAAACTTTCATGAGCTAGTGAACAAGGCTATCTCCCAAGAGGATGCTATGAAGAAAGCCCACGGGGACAACAAGAGGATGTCTGGTTTCACCCGAGGCAGCGGAACGGGCAAGAAGTTTCGCTTTGTGAAGAAGGAAGCTCCAGGCCCATCCCAGCAATCTTCAACTGGACGCTGGACGATGAAGCCACCTCAGAGCAAACCCGCCGGGAACTTCCAGTTCCGCAGTGCCCAGCAGCAGGCTCCAAAGCCTAATGCACCTCCTCGCGATGTTGGAGATCGTCGTTGCTACAACTGTGGCCAGCCAGGGCACTACATTAATGAGTGTCCCAAGCCCAGGCAGATCAAGCCCAACCCGCAGAATCAGGGTGCAGGAAGCAAGCCTACCACTCCGGCTAAGAAGCCTATGGTGCAAGTGCGCCGAGGCAAGCTGAACTTCACTGCAATGAGTGACATCCCAGAAGGAGCTTCAGTGCTCACGGGTACATTCTCTATCAACGACACTCCTGTTAAGATTTTATTTGATTCGGGAGCTACCCATAGTTTCATCAGTGAAAAGTTAATAAGCAAATTGGGTTTGAAGGGTTCTCATACCACTTTTGCTTACAAGATAATTACTCCCGGAGGTCAAATCACCTCCAATATCTTAATCCGAGGAGTAAATTTGGGTTTAGGTAGTAAAATCATTCCGACAAACCTTATCGTCATAAACTTGGTTGGAATGGATGTTATCTTGGGTATGGAATGGATGAATCAACATAAGGTGATTCTAGATATATCGCATAGGGTCGTAGAGATCAATTCTCCTACGGTCGGGCACACTACCTTGTACCTACCTTTCAGGGACGGTACCGACTCTTGTGCCTATGTGACCATTATCTCCCCTCTTGATGAAATTCCAGTAGTGTGCGAGTACCCGGATGTCTTTCCGGATGAGTTGCCTGGTATGCCACCAGACACAGATGTCGAGTTTGTGATCGAACTCCAGCCCGGTACTGCACCCATTTCCAAAAGACCTTATCGCATGCCACCCAAAGAGTTAGTTGAACTAAAAACCCAACTCCAAGAATTGTTAGATAAAGGGTATATTCGCCCGAGCTCTTCTCCTTGGGGTTGCCCTGCCCTCTCTGTTAAGAAGAAAGATGGTAGCTTGAGAATGTGCGTAGATTATCGACCGCTCAATGCAGTCACCATCAAAAACAAATACCCGCTTCCCCGAATTGACGTTCTTTTTGATCAATTGGCTGGTGCCAAAGTCTTCTCTAAGATCGACCTTCGTTCTGGCTACCACCAAATCAAGATCGGCCTTGCGATATTCCTAAGACCGCCTTTTCCACTCGTTATGGTCTTTACGAGTTCTTGGTCATGTCTTTCGGACTCACTAATGCCCCCGCCTACTTCATGTACCTCATGAACTCCGTGTTCATGACGGAGCTCGATAAATTTGTCGTGGTCTTTATTGATGATATTCTCATCTATTCCAAAAGCGAGAAAGAGCACGCCAAACATCTCCGAGTTGTCCTTCAGTGTTTGCGAGATCATAAGCTTTATGCTAAGTTCTCCAAGTGCGAATTCTGGTTGAAAAGTGTGAAATTCTTAGGACACACCATTTCTCACGATGGTATCTCCGTAGATCCTAGCAAAGTTCAAGAGGTGATGGATTGGAAACCACCCAAGTCCGTGCATCAAATCCGCAGTTTCCTAGGATTGGCGGGATACTACCGTCGATTCATTCCTGACTTTTCCAGAATCGCAAAACCCATGACCGAATTACTCAAGAAAGGAGTGAAATTCGTGTGGAGCGAAGCATGTGAGAAAGCTTTCCACACCCTCAGGCAACATCTAACTTCAGCCCCGGTGCTAGTACAACCCGATAATTCCAAACCGTTTGAAGTCTTCTGTGATGCATCAGGCACGGGTCTCGGTTCTGTCCTTATGCAAGAAGGCCGAGTCATTGCCTATGCTTCACGAGCCCTTCGACCCCATGTGCTCAATTACCCGACCCATGATCTTGAGTTAGCTGCTGTTGTTCATGCCCTCAAGATATGGAGACATTATCTAATGGGTGATCGTTGCAATATCTTCACTAATCACAAGAGCCTCAAATACATCTTCACCCAGTCATAATTGAATATGAGACAGAGAAGATGGCTTGAGTTGATTAATGATTATGATCTAGAAGTGCACTACCACCCCGGCAAGGCAAATGTTGTTGCGGATGCTCTTAGCCGCAAAGATCATTGCAACCACCTAGAGTTGGAGCCAGTCAGTGAACCATTGTGCGAAGAGATGAGAAGGCTCAAGTTAGAAGTGGTACCGCAGGGAATTCTTTATGCCTTGACGGCAGAGTCCAATCTTTATGACAGAATTGTCGCTGCCCAGCGCGATGATGCAGATATTCAAACCATCAGGCAGAAACTAGCAGAAGGAGACCCCAAGTATACTTGTTTCCAGAAGGATCACCAGGATGTGGTCTGGTTTGGGAAACGTCTAGTGGTCCCCATTGACCCAGAAGTTAAGAAAATCATTCTAGATGAAGCTCACAGGTCCAAATTCTCTATTCATCCCGGTAGTACCAAGATGTACCAAGATCTGAAACGAAACTTTTGGTGGTCCAATATGAAGGTGGATGTAGCCAAGTATGTAGCCGAGTGCGATACTTGCCACCGTATGAAAGCAAGTCATTTGAAGTCGGCAGGAGTACTCCAACCCCTGTCGATACCTATGTGGAAGTGGGACGATATTAGTATGGATTTCATTGTGGGTTTACCCCTAACAGCTAGAAAGAAAGACTCTATATGGGTAATTGTATATAGACTCACCAAGACCGCTCACTTCATTGCCGTGCACACTACTTACTCCGTACAACAATATGCAGAGTTGTACATGGATCACATAGTTCGTCTGCATGGAATCCCAAAGACTATAATCTCTGATAGAGGGACTCAGTTTGTAGCTCGTTTTTTGGAGCAATTGCATGAGTGTTTGGGAACCCAGCTGATCCGCAGTTCCAGTTATCATCCGCAGACCGATGGTCAGACGGAGAGGATAAATCAGATTTTGGAAGATATGTTGAGAGCAAGCATCTTGCACTTTGACAAGAGTTGGGACAAGTGTTTGTCCTTGGCAGAGTTCTCCTACAATAACAGCTATCAAGCCAGTTTGAAAATGGCACCATTCGATGCTCTATACGGACGTAGATGCCGCACTCCGCTGAATTGGTCAGAAGCCGGAGAGAGAACACTCTTTGGACCGGAATCAGTTAAAGAGGCCGAAGAAAGGATGCAAGTGATAAGAGAGAATTTGAAGATGGCACAAATGAGGCAAAAGAGTTACCATGACAAGGGAACTGCACCTCGACACTTTGAAGTGGGAGATTATGTATATTTGAAAGTGTCCCCCACCAAAGGTGTGCAAAGGTTCGGAGTCAAGAGAAAGTTAGCCCCGCGCTACATTGGACCATATGAAGTTATAGAAGTATGTGGACCCGTGGCTTACCATATCCAATTGCCAGAATGGTTTTCCGCAGTTCACAATGTATTCCATGTAACTCAATTGAAGAAGGGAATGCCTGTGCCGGAGAATGAAATCATCACGAAAGCTAATGCTTGGATTGAGCCGGATTTCTCGCTCGTCGAGCACCCATTGAAAGTACTAGATCAAAAAGAGCGAAGGACCCGAAGGCAGACCGTGCGAATGTACAAGATCCAATGGAGCCATCACACGGAGGAAGAAGCAACGTGGGAGACGGAGGACTATCTTAACACCAAGTATCCGGGCTTCCTACGATCTCAGAACCGTGAGTCCTTCTCCACACCTTTTCGTTATCAAATCGAATCTCGGGACAAGATTCCGTTTAAGGGGGGTAGGCTGTGACGCCCCAGGTTTTTAATTAACCATTAATAGCCGGTCAAATGGTCAACCGTGGTCAAACCTAGGTCAACCTGGGCCCTCACCCCGAAAAACTCACTAACCCACCCTAGTGACCCTAATTGACTAGTAAACACACTTGTGGGGCCAACCCATGGTCAAACGATGGTCAAGCCCCTTGCCACTATGATGTCCCCGAGTGTCTGCCGGAACTTTTGCCGCGTTCTCAAAAATTTCCCTAAACACTTAAAATTCTACCTTTATGAAAGTTGTAGATCTTGATGAGGGACACAACTTTCATGTAGATTGGCATTTCCAATTTTGAGAGGAAAAACTTGAAAAATCAACTGCTAGCCAGAATTCACTGTTTGCAATAACCTGCTGACATTCAAAGTTGGCATTCAAGTAACTTTTAATCTGGGCAGAAAAACCCTATATGGCTTTTGTAGAAAATATTGTTGGTAGCTAGATCTACAACTTTGGTATTCATCACTTGGTCCAGTTCTATTCAAAATTTTAGAGAAAATCGGCTTGAACACAGCACCAGTGAAACAGCAACCAGCCAGAGCGTCGGCGCGCCGCGGCGTCGCGCACCCGCGCGCGCGCCGGCCGTGCTCCGGCGTCCGCGCCCGCTCCGCCCGAGGCCGCGCCGCCCGAGGCACGCGCGGTCCCGAGGCCCCGCGCCCCCAACGCGCGCCCTCCCGAGGCGCCCGGCGTCGGCGCCGCCGTGCGCGCGCGCGCACGCGCGGACCGCCGGTCCGTCGGCCGTGTCGCCGCCGTACGCGCGCGCGCCCGAGCGCCGTAGTACGGCGAGGCATCTTCGCCGTCCGCCATCCGTCACCCCTCGTCACCCACGGACGTGCGGGCCGCATATAAAAGCGCCCCTCGCCTTCCCGCGCGCCGGCCCGAGCCGCCGCCGCCGCCATTGCCGTCGCCGCCGGTCTTTGGAACTCGCCGCCCGTGCTCGCCGCCGTCCCAATGCTCCAGTAGCACCACTAGACCCCCGTGAACCTCCCAAGCCCGCTTGTTGCCCAGCACAACGCCCCCTAGCCATATTTTCCCGAGCCGCCGCGGTCACCGCCGCCGGCCGCCGTCGATCCCCCTCGCCGGCAGCTTCTCCGCCCTAACTCCGGTCACCCTTAGCCCCTAGGTGAGCATGTCATCGACCCCCACCGCTTGCCGGCCGGGAGCGCCGCCGGCTCGCCGGAATTGGCCGCGCCTGCGCCGCCCTCCCCGGCCAGGGACCCAATTGCTTCGATTGAAATCTTTCTAGGGTGTTTTGCGTAAAAGTCCAGGGCATAGTTGTTAAGAACCCTATCTAGTTTTTCTTACAGTTTAGTCCAGTGTCTTGTAAAATGCCTAGAAATTCGTAGAAAATCAGAAAAATGCAAAACCAATTTTGTTGGGTTCGGGTTGATAAATCCCATCTCTTTTGTTATTTGCACATGGCTAGATTCTAAATAGTTTTAGCATGAAAAATACAAATGTGAAAAACCTAGATCTGGCATAACTTGAAATCCATAACTCCTCTGTATCCCAATTTTGGATATGTTGTGTGTTAGGCCATTACTAGTTGTTGTGCCAAAAATTGCACAAAGTTATGCAGTAGGTCTTGCTAAATAAATTCTTTTCCATTCTTGCAGAAACTGCCTAAATGATTTTTCTTGTTAAATATATTTGTGTTCTGGAGCTCAACTTGTGCACACGGCCTTGATATGTCAAAATGCACATCTTGAGAATTGATCATGATTTTGGCTTACCAGAAATAAGTATTCTTGATTTATGCATGTTTTCCTTTGCAAATGGATAAGGCAAGATCAGTAGAGCCTCTAGGTGAATGTGCTGGTTCTTTAGGCTTCTTTAGGACCATAGAGCATGCATAAGAAAGTTTGGACCAATTTGATGCTTATTTATTTTTGTATGCATTTAAATGGAATCAGTAGCTAGCCTTTGTTATTTTCTCCAATATTTAATTTCCTAGCATCCAACATTTACATGTGGGTCCAATGGACCAGTATAGGTGCTAATATGCATATGGAACACTTCTTTAATTATTGGTAATTTAATTTCTTAATAAAAAGCTTAAAAGCCCTTTTAATATTAAAAAGGAGTTAAATAAAAGAAAACCCCCTAATTAATTATTTTTCCTTTTTGAAAGTATTATCTAATTTAATTAAAAGATAATTAATTTTCATTGCTGATAAGGAATTAATTCATGAATAAAAATATTAATTATACCTTTGCTTGTGAAGGGAAAGGACTACACATTCACATGAAATGACAAGTATAATAAAAACCTTTATTCAAAAATGCAATAAAGAATAACCCATGTACACCAATAACCTTCCTAAAAGGGAAACCCCATCTAAATGCTTGTTAAGGTGAATACGACCAACCAAGAGTTGGATAAGACAACAAACTATCACATCACCTAAATCTTGCATTGCATTCCGTGTAGATCTTCCGGACGGAGATTACTCCCTTGTCCCGGAAACCGAGGAAGGAGGAGCGGAAGCGTCGCTGCAGTACGTGGAAGTACTCGACACCGAGGGTGCCCAGGCTAACCTAGCTGACGAAGGCAAGCTCCGGTGCATCTAACCCAGTTTTAAAATTCTTTATTCAATTATCTATGAATGATTGTGCATTTACGTTCAGGAGTTGAATGAACCCTAGATGCATGATCCCTAGGTACCTTTGTCCTTACTAGAATGATAGGTCGATAGCTGCTAAGCTATAGGACCGTTACAAGTCGAGTGATGACCTCACTCGCGAGAATAGGTTCCTAGATAGGAATCACAATATATCCTAAATGGATTGCTCACGTGGTAAGAGCATGAGATCTGGGCTCCGGTTTTCTAGAAGACCCTCAGAGGCGATCCTTGCATCTCGGAATGGTCCAATGCATTTCCCTTCGCAAAGTTACGCACTGTTCGCTTGGCTTATCAGCCACCATCCAAGCGATCTTTTCTCTCGGACCAAATCGTGCACCGAAGATCGGCCAATTACTCTTCTCTCGAAACAGTACCAAGACCAAATCACCACCAGCCAACCAAACAGGCTGTAATTAATGCAAGCCTCCTTGGCTGACTCAAGACAAGCGACCATCTCTTGCTCCTCACATTTCTCTCTTTCTTCATAATCAATCGGGGCAGCTCCAAATAAGCCTTTCCACCATGGGGGCTTGCATTTGCGTGATGCGGTGATTGAGCATCCTGACCGTGCACCAGTCTGCGAAAGTTGTGCATCGACATCTTGTTATTACATTTTGAAACTGAAAAGTCTCCTGTGAAAAAAAATCTTGTGCTAGGTACACACCACATGAATTAAAAGCATGTGTCAAATGTAAATGAATGCATCCAACACAAATTATGAAAAGTTCAGCCCTTAATGACTGCAGAAAAGCAATGCTTCTGCTGCAAGAAATACATAGTCAACATGCACATTAAAAAGGCATCACAATTAGATTTTAATGAATTATAATTTACTTCTGAGATCATTTAACAACGTGTATATCTATTCATAAAGCAACACAATGGCATGAAAAATTTAGATTATATCTTACATATACTGGAAGAATCACTAGATCAAATTACACTGAACATTCTAACTTCTAACTGCAAATTGTGCTACCCACATGTCAATTGCAAATCTCTGTTTCAGCATTGGCACTGTATAAGATGCCAATATCAATATGAGAAGTGAACATGTCGTGAGTATTGTGGACTGTGGAGCAGTGTCAACCACAACAACTAAAGCTAAGTAGCCATGAGCTGGTTTGCCCTCTTTAATGTATGCAGCTGTTATACTTATTGACTGGCAGAACTTAAGCCAGCCAACTCGGCCAGCTGCAATGGTAAATCAAAACCCATGCATTTTAGGTATGAGAGAACAAGGGGGGGGGGGGGGGGAGGAAAATGAACTCCTCTGTGTCAGTGACAAAACTGATGATCAATAGTATCTGAGATAGAAAGTGGACATAGGTTTAATTTGAAGAAGAGAACATAATTAACTTGCATATAATACAGAAGCCCAATTAAAGAATAAGAAAAAAACTTAACTCATCTGACTGATAAGTACGGCCTCCAGTCACAAAAAAAAGTGACTTCGAGTACTAGTTTTTTGTAATAATAATAATAATAATAATAATAATATATCTACGAAATATAGCAAATGTATGAAACTATGTATTAAGATAAATCTACTTGTACAATCCAAGCAACAAACCCATGTGAAGAGTATTTTGAAGTAAAAGTTTGCAATGGTTAGTGATAGTGTCAGTATGTCACCCAGTTGTCTATGAATGGAGTACAAATTTTTGTGTGTACAAAACCATGCATAATAGATTATAGCTAATGTCGTGAAAAAAATTTTAGGGGAGGTTATATCCCCAAAAGACATGAAAAAAAAGGATTCCATGAACGAAACGCACAATTGATCTGACAAAACAAACAACCATTTTGCTCAAACTGTAAAAGAGCAAATGGTCGCAGAAGGACAAAAAAAAACAAGTCCGATTAAAATAATCTTTGTGAATTGTAAGTCGCCGTTTGTTCAGTTTAAGTGCAATTGGCGGCAATAGATAGCTGAAATTCTGTAGTTCCTTTCTTTAGTTGCAGAGAAATTTGCATGAACTGATGGTTGTTTGTGTTTTATGATCCTGATTTGTCCTAAAGGGTCATCTTTTTTTTTTCGTAATATGAATTTCCGAGTTTCAAATGAATAAGGTGGCCTAGCGGCAGACGGCTGGGAAGCAGGATTGCTGATTTTTACTTAGCTCAAATGACAGACTCTGTTTTGTAGTTAATTTGATATAATTTGTAACTACTGTATTAAACATATATTGATTTGAGGCGGGAAATCTTCTTGTCATGTGTTTTATTTTCAGATTTTTTCTTTTTTTTTGAACATCAAGTTCTGGCTAGTTTGTGACACTCCGAATAATCGGAACAAATACGTTTAACAAAACTAATCGTGCGGCAAGCGGACGCCTGCGGTGAAGAGGCATCCTGCGGTAAATTGTTACAAAACTAATCGTTTCATATTACTTTGGGCCCGGTGCGAAGGGCAGCCGGGCAGGCCAGGTTTGGGCGGCAAGGGTACACGTGCGAGGGGCAGACGGACGCCTGCGGGCTACCTGCAATGTCCGCAAAAATTAAGCGGCGCTACGCGATACCATTTGCCCGCGATAGCATTTGCGGCTGGCGCGGACGTGGGGCGGGCAGCCGCAACCCGCCCCGCTTGCGTCCGTAAGTCATACAAAATTATATAGGAGCACTCCATTTATGATTTCTCTCGACACTTAACGTGCCACATCATAATCTACTATGTCTTCTCTCAACATGCAAGTTGTCCACATTACCATCCACTAAAATCAATAATTTATTTCTTCTACCGTTTTTCTATAGCTAATAGCATCCATGTATGCAATGTGTTGTTTGCAGTAGAATGTTGCGTTGAATCACTTTAGTATTTCTACCTCAAATTTTATTCAAAATTTGTAGAAATTCCCGTAGCAACGCGCAAGGTATCACCTAGTCTAAGCTACACGCAGGATTTGATACAATGCAAGGGAAGCATCCAAAAAAATTTCATGCTTTGCTACACAAGCGCGACCGAGGAGGGGAGACGGTGTAGTCAGGGGGTGGTTACCTCGCACTGCGAGATGAGGCTGGCTTCGGCGGCGTCCCAGGCGGCGCGCCAGCTGGCGACGTCGCGGAAGGCGAGGACGTGGGGCCGCCGGCGGCGGGGAGGGGATGGGCGCGCGGAGGAGGGGGGGGGCGGCGGGTCGAAGCGGACGACGGTGGCCGAAGCGGAGTAGTCCTCCGCCGAGTCGTCGGTCCTGCCGCCGTAGGGCGGAGCCGCCATAGAGAATGGGGGGTGGGGGTGGAGGTGGGGTTCACGCCGCCGGCAGTGGCGGCGGGAGACGAGTCTGCGCCCTGTTCGCTTGGCTTATTAGCCACCAGCCAACAGTACTTTTCTCTTAGAACAAATCAGCCACCAGCAACCAACCAACGGTACTTTTCTCTCAGAACAAACCGGCACCAGCCGTCAGCCACCAGCCAAACGAACAAACTGCTGGTTGATATTGCAGGGGGTGGGGATTCGGGGGTGGGTCGGGTTAACTGGGACGATGGTTCGTTCGTTCCTCCTTTTTCGGTTTTGCGTTGGACTGTGCAGAATTGATTTGTCAATCGCAAAAGCTAAAAGGAGAGAGGGCTCTCCATTTAGCCTTATGGCGAGAGCCCTCCTGATTTGGCAATCCGAGGAGCATAAAACCGAATTGGAGACAAACGGAAAAAGAGAGAAAAGTAACAAATCAAAAGGAAGAAAGTAACTTGTCTTCTAGGGCGATCTCCTCCGTCTCCGGCGGTTGGTGGGCGGGGGCGGCCGCCGGCGGGACGCCGGCGGGCGCGGGCGGTGGCGGAGGCCGGCGACCTTAGGGTTCGGGGTTAGGGTCGGGGTTTGGGAACCTCCATGGCCACCGAACCTAGAGGGAGGTTCGGGGGCGGCCCTCCGGACCGGCGGCGGTCGTGGGTTGTGGGCGGAACGGCGGGCGGCGGTAGCGCCGCCCGCCGGCCGGGTGGAGGAGGCCGGTTGGGCCGGGGGGTTGGCGACGGGGGTGAGGATGGTGAGGAACCGGCGACGTGAAGCTCGGTGGAGGCGGATCCGGCGCGCGGCGAGCTCATGGGCGGCGGAGGCGCCGCCGGGAGCCGGGGAGGGAGGGGGTTGGCGACGGGGGCAAGTGGAAGAAGTGGTTAGGAAGGGCGGGGGAAGGGGGCCGAGGGCGGGAGGTGGGGGAACGGGAGGCGGCGGGTCGCCGCCGACCGCGGGCGGCGGTGGAGGTCAGCGGTGGCAGGGAGGGCGGGGTCGATGAGGCCTGAAAAAGAAGACGACTCGTCTCGCGGAGGAAGAGGAGTCGCGAAGTGCGGCGTCGTGATGATAAGGTGGGTCCCACCTTTTTTTAAATTACACAGTACAACGCAGACGCTCACAACACGCACACACACTCACCCCTATGAATACACGTACACAAACCCTACCCCTATGAGCACCTCCGAAGGACTGAGCACCGGAAAATCTGGAGATTCTCGAAGTCACCCATGGCGCCTCGTCGTCGACGGGAACGTCGCTTACCACTTAACGCATAACACCGGTAAATCCTGGAAAATCCAGAAAAATGTGCAAGCACCATGATTTGAACCCTGGTGGGTAGCGTCCCACTGGACCGTCCTGCCATTGGACTACAAATCCAATCGCAGGTGGGTCCCACCTGGGAGAGGTTCTCGCGGTACGGTTAAAACGAGAGCCCTCTCGGGTTAGCAGCCTCCTTTGTCAATTTCAGCCTGGGTCATGTTTGGATGAAGGAGGTAACCAATCCTATATAGTATATCTTTTATCTACGAACCGTACCGTGGCTACTAATGCCGAGGCCAGTGACCCTGGCCACGTCACAGGATTTTCCCGGCCGTTGGATCTGGCTCGTGGATGGCCGTGGCCACAGGATTTTCCCGGCCGTTGGATCTGGCTCGTGGATGGTCCAGATTGGCCGAGCATCTGTCATTTTGCGAAAAAGACCTCGACCTATTGCGAAATCAATCGTATTCCAAGGAAAAAAAGTCGTTGCCCCACCGGCCGCAGGTGGAGCTGCGCCGCCCGCGGTAGAGAGAGGGTCGGTCTATGGTGTAGCTCGCCGGCCCGGATATGAGGACTTGTAGTGCACAGATCAGTGCGTGAGGCACCTGATGGGGCGTGAGGCACTTGATCGTTTGAGATTGATCACAGTCACAACCACTTCAACTAGCACGTTGGTAACTAGGACTAGATATCGAGTCAGCCCGACTCGTTACAGCCCAACTCGTTAACACACTGACTCGGTTCGGCTCTTTATAGAAACGAGCCAGCAGATTAGCTCGGCTTGGCTTGCTAAAAGCTCGAGTCGTAAAAATATAGTACATGGACATTATAAAAGCAGTGAGAAGGAAATACAAATACTTATAATTTTAACAATGGATAATCTATTTATGTGAAACGACCCGGATTTCCGCGAACGGAAACCCGAATCTTAGCACCTCCGTGGTAGTCCCAGGAGGGCTACCACGTGCAATCCCTGTCTCAGCGATACCATAATCCATACAGAAAGATAAAAACAGAAAAGTAGAGTACAACATTTATTTTATTACATTAATCAAGAGTACATCTCTTCGGCACATGCCGGGTACAAGTCCATCGGGACTGAAACAAACATAAATAAAACGTCTAGCAGCGACTCCATGAAAGCGCAGGAAACTCCATATCCGCGGTGCGGCTCGAGTGTAGAAAGAGCTCTAGTCCACCCATCCGTCGTTGTCGAAGTCGTAGTCCGGCTCGTGTCGAGGCACCGGGGTCTACCCGATAAGCGGGTAGGTCATGTCGCCTTCCCAACAAAGAGGCAAAAGCGGTGTATATTCTACTATGCATGAGTTATCCCTATTCCCGTCGTAGAAAGCTTAAGCAAAGCAACATAGCAACGTACAAGGTAAGCAGAATTCAGCTGAGAGGTCCACACCTCGGGGAAGCTCCCGCTTCCGAGGTCCACACCTCTGGGGTCCACACCCCGCTCAAGGATATCCACACCAAAACTCCGGATCTCAACCACGATCCGGATCCCAACTCTCATCTGCGATGTGGGGCCCACCTGCTCCTATCCCCACATCTCAACGGCCGAAGCCGGGCTCACACACTCGGGGGAGAGAAGAAGCACAAGAGAAGAACAACTAGTCAGGTGAGAGATCGAAAGACTGTCCATAACCAGTGGACACGGACTATAGCTATAGGTTTAACACTCTGCAGAGGTTGTACAACTGTACCCGCCCGAATAGGACCGGAACCGGCCGTCACCGGTACCCGACCCTACCATGCGGCTGAAGGCCTAGTAAGTGGATAGTACCCTCCCCGCGTCTCCGAGCCCGGCCCGGCCCTCCGCGCGAGCTCATACTACCCGCGAGAGGTCCCTCGAAGCTGTGGAACCCTTCCCCGGCCTCGCCGGGGCAAAGTCTACTAAGGAGGGAAAGACCACTCCCGACACGATCACACCGATCCGCCTACAGGAGGGGTGCTATCCACTACAAGTCTCACCCCGCACCCCCGCCCAATACAAGGCGGGCGGTCTGTACGGAAATAGTCATCCGAAACAAGGTCAACTGACGATCGGTCCTTAAGGGGCCGAGAGCGAGCACTCACCATCTTCATCCCACACGACACGACCCTCGAGTAAGAGGCCAGATCGCATCTTCCCTCGGCAGACGTTCTCAAGTAACCAAGCGGCTCGCTCCCGCCAAAACACAGCAAGGAGATACGCACCCAGAACGCACGCTAGAAACACACCGAGATATCCACATCTCAGTCCAAGCCCAGAGTACCATCCATAATCAAGCAACAAAATTATGGATAGTTGAGGTAAGGGACTAGCTATGGGTCTGTAGCTAGTCCCGCAGGAAGTAATACAAGGAAATAGGATATAACAAAGCATCAAGGCATGGCTATTAAACTGGTTATGCAATTCATCGATCAATGCATTTAAAGTAAAGCACTAGCGACTACTTAACAACATGGGATCTACATGGTTGGGAGTGACATGACACCTTCGTTGCCGTTGAAGCAGTCGCTGTCTGGAGCAGTGTACTCGGGGTCCTCCGCGTCCTCCTGGTCGAAGCTCGGGTCTGCGGCACGAGATTCGACGCGAAAATAAGAATACGGTGCACATCTAAGCAATAACTCCAAATAAGAACCAATTTAGAAGATCCAAAAGAACCCAAACTACCTACAAACAGCAAGGTTTCGAAATTACGGATTTATAGAAATTAGTTTTATATTTTTCTGAGCTTCCTAGAAATAGTTATGAATTTTTAAAGGTTAAAACCATTTATTAAACATTTCTGGAAATTAACCCAGGAAAAGAAAAGGATTTCTGAATTTAATAAAAAGGCCGCTGACGTCAGCATGACGTCAGCGTTTCTCGGTTCATGGGCCGAAGATGGGCTGAAAGAATTACTGGGCCGAAAGCGGCCCACTGGACTCGGCCCAACTGGCCCAGACGAGAGAAGTTCGTAAAACCTCCCCGGATTATTGGTTGTGGCCCCAACCAACGCGTTGGGCCCCCATAGCACCCCGATGGGCCGGGTGACACTTAAAGCCCAACAGCCTTTTACCCTGTTGTAACCAGGGAAAGGAGCTCGCTCCTCCCTTAGGCGCACGCCGCGCCTGGCGGCGGCGCAGCCTCCCCACCGGCATCGGTGGCGGCGGCATCCCGAGCTCGCGCCGGGGGCGCGCCGGGTGTCGGTGCCGCCTCGCGACCGAGGCACGGTTCACGGCTCCCTAATACGGCGCAAAGCTCAGTTTCCCGGCGCGGCGGAGCGGTGAGCACCGCCTGACGTTCGCACACGCGCCGGCGCGACGGACTCCCTGCCTTAGACCAGAGCTCTGGGGTGTGCTCCGGCCTGACCAGGCGAGCCCGCTCCTGCATTGTTTAAACATGGCTCGAAGGCCTGCTGCCTGGGAAGGTCGTCACGCGCATGACGCGGCGCGGAACGCCGCGCGCGCGGGCTTCGCCAGCGGCGAGGCCGTGGCCATGACGCGCGTGGGTGCGGCCGGCCTGTCCTCGCGCGCACAAGCACCTGCAGAAAAACGTTCTCGGCTCGAAGGCCGGTTCACAGCAGTTCGAAACACGCCACCGCGGCGGCTCGCCCAAACGCGACGCGGCGTGGTTAGGTTCCCTGTGCACCGAACAGCACGGCTCTCTCACGAGCACCGGCAAGAGATGGAAGGCGCGGCCCGACCTTGGCGCTGGGGTGCGCGGTCTCCGCCACCGCGTCCTCCCTACCGCACAGTACATCTCGGCGCAACGGCCAAAGCACCGGACACGAGGCGCGACGCGCGCTCGGTGCAGAGCACGACGGCGCGGCACGGGGAAGCCCTCGGTCCCTCCAGCAGAACAACTTGAAAACCAGCCTTAACGAGTGCACCCGGTCGATGCGGCCTAGGGTAGCCACGGCTTCAGACTCTCGCAGGCAAGGCGCGATGCGGCGCCGTTCATGGGGAAACAGCGGCGCGACGCGCTCGGCAAGTGGCGACTCGAAGGCGCGCCCACAAACAAGGACAAGGTAAGAAGACGACGCAAGGAGAAGGGATGGCCACGGTGCTCACAGCGGGGCGGCGGTGTAGTCGTCGCAGGCTTGACGTGGTTGGCAGCGCGGCTTCGGTGTTCACGGTGGCGCCCCGCTCCGGTCCCGGCTCCTCCGCGGTCACGAACGGCGTCTCCCTCGTCCGGCTCCTCGCGTTCCCGACGATCCCCAGCAGCGACGCGCCGGCGGCGACGCGACGCACGGTCTCCTCCCGCTCCTCCTCCATTTCTCCCACTCCCCCCTTCCTCTCACCTAACGGCGGCGCGGACACTGGAAAGGGGCGAAACCCCAATGCGGGTTGGTTGGCGAAGGGAGGGTCCAGTCCCGGGGTGATGTAGACGCGCGGTCAAGGCGGTGCGAGGGCATGGATGCCCCGGCGCTCCGGGATTGGCTGCTCGCGCGGGCTCGGCAACGTGGCCGGCCTTCGGTGGCCGCCACCGCGCCCGGAGCGTCACCGGCGGGGGGCACGGGGGTCTTTTCCCCCCCGTAGATTCCCCCCCCCGGGGTGGGCCACGGGTGCGCGCGCCGCTCGGCCCGGCCGGGCGGTCCGGCCGCCCCCTCCTCGCGCGCTGTTGCGGTGAGACCGGCGGCGCAAAGCTGGCTCGGGTGACCAGGCGGGGTTGGTGAAGAAAGGTGCCCTGACGCGCGGGCCCCAAGAGACAGAGATAGAGTGGGTGAGGTGATGGCGCGGTTTAGCTGGGCCGGAAAGGTGCACAGGCTGGGCCGATTGGATCGAATAGGAAGGATAAATCAGCCTGGTCCACCGGCTTGGCATTTTGGAAATAAGATAAGAGCTAAAGGTAGTTTTAGAGTTTGAATTTGATTCCAACTCAAATTCAAACTTCACACATTTAAACTCCAAATAAACCAGAGAAAAACCAACTCACATATTTTACCATAATTTGAATATATGTTTTTATAAATGGGTTAATCTGGTGGAGAGGGCTAGCAATTTGATTCGAAAATTGATAGCACTCGAGTTCAGTCAAAAAGTTTTAAATTTTCGCAACCATCTTAAGTGAATAGTCATAGACAATTATCATCTTTCTAATATGGGTCAAGGGATGCATGGCCATATGGGCTGAGCCAATTTTAATTATTAGCTTGCTTGTTATGGCTCGCGAGCCACTCGTGAACCACCTCGAGCTAGCTCATTAGAAAACGAACTGGCTCATTAGAAAATGAGCTGGCTCACTATATGACCAGTCAATGAGCGAGCTAGTGAGGCAAATCATCAATGGATTTGATCCAAATTTAGCATCACTGGAACATTCACGAGAGTTTACTTTGTATAAGCACAAAATAGAGCCAGTTTCGACCTGGATTACTTGATTTGTGAAATGTACTTTCCTGCATAATTAATTTGTTGCACATTTGAATGGTGTCAGATACAAATTTTCCAAAAAAAAAAGTCTAAAATGTGTAAAAAAGTTATCGCATATGGTTCTTTAAAAGATAAATTCTTCCATATAATACTTACACATCAGGGTTTGTTCCACTGCCTCCAGGCACAAAAGACAACATTCACAAAATTGTAGACATATTTATTTTCCTAACAATGTTTCTAGTACTAGCTCTGTCTTTAAGGAGCAGCGAGAAGAAGACTTTGTGCTTGTTTCGACATGATGTTTTCCATAACCATTTAAATACCGTGTGAATTTCTCTATGCCCAGTTATGAACTGCCTATAGGCCTTTTAAAATATTTGAATCTTAAATGTATGTACATTGACCATATTCTTCAAAGTCCCAGTGTTACTCTAAACGATGCTAACTGTGGGATGGTTTGGATGTTCTTCAGCAGCATTCCTGATAGCAACTTATGCAGCTTCAACCATCTTGGACGACGCATCTTCACCGCCTTTGCCACTATGATTTCAATTTTCTCGAGGCACACGAACTGGCCAATGCTGATAGAAAAGCCACACGTTTCCTGTACTACATGGAACGAAAGCAGCAGCGACTCCAGCTTCTGCATGGCATGCGGCTCAAATGCCAGGTCAGCCCATACAGAACGCAGCCGAAGCTCCCGAAGAACTGGGAATCAACTGCTACCGATCACAAGATGCTCCTTTTCTAAAAAAAAGGATGCTCTGTGGGAACGTTGTTGCATGACAGCGATAGACGCTGAAGAGAAGACAGCTCCGAGAGAAGCTGCAAGTCTTCTTTCCTAACCTCTTTGACATCGATGCATAGGTATGCAAGCATTGGAAGTGATCTGAACCACTCGGGGATCCTGTTAGCGTAGCAGCCTCCACTGAACTGAAACTTCTGCAACTGACGTAGAGGGTGGTGCAAGTGATCCAAAAGGTCAACGAGGTTTTTTACGTACACAATACGATCTGTACGGCCGGTTGAAAAAGAAATCGTTGTACGGCCGGTTGAAAAAGAAATCGTATGTTATAGAAAAAGACATATGTAAGGATCCGATGGTTGAGGTTATTTTATACGACTGGTATTTTTATCTGTCGTACGGTAGTATTCAAAAGCCGTATGAGTAGTATAAGGGTATTATCGAAAATGTAAAATGATATTGTTGTGTATAGAAAATGAAATATATGAAATGTTTTAGATAGTATAAGGGGGCAGCGGGGAATTTTTTCAAATAATATATATCAATAAAATTACCATTTTACCCATAAAGAAAAATCGATACGACTATTGGGTTGTATTGTGTAAAAAAAAAACCTCAAGGTCAACTGTACTACTATCACTGCCATGCACACAGAGGGACCGGAGCATTTGCAGCCTGTAAAGCGAGATGGCAAAATGCTCATATCTGCCAATGTTATTGTACTCTGCACAAGGAGACCACCATATCCCTAGCTCCCTCAGTCCAGAAAGGTTTCCAAGTTCCTCCACTGCAATGGTTTCGCTCTGAGCAATGTCGAACTGTGACAAGCAACAAAGCGCTGCGATCTTCTCGATCCACTCCTGGAGCCTCATTGGTCACAGAGTAGAACTGACAATCTCTGAAGCCGTTCAACGCTTGCAGGCAGCTCTCGCACTGAAGTCCCACGAACATCTAGCATTGTTAGGTACTGCAGCTGGCCGATCTGATCAGGGAGTTCGCTTACAGGCGTGTCCCGGATGCTGAAATACCTTAGATGGACAAGCTCAGCGATCTCGACGACGTCGCGGTTCTCCAAATCTCTGCAGCCCTCCAAGTCCAGTACCCGCAAAAATGTCAAATGCTTAAATGAGAGTTTCGGCATGACACCGCCAAAGATATACAGTGACCGGACACGGGATATGTCCATGGATTCAGGGACGCCACGATCTTTCCTGGCATTGTTAACTGATAGCCGGCGAACCTTGCTGTGCAGCAATTTGCATCCATTACTCTGTCCATTGTCTAGCAAGGTGACAAAATTGTCTCGTGCCAGTTCTTTTCTGATGGGGTAACGCATCATGCCATGGATCGTATAAGCCTCTGGTTCACCATCATCATGTCTGTAACTGCCATAAACCGGCTGGATCACGCTCCTGCTGACGAGATCGTCGAAGTAACTCTCTCCTGCTTCCCTCAGAGTTGTTACACAATGGTCTTCGGAAACAAATCCTTCAGCCATCCAACTCCTCACCGCGCGATCCCGGGTGATCGAGTAACCCTCTGGAAATACGCTCAGGTGCAGCAAGCAGGTCTTGAGATGGTGGGGAAGAGCATAGTAGCCGAGAAGACATATGTTCTTGGTCGTTTCGGTAGGTTCGCTACTAGTGCAACCAATGGACCTGTCGACGCCTTCCCATGCTGACCTCGAACACGGCTTGTTCGCCAGTAAGCCGGACATGACGGCGACGGCCAGTGGCGTGGCGCCGCATTTCTCCAAGATCTTGCCAGCAACATCCACCAGGTCTGGTGGGCACCCGTCCTCCGGTCCGAAGATTCTTCGGTGGAACAAGACCGTCGAGCACTCCGGTGTGAGACGGGAATGTAGTGGAAGTAGACACGGCTGTTCGGATGGTCCCAATCTGACCAATATGTGTCGTCGATCCTTTCCGTGCGTGTCGTCATGATCACTCTGCTGCCCAGCCTGCTGGACGGCAAGCCGTTCCTGACGAGATGCCATTCGTACGTGGAATGTGATCTCCTCCAGAACAATCAGGTACCTGGTGTTTCAGTGTTTGTCAGCAAGAGTTGCAGGTGGATGGAGAAAGAAGTGAAGCATGCATTTGAGTACCTTTTATGTACTAGGGACTTTCCGATGTTGAGCCCATTGATCGTCGGCGCCGTCGCTGGCGGGCGGAGGATCGACTTGGCGAGCAATGTCGTTAAGGATGGCTTGCGAGCCGTTTTTCACCGACGCCGAGACCCAAGCCAGGCAGTCGAAGCTTGCGCCGATCGTGCGGAACACTCGTGTGCGAGCGTCGTCTTCCCCATGCCATCGTCCCCAACAATGGCGACCGCCTTGAGCACCTTCTCCTCCGCCTCCCTCGAGAGCAGCACCTCGGAGATGCGGTCCCGCTGGCCGTCCAAGCCGACGAGGCACGGCACCGCCGGTGGAGGACGACGGGAAACCTCCTCGTCCTCCTCCTCCTCCGTTTGCCCCTCGCGGAGGCGCTTGCTCGCCGCCTTCGCTCTGGCTCTGAGGACGCCGAGCTTGAACGCGACGCGGAGGTTGACCTTCTTCACCGCCCACCGGTTTCTGGCGGCCCGGAAGGAGGAGAACATCCCGCGCGGCGGCGGCCGGAGCGCGTCGAGGGAGTCCTCGGCGTCGTAGCAGAGGTCCCGGAGCGCCCTGGCGCAGTAGCCCGGCGCGGAACGTCCCCGGGGGTCGATCGCCCGCGTGAGGTCGTTGAGCATCCGCACGAGGTGCGCGACCTCCGAGTACCCCGGCGACATGTAAAGGCGCTGCTCGTCCCGGTCCTCCGCCGCCGACAGCTCGGAGGCGAGTCCCCACGCCGCCTGGAGCAAGCTCTTGAGGGAGGCGGCGTCCCGCCTGGAGGCGACAGAGTCCACGGCTGCGGCGACACCCGCCATGGCGTGGCGTGAGGATGAGGCCGTGCGTGCGTGGAGCCGTGGACACGGCGGCGGAACTAGGTGCTTGACGAGGGCTTTGTTCCGGATGCTGGTGACGGGATTGATCGGTCAAGGTATCGTGGCCGTTGGAGCCGAGTTGGACTTGTGCACGGGTTTTCTCCTTCCCCTCACCGATCGCCAGGTTGATTGGTTGGTTGATTCAAATGGATTTTGTTCATAATTCAAGTGAACAACGAATTCATGAAGTTCCGGAGGGTTGGGGACCAGGAATCCTATATACCTTCCGGAAGATTTTTTATTAGCCAAATATAACTCGTCAAAAGCCCATATAACAGCCTAAGTGGCTGTTCACCAAACCCTATCCCTCACCTCCCTCCACCTCCTGCCGCCACCGCCCCTGTCCGTGGCTACGCGTCGCGACAGCCGGCCGGCGAGCCTCTTCCCGAGCCCCACCGCGGCTGTCCCGGAGGCACCACCACCGCCGTCATGCGCGGCGCCTCCGTGGCTCCCAACCCGGCCCCACGCCTATGTGTGCGGGTGCACCATGGCTGCCCCCGAGTGAGCTCGCGCGCGCGCCGGTGATCGAGGGGTGGCCGCCGGGGCGCGAGGGTCCGGTGCGTCGTCGGGCGCCATGGACGCCGTCGGGGCGCACGACGCCGCCGTCGGGCGCCATGGCCGCCTCTGGTGGCTGTCGGATGGAGTTTGAAAAAGTGAAAAAAATGTTGAACAATACATGTTGGAACATTTTCAAAAATATTGACCAACTTTTTTCATGAAAGTGTTGATGAAAACTTGTTGAAAAATGTTGGATTCAACATCTTTTGTCTACATAAATGTTGGTGTAACGTTCCCAAAAGAATGTTAGGTCTTTATGAAAAATGTTGGTTCAACATTTTGTTTCAAGGATGTTGTAACATTTTTAAAAAGTGTTACATCATTTTTTATTTGATAGTTATAAGGTGAGATGATGGGAAACATTTAAATGGGTTTTAGTGAGATGGAAGTTCATAGGCTTATCCACCTTTCGAGTATGGCCTAATATGGACACTCTTGCAGGACATAGGGAGTACGTACTAATCTGCAACAGTATAATCATCTAGTAGTGTTAACACGTACGTACTAGTACGTTACGACTTACGTTTCTAATTAATATATACCACTCCACGCACGCGGCACGCATGATGCATGTACAGTGATCGAGTTGGGCAACAAATGAAATAAAATATTTGCCTCACTTTTTTTTACCTATCATCATTTCACGTTATGCTAATCTTTCTATGTATAAATGAAACATAGTTAAGTATTGAGTGTTAATACATCATCTCCAATATCGTATGAAATTAGGAATCGACATGGTGGAAGAATTTTAAGCTCAATACAAATTGGTAATAGTATTTCCTACCGCACTCTCAATACAAAATGATAAAATGAGGAACCGATTCTTCATTTTATATTTCTTGATTATTAATTTCAATACATCAATGTTATGAAACCACCCATATATTGTTAACTAGTTACAATATATGCTATGCTTAACAATGGAAAATGTTCACCATTTAAAATAATGGAAATACATAATTTCTTATGATGCTAGGAGAACATCAGTGATTTAGTAGAACATGCATATAGGCCTATGTGGGCTTGCGGCATGGGTCAGCCCAGCGGTTAGGAACTTGTCCCACCGCACTATGTGGGTGTGTTTAGGAATTTTTTAATTTAACCTTTTTATAAAAAATATTTTAAAAATAACACCACAGAAACATTATTTACATATGACCCTGTTAGCCGCGCCGGCCCACGCGCGGCAAAAACGTTGTCGCACCACATGCACCGGCGCGGCAGGTCTGCCAAAATAGGCTACGTATTGTCCCTATATCGCACTTAGGGTTCTTATTAAATGTTTATAAACTTGAGAGTGTCTTAATAAAGTAGCATTTAAACTTTGAATGCCATGAATAAAGGTCTCATTTTACTAACATGCAGAAATCCAAATGCTACATATTTTGAAATATTTCAATGGAAGCTATATATTATTAACTCTCGCTTAGGAAAGCTAGAAACTATGAAATAAATTCACTTAGAATTTTTTTCAATTTAAAAATTTAAGTAAGCGTAGATATATTAAAACTATAATAAGACTACATTGGAGATTGTTCTACCATTATATCTTCATATAATATGAAATCTTTTAAGTTTGAAACCATGATAGTATGACACCATAAATTAGGATCGAGTAATAATAGTCGAAACATCCATTCAACATAGTTTGATTAAGTGAAGAAGATTCTCAATCACATGATACATTATCTAATTTTGGTATTCAGCGTAAAATATGTATATGCTAGTGAGTTAAAGATGTATAGGTTAGAAAACTGTGTGTTCTTTAAAGTATATCATAGTATATACAATAGTGTGCATGCATAAATGGATGGATGTTAGGAACTAAATTTATATCAGTGCTCGATAGTGTCCACTATTAGAGAGATATATAGGTTAATTCAAACTGAATAAGATCAATAGTATAGGATTGATGAAATAATTATATTTTAAATAAAACAAATATATCTTATGTTGCAGTGTTATATATTAGAGTTTTCAAATGTTTTTTCTTAATTAAATCAAAAAACTAAAATAAAATAAACATCAATGTAAATGTATTTAACACTTACAAGTTGTACTGAGAGTTAAGGCGGGCTTGATGCTTTCTACAAGGGCGTAGGCGCCGGGGTGGAGCTGAGCGCTAAGGTCCGCAAGTGGTGGTCCAGTGGTCAATTTGTTGTCCGGATAGGGAATGAGATGGAAGCATTGGAGGTGATCCAGGAGTAGCAGCGCTTGGGCAAGCCATCGAACATGAAGGTTCAAGCCGCACCAGCTCTGACACAGTAGCAAGTTGACCACGTACGTGACATCTTCCTCAAGCATGGTGTCGAGGCTCTACTTCCAAAGGACATTTCTAGCTACGTCATCGTGAGTACGACTATTAACTTCTAGAGAGCTTGCTGCTTCCTGTAACTGTTATTGACATGCCTGCTGCTTGCTTGCGGTGCTGGGCAGTCTTGTGCTAGTACACAATCATGTTTGTTGTTGTCTTCTAGTAGTACAAAAACTTGTGATAGTGCAGAGCTACTTGTTGTTCTCATGTCTCACAAAGCTATGATTCATGACTTGTGCATTTTGAGAGCAGCCAGTTCGATTTTCATCTCTTTTCTTGACTGGATACACCATTAAGAAGATACAAATCTTTGCCATTTCTCATCCAAGAATTCATTTCCGTAGAACCGAATACTCTAACAAAAGGAAGACAACATTCATGCCCACAACGACTCTTTCGGTTTTAAATCATGATTATTACAGAGAAGCACGGTACAACTGTAACAATCATTCGAACCATAACACTGTAACTAGGGCCTTACACAAATACTAAACTCAGCACAACCAACGCGGCACCTATAGATCAGGCATACCAACATCAGCTTTCTCATTGTAGATCTTCTCATGCACAAGCTCAATCGCTGTATCCTTTGGGCCAACTGTGTGATTGCAAGGAAACAGTCAGACAAAGAACATAATGCATCCACTCACAAAAATGGAGATAAAGTTTTTTCTGAATCTGGCATCAACTCGGCACTTTGGCTTATGTCTGATTGTTGATCAGATGAGTAATTTTCTCCCAGAGAACTATCTTTGAGCAATGGAAGTTGACAGAAGGGCTCAGACAGAAGTAGACAGAAAGTGACAAACTATAAGTGAAACACTGGTTGTGAGGAGAAAAGAATCGAATATAGTCCACTGACTAAACCCTTGGTAAGTCCCCACAGTTCCATGGACTCTAATGCAGACCATCTAATCTGTGGTGAAGCATCCTTTATGAATGACGCTACAAGTTCCCAAAAATGCAAATACGCTTGGCGACTAGAACCTATGATGGATGAAGCCTCTTCACCAAAGGATTTGGCAACCGCCTCAGAAACACATGTAGCCAAGAATAAACAGATGATAGTCTCCACCATCTTGTTTGTACTCTCAACATAGTCCCCCGATCTAATAAGCTGCAAACTCTGGGAATTTCCTGCTGCTTGGAGATTACCAAGATGGTTGAGGTGACACAATGTAACCAGAGCTGATTCCGCAAGGGTTAATGTTAACTTAGAGCAACTCCAACAGTTTGTCAAATCAACTTGACATCCATCTAATTTTGGCAAAACAAGAAAAATTGGTCTCCAACAGTTTGGTAAACCAATTTAGCAAAAATAGAAACTTGGCAAAACTCACCTCCTCACGCGTATATATGTGCACGCAGACCATCGTTGCCATCGGCGTTTCCCTCTAGGTGGGAGGGTGAAAAAAAGAAATAAAGAATAGAGAAGGATTCCTGATGTAAATTTCCAAGACGTGGAAGGACATAAACATAATTTTGTTTCTTTTAGGATTCCTGATGTAAATTAGATCTGGGTTTGGCAAGTGAATTATGCCAAATTGTTGGAGATAAGATTTCACATCTGAATTTTCATCATGATAGAAATAGGGGAATAGGTCATGTTTGGGGAATAGTTTCCTATGTATCCCTCCAACCATAGAAGGGTGGGTATATAGAGTTAGATATACATGGGCCTATATGGGATGTACACAGGTCATGTGGGCCACTCACACATATATACACTAACACCCCCCACCCCCCACCCCGCAGTCTGGACTACCAGCGCAGCGGTGTACAAAGAAAGAAACTCACACACAAGGCCCCCCGACAGCCACAACTTGCCACGGGCTACGTTGAGGCTGGACCGGAACTCCAAGAAGGTCGAGGAGGGAAGACCCTTGGTGAAGATGTCAGCAAACTGGGAGGTGGTCGGTACATGGAGAACCCGAATATCGCCGATAGCCACTAGGTCACGAACGAAATGCAAGTCAATCTCCACATGCTTCGTCCGCTGATGCTGAACCGGGTTGGTGGAGAGGTACACGGCACTGACGTTGTCACAGTAGACGAGCGTGCTGTAAAGCTTAGCCAAGAGTTGTCGAAGTCAGGACGCATCAGCCACACCACTAGCAACAGCCCGGTACTCCGCCTTAGCACTCGAGCGGGAGACAACCGGCTGTCGCTTGGACGACTAGGAGATTAGGTTGCCGCCGAGGAAGACGGCATAACCTGAGGTAGAGCAGCGCGTCGGGGCACCCCGCCCAGTCAGCGTTAGTGTAGGATACCAGCTCAGTAGACGGAGACTGGTGGAGGACCAAGCCGTAGTCAATAATACCTCGGACGTAGCGAAGAAGGCGCTTCTGCGCAGCAAGGTGTGACTCCCGTGGATCATGCATATGGAGGCATATCTGCTGGACAGCGTAGGTGAGATCTGGTCGAGTGAAGGTGAGGTACTACATGGCTCCAGTAAGACTCCTATAAGCAGTAGGATCAGCCACAGGATCACCCAGAGTAGCAGACAGCTTCGCCTGAATGTCGACAGGAGTAGAGCAAGGATTGCAATCAGTCATCCCGGCACGCTACAGCATATCCAAGGCATACTAATGCTGGTGAAGGAGAAGACCAGTCTAACGGGCTCAACAATAACGCCCAAGAAGTGGTGAAGCTGGCCTAGATCCTTCATGGCAAACTCTTGCTGAAGTGAGGAGATAATCCGTTGAAGCACCTGTGGACTAGAGGCAGTCAGAACAATGTCATCAACGTAGAGGAGGTGGTAGGCAACTCCATCAACATGGTGATATATGAACAACGAAGTATCTGACTTGGCCTCAACAAACCCCAGTGTTAGCAAGAAGGTGGCAAACTGAGAGTACCATGCCCGAGGAGCCTACTTCAAACCATAGAGAGACTTGTTCAACCGGCAGATCAAATTCGGACAACTGGAGTCCACAAACCCTGCTGGCTGGATGCAGTAGACTGCCTCGATCAGAGTGCCATGAAGAAATGCATTCTTGACATCGAGCTGGTGCACTGGCCAAGATCGAGAGAGAGCCAAAGAGAGAACAGTGCGTACTGTAGTAGGCTTCACCACTGGACCGGAAGTCTTGTCATAGTCCACACTGGGACACTGAGTGAACCCCCGAAGGACCCAACGCGCCTTGTAGCGCTCCAAAGCACCATCAGCATGGTGCTTGATTGTCCAAATCCACTTGTCGGTCACCACATTGCAACCCGACGGACGCGGCACAAGGTCCCAAGTTTGGTTGGCGAGAAGAGCTCCGTACTCCTCTTCCATCGTGCGACGCCAGTTTGGATCTGCTAGAGCCTCACGAACCGACGTCGGGGTCGGAGAAAGTCGCGTCTCCCCCTCGGTGGCGGAGAAAGTCCGCGGCCGAAGAACTCCGGCCGCTTGTCGGGTCACCATGGTATGGGTGTGGTGAGGATCCCGATGTATCACACCCTGAAATTCCTGAATTTCAAGATGTGAATAGGAAGAAAATTTAAACAACGATTTTGTCTTAGTTTTAAAATTTTGCCCAACATTTAATTCTTTACAGAGAATATAGTATAGGAAAAAACAAAAACATTATTTGTTTTCCGAAAATAAATAAATGGCTTGATGTCTATTGCATACATGCTGGTGCATGGAGTTTGTTTGCTGGAATTTAAATTTTAATTTGAATTTCATTTGTTTGAATCCCTTTCCAAATAGGCAAACCTTTCTCCTTTCCCTCCCTCACTTCTGGCCCAGCTTCGCATGCAGCCCTGCAATCCAAAGTCCTCTTCCTTCCCTTAATCTTCCTTGCTCTGTCTGCCGCTTCGCCACTCCCAGCCCACCGGCCGTAACCCAGCTCCGCAAAAAGCCTGCGCCGACCCATCCCCGCCCTCGGCGCCCTCTCGCCACTACCACGCGGGTCCCGCTCGTCATCCCTACCGCAGTGGCCGCCCGAGCCGGACTCGAGCTTGAGCCCGATCCCGGCCGTGCCACACCCTGTACCTGCGCCCACTCCCTTGGCCCGCACGCCAAGCCGACCGCTCCATTGGCCTATATAAGGGCTGCCGCCTCTCACCGCGCCGTTTTCCCCCTGGAACCCTAGCCCAGAGCTCCTCCGCCGCCGTCGAACCCTAGCTCGACCGCCGCTCCTTTCGATCTCCGCCGTCATCGCCTCCCCGCCGACGTGGAGACCACCCAGAGAACCGCAAGGAGGTGAGGAAGACGTTCATGTTGTTTGTTCAGGTCCTCGTGCTCGACGCTACCCGGATGCGCTCACCGGAGTTGGCGCCGCCACAGCCGTCCGCCCCCCGCCGCGCCGCGCGCCGTCTCTACCGCACCTGAGTCGACCGCGCCTCCCCAGCTCGCTTCTCCGTGCCACGTGCTTCGTCCCGGTGCCATCCGCGCTCAAAACCGAGCCCCTAGCTCGAGATCGACGAAGCTCGCCGGAGCGCCGCTTAAGCGCTACCGCTCACCGTCCGGCCGCCGCCGTCCTCGTGCTTGCGTGCATGCGCAGCCGCCGGATCGAGATCCAACAACCCGTGTTTGACTGACCTAAGCCGTTCATGCTAGCCGTTGGATCCCGATCCAACGGATGGGATCCACCCTGACCAGAGTCAAGTGCTGATCAACCCAGCTGTGTCTCATCATTTTGCAAAAGAACCCCCGGATTTTTAAGTTTGGCATGTCGGTCCTTCCACCGTAGAGAAACCCTTACGGATAAGTCCAGATCTTTTCATTTTAGACCCTAGCTTTTTTTGTTTTAGCGCCCGAGGTCCAGTCTTTAGTTTTTATAGCTTAGCCCTTGTGTTTTTTATGTATAATTAGATTTTAGTCCCCGGTGTTTGGGAATTCAGGAAAACCCGTCACCCTCGAAACGTTGAGCTTAATGAAGTTTTCAAAGCATGTTTTTCAGGAGCAGGGAATTCGCGAATTTCGGAAGCCTGGTGTGACAACCCGCCCGGGAAAATACCGTACTATCGCCTAAGACCGATCCACTTTGGTCGTTAAGCAATAGTAAAGTATCATACTGTCGTTGGTTGCCGGGTTAACGCCCGGTAAATCACTTGGACATCGAACAGAGGATCGATACATGCATTAAAACTCACGCGCGGGCAAGTCCAGAGTACAACATGAGTTAACACAATTTATTACAAACCATTGTTCATGACATGGAGTAAAGGTTCAGAGTTCGAAAATACAGCGGAAATAAAATAAACTAGCGCAACGGTAGACATCACAGGAGGCCATCCGTGATGTCCTCACTTGTCGTCACCCATCCGATCAATCACACCTGCAACAACAATTTTAAAGCAAGGCTGAGTATACTAATACTCAGCAAGACTTAATCGTCGGGTGATAACTACATCACCAACCTCTAGACAGGAAAGGCTTTTGGCCGGTGGAGTTTCTTTTGCTGGGAAGCCACTAAGAGTGGATCCTTACTTTCAATCTTTTAGCACAAGTTCTAGTTGATTACCATTTCTAAATGTGCCATCTAATCCAATCAAGAATTGGACAAGCAATTAATTCATCCAACCATATTTTTCGAGTTCCATCATTATGGGATATCATGGCCAGTAGAATAAGCAGTCTCGGATAACGGTGAGAGGCTGACAATCGATTGATTTAAACCTTGCAAGGTAGACCCAAACACAAAGTCGGTTGCCCCGCGAGGACAACTCCCCAGGCCGTCCCCAGAAATCTTCGGGTTGGGATCGAATCTTACAGTCCCTGGTGCAGGCTATCCGGCATACCCCGCGAGATACCCGGAGTCACCATACACCATCCTTTCCGGTAGCTAGCCGGTAAGGAGAATTGCTCAAGAGTAGTAATAGTAAGATCCTGTGCCGCCTTATTAAGGTACTAGGCTTGCTGGCCCCATAACCGGCATATGCTTGGTACGTTCAAAAGCTTAGCCCACATGCCCACTGGACCGGAGCCCAATCCCATGCTCTTACCACATGAGCAATCCATTTAAGGATATCTTATGATTCCTATCTAGGAACCTATTCTCGCGAGTGACGAACATCACTCGACTTCTATCGGTCCTATAGCATGGCAGCTATCGACCTAGCATACTAGTGATAGAGCATAGGCACCTAGGGATCGTGCATCTAGGGTTTCAAATCAATTCCTAAAACGTAAATGCACAATCATAGCACACATAATTGCATAATTTTAAAAGGTGGGGTTAATGTTCCGGGGCTTGCCTTCGCTGGCAAGGCTGGCCTTGGGTCCTTCTGGACTTGGGTCCAGGTCTTGAGCTACGTTTACGCACGGTAGCTCTTGGTCGGCACCTTCGTCTCCTCCTTCCGGCACGAGCGTACGTCTATCGGCGGAAAGATCTACACGAAGATGCAAGTGCGAGATTTATTCGACGGTTTATACTTTCATTATTTACGAATTGTTTTGACAATCAAGGGGTGTATTTGTTGGGCACATTCACCTAGATAAGAATAAATTCAGCATACTCTTCCATAAAGGAGCAATATGTAACTCTTTATTGATTATTCTTTTTGATGGTGACTGTGTGCATATATATGTAAATAATTTAATTTAATTTCATCAATAGCAGTGGGTAGGTACATTTAACCTTTTTAACATGGTTTGCAACCACCCTCAAGTTACATGGGTGGTCGGGTGATTCCTCGTTATTGCACAATTTAATAAAGGTTCCTTTATACTTGTCATTTCATGTGATAGCCTTTAGTCATTTTCCTTTCACAAGTAAAAGATATAAATGATATTTTTATCCTTGAATTAATTTCTTATCAGCATCTAGAATTAATTATCTTTTAATTGAATTAGATAATATTTTCCAAAAAGGAAAAGAATTAAATAAAGGCTTTTCTTTATTTAATTTCCCTTTAATAGAAAAAGGGTTTTCAAGTCTTTTATTAAACAATTAAATTACCAAAAATTACATAAGTGTTTCTTAGGCCTACTAGTACCTATTCTGGTCCATTGGACCCACATGTAAGTGTTGGAGGCTAGGGAATTAAATATTATGAAAAATAACAAAGGTTATCTAGTGATTCAATTTAAATGCATATATAAATAATTAAGCATCCAGATGACCTAGAATTCCTTGTGGATGTTCTCTGGTCCTAAACAAGCTTAGAAAACCAACATGTTTGCATGGAACCTCTACTTATCTTGTTTTATTAATTTACCAAGGAAAACATGCATAAATCAAGAATAATTATTTCTGTTAATCCAAAATTCATGATGAATTCACAAGATGTGTATTTTGGTATTACAAGACAGTGCGCACAAGTTGGGGTCAAAAACATAATTAGTTTTAACATGAAAAATCTTTTATTCAGTTCTGCCAGAGATAGAAAAACATTTTTATAAAAAGATTTACATGGTAACTTTGTGCAATTTTGGGCATAGGAGCTATCCATGACCTAACACACAACATATCCAAAAATTAACTACAGAAGAGTTATGGTTTTTGAGATATTGCAGATCTAGGGTTTTCACATTTGTATTTTTCATGCAAAAACAAAAAGGAATCAGCTCAGGCTAGAATAACAAAAGTTGTAGTATAATTCACCATGGATCCAACAAAATTGGTTTCACATTTTTCTGAATTTTCTGTGATTTTCTACACAATTTACACGATTCAGCAATTTGGGTTTACTTTTGGAGTTACCTTTTTGCACTTTGGACCCTGGAAAGAATTGATTGCTTGCAATTCGACCCTTATGGCGGCCGGCCGGCGCGGGCTCGCCAATTCCGGCGAGGCCGGCGGCGCTTGCGGCCGGGGAAGGGATGGAGGAGGGTTAGGGGACTAGGGGGGTTCGGTTTGGGTACTCGACCGGGCCGGTGGCGGCTCTCGGTGAGCGGCGCGCGCCGCGGCCGGAGGAAGCGGCCGCCGCGGCCGCCGTCCCCGGTGTCTTGGGCACGCTCGGCTCGGTTAGGCGGGCCGGTGAGCTACGGCTAGGGCGGGGGAAAGTGGAGGGGGTGCTGAAATTGCAAGCGGCCCGGCCGGGAGCGGGGAGCTCACCGCGGCGGCGTGGCTCGCGCGCCGGGCGGGCGGCGGCCGTGCACGGCTCGGTGCGTCGAGGGGGGGGGGGGAGGCGCATCCCGGCCTTAAGAAGGCACGCGCACACGTACGGTGACACCGAAGCGACCGCGACGTACCTAGGGGCGGGCGCCCGCCTCGGTAGGAGGTGCGACCGTGCGGTACGGCGTGTCCGGCGGTCCGATGGTTGCGCCGTCCGGCCGGCGCGCGACACGAGGAGGGGGGGATTCCCCACGCGCCTCGGTGCGCGCGCGCCCGGGGAAGGAGCGGAGCGGCGCACGGACCGAGGTACGGCGGCGGAGGGCGCGAGCGCGAGGGCGGCGCCGGCGGGCGCGGGGCGGCCGGCGTGCACGCGGCGCGCGCGCGCGCGCGGCGACGCGGCTCGGCGCGCAGAGCGCCTGAGTTTATTCAAACTGGTCCGGTTCAAAATAGATTTTCTCCAAAAATTTGAATAAAAGCGCTCCAAGCAATGAATAGGGAAGTTGTAGATCTAGCTACCCTCTACAGCTTTCAAAAAGGTCCTATGGCGTTTTTCTCAACGGATTTTGCAGGAACGTCGTGCCAACTTTGAATGTCGACACGTTCCTGAAAACAGGAAAATCTGTCTTGCAAGGGGTTTTTCACAATTTTCAACCCAAAATTTGAAATGCCAATCTACATGAAAGTTGTGTCCCTCAACAAGATCTACAACTTTCATAAAGGTAGATTTTAGAGTGTTTAGGTGAATTTTGGGGAACGCGGCAAAAGTTCCGGACGACATTCGCTGACGTCAACGGTCAAGCGGGTTTTGACCGTGTCTTTGACCAAGGGTTGACTACGGTTGTTTGTAGGCTTGGCCAAGGGTTCATTGGGGTTCATTGGCGAGGTTTTCGGGTGATGACCCAGGTTGACCTAGGTTTGACCGGGGTTTGACCAGTCTGACTCGGCTGATCCGGTCATTATCGTTAATGACGGTAATTAAAAACTTGGGGCGTCACACCTGGGACCTGTGAAGTCTCGAATTCGTGAATGTGCAGAGTTCGGGAATCTTGATTCGGCGAGGAGGTGGAGTCACGAACATGCGGAAGCCTGGAATCTCGACTGTTGATGGCCCAAACTTCGAAGAATTGCCGATTCGGGAACCTGATGAAGACTCTGTTCGGGACTCAGGCGCATGGACATGCACGAACCGGCTGGGAAGCAAGTGCCACTTCGGGAATCTGTTGAATGCCTAGTTCGGGAGTTTTGTGCGAAGACACTCACGAATTAGGGGAGAAGCAAAGTCAAAGTTGTAGTCCCAAAAAGTCCGGGTTTAGAGTGTGAACTAGTGGCAGATTTGTAAATATGTTAGATAAAAAAGACAATCATGTATGCGTTCACACTAGGAATATTCTCTGAGGCTAAGGGTGTAATCGGTATGTAAAAGTCCCTTCATCTCCCTATAAAAGGGGGCGCAAGGGCACGTGTAAACGGATTCAGACTTTTTTGGAACTTGTGCTACTTGCAGAGAGAATCACCGTCTCTTTGCGCTCTAACTTTGTACTTGAACGTGTTGAGAACTCATACTCGTGTTAAGGTGGTTATCCGAACTGTTCGGGTACCCCCCAACATTGGCGCCCACCGTGTTCCAGCCGAAAAAGAAACTCACGATGCCACCTCAAAAGAAATCCAAGAAGAATGCTCCACCACAGGCAAACCAGGATGATCGCCTTCCTACTCAAGGGAATGAAACCTCATTTATTCCTGAATCCTCGAACGTAACAGACCAAGAACGAAGAGAAAAGCTCGAAGCCCTCATGAAGGCAAGAGCAGAAAAGACAGCTCACATCCAAGAACAACCCGCTGAGCGGCAAGAGTTCGAGAATGTTGATGATGACGATGATGCCATAGACAGACAACTAGCCATGGTTCACCAAAAGATACGGCGGTACGAAGGACAAGGAAAAGTTCGCGACTCGGTTGCAAGCAAAGAGAAAAATCTCCGAAAAGCTAGAGCGAACCGAACAAAGCAAAAGCGCGATAGAAGCAATACAAAAAGAAATTGATGAAATGAAGGAACAAGAGAACAGTTCCTTATGGCGAGAGTCACCACGTCAAAACCTTGCACCTACAAGAGAACCCCCGAAAGAAAACTTCTTCGCGAGAAACGGAGTCTCACATTTCGTGGATTCGAATCGCCGCTCGTCAATAGGGCCGCAAACGGCACCTTGGCCGCCGAAGTTCAAGCTTTGTCTCTCTTCCCAAGTACAACGGTTCCGGAAACTCCGGCGGTTTCTCATGAAATACGAGTCGGTCGTGAACTCGGCGGGGAGGAGATGATGTCGCGGCGGCCAAATCCTTCATCATAGCTTGCGAAGGACCGATCATGAATTGGTACTCATTGTCGCCTCCACACTCGATCTACAGCTGGGTAGATCTCAAAACAAAGTTCATGCAAGCGTTTCAGATGTTCCATGACACAACAGCCGAAGCCTCAGATCTCTACAACTGCAAGCAGAAGGATAGAGAACCACTGCGAAACTTCGTGAGAAGGTTCATGCAACAGAGGTCTCAGATCCCCGACGCTGATGACAAGACAACGATCAAGGCACTGATCAAAGGTCTCACCCCGGGCCCAACGGCTTCTCACCTCACAAGAAAGAAGCCTGAGACAGTCGGAGAACTATTTCGAGAATTGGAAGACTACATTCTGTCTGATGATGACCACCGCAAAAGAGTAGCCGAACGAAACGAGGCAAGACAGGGCAGCAGAGATATGACCTGGCGGGCACCACCCCAGCATGCATGAAACGTAAACAGTGTTGGAAACTCTCAGCCACAACAAGACGGCGGAGCCAAGTGCCGGGGGGAGGATTCGGTCCCGGAGGAAGGGGGAGAGGAAGAGGAACCTCGGGACTCCCGAACCACAACCCAAGAGATCCCCACTTCTACCGCCGGTATCATGGAAGAGGCCACGGCACCGAAGGGTGCCCAGAGACAAAGAAGAACATGGCAAGAATCCAACAAGAGAAAGCACTGATGAGCATTGCATCCTCGATGCCAACCCAGTTTCGGCCGAACTTCTGGCAACCGCAGCTCGCGAATCCGCAGTCAAGCTCTGTACCAGTTCACCAACTTCCACAATCACAATCAGCATGGCAGCCATCGCAGCAATTTTTCCCTCAATCGCAAGCAATACAGTCAATCCAACAACCACAGCCCATTCGGGAAATCTTGCCACCGCCTCCAGAAAGCTCATCAAGGCCTCAGTCAAGTTCGGGACCTCGAGAACTCCAAAGCATTACCATCGTTCGGGACTATCATGCCAATCACAGGCGGATCCGCTATGGAATTCGAAACAAAGAAGCGACGAAACAATTACTTCGGATCCGTGAACACCATCATCAACGATGGCCCGGTGCTCGCCGGAGTGGGCGAAGGTGCCAATCACCTTTACGAAGAAGATTTCGGGTTGAAATCCGCGATTCATAATGACGCCATGGTGATCGAAGTCAATATTCTTGGGTGGGTCATAGGAAAAATCTGGTTGACAACGGGAGTTCGGCGGACATCCCGTTCCCGAAAACATTCGAGAAAATGAACACGAGCCGCCACATGTTGGATCCACCGCAGTACCCACTTGCAGGGGTTCGGAGGAAAGCCCATCAAGCCGGTGGGAAAAATTTCACTCCCGAGTTTCTTTCGGAGATCTTGAGAATGCCGAACGGAGAACCTCACCTTTGATGTAGTTGACATATATCACCCGTACCTTGCGATCTTCGGCGGAGGTTTCATGAACAAGTTTGATCTTGTCATATAAAGCAACGGTTCCTATGCATGAAGATGCCTCGCGCCCAAAGGGGTTATCACGGTGTTCGGCAATCGGCGGGAGGCCGGGGAACATAGAAAAGGGCCACACGCACCGGCCAAACGAATGTGTACCAGTGAAAGCGGCCGAAGAGAGGAAGGAAACCTATGAAGAGCCTAAGCGGGACAAAGAAAAAAATAACATAGCCGCGAGAAGATGAAACAAAGAAAGTGTATTTGGATGACATGCCCGACGAGAGCGGTCATAATAGGGGCGAACCTCGGCGCGAAGAGGATGATGAACTCATACGATTCTCGAATAGAAACAAGGATGTTTTCGCATGGTCGGCTAAGGACTTGCAAGGTGTTGACAGAGACATAATCGAACATGCCCTGGAAACGGATGACAAGATACCACCCAAGAAGCAAAAACTTCGGAAAATGTCCGACGAAAAGGTCAAAGCGAGAGAAGCGAAGGTTCGAGAGGTTGCGGGATGCCCGAGGTAATTAGAGAGGTCAAGTACCCGGTCACGTTAGCCAACACTTGTGCCGGTCAATAAGAAAAATGGCAAATGGAGAATGTGTGTGGATTTCACAAATCGAACAAGGCGTGCAAGAAGGACGATTTTCCCTTGGAAAGAGTAGACAAAATCGTGGATGATGCGACCAACGGTGAGATGCTTTCGCTCCTGGACATGTTCTCCGGGTATCACCGGATCGAGTTCGCAAAGAGGAAGAAGAGAAGACAAGTTTCATCACCCCTTTCGGAACATTTTGTTTCGTAAGAATGCTCGAGGGGATGAAGAATGCGGGATGCACGTTTTCGAGAATGATAGCAATAGTCTTGCACCGGCAGATTCGGAGATACATTTTGGCATATGTGGATGACATAGTTGTCAAAAGTGTTCGGAGGGGAGACCATATCGGTGATCCGGCGAAACATTCGCGAACATGAGGGCTGCGAACTTAAAGCTAAATCCGGAAAAATGTGTGTTCGGCATACACAAGGGGAAAGTTCTTGGTTGCCTGGTTTCAACGAAAGGCATTGAGGCAAACCCGACAAAATAAAGGCTACGATGGAAATGCAAGAGCCGATCTCGATGAAAGATGTTCAGAAGTTGACAGGAAGAGTGGCTGCCCTTAACAGATTTATCCCCAGAGCCGCGAGAAAGAAGTTTGCTCGTTCTTCCAAGTCCTCGAAGTGCCAAGAAATTCCGGTGGTCCGAACCTCGAAGCGAGGCCTTTCACGAACGAAGAACTACTTGTCCAACATGACCAAACTTTGTCCTCCCGAACCAAAATCGCCGCTTCTCGCCGTATGTGTACGCATCAAATTCGGCAATAAGTGCGGTGTTGGTACGGGGAAAAGGAAGAAGAAGGAAAGCTTAGGCAAATTCCTGTATACTTCGCCTCTGAAGCATTGTCTGGTTCCAAGGTTTTCTATTCCGAACTAGAGAAGATCGCGTATGCGGTCATCATGGCAGCAAGAAAGCTAAGACATTACTTCGAGGGCCACAGAATAAGAGTTATCACCAATCAGCCATTAAGTGACTTGTTCGCGAATAGGGAAGCATCCACCCGAATCATCAAGTGGGGTGCCGAACTTTCCGAGTATGTGGTGGACTTCGAGAGAAGAAGTGCAATAAAATCGCAAGTTCTGGCAGATTTTGTTGTGGACTGGACCTCACCCACTCAGAATCTTGAGGAAAATATACCCGAGCCTTGGATAGTGCGGTGTGATGGAGCATGGTGTTACAAGGGGGTCGGAATTTCGGTCCGTTGTAACGTCCCCCGACGGGCGTGGTCATAAGATATGCGGCGCGACTCGTATTCGCGAACAATGAACACTCCACGAACAACACAACGGAGTACGAAGCTCTACCGCCGGCATTGAGAAAAATGAAAGCCTTGGGGCGAAGCAGACCTTCATAATCGAACGGATTCGAAAGTGATCCGGGAACATATCGAGAAGGAAAGCGAGGCCGGGAATCCGGTTCTCATGAAATATCTTGAAAAAGTCGAGAGAAATGGAAAGACACTTCAAAGGGTATTCGATCCGACGATATCCCAAGGGATGATAACAATGAGGCGGATAAGGCGGCGAAGGCAACGACGTAAATCAAGAGCTACCACCGGACGTGTTCTTTGAAATCATCAGAGAACCTTCCATCAAAGATTCGAGGGCCCAAATCGTGAATGTAGTGCAAATTCCAGACTGGAGAGCAAAAATCATGGCTTATCTCAGAGGGCATTACGAACTACAAGATGAATTGGAGGGAAAAAGATTGAAGCAAAGGGCTCGAGGCTATACAGTAGTAAATTGAGAACTATACAAATCAGGAGTCACTGAGCCCTGGCTGCGCTGCATCACCTCCGAAAAAGGTCGCGAACTTTTGAAAGAAATTCACAGCGGATTTTGTGGGGCACACATAGGCACCAGGGCTTTGGCTGGCAAAGCGATAAAGCAGGGATTCTATTGGCCCACCATAAACATCGACGCCAAGATGTTAGTTCGGCAATGTGAAGCATGCCAGAAGACGGGAAATCAGCAGAATCTGCCTTCAATGCCAGTTCATCTAATTCCTCCAACTTAGCCTCTACAGAGGTGGGGAATGGACCTGGTAGGCCCGTTGCCAGCAGCTCAAGGCAACTGCCGATTCGCGGCTGTGGCAGTCGATTATTTCACGAAGTGGGTAGAGGCAAAACCACTCGCGAATATCACGGCGACGCAACGGTTCGAAATTCTTTTGGCGAACATAGTATGCGGGTTTGGAGTTCCTAGAGAACCGACGGTTGACAATGGCAAACGGTTTGATGCTACACCTTCAAAGAATCTTTGCGGAACCTTAGGCACACGGGCGAAGTTTTCATCGGTATATCATCCACGGTCCAATGGTGCGATTGAAAGAGCCAACGGCCCTAATCTTTTCGGGAATCAAGAAATGTTTGTTCGATCGGAAAAAGGGGAAGTGGGTTGATGAACTTCCGAAGGTGATGCGGTCTCACAACACCACGGTCTCAAGGGCAACGGGTTTCACGCCTTTTCGCACTCGCTTTTCGGGACCGAGGCTATGACACGGAGGAGATCGAAATGAAAGCATGAGAGTCTTGAAGGGAAAAGAGATAGAGGAAATTGATAAGAAGGTGGAAAAAGACATGATAGAGCCGACAATCCTTGAAGCGACGAGAAAACATTGAGAAATATCGAGAGAGAAACAAGGGCATGGAGGGACAAAAAGGTGGTCCGAAAGGACATTAAAACCGGTGATCTTGTCTTGAAAAGAAAGAAAAATTGGGAGAACCCGGGAAAACTTCATGAGTCATGGGAAGGGCCTTACATCGCCGGGGGAAACAAATATGCCAGGGGCTTTTCGCCTGATGGAGCAGACTGGCGAAGAGTTGCCGTATTCGTGGAATGCTGATAGCCTAAAAAGGTATTATCCGTGAAAACCCTAGTTGTAGATAGATGTAGCGGGTAGCAGTTTTTCGAATTTCGTAAGTTTGCATTTTAGGAAAATAAAAACCCGAATCACGTGTCTATAAGTGATCTCGGATCAAAAAAATCAGTTTTATTTCTTATAGTTGTACTAGAATAAGAAGGACCGTACTCTTTTCCTTGCAAAGGGGGCTCTAAATCAAGAGGCAAGGTTTTTAATGAGGCGGATCCTATGTAAATACTCTTTCTGATATATATATATATATATATATGAAAAGAGTCTTCCCCCAAATTGCGTGTTTCGTGTCTCGAGTCTCGAAAATTCCATCGTGAAAAAATAAAAAAGTTCGTGAGAAAGGCTCTGTGATAGCCGAAATTCCATCGTGAAAAAATAAAAAAGTTCGTGAGAAAGGCTCCCTGATAGCCGAAATTCCATCGTGAAAAAAGAAAAAGTTCGTGAGAAAGGCTCCCTGATAGCCGAAATTCCATCGTGAAAAAAGAAAAAGTTCGTGAGAAAGGCTCCCTGATAGCCGAAATTCCATCGTGAAAAAAGAAAAAGTTCGTGAGAAAGGCTTCGTGATAGCTGAAATTCCATCATGAAAAAAGAAAAAGTTCGTGAGAAAGGCTCCCTGATAGCCGAAATTCCATCGTGAAAAAAGAAAAAGTTCGTGAGAAAGGCTCCGTGATAGCCGAAATTCCATCGTCAAAGAAGAAAAAGTTCGTGAAAAGGGCTTCCTGATAGCCAAAATCCCATCCATCAAGGGATTCCCACCAAAGAGGCCTGAGAAAACTACAAGTTGTGGCCCAGTAAATCCCATCCATCGAGGGATTCCCACCAAAGAGGCCTGAGACAACAACAAGTTGTGGCCCAGTAAATCCCATCCATCGAGGGATTCCCACCAAAGAGGCCTGAGACAACAACAAGTTGTGGCCCAGTAAATCCCATCCACGAAGGGATCCCACCAAAGATTTCCACGAAGATTTTGAGAAAATGAATACCTAAGGGGTTATCTGTAGATTTCTTGTTGAAAGTTATTTAAACCTCATCGTTGTAAGAAAAGGGCAAGGGGCTCGTTCGGGAGTCGCAGAAACCTGTGGTTGAAGCAACTGAGGGTTGCTGTATCAACCGAGGCAAGTATGCCAGCTGGGTCAAGTCCACAAAATTCGAAACAAATTTTGTCGACTTGCACAATAGCAATCGAGATCCACTAAAAACTAAGACTTCTCCTAAAAGATATGCTAGAAGTTCGTGAATAGCAAGATCCGTGAACCTGCAAACAAGTTTTCATGCGAAACGGCAAGGTGGGGGAGGGTGACGTTTTTTCAAGAAAAAACGTATTTATTGCCTTATTCGCATAAAAACTTCCGAACAATTCTGCGATAATTACAACACTCGGTGTAAAATTCAGAATGAAAGTTCTACAACATGTCCTGGTTTACAAACGTTATTTTCAACCATATCACTGGCATAGGCGAAGTCACATGCGTCGGCTAAGGGGCTAAGGGGCTCCATCTTGGGAACCTTCGCGGATGGCGAAGTAGACGACGCGGAACGAATCTTCTTACGAAGTAAGAAAAACGAGGAGAGATCAAAACAACCTATAGAAAACTTAAGCGAGGCCTCAAGCCAAAAATCGGAAAAATCTTGTTCGGGATGCGCTCGCTTGAATAGATGCCACGCTTCACCACTAACGAACATACTATCCCGATGAATTCGCAGTGGTAGCACGTCTGCGCGCAGCCCAGCTTGCAGGACCTGCGCAGGTTAAAATTTACAAAACATCTGTTCAGAAAAGTTTGATGAATCTACATGAATATACAGCCAATCTCGAATTCACCCAAAAAGTCCAGACATATCATTCAGTTCGTAATATCCACCTTCGGCGAATCCTCCTCTCGTTCGGGGACTTGTCCGCCGTCGTTGCCATCACCGCTACTGCTGCTACTGCTGCTGCTGCTGCCGCCTGAGCCGTCTTCGCCGGTCTCGCTCGAACCCTCGCCGGAGGTCGATCCTTCGGGAGACGCGGCGGTGCCCTCTCGGTTCTCCTCTTCCCTCAGCTGAGAAAGGAAGGAAAAGGTCAGGAAGGTTTAAGAAACTAGAACATCTGCGACAAACACAAGTCACGAAATCGAGCAAAAGAAACTACCTCAGCAAGCTTTGCCTGCGCAATGGTCTTAACGATATCCGACCCGCCAGCCAGCCAGAACTCCTTTGCGAACTTCGTCTTGATAGCCACAACGTCGGGGTTCTCTCGAAGTATCGCGTCGCTAGTAACGCTGGGGAATCGAGAGAGGTTCGCGCGAAACTTCGCCAAGTCCACACAGTCATAATCGTGCAGGATCTTTAGGATACTCTCCAAAGAGAAAGCAATAGCGAAGTCGCTGGCGCCAGAGATCACCTCGGTAAGAGCCTTGAACTCATCCTTCAGCCAATCCATGAAATCGGGAATATCAATGTCATCCGGGAGAGGGGCTGGGCGAACACCGTACTCATTCAAGGATTTCTGGTACTCAGCATAGAGCAGTTTCAGCTTTCCCAGAATTTCCGAAGTGTTTTTCTTCGAGGCTTCACCTTGTTCGGCCAGCGCCTTCTCAAGATCCACGATTTTCCGATCCTTTGTGCTCAGTGACTTGGCGAGGCTGGCGTTGTTGATGCGAAGGTCTTCGGCGATTTTTGTAGCTCGCTCTTGTTTTTGCCGAAGCTTTTCGATCACGCTAAGATCATCTTCATGAGATTTTTGGACTTTCTCAAGCTCTTTCTTGGATTCCTCGAGCGCGGCCTCTGCGATTTTCTTTTCGTCGTGACTTCTCTTCAAAGCCTCCGCCAACTCAGCCACCTTTCTCTCCAATTCCAGGTTCGTAGATTGAGCGAGAGTAAAGTTACGCTCCAACTCCTTGGACTTCTGGGAAAGTTGTTCGTTAATCTTCTCTTGTTTAGAGAGCCGCTCTATGGCAACCTTCCCAAGCATAGAATGCTTGAGGGTATAATCTTCGTGGAAGCGTGCAAGCTTTGAGGGAGAATAAGAATGCAACAGATCCTTGAATTCTGAAAAATCCAGGAATAAATCTCAGACCAAGATTCAACAATCGTGAATAACATGAAGAGGCAGCGAGGATGAACGAACCTTGCTTGCTAAAATGTTGCATGGTGACTTGTTTAGTCGAACCCGAAGAGGTCTTCCCTTGAGGCGACGGAGTAGTTTCGGGGATAGAGAGAGGCCTTTTCTCGGAGCCTTGAGCGGCTTCTTCGGGTTGTTCCGACGCCTCCTCTCCTGTTTCATCAACAATTGTGGACGATTTCCACAGAGTTAAAAACTTGGACGTCTTGCCCCCGACGCCACTTGTCTCGAAACCAACACGCAATAGCTTGCCGCGATGAGACGTACCAAAGCTTTTGTTAAAAGCAGCTAAGGAAGGAGAGGGCGCCCGGTCTTCGGGGACGACCTCCCGAACTTCGACCAAAGGAATATTTTCGGCGGGATGCCCCCCCCCCCCCCCTTTGAATAGTGCGCTCAAGGTCTCGGGCGGGTCGGAGGAGGCTTGGTCGGCGGCGGGGACCTCGAGAACGGGGCTTTCGGCGGCGGCGGGGGGACTCAGTGCGAACAACAACTTCAGCAGCAACAACAGACTTCTCAGCAACAGCAGGGGATGTCTCCTTTCGGACTTCGGGGGCAGCATCTGAAAAGGAATCAACATCCACGAATTCATTTTCGGAACCAGCGGGACAACTATCTCGAAAATTAGGTACTGGCCAGAAGAAAACACCTTTAAGGCTATCTGTCTCTGTGAGGGTGTCGTCGTCGAAGGCGGATGGAACCCGCCGAACTCCGGTGGAAGAAACCTTCTTCGCAGCTTTCTTCAATTTCTTGCGGCTCATCTGGGCAAGCCCCGAAGCGACACCGGAGTTCGACTTCGAAGTCCGAGGTTCGGAGGTTTTTCGTTTCCGCTTCGACAATTCAAGAGATCTGGTCCTCGAAGGCTTCACTCCCGAAGGGGTTCCCTCGGTGGCAGGCGACGAGCTTCGCTTCGACGACCTGATTCGGGGAGCGTTGATTGGGGCGGCTGAGCAGCTGGCCACGGCGACGGCGGGAACTTTCAATTTGGGACCAGGGCCTCGAGAGCTGAAAAATTTGTCACCGCAGACTTCCGAAAAGACGCGGTTAATCTTCTTCCTATGTTTCACCAGGGCTTTATATGCCTTGTACTCGTTCATCGTGTATTCGCCCACCATAACATTCACCCTTTTCTCCACTTCGTCCATGAAGTCCTCGGCGCTCTGGCCTTCGCGGAGTTTGATCCCGAATTTCGGGAAAGGCACCTTCTCGTCCGCCCGGATTGACGGTGTGGTGCACGAGCTCAGTAGGGGACCAACCATTCGAGATAGGCCAGACCCGGGCGGCGACGAATTCTTCGATGATGTCACGGCCGCCAAGTATTGTGCCGGCCGGGTAAAATGCATTCTCACGCTTCTCGATTCCCACGGGCCGCCGGTTGTATCTCCCTACATTCACCGCGGCGAGAGGTGCGATCGGGCACGACATCTTCGGCACATCAACCTTCAAGTAAAACCGAGAAGATTTCCAATCATCCGTAAGATTAGTCTTGCGGCAGGGGAGCGATCCGGATTCGAGTAATTCCTTGTCGAGTGTTCTGGCGTCGAGTATTGAAGGTGCAGCACGCATGCTGACCGTGGTAGAACGCCCATCGTCGCCCTGGACAACTTCGGGGGATGATCACCAGCTCGTAAAACCGGGTGAAACTGTCGACGATTGGATTGCAGCCGAAGGTCTTCAAAATCCAGATAAACTTCGACACTTCGAGGAAGGATGTCGGAGTAAGCTGGTGGATCTTCACCGAAAATGCATCAAGAATCGCTGGTAGGACGGGGTCCCACGGGAACCTCAGTCCACAGATGAAGAAGTCCTGAAACACCACAATCTCTCCCTCTTTGGGAGTGGGAATCAGCTCATCAAGCGGGGCGCACCCAGCGCCAGGAGAAAAGAATCCGGCCTTCTCGTACTCGCGAACCATGTTGCTTGTGACTTTCGACTCTCCGAAGGCGAGCGAGGGCGGCAGTGGGCCAGAGGTCCTTAGCATGATGAGATCGTCAGCACCGGCGTCCACATCCCCGATGTCTTCACCGCCGTCAGACCCAACCTCCCCATCTTCGCGACTTCGGGAACCGCTTGGTGAACCAACATCTTCGGCCGGTGCAGCACGATCCGCGCTTTCGGCAGCTGGGTCAAGTGGGAGACCGGCAGCGATCAGCTCTTCAGTAGTCATGGGCCTAGCTGTACTTTTAACGTGAGCCACCTAACCAACAATCACGAACATTCAGACAGTTAAGAGTAATGTTCGAGAATAAAACTCGCGAAATCGCGACATCACTACACCAAAGTTTAACAAACTAACGAATCGACAAAACAAAGATAAAGGAATACCTTGGAGGCGCGTGAGCAGGACCTGGAGTTCGTAAGCTTTCTAGCAGAAAACCAGGTTCCGCGAAGGAAGAGAGATGCGCGAATCGTGAAAAGCTAGAGAGCCGTAAAAAAATTTTTAACAGCAGCAGCCCACTATTTATAGGGCCGGGGAGGGGTAGTTCCGCGAAGTGCACCTCGATTTAACCGTCATTTGTTCCCCGGGCGACGCGTGTCCCCTCCGACGTTCCGAGGGTGACGTTTTTTACTAAATTTCCGAAGGATTCGTGGAATCGGATCGTCGGAGTCAACCCGCTTCCCCGAGGGGCTAGTGTTGGGGAATTCAGGAAAACCCGCCACCCTCGAAACGTTGAGCTTAATGAAGTTTTCAAAGCATGTTTTCAGGAGCAGGGAATTCGCGAATTTCGGAAGCCTGGGACCTGTGAAGTCTCGAATTCGTGAATGTGCAGAGTTCGGGAATCTTGATTCGGCGAGGAGGTGGAGTCACGAACATGCGGAAGCCTGGAATCTCGACTGTTGATGGCCCAAACTTCGAAGAATTGCCGATTCGGGAACCTGATGAAGACTCTGTTCGGGACTCAGGCGCATGGACATGCACGAACCGGCTGGGAAGCAAGGGTCCCTTCGGGAATCTGTTGAAGGCCTAGTTCGGGAGTTTTGTGCGAAGACACTCACGAATCAGGGGAGAAGCAAAGTCAAAGTTGTAGTCCCAAAAAGTCCGGGTTTAGAGTGTGAACTAGTGGCAGATTTGTAAATATGTTAGATAAAAAGGACAATCATGTATGCGTTCACACTAGGAATATTCTCTGAGGCTAAGGGTGTAATCGGTATGTAAAAGTCCCTTCATCTCCCTATAAAAGGGGGCGCAAGGGCACGTGTAAACGGATTCAGACTTTTTTGGAACTTGTGCTACTTGCAGAGAGAATCACCGTCTCTTTGCGCTCTAACTTTGTACTTGAACGTGTTGAGAACTCATACTCGTGTTAAGGTGGTTATCCGAACTGTTCGGGTACCCCCCAACACCCGGTTTCTTACAGTTTAGCTCCTGAAAGCTAAGTTTTCCTGCAGAAAAATCCTTGTACCTTGTTTTAACCGTAGAATACACGTTTTAGCTCTATTTTTAGCGTTCTTTATATCCACACGATCGTCTCGACGAGTAGAACAGTGTTTTTGCCCCTATTTTGTTATGTTAGTACTGTTTGGTGATTGTTTCTTATTTTATTCCATTGTATGTTTATATGTGAATGATGTGGTGCGTAGAAGACGGTTCGTACGTGGAATATGCCGGAGTTGAAGATTTCCAAGACCTTGAGCAGCAGCAAGCGTTGGTAGAAGGCAAGTCCTTGCTGCATTCCCGGTTATCCTATTACAGCATGCATTTTAATTACACCTTATTTATTTATTTATTGCTTTGCATTAAATTGAAGGGTCCTACTATTAAGGTTTGACTAGCTTTGTTTATTCCTATGCCTTGATCAACATGAGTTTATGTTTTTGTTGGGTAGACCTTGCTTAGTTGCTCAACTTGGGATTGTGGTGGTTTTAATGAACAACATTGTTAATCTTGTTTTATTTATGTTATACCTTCATTAAACAAGATCACCTGTGTTAATCGGAACATGGAGAACCACCCAAGAAAACAGTACTACCACAAGACATATGGCTCTGTCTTGGCCAAGTAATTAAAAAACCTGGTGTTAGGTATGCTTTACCTGAAAGGGGGTTGCCGGTAGTTGGTGTATAGCCCGACCCTCAGACTGATCTGCTCTATGGTAGCTTCGCAGCTGAGAGAGGTTTATGCATTGCGCTGTCAAGTAACCTAGCGAGCAGCCTGCACCTGGGGATCTTTTAAAGGCCTCGTAGCGTCCCTATGCAATCACACCTAGGTAGTGTGGTATGATGCTTGGCCGGCATCGCATGGTTGGGTTTAAAGTTCTTTAGGACTTTTACGCGACTTGTGGGTAAAGATGTACAACCACTGCAGAGTGTAAAACTAACTAGTTAGCCGTGCCCACGGTCAAGGGCGGCCTGGACCCTCACATGAGTAAATTATGGAAGATGGACTAAACTTGTTGCATATACTTTCATTCATGATGATGATGCTTATGTTAATCTCTAGGTTGGTATAAACTTACATTTGCTAGTAATTCAGCTTGCTTAATAAAACTTGACCAACTAAAATACTGACCTGCTATGCAACCACAAGCTTCCACCATAAAGCCTTTGCATGTTGTTATAGTGTTTCCCGTGTTGAGTACGACATGTGCTCATGTTTGTTGTTATTTTATATTGCATCTACACAACCCGGTTGCTGCTCAGATGGATGCTTTGAAGACTTTTTTGGAGAGTTCGATGGTTTCTAGGCGAGCGTGCCACCAGTCAGCTGCCTATGGAGACATCCTTTTCCGCTGCTAGTACTCGCTTTTGTTACGATTTTGAGACATGCGGTCATGTAATAAATGTTTAATACTCTTTATACGCTTTTACACTGTGTTTTGGTATTCACTGAGTCGATGCATGTGTGTAACTTGATCCTGATGCACATGTATTCTATGCATTCGGATTTGCCTTTAAATCTGGGTGTGACAATAGCCGCCTCCACCCGAGAGCGACGTGGTGGAGACGGCGGCAGTGGCGGCGGAGGCGGTGTGGGTGCTGGTGGAGGAGGCGGAGATGGCTCCACTGACGGTGGTGGAGGAGAAGTAGCCGTGGAGCGGCGCCCGTAGACATAGCGCACAGGAGGCACATAGTCCACGGGCACCTCCGGTGGAGGAGCCAGAGAAGGCAGCAGTAGTGGAGGCACTGGATAGTGCTGGTACACCTGCACTAGCTCGGTGTAGCGTGCAGGTGATAGCAGGACCGCACGTAGCACGGTAGGAGGCGCCGGAGCCGTGTGGTGCGGCGAGGGGCGCCGGGGGCACCGGGGTCGCGTGTGGCGCGGCGAGGGGTGCCTAGGGCACCGGGGCCGCGCGTGGCACTGCCGAAGGCACCAAACCCACGTCAGGTGCGACGAATGGCACCAGAACTGCGGGTGGTGCAAGAGGAGGCTCAGGCACCACACGGGGCACAACTGTAGGAGCCAGAGCCGGTGGTGTACCTGAAGGACCTGCTGGAAAAGGAAAAAATAGAAACAGGTGGTTGTACCACCGGGTCAAAAAACATGGACTCAATGTCAGGAACAAGAGTGGGTGTGGCGGAGGAGGAAAAGTGGAAGTTCGACTCGTCAAACACAACATGTTGGGAGATAAGAACCCGACGAGAGGCGAGAACGTAGCAGCGGTACCCCTTATGGTCAGGGGAGTAACCAAGGAACACACAACGTGTCGAGTAAGGTGTGAGCATGTGAGGAGCAGTGGCAGCAAGGTTCGGGTAGCAAGCGCACCCGAAGACACGAAGGTGAGCGTAAGTGGGAGGGGTACCGAAGAGAGCGTGGTGAGGAGTCGAAGTGGGAGAAGCGGTGGAAGGAAGACGGTTGAGAAGCTAGGTGGTTGTGTGAAGGCACTCTGCCCAAAAGCGCGGGAATAGGGAGGCCTGGACAGAAGAGTGCGCATGAAATCGTTTGTGGTCTGAATCATGCGCTTTGCCTTGCCGTTCTGTGGGGAAGTATACGGACAAGACATACGTAACTGAACACCTCGGGAGAGAAAGAAGGAGAGAGAGAGGTGGAGTTATCAAACACACGACCGTTGTCACACTGGACGACCTTAACAGCGAGGCCCAACTGAGTGGACACCCAGGCAAAGAAGTGAAGAAGGGTGGGGAAGGTTTCAGACTTGGCATGCAAAGGGAAGGTCCGGGAGTAGTGAGAAAAATCATCAATGATCACCAGATAATACTTATATCCAGAAATATTGAGTACAGGAGAAGTCTACAAATCACAGTGGATAAGATCAAAAGCATTGAAGCATGCGAAGAAGAAGAAAAGCGAAGCCGAACATGACGACCAAGCTCCCAAGAGGTGCTCAGCAGTAGTCCTAGTAAAGAGAGATCTCCACTACGACTAATCTGAGCCAAAACATCTCGGCTGGGATGACTGAGGCGGCGGTGCCAGGTGGTGGAAGATGGTGTCGCGACAAGAGAAGTGACGAGGAGAACGAAGGTGAAGTAGAGGCAGTGGAGGCAGGAAGCCGAAGGGTGTAAAGGGGCCCGGTGCTATCACATCGGAGGAGTGGACGCCCGGTAGCCAAATCCTTCACAGAAAGACTAGAAGTGTCAAACTCCACAGAACAAGAATTGTCAACTGTAAATTGACGAATAGAAAGGAGATTGTGAACCATCTGAGGAGCAACAAGGACATCAGAGAGACGGAAAGGACTATGAGGAAAACCCACAGAAGTGACCGGAAGACAAGATCCATCACCGACCATGATGGAAGAAGGACAAGAGGGGTGAGGAGGTCGGACAAAGAAAGGATACCCGCATCTGGAGTGGTGTGGTAAGAGGCACCCGAGTCGGTGATCCACTAGGTGCCAACGGGCAGTGTCAGCCCCACAGTGCTGAAGGACTGTGTCAAGGCAGCATGATCCCACCCCCTCGGCCACTGTTGATGGTGAAATTACGTCAACCTAGCCATGAGTTTACCTTCGGTGTTGGCATGAGTTTTATACCTTACCCATTGATACTAACCACCATGGTATAACAAGTTCACTTGTGCATGTCGGTTTTGGAGTTTAGTGTTTATGCAGGGTTTTAGCATTGAAAGCAAGACTTCCGAGATAAGTTCATTAAGCACCTCATGACAAGACCTTGAAGCCCGGTACAAGTCAAGCAATGAAGTGAACATGACTCCAAGAAGCCTAAGGACCAAGCCCGAGAAGATGACAAACTCCGAGGACCTAGCCAGAAAAGTGCCGAATCTTACGAGACAAGGAGATTCGTCCAATTCGGAGAGAAACTGACGACAAGGGCCCACATGCAGAAGGGGGAGGATATAGAAGACTCGGGAAGCAACACCGGGCAAAGGAGGCCACGAACTGGGCCGAAGTGGGCCCAGGTCGGTCGGCCCAGGCCGGCCGGCCCAGCTCATTTCGAGGCCCAGTCGGCCCCCCTTTGACCTAGATGCATCTCGGGCTATTTATAGCCCCCTGACCGAGAGCCATGCATCAATCAATTTGTCATCCTTAGCCGAGGAGCAAAGAAGCTTGAGGGACACCATCACGGAGATGAGGGTCGTGCTAATTGTCTAGGGTCTCCCTAGCCGACGTGGGAACCTTGCATGGAAGACCACGTCGGAGCTCCGGAGAAAGGATCAAGATCGAGGTAGGATCCCGATGGTGATCTTGTTCATGTAATCATTCATGGTGAAGTTTTTATAGTGAATCCGATTTCTAGCGATCAAGTGCCTTCTCGATGATTTTGTTTTATTCTTGGTTTTGCTTCTTTCCAAATCTATACTTAAGATAAATTGCATAGGGTGCTCTTGTAGCCGCGGTGGCTAGAGGTGCATACCAGACCGACCAAGTGATTTCAACTTGTTCTTATCGAACTCGCCCTAGACTACCCGCATGAATAGGAATATGTTGTGACAGAACGGGGGTTCCGAAGGCGGGCGTTTTCGGAATCGGACCGGAGGCCACGGTTTAAAGATGATTTTAATGAGATTCGCTTTTCTATCTTCATCTATCTTATTTGGAGCTACAACTTAAGCTTGATCTAGACTCTCTAGATCGGTTATCTCTTGCTTTCTCTTGTTACCTCTTTAGTAGATTAGATTAGATGTGTTTCCTTTATGAGTTAGTAGATTAGATGCAACTTAGTTCTTCATAAGATAGCTTTCCTTGCTTTACTAGATTGAATCCTTGCGTTGCACATTGTTCCACGGATTCGATACCTTGGGTTCACCACTCGAGGGAAGAAGGGTCCCTTGACTACGACGGGAGACTTGTCCGCTTACAAGTCTAAACGAACTTTGATACAACTATCTAACGTCAACAAGCCCCTTTTTCTGGCGCCGTTGCCGGGGAACAAGCAATCAAGATCCAATCTAATATCGCTTATATTTCAATTTTTCTTTTGATTTTCTTTTGCATCTCTTAAGTTTGATCATCCTCAAAAAGAAAAAAACAATCTAATCTAGTTTTGATTAACCCTAATTTTTCTTTTGTTAGATTTTTGTTTTTGCTAACCCTAACCAGAGATGGTTAGCTACCTCTCCAAGAAACCCAAAACTTTTTGTGGATGATCCAGGAAAACTTTACAGGCAAAGGAGACGTGCAACACAAGCTAAAGGGTTGGAAACCCTAGATCCAAAAGCCAAAGTCGAAGGACCGTCGGAATCTCGAAGGGAATCACCACCTCCAAGTCCAAAGGAAGATCAACCTCAATCACCACCCATGGGAGAACAACCACAACCGGAGCGCGAGCTATGCACCCCGGACATCGTTGATCTACCTATCATAAACCTTCAAGACGCCGGAAGGCCGTTCAAGATCAAGGTCTCAACTATCCGCATCACGATTGAGAGTGCTTTGGAGCGTTTCAATGAATACATATGAGCTGAGTTCCTTGAGTGGCATATCGGTTTACTTAAGAGAAGGATGGAGAAGATGGAGAAGAGAAAGATGCTCAAGACCTAAAGGCTGCCAAGGCAAGATCCACATGCAAGGAATGTGAGGAGTACGGCCATGTCCAAGGTAAACCCCGATTAATGCAAGTTCGTCCATCCAAGATTTGGTTCCTCTTTCTACACAATGCAAGAACTTCATGGACGAGCAAGCTAAGATCAACAAGGACGTCGTCACTAAGTTCGAGGCTATGGAGAAAATATTGAAGAATTTAGATGGCAAGGTGACGGAGGTCGGAAGCTCTATATGTGAAGTGTTCATCATGATGAAGATGCTAGAGACGCAAGTGGGACAACTTGCCGGACAACCGATGGGTGACAAAGAAGAATTTCCGAGACAACCCCAAGGTACCAAGACGGCGAAGGCTACTCAAACTCATTCGGGAGAGATGGAGGATCACACTAAGGAGACCATGAAGATCACGATCGAAGGACCGGAGTTTGAGATGTCAAGCCATTACATGAAGGAAGTTGTTGCATCCGTCAAGACCAAAAGAAAAAGCCAGCCTGTGAAGACCAAAAATATCACTAAGCCGAAGAATAAGCCCGTGCCCAAGATGGTGCGGAAGTGGGTACCCAAGATTGCAATGCCCGCAAAGAGCGTTGATCCGAAGTAATCAAGTGAAGAAGTCTAGCCATGGACTATAAACGAAGCGCTAGGCGGGAGGCAACCCGTTTCGTCGAGTCAAGAATAAGCTACCGGGAGGACAACCCAATTCCAGGTTTTTCGAGTCTTTTCAAGTAATTTAGTTTTTAATTTTACTACGCAAAACATTAGACTTAGAATGGTTGAATAACATTAGAGACATAATTCTTGGTTGAATATTTTGTTTTGATCATAAACCCTTTACATGAACCATCCTATGTTGTTTGCTTTTTTTCGAGATACCACAAACAAATAAATTCAGAACCTATCTCAACCTTTCATCCTCTTTATGATGTTGTGGTTGACTTGCTTTTCATGCTAAAAACACACGAGTAGAGCCACGTCTTGTACCTAGATGTTATTTAAATTTCAGCGCATAGTAGGACTCGTGTGAACCTAGAAACTCGATTTTTGGTTGGTTTAAAAATCCATATCTTTGGTTTGTCTAAGATTAGAATTTTTCTAAGCCTCATTTAATTTTATTTTATTCAAAATCTCTCTCATCTAACCAAAATTAGAACCTAAACCTATGCCCCCATGATCAAGTCGGGAAAAGCTTGCTCTAAACTAATGAAAGCAAACAATACCGGTGAGACCAACATAAAAGTAGTCGGAAATATTTTTTCGACTTACATTTGTTTTTAATGCTTTAAAAACTCCTCTAAATTTATATTTTAACTCATTAATATCTCTGGTTTTATTTTTTATTTTCAAAATTAGAGGAGTACTTAGCATTAAAGCATGCTTAGAGGGAGGCAATCTAGTTAACCTAACCATACATGCACCATGATACATCATGGGATGCCACTTTAACATCTCAAACTACATGCAAGGACAAGCATGGGGGGGCAGCCAAGGTTTTGTTTTGTAGGAATATCATGGAGGCATGTGAGGCAAGGGAGTGTGTAAGTGAGTCAAAGCGAAAACATCAAGTGGAAGAAGTAATAATGCAAGCGAAGGAGTGGACGAGAACGTTTGGAAGGTGCACGCGGTCACGAAGCAACAAAGCAAGCATGAGTGCACTGGAGAAGAACCGAGCTAGGAGAGAGGTAAGTATCCCATCCTTTTTGTTCGTGTGCTCAAGTTTGTAGTTCATAACCACCTTAGACTTAGCCATCCACCTCGTTTGTTTCGTGCAACAAAACACATCCTAATTCCACTCAAAGTCTAGACTCCAAAATAATATTTGTGTACCTTGTTACCAGTTGAAAACCCCAGATATATATTTGTGAGGGAGAGTGCTGCAATCATGGAAGAAACCTACAAGATTTTTCACCAAAGAAGAAGGGATCATCGTCGTCTAAGCCATCATCAACAACCTCTTCGAGGAGGCGCTCAGTTTCCGAGTATCCTCGAAATATTGAGGAGGCCACGGCACCGCCGAGGAGGAACCACACTCTTCTCCTCGGTGGCATGAGGGCCACACGAAACTCGTTTATGAGGTTCACCAGACCTCAAGGATATATGGAGGAGCCACCCATCCAACCTCGCCACTCGACACGATCATCTGCTCCACCTCCATACGCTCCGCGGTATTCCGAGGGGTTTGTCATCATGACGGAGGAGGAGGAGAAGAAGCTCGCTCGCCTTGAGTAGAGGTTTGTAGCGAATGTCGACTTCGACGACCAAGCTCTCCACATATTGGGTTTTCATATGGGACACCGAGGTTGGGTGCAATTCTCTAACGGAGTGTCGGCAAACACCCACAAGGAATTCGCCTAGAAAATTCTCACCATGGCGCATATCATTGATGAAGGAGTGCCGAGTCTCTCATTCCGTTTGGAGAGAGCCATTCACACCAGGAGGCCATCCACAAACTAGAGAGAGAGGAGGGAGATCTCCGGAGGGAGATCAACTACCTCGAAGGAAGCACCCACAAGTGAAGAAGGAAGACACCGTCGGAAGGGTAACCGTGATCAACGGTGCTATGTCTAGCACCTTGATGGGTTAATCTCCTTATTCGTCCATGGGTTGTAATGATCTTGAGATGTAATCATACTTTGTTGGATTATCTATCTATCATCTTGTGTTGAATATACTTTATTGCTTAAGGTTAGCTACCATGCCGTAAAGGGAGTAAAAGCTCCAATGCTTCCTTGGATCCATTCAATACGCCGTGTTCATCATAGGTCTAGTCATGAATACCTTCGCGTAGTGAGTACGAGAGGAGGGAAAGGGCGAAACCGTGGTCACAACCCCCGATAGATTAGATTGGTTTTCATGTTCAAAACGATTGCATGTTCTAGTATCGTAGACCATGGGCGAGTGTCTCCTATCTTGATTGAACAAGTGATTCCCTATGTATTAGGGAATAGCTCGGTTTTCAAAAAGGGAGCCCCGGAACAAGTTGATGTGCATGGAGGCACATGGGAAGGTTTTTGGATATGATCGCGGGAGAAGACCATCAACGAAGAAATACTATCCGGAACCCCATCATCCAAGTGTTTCACTCATATGTGCAAAAGGATTTTGGGGAGGATGAGAGAAACAAAGATAACCAACACGGAGTTGAATTGGCTTTACTCGGCTTTGATTGCCAAACAGCCAATCGACCCCACTCACCTTATGATCAACCGATGGTGTTGTGGCAACATCGAGTTCGGGAGATATTGGTTCGGGGTGTTACCTCTCTATGTTGGCTCTCTTTGAAACCGGGTATTACAAGGAACCCGAAGCATCTCCTACCCGGGACCTCCCTAGGATTTGAGTATATGAAGAAAGACAAATATATAAGTGGAGATGAGAGAGGAGGCTTCAAAGTGGCCAAAGTAAACTTACCCCTTCCGGATTGAAGATTAAGACTTTTTCTTGAGGGGGGAACAAGATTGGTTAGAGGAAGGACTTCTTGTGCCGGCGAAGAAAAATAAAAGAGAAGGATTGTAGGAGAAGGATCTTCTATGGCCCAAGAAGGAGGTGCACAACAAAGTTATGGAGGAACCCCGGCGCCGCTGAGTTACTACGGTGATGTACCAATGCAAGCATGGGGGAGTGGTGCAGCCATGCCCCCACCAAATTTTGCGGTGCCCAACGTAGCCTTCGTGGAGCCATATGCACACCTTCCTCAACCACAACAAAATGTGGCCATCATTGGAGGATACGCTGTGAGGAACATGCAAATTATTGCAGCCATTCTAAACAATGCAAACCAAATGGGTGAAGGTAATGCAAACATCGCTTATGAGCTTTGACACCTTCACTTAGCACCGTCATACAATTCATAGGAGAAGCGGTGCAATCCTATTATGAGTAAGGGTACAACAACCAAGACTATCAATACCAACCACCGGCGGAAGATTAGAGAGAGGAGGAGCTTTAGTTATCTTTCCTTTACCCCTTTTCTTTAATTTTCAGCTTGTATGCGCCTATGTATGCATAGTGTTTTTAGTTCTTATTTAAATTTCAGCATGTGTGTTAGTTTATTTTCAGCATGTGTGTTGGTGTTTATTTTTATAGATGGGCGTGGTTGAACCGCAGAGCGAACCGCGACTGAACCATCGACCCATATAGATTATACTTGAGCACCATATTATCCATTTTAATTAGTTGTTGAACCATGGTGCCCCAATGGATATCACGGGTCAATCCAATATTTGATGCTGCTGCCGCCGCCGCTGAGCTGCTGCCTCTACGTCTGCACACTGATATTTCGCTGCCGCCGCTGCTAGCCTGCTCTCTATCTCCTGTGAAATCAGAGGAGCAACAAATGAAAGAAGAAACATTAGCCCAGAAGAGCCTCGAGGAGGCGGCCGCCGGCCGGACGGGGAGCTGCTGGTCGGAGCAAGGGAGGAGGCGTCACGGAGGAATCGTTGATTGCATCTGCACAGCACTTTCAATTTCAATTCTCAATTCAAGCCCCCTGTCCTCAACACGCCACCGTCGTGCTCTCCAGCTCCTCCGACTGCCTACAGCTAACACGCGAACAGAATTCATACAGTTCAACCCCACCGCCGGCCGGGTGGTCCGGCCTGAGAGCGTGGTACCCGCTCGCCTCCCGCCCGTATGACCTGCCGGTGTCACTCTTCGACCGTGCCATCGTCGCCTCCGCGAGCGGCTGCATTCGTCGTCTCCCCGCGCTCGTTGTGGCCTCCGCCGCCGCCGCCGCCACGGACGCGCGACTTCGTTGTCTTGGTGGTCCTCACGCTGCTCAGTGGTGAGCGTGCGTACTACGACAACACGTGCTCTCGTACGATTTGGTCGCCGTCGTCAGTCGCGTCGCGGGCCGATGGCCACTTGCTTCTCAAGGTACTCATCGCTTGTCATCGGCGTTCCTGCTGCTGTCACGGCCGTCGTACTCGGGGCCGCCGCCGCCGCACGCAGGAAGGGATTCGATGAACCACTCGACCCCAAGGTTCGAGTGACTCCGATCCGCTGAACCATGCCTCTGTAATGGATTTGACTAGGGGTCCAGTAGGGTCGGTATTGTGGAGCGGGTCGACGAACCGACGGGTCGACTCGCACCACGCCCATCTTTATTTATTTTCATCACGAATAAAGTCATCACCAAGTTTTTACCTTTAGTAAAGTTACAAAGTTTATGCCATGATGATATATGATTATAATTGCCACTTTATTTATCTTTGTAATTGTTTTATGCATGTTTAAGCTAGTGCTCTCTTAAAATACAAATCTGAAATTATCTAAATGCTAGCTTAATCTTTAGCGGAGGTTATGATAAAAATAAAGACCCATATTGTTTTATGTGCTCTCAAGTTTTAGATGGATTAAAGATAATTTATTTTTGTTCTTAAAAGTAATGCTAACCTTGTCATAAATACCACTTGCGTGTTGCTCTACCTATCCAGAGCCATAGAAATATTTGAGTGAAAAAACTTAGTATACAAGGTTTATTTATGGGTGAGTTATTTCAGGCCTTGATTTCTCTGGCCCGAGACTAAGAAGTTGGTGATTCCGTTTTTGCGTATCTATCTTATTGCTAGCCTCTTATCCGTGCATTGTGTATCCCCACATCGGAGATCTCACAAACCTCGCCGGATATCCACCCTTAAAACCAAATATCATCTTTTGTGTTTACCTCCTTGACCACAACCTATCGTTGAGTATGGATCATCAATTCAAGGAAGATAGCAAGACGATGCCATTATTGAAGATTTCAAGTATCTCTCTAAAGGAAAAGTATTTTCGGTACCTACCTTATCTCTATCACCTCTTTGCCCGAGGACGAGCAAACGTCTAAGCATGTGGGAGGAAGTAGGTACAATGCAATTTTAGAGTTCAAAGGGGAGCAAATAATAAAGAAGAAGAAAAAATGAGAAAATAGAAAGAAAGAAAAAGGAAAAAAGTGAGTATAAAGAAAAAATGAGAAAAGAAAAAATATGAGTATGTGTAAAAATAAAATAAAGTGAACTCCCCGGTTCTCTAAAGTGCATTAGGAATTTCAAGGCTTCAAGATTAAAAGATCCATACTCATTTTCCAACCATGTGCAATCCGATAACGAGGACTTCCTTTGTGCCTCGGGATCACTCTTTGCCATTTGCACATGTCCACCCATCTCAAGTGTGTGTATTTTTCTCTTTCCCCTCCTTGATATAACATCATTTTCCAATGACCTTTTTGACGAGTCTCGTTAAGACCATGAGAAGCTTGTCTTGTTTTGACAACATCTCATTTATAATATCTTGGTAGGACTAAACTTTCCCAAAAAGCTCCATATAAAGCCTACCACATAAACGAATGTTATGAGAGGGAAAGGAGTAGAATAAATAGGCTTGAGAGACAAGATGAGATGAGAGTTCATGAGCAAGATGCAAGGCGGTTTAAATTTTTGAACTTGGTTTAGCTCTTTTTCATCTTGTTCTTTATTTCAAAATTTCTGAGATCCATTTGAATTTTGGGAGCATGTTAATACTTGTGGGATAAGCTTAATTATTAATCTACCCTCCGTAGGGATGAAGGCTAGTACATTATGGAACTTTAACGAATAAACTTTTGAGAGCATTATGTTTTCTCGTGTATGATCAAGTGCAAAGTTTAAACAATGAAGGGCAACGATGATATCCATCGAAGGCTTACTCGAGGACGAGCAAGGTTTAAGCATGGGGGAGATGTTGACGGTGAAATTCCGTCAACCTAGCCATGAGTTTACCTTCGGTGTTGGCATGAGTTTTATACCTTATACATTGGTACTAACCCCCATGGTATAACAAGTTCACTTGTGCATGTCGGTTTTAGAGTTTAGTGTTTATGCGGGGTTTTAGCGTTGAAAGCAAGACTTCCGGGATAAGTTCATTAAGCACCTCATGACAAGACCTAGAAGCCCGGTACAAGTCAAGCAATGAAGTGAACACGACTCCAAGAAGCCCAAGGACCAAGCCCGAGAAGATGACAAACTCCGAGGACCTAGCCAGAAATGTGTTGAATCTTGCGAGACAAGGAGCTTCGTTCAATTCGGAGAGAAACTGGTGACAAGGGCCCACATACAGAAGAGGGGAGGATATAGAAGACTCGGGAAGCAACACCGGGCGAAGGAGGCCACGAACTGGGCCGAAGTGGGCCCAGGCCGGCCCAGCTCATTTCGAGGCCCAGTCGGCCCCACTTTGACCTAGATGCATCTCGGGCTATTTATAGCCCCCTGACCGAGAGACACGCATCAATCAATTCGTCATCCGCCGCCGAGGAGCAGAGAAGCTTGAGGGACACCATCTCGGAGATGAGGGTCGTGCTAATTGTCTAGGGTCTCCCTAGCCGACGTGGGAACCTTGCATGGAAGACCACGTCGGAGCTCCGGAGCAAGGATCAAGATCGAGGTAGGATCCCGGTGGTGATCTTGTTCATGTAATCATTCATGGTGAAGTTTTATAGTGAATCCGATTTCTAGCGATCAAGTGCCTTCTCGATGATTTTGTTTTCTTCTTGGTTTTGCTTCTTCCCCAATCAAGTCTATAGCTAGATTGCATAGGGTGCTCTTGTAGCCGTGGTCGCTAGAGATGCATACCAGACCGACCAAGTGATTTCAACTTGTTCTTATCGAACTCGCCCTAGACTACCCGCATGAATAGGAATATGTTGTGACAGAACGGGGGTTCCGAAAGGCGAGCGTTTTCGGAATCGGACCGGAGGCCACAGTTTAAAGATGCTTTTAATGAGATTCGCTTTTCTATCTTCATCTATCTTGTTTGGAGCTACAACATAAGCATGATCTAGACTCTCTAGATCGGTTATCTCTTGCTTTCTCTTGTTACCTCTTTAGTAGATTAGATTAGATGTGTTTCCTTTATGAGTTAGTAGATTAGATGCAACTTAGTTCTTCATAAGATAGCTTTCCTTGCTTTACTAGATTGAATCCTTGCGTTGCACATTGTTCTACGGATTCGATACCTTGGGTTCACCACTCGAGGGAAGAAGGGTCCTTTGACTACGACGGGAGACTTGTGTGCTTGCAAGTCTAAACGAACTTTGATACAACTATCTACCGTCAACAGCCACGACGAGCTGGCGGGAGGAGGTGGGGTCCAAGTCGGCGCATAGGAGGTAGCACTCGCGACCATGGTCGCCGGCTGGTGCTGGGGACGAGGCCCCCCTCCCTGCCCCTGGTGGGGCCATATGGAGATACACCCTGACCACGGGTTGGAGAAGGTCAGCCAGGGCGCACCTCCGGGAAGAGGAGCGAGAGGAGGGGTTGGAGCCTGGGTGGGTGTCCCACGACCCCCACCTCGTCCTCGGCGGCCTCGGTGGCCCCCACGGCCCCCCTACCCCCACTCGACCCAGGGGGAGGAGCACCAAGGAGAGAGGCAGGCGGCGAGGCAGAGGACGGTGGTGGGGCAGCGACGAGTGTGCGAGAGGTGGAGGACGAAGACGTAGTCGATGTAGGTGTGTGAAGGCCCCGGGTGAGCTCCTTTAGGGTGAGGGGATCACGGACCTGTAGTAAGGTGGGTGTCGGCTGTTGGTGCGTGAGCAACGTCCGCACGGCCTCGTGCTGGTGGGAAGGCCCCGCAAAACGTTGAGGACCAAGACGTGCTCCAGGACCGTGTACCTCAGGTTGTGAAGCCCATCTGTCGTGGTGTTTATCTTTCGGCAGTAGTCACCCACGGACGGTCACCCTGCTCGAGCGTGCGAAGCTCGGCATCGAGTTGGAGGGCGCGTGTTTGTGCGTTACCGAGAAACTGAATCTCGAGGGAAAGCCACATCATGCGCACGGTGGGATCCGGAGTCCGCACGATGTCCTGGAGATCCAGGGAGATGGTCCCCGAGATCCATGACATGGTGATGCTGTCGCGGTGTCACCACGCCGGGTCGCGAGCATAGGCAGGAGTGTCAGAGAGGACGTGGTCGCCGAGAGCGTAGCGGCAGAGCACGAGGAGAATCTGGTCCCTCCATCGAGCGTATAAGGTAGAGGTGGAGTCGAAGAGGACGGTGACCAGGTTCTTGATGTGCGGGACCCCAGCGTCCTGAAGGTGGAGGTAGGCGACCATGGGGTCTTCCGTGCCACTCGGGGGTCCAGCACTCAGCGTGGGCAGAGTCGTAGGCGGAGGCTGCTGAGAAGAGGCGACGCGCTCCCCCACAAATGCGTGGAGGAAACGCTCCGCCTCGGTGACCTGGCGAGCAAGTGCGTCGACCGTAGAGCTCTTATGCTCCCAGGCGAGGGAAGCCACACGCATGCACTCCTCGGCGGCGGCTGCCGCGATCTTGGCTCTCTCCAGGGCCGCAGTGAGGGCGCTGTCAGCAGCGGCGACAGAGGTGGGGCGCAGAGACAGCCCACGGAGGAAGGCGGTAGTGGAGAAGGGTCCAGTCCCCGGAGGCACACCATAGAAGGGACCGGGGCCGCCAAGCAGCAAGGCGCCCCCGCGCCCACGGCACCAGCACCTCCGTATGGGGAAGCACCACCGCCGAAAGGAACCATCGTAGAGGTAGGGGCGGTGGCGGCGGAGACGGTGGTGTTAGGGCTTGCCGTCTTGGTCAAGGAAGAGGTGGGGCCGGTGAGAGTGGTAGCCAGAATGGCGGCGGCCTCGGGGCTCCCTTGACCCACAACCACTGCGAAGATGCGGAGTGCAGCAGCCACGACGTCAGATACGGCCGCGGCTATGGCTGCCGCCGTGGCCGGGGAGAGCCCGTAGGTGGCGACCAAGGCACTGGTAGTGGACTCACCCGTCTCCTGGGCGGCCAAAGGCCCGCATCCACGAGCGGCCCACGGCGGCCGGGGTACCGCGCCGCGGCGGCCAGCCGTGCCCCCGGCGTCAAGGTCGATGTCCACGCCGGCGAGGGCCCCCGCGCTCGCTTCCACGCCTCCGGCCTTCCGCGTCGGCGCCTCCCGCGAGTGCATCCGCACCTCCCGCGTGCGGGCCGCGCCGCCCGCGCCCGCGCCGCTTGCGCGCGTGGAGAAGGGCGTCGGAGGTGGCGAGATCGGCGAGGGGCGCCCGCGAATCGATGGCAGTGAGGGCGGCAGCATGGTTGACGAGCGGCGGCGGGAAGACTGGCGCGACCGTGCGAGGTAGAGGTCGGCGGGCCGCGGCTGAGGCATAGGAGAGAGGGAGGAAGGAGGAGAGAGGAGGTGGTGGTGGCCAGCCAGCAATGGCAGAGGAGGGAGCCGGCGGCTGCTTAGGGAAGGAGAGGAAAGGAGCAAGAAAAAATCCTAGCTGATACCATGTTTGGGGAATAGTTTCTTGTGTATTCCTCCAACCCTAGAAGGGTGGGTATATAGAGTTAGCTATACATGGGCCTCTATGGGCTGTATACAGGCCATATTGGCCACTCACACATATATACACTAACAGGTCTAAAACTCCAAATATTTCAACCAAAACTAAAAGAAGCTTAACCAAGCTTGAATTGTCCTGCATTAATAGTACAATGTCTTGTAGAACCAACTTCAATTGCTAAGTAAGTTGTTTAACTGCACTGTATAGCATAAATTCAAAGAAGAGTATACAAGTAGAAGAACAAGGATTATGTAATCTTCATGCTAAAATCAAGTGTCTGGTCTTACCACAAACTTGATGGCTGGCAAAGATTGTTCAACAGGCGGTCTTGCTAATCTTTCCAGTGGCCGTGTTTCACCTTTGTGTACAAGTTGATCAAAAGATAGGAAGAAAGACACCACATGATCCTCAAACTTTGAAAGCTTCGCCCCCTGTTGAATTATGTCCAAACAATCCCTCAAAAGCAACACACAAGAAAGATTGAGTAGATGATTTTCTGTATCCACGATCACATCCAGTATTTCAACAATACATTTCTCCAAGCCCTGAAGATAGTACACTGGGTGCAGGGCTATCAGTTCTGGACGAACGGCCGCGTCCTGCACTCCTGCGGCAGCTTCACCATCGGCAATGTCCGGGCAGGGGTGTACAATCTCTACGCGTGGGTCCCCGGGGTTGTTAGCGAGAAGAGAAGAGAAGAGACGGTCTTAGCCTGCGAGATTGTATGCGTTACTACATGATATCAGATGGGATGCAGAGCTTGGGCTCTGTTCCATGAGCCCGTCGAAGAGGACGTCCAAGGAGTGGGATGCAGAGCTTGAGTGGAATGGGGATCATAACAATAAACAAGGTCAGTTATCTGCAACTCTGCATCAGTAATGTGCTAAAACACCTTGCTAAATAAAGTGCTAAAACATTTCTCATGGAGAAGTTAAAACTCACAAGATCATCAGCCCTAGCAGGGAGCAACAACGAGAGACCTTCCTTAGCACTATTTACAGACCAGACACATGTGACATTCACCTGTGTAGGCTGCGCTACCTGTTCGCTGAAGTTCAAAGGAGTTCACACCGATGATAGCCTTTGCATCAGTCACCATGCATTCGCGCTGTGGCTCTTACCATCGGCCCTGAAACCAACCTCTGATGGTGTCTTGGATCCGTGAACCTCCGGGGAGCAATGCCGATGCCTGGGTAAAGACAGAGTGTTCAAGCAAAACCAACACATACACAAGCAACAACACCAACAATGTAGCAGCATGCTGATAACCGTGTTCACGAAGTTGGGAAAGCAGGCGGGCTCATGCTCAGCTCATGCAACTGGGCATTGCTCCTTTGCAGGAAAGGGGTCGAATACCTAGCATGCTCCCGCCGGCGACACACCACGGACACAGAATGCAAAACGGAGACGGCGCCTGGCGAGACATCAATTGAGCGGAGAAGCCGGCGTCGTTGGGGTGACACGTGCGATTGTGCGTGCCTCGCAAAGCACGACGCGCGGGGCGGAATTGCGAGGCGATCAGGAGCGGTGGAGCTGATGTGCGTTGGCGCAGCCGGCGGTAGCCGTGGAAAGCCGTGGAAAAAATAACATGATGCCGTGTTTCATTTCAGAACGATCACTCTCAACAAAAATAACATAAAAAATAACATACTTTTATATATAATGTTGTTTACAAATGAATGTTTCAATGTAATCAATTTGGTGTTTCTACTGACACATTTTAGCAACACCCGGAGGTTCACCTAATATAAGCATATAGATGGAACCTAAAAATTATTAATTATATTTCTCTCAACATGCAAGTCATCCACCTCACATGCCACATCATCATCCACAATATCATCAATTTATGCTTTTCACCGATTTTTTGTGACTATAGCATCCATGCATGTTTGCGAGTACCTTGCTCCAAAATTCCATCAACAATCATTTAACAACCATTTTTTCTCAACATAATAAACATATTTTTCATATATACAGTCGTTTGTGAAGGAATGTTGCATAGTAATCACCATAGCAATCACCATAGTTTATATTTTCAGATTTTCATCTTATAGTTTTGTTTCAAAATTCCGGCAACAACGTGCGGGGTATCGCCAAGTATTAGTATTGGTATTGGTTTCTATAGGCCGCTCGTGAATTTAATAGATAAATGGAACTTCTTTTTGCGAAAAGAAAAAGAAAATTCTAGTATGCTTTTATGTCCTACTTAAATGTTTTTCACATTCCTCCATCCATGCTAATATGAAAAACAAAATAAAAAAGAAAAGAGAAGCAAAAAAATTGAATGTGCTACTAGATCAACCAATCTTACTATTACTAATTGAAGGCTCCTTTTGAAGCCTCCACATGAAGCCACTTAGGATCCTAGGTGGACACTCTATTAAAAAAAAGAGAAATCCTAGAAATTCCTAAAAACAGCAAAACATCCGGCCGTCAACTTGGTAGACTCAAACCATCATAGTCATTCAATATATTATGTTTTAAAAATTACCCACCTCTGACATTATGGAGATGGTCTAAAGTAACCCCCTTGATCTAAATCTAAATTACTCTCTTTTACCATTACTAATTTAATATTATTTTATATTCTCTATATTAATCCTTAAAAAATACACTAAAAATAGAGAAATCTTATAATCTTATCTTATAAACTAAAAACACACGACGCTATCTCCCTATGAAATTTTCGTGTACTCCCTCCGTCCTGAAATATAAGACATTTTATGATTCTTAGGACAAACTAAAAAGGTGGGAAAATGTCACATATACCCTTAGCTAATGATAATTAAAGGTAAGTTTTCTAGTTAACAAGTGCAATATTTGGCAAGTCTTTAATTGAGTTGATTGAGTACTTACAAAAACTCCAAAGATGTCTTATATTTGGGGACAAATTTTAAACCCTTGAATACAAGTATTTCAGGACGGAGGGGTACCTGCACAACCATCACAAAGGATCTTACGAGATGCCGTCTCTTATCGCTTAGGATAACCATTGTGAGACCTTAATTAAATCTCTCTTCCTGCCGTTCTCTTTCATGGACGAAGGAGCCAGAGGAAAAGGATCAGCAGATCTGACCAGTAAGTCCTTCCTTCGTCTTTCTCTTTCTCCGGTTCTCTTCCATGGCACATAGGAGTTAGAAAAGGACCAATCTAATCTGAAATGAGTTGTAGGAAGGCTTTCATTCACTGTTGTGCGCTGCTGTCGCTAGTTTTGCAGGTGCACAGTTCGCTGGAGTATGTAATATATAGGAATAAAAAATATATAGGGGTTCGTTTTCCTTTTCATGTAGTTGTCTGCTTTTTTAATTCTTATGAAGGCTTTGGCTTCAGGATTCATATAAGGTTTGTAGATAATTCATTATTTTAACCACGCAACCCATTTGCAAATTGATGACTAATAGTTACCTAAAAAATATAAAATTCACGCAAAACCCATGGGGCGTATAACCAATCTATATGCATGCCGAATTATTTATTAACTTCAATCAATATACATGTTAAAACCTGATATAAGTCATAGTCATTAGTCATAAAAAAACGATAGATGTGTCTTAGGCAGGCTATACAAATGTCTACCATCATAGTAACAACACTTAGGGAAGCCAAAATTCAGATACCTGAAGTCCAAAGAGGAGCTACAATAACGGAACTTCAATGTAGTCTAAGCAAGGGTTTAAACTAATGGTATAAACATAAGATAACTCCAGTAGAGGGGAACATTGGAGTGAGGTACCATGTATATGTATGTGTTTTTGTTATACTATGCAAAAAAAATTATTGTAGTTGGATTCAAATAGGCCGTGACAATGTGGCACAACTATCTAGATAGAAATGAATGATAAAGTACCAAGAGAACCATATTTGACAGTATGAAAGGGACATTAAAACAATTATCTATACATCAAAGTTTGCGACGGTATGTTTTCATATTGAAAATAAAAATGCATTTTTGTTTGCAAACAACAAATTTGAATCCTACTTCCAACCACACTAGATATTAAACATCCAAACACTCTTATAAATATTTATATTATTGACCATTATCATAACGACACCAAGCCTGCGTAGAACATGCAACGATAACCCCGAATAAATAAAATAACTGCTAAATCTCTCTGTATATCTCATAGTTCTCCTATATATGCCTCCATATTACCCATTGTGTGATTATTGATATAAAAATGATATTCCAAAGTATACATGCATGATGAATCCATATATTTGTGTAATAACGCTCCATGTCCATGTCAAACATATTGCTCAAGCTAAGGTTTCAACTAAGCACATATAAAAAAACTTGGAGGTGTGATGCAAAAAGGAATAAAAAATGAGATGAAGTTGCATAAAGACTAATTAGCAACTAAAGTGTATCACATTCAGATATATGCAAAATATCTATATGAGTGGGAGACACAAAAAAAAATAAAACAATTGATTGTAGGCCCATATATTCTCAAAATTAAATTACTAGCATTTCCAACCACACTAAATATTAAACACCCAAACACTCTTATAAATATTTATATTATTGACCATTATCATAACGACACCAAGCCTGCGTAGAACATGCAACGATAACCCCGAATAAATAAAATAACTGCTAAATCTCTCTGTATATCTCATAGTTCTCCTATATATGCCTCCATATTACCCATTGTGTGATTATTGATATAAAAATGATATTCCAGTGTATACATGCACGATGAATCCATATATATATATATGTGGAATAATGCTCCATGTCCATGTCAAACATATTGCTCGGGCTAAGATTTCAACTAAGCACATATAAAAAAACTTGGAGGTGTGATGAAAAAGGAATAAAAATTGAGATGAAGTTGCATAAAGACTAATTAGCAACTAAAGTGTATCACATTCAGATATATGAAAAAATATTTATATGGGTGGGAGACACAATAAATAAAAAATTGATTAAAGGCCCATATATTCTAAAAAAATAGATTACTAACCCGTGCGGAAGCACGGGACTAGTGAACCAAATGCTCACTCGGATATAACATGCAGATAAGTTGTATCCATCACTACTGCAGAGCAACTCATCCGTGCTAGCCTGAAATACCATCCGCACCTGTGGACGGACTGGCACCGATGCGATGCGAATGAGGCTGGTTAATACAACCGTAACGTATGCTTTTTTAACTAGTATAAAAATGAGTTAGATAGGCTTGGAGAAGACCTCTGTTATGATGTTGTTCCGAGTGAAAGGGGAAAAAAAGATTCGTGGAATGGTAGCATAGCAGTCATGCAAGATATGAGGTGGGTATGTATTTTTTTCTTAAAAAAAGGATATGAGGTGGGTAGGTCAGGTGCTTCTTGTGAGGATCGGAGCAACAGCCTGCCTAGTTCGTTCGTAGCCTCAGCTCACGCGCGGCGCGGAGACGAGAGCGCGCGCGAGAGTGGCGGAATATACTATGGGAGAAAAGTAGAAAAGCATTGCCACCACACCGACACCGGCACACCGCAGGGCCGCCATGCTTGCTTTTTTCCTGTTTTTCCCCCCTCATCACGCACGCATGCATGTTGTGGCGGGCTGGCGGCCGGCGGCGAATCTCGCTCGCTCGATTCTTCCTGCAGGCGGCAGGCATGCTTCCCTTCCCTGGCTGGTAATCTGGTATCTCCCGCCACCGATCCGCGCGCGGTTTTCTCCCATGCTGTGTGTGTGGACGATGGAGATGGGCACACGGTCACCACCGGCAGCGGGATGGATCGGATCGGATCCCTGGACACGGAGCTCCTTTCCTTTGGGGCTTTGCACCTCGCATGAGATGATGAGAAAAGAAAAAAAAAGGCCAGAAATTGGGGGATCTACCAGCAGCGTATCATATCGGGCGGGAGAATCAGAACCTGATGGAGTGGAGCTGTGGTCGCGGACTCGCGGCGACTGGCCGTGGCCGGGCAGCAGCAGCAGTCTGGGGAGTGATGCCGCCGCGCGCACGGCCCGACCACACAGGTTTGGCGAGACGAAAGAAAGATTCAAAGGAGTGGAGCGAGCATGCATGAATGATCTCCTGCACTCACGTATCCACGTCAGCAGAGCAGCACCGGTGGTGACCAGCAGAAAATGGAAAAGGGTAAAGGATCTGTGGTTGGTTGGGCCGAGCTTTGGAATGGCCGAACTAGAGAGGGGGGATGGTGACGTGTCTTGGCTCCTCCGTCACGGACTTGATACGAATATCGTTCAGGACTCAGCAGGATCTCTTGATAGAATCTAGTTTTACACGATTTTAGTATTAGATTTAGGCCTTGTTTGTTAGTTGGCTGAAAAAAAACATGATGAGAATGTCTCATCGAGTTGACCGATGCTATTTAGCATGATTAAACATAACCTAATTATATGGATGATAGACACCAGTGGCGGAGCCAGGAATTGTGCCAAGGGGAGCCGAAATATGTCACATTATAGCAGGGTTAATGAATTCACCTGCTAGCGGGCGTCTCGGCCGCTGATGCGGCTCGCGGTGATGGTGGGTCCCGCCACTAATTACTGCACAGCATCCAGGGCAGCCAATAGCAATCGGGGCAGGCCACATAAATCGCATTTCGCCAGCTTCCCGCGAGCAAGTCGTCAGACGTCCGTCTCCTTCTCTCTCTTCCTTTCTCTCTCACCCACGTCGGACTGCGCCAGCTTCTTCGCCCATCGTAATACTTGCTTTTATAGTCGTGCCATGCCAAGAATGGGATGCATTAAGTATTTATAGTATGAAAATCAGCATTGGCTTGATCTACAAAACGAAATAAAATCCTATTAGAGACGAGATGACAAACTAACCATTTAAAAAATTTGTGAGAACGTTTCCATCCTCATTTTGGGTGACTATAGAAAAAATATAGTTAACACTTTTACATTCACGAATTAATATTGCAACCATTTCTTAATGCCAATGCATGTAAGCCTAAACAAATAGCTTGATTAGTAGAATTTGGGGCATGATTTGGACGTGTGACGAGTGCTTCCCATGACCTTGTGGGTACTCAAGCTCACGTGCTTGAAGAGTTTGATGACCTTGCTGCATGTTGTGAATCGTTGTTACTCCAAAGTTGTGAAAGCTACTCGATTTTCAAAAAAAAAAAAAGAAAGAAAGATGGCAACATCAAGGGGGGAGGGGGGGGCATTGCCCACCTTGGACAACACTTGGCTCGGCATGTGGATGGACTGAAAATCACGAAAATGTTTACTATAGCATCACATTATCTCAATAGATCATGAAATTAGTTTTATTATTAATCTACATCTGATGTGACACGTGAACAACACAAACTTACCGATCTAGACAAGACTCTAGCTTTGTCTAAAATTGCAAGTCATTTTGGTATTTCTAGATTCATAAATTATGCTATTTCTAGATTCATAAATTATGCTATTCACAGGGGCGAAGCCACGTTGGGCTTCCCTAGTGCCGATGCACTAGGATAAGAAATTTTTATTCACTAATTATGCTCAAAATTACCATATAATCTAACAAAATTATGCAAGTTTCTCAAGGAGTACACCAAGGTCAATTTAGGCCTATCTTCGCCCCTTGCTGTTCATTTACATACATATCGAAATATAGACATGTGGGTCTTGGTACACAGCAAAGACTACGAACTTAAAAAAAGATAAAACGACCGACAACGGAAGGTACTTTCTGGAAATGTATGATTCAATTGTAGAATCGATCCCTCCTTTTTCGAAATTGAATTATATATATCGTGTTTTGATTAGAGTGGTCAGAGGAGGGTCGACCGGACCACGCGCCGATGCGAATGGAGCGTGTCCCTTTGAACCCGAATCTTGGGGTTCTTCTGCTCCCATTCTTGTATATCACAAACCAACAGGGGTAGTAATCAAGTACGTGTAGTAGCTTCTCTGCAGGAACGAAACGAAACAGAACGCGACTGCTGGATCATGCCACTATGCCAGGGCCGCGCGCGGCATGGCGGACACGTCCGCGCCGCCTGCCCCTGCCGATCTTGCTCCCTACTGAAGACAGACAGGCCAGGGTGATCCCATTCCCATCCACAGCAGCAGCCAGCAGGCCGATCGATCACCTGTCCTGCTCCTGCCTCGATACAAAATATAAGAAAAAAAAACATAGAGGGGCCCCTGCTCTGCTGTGCTCGAGAGCTCGTGGAGATCCCAACCCCACCGCACCGAGTGATGAAGCAAGCGATGAGCACGAGAGTATCGCCTGCGTGCCGTGCTCTAGTGCTGTGCTGTGTCCGCGTGCGTGCTGTCCATCCACCCCTGCTCAACCCACACAGCATTTCCTCACCAGCAAATCCACTACTACTAGTGTAGCACACGCGGCAATACTTTTATATTCTTTCCTCCCGAAAATACCAGTAGTAGTAGTTCAGCAGCAGCAGCAGCAGCAGGACTGCACGGCTCCAGCGGCACTAGTGCAAAGTCTGCGTGTCGATCGCGGTGGTGGATGTTGGATCCATCCATCATCTCTGACGGCGTCTCACGTCTAGCGCATGGCAATATGGCATGGTAGTGTGTACCGGGGCCTCGCTCGTCGGCGATGCAGGTGCCGGCTGCGTGGCGACCCAGCACTCTGCTACTACACCACCTCCCATCCGGCCATCCCCTGCTAGCTACTGCTCCTACTACCAGCTGTGGGCTAGCTGGTCTGGTACACCGCGCAGCTGATAGAGTCGTGGATTTTGTGTCCACGAGACCAGGACGACGGCCGGCGCATGGTGTGCAAAAACAAAAAAGGGTTGCTACTGCCTGCAATGCAACTATGCAAGCACAAGCTCTGGCGGTCGTCCTAGACTAGTGGTTGGCCTAGTGCCGATCACGAAAGGAATAGATAAAAAATTTAACAAAAGAGCACCAGCAGCACGACCTCTCGATTCCCCCCCCACTCTCAACGACTGAACGTGAGCCATGTACTACGTACAACTATGTACTATAGTATAAAATAAGTCATGTTGAGTTAGCATAACTACTAGCAGTACTAGTACAGGAGTATGCCATTAGAGTCATATAAAAATATAATGATCTACGAGCGAATGAACTCATCTCGATCTACTCCTGTTTCTGTTTTGCGCCTTGCATGCACACGGGGGCGGGTGGAATGGTGTTGGGTCGGTTGAAAAGGAATGAATGATGTGACGCTCGCAGACATTCTCAGGCCAACTCCATGCTTAGCCCGAAAAAGAAAACGACCTGGAGATGAGATTCCCGGCGGCCTAATCCAATCGCTTGGCATCATTCAAAGAAACGAGGGGGGCAGCGGACGACGACGACCACAGTTTTGGCCGGCTGTAGTGGGGAGGCACTATCTACGTGTGAACGACGGCCGGCGCGCGGCCAAGCGGGCACCGTCGGAGAGCCACCACACCAAGCCCCGGCTTAGCTGTCTGATTCTGGTCTGCCGGAAGACTAGTAAGAGGCCCGTAGTCTCACGGTCTCGGCTTTAAAAGTGCTGAGACCGTGTCGACGTGTCACCTTTCGGCGCTGGAAGCTCGTACCTATAGTAGTACGCGGCTCGGTGGAACGATTCAGCGTCGTCGTCGTCGAGCCGACCACGCGCTGGTCTTTGGTCTTAATTACTTTTCCACACACACATGCAGATGCGAGATATGCCTCAACTGGCGTCCCCCTTTCGGGGGCAACACTTGATTTATATATGACGCGTGTCATTCAGTGGGAGTGTTACTGGTCTAGCTGGCAACGCATCTGCATGCATGAGGTGGGCACAAGAGCAACTCCAAGAGCCACTCTAAAAATCACTAGCTCAGCAACTCCAAGAGACTAGCTAAAATGACTTGTCTAGCTAAATTTTGGAAAAAATCTCAAAAACACCCTTCAAACAGACTAGCTATCTACCCAACTATCTATCCTGACTAGCTAAATTCATTGCCCCGCTAGCAATCTTTGGCTAGTGGCTAGTGACTAGCTATCCTGATTTTCATGAGTATGACAAGCGGGACCCACAGCCGGTGGAGCATATAGAGAGTTCAGTTTAAAGAGGCTGTTGGATGCCAACAACTTTTTGCTAGCTATTTCATTTTACATATTAGCTAAATCAGGATTTTAGCTAGTGATTTTTAAAGAGTCTCTTGGAGTTGCTTGGCTAATATGTAAAATAAAATAGCTAGCAAAAAAATTTGATGAAATCCAACAGACTCACTAAAATCAACTCTCCGTATGCTCCACTGTTAGTGGGTCCCGCCTGCCATACTCATGTACGAGGGGATAGCTAGCGGGACTGGCTAGCCAAAGATGGCTAGCGAAGCCTCCGGTTTAGCTAGCGGAGAATAGCGAGGGCAAGTTTAGCTAGTATGTTGGATTGAGTTTTTGGACAAATTTTCTATTTTTTAGCTAGTTAAGGCAAGATACCTAGTCTCTTGGAGTTGCTCAATGTTTTTCCCGTGAGATTCATATACTTATATTTGTAGGTACTCCGAGGTACTCAAAAGTAGATTCCGTGAACATACCCAATAAATCAATGATCAATATTGTTTAGAACAGTCCTGATATCCATGTAGGCAGGGTTAATAAAACTGGTGGGGACCGAGCCGTTCGGCTGTGAACCATCGAACCGGTCCGCCCGGTTCCTAAACCGATCGGTTTTCCGACTCTAACCGAACCTACCAAATCGATCCTCTCGGTGTACCTCTCAGTTTGGCCGGTTTACCACTCCTCTTTTTTTTCCCATTTTGAAAGCCGGGGTTTTCCAATTTTGTTAACCCTGCCTGTAGGTTGTAGCTACTAGCCAGCAGTGGCGGAGCTAGGTGGAGGGCCTAGGTGGACCATGGCCCCCCTTGCTCGTGGGGAAGTTCAAGAAATGTTTGGCCATTATACTATTTTTTAGCTAATACTGATGTATCTATCTTCATCTCGTAGCATATCTCTCAGCTAGCTTAATTAACACGCATGCCACATGCAAATCGTTGACAGTTTTTTGAGCACATATTTTGATTGCCTTTTATATTAATTATGATATTATTTTCATGGAGTTAACTTGCGCTTACTTAATATAACACTTCAGTTAGAGGTTGTTGAGATTATGATCAAATTAACCCCCTTCATACTAATCCTAGCTCCGCCACTGCTAGCCAGGATGTTTACCCCTTCATACTAATCCTAGCTCCGCCACCGCTAGCCAGGATGATTTCTGTAAACAAAATAGGGATCTATGCATACTATACTGTACTATATCTTGAATGCGAGATGACAATGTCTTGATAAAAATAAAAGAACAAAAATGTGATTTGTTGCCACGAGGGATATGATGATGAAGAAATTTTTTTAGCGGGTCGGCAGAGGTCTGCCTATTTTTTTCATCAAAATGTAAGGGATATGTACACGGGAGAGTTGTATAGTAGCTTTCGAGATCAAAGAGAACAAAAGCAACGGCAGAATGGTAGACTACTACTCATATAATTATATCTATCTAAAGCTTCACCTTTTGCTTGGGGATTTCAAAAGGAAGTGGAGTACTCTATATAACAGTAGTATATACAGAGTAAGGTACGGAGCAGCTAAAATAAAAAGGACACCCCAGTCAACAGTCAACACGGCTTAGCAACCGCTAACCAGATGCTACTAGCAGTACGAGCATTTGCGTGGTATGTGGTGCAGATACTACTACCACCACTCTACCAGTACAAAGCTCGTGCTGCCCTTCTTTTTTAAAGTTAGCACTTCGTCGTAGGCTACATTCAGCTGACGTAGTGCCCATGTGTTTGCACTAGTTAATCAGGGCTCTTCGGCGGCTCTACTACGCTGTGGCAGAAACCCAATCCGGCAAGCTAATCAGGACCTATCCGCCCACAGATGAGACGAGACGGGGAGCGGAGCAGCAGCAGGCCGAGTCAAGTGGAGGCGGAGCACGTGGCTCTGGTGGGTAGCGGCAGCGGCCGGGTGGTGGTGGGTCCACACCGGTAGCAATAGCGGGGCGGCTGCTCGCCGCCTCTGCCTGCCTTTCGCAACCCAACCTGCCGAAAGAGCGGACAGCCCCGGACAAGGGAAGAAGAAGAAGGAAAAAAGGCGCCGGACACAGCGACCTGCGGACCTGCCGATGCGGCGGATGAGCGGGAGCGCATGGCCCCCATCGCGTCAGCTGCCGCGTTGCGATCCTTGCTGCCCCAGCCCCACCCTTTCGGTTCTGGGAAAAATCGAGTGCTCGTACGCACACCCCCGCCGCGCAGAGAAAACGTTGGCAGGCAGCCGGCGTCAACACCTGACAAGCACGGACGATTATGGAGGATGCGGAGGATGTGATCGGAATCGGATGGTGATAATACTGCGAGTGCACAGGCACAGACCACGTGCGCGCAGCCGCAAGGTAATCGGGGTTCATCAGCAAGTGACCGAGTGAATGAGTGATCGGGGGTCGCCCGTGCCCTGCGGCGATGAGGTGAGCGGCGGCGGCTGAGGCAGCCGGGGCAGAGTCAAAAAGCACCGGGGCTTGCATGCTCCGTTGCTCCGCCCTCCGGTCCCCAGAGGAACTGGAGTTTAATGATCGACGACGCAACATGCTTTCTGGCGGCAGATCTCCGTCCGCGTCATGCTCATGCATGCCGCTGCTGAACGGATGACGGGATGAGGCCTGATGGTGATCTCTTTTGTGATTTCGTGTGCGGGTTGGTGAGGATTCCCTGCCCCTGGGCTCTGGCGTGATGATCGAGCGCTCACGATCAGCAGCGGTTGAACACGGAGCTGAACCGAAAATGGAAAACACTTGTATTAGAGATGGGCAGGGGTGATGGCTACACCGTACCGGCACGGCGCGCGTATATATTTTTTCTTTTTTTAGAAATGACGCGTATAAATTACACTGCCACCATGCTGCTGTTGCCTCTGCTCGTGGCCTCGTGCCCTCGCCGCAAAAGAAGAAACGCAAGGTCAACCACCCTCCCCCGATTTCCATCCGTCCGTCCCCACCCGTCTCCTCCTACCGATGATAGTCAACCCAAACCCAACCAACTCGACGCACATGAGCGTGCATGTGACAGGACGCCCCCCCTGCAATGCTTTCTGCGTCGGCAGAGCGTCGCGGAAAGCAACGGCGACCGCCGGCCGGCCGGGGAGCTCGCAAACTGCGGCGGCAGAGAGGAACCGGAAAACCACGGGAGCACGAGCACAGCCCTGTTGCGTCTCTCTCTCTCTCTCTCTCTCTCTCTCGTGCACAGTGGTCGTCGTGTGGTCGACTGGTCGTGAGCGACCGGGGACATAGACGGCGACGAGTCAGCTCGTGAGCTCCCGAGCCAGCCGACCGCCGGATTCCTTCCCCTTTCCCGCCGGTCCGACCGCGTAGGAACCGGTCTCGCTGCCCTTCCAAGCATCCCAACCGTCCGTACGGGACACCTTTCGCCATCCCACGGGTTCGGCTCGATCCACCGGGAGCCAGCCAGCCAGCCTCCTCCGCCTCGGCTGCGGGTCTACTAGCCGGCTAGCCCTGCGCCCTTGAACGAATTAATGAAGGCGCGCCTGCGCCGCTGCGCCTCGGCGTGGAGGTTGCAGCAGCCGGAGCCACTGGGCTAGCCTAGCTAGCAATAGCCTGGGAGCACCCTGGATCGTGTAGCTGCACTGTAGCAGGTGGTGGTGCCGTGACCACCAGGCGAACGCCCCTGCTTCCACGCAGTCCACCGCCCAGTAGAATGCGCCGCGTACACTCGTCTGGCCGGAGTACCATACTGGCTCTCCATAGTCCATTGTAGGGTATACATACAAGTATTGTATTTGCTGCCACCAATACCTGGCTGCTGCATGCTATACTCCTAGTACTCTTGTCTGATATCTTAAAACCTGCCCCTTTGCGCTCCTCTCGGCATCCCACGGCTGACGTGTCGCGTAGCCGTGAATTCGGTCACTTTGCGAAAAAGCCCTCCGTTTTTCACGCAATCACGAAACGACCGAGGAAGTCCATAGCGTACTGTAAACGAGTTCAATACATTTGTATAAATGCCCTCGATTTAAACTTCATTTCTACACGGAGAAGCGGGAATTGTCGTTTTACAAGGACACCCTGGATGTTTTTCATGCACCCCCTCCCACCACCCCAGCCCGGGTTAATACCCCACCCCACCCCCGTGCCCAAACCCTATCCCCCGCCGCCCCCCTCTCGCTTTGCTCTCCTCCTCCCGCCGCCGCCGTCTCTCTCCCTCGCTCTCCGCCGCCGCGGCCTTTCCTCCATTTCTCCCGGCGAGCTCGGCGTAGCGCAACCCCCGGCCGGCGGCGAGGCTCGCGTGCCCCCCATCCCGCAACCTCCTCCTGCTCCGGCGGTGCCGCCGCCGCCACCCAAGTCCGCACTGAAGAGCTCCCTCAAGCGGGGCAAACCCTCCTCCTCCGACGCTGCTACCACCACCTCTCCCCCACATGCCCCCGCGGCTGCCGCGCCCGAAGGACATGGTGAGATCTCTTCCCCCCATAACATCCATCCATCCTGTACTTTCCGCGCGGGGTGCTCTCGGCTTCTCTTGCTGCTCCCCCATCGCTTTGATTTGGAACTACAACTGGAAGCACGAAGCAACCCGTAATCGTTTAATTGGACATCCTTCGACTAAGTGGAGTAGCAAATTGGGATTGAGCAGCAACAACGCTGCAGGTAGGAGACCAGGACTGCTTGCTACGTAGTAGGTCGATTTGCGTGCTTCACCACACGGGGGGTGGGTGGGATTTCAGGTCGGGAGTGCTTCAGTTGGTGATGATTTGGATGGGTGGCTTGAGGTCGGTTACCAAAAAACAGCCGGAATAGCTTGCTCAATTACTTGAAGTTTATCCAATGGACTAAAGAACATATTAGCTGGCCAACCTAGGAAAGGAGGATATCCATTTCCTGTTCCAGTTAACTAAATTTGTAGTTTTTTACGTATTAATATTTCACCACCAATGCTGGATTTTCCTTTCGTTGCGAGGTCTCATTAATATGGATATACTTTTCACCTTTGATTTAGAGGAAACTGTGATGACGACTTTTGTCTTGGAAACAAAGAAGATATAAGTTGTTCACTGGAGCAAGAATGTAGGAATGAAAAGATGTGTTCTTTTATTCATTATTTCTCTCAATTTATACCTCACTGAGATTACAACACAGGTGGCTGTTAAGGAAGGATTATTGGCACACTAAAGCATGTAGTGTGTGGCCTGTTATAGCCAATCGCTCGCTGATTGGCCTGTTCATGGGCTTTGTCGAATAGTTAGATGTGCAGCAAACTGTGCAATCGACATAACCTTGATGTTTCAAGGGACTGAAGTGAGCTATTGTATGAACTAGAGAGTTTGTCCTTATATTTGTATTTCTAGGTGATGTATTTGCTTTATCAATTTTTTAAAAGATATATCTGCTTTTATTAGTGCCTTGTCCTTTAAAAAGTGTCTAATTTGTTGGTGTGGATATGTAGCTTCTTGTTAGGTGTGCATTACAGTTTGTTTCTGTGTTTTTTCTTTTCCAAGCCATGCTATATTTTTTATATTATTGATTCAATTAGTGGCTAAACCAGCAGCTTAAACTTAACATGGTCTGTTTTTGATAATTTCTTTGACCATTCTTCTTTTCTACTGAACAGGTGGCAATGATTGCGAGATATTTGAATCTGAAAGAACAGTTGGTCATACGGGTATGCTACTTGTATGACAATATTCTCGTGCTTATGTATTTGCAATGCCACTTAACAGAAACTAAGATCTTTTTACTGCATACAGTAAATATAAAAGGAATTTGGAAATGAGAACAATGCAAAATCGCATGTCATTACTCAGTACTTAACTGGACATGTTACTTACCTTGAATGTGGATCAGTGTAACTATTAATTAAATATGCAAAGATCAAAATGATTTTATTATGAATACTAGTTAATCAGTTATCTGATCATACTTTAGTCACTTTTTCGTTGTTAACATGCGACTTGCATGAAGTTTTAGCTTCAGGTTTTACTTTTGGAAATGATACCTTTGTAATCATCATAGCAGCTTCCTAACCATTGACACACCTTTTACAGTTACCAGCCCTGAGCCCCTGATGACATCACAGCAATGCAGAGGTTCATGTCGAATTGATCTCCAGCTTATTTGCGCCATATATTCTTTCAATTCAAAATTATAATGAGCCCACCAAGAATAAGCTAATGGTTTACCGGATCATTCATTGACTTTTTGGGTACATTTTTCATGATGGTTACATTTAACTATTTTTGCTTCAAAGTCCCAACATATTGTATTGCTTCAAAGATTCTCGGACTGCATGTAAACACTTGGTGAAAATAAATGAGAGTTCCCTATTGTATTGTATTGTTTGATTTGATTGCTGAAATGGTAGGGCTGCATCGAGCGCCCTATATGCTAGCATCCATGCTTATGATGTATCTCATTGCTTTTATATAGTACTCATGCTTTTATTTGCATTCAGTCTTGACCATTTACTTATATCCCGCCTACTGTTCTAGTACAATTGAAACCCAAGGTTTGCTAGTTCATGCACACAAGGGTAGCGATTGGGTGTAGGGCCTTTCGCCGGCTTTCCATTTTTTGCGCTCATCCTAGCAAATACTAGTACCTTTACAGTTTTAAAATTAAATTTCAGCAACCTAGGCTACACTTACAAGTTACCCAAATGTTTATGACAGCAAAACATCTTACTATTACTAATTAGAGACTCCTTTTGAGGTCTTCACGTGATGCCACCTAGGATCCTAGGTGGACAACCTAAAAAATTTGAGAAATCCTTAAAATTCTCACAAAAATTAGAAACATCCGGCCATCAATTCAACATCTCTAATCATAATAGCCATTGGATCTGTTATTTCTTTATATAAATTACCCACCTCTGCCATTATGAAAATAGACCAAAGTAATCCTCTAAACACGTATCTAAATTACCCACATATGTCATTATAAAAAATAATGTAAATTAACCTTTAATTTTCATGTAAATTACCCACTTATGCTACTATAAAACAATATCAAAGAAACCCCCTTAAATTTGCATATAAATTATCCACTTATGTGCTTATTAAATTTAAAGTAACCCCTAAATCTGAATCTAAATCTTATAGTTATAATAAGATCTGAAAGTGCATCAATATAAAATTTAAATCAGAAACATGCAGCCATCAATTCAACATCTCTAATCATAATAGCCATTGAATCTGTTATCTTTCTAATAAATTACCCACCTCTGTCATTATGAAAATAGACCAAAGTAACCCTCTAAACGCGTATCTAAATCTTACTATTACTAATTAGAGGCTCCTTTTGAGGCCTCCACTTGATGTCACCTAGGATCCTAGGTGGACAGCCTAAAAATTAGAGAAATCCTTAAAATTCTCACAAAAATCAGAAACATTCGGCCATCAATTCAACATCTCTAATCATAATAGCCATTGGATCTGTTATCTTTCTCATAAATTACCCACCTATGCCAGAAAATAGACCAAAGTAATCCCCTAAACACGTATCTAAATTACCCACATATGTCATTATAAAAAATAATGTAAATTAACCTTTAATTTTAATGTAAATTACCCACTTATGCTACTATAAAAACAATATCAAAGAAACCCCCTTAAATTTGCATATAAATTATCCACTTATGTGCTTATTAAATTTAAAGTAACCCCTAAATCTGAATCTAAATCTCATAGTTATAATAAGATCTTAAAGTGCATCAATATAAAATTTTAAATTACTTTTTCTATAATTATTAATATATTATTTATGTTTTTCTCAAAAATATATTATTTATGTTATTGTTTATATAAAAATACTTCCCATAATGTGTGTCGTCATATACTCATATATTATTGAATGAGAGACAGATAAGAATACCAAATTTTATGTTGTTCATAACTTAAGTATTCAATTAGATACAAATCAAACACATATGGAGGTGCCATGCTAAGGCGAAAAATTGTTACAAACTAAACCTATTACAAATATTAAAATATGTAATAGATGAATGAGATAGATAATTATAATTATTAGCTATTTCTAACTAGCCCGTGTGGGAGCACGGGTTGATGGACTAGTTTTAAAAATTATAAGAAAATAATTAATATCTCTCACATCAGATGCTGGAACCCATTAAGCAATTTCCTAGTAGCAAAACTTATATAGAGAATTATGAAGAATCGTAAATTTGGGATTTTTAAAAAATCGTTTCATTCTTTATGTAATTCATGATAAAATATTAATTTTATAAGTGTCTATGTCTTATATAAGGAATATCAATTTTCCATAATTCTTGAAACTGTTTTGGTACCATAAAGATTCAAATATGCTTCAAATGTAGTCAGTTCCGATGCTTTAATGTGAAAATGGCAAAGGTACATGCACGTTTTTAAGAAAAATGGACTCATCTTCATTTGTTCGATTACCAAATAAACTTTCACTAATTTTGGAGTTGAAGGGTTTTTTTCAAGTTTAAGAAAAAAGTTTGAGAGTCAAGAAAGGAATTCAATCATCTTTTTTTACCAAAATTAGCAGGGGAAACCCCCTTACCTATTTTTTTGCATTTTTTATTCTAGTCTCATTTAATTTGCTCCCACAAGTAGTCGAACTCTAGTCCGTTGGGTGATAATTATGTGCTATAACCACTAGGCTAGAGCCCCTTTTACAATTTAATCGTCTTTCAATGTCAAATAAATAATTTTCTCTTTAATGTTAAACTAAGTACAATTAGTCATTGGATAAATCATAGTTCTTCGACGATTAGGACCGGGAATGAAATCCATATGGCGACATCTGCAATTATATCCTGAAATGAAAATAATTTTATTCCGACTTGTTGATTTGACCAAGCTTGTTTATCAAATCGGGTTGTCTTGCTAACTTCATTTACTTTATTAAGAAAGGAGGGTATCATGTTTGACATTCTCTTATCTTTTTCTGGTACACAAGAATATGTAATAGACAAAAGCCAAGGTATTCCACTGGAGGGCAGCAGATCCATATCGCCCGTTAGCGCAAGAACTGATAGATCCACCTATCTCGCAATATGGACTTACCTAATTTAGGGATGGCTTTGATCCATTCGTAAATTAATCAGCTCAAATATCTACAATCTTTTTTGTTTTATTACGCAAACAATAACAACAATGGCTAACTTTATCTTATCTTGTTCGTATATATATGAGAGTTCGATCTTGTCTAACTTAATTACTATGGTTTTAGTCCATAACCTAATGAATCTCCTTAAATATCTAAACCTTTTCCATGTTTGGTCAACAATAATGATTATAATGTACCCGGTGAATTATCCATATCTCGTGGGTGGACCTAACGTATTAGGTAAAATGACAGACTATTGTAACATTTGCTCAGATTTCATAATTTTGGCAATAGTATAACTACCGGTAGACTCGTGTGCAACGGCTCACGGAATTGGGACGAAATCTCCCTTTTTTTTGAAAAAAAAGGATTGTCATGAAAAGTGTCCTTTTGTCCCCGGCTAAAAACCAATCGAGCCATACAGGTGAAACAGTAGCGGCGGAATGCGAGGACAAAACAAGAATCCCCGTGCCGTGCGTGTGTGGCCGCAGCAAATTGCGGACAGTACAAGTGATGAAGTGAAGCCGCAGCGGTATATAGGAGCAGGCCAGCAGGGGGGCGGTGTGGCAGGGCGTGGTGCACTAGGGCCATCTGCCTGCCCGTTGGCGTAGCCAGGTGGATAAGATAGGCTGTAAAAACTGGTGCACATGGATGCAGGTGGCAGCTACCCGTGCTCCTCCCCATCCCCCGAGCCCCCTCTCCCTCTCTGCTAGGAAAAAAATAACTCCGCTTTATTGAAAAGAATATAATAAAGAGCACCCACCCTGGCAGTGGCAGCAGCAGGGGCACGGGCGGAAAAGAGAGGGAGGACAAGTGAACAACCCAGAAGAGCGAGCGGTTGTTCTGTTGGGTTGGGGCGTTGGGCGGGCAGGGAGGACGGATTGGATGAGCGAGAGATTCCAGCGCAAGGAAGGAAGGAAGGAAAAACAACGCGGTTCCGTTAGCGGTGGGCGTTTGGTGGACCAAACCCCGGACTCGGCTAATCTCTCTGGTGGTCGTCCGTCCCGCGGGCGGCCGGCCGGACCGCGACGGCAACCACCACCACAAACACACACAACACAGGTGAGAGAGAGGGAGAGAAAAAGCAGGTGAGGTTGAGGAAGGGAGTGAGGCCACGGGGCGGAGCGGCAGTACAAGTCATCTGCCTCTGCCTGCCCTGCCCTGCCCCGCGCCGCGCTTTCCTCCCCCTCCCATGCCTCTTTTGCGGCTCGCGGGGGGTTTTCTTTTCCTCCTCCTGCTGCCGTCTCGTTCGGTTGCCAGTTGCTGCTGCTTCCTCCAACCTCCTCCCCACCACCCCCCACGGCCCGCAACAAATACTAACCACCACCCACGTCTGCCCCGTTCCGTTCCGTCCCGTTTACTCCTCCCCTTCCCCCTTCGCCTTCTCCTCTCCCCTCCCTCCCTCCCCTTCTCCGCCTCACGGGGCGGCGGCCGACCCCTCGCCGGCCACCGCCGCCCGCCGGTGGGGCCCACCGCCCTCCCCCCACCCTCCCCCATTGCTGGCCCTCTCTGTCCGGCGCCGCGCGGGAAACTAACGAACCAGGTGCAACGGTAGAGGGAGAGAGAGAAGAGCAGAGGAGAGGAGGCCGCCTCCTCCCCCCCTGTTCCTGGCGCTCCGGATCCCCGGCCCGCCCGCTCGCCGGAGGACCTCCGGGAGGGGAATGTGGGACCCGCGCCGCCGGGGATTTCGCTAGGAGCTTCCGGAACCGCCCTCCCCGCGACGCGTCATGGTGAGTCCCTCCCTTCCCCTCGCGCAGATCTGCGCCAATTCCCCCCCTCCCCCGCGTGCCCCCGCTCGCCGCCTCCCGCCGCCGCCGCTACGCGCCCTCGCCCTCGTGGTTGGTTGGGTTGGTTGATTACTGTTTGATTCGTCTCTTCCTCTTCCTCTGTTTTTTCTCTCTCTCCTTCCTCCATCCTCCTCCCGCCCCCTGCAGTTCCGCGAGAAGCCAAACCGAATTCTCTGCTCAGCTACAGGATAGAGTCGTCGTCGTAGAATATTAATGGCCCAACCGGTTGATTTCGCCGCCAATTGCGGCGATTCGCCGTGGGGCGGAAAAAAGTTTCCGTACCTAGCCGTGAATTAGCGCGCGTGGATTGCTCCTCCCCCGTTTTATTTTTACCCAATTAGGTAATCTCGTTGGGTTTGCCGCCCGCCAGCCTCCTCCCCTCCCTCCCGGCGAATTTCCGACCCGTCAAATGGTGGAAAAGTAGGAGGGGGAGGGAGCCCTCCCTGGGAAAACTCGTCGAATCCGGCCTCCGTCTCGGATTACATCAGATTCACGAGGCCTAGGCGAACAGGTCAACCCGAAGCTTCCTAGTTTCTACCCTCATTGGCCACCACCTGTCGTAACACGGAATTTTCACCATCCCCCCTCCTCGCCCGCCGTACGCGTATCGGTCTCGGTCTCAGCTTTCGTTTCCTTTTCGTTTGGGTTGTGGCTAGTATATGAGGCTGGAGATACTCCTGCTGAAATTGCTACTTGTACAAGTCAAGCTACGGGGCGCTGTCCTATTCTTGCCTTGTGGGGGCTCCCGTCGTGTTTGTGCGCCACATCCCACCGCCCTTTTTCCACAAATTTCTTCTCCGTCAGCTCCACCATGGTCGTAACGCATGTGCGTAATCGCCTCCTCCCTTTGACCGCGTCTGCTTGGAAGATTTCTCTTCTTTTCTTTTTCTTTCTTCGCCAAGGGCCTACACGCCGTTTTTTTATGTGTTCTCATTGCTGCTGTTGTGGTTCTAGCGAAAAGTTTAGTGCGTGAGTTAATCGTGTTTTTTTTGTTGTAATTAAGCACTAGAGTGGATAGATGCAAAAAAAAAATCCAGATGGCCGACTGATTGTGACTATGGCCGTGGTAGGGAAACAACCCTGAGAATATCAATGTGCCGTGTTTGATTTCAATACCTGCAGCTTTCTTGACTTGGTTGCGAGTTGCTGCTCTTTTGGTACTACCTGAAACTAATCTGTGGCATCCCAATTGTTGGCGTTACTTGAGTCTGCTGTCTCTGTTGGTCAATGCCTACTTGCAATACTGCACTGCAGTAAATGAACTCTTGTTCAAATCCAAATTTGACGCGTTTACCTATTCCACAGGTTGAGGGTCGAAGTTATCTCCCCGCAGAGGTCAGGAATGGCCTCGAGACCCTGAAGCGGAGGAGGCTCGAGAGGATGCGTCTCAGTGCTCAGAACGAAGTGGCCGACAACCCTGCAGTGGCTGCTAGAAGCGGCGGGGATGCCTTGCGGAGCCCCGCAAACTGCGGGGTCAGATTGCATTCAAATAATGGAACAGGTGTTCCTGGAACTGTCCAGGACAAGGATCCTTTTGCAAAGCGAAATGTGGAGAAGTTTGATATGTCCAATCTCGAATGGATCGACAAGATACCAGAGTGCCCTGTGTATTCTCCCACCAGGGAGGAGTTTGAGGACCCCATTGCTTATATACAGAAGATTTCACCTGAGGCTGCAAAATATGGTACGGCTCCTTTTAGCATCATCCGTTCAATAACAAATGTCTCTCACTCATTGGTCCAACCGCCTCACGGGGCCTTTTCAATAATTACTGCTGCTTTACTTATATTCCAGGTATTTGCAAAATTGTGGCTCCAGCAAGTGCTTCTGTTCCTGCTGGTGTTGTGCTGATGAAGGAACAGCCCAATTTTAAGTTCATGACTAGGGTTCAGCCCCTTCGTCTAGCTGAATGGGCTGAAGATGACACAGTCACTTTCTTCATGAGCGGAAGGTATGCCCCACTCCTTTTCTATTTCCATTACTGTTTTTAGATTATTTTCCTTGCCTCATCATGATTGGCGTGAATCTGCAGAAAGTACACATTTAGAGACTATGAGAGAATGGCCAACAAAGTGTTCTCCAAGAAATATTCCAGCGCTAGTTGTCTCCCAGCTAGGTATGTGGAGGAGGAATTCTGGCGTGAAATTGCTTTTGGCAAAATGGATTTTGTAGAATATGCTTGTGATGTTGATGGGAGTGCCTTCTCTTCTTCTCCTCATGATCAACTTGGGAAAAGCAATTGGAACCTCAAGGTGAATATTCTCTTGAGCTCATCGCCCGTGTGTGGTTGTGTGTTGAATTTGCTACATGGTCCTTACCGATGTTTTTCTGTGTCTATAGAATTTTTCACGGCTCCCCAATTCTGTTCTGAGACTCCTTGAGATGCCAATTCCAGTAAGTAATAAAACTGTTCTATTTGCGCTGTATATTGTTTACTGTGGCACATGTCGTGATTGCTAATACTCTGATCCAAAACAGGGAGTAACAGATCCAATGCTTTATATTGGGATGCTCTTCAGCATGTTTGCATGGCATGTGGAAGACCATTATTTGTACAGGTAAAAATCTTGGTTCTGGTTGAGAATGATTACGTACATACATGTTTTAAAGTCTAAAGATCCTGACATTTTGATCATTTAATCAGCATCAATTACCACCATTGTGGGGCATTTAAAACGTGGTACGGGATACCAGGCGATGCGGCTCCTGGGTTTGAAAGGGTTGCTAGCCAGTATGTATATAACAAGGACATTTTGATTGGTGATGGGGAGGATGCAGCATTTGATGTTCTACTGGGGAAGACAACAATGTTCCCTCCTAATGTCTTACTAGATCACAATGTTCCTGTATATAGGGCTGTACAAAGACCTGGGGAGTTTGTTATTACTTTCCCTCGTTCTTACCACGCAGGCTTTAGCCATGGTATGCCTCGTTTTTTAACAAATATTTCTTTGCTGCATTATGTATCTTCATTTGTATTCTATCTAAGACTTTTGTGAACTGCCCAGGTTTTAATTGCGGAGAGGCTGTTAATTTTGCTATTGGTGATTGGTTTCCTCTGGGTTCTCTGGCTAGCAAGCGCTATGCACTTTTGAACAGAACTCCGTTGCTTGCACATGAGGAGCTACTTTGTCGTTCTTCTGTGCTTCTGTCCCAAAAGCAGTTGACTTGTGATCCAAAAATCTTGGAAAAGTCGGAAAATCCATATTCCCAATATTGTGTGAAATCCTGCTTCGTGCGGTTGATGCGATTCCAGCGACGTGCACGTGGCCTACTTGCTAAAATGGGCTCTCAAATATGCTACAAGCCAAAAACTTTTCCAAATCTGTCCTGTAGCTTGTGTCGGCGTGATTGCTACATCACACACGTGTTGTGTGGATGCAACTTTGATCCTATCTGCCTTCATCACGGTAATTTATGCTGAAGGCTGTTGCATTGGTATTTGTTTTTCTCATTATCTTCTTTTTTTGCCTAACTCTTTGATTTGATTGGGTATGCAGAACAAGAAGTCCGGAGCTGCCCTTGTAAGTCCAACCGTGTTGTCTATGTTAGAGAGGATATACTGGAGCTAGAGGCTCTATCAAGAAAATTTGAGCAAGATATTTCCTTGTACAAGGAAAGGCTTTGCATTGGCTCATCTAAGGAGGCCGAGATATCTGATATAAATGTTGAGCGTGTCCCAAAATTTGGGAGTACGCTGGATTTTAGCAGGAATAAAACTGGCATTTCAGGCTTTGTCACAGCTGATGATGGGAAGAGTCGTCCTGCAATATCAGTTTTGACATCTCCTGCGCACTATGAGACACCCAGATATTCAGAAGCAAGGGTGAGTTTACTTGGCCTGTATTGAAACAATTTTTCCAACTGCTATCCTTGTGATTTACTTATGCTTGCTCATTTATGTCCATGCCTCGCAAACTAAACAGTTTTACTCGACTTCCAAGCAGGCTATAAACACACCAGTGACCAAAGTAACTTGTGCTATGGATGAGATTTCATCTGGCATGGATGATGCTTGTAATGGACTGGGTTCATGTAATGCTTCAGCCATGGAATGCAGTGATAATTCTGATTCTGAATCTGAAATTTTCCGAGTCAAGCGCAGGTCCACCTCATCTGATAAACCTACTTCTGACGCACAGATATCAAACTTATCTGAACAACAGGTATGTTATTTTTTTGTCCATTTGGAGTGGTTCACTTAGGAAAACTTAATTCAGTAGTGTGCCTTGTCACAAATGTTTTCAGAAATACCCAGTCTTTAGTATATAATTTGATTCAGCCACATTATATATCATATAGCTGAGCTTCTAGCTGGAGCTATTCAACACCTAAGTTCTTTAAAGCCCAAAGTTAGTAGCCCAAGACAACTTTGGACATAATAGGAATATTAGAATCAAGTTTCTACCTTTTGTAGTGTGCAAGATATAATATTAACTTGTTATCATCAGGTTCTGAGGCGGCTGAAGAAGGTGCATCCTGAAGTACAGCGTGCTAGTAAGCGCACAGAAGAATCTGATACTTGTTCAGTTCGTGCTGTCCGTGTGAGCCAAAAGAGCTCAAATCCTGCCTCTTCTGATGATGAAAAAGAGGACACGGTTCCCATTTCTTGGAGGATAAAGCGGCGGCAGTTGGAAACTCAGCACAACGATTCAAGTCATGTTGGGAAACTGCAGTCATGTCCGCCTTCCAGCAGTTCTCGAGAAGAGTTTGCGGAAAGAACTAGAGATGCCACAGCAGAGCTCCGTCCTAAACGAGTGAAAATCCGGCTACCTTCTAGTGCCAGCAGACAGCTTGAGCAGCAGCGCAGTTCCGGGCAGAGATTTGCAAGGGATGACAAGTTGTCGCTTGGTTGTCCACGGACACTCTAGTGCAATAGCAGGTGCTAACCTCTACTGAGCAGACGAATTCTTTGTTTAGGTGTATTTTAACTACACACGAGGTGACAGAAGAGAGGACTGGATGGATCAGGTGGTGGATTGGTGGCGGGGCTGATTTGATTAGCACAGGTGCAGACTGACTTTAGAATTTGGCAGCAAAGGGAGTGGCTGGCTAATCGATTCTTTTGTGCAGCAGGGCCTCCAATTTGAGGCCTCTGGGGGCACCCTTAGCCTTAGGACGACACACACGTGATAGTATTCTTGTTGCTGGAGGTTCTCGGTCACTGCCGCTGGCTCATTGATGCCTGCCTGTCGGTGACAGAAATTTAGGAGAACCTCGCTACTTTGAATTCTCATCTCTGCAAGTGTTTAGAGCATTTAGCTAGCTTTAGCTGTAGTATATCAGTCTCTCTCGTTGTACCTACGGCCTTTTCCTTTTCTGATTTCTTGTAAACAAGCGTGGCTGCTACACCATGGCTAACTGTATTCTTTTGTTGCTTCAACCAGCTGCTGCTTTACATTCAATTCAATAGCGATTCATTTCCTTTTCGAATGGTTGGTATCCTGGTGGTGCTCTTGTTCTTTGCTGTTGTCAGTTGCTGTTCTTTACCATATTTCCTAGTTTATTGTTTTTTTATCTCCTTTTTCAATTTGCCAGCTGGAAGGACGATAATGCCCTTATATTGATGCATCTGCTGGTTGAAACGGGACCGCTGCAATTGGTTTTTGCATAGCGGGTTGAAATGGGGGACCTATGCTCCGATTGCAACTGCTACTTTGGGGGCACACCGCACGCCATGAGTTGCAATTGTTCTTATACAACAGATCGTATTGTTCTATGCTAGACCAATGCGAATGCTGAGTGCTACACGATCACATTGTTCTACTTTTTCTGAGTGGTTAGGCTGGCTAGACCAGAGCGTGGTACCCTGCAGCTCAAGCAACAGAGACGAAAGGAAACAAAGAGAGAGAGAGAGATGCGACACTTTCGTCCTCTCAGAAAAAGATATCGAACCTTCCTAAAAAAGAGACCAAAACCTTGCTAAAAAAATTATACATGCTGAAACGCAAAAGGGACGCCACATTCATTACTCAGGTAGCATCATCCGCTGCCGCGAGCGCGGGTCCATCCACCGTGTTCGACCGGGCGGCGGCGGCCGGCGGCGCCGGCGAGCATGTGGGGTTGCACAGCGGGCAGTGGGCCTTGCACTCCTCCAGCGTCCGGTGGCAGCTCGCCGTCTGGTACACGTTCCCGCAGCAGTAGCAGTCCTGCCAGCTCTGGCCGCCCTTCCTGCAATCCGCGAGGATGCAGAACACTACGTAGATCTTGCTCTCGTCCACCGGCGTCGTGACCGCGACGTCACCTCCAGATTCCGGCGGCTGCCGACGACCTGATGCAAACGATTTCCTCCCCATCAGATCGGTGCGTCGGGAGGACCGACGAACGTTTGGGCGTCGGAGATTCCGGGAGGAAACTTACTCAATGCAGGGGATGCTAGCCAGGCAGGCGACGAGCACGACGAGCAGGAGCATGATCCTCACGCACAGCATCATGTTGCTTTGCCCCTGGTATCGGAAATTCGGGATAGAGTACGCCTAGTATTTTCACCGGGTCTCTTTTCTGCCATAAATATATATAGTGGGTAAGGGTAAATCCTTAGTTGATTGATTGATTCGAAGAATGGTAAAGGATTTGGACTATTGCTGGTCATTGCCATACAAATGAAGGACTGCACGCGTATTATGGAGCTCCAAGCCTCCAACCATCGTTAAGCTGTATCATTAGCATATTGTGATAGGTTAGGCTCACATTTGGAAGAATAAGCTGGCTGCCATTTGGAAGAAGATGCTACTCCATTTGGAAAGAGTATATATATATTCGGAGCAAGGAAAACATGTCACCGCGACCCATTTGGGCCAAGCCAAGGGAAAGGAAAGGTGGGCTCAGCCCAATAACACGAAAGGCTCAAAGAGACGGATGGACAGGTATCATCTTCTTACGCACGAGACCGGAGGGATGTTGGGCGTGGCATTATGAGAACTTGAGAAGAGAGGATTTTTTCAGTTAGATCAACTTCCCGAATGCTGATACATAATCGGAAGAAAAGATCAGCTTGGATTGAGCATTCAACTAGCAAACCAAATTACATAACCGAGGAGAAAGAATGGACAAATTTATGGAGTGTCAAAATGCTATCGAAAGTCCGGGTTGTCTTATGGCGATTAGCACGTCATTATTTGCCACGACGGATGTGCTCCATCATAGGCATATGGGCATATGGTTGAGGCGAGTTTTTGTGCTATTTGTGGTTCCCAAAATTCCTGGAAGCACTCCTTGTTAGAGTAGAGTGTAACATGGATGGATGTGTTTGAGCTTTAAAAGGGGTGTAGACAATTGAACTGCAGCAGAATTTCCAATCGCTAGACGCGAAGAGCTGGTTGGCGGAGATGTTGAGTGCTCTCTCCCATGAACAACATACTCGTGTGGTGGTAGTGGCGAAGCCAAGATCGAGCTCCAGGGGGGCTCTCCCAGTGCTTCTTCCACCTCCCGCTCCTCATCCTTCCTCATTCTCATACTAACACATACTCTTTGAATATTGAAGAACTTGCATGCGCCCTTCAAGCCACAACCGCGGTATGAGTTCTGATTTTAGGTATGAGTTCTGATTTTAGACTTTGTTTGGGGGCAGCTTGCCCCTTGGTGTCGACAAGGAAACAGTGGACAACAATGGGTTTCAAATTTGAATAGAACGAGAACCCTATGAAACAAATAGAGGAAAGGGCGGAGGGGGGGGGGGGGGGGAACTAAAGTCTAAACGACACGACATATGGCACGCAAAGGAAATCCAATTTCGATAAGACTTGATCTGAATCGTAGTTCAGATCCAAGTCAGTTCAGTGAGGGCGACCGCGAAAGTCACCGAATGTTCATTGTTTCCTCCAAAATGATAGGGGCTAAGGGGGGCTCCATGGCATTTGCCGACGCCCCCTCCCCCCTGCCCCGGCGTTGGCTACACCACTGTGTGGTGGTGATCATTTGGGCGATCTGGCATGCAAGGAGGAAGGCAATTCATGAGGCGATTTTTAAAAGCCCTCTATCTAAGAGTTTTGTGGATCGATAGATGATCTCGCAATAGTTCAGCAGCAACTACCAAAAATCCAAAGATGCAGAGCAAGCCAGCGGAGGAAAGCACCAACTCTCGATGGTTAGCACCACCGGAGGGGATGACGAAGATTAATGTTGATGCATGAGCATCCAAGAGTTTGAAGGTTGCTTCGACTGTTGTTGTCGCCCACAGCACGACCGGGAACTTCCCGGGAGCCTCGGCGTTGGTGCTTGAAGGGATCTCTGGCCCTGAAACGATGCAGGTTTTGGCGTGCAGGGAGGGCTTGGCACTAGCCAGCGATCTACAGAGATTCAGACTGACGTGTGACTGCATTAATACAATGATCTGGGACTGTAGAGATTTAGACTAACGTGTGACTGCATTAATACAATCCAGCGACAGAGGCAGGGGGCTCGAGCCCCCCTACGACGCTACGACACGTAGAGCCCCCCCGGATGCATTCCCTTCTCAATTTTTACTCATGTATATACAAGTAGGGGGGCTGAAAAATACACAAGACGTATTTGGTATATTGGGCCAACATTTTCTCCTTAAGCCCAAACTCAAAGCTCAACAAAGTAAAACCCTATCCACATCCCGTTCTTGTTCGTCTCCTGGTTACTCCTCGCGCCGTCTCCCGTGGCCCGTCACGACATCACCCCAATCCTCTCTCTCGGCGGCTCCCGCAGACCGCAGTCCCACTCAACCTCTACTCTCCCGGTCTCTCCTGAGGTCCTACCGTCTCCGATCTCCTAGCAAGCCAGGCAGCCAGCCTCCCAGGCGCAGGCGCGTAGGCGTAGCTGCTGCCCAGGCGGGCGCCGGCCACCGACGGGCGGTGGGGCGGGCGCCTCGGCCTCCCTGCCCACGCGGGCGGCGGGAAGCCCGCTTGCTGCAGCGGCACGGCAAGCAGGCAGCGTCACATCAGTCTGGCTATCTAGCAGGTGTTTTTTATTTTTTAACAGCAAAGTTGAATATGTGAAATACTGAATTGACCGCAATTAAATGATGGAATGTTTGATTCATGGTATCTATATGCCAATATGTACAGGTGCAAGTTGCTTCCTCGGATGAGTAACGGAGGCCACCGTCGCATGTCGTCCCTAAGTTTCATGATTTGACCTTTTACCTTTTGGTATGGATATATTGCAATCTTTATTTTTCATGATGTATTTTTATGATTTTTATCGTTCATCGATGTCACGGCCATGGCTTGTTGCTTCTCTATCCCCTCGCTTTTCATCACAAAGGCAAGTCCCCACCAGCGTAGACGCGTCTCGTCTTTTTTCGAAAAGGAGATCGAAACTTCCTCAAAAATAGATTTAGAAAAACCTGACTCGCCAAACATTACAGGAAGCAAAAGGACCCCAAAGCAAAATGGAAAAAAATTTGTCGAAACGCTAAAGGTAGCATCATCCGCTGCTGCGAGCGCTGGTCCATCGACCACGGCCGGCCGGACGGCGGCGGCCAGCGGTGACGGCGTGCATTTGGGGTTGCACACGGGGCAGTGGGCCTTGCACTCTTCCAGCGTCCGGCGGCAGCTCCTCGCCTGCTACACGTTCCCGCAGCAGTAGCAGTCCTGCCTGTGGCCGCCGTACTCGCAAGACGCGAGGAGGCAGAACTCCATGTTGAGCTTGCTCTCACTGGTAGAGAGTGAGGATTTCGTTCGGGCCTTTAGTCCCGGTTCAACTTTGAAGTTGGGACTAAAGGCCTTTTGTCGACGTGGCCCGAAATGCTCGCTGTAGCCAGTCCCCCTTTAGTCCCGGTTCGTATTACGAACCGTGACAAAAGGGGATCCCGACGGCATTTTCCCGCAATGGTTGACGCGGGCTTTTAGCACCGGGTGGAATTACCAACCGAGACTAAAGGTATACCCTTTCGTCTCGGTTGGTAATTCCACCCGGTGCTAATTCTTTAGTCCTGGGTGGAGTTACCAATCGAGACTAAAGTGTGCCTTTTAGTCTCGGTTGGTAACTCCAACCGGGACAAATAGTCGGCGCTCTATAAATTCAGCTTCTTCTTCCCCTTTCTCTTGCTCGAGTCATTCTTCACCAAGAGCTCAAGCTCCTCCTCCATGGCGCCTCAACCTTAGAGAGGTGTTGCTGAATTTTTCTTCATGTATTTGTGAAGATTTCTCTTCTCTAAAGTGTTTCCGAGGTTTGATTCTTTTTCCTCCCATCATTTGTTGTGATTAATTGTTTTGATATATTTTAGAGATGGAGAAAATAGAAATCTTAAATCCTAGGTGGGAGGAGGTAATGAGACGTGAGGTTATTATCTATATACTTTAGATTGAGAAAAATGTGGTTGGCTAAAGACTAGCATTGTCATGTTATCTTTTATATTGAGGTAGAGAAAATTGAATTTTACTTTTTGATATAATGAAACATAGAACTAATTATGATTTGACATTTAGCTAATTTTATAGAATTTAGTTTATATTATAAAGAATGTAGGTAGACCTCCAGTTCTCATCATCCAGTTCATAACGGAATACATCACCGAATTCACCCTTCTTCATCTTTCTCTTTGTTCATTTACTTTTTAATATAACGGAACATAGAACTAATCTTAATTTTGCATTTAGCTAATTTTATTGAAGTTAGTTTATAAAAAGTATGGTAACTGATAATGGAGATAAAAATGGCCATCAAGTGACCTCTGTATGTCATTGTATCACAAGTCCCCAAGCTAAAAACTAGTCAGCTTCTAGCTTTTGAACCTTTGCTTCAAACACTTTTATGAATTCACAGCTTCTAGCTTTTGAACCTTTGCTTCAAACACATTTATGAATTCACGTATTGTGTTGAGATGATCCACATGTTAAGGAAGAATGTAGGTAGGCCTCCAGTTCTCATCATCCAGTTCATAACGGAATACATCATCGAATTCACCCTTCTTCATCTTTCTCTTTGTTTACTTTTCACTGATAAAAGTTGGACATAATATGATGCAAATGAATCGGCAATGGATGAATGCCGACAAACGATCCACGGAGTACATTGCTGGCATGCATGGCCAAAGCCAACAAGAACCCAAAGGGATTCATGTGTTGTCCATGCTCTTTGGGCAGAAACAACAAAGACTACTCTGACTGGGGGACTCTTCACCTCCACTTAATTAAAAACGGATTCATGGCGAACTATGTGCTTTGGACCAGGCACGGTGAAAGAGGGGTTGTGATGGAAGAGAACGAAGATGAGAAGGATGATAATAACATTCCTGACTGGGCCGCGGGGCAAGATTTTGCAGATACTTTAATGGAAGATGCTGAAGAAGAAGAGATACCGGAAGACGGTCATGTTGATGATCTTGGTCAAGTTCTAAAAGATGCACAAAGGGACTGTGAAAATGATAATGAAAAGGCAAAGTTGCGTCGTATGATAGAAGATCATAGAAAACTATTGTACCCAGATTGCAAACAGGGCCACAAAAAGCTTGGTACTACACTTGAAATGTTGCAATGGAAGGCAAAATATGATGTGTCTGATAAAACATTTGAGGGGATGCTAAAAATTGTGAAAGACAAGCTTCATGAGAATATTGAATTACCGTCGACAACATATGAAGCGAAACAGACTGTGTGCCCTCTGGGGTTGGAGGTTCAGAAGATCCATGCATGTCCTAATGATTGCATCCTATATCGAGGCACGAAACATGAAAATTTGGAAGCTTGTCCTGTGTGCAACGCGCTGCGTTATAAGATCCAGAGAGATGCTGATCCTGGTGCTCCCGAGGGGTGTTGACGGTTAATAGTTGTATCAAAGTTCGTTTAGACTTGCAAGCGGACAAGCCTCCCGTCGTAGTCAAGGGACCCTTCTTTCCACGAGTGGTGAACCCAAGGTATCGAATCCGTGGAACAATGTGCAACGCACGGATTCAATCTAGTAAAGCAAGGTAAGCTATCTTATGAAGACAAGTTGCATCTAATCTACTAACTCATAAAGAAAACGAATCTAATCTACTAAAGAGGTAACAAGAGAAAGCAAGAGATAACCAATCTAGAGAATTTACATCATGCTTATGTTGTAGCTCCAAACAAGATAGATGAAGATAGAAAAGCGAATCTCATTAAAGCATCTTTAAATCGTGGCCTTCTATCCGACTCCGAAAACGCCCGCCTTTCGGAACCCCCCTTCTGTCACAACGTATCCCTACTCATGCGGGTAGTCTAGGGCGAGTTCGATAAGAACAAGTTGAAAACACTTGGCCGGTCCGGTATGCATCTCTAGCCACCGCGGCTACAAGAGCACCCTATGTAATCTAGCTATAGACTAGATCGTAGAAGAAGCAAAACCAAGAAGAAAACAAAATCATCGAGAAGGCACTTAATCGCTAGAAATCGGATTCACTTACAAACTTCACCATGAATGATTACATGAACAATATCACCACCGGGGCCCTCCCTCGATCTTGATCCTCGCTCCGGAGCTCCGACGTGGTCTTCCATGCAAGGTTCCCACGTCGGCTAGGGAGACCCTAGACAACTAGCACGACCCTCATCTCCGAGATGGTGTCCCTCAAGCTTCTCTGCTCCTCGGCGGCGGATGACGAATTAGTTCATGCGTGGCTCTCGGTCGGGGGGCTATAAATAGCCGCAGATGCAATTAGGTCAAAGGGGAGGCCGATTGGGCTCGGAACAGGCCGGGCCGGCCGGCCGGACCGACCGGCTGGGCCCCTTCCCGGCCCAATCCGTGGCCCGCTTCGCCGGTGTTGCTTCTCTCGTCTTCTAGATCCTCTCCCCTTTTGCATGTGGGCCCTTGTCGTCGGTTTCTCTCCGAATTGGACGAAGCTCCTTGTCTTGCAAGATTCAGCACTTTTCTGGCTAGGTCCTCGGAGTTTGTCATCTTCGCGGGCTTGGTCCTTGGGCTCTTGGAGTCATGTTCACTTCATTGCTTGACTTGTACCGGGCTTCAAGGTCTTGTCATGAGGTGCTTAATGAATATATCCTGGAAGTCTTGCTTTCAACGTGAAAACTCTGCGTAAACACTTAACTCCAAAACCGACATGCACAAGTGAACTTGTTATATCACGGGGGTTAGTACCAGTGGATAAGATACAAAAGTCATGCAAACACCGAAGGTAAACTCATGGCTAGGTTGACGGATTTTCACCGTCAACAGCTCCCCCATGCTTAAACCTTGCTCGTCCTCGAGTAAGCCTTTGATGGATATCATCTTTGCCCTTCATTGTTTAAACCTTTCACTTGATCATACATGAAAAAAACATAATGCTCTCAAAAGTTTAATTCATTAAAGTTCCATAATGTACTAGCCTTCATCCCTACGGAGGGTAGATATTTAATTAAGCTTATCCCACAAGTATTAACATGCTCCCAAAATTCAAATGGATCTCAGAAATTTTGAAATAAAGAACAAGATGAAAAAGAGCTAAACCAAGTTCACAAATTTAAACCACCTTGCATCTTGTCTCTCAAGCCTATTTATTCTACTCCTTTCCCTCTCATAGCATTTATTTATGTGGTAGGCTTTTATATGGAGCTTTTTGGGAAAGTTTAGTCCTACCAAGATATTATAAATGAGATGTTGTCAAAATAAGACAAGCTTCTCATGGTCTTACCGAGACTCGTCAAAAAGGTCATTGGAAAACAATGTTAAATCAAGGAGGGGAAAGAGAAAAATACACACGCTTGAGATAGGTGGACATGTGCAAATGACAAAGAGTGATCCCGAAGCACAAAGGAAGTCCTCGTTATCGGGTTGCACATGGTTGGAAAATGAGAATGGATGTTTTAATCTTGAAGCCTTGAATTTCCTAATGCACTTTAGAGAACCGGGGAGTTCACTTTACGCACACTCATATTTTTTTCTTTCTTCTTTCTTTTTCTCATTCATTAATTTTTTCTTGTCATACATTCGGTTATGAGACTTTCACATCGGAGTTTTGATTTTTTTTCATTTGCAGACCTTTGAATTTTTTTTATTTACTCCCCTTTGAACTCTAAAAATTGCATCGTACCTACCTCCTCCCCCATGCTTAGACGTTGCTCGTCCTCGAGCAAAGAGGCGATAAATAAGGTAGGTACCGGAAATATTTTTCCTTGGAGAGATACTTGAATTCTTCAATGTTGACACCGTCTTGCGATCTTCCTTGAATTGATGATCCATTCTCAACGATAGGTTGTGGTCAAGGAGGTAAACACAAAAGATGATATTTGGTTTTAAGGGTGGATATCCGGCGAGGTTTGTGAGATCTCCGATGTGGGGATACACAATGCACGGATAAGAGGCTAGCAATAAGATAGATACGCAAAAACAGAATCACCGGCTTCTTAGTCTCGGGCCAGAGAAATCAAGGCCTGAAATAACTCACCCAAAAACAAACCTTGTATACTAAGTTTTTGCACTCAAATATTTATATGGCTCTGGATAGGTAGAGCAACACGTAAGTGGTATTTATGACAAGGTTAGCATTACTTTTAAGAACAAAAATAAATCATCTTTAATCCATCTAAAACTTGAGAGCACATAAAACACTATGGGTCTTTATCTTTATCATAACCTCCGCTAAAGATTAAGCTAGCATTTAGATAATTTCAGATTTGTATTTTTAAGAGAGCACTAGGTTAAACATGCATAAATCAATTACAAAGATAAACAAAGCGGCAATTATAATCATATATCATCATGGCACGAACTTTGTAACTTTACTAATGGTAAAAACTTGGTGGTGACATTATTCATGATGAAAATAAAAACTAACACACAGGCTGAAAATTAAACTAAAAACTAAAAATTAAAGTAAAGCTGAAAATACTACGCATACATAGGCACATCCAAGCTGAAAATTAAAGAAAAGGGGGTAAAGGAAAGATAACTAAAACTCCTCCTCTCTCTAATCTTCCGCCGGTGGTTGATATTGATAGTCTTGGTTGTTGTACCCTTACTTGTAATAGGAATGCACCACTCCTCCTATGAATTGTCCGACGGTGCTAGGTGAAGGTGTCCAAGCACATAAGCGACATTTGCATTTCCTTCACCCATTTGGTTTGCATTGGTTAGGATGGCTGCAATAATTTGCACGTTCCTTGCAGCGTATCCTCCAATGGTGGCCACATCTTGTTGTGGTTGAGGAAGGTGTGCATATGGCTCCGCAAAGGCTATGTTGGGCACCGCAAAAATGGTGGGGGTATGGCTGCACCACTCCCCCATGCTTGCAATGGTACACCACCGTAGTAATTTGGCGGCGCCGGAATTTCTTCAAATGGTGGCACATAATTTTGTTGTGCACCTTCTTCTTGGACCATAGAAGATCCTTCTCCTATAATCCTTCTCCTTTATTTTTTTCTTCGCCGGCACAAGAAGTCCTTCCTCTAACCAATCTTCTTCCCCTCAAGAAAAAGTCTTAACCTTACTTCCGAAAGGGGCAAATTCACCTAGGCCACTTTGGAGCCTCCTCTCTCATCTTCACTTATATTTTTTCCTTTCTTCATATATTCCTAGGGAAGTCCCGGGTAGGAGATGATTCGGGTTCCTTGTAATACCTGGTTTTAAAGAGATAGTCAACATGGAGAGGTAACAACCCGATCTCCCGAATCTGATGTTGCTCACAACACCACCGGTTGATCATAGGTGAGTGGGGTTGATTGGCTTCTTGGCAAAAAGCCGAGTAAAGCCAATTCAACTCCGTGTTGGTTATCTTTGTCTCTCTCGTTCTCCCAAACATCCACTTGCACAAAAGTGACACACTTGGATGATGGGGTTCCGGATAGTATTTCTTTGTTGATGGTCTCCTCCCGTGATCATACTCCAAAAACCTCCCCATGTGCCTTCATGCACATCCACTTGTTCCGGAGCTCCCTTTTGAAAATAGGATACACTCGCCCATGGGTCTACGGTACTAGAACATGCAATCATTTTGAACATGAAAACCAATCTAATCTATCGGGGGTTGTGACCACGGTTTCGCCCTTTCCCTCCTCTCGTACTCTCACTACGCGAAGGTATTCATGACTAGACCTATGATGGTCACGGTGTAAGATGATAGATAGATAATCCAACAAAGTTCGATTACATCTCAAGATCGATTGCAACCCATGGATGAAAGTAGATTACCCCATCAAGGTGCTAGAAATAGCATCGTTGATCAAGGTTACCCTTCCGACGGTGTCTTCCTTCTTCTCCACTTGTGGGCTCCCTCCAAACGGAATGAGAGACTCAGCACTCCTTCATCAAGGGTATGCGCCATGGTTATGAGAATTTCCTAGGCGAATTCCTTGTGGGTGTTTGCCGACACTCCGTTAGAGAATTGCACCGGTGTCCCGTATGAAAACCCAATATGTGGAGAGCTTGGTCTGTGAAGTCGACGTTCGCTACAAGCCTCTACTCAAGGCGAGCGAGCTTCTTCTCCTCCTACGTCATGATGACATACCCCTCGGAATACCGCGGAGCGTATGGAGGTGGAGCGGATGATCGTGTCGAGTGGTGAGGTTGGACGGGCGACTCCTCCATATGTCCTTGAGGTTTGGTGAACCTCATAAACGAGTTTCGTGTAGCCCTCATGCCACCGAGGAGAAGAGTGTGGTTCCTCCTCGGCGGTGCCGTGTCCTCCTCCATACTCCGAGGATACTTGGAAACCGAGCGCCTCCTCGATGAGGTTGTCGATGATGGCTTATACGACGATGATTCCTTCTTTTTTTGGTGAAAAGGCTTGTAGTTTTCTTCCATGATTGCTGCACTCTTCTCTCCACTAAAACTCCGGGTTGCAACCGGTAACTAGGCACTTAAAATCTTACTTCGGGATGTGGACTTTGAGTGGATTAAGGGTGTGGATTTTTTTTGAGCTATCAAGCTTGGGACGGTTGGCTATGTCTACGGAGGCTCTGGGCACACAAACTTGAACACACAAATTGAGGAAGGAGAGGGAAGCTTACCTGCAGAAAACGGGAGCCGGGGAGGCTCCTTAGTAGGGGAGGCCGGCCGGCCTGGGCCGACCGGCCTGGGTGGCCTGGTGCTCCTCCCCGCCTCGGCTTTCTTCCAGCATGATCATTTCGCCTCTACAACTTTCCTGCCCGCGTGCTCCACGAGTTGCACCGCCCAAACGCTCTCGTCCACTCATTGGTCCTTCCACTTGATGCTTCATGCCTTGAGTCATGTCCATGCTCCCTTGCTCCACTTGCTTCACATGCCACCATGAAATTCCTACAAAGTTTATGCTTGCTGCCCACCATGCTTGTCCTTTGCATGTGGACTTGGTGAAAGTTGATGAAAGAGCATCCAATGGTGCATGCTTGATTAATTCAAACTAGATTGCCCCCTTTAAATGTGTTTAAGATTAAGCACTCCTCTAATTTCGAAATTTAAAAATATTTTTCAGAGCCATGCAAGAACTCAAGCATAAATTTAGAGAAGTTTTTAAACCATTATAAACAAATGAAAGTCGAAAATATTTTCCGACTATGTTGATATCGGTCTCACCGGTATAGTTTACCTTCATTGGTTGAGAGCGAACTTTTCCCGGCTTGATCATGGGGGCATAGGTTTAGGTTCTAATTTTGATTAGATGAGAGAGACTTTGAATAAAATAAAATTAAATGAGGCTTAGAAAAATTCTAATCTTTAGAGAAACCAAGGATATGGATTTTTAAATCAACCAAAAATCAAGTTTCTAGGTCCACGCGAGTCCTACCACGTGCTGAAATTTAAATAACATCTAGATACAAGTCGTGGCTCTACTCGTGTGTTTTTAGCATGAAAAACAAGTCAACCACAACATCATAGAGAGGATGAAAGGTTGAGATAGGTTCTGATTTTTTTTGGTTGTGGTTTCTCGAAAAAGAAGCAAACAATCACATAGGATGGTTCATGTAAAGGGTTTATGATCAAGCAAAATATTCAACCAAGAATTATGTATATAATATTGTTCAACCATTCTAAGTCTAATGTTTTGCGTAGTAAAATTCAAAACTGAATTATTAAAAAGACCCTAAAAACCTGGAATCGGGTTGTCCTCCCGGTAGCTTATTCTTGACTCGACGAAACGGGTTGCCTCCCACCTAGCGCTTCGTTTATAGTCCATGGCTAGACTTCTTTACTTGATTACTTCGGATCAACGCTCTTTGCGGGCGTTGCAATCTTGGGTACCCACTTCCGCACCATCTTGGGCACGGGCTTCTTCTTCGGCTTAGTCAATTTTTTTTTGGTCTTCACAGGCTGGCTTTGTCTTTTGGTCTTGACGGATGCAACAACTTCCTTCATGTAGTGGCTCAGCATCTCAAACTCCGGTCCTTCGGTCGTGATCTTCATGGTTTCCTTAGTGTGATCCTTCATCTCTCCCGAATGAGTTTGAGTAGCCTTCGCCGTCTTGGGACCTTGGAGTTGTCTCGGAAATTCTTCTTTGTCACCCATTGGTTGTCCGGCAAGTTGTCCCACTTGCGTCTCTAGCATCTTCATCACGATGAACACTTCTCGCATGTGGATATTGCCTTGGCAGCCTTTAGGTGTTGAGCTTCTTTCTCTATCTCCATCTTCTCCATCCTCCTCTTAAGTAAACCGATATGCCACTCAAGGAATCCGGCTTGTATTCATTCAGCTCTCGCAATCGTCATGCGGATAGTTGAGACCTTGATCTTGAACGGCCTCCCGGCGTCTTGAAGGGTTATGATAGGTAGATCAACGATGTCCGGGGTGCATAGCTTGATCTTGCGCTCCGGTGGTTGAGGTTGATCTTCCTTTGGACTTGGAGGTGGTGATTCCCTTGGAGATTTCGATGGTCCTTTGACTTCAACTTTTGAATCTAGGGTTTCCAACCCTTTAGCTTGTGTTGCACGTCTCCTTTGCCTGTAAAGTTTTCCTGGATCATCCACAAAAAAGTTTGGGTTTCTTGGAGGGGTAGCCAACCATCTCCGGTTAGGGTTAGTAATAAAACAAAAATCTAAACATAAAAACTAGGGTTAATCAAAACTAGATTAGATTGATTTTTTTCTTTTTGAGGATGATCAAAGTTAAGAGATGCAAAAGAAAATCACAAGAAAAACTGAAAGATAAGCGATACTAGATCGGATCTTTATTGCTTGTTCCCCGGCAACGGCGCCAGAAAAAGGGGCCTGTTGACGGTTAATAGTTGTATCAAAGTTCGTTTAGACTTGCAAGCGGACAAGCCTCTCGTCGTAGTCAAGGGACCCTTCTTCCCTCGAGTGGTGAACCCAAGGTATCGAATCCGTGGAACAATGTGCAACACAAGGATTCAATCTAGTAAAGCAAGGTAAGCTATCTTATGAAGACAAGTTGCATCTAATCTACTAACTCATAAAGAAAACGAATCTAATCTACCAAAGAGGTAACAAGAGAAAGCAAGAGATAACCAATCTAGAGAATCTAGATCATGCTTATGTTGTAGCTCCAAACAAGATAGATGAAGATAGAACAGCGAATCTCATTAAAGCATCTTTAAATCGTGGCCTTCTATCCGACTCCGAAAACGCCCGCCTTTCGGAACCCCCGTTCTGTCACAACGTATCCCTACTCATGCGGGTAGTCTAGGGCGAGTTCGATAAGAACAAGTTGAAAACACTTGGCCGGTCCGGTATGCACCTCTAGCCACCGCGGCTACAAGAGCACCCTATGTAATCTAGCTATAGACTAGATCGTAGAAGAAGCAAAACCAAGAAGAAAACAAAATCATCGAGAAGGCACTTAATCGCTAGAAATCGAATTCACTTACAAACTTCACCATGAATGATTACATGAACAATATCACCACCGGGGCCCTCCCTCGATCTTGATCCTCGCTCCGGAGCTCCGACGTGGTCTTCCATGCAAGGTTCCCACGTCGGCTAGGGAGACCCTAGACAACTAGCACGACCCTCATCTCCGAGATGGTGTCCCTCAAGCTTCTCTGCTCCTCGGCGGCGGATGACGAATTAGTTCATGCGTGGCTCTCGGTCAGGGGGCTATAAATAGCCAGAGATGCAATTAGGTCAAAGGGGAGGCCGATTGGGCTCTAGAACAGGCTGGGCCGGCCGGCCTGGACCGACCGGCCTGGGCCCTTCCCGGCCCAATCTGTGGCCTGCTTCGCCCGGTGTTGCTTCTCTCGTCTTCTAGATCCTCTCCCCTTTTGCATGTGGTCCCTTGTCGTCAGTTTGTCTCCGAATTGGACGAAACTCCTTGTCTTGCAAGATTCAGCACATTTCTGGCTAGGTCCTCGGAGTTTGTCATCTTCGCGGGCTTGGTCCTTGGGCTCTTGGAGTCATGTTCACTTCATTGCTTGACTTGTACCGGGCTTCAAGGTCTTGTCATTAGGTGCTTAATGAACATATCCTGGAAGTCTTGCTTTCAACGTTAAAACTCTGCGTAAACACTTAACTCCAAAACCGACATGCACAAGTGAACTTGTTATACCACAGGGGTTAGTACCAGTGGATAAGATACAAAAGTCATGCCAACACCGAAGGTAAACTCATGGCTAGGTTGACGGATTTTCACCGTCAACAAGGGGACACCTCCCAAGATGACGAAAGTACCGACGAAGGTTATGTGGTATTTTCCTATAATACCACGTTTGAAGCGTTTGCTCGGGAACAAAGAAAATGCTAAGTTGATGACATGGCACAAAAGCGATCGTAAGCAAGACCACATGCTGAGACATCCGACAGATGGGTCTCAATGGAGAAAGATTGATAGAAAATACAAAGATTTTGCTGAGGAAGCAAGAAACATAAGATTTGGTTTAGACACAGATGGTTTCAATCCATTTGGTGAGTTTAGCAGTGGTCATAGCACTTGGCCTGTGATACTATGCATGTTCAACCTTCCTGGTTGGATGTGCATGAAGCGAAAGTTCATTGTGATGCCGGTGCTAATCCAAGGTCCAAAACAACCTGGCAACGAAATTGATGTGTATCTAAGACCATTGGTTGATGAACTATTACTGCTATGGAAGAAAGAAGGTGTACGTGTGTGGGATGAGAATAAGCAAGATAACTTTAACCTACGAGCATTGTTATTCATTACCATCAACGATTGGCCTGCTTTAAGTAACCTATCTGGGCACTCAAACAAGTGATATCGGGCCCGCACCCACTGTTTACATAAAACATACGGTGTTCATCTAAAAGATTGTAAGAAGGTTGTGTATATGGGTCACCGTCACTTTCTTCCTGAGAAGCATCCCTTAAGGAAGAAAGGTTTGCATTGGAAAGGAAAGGCTGATCATCGTACAAAGCCCCCCCCCCATTTTAAAGGTGAGGAGATCTTAGAGATGGTAAAGGATCTAAGGGTTGTCTTTGGAAAGGGTGACAGTAGTGAACCTGTTCCACATGATGCTAATGGGCGTGCACCAATGTGGAAGAACAAATCTATATTTTGGGAGTTACCTTATTGGGAAATTCTTGAGGTCCGGAATGCTATTGACATGATGCACTTGACGAAGAATCTTTGTCTGAATGTCCTAGGCTTCTTGGGTTGTTACAAGAACTCTAAGGATACATTGGAAGCACGACGGGACCTGAAAAATATCCATAGGAATGAAGCACCTCCGATAAAGGTTGATGGAGAAGAAGCAGATCATGAAGAGGTTGAGGAGGAAGAACAAGATTACTTAGGTCCTACTAGTTACACCCTGAGCAAGGAAGAGAAGGATATCATGTTTGATTGCCTAAACAGTATGAAGGTTCCATCTGGCTACTCATCGAATATAAAAGGGATAATAAGTATGAAAGATAAGAAGTTCACAGATCTAAAGGCCCACGACCGCCACATGTTGATGACAAAGTTACTTCCAGTTGCGTTGAGGGTTGTTCTACCAGAGAAAGTACGATTAGCACTCGTAAAGATTTGTGCATTTCTCAATGCAATTTCACAGAAGGCAATCTATCCAAGGAACCTAGTGAAGCTACAAAATGATGTTGTGCAATGTCTTGTCAGCTTTGAGTTAGCATTTCCACCTTCATTCTTCGATATTATGACTCACCTCCTGGTGCACCTTGTGAAAGAGATTACTATTCTTGGACCAGTATACTTGCACAACATGTGGCCTTTTGAGATGTTCATGTCAGTCCTCAATAAATATGTTCTTAACCGCGCACGTCCGGAAGGAAGCATCGCCAAAGGATATGTAACTGAGGAGGTCATTGAGTTTTGTGTGGACTTTGTCGACTCAATTGACTCGGTTGGGGTTCCAGTATCACGACACGAGGGGAGACTACTAGGAAAGGGCACCATTGGAAGGAAATCATGTTTCAGCAATGATACTGATTTGTTCAATAAAGCACACCTAGCTGTTCTGCAACAATCAACTTTGGTGACTCTGTACATTGAGGAACACAAGCAGATTATTTCTTCACAAAATCCATCCAAAACCGAAGCATGGGTTACACGCCATCACCTGGAAAATTTTCCCTCGTGGTTGAGTGAACAAGTTATTGGTGATTCCACAATTCACCCACAACTCGCTTTGTTAGCCAGGGGACCTTCTAGCAAAATTGTCAAATTTCAAGCTTACGATTTTATAAATGGTTATATTTTTTACACAATAGACCAAGATCGGAAAACCACACACCAAAATAGCGGTGTCCGTATGAAAGGATCAAGATGTCGACTAGAGGGGGGGGGTGAATAGTCGAACCTGAAAATCACAAACTTTTTCACACCTGTTAAATACAGGTCCGGAGACTCCGGATATTTTTCCAGATACTCCGGGAATTCCGGAGAATCTGGGAAAATGTCGGGATATTCCGGCCTGCTAGGGAGAGATTAAATTCGACAGAAATTAAACTTGCTCAAAAGTAAATCTGTGAAAATAGGTTATGCACTGAGATGAGACACGCCTGTTTATCCACTCAAATCTTGTAGGAACCTCAACACGAAGTAGATCGGCACCAAACCCTAGGTATGTGCTCAAGATAGGAACAAGCATGCAACAAGATGAACAAGCACAAGAGACACAGGGATTTGTTACCGGAGTTCAACCTCACACCTTGAGGTCTACGTCTCCGTTGAGGTACCCACGAAGGGTGGACCTTTACACCTAGGTCACTTTCCTCCCTCTAGCGACCACAAAGATCAAGCTAGAGTTACTTACTCAATGTCGGGGTAATACAAACTTCCTTGGGCAGCCACAATCTTTGGATGCTCCAAGGCAACGCCTAGCCGGCTAGGAGCTCAAGGCTCCAAGAGTAACAAACACGAATTTTGCCAACCAAGCGAAGAACGAGGTGCTCTAGAGATGGGAAATCAGCTCACTAGCACTCTCCAAGCCCTTGCTCTCAAATCCTCTTAAATCCCAAAACAAATCTCACCAACCTTTAGCCAAAGGGAGAAGAGGGGGAGTAAATGAGGTCTGTTCAAGTTCAGCATGAAATGGCAGGGAAGAAGAGTAAATGAAGGGGTGGAGGAGGCTTTTATACCCCCTCACCCAGAATATAGTCGTTGAGGCTTTATGACCCGGAGTATCCAGGGTAAACCCGGAAACTCCGGGAAGTCCGGAGACTCCGGGGTAAACCCGGATACTCCAGCCTTCCAAGGCCAGCACCCAAGAAAAGATCCTCGTGAATGTGTTGGTGCAAAGGTGTCTCTCATAGGTTTTGTTTTAGCAACTAGAGCACAAGTTCGACTCTTGGAAGACATAATTCCTGTCCCTCTTGATAGTACGGCATTCCTAGGACTCAAATTCAAAATTAAAATAAATAACCCTTCTTAGGAATCCTTTAGAGCACCACTTTTGTTTTTGTATATCAACGAGCTGTGCTTGATGCCATACATAATTTTAATACCTGCTCATGACTAGGTAAATTCATTAGCTACTTAGGTGTGTGTCATTAAGCCACCAAAACCCACTTAGGGGGCCAAGATACTCTTCACCGTATAGACACCATGGACAACAACAATAACAAGAACTCATATTATGGTGTCATAGAAGAGATATGAGAGCTTGAGTACGGGCCACTTAACATCCCTCTGTTTCTTTGCCAATGGGTAAAATTAAATGTATGTGGCATAAGGAAAGATCAATATGGAATGACAATAGTCGACCTAACCAAGATTGGTTTCAAAGATGAACCATTCGTCCTTGCGAAAAATGTGCATCAAGTTTTCTATGTCAAGGATATGACTAGCAAACCGAAGAATAAAAATCCCGAAGGACCAAAAGAGCCACAACGACACATTGTTCTTCCAGGTAAAAGAGTAATCGTGGGAGTCGAGGACAGAACAGACAAATCATATGACTATGATCAGTTCGATGGCATGCCTCCATTCGCTGTCGAAGTTGACCCAATCATACCGCTGGGAAATGAAGAGACACCGTACTTACGTCACGACCACGACCAAGGATCTTTTGTCAAGAAAAGAAACTTCAATACTGTATTGTAATGATTAATGTTCAAATCATTTATGTAATGTTCTATGAGTGTATTCCTTTTATTTGAACTTGAAAAGATCTTGTGATGCCTAGAGGGGGGATGAATAGGATCACTTTTAAAATTCTGCAAAATCTGAGCAGCGGATCAGGGACCGGATGACCCGCACGGCGGATCGCGATGACCCGGGGTCCGGTCACCTTGGCACTTGTGCTTGGATCAACCAAAGGCGCGGAGTAAAACACAATAACTTAAGAGGAAAGTGAATTTGCGAAAATATATGAACCAACTTGGTGTAATTGAAGTGGAAATGACCCGCAACAAAGGATATTACACACAACAACACAAATAGAGAGATCGATTCAAAGATAACTTCTAGGGTTAGGGTTGATGACGAAGAACACAAGCAAGCAAGAGAGACAAGCGATTTGTTTACCGAAGTTCACCTCCACTAAGAAGGCTACATCTCCGTTGAGGTTCCCACAAAGGGAGGGTCATCACGAAGAGCCTCTTGCCTCTCCAATTCACCACCAAGGCAAATTGGTGCTCACTAAGAAAAACTCCACAAAGGAGGGGCAATACAAACGATCCCGGGTGCTCCACATGGAGAGGGCACTCAACGGGCGACGCCTAACCGTCTAGAAGCAAGCTTCAAGAGTAAAAGACACGAATCAATCAACCAAAGCCACCACAAGTGCTTCTTGAGAGGGGCAAATGAAAAGCTCTCACAAAGGGGCTAAATCCTACACCTCACATGCTCTCACACTCAAACCCTAGGAGGAAATCTTGATTGGAGTGCTTGGGAATGAGTTAGGAGAGTGGAAATGAAGCTTTGGGGGTGCAGCAATGGCGGAGGAGGCGGAACCCTAAAGAGGAGGAAGAAGGGGTATATATACCCACTTCCCCCGACTTGACCGTTGGGGGCAACCTGCGGCCTGGCCGGGTCACCCGGCACGGGTGGTCGGGTCACCCACCTCCCTCCAGCACGGTTCCGGGTGGCCCGGCCACTCATGCCAGTTGACCCGGTAGGCCTGGAGGGGGAGAGGTTTAACAAGAATGGGCTGTTATTGATTTTTCTAAAGGTTTTTCTAGGTTTTTCATTCTTAGAAAAGATGAGAATAGATCACAAGAAGCACTTGTAGTAAACTTTGACTAATCGACTGCATCCCTCTTTATAGTACGGTGTTTCCTAAACTCAAATTCAAACCGAAAATTAAAATTAAATCGCCAATTGAGCTTCAACACCATATATAAGAAAATGAGGGCCTTCCTTTGAGAGTTCATACTTATTTCACTTTAAAGCCTGCACACATCTCATTGAAAGCATTAATCCTCCCAAATTGCATTGTCATTATTACCAAAACAATTAGAAGCCTAGATGCACTTTCAATCTCCCCCTTTTTGGTGATTGACGACAACACAATTTGGTTAATAGAAAGAGATGTGTGTATCCAGTAATTTACTGAGGAGCTCCCCCTAGATGTGTGCAATGTCAATTAAAGGAGGCCTCAAATGCCTTTGCACACACATTTGCAAGAACTCCCCCTAAATCGTTGCATAAACACATTGTGCTCAAGTGTGAAAAGAAATATCCCGTGATGCAAATGACAAAATATATCACAACAATAAAGTGAGAAATAACAAATCACCAACCAACACAAGCATCACATATAACCATTACGATCCTTACATCACACTAGCATAGATAAAAGTACCACAATTAAGTCTTACAAATAAAAGTTTTGCACTTGGCACACCAACATCCATCACACCACACATAGTTCATTACATGTCCACTAGCTCTATTACATGAATAACGATAAGATAGATAAAGATAGAGGTAGGGGCTTCCTTTCACCAAATTCACTCCCCCTTTGGCATCAAGTACCAAAAAGGGAAGCTACTCCTCGTCGTCCTCATCGTACTCCTCCTCTTCTTCATAATCTTCCTCTTCATCATCAACTGGGACCCAAGAGCCAAGGTCCTCCCAAGGATTTGGAACGGGAGAAGGAGGATCAAAGGTTCTCATCTCATGGACCGGAGAGTGTGGAAGATTAAGACTAGCGGCCATTTCCTTTTGATTTTTCTCTTGCCTATGAAGCTCTTGAGCCAACCACCGACGATCGGCCTCACGCTCCCTAGCATCTTTGCGGAGCATGTTGAAGCAAGCAAACAAGCCTTTTGCAAGAAAGTTGAATTTGCCTCTCTTACCCCTAGGAGCCCCATGAGAGTGAGAGGCACCCTCCAAAGGAAGTGGATCATATGGACCTTTTGTTGGTGGAGCTTGAGAGGAAGAGGCACCCGCATCAGACGGTCCATCAATAGTATAAATACCCGGATAGCTTCCTCTAGCATCAACACCGGTGGTGTGCTTGCCAAGACGGAAAGATTGAGCAAGTTTGCCTTTGCTAGTCTTGTAAGACTCATGAACAACATCCGTCTTGAGATCAAGTTGAGTGGCATGCTTAACCATCATGATAATATAGGGCGCATAGTGACAACCACTAGAAGAAGTGTGTGAACAAATGATGATCTCATTCCAAAGAAAGTGACAAGCATTGAACTTAGGTTGACCGGGAGCCATTTGATAAAGGAGATTTCTAGCTCTATGAGATATGTTATCGGAATCCCCACCCCTAGGACAAAGAGTGTATCTAAACAAAAGATTGAGCATTTTGTAATACGGGGTGAGTCCACTAGTATCACCATAGTTGATGTTTCCATAGGCACGATCATACATAAACCTCATCTTAGTCACCTCTAGTTCATTCTCACAATGAAGTCGGACTAGATCACTTTTGAATTGATTGGTTGTGGTTGCACCTCTAAGTTTGAAAAGTTGAGCAAAATCATAGACTGAGATTTTGAAGCGCTTACCACCAAGAGTGAAGTGCATCTCATTTTCATCTTCATCAACATACAGTGTGGCATAGAACTGGGCCACCACCTCCTGAGAGTAGTCACACCGAAGACCCATGAGATAAGAAATCCCCATGAATTGGCACCGAGAGTGAACAGCCTGCATAACCTCCTCAATGGGAGCAGGAAGATCAAGCAAGTACGGCCAATCCACCCATTTCATCTCAGTCGTGACATGTCCCTTGGGTAGAATGGTCGACTCATACCAATCCGCTTGATGAGCAAGCCAGAACCTATCATCACTGAAAAATGACCTCTGAAGCCGCCTCGGATCTTCTGGCCAAAACCGAAGGGACCTCATGTCAGTGCCCGCCTTCATGAAGTCAACCAAAGGTGGATCACGCCGTGTGCGCTCAGGACGGTGAACGGGAACTGCCATCTTCTCATAGATAGATAAGTCAATGTTGTCATCATAGCGGTCTCCAACCTCAGTAGCGGTGCTCGCCCTCTTGGTCCTAGCACCGACGGTTGTGGTCTTCTTCTTGAGAATAGGATTGCCATCATGACCACGTCCTCGACCTTGAGCACGAGAGGGAGGAGCTTGAGGTTTGGTCCTCTTCTCATGCACATGAATTCCAAACTCCTCGCCGGAAGAGCGCTCCTCAAACTCCTCAATCTCCTCATCTCCCTCCTCACTTGATTCTGAGCGAATCTCCTTGCCACGAGAGCTAGCTTTCTCACGACCCATCTGAAAGATGATAAGATATGCAAGGAATAAGATTGACTGATTGAAGTTCCACAAAACAAGGGTGATTGGGTCACCCCAGCCGGAGCCGGTCAACCGGCATGGGTGGCCGGGTCAACCGGCTCGGCGGGATGAACCCTAGAACAAGAAATCAATGGTCTGAGAAATGTAGCCATGGGATTGAGACAAAATCAAGAGATGTTGTTCTAGGACCTAAGTAGAGGCATTTGACCAAGGGAAATCATCTAAAACGAATCACACAAGTAGATCGGGAAATCCGGAGTTTGAAATGAGTTTACCGTTGGATTCCCGTGAAGTTTCCGGAAAATCCGATGAGGAAGGAGCTCTAGATGAAGAAGAGGCTTGAATCTCCCACCCGGCGCGAGAATCGCGTGGAGGAGCGGCGGAATCGCCCCAGGGGCGATTTTGGGGGCGGCGGCGGCGGTCTGAAGAAATGAGAGAGGCTAGGGTTCTGTTGACCGCCGGCCGAGGGCTTTTATACGCCCAGCGCGGGGGCTGGGCGACCCGGCGGGGTCTAGGGTTTGGGATCGAGTTTATATATATATACACACACACCTAACAGGTCTAGATCGCAACAGCGCCTGCAGGGGGGTCCGGGCGATCCGGTGGCCAACAGAGCCGCCCCGGGCGACCGGCACCGGTGGCCGGTCCACCCGCCGCCTGCAGGACCGCGCCGGGTCAACCGGGCACCCGTGCCGGTTGACCCGTCTCGCCCAGAAAGAGGCACAAAGATTCTTCAAAAGATGTAGACCCCTTTTTTAAAAAAATGTATATGAATATACATGAGAATTAAAGATGGATATATTCTCAAGATTGGAGGAGTATTTTCGACAAAAGAAATTTATGAGAAAGGCTTGGGAAAAGTGTTGATAGATGTGAGATCTTTCAAGACTTGAGATGAGTAAAGGATTCATCTAGTGGACACGTAATAAACTCTCGGCAACAAGTGACTAGCCACAATCAATCATTCATAACAATAGTCACTTAGGCCGAGTATTTGACCAAAAGATCTCAAGATCCAATATTTTCGAAAAACTCACACAAACAAATAAAAATAAGTCATTTTCAACCTATCTAGGCAACAATCAAGTATGTGCAATAAGTCAAGCCAAGTTACGAGAATCCAAGATGTTTAGCTCACTCCTCAAAGCACAAAACCTTTGCTCGTCTAGAGGCTTAGTGAAAATATCGGCAAGTTGCCTCTCGGTGCTTACGTGACGTAAAGCAATATCGCCCTTAGCCTCATGATCCCTTAAGAAGTGATGTCTAATGTCTATGTGCTTTGTTCTAGAGTGTTGGACTGGATTGTTCGCTAGCTTGATAGCACTCTCATTGTCACACAAGAGTGGAATCTAACTAAACTTGCAACCATAATCACTCAACGTTTGCTTCATCCACAAGAGTTGTGCACAACAAGCACCGGCCGCCACATATTCGGCCTCGGCCGTGGATAAAGCAACCGGGTTTTGCTTCTTTGAGCTCCATGACACCAAAGACCTACCAAGAAATTGGCAAGTCCCGGTCGTGCTCTTTCGATCTACTTTGCAACCGGCATAGTCCGAATCGGAGTATCCAAGTAGATCAAAAGTGAAGCCTTTGGGATACCACAAGCCTAGGTTAGGAGTGTGAACCAAATATCTAAAGATTCTCTTAACGGCCATTTGATGACACTCCTTAGGATTGGCTTGAAATCTTGCACACATGCACACACTAAGCATTATATCGGGCCTAGATGCACAAAGGTAAAGTAGGGAGCCGATCATGGAACGGAATACCTTTTGGTCGACCGACTTTCCTTCTTCATTGAGATCAAGATGTCCATTTAGTGCCATGGGGGTCTTGATGGGCTTGGAATCGGCCATGTCAAACCTCTTGAGCATATCCTTCACATACTTAGATTGGCATAAGAAAGTCCCTTCCTTCATTTGCTTGATTTGAAAACCAAGAAAGAACTTCAATTCGCCCATCATAGACATCTCGAATCTCTTGGTCATAATTCTACTAAACTCCTCACAAAATTTATCATTAGTAGACCCAAAGATAATATCATCAACATAAATTTGACAAATGAATATATCTTTTCCATTTATTTGTATGAAGAGAGTAGAATCGGCTTTGCCTATTTCAAAACCGTTCTTGAGAAGAAAATACTTAAGGCATTCATACCATGCTCTAGGAGCTTGTAAGCCCGTAGAGCGCCTTATGGAGCTTGTACACATGGTTTGGAAATCTTGAATCTTCAAAGCCCGGTGGTTGATCAACATAAACTTCTTCTTGGAGAGGTCCATTCAAGAATGCACTCTTCACATCCATTTGATGAAGCTTGAAATCATGGTCGGTAGCATAGGCTAAAAGAATACGAATTGACTCAAGCCTTGCTACCGGAGCATAAGTCTCTCCAAAGTCCAAGCCTTCAACTTGTGTGTAACCCTTGCCAACGAGCCTAGCCTTGTTCTTTGTGACGACACCAAATTCATCTTGCTTGTTTCTAAAAACCCATTTGGTGCCGATCACATTTTGCTTGGGTCTTGGTACCAACTCCAAAACTTCATTTCTCTTGAAGTTGTTCAACTCTTCCTCCATGGCAATAATCCAATCCGGATCCTCAAGAGCTTGTTCCACACTAAGAGGTTCCAAAGAGGAAACAAACGAGTAAAATGCACAAAAATTTGACAATCTTGAGCGAGTTGTTACCCCTCTTCGAATGCTCCCAAGTATGTTGTCGACGGGATGATCCCGTTGAACCATTTGATGTACTCTTGGGTGTGGTGCTTGAGATTGACGTTAAATTGGTCCATCATCATCATTTTCAACTTGTGGAGCTTCTTCTTGAGTTTCACCACCTTGTTCTCCCCCTTGATCAAAGCCCCATCCATGATCGTCATCATGAACTTGACTTTCATCTTGATGAATTTGAGAACTTGGTGGTTCCACTCTTGTTGATGATGGTTGATCTTGAGAGTTTGTGTTAACCGGAGCTTGTACTTGAATCTCCCGAGGCATAACTTCACCGGTCCCCATTTTAAAGATAGATATGCTTGGAGGCTCTTCATCATCTACAAGGTTTTCACTAACTTGCTCTCGTTGAGAGCCGTTGGATTCATCAAATTTCACATCTACCGTGGTCTCAACACAACTGGTGGTTTTGTTGAAAACACGATAGGTGTCGGGCATACTCCCCGGGTACTCATGCAAGGAAGGAGGAAGAGTAGAAAACGGACTCCTAGTAGAATTCCTCTGTACTCCTACTAGGACTCGCTCCATGTAATCCTACTAGGACTCCTACCTTGTAACCGACTAGGCACCCGCCCCCTGGACTATATAAGGGAGGGCCGGGTAGCTAGCCGCACCCCGCCCAATCCCTCCGGGGACAACACCAAGCGCAGGGCGCCATACTTGTTCCCCAAACAGGACGTAGGGCTCGCCGCCTTGGCGACCCGAACCTGTATAAATCTTGTGTCCCGTGTCCTCGCGCAGACCTTCGAGTTCTCGGTCTCCTGATCACGACCCCCACCGCACAATCTACTACCTCGGGTACCCCCTTGGTAGGTTTGCCGGTCTAAAACACCGACAGCTGGCGCGCCGAGGTAGGGGTGATCATCACCACCGGCGAGTCGAAGGACCCTCGTCAACAAGATGAATCTACTCGTCGACTCGCCGAGATCCATTGAAGCAAGTCGCCTTGCTCTTGTCAAAGCGGAATCAATCTTCCTACGCCGCGCTTCCGGTTGCTTCGGCACGTCGCGCGGCTCGTCACGCGGCTCGCCGCGCCGCTCGTCGTCGACCACTCCGCCTCGCCCGGGCTCGTCGTCGACTACTTTGCCTTCGCCGCGCGTCCCGGGTGCCTCGGCACGTCGCGCGGCTCGTCACGAGGCTTGTCGCGCCGCTCGTCATCGACTACTCGTCGTCGACTACTTCGTCTTCGCCGCGCGTCCCGGGTGCCTCGGCACGTCGCGCGGCTCGTCACGCGGCTTGTCGCGCCGCTCGTCGTCGACTACTCGTCGTCGACTACTTCGCCTTCGCCGCGCGTCGGGGTGCCTCGGCACGTCGCGCGGCGCTCGTCCACGCGGCTTGTCGCGCCGCTCGTCGTCGACTACTCGTCGTCGACTACTTCGTCTTCGCCGCGCGTCCGGGGTGCCTCGGCACGTCGCGCGGCTCGTCACGCGGCTTGTCGCGCGCTCGTCGTCGACTACTCCGCCTCGCCCGGGCTCGTCGTCGACTACTTCGTCTTCGCCGCGCGTCGGGGTGCCTCGGCACGTCGCGCGGCTCGTCACGCGGCTTGTCGCGCCGCTCGTCGTCGACTACTCGTCGTCGACTACTTCGCCTTCGCCGCGCGTCCGGGGTGCCTCGGCACGTCGCGCGCGCTCGTCACGCGGCTTGTCGCGCCGCTCGTCGTCGACTACTCCGCCTCGCCCGGGCTCGTCGTCGACTACTTCGTCTTTGCGCGCGTCCGGGTGCCTCGGCACGTCGCGCGGCCTCGTCACGCGGCTCGCCCGCGCCGCTCGTCGACTACTCGCCTCGCCCGGGCTCGTCGTCGACTACTTCGTCTTCGCCGCGCGTCGGGTGCCTCGGCACGTCGCGCGGCTCGTCACGCGGCTTGTCGCGCCGCTCGTCGTCGACTACTCGCCTCACCCGGGCTCGTCGTCGACTACTTCGTCTTCGCCGCGCGTCCCGGGTCGCCCGGCCCGTCGCGCGGCTCGTCACGCGGCTCGCCGCACCGCTCGTCGACTACTCGCCTCGCCCGGGCTCGTCGTCAACTACTTCGTCTTCGCCGCGCGTCGGGGTGCCTCGGCACGTCGCGCGGCTCGTCACGCGGCTTGTCGCGCCACTCGTCGTCGACTACTCGTCGTCGACTACTTCGTCTTCGCCTCGCGTCGGGTGCCTCGGCACGTCGCGCGGCTCGTCACACGGCTTGTCGCGCCGCTCGTCGTCGACTACTCGTCGTCGACTACTTCGCCTTCACCGCGTGTCGGGTGCCTCGGCACGTCGCGCGGCTCGTCACGCGGCTTGTCGCGCCGCTCGTCGTCGACTACTCGTCGTCGACTACTTCGTCTTCGCCGCGCGTCCGGGGTGCCTCGGCACGTCGCGCGCGCTCGTCACGCGGCTTGTCGCGCCGCTCGTCGTCGACTACTCCGCCTCGCCCGGAGCTCGTCGTCGACTACTTCGTCTTCGCCGCGCGTCGGGGTGCCTCGGCACGTCGCGCGGCTCGTCACGCGGCTTGTCGCGCCGCTCGTCGTTGACTACTCGTCGTCGACTACTTCGCCTTCGCCGCGCGTCGGGGTGCCTCGGCACGTCGCGTGGCTCGTCACGCGGCTTGTCGCGCCGCTCGTCGTCGACTGCCCCGTCGTCGACTACTTCGTCTTCGCCGCGCGTCCGGGGTGCCTCGGCACGTCGCGCGGCTCGTCACGCGGCTTGTCGCGCCGCTCGTCGTCGACTACTCCGCCTCGCCCGGGCTCGTCGTCGACTCGCCGTCTTCGCCGCGCGTCGGGGTGCCTCGGCACGTCGCGCGGCTCGTCCGCGCGCTTGTCGCGCCGCTCGTCGTCGACTACTCGTCGTCGACTCGCCCCGTATTCGCCGCGCGTCGGGTGCCTCGGCACGTCGCGCGGCTCGTCACGCGGCTTGTCGCGCGCTCGTCGTCGACTACTCCCCGCCTCGCCCGGGCTCGTCGTCGACTACTTCGTCTTCGCCGCGCGCGTCCGGGGTGCTTCGGCACGTCGCGCGGCTCGTCACGCGGCTCGCCGCGCGCTCGTCGACTACTCCGCCTCGCCCGGGCTCGTCGTCGACTACTTCGTCTTCGCCGCGCGTCGGGGTGCCTCGGCACGTCGCGCGGCTCGTCCACGCGGCTTGTCGCGCCGCTCGTCGTCGACTACTCGTCGTCGACTGCTTCGCGTCGCGCGCGCGTCGGGGTGCCTCGGCACGTCGCGCGGCTCGTCGCGCGGCGTCGCGCGCGCTCGTCGTCGACTACTCGTCGTCGACTACTTCGCCTTCGCCGCGCGCGTCGGGGTGCCTCGGCACGTCGCGCGGCTCGTCACGCGGCTTGTCGCGCCGCTCGTCGTCGACTACTTCGTCTTCGCCGCGCGTCCCGGGGTGCCTCGGCACGTCGCGCGGCTCGTCCACGCGGCTTGTCGCGCGCGCTCGTCGTCGACTACTCCGCCTCGCCCCGGGCTCGTCGTCGACTACTTCGTCTTCGCCGCGCGTCCCGGGGTGCCTCGGCATGTCGCGCGGCTCGTCACGCGGCTTGTCGCGCCGCTCGTCGTCGACTACTCGTCGTCGACTACTTCGTCTTCGCCGCGCGTCGGGGTGCCTCGGCACGTCGCGCGGCTCGTCCACGCGGCTTGTCGCGCCGCTCGTCGTCGACTACTCGTCGTCGACTACTTCGTCTTCGCCGCGCGTCGGGTGCCTCGGCACGTCGCGCGGCTCGTCACGCGGCTTGTCGCGCCGCTCGTCGTCGACTACTCGTCGTCGACTACTTCGCCTTCGCCGCGCGTCGGGTGCCTCGGCCGTCGCGCGGCTCGTCACGCGGCTTGTCGCGCCGCTCGTCGTCGACTACTCCGCCTCGCCCGGCGCTCGTCGTCGACTACTCCGCCTCGCCCGGGCTCGTCGTCGACTACTTCGTCTTCGCCGCGCGTCGTCGGGGTGCCTCGGCACGTCGCGCGGCTCGTCACGCGGCTTGTCGCGCCGCTCGTCGTCGACTACTCGTCGTCGACTACTTCGCCTTCGCCGCGCGTCCCGGGTGCCTCGGCACGTCGCGCGGCTCGTCCACGCGGCTTGTCGCGCCGCTCGTCGTCGACTACTACTCCGCCTCGCCCGGGCTCGTCGTCGACTACTTCGTCTTTGCCGCGCGTCCGGTGCTTCGGCACGTCGCGCGGCTCGTCACGCGGGCTCGCCGCGCCGCTCGTCGACTACTCCGCCTCGCCCGGGCTCGTCGTCGACTACTTCGTCTTCGCCGCGCGTCCGGGGTGCCTCGGCACGTCGCGCGGCTCGTCACGCGGCTTGTCGCGCCGCTCGTCGTCGACTACTCCGCCTCGCCCGGGCTCGTCGTCGACTACTTCGTCTTCGCCGCGCGTCCGGGGTGCTTCGGCCCGTCGCGCGCGCTCGTCACGCGGCTCGCCGCACCGCTCGTCGACTTCTCCCGCCTCGCCCGGGCTCGTCGTCGACTACTTCGTCTTCGCCGCGCGTCCTCGGGGTGCCTCGGCGGTCGCGCGGCTCGTCACGCGGCTTGTCGCGCCACTCGTCGTCGACTACTCGTCGTCGACTACTTCGTCTTCGCCTCGCGTCCCGGGTGCCTCGGCACGTCGCGCGGCTCGTCACACGGCTTGTCGCGCGCTCGTCGTCGACTACTCGTCGTCGACTACTTCGCCTTCACCGCGTGTCCGGGTGCCTCGGCACGTCGCGCGGCTCGTCACGCGACTTGTCGCGCCGCTCGTCGTCGACTACTCGTCGTCGACTACTTCGTCTTCGCCGCGCGTGCGGGTGCCTCGGCACGTCGCGCGGCTCGTCACGCGGCTTGTCGCGCGCTCGTCGTCGACTACTCCGCCTCGCCCGGAGCTCGTCGTCGACTACTTCGTCTTCGCCGCGCGTCGGGGTGCCTCGGCACGTCGCGCGGCTCGTCACGCGGCTTGTCGCGCCGCTCGTCGTTGACTACTCGTCGTCGACTACTTCGCCTTCGCCGCGCGTCCGGGTGCCTCGGCACGTCGCGTGGCTCGTCATGCGGCTTGTCGCGCGCTCGTCGTCGACTACTCGTCGTCGACTGCTTCGTCTTCGCGCGCGCGTCCGGGGTGCCTCGGCACGTCGCGCGGCTCGTCCACGCGGCCTGTCGCGCGCTCGTCGTCGACTACTCCGCCTCGCCCGGGCTCGTCGTCGACTACTTCGTCTTCGCCGCGCGTCCGGGTGCCTCGGCACGTCGCGCGCGCTCGTCACGCGGCTTGTCGCGCCGCTCGTCGTCGACTACTCGTCGTCGACTACTTCGTATTCGCCGCGCGTCGGGTGCCTCGGCACGTCGCGCGGCTCGTCACGCGGCTTGTCGCGCCGCTCCGTCGTCGACTACTCGCCTCGCCCAGGCTCGTCGTCGACTACTTCGTCTTCGTCGCGCGTCGGGGTGCTTCGGCCACGTCGCGCGCGCTTGTCACGCGGCTCGCCGCGCCGCTCGTCGACTACTCCGCCTCGCCCGGGCTCGTCGTCGACTACTTCGTCTTCGCCGCGCGTCGCGGTGCCTCGGCACGTCGCGCGCGGCTCGTCACGCGGCTTGTCGCGCCGCTCGTCGTCGACTACTTCGTCTTCGCCGCGCGTCGGGGTGCCTCGGCACGTCGCGCGGCTCGTCGCGCGGCTTGTCGCGCCGCTCGTCGTCGACTACTCGTCGTCGACTACTTCGCGCCGCCGCGCGCGTCCGGGGGTGCCTCGGCACGTCGCGCGGCTCGTCCACGCGGCTTGTCGCGCCGCTCGTCGTCGACTACTTCGTCTTCGCCGCGCGTCGGGTGCCTCGGCACGTCGCGCGGCTCGTCCGCCGCGGCTTGTCGCGGCCGCTCGTCGTCGACTACTCGCCTCGCCCGGGCTCGTCGTCGACTACTTCGTCTTCGCCGCGCGTCCCGGGGTGCCTCGGCATGTCGCGCGGCTCGTCACGCGGCTTGTCGCGCCGCTCGTCGTCGACTACTCGTCGTCGACTACTTCGTCTTCGCCGCGCGTCGGGGTGCCTCGGCACGTCGCGCGGCTCGTCACGCGGCTTGTCGCGCCGCTCGTCGTCGACTACTCGTCGTCGACTACTTCGTCTTCGCCGCGCGTCGGGGTGCCTCGGCACGTCGCGCGGCTCGTCACGCGGCTTGTCGCGCCGCTCGTCGTCGACTACTCCGCCTCGCCCAGGCTCGTCGTCGACTACTTCGTCCTCGCCGCGCGTCCCGGGGTGCCTCGGCACGTCGCGCGGCTCGTCACGCGGCTTGTCGCGCCGCTCGTCGTCGGCTACTCGTCGTCGACTACTTCGTCTTCGCCGCGCGTCCGGGGTGCCTCGGCACGTCACGCGGCTCGTCCACGCGGCTTGTCGCGCCGCTCGTCGTCGACTACTCGCCTCGCCCGGGCTCGTCGTCGACTACTTTGTCTTCGCCGCGCGTCGGGGTGCTTCGGCACGTCGCGCGGCTCGTCCGCGCGGCTCGCCGCGCCGCGTCGACTACTCGCGCCTCGCCCGGGCTCGTCGTCGACTACTTCGTCTTCGCCGCGCGTCCGGGGTGCCTCGGCACGTCGCGCGGCTCGTCCGCGCGGCTTGTCGCGCCGCTCGTCGTCGACTACTCCGCCTCGCCGGGCTCGTCGTCGACTACTTCGTCTTCGCCGCGCGTCGGGGTGCCTCGGCACGTCGCGCGGCTCGTCACGCGGCTTGTCGCGCCGCTCGTCGTCGACTACTCGTCGTCGACTACTTCGCCGTCGCCGCGCGCGTCCCGGTGCCTCGGCCGTCGCGTGGCTCGTCACGCGGCTTGTCGCGCCTCTCGTCGTCGACTACTCGTCGTCGACTACTTCGTCTTCGCCGCGCGTCCGGGTGCCTCGGCACGTCGCGCGGCTCGTCCCGCGGCTTGTCGCGCCGCTCGTCGTCGACTACTCGCCTCGCCCGGGCTCGTCGTCGACTACTTCGTCTTCGCCGCGCGTCCCGGGGTGCCTCGGCACGTCGCGCGGCTCGTCCGCGGGCTTGTCGCGCCGCTCGTCGTCGACTACTCGTCGTCGACTACTGCGTCTTCGCCTCGCGTCCGGTGCCCTCGGCACGTCGCGCGGCTCGTCCGCCGCGGCTTGTCGCGCCGCTCGTCGTCGACTACTTCGTCTTCGCCGCGCGTCCGGGTGCCTCGGCACGTCGCGCGGCTCGTCACGCGGCTTGTCGCGCCTCTCGTCGTCGACTACTCGCCTCGCCCGGCTCGCCGTCGACTACTTCGTCTTCGCCGCGCGTCGGGGTGCCTCGGCACGTCGCGCGACTCGTCACGCGGCTTGTCGCGCCGCTCGTCGTCGACTACTCCGCCTCGCCCGGGCTCGTCGTCGACTACTTCGTCTTCGCCGCGCGTCCGGGGTGCCTCGGCACGTCGCGCGCGGCTCGTCACGCGGCTTGTCGCGCCGCTCGTCGTCGACTACTCGTCGTCGACTACTTCCGCCTACGCCGCACGTCCCGGGTGCCTCGGCTCGTCGCGCGGCTCGTCACGCGGCTTGTAGCGCCGCTCGTCGTCGACTACTCGTCGTCGACTACTTCGTCTTCGCGCGCGCGTCGGGGTGCCTCGGCACGTCGCGCGGCTCGTCACGCGGCTTGTCGCGCGCGCTCGTCGTCGACTACTTCGCCTCACGCGGGCTCATCGTCGACTACTCCGCCTACGGCTGCGCGTCCGGGTGCCTCGGTACGTCGCGCGGCCCGTCACACGACTCATCATCGACTACTCCGTGCGCCGCGACTTCGTCTTGCGGCCACACCGGCTTTACTTCGGCCACCCCGTACGTGGTGACTACTTGTCTCGCGGCAACACTGGCTCGGCTTCGAGTATGCCGCGCGCCGCCACGACGTCATCTTCCGGTCGCATCGCGTCGACCCTTCATCTTGACTAGTTTTCCAAACTAGTCGAGAACGGCAGTCACGCCCCCAACAACTAGTCGGAATCAACTCTGACTAGTCGACTTCAACAACAACCATCGCGGCTCCATCGCCACGGCTTCATCTACAAGTACGCCCAGGAAGACAACAGCTAACTCATTTATTTAAATGACTACTGTTCTCTTGGCTTGTTTTCCTCATCATGTAGGACTACTTGCCGACTACTCATTTGTGTATGCTTCTCGGCGGGTTTTCACGGGAGCTACACTCTGCTGACTACTCTTGGGGTATATCAATCAAGTCGCCACGAGTCTACTTCATCAACTCGGGGGCTATCCCTAGGAGGCAGTTTCTAAAGTCCGCTACGCGCGGCAATCTAAAGTCGACTTCTAAAGTCGCATTCTAAAGTCCGCTCCGTGCGGCATCTTAAAGTCGACTCGGTCGCATCTTCGCCGCCGCTTCGGTGGCATACTACGTGTGTAAGCTTCGATGGAACCTAGGCGCAAGCGGCCCTCGGGTCCCGGCGACGATGGAACCTAGCCGCACGTGGTCTTCACGCTGCGTACCATGGGTCCAAGTGCCCTAAGTACTCGCGCTCCGTACCTTGGGTCTGAAATCCATGGCCCAAGTACGCAAGTCGACTCCGGTCGCACCTTCAAGTCCACTACGGTGGCACCCGTACCTTGGGTCTGAAATCCATGGCCTAGGTACACAAGTCGACTCCGGTCGCACCTTCAAGCCCGCTCCCGGCGGCAAGCTGTACCTTGGGTCCGAAATCCATGGCTCGGTACTTAAGCCCACTCCGGTGGCACAAGCCCGCTCCGGCGGCAGCCGCACCTTGGGTCCGAAATCCATGGCTCGGTACTTAAGCCCACTCCGTGGCACAAGCCCGCTGCGGCGGCAACCGTACTTTGGGTCCGAAATCCATGGCTCGGTACTTAAGCCCACTCCGGTCGCACCCAAGCCCACTCCGTGGCACAAGCCGACTCCGGTCGCAATCTTAAGCCCGCTCCGGCGGCAAAACTACTCGTTTTTTTCCGATTTTTTATTCGCTTTGGCTTTCCGGAAAGTGCTTTTCGTTTTTGCATCTTAAGTCCACCCCGCGTGGCACAAAGTCGACTACGCGGTCGCACCTAAAGTCCGCTTTACGCGGCAACTAAAGTCGACTTCTAAAGTCGCATATCAAAGTCCGCTCCGCGCGGCATTCTAAAGTCGACTTCTAAAGTCGCATCTCAAAGTCCGCTCCACGCGGCACAAAGTCGACTTCGGTTTTCAAGTCGCATCTCAAAGTCCGCTCCGCGCGGCACAAAGTCGACTTCGGATTTCAAATCGCATCTCAAAGTCCGCTCCGCGCGGCACAAAGTCGACTTCGGTTTTTAAGTCGCATTCTAAAGTCCGCTCTCGCCGGCATCTAAAGTCGACTTCGGTCGCAACTAAAGTCCGCTGCGACGGCACGACTACTTCTCAAGCTCCATGGCTCGACGCCAACCGCTACTTGGAATCTCTCCAAGCTCGGGGGCTGCATTTCACATACTACTCGAAGATAACTTCAGCATGCTTCGCTCGCTCTCAAGCTCGGGGGCTCCTCACCAATCACTACTCGACGTGGCTCATATAGCTCTCTTATCTCGAGGGCTACACGCTGCAAGAGTACTCGGATGATGGCTTTCGCGATCACTGAAGACCCTTGGATTGATTACCTAATCATTTCAAGGCTCGGGGGCTACTATGCTACACCCATCGTTCAATTTTTCAAGACAAGATTCGGAATCAAGATTGACCCTCAGCTGGAGTCTACGACTCAACCTAAGGCTCGGGGGCTACTCCATATGGAGTGCGATTTTGCAACCGCGCTTCCATACAATCTCGACTTCAAGACAGATGAGCTGGACCACCTTCCAGCCTCGCGGCAGTTCAAGTACTATTGAAGACTTCTCCAAGCAGTACTCGAGGACGCTCAGGAACTACTCGAAGAGGCTTCAAGACTACTCGAACTACTACTCTCGACTCCAACGTGCTCGGGGGCTTGTCGAGCATACTCCCCGGGTACTCATGCAAGGAAGGAGGAAGAGTAGAAAACTGACTCCTAGTAGAATTCCTCTGTACTCCTACTAGGACTCGCTCCATGTAATCCTACTAGGACTCCTACCTTGTAACTGACTAGGCACCCGCCCCCTGGACTATATAAGGGAGGGCCGGGTACCTAGCCGCACCCCGCCCAATCCCTCTGGGGACAACACCAAGCGCAGGGCGCCATACTTGTTCCCCAAACAGGACGTAGGGCTCGCCGCCTTGGCGACCCGAACCTGTATAAATCTTGTGTCCCGTGTCCTCGCGCAGACCTTCGAGTTCTCGGTCTCCTGATCACGATCCCCACCGCACAATCTACTACCTCGGGTACCCCCTTGGTAGGTTTGCCGGTCTAAAACACCGACAATAGGCGTGCTCGTTAGTTCCATAACCAAGTAGAAAACCTTCATCAACCTTGGATGCAAACTTTGAGGCTTTGGGTTTCTTGTTAAGTATGAAACACTTACACCCAAAAACTCTAAAGTAATGCACACTAGGCTTCTTACCGGTGATGATTTCGTAGGGAGTCTTGTTCAAGTACTTGTGGAGGTAGAGTCGGTTGGCGGCATGGCATGCGGTGTTGATGGCTTCCGCCCAAAATGAGTCCGGAGTCTTGTACTCATCAAGCATTGTCATTGCCGCTTCAATTAATGTACGGTTCTTCCTCTCAACGATGCCATTTTGTTGAGGTGTATATGGAGCGGAGAGTTCATGCTTGATCCCTTCTTCATCTAGGAACTCTTCAACTTGTGTGTTCCTAAACTCCGAGCCATTGTCACTCCTTATGTTCTTGACCTTGAGCTCGAACTCATTTTGAACTCTCCTAATGAACTTCTTCACAATTCCCTTTGCTTCACTTTTATCTTGCAAAAAGAACACCCAAGTGAAACGGGAAAAATCATCAACAATTACTAAACCATATTTGTTACCACCGATGCTTGATGAGGATAGAATGTTCTTGGTGGGATGATGAGCTCCAACTTGCTTCCCGGCTTGACAAGCGCTACACAACCTATCTTTCTCAAAAACAACATTCGTTAGTCCTAGGATATGCTCGTCTTTTTGAAGTTTGGCCAAGTTCCTCATGCCAACATGGGCTAGTCGGCGATGCCATAGCCAACCCAAGTCGGATTTTGCCACTAAGCAAGCCTTAGGATCCACCTTTACTTTTGTGAAATCCACATAGTAAAGCTTTCCCCGTAAATGACCCGCAAAGACAATAGAGGAATCCTCCCTTCTAGAGACGATCACACCCTCATGAGTAAAGAGACAATTGTAGCCTTTCTCACAAAGTTGTGAAACCGACAACAAGTTGTATCCCAACCCTTGCACATGATAAACATCTTCAATTGAATTTGTTGTTGAGATAGCAATTTTACCTAGACCAATGACATCCCCTTGACCATTGTCTCCATAAATGATTGTTTCAGTAGGGTTGTCATAATGATCAAGGGATGCAAACAAGCCTTCATCTCCGGTTATATGATTAGTGGCACCACTATCAATCAACCAAGCGCTTCCACCGGAGGAATAGGCCTACAAAACAAGTTTAAGCTCTTGGTTTAGGTACCCAAAAAGATTTGGGTCCTTGGAGGTTAGATGCATAAACTTTTGGAACCCACACACTCTTCCTCATGGCCCTAATGGCATAGGCCCCAACATACTTTACAACCATTTTACCATTATGGTCCAAAGTTACAATATAATCACAAGTGTAGTTGGGTGAGGTTTTGTGCTCAACCACATTCTTCGATACCTTGGGTGGAGTGTTAACTCCACCACTTCCCTTTGTGGTTTGCACCAACTTTGGCATGTCCTTGGTTGTGGTAGATGTGGTGACTCCATGGGCAATATCCATGATTGTGTTGAGGTAGCCACCCTTGTTCCACAAGGGGATCTCATGTCCTCTCACCACGGCTCTACCATTGGCCTTGTTGTTCTTGCAGTGCCCAAGTCCTTGTTTGTCCACTACCTTGGGTATGGACTTGGCACCAATATTGCCTTGTGTGATCAACATGTTCAATCAGGCAATTTCCTTGTCCTTGCTCTTAATTTTCTCTTCAAGCCTAGCATGGTTAGTCTTGAGAGCATTTATATCAATGTTAGAACAAGAAGAACAATTTTTGCTAGTGGAGGCACTAGAGTCCAAACTTGCCGATGGAGTGGCTTTGGTGCTTTCCCAAAGACTACTAAATTTAGCTTCAAAAGTTTTGTATTTCTCCGTCAAGCATGAGAAGCTTGATTGAAGCTCACTATGAGTATCCTTTAGGGAAGCTAAAGACTCATTTGCCAAGGTGTAATCCTTTGACATTCTCTTATTAGAATCATTGATCAAGGACAAGTCCATGGTCAACTTTTCAACCTTAGCCTTCTCTTCGGCAAGAGATTTTTCTAGAGCAAGGTTTCTTTCCTTTTCAAGGATAAGCAAGTCTTCTTGCTCATGAAGAATCTCTTTCTTTTTCTCTAGTTTGTCCAAAAGCCTTTTAATTTCCTTGTGGCCCTTTTTACCAAATTTCTTTATCATGTTGTTCTCTATTTCCTTTTCCTCATCTATGTTTTCTATGTTACTAATAGGTGTGGATGAAGAGGAGGTTGGAGAAGATGAGACGGAAGATTCTAATACCTTGCTCCCCCTTGCCATGAGGCAAAACTGAGAGTGGTCTTCATCATCGGAGAGGTTGTTGAAGAGGCGTGGTGAGGATGAGCCTTGTGCCATGGCAATGGTTGCCATCCCTTGCTTCTTTGGTTCCTCATCTTCATCACTTGAGTCCATTGTTGACCCACGTGTGCACGCCCTTGGTACTTGTTCTTGTACTCCTTGCTCTTCTCCTTGAACTTACTCTCTTCCTCATTCTTGTTCTTGTTCTTGGGGCATTCGGCAATAAAGTGTCCATACTCTCCACACTCATAACAGTTTCTTTGTGACTTCTTCCTTCTTTCATCTCCACCTTTTCTTGAGTTTCTTGACTTCAAGAATTTCTTGTACTTCCTTATAGCAAAGGCGGTTTCTTCATCCGTGCTTTCTTCATCGCTAGTGTCCTCCTTTTTTCTCTTAGAGGGCTTGGGCTTCTCTTCAACTACTTCACTAGAGCTAGCTTTGAGAGCTAGACTCTTCCCCATCTTCAAGGTTAGAGACTTCTCTACGCCTTAGTCAACAAGTTCTTGATGCAATATTTCTCCAAGGAGTTGAGTAGGAGTCATTGTTGGATATCTTGGATCTCTTCTTATCATTTGCGTCAAGTTCTTGTCTTTAGGGGCAAAAGCTCTTAACAACTTCTTTGTGACCTTTGAGTCATCCCAATCTTTACTTCCAAGAGCTCTAATATCCGAGACAAGTACCATGAGCCTATCATACATTTCTTGTACGGTCTCACCATCCTTCATGAAGAATAACTCAAGCTCTCCGTTGATTAGGTCCATCTTTCCTTGTCTCACATGCTCGGTTCCCTCATGTGCTTCCTTGAGTGTATCCCAAATTACTTTGGCAATTTGGATGTTCCGCACCTTGTTGAACTCTTGTGCACATAAGGATCCCGTGATGACTCTTGTAGCTTGAACATTGCGGTGAAGGTCTTGCTCATGCTCGATAGTGAGAGCTTCTCCTTCGGCGGGAATCGTCACACCTACAACCACAATCTTCCAAAGAGAAGGGTGAAGCCCGTAAAGGTGCATTTGCATATCATAAGCCCATTTGGGATAGTCCTTCCCATCGAAATGAGGAGGTTTTTCCAAATGCACGGAATAAAATTTGTCGTTAGAGTTGTTGCCCGGAATTTGCCCGTAGTTGTGGGGCACTTCGTAGAAGCCGGAGTGCGAGTACTTGGCTTGCTCCTTCTTGATCATCTTCTTGAGGAGCTTCTTGGCCATCTTCTTGGCCTTCTTCTTCTTCTTGGCCTTTCTTCTCTTCTTTGCCGCCTTCTTTGCCGCATGGTCATCATCCTTGACATCCTCATCGCTTGAATCGGAGTCCGAGTCGGAATCGGAATCCGATGATGAGTCGTCGGAGCTATCGACATTGGATGGTGTACGACTTGGAGCCTTGTCGATGAGGTCGCCGACTTGAGCAGTCTTGAGCTCTCTCTCTTGAGCTTCTTTTGCGGCAATTTCTTTGGCGGTTGGGTTGCTTCCAATCCCCGACATCTTGATCCCTTAGCGGTTAAGCCTAAATCAAGGGATTAGGCTCTGGTACCAATTGAAAGGATCTTGTGATGCCTAGAGGGGGGTGAATAGGATCACTTTTAAAATTCTGCAAAATCTGAGCAGCGGATCAGGGACCGGATGACCGGCACGACCGGCGGATGACCGGGGGTCGGGTCACCCCGGCACTTGTGCCTGGATCAACCAAAGGCGCGGGAGTAAAACACTATAACTTAAGAGGAAAGTGAATTTGCAGAAAATATATGAACCAACTTGGTGTAATTGAAGTGGAAATGACCTGCAACAAAGGATATTACACACAACAACACAAATAGAGAGATCGATTCAAAGATAACTTCTAGGGTTAGGGTTGATGACGAAGAACACAAGCAAGCAAGAGAGACAAGCGATTTGTTTACCGAAGTTCACCTCCACTAAGAAGGCTACGTCTCCGTTGAGGTTCCCACAAAGGGAGGGCTGTCACGAAGAGCCTCTTGCCTCTCCAATTCACCACCAAGGCAAATTGGTGCTCACTAAGAAAAACTCCACAAAGGAGGGGCAATACAAACGATCTCGGGTGCTCCACACGGAGAGGGCACTCAACGGGCGACGCCTAACCGTCTAGAAGCAAGCTTCAAGAGTAAAAGACACGAATCAATCAACCAAAGCCACCACAAGTGCTTCTTGAGATGAGGAAATGAAAAGCTCTCACAAAGGGGCTAAATCCTACACCTCAAATCCTCTCACACTCAAACCCTAGGAGGATATCTTGATTGGAGTGCTTGGGAATGAGTTAGGAGAGTGGAAATGAAGCTTTGGGGGTGCAGCAATGGAGGAGGAGGCGGAACCCTAAAGAGGAGGAAGAAGGGGTATATATACCCACTTCCCCCGACTTGACTGTTGGGGGCAACTTTGCGGCTGGCCGGGTCACCGGCACGGGTGGCGGGTCACCCGCCTCCCTCCGGCACGGTTCCGGGTGGCCGGCCACTCGTGCGGTTGACCCGGTAGGCCTGGAGGGGGAGAGGTTTAACAAGAATGGGCTGTTATTGATTTTTCTAAAGGTTTTTCTAGGTTTTTCATTCTTAGAAAAGATGAGAATAGATCACAAGAAGCACTTGTAGTAAACTTTGACTAATCGACTGCATCCCTCTTTATAGTACGGTGTTTCCTAAACTCAAATTCAAACCGAAAATTAAAATTAAATCGCCAATTGAGCTTCAACACCATATATAAGAAAATGAGGGCCTTCCTTTGAGAGTTCATACTTATTTCACTTTAAAGCCTGCACACATCTCATTGAAAGCATTAATCCTCCCAAATTGCATTGTCATTATTACCAAAACAATTAGGAGCCTAGATGCACTTTCTGAACTGAAACTTGTTAAAGCCTTTCAGATGCCCTGTGAGAAGTAACCACAAAGTTTGACATTTTTCTTATGTTCTAGGAGACAAATATTGTCGAGTCCAAAAAGAAAGTAATTATTTCAACTATTAAATTATTTTTTATATTGGAAAGTTAAGCCTGTTAACACTTAACTAAATATAATTTTGCATGGTTCAAATATTAAACTTACCATTTTTAAAAATGTTGCAAAGAGAAAGATTGAGAAAATGAGGAGGGAAAATGGGAAAGAATTAAAGTCCCGCTCCAAATACAACTTTAGTCTCGGGTGGTATCACGAACCGAGACAAAAGGCCACCCTTTTGTCACGATTCGTGTAACCACCCGGGACTAAAGAGGGAAATTTTTCCCTTTTGACACTCCCGCGCGAAATCACCCTTTAGTCCCAGGTGGTATCACCAACCGTGACAAAAGACACCCCTTTTGTCACGGTTCGTTACACGACTCGGAGCTAAAGGTGTGTCTATATATAAAACAGCGACCCTCCCCCTCCAGCACTTAGCCACTTTTTCGTCCCCGGTTCGCCGCCATCGTCGTCGTCGTGTCCTCCTCCGTCGCCGCCGCCGTCATCCTCCCCGACTGCCGCCTTCCGCGAGCCCCCCTGTCCTCTGCCCCACGGGATTCTCCACCGCCGCCGACCTCCCGAAATCCACCGACGCCCTCGCCCCTCACCACGCCGCCGGTCCACCGCCGTCGGCCCCGAACGCGGGCGGCTTCCTCCCCGACTTGCCCCGGCCTCCCGGCCTCCCGGGGGCCTCCGCCGCCGCCGCCGCGCCGTCCTCCGCCCGCCTTGCCGCCGCCGTCCCGAGCATCGTCGCCTCGTCTGCCGCACGGTTGTCCTCCCCAACGGCGCCGGTAGTGCCCCCCCTCCCCCCGCGGCCACCGCGACCGTGCCCCGACTCACAGTTGTTCTCCCAAATTGGGTCTTGCTGACTCAAGCAAATTAATTGTTTGCGTCAACATTTTTTAATTTCTTGTAAAGAATTAATTTATGTATAAAATTGTACTAAATATGTCTATAATAATTCTAATTAAATTTGTTTCTCCCCAGCATCGCCGACCGCCATCTCGCCCCGGCTCCCCACTGCCTCCCTCGTCGCACCCAAGATCTCGCCGCCGTCTCGCCCCGGCTCCCCAATGCCTCCCTCGACGCACCCAAGATCCCGCCGTCGTCTCACCCGGGCTCCCCACTGCCTCCCTCGACGCACCCTAGGATCTCGACTCCCTTCTCCTCGCCGACTGCGGTAGCCGACACCATTGTATATTCCCCTTCTCGTACAAATACATAGAAATTATTGTATATTCTCATAAATTCGTGTTGATTCATAGGAAATTAGTGTATATTCTACATGGATACTAGAAATACATAGAAATTATTGTATATTCTCATAAATTCGTGTCGATTCATAGAAAATTAGTGTATATTCTACATGGATATTAGAAATACATAGAAATTATTGTATATTCTCATAAATTCATGTCGATTCATAGAAAATTAGTGTATATTCTACATGGATACTAGAAATACATAGAAATTATTGTATATTCTCATAAATTCGTGTCGATTCATAGAAAATTAGTGTATATTCTACATGGATATTAGAAATACATAGAAAGTATTGTATATTCTCATAAATTCATGTCGATTCATAGAAAATTAGTGTATATTCTACATGGATACTAGAAATACATAGAAATTATTGTATATTCTCATAAATTCGTGTCGATTCATACAAAATTTCTGTTAATTCTACATGGATACTAGAAATACATAGAAATTATTGTATATTCTCATAAATTCTTGTCGATTCATAGAAAATTTCTGTTAATTCTAGATGGATAACAATGACAACGATGAAAGGATTATGGAGGAGATTATTAATGGCAGTGCAAATGCCTTTGCATCCTACACGGATGAGGAAATTATTCTAAATATGATTGGTCAAGGAGGCGTCGCCGCCGATGACTTTGCAAATAACGAGGAAGACATAGCCGCCGACTCAGAAAATAATGACGACCTTGAGGATGCTAATGCAGAAGGTTCCAACGAGGTATACATATCATGCATTAAGTTCATTACTATTAATTCGATAACCCCATTTCTTGTATATTCTCATAAATTTATGTCGATTCATGGAAAATTACTGTTAATTCTTGTAGACTTCTGGATCGACAACGAAAAAGTCCAAGAGAGGTCGTGCACAACTAATCGTTGGTGATGTGATGTATCGTATCACGGAGGTGTCAGAGCTTGGCCAGCCTGTTGCTCCAAAAAAAGTCAAGGACAAGTTTGTGTCTCAATGCGGGGCAATTGTAAGGGACAACGTGCCCATCAAGTATAGAGAATGGAAGGGAAAACCAAGTAATCCATACGTGGTTCGAGACTCAGTAAAAGACCAGCTGTGGAATGATGTGCTAAAACACTTCGCACTTCCTAAAGGCGTCGACCCAAACCTTGTTAAAGGTTGGACTTTAGTGAAGATGGCAACTCAATTTAAGAATTTCAAGAAGAAGTTGACTAGAGATTTTATCAAGAACAACCGAACTCCAAATTGGGATGAATATCCGAAGATAAAAGATCATTGAAAGTCCTTTGTTGAATACAAGAAAAGTGAAACTTTTGCCAAAAAGTGCCCAAGCGAAGAACAATGCTAGTAAGAAAGGGGAGTACAACCATCGTCTTGGTCGATGTGGTTACGCGGTAGCAATTCCCAAGTGGCGGAAGATGGAACAAGACCTTATCGCTAAAGGTATCATATCAACAGTCTTTCACTGTCCCAAAAGATCGAAGAATTGGTATTATGCGCATGGAGGCAAATTGAACCCGGATGATGGTACCCTTGAATTCCCGCCCACGTTACGAGAGAAGGCACTTGAGTTAATGAACAAAATAGAAGATGTCAAAGCTGGTAGATTGAAGGTTGACAGAGAAATGGATGAGCTCACTATGGCACTCGGGAATCCAGAACACCCAGGACGTTGCAGGGGCTACGGGGTGGTGCCGTGGAAGTATGCCTTCAAGGGAAACCTCGATAGCTATAGAAGTCGCAAAAGAAGAAAAGAGTGCGAAGAGGATCATTGGCGCCAAATGATGGAGCAAAGACTTAAAGAACAAGACGAAAAGATGCAGGGCCTTGTTTAGTTGGCAAAATTTTAGCAAAAATATTGCTACTTTTTCAACTCTCTCTCCATCACATCACATTAAATACACCAAAAGACATATGTTCGGAGCAGTAAATGTAGGTAAAAAATTACTAATTACACAGTTTTGATGTACTTTGCGACACAAATCTTTTGAGCCTAACTAGGCCATGGTAGGATAATATTTACCACAAACAAACGAAACGTGCTACAGTGTGCTACAGGAGTTCAAAACGTTGAAAAGGCAATTTTTTCACCAACTAAACAAGGCTTAGGTAGAGATTGAACGACGACTGGCCGTAACGATATCTAAAATAGCCCAAACTGGAGCACTGCCTGAAATACCTCTGGATCCCGTCATTAGCCCTTCCACCTTGAAAAGCAGTTGTGCTTCTACCGAGGTTGCACCAGGTGCTTGCATAGAGGTCGCACCGGGTGCTTGCACAGAAGGCCCTGAAGAGCCGAGGACAATCGAAGGAGTTCCAGTGGATGACAACCAACAATACCCGGTGGATTTTCTCTGTCGGTGCACCCATGTGAGCTGCACAAGCCATTCGGCAACATCACAGTGCAGGTGGCGTACGGAAGTGCTTTTGCGCATTTTCCTGGACAGACTAGCCACGACATGTTGATTCCACCCGGCTACGCCTCGGTTTCTATGGAGGAGATTTGTCAGTCACAATTCGAAGATTTAGAGCTAGACATCCTAAGAGGTGACGGGGAAAGGACACTCGAGGATGCGGTTCATGTTATCATATTGTAGCCCAAACGTTACATTATAATCCCCCAGACGGAGGGATCAATCCCTCCTACAAATCTCCCGCGGTCGCGACCATCATCATATCCTAGGTCGTCCTCACGACCTTCAATATCACCTCGCTCACCGTCTACACAAGAGCCATTATTCAATTTCGGAGGTGCGAGCTCTAGCCATGATATTGACATCAATCCCGAATCACCTCCAAAAAAGCAGAAAAAACCAATGGCGGCAAAGCAAGAGCCATCAAAAGCAAAAAACAATGCAGCACCGCAGAAAAAACCGCCCAGCCATGAAAGCACATCAGAAAAACCGCCCAACCACCAAAGTATATCTGAAAAAACCACGAAATTACCGCAGAAAAAACCACCTAGCCACAAAAGCACAACCGAAAAAACCGTCGGAGCACAATCTTACCCAGTTCAACCACCAAAACCACCAACGATAAAGAAAATGGTTGAGCCCATCAGCAAAAGGAAGCTAGCATCGGAGACGACAGAAGAAGAAGGAAAAACAACGATCGGTGCCCAATATGTGCATGAATTTTTCAGCAATCTGAATACAAAACAGCAACAGAGGAAGCTAGAGAAGACCAAACAACTAGATCCATCAAAACTTGGGTTTTTCAAACTAATGAGTGAAAACAGCAAGAAATTGATGATGTCCATATTGGCGTCGACGTCGTCTAAAGAAGATGCGTCGATGAGGAAATAGACTTACGTTCCCTCCGGCCTTAATGCACAGGAACGAGCCGTAGCAGAAATGCCTACACAAGAAGTAGTGAAGCTCCTTGGTTTCATGGAAGAAATAAGGATGCCTTTAGGTGTTGCACTCGGCCATGAAGAACCACCCCGGGATCCAAGTTTCGAGTATAGATGGCCCTTTCAGCTATGAAAACCTCTTGTCAAGCCAGACTAGTAAATAAGCTCTCACCTAAGATGTACAAATTTCATGAGTGGTACATGCGGCAATCACTGAAAGGCGTACATAACATAGCTATGCTTGCTGCTCCCGAAAATTTTGCCACTGAAGGCAACAAGGTGGTCTGGCTGGATTTCAAAGATATTTATTAAGTTTACCATCAAGATGCCCTGAGTACCGATCTTATCGTCACTTGGTGTCTGTAAGCGGCGTCTTTTTTATGTTTATTAATTAAATTATTACATATGTGGATTTACTAATTAAATTTGTATTTCCTTTTTGGTAGCCTGAAAAACGTTTGATGCAAAAAAGAATATTGCCGGTATTGGTTTCATGGACCCATCAAAAGTCAATGAGTTTGAGGTCAAGCATCAGCCAGACACAACAATCGCGACAATCTATGAAACCTTGTCTAGGTTTCATGACAAAGATCTCATACTACTACCTTACAGCTGCGAGTATGTGCAATTGCCATCTAATTGTCTTTGCTAATTCTATTTAGTTCTAATTTGTATGACTATTATGACCATGTATGTACAGTTTCCACTGGATTCTTATGATCATTCAAGTCGACATTAGCAGCGTCATGGTGTGGGATTCATTGAGAAAAAACCCCGCAAGTTATCAAAACCTTAAACATATGTTTCAAGTGTAATAATTCTACCTAAGACATTCTTTTAAATGCAATATATATATATATATATATATATATATATATATATATATATATATATATATATATATATATATATATATATATATATATATATATATATATATTCTTTTACCCGCAAGTTACCAAAACCTTCAATATTTGTTTCAAGATATGCTTTTACTAACACATCATCTCTCATTAATTTTCCTCAGAGCTTGGCAAAAATTCATTGCAGAGAAAGAAGGTGAATTTAACCCAACAATTACATTCTATACTGATTATCTGGTACGTAATTCAAATAACAACTTCAGATTTTAGAAAATTTAAATTTATCACACTTATATTTCATAACATTTTCTCCTATCCACTTTATTGTTTGAGACAGGAACAAGGAAATAATTTATGTGGATACTATGTCTGTGAGCACATACGATGTTTGGCAAGTGCAAAGTCCGAAAATTAGGATGTAAGTTAATTAAATAAACCTATTAATAATACATAATTTCCTAATGTATTAACATATTTGCACAGTATACAGATGCTTCTATATATTAAATTGTTGGGTGCAATATATTAACATATTTGCACATTATACAGATGGATATGGTTAAGGACGAGGTCATTCAGAAGGATCGTCTTTCGGCAATTCAAGAAAGTCTCTTGGTATTCATCCATGAGGAGGTGGTTATGCCAACAGAAAAACATTATTATGATGCATCCAAAAAAATCTAATAGAGACTACAAATTTGAAGTGAACAATATTTTGATGTATAAATACTATCTATTTTGATGTGTATGTTTCTAAGTTTATGTAAGTTTATATATAAGTCTAACTTCAAAAACTTTATATGTAAGTATAACTGCGTATATGGTATATACCTATATACAAGTTCAAATACGTATACGTGCATATACAGGTTAGACACCAATTAGAATATAAACTCAAATCGTAAAAAAGAGAAACGAGACCCTTTAGTCTCGGTTGGTATTACCAACCGAGACTAAAGGGGGTGGGCGCAAGTGCTGACGTGCCCCCCTTTATTCTCGGTGCGTAATACCAACCGGAACCGGGACTAAAGGTAAAGAGGGTCTTTTGCCTCCGAATTTTAGTCCCGGTTGGACTTAGAGATCTAAACCCCTCTCCAACCAGTACTATAAAGTCCCCCTCCTACCGGTGTCTCGTCCACCGGCGTCATCGTCGTGACCGCGACGAAGGCACTTTCAGATTCCGGCGGCTGCCGACGACCTGATGCAACGAAACGATTTCCCCCATCAGATCAGTGCGTCATCAGCGTCGCGAAGATCGGACTTACTCAAGTGCGGGGCGTGCCAGGCAGGCGAAGAGCGCGACGAACAGGAGCGTGATGATCCTCGCGCACACCATCATGTTGCTTGCCCTTGGCATCGGAATTGAGTGCACCTAGTATTTGGCCGCAACTCTTTCTGCCATAGATATACATAGGGGTGTTTGAATCCATGAGCTATTTTTTAGCCCACCCCTTTTTAGCCTAAATAACTCAAATAAAGAACCAAAACAGGTGCTTTATTTTAGAGCTATTTATTCTGTGCTCACCCAAAATAATTATCCCCAAAATACATACTAATTGGGCTATTTTTTCTAAGGGCAAGCAAGAGAGGGGTAAGAGAGGGGGAAGGTCAAATAGTTCAAATAGCTCTCGAACCCAAACAACTCAAGGGCTATTTTATTAAAGAGCTATTTTCTTAGACTAAACTTTAGCCCTCAAAATAGCTCAAGGCTAAAGTAAATCCGTGGTTGATCTGATTGATTCGAAGAATGGTAAACAAATGATTTTCCAAGGTAAACCCGTGGTTGATCTGGTTGATTCGAAGAATGGTAAATAAAAGATTTGGAGGCCACTACCACACAAATGGAGGATTGCGCGCCTGTTATGGAGCTCCAACGACCATCGTTAGAGTGTACCAGCTGTATCATTAGCATACTATCATTGTCATCAATTACATTTGGAATATTAATGTCACAAGCTGGCTCCCATTTGGAACAAGATCCAATTTTTTTTATGAAAATCCGCCTTCCTAGAAATATCACACAGGCCGAAGGAAAGAGAGAGGATGGATGGATTGATTGATTTAGCCTAGCAACACACAAGCCCAAATAGAAGGATGGCATCATCATCTTCTTAGACAGGTTAGCGGCAGAGGCAGGCTGCCTCCACAGAGAGAGAACGAACTCTCGGAGTCTGCCATGCTAGAAGCAGCGGCAGCAGCGGCCATGGCCGCTTGCTCCTCTATCCCCTCGCTTTTCACCACGAAGGCACGTCCCCACCAGCGCAGCCGCGTCTCCAGCCCTCGTCGGCCTTTTCGCCTCCCTGACACCCCATTTCGTCAGTCCCGCTCCCCTTTTGATGCCTCCCCGCCGGCGACTCGCCTCCGGCCCCGAGCCTCCGTGTCCGCGTCGGCCGCCCCGTCCAAGGACTACGAGGCAAGCCGCTATGCTGCTCTCACTGTGTACTAGTAGTGCTAGTCTCTTCTTGAGGTTCGCTTACTTGTTTGCCTGCTACCTTATCTGCCCGTGCCCGTAAAGGATTAGATTAGGCGAGCACTCTGCTGTCTGGTGCGGCAAATTCCGTCATGTCACTACTCCCGATTGCTCATTTGTTCGTGTCCCAGATCTAATGCCTACAAACTCTTAGCACCCGGATCCTCTAATTATCATTACTTACTGCAGTATGTTGTCAAAAGATTCACAATTAATCCAACTAGTTCAACTATGTGGATGCCAAAAACAGAATTACATATACCGATTGGAATTAGTATAACCAGTAGCGACCACAAAACAATGGTGAATAATGGAAGCCCTAAGCCAATCATTGTTGTGTTGAAGCTAATCGTGCTTCTGCGATTCTGAAATTGGTCAGAGCAAAGCCTTCATCATCCTGCTTTACTGTACCCTGCTGTGTGCACATAAATATGTTTCAGACCTGAGGGACATCAGTGCACGTTACAAAAACAAAAACGCATAGAACAATTGTAAGCATATGTATTGGTGAGTGTGCTATGGATAACTTCTGCCGTGAATCCATGTCATCCTGTAGAAGAAACTCTATAGTATTGGACATGGCTCTTCTTATGGTGTTAATATAAACCAGCTGGTTTTACCTGTATAGTTCACTGATGGAAATGGAGAAGTGGAGCTGAGACTGGACATCCAAAAGCTTGGCATTGAAAGCTCGAAAGATGTTTTTGTTGATGTCGATGATACGTCTCTATTGATCAGAGCCAAGTCTGATGGGACGCTGAGGACTTTGATGAATGTCCAAACACTGTTTGATAGGATTAAGTCTTCCGAGACCATATGGTATGTATATCGTTCACTACTGCACTGTTACTTGTAAGAACCTATTATTTACTCGCTTTTACATCGTAGGTTCATCGATGAAGATCAATTGGTGGTAAATCTGAAGAAGGTCGAGCAAGAGTTGAAATGGCCTGACATTGATGAATCATGGGAGTCTCTCACTTCTGGGATCACCCAGTTGTTGACAGGGATCAGCGTCCACATTGTTGGTGATAACACAGACATCAATGAGGCAGTTGCTAAAGAGATCGCTGAGGGGATTGGGTGCGTTCTTCTCATTTCTGTACTGCTGCTTCGATTCAACTGTTGTGCAATCAGATAGCATGCTGTTCAAATTGCATTCTGATCTGGGATAAACCATTCTACTCCATTAGTAAATATTGTCATCACCCAACATGTTAATTGGTAAACCTGAATCACCTACTTGTGAGTTTACTGTCACGCCCGCCCTTTAGCAGATAACAGCCTTTGAAATGTGTCTCCTTATATCATGACACTGCAGGTATCTTCCAGTTTGTACAAGTGAGCTGTTGGAAAGTGCCACTGAAAAGTCTATCGATACATGTAACCTCTCTGCTCACTTCACAGATAAAAGTCCAAATACTGGGTGGAAACCCAAATATGAATGTAGTCATGTGCAGTTCATGTTGTTGCTGCGAAATAACAAAATACATTTACTTGTAGGGGTGGCTTCGGAAGGAGTGGACTCTGTAGCTGATGCAGAATCTGTTGTTCTGGAAAGCCTTAGCAGGTACTAGCTTTCTCGATCATAGCTGATCATTCTGCAAAGATTCTGATAAAATTATAATGTGTGTGTTGCAGCCATGTCCGCACTGTCGTTGCGACTCTTGGAGGAAAGCAAGGAGCAGCAAGCAGATTCGACAGATGGCAGTACCTTCATTCCGGGTTCACAGTTTGGCTGTCGGTGTCGGACGCTAGCGGTAAGCCAGCTGTGTTCTCGATCGATCGTTCTGCGGTAGTAACCGGTTGATTTGGAGGTTTATTCGTTTGGACTAATATTTCTGGACAAACAGATGAAGCTACGGCGAGGGAGGAAGCCCGCAAAAGCGTCAGTAGTGGAAGCGTTGCTTACGCGAAGGCGGACGTGGTGGTGAAGCTTGGCGGATGGGACCCGGAGTACACGCGAGCTGTTGCGCAGGGCTGCCTCGTCGCCCTCAAGCAGCTGACCTTAGCGGACAAGAAACTGGCAGGTACTCCTGAACATTTCCCGTACTCCCTGGGACCTGGCTGCGAAAGATTTGCTGCTAATTAGCTGGATGGAGATGTATCGACAACTGTATCAAGCTTAAATGAAAGTACTGATAGGATGCTGGTTTGTGTCTGAACGAACAGGGAAGAAGAGCCTCTACATCAGGCTAGGTTGCAGAGGCGATTGGCCCAACATCGAGCCTCCAGGCTGGGACCCTGAATCCGACGCCCCACCAACCAACGTCTGAATCATCGTCTCCTCCACAGTCGTATTCTGGGGATGAGATAAGATAATATATCACTAGAATTCTATTCATGATTTCAGTTCTTGTCAAAAGCATGCGTGCTGGGCACTCAGTTTTGGCTGTAATAACCAAGGTTGAGAAGTAGTCCTAACTTGTAACCTGTTTGATGCGCACAACTACGGCTAGACAGCGCGCACACACACTAAAGACAAGCAGCGTCTGAGCCGCTCCCGCTACAAATGAAGTGGCAAGAGATGTCATTTTCTTGTTGCACGCCCAAACAAAAATAGTATTACTGCATAAAACTGGAATTACCCAACTCGATGGTAAAAAGAAAGTGAAAAAAAGGCGTTCTTCTCTCAGAAACCATTCGATCGGTTCACAGGCAAATATGGATGCACTGTTTCCTTGTTGCAATTTAAGACAAGATACAATTCTTCACCAAAATAAACTCCTACGACAGACTGAAAGAACAAACAGCAGCCATACACAGACAGACGCAAGAGGCTTTCATTGCTGCTTCCGTTTTTTTTTGTCAAGTCGGCCGGTTCCTCCATTCTCACTTCCTTGCGCACCGAACCACTTCACGGTTTCGCCACCATCTTGGCCACCGATGTATTGGCCTCACGCCTCCCCATTGGTGGTAACTGCTGCCAAAATACACATGCAAAAAAAGATTTTTCCTCAGAAAACAGTGTGAAAAAATCAGATCATCCAACCACTGGTGTTCTGATGCTCTTCAAATGAAGCTTGTGCACAGCAAAAGATCCGCCTTGAGCGCGTGGCGGTCCATCCAGAACCCCCAGGCCTCAGCCGACAGACCTTATGGCTAACATGTTTTCAGGCTTTCAGCATGAATCTAAGAGAACATCAATCCACAAAGTCTGATATGGAAGTGTGCACACCTTATCTTGGAGCCGCATTATTGTCGATATTAGCACTCTATCACCAACAACATGCCTCAGCTTCTTTACTAGTTCAGCTCGGCTTATTCTCTTGCTCTGGTAACACACATCATGCAAATATAAGTCACTCATAATAGTGCAGAAAAGGAATAGCAACTTCAACCCAGAAAATTCAAACCTTGAATTCTTCATAACAACCAATAACCATGTCCATATTCTCAGGAGACACTTTAGTAGAAATTGCTGCAAACAACATGGAGAAGGGCATCCAAGGTGAGCTTGGAGCCTTCTCCATGGAATCTCCTAGCATGGGGGCTGCACATCCACCTCCCGATGCTGGAGGTGCCTGAAGGTTCATCTCCTGTTTTCGTGCATTAAATTGTTAACTGGTGCTTCAACTAACTCAAACAAAACTAGCATAGCATAGCATGGTTCCACAAGGAAACTTATCATATTTGGAGAATTCTATCATAGATAATGAATACAGACAGCTCCAAGTTATAATCTCAATAACGCAATCAGAAGTCAATTATTGAGTTCACAATCTGAATAGCACACTCTTGCTGCTTCAACAGTGCAACTTTGTCTGTATGACAACAAAAGTTGACTCTAGTGTGACAGTATTGTCTTGCTAATACCCCATGTAAAGCATCTTACCTCTGACATACAGTCGGGTGAACTAGAATTTAAGACCAGCGACACATCCGATGAATTCTGACAATCCTGTTGTGTGAGAAGGGAATCTGGTGCAGATAATGCTAGGTAGTGAGTAAATTTGAGTTGCCACAGATAAACAAAATGAGCTAAACAAACAAATAACACAGTAGTTGCGATTAGTTACCTTTGGTTTTAGAAGGCAATTTGATGGTGACTACAAACTCAGAATAGATGTGCCTATTCAGATTCAAATCCCACACAATGTAATGTTGTGGGTTTTTAAGGTCATCTACTCCACTATCAAAATAGTCACTACTAGGTCGGTGCTGCTTAGATCCAGGGTGAACTATTTCTACGTTCCCCATTATAACGCGGCACAACATCATATGGACAATGCCATTTTCATCAACATCAGAGTATTTCACACTGCATAAGGTAATAACAATATTGAATTTTGCAATGGTTAGGTGAAGGAAAAGGAATTATGTGAGGAAAGAGTAAGAAAATAAAGCAGTAATTAATTGCCGTGTGAACACATATCAGTAAAAGAACAATTCAGGAATGTTTGAGCAATACAGTAAATCCAGGAATGTGTGAAAGCTTAGGGGCATAGATGTAGACAGATAAAAGAACACGTGAAAAGCTCAGAAAATAGATGAGATAACAGAGTTAGGTGCTAGCAATTATTTGGACAAAGAAAGGAGAATAAAATGTGTAGCTTGTGGAACAATTTATCAAGAACATACCAGGTATCAGAACGATTTGCTGGTGCAAGGAGGGTGCCCTCTCCATAGGCTGGGCACTTGATGGGCTTATGAACTTGCAAAACACCATTCAACATCATTTCATGCACAGTGTTTTTTGAGCAAGCAAGCCATGCATAACGGACATTTGCATTTCCACGATGACACTCAGTAACCTGTACTTGCTTTTGGTGAAAATGGTAACGAACTTGTGCGCAATCATCCAATAATGGAGTTCTGTAGATTCCAATGATGTCCTTGGATCCAATAACAGAACCCATCCCCTGCAGCAACAATTTCTCCACGGCTTCAACAGTTTGCTGCGCACGTGATACCTCACCCAGATTAGTTTGGTGCGGCAGCAGATTACAAGCTGCAGGCAACAAAGTGCATGGCTCATTTTCTCCAATAGCTTCTCCCAGATCACCATATTTTTTCCCAATGGAATTCTTTTCAGCCCTGGCTCTCTTAGGGCTGGAAACATCTTCAGTGCTTGAATCAAAGTTTGAGCTTTCCGCCGAACTTTCTGATGCTCCGAGCTGGCCATTCATTTCTCGTGTCCCATTTGGGTCAACACTAACGTACTCATGATTTCCGTTGCCAAAATCTTTTTTCATGAATAATTTCTCGTCTTGCAGAAAAGTTTCTGGGAAGTAGCCCTTTCCATTATCATCGATCCAAGCTATCGGCCTCTGAAGACCTGTCTTCGAGTCTATGAACGTCATGTGCACAAAATCCAGCAAATACAGCTGGTTTTGATATCCTGTTTCTGTGATTGTCTTTTTTGCCCTGAAGTCAGCTTGGGCCAACTTGACAATCTTTTCTGGAAAGTCTTTCCAGTCAGCACCTTGGCGAAGTAGAATACGCTTAGGCGGTGCGCTAGTCATGAAGTTCTTATAGCTCTGCAGAACCTGCTTGTTGAAGTGGCATACGATCTTTGCCTTGCGGTCTTGATCAACATGAAACCTAACAGCAGAATCATTGGCAGGACGCTGACGCAATTCAGAGGTGCGGCAGGCATCAGCATCATATGCGGCGGGGCTGTCCCACTTTCTCTTGAGACTATTGGCATTCCTTCCGCATTTACCCAATACCTTTTCGTTCATCGTAGCCATTATTTCTAGCAGAAATGAACACGGACCAGAGACTAATTCTTCCGACCAAGCTAAACCTGTCTACTATTTACACTAATCTAATAGAAAAGCTTCAAAAGCTCAACCTCACTATCGACAGAGCTAAAACCAATAAGAGTCGGATCACAAACGAGAAAAGGCAGAATGATCCTGAAAAAGGAAAACCGACAGATATTAGTAGAAGATATTGTTGCTGCCTTTCATACCACAGAAAAATATAGGGTTACAGAAAAGGAAGAATTACTAGACGAATTTTGCAGTGAGGGGGAAATCACTTTTAACGTGTTTCATTGGCTGTTATGTTAAACAATAAATGCTTTGTCGTTTTCCATGCAAAATAAGTCAACAATAACGGCAAGGGCATGCTGAACGCATATAGATAGATAGAGAGGCGGCAAATTCTCAGAGTAACAACAATGAACACAGGATGTTAGGACGTTTGGTTGCAATCATAGAGAGAATACATGATTCAGTAATAATCCACAATAACATGGTCCATCAACTAATCCATTGAATAATAAATTAACTAAAGCACTGGGAATTCTCTTTCATGCCCATATAGCAACTGATTAAACTGAACATCTTGCGAGAAAACTTGTATCATAGACCATATCCATAGCATAGCAGATGGTGGAGGCATAAGGTGCAAGGGTAGAATTCAGAATAATTCTCCAAAGTCCACTCACGGGAAGTCAGCCACACAGACAAGAATTTCAGACAATCTAACAAGTAATTAACACAGGGATCTTGACGAGTCAACAGATACATAACATCAACTTGGACTTGGGAATCTTAAATCTGCTTTACCCCCAACAATTCACAGCTTGATCGTACATATAATTCACATCAAACTTAACAAGACTTATGCAGAAAACAACAACAACAACAACAAAAACTTTGCCAGATCGAACATACACACACATATACAAAAGGGATCCTCTTCCCCGAGCAATCAGACAGTCAGATCCACCGATCGACGAGGCTTACCTAGGGTTAGTAGCGGCGGCGTCAGCAGGAAATACGGCGGACGAAGAAGAATTTGATAGCTTCATCTCTCCCGATCCGATCCCTTTTGCACCCCCTAGGACTCCCCTACCGACCCCACTTTATCCCCGGCGATGGCCGGAGGTGGGGGTGCCCGCTGCCGCCGGCGCTTCTGCTGCTGCTGGTTCTCCCGCCGGCGAGATTGGACTGGTCAGAGGTCAGAGCAGCGCGAATCGGCGGCGGCGGCGGCGGCGGCGGTAGGCGAAGGCGAGAGGAAGGCAGGGAAAGCTGTGCGGCGGTGGAATTATTGGGGGGTTGGGGGCGGGCGGAGACGAGACGAGATGAGGGCGAGGTCCACGCACACGCCTTTGCCGTGCCCCACCACTTGGTGTTATTATTATTCGGCTCCACCCACCGCCCCCGCGCCCGCCACGCGGTCGCCGACGCGTGGGCCCGGGACCCACCGGGGCGCGGGTACGCCCCGGCCGCTAACTTGGATGCCAAGTTGCCGGCCTCTTTCCTTGCGCCGTAAGCAAAATGGCGACGCCGTGAACCTTGATGCCGACGTCCCGCCACCGCATCGGACGGTTCACACCGGCGGGTCAACGGTCTCCACACCATAGCAGCCGCATCACGACCGTCCAGACGCTGCAAGATTTTTTTCCTTCTTTTATATTTTTCTTATTTCTGGTTTGCGTGCGTTATTGGGGCAGAGGCGACGTGGTGGTGACGGATTCTGCAAATGTTTGCCAGAGTTCAGATTTGCCTTCGCATCCGATCTGGTGGCTTCAAAAAAGAAGAAAAAAAACCTGTATCGTTCGTCATGTTTACCCGCTAATTGTATATCTGGTGAAATTGCACATCATGTTTCACGAATCTTTGGAAGATTTTCATCTCATGTCACCAGGGAGGGATTTGTTATTGGGTGATTTGCTCCAGATGTGAAGTGAAGTTCCGAACTAAAGTGCGCCTATGTTTCTAGGTGATTTCATACTCCAAAGTCCGAGCTAGACAGCTCTAAAACAAATCAAACCAATTATGTCAACATCGTCTTGCAATTTCATGCTAAAACGACATTCGACTTTCTTCAGTAGTTAGTACAATTACTCATGCGCAGTGACTTTCTGAACAGTCCATTTTCTGGTCATTACAATTGACTGCATTTGATGAGCTGACACTTACACTATACAGGCAACAGGAAGGCTAGTCATAGTTTACCTAACGATCGTTGATTTTGGGGATTGCCAGTCTTCTAGGTCATGTAAAACAATTCGGGAACAACGTTGATAGGTCTCCCCTTGTATAATCGCAAACCTTGTTCAGAGCATTTTACAAAGGCTCGCCATGAACAGTTAACACTTGCGAGTCAAGCCAAATCCACGCCAATGGCAAATGCAGAGCTCGAGTGGATCGGAGGTCTTTTTTTCTACCCCACAATTACAACTTATTTACCTCACAACTCCAACTTAAAAGCAAATGTATTTATGGGAGAAAGGGAAAATATATTTTGAAATTGAGGAAGTTATAATAAACGCCTCTCGCTTTGTCACTGTTTCGCTTTATCAGTAATCAGTAATAATCTTTTCTCTCGTAACAAATCGCTAAAGAACTAAATGTGAGATTCTTCTCTCAACCTGCATGTAAGGAACTAAAAATGAAGTAATTGGCATTCATACCAACCCAATAATATTAGCTATAACAACTATATATGCGATACCCACTACACATCATGGATAGACTTCCCTCAACATGTAAGAGGTTCACGTCATCATCCACTAGATCTTCTCTGAACATGCAAGCTGTCCACATCCCCATCCACTACAATCATGAACTTATGTCCTCTACCGAGTTTCTACGACTAATAATAATCATGTATGCATTGTGTTAGTCTTTGCGAGTATCATGCTACAAATTTCTAAGTAGTTTCCTCGATAAAATGAATGTGTTTTCATCTGCATTGTTGTTTGAAAAAAATGTTGCGATGCAATCATTTTAGTTTTTCTACTTTCAAATTACATCTTCAAATTTTATAGAAATTCCCGCAGCAACACGTGGGTACTCCACATCCTGTTGTGAGAATTTTTTTAAACAAAATTTTAAGTTGAAAAGTGACAGTAGAAACACCAAAGTGGTTACATGACAACATTCATTTGTAAACGACATTATATATGAAAGCATGCTATTTGGCTGAAATAGTGAACGCGCGTTGCGGTAGGCAGCGTGTGACAACCCGCCCAGGAAAATACCGTACTATCGCCTAAGACCGATCCACTTTGGTCATTAAGCCATAGTAAAGTATCATCCTGTCGTTAGTTGCAGGGTTAACGCCCGGTAAATCACTTGGACATCGAACCGAGGATCGACACATGCATTAAAACTCGCGCGAAGGCGAGTCCAGAGTACAACATGAATTAAACATTTTATTACAAACCAGTGTTCATGACATGGAGTAAAGGTTCAGAGTTCGAAAATACAGCGGAAATAACTTAAACTAGCGGAACGGTGAACATCACAGGAGGCCATCCGTGATGTCCTTACTTGTCGTCACCCTTCTGATCAATCACACCTGCAACAACAGTTTTAAAGCAAGGCTGAGTATACTAATACTCAGCAAGACTTAACCGTCGGGTGATGACTACATCACCAACCTCTAGACATGATAGGCTTTTGGCGGTGGAGTTTCTTTTCTTTGGAAAGCTACTAAGAGTGGATCCTTACTTTCAATCTTTTTAGCACAAGTTCTAGTTGATTACCATTTCTAAGTGTGCCAACTAATTCAATCAAGAATTGGACAAGCAATTAATTCATCCAAACATATTTCTCAAGTTCCATCATTATGGGATATCATGGCCGAGTTGATTAAGCGATCTCGGATAACGGTGAGAGGCCAACAATCGATTGATTTAAACCTTGCAAGGTAGACCCAAACACACGGTAGGCTTTGTCCCCGCGAGGACAACTTCCCGTGTCGTCCCCATAAGTCTTCGGGTTGGGATCGAATCTTACGGTCCCCAGGTGCGAGGCTATCCGGCATACCCCGCGAGATACCGGAGTCACTATACACCACCCTTCCCGGTAGCTAGCGGTAAGGAGATTTCTCAAGAGTAGTAACGGTAGGATCCCGTGCCGCCTCATTAAGGTACTAGGCTTACCGGCCCCATAACCGCATGTGCTTAATACATTCAAAAGCTTAGCCCACATGCCCACCGGACCGAAGCCCAATCCCATGCTCTTACCACATGAGCAATCCATTTAAGGATATCGATGATTCCTATCTAGGAACCTATTCTCGCGAGTGACGAACATCACTCGACTTCTATCGGTCCTATATCATAGCGGCTATCGACCTAGCATACTAGTGATAGAGCATAGGTACCTAGGGATCATGCATCTAGGGTTTCAAATCAATTCTCGAAACGTAAATGCACAATCACAGCAACCATAATTGCGTAATTTTAAAAGACGGGGTTAATGATCCGGGGCTTGCCTTCGCTGGCAAGGTTGGCCTTGGGCCCTTCTGGACTTGGGTCCAGGTCTTGAGCTACGTTTACGCACGGCAGCTCTTTGTCGGCACCTTCGTCTCCTCCTTCGGCACGAGCGTACGTCTACTGGCGGGAAGATCTACACGAAGATGCAAATGCAAGATTCATTCGATGATTTTTACTTTAATCACTTACGAACCATTTTGACAATCAAGGGGTGTATTTGTCGGGCACATTCACCTAGATAAGAATACATTCAGCATACTCTTCCATAAAGGAACAATATGCAACTCTTTATTAATTATTCTTTTTGATGGTGACTGTGTACATATATATGTAAATGATTTAATTCAAATTCACCAACAGTAGTGGGTAGGTATATTTAACCTTTTTAACATGATTTGCAACCACACTCAAGTTAACATGGGTGGTCTGGTGGTTTCTCTTTTAGGAAGGCTATTGGTTACACATGGGTTATTCTTTTATTGCACCATTGAATAAAGGTTTTTTTTAAACTTGTCATTTCATGTGAAGGCTTTAATCATTTTCCTTTCACAAGCAAGATATAAATAATATTTTTGTTCTTGAATTAATTCCATATCAGCAATAAGAATTAATTATCTTTTAATTAAATTAGATAGCACTTCCAAAAAGAAAAAGAATAATAGGGGCTTTCCTTTATTTGATTTCTCTTTAATAGAAAAAGGGCTTTTAAGCTTTTTATTAAGCAATTAAATTACCAAAAATTAATGTAATGTTTCTTAAGGCTACTAGCACCTATACGGGTCCATTGGACCCACATGTAAGTGTTGGATGCTAGGAAATTAAATATTATGGAAAATAACAAAGGTTATCTAGTGATTCAATTTAAATGCATATAAAAATAATTAAGCATCAAAATGATCAAATTTTCTTGTGGATGCTCTCTGGCCCTAAACAAGCCTAGAGAACCAGCATGTTTGCATGGAATCTCTACTAATCTTGGTTTATTAATTTACAAAGGAAAACATGCATAAATCAAGAATAATTATTTGTGTTAATCCAAAATTCATGATTAATTCATAAGATGTGCATTTTGGTATTACGAGACAGTGTGCATAAGTGGGGCTCAAGAACTTGAATATATTTAACAAGAAAAATCATTTATGCAGATCTGCCAGAAATAGAAAAACATTTTTAGAAAAAGATTTACATTATAACTTTGTGCAATTTTTGGCATAGGAGCTAGTCATGACCTAACACACAACATATCCAAAAATTAGCTACAGAGGTTCTATGGTTTTTGAGATATTGCAGATCTAGGGTTTTCACATTTGTATTTTTCATGCAAAAACTAAAAGGAATTAGCTCAGGCCAGAATAACAAAAGTTGTAGTATAAATCACCATGGATCCAACAAAATTGGTTTCACATTTTTCTAAATTTTCTGTGATTTTCTACGCAATTTACAAGAATCAGCAAAACTGTTGTACTATTGGAGTTACCTTTTTGCAATTAAGGCCCTGGAAAGACTTGAATGTTTGCAATGTGGTCCCTATGGCGGCCGGCCGGCGCTGGCTTGCCAATTCCGGCGAGGCCGGCGGCGTTCTTGCCCGGGGAAGGGGTGGAGGAGGGTCTAGGGACTAGGGGAGGTCGGTTTAGGTACTTGGCGGGCCGGGTGGCGGCTCCGGCGAGCGGCGCGCGGCGGCCGGGGAGGGGCGGCCGCGGCTTCCTGCGTATGCCGGCGAGGATGGCTCGGGCGGTGGCTAAAGTTTGTCCGGCGAGTTGTGGAGGAGCTAAAGGAGGGCTCCAAGGCTTCAATTGGTAGTGGAGGCTAGTGGGGCGGCGGTGCACCCGTGGCGGCCATGGCGGCGCGATGGCGGCCGTGGCGCGGTGCGGGCGCGGCTCGGTGTCCCGAACGGCACGAGGGAGGGCGCGGGCGACCGAGGGGCTTATAAGGCGCGGCGCTACGGCTAGGAGCGAGGAGGACGAGGGGGGGGAAATCGCGGCGGGCGGCTCGGGTACGGCGTCGGGCGGGGGAACCGTGGCGAGGACATACGGGGCACGCGTTCGGGGGCACGGGCGGGCGGGCGGCGCGGGCTCCGGGCGCCTCGGCGTGCGTGCCGCCTCGGGAAGGCGCCACGCCCGGGGAAGGCGCGCCTCGGGCGACGCACCGTCCCCGGGGGCGCGGGCGGCGCGCGCGCGCGCGCGCGCGCGGGCGCGGGCGACGTCGCGGGGTGGCGTCGGCCGGCTGGAAAATGTTTAGAGTGCCCCTGTTTGGACGGGTCAAACTCCAAAAAGTTGAATAACAGTGCACCAAACAATGAATAGGAAAGTTGTAGATCTAGCTACCCTCTACAACTTTCAAAAAGGCCATATAGTGTTTTTCTCAACGGATTTTGCGAGAACGTCGTGCCAACTTTGAATGCGGCTTTGTTCGGAAAACGGGGGTACGCCAATCGATCAAGTTTTTCACCAATTTCCACTCAAAATTTGAAATGCCAATCTACATGAAAGTTGTGTCCCTCAACAAGATGGACAACTTTCATAAAGGTAGAATTTTAAGTGGTTAGGTGAATTTTGGGGAACGCGGCAAAAGTTCCGGACGACATTCGCTGACGTTGACGGTCAAGCCGGTTTTGACCGTGTCTTTGACCAAGGGTCCACTACGGGTGTGTGTAGGCTTGGTCAAGGGGTTCATTAGGGTTCGTTGGCGAGGTTTTCGGGTGATGACCCAGGTTGACCTAGGTTTGACCGGGGTTTGACGGGTTTGACCCGGCTGATCCGGTCATTAGCGTTAATGACGGTAATTAAAAACCTGGGGCGTCACACAGCGGCACCTGCAAGAAGCGTCCGGCTCAGCTCGATGGCCGGCTCTTACGTGACGGCGGGTTTGCGCGACGGCGCGGCACGGGTAACCGGCAAACTCATGAGCTCACAAGGCTCGGCCAGCCACGGCTCGAAGGTCGGGTCCACATCACAATGATGGGGGTCGTGGTGCTCACCAGTGCTCCGGACGCGACGACGAGGCGGCGGTGCAGGGCTCGGCGAAGGGGATGCAGAGCAGAGTAGGTAGCAGAACAGGGACGGTGTCGAGGTCCTTGACTTGCGCGGCTCCGGCTCCTTGATGTCCCGACGACGTCGATGTCGTGGTCCTCGCACGGGCGCGGCGACCCCCGGAACAGCCGCACGGCGGCCCAGACTTCCGGTTGGTGGCACCGTTCTTCTTGGGTTGGCGGCGCAGCGGTGCAGGCTCCCTCCCCCCTTCTCTTCTTCTCCCCTCCTCCTCTCGATTGCGGCAGCAGCAAGAAGAAAACCCCAAGGGGACTTCTACATAGGGGGCGGTGTCGGTGTTTTAGACCGGCAAACCTACCGAGGGGGTACCCGAGGTAGTAGATTGTGCGGTGGGGATCGTGATCGGGAGACCGAGAACTCGAAGGTCCGCGCGAGGACACGGGACACAAGATTTATACAGGTTCGGGTCGCCAAGGCGGCGAGCCCTACGTCTTGTTTGGGGAACAAGTATGGCGCCCTGCGCTTGGTGTTGTCCCCGGAGGGATTGGGGATGTGCGGCTAGGTACCCGGCCCTCCTTTATATAGTCTAGGGGGCGGGTTCCTAGTCGGTTACAAGGCGAGTCCTAGTAGGAGTACACGAGAGCGAGTCCTAGTAGGAGTACACGGAGCGAGTCCTAGTAGGAGTACGGGGGAATTCTACCGGGAGTCCAGTCTTCTACTATTCTTCCTTCCTTGCATGAGTACCGGGGGAGTATGCCGACAAGCCCCCGAGCACGTTGGAGTCGAGAGTAGTAGTTCGAGTAGTCTTGAAGCCTCTTCAAGTAGTTCTTGAGCGTCCTCGAGTACGCTTGGAGAAATCTTCAATAGTACTTGAGCTGCCGCGAGGGCTGGAAGGTGGTCCAGCTCATCGGTCTTGAAAAAATTGAATGATGGGTGTAGCATAGCGACCCCAGAGCCTTGAAATGATTAGGTAATCAATCCAAGGGTCTTCGGTGTTCGCGAAGCCATCATCCGAGTACTCTTGCGGCGTGTAGCCCCCGAGATAAGAGAGCCGTATGAGCCACGTCGAGTAGTGATTGGTGAGGAGCCCCCGAGCTTGAGAGCGAGCGAAGCATCTTGAAGTTATCTTCAAGTAGCCCCCGAGCCGGAGAGATTCCAAGTAGCGGTTGGCGTCGAGCCGTGGAGCTTGAGAAGTAGTTGTGCCGTCGGAGCGGACTTTAGGTGCGACCAAAGTCGACTTTAGATGCGGCGGAGCGGACTTTAGAATGCGACTTGAAAACCGAAGTCGACTTTGTGCCGCGCGGAGCGGACTTTGAGATGCGACTTGAAAACCGAAGTCGACTTTGTGCGCGCGGAGCGGACTTTGAGATGCGACTTGAAAACCGAAGTCGACTTTTGTGCCGCGCGGAGCGGACTTTGAGATGCGACTTTAGAAGTCGACTTTTGTGCCACGCGGGGTGGACTTAAGATGCAAAAAACGAAAAGCACTTTCCGGAAAGCCAAAGCGAATAAAAAATCGAAAAAAACGAGTAGTTTTGCCACGGAGCGGGCTTAAGATTGCGGCCGGAGTCGGCTTGTGCCACGGAGTGGGCTTAAGTACCGAGCCATGGATTTCGGACCCAAGGTACGACCGTGCCGCCGAGCGGGCTTGTGCCACCGGAGTGGGCTTGGATGCGACCGTTAGCGTCGACTTGTGCCACCGGAGTGGGCTTAAGTACCGAGCCATGGATTTCGGACCCAAGGTACGGTTGCCGCCGGAGCGGGCTTGAGTGCGACCGTTAGCGTCGACTTGTGCCACCGAGTGGGCTTGAGTACCCGAGCCATGGATTTCGGACCCAAGGTACGATTGCCGCGGAGCGGGCTTGTGCCACGGAGTGGGCTTAAGTACACCGAGCCATGGATTTCGGACCCAAGGTACGATTGCCGCGGAGCGGGCTTGTGCCACGGAGTGGGCTTAAGTACACGAGCCATGGATTTCGGACCCAAGGTACGGGTGCCACCGTAGTGGACTTGAAGGTGCGACCGGAGTCGACTTGCGTACACGGGCCATGGATTTCGGACCCAAGGTACGGAGCGCGAGTACTTAGGGTACTTGGACCCATGGTACAGAGCGTGAAGACCACGTGCAGCTAGGTTCCATCGTCGCTAGGACCCGAGGGCCGCTTACAGCTAGGTTCCATCGAAGCTTACACACGTAGTATGCCATCGAAGCGGCGAAGATGCGGCCGGAGTCGACTTTAAGATGCCGCACGGAGCGGACTTTAGAATGCGACTTTAGAAGTCGACTTTAGATTGCCGCGCGTAGCGAACTTTAGAAATCGCCTCATAGGGATAGCCCCCGAGTTGGTGAAGTAGACTCGCGGCGACTTGATTGATATGCCCCAAGAGTAGTCGGCGAGTGTAGCTCCCGTGAAAACCCGCCGAGAAGCATACACAAATGAGTAGTCGGCAAGCAGTCCTACATGATGAGGAGAACAAGCCAAGAAAACAACAATCATTTAGATAAATGACTTAGGCGTTCTGCCCACAGGCGGACTTGTTGATGAAGCCGTGGCGGTCAGCGATGGAGCCACCAGGGTTGTTCTTTGAAGTTGATTAGTCAGAGTTGATTCCGACTAGTTGTTGGGGGCGTGACTGCCGTTCTCGACTAGTTTGGAAAACTAGTCAAGATGAATGGTCGGCGCGATGCGACCGGGGAAGATGACGTCGTGGCGGCGCGCGACGTACTCGAAGTAGAGACAGTGTTGCCGCGAGACAAGTAGTTACCACGTACGGTGTGGCTGAAGTAAAGCCAGTGTGGCCACAAGACGAAGTCGCGGCGCACGGAGTAGTCGACGACGAGCCTGGGCGAGGCAGACTTGTTGACGAAGAGCGGCGCGATAAGCCGCGCGACGAGCCGCGCGCGGCGTGCCGAGGCACTCGGACGCGCGCGCGAAGACGAAGTAGTCGACGACGACGAGTAGTCGACGACGAGCGCGCGCGACGAGCCGCGTGACGAGCCGCGCGCGACGTGCCGAGGCACTCGGATGCGCGGCGAAGACGAAGTAGTCGACGACAACGAGTAGTCGACGACGAGCGGCGCGACGAGCCGCGTGGACGAGCCGCGCGACGTGCCGAGGCACCCGGACGCGCGGCGGAGGCAAAGGTAGTCGACGACGAGCCGCGCGAGGCGGAGTAGTCGACGAGCGGCGCGCGAGCCGCGTCACGAGCCGCGCGACGTGCCGAGGCACCCCGGACGCGCGCGAGGCAAAGTAGTCGGCGGCGACGAGCTCGCGCGAGGCGGAGTAGTCGACGATGAGCGCGCGCGACGAGCCGCGTGACGATCCACGCAACGTGCCGAGGCACCCCGGGACGCGCGGCGAAGACGAAGTAGTCGACGACGAGCCCGCGCGAGGCGGAGTAGTCGACGACGAGCGCGCGACGAGCCGCGTGACGAGCCGCGCGACGTGCAAAGGCACCGGACCCGCGGCGAAGACGAAGTAGTCGACGACGACGAGTAGTCGACGACGAGCGGCGCGACAAGCCGCGTGACGAGCCGCGCGATGTGCCGAGGCATCCGGACGCGCGAAGAAGACGAAGTAGTCGACGACGACGAGCCCGGGCGAGGCGGAGTAGTCGACGAGCGGCGTGGCGAGCCGCGTGACGAGCCGCACGACGTGCCGAGGCACCCCGGGACGCGCGCGCGGAGACGAAGTAGTCGACGACGAGCCGCCGCGAGGCGGAGTAGTCGACGACGAGCGGCGCGACAAGCCGCGTGACGAGCCGCGCGACGTGCCGAGGCACCCCGGGACGCGCGCGAAGACGAAGTAGTCGACGACGAGCCTAGGCGAGGCGGAGTAATCGACGACGAGTGGCGCGACAAGCCGCATGACGAGCCGTGCGACGTGCCGAGGCACCCGGGACGCGCGGCGGAGACGAAGTAGTCGACGACGAGCCGCGCGAGGCGGAGTAGTCGACGAGCGGCGCGGCGAGCCGCGTGACGAGCCGCACGACGTGCCGAGGCACCGGACGCGCGGCGGAGACGAAGTAGTCAACGACGAGCCGGCACGAGGCGGAGTAGTCGACGAGCGGCGCGGCGAGCCGCGTGACGAGCCGCTCGATGTGCCGAAGCAACCGGAAGCGCGGCGTAGGAAGATTGATTCCGCTTTGACAAGAGCAAGGCGACTTGCTTCAGTGGATCTCGGCGAGTCGACGAGTGGATTGATCTTGTTGACGAGGGTCCTTCGAATTCGCCGGTGGTGATGATCACCCCTACCCGGCGCGCCGGTGTCGGTGTTTTAGACCGGCAAACCTACCGAGGGGGTACCGAGGTAGTAGATTGTGCGGTGGGGATCGTGATCGGGAGACCGAGAACTCGAAGGTCCGCGCGAGGACACGGGACACAAGATTTATACGGGTTCGGGCCGCCAAGGCGGCGAACCCTACGTCTGTTTGGGGGATCAAGTATGGCGCCGTGCGCTTGGTGTTGTCCCCCGGAGGGATTGGGGATGTGCGGCTAGGTACCCGGCCCTCCTTTATATAGTCCGGGGGCGGGTTCCTAGTCGGTTACAAGGCGGGAGTCCTAGTAGGAGTACACGGAGCGAGTCCTAATAGGAGTACACGGAGCGAGTCCTAGTAGGAGTACGGGGGGAATTCTACCAGGAGTCCGTCTTCTACTATTCTTTCTTCCTTGCATGAGTACCGGGGAGTATGCCCGACAGCGGCGGCGGATGGATTGGGGAAAATCCCCAAGGCGACGCTGATCAGGGAGAGACCGATGGGGACGGATTTATAGGGCGGCACCCTAGGGTTTCCGAGCAGAAGCTGGCGGTGGAGATGTGGCATGAGGGCGCGTGGAGGCCATCTGAGGCTGCCAACGCTGCAGGGGCGGCGGCCATGGGGCCGGCGCAGTGCTCGCGACGCCCCCTGTGCTGCCCCGCAGCGACGTCATGGTGGGGAAGACAGAGGAAAGGGAAAAGGTGAGGGATGAGTGGCTGACTCGCGGGCCCCACATGGCAATGAAAGAAGAGCAGCAGGGTAGGTGGGAGACGGGCTGCGCGGGCTGAAAGGCCAGATGGGCCGGCGGGTTGTGTAGGTCAGCGGTGAAAGAAGGGGGTGCACCAGCGAAGTTGACATAGCTGGGTTAAGGCCCAATACTGGTTTATGATTTTCCTAATATGCTATCACCTTAGCTCCTATTTGAATCCCACACAAATAAGATCCAAACAAAATCAATTTACTCCAAAGTTCTCACACTAGCATTTTATAACTCCTAAATTTTATTATTTTTCTCAAATTAAATCTGGGAAGTCAGGGAAGGATCAAAGAAGACATCCTTATATTTTAATTATGCACTCAATGTCAAATCAAAATTTTGAAATCCACATTTTTTCATTGCTAACATTCCGGAGAAATCCCGGGATGTTACAGTAGCCGCCCACAGCCCCTGCGTGTCCTCTGGTGAACCTTGCTAGGCCGCGGTGCCACCGCCTAGGGGTACGATGAGGGACGTGTTTGAGTTCCTCTTTCTTGGCTTGGTGAGCTCGGCGACCTCTTGGGGCAGTGATGACATCATCGAAGGCAGCGACGACGGAGTTCGTTTGCCTATCGTGATGGTAGGGTCGCATCCACATCAAAGTCGGTGTTGCGGCCGTCACCGCTTGTCACAACCAGCCATGAAGAATTGAGGTGAGTAGCTCATGCTGCCGGAGCAAGGCCGTGCGTCCCTTGCGGAGCACCGTCGGAGCCCATACTATGGCAGGGGAAATCCATCCAAGGCCATGCATGGAGAGAGGTGCTCGTGTATGTGCCCGACCATGGAGGAGCAAGGGGCGGTGGAGAGAGAACAAAGAGAGAAGATGGAGAGAAGAGAGAGAGGGGAGAGGAGATACCTGACATGTGGGCCCCGCCGCCACATGGCATCCACGTCAGCAAATCACCCTCTAGAACCTCCTGATGGCCAATTATGAACGTTTTTAAGAGTTCAATGACTAAAAAATTCTTGATCTTAGAGTTGGATTGTAAAACCAAACCAAGACGATAGTTGGATGACAAAAAATAGACTTCTTACCATTACCAGCACACTGTAGGTTTCAAAATGCAAAAGTCGTTTTCTAAGTTAAACTTCTTTAATTATGCCAAAATTACGAAAAATATATATTGATATATATAATAGAAAAAATCCATTTTGCTACCCTAGCATTATTGTTTAACAAACTTGTTTTTACATCCAAACTATATCAATCGGTCCAATCCAACTTACAATAATATTTACATTTCCCTTTTTCTTTTATGAGTTGATTTTTATGTTCGAATTTTACAAATGCATAGAGCACATGATTAGTATATTATAAAATTACATCAAGAACTTTTGTGATTATTTATAATTAGGAACATTTAATACAAAATTGATCCTAGAGTTACGAAATTGTACAAATTATTATTATATTATATTATATTATATTATATTATATTATATTATACTATATTATATTATATTATATTATATTATATTATATTATATTATATTATATTATACTATATTATACTATACTATACTATACTATACTATATTATCCAAATGTGAGAAATGTCACCCTACAAACTTAAAAATAAAACTCAACTTGCACAAAGATAGATGGAATAAAAGACAAATTTGTTAGATATATCAAACCAACTATATGCTTTGGGGCAAGTGGTTATGTGGGCAAAGTGTACTATTATGGGTAGTTATTAAAGGTACATGTTATTTAGGAAAATATCTAAATCACCCCTCTCAATCATAGTGAAAGTTCACTAACTCAATAACCTTTGTTTTTGGTTCAATTTACCCCTAAACTATACTATTTGATTGAACTTTGTCATTTTGTTTCCTCACACGTAAGTTGAAATTTATTTTTAAGCTATACAGGACGGTATTGAACATCATAGTCTATATTAAAAATATTGTATGATCTTTTGTCATTTTAATATAATTTATATTTCAAAGATAAATTCTATTATTAAATACTTTATCCGTTTCAAGATATTTGTCATTCTGACTTTTCTACATACAATCACTTTATTATGTACATGGACATAATATATATTTAGGTATATAGCAAAGGGATTCTATCTTGAAAAAACCAGAATGACAAGTATTTCGAAATGGAGGGAGTATCCTACATTGTTAACTATAAAGTTCAATATTTTTTATAACATGTCTCATGATGTCTATTGTCATCTTACAAAGCTTCAAATCTTGAAAGTGGGGCTCCATTCGTGCACGGGGACAAATAAATTGTATCAAATGGTGTAGTTTCGAGACCAAACTCAACCAAAAAAAACATTTTAGAGGTTTTCTAAACTTTGGTTATACTTGTGCAGAGTAATTTGAATTTTCCATTTATTTTACAATATTATGTAAATATGTTATCATGATGTGTTTCGTGATAGATTTAATAAACCGATTGGATACTAATTAAAATTGGTTAAAAAGGAGAATATTGACAGAAAACAAAACAAAGAGCTTCTTATTATTTAAATGGAGGAAATATATTCAAAGGTAATAAGGCCGGTCTCGGTGGGAGTGCCATGGAAGGGTCATAGACATTAATATGATGCCACATCATCAGATTTATGAAGAGAGAGGAGTGGGGACGTGTTATGAAATGAGACCACTGACAAGTTTTTAAAATCTTAAGATTACAATTTCAATAACTATGTGATGATCCTATGCATTGAGACTTTGCCTACTTCTTCCTAAACTCAACATGAATTTCCAGATTTTGAGCTTTCGCCACGTATTAGTGGAAGGGATAGGCCCTAGACAACGACGTGTGTGCAAAGGCCAAGGAAAAGACAAGGTGCGGTGCCATCCAATAGGGTCGCCCAGCAAATCCTACCCACACACAACACCCTATAAATATCGTCACCTTTTCGTTGATTTTCTTTTTAATAAATTATTATTATCCGTCGAGAGAAAACAAAACAATAAAAAATCGAAGAAAAAAACCCGCAGGCATGAGGAGCGGGTGAGCGGACCGAGGCGGCTTCATCTCGTGCCGATGCCTTCCTTCTTCGCCCTCTCCGTCCTCGCTCGCTCCGCTTCCTCCGCAGCTGGGACTCGTGCTCAAAATCGCAAATCCCAAGGCCCGCCACTCCCACTAGGCTCGCCACTAGGGTTTTCGGATTAGGTTTCTAGAACATTCCGCCGCCGCCTCATGCACGCGCCGCCGCTGGTCGCGCTCGCCGGGGGCGCCTGCCCCGCCGCCGCCTCCTCCTCCTCGTCGACGCCGCCATGGGTGGCCTCGCCCCGGGCCGCCACCCTCCTCGCCGCGCCGGCGAGGCTCCTGCGGTCCCCGCCGCGGGGCGCTCCGGATGGAAGCCAAGGCAGCGTGGAGGGCGGCCGGAGGCGGGCGGGGCCCGCGGGTCCCGGCGAAGGGCGCCGTGCTCGCCTCCTACATGGGCGCCGAGGAGGTGGTGGGACCGTCGCCGCTGGTCGACGAGGAAGGTCTGTTTGCTGCTGGTGCCTGGTGCTGCTTCCTAATGCAGCTGCGCCTAGCTTTACTAGTAGATTATAAATAAATCCATCAGTAGAGTGATTAGTGACGACTGACGCTACGCGAATGGAATTATTAATGTGAACCAATAAAAAAACATGGAGGCAATATGTGCTCCTCCCATCATTTGGTAATAGTGAATGCCAAATTGCTTGCGTAGGTACATTGGTTTAGGAAAAATCAATCTAGGAATTCCTTATGCTGCATTAATATGGAATTGTCACTTACGCAAAGAAACTGATGAATTCTGTTTCCCATGCTTGCGACATGCAGAGCTGATTTCGCACATCAGAAAGGAAGTGGAGGAGGGAAATCTGCCTGCAGATGTTGCTACCAGCCTGGAGGAGCTGTATTACAATTACAAGAATGCTGTAAAAACTGCTGAGCTTGATCTTGGGTAGTATTTTTAATGTGCTATTATCAGATGGCTGTGGTCTCATGTCTTGCAAATGCTTTTGTTTTACCAGGTCCTGCAGAATGGAAATCCTAATGCACATGATATCGTGCTTTCAAATATGACGGCTTTGTTTGATCGTGTTCTGCTGGATGTACAGGTTCCACCTTATATCCTGATTCCCTTCACAATTTGCTCTGACATGTTTGTTTATGTTCCCAGATGGCCTCTCATATCTAGTTTCACCCTTTTGCAGAATCCATTTACCTTTCCACCTTATCACAAAGCTATCCGAGAACCGTTCGACTATTACATGTTTGGTCAGAATTACATCAGACCACTGGTAGATTTTAGGTAATACTAAATCTGACCTGATAACATACATACCTTTTATGAATGATTTGTTTTGAATGGAGTGGATATCATGCCATATCTGCGGTGTTTGCTAGTTTTATTTTCATTTGGTTTGAATTAATAATTATCTAGAGCACAGAGTTTTGATGCTCCTTTTCTTACATAACGTGCAAAACTATGTAGTTTGTAGTACAAACGTAGATTGTTAATTTCCAATAAAAAAAGCTCTATGCAGATATTTCCAGCATGTTTGACTGGAGGGTTACGTTTTGTCGAGTCTAATATAGGTGGTGATAAATATCTTTTAATCTATGGTATGCAAATTTCCATATGAAGAAATCATGCCCCATTTGCCGCCATTCTCTCTCCGCAAGCACTTGTTTGTTTGTTTATTTATTCATTCGATTATTCCTTTAGTGAGAGAATCTTTTATAAGCGTAAATGGGACTATTTGCATACGTATCTTTAGTTTACTTCAGTACCAAGTCTCGTCAGGAGACTTACTCCATTCATGCGAATTCTAAATGACATGTTATATAGTTCCCTTACCTTTTGTTAACCTCATTTCATATGCTCAGGAACTCCTATGTTGGCAACATTTCCCTTTTTCATGAAGTGGAAGAGAAGCTCCGCCAGGTCGATTCATCTAATTGTTACTATGGTTCACGTTTCCATCAGTAGTCTCTATTTCATTTCGCCGTAGATCTTAAAATGGCATGGTGAATTCAAATCATCAAGGTCTTGGAAGAAGAGGATAATGTAAACGTCATTGTTTATTGAAGCCCAACAACAGCATACGAACATTGTTAATGAAGATAAAATGGATATCACTCTCTAAGGAATGAACTGGAACTGATACTTTTGTTTTGTCTGTCTGAGTATTATTTAGAGATATCTGTTGAAATACAGTGATACACTGATACAAAATTCCAAATACTGCTTTAGTATTATGACATCATGATCCAATTCTCAAGTTTGAGAGAGGAGAAAGTATGATGGCAGTATATGCATCATACATGGAAACCATTTATGCTTATGCATCTAGTAAGTTCTGTTACAACTTGAAGCACAAGGCATGAGATTGTTGTATTACTTTTCCTGACATGCTCATTCTTGCAATCCATGGCCTAAAAAATTTCTTATCTCATATGTCAATTATTACTGAAGTGCATCATTGCAGGGCCACAATGTTGTTTTGATGTCTAACCATCAGACAGAAGCAGATCCAGCAATTATCGCCTTGCTGCTTGAGAAAACCAATCCATGGATTAGTGAAAACATAGTAAGGCCGTTCTGAATATGAACTGTTGAGTTACTAGTGAACTATATGACCCAATCAAATCAGTTTAAATTTTCCCACCTGCTGTAGGTTTATGTTGCTGGGGATAGGGTTATCATTGATCCGCTTTGCAAGCCATTTAGCATGGGAAGGTCTATTTCTTCACCCTGATACTTCGTGATATGCGATAATGTTGTTTCTGCTTTCTTTCAGCTCCCCATCAATTTGTCACTTTTGCATTTTCTCCTATTAGAAACCTCATCTGCGTATACTCAAAAAAGCATATGAATGATTACCCTGAGCTAATTGAGACGAAGAGGAGATCAAATGCTCGAAGTCTTAAGGAAATGGCCTTGCTTTTACGGTATCTTCCCTTACAATAACATGTTAGTTTTTAATCCTTCTCCATATGAATATTAATGTTTAACCTTGATAGCTTGTACCTGAAACTGGTGCTTAGTGACAATTTTTTCAAGTAAAAGCACAAAGAACTATACACCTGTACACAAATTTATGAATGATATTTCTGTGATCAATCAAACTTATCACCCTGTGGTTCTTCTGTGGGGTTGCTCAATTGATTATATATTTATATTTAATACTAAGACTGGATTTTTTAAAGTTTTGTACACCATTAATCATTTGTTAAGTTGGTTCTTGTTTCTCTTGTGAAGCCAAATATATGCTCAGTCTGAATCAATGTATATGGAACTGTCTTTGCTGTTTTCTTGGGCTTGACCTCATTTATCTTCTTATAACATTATGCAGTGGTGGTTCACAGTTAATTTGGATTGCACCAAGTGGTGGTAGGGACCGGCCAGACCCTTCAACGGGAGAATGGTACCCGGTATATTCTCTTGCCTGCTAGTCTTTTTCTTCCATTTTGACTTTTGACTGGCTCATCATGTTTTCTGACTTTGCTATACATTATTGTACACCTTCTCTTTCAATGCAATTGAATTGTTAGCAAGCATAGTAAATGAGATGGCACAGGGCAGTTGTGCACATGGCCGACAAGAATTTTTATTTTACCTATGGCAACACTTGAAAAGTGTATGGCAAGTGGGATGACCACAGGCCTAGATCCACGATCAATGTAGCATGAACAGTACCATGATATGATTAGTGGTTTGTTAGGATATTTGCTTAGGGGTCAAGTTAGTTGTCTGTATAAAAGGAGACACCCTTGTATCAGTTAGATCAAGGAAGAAGTAGAGGATTAAATCTCAGAGCCTCCAGCGTGAGGGCGAGATCCCATCTACCCCCTTCCCTATCTGAGTAATCTAGCCATATCAAAGTACACAGCCTTTGTGCTTTCATTCCCGTATGTTTACTTTGTCTGCTACTTGCAAAAAACAAGGGCAGGCGCCATTCGATTCATCCTCAGTTGACAGTATGAGGAGGCTTCTGGAGCATGCTGGTGTTCCTGGGCACATATATCCACTATCATTGCTGTGCTATGAGATTATGCCTCCACCACAACAGGTACCATTACGGCATTACTTCATTAGTGCTCATCATACTACTTTAGATATCTATTTCTGTGTGGTACCTGTTTGAACTTTTCTTTTCTCTTTCAATTGAATAGGTCGAGAAAGAGATTGGTGAGCAAAGGGTGATATCCTTCCATGGAGTAGGCTTATCAGTAACTGAAGAAATAAAGTATGCGGATATTACTGCTCGTACCAAGAATGCTGATGAGGTTTGTTTTCAGTGATATTTATATGCACTATCATGCTTCTTGATAGCGCTGATACTCCTGCTCCTGCAACTAATTCCGTGTGGTAATTGGTTATTCATTGGCAGAAGCCAAGTGCCTGTAAATAGCTAGCTTGCTTGTGAATTTGTGCTAGCTATAAGCTGATTTGCTTAATATTTCCATACCTTTTACTGGAGTTTGGATGGTGGAGCTTCATTTCAGGCAGTCAGGTCAATAATAGATTTTCAGTGTTAGATGCAGATAAGCTTCGATGATTCCGATTGTCCTCTTACTGAGATGTTCCGGTAGAATCTTGACTAAGCAACACGTGTTTTCAAATATACTTGATTTAAAGTGGTGAAAATGTTTGGATATTTATGCTGTTAGCAAAGCTGAAATGAGTAGATGGGCCTGGTAATGCATCTTTTATAGTCATAGATATACTTCCATGCATGACCTCTTAGGATGAATTGGCACTGGTCCGTGTCTCTTTTCTCCATGCTATAAGATAATGTCCCATTCTCATTTTATTTATATGTGAAACTCATGGTCCTCTTGCATCATTGGACAATGTTACTATTTTTCCTGTGTTTGTATCTTGCTTTTATACGGTATTCAAATACCCTACTGATTGAACTTGGAACTGGTGGTTGAATTGCGCTGTAGTAATGTTAAGTTTCCCATTGCTGTTAATCTTTTAATCCTATTCTTTGAGGCAAACGGTTTCTTATTTGTTGAGGAGTGTACACGATACTAATATAGAAGTTATAATTCTTCCATGGTACTATAAGCTTGTTGCTCACTGAGCTGCTTCATTTGTTTACTGTTGTTATTTCTCCTTGGAAATTTGCTAGTAAATATATCTCCTTGTTTCTTCTCTTTTGTGCAGGGAAGGGAGCTATTTGCAAATACTTTGTACAACTCAGTAGTTAATCAGTACAATGCGCTCAATTCTGCCATCTTCAGAGATCATGTAGCAGCTGTATCAAACACTGCCATCTCACTGTCACAACCCTGGAGATGAATGTTAGCTTTCTCCGTTGTCAATGCTGACTTGAACTGTTTTTTGTTGACTTGCTGTACTATTTGCATCTCAAATACTACATAGTAGGGTGCTTTAAGTAATTTTGAAATTGATCCCCCGGCCCCCACCCACCCACACAAATCCTTCTTTTAGTTGTGCTGTTATTGTTTTAAATGTACTTGTATGGACATTTCAACTTTAATTCATTGGCCATTTGATATTCTATAATCGACCATGTTGTTCGGACAAAAACCATGGTGCCCACCTGACCATTGCATCATGCATGCCATTCCAGCTTGAATAGTGTATGTAGGCTTCATGGAAGTTTGTTTATGCTAATTGATCCATTTATACATTAAGCTATTTGACCATTGAAACTGAGAATTAGTACATGGTGGTTTGTGGTTTGTCTTTGTTATGTTTGGCTCTGTAACATGTGCACCGTGTACAAGATAATGTCTGATGACTAACTCATCAGATGGTTGTCCTAACAAAACCAATTTTGCTACTGTTTGCAGGTCCAGATTCATTAGTGAAGTAACGTTATTTTTCAGAAGATCAGATGGACGGCCATTGTGCAATTTTGCTGGGCAAAATTGTCGAACTTTAAACTTTGATATCACCACACTTTGTTAATCATGGAGGAGCCTGCTACTTTCCTGCTGAAACTGTAAGCTCTATAAGTCATGCCCCCGCTGTTATATCCATGTGTGCTGTGTTTTTGGTGGTGACAAGAAGTCTGCTACTGTTGCATGTCAAGGGTGATTTGGTGGTGATTTTGCTTAGGTGGACCCCAGCAGCTGTGGCCCGCGGTCAGTCAGTCTAGTGCAAGAATGTCGCTTCAGGTTGCACAGGAATGTGCTGCTTGGACCCCCGAAGGATCCATCATGGTGCATGGGTCGAACCTGCTTGTCGACGAGCACGGGGATTTGTGCAATTGAAGTCATAGTTTTATTATATTCCGTTTTCTGTATATAGATTTTGATTCTTTTTTGCTCCACATTTTTTGGAGACAAAACAGGTTCTAATTGTTTTCTTCTCTTGCCCCTGAAATCCTTGGATGTAACCTGTCCCTTTTCGTACTTATTTAAGTCAGGATAAAGAGAGAACATATCCCGTGGTCCGATTACGTGCTCTAGGTGAATAGGTGATGCTATTGGCTGTGCAGCCACTGATTTCTTTTCGCTGTTTGGAGACGCACCTTGCATTGCCGCGCAGGTGGCGTTTGCGTGGAAATGCAATACCAGTGCGAGTGGAACTGTGATAGAGCAGGCGCAAGGTCAATCAAGTAACAATTGCGCGTCGCTGTCATGAGCACGCGGTCTGAGTACCTCTTGACCGAGAGGTAGTATTAGTACAGCAGAATCGTAGTAGAAACAGAAAAGGGTTGGGCTTGACTTTGTCCAATGATGTGTTTGGTTTTAGGGTTGAGTCGAAGAAGTTTACTAAGAGTCTACATTTTACCAGTATTAAATAGAGAATTTCTTGATGATAATTTGAAAGAGTATCTTCGAATTTTTGTGGGTTAGAGTAGAAATGAGCTATTTTACTAGTATCAAATAGATTTTTTTTAATGTAAGAGGGAGTATCTTTTCATCTGCAACTATATTAATGTAATGTAATACTTCTTCCGTTTTCATATAGTAACATCAAAATTAGTTCAAAAATGAACTAATAAAATCGTCCTAACGTATAAATATAAAAGAACGAGGTAATATAAAGGATGACTATAGTAATTAATGTATATCCATATAATACTTCATACGGAGTATTGTAAAAAAAAAATCCGCGTCGTGGACCCTGGACGACGACGCGTTGAGAGTCGAGCACGGGGGAAGGATTCCTGAAAAAGTAGACTTGGCACGAGCACGACGCGGAAATCCCATATCATTCACTGCGGGGACAGGGTACAGGGGAGAAAGGGAAAGTAGAGGCAGGGAGGCGTTGCGCCGGCGCCGGAGGCGGAGGAGACGAGAGGAATCCAGTGCGGCTGCCGTCAAGGTAGTCAGGTGCGATCCACCCCTCCCCTCATCTCCCGCCCGCTGCGATTAGAGAGGTGCTTTCTTTTCCCAAGCCCGGCGCGGCAATCGGAGAAAGATTGGACTTCTTTCCCCCCTTTCGCTACTGCTGGTGCGGTTGCTGTGATCTGAGGCTAGGCAAAGGTAGGGGATTATCCCCCAGCGATACTCCTGGATCCGATCGCAGCGTAGATTGATTACTGTGTTCCTAATTTCCTATGCACTGCTGCTGTATCCAATCAAGTGCTCTGGACGTACAATTTTCTCCCACGAATATGAAATTGTGAATACGATAAGAGAGGTGTCGCCATCCTTTGGATTTTGTTTCTTTCTTTCACACAAACATAATTACCTAGTACCTACTACCAACATCTCTGCAGTATCAAGATCAGAATTTAGCATCACCCTGTGTGCTAGCATCTGCAGGACAATGGAAAACAACTCTGGTTGTATTGTAGTATTATATGCAATTCAGTACGTCGTGCTCTCTATGTGCTTGCGTATTACTGCTTGCCTGCTTAACTGTTTCCGTGTCCTAGGCTAGCATATTCGGCCTATCTCCCATTGATGATGATGGGATTTTTGTAGTCTGATTTAATTTCCTAAATCACAATTTAATTACCTGCAGAATTAGGTTAATCTAAAGTAGCAAAGCACGCTGACAAGATGAGCGATAATCTGATGGATAAAGTCAATGCCCTTGGTGAGCGGCTCAAGATAAGTGGGGCAGAAGTCAGCCGGAAGATGTCGGTCGGTGTGAGCAACATGAGTTTCAAGATGAAGGAGTTCTTCCAGGGCCAGAACATGGCGGACAAGATTGTTGACGAAGCGACATTGGAGACCATGGACGCACCTGACTGGGCTACCAACCTTGAGATATGTGACATGGTCAACACCGAGAGGGCCAACAGCGTTGAAGTGATCCGTGCCATCAAGAGAAGGATTATGATGCAGAATCCACGGGTGCAGTATCTATCTCTCGTACTACTCGAGACCATTGTTAAAAACTGTGACAAGGCTTTCTCTGAGATTGCTGCTGAGCGGGTGCTTGATGAAATGGTAAGACTTATTGATGATCCACAGACTATAGTGAACAACAGAAACAAGGCTCTTATGCTCATTGAAGCATGGGGAGAATCTGGAGATGATCTGCGTTACCTTCCAGTGTTTGAGGAAACATACAAGGTAAAAATGAAAAGTAATGCATTGCTGTTGAATCACCTTCCAGCAATTTAACCTGAAACAGTTTCTGCAACTGACCTGAAAAGTAGCAGATTGAACTATCTTGGGTGAATGACATCAGCTAGGTTATTAATATGGAATTGTTTCTTTCTGCTATGCAGATGAACAGTACTTTGAGCATTTTCAACATTACCTTATAAAAAGTTTTCTATGTGTTCATAACATAATGCCGTGTCCCCATTTATCAGTAATTTGAACTTGTACTGGCATTGTTTGCAGAGCTTAAGATCTAGGGGAATTCGCTTCCCTGGGCGTGACGATGAGAGCCTAGCACCAATATTTACTCCACCCCGTTCAGTGCCTGCAGCGGAACCATATTCTGAGGCAGCACAAGAAGGGTATCAAGAAATTCCAGATGAGAGTTTTGTTCCAGCTCGCACCATTCCCGCTCGCACTGTTCCTGCTGTGCAAGTAAATGAGGCCTTTGAGGTGGCTCGTAATAGTGTCGAGCTTCTTTCCACAGTGCTATCTTCTTCTCCTCAAAAAGAGGTTATACAGGTTAGTCTGTTCTCTGTATCATTAGTTGCCTTGGTAATTATTAGCGTGCATTCTTCCAAAGCATAGTATTGAAGTATTGTTGATGAATCTATCTAGGATTATACACAAAATTTTCATCTTTTCTGATTGCTGTGGGTCCTTATCAGTACCTGGAATTAAGTAACTGTAGGTGGCTTGCAGTCCATCACTTCCTATTTTTTTTTGTCTTAAAGTCAATGCATCACTTGTGTGTTGATACAAATGCAGGATGATCTGACCACCACTCTTGTTCAACAATGCCAACAATGTCAGTACACGGTCCAGAGAATTGTTGAAACAGCTGGTGACAATGAGGCTCAGCTCTTTGAGGCATTGAGCATCCACGAGGAACTGCAGAAGGTCCTGGCAAAGTATGAAGAGCTCAAGGAACCTATTCATGTTGAGCCAGAGCCAGAGCCTGCAATGATTCCAGTAACTGTGGAGCCTGAGGAATCCCCTCGTGCTGTGAGTAAAGAAGTTGCCCATGTAAAGAAATCAGGTGGTTCTAGAGATGGGTCCGGCGGGGATGACTTGCTCCAGGATCTTGATGACATGATATTTGGTAAGAAAGGTGGCACCTCGTCGCAGCGGGACACAGCTCCTAGAAAGGACCACAAGGACGACTTCATCAGCTTCTGAGTTCTAATTTCCATCTGTAACCAGACATGAGGTTTGGCCTAATTTCCATCTGTCAGTTATTGCAGATGTGTGACATGCACGTCTTTATCAGTGCTTTTGTTTTGGGTTGGTTACTGGGTCTCACTTGCTGTACATGAATGGATTAGAGGTTGCATAATGTAATAGACTACTAGATACTGGTTGACGAGTTTCCATACTGGATTCAGAAGCTGTGCTTTAGCCACGCGTATCATTGATCTGCTTGGGATGATGATTTATTGATTTTGAAGTTGCGTCCGTGGCCTTGCTGCCATAGGTTAGAATTCTAGTTGGAGCTCTTGTGTATTACTCCCTCCTTTTCTTTTTATAAGGCGCAGCATGGCCCTTATCATCTTGATCTTACTGTGCAATGTCTCAACTTGGATCTCGAAGGTGCAGCATGGCCCTTATCATCTGCATTAATCAGCGTCTCTACGGACTCTGACTGTAACACACTAAAATTTCATCACCAAAATAATGTAAGCAACAAGGTGTTTTAGATTTTAATTTTCTAAGGATTAAATAAATTATCAAATAAATTTGGCCTTTAAAATATTTAAATATCATTTTAATAATTAGAAGCAATAAGTGCTTGTGCATCTTGATTTCAATGCATGAGTTTTTTGTTTGTTTGTGTGAAGTTTTAAAAGTTTTTAAATTGTTTTAAAATTTTTGAAAAAGGCTTGAAGTGTTTTGAAAAGAGTTTGGATTTAAAGTTTGAAAAAGGGTTTTGAAAAAAAAAGAAAAAAAACAAAACCTCCGATCCTCTTTTCCCTCTCCCCTTTCCCGTTCCGCCCCAGGCGGCCCAGCCTACCCTTCCTTCCGGCCCACCAACCCCGCAGCGGCCCACCTCCCCTCCTTTCTCTCTTTCACTCACTACCAGCCTGGGCCCACGCGTCAGCTTCTCCTCCCACCTTCGGTTTCTCCTCCCCCACCGGTCGGCGCGCGCGCCCGCCGCCTCCCCGCCGCCGCGCCCCCCCATCATTCCTCCTCTTCAAGAGCATCTAAAGCCCGGCCTTCATCCCCTCCATCAATTCCCTATCGTTACTCCTCCATCAAGACCCCTCCTCTTGAATGTCTTGAAGTCGCCGGCCGCCATGGCATTGATGGCCATAGCCCCCGGCCGTAGCCCCTCTTCCCCTCCTCACCCTATAAATTCGACCCAAGAGCCTATGCAGCTGTCCCTTTGCACTCTCCCGTGCTCTCACACCCTCCTCCTTGCCCCCACACGCGCCGCCGCACCGGAGATTCGCCGCCACGCCATTACCGGCCACCCAGCGCTCCCCGTCGTCGGAGAACATCCCTCGGCCTCCCCTCATCTTCGCTCGCCGCACGTGTCGCCTGCACCAAGACCCGGCACCACGGAACCCTTCTTCCCCCGCCGGACTGAGCCACCCGAAGCTCACCGCCGCCGCTTCGATATCCGCCACCACCGCTTCCCCATCACCCAAGCCGTCTCCAACTAGTCGCCGTGGGGTGAGCAAACCTTTCCCGCCACCTTTTTACTTTACCCCGAGCCGTAGCACTCCCCGCCGCACGCCGGCCTTGCACCGTCTGCCACGACCGCCGTGGTGCTACCGCCGTCGACCGAGCCACCCTCTTGTGCCCTTGGATAGCTTCGCCACCTTCTTAGCTTCATGTAGGATCAAACCGCACTTGTTTTCGTGACCGGGAGCCCCCTTTCCGTGTCTCGCCGGCGACCCGCCGCCGCGCGCCGCCCCGCTCCTTCATGTGCAGACGACGCGAGCCGTCGGATCCGCCAACAACGGCCCAGATCGAGTCAATCCCACCGGCATACCGGTCAACCCGGGGTCAAACCCGTCGCGCTGCTTACACGTGTCCCTGGCCGCAGATTGCGAGATCAACAACCCTGATCAGATCGGGGCGTACCCCCCTTTGATCGGTCCACCGTGGACCCATGGACCGGGTTCACCGCCGGTCCACGGTCGCGCCTGCCGCCCGATCTATGATCAACGACGCAGATCGCGGCCAGCCCCAGTCAACCCAGAGCCCCGTCGGCTATTTTGCAGAAAAGCCCCCGAGCTTCTCCTAATCACAAAATGCCCTTCCACCTCTAAAGATCCTTACAGTTAGGTCCTTTCTTTTGTATCTAAGCCCTTGATCTCTCTGGAAATCCCACCCGAGATCCAATACTTGATCTTTTGCGCTATAGACCTTTGGTTTATATGCATAATGTCACACCCCGAAATTTCCAATTTCAGGATGTGAATAGAAAGAATAATTAAATAACAATTTTCTCATAATTTTAATTTTTTCCCAACATTTATTTTCTTTAAGGGAATATAGTATAGAGAAAACCTTGGTTGTTTTTCGGAAATTAAATAAATGGTTTTGTGCGTTGCATTCATGCCAATGCATCTGGGAGCTTCTTGAGTGCAAAAGGTTTCAAAATGCGTTTAGGAGCTGTCCAAATCCTTCCGAGAATTTTCCGGATTTTTCTGGAATTTATTCTCATTTTTCCTTGAGCTATTTCCATTTATTAGAAGGCTCTAAAATCATTTTCATGAGCTCCAAATGCTTTATTTGGATTGTTTGTGTCCCAATCTAGCTCTGGGAATTTTCCTGTATTTTTGTGATTTCGGAGTATTTTTCGTGCCTTTAAACAATTTCTAGATTTTTCTTGAATTATTTTCGCATTAAAAATAAATTCGAAAAAAACAAATAAACCCTATCTAACTGGGCCGAGCCCGAAGGCCCGACCCAGGTCCGCACCGGTCCAACCATCGGCCCGCGTGGGGCCCATCTAAGCCCGGCGCCGCGGCCATGGCGTGCCGGGCGGGGAGACCGTGTGTCGCCCCCCGCCTTGTGTGCGTGCCGGGGAACCTCGGAGTCCGCGCCCTATTTAAGGCCGCACCGCATCCCGTGCCCCCGCCGCCTTCCTCGCCCTAGCGGCCGCGCCGCATCCAGTGCCTGCGCCGCCACCGGAAGTCGAGCTCGCCGCCGACCATGCTCGATTCGCCGGCGTGGAGTACCACCGGAGCAAACCGAGGTCGCCTCAAGCATCTTTTCGCCGAGCTAAACCCGTTCCGCTGCTTCCCGTCGCCGGAGATGCACCGGAGCACCATCGCCGCGTGAAACCGCCGCCGACCGCCGTTGAGGTTCGCCGCCGGCCACCTTGCTGCCCTTCTCCGCCCGAGGTGAGCACTCCTATGGATTCGTCCCGATCTCCACTCCCTTTTCCCCACCTTGGTCGAGCCTGTAGCCGCTCCAATCGTCGCGCCGCCGACGGCTAGTCCTCCATGACCGCCTGTGCGAGTTCTGTCCAGAGGTAGGAGAAGACATGGCGGTTTTGCACATAACCCCCTGAGTTCCCTGGAATCTATTAGATCCAATTGTGTGTCTTGCAGATCTTGCAAGTGACCCCCTAGATCTATTAGATCTTCACAACCAGCTCTACCCAATGCTCTTTTATAGATCTAACCCTGTCCTTTATCTTTTTCGCGAGCACTATTCAATGTGTCTTGCAATTTTCCTCTGCTACTCCCTGAGATCTATAGTTAATCACGAATAGGTTCTCCAATCTTGTTTTCTCCATATCTTGCACGTTTTAACTCCGTTTTAATTCGTTCAAATTGCGTTAGGTCAATAATAATGTAAATCACGTGTTAGTGTTAGTGGTGAGTTTTCATCATGTTTTGTTTTCTGAAAATAAAATTAATATTAATTTTGATTAATGCCTAGTTATACATGCCTTTTATAAATAAAAGTAATATAGATCTATACATCGTTTTTCATAAGCAAATTTAATTTGATTAATGTTTCCATCACATGTTTTTGTACATAAAAGTCAACTAGATCTTTATCTCGGTTTTTGTAAACCAAATGTTAATTTATTTAACAGCTAATTAATCTTTTCTAATTAAAATTTGATTAGGCTTCTACATCGGCTTTTATAATAAATGTTAATATGATTAATGTCAGTTCCATATTGTTTTTAATAATAATATGATCTACTCAAATTACAAAGTTTCATTTAGATTGTTCATATAGTTTAGTTTTTCTAAATTAAATGTTTAATTGGTATAATTTATACATAAACATTTATGAATAAAACTTGATTAGGTTCTTTCTTCTATGGTTTTGCAAATAAAATTTAATATGAATTAATTCCAACTTAGGATACTTTTCTTTATGAAATATCCTATCATATGTTTTGCTAATTAAAATAAACTTAAGCTTATAGTCTTGTTCTCTCATATATGCAAACCGTTCGTTAATCGTTCTTTATTAAGCTCCGTCTCAGTGTGTCTCTGTTATAGAGCTAGCCTTCTTTCAAGCTCCAGATCTTTCCAATCCTAGTACATGCTATCCTGTCGTAATTGTCTTTTATGTAAGACAACTACACTCTTTCAGTTCTATGGGATCCAATCTTTAACATCTAGCTAGTTCATAAATCAGCTATGTTCTTGTGTCTAGTCTTCCGTAGCTATCGTCTTTTAGAGCCAATCTTGTTATCTCTTCTCTGCCATCATCAGTTCAGCTTATCTTTGTTTAGTAGTGTCCTTCCGGTCTAGTTCATAGACTAGTTTTCCTAAACCCTAGGCTAAGGTTTGTGTGTGCGTTATAGTTCGCTTCTACCATTCTCGTTCGTTCCACCTTAACTTGTACGCCAGTGTGTGTATCACCTGTTACCTGCTTTAACACTAAAACTGCATGCTAATCTTGACTAATTCTTATTCCATTGCTTTTATAAATAAAAAGTGATTAGGTTCTAATCCGGTTTTCTTTAATCATGATGTAATTGGTTAATCCCTATTCATAGCTAGTTTTTCTAAATAAAAGATGTTAGAGTTAAACATCGGTTTTCATGATAAAGTTAATATGCCTAATGACAGCATAAATGCCTTTTCAATATTAAATATGTTTAGTTGAACACGTGACATAAAGTTACTCGCCTAGATGTCTTATACTTGCTTTATCTTTCTAAAGTAATTATTAATTTGACATAACTTCCACTTGAATGTTATAAATAAAACATGATTAGGTTTATCGTGATTTCTTTAATTAAATGTAACTTGTTTAATGGTAACATAGAGTATTTCTCTGAAATATTCTTTCACATGATTTCTTAATTAAAATATGCCAAGTGTAGTCTCTTGTTGTTTGATAATGATCTCACGATAGTTTCGAGCTTAGTTCTGTTTTCAGCGTTCCTTGCGCTTGCGTAACCAATAGAATTGAGCTCCATCTCAATGTGATCTTTCCGGTTTTTGCTCAATCTTCCGCGATCATCTCTTTATAGCTAACTAAGCCTTTCCCATCCAAGCACCCTTTGTGTTCTTTAGTGATCTATCTAATCGATCCTATCCTTTAGTGCGTTCTTTTACAGCTTTTCTTTTGATTGGTGTATTGTTCGTAGTGTGTTTGTTTGTTTGTCTACTTTGTATGCTTGTGCCCTTTGTGTTCAAGAGCGGCCTGGACCCTCACATGATAATTGAACTTGAAGATGGACTGAAATCGTGTTCTCTGGTTATGCTTGCCATATGCTTATGGCGTTTCTCTTACCTTTATGCTTAATATGGGTTGGTATAAACTTATACTTTAATAGTAAATAGTTGCTTAATAAAATTTGACCAACTAAAATGCTAAATGCTTAGAGCTCAGTCCACTATAAAGCCTTTGCATTCATCCTTTCCCCACACTTGCTGAGTACGACAAGTGCTCACCCTTGCTATAAATAATGTTGCTCAAAAGGAGGAAGCTACTCTGAAATCTTGTGAAGATGTTGCTGGATCTAGGCGTACGCAACCCCCAGTCGATTGCTTCTGGAGTTTGGTGCCTTCGTTTCTAGGATAAAGCGTAAATCTCTGATAATCTCCCATTTTCATATGCGATACTGTTTCTGTATTCACTTGTTTGTCACTATATGCATGAAACTTGATCCTGGCATGCATATAGTTATGCACTTGGTTTTCTTTGGAAAAACAGGTGTGACACATAATTATGTTTTAGCCCCTGGTTTCTTGCAGTTAAGCCCCTGGAAGTCCTGTTTTTTCACAGAAAAGCCCTGAACCATGTTTTAGCCATATCTTTTCCGTCTTTAATCCGTTTTAAGCGTTCTTGGTGTCCACGCTACCGTCTTTTCAAGCCCGTCAGTTTTAGAACCTTGTTTTGGCCGTATCTTTTGCGTTGTAGCTCCGTTTCGATCGTTTCAAGTTGCGTTAGGCTCATATAAACTCAAAGTGCGCGTTCGGAGCAATGATGTACATGTTCTTTGTTTTATAATTTATTAAATCCTATTACACATGCTTTTCTAATTAAAATCTAATTAGAGTTCAACACTTGTTTTCATAAGAAAGTTAATATGATTAATACTATTTGAATAATTCTTTAAATTAAAAGCTAATTAGATGTACACCTCGGTTTTTATAATCAAACTTAATTTGATTAATGATTATGCAATTTGCTTTCTACTAAAATGTAACATAAGCTATATCCCGAGTTTTCTTAATTAAATGTTAATTTGATTAAAATGAATATAAATGTGTTTTTAAATTATAATTTCATTAGAATAACTCGAAATATAAAGATAAATGCCTAGATGCTTTTGCATGTTTCTTTTAAAATTAAATGTTTAATTTGCATAAATCACACTTGAATATTTATAAGTAAAATTGGACTAAGCTTACATCGTATTTTAAATACAAATATAACTTGCTTAATTATAAATTGGGTATTTCTCTGAAATAACCTATACACATGATTTTAGTTAATTAAAAGATACCAAGCACATAGCTAGCTCTTGTTTGTGATCATCCAAATCTCCTGATAGTTCCGAGTGTTCCTTGTGTTCGCTTTCCTAGACCCAAACCTTGTTTTCCCTTTAAGCTTTTCATGCTTGGTGTATTGTTTTGTTTATTGAATGTATTCTTCTGTGCTCGTAGACATCGTGCTAGTTTCAAGCGAGCAGCCAGTTGAAGTAGATCAAGAGCAAGTGTTTGAAAAAGAAGAACCTCAGTGTTTAAGCAAGGAAGGCAAGTGGTCTTCTCCCCCTGCATGATTATATTTTATCCAATGTAATTGCATGACAACTAAGTTTATATTTATTATGATATTGCATTAAATTGATGGGAACACCCTTTTTAAGGACTTACCTAGACTTTTATCCACAATCCTTGGATCAACCCGGTTTAATATATGTTTTTGGGTAGAATATGTTAGTTGCTCAACTCGAGTTGGATAAAAATGGTTTTCCAAGATAAAGGCTTGTATGTTTAACGACGATGCTTTTGGTAATGCAAGATCATATGATTTAATCGGAACATAGAGAACCACCCAAGAAAACATGTGCAACCACAATGTCATATGGCTCTGACCTTAGCCAATTAATTAGGTGTGCGACTGATCTGATGGCCCTTTTCCGAAAGGAGCAGAGGGGGATCCAGGTTGCAGGGGTATAGCTCGGTCCTTTTGGGATAGCAGCCTTTGCTAAGGTGCTGACCACTAGGGAGGGTTATGGTCCGCCCTGATCCGTAACTATGCAGGTCGTTAGTCTTTTGCATGCCTTTGTAAAGGCTTCGTAGTGTCCCTATGCAATCACACCTCAGAAGTGTGGTATGATGCCTAATCAGCATCGCATGGTTGGGTCCAAAGTTCTTCGGAACTTTTATGCGAGCTGCGGGTAAAGTGTGCAAACCTCTGCAGAGTGTAAAACTGATTGATCAGCCGTGCTCACGGTTATGAGCGGCTTGGACCCTCCATGATTAATAAACTTAAAGATGAGAATAAATCGTGGTTCGATGAGATTTGGGCTGTTTTGCTCAAAAGTTTCTTAAGTAGGTTGGTATATACTTACATCTAGTAACTAGGCGTTCTTCAATTAAAAGTTTGACCAACATTAAAATGCTAACCGCTGCAAAACCATAGCCTATCCTTGGTAGCCTTGCATCTTCCCCCACTTGTTGAGTACCAACCATAAGTGTACTCAACCTTGCTTACCGCTGTTCAAAAGAGAACAATTGTGAAGAGTTCTACAACGACTTTGAGGCATTCGGAGGCTTGCGTCTCCCCCAGTCAAGTGTCCGTGGAAGCGGAAGATGAAGAATCGTCGTGTAGTTATCGTTTTCCGATGTTAAAGACCTTCGTGTCTCCGAATGAGTGTAGTAAGTTGTTAAACCCCTTGATACATTTTTATTGTCTATGATATTACACTCATTTTGTCTATCATATGTGTGGAACTAGATCCTGGCACACATATGAGATGCATCTGATTTCTCTTCGGAAATCGGGTGTGACATAACATATCTCATACTAGCCAGATCATCTTGCCAAATGCTAAATACTCCTTCCGTATCAAAATGTTTGTTGCTATAATTTTTTCACGACAACGTTTGACTATTCATCTTATTTAATATGAATCTGAAGAAATAAGTCAGACTCAAAAAACATTCAATAAAAAGGTAAGTCAGAAATAAAATAAGTTATACTTACACCAATTTTTTTAATAAAATGAATGGTAAGTGTGGTGATAAAAAGTTGACAATGATCAATCATCATCAATGAACAAGAACTCGAATCACCAGATTTGCAACTGCCGTCGGAGCAAAGAAGAGAAGGGTTAATGGAATGATAAGCGCTGGCAAACAAAATTTGTTTAGAATTACACAGTGGCTCACAACACACACGCACACTCACCTCTATGAAAATAGGTACACAAACCCTACTCGTATAAGCTCTTTTGAAGGACTGAGCACCCGACACATCTGGCACATCTGAAGATTCCCGAAGTCACCATTGACACCTGACACCTCGTTGTCGACGGGAATGCCGCTTACCCTTAACACATAACATCGGTAAATTATATATATGAAAATCTCAAGAAAAAAGTATGAGCATCAGGATTTAAACTCTGGTGGGTAGCGTCTTACTGGACCGTTCTACAATTAGACTACAAGATAATTCGCTCTGACAAACTAACCGAAACGAAGAAGGAAAATCAAGGGGCCAATGGCCTAATTGAATCCAACTGCTGGAAGAGTAACCAGGCCACCAGGGAAGAGATCGGAATGTTATCGCCTTGGTGAAGACCAGGGTTAACAAAACCGTCGCCGACCGGTTTCCACGAATTAAAAAAAACCAGGCGGTTTACCGGTGAAACCGATTGGTTTACCGTTCTCACGAATTTGTAGGCACGGTTTTGGGGTGGGAACCGGACCGGTTCATGTACCGGGCCGGTTCATGTACCGGGCCGGGCCGGTTCCACCGGGAACCGGCCGAACCGGACCGGTTCCCACCGGAATTGGTACCGTTTTATATGATGGACTGTAGTAGGTGTTGGGGGAGTGGCCCATCCCATGTATGGATTAGTGGGCCTTTGTTTGAGCTTGAGGGGCTTCTTGTAAATACCGCATCCACCAGGGGTTCGGAAGAAAATAACCACTAGGGGCTTGGGGGAAAATTGCCATCTACCCCCATCCCTATATATAGGAGGTCATTGTAATTGATGGGAGAGGCAATAAATGAGGAGAGAGCTCCGAAGTAGCAACTTACTATTCTACTGCCTATTTTACTTTCTGCTTTGTAGTAGTAGTATAGGTAGAAGGGTTAGTAGAGGTAGAAATAAAGGTAGCAGTAGTAATGGAAGAAGTAGAGCAGTCCTTTGAAGGGGCCTTTCGGTTCTTTGCCCCTTTGGAGGACTAGAATACTGTGGTGTTGGTGCGGTGGTGCCCCCCTTCGGTCCCAATTTACACCAACAGTTTGGCGTCCACCTTGTGGAAGAATTCAGCACCACGTTTACCTTCGGAGCCGAACCATGACACGATCACAAAATTTGCCATCTTGGCCCAGCGGATCATCAACGAACTATGAAGATTAACCAAGCTAAGTTCTGCATTATTTATTTTTCTTAATGCACACTCCGAAGGGGAGCCATTTCAAACACCTCTAATGAAAGCAGTTGTCAGTAGAACTTTATTTGCCTTCGGAGCATGAGAGTACTTAAAGATTTTCCCTCTTTCTTAAGCCAAAGGGAAGCAATAAAAAGGAGCGGAGGTCTGGGCATGTGCACTCTGTTCCGTGAGCCTGTCAGGTGCCGAAGACCCTTCGGCGATGAAGCCCATTGCCGCACAGCCGAACACCCACACACTTCGTCATCCATCCGTGGCAAGCTGGACGGCACACTCGGATCCCCGTCACTAGAACTTTACTCGCACAACTTGTTGCACAAAACTAATAATGCATCTATTACTTCGTGGCCGAAGCTACAACATATGATGCACAGAACTGCTGACCATCACAAGTGAAGCCCATCATTACTTCACGTCCGAGCACCACTGCACTACCGCTTTAGCCACTTCATCAACAAATTTCATCTATTGCTTCATCCCTGAGTGCGCCACTTCTTCGTCATCGAAATGCATCAACGGCTTCGTAGCCCATCGTTTCTGTTGGCATTCAATATCTCGTGGTCTCTTTGACCTTCGGATATAATTGGGATCATCAACTCAGATTTCTAACGAACTTCATCGATTCAGATTTTTAACCTTCAATATTAATTGGGAACCAGAATTTCACCAGAATTGACTCTGATGTCAATTTTTACCCTTCGGAATTATCTCAATGAATTTTCGGTACTTCGGAATCATCTCGGTGGGATTTTCACGAGGTGGAGAATTTTTACCCTTCGGCATCATCTCGGTGGGTGTTCACGAGATGAAATTTTTGCACTTCAGAATCATCTTGCTCTCTCACCGAATAAAATGAGGACATGCTGGTAAGCAATTCCTTCGGTGTGCCTAGCCCAATTAGGCGTGTCTGGGCTGCACTTGCTTTTTGAGCCATTAGATTGAGTTTTTGCTTTATCTTACGTGAAGTTCCTTTGTGGCCAAGTCTCTACTTTACCCTTCGGAGTTGTTGGCTTTTTGTCATATAGTTTCGACTGTCACATTTTATAGAGTCTGAACCAATAGATTGAGTCAGCCGGCCATCAATCTTGTCAGTTTTTGCAAGTAGATGATATTTAGAAAAACAACAACAGAGAACACCGAAGGTGTTCAGACTTCAGACAGGGTCCGGAAGTGGGCTCCCACACCTGTCACGTTCATTTTCACATGTAGCATTATTGTCATGAAATCGACATTCAACATATATTGTCCTACCATCCCAATCAACACATTGGTTCATAGTTTATCAAAAAAGATTTCTCAAATCCCGCAGCGGCGCGGAGTATCACCTAGTATGACTTAATATTGTATATGAATTCTGCAGGTGCGTCAAATCACTATTGATATATTTTTTTACATTTTTTATACTTTTATACCATGGTTTCATCTTTCACATCTATAATACGGACAGTGCAGATGTCATGAACACGATTACCTAGAGTGACACATCATCTAAAAACATTTGAAACAATAATGAAACATTTCACTCTCAATGCATAGTTTCATCTATTGTTGTTTTCTAGGTTGCATGCAAGACACAAGTTGTCTAGGTAACTGTGTAGGAAGGGTTTCATCCTCATGAAACTCATTTTATCTCTCTCTTCATTAATACACTGCCACATCATCAAAAGTGCTCACATGGCAGCCTATTTAATGTCTATGAAACCCCCACTGACACTGGCCTAAGACCGGTCTCAATGAGAGGGTCATAGGCATTAAATAGGAATATAGGATGTCACATATGCAAACAAGATGACATGATATGATATTTAATAGGAGAGAGATGAAATTAGGGTCATCCTCATGACCCCTTGGTCGGCGCGGAGTCCTAAGAATGACACCCCCACGACCCTCCCACTGAGACAAGTTGACACAATTTTTAAGCATAATTGACCAACCAACATGCAGGAATTAAATATGTACAGGAGCATATGAAACTGTGCTATGACCTTGTGCATTGAGAGAGGGTAGGTCACCCCGCAAACCATCACAGTAAACATGATGTGTCATTTTTGAAAACTCGCCCATGACCCCTTCCACTTAGATTGGCGTAAAGCGCATAAAAAGTTCCAATTCCCAGGCCGCCCGCACCTAAAGCCCAATACGGGACGACAACACTAAAATGTTTCCCCAAGTGTATAAGACTGTCTCCAGCAGTAGCCTCAAACTCTCCCGCATCTTCAAAATGAGAGAGGAATGGCACTGTTATGGCTCCAGCGGTGGCCTCAACCCAAGCTGCAAAATAAAGATCGCTCCCCCGCGACTGCATTCTCGGGGAAAATCTCCCTTCTCCTCATCCCAACGGCTCTCCTCTGTGTCACCTCCGCATCCGCCTGCCCACCTCCTCTACCACCTCGCCGCCTCCTTGTTCATGCGTCCAGCCACCTCCAGACCTCCACAACCCACGCCGCCTCCTTCATCCCTGCCGGCCACCTTCTCCTCCAGCCTCTGCCCTCGGTGCGAGCAGATGCGGGCGGGATCTAGGGTCCGCCGCCCTCGGCGTGACGACGGCGCGAGGCGAGGCAGGGCCCGCCTACCGCCTCCTCGGCGCGAGCAGATGCAGCGGGAACCGGTGCGTCGACCGACTCCTCCTCCACCAGTCCACCTCCACCGCTCCGGTCGATTCAAATCGGCGGCTGCTCGAGGAGCCTCCCCGCCGCAGATCCATGGAGCTGACAGCCTCCTTCTTCTCCTCCGCCGGCCGCCTCCTCCTCTTTCCCCGACCACGTGTTGACGGTGAAAATCCGTCAACCTAGCCATGAGTTTACCTTCGGTGTTGGCATAAGTTTTATACCTTATCCATTGGTACTAACCCCCGTGATATAACAAGTTCACTTGTGCATGTCGGTTTTGGAGTTTAGTGTTTATGCAGGGTTTTAGCGTTGAAAGCAAGACTTTCGGGATAAGTTCATCAAGCACCTTGTGACAAGACCTTGAAGCCTCGTACAAGTCATGCAATGAAGCAAACTTGACTCCAAGAAGCCAGGGACTTAACCTGAGAAGATGACAAACTCCGAGGACCTAACCAGAAAAGTGCCGAATCTTGCGGGACAAGGATCTACGTCCAATGACGAAAAGGGCCTACATGCAGAAGGGGGAAGGATCTAGAAGACTCGGGAACTGACACCACGCGAAGGAGGCCGGGAACTGGGCCTGGATGGGCCCAGGCCGGCCGGCCCAGCCCAGTCCAGGGCCCATTTGCCTCCTCCTTTGACCTAGCCACCATTCGGGCTATTTATAGCCCCGGGGTCGAGAGCCACGCGTCGATCAATCCGTCATCGGCCGCCGAGGAGTAGAGAAGAGAAGGACACCATCCCACAGAGGAGAGGGTCGAGCTAGTTGACTAGGGTCTCCCTAGCCGACGTGGGAACCTTGCAAGGAAGACCACGTCGGAGTTCCCGGAGCTAGAAGCAAGGTCAAGGTAGGATCCCGGTGGTGATCTTGTTTATGTATCATCGTATTAGTTGAATTATCAAGTTGAATCGATTTCTAGCGATCAAGCGTTTCTTCGATGATTTCGTTTTTCGATCGACTTTGCTTATTCTAGATCTATTCTCGAGATAGATCACATAGGGTGTTCTTGTAGCCGCGGTGGCTAGAGGTACACGCTGGATCTTCCGAAAGAACTCAACTTGTCCTTGGACTCGCCCTAGACTACCCGCATGAATAGGAATACGTTGTGACAGAACGGGGGTTCCGAAAGGCGGGTGTTTTCGGAGTCGGACGGGAAACCACGATTTAAAGAGACTTCTAAGAAGATTCGATTTGCTACTTCTTCTTTGCTTGGAACTTCAACAAAAGTCTTAACCCGATCTCTCTAGATCGGCTTATCTACCCTATATATCTTTGCCACCTCCGGTGTTTAGTAGATTAGATTCGTTTTGGGTTCTTTATCTATATGCATTAGGGTTTCTCTTTACCGAAGATTGAAATTACTTGGCTTTACTATCATCTTTTGTGTCACACATTTGTTCCACGGATTCGATACCTTGGGTTCACCACTCGAGGGAAGAAGGGTCCCTTGACTATGACAGGAGGCTTGTTCGCTTGCAAGTCTAAACAAACTTTGATACAACTATTAACCGTCAACAAGCCCCTTTTTCTGGCACCGTTGCTGGGGAACAAGTGATCAAGATTTGATCTTTTATTGCTTTTTTTTGTAATTTTCAGTTTTCTTTTAGTTTTTCTTTTTGCATCTACTAAACTTTGATCATCCTCAAAATAAATCTAATCTAGTTTGTATAACCCTAGTTTTCATAGATTTATTTTTACTTTCTAGTTTTTGCATATTTTGTTTATTGCTAACCCTAACAGGAGATGGACGGCTACCTCTCCAACAAACCCGATAATTTTGTGGATGATCTAGAAAAACTTTACAGGCTAAGGAGACGCGAAGCACATCAAGCTAAAAAGCTAGATTTTGTAGATTCGAAGTCGGAAGACAAAGGATCGAAGGAATCTCCGAAGAATTCACCACCTCAAAGTCCTCGCGAGAATCGACTTCCACCGATGGGTGATCAACCGCAAGAGCACAAGATCGGGGAGCTATGCACCCCAGACATCATCAACCTACCAATCTTGAATCTTGAGGAGATTGGAAGACCGTTCGAGATCAAGACCTCAACAATCCGCATGGTACAACATTCACCCTTCACCGGTAAAGAGGATCCGAACCTTCACCTCCAAGCGTTCATTCAACTACGTCAAACTTTCAACATGGATGGGGTGACTCAAGGTCAAATGAGGGCAAGGCTTTTTCCGTTCTCGCTACTCGGGAAGGCCTTGCAATGGTTCCACTCTCAACCGGCGAAGACGGTGCAAAATTGGAACACGTTGATGAAGGCTTTCATGAAGGAGTACTACTCGCCGGGTAAAACTCAAAGCTTGCGTAATAAGATTGCCACCTTTGTTCAATATCCTACGGAAACTATCTCGGAGGCATTCGAGCGCTTCAATGAGTACACTCGAGCGGTTCCACATCACAAGTTCCCGAAGGAAGACCTCGTGCAAAAGTTCTATCAAGGACTCACCATGGCGTCAAGGACGATCATCGATGCATCGGCAGAAGGATCTATCATCGAGCTTACACCGACGGAAGCTTTAACTCTATTCAAGAAGGTCGCGGATAATGACACATGGGCGTCATCCGGATGCCTACATCCTGTTCAACCCACGGGAAACGTCAAAGGAGTCTTGCAAGTGGAGAAGGAGAACATACTTGAAGGCAAGATTGATTCACTCATGAGGAGGTTGGAGAATATGGAGATATAAAAGAAAGAGGCTCAAGACTTGAAGATCGCCGAAGCAAGATCCACATGCGAAGAATGCGGAGAGTATGGCCATGTCTACAAAGATTGTCCGGAGGAAGCCAAAGTGCTCGACTACATGAGGAAGGGAGAATTGCCGAACTTCCGCTACAGGCAAGGTAGACCTCAATTTAATGCAAGCTCATCCATTCCGAATTCGGTTCTGCTTCGTATACAATTGAAGGAATTCATGGACGAGCAAGCTAAGATCAACAAGGACACCGTCACCAAGTTCAAAGCCATAGACAAGGTGTTGGAGAACATCGATAGCAAAGTGACGGAGGTCGGAAGCTCCAACCATCAAGTGCTCAACATGATGAAGATGCTCGAGACGCAAGTTGGACAACTCGCTGGGCGCCTCGCTAATGATGAAGGGAAGCTTCCGGGACAACCTAAAGGTCCCGTATCGGCGAAGGCCATTCAAACACGTTCAGGAAAGGCGACCGAAGATCCGGAACGTTCCGCGGGAGCAAGGAAGCTTAAACCATCCGCCGAGGCGGAGGAAATTTCTAAGGAGAAGGTTACAGGGATCGTCACCGAAGAGCCCGAGTTTGAGATGCCGGAAGAAGACATGAAGATAATACAACTCAAGCCACGCTACTACCGAGGTAAACTTGACAACCACTTTGAGAAGTTTGTGGAGGTTGTGCGTAGACTTAGCATCAACATGCCATTATTAGATGCCCTACAAGTACCTACATATTCTCGTTACTTTAAAGACATACTTGCAAATAAATATGAGATAGCAACACTCGGGGTAGATCATGTCAAGATGTCCGAGGAGTGTAGTGCCGCTATTGCTAATGGGCTAGAGAAGCAAAAGGACCCCGGATGCCCTACAATTCCATGTTCCGTTGGTTCATTCAATTTCGAGAAGGCATTGTGCGACCTTGGAGCAAGTGTGAGTGTCATGCCAAGAGATGTGTTCGAGAAGCTACGCTTACCGTTGGAGCCTACGGGTATGTGTTTGGAGTTGGGAGATAACTCCATTCGTTATCCCTTGGGCATTGCCGAAGATGTACCCGTGAAGGTCGGACACCACTTCATCCCCGTCGACTTCGTGGTGCTCGAGATGGGAGAGAGGGAGAAGCCGCCGCTCATCCTTGGGAGGCCTTTCCTCAAGACCGTGGGAGCTACTATTGATGTTGGCAAGGGGGAGATCATGTTCGATATTAACGGAGAATGGGGTTCTTTCAAGTTCCGACCACGACTCGAGGCATGCAATATGATTAAAGTTAAAGATGTTCCACCTCATCGTCGCGTTGTTAAGGAAGAATCAAGGAAGAAGAAAGAGCCGAAGAAGAAGGACGTGAAGAAAGTCAAGGAAGATGTTGCATCCGTCGAGACAAAGGAAGAAAAGCCGCCTGTGAAGACCAAAAAAATGACTAAGCCGGAAGATAAGCCCGTGCCCAAGATGGTGCGGAAGTGGGTACCCAAGATTGCAACGCCCGCAAAGAGCGTTGATCCAAAGTAATCAAGTGAAGAAGTCTAGCTATGGACTATAAACGAAGCGCTAGGTGGGAGGCAACCCGTTTCGTCAAGTCAAGAATAAGCTACCGGGAGGACAACCCGATTCCAGGTTTTTCGAGTCTTTTTAAATAATTTAGTTTTGAATTTTATTACGCAAAGACATTAGACTTAGAATTGGTTGAACAATATTAGAGACATAATTCTTGGTTGAATATTTTTGCCTGATCATAAACCCTTTATATGAACCCTCCTATGTGTTTTGTTTCTTTTCGAGAAACCACAACCAAATAAATTTAGAACCTAACTCAACCATTCATCCTAGTTATGGTGTTGTGGTTGACTTGTTTTTCATGCTAAAAACACACGAGTAGAGTCACGACTTATACCTAGGTGTTAATTAAATTTCAGCACGTGGTAGGACTCGCGTAAACCTAGAAACTAAACTTTTGGTTGGTTTAAAAATCTATATCCTTGGTTTCTCTAATATTAGAATTTTTCTAAGCCTCATTTAATTTTATTTCATTCAAAACCTCTCTCATTTAGCCAAAATTAGAACCTAAACCTATGCCCCCATGATCAAGCCGGGAAAAGTTTGCTCTCAACTAATGAAGGCAAACTATACCAGTGAGACCGATATCAACGTAGTCGGAAAATATTTTCGACTTACATTTGTTTTTAATGGTTTAAAAACTTCTCTAAATTTATGTTTGAGCTCTCCATAGCTCTGAAAATATTTTTAATTTTCAAAATTAGAGGAGTGCTTAGCCTTAAACATACTTAGAGGGAGGCAATCTAGTTAATCATGCATGCACCACTGGATGCCCTTTCATCAACTTTCATCAAGACCACATGCAAAGGACAAGCATGGGTGGGCAGCAAGCATAACTTTGCAGGAAATTCATGGTGACATGTGAAGCAAGTGGAGCAAGGGAGCATGGACATGACTCAAAGCATGAAGCATCAAGTGGAAGGACCAATAATGCAAGAAAAGGAGTGGACGAGAGCGTTTGGGCGGTGCAACTCATGGAGCACGCGGGCAAGTAGGTCATGGAGGAGAAATGATCGTGTTGGAAGAAAGCCGAGGCGGGGAGAGGCACGCGGCCACCCAGGCCGGTCGGCCCAGACCGGCCGGCCTCCCCTACAAAAGAAGCCCCCCGGCTCCCGTCTTCGGCAGGCAAGCATCCCTCTCCTTCCTCAGTTTGTGCGCTCAAGTTTTCGTGCCCAGAACCACCGTAGACATAGCCAACCTTCCCAAGCTTGATAGCTCAAACAATACGCACCCTTAATCCACTCGAAGTCCACATTCGGAAGTAAGTTTTTAAGTGCCTAGTTACCGGTTGCAACCCGGAATTTTAGTGGAGAGAAGAGTGCTGCAATCATGTGGAAGAAAACCACTAGTCTCTTCACCAATAAGAAGGGGTCATCGTTATCCAAGCCGTCTTCGACGACGTCTTCGAGGAGGCACTTGGCTTCTGAGTCTCCTCGGAGCATGGAGGAGGACACGGCACTGCCAAGGAGGAACGACACTCTCCTCCTCGGTGGCATGAGGGCAACAAGGAGCACGTCCATGAGGTTTACCGAACCTCAAGGGCGTACGGAGGAGCCGCCCGTCCCACCTCGACGATCGACCCGTTCATCCGTTCCACCTCCATACACTCCGCGGTATTCTGCATATGGCTTCATCATATTGACGGAGGAGGAGGAGAAGGAACTCTGTTGTCTTGAGAAGAGGCTTGTGGCCAACGTCGAGATCAAGCTCTCAACGCATTGGGTTTCGGCATGGATATATATTATATGTTGGGGCACCTTGGATAGGTGCAATTCTCCAACGGGGTGTCGGCAAACACCCACAAGGAGTTTGCCTTGGAAATCTTGATGACTATGGCGCCTATCCTTGATGAGGGGGTGCAAAGTTTATCATTCCATTTGGAGGGAATCCAACAAGTGGTTCCCTACAAGTATGTTAGGGAGCTACTTGGGTTCCAAAAGGGAGCTGCGGAGAAAGTTGACGTGCCGGATGGCATGTTAGATGGATTTTGGAATTTAATCTCCAGAGAAGCCCACCAACAACACAATTGCATCCGTAACCCCATTATCCAAGTATTCCACTCTTGGATGAGCAAGAGGATTATGGGGAGGACGAGGGAAACGAAGGTGACCGACACAGAGTTGAATTGGCTCTACTCGGCTTTAATTGCCAAGCAGCCAATAGACCCCTCATACCTCATGATCAACCGATGGTGTTGCGAGGCAACATCGGGATCGGGAGATATTGGTTCGGGGTGCTACCTCTCTATGTTGGCCATCTCCTTAAGGCCGGGGATTACGAGGAATCCCGAACATCTTTTACGTGGAACCCCTCTCGGTTTTGAGTATTTGAAACAAGGAAAATATATTAGTGGAGATGAGAGAGGAGGCTATCATGTGGCCAAGGTGAACCTACCCCTTCTGGACGCAAGGCTTAGGCTTTTCATTCAAGGGAAGGAGGATTGGTTGGAGGAGGGACTCCTTGTCCCGGCAAAGAAAAATAAAAGAGGAAGAATTGTAGAGGAGGGATCTTCCTCCGCACAAGCGGGTGGTGCACAACCTAACTATGTGCCACCATTCGGCGGGATCCCTACTCCGCCAAGTTATTACGGAGGGCCACAAATGCAAGCATGGGGGGTGGTGCACCGGTGCCCCACCAAATTATGTGGTGCCCGACGTAACCTTCGCGGAGCCCTACTCACAATATCCCCAACCACAACAAAGCATGGCCATAATTGGAGGGTATGTTGCGAGAAACATGCAAAACGTCGCAGCCATCCAATCCAATGCGGCTCAACTTGGTGAGGGCAATGCAAATATTGCCTATGAGCTTGGGCGCCTTCACCTAGTGCAGCCGGATCAATTCGTTGGAGGGGATGTCCAACCCTACTACCAGCAAGGGTACAATTACCAAGATTATCAACACCAACCACCGGCGGAGGATTAGGAAGAAGGAGGAACTTTAGTTTTCTTTTCTTTTCCCATTTTCTGTAATTTTCAGCTTGTGTTTTCTTGTGTTTGTGTAGTATTTTCGGTTTTCATTTAAATTTCAGCAAGTGTGTTAGTTTATTTTCAGCATGTATTTCAGTTTGTTTTCATCATTAATAAAGACACCACCTTGTTTACATCATTGGAAAAGTTACAAAATTTGTGCCATGATGATATATGATTATAATTGCCGCTTTGTGTATCTTTGTAATTGATTTATGCATGTTAAAGCTAGTGCTCTCTTAAAATACGAATCTGAATTTATCTAAATGCTAGCTTAATCTTTAGCGGAGGTAATGATTAAAATAAAGACCCATAGTGTTTTATGTGCTCTCAAGTTATAGATAGATTAAAGATGGTTTTTATGCCCAAAAATATCGCTAACCTTGTCATAAATATCACTTGTGTGTTGCTCAACCTATCCAGAGCCTTATATATATTTGAGTGCATAAACTTTAGTGTACAAGATTTATTTTTGAGTGAGTTATTGCAGTCCATGATTTCTCTGGCCCGAGACTAAGAAGCTGGTCATTCCGTTTTTGCGTATCTACCTAATTGCTAGCCTTTTATCTGTGCATTGTATATCCCCACATTGGAGATCTCACGAACCTCGCCGGATATCCACCCTTAAAACCAGATATCATTTTTGTGATTACCTCCTTGACCACAACCTATCGTTGAGAATGGATCATCAATTCAAGGAAGATCGCAAGACAGTGCCAACATTGAAGAATTCAAGTATCTCTCCAAAGGAAAAGTATATCCGGTACCTACCTTATTTATCGCCTCTTTGCTCAAGGACGAGCAACGTCTAAGCATGGGGGAGGAGGTAGGGAGCAAATAAAATTTTTATGAGAAAGAAAAAGAAAAAAAATTGAGAAAAGAAAGAAATAAAGAGAAATATGAGAAAAAGAAAAAAATATATATGAGTATGTGTAAAAAATAAAAATAAAGTGAACTCCCCGGTTCTCTAAAAGACATTAGGAATTTCAATGCTTCAAGATTAAAAGATCCATACTCATTTTCCAACCATGTGTAATCCGATAACGAGGACTTCCTTTGTGCCTCGGGATCACTCTTTGCCATTTGCACATGTCCACCTATCTCAAGTGTGTGTATTTTTCTCTTTCCCCTCCTTGATATAACATTATTTTCCAATGACCTTTTTGACGAGTCTCGGTAAGACCATGAGAAGCTTGTCTTGTTTTCACAACATCTCATTTATAATATCTTGGTAGGACTAAACTTTCCCAAAGCTCCATATAAATCCTACCACATATATATGTTGTGAGAGGGAAAGGAGTAGAATAAATGGGCTTGAGAGATAAAGTGAGAAGAGAGTTCATGAGCAATATGCAAGACGGTTTAAATTTGTGAACATTGGTTTAGCTCTTTTTCATCTAGTTCTTTATTTTCAAAATTTCTGAGATCTATTTAAATTTTGGGAGCATGTTAATATTTGTGGGATAAGCTTAATTAAGAATCTACCCTCCGTAGAGATGAAGGCTAGTACATTATGGAACTTTAACAAATTAAAATTTCTAGAGCATTATGTTTTCTCATGTATGATCAAGTGCAAGGTTTAAACATTGATGGGAAACAATGATATCCATCGAAGGCTTACTCGAGGACGAGTGTTGACGGTTAATAATTGTATCAAAGTTCGTTCGTGACTCGCAAGCGTACAAGTCTCCCGTCGTAGTCAAGGGACCCTTCTTCCCTCGAGTGGTGAACCCAAGGTATCGAATCCGTGGAACAAATGTGTGACGCAAGACTTAATCTATTAAAGCCAAGTAACTTCAATCTTCGATAAAAGACCGAATGCATCTAAGTAAAAGACATGAAACAAATCTAATCTACTAAAGACCGGAGAAAACAAAGTAAGATTGGGTAGATAAACCGATCTAGAGGGATCGGGGTAAGCCTTTTGTTGAAGTTCCAAGCAAGAGAAGAAGTAGCAAATCGAATCTTAATAGAAGCCTCTTTAAATCGTGGTTTCCCGTCCAAATCCGAAAACATCCGCCTTTCGAGACCCCCGTTCGTCACAACGTATCCCTATTCATGCGGGGAGCTTAGGGCGAGGTCAAAAGACAAGTCGAGATTCTCTCGGAAGATCCGGCGTGTACCTCTAGCCACCGCGGCTACAAGAACACCCTATGTAATCTATCGCGCGAATAGAATTGAAATAAGCAAAGCCGATCGAAAAACGAAATCTTCGAGGAAACACTTGATCGCTAAGAAAAGATTCAACTTGATAATTCAACTATGACAATGATACATACACAAGATCACCACCGGGATCCTTCCTTGATCTTGCTTCTAGCTCCGGAACTCCGACGTGGTCTTCCATGCAAGGTTCCCACGTCGGCTAGGGAAACCCTAGTCAACTAGCTCGACCCTCTCCTCTCCGACATGGTGTCCCTCTCTTCTCTCGCTCCTCGGCGGCCGAAGACGAAATCTTCTCTCCGTGGCTCTCGGTCGTGGGGACTATAAATAGCCCGATTGGCGGCTAGGGCAAAGGGCGACGGTTTTGGGCCCAAAATGGGCTCGGGGCCGACCGGACCGGGCCGGCCGGCCCGGGCCCCATTTAGGCCCGGCCCGCGGGCTCCTTTGCCCGAGGTCGGTTCCCTTGCTTCTTGGATGCTTCCCCCTTCGCATGTAGGTCCATGTCGTCGGTTTCTCTCCGAATTGGACTCAACTCCTTGTCTTGCAAGATTCAAGACTTTTCCGGTCGGGGTCCCCGGAGTTTGTCGTCTTCTCGGATCAAGTCCCCGGCTTCTTGGAGTTAATTTTGCTTCATTGCATGACTTGTTCGGACTTCAAGGTCTTGTCATGAGGTGCTTGATGAACTTATCCCGAAAGTCTTGCATTCAACACTAAAACCCTGCATAAACATTAAACTCCAAAACCGACATGCACACGTGAACTTGTTATACCACGGGGGTTAGTACCAATGGATAAGGTATAAAACTCAAGCCAACACCGAAGGTAAACTCATGGCTAGGTTGACGGATTTTCACCGTCAACATCTCCCCCATGCTTAAACCTTGCTCGTCCTCGAGTAAGCCTTCGATGGATATCATCATTGCCAAACAATGTTTAAACTTTGCACTTGATCACACATGAGAAAACATAATGCTCTCAAAATTTTAATTCATTAAAGTTCCATAATGTACTATCCTTCATCTCTACGGAGGGTAGATTCTTTTTAAGCTCATCCCACAAGTATTAACATGCTCACAAAGTTTTAAATAGATCTCAGAATTTTTGAAATGAAGATCGAGATAAAGAAAAACTAAACCAAATTCACAAATTTAAATCATCTCGTGTATTGCTCATAAACTCTCATCTCACTTGTCTCTCAAGCCTATATATTCTACTCCTTTCCCTCTCATATATATGTGGTAGGCTTTATATGGAGCTTTGGGAAAGTTTAGTCCTAACAAGAATTTATAAATGAGGTGTTGTCAAAACAAGACAAGCTTCTCATGGTCTTACCGAGACTCGTCAAAAAGGTCATTGGAAATTAATGTTAAATCAAGGAGGGGAAAGAGAAAAATACACACACTTTAGATGAGTGGACATGTGCAAATGGCAAAGAGTGATCCCAAGGCACAAGAGAAGTCCTCGTTATCGGATTGCACATGGTTGGAAAATGAGAATGGATCTTTTTATCTTGAAGCCTTGAATGCACTCTTAGAGAACCGGGGAGTTCACTTTACGCACAAATATATTTTTTTCCTTTCTTACATTTCTCATTCTTTTCTTTCTTTCATTCATTCATCTTTTTTTTTCTTTCCTCGTCATTTATTCGGTCCATGACTTTCACAACGAAGTTTTGATTTTTTTATACCTTGAAAGTCATGAATATCACTGGATTTTTTTCTTTCATCATTATATATTTTTTTTAAAAACACTCCCTTTTGAACTCTAAAACTGCACCGTACCTACCTCCTCCCCCATGCTTAGACGTTGCTCGTCCTCGAGCAAAGAGGCGAAAAATAAGGTAGGTACCGGAGATATTTTTCCTTGGAGAGATACTTGAAATCTTCAACGTTGGCACCGTCTTGCGATCTTCCTTGAATTGATGATCCATCCTCAATGATAGGTTGTGGTCAAGGAGGTAATCACAAAAAGATGATATTTGGTTTAAGGGTGGATATCCGGCGAAGTTTGTGAGATCACCGATGCGGGGATACACAATGCACGGATAAAAGGCTAGCAAAAAGATAGATACGCAAAAACGGAATGACCAACTTCTTAGTCTCGGGCCGGAGAAATCATGGCCTGCAATAACTCACTCGAAAATAAATCTTGTACACTAAGGTTCATGCACTCAAATATATATAAGGCTTTGGATAGGTTGAGCAACACACAAGTGATATTTGTGACAAGGTTAGCAATATTTTTGATCATAAAAGACATCTTCAATCTATTCATAACTTGAGAGCACATAAAACACTATGGGTCTTTATTTTAATCATAACCTCCGCTGAAAATTAAGCTAGCATTTAAATAAATTCAGATCTGCATTTTTAAGAGAGCACTAGCTTAAACATGCATAAATCAACTACAAAGATGAACAAAGCTGCAATTTTAATCATACATCATCATGGCACGAATTTTGTAACTTTTCCAATGATATAATCAAGGTGGTGACTTTATTAATGGTGATATCAAGTTGAAATACAAACTTAAAATAAACTAACATGCTTGCTGAAATTTAAATAAAAACAGAAAATACTACGCAAACACACATAAGCAAAAGCTGAAATTTACGAGAGAAAAAGAGAAGAAAAGAAAACTAAAGTTCCTAAATCTTCTAGTCCTCCGCCGGTGGTTGATGTTGATGATCTTGATAATAATACCCTTGCTCATAATATGGTTGGACACTTCCTCCGACGAATTGATTTGGCTCCACAAGGTGAAGGCGTCCAAGTTCAAAGGCAATATTTGCGTTGCCTTCACCGAGTTGGGCTGCGTTAGATTGGATGGCTGCGATGTTTTGAGCATTTCTTGCAGCATACCCTCCAATAATGGCCATGCTTTGTTGTGGTTGGGGATGATGAGCGTAGGACTCCGCGAAGTTAGCGTTGGGCACAACATAATTTTGTGGGGGTACCGGTGCACCACCCCCCCATGCTTGTTGTTGTGACCCTCCGTAATAACTTGGCGGAGGAGGAACTCCGCCGAAAGGTTGCACATTGGGTTGTGCTCCACTCGCTTGTGCGGAGGATGTTCCCTCCTCTACGATTCTTCCTCTTTTGTTCTTCCTTGCGGGGACAAGTAATCCCTCTTCCAACCAATCTTCCCTTCCTTCGGTGAAAAGCCTAAGCCTCTCATTCGGAAGGGATAGGTTCACTATGGCCAACCGATAACCTCCTCTCTCATCTCCACTAATGTACTTGCCTTGCCGCAAGTACTCAAAACCGAGAGAGGTACCACGCAAAAGGTGAGCGGGGTTTCTTGCGATCCCCGGTCGCAAGGAAAAGGCCAACATGGAGAGGTAACACCCCGAACCAATATTACCCGCCCCCGATGTTGCTTCACAACACCAACGGTTGATCATGAGGTAAGAGGGGTCAATTGGCTGCCTGGCAATCAAAGCCGAGTATAGCCAATTCAACTCCGTGTCGATCACCTTTGTTTCCTTCATCCTCCCCAATACCCTCTTGCACATCCAAGAGTGAAATATCCGGATAATGGGGTTGCGGATGCAATTGCGTTGTTGATGGGCTTCTCCGGAGATCATGTTCCAAAATCCCGCCAACGTGCCGGGTGGCACGTCAACTTTCTCCCGGAGCTCCCTTGTGGAATCCAAGCAGCTCCCTAACGTGCTCGTAGGGAACCACTTGCTCGATCCCCTCCAAACGGAATGACAAGCTTTGCACCCCATCATCATCAACGATGGGTGCAATAGTCATCAAAATTTCCAAGGCGTAACCCAAATGGGTGTCCACCGATATTCCGTTGGAGAACTGCACCCATCCGAGGTGCCCCAACATGTAGTATATGTCGGTGCAAAAACCCAAGGTGTAGAGTGCTTGGTCGTCGAACTCGACGTTGGGCACAAGCCTCTTCTCAAGATTAGAGAGCCTCTCCTCCTCCTCCGCCGACAAGATGATGAAGCCGTACGAAGAGTATGTCGGGGTGTAAGGAGGTGGCGCGGTTGAGCGAGTCGATCGTCGTGGTGGCGCGGGCTGCTCCTCCGTGTGCCCACGAGGTTCGGTAAACCTCATGGAAGTGCTTCTCGCAGCCCTCATACCACCAAGGAGGAGAGCATCGTTCCTCCTCGGTGGTGCCGTGTCCGTCTCCATGCTCCGGGGAGACTCGGAAACCGAGTGCCTCCTTGAAGACGTGGTTGATGACGGCTTGGATGACGACGAACTCTTCTTCTTGGAGAAGAGACTTGTGGTCTTCTTCCACATGGTTGCTGCACTCTTTCTTCAACTAAAATTCCGGGTTGCAACCGGTAACTAGGCACTTAAACTTTTTGATTCGGATGTGGACTTTGAGTGGATTAAGGATGTGGATTTTTTTTTCTTGAGTCATCAAGCTTGGGAAGGTTGGCTATGTCTACGGAGGTTTTGAGCACACAAACTTTGAACACACAAACAAAGGAAGGAGAGGGAAGCTTGCTGCAGAAAAACGGGAGCCGGGGGGGGGGGGGGGGGCTCCTTATGTAGGTGAGGCCGGCCTCGGTGCTCCTCCCCGCCGCGTCCTTCTTCCGGCACGATCATTTCACCTCTCGCAACTTTCCCCGCCCGCGTGCTCCACGAGTTGCACCGCCCAAACGCTCTCGTCCACTATTGGTCCTTCCACTTGATGCTTCATGTTTTGGGTCATGTCCATGCTCCCTAGCTCCACTTGCTTCACATGCCACCATGAGATTCCTGCAAAGTTGATGCTTGCTGCCCACCATGCTTGTCCTTTGCATGTGGAATTGGTGAAAGTTGATGAAAGGGAATCCAACGGTGCATGCATGATTACTAGATTGCCTCCATTAAGGTGTGTTTAAGGTTAAGCACTCCTCTAATTCGAAATTTAAAATATTTTTCAGAGCCATGCAAGAGCTCGAACATAATTTTAGAGAAGTTTTTAAACCATTAAAAACAAATGCAAGTCGAAAATATTTTCTTTTTACGTCGATTTCGGTCTCACCGGTATAGTTTGCCTTCATTGGTTGAGAGCGGACATTTTCCCGGCTTGATCATGGGGGCATAGGTTTAGGTTCTAATTTTGGCTAAATAAGAAAGATTTTGAATAAAACAAAATTAGAATAGGCTTAGAAAAATTCTAATCCTAGAGAAACCAAGGATAAAGATTTTTAAAACCAACCAAAAGCTTTGATTTCTAAGTTCACACGAGTCCTACCACGTGCTGAATTTTATTAACACTTGAATATAAATCGTGGCTCTACTCATGTGGTTTTAGCATGAAAAATAAGTCAACCTCAGCACCATAATGAGGGTGAAAGGTTGAGCTAAGGTTCTGAAATTATTTGGTTGAGGTTTCTCAAAAAGAAAAGAATCAAACAAGCACATAGGAGGGTTCATGCAAAGGGTTTATGATAAAGCAAACATTCAATCAAGAATTATGTCTCTAATATTGTTCAACCACTTCTAAGTCTAATGTCTTTGCGTAATAAAACTCAAAAACTAAATTATTAAAAAGACTCGAAAAACCCGGAATCGGGTTGTCCTCCCGTAGCTTATTCTTGACTTGACGAAACGGGTTGCCTCCCGCCTAGCGCTTCGTTTATAGTCCATGGCTAGACTTCTTCACTTGATTTCTCCGGATCAACGCTCTTTGCGGGCGTTGCAATCTTGGGTACCCACTTTGGCTTAGTCAATTTTTTTGGTCTTCACGGGCGGCTTTGTCCTTTGGTCTTGACGGATGCAACAACTTCCTTGTGACTCGGCATCTCGAACTCCGGTCCTTCGGTCGTGATCTTCATGGTCTCTAATGTGATCCTTCATCTCTCCCGAGTGAGCTTGAGTAGCCTTCGCCGTCTTGGGACCTTGGAGTTGTCTCGGATATTCTTCTTAGTTACCCATCGGGCGCCCGACAAGTTGTCCCACTTGCGTCTAGCAATCTTCATCACGATGAACACTTCACGTATAGAGCTTCCGACCTCCGTCACCTTGCCATCTAAATTCTTCAATATTTTCTCCATAGCCTCGAACTTGGACATGGTCGTACTCCACACACTCCTTGCATGAGGATCTTGCTTCGGCGGCCTTTAGGTGTTGAGCTTATTCCTCTATCTCCATCTTCTCCATCCTCCTCTTAAGTAAACCGATATGCCACTCAAGGAATCCGACTCGTATGCATTCAGCTCTCGCAATCGTCATGCAGATAGTTGAGACTTTGATCTTGAACGGCCTCCCGGCGTCTTGAAGGTTTATGATAGGTAGATCAACGATGTCCGGGGTGCGCAGCGCTCCGGTGGTTGAGGTTGATCTTCCTTTGGACTTGGAGGTGGTGATTCCCTTGGAGATTTCGACGGTCCTTCGACTTCAACTTTTGAATCTAGGGTTTCCACCCCTTTAGCTTGTGTTGCATGTCACCTTTGCTCGTAAAGTTTTCCTGGATCATCCACAAAAAGGTTTGGGTTTCTTGGAGAGGTAGCCAACCATCTCCGGTTAGGGTTAGCAATAAGCAAAGTATGCAAAAGAAACTAGAAAACAAAACAAATCTATAAAGACTAGAGTTAGACAAACTAGATTAGATGTATTTTGAGGATGATCAAAATTTAATAGATGCAAAAATAAAACAAAATCAGTACTGAAAATTACAAAAAAAAGCAATAAAAAATCAAATCTTGATCAATTGTTCCCCGGCAACGGCGCCGGAAAAAAGGGGCTTGTTGACGGTTAATAATTGTATCAAAGTTCGTTCGTGACTCGCAAGCGTACGGGTCTCCCGTCGTAGTCAAGGGACCCTTCTTCCCTCGAGTGGTGAACCCAAGGTATCGAATCCGTGGAACAAATGTGTGACGCAAGACTTAATCTATTAAAGCCAAGTAACTTCAATCTTCGATAAAAGACCGAATGCATCTAAGTAAAAGACATGAAACAAATCTAATCTACTAAAGACCGGAGAAAACAAAGTAAGATTGGGTAGATAAACCGATCTAGAGGGATCGGGGTAAGCCTTTTGTTGAAGTTCCAAGCAAGAGAAGAAGTAGCAAATCAAATCTTAATAGAAGCCTCTTTAAATCGTGGTTTCCCCGTCCAAATCCGAAAACATCCGCCTTTCGAGACCCCCGTTCTGTCACAACGTATCCCTATTCATGCGGGGAGCTTAGGGCGAGTCAAAAGACAAGTCGAGATTCTCTCGGAAGATCCGGCGTGTACCTCTAGCCACCGCGGCTACAAGAACACCCTATGTAATCTATCGCGCGAATAGAATTGAAATAAGCAAAGCCGATCGAAAAACGAAATCTTCGAGGAAACACTTGATCGCTAAGAAAAGATTCAACTTGATAATTCAACTATGACAATGATACATACACAAGATCACCACGGATCCTTCCTTGATCTTGCTTCTAGCTCGGGAACTCCGACGTGGTCTTCCATGCAAGGTTCCCACGTCGGCTAGGGAAACCCTAGTCAACTAGCTCGACCCTCTCCTCTCCGACATGGTGTCCCTCTCTTCTCTCGCTCCTCGGCGGCCGAAGACGAAATATTCTCTCCCGTGGCTCTCGGTCGGGGGACTATAAATAGCCCGATTGGCGGCTAGGGCAAAGGGCGACGGTTTTGGGCCCAAAATGGGCACGGGCCGACCGGACCGGGCCGGCCGGCACGGGGCCCATTTAGGCCCGGCCCCGCGGCTCCTTTGCCCGAGGTCGGTTCCCTTGCTTCTGGATGCTTCCCCCTTCGCATGTAGGTCCATGTCGTCGGTTTCTCTCCGAATTGGACTCAACTCCTTGTCTTGCAAGATTCGACGCACTTTTTCGGTCGAGTCCCCGGAGTTTGTCGTCTTCTCGGATCAAGTCCCCGGCTTCTTGGAGTTAATTTTGCTTCATTGCATGACTTAACCCGAGAAGATGACAAACTCCGAGGACCTAACCAGAAAAGTGCCAAATCTTGCGGGACAAGGAGCTACGTCCAACTCGGAGAGAAACTGACGACAAGGGCCTACATGCAGAAGGGGGAAGGATCTAGAAGACCCGGGAACCGACACCACGCGAAGGAGGCCGGGAACTGGGCCTAGATGGGCCTAGGCCGGTCGGCCCAGGCCGGCCAGCCCAGTCTAGTCCAGGGCCCATTTGCCCCCTCCTTTGACCTAGCCGCCATTCGGGCTATTTATAGCCCCGGGGTCGAGAGCCACACATCGATCAATTCATCATCGGTCGCCGAGGAGCAGAGAAGAGAGGGACACCATCCTGGAGAGGAGAGGGTCGAGCTAGTTGACTACGGTCTCCCTAGCCGACGTGGGAACCTTGCAAGGAAGACCACGTCGGAGTTCCCGGAGCTAGAAGCAAGATCAAGGTAGGATCCCGGTGGTGATCTTGTTTATGTATCATTGTACTAGTTGAATTATCAAGTTGAATAGATTTCTAGCGATCAAGCGTTTCTTCGATGATTTCGTTTTTCGATCGGCTTTGCTTATTCTAGATCTATTCTCGAGATAGATCACATAGGGTGTTCTTGTAGCCGCGGTGGCTAGACGTACACACCGGATCTTCCGAAAGAACTCGACTTGTCCTTGGACTCGCCCTAGACTACCCGCATGAATAGGAATACGTTGTGACAGAACGGGGGTTCCGAAAGGCGGACGTTTTCAGAGTCGGACGGGAAACCACGATTTAAAGAGGCTTCTAATAAGATTCGATTTGCTACTTCTTCTTTGCTTGGAACTTCAACAAAAGGCTTAACTCGATCTCTCTAGATTGGTTTATCTACCTGTCGGTGTTTTAGACCGGCAACCTACTAAGGGGAGTACCCGAAGTAGATGAATATGGCCTCGCCGAGATCGGTAACTCGAAGGAAGAGACACGTGGCACACAATTTAGACAGGTTCGGGCCGCGAGGTGCGTAATACCCTACGTCCTGTATGCTGCGTAGCTCTGGATTGATTGGGCACGATTACAAGATGGTGCAATAGTGCGCCGTGGGATGAGTTGTGATGAGGTGATCCTAGAGATCGGTCCCTGCCTCGCCTTATATAGTCCGGGAGGCAAGGTTACAAGTCGGAGTAGGGAGAGAGTACTAGTCGGGTACGTCAGGAGTCTTCCATACAGTGCAGGACATGTACAGCTTCCTAACCGAGTACTTCTCCTCTGCAGTCCTTGTGCTCCACGCCATCAGATGCCATGTAGCGCAAGCCGGGTAGTCCCAGGGGCCCACCGAGTAGTCGGTCCTGGTACCCACCGAGGTAGTGGGCCCAGGGAGGTCCATACGAAAAGCCCCCGAGTACTTTGTAGTCGAGAAGGATTGCTTCAAGTAGTCTTGACGGCCTTAACGAGAAGTCCCCAAGCGTCCCCGAGTACTACAAGTCAAAAGTCCTCAAGAGTAGTCGAAGCATCCCGAGGCTGGAATGTACTCCAGCTGATGTTTGATCAATCTTGAAGTCTTCTCGAGTAGTCCCAACCGTCCTCGAGTTCTGCCTTCGAAGGTCTTCAAGAGATGCCCATCTTGTCTTGAAGCCGAAGCTGATATGGAGGTGCGATTGCAAAATCGCACTCCATATGGAGTAGCCCCCGAGCCTTAGGTTGAGCCGCAGGCTCTGGCTGAGGGTCCATCTGAAGTCTTGGCAAGAAAATCCCGAAAAATCCGGAGAGAAAAAACCGAAGGACACGTGGCACGGAGCCCCCGAGCCTTGAGTCGAGTACTTCCTCTCAAATTGAAGGGTCATCTTGAAGAATGTGTCCTGAGATGCTTCTGAATCTTGTTGCTTCCCAGGTAGTCGAGTAGAAGTAGCCGAGCCCCCGAGGTGAGGCGCGTCGACTAGTAGAATGCGAAGAGCCGCGCTTAGCCGCTGAGTCAGCCGCGCGTGGACTTATCCAGCCGGCCGTTGCGGAGCCGGTTTGACTTATAAATAGAAGCCAAAACCCTTAGGGTTTTTCACCCATCTGTGCTGTTTTCATTTCAATTCGATCTGAGGTAGATCTGCTTCCAGCGCACGCCGCCGCCGTAGTAGATCCAAGTGCGCCGCCACCCAGAGCTTTTAGGGTAGCCCCCGAGCGGATGTGCGTGAAGACGCCCTGTACTTGGAGAATGAAGCCTTCACCGTCCAAGTCTGCTAAGGCCGCCGGGAAGAAGAGGGGCCGCGAAGAGGCCACCGCGGCTGCCACTGGAGCAGCACCGCCAATGTCTCCACCGCGGGCCGATCCGAGCCGCGAGTGGAAGAAGTCAAAGGTGAAGACCGAAGATCTGTTGGCCCTCCTGAACAGCGGATTTATCCGGGAAAAGGAGGTGGATATGTGGAGGGCCGCCGCCGGAGATCCGTATCCAATGGAGAAAGCCGAAGATGAGATTCCGATGTTTGCGCGGTTCGTGGAGCGCAGACTCTCGCTCCCGGCTAGTAATTTCTTCAAGGGCCTCCTCGGGTACTACGGAGTTGAGTACCTCAATCTAAACCCTAACGACATTTTCCATACCGTGGTCTTCGTTCATTTTTGTGAAGCATTCCTTGGGATCAAGCCGCACTGGATCCTCTTCCGGAAATTCTTCTGTGTGAAGCCGCAGCCGAGTGCCAGCAATCCACAACTAGTCGGAGGGGCCGGCATCCAGTTCAGAGAAGACGCCGCTGAGCAGTACCTGGCGTACAAGCTCGTTGACTCCAACACCGATTGGAAGACGAGATGGTTCTACATCACGAACCGCCACCCCGGCCTGCCGAAGCCGAGTGGGAGGCAGCCCAGGCACCGCGACTGGTGGAACACGGAGCCCACAATGCAGGAAGGGATCCAGCTCCCCGAGCTGCTGGCACGCATCAAGGTGCTCAGAGAAGCTGGACTGAGGGTCGAGCATGTGGCCTTCAGTTTCATGAAGCGGAGGGTGCAACCACTGATGGCCCGCGACACCTTGGGCTTCGAGTACACCGGCGACGACGACACGTCGCGGATGCCCGGAGGCGAGATGGACGATGACGACATCATCGAGAGGCTGACGCGGATCTTCAAGGATATGCCACCGTACACGGCGTGCCCTGTCCAGGAGTACTCCGCCGCGTGCCCGCCAAAGGAGGTGAGTAGTCGTACTCCCCTAGTCGAGTAATCCTTGCTTGTTAGTAGTCGCGCTGATGTCTTGTGCCTTGCAGGAGGACGTGAAAATGTTCGTCTCCGAGCCGCAGCCGCCCCCTCATGGAATCGAGATTCCGAGCGAAGGAAAAGCCAAAGCCAAGGAGCGGCGAGAAGTCGGCGAAGGCGATGACACCGTCATCGTGGAGGACACCTCCGACGACGACGACGATGACGACGACGAGACGCTGCAGGACCGCTTCCAGCTGCAGTCAAGGTTTAGCCGTCCAGGCTTGCCTCATGTTCCTCTTGTACAAGACCCACCGACTAGCCTGGAGGCTAGTCTGGCTGCGCCGCCACGGAGGCCGCGCAACCCCGCCCGCAAGAGGGTGACGAAGAAGCTCAAGGTCACAGAGACCACGACCCAAGAGGTAAGATGTCTTGACTAGAATAGTCGAGTACCCATCGTACAAGTACGCTTGCTGATGAGTAGTCTTCCTTGTATGCAGGAGGTGCCGCCAGCAGAGCCCGTCGAGGAGGGCGACGAAGGCGAGCGGAACACAGTGGGGGAGCCCGCTGGAAGTCGTAGTCCAGCCCCCACTGTCAAGGAGCTCTTGGTGCAGTTGGAGCGCCAGCCCGCTGCTCCTCAGGGGAGCACAGAGCCTGCGGCTGCTGCCGCTGAAGAAGTGGTAGCCGCGGGAGCGCAGGAGAGTGTCTTTGCGCCGGCCATGCTGGCCGGAGGAGAAGCAACAGCCACAGAGGCGCAAGAGGAGGCGCCCACCGAAGCTGGGCTAGTGGATATTGCCAGTATCCTTGGAGCGCCGACCGTGACGATAGTCCGGTCCAGTCTGTAAGTACTGAACTTTCCCGAGTAGTATTTGGTGTAGTAGTCGAGCTTGAATGACAACTAGCTTTGTGTACTTTTGCAGGAAATCAACAGATTTGTCCTGGGAGGGAGATGAGCCCTCCACGACGGTGGCGGAAGAGGAAGTCGCGCCGCCCGTCGAGGAGTCAGCTCCCGCTCCCCAGGCGGAGTCCGAGGCGCCGGTTGTTGAAGCTGCGTTGCTCGAGGCCAGTGCGGTCGAGGGTAAGTGTTCTGCTGTGGATTTGATCTTCCCCATGGAGTAGTCGTAGTTGCTGATGATCTTGACATCTTCTTGTCAGGCGTCGAGGCCGAAGGGAGTGACATCCCTGCGGCGGTGCCCATGGAGAAGTCGAAACCACAGGCGCCGGAGGCTGCTGAAGGAGCCCCCGAGCCGATGCAGTAGGTCGCCGAGGAAGCCGCCGCGGCGACCGGAGGAGGGGAGGCCACCGTACCACCAGAGGTTGCCCTAGAGGTGGCTATCCGCTCTCCGGAGATCCAGGACGCAGAGCCTATCCGCTCTGAGCCGATGACGGAGGCCGCCGCGAGTAGTCGTGGCAGAGTGGAGCTGCTCGCAGACGATCTGGTGGACCCGGCAACGGTGGCCAGGCACCTGGAGGCAGTCCGCCAGGCCGAGCAGTGGATGAAGGTAAGTAGCCGTAGCTTCTGAGTAGTCAATCCTCTGTTGTTGAGTACTCGTTGACGTGTGTTGTCTGTGCAGGACGTCGTGGAGAGGTCCCGCGAGAAGTCCAACATGCTGCAGGGCTTTGGTGACGCGGTGCTCCGGGCTGAGGCACTGGAGGATCAGCTTGTGAAGTCGCGGAAGCACGCGGCTGCCATGCAGGCCAAGCTCGACGTCGCTTTCGCCAAGTACCACAATGACATCCAAGAGTTGCAGGCGAAGGGCGATGACTTGGTGCGGAAGAACAAGAGCCTCCATAACAAGAATAAAGGTACGCCGTTGGACTTGGTCGGGTAGTTGTTGGAGGTCGAGAGGTAGTCTGACCCGCTTCGGCTTGTTGCATTTGCAGAGCTTGAGGGCCAAGTGGAGCAGTTGAAGTCCTCGGAGACGAGCATGAAGAATCTCTTCTACCGGGAGCAAGAAGCCCGCCAGGTACTCGAGCTCGACTACAAAGAACTTGCCTTCGAGTGCGAGAAGCACATGGAGCTTCGGATTGCATCTGACCGCGATCTCGTCAACTGCTACAAATCATTGCAGAAGTTGAATGAAGATTGCGAGGCGCTGCGGGGTCAACTGAAGGATCTTGAAGAAGCCGCGTTGCCAATCGCAAGACTCTTGGTTCCTCATCCGGGTGGCCTCAAGATCGCTCCACTCGCGGATCGCCTCAGGGAAGCCCCCAGCAGGCTGGCGGCTTATGTGAAGCACATGGCGAGGTCGATCCCGAAGCAGGTCTTGTCCTTCATGAAGTCCTACTTCCCGAAGGCCCCGGTGGAAGTAGTCGCTGGCGGTGTAGCCGCCAACTGCACCGATGAGCAGTATGCGGAGCTGCTGGAGCAGATGGCTCCCATCACGGAGCAAGTAGCTGATAAACTTAATCTCCAGTAGCCCTGTAATAGTTAGCTAGTAGCCAGGGTTGTACAAAAACAATTGTAATGAATTACTTAAGTATTAATGAAAGAAAATTTTCCAGCAATGAGTACTCGTAGTCGCAATCTCAGAGTGCGGAGCCTCATCGTGGAGTGGATGCGAGTAGTCATACTCGGCAGTAGTCCCATTGAAGGGAGTAGACAGTAAAGAAGTTGATGAACGATCAAACTTTATTACTGAAGAGGTACACCTGGATGGCCAGGGCCGTAGTTTCAGAGTAGTCGCCTGGACTCGGAGGCCGCTTACAGCTGAGTGGCGCTAGGGCGAGTAGCCGCTTACAGCAGTAGATCCGTAGATAGCCGTGTAGGCTGGATCTTAGAGTGTGGTCTCTTTAGTAGACCGCTGCTAGAGTCCTTGACGCTCGTCGCAGCCCAGGATCCGTAGGTAGCCGCGCGGGCTGGATCCTAGAGAGGAGTAGTCCGAGAGGCGGAGCCGGGGACCGGAGGCCCCTCGGTGACCGCTCGTTAGAGTCCTTTGTCGCTCGTCGCGGCCCCGGGATCCGTAGGTAGCCGCGCGGGGCTGGATCCTGGAGAAGGGTAGTCCGGAGACTGGAGCCAGGACCCGGAGGCCGCTTACGGCGGAGGGGTGTTGATGTAGTCGTGTAGACTAGGCGTAGAACCAATAGAGCTGGTCGATGTTCCACGAGTTGCTGATGTCTTCGCCTTCAAGTGTCTGGAGGCGGTAGGAGCCCGACCCAGTCACCTTTGCAACGGTGAAGGGGCCTTCCCAAGGGGAGCTGAGCTTGTGTAGTCCTTCCGTGTTCTGGATGCGACGGAGGACGAGATCACCAATGTTGAAGGAGCGTTCCTTGATGTTGCAATCATGGTAGCGTCGGATACCCTCTAGGTACCTTGCTGATTGGACGAGGGCAGCGCAGCGAGCTTCTTCGAGGCTGTCGATGTCAACTCGTCTGTTGTCTTCTGAGACGCCTTCGTCTTAGTGCTCCACTGCTGGCGAGTTCCATATGACGTCGGCAGGGAGGATTTCTTCGGAGCCGTAGACCAGGAAGTAAGGGGATTGCCCCGTTGGCTTGGATGGCTGAGTTCATAGCCCCCAGAGTGCGTTGGGTAGTTCCTTGATCCATTTTCCTCCTTTAGAGTTAGCAGCGTCGTGTAGCCGCTTCTTGAGAGCGTCGAGCACCATCCCATTGGCGCGCTCGACTTGTTCATCGGTGTCGGTGCGGAATATGGTCCCGACACTAACCGGTAGAAAGCGCCGAGGTCTATCCCTCAATGGTCGATGCTAAGCAATAAGAGACACGGGGTTTATCCCGGTTCCCGCCGAGGGGGCCGTACGTCCGGCGGTGGTGTGCTCGAGGCACTATATTACTTAGCACCGGGGGTGCTTGTAGTGGGGCAGCTACAAGCAAGGCGGGAGAGGAAGTGTAGCTTCCAAGTCCCTGGCTGAAGATGTTGTGGGAGAATTGGAGAATGAGTACGTGGTGTGTGAAGGGTTCCTGTTTTTCTCTCGTCTCGTGTCCCCTGCGGCTGGGGGGTTCGCTCCCCCTTTTATAGATCAAGGGGGAGGCGGGTTACATGCGCGCCGCGCTATCTAGCTACGTGGGGAAGTGCGACGTGCTATGCTGTAGAGTGGGCGGCCGTCCGGACGATCCTCGCAGCGATCTGGCCATCATGGCCTACCTCGTACCCGAACAGTGGCGGTTCGAGGGTAGAAGGGCGGCGGGTGGTGGCGATGTCCTCGATAGGCTCGAGGGAGGTGCCGACGTTGGCCCATACGGAGTACGGGAGTAGGTAGAACGACGTCCCTTCCCAACACGCTTCACGGTCGGGAGTGGTTGCTACGGGGGCCGGCGTGCGCCCCGCACGCGCGGGGATGGCGGCCACGCCGTTACAGTGGCAGGGATGGTGTTCCACCGGCCTAGCGCCTCCACCTAATCCTGTAGGGTCACAAGAAAGTGAATTGAGGGTGCGCCGGCCCCCCTTCGAGGGCTCGGCGCGTTAGCCGTACTTGGAGCAGGCGTACGGTGTCACGGGACTGACACCGGCCGCGGCCGCACGGTCCCCCCACGGTGATGGGGATGGGCTCCTCCCCGGGGAGTTGGTGCGGCGGCACCGGGGCGCGAGCCCCCGGCGCATGATGGCGCCGTCCCGCCGGTGCCGGGGCGTTAAATGCCCGTGTACGGGGGCCGGCGCACGCGTGAGGGGCACCCTCGAGCGTGGCGGACCCCGGTCGAGGGTGGGGACGTACCCTCGGGCGAGGCGGAACCCGCCCGAGGGGGGAGCGAGCCCTTGAGCGAGGCGGAGCCTCGCTCGTGGGAAGTGCCGCCCCTCGAACGGGGCGGAGTCCGCCCGAGGGGCGCGCGTCCTCGAGCGAGGCGGAGCCTACTCGAGGGGATCTCTAAGAGGGCCGCCTTGGTAGGCCGTCGGGGTCCCCGTGGCGTGGGACGTTTCTGCGGGGTTAGGTAAATTGTGTTTTGGCCTTGTTGCGGGTTTTAAGTGAGGTTTTCCCCATTGTTTAAGGGGACCCCTAGGGGCTGTCCCCCGACGGTGGCCCCCGAGCATGCGCGGGTTTGCCATTGAGGCTCCCGCAGATGCTGGAACCTACTGATAGGACGTTCTTCCCTCCTTGCTTTGCGAACGCTTTCCGTGGGGCCGCGTCAGCGGACCCGCGGGTCTAGCCCCCGAAGCCCCGCGGGGAGGGTGGGTGCTCTCGCAGGGGTTAACCGCGAGAACTGGTCAGAGGGCGTGGCACATGTTTCAACCGGCATCGGCAGTGTCTCAGCCGGCTTCGGTGACGCACGCGCCGCCGACACCGTCTCCCGGCGGGTGCGGAGCCAAGGAGGTGTAGCCGTGCGTTAAGCCCCCGAGCACCGGGCCCGTTCGAGGCGATCGGGTAGAGCTTTACGACTTGTTTTTTAACGCGCCCTCGCCGTCCCTCCGCGGGACGGAGGGTGAGGTTTCCGCAACTCCCATCGAGCGGGTCGTGAATTGCGGATTCCTCGTCGAGCTGCTAGCGGGTGGTTCAAGTGGACGCCCATGCCCCGTTCGATAAGGGTAGGCCGCGTGGTCCGCAGAGACACGTCCATGGAAGCGCTTGCGTGGGTTTGTGTCACACCCCGAAATTTCCTAATTTCGGGATGTGAATAGAGAGAATAATTAAATAACGATTTTCTCATAATTTTAAAATTTTTCCAACATTTATTTTTCTTTACAGGGAATATAGTATAGGAAAAATCCTTTGTTTGATTTTCTAAATTAAATAAAAGTTGTGTGTGTTGCATTCATGCCGATGCATCTAGTGGTTCTTGAGTGCAAAAAGGTTTCAAAGAAACGTTTAGGAGCTGTCCAAACTCTCCCGAGAATTTTCCAGATTTTTGTGGAATTTATTCTCATTTTCCCCGAGCTATTTCTATTTATTAGAAGGCTCTAAAATCTTTTTCATGAGCCCCAAATGCTTTATTTGGATTGTTCATGTCTTAATCTATCTCTAGGAATTTTCCTGGAATTTTTGTGATTTTCTCGAGTATTATTCGTGCTTTTAAATAATTTACGGAATCTTTACGGATTATTTTTCGCACCGGAAATAGATTCGGAAAAAAAAAGAAAACCTATCCTAACGGGGCCGAGCCCGAGGCCCGACCCGGTCCGCCCGGCCTGCCCGCGCCGGCCCGGCCCGCCGGGCCCGGCGGGGCCCATCCGGCCCGGCGCCCATGGCCGCCACCGCGAGCGGGCATGCCCCGCGCCCGCGCCCCATAAAAGGGGAGGCCCCCCGCCGCGCCGCCCTAGCCCCCGCGCCGCCACCACCCCGCACCGCCGCGGCCGCTTTGCGAGCCGTGCGCGCCCCGCTGCTGAAGCCGAGCCGGCGAGCTTGCAAAACCGCCGCGTTGACTTGAAGATTCCGCCGATTCCGGCGTCCTCCGCGCCGGTGAGCACCACCATCGAGTTTCCCTTGATCTACTCTATCCGTTCCTAGCCTCGGCCGAGCTTCTCGTCGCCCGAGCACCGGCGCCGCCGGCCACCGTGGCCGCCGCCGCCCCCTCCCGTTGCGCCCGTGCGGTCCGGCTCGAGGAAGAAGATAAGGTGGCGCTTGGCACATAGGCCCTCGTCCTTTCCGTAATCCTCTCGTTATCTTTATGTGTCTTGCATCTTTTGCACACAAAACCCTAGATCTATTAGATCTTTCACACATAAATCCCACCCGACTCTTTTATAGATCTAACCCCGAGTTGTATCCTTTTTGCAAGCACTTGTTTAGTGTGTCTTGCAAATCTTCTTTGCTAGCCCCCGAGATCTACGGTTAATCACGACTAGGTCCCCGCAATCTTGTTTTTCTCATATCTCCTTCGTTTTAGTTCCGATTTAATCCGTTCAAGTTGCGTTAGGTCCATAATAATGTAAAGCACGAGTTAGTGGTGTGTTTTCACCATGTTTTGTTTCTGAAAATAAAATTAATATTAATTTTGATTAGTGACTAGATATACATGTCTTTTCCAAATCAAAACTATATAGATCTATATATCGTTTTCCATAATCAAATTTAATTTGATTAATGATTACTTTACATGCTTTTATGAATAAAAATCTAATTAGATCTTTTACTCGGTTTTCCATAAGTCAAATATTAATTTGCTTAATGATTAATTAATCTTTTCTAATTAAAATTTGATTAGGCTTTTACATCGGCTTTTACAATAAATGTTAATTGGATTAATGCTAATAGCATAATGTTTTTAATAATAATATGATCTACTCGAATTACAAAGTTTCGCTTAGATTGTTCATATAGTTTAATTCTTCTAAATTAAATGTTTAATCGGTTAATTCATATATGAATCTTTACTAATAAAACTTGACTAGATCTTTACACCGGTTTCGTAAATAAAGTTTAATATTGAATTAATGTCAACATAGGGTATTTTATTTCCGAAATATCCTTTACAATTGTTTTGTTAATTAAAATGAACCTAGCTCATAGCCTTGTTCTCTTATGCAAAACGTTTGTTAGACGTTCTTTCTCAGCTTTATCTAAGTGTGATCTTTCCGGTCCTTGCTCAATCTTCCATAACCATCTCTTTAAACCAAACCAAGCCTTTCCCTTCCAAGCACACTTTGTGTTCTTTAGTGATCCATCTAACCGAGCCTATCCTTTAGTTCGTTGTTTTAAAGTTTTCTTTTGATTGGTGCTTTGTTCTTAGTATGCTTGTTTGTCTGCTTTGTATGTTTGTGCCCGATGATTGATGCGCTTAGAGTGAACGCCGTTCGAGAAGCTTTGAAGAGCAAGATGTTGAAGATATTCTGAGCAACGTCATTACTTTGGTTAAAGGCAAGTGTGTCCTTGATCTTTGTCCCAATAACTATGATTAATCACTTTGCATTGCTTTGCTTTAATATTGATGGGTCCTATTAAGGTTTGCCTAGTCTTTGTCATCATTCCTTGTCAACCTGGGTTTATGTTTATGTTGGGTAGCTATGCTTAGTTGCTATACCTGGGTTATGGTGGTTTTAATGAACAACAATGATGAACATGCTTTACTTTGATGCTATATATCTCCGGTTAATACAAGATCACCGTGCATTAATCGGAACATGGAGCGACCACCCGGAAAACAAGTGCTACCACAAGACATATGGCTCTGTCTTGGCTTATTAATTAGTGAACCAGGTGTTAGGTATGCTTTACCCGATAAGGGTTGGGGCCGGGCGGGTAGTGGCGTATGGACTGCTCGGGCGTAGGTGTGGGCTTGGCTAAGACACGGTACTCGTCCGGGAGCTTTATACGTTGCACCGACCGGTAACCTAGCGGGCGACCTTCATCCGGGGATCTTTGTAACGGCCTCGTAGCGTCCCTATGCAATCACACCTCGGTAGTGTGGTATGGTGCCCGATCGCATCGCATGGTTGGGTTTAAAGTTCTTCGGGACTTTTACGCGACTTGTGGGTAAAGATGTACGACCTCCGCAGTGTAAAACTAATCGATTAGCCGTGCTCACGGTCAAGAGCGGCCTCGGACCCTCACATGATAACCGAACTTGAAGATGGACTTAAATCGTGTTCTCTGGTTATGCTTGCCATATGCTTATGGCGTATCTTATCTATCTCTTTATGATAATTGTGGGATGGTATATACTTATACTTTATTAGTAATCGAGGTGCTAATAAAATTTGACCAACTAAAATTGCTTAAATGCCTTGAGCCACCCACTATAAAGCCTTTGCATTCATGCCTTTCCCCACACTTGCTGAGTACGACAAGTGCTCACCCTTGCTATAAACTTTGTTGCTCAGAAAGAGGAAGCTACTATGAAGATGTTGCTGGTGCTAGGCGTACGCAACCCCCAGTCGACTGCCTGTGATGTTTGGTGCCTTCGTTTCCAGGATAAAGCGTAAATCTCTGATAATCTTTCTTTTTCTGACGTGATACTGTTTCTGTATTCACTTATATGTCACTATATGCATGAAACTTGATCCTGGCATGCATATAGGTATGCACTTGGTTTTCTTCGGAAAGTCGGGTGTGACAGAGTGGTATCAGAGCTGTATCGACTGTAGGACGTAAGCCTAGTTAGCACTGGTCGTTTCTTAATGCCTCTTTTGTCCTACAATCCCTCCTTACCTTATCCTTTACCTCTGTGATGAAGGATCTCGCATCTTAACCATCATCTTTTCTCCATACCATGAATTTTTGTATATTTATCTTCACTCTCCTTGAACATCTCTTCGACCTCACCTACTCATTCCCTCAAGCAATAAACACCCCCTTGATTCATGGGTAGAAACGTTACCCTTAGCATTCTATCTGCTCGCGCACCTCCCCGACACATCAGCGCTGTTTTAATTCTTTCTCGAGCTACGGAACTCCGATCGACATGAAACCAGTTGGGTTAGTTCCTAAATTAAGTGAATTTCTATCAAAAAAATTCAGCCCTATCCTGTACATGTTCCAGAAGCTATGCCCGAAACATTAGAGCTATCAGAATCTGTAAACTCTGCTGACCTAGTTACCTTCAATATTCTATATATCGGGCTATGGACCTTCGATTAAGGTAAATCCAATTGGAGTAGTTCAGGAATTTCATCAGCTTCACTCTGACCAAAATTCAGCAGTATTCGTTTTGTATTCATGGAGATACATACGAATTAGTGGAGTATTCAGAATCTGCCAACACTGCTGACATAGCCATCTTGTCTAACTCGTATCTCGAGTTCTGAACCTCCGACTGAGGTGATTTCAGTTGGGTTGAACTCATAATTTTGGCCTCCTTGATCTGGGAAAAATCCATTATTTATGGATATCCTTACTGGGAGATATATCTGATCTATTAGGAGGATACCCTCTGACTTTATTAACAACGTGTAGTATCGTTCCCTTAGCTATGCCTTGATTGGTGGAATTCAGTGTTTGCATGATGATGCTTGGTTTTATGAACTTGATTTATTCGCTTCTTTGATGTGAGTGTTGGTGTATTGTGGGTCTTATATCTGCAATAACATCAGTTGCCTAGTTGGGTTTCTCATTTGTACCTCCCACATCCTTGCCATCTTTCTTTGTTTCAACTCACTAGAGGTGTTACCGGAAGGAAGTTAAAGGCGGATGCAAGATGAAGAAAAAAGACATCACTCTACCTTCCTTCCCACCTTGTGCTTGCTTTTATCCCATCTAGCTCACTCGATGAAGACCCCAATGAACAAGACAAGTTGAGGAATTAAGATCCTACAAGCCGGACGACAAAAGAGGATGATCGCCTACCTACTTTGATCGCAATGTTCGTGTTTATCTCCCTCCTCCTTGCTTCTTCTTTCTTCGAATCTCGGGACGAGATTCCGTTTAAGGGGGGTAGATTTGTCACACCCTGAAATTTCCTAATTTCAGGATGTGAATAGAGAGAATAATTAAATAACGATTTTCTCATAATTTTAAAATTTTTCCAACATTTATTTTTCTTTACAGGGAATATAGTATAGGAAAAATCCTTTGTTTGATTTTCTAAATTAAATAAAAGTTGTGTGTGTTGCATTCATGCCGATGCATCTAGTGGTTCTTGAGTGCAAAAAGGTTTCAAAGAAACGTTTAGGAGCTGTCCAAACTCTCCCGAGAATTTTCCGGATTTTTCTGGAATTTATTCTCATTTTCCCCAAGCTATTTCTATTTATTAGAAGGCTCTAAAATCTTTTTCATGAGCTCCAAATGCTTTATTTGGATTTTTCATGTCTTAATCTATCTCTAGGAATTTTCCCGGAATTTTTGTGATTTTCTCGAGTATTATTCGTGCTTTTAAATAATTTACGAATCTTTACGGATTATTTTTCGCACCGGAAATAGATTCGAGGAAAAAAAGAAAACCTATCCTAACGGGCCGAGCCCGGAGGCCCGACCCGGTCCGCCCGCCCGCCCGCGCCGGCCCGGCCCGCCGGCCCGGCGGGGGCCCATCCGGCCCGGCGGGCCCATGGCCGCCGCCGCCAGCGGGCATGCCTCGCGCCCGCGCCCCATAAAAGGGGAGGCCCCCCTCGCCGCGCCGCCCTAGCCCCCGCGCCGCCACCACCCTGCACCGCCGCGCTGCTTTGCGAGCCGTGCGCGCCCCGCTGCTGAAGCCGAGCCGGCGTGCTTGCAAAACCGCCGCGTTGACTTGAAGATTCCGGCCGTTTCCGGCGTCCTCCGCGCTGGTGAGCACCACCATCGAGTTTCCCTTGATCTACTCTATCCGTTCCTAGCCTCGGCCGAGCTTCTCGTCGCCCGGAGCACCGGCGCCGCCGGCCACCAGGGCCGCCGCCGCCCCCTTCCCCGTTGCGCCCGTGCGGTCCGGCCCGAGGAAGAAGATAAGGTGGCGGTTGGCACATAGGCCCCTGTCCTTTTCGGTAATCCTCTGTTATCTTTATGTGTCTTGCATCTTTTACACACAAAACCCTAGATCTATTAGATCTTTCACACATAAATCCCACCCGACTCTTTTATAGATCTAACCCTGAGTTGTATCCTTTTTGCATGCACTGTTTAGTGTGTCTTGCAAATCTTCTTTGCTAGCCCCTGAGATCTACGGTTAATCATGAATAGGTCCCTGCAATCTTGTTTTTCTCATATCTCCTTCGTTTTAGCTCCGATTTAATCCGTTCAAGTTGCGTTAGGTCCATAATAATGTAAAGCACGAGTTAGTGGTGTGTTTTCACCATGTTTTGTTTCTGAAAATAAAATTAATATTAATTTTGATTAGTGACTAGATATACATGTCTTTTCCAAATCAAAACTATATAGATCTATATATCGTTTTCCATAATCAAATTTAATTTGATTAATGATTACTTTACATGCTTTTATGAATAAAAATCTAATTAGATCTTTTACTCGGTTTTCCATAAGTCAAATATTAATTTGCTTAATGATTAATTAATCTTTTCTAATTAAAATTTGATTAGGCTTTTACATCGGCTTTTACAATAAATGTTAATTGGATTAATGCTAATAGCATAATGTTTTTAATAATAATATGATCTACTCGAATTACAAAGTTTCGCTTAGATTGTTCATATAGTTTAATTCTTCTAAATTAAATGTTTAATCGGTTAATTCATATATGAATCTTTACTAATAAAACTTGACTAGATCTTTACACCGGTTTCGTAAATAAAGTTTAATATTGAATTAATGTCAACATAGGGTATTTTATTTCTGAAATATCCTTTACAATTGTTTTGTTAATTAAAATGAACCTAGCTCATAGCCTTGTTCTCTTATGCAAAACGTTTGTTAGACGTTCTTTCTCAGCTTTATCTAAGTGTGATCTTTCCGGTTCTTGCTCAATCTTCCATAACCATCTCTTTAAACCAAACCAAGCCTTTCCCTTCCAAGCACACTTTGTGTTCTTTAGTGATCCATCTAACCGAGCCTATCCTTTAGTTCGTTGTTTTAAAATTTTCTTTTGATTGGTGCTTTGTTCTTAGTATGCTTGTTTGTCCGCTTTGTATGTTTGTGCCCGATGATTGATGCGCTTAGAGTGAACGCCGTTCGAGAAGCTTTGAAGAGCAAGATGTTGAAGATATTCGAGCAACGTCATTACTTTGGTTAAAGGCAAGTGTGTCCTTGATCTTTGTCCCAATAACTACGATTATTCACTTTGCATTGCTTTGCTTTAATATTGATGGGTCCTATTAAGGTTTGCCTAGTCTTTGTCATCATTCCTTGTCAACCTGGGTTTATGTTTATGTTGGGTAGCTATGCTTAGTTGCTATACCTGGGTTATGGTGGTTTTAATGAACAACAATGATGAACATGCTTTACTTTGATGCTATATATCTCTGGTTAATACAAGATCACTGTGCATTAATCGGAACATGGAGCGACCACCCAGGAAAACAGTGCTACCACAAGACATATGGCTCTGTCTTGGCTTATTAATTAGTGAACCAGGTGTTAGGTATGCTTTACCTGATAAGGGTTGGGGGCTGCGGGGTAGTGGCGTATGGACTGCTCGGGCGTAGGTGTGGGCTTGGCTAAGACACGGTACTCGTCCGGAGCTTTATACGTTGCACCGACCGGGTAACCTAGCGGGCGGCCTTCATCCGGGGATCTTTGTAACGGCCTCGTAGCGTCCCTATGCAATCACACCTCGGTAGTGTGGTATGGTGCCCGATCGCATCGCATGGTTGGGTTTAAAGTTCTTCGGGACTTTTACGCGACTTGTGGGTAAAGATGTACGACCTCTGCGAGTGTAAAACTAATCGATTAGCCGTGCTCACGATCAAGAGCGGCCTGGACCCTCACATGATAACCGAACTTGAAGATGGACTTAAATCGTGTTCGTGGTTATGCTTGCCATATGCTTATGGCGTATCTTATCTATCTCTTTATGATAATTGTGGGATGGTATATACTTATACTTTATTAGTAATCAGGTGCTAATAAAATTTGACCAACTAAAATTGCTTAAATGCCTTGAGCCAGTCCACTATAAAGCCTTTGCATTCATGCCTTTCCCCACACTTGCTGAGTACGACAAGTGCTCACCCTTGCTATAAACTTTGTTGCTCAGAAAGAGGAAGCTACTGTGAAGATGTTGCTGGTGCTAGGCGTACGCAACCCCCAGTCGACTGCCTGTGATGTTTGGTGCCTTCGTTTCCAGGATAAAGCGTAAATCTCTGATAATCTTTCTTTTTCTGACGTGATACTGTTTACGTATTCACTTATATGTCACTATATGCATGAAACTTGATCCCGGCATGCATATAGGTATGCACTTGGTTTTCTTCGGAAAGTCGGGTGTGACAGTTTTCTAGGTGGGGCTCGGTCCCGTTCGATAGGGACCGAGGGCGCGGAAGCTCTCCCTCGGTGGGATCCCCCGACTAGCCGCCCTCGGCGGCTCTCGAACACGACATGTGGGGCACCCTCGAGCCGACGGGCTCGAGGAACGGCTCGAATGCGCGTGCCCTCGTCGTCCCTGACTCGCGATGCGGGGCGCCTGTTCGAACCCGTCGAGGGTCAGGCTTCGAACCTCTGATCAGTAGGGCCGTGCGGGGTGGCGCCTGGGCGGCCCCGTCTTTTGCGTCTGCGGCCGTCGAGGGGTCTGGGCGAGCCAGCCCTCGAGGCGCTGGTTGGTAGCACAGCGTATGTGCCCTTTTTTTGGAGAGTTGATATCGTCTTGATCCAAGGGCTCGCGCCGCTCGAGGGTTTTGCGTGGCATGGGTGCCCACGGTGCACCGCGTTACTTCAAGCGAGCCCCGGCGGCCTTCTCACGCCGATATCCCATCGAGGGCGTTGTCGTCTGGAGCCAAGGGCTCGTGCCGCTCGAGGGTTTTGCGTGGCATGGGTGCCCGCGGTGCCCGCTTACTTCAAGCAGGCCCCGGGCGGCCTTCTCACGCAGATATCCCTTCGAGGGCTGTTATCGTCTGGAGCCAAGGGCTCGTGCCGCTCGAGGGTTTTGTGTGGCATGGGTGCCCGTGGTGCCTGCTTTACTTCAAGCAGGCCCCGGGCGGCCTTCTCACGCTGATATCCCTTCGAGGGCTGTTTTTGTCTCGAGCCGGGGGTTCGCCCCGCTCGAGGGTTCTCCTTGCTTGGCAAGGGACCGGGTCATTAAATGCCTCGCAGTCGAGGCTGCGGTTTTTGCGCGCGGGCGCGGCTTTTTAGGCGCCGTGGCCGCGCGCGCGCGCGTAGTGGGCGGCATGGCGGGCGGACGTGACCGCTCGCTTCGGTCCCCGCAGGTCTCCGCCGTGATGATGGCCCGTCCGCGGTGATGTGGCCTCTCGCGTTCGCGGTGGGGCCCTTTCGTCGGCGTGAGGAGAAGATTCCCTGCAGGTTAATGCGCGTGGGACATCCGCCCCGGAGAGCTCGCGCGCGGCTTATAAATCCGAGGGGAGAGGGAGACGGCGGTTTTTTTTACCTTAACGCCTCACCATTTCAGCCCCCCTGCGTCTTCGTCTTCGCCTCGCCTTTGCCACCGCGCGGTGTCGCCATTAGAGCTCATCTTCTCGTTTCTCGCCCTCCGCTCTCGCATTCCTTCATCCTTCCTCATGGCGCCGCCTCGGCCCTCTCACGATCCCGGAGCCGTACGCACCGGGAGAGGTCGACGGTGACCCGGGCGGCCCTTGGCGAGCCGGTCGCCGCCGGCCGGCGGCGGCCAATGAAGATGGACGCCCGCGGAGTGGATAGTGCCGCCGGCGGGGGACCGCGCGCCCAACCCTCCGGGAGGGCTACGTGGTGAACTTTATCCGCTACCACGAGCGGGGCTTCAACGCGCCGGCGAGCCACTTCATGCGGGCGATGTGCCACTACTACGAAGTGGAGTTGCACAACTTCGCGCCCAACGCGATTTCGCGGCGGCCACGTTCGTGGGTGTCCGCGAAGGGTACCGGGGATCCCGCTCAATTGGGAGCTGCGGGTACACCTTTTCCGCGCGGAGCTCTTCACGCAGCCCCACGACGGAGCCGAGGACCCGCCGCGCGGTGCGCGCGCGCGGGATGTCGCTTGCCCTGCGGGGGCAATTCAAGAACGTCTACATCCCCTGCACCATGACGACGAACAACGCCGGCTGGGAGCGAGGATGGTTCTATCTGCGCAACGCCGAGCCCGGCCTCCCCCCCTACACCGGTCGGGTGTTCAAGGAGAAGCCCAGCTCTTGGGGCTACGGGGTGTCCACGCCCCAACACGGAGGCGGCGGGGAGTCGGTCCCGGCCGCCCTCCGCGAGCCTAGCGGCGCGAGGGCTGACCGCGATGGGCGTCCTCGCCTTCCTCCATCACCGGCGGGTCGTGCCTCTGATGGAGAGGCCGCTCTGTATCTTCGAGATGACAGAGGCGGCCAACCCCGTCGATCTGGCGAGGTCGCGGATGCTCCCGACGCCCCTCGAGCGGCCATATGCGCTCACCCGGGCGCGGAGCGCCGTCGACACCCGGATGCCGATGCATCCGGACCGGACCCCATGGGACCTCGAGATGCTCCCCACCGGCCCGCTGGTGAGTTTGATTCTTGATTTTGTTTTAGTTCTTGGTGTTGCTTCTGCCTCCTGACGCGTCCTTGATGTTCCTGTATGCAGCTGGTGAGCTTTACCGCTTCAAAGTCCGTTCCGCCCACCCCCGACTCCCGCGCGCTCGGCCGGGCGGCGCAGCAGCGGGAGCAGGAGCGGGCGGCGCGCGAGAGGGAGCGCGCGAGGCGACATCAAGCGCGCCGCGACCGGCGGGCCGCGGAGTACGGCGGCGCGGAGAGGGCGGGGCTCTCCTCCCCGGGACCGAGGAGTACTCGTCCTCGGAGGAGGACGAAGAGGAAGAGGCCGAGGGGGGAGGGCCCCTCCGATGGGTGGCGGCTGCGCCCCCGTCGCCGAACCGGCGCCGGCGGCAAGGGCGGCATCGCCGGGGCGGGCGCAACGGCGCCCGTCGCCGGCAATCGACATCGGGGGCGCGCGCGCGCGCGGGCGCCGGCCGCGCTCCTCGGGGGCACGTGCGGCGAGCGCGCCCGTGCGCGCGGCGAGCGTGCCCGCGCGCGGGGGCAAGCGTGCCTGCGCGCGCGCGGCGTCGTCGGGGAGGCGCTACGGCGGCGCACCCGCACGCGGGGCGAGCGCACCGCGCGCGCGCGCGCGGCGCCGGGGGCGCGGCATCGGGCGTGCCCGTGCGCGGGGGCGGGCGCGCCTACGCGCGCGGCGGCGCCGTCGGGGAGGCGCGGCGGCGGGTGTGCCGGCCGCGCCGGCCTCATCCACCGAGGCCTCGAGGAAAAGGAAGCGTGCCTTCTCCTCTCGCGAGGTAAGGGGTTCAAGCTTATATTTTGGTCTGGTTTTTCGATAATCAGGCGTTCTAACCCTCCGTTCGTGCCTGCGCAGGGTGGTGCCAACCGTGCCTCCTCTCGCACCCGCCAAGGTGCCGAGGACGGACGCGTCCATCCCCACCCGGCGGCGCTCGTCGAGGGCGCCGCGGGCGGGGGCAAGCACGGCGGCGGCGGGCGAGAGCTCGCAAAGCCGGGCGAGGCCTCGAGGCCTCGGCCAACGGATCAGCCCCCGCCACGGCGCGGCCGGCGGTCACCGAGGAGCGTCCGGCGCCGGCCATTATGGGGGCGCGGCCGCGGCGGCGGCGGCGGAGGCGCGGCCGCGCAGGCCGCGTCGTGGAGGCGCGGTCCGTGGCGCCGACCGCGGAGGAGGCGGAGCGGGTGCAACCCGCGGCGGCGCCGGTGGTCGCGAGAGGCGCGGCGGAGGTGGTGGACGTGGCGCCGCGTCGGGCGCCCGCGGCCACGGAGGCGCGAGGGAGGCGCCGGTGGGAGGCGGCGCAAGGGCCGGTGCCCGCCGGCGGTTCCCGGCGGAGGTGGTGGAGGTCCTTGATGACGACTCCCCGCCGCCCGGTGGGATCGGTGGGGTAGCTTCCCCACACGCTCCCCCGAGCCCCGGAGGGGGCCCTCGTGAGGTGGCACGAGGGGTACATGGTGGCGGGGGACCGAGGACACGGTGCCGAGGCCTCGTCCCCCCCGCGCCGGCCACCCCCGCCCGTGTGGAGGGGGCCGTCGACGATCCCCCCGCGTTTGCCGACGCCGGGGGGAGCGGGAGCTCTAGGGAGAGCTCCGGGCCACGGCGCCACGCTCAACCGCGCGCGCGAACGAAGCGCCGCATGTCCATGGCGGCCCGCGTGGCGCGTCTTCCGGGTAGGTCGTGGTTGCTTGCCTTTCTTCCATTTCTCGTTTTTGCGTGTTGCCTCCGTGTCGTAGCGCTTTCGGTCTTGGTTTGCGGGTGCCGGGGAGCTCGAGCGTCGCGCCCACGACAAGTACGACGCCTTCGACCGGTGAACGCCGAGGTCCACCGGCCTCCGGGAGCGGTGCGGTGCTTTCGACGCGCTTGCCGACGCCCGAGGACGCCGGGACACCGGGCCGGCGGCGTGCGGGCCATGGCGTGGCGCGACGAGCTCCCCGAGAGCTCGAGGCAGGACCCAGCGCGCCGCTCGAGCCTCGAGCGGGTCTGCACGGCCCTCATCGATCGTGATGAGGCTCTGTGGCAGGCGCGCTCGGACTTGGAGAAGACGCGGACGCTGGCCGCCAACTGGGAGGCGGAGGTGGCCAACGTCCGCGGCGAGAACCGGGAGCTCCGCACGTCGCTCGAGGGGGCGCAAGCGCAGCGGCGCCGGCCGAGGAGCGGGCACGCGAGCCGGGAGCGGCGGGCCAAGGAGGCCGACGATTTGAAGGCCGCCCTCGACGCCAAGGCCGCGGCTCTCGTCGCCGCCGAGGAGCGGCTCCTCGCAAGAGCGCACCGCCCGCGAAGGGGCTAAGAGGCGGCTCCCGGCGGGAGCGGAGCCGCCCTCGTCGACGCCGCCGGCGGCGCCGGAGTGGGAGCGCGTCGCTCGCGAGGCGGCGCGCGTCCGTGGCGGAGCGGGACGACAAGCTCTCCAAGGCCGAGGGTGAGGTGATTATGCTCAGCATCACCACCGCCAATCAGGAGCTGTCCCTCCAGGAGCAAGGTGAGACCGTCAAGCGCCTCGAGCTGACGGTCGAGGCCGTGCGCCGCGACTTCGAGACGGAGAGGAAGCAAGTTGAAGGTGAGCCACTGTTTGACTCTTGCCTTGTTGGTTTTTTTGTTTGGGAACTCGCATTCCCTTTTTCTCGATTTCTTTCTTGCCTTGGCGACTCCGTGCTTGCGCACCGCCCTAGGGCATGCGGTCGAGCGGGCCGAGGCGCCGGCAGGCCTCCTACAACTCCTCCGAGCAGAGCCGGGGAGAGCTGCGTGGCGCGGCCCTCGAGACCCGCCGCGCCGTGGAGGAGGGCGAAGCACGGTGCGGCGGCCTCGCCGGCCGGCCCTCCCGCGCGCCCTTGGTGGTCACGTCACCGAGCGGATGCGCCGGCGCGTTGCATCTGGGCGTCCAGAAGGCCCTCGGAGTGGTGCGGTCCCACTACGAGGTCAACTTCGAGGCGCTGGCGGAGGGCTACATCGTTCCCGAGGGTGTCGAGGACGAGGTGGCGATGGAGCGTGTGGATGCCCTTGCCGCCGACGCCGCCGGTCGCTCGCCGAAGCCTTCGAGGTGTTCCTCTTCCCGACGCCGCCGACGCCGCCGCTCCTCCCGCCCTCGAAAGCAGCTTGGGCACTTGGCCCATTTTGATGTGTATCAGTACTCTGGCCTCGTGGCCTTTTGTAAATGAACAAGTTGTTCTTGGACGTAAACTTTTGCCGTAATGAAGTTATTTGTCTATCACACTTTTTGTTTCTCCTTCTTCCTGAGTAGATTCTAGTTAGGGGAGTTCGATTTTCGCTGGGGGCCTGCTGGGTTGGAGGCGAGAGAGAAGGGCCATATCCACGCGGCGTAGGCTATCTCTGGCTCGCACGCTCCTTCCGCTAGGCCGCCTGCGCCCTGTTCGAATCGTTGCTCGAGGTTGAAGTAGGAAACAAACTTAGCGCGTGTGAGTTATTTCGTTTTTGCGCGAAAAAATGGGACCATTTTGGGGGGGGGGGTGCCCCCCCGCAAAGAGGCCCCCGAGGGTAACTTGGGTTTCAGGAGAAAGCCGAGTTGCCCTTTTTATTGATCTTGAAGCTTTTACATAGTTGCAGCCAACTGGGGCGTTGGCCGTGCGATTTTTACAACGGAAAAGGTGCTTGGGAATCCTAGCTCGGGGTAGAAACGACGTAGCCGTTGGATGTTCCAAGCGTTGGTGAGCTCTTCACCATCCTCGTTGGCCGGCTTGTACGTGCGGGCTTGAGTACCTTCACCACGACGTAGGGTCCCTCCCATGGGGGTGACGGCCTTGTGGCGCCCTCGGTTGTCTTGACGTAGCCTTAGGACCAGATCCCCTTCGCTGAAATCCCGCCGCGTATCTTGCGTGCTTGGTAGCGCCTGAGGGACTGCTGGTACCTCGCGGAATGCATCAGGGCCACGAGGCGTGCCTCGTCCAGCTGATCCAGCGAGTCCTCGCGGGCTCGCTGGTTGGCCTCTTCGTTGTAGCCTCGAACCCTGGGCGATCCGTATTCTAAGTCCGTGGGGAGGACGGCCTCCGCGCCGTGGACTAAGAAAAATGGGGTGAACCCAGTGGCTCTGCTCGGGGTGGTCCTTAGGCTCCACACAACCGCTGGTAACTCTTGGAGCCATTTCCGTCCGCATTTGTTCGAAATTGTTCAAAAATTCTAGGCTTTAGGCCTTGTAAGATCATGCCGTTGGCACGCTCTACTTGGCCGTTGGTTTGTGGGTGTGCCACGACTGCCCAATCCACTCGGATGTGGAATTTGTCACGAACTCCAAGAACTTCTTGCCCGTGAACTGGGACCCATTGTCGGTGATGATGGAGTTTGGCACTCCAAAGCGGTAGACGATGTCAGTGAAGAATGTTACCGCCTGCTCTGCCCTTAGGTTCGTGATGGGGCGCACTTCTACCCATTTGGAGAACTTGTCGATCGCGACCAACAAGTGGGTGAAGCCCCCGGCGCCTTCCGCGGGGCCCGACGATGTCCGGCCCCCCACACGGCGAATGGCCATGTCACGGGTATGGTTTGCGGGGCATGGGCGGGCAAGTTGGACTTGCGGGCGTAGAACCGGCACCCTTCGCGGTGCGCACGATTTCGCCGGCGTCCGCGACCGCGGTAGGCCGCTAAAAGCCCCGGCGGAACGCGTTGCCGACGAGGGTGCGAGGTGCGGCGTGGTGGCCACAGATCCCCGCATGGATGTCCCGTAGGAGCTCGCGCCCCTCGGGAATGGGTACGCACCGCTGTAGGATGCCGGAGGCGGCGCGCTTGTACAGCTCGCCGTCGACGAGGGCAAAAGATTTGGCCATCCTGGCGATGCGTCGGCCGCGGCCCGTCCGCGGGGAGTTCCCCCTCGAGCGATCCAGGCGATGTATTTTTCCCGCCAATCCGCTTGGATAGGAGCCGGCTCGATGTCCATCACGTCGGCCTCGTGGGAGCCGTACCCCTCGAGGAGGGAGAGCACGTACGCCTCGTTCGAGGGGTCCTCGTCCATGGGTTCCGCACCCGCTGGATTCGAGGGAGCCCCCGAGGGTTCGTTGTGGCTCGAGGGGTAAGGCTCGAAGACGACCGAGGGTTGAGCGATGTCGCGCGCGAAAACGTTCGGGGGGACGGTGATCCGCCCGGACGCGATTTTGGCGAGCTCGTCCGCCTCCTCGTTGTACCGGCGGGGCACATGGTTAAGCTCGATGCGAGAGAACTTGTCCTCGAGGGTTCGCACGGCTTTGCAGTAGGCCTCCATCTTGTCGTCGTGGCAGCTCGCGTTCTTCATGACTTGATCGATCACGAGCTGCGAGTCGCCCCGCACGTCGAGGCGCTTGACGCCTAACTCGATGGCGATTTTGAGGCCGCAGAGGAGGGCCTCGTACTCAGCCATATTGTTGGACGCGGGGAAGTGGAGGCGCACCGCGTACCGCATGTGTTCCCCGAGGGGTGACACGAAGAGCAGGCCCGCGCCCGCCCCTGTTTTCATTACCGAGCCGTCGAAGAACGCAGTCCAAGCCTCCGCTTGGATCCGTGGTGGCGGTAGCCGCGCATCCGTCCACTCGGCCGACGAAATCCGCCAAGATTTGGGATTTGACGGCCTTGCGCGGGGCGTAGGCGAGCGTCTCGCCCATCGGCTCTACGGACCATTTGGCGATCCCCGCCCGCGGCGTCGGGGTTGCGGATGATCTCCCCTAGTGGGAAGGAGGAAACCACCGTGACGGGATGGGCCTCGAAGTAGTGGCGGAGTTTGCGCCGCGCAAGAACCACTCGCGTACGCAACTTCTGGACCTGGGGGTAGCGCGTCTTCGTGTCTGACAGGACCTCGCTGATGTAGTAGACCGGCCGCTGTACAGGCAAGGCGTGCCCTTCTTCCATGCGCTCCACGACGATCACGGCGCTGACCACCTGGGTGGTTGCGGCTACGTAGAGCTGCAGGGGTTCGCCGTCTTGCGGCGGCGTGAGGATCGGGGCGTGCGTTAGGGACGCCTTCAGCTTGTCGAGCGCATCCTGGGCCTCGGTGGTCCAGGAGAAGCGCTCGTGCTTCTTGAGGAGGCGATAGAGGGGCAGGCCCTTCTCACCGAGCCGCGAGATGAAGCGGCTCAAGGCGGCGAGGCACCCCAGCACCTTCTGCACCCCTTTGAGGTCCCGGATCGGACCCATTCGTTCGAGGGCCGCAACCTTTTCGGGGTTGGCCTCGATTCCCCGCTGGGAGACGATGTACCCCAGGAGCATGCCTCGCGGCACTCCAAAGACACATTTTTCGGGGTTTAACTTGACCCCATTGGCCCGTAGGCAGCCGAACGCGACGGCGAGGTCGCCAACCAGGTCGTCCGCCTTCCCGGTTTTCACGATGATGTCGTCCACGTATGCTTCGACCGTTCGCCCGATGTGATCCCCAAAAACGTGCTGCATGCAACGCTGGTATGTTGCACCCGCGTTTCTGAGGCCAAACGGCATCGTGACGTAGCAGAACGTCCCGAACGGTGTGATGAACGAAGTCGCGAGCCGGTCGGACTCTTTCATCTTTATTTGGTGGTACCCGAATAGGCATCAAGGAAGCAAAACAATTCGCACCCGGTACCGTTGAATCGACAATTTGATCAATGCGTGGCAAAGGAAAAGGAACTTTAGGACATGCTTTATTAAGACTAGTGTAGTCTACACACATCCGCCACTTCCCATTCTTTTTCTTTACAAGCACGGGGTTTGCTAGCCACGTTGGGTGGAACACCTCCTTGATGAATCCGGCCTCGAGAAGCTTCCACGGCTCCGCTCCGATTGCCCGTCGCCGCTCCTCGTCGAAGCGGCGCGGCCCGCCGCCGCACGGCGCGGGCGTTTGGCGGATGTCAAGGGAGTGCTCGGCGACTTCCCTCGGGATGCCTCGGCATATCCGAGGGGCTCCACGCGAAGATGTCGGCGTTGGCGCGGAGGAAGTCGACGAGCACCACTTCCTATTTGGGGTCGAGGGTGGAGCCGACCCTCAACGCCTTGCCCTCGGGGCCGAGGGGTCGAGGGGGACCCCCTTGACCTCGCTCCGCGGCCTCGAAGGTGCCGGCGTGCTTGGCGGCGGAGTTGAGGTCTTCGTTGACCATCTTCTCCCGGCGTGTTCACCGGCGCTTCATCCAGCGCCAGTGCCTCTGCGTGTTCTACGCACTCGATGTCGCAGTCGAATGCGTGCTCGATCGACGAGCCGACGGTGATGACGCCGTTTGGTCCTGGCATCTTCATCTTCAGGTAGGTATAATTGGGGACCGCCATGAATTTGGCGTAACAGGGTCGCCCAAGTATAGCGTGGTAGGCCCCCTTGAACCCCACCACCTCGAAGGTGAGGGTCTCCTTGCGGAAGTTCTTTGGGGTGCCAAACCAGACCGGCAGGTCGATCTGCCCGAGGGGCTGAACCTGCTTGCCCGGCGCAATGCCATGGAATGGCTTCGTGCTGGGCCGCAGCTGGTCCAATCCGATCCCCATCAGGCGCAGCGTATGCGCGTAGAGGATGTTGAGGCTGCTGCCTCCGTCCATGAGGACCTTCGAGAACCGGGCGTTCCCGATGATGGGGTCGACCACCGCGGCAGCGGCCCGGATGGGGATGCGGTTCGGGTGGTCCTCCCGGCTAAAGGTGATGGCGTCCTCCGACCAATTGAGGAAGGACGGAGGCGCCCTCTCCGCGGCGAGGACCTCGTGCCGCTCCTTCTTGCGCTGCCGGGTCGACATGTCGACGGTTGGCCCCCCAAAGATGAGGAACACATTTTCGACGGCGGGGAAGCCGCCTGCGTCGCCATCGCCTCCGTCTTTCTTGGCCTCTGCCTCCTTCGCGGCGGCACGGCCATAGAACTTCTTGAGCATGTCGCACTGCTCAAGTGTGTGGTTCACGGGAGTCTTGTGATAAGGACATGGCTTTTTCAGCATGTCGTCAAACACCCCCGGGCCTCGAGGGGCCAGTCGAGGCCCCGTCGAGCCGGGTCAACAGCGAGGGCCTCGGCGTTGCCGCCGTCGCGCCCCCCGCTCGCGCGCCTCGCGGCGCGGCTTCTTCCCCCCTTCTTGCCCCGTTTGTCGTTGCGGTGGTGCTCCTTGGACTTGTCGCCCTCCGCGGGCGCGTCCTCCGAACGCTTGCCCTTCTTGCCGTCGAAGATCGCCCCCACGGCCTCCTCCCCGAGGCGAAGCCGGTGGCGATGTCGACCCGCTTCGTTGGAGTCCGCGGGCGGGCCGCGTCCCGGCCCTCCCGTACGAGGTCCCCGCACGTGGTGCCCTCGAGTAAGGCATGCACGATTTCGGACCGCGCCACGCTCGGGAGCTCGGTGCAACGCTTAGAAAAGCGCCGTATGAAGTCCCGCGGCGACTCGCCGGGCTTCGTGTGCGGAGCGCAGTCCCACGAATTTCCGTGGGCGCACGTACGTGCCCCGGAAGTTGCCCACGAACGTGCGGACCGGATCGTCCCGGTTGTGGATCCGGCCGGCGGGCAAGTGCTCGAGCCATGTCCCGGCCGCGTCGCCGAGATGCAGGGGCAAGTTGCGGATGATGACCTCGTCGCTGGTGGCCCCGCCCAGCTGACAAGCTAAGCGGTAGTCGTTGAGCCATACGCGGGGGTCCGTCTCCCCGTTGTACTTGACGATGGTCGAGGGTTGGCGGAAGCGTTGGGCGAACACCGCCGCGCGGATCTCCCGGCTGAACACACGGGTGCCTGGGGGTTCCGGCGTCGGGGAGCGGTCCTCGCCGCTGTCGTAGCGTCCACCCCGTCGAGGGTGGTAGCCCCTTGCCGCTCGTGCGTCCGCCCCGGCCGGTGCGCCCGGCGTTGATGACGTTGCGGGCGTCACCGTCCAGCGCCCTGCGTGCGTCAAGGAGCCGCTCCTTGGCCGGCGTGCGTCCTTGGTCGACGGGTCGCCCGCCGGTCCTCCCCGCGTGCACCGAGGGTTCGCCTCCCGGCGCGGCTTCGTCGTCCCGCGCATCCCCCTGTTGGCGGATGCGTGAGGCCGAGCTCTCGGCCCGCCGGACGGCCGCTTGCTCGATGAGAGTTTGCACCTCGCGGTGCGGATCTCGAGCCCGGGGGTCGAGGGTGCGGCATGGCCCGTAGCGGCGCCGCGGCGGCGATGAGCTTTTGGCTCGCCCGCGGGGCGCGTCCGCGTTGTCGACGTTGGGGACGGTGTTGATGCGGTCGCGGACCGTCCGGCCCCGGCCTCCCGTGCGCGTTCGCCGCGCGCGGAGGCCTCCCCCGCCATTGAGGCGCGGAGCGGCCGCACCGTCCGTATTCCTCCACCGGCTTGGCCTCGAGCTCGCGGGCATGGGCCGGTTGCGCGTCGGCGTCGGCCCCGCGCAGAGCGCTTGGCCCCGCGGCCGGCGCGCGTGGCGATCCCCGGGGCGGGCGTGACTTCCCCCGTCTCCGCGCCGCCGCACCGGCGGCATTGGCCGGGTCGTTGGTGATGACGACGTAGCACTCCCGCGCGGGATCGTAACTCCCGTGTCTTCGGAGTCGTCGGAGTAGCCGAACCGCAGTCCGGCCGCGTCTCAGGAAACGCCGGAACACGGCCGGGTCCGGCACGCCGGGAGAAGTCCCACTCCCGCGTACCCGTGGCGGTTGGCGGGTGGCAACGCGTCGACCGAGCCCGGGGACGATTCGTCCCCTCGCCGAGGCGCCGGGTCCCCGGCGACGAAGACGTGGCGGCCGGGTGGAACCTCGCGCATCGTGGTGTTGACGTTGGCGTTGTAGGCCGACGTAGCGCCACGCAACCCGATGGGGATGCGCGGTCCGAGACCGTGCGCTATCCCCGCCGGGGTGGTGGCGGTCGTGACGGTGGGCGCGCCACATTGAGTGGCGGCGCGCTCGGCCCGCCGCCGCTCGGACCGCGCCCGGCGCGAGCACCGCCGCAGCGACGACGGCGTCGTGGCGTCGATGGACCCGCGGCATCCGTGCTCCGCGGCGCCCTCGCGCCGGGTCGTGCGTGTGGCGGGGGCCCCGAGCGAACCCGGCCCGGCGCCGCGCGCGGAGCTCCTCACGGTTGGTGAGGCGCATGAGATAGCCGTTCCCCGTGGCCCGAAAGTTCGGGTTCCCGAAGCGACCTTCGAACCCGGCCGGGGAGGGGGTCCGAGCTACCCATGCGGTAGCGTGTACCACGCGTACTCGGTGCGGGTCACCATGGAGGGAGTTGACGAAATGACCTTAGGCGCTCGCCCTCGCCCCACGGTGGGCGCCAACCGTCGGTGCGGAATATGGTCCCGACACTAACCGCAGAAAGCGCCGAGGTCTATCCCTCAATGGTCGATGCTAAGCAATAAGAGACACGGGGTTTATCCCGGTTCCCGCCGAGGGGGCCGTACGTCCAAAGCGCGTGGTGTGCTCGAGGCACTATATTACTTAGCACCGGGGTGCCCGTAGTGGGGCGGCTACAAGCAAGGCGGGAGAGGAAGTGCGGCTTCCAAGTCCCCGGTCGAAGATGTTGTGGGAGAATTGGAGAATGAGTACGTGGTGTGTGAAGGGTTCTTGTTTGTCTCTCGTCGTCCCGTGTCCCCCGCGGGCCGGGGGGTTCGCTCCCCCCTTTTATAGATCAAGGGGGAGGCGGGTTACATGCGCACCGCGCTATCTAGCTACGTGGGGAAGTGCGACGTGCTATGCCGTAGAGTGGGCGGCCGTCCGGACGATCCTCGCGACGATCCGACCATCATGGCCTATCTCGTACCCGAACGGTGGTGGTTCGAGGGTAGAAGGGCGGCGGGTGGTGGCGATGTCCTCTCGATAGGCTCGAGGGAGGTGTCGACGTTGGCCCGCACGGAGTACGGGAGTAGGTAGAACGGCGTCCTTTCCCAACGCGCTTCACGGTCGTCGGAGTGGTTGCTGCGGGGCCGGCGTGCGCCTGCACACGCGGGGATGGCGGCCACGCCGTTACGCGTGGCAGGGATGGTGTTCCACTGGCCTAGCGCCTCCACCTAATCCTGTAGGGTCACAAGAAAGTGAATCGAGGGTGCGCCGGCCCCCCTTCGAGGGCTCGGCGCGTTAGCCGTACTTGGAGCAGGCGTACGGTGTCACGGGACTGACACCGGCCGCGCTGCACAGTCCCTCCCCACAGTGATGGGGATGGGCTCCTCCCCCGGGGAGTTGTTGCGGCGGCACCGGGCGCGAGCCCCGGCGCATGATGGCGCCGTCCCGCCGGTGCCGTGGCGTTAAATGCCCGTGTACGGGGGCCGGCGCACGCGTGAGGGGCACCCTTGAGCGTGGCGGACCCCGGTCGAGGGTGGGGACGTACCCCCGGGCGAGGCGGAACCCGCCCGAGGGGGAGCGAGCCCTCGAGCGAGGCGGAGCTCGCTCGTGGGAAGTGCCGCCCCTCGAACGGGGCGGAGTCCGCCCGAGGGGGCGCGCGTCCTCGAGCGAGGCGGAGCCTACTCGAGGGGGATCTCTAAGAGGGCCGCCTTGGTGGGCCGTCGGGGTCCCTATGGCGTGGGCCATTTCCCGCGGGGTTAGGTAAATCGTGTTTTGGCCTTGTTGCGGGTTTTAAGTGAGGTTTTCCCCATTGTTTAAGGGGACCCCTAGGGCTGTCCCCGACAACCGGCCCGAGGATGGGCAACTGAGACATATCGGACGTCGATCCTGCTGTTCTCGCAGTATTCCCAGAACCGGTTGTTGTTGAAGTTGGAGCCCAGATCTGTGATGATGCGGTGGGTTAGTCCATAGCGGTGTACGAGTTCATCCAGGAAGTCGAGTACTCTGTCAGCCTTGGGGCATGTTACCGGCTTGACTTCGATCCACTTGGTGAACTTGTCGATGGCCACCGATACTCGTTGAAACCACCGGCGCGGTTGGCGGTGGCCCAATCATGTCGAGGCCCCGGCGGCAAAGGGCCGGTTGGCGGTATGGTGACTAGCTTGTAGGCCGGGACGTGTTGTCGCTTGGCGAAGTACTCGCATCCTTGGCACCTTCCCGACGTGTTCTTCGGCATTGCCCGTGGCCGTGGGGCCGCAGAAAGCTCGCCGGAAGGCCTTGCTGACCAGCGTGCGTGAGGACGCGTGGTTGCCGCAGACGCCCTTGTGGATCTCCTCCAAGATGTCCTTGCCTTCCTCCCAAGGGACACACTTCATGAGTACTCCAGAAGATGCACCCCGCTTGTAAAGCTTGTCGCCGACGAGGACGTAGGACTTGGCACGGCGGATGAGCTGCTCGGCTGAGTTCTTGTCGGAGGGAACCTTCTGCTCACTGAGGTAATCGATGAAGGGTTGCCTCCAGTCCACGTCGATCATCATGACCTCCTGTCCAGCTGGTGGATGAGCTGGGACAGTGGTCGGTGGCGCCGACTCCGGGATGGATGGCGCGTGAAGCTCATGAACGAAGACACCTGCTGGTACTTGAGCGCGGGTAGATCCAAGCTTCGAGAGGACGTCCGCTGCAACGTTGTTGTCGCGGACGATGTGGTGGAACTCGAGACCGTAGAACTTGTTCTCGAGCTTGCGGAGTTCTAGGCAGTAGGCATCCATGTTCTCCTTGTTGCGGTCCCAGGACTTGTTGACTTGGTTGATGACCACTGCGGAGTCGCCGTAGACTAGTAGTCGCTTGATACCCAGTGAAGCCGCGAGGCGAAGCCCATGTAGGAGAGCTTCGTACTCAGCTTCGTTGTTTGAGACCTTCCAGAAGATCTGCAGGACGTACTTGAGTTGTTCGCCCGTTGGAGAGATCGAAGTACCCCCCGCACCTCGCGCCCTCGAGGTTGAGTGAGCCGTCGAAGTACATCACCCAATGCTCTGGTCGCACGGTTGGAGTAGGTAGCTGGTTCTCGCGCCACTCCGCCATGAAGTCGACTAGCGCCTGCGACTTGATGGCTGTGCGTGGCTTGAAGTCGATGGTGAGGGCGCCGAGCTCGACTGCCCACTTGGAGATTCTTCCAGTAGCATCTTGGTTCCACAGGATGTCGCCGAGCGGGTAGTCGGTGACGACGGAGATCGAGTACTCCTGGAAGTAGTGTCGTAGCTTCCGCGAGGTGATGAGTACTGCGTACAGGAGCTTCTGCACAGGCTGATAGCGTGCCTTGGACTCTGATAGAACCTCACTGACGAAGTAGACTGGGCACTGGACTGGGTAGGCCTGGCCGTCTTCTTGCCCCTCGACAACGATGGCGCATCGACCACATGAGTAGTCGCGGCTAGGTAGAGCAAGATGGCCGCTCGCCCTTGTGAGGAGCCGTGAGGATCGGCGGCTTCGATAGGAAGTCCTTGAGCCGGGCAAGGGCTTGATCCGCCTCTCGGAGTCCACACGAACTTCTCTTGATGCTTGAGTAGTTTGAAGAAGGGGAGCCCCCCGTTCTCCAAGCCTCGAGATAAATCTCGCTGAGTGCCGCCATGCACCCGATCGGCTTTGGACGTCTTTGATGCTCGCGGGAGCTTTCATGCTGGTGATGGCGGAGATCTTCTCGGGGTTGGCTTCGATGCCGCGCTGGCTGATGATGAAGCCGAGTAGTTTGCCCGAAGGTACGCCGAAGACGCACTTGTTCGGGTTGAGCTTCCAGCGGTACTCGCGCAGGGATGCGAAAGTCTCTTCAAGGTCGTCGATGAGGGTACTGGAGTCTCTGGTCTTGACGACCACGTCATACACGTAGGCGTCGACGTTCTTGTTGAGTTGCCTCTTGAAGCAGGCCTGGATAGCTCGTTGATAGGTGGCGCCGGCGTTCTTCAACCCGAAGGACATGGTCGTGTAGCAGTACGCGCCAAACGGGGTGATGAACGCGGTCTTCTCCTGGTCTTCTTCCTTGATCGCGATCTGGTGGTACCCGGAGTAGCGCTCGAGGAAGCGAGCAAGTCGCGGCCCCCGCCGTGGAGTTGATGACTTGATCAATCCGCGGCAACCCAAGGGGTCCTTGGGGCAGTGCTTGTTGAGGTCGGTGTAGTCGACGCACATCCTCCACTCGTTCGAGTTCTTCTTGCGGACGAGGACGGGGTTGGCGAGCCACTCAGGATGGAAGACTTCTCTGATGAAGCCAGCCGCGAGTAGTTTGGCGAGTTCCTTCTTGATGGCGTCCCATCTGTCGTCAGCAAAGCGTCGGAGGTGTTGTCGCTTGGGGGTAGCCTTAGGATCGACGTTGAGGCAGTGCTCAATCAACTCCCTGGGCACTCCTGGCATGTCCGCTGGCTTCCACGTGAAATGTCGCGGTTAGCCCGGAGGAAGCTGATGAGCGCGTCTTCCTATTTGGGGTCGAGGCCGGCCCCGATGGTGGTGGTCTTGTTGGGATCGCCCGTGCCAAGGTCGATCGTCTTGACGAGTACCTCCTCAGGTGGCTGAGGCTTGTTGGCGCTGTCAGACTTCTCTGGGATGTCGAGTTCACTTGTAGCAAACTTCTTCGACGCAACGTAGACCTCCATCATCGCGTTGGGTACTTGATTCGTAGAGGCGATCTCCACGGCTTCTGTATCGCAGTCGTGGGAGATCTTCAAGTCCCCTTGGAGAGAGAGAGTACACCCGCTGGGCTTGGCATCTTGAGTACCAAGTAGGTGTAGTGTGGCACTGCCATGAACTTGGCGATGGCCGGTCTGCCGAGGATGGCGTGGTAGGAAGTCTCGAAGTCCGCGACCTCGAACTTGACGTACTCGGTACGGTAGTTGTCCCGAGATTCCCCGAAGGTAACTGGCAGGACCACTGAGCCCAGTGGGATAGCCGCGTTGCCGAGGACGATGCCGTAGAAGGGCGTGTTGCTCTTGGTGAGCATGTGAGTGATGTCGAGCTTCATTTTCTTCAAGGTCTTGGTGAAAAGGACGTTGAGCCCGCTTCCACCGTCGATAAGCACCTTGTTGAGCTTGGAGCCCACGACCACTGGCTTCAGGACGAGGGGGAACCGTCCTGGTTCGGAGAAGCTGGTCCATTGATCCGCGCGGGAGAAGGTGATGGGTACCTCCGACCACCTGAGAGGGGTTGGGACCGCTGGCTCAATGGACATGACTTCACGACGGGTAGCCTTCTGCTCCCGCCTGCTGGGTAGCCCACCGAAGAGGACGTTGACGGTCTTGTTAGGCTCCTGGAAGTCGTTGTTGTCGCCGTCCTTCTTCTTGCCCTTCTGGTCGTGAGGGTGCGGTGGCTCCGGCGTATCCTTGAGTGCATGCCTGAGTTGGTAGCACTGCTCGGTGGTGTGGTTGCCATTTGGATGCCACGGGCACTTCTCCTTCAGTAGGTCTTTGAAACCACCGGAGTTCTTCTTCGAGTTCCCTTTCGCAGGGCGCTGGATAGCCGCGACAGTGTTGTCTGGCTTGCGCTTGCGGTTGGGACCCGAGTAATTGTTGCTGTTGTTGTTGTTGTTGCGACCGCCTTGGTTCGCGTTGTTGCCGCTGCCGCCGCCCTGATTCTGCTTGGTCTTGCCACGGATGGCGTCGTACTTGGCGTTGGCCTTATCTTCTTCATCCGCCCAGGACGTGATCATGTCCTTGAGGTGGAAGATGGACCTGGGGCGGCGGCGACCGAAGTCTTCGAAGGTGCGGCGGTGGTAGAGGTCGTCTTGGAAGAGGTCGATGACCTCCTTGTCGGTGACGTCAACGGCGGTAGCGCGCTTGTCGAAGAAGCAGCGCATGTACTTGCGGAGGGTCTCGCCTTGTTCCTGCTTGATCATGGCCAGGTCCATGCGAGTACCCGATCGGCCCATGGCGCCCGCGAAGTTGCCGGTGAACCGCTCCTTCGGTCGGTCCCACTTGTCGATCGAGTGCTTGTCCGGCGACTTGAGCCATGTGAGTGGAGCCCCGATCCGGGCGAAGGGGAAGTAGAGGCACTTGGTGTCGTTGTTGCCGCCGCCGTTCTCGATAGAGAGGGCATAACACCTGAGCCACTGGATGGGGTCCTGCTTCGCGTCGTACTTGGTGATCCCCAAGGTCTTGAACTTGTCGGGGAGGAGCAAGTTGCGAAGTCGAGGTGAGAAGGCGGGGAAACCGTCGCCGTCACCTGCCGTGGTCGACTTCTTCCGCCGCAGCTCCTCAATCTTCTCGGCGGGCATCGTACCCGCCCGTGAGGCGCCGCAGGCGTGGTCCGTTCGCGTGGCCTCGGCCGCCGCCGCGACCGCCGCCGCCGCCGCCCTCTCCCGTTGGCTCCATGGTTGGAGCTTCCGCCGTCGCCGCCGCCGCCGCCGTCGGGGGTCGTGGCCGCCGCCGCCGGCCGGAGCGCTGTGGGGGACGACCTCGCGGTTGCTGTTGTCACGCTGTGGACGTCTGCCGGCGTTGGAGCGGGTGCGGTTGGGTTCGGCTGGGAGCTCAGCTCGGGTACGGTTAGGACCGTTGCCAGCGCTTCGACTTGTAGCCTCGTTGTCGTGTTGCCTGGCGGGAGGAGGTTGGTTGACCCTGTTGTCGACTCGCATGAAGTAGGCATCTTCAGCTAGCTTGGCGATGACCTCTCCGCGCGTACTCCCCGAGCCCGACGTGCGATCGCCGTGATCGACATGAGGCATTGCTCAGGGGTAGTGTGTACTCTGCTCTCGACCGCCTCGAGAGCTTCCGCAAGGTTGCGGATGGGGAAGTTGTCGCGGAGGCGCCGGCGACGTTCGCTGCGCTTCCGGTTACGCTCGCGTCGAGCGTCTCTGTCTGCAGGGTTCTCATTTGGTGGAGCATCAGCAGAGAGCTCGTTGGAGGAGATGTCTTCCAGGTACTTGTCTTGAGCTGTGCCTGAGGGCCCTGGGGTGTCGCCGGCAGCCATGAAGACTTGGCGATCGGGGGTGCCAAGGCTGGACACAGAAGGTGCCACCTCAGTTGGTGTGTTTGAGTCTGCCTGGGCAAGTGGTGTTCCCTCCTGGAACGGTAGCGAGTCGATGTAGGCGACGTAGCGTGAGTCTCCACTTATCGGGTCGGCGAGCTTGCGGTCCGGCCGCAGACGAATCTCCCGGCCGGTGTAGATGTTATAACCGGCCCCGCAGGCCACCCTGACAAGGGAAGCTCGGTGGAGTTGTCCTCGGACTCGGGTTCCTCAGGGTCCGACCCGAAGTCGAACTCGTATGCAGGGTTCGAGTAGAACTCGGAGAGAGGGTTGGAGTCCGAAGCGTGGCCGGGGGCGGTGTCAGAGTCCGAGTTGAACTCGGGTACGGGCTCCTTGCCGGCCCGGCGCGAAGAGGGAGCCTCTGTGCGGGCCCGGCTGGGGATGCGGGGACCACGTGCGGAGCGCTCGCGGGGTGAGGGGACCGCATGCGATGGCTGAGCAACCGGCTCGCATGCGATGGCCCATGGAGACGTCGAGTTCGAGTTGGAAGCGGACTCGAGCTTGAAGTCAGCGTGATGGTTGAAGAGTGAAATTTCGCCGAACTTGCCGGCGAGTCCGCCTGTGACAACGTCAGGAAGCGTCACGAGGCCGGTCTTCGGGTTGGGCGGCATGGTGAGGCGGCGCTGGAAAGAGCCCGCGCCGTCTGCGGTGCAGACCCAGGCGCCGAACACGAAGGTGTCGCCGCGGTTGAAGGCGACGGTTGGCTTGAAGCAGACAGGAGCCGTCGAGTTCGCCATGTGATCTCGGGCGAGAGCCCCTACCTGGCGCGCCAGCTGTCGGTGTTTTAGACCGGCAACCTACTAAGGGGAGTACCCGAAGTATATGAATATGGCCTCATCGAGATCGGTAACTCGAAGGAAGAGACACGTGGCACACAATGTAGACAGGTTCGGGCCGCGAGGTGCGTAATACCCTACGTCCTGTATGCTGCGTAGCTCTGGATTGATTGGGCACGATTACAAGATGGTGCAATAGTGCACCGTGGGATGAGTTGTGATGAGGTGATCCTAGAGATCGGTCCCTGCCTCGCCTTATATAGTCCGGGAGGCAGGGTTACAAGTCGGAGTAGGGAGAGAGTACTAGTCGGGTACGTCTAGGAGTCTTCCATACAGTGCAGGACATGTACAGCTTCCTAACCGAGTACTTCTCCTCTGCAGTCCTTGTGCTCCACGCCATCAGATGCCATGTAGCGCAAGCCGGGTAGTCCCAAGGGCCCACCGAGTAGTCGGTCCTGGTACCCACCGAGGTAGTGGGCCCAGGGAGGTCCATACGACACTACCCTATCTATCTTTGTCACCTCCGGTCTTTAGTAGATTAGATTCGTTTTGGGTTCTTTATCTAGATGCATTAGGGTTTCTCTTTACCGAATATTGAAGTTACTTGGCTTTACTAGATCATCTTTTGCGTCGCACATTTGTTCCACGGATTCGATACCTTGGGTTCACCACTCGAGGGAAGAAGGGTCCCTTGACTATGACGGGAGACTTGCCCGCTTGCAAGTCTAAACGAACTTTGATACAACTATTAACTGTCAACACCACGGCGACACTCTTCCTTCCTGACGCGGGAGGTAGGGGAGACCGATCGGCCTTCTTCCCGGTGAGACCGCGGCGCCCCTCCGCAGCCTCCTTCGGCTTCGTCGCCGCTGCCTGCTTCCGCGCCCGCTTCCTCGGTGGTGTCGGTGGTGGTGGGGACGAGCGGGTCGATGCGCCGTGTCCTCAGGAGCGCAGCGGCGAGCTCCGCGGGCTTGGTTCCCGTCACGCGGTGGTAGGTTCCCTCGCTTGGCAGAATCCAAGGCCTGACGAGAGTCAACTACCGGAGCAGAATGCACAAGGGGAACGGGCTGCTGCTGGAGTCCGTGCCACTGTTACATTCTCACTCCTTCTCTCAAAGCCTTTTTTGCAGAAGAGGATGCAAAATATTGCTAGAGTCTATCTAAATGAATAGTTAGGGTTTGCCTATCTGTATCTGCCCCTCTCCCCGTACACCGAAGTATCCTACTACTGCTCCGCGTATCAGCTCTCCCTGTCGTCGGCATCCGTACACCGACGTATCCTACCGCCCGCTCTGCATCTACCTGTATCCGCTCTTTTACCGCCGCATTCGCTCGTATCCCTTCTCCATAGCCCAACAACCACCCATAGAACTCTTCAATAGCCTTGAGAACGCCACCGCACTCAGAAACAACAGAGGAATCGGACAAGTGCAGTTTTGTTTGGCCCCGGATACACCGCTAGAAGCTGCAACCCTCCTCAAGACGAGGACTACACTTGGATTGACGGGTTTTCAATTGGTGAATCCCGAGCTAATGGACTGTAAGAATCGCACCAAGATTGGGTTCAAGCTGGCTTACAAGAGGATGTACCGACAGTCTATGGTAGATTTTAATCGACAGCTCAGAGATTTGAATGCCCATATAACCGAGCTAGAAAGATTGATTGGCATGCTCCTTGATCAGATACCTAACCAGGGCCCTCCGATAACGCAGAGGAATAGGGGACTTCAAGAGGTGATTTACCTTCAACCACCGGTATATCTCGTTTTCTCCCTTCATTCGAATTTCTTTAAATTTTTCATTTTTCTTTTTGCCTCTCGTTTCTTCAGTTGAATGGTTCCTTTTCTGAATTCCTTTATAAATGTTTTTCAGTTTGACAATTTCTATCGATATGAGTACAACAATGCTCGACCTGCAACCACTCATAACGACAGAGAAGGAGCGAGAGATCTAAATCACCGTGCCCAGTGTGAATGGTGGAAAGCCAATTTGAGGATTCTTAATGCAAAGAGTAAAATTATTGAGAAGAATAAAGTCAAATTGGAGAGAGATCTTAAGACTGAGTTTGATAGCACTTTGGAGTCTACATCTGAACTGGGTGCTGGTTATGTCGACTATACATTTCGGCATTGATAGGTATTTTTTTTGTCTAAACTTTAATAGTCTGTTTGATATAAGGTTTGTTTCATTGACAAATATCCATATTGAGTTGTAGGTCAAGGACAAGTGGAATAGTCAATGGAAGCCGAAGACTTAAGTGCTGGATGTCTGGATGTGTTTGTTGTGTGTTTGTTATGACTTGTTAGCCGTGAGGATATTGTGTGTTTGTTGAGCTATGAACTGCTGAATTCTCTGAATTGTTCATCATCTCCTGTTCCATGATTTGGGGCATGCGCTAGTACTGTGTTTGAATTTTATAGTTCCATTTACAACATTGAGAGTTAATTTAAACATCTTTGGAATTATCTGATTAGATGATAGGTTTCTTTCTCTTGCTGCATGTGAGGGTGCACTTGTTACTGACGCTTCTCATGTGCAATATATATTTCCTTCTAGGTATTTTGCTCTCTTGCTGCCTGTGAGGGCACTTGTTGTTGACACTTCTCAGGTGCAATATATATTTCCTTCCTGAAAGTATGAATAGCTATGTAGCTGAAGATATTTGTGTTCGGCATGCCAATGCACAAAATCTAGCCAATGATTTGGCTGGCTTCCATTGTTGCAAAGTGAAATATGCATGATGGCTTCATGTTGGGTGTTGAAGCTCAGACGTTAGCGAACGTATATCTTGGATTGGAAAACAAACTTGAAATCATACCGATTTGTTCTAACCCATTTCCAGTGTACAAACTGTTGTTCCTATTTTAAATTTTTTACAATCGTTTTCATTTCATTACCAAATCCCTATACATTGGACTTCATCCAAGTCTTTGAAAAACCAGTTTTACTTCTTGGTATTTCCCTTTTACATTGTTAGATCTGGATGCAAATTGAGTAATGAAGTTGTATGAAACATTGTATTTGTCAATAGGTTTGAGGAGTTGCAGGAAGCGCTGGAAAAACTTTGGCTAAATGATGCTTCCTGTCCTAACTATATCATCGTTTGTCACAAATAATTTTGTTCATCTCTAGAAGTTTGGCACAAATTTTCTTTGACCCAAATTGTTAATATTGTGAACTTAAAAAAGAAATTGATCAAATATAGTTTATAAAGTGAAATCCTAATGCAACACTAGCAAGATTCTTACATAAATAATGGTGTTGGCACGAGCTCAGATATCATGAAATATACCCCTCCATTCCAAATTATAGCATACTCTGGCTTTGTCCTAAATTTGACCAAGTTTATAGAAAAAGGTATCAACATCTACAACATCAAATTAACTTCGTTAAATACTCCATGAAATATACCTTGATTGTGCATTTGTTTACATCTGTAGATGTTGATGTATTTTTCTAAAATTTTGATCAAAGTTAGGGAAGCTTGACTTAGGACAATGCTAAAGTGAACTATAATTTGGAACGGCGAGGGTATGACAAACCCCAAAACAGTTCCACTAATAATTAATTTAACCACAGTGTCTTCAATTTACAAGTATCCATGTGACGCATGAGATAAGTATATTGAATTATTGATATACTTGAATATGAAGATAGTTGTACACAATATCTCTAATTAAATGAAAACCAACATAGAATTGACAAACTCGTCGTCTCATGGTTTACCAATTCTTGTGTTAAAATATGAACAAGAATGTTTATCAATAAATTCAAATTCTTCAGTTATGAATATCAGACCAATGTTCCATTCTAACTACCAAGAAACACAACAGTACTTCATCTCATTTTACAGAAATGTATGCAGCTAAAGCATTCTCATTAAAGCCATACATAATAGTAACTGATAAAAAAAGGTATGTAGTAACATAAACAAAATAAGTTTGTTATCATTTGGATTATGTAATATTGAATGTTCTTTATGCATGGGTGTTTTGTATGATACTTCTATTTCTTTAAGTCCATCCCATTAATGCAGTTTAGACCAGAATCTTGTAGTGCCATGGGGTTTGGCTTCAGATGTGGATTCCCTGGTCTTCTCCATATGGAAATTGTTCAAGTTCTTACACATCCTCATCAAGGATGTTCTGAACCGACTCTTCACTAAGGCGAGTGAAAGAGGCCTACTGCAGCCGATTGGGCACTCGACCATCAAATACCAGTGCAGCCTGTACGCTGATGATGTCATCCTATTCGTCTCTCCAAGCGTCTCGGAAGCCCAGGCTGTCACCCACATCCTTGACATCTTCGCCAATGCATCTGGGCTCAGAACAAACATCTTCAAATGCTTAATAACACCGATCTATGGCACCGAGGACGTGCTCCCACAGATAAAGACGGTGCTGCCATGTCAGGTGTGCCAGTTCTCGATCACCTACCTAGGAGTCCCACTTTCTATGACCGCCATACCAAGATCATACATCAGACCGCTGATCAATAAAGTGGCGGCGAGGTTGCCCGCCTGGTAGGGACCCCTCATGCCGAAGAGCGCCCGCTTGGTCCTCACGAAGGCGGTGCTTTCAACGATACCGACATACACGATCATGGTGACGCAGCTCCCGGTGTGGGCGATCGAGGAGATTGACAAGATCCGGAGGAAATTTTTCTAGGCCGGTCATGACAACTCGGTACGAGGGAAGTGCCTCGTCTCCTGGCCCATTTTCTGCCTACCAACCGCGTAAGGGGGGCTTGGCGTTGTGGACTTCAGGCTGGCCAGAATCACGCTGCGCACGCGCTGGATGTGGCTCCAGCGGACGGACCTAGATAGAGCCTGGGCGGCGCTACCGGTGCATGTCGAGCCGGAGGTCAAGCAACTATTCGAAGCTTCGATTGTCATACAGATCGGCAATGGCGCAAATTCTGGACGGACTGCTGGCTCAGTGGGGAGGCTGTGGTGGACATAGCGCCGGTGCTAGCATTGCTTTTCGGGCCACGAATCAAAAAAGCGCACACCGTGCAACAAGCTCTATCCAATCGTGCATGGGTGCAGGACATCAGGGGGGACTCTCGGTCGCAGCCATCATCGAGTACCTCCACCTCTGGGTGCTCTCCAGCCAGACCGTGAAGACAACTTCCGATGGCGCTGGACACCGAATGGGCAATACACCATGCTCTCCGCGTTCCTCATGCTCCAGCATGGTCGCTCGGTAGCGCCGGACGCCAAACTGATTTGGGAATCCTAGGCACCACTACGAGTGAAGCTCTTCTTGTGGACAGCTTGCAAATACCGAACCTGGACAACTGATAGACGTCACCGGCGAGGACTTGATGCACATGTTGCCTGTCTCCTTTGCGACCAATCGGCCGGGACGGTAGATCACTTACTTAGTTACTTGTCACCTGTCCAGTTGCTCGAGAGGTGTACTTCATCGGCTTTTCCGGAGCACACTACAACTGCAATGTCGGAGCCGAGACGACCTTACTTGCATGGTGGGAATGCCTAGTAACCTCACAAACATTACAACGACGTCAGGGGGCCTCCACACTCTTTACGATCGTTGCTTGGCACCTCTGGAAGGAAAGGAATGCAAGGCTCTTCGACAACCGCCCGACGCCCATAGCGGTGATTCTAGATAGGATCAAGATGGAGATAGATTTGTGGGTAGCTGCGGGAGTTTATTTTGTGAGTAATACGCATGAGGATCGCACACTAGCGTGCTTGTAAAAACTTCTATTCTACTTAATGCAATGATGTGCAGCCCTCCTGCGTATTAGAGAAAAAAATGTACATCTGTTGGAGGTTTTGTGACAACCCCATCCGAGATAATTCCTTACTATCACCTAAACAACTCCATTTGGTCATTCAGCAATAATAAAGAATCATCCTGTTGAGTGTTGCTAGGTTAAATCCCGGTAAATCACTTGAAACACACACAGAGGATCAAAACGTATACATTAAAACTCCCACGAAGGAGAGTCCAAAGTGCCTTACAAATTAAAGTAAATCTTCCCCGCAGGGTCCATTATTACAAACCATGGTTCTTGACATGAAAGTAAATGGTTCAGAGTTTATTAAAACAACGGAATTAACTAAATGGTACGATAAGCATCATAGGAGTCCGTCCATGATGCAATCACTCGTCATCATCCACCCATTCCAACTCCCAGCCGGGTGGAATATCTCCAGGCCACACATCACATGCATTACCTGGAAACAACATTAAATAGCAAGGCTGAGTATTAGCAAGGCTTACCCGTCCAAAATAAAAGACTTTACCTCTAATCATGCAAGGCTTTTGGCTAGTGGGTTTGTTTGCCAAAAAGCTACTAAGTAGTGAATCCTTACTTTCACATTTTAGCTCAAGTTCTAGTAGAAGTAATCATTACTAGATAAGCAACTATTGCAATCATAAGTTGTACAATACAATTAATCAAATAACAATATTCACAAAGTTTCATCATAAAGGATATCATGGTCAGTAGATTAAGTAGTCTCAGATAATGATGAGAGGCCGACAATCGATTGATTTAAACCTTGCAAGGTAGACTTAAACACACGGGAGGTGCCCTCGCTAAGAGTTCACCAACCAGTCAGTTCCCGTCATTCTTCGGTTTGGGAATAATAGCTCACAGTCTTAAGTACAAGGTTTATCTGGGCTACGCCACTAAGGTCACCCAGCCTCACCCATGCACTCAAGTGGCAAGCCCGGGGCTGCAACCCTAATATTAGTGATAGTAAAATCTTGTACCGCCACATTTAGGTACTAGGCTTACCGCCCATTTCCGACAAGTGCTTAGTACGTTCAAACACTTATCAACGAAGCTATTGGACCGGAGGCCAAATCCCATGCTCTTACCACATGAGCAATCCATTAACAAATATGGTGATTCCATAAATGAGATGCTATTCTCCCGAGTGACGAACATCACTCGACTTGTACCGGATCCTTAGAGCATAGCAACTAGCGACCTAGCATACTAGTAAAAGATCATAGGTACTTAAGGATCATGCAACTAGGGTTTCAAATCAACTCCTGAACGTAAATGCACATAGATAATCAAGTATAAATTCAGAAGCTTAAAAAACACATAGGTTAATGTTTAAACTGGGGCTTGCCTTCGTCAGCACAAGCAGACAAACAAACTTCCGAACTTTGGTCCGGGTCTTGATCTACGAACACGTAGTGTACGTCTCCTCCTGCTCCCTCGTCCTCGTCAACCGGTACGAGCTTGTAGCTACCGTCGGGAACTTCTACACAGAGGATGCATATGCAGTAGTTAGTGATGAATTTAATTTAATTTAAACAAAAACAGCAACACATGACAACAAGAAGCACATGGTTGACCAAATTCACCTTGACAAAATATAATCATCACTCTTCCTTTTAAAGATTATTAGGAAGCCTTTATTTATTCTTCTCTTTATAGTGATCGTACCCATATTTAAATAAATGATTAATTTATTTGCACAAACAGCAAGGAGATGATTTTTTAACTCTGAATTTATTTTCACAACACAAACATAGGGCTGAAAAGATAAAAGGATGATTTTCCAATTAAACTTATTATTAAGCTTATGATGGCTTCTTCACTTTTATTCACCAAAATACTTTATAAAAAGTCATGGATGATGCTTACTGAGCTAATTCATAGCCATTGAACAGCAAGCACACATACTGGAGCTATGAAAATAAATATTACCACAACATGCCATTTCTAGCTACCAAAATAAGATAAATGTATACAAAAATAAACACATCATTTCTGGAGTCAAACTTTCTCCTACATCATCTCTGGTCTAAAATAAGGCTAGGAAACTAACAAACACATCAATAGCTATTTTGGATCTTGCACTAAGCATTTATGATTAAAACCAAGCATAAATCAGGAACAAATATTTGAAATAGTCCAAAAATCATGATTAATTCAGGAAAGGTGCACCTAGGCATTTCATGACTATTCCCAGAAGTTGAGCTCAAAAATCTATTTAATTTTTGCTACAAAAATCATTAAGGAAGGAATAGCATAAATGCAAGATAAATCATAATAAAAGATTTACTCAGTAACTTTGTGCCAATTTTTGTGCAGAGCCTACACATGCTATCTACAACAACATATCCAAAAATCAACACATGAACACATGTAGATTTTGAACTACAACAAAAGTGGTTTAAACTGATTTCCATTTTTCATGCAAAAACTATAACTCAAAAGTATATACATGCTTTTGCAAAACTTGTAGGTTTGCTCCCAAGGAAGACAAAAAAATTGGTTTTGCATTTTTACGATTTTTCTGTGATTTTATATGAACTGCTGAGCAAGATGGGGATTGTTATGGCGCCGGCCAATAGTGCTCACATGCGTTGACTCACATTTTTCACCATTTTCCCTTGCAAATTGGCAATACCACTCAACATGAAAGTTGTGTGCCTCGACAAACTGTACAACTTTTACATTGGGAGAAACTGAAGTGTTTAGTTGAATTTTGGAGAACGTGACAAAAGTTCTAGAAGGACATGGAAGGTCAAGTGGTTGACTAGGGTTTTGGGCTAGGATTTGACCAAGGGTTGACCATGGATAGTTAAAGACTTGATTAAAGTGATCATTAGCACTAGTTGACACTAAGCAAAAACACGGGGTGTTACAGGTTTGGAGGTGCAACAACTTAAGATGTATCCAAAATCAAATAATCAACAATTTTTGTCAAGTCTGTTCAAATGACCTGAAACATGACATATTCTATATTTCCATCTTAAATCCTCATTAAAGAACGGTCTGTTGTAACACTAAGGAAACATGGATATATTTTAGGAATTTCACTATGGAGAATTAATTTATGGAAACCACCTGTACTTGTTACTTGCACAACTAACGAAATATTTGCGGTACTGCACAGGGGTGCCTAAGTTTCTAGTTGCACACAACAAGAAAAGTTTTTGTCTATTAAACCAGCCGCTAGTACAGTCAGGGGGGGAATGTAGGGCTTAAGAGATCAAATGTTATCAATTATCATTTCAGATGACATGTATAGCATTTGGAGTCACTCCTAGTGTAAACTAAAAGTTCTTATATGGTGCCTTTTTTCCCCTTTTTTTCCTACTATATGGTGCTTGTTGGGAGCATCTAAGCTAAACCAAAATATCTGACTTTTCTTAACCAGAAACCAGTCAGTTTTATTTTCATGTTATAAAAAAATGATTGCTTACAGATGTCATGTAGGTTTAATGTTCAAATCCATCTGCTTCTGGAGCCCGGGAAGCGGAGGTCTGTAGAAGAACCATATGTGAAGGTTGTATCTGTATTACTGAACTTTGGGAGTAGTATCCTGCACAGGCCTGACAATTTTTTTTTGTGTCTTCCTTTTTCCCCTCAACGGATTGATATGTCTACAGTCTACACCAAAGGATTATATTGGTTCAATAATGGAGCCGGCTCAAGATAGAAGAGGTGAATTCAAGGAAATGAACTTCATCCCAGAAAGCAGAGCCAAACTTTTTTTTTTTTTGCGACCGCAGAGCCAAACTTATTTATGAGCTACCACTAGCAGTGGTGTGAAATGGAGCTATTTTTTCTTTGCAGTAAATTGAATACTAAAAAAAGCTTGTAGAAGTAAGCATTGCTTAATGCATCTGCAAAATATACAAAATGAGGTGTTTCAGAAACAGACCATATAGTTTTTATTCTGTCTGAAATATTTCTACATCATAATGATCACTATACGAAATGCATAATGATCACTGTTATGTTGCAGCAACCTGATGTTGCATTATGGCTCAGCATTAAACATGCATGTTGCATCTTTTTTCTGCTTATGTAATTTTTGTTTCTCTTGAGCCTGGCTGTGAAAAAGATACTTCCGCTGTTTCATTCTATCATACATTATTAAAGTATCTTGCAAAATATATTCCTATCAGCTGTTGTATTTCGTTGATGCTAATATACCTATAGAATGTACGAAGGAATTGAAGAAAAATTTTTCCTATTGCTTTAGTGGACATTTGTGTGTGCAGATGGTTGGTGATTTCTTTGATCAACTGAAATCACGAAGTAAATGGATATGCTAGCATGGAATATTCATTTATCGGGTACTCATTGTTGCTATTCTCTTGTTTCTCTGCAGTTTCAGCCTTTTGGTAGTGCCCATGTAGTGCTTTGTGAAACAGTTAGCTGAGATATGTTTCTCTACAGGTACAGACAAAGTCAACTAGTAAAGCTAGATGTACAGATCAACGGGGATGAGATAAGGTGATTCCTTTGAGTTGCTATCTACACATATAACTTATGCAGTTCAGAAATAACAGCAATATGGATGTGTATTGTTGTTTCTTATTCAAGGCATACATTTTCTATCAATCAATAAAAAATATTACGATACAATTCATTTATGATGTGATAAACATATTTGCAGACCACTGATACAACTATTTATAGTGATTCTGCACTTGTGGCAAACTGCAAACAATAGATACATTTCAGATTTTCAGGAGCCTACTTGTGTCTGAGTATTTGATCATACTTATTGTTAATGATACAGTTGTGTTAATTAATGGTTGGTCCCATATTATCTTTCCTTTGTACTTTCGTGTAACCATCTATATAAACCTGGAGTCTACAAAGTAACACAACAGTTATTCTGATTGTATTTAATCTGAGCTTTTTCTCTGGTCAAGTGCTAACTTTATTTTCGGAAAAGTAACTTGTATCCATAGACCTATAGTTATGTAATAGCTTCTCAAGGCAATCTGATTGGTGAAATATTTTTTCTTTGCATACTTTGTTGGCAGGGCACTTACTCAAAAGCTCAAGGAGCTTATATTCTTTTCCGGTGCCCTATACTACCAAGGGTGGTATATAGTATAAAAAACATCTATCTATCTATTTGTAGGGGTAATTTAGTACATGCATTCATAATTATTAATTATCTCATTTTCATCTTACTCCCTCATCAAGCCAATCTCCGGTGCTGGTACCTGTATGACGTGATCTCGACTCTCGAGTCGTTCCCCCTCTGCCTCCTGCATCGGTGAGCGCATCCAGCCACATCGATGACGGAGGCTGTGACAAGCGCATCACCTGCATCATTGTCGGCGAGCACTACCAGTGCATTCGCGGCAGCCAGCAAGTGCATCGGTGATGAACTATGGTGGAAAGAGTGCATGGATTCAGATTTCTGTTGTCGTTTCATCCAATCTCAGCAGAACTACGCTGTTTAATCCCCACAAAGTCTAATCTTCCAATATCGTATCTATCCTAATTGCCCATATCCTTTGTACGATGCAATCTCTTTCCAATCTCTCAGGTCCACGTATGGTGAAATTGAAGGATTGTGTGAGATCTGGATCTCTCCTTGCATATTTTCCATGGCAGCAAGAAGGGCAAGTCGTGTTTTTTTGCTGCATCATCAATGGGAAATCTAGTAGGTTGCTGCAGATTCGATTTAATAAATTAATAGTCTGGAGATTGTTGGGCGTAAAAGAAAATTTCAGATCACCATGTGTTTGATGTGTATACTAATTTGGATTAGTGTGATTCCAATTCACAAATTATACTAGGTTGTAATTGTAAAAGTTGTTTAATTTTTTATTTCCATAATACCCTTATATCACCTTATACTACTCATCCATACCACCTCATATTATTGATGAGCTTTACAAAATACAATTAATCTGAGCCGTTGGATGCCTATATACTAATCCTTTTTCAATACTAGTATAGGCCAGTATAAGGCACCGGAAAAGAGCTCTCCCCTATTCAGGTGAGATTTACCTGTTTTGTTTTCTGATATTTATTTTATCTTTTATGTACATAAAATAAGAGCAGGCAGACAATTATGAGAGGAAGAGTACTTTTTGAACCAGCGTGAAGGGAGGTTAGATGACAAGGGTTATTTAATGAGAGAACGCTGTGTGGAACACCTGCACATCTTTGTGTGCTACGGTGCTACAATCTATGGTATTGGAAATGCTTTAATTTGCGGTCATGGATTTCCAAATGTTTCAGCCTACTTTTTTGTGGGCTATATCAAGAGGGAGCATTGAATTTGATCTTGCTTTTTATTTCAGTACAAACTAAAGAAGTGATTGGTACCGCCCCTGCTTAATTTTTTTTGAGACCTTTGATTGGGTTATTTTAACCAAGCATCCTATGCTAGAAAAATAGCATAAACAACTTGTTTGAAAGTAGAGCGACCAACCCTTTTCCTGTGGTGATAAAAACTTCAGTTCGCAATCCCATTTTTTCCATAGCATTTCAGATGCTAATGAGAGCATTGACAGGCATGTATTGGCACAAATGTCATTGCGAGCGAAGCCGTCTACCATCAGGAAGGATGTCTTGTCAAAATGCTAGGGTAAACATAACACTATAACCTGTCTTTGCCTCACCCTTCATGATCAAGTGCACACTTGTCTCATACAAATTGCAGCAAATGCAATTGTGTTCTATATTATTTCTTTACAGACTTACAAAAGCTTTATTCAGAAATCAGAATGCTAGTATTTTTTAAACTTGCAGGGGTAGATATATCAAGGAAAAAAAGTTGTTGTATTCTTAGAAAAATGTTGTTTGACCAAAAAAAGAACTGTCCAGTTTAGAACGAAGGAATAGAAAACGTAGGAACGAAAGGAAACACATTAATAACCTGTAACGTTTGTGGCAAAACAGACGAAAAACACAAGAATGAGATGAAGATGGTTGTTTGGAACGCGGGATTGAAAACACATGAAAACAAAGGAAACCTTGCATACTTGATTGTACAAATAGATTTTATGTTTGACCCTCGTCATAAAATGCAATTTTGTATACATAAATTGAAAAGACCGTATTTGGATAGGCTTGAGAAGTATTTACATACTTGTTGACGGATAAAACTCGTATCCACCTACGATCCACAAGCGTACGGACCTACACCTTTTTCACCACGGGGATTCCCTAGGTTCTTATCAATCCGCGGAGCAAGGGGATTGCTAGCGCTTAACCAAGTACTAATCTAGTTGATGGGAAACCTTTGAAAGGGGTATTATTCTAAAGGTAAAGACAATCTAACCTAAGTTGATCAAACAAATCTAGGGTTGAACTAGATGGTAAAGGGTGGACACAAGAGAGAGGTTAAGATAGATAAGCGTTCCCTCCCTAGGGTTTAGGATCACATGAACATGCATCTAGTACATGAAAAGGGAGTTGCCTACACTAGCTTCATGGCGATTATGCGGCCGCTAAGCCTTTTCCCTAAAGCGTACTGTCACTACGCAAAGTAATCAAACACTTTCACGTATAATCGCATCTATGCCTAAGCATCCATAGGGTTAAGCTAATCACCACGATTACCACAAACCCTACTAAGACCACATGTTTCCCAAACATATGTAAACAAAGCATACGCGAAGACATAGACCATAAAGTATTGATTGGCATAAGGTTCATGTATAGATTACATATCATGTATCTATCTAACCCTAGGGATGAACGGAGACATTACCCCATCATCTTACATGGATTGAAGCACTTAGGGGTGATGGAGACTCTGGAGAACGTCGTCGATGAAGGTGGCGGTGTTGAAGCTTGGAAACACCCCTAGGCCAGCGGCTTGGAGTCCTCCTCTTGCTTCCTTCCCTCCGCCGGTGTTGATCCTTGCGACAAGCTCATCCAACTCTCTCCCTCATCTTGCAGTGGCGGTTTTCTGGTGAATGGCGTCGGTAGAATGATTTGTTCGATGTGGCGGCCGACAGCGGTGGAGGAAATAAATAGACGAACACCTAGGGCAAAGGGCGTCGCGAACTGAGCCAAAAGGCCCCTGGGCCGATCCGACTGGGCCGGCCGGCCCAGGCCATTTCTGGGCCAGTTCGGGCCCGTGTTCCTCCCCGGTTGCTTCTTGCATGATTCCTTATTTGTATGCACTTGCATGTGGGCCTTTGACATCGTTTCCTTCACGGTTAAGGCTTGAATCCTTGCTATGCAAGCTTCGTTGTTTTCTGGTTGAGTCCTTGAAGACTTGCACGTTGACGCTTCGGTCCTCAGGTCATTTGGAGTCATGTTCATCGCGTGTTTTGACTCTTGTCGGGCTTCATGATCTTCTTCCAAAGTGCTTGGTGAACTTATCCCGAAAGTCTCCTTTTTAGCGTAGATTTCCTGCGTAAACAATGAACTCCAAAATCGACATGCAAGAGTGAACTTGTTATATACGGGAGGTTAGTTCCATTGGTTAGAATAATAAATCAATACCAACATTAAAGGTAAACTCATAGCTAGGTTGACGGATATTCACCGTCAACATCTCCCCCATGCTTAAACCTTGCTCGTCCTCGAGTAAGTAATCCTTGCTTAAAAGGGAAATCAGCATTGCCTTCCAATGTTGTCCCTGCATTTAGTCATTCATGACGAGGCAAATTGCTCTCTCTTAAGAATTTATTTTTTAAAGTTCAAGTTGTGACCGGCTTCTTTTCATTATGGAAGATAGAATAACAATAAAGAACAAGCCACATTTAATAAACACGATGCTCTCAAACTTAAGTGAACTTCAAACCGTTACCTTATTACATGGAAGAATTTTCAAAAAGATGCATATCCAACATAAGTAAAAATCTCTTGCAAAAGCTCATGGAAACACTCATCTCATCAAGTCACTCAAGCCTATACTAGATTATTTTCAACCTATTCTACTCATATGTGATAGTGGAAGGCTTATGTGGAGCTTGGAAGGTTAAAAACAATCCTAGTAAAACATATATTTGAAATATTGTCAAATTAAGAGAGAGATCTATTGGAATTACCGAGACTCGTCAAAAAGGTCATGGAAAATAAATGTGGGAAAAAGAGAGAGATGGAACACACACATTTAGAAACGTGGCCATGTGCAAGTGGCAAAAGGATGACCCCGAGGCACGAGTGAAGTCCTCGTTCATGGTTGGAAGATTTGAGTATGGATTTGTCATCAAGGCACTTGAGAACTTATGAAGCAAAAAGAACCGAGTAGCATCTTTATTATTTTTTTACTTCTATTTTATTTCCTTCTCATTTTTCTCTCTTTCTTTTTTTTCTTACTTTTCTTTTCTTCTCATCATATTTTTTTCATTTTTCATTTTTTTCTTTTGCTCCTCAGAACTTTTGCAACATAATACTTACATAGCATATGTCAGAGATGATGTAATGACTCCTCCCCCATGCTTGAACGATGCTCGTCCTCGAGCATAAAAGAGAGGGGAAATGACTGCTAAAGTAAGTATAAAATCTATAATCTTGCGAAATATTTGAATCTCCATCGATAATTTTACTCCATACTCAAATTGGGTTGTGGACAAGGATGTGATCACAAAAGGATGTTTTTGGTTTAGGGTGGATGCCCAACGAAGTTTGTGAAATTTTCGATGTGAAAACCCACAATGCATGGACAAAAAGGCTAGCATGAAAAAGTTACACAAAGGAATGACCAGCTTCTTAGTCTCGAACCATAGAAATCAATCCTAATCCAACTCAGCAAAACATATGTTTGCAATCTAAGGGTTTTGTTATCATAGAACATATATGTATATGGCCTTGGTAGGTAGAAATTTGCAAGAGCATCACAAATATGTAGATAGCATAAAAGTTAAGTTTTCATAAAAACAACAAGTTATCCGGCTATCCATAAACTTAAATCAGAGAGCAAAGATATGTATGTGGGTCTAGAGCATAGTCATTTCACCTCCACAAATAAAAGAGTCGGTATTTAAATTAATTTCAGATCATATTATAGAGAGCAATTAGCCAAGACATGTATAACTTCATGTAGGTAAAACAAAGCGGCAACTTTCATCATCTTTCCGTAAGCATAGGCAATATAAAACATCGAGATGAACACATGGTCATGACTATCTATTGAAAGTAAAAAGAAACCTAGGTTGTCCTCCTAGTAGCCATGTTATTGTTGGAAGAGAAAAGTAAAAGGTTGCACCTAGTTGAGGTCATGACTATGTTATTGTTTGGAAAAGAGAAGGTCTATGGAGGTGTTACCATCCTTTGTAGTTCTTCGTTGCCTTCTTCCAACATCTCCATGTATCGATGTGGCTTTTGCTTTTGTCTTGATTTATCAATGCTCCTAAACTTCTGAATTTGATCTTGTATCCTTAATGAAGTCATTGATCACCCTTCTCTTCAATGTTGTCATCACCATCTCCTCTTTCTTGTTCTCATCATCTCCTTGCTATCTCTTTTTCATGGATTTCCCCCTCTGTCCAGAACAGAACATATATCGAAATATAGCTCTATTGAAAAGTTTATGAAATTATCTTTCCAACACGTGGTCATTCATCGAAAACGGAGTTCAAACAAGCGAGCTATGTCCGTTTTACTTCAGCGCTGTGTGCTGTCCAAAACTGATTTCAGGACGTGTTGCACTCGGTGATTCGGGCATAACTTCTTGTAGAAACCTCCAATTGTTTTGATTCTTGATTTGTTGGAATTGTAACTTCATGGGGGTTCTAAATATCCAAAAATATCCAGTGTTTTTCCTTTGAGAGAACGCAGAATTTTGATGAGATCGGTGGCTTCTTGCGCATTGATCAGGTGATGTTAACGATCTTGACCATTCTATCTTCTAGAACGTCATGTTGCACTTCCGTGTTGAAGATTCAGGGTATCCCCCATGCTTAGCATTTTGCTAGTCATGGAAGAAGAGGACAAATCATTTTAACTTAGTCATCCTTCAATTTCCTTGTAGTGAGAGTCTTTATCTTGCCTGCAAGACGTTTTAAACGCACTTTCTACCCCAAGGTGACGGTTGGGAGTAGATAGAATTGCCAACAATCCAATTCTTACTAGGACTCTCAACTTGTGGCTTAATTAGTCTAATGAGAAATAAAAATCTAATGAGTGTACGTGGTGCAATGTGTGTATGCACATGATAGGAAAGCATATAAACAAAGACAATATTTTCACCTAGTTCTAAACACCATGTTTACAACTAGGTTGCCGAATTTCTCCGTAGCCATAAAGGTTTATTTATCAAGAGTTAAAACACCATGTCTATCCCTAAATCAATAACTCTTATAGCACAAGAAAAATTAAGCGCATTGCAGAGCTTATAAACTAACCAATGCAACATGAAAACATATGAAAAGCTAGCAAGGTTTATTGAACTTAATGATGATGGTCCGCAATCATGTTTAAACACCACGTTTACACAAGATCACAAAAGGAAAATGCCCAGTGGAGCATTGTCGGTGCGGAATATGGTCCCGACACTAACCAAGTAGATAGCGCCTAGGTCTATCCCTCAATGGTCGATGCCAAGCAACAAATGACACAAGGTTTTATCCCGGTTCCGCCCGAGGGGGCCGTACGTCCACAGGGGGCGTGCTCGTGGCACTATATTGCTCGGCACCGGGGGTGCTTGTAGTGGGGCAAGTACAAGCAAGGCGGGAGAAGAAGCGTGGCTTCCAAGTCCCTGGTGGGTGGCTGAAGATGTTGTGGTGGAATAAGAGGGTGAGTGCACGGTGTGCTGTGTTGAACTGAACTCGTCGTCCCCCCGCGGCCGGGGCTCGCCTCCCCTTTTATAGGCCAAGGGGGCGGCGAGTTACATGCACGCCGCGCTATCCAGCTACGTGGGGGTGCACGTCGTGCTACGCTGTAGAGTGGGCGGCCGTCCGGACGATCTTCGCTGCGGTCCGGCCATGATGGCCTACCCCGTACCCGAACGAGGGCGGTTCGAGGGTAGGAGGGCGGCGAACGGTGGTGCGTCTTCCGATAGGCTTCGAGGGAGGTGCGATGACGGGCCGGTACGGGGCACGGGGAGCGGGCGAACGGCGTTCCTTCCCAATGCGCTCCGCGGTAGCGGAGTGGTTGCCACGCCGCCCGGCGTGCGCCCGCGGTGTCGGGCGTGCGCCTGCACGCGTGGGTACGGCGGCCGCGCCGTTACGATGGACCGGGATGGCCATCCACCGGCCTAGCGCCCCCCACCCAACCCGTAGGGTCACGGGAAAGTGAAATCGAGGGTGCGCCCGGCCCCCTTTCGAGGGTCGGGCGCGTTAGCCGTACCGTAGTGGGCGCTCGGTGTCACGGGACTGACACCGGCCGTACCGCACAGTCCATCTCCACGCGGGCGGGGATGGGCTCCTCCCCGGGGAGTTGGTGCGGCGGCACCGGGGTGCGAGCCCCCGGCGCATGATGGCTCCGTCCCCGCGGCGTCGGGGCGTTAAATGCCCGTGTACGGGACCGGCGCACGCGTGCGGGGCGCCCGTGAGCGTGGCGGGCCCGGCCGAGGGCGGGGCGGACCCTCGAGCGAGACGAGACCCGCTCGAGGGAGAGCGAGCCCTCGAGCGGGGCGGGACCGCTCGAGGGAAGAGTTGCCCCTCGAACGGGCGGAGCCCGCTCGAGGAGGAGCGCGCCCTCGAGCGAGGCGGAGCCTCGCTCGAGGGGTTTTCTAAGTGGGCCGTCTTGGTGGGCCGCAGGAGTCCTGCCGCGCGGGCCATGTCCCGCACGGTTAGTTACCCGCATGGTTAGGCTTAGCGTGTTTCGATGCGGGGTTTAAGTGAGGGTTTCTCCATTGTTTAAGGGGACCCCTAGGGCGGTCCCCGACAAGCATTAACATGGATATGAAAGCATGCATCATTGAGCCTTAAAACAACCAAGCCAACTATATGCAAAAAATGTACATGCAAAGAAACATCACGTTGATAAGAAAATGCAATGCATGCAAATAAATAAATATGAGCATGAACATGATGGTGGTTCTAAACAGAAAACTAAACTTAGATTAATAACCACAAGTTGATCATCATAAGATAGTGTCATTCTTTATTTTCTCTAAGAAAGTAGTAAAAATATAAAGAAACGGGGTTGCCTCCCGAAAAACGCTTCATTTAAAGTCATAGAGCTCGACTTTCTCACATACCTTCTTTTTGTCGCATAGCCATGGCCCTTTATGCAAGAAGAAAAGGTACCAATGCAACTTTAATTTACTTCCCATGTTGTGCTTGATCACTTATAGAAGACTTGCCCAAGGCATCCTTTTGTTTCATCGCTATCTCCTTCTTTATCATCCTTCGGTGTTGCCTTCACTCCATGAATGTTTTCTTTAATGTCCAGAAGAGAAAGTATACCCAAGATCTACTCCAATGCACAGTGCACAAAATTTCCTTTCCAGCGAGTCTTTATTTGCCCAAATCGGACTCCTGACAAGAGAGTTATGTCCGTTTTATTTCGACGATGAAATCTGTCCTGAAATTTCAGAACGCGCAACGCTCAATGTTTTCTCCATAACTCCTTGCACGGGTCTTCGGATTCGTTGGTTCTTGATGCGTTGGAATGGTAACTTGATGGAGCTTCTGGATATCTCATTTTCTTCACTTGTACACCTCTGAACAAGCTCTCAAATCGATGAAGACAGCAGCATCCGCGGGATTTGGAGAGGTTGATGGTTTATCTTGCAACTCTTTAGGCATGACTTCTTTTTTAATTATTCGAGCCTTGTCTACATGGTTAGTGAAAATTGGGCCTTTCCCGACATGTGCTTCTTTAAGGTCATTAGCTTGACCAAGCGCAAAGCATGATCGAGATTTACAAAACTTATTGTAAACATACGCGTCCATAATTAACACCACATACGAATTGTAGCAACAAGTCAAGGTGTAAACAAAAGAAACATATGTTTCATGCATAGCACTTAGCTCATCATTAGGCAAAGGTTCTTTAGGTGTGAGATTAATTGGATCAAACATAAATGTTTCTTCTTTTTCATTCTCAAGAAAATCTAGCCTATCAACATGATCATTATTGGAACAAGGCATAGAATTTAAATTATCATTCATACTATTGGTTGAGCATGAGTATTTGGATTTCTCAACATCAATACCAATAATATCCTAAGATTTCAGCGCGTACCTTGGCCTTAGAGCTTTTTCAACAAGAGTGATATTTGGTTCATCTAGCAGTGTTGAAGGCGAATCAATCTCAACGAGTGATGGTGTCTCTTTGTTACCTTTTTGCACCCCCTCCATCTCATCATGTGGAACGTGTAATCCATCAACTACATTTGCATTTGTCTCTTCTTTGAAGTCTTCATTGTCATCCCAATCTTCATCTTCAAAGTCTTGTATGTTACTTTCTTTATCTCCCGTGTACCACATGTCACCAAGATCGCTCATCGTTGATTCACTCTTTTCTTCATCCTTGAGTGCTTCCATGTCTTGATTTGCTAGTGTGTAGGCTTCAATAGCACACAAGCTATCACCTTATGGGGAGGGGCCTTCTTGGAGTACTTGCTGTTGGAAAAAATAGCCTAATTATGAATAATACACATTTAATCTTGAGGAAAAGCATATTGACTAAAAACGATACAATCACACAGCACAAATGAACAAGCCGCATATTAAGAAATTACTCACAGTTCTTGCGCAGTGAGTTGACGAACGCGTCGAAGAAGTAGTTGCAGATCCACCAAGCAGTCGCGTGTGACGCTGCCCAAAAACCTGATTACCGCCCCGTGCAGGAATGTTGCGGTAGTGGTTTCGGAGATCCCGCTTCCTCCAAGCCCGGTGCACCCCGAGATCGAAGGTCGACGAAGCACAGCAGCTAGCGATCAGAACAGCGAACGCATGGGAGATGAAGTGTATGTCTACTCTGTCACTGCCACCAAAACGTCTCCTGGTGTTTATAGGCTCCAGCCAACGTTTCATATTCCTCTCATCAATCAGACTGATAACTGCTCAATTGATTCAAGAAGAAACTGCCACCTTTATCAAGCAGGCTGAAACTGCCAATTTGATTGCAGTAAATCTGTCACCATTAAGCAGTCAAAACTGAAACGTCAATGACATAGCACAAAAATAAAAATGCACCTGTAACAGCCAGTTGTACGACGCAAGTCACAAGTCACGCGATAATTTACGCGAAAATGCGCGGGCTGCGCGTGCGTGTATCAGCAGTCTCCTTTTCTCTCACATGCATCTATTTTGCTATGATAGGAGACTCCCATATTTAAGCAAGGCAACCTCTCCTTGTCTTGGCAATACGGGACTATTATTGTGCATGCTTTAGAATTTACTAAATGGGCCACATGGACCAAATTCCAACACTTGCTCTATGTCAACTCCTTCTCATTCATCTTCTAGCTTGAGTCCTATCTCCTCCCATTTATCCTTTGAGTCACTAGGCTCGTCACGGTTGTACTCTTCTCTTTCTTCATTGCAAATCTTCGAGTTGTCAAACCGGTTGATCCATCCTTCATCTCCTTCTTCTCTTTCTTCTTCAAATATCTTTTGGATCGACTCTCCACTCATCTCTTGATCAAATATATCTTCAACTAGTTTGGCAACGTGTTGGCATTTCTCCTTCCTTCGGTAGTTGATTAGTGGGGCAAAATCAACTTGAATTCAACCAGATTGATTGAACTCCACCAATGATCTAGCATTCCACATACTTCGGCCTACATTCAAGTTAGTTTCAACATTTTTAACATCCGAAATGACTTCTCTTATCTTGGGAAGTGGATCTTCAATTTCTCGTATGGTCGGTTCATCTTTCTTGACCTCCGGTTCATCTTTTTCAGAAATTTCAGCAAGCACCTCGGGCTTGCTTTTGTCGTTTTGCTCCTCCCGACAACGTCTTTGCCAATCTCGTTGCGTTCTTTGTTCATTGCTTATCCTTTGTAAGATTTGTGCGGCTTATCTAATTGTTTTATCCATTATATCACTGCCTGCACACATGCTTACAAAACGAGACGAGTTAGGGGTTAGTGAAAAATAAAAGGTATGCAACATCAAGTCACCGGAAAATCCCAAGTTTGGGTCTCGCTCAAGTAGTTCATTAAAACGGTCCCATGCTTCATCAATTCCTTCATCCTCTCCTTGCTTGAAAGTGAGCACTTGCCTCCTTAAGTCTTGGACCTTGCTTATGGGAAAGAACTTCAAAGGAAACTTCTTCACTAGCTCATTCCAATTTCCTTTTGCTTCAACGGATGCAAGTGTGTACCATCTTCGCGCTTCATCTTCGAGAGAGAACGGAAAAAGATTCCACTTGAACCAAGTGGCCGGAACTCCTTCTTGTTGCACTGTGTTGCATATCATCGTGAATTCCTTAATGTGTCTTATGGGTTGTCATCCTCCAATCCTCTAAAGGGTTTTGTCGCCACTAACTTGATGATTCTAGGCTTCACTTCATAGTGGGTTGTAGCAAGCGTCAAATCTGATTTTTGCATATCAATGTCTTCCATTGACGGCATTGCTAGCTCCTTTAGCAACATATCTTCGTCTTCCAATGGTGAGGTGAACAAATCCATCTAGGCACAAGAAAAGTTGAAAGAAAAACAAAAAAAGATTTTTTTTCTAGAAAATAAGGGTTAGATGTTAGTAATCAACAAAATTAATACTAGATTAAACGTAGCAAATTGGCTTGCTCCCCGGCAACGGCGCCAGAAAAAAGGGGCTTGTTGACGGATAAAACTCGTATCCACCTACGATCTGCAAGCGTACGGACCTACACCTTTTTCACCACGGGGATTCCCTAGGTTCTTATCAATCCGCGGAGCAAGGGGATTGCTAGCGCTTAACCAAGTACTAATCTAGTTGATGGGAACCTTTGAAAGGGGTATTAATCTAAAGGTAAAGACAATCTAACCTAAGTTGATCAAACAAATCTAGGGTTGAACTAGATGGTAAAGGGTGGGCACAAGAGAGAGAGGTTAAGATAGATAAGCGTTCCCTCCCTAGGGTTTAGGATCACATGAACATGCATCTAGTACATGAAAAGGGAGTTGCTTACACTAGCTTCATGGCGATTATGCGGCCGCTAAGCCTTTTCCCTAAATCGTACTGTCATTACGCAAGTTAATCAAACACTTTCACGTATAACCGCATCTATGCCTAAGCATCCATAGGGTTAAGCTAATCATCACGATTACCACAAACCCTACTAAGACCACATGTTGCGCAAACATATGTAACCAAAGCATACGCGAAGACATAGACCATAAAGCATTGATTGGCATAAGGTTCATGTATAGATTACATATCATGTATCCATCTAACCCTAGGGACGAACGGAGACATTACCTCATCATCTTACACTGATTGAAGCACATAGGGGTGATGGAGACTCCGGAGAACGTCATCGATGAAGATGGCGGCGATGAAGCTTGGAAACACCCCTGGGCCAACGGCTTGGAGTCCTCCTCTTGCTTCCTTCCCTCCGCCGGCGTTGATCCTTGCAACGAGCTCATCCAACTCTCTCCCTCATCTTGCGGTGGCGGTTTTCTGGTGAATGGCGTCGGCAGAATGATTTGTTCGATGCGGCGGTAGACGGCGGCGGAGGCAATAAATAGACGAACACCTAGGGCAAAGGGCGTCACGAACCGAGCCAAAAGGCCCCTGGGCCGATCCGACCGGGGCCGGCCGGCCCGTGCCATTTCCGCGCCGCCTCGGGCCCGTGTTCCTCCCCGGTTGCTTCTTGCATGATTCCTTATTTGTGTGCACTTGCATGTGGGCATTTGACATCGTTTCCTTCACGGTTAAGGCTTGAATCCTTGCTATGCAAGCTTCGCTGTTTTCTGGTTGAGTCCTTGAAGACTTGCACGTTGACGCTTCGGTCCTCAGGTCATTTGGAGTCATGTTCATCGCGTGTTTTGACTCTTGTCGGGCTTCATGATCTTCTTCCAAAGTGCTTGGTGAACTTATCCCGAAAGTCTCCTTTTTAGCGTAGATTTCCTGCGTAAACAATGAACTCCAAAATCGACATGCAAGAGTGAACTTGTTATATACGGGGGGTTAGTTCCATTGGTTAGAATAATAAATCAATACCAACATTAAAGGTAAACTCATAGCTAGGTTGACGAATATTCACCGTCAACAATATTGTCCGCATGTGCCTATGTTTGTGATTTTAGATATCATTTGTTGATCAATCCTCTGATCTCTGCTCTGTTTCCCTCGTCCTATCTCTCTTCCTTGACTCTCATAAAAAATCAATATTAGACGATTAATAACAAATAATGTGATGCAATTTTGACTCTCCCAGAAACTAAAAAAATCCTTAATCAGCCTTGTCCAAATTCAAAGGACCGAAAATATTTGTCCGGCATGTTCATGTTTTCTAAACCCAATCATCAGGTTTCACTTCGGATTGTACCGCCTATCTTGTTATATGATTTCATTTTGTTGTTACCAAGCATGCCTCAACAAGGAAAAATGAAACCATGGATGAAACCCTAGTGAGATAGCTTGGTTGCCCCACTTATTGTACCTATATTTGTGATTTTGGATATCTTTTGTCTGTGGATCAATCCCCTGATTTCTAGTATGTTCCCCTCACCCTCTCTCGCTTGTCGAGACTTGGCAAAACAAACCTTGCTAGCTGGTGACAACAAATCTCTAGATAGTGTAGCCATGGTTCTACTTCAAACCAATTTGGTGTCTTGCTTCATTTAATATCCATTCATTTCATATCCAAATGTAGTGCACCACACCTCGCTTCAACATGCTCTAGATAAGCCATGACTATGTAGTTGGAGTAATGCGCGTATTTTGGAGAAGTTGAAGATCAGTATTGGATGATTTGTTGACCAATGTGATCTTTGCTCATCTTGACCAAATTCAAAACAAGCATGTTTTGTCAGCAAACGACTAAAAATGTTTGTCCGGTCCGTTAATGCTTCATAAACCCAAACATCTGATCTCTTATTGCGCTCATGTTGTATTACCTATCTCAATGTAAAATATTTTGTTCAATTTGTGAATCCATTCAAAACCCAAACATCTGGTCTCATGGCAGTGAAACAATTCATTTCTGCATGTTCAAGTGCTTTCAAATCAAGTTTTCTACAAATTCACTAAGATTACAAATTCACATTGTCTTTCTTTACAAAAGACTATTACATTATTAGAGATCAAGGTGCCTCCTTGCATTAGCATGACACGACTCCTGAAGAGACACCCCGCTTTCCCTGACAACTGAGATCCATTAATATACTTGTACCTACCCCCCTACATTGCCTTGCCTCAAACTCTCTTCCTCCATAAAACCACAACCACCATGGCTTTCTCTCCGATTTGACTGCCCGCCTCCCCCTTCCCTTCGAACCGCTCCTCCGATGGGACACCGCCCGACTCCCCCCAACTCAATGCATGTGATCCATCTGAGCCCTCCTCGAGTGTATCTGATAAGGAGTACATGGAGAGCCAGGAGAGCGAGGACAACGAGGACGAGTACGACATGGGAGAGGAAGATGAAGAGAACGAGAACAAGGTGGAGTCGTGGGTGGCCTTTGAGAAGAAGCGAGTGGAGGACAAGAAGAGGAAGCGGGTGAAGGCCAAGAAGAGGAATCGTGAGACGGAGGCGTGGCGTATGTTAGGCAGCTTTTGAAGGATGACAAGGCCGCTAAATTTAATTCGTTCAAGGACATTCCATGGGCGAAGAAGAAGGGTGCAGAGGAGGAGGATGTGGTGGACTCGAAGATGACCAAGAAGATGGATGTCAGCAATGGTCCCTCTAATGTCGGCCCCACCAATCCCAGTCCTGTGGCTCCCCCAGCCATTAACGCTCCCGCGACACCTAAGTCGTCGAGGTACTCCTTAGAAGGGTCGACTTATATTCCTCATATTTGGGTTTTCTTTAGCTTGTTCATAGGTGGTCTTGTGGGTGGAAGATCAATTATATATTTTGTTTTTAATGGAAAGACTGATCCCCTATTTTTCTGCTATGTGAATCTTGTAGTGGTAGGAAAATCTCCTTTTTTTCCCCATGTTTTCCATGAAGAACAATGGTGTTCATCTTTTCCATGTCCATCTTCCTTACTTCAGTGGTTTTGGTTGGTCATGATGCGTTGACATAGCCTGACATGCAATGCCTTGTCATGTGATTTTTTATTCTTATCCCGCTATACTGCGTTGCAATATACACAACGCAAATGGTGACCTTTTTACCAAATTTATAGTTTGACCAAATTCACCGTTTTGCCAAGAAGATACACAACGTAAGCACAAATTATTCAACGTAAATGTGCACATAAATGATACATCCCCACGCTTGTACAGTGGCACAAGCGTGCATGCGTGCGCACACACCCAGCAACAAAACCTTCGGACTTGGCAACGAGGAGACAATGGAGACGGTCATGGAGATAGATATGGCATACGCTTATTCCGCCGTACATAATGCACGGCGGAATGCAGCAAAGTGAGGATCCGTACAGAGATATTCTTCCAATGTACGATGTCTACCCTTCGACTTAACGGTGCGACCCGAGAGATCAATGCTAGAAGCATGTTGTAGGATGTCACGAAAACCTCATTGTTAGTGGCGAAATTGCAGTAAGGACACACACAAAGCGACCATGGCAAAGCACACGAGTGTAACCTTGCTCCTGCAGCAAAGCCAAGGCAGCTTTATTCATCTTGTTCGTTTCTTCCTCGTCTGCTTCGTCCATGTCATACATATCACACTGATCCACGTATCCTGCCCGTTGCGGAGGTGGCACAACATGGAAGTTGGCGGCTGCTCCATTTGCATCAGAAGCTATCCTACTACACACACTTGCCAACATAAGTAAACAAGATAAGCAATGACCACAAACAATGATGGTAACCTATAAAAAAATAAGATGTGAAAGCTAAAGGTTCACCTCTTTTTAAAACGTGTAGAACAAAAGTAAAGATCTGCTAGCACAAATTGAACTGACGAGGAGTTCGATAGGTCGTGTGCGCAACTCATACGCGAGACGAGACATCATGTGAAGTGATGCCGTGCATGATCTTTCGATGCGCCGTTCTGGTTGGCGATGAAGCTCTGCCTCTGCTCTGTACATGTTGACCGCTGCAACTAGCTCCAAGCTAGGGGAGGTCAGCCGGTCAGCCTGTTAAAACCTGTGGTCTCCTCCCTGCCCTTGGAATTGGTCAAACACGGGGCAGAAAAATCAGCGGAAAGCGAGAGGGAAATGACTGCTGGTAGTGTAACAATCTGCTGGTTAGGTCAATCGTGGATTAACGTAACCATTGACGTATGCGGGCTGTGGAGATTAGGAGTTTAGAATCGTTGGGGCTAGCTAGCTGCGTCGTGATGTGCAGGCAGGCAGACCTGAACGAACGGGTGGGAGTGGCAAGCACGACGACCCCTGTTCCATGCCTCTCATCTCCACGACGCAGGGTGGGTGGGTTCTCTTCTTCTATTGGAACCGGCTTTGGCAGTTGACTCTGGACGTACCAGATGATCAGGTGTGAAAGTAAATAATAAAACGGATGATGAATTACTCCTAATTAATGAATAATGTCACTGGGAAAAAGAACGCGGGCCTAGATCGACGTAATTGCTCCCATGGCATCGAGGAGTCTGAATGAAGTCTGGAAACGAGCACGTTCAGACCGGGGGGCATCGGTTGGGAGACCCCACATGGCAGGCGGTCGTTGCTGCTGCTTTGGCGTCCCGCGTTGGTGTCTGTCGTGCGGCCCACCCCGCGTCCTCTCCGGCGCCTCCTCCCCTACCAAACCAATCAGATGGGTTCCAGCAGCTCCGAAGCATTCAAATAACCACGCCATGGCGCAAGCTGGCTTTGCCATGGGCGACGGCGGCCGCACATCGTCCAGAGAGCCTCGTTTGCTGCTGCGACATTGACCGACCTCCGTCTGAATCGACCCACTGCATTGCAGCAGCGGACTTGGTCCCCCTCGGATCGAGCTGCTGCTACCAAGAGCTCCCGATCAGTCGCCGTCTCTCTCGTCAAGTCGTCAGACGATGAACCAAAGGTAAGCTTCCTCTACGCGTACGCTTTCTACGAGCATGACGTTGTGGTCGATCGCCTCTGCTCTGCTCTGTTCTGATCTCTCGCCGTCTCGGCGGTCCCTGCAAACACACCAATTCAGAAACAGGGCATTCAGTTCCTGCCATTTTTCGTTCCCTTTGTTGCGGCGCATCAGCAGACAGCAGGCATCTGCTCCTGCATTCATGCTTTCTTGCCCAGCATCATCGCACTTCATGCGTGGTATAGCAATTAGCAAGTCTTCATCACGACCCGAAATTCCTTGGCCGCTTTCCTTTTTCATGTGAATTCCCTCCTTTTACTGCACGCCCGTTTCGCTGGTGCCACGGCCCTGCCTCACGCCAAATGTTTCCATCCTTTGTTTGATTGATTCTGCAGATCGCCGTAGCATCATCCATCACACAGCGAAATTGAAACCACTTTTCAAGTTTGAACGAGAGGCCAAGGCCAAGAAAGTGTGGTGGTGCTCGAGCAGCCAGCCATGGCGTCCAAGGGGATCCTCAAGAACAGCGGCTCCAGCCGCATGCCGCCGCAGGGCGGCGCCGGCAAGCCGCCCACCGCGCCCACCTCGGCGCCGACCGTCGTCTTCGGCCGCCGGACCGACTCGGGGCGGTTCATCAGCTACTCGCGCGACGACCTCGACTCGGAGATCAGCAGCGTCGACTTCCAGGACTACCACGTCCACATCCCCATGACCCCCGACAACCAGCCCATGGACGACGAGGACGGCGGAGACGGTGCCGCCAGCAGGGCCGAGGAGCGCTACGTCTCCGGCTCGCTCTTCACCGGCGGCTTCAACAGCGTCACCCGCGCCCACGTCATGTACAAGCAGGACAGCGCCGCCGGTGCCGGCGGCTGCCGCGGCAAGGGCGCCGGCGCCTGCATGGTCGAGGGCTGCGACGCCCGGGCCATGCGCGACGCCCGCGGCGACGTCGTCCTCCCCTGCGAGTGCGAATTCAGGATCTGCACCGACTGCTTCACCGACGCCGTCAAGGCTGGCGGCGCCGCCTGCCCCGGGTGCAAGGAGCAGTACAAGAACACCGAGTGGGAGGACCTCGCCGGCGCCGGCGAGGTCACGAGGGCGCTCTCGCTGCCGCGCGGGCCCGCGGGCGCCAACGGCCACAAGATGGAGAGGCGCCTGTCGCTGGTCAAGCAGACCAACGTCAACCAGTCCGGCGAGTTCGATCACAACCGCTGGCTCTTCGAGACCAAGGGCACCTATGGCTATGGCAATGCCATCTGGCCCCAGGACGGCGCTGACGATGATGCCGATGGTGGCGCACCAGGTGTACCTGGGCACCCCAAGGAGCTCTTGGCCAAACCATGGCGGCCGCTCACCCGCAAGCTCAAGATTCCAGCTGCCGTCATCAGTCCTTACAGGTGACCGTTTTTATCGCCTTGCATTTCTTATTAGCCCCACATTGCATACACACACACCGTTACCAATGAATTCGTAACAAAGAATAGAACAACGAAGTGCTGCATCCATTTTGCTTATCCGACATAAAGGGAGTAGCTTAGGTATTTTGCATGAAACTGGAAAGAATTTTTTTACAGGATACGAAGTCACTACATTTACATTCTAGTTGCGCTCCCCAGAAGATTACTGTTTTTACCATATACCTATGCTTATACTCCTTTCGTTTTTATACGACGTTTAGGACAAACAAATTAGTTCATTTTTGAACTAACCAGTTTGTCCTAAACGTGACGGAGGCAGTACTAAACTAATTTTGATAGATAACCACCAAAAAGGTTCAAAGTAGCATGGTGTTAGATATTTGAATTATTTTGCTGCACCTATAAAAACATATCATCGGTTTCTCCTACTACATTGCCACTTCGTTGCACTGAATCTTCTTTGTCTTCTATTCACATTGTTCCTCCCATGCAGGCTCCTCGTCGTAATACGACTGGTCGCACTAGCCTTCTTTCTCATGTGGCGTATCAAGCACCAAAATGACGACGCCATTTGGCTTTGGGGAATGTCAATCGTCTGTGAGCTCTGGTTTGCATTCTCATGGGTACTAGACCAGCTTCCGAAGCTTTGCCCTATCAACCGCGCAACAGACCTCTCTGTGCTGAAGGAGAAATTTGAGATGCCCACACCTAGCAATCCAACAGGCAAATCCGATCTCCCTGGAATCGACATCTTTGTGTCAACTGCCGATCCAGAGAAGGAGCCAGTCCTGGTCACTGCAAACACAATTCTCTCGATCCTCGCAGCTGAATACCCTGTTGAAAAGCTTGCATGTTATCTGTCCGATGATGGCGGGGCATTGCTCACCTTTGAAGCAATGGCTGAAGCAGCGAGCTTTGCCAATCTCTGGGTGCCATTCTGCAGGAAGCATGACATCGAACCCAGGAACCCTGACAGCTACTTCAACTTGAAGAGAGATCCCTTCAAGAACAAGGTGAAGCCAGACTTCGTCAAGGACAGGAGGAGGGTCAAGCGTGAATATGATGAGTTCAAGGTCCGTGTTAATGGCTTGCCAGATGCCATCCGCCGACGCTCTGATGCGTACCATGCCCGTGAAGAGATCCAGGCAATGAACCTTCAGAGGGAAAAGATGAAGGCTGGAGGTGATGAACCGTTTGAGCCGGTGAAGATTCCCAAGGCAACATGGATGGCTGATGGCACTCACTGGCCTGGTACATGGCTCCAACCCTCACAGGATCATGCCCGAGGTGATCACGCAGGAATCATACAGGTACATCTTATATCATAAATTCACAATCATTTATCACCTCAATCTGGTCTGGAACTATACTAACATATGCATTCGTTTGTACCTCAGGTCATGCTGAAACCACCAAGTGACATGCCGATGTATGGGAACATCAATGAAAAAACACCCCTTGACTTTGCAGGAGTGGATACACGGCTTCCAATGCTGGTGTATGTGTCAAGAGAAAAGCGCCCGGGATATGATCACAATAAGAAAGCAGGTGCTATGAATGCACTGGTCCGTGCATCAGCAATCATGTCCAATGGCCCATTCATTCTTAATCTGGACTGTGATCACTATGTCTACAACTCAAAGGCCTTAAGGGAGGGGATGTGCTTCATGATGGACCGTGGTGGTGACCGCCTCTGCTATGTGCAGTTCCCACAGCGATTTGAAGGTATCGACCCTTCTGATCGTTATGCCAACCACAATACAGTTTTCTTTGATGTCAACATGCGTGCACTTGATGGTCTGCAAGGACCAGTGTACGTTGGTACTGGATGCCTCTTCCGTCGAATTGCCCTTTACGGCTTTGACCCACCTCGTTCCAAGGATCACAGCCCAGGATTCTGTAGCTGCTGTCTTCCACGCCGACGCAAGGCGTCGGCTTCCAATGCTAACCCTGAGGAAACAATGGCCCTTAGAATGGGTGATTTTGATGGGGACAGCATGAACCTGGCAACGTTCCCAAAGAAATTTGGAAATTCAAGCTTTCTGATAGACTCCATTCCAGTAGCAGAGTTCCAGGGAAGACCCTTGGCTGACCATCCATCTGTCAAGAATGGGCGTCCACCTGGTGCTCTAACAATCCCTCGTGAAATGCTAGATGCATCCATCGTAGCAGAAGCAATCAGTGTGATCTCATGTTGGTATGAGGAGAAGACAGAATGGGGTATACGGGTGGGGTGGATCTATGGGTCTGTCACTGAAGATGTTGTGACAGGGTACCGCATGCATAATCGTGGATGGAAGTCAGTGTACTGTGTCACACAACGTGATGCTTTCCGTGGCACTGCTCCTATCAACCTTACTGACCGCCTTCACCAGGTGCTTCGATGGGCCACTGGTTCTGTTGAAATCTTCTTCTCCCGTAACAATGCATTGTTCGCCAGCTCCAAAATGAAGGTTTGCACCAGATGCTCCTCAAGCATTACTATCTCTTATGTAATATGGATTCTTTATCCAAGAGAATGACCAATTTTTTGTGTTTACTGTCCACAGGTTCTTCAAAGGATTGCATACCTCAATGTTGGTATATATCCCTTCACATCCATCTTCCTCATTGTGTACTGCTTCCTTCCAGCACTCTCCCTCTTCTCAGGACAGTTCATTGTGCAAACACTCAATGTCACCTTCCTGACATACCTACTTATCATCACCATCACTCTTTGCCTCTTGGCCATGTTGGAGATCAAGTGGTCTGGCATTGCACTTGAGGAGTGGTGGCGAAATGAACAATTCTGGCTCATTGGTGGAACTAGTGCCCACTTGGCTGCTGTGCTGCAAGGTCTTCTAAAAGTGGTTGCAGGGATTGAAATCTCATTTACACTCACTTCAAAGCAAGTGGGTGACGATGTAGAGGATGAATTTGCAGAACTCTACGTAGTGAAATGGACATCATTAATGATACCACCCCTCACCATCATCATGATCAACCTTGTTGCCATTGCTGTCGGCTTCAGCCGAACAATTTACAGCACAATCCCACAATGGAGCAAGCTTCTTGGGGGAGTATTTTTCAGCTTCTGGGTGCTTGCTCACTTATATCCATTTGCAAAGGGGCTCATGGGCAGGAGAGGAAGGACACCCACTATTGTGTATGTCTGGTCCGGACTAGTTGCCATCACCATCTCATTGCTCTGGATTGCAATCAAGCCTCCATCACAAGCTGCCAACTCACAGTTAGGCGGATCGTTTTCTTTCCCTTGACCCAGATGTGTTCAAACCTATAATTCTTACTGGATGGAGACATGAAATTACTGAAAGCAACCAAACGGCATTCAGGTTTGCAGCAGACCTGAAGAATACCCTGTGGTTTAGAGAATGGGTTACTCTGCAGCTCAATCTCATTACAGAGTGGAGGACATAGGATATACATATCTATTATAGCATATCAAAAGGTGGAGCGACTGTTTTGATTCTTTCGGATATTTTTATTTCTTTAGAGCTCGTTCTCAATTGAATCATTTGCCTAAAAAAAGGTGTAAAGTGTTGTTAGCATGTTAATAATGTTATTCTACAAAGTTTTTCCCGTTGACTTCAATGTCATTATTTGTTTTTTTATCACGATGATAATTTAAAGTGCAAAACTAGCACCATTAACTAAGTAATAGCAATTGCATACCATGCTGACCTTCACTATCTGGTGCAGGATTAAAGCAAACAATGAGGAAAGAAAATCACTACTTTCTAAAATCATATTCTACAGTAATATTGCTTCAGTGGAAGCTGTGTAATATCTAAAGCATACCTTCAAATTCTCTCAGATCAAGTGAAACACCAAGTAGCAAAATCATTTGAAGTGTATGAACCCTTGAATTTAGAATGCAAGTCCTCAGAAAGATCCAATAATTACAGTACCAGACTACTTCATTTCCTGTTCTATGTAATATTTTCAAGATGCTCTTCTATCTTAACAAAAAGCTCTTCAAACCGCCTTCTGCAGCCAGTCATCCAAGCTGCGCAGAAAGAACATGATTAAACATATTTTGAGAACTGAAACCTGAAGGAGCAGACAACAATAACATGATAAAGTACCTTCCACGCATACATCACAAGAAAAGCACGTCGTAAATCTTTACTCCGACCTTTGCAGCCATCCAAGCTGTGCAGAAAGCATATGATTAAAGATATTTAAATACTGAATCTGAAGCAACAGAAAACATTAGCATGAGAAGTTACCTTCCAGGCATACATCACAAAGAAAGCAACTGTATCTGCTGACCAGACAACAGCGAATGATTTCACAAAGAATGGAATTATAACATTGATCAGGGGGATCAGGAGAAATAAGTAGTTGAGAGCCTCTTTCTCCTTGTTTGAGCAGTCACGGGCCCGAAGTGAAGGTATAGCTGCAGAAGTAGATAGCACTCAGTAATAAACCGAGGAAAAGGCTCCTATGCAGTATCGCAAAGCATTTTGAAGAACATGTCCACAAAATTCTAAATTCTGTTAACTCCAACATCAACTGGAGGAATTTTTCATTGAATGGTAGTGCTGAAATATTGTTTCCACCTCTCCCCAGTGGCTTCAAATTTTAAGTGAACTTTGCAGTGCATTTAACTCAAATAATGTATCAGGCTATCCATTCCGTAGGCCAAAGGGCTTTCAAGCTTGAAACTGCTAGTGCACCTAATTCTATGGATAGCACAAAAGATTCTCCAGAACAGACCACAGCCAGACCTTTCAAATGGGTGGCATTCCATATATTACCAAATCAAATAGAATTAATAATATCTCATATTCTGAATAACGGATTGGCTTTCAGCTTCAGTGTCTACAAATCATATCCAACCATTCAAGTAAGATAATGGTTTGGCAAGAGAAAGATCAAAGCAGGAAGAGAAGATACTTCAATCTGGGTTTCAGTGACCTTATTTGTTTGTGTAGAATGAAATCAAACATATATAAAATAAACCATGGTAGTGAGCAAAAATAACGATTTGGTGCTTTTTGAAGCATTTAATATAACTTTTTTTCTCAAAGGAATGTTTTTTTTATAGTATGCAACACTAGGTATGCCCAATTATCAAATGCAAACACAGGCTGCAATGGAACCAGCCTGTTCGTTTCGCTGGTGGCTGGTGCAGATTTGTTTGGCTGGTTTGTTCTGAGAGAAAAGTATTGGTGACTGATAAGCCAAACAAACAGGGTGGTACTGAAGACTGCATCATAATATTTCTAGCTATACTACTTTGCCATGTTTCGGAAAAGGAAAAGTAAGGTCGGAACTAGTCATTGTCAGTAAAATGCTAATCCTTACAGCTGATCAAAACAGGGCTGTCATATGAATCGGCAATTCATTTAGCAGAATTTACAAGTGCAGTACAATAAATACAACATATGTTGATGCAACACAATAAATCCATCGCTTTCTTAGGTTCTAGTAGACCGTATCAATAAAGTGAAAACCATGCTCTTACTAGGAACAGAACTTGCAAAATCCTTACTTACTGAACATCCAAATGGACCACATTCCCATTAACCTCCAGATGTCAGGCTCATTTGATGGGAATACAAGATTGAAGGAAAGGGCTCCACCCAACAGCATGGAGACATATCCCTGGACTTCAAAGACACTGTACAGAGTAGTTCCAGGAACAGCAGGGTTCTTTGTTTTCGTTGACGCCCTCGGCGCAAAGGTTGCCGCAGTCTTCTGAACTGCCTGTTGTTCAGCAACGTATCATAATTACAACCAGAAATTAATCAGCAATTAAAACTGTGTTACACAAGCTGGAGGGTCACAATTCACCCTCATGTAAAATTAGTTGATTCAATGCCGAATTTTGTTAGCTGCATCAGCAAAAGATTCACCAATTTGTTTATGCAAATCTTGGCCTTGTTTAGATGTTAGAAATATTTGTCTTTTTAATACACTGTAGCAAAAGGTAAGTTTCGGCTTTTTGGTAAATATCGTCCTACCATGTCTTAACTAGGCTCAAAAGATTCATGTCGCAAAGACCATCAAAACTATGTAATTAGTTTTTAATTTCATCTACATTTAGTATTCCCAACATGTGTCCTTTGGCGTATTTAATGTGGTGGAGAGAGAGTAAAAAAAAGGAAATCTAGCCAACTAAACAAGGCCCTTCTTAACTATACTGTGCCGTAGAAAATAAAATAAAATTTTAGATTGATGGTAAAGCATCTACAGCAAATTACTGCAGGGCAACTATTTTGGCATAGTAAGTGTCAAACAAACCTTCTTGAGCTCCTTTTCGATCTTGGGATCGACGGGAAGCGGCTGCTTCCCTGCCGATGAGTCAGCCGAAGCAACCCCATACCCGCCGCCACCTTCCTCCCGTTCCAAGCTGTCTCCCACGGTAGACGCCTCAGCCTCTGCAGCAACGGGCCCCGAACCATCGGTGCTTGCGCGCGCTAAACTGAGCTTCCTCCGTCTCCAGCCCGCCCTTCTCCAGGAGAGCGTGGCCGACGGTGGCCGCAGTGCGGCTGCCACTGGCAGAAACGCGCAGCCGCCGCGGCCGCTGGCCGGGTTGCTTACCCACAGTTGCATTGCTCCCGAGGATTATGTGGGAGGGGAAGGGATGGGGAACCGATGGTTCTCCCACCTTTCAACCCTGCGGCCGGCCGTCCTCAAGCTCCTCCAAGGCCGCGTCTCTCCAGCTCCAGGTGGACCGACGGCGCAACGCGACGGTCGTGATAGCGCAAGGCGAAGCGGAGAAGGCTGCGGCGACCACGCGAGCAGCCGCAAGGAGCGGGCGCGGCGGGGATGCGCGGGGTCGGCTTGGGCGGCTGGAGGCGCGGGCTGAACGGATAAAGCGTGTGTTTTTTTTTTTAATCGCCGCCCGCGTGTTCGCCCGCGCGAGAGCGGAAAATGAACTGGGCACACGACAATTCTGGCCTGGGCGCGCCAAATCTGTCTCCTTCTCCTCCATGTTCATGGCCAGTACCAGTGCCCTACCAGTCCCCTCTCTTTGCAAGTCTTGGACTGCAATTCCCCACATTCAGTTCATATATTTCACATCACCATTCCCTGTGCGGGGAGGAATGCTTGAATCCTAACGCTGGCGTGGATAGTTAGTTTTGCAACTGTCCTGGAGACAATTTGCCAAATCCAGTCGGATGTGGTTCAGAGGTGTGCTGAATCAAATGCAACCAGAAACTTGGAGAGGTCAGAGATGACATACGTCAGATTGGAGGGTGCTCTTGAGACATCAGAAAAGTGGCAGATCACTGATCCATCCTTGCTTGCGATGGCGTAGCATGCTGCTCAAGAGTGCCACGACGCACTGCACATATGCAAATGGTAGAACGGGTGCAACGGGAGGTGATAATTCCTCCCCGTCTAATCGGATTGTGCATGCTACCAAGTCATTTATTTTTGTTTGCCTTACATGACAGCAATGAGCCTTATCGTATGCTTTCTCAAAGTCTAGCTTGAGAATAACGCCCTTCTGTTTCCTCCTTTTCATTTCCAGGCGAGAAAAGCCGATTGCGAAGGCTTCGTAATCCTACCCGCCACCGCCGTTAGCCCGTTCGCCAAGACCTTAGTAAAGATCTTAAAGCTAACATTCAACATGCAGATAGGCCTATATTGCTGTATTTTCTTTACTTCCTTCTCTTTAGGTAAAAGAGTTATTATTCCGAAGTTGAGACAAAACAAAGGTAAACTCCCGCTATGGAAGTCACCAAACATGGCCATTAGGTCATCCTTTATAAGACTCCAAAAAACTTGATAGAACTCAGTCGGGAATCCATCCGGGCCCGGGGCCCTATTATGCTTCATTTGAAAAATAGCATCTCGGACTTCCTTTTCCGAAAACATCTTTACAAGCTCATCACTCTCCTCCCCAGTGACTTGAGGAATATCCTCCACTGCCGATTCATCGAATGATAGCCTGCCCCTGTCCGAACAACCAAAGAGCTTCTTGTAATAATTCGTGATGTAACCCTTAAGTTGCTCCTCCCCTTCTACTACTCCATCTTCCTGCTCAAGTCGGAAGATCCTCGTCTTCCTCCTCTTTCCATTAGATACCATGTGAAAATACCTTGTGTTACTATCTCCTTTTAGAATTTTGGTTGTCTTTGCCCTTTGAAACCACTTTAATTCTTCTTCTCTCAGTAGCTGCGTGAGTCTCTCATGAATACTCTGCTTCAAGTCCCATTCTTGCTGACTTAGCAGCTGAGACTCCGCTTTCTTGTCCAACACCTCGGCCTCTCGCAATAGCTCTTGCTTTTCTTTCTTGTAAGCTCCATTCATATTCGTAGCCCATCCTCTCAAGAATTGTCTTAACCTTCTAATCTTATTCTGCCAACGCAAGATCGGAGTACTACCCTTTCTCTCTTTGGTCCAAACCTCAGAAACCATCTCGAAAAACCCCTCCCTCAGCAACCACCCAAGCTCGAACTTGAACGGGGGCTGCTTCTTGGGCTTGACTCCATCTCCTGTACTTAGCAGGAGAGGAGTGTGATCAGAGATTTCCCTGGTAAGGGCCTCCACGGTCGCGAGAGGGAAATTCTGCTCCCACTCGGTACTGACCAACACTCTATCCAACCTCTCATACGTAGGTACCCTACGAGAGTTAGCCCAAGTGAACTTTCGGCCTGATAAGTCGATCTCCCTCAGATCCAAGCTATCAATGACTGCATTAAACAAAAACGGCCATCGCTCCTCAAATCTGTCATTGTTCTTTTCCTTACTGTTTCGAATGATATTGAAATCACCCCCAATGCACATCGGCAGCTTCTCATGACTACAAGACTGGACTAGTTCGGTGAGAAACGAATCCTTGAATTCTGGTTGAGCTGCCCCGTACACAGCCACCAGAACCCATTTGAAGTCGCTCACCTTATCCCTCACTCTGAATTTCACAAAAAACTCCCCGTCATCAATACCCCCCACATCCAACTCTTCCAAATTCACTCCCAGAAGAATGCCCCCCGAACGTCCGCGGGGCGCGGTCCAGTGCCACACAAAATTCCTCCCCCCACTAAAATTATTTAGTGTATCTTGGGAGAAGTCTTTTTTGACTGTCTCCAAAAGGGCAATAAACGCTAGGTCTTGCTCCTTGGAAGTCTCACACGGAATCTTGTTTTAGCCAAGTCACTAAGACCTCTGCTTTGTTCCAAAAGATTCCTCTCATTTTGCACCCTTGCTAGAAAAAAAAGCCCTCCTAACTTTGCAAGTTTTTTTCAAACACGACTTAGCGTGAAACTTGCCTTTCCGGTGATGTTATCAAGTTCACCGCTTAGCGGGAAGCTTGACTCATCGAAGACCTCTTCCATCAACTCTCCACACAAGCTCTTTAAAGCCTTCCGTTCAAATTCCTCTACCCTCTCACCCTCACTCTCACAATCTTCCCAACCCTCAACACAACCCACTTCCCCAACTTCCCCCCCCGTCCCGAACCCAACAAATCATCCAGAATAAAATCTTTTTCTAAACTAGAATTACCTAAGTTGAAACCTAGTTGTTGCAAACAATCTATCGCTAGGTCTCTATTAACAGAACAAAAAGGATCAGAAGAGGGAATACCTTCAGGTAACTCTAGGTTCCTCCTGGCCGCCCTCCCCTCAGCTTTAGCCAAGGTGTGCTTGTCCCTAGATCGCTGGAGCCTCGGACTCGCCCTGACCTGCGCCTTAGAGGCCCCAGGAACCGCCGCTGCCACCTTAAGCCTCTCCTCCATCTCCACCTCCTTATCCTTCTCGGTCAGCTCTCCCTCCTCCAGACCGCCCACCTCCTGCACTCCCTCAACTGTCTCTCCCACCACCTTATCAGCCAACTCCTCGATCACCGTCTTAGCCGCCTTATCTAAAATCTCTTCCGCCCTCGCCTTCAAAAAGACCTCAAACTCATCCCTCGACATATTCTGCACCTGCTCCTTCCAAGAAACAAACCCATCCTCGTCCCCCTTAGCATTCTCGGCCCACCCCCTCGCCGGCTCCGCTCCCCTCACCCCCCTCCTCCGCCTTTTAGCAAACCTTCCCGACCCCTCCCCCTCCCTCGCCCGTCGTCCCCCACCAAAGAAAACCCTCGCCATCGACTCCTCCATTTCCACCCGCCACTCAACATCCACCTCTTCACCGTTCTCATCAAAGCCCCTCCTCTCCACCTCAAACTCCAACTCAAAATAGTGATCTCCAATCACCACATCAAGCCGTGTCGGTATCAAACCCGGATTAAGGACCGCCACAAGCACACGACCAAACTCGCTCTTCCCGGTAGTTTCCATGTCAACAATCCGAGTAGAGCCAAGCATAGACCCCATCGCCCATAGGTCTAGGAACTCACAAAGCTCCCTTCTCAGCCCATACACCCTAATCCAAACCTTCGGCGACAAAAAACCGACCTCCTTCTCCTTCCACTCATCAAACTTCAACCTCGCTCCAACAGGGATACCATCCCCCCTCAAATCAGCACCCCCGAAAGCCACCGCCCTCTGCAACTCAAGCTTCGACGGAAACTTAGCCAAAAAAGAATTCTCCTCATGATCCTTGAGCTCCCAAGCCCACTTTCCTGGAAACAACCTCTCCATCTGCCTCCTCACCTCCTCAACCGAACACCGCCCCCCTCAACCGTAATGAGCGCCATCCTCGAGTCCTTCTTCGCTCTATGAAGAGGCGGCCTCGGAATGTGGTAGAAACCTAGACCGTGCACCGCATAGCCCACCGCATGTGCCACCGGTCTTGGCACCTTCGAATAGGACACTTGTGATTAACATGATCATTGTGCTTATCACAAAGCACACGGTAAATCTCCGCCTTGCAAGTCGCGGCAAAATGCCCCTTCTTGGTGCGGCGAGAGCACTTCACCCCGCCATGTCCTCGGTTGCTCCACGTCTCCCCCCGCCTCCTTCATCGGCACATCATCACCATCAAGCCTCTGCCGTTGCTCTCTCACCATCTCCTCGGACATTCCGCCACCACGAGCACCACCCTCCCCGGCCTCCTTGCACCGATGCCGCAAATCAAACCCGACCTCCCATCCTTCTTGAACCCGGCGCGTCGCCGCCACCGCGACCTCCACGGCCGCGCACACCACGGGCGAGGGGAGCCCCCCCACGCCCCCGAGCAAAGACACCTCCACCTCTCGTTATCAAAGGACCGCAACTCATGGCCGCCGAACCTACCATCCCGGCCTCCAAACTCCCCGCCTTGCGGTACGGACGAGACCCCGACCACGCGCGAACTCCTCCCGAACCGCACGCGCTCTCCGGTACCATGCATCCGCCTTCCGGCCACCCCGCCGACGCGCGGCGCGAGACCACGACCACACGGCCGGGACGCCATGGCCACCGGCCCGGCACGGACCCGCGGCGTGCCCGCCCCCTCACGGCCCGGCCAGGGCGACTTCCCCTTGGCCGGCGACACCCTCACCCCCGCCGGCGGGGCGCCGCGCCGCGGGGGCGGACGAAGAGGCGCGCTTCCGGGCGATTGGGGATGCCCCGGCGCCGGAACGCCCGCCCCGGGCGGTGCAAGCACCCGAAAACCGCCGTGGGCCGCCGTCGGCACAAACTCCCTCAACCGGCCCCCGCAAACCGTCCAGCCCACCACGCACAGGCGGGCCGGCCCGCGAGCCAATCATCAACCGCACCTTTCCGCCCACATAGGCCCACCGGGATGCACATCCGAGTTCCAAGTCCTTAGGATGAGGGGCTTCCCCTCTTGTTTGGTGTCGGTGGATGGAGAAAGTGGTCTCGAAAGGGAGCGTCCGTGTGCGGTGTTAATGATGAGCGAGGGCTGTTTCTTCCAAACTAAGAAGGGTTTAAGACAGGGCGACCCGCTTTCCCCCCGTTCGTTCAACATAGTTGCGGACATGTTGGCGCTTTTAATCGAGCGGTCTAAGAGTTTGGGTTTCATTGATGGGTTGGTTCCTCACTTAGTGGAGGGCGGCCTCTCGATTTTACAATATGCGGATGATACTATCCTCTTTTTGGAGGACAACTCCGGTGAAGGCCGGGGGATTAAGGCCGGTGCTCAATGCTTTTGAAGAGCCATGTCGGGCTCAAGATCAATTTCCACAAAAGCGAGCTTTACCCGTTCGGGGAGACAAAGGAGAGAGCAACGGAATATGTGGAGCTGTTTGGTTGTAAGGAGGGGGAATTTCCTTTTAGGTACTTGGGCATTCCTATGAGTCCTAGTAGACTCTCTAATAGGGACCTGGAGAGTTGTTGAGGAGAGGTTCCGGAAAAAAGCTTAGCAGCTTGGAAAGGCAAGCTCTTATCCTATGGGGGGCGTTTGGTGCTCATCAACTCGGTATTATCGAGCTTACCGATGTATATGATGTCTTTCTTCGAATACCTAAAGGTGTGTTGGAGAAGTTAGACTATTACAGATCCAGGTTCTTCTGGCAGTGTGATGAGCACAAAAGGAAGTACGAGGCTTGCGAAATGGTCGATTCTTCACAAACCTGTAAGTGTGGGGGTCTGGGCATTATTGACTTGGATACACAGAACAAATGCTTGCTGAGTAAATGGGTCTATAAGTTACTCAATGAGGATGGAGTTTGGCGGCAAATCCTCGGGAGAAAGTACTTAAAAGGGAAAACGCTTTCACAAGCGGTCAGAAAGGCTGGGGATTCTCATTTCTGGTCGGGTTTAATGGAGGTTAAGGACCTTGTGCTCAGTAGGGGTAGGTTTAAGGTTCAGGATGGAACCCAAGCTAGGTTCTGGGAAGACAAGTGGTTAGGAAAAGATCCTTTGATGACTGTGTATCCTAACCTTTATAGGATAGTCAGGAGGAAGAATATGTCAGTGGCCCAAGTACTAAGTACTACCCCACTGAATGTTTCGTTTAGACGTACGCTAGTGGGGGAAAATTGGGAGGATTGGTCTGCCCTCGTGGGCAAGGTCATGGCAGTGACTCTTACGGATCATAAGGATTGTTTCCTTTGGACGGCCAATAAGAAGTTTTCGGTTAAATACTTGTACAATGACATTATTCTAAGTACGGGAACATGGACAAATGGTTGGACATGGAAAGCCAAGATACCTTTGAAGATTAAAATCTTCCTCTGGTTTCTTAAAAATGGGGTGGTACTTACTAAAGACAATTTAGTTAAGAGACGATGGAAAGGATGTACTAGGTGCTGTTTTTGCACGGAGCAGGAGACGATTCAGCATCTCTTTTTTGACTGTCCTATGGTTAAGCTTGTGTGGGGTTGTGTTTCCTTTGCTTTTGGGATTAGCAAACCCATTAATTTGCAACACCTTTTTGGTCCTTGGCTTAGAAGTTTTTCGAAACAGCAAAGGAACCTTGTTTTGATTGGAATGGCAGCTCTTTGTTGGGCTATATGGATCTGTAGGAATGATCCGGTTTTTAATAAATCACGTTATATATATATCTTGCGGGTGATCTTTAGGGGAGTGTTCGGATCGAAGTTGGTCTATCCTCTCCAATGAAGAAGGGAGAAGAGTTCCGAAATGTGGTTGCCTTAAGTTGGAGACCGTCGCCCCGGCGTTCTTTCATGGGTCCGGGTGGAACACTTTTAAGCGTATTGAGGGCTAGTTGTCGTCTGTTGGAGTCTCGGTGTTGTTATCGCCGTGTATCCGGATGTTTTGTTTGGTTGTTCACCGTCGTTTGGTTCGGGTCGTATTGTGGTCATTGTTGAGTTTTTGGATCTTTGTGTGTTTAGGGCCGGATTGTGGCCCTTGGTGTCGGGAGTGTTTACTCCTGCAGCTTACATGCTTTCTTGTCATGTATCTTGGCTGTAGACGATTCACAATCGTTGAGGCCGGAACTCGTTTCCTTAATCTAAAAAAAATGACAACAATGAGCTAAGCGATTCATACAAACTGTTCGTTTGGCTGGTGGCGATGGTTTGGTTTGTCGTGAGAGAAAAGTCTTCTTGGTAGTTCTTTGGTGGCTGATTTGTTACGAGAGAAAATCTTTATTGGCCGGTGGTGATAAGCCGAACGAACACGCTCTCGTTTAGTCTCCAATTAAAAATGTGTCTTAACTCGTCATAAGATTCGACAACATGCCTTGATGAGGAGTGCAGTGACTGGCTGACTGCCATGAACTTCAAACAGAGCTATCGTATCACAGAGAGAAGTTGCCATTTACTTTTGCTATTTCAGACTTTCAGACGGATTAGACATTTGAAATTACGACCACTCTACCACCTAGTTAATTTAGAGGAAAATCACATTCCTACATTGACTGGTGTTATGGCTGAGTTGCTTCATGAGCATCTCAAATACATTGGCACTCAAGGAGCGTATGGTATTCACCTAACATCGATATTTTTTTAAAAAAAGCGCAAATGAGGATTAGACATTTGAAATTACGACCACTCTACCACCTAATTAATTTAGAGGAAAATCACATTCCTACATTGACTGATGTTATGGCGAGTTGCTTCATGATCCATCTCAAATACATTGGCAATCAACGAGCGTATGATATTCACCTAACATCGATATTTTTTTTAAAAAAAAGGCGCAAATGAGAATCCAAATTTGGCCGGATGCAATCACTGCAATAACCTTGAATCCGTTCAGTACCCCTTCAACTCCATCAATCCAATAAAAAGTGCAATCCTAGCATTTGAAAAAAAATCCCACAAAAATCTGCAATCCTATAAAGTAGATCTGATTACTTGCCTAATTTACCAAATCTGATTTCTTCATGGTACAGGGAGTACACACGTACACCTTAGTTAATGTACCGAACACCACCCAAAAATCCGTAGAGAATCAAATTCCCACCGGCATATTGCAACACAACATGCAAACACCAACCAGGCAACCACAACAATCCTTGAAAGACTTGGAAAGATTCAGCAAGATTTTCCTGCATCCATGTCCAACATATGAGAGTATAATCTCAGTTACAAATCAAATTTAACTGGGAAACTACAGTAACACCCTGCTAGTATGAAATTTTCAATCCATCAGCCTCATCTCAGTGACACTCCGTGAAGTTCTAACCATCCATGTCCATAGGATAACAAAAGGAAATTACAGGCCCCGATCACTAGGACGCAGGCAGGCAAAATGCTCAGGGCAGCAGGTTTCATTATCCAGAAGACGATGACTACAAGCGTCGCACACAGAGCATCTCTCATTTGCAACAGGACCTCGCTGACCAAGCCTCTCGCAGATGTGGAACAGACATGAAATTACGCGGCAACAAGATCAGGGGTTTCCGCCTCAACTGAAAGCAATGTGGTGTGCACCTTTCCAACCCAGGCATCCAGCCTTTCACGCAAAGCCTTGACCTGTGGAATTCCAAGTACTCTAGGCTGGACCCAAGAGACGTGAACTGTACTGTCCACTTCATCAATTATTCCCTCAATAAGATGAACCTGCATTTGAATTTCGAAAAAAAAAGAAATGTTCCCTCAATAAGTGGATTGCAAACCATATGGCTGCCAAATGCGACACTGGATAAATACCCATTCCAGTGATAATTCAACAATTAAGTAGAAGGCATCAGTTGCGCTTTTGCAAGAACAAGCTTAAACGAAAACTAAATAAAAAGAAAGCTTTATACAGAAACTAGTATCAGAAAAATTACTAAAGTTGACGTCTTGAACACTGCAAAATAGTACTAGTATAGGCCTGAAACAAGGATGACAGGTCTGCGGAGATAAAGAAATTTCAATAAAAACACTCATAAACACGTGGAGCAAAATGTGCCACCCACACAATTAATCAACATCTAAAGAAATGGAAAAAATTAAAATAACAATATTCCAGTAAACCATTCATTGAAACTACGATAGCGACAAAAATAAGTGGAAAGGGAGAACAATGATATTGCGATGCGTACTACAAGTTAATATTGCTGTTTCAGAATCACCCATCATGTCAACATAATTTGAGTTCCAATGACAGAAAAAGAAGTTCTAAAAATGGGGAGCATAAAGCAGAGAAGGTTGCAGCATTGCACAGAAATGAAAACATCTTTTGCTAAAAAAAATATAGGCAACCAAAAGGAAGAAAGGAAATGAAGTTACCGAGAGGCTCTTCATAAGAAGATATTCAACATCACTGATAGAAAGCTTAGTCCTCTCAGCAATGACACTCAATGGGATAGTTCTATCTTCTGATGGCCGGCTGCAACATGAAGACGATACCGTGTCAAAGGAAATTAAAATGATGGTGAATGACGGTGAAGTTAGAGAAGTAATATTCCACAAATATTACCTAAAGATTATCTCCATCAGGCAAAGAATATTGATCTTTTCAAGCAGCTTCCGTTCATTCTGCACCAAAGCTGGCTGTGCAGTAAGAGCAGCATTGTGAACCCTGCAAAGTTCTTGGTAGAGAGCAAGGTTCCCGGTGTTGAACGCTTGTAACATATGATAGACCCATTCCACCTTGGTTCCAATAAGACTATTGATCTGTGGGAACAGATGGAAATAACTTTTAGATCAAAAAGTATCAAATCAAACAAGTTGCAAAAATACACTTTAGTTTTGATTTAATTATGTTCAAGTTACATTAATCAGCTTGTCTTACACTGAAACAGAATACTATATCCAAATTAATTTTGTCCATATGATTTACTATGCCATCTTCAATGACAACCAAACATTATGTAAAGAACTTACCCTCCGATTACAAATATACGAGTGGCTACAATATGACCATCTGTATAATGCACCCTATATTAAGAAATTTGCATAGTAATGTGGTAGTGGTACATATGCAGCTTGAATCTATTGTGCACACAAACTTATGCACTAGACACTGATACTTACATAATAATGCCACTGATATTTGTGCATATATAACTATAAATCCACAAAAGAAATAGCAAATTGAATGGATGCAAGCAAACGAGAACTACAATACATGAAGAGTAAGGATGGGGACAGAGTATGTCAAGCACAAGCAAATGTTTACTTACAATCGGATGCGCTAACAATTCCCCAAAGTTGTAAATGTTATCACCCAGCAAGGCTGCCAGAGAAAGATCAAAAGCCAAGTCCTGACAAGATGGAACATATTCAATAAATCCACTCAACCTGGTAACTGAATCATATTATAGGGTTCACAATGTTATTGACGATAAAATATACCAGCTTAAATGACTCTGAGAGAGATTCCACAGTTGTGTAGGCCAGATAGAGAAGAGCATTCTTGTAGAACTCGGCAAATTCTTGGCGGGCCTTGTGATATTGAGATGATATCCAGTAAAAGCTAGCATGAACTGTGGGATCAACATCAGTCATACTATCCAGAGTGGTTTTGCCTTCATCCAACAAATTCTTGCATTCCTTTTGGTTTCCTTTCTCAAGATTAATTGCTGCAATTTGCATCTTCACGTAGAGAATTGGTTCATTGATCCGCGACTCCCTTGTCTCACGCAACTTTGTGATCACCCCCTCCAAGAAAGTAATTGCAGCATCCTTATCAGGATACTGACGAGAAGCTATCACCGCAAAATGGGCAAGCTTTAGCAGATTAATCTTGGTCTCGAAGTCAGTGATGAATTGGTTGTAGAGCTGAATGATAGTGTCTCCAGCCTATGGAACAAATAAAAGATACTGAGGTTCAAAAACGGAAACAGGTGAAATAATGTGAAATGATATAAGATTGACAACTTTCAAACGGTAGTGAACCACAGATTAGAATACGCAATGCTTATAACCAACCAAAATGATGGATATATCCACTGGTGTGCACCTACATGAGATATTGATAAAAAGGCCAGTATATGTATTAGAAAGAGGAAAAACAAGTATAAAAGCATCTCAGCTTCGGGTGATTTTTATTTGACATTATTATTCTTCCGCAGTTACACATGTAACCAGCAGTCTTCATATTTGTTTAGTTCAGCAGCAATTCATGGCCTATGTCTGATAAATATCAATTCCATTCGATTGTGATTGTGCGTATTGGAGACATAGAAGAACCAGAAAAACTATTCTGACAGTTTTATCCACTTCAACTCCATTTGACTGAAGCAAACTGAAGATGCAGCAGAATGATTGAACAACATGCATACAGTTCTATCGGTCCAAGATGCAAGCTGGTGAAGCTGACAGTATATGAGAATTGAATTAAGGACCATTAGCAACAAATAATTGCCGAATTGCTGCGAATTTATATAATTTCCGCCACACGAGTAACTCAAAATGATTAGGCTAGCACTAATTATCCAGTCACAACTTCAAATCTTACTATAGGAAGGGAGACATGTGGGCTTGCGGCGAGATCCGCCTCCTCAACTAACACATCTGGAATCCATCGGCAAAACCTTCCCTAACCCTAGGAGGAGAGCAGATGAGGAACCGAACCTGTGCTGCCTGGAGCTGCAGGAATTGGTCGAGCTTGAGGGTGAGCTGGTGCCACAGCCTCCGCTGGTAGAGGTCGGCGAGGGACGCGTACCACTCGGCGAGGTCCGGCCGCGCCTGCCGCTGCGCCTCCACGTACTGCAGTGCCATCGCAACGCCAACTCCGGACGCTCCGAGCCGAGCTGGGGAGTCAGCGGTCGCTAGGGTTCGATGGAGATCTGCGGTGGCGGCTGCTGCTGCTGCGAGGGAGACGACGAGAGAGGAGGTAAAAACTAACAACCACCAGCAGCAGCGACAGCAATGAGAAAAATAAAACCCTAGCGCTGGCGGAGGTGAGGCGGGGGAGGAAGGGGAGGGGAGGGGGGCGGAGATACTTGCCGTGAGACGGAAGGGAAGGATCCGGATCGGTCGATTAGATCTATCTGGTGGTGGAGTCCTGGACTCCACTGCGAGGAAGAGAGAAGGGAAGAGCCCGACGGCTGGCTGCGTGCGACGGAGAGAACACGGAGAGACGAGTCGGAGACGACGGCTTGCGGTGCGGACTGCCCAATGCCATACGGGCCGTATGGGTATGACGGCCCATCCAACAGCACGAATAGACTCGGGCCCGTGGGCTGTTTGTTGTACAACCGGCCCGTGGGAATTGAAATCCTCTCGGAAAATTCAGAGCTATTTTTCTGTCGGTTCTCAGAAAAAAAACTTCATTTTCTATCAGGTTAACATTTTTTTTCGTTTGCAACGAATTTGAGCGATTTTTTTCCTTACTCGGCATACAAACTTTTAAAATCCCATTGGTTTAATGGATGAAACATCGAAACATACTATGGCGAGGCTGTATAAAATCTATAACTCTTATATAGGAGCCTCCCCACTACCCATCCTTAAGCGAGTTCTCCGGACTCGATTGGTACTCCCTCCGTCCCAGTATGTTAGCATTCCAAGCGTTTGAACTCAGAAATAACTTACAAGTTCAAATGACGATAGTGCCCCTGCTTCATTTATGAGGAGAGACCCCTCGAGCTCGTCGTCGTCTGGCGCCTTGTCCTTCTCCTCGGCCCCTCCGGTGCCGGCGGCCAGCGTGCACCTCCACGCCCCTCTTCCTCTCGCTGGGCAGTGGCAGCCCGCCTCCTCCGCTCGAGGCCGCCACCGTCGCCGGACCCCGCGGCAGAGGAGACCCTGTGGCCCTCGCAGTTTCCTCTCCTACCTCCCTCCGCCACCCCGGCCTCCTCGGCGTCGCCCTATCTCCAAAAGTCAGTCGCCGGCCCAGCTTCCTTGATGTGGTTCCGGCCTCCTCCGCCTCCTCGTCGTGGCTCCGGACTCCTTCGCGCCGCCGCGCTGCGTCTCCTCACCCTGGCTCTGACCTCCTCCGCGCTCGAGATCCGGAGGCCTCGCCGGCGGCCGGAGGTGCGGCGGACCGCCTCCCCCGCGGCCTAGAGACACGGTGCCGTGGTGGGAGACCGGCGGCGGTCGGTGCCTCGGTGGCTTTGTGGGCGGGGACCGGCGGTCGACGGGCGGAAGACCGACGCCGACGGCGACGAGGACCGACCTGCGGGGCGCCTGCTTGTGCGGCTGGGAAGGAGATAAGAATTGGAGATTTTTTTATTGAAAGGAATTTAGTGTGTGGGACCCACAGGACCCTACAAATGCTTATATTGTGGGAAATTTTTTGAACTCTCCGAATGCTTATGTATACTGGCAGTGGTAACTGAAAAATAGCAGAGGTACATTCGTGCGCGTCGTGGGCTCGGCCTGTTCCCTGTCTGGCTGAGCGTGTGGTCGGCTGGGCATCCACGGTGGCCCTTCCTCTTCCGTTCGTCTGGCTCGAATTCCAATTCTTTATTTCCCGTCCACCGCGGCCTCTTCGGTTGTTCCCCTACCTTTCGTGACCCCGTACGCGCAGCTGGGGCGCCGTGCCGGTTGGCTTCCCCTCCCCGCGGTTTTTTTTAGCACGCAGCGCTCCGCAAGCCCTCGGTCGTCGCCGCCGTGGGGTACCTCGCGCCACCGTAGCCTCGCAGGAGCAGCGCCGCCGGGAAGATGCGAGGTGGTGCAGTTCCGGAGGCGCACCCTCCCCCGCCGAAGCCTTCCTATGCGACGTTTGCTTCGACCTCTCCGACGTGCCAGTCCGCGACCAGCCCGATGGCCCGCTAGCGCCGCAGTGGTACAGGCTCGAGGGCGGCAAGCCCAGCATGGTGACGGAGGCTCGCCCCATCCCTGGCCGGTGCGCGGGTTCCTGCTCTGCTCCTCCGGTTCCCTTCGCTCAACTCCGTCTAAGGCGAGCGCACAGCGCGGCTCCTCAAGTCACGGTCGCGCCTCCTCTACGGTGAGTGCACGCATGCCTCCCCCAGGCCGCACTCGCGGCTCCCAGATGCCGGGCGTCGGCTTCTCCGTCCCCGCTCCAACGACGGACGCTGGAGCAGGTCCTCGATCTCGAACCAGGTGCGGTCCTCCTGGATGAACACCAGCCGCCCATGCTCGTCGCAGCGCTGGCGCTTCCCCGCGGCCCCGGCCGCGGCTGCAGCGCGCGGCTGGCTGGTGCGAGTCGCGTTCTCGATGTTGATGGCCGTTGCCGTGTTCAACGTCCGGTTGGAGGGTGTCTGGTCACTGCTGCCAGCGGGCGCGCGCCTAGGCTTTCGTCTCCGCCGGCGGCCCATGGAGCCTGACGCCATGGCCGTGACGCACAGCAGCACGCCGAGGATGTTGAGTGCTATAGCGATCTTCATAAAATTCGACATGGCGTGGCGCGGCTTCCCCGAACTGTCGCATTCCACGTCTAGCGGTCTACCGCAGAGCCTGTTGCCTACAGATCAATCGTCGTCGTTCATCGGCATGACGTATTCGTCGTCGCTCTGCTCCCCGCTACTGGATGTTGGCTCCAATTGCCTACGCCAATCAGGCAATCACTGCTCCAATCGAGCCCTGGAGCTCTAAGCCTCTAATCATTGATGGACGATGGCTCCAATCGAGCCCAATCGCTGCTGCTCGGCAGGGAGAGGAGATGTTGATGGGTCCGGCTGGTGAGGGCCAGGCGGAAAACAGAGGAGAGGAAAAGAAAAAAATAGAAAAGGGAAAAAGGAAATGGAAAAATAATATAAAGAGAAAAGAAAACCAAAAAATGATAAAAGAATGGAAAAATAAAAGGAAAAAAGAAATGGAACGAAAATAAAAGGAGATAAAAAATAAAAAGAAAAAAGTTTTGTTTCATCTTTTTATATAGTATACAGAATACAATACAGTAATGCTACGCTATAATAAATTTTATCATGTCATGAAGATTTCTCTTATGATCATCATGTTTTCTTAATTCCCGTAGCAACGCGAGGGTGAGGTTCCCCTGGTAAAATGTAAAACGAAGAACTTCTCCAGAGGAATAAGTGTCATGAATTTTGCCAAATGTATAGCTTGCCCAACAGTTCCACTACTTTGCACACATTGTCACATTGCTGCAGAAATCGCACGCATATATTACGTAGTACGTACAAGCTAACTCCTTAAACATTGCAGTGGGTATTGCTTCAACATTGCTGCAGAAATTGCAAGCTGATAGCACAAGCTGACTGCTGCAGCATTGCTCTGCATTGCTCGGTCTTCAGCAAAGAAGACACTCCATTGATCGATGACGATGAGCTTCCAATTCATTTGCCCCCCATTCGACCATTCCACAGTGTGCGCCGCCTAGCTGAAGGGCTTCTGCAACAGCGCGGTGAGGTAGACCTCGTCCTTGCCACTGTTGCCGCCGCCGGCGACGCTCTTGTCGGCGACGACCCACTTGATGGTCTTGTAGCCGAGCCTCCGCAGCATAGCGGCATAGACGCCCTCCAGGTCGCTCCTCCGGCACCAGAAGTGGTCCACCCAGAGCAGCCCGCCGGGGCGCAGCGCTCGGTCGGCGTCGTACCACAGGAACTCCAGCGCCGCCTCCGGGATCCACCGGTTCACGGCGTGCCCCGCCCGCACCACGTCCATGGTTCCGTCCCCCACAGGGAACCGCTGCTGCAGCGGCGCGTGCAGCGGCACCACCCCGCGCGCCGCCGCCGCCTCCGAGTAGGGCGCGCCCAGGTTCATGGTGGTCGTCACCACCGTGGCGTTCGCGAGCTTCTTCAGCCGCGCCGCCAGCGTGCCCGTGCCGCCGCCGACATCCAGCCCCAGCCGGATGGGCCCCGCGCGGCTCAGCGACGCGAGCCGCAGGAGCTGCGGCGCCGTCAGGTCGAGGGGCCCCCCGCGCGCGGAGGAACCGGGCGGCCTCCGTGAGCGCCACGTCGAAGCCCAGCGACGGCGGCAGGCAGGAGAACGACCTGCACTTCCCCTCCTTGGGCCAGCGGACGGCGGCGTCGGGGAGCGGGGAGAAGGGGTCGGTGGGGAGGAGCTTGGATGCGGACGCGGCCGCGGTGGGGGAGAAGCACCGGCGGCGCGGGAGCGGGTGGCACCCGCGGAGGAGGAGCGGCTCTGCGAGGGAGAGGGCGTCGTCAGGGCAGGGCGCAAAGGGGGTGTAGGACATGTAGCGGTGGAGCAGGTCCGGGTGCGCGGAGCAGGCGGAGGCGACGGGGGCGAGGCGGGAGTAGAGGAGGAGCTCCGGCGGGGGAGGCGGCGGCGGAGGGGACGAGGAGCGGAGGTGGTTCAGCTGCGACACGCCCGCGCGGATGGCGTCCAGCTGCCGGATCAGGGCCTGCTCCTCCTGGTCGCCGCCCTGCTGGCGCTGCTGCTGGAGGATGAGCGGCGGCACGGTGGCGGCGCGGAGGGAGAGGTGGTAGAGGGACACCAGGTTGGTGGCCACCACCGACAGCAGCAGCAGCACGTTTAGCCTCACGCCGAGGTTGAGGCCGCCACCGCACGGCCAGCCTGCCCCTCCTCCTGTAGCTGTGCCCGTAGAGGCGGAGGTCACCCCCGTCTTCCTCATCTCCGGCACGATGAGCGGGATCTGGAGGGTTGATTGCTACTGCAGTGGAGTGTAGATTGCGAAAGTGTGGACGGAGAGGAGACTCCTGTTTGTTGACCTCTGTCTGCTGTTTTGGCTGGTGGTTAACCTATTGCCATCATATCGGGGCAAGTGACAGCAGATTTGCCACCCATGAGAGAGAAGTGAATGTGAGAGGGATTAATTGACCTATCTAATAGTGGCAAATAGTTAAATATCCCGGTGGTGCCGATTGATTTGTTACGAGAGAAAATCTTTATTTGGCTAGTTGTTGGTGGGCGTGATTTGTTCGAGAGAAAAGTACATCTTGTGGTGGTGGTGACAATGCCCAAACGAACATGGCGCGATTTGGCAGCTATTGGACTGTTGGAGTGACTACGGTAGCTAGTGACTGTCAACCTCATCACTCCCCTCTAGCTAATGTGTTGCCCACCAGCAAGTGTGCTGGCTCCATAACTTAAGAGCAAGGTTAGGGTTCGGACAGCTTCGGCTCTCGTTTGGAACAATTTTTCTGATGAAGCTGAAACCGTTTTGAAAAATATTTGGAAAAACGGTTTCACCTGTTGGATTGAGGTGTAAGATGTCTAAATTGCCTTTTACCTATGTTTTTTCTTTTTCTCTTTTCTTTATTTTCCTTTTTTTCTCTTCTTTTCTTTTCCTCTCACTTTTCGCCTCCTCTCCTTATTTATTCACCTCCCCTCTTCTCCTTATCCGCTCCCACCCTCACGGGTTCCCTCCGCCCGAGCTCCCGGCGCCTCTGCCTCCGCAGGCGTTGCCCTACCGCGCCCCACCACCACCCATCCGCAGCGATCTAGGCCCTTTCGCACCTTTGGTAAGGGTGGGTTTCGGTGATAAATGACAACCATATGCTTGTGACTAACCTTTGTTTTGAAGCGGATTTCTATTTGGGTTATTGTCACGAGTATTGAATCAAATGAGACCCCTCAATTTGAATTTATGGGCTCAATCTGGTCGAAGACTGCAAGGCTAAGGACTTTGTTAGTTCCAAGTGTCTCAAAGGAGATGAAGGACACTTGGATTACTAGTTTGTAGTTTCGACCGTACTATTAAGAGGGGTTCGTACACTAGTAGCTTGACCATGCACTCGAAAGCCATAATTTATGCACACTCATGTTCCTTGGATCCTATCTAGCTCAGAGAGTTCATGGAAGCAAGGTTGAAGCAAAAGAATCGACGGAAAACTCAAAGGCGGCGAATTGGATGAGTTGAAATCAACTCCATAGCGTCGGATGATCCGACGCCCCGTATTTAACACGCGCCGGATGAGTTCTGCGACCAACCGGTTCAAAATGGACCGTCGGATGAACCGACGGTACGGGCATCGCTTCATCCGACGCCTTAGGGTTTGGCTACGGTTCGGGTCAAGGGTCCGGGCTCAAGCATCGGACGATCCGACGCCTTGACCATCGGTTCATCCGACGGTTGCATTTAAATTCAACGAGAGACGCGCCAAGGATTCCGCCGCCGACGGATGATCCGACGCCCGGTTAGTGCTCACGGCTTCATCCGACGGTTTGTTTCAAATCACACGACCGCCCGGCGGGGTGCCTTCGGCACGGATGATCCGACGAGGCGTCGGTGTATAGCGTCGGTGTATTGTCCGGGTTTCAAGTTTCAACGGCTATATTGGGCGCCGTGAGTGACCCGGATGATCCGACGCTTTGCGGGGGGGGCACCATCGGTTTATCCGACCGGTACAACTTTTTTCGGGGGACTTTTGCAACGGCTAGCCACCTTTGCTAGGCCTATATATAAGCCCCCCTGCCCTCTCTAGAGCTGCCTTTGCCACTCGAAGATCTCTTGCGGCCTAGGAGAGAAGGAGAGTGTGTTCTTTCTTATTGGATTTTCTCTTCCTCTTCATTGAGGTGTTCTTTCTTAGTGAGCAAGAGTTTCAAGGTGCATCCATGGCTTAGGCGAGTGCTCAGGTCAAGTGAAGGTTTGCGGGCTTGTTACTCTTAGAGTTTGACGGCTCCTAGGCAGTCTAGGTGACTTGGGGGTTCTTGGTGAGCTCTTGGAGATTGTGGGAGCCTCAAGACAAGCTTGGTGTACATGGTTCGAGACCTACCGTTCCGGAGATGGAGAACGGGTACTCTTAGTGAGCACTTGTGTCTTAGTGACTCAAGGGGGAGCGATACTCTAAGTGAGTGCTCCAACGTGGACTAGGGGGAAGCGTCAACTTCTCGATACCACGGGAAAAAATTCGATCGCCTCTTGTCCATCTTATTTACTTCTAGCACTTACTTTCGCATTTCAATTCCGCTCTCAAGTTTCTTGTCTTTGTTCTAGCTTGTTTCGCTTGTGTGCTTAATATCTTGCCTAGGTTGTCTTATTGCCTCCTAGTGTGTTATTTGCTAAGGAAACTTGTGTTAGTGTGCTCTAGAAGTAGAGAAGAACCGTTTTTGTATGGGCAACACTAGTTGATAGGTTAAGGTTTTCGTTTTTTCTTTTAGAGCTTGAAAACAAGTCCCATATTCAACCCCCCCTTCTATGTGACTAGATCCTACACCATCGCGCCACGCCTCCGCCCGTCGGTGCCCCGCCGCGCCTCCGCCTTGCGCCGCCCGGGGCAAAGCAGTAGGCAGAACCGGATGGAGCCACATTTTCGTGGCTCCGCCTCCCCAATGGAAGTCCTTTGCGGCTCCACCACCGGCTTCACCCTCGGAGCCGCCGTGCTCCACACCGTTTGGAAGGGCTCTGCGTGGAGCCGAAGCTGGAGCTCGTTTTGGAGCCCTGTGTAACACCCCGTGTTTTTGCTCAGTGATAATTGGTGCTAATGACCCACTTAACCGCTCCTCTAACTACCCTTGAGGACACTAGGTCAACCCTTGGTCAAAACCCTAGCTCAAAACCCTATTATCCCGGCCCTTTGACCCCTTGTTGCCATTCTAGAACTTTGACACGTTCTCCAAAATTCCCCTAAACACTTCAAAACCACCCAGAGGGAAAAATGTGCAGAATCTCAATGCACACTGTTGACGCAAAACTCGCACCCTGCGTCAAGCACACAGCAAGCCGAACAAGCTAGCTTCACACACGAGCAGATTCCAAAGCGTGCCAGTCAATTTTCCCTGAAAATTAACAAAAGACAAAGTAGTTAAATGCCAAAGCTTGGAACTTGTCGGGTGGTACCAGGCAGTTCCATATTTACGGCTAGAAAGCCATGTGAGATGACATATAGCTATGAGAAGCTATCTGCTAGCAAATTAGAAACCATTCGGGAACTTTAAAGCGTGAAATAGAAAATAGCCGAAAGGATGACGCAAGCATGACGATAAATCGGTCTTTATTTGGACAAGATTGCACGTGCACAAGACCACGACCGATCCTCGGGAACAAATGACAATAAACAATAAATGAAGTAAAAGCATGATTACAAACGTGTATTAAACGAGCATGCATAGGCCCAAAGCACTAGTCTACCGCATGTCTAGGTACTTCAAAACCCGTCAAGCGTGAAGCCAAACAAGTCTATCCACCGCATGATACGACTTGTTTGAAAATCACACCACCAACCACAAATAGATCTATCTACCGCATGATACAATCTAAATATGGGAAGCTAAAAGCACGCGTTATTTAAGACATGATTTATAAACACGGTTTACTCGCGAAAGCATAACGGAATACGGCTAGACAACCGAATCGGGGCCCATGAAGAAGGAACAAACATCGCCAAAGATGATAAATCTATCAGATTGAATTAAGGATCTAATCCACCGGATGATTAGCTCTAAGACAACCCAAAAACCTGCATCTACCGCATGATACTTGGTTGTGTCAAGATTTACGCAAAAACTGACAAGATTGAACCCGCAACATGTAACAATCTAGATTGATTCGATTTCGGCTATTTGAGAAAACACGTGATCCACGTGCCTTTTGAAGCAAGATATAAAAGTGCGGTGTAAGGATCACTAAACGAGATAAAGCCGATCCAAATCAATCTAAATTGGGCAAAAGAGTGTTACATGAATTTAAACATAAAGTAAAACTCAAAGCAACACGGGGTAACTTAATGAATCTATTGAATTTTGCCAAGATCCAATAGAGCCGATAACTAGCTCCAAGCTAGATCTTAGCCCACCGCATGGCTCATGATCTAACAAGAAACCCTCTTGAACCAAGCTTAAATCTATCGCGTGATACTAAGCATGGTAACAAGACTACTTGCATCACGATCTAAATCCACCGCATGATACTAGACATGATACAAGGTTGCCGGTACTTACGGAGATCGACGGATCGATGAACCCTCTCGAAGAACTCGACGACACGACTAAAGGACTCGAGAATTTGGCGTAAAGCCGGTTTGTATTGAGAATGTTTTCGATTGCAATTACATACATCCAGGGTCCATATTTATACCCTGTCATGGCATGACTCCGGATGGACTACGAGCACAATATTTGATACCTAATTTATCTCCAAGTGTGAATGCTCATCCATCCATTTGTTCCTTCCGCTTGGGCCACGTCACCACGCAATCCCGCAAAATCAGCGCGAACAGTCCCTTTGCCGAACGGAAGCAAACTGCCGACCGCAAGCTCTTCTGTCGAATCCTTTTGAAGAAGCTTTCCTTCTTCTGGACGGATTTTTCATCAAGCTGGGCCCACAAATCAGACTCCTTCTTGTACCAAATTTTGGTGTTAACATCCACAACTTTGTTGTTGATTGGCATTTGAATTTCGAAGAAATTTTTGGTGAAAATGCCTTTGAAGGTGTCCTGTTCCTGTTCATCCACGCCGAGTTTTTGGCCAGCTTGGCATGTCGTTCCTGCTCGATTCCTTGGATAAAACCCCTACCAGCCTTAGCAAATGTTGTAGAGGGTAACTTGCTCAACAACTTTGGTATTCAAGGTTCGAGTCACTCCAGTTCAAATTTTTGGAGAAAATTCGGTTGGAAGAAGGCTAAACGAAACTGTCTGGACAGCCGGCGTCCCCGCGCACGACGTCGCCCGCGCGCCGCCACGTCGGCCACGCCGTACCCGGCCCGCGCGCGCACGCCGAGGCGCCGGTAAACCTAGCGGTCCGAGGCCCGTGCCGAGACACCTGTGCACTAAATGGTTGTGACGCTTGCGTGGAAATCTAGGCCGGTGCCACGCGACCGATGCACACTCGTCGGCGGGCGAACCGCCTCGACCCATTGGCCGACGGCCCCGCCGCACGTCGCCGATGCTCCGCGCCCATGCTGGAGTTTCCTGTAGGTCACGACGGGAGACGGAACCGCCTCTGCGCGCCTACAAAACCCCCTTTCTTTCCTTCCTCGCGCGCCCGAGCAACCAAGCAGCCCGCCGCCGCCCGCCATTAGCGCCGTCGGCGACCTTTCTGTTCGGCTTGCTGCCGTGCTAAACCAGTGACTCCCAGTTCTCCCCTGGTACCCACTCGAGCCCCCAAGCGCACGTGTTGGCCTACCCGAGCTGCCTACTCGCCGGAGCCCGAGCACCCGCGGCCGCCGCCGACCGCCGCCGCCGAGCTCGCCTCTCCGCCGATCCTCCAAGCCCGGTGACCCCGCCTAGCGCCTTCCCTAGGCCACATGGAAGCTCCCCGTGCAGCACGTGGTTGAGCCCGGTCCCTTCCCTCACCGCCGTCGGGGGTTCCCGCGGTCGCACCGCGCCTGCGCTGCCGCCGCCACTCGCCGACGACCTCCCTAGCCGGTCCACCGCCATCAATCGATCGCAGGTGAGTCCAATCGACGATCCCCGTCGCTTGTTTGCCTGGCCGCGCTCCACCTCGCTGCCGGCGAGCTTGCCACCGCCGTCGGGCCTGAGGGGGGAGGAACCGAATGCATATGTATGAGAAGTTTAAAAGCTCTAGGGTCTGCAGTGTAAATAGATTGTTCCATGTTTTGTGATTTGGTCCAGCAGCTTGTAAAATCGAGTAAAATCGTAGAAAAATCCAAAAATAGCAAACTCAATTTTTCCGTGCTCAGTGTAACAAGGACTACAACTTTTTCCAAATATGTATATACTTTTGAGTTATGGTTTTTGCTTGAAAAATTGGAAAGTAAAATACTTAGATTTGTGTTTCTGCAAAATCCACACAAGATCTTGAGATGGATTTTGGATATTTTGTGGGAACTAGTATGTTTAGGTTTTTTTGCCAAAATTTGCACAAAGTTATTGAAGGGATCTTCCTATATAAATTATCTTGTGATATTGATAAATCTGCCTATATGATTTTTGTAGCTTGGTATATAATTATTTTTGAGCCCAACTTCTGGCTATAGTCTTGTTATGCTAAAAAGTATCTTTGGTGAATTTACCATGATTTTATATCTGTTAGAAATATTAATTCCTCATTTATGCTTGTTTTTAATCATAAATATGTGCAGCATGTTTCATAAGGGCTATATGTGTGTTTGTTAGTTCTTTGGGCTTGTTTTGGACCAGAGTATGTGTAGGAGAAAGTTGGGACTCATTTATATCGTATTTATTTTAATATGCATTATTCCTTTTATGCTAACTAGAAATGCCCATAAATTGGTGTATTAAATTCAGTGGTGCAAAACCCTTTTTTCTTGCCGTCCAGAGGTATGCCTCTTGGTCAGTAGGACCAGTGGGTGCTGCTGGATCAGTTTGTTATGATTTAGTTATGCAAAAGAGCTCAAGCTGGATTAATCTAGTAAAAGGAAAATAGGGAAATCACTCTCTCTAGTGCATGACTTAAGGAGAAGTGTTAGGAAAAGTAAAATGGTGCTACGAAAGTAATTTCCTTGCTATTTGTTTTTAAATAAAATATTCCTTGATAGATGTGCACACAATCACCTTAAAGAGAAGGCTAAATAGGCTTTTGGATTATCTTTAAAAGGAAAAAGGTTTAAATACTTTCTTAAGGTGATTATGGCTAACCTTGTGCCCTTGGTGACAGTTTGGTACTGTTTTTGAATTAAATTAAATTAACCACCCTCCTAATCACTGCATTGCATTCCCCGTGTAGAAGTCCTCGACGGTAGCTATACGCTTGTGCCGGCTGACGAGGACGAGGGAGCAGGAGGAGACGTGCACTACATGACCGTAGAGCAAGACCCGGGCCAAAGTCCGGAAGTTTGTGTGTCTGCTTGTGCTGACGAAGGTACGCCCCGGTTTATTCATTAACCCCAGTGTTTCTTTAAAACTTCTGAATCTACTTCTTGTTATTGTATGTGCATTTACGTTCAGGAGTTGAAATGAAACCCTAGTTGCATGATCCATAAGTACCTAAGATCTTTTCCTAGCATGTTACGTCGCTAGATGCTATGCTTAAGGATCCGGTACAAGTCGAGTGATGTTCGTCACTCGCGAGAATAGGATCTTCTTTATGGAATCACCATATGTTTAAATGGATTGCTCATGTGGTAAGAGCATGGGATTTGGGCTCCGGTCCAATGGCTTCGTGGGCTAAGTGTTTGAAAGTACTAAACACTTGTCGGAAATGGGTACGGTAAGCCTAGTACCTAAATGAGGCGGTACGGGGTTTTACTATCACTACTCTTAGGGTTGCGGCCCGAGTACATGCGTGAGGCTGGGTGACCTTAGTGGCGTAGCCCAGATAAACCTTGTACTTAACACTGTGAGCTATTATCCCCAAACCGAAGAATGACGGGAACCGCCTGGTTGGTGAACTCTTAGTGAGGGCACCTCCCGTGTGTTTAGGTCCACCTTGCAAGGGTTAAGAATCAATCGATTGTCGTTCTCTCACCGTCATCTGAGACTACTTACCCGACTAGCCATGATATCCTTTTATGATGGAACTTGTGAAGATTATTACTTTGATTAATTGTTTGTACAACTTTGGTTGCAATAGTTGCTTACCTAGTAATGATTACTTCAACTAGAACATGAGCTAAAATATGGAAAGTAAGGATTCACTACTTAGCAGCTTTTTGGCAAACAAACCCACTAGCCAAAAGCCTTGCATGACTAGAGGTAAAGTCCTTCTTTTAGACGGGTAAGTCTTGCTGAGTATTAGTATACTCAGCCTTGCTTTAAAAATGTTGTTCCAGGTAATGCATCTGATGTGTGGCCCGGAGAACTTCCACTCGGCTGGGAGCTGGAATGGGTGGATGACGAAGAGTGATGGCATCATGGACAGGCCTCCTATGATGTGATCGTATCGTTTAGTTATCTTCCGTTGTTTTTAATAAACTCTGAACCATTTACTTTCATGTCAAAGAACTATGTTTGTAATAATGAACCCTACGGGGATGTGATAGTTTAATTTGTAAGGCACTCTGGACTCTCCTTCGTGGGGGTTTTAATGCATACGTTCGATCCTCTCTGTGATGTCAAGTGATTTACCGGGCGTTAACCCGGCAACACTCAACAAGATGCTTCTTTATTATCGCTTAATGACCAAATGGAGTGGTTAGGCGATAGTACGGAATTATCTCGGGTGGGGTTGTCACACCCTGCCAAACAGGTGATACAGTCGGTTGCTCGCTGTAAGGATTCTTGCAGCCTTCCACTCAACCCACTTGTATAGTAGCTAAGTCTTCAACATTCAATACTTGACCCACTTGTTTATGAGATGTTGTTTCTTGGTTTTACCACCTGCTCCCCCTCTCTCTCTCCATTCAACTTTTCTTATTTCGGATTTCTTAGCAGTACTTTTCTCTTAAAATTTTCTTATATAAATCTTTCAAAAAATTGTTGAATAAATCAGTGTGTGGTGTTTTTTTAGAAAAAAACTATCGTGCAAATATGCAGAACAGAGCCTAATTTTGTCCAACTCCATAGTGTACTAAAACTACCAAGTTGGCTCGCGCTAATAGCACGGCTAGATTTGATAAAGTTATCTTTATATATATGACTTGTTATTCATCCTTTTGAAATCATTAACACTCAACCGTCATGTACATATTGGTGCCTCGATTTCGAAATTAGTATCGGTGCACTCGAATTTTGTTGTTTGGGTGGTCTTGGATTGGTGGATGGATGGAAATCCCATAGCGAATGACACTATCAACTCTTAATTGCACCCTCGCATATATTGCAAGCTATGCAACTTTGTATATTTGATTGAAATCGTAAATCACCCTCTCTGGCATCTCTCGGTCCCTCCACGAATCTCTCTCTCCGTCTATCTTTTTCTTATTTTTGTCGAGTGAACTATGTCTTTCTGATGTTGCGGCTTCTGAGTCCGACTTAGGCATTGACCTTGTGTAAGTCTTGTTGCTCCACCTCACCATGCGTGGATCTAACTCCTCTTAGCTACTTCGTCGTACTGCAATGATGTCAATTGCTGGCGTAGGCGATCTTGAAGGTTGCTCTCGATCTAGGGATATGATAATGTGCAGTGGCACGGGTTCCTTCATCCCTCCTCTCTCTTTGCGCGCACGCGCATGTAACCCCCGCGTTTTAGCACCAAATAAATCACCTAATAAATCATGCGTATTTTCAAAACCGACCCGCCGAGCTCAATTACCATTCAAACCCTAGCCACTGTTCTCCCCTCTCTCTCCCCGACGTGCGTGCCGCGAATCCCGCCGGCACCGCACCCAGGCCAGCACCCATGCGCGCCTTCCCAACGTCGCGGTCGGCCACCGGCCGGAATCCCGCGCACGCCGCGGTCCCGCCGACCGGTCCGCCTCGCCATCACCGCCGTCCCGAAAACGCGCCGACGCCCGAAAACCGGGAAAATTCCGCAAAACCCTTCCCCTAATTTCCCTAAAAATTTTCCAAGATTTTCTAAAAACCCTTCCCCTATTTTCTTTTCTTTTCTTTCTTTTCCTTCCCTTTCTTTTCTTTTCTTTTCTTTTCTTCCTTTTCTTTCCTCCCTTTTCCTTTTCTTCTTTCTTTTTTCCTCCTTTCTTCTTTTCCTTTCCCTTCCTTCTTTTCTCTCCCTCCCCTCCCTTCTCCTTCCTCTCGCGCGGCCGGGGACCCGGCCGGCGCCCCGGCGCCGCTGGACCCGGGCCCCGCGCCCGTCCGCCCCCCCCCTCCCACACGCCTCCGGGCCGCAAGCCCACCCTCCTCCTCACGCCACCGCGGCCCGCGCCCGGCCGGGTCGCCGGTGCCCGGCCGGCCACCGGGACGCGGCCGGCCGCCATTAATCCGCCGCCCGAGCCGTCACCTCCGCCTACACCGCCGCCCGACCGCCGCCCCGCCCCCCGCCCCCTAGCACTCCCCCGCACGAGTTGACCGGGCGGCGGCACGAGCCGTCGCATCACCGGCCGCCGCCTCGCGAAGCTCCCTCGAGCTCGCCGAGTCAAGCTCGCCGGAAAAAAAATCTCCCCCCAAACCGCCATCCGCCGCCTATAAAAAGGGCCGGCGACTCCCCGTGTCGCCGCACCTCACCACCTGCAGCCTCACAGCAACTCCTCCCCCCCTTCCCCGAGCCCCACCGCGCCGTCGCCCCCTAGCACCGCCGCCGCGCCACCGCCCTCCCGCGGAGCCGCCTCCACAAGACGCCCTAGCCCAAGGTGAGCGCGGGGATGAGATCCCCTCGTCCCCCTCTCCGATTTGCCCCACTCCCCGGCCTCGGCCATAGACGGGACCGCCGGCGGGCGCCCCCGCCGGTCGGCCATGCCCGCGCCATCCCTCCCTCTCTCGTTCTGACTCGAGGGGGAGGAAGAAGATGGCATTTTTGCCAAGACCCCCCCCCGCTTCCCCCCTTATTTCCCTCAAAACCGAGCTCTATTCCCTCTCTCTCTTTATTCTTTTCAATTAGCCCCTGGATTAATACCTAATTATAGATTGAACACTGCTACACCCTAAACAATTTACAAAGTGACCCTAACCCAGTTTATATTAGCATAATCACCCCTTTTACCATTAGTAGAAATTGCTAATAGGTCCTTAATCCCTATACCTCCTCTGTGACCCAACATTTTATGCACAAACCTCACCCCGCTATTTTCCCGTAGTACACCGCTGAACCACCCCCCTCCCTGGGACTTATAAATACCCCCTCTCCGCTCACTCCCCCTCCTCGAGCTCGGCCGAAAACGTGTGTGCTAATATTGCTTGCTTGCTTGTGTGTGCGCCATAGCCGACGGAGTAGACGGGGGAAGGTACCCCGAGCCGGAGATCGAAGCCGACTATCGCGAGCGGAGCCCGAAGCCCCGAACGTCGAGCCGCACTCCCCGAAGACTACGAAGACGGCAAGTTCAACCTTCCCCTTTGATGCATGCTTCTGTCCTAGTTTTATAAATACACCCTATACCGTTTTATAAATTGCATATTGTTTTACCGCAAAACATGGTAGGATAGCCACCCTTGATTGCTATGATTGAACCTTGTTTTGGCCTCGATGAGTGTTTTAAAAATGTGTGAGTGCTTTCAAAATGTGTGAGTGCTTTAAAAATGGAAATGGGATATGTTTGGAAAATGAGTAAAGAACTGGGTAGACGGGATGGACGCGTGTGTCAGGAGTATGGGTGAGCTCGTACCTGTGTGGTTGAGCATGTTGGGAGTTGTCCATCTTGTCGGTTAAGGACCGGGTTGCGTGACATCTCACCTGACCCAAATCATCGTACAACCACTCGACCGTTGTATGTGGCAACGGCTTAGCATAAACCCCACTAGTTAATCTACTTGCCATCGGGTGTGCGGGTGAGCAGCGGGAGACCAAGGAGCAGGGGTACGCTCTGTGTGAGGTACGCCCCGGTTATGTGGTATAACCCCTTGGGTGCTTCCGTGGTGGCTCGTAGTGTTAGCTAAGGTGGGTAATGGCTTTGATAGGATCCGTACACGCACCGAGGTGTCCGTGTGACGGTACCCTACTTGTGGGTAAAGATGTACAACCTCTCGCAGTGTCAAACCTATTCGAATAGCCGTGTCCACGGTATTGGACGAGTCACGGTGTGGTCACAAAAACTAGTGTTTGGGATGGGATGTTTTCTCGGCGTGAGTTGTTTTACCGGGTGAAGAGTATGGTCGTGTGCACCGGGCTACGACGGACGGGAAGTCCGTAGATCCATAGTGGTTTTTCCCTAAAACAATTGAGTTACTTGGGTTATGAAAATGATTTGCGAAAACCTTTTTGAAATGAACCCCTGCATGTGTAAGTTTGCAAAATGAACCTTAACCGGATCCTTGTTATACCTTATGCATGATTCTGCTTATAGGCCCCTCCGTGGGTGGGGTTGGAATTGCTGAGTACGTATGTGCTCACCCTTGTTTCACTAACTATTTTTCAGAGGAGGATCCCAATTACATTCCCGATAACGTTGAGTAGGTCGTGCCCTACACCCAACCGTGCCTGTGTACCCAGGGCCCCTACCGAAAGCTTCCATGGTGTGGTACTCTGAGGAGGCTATGGAAGCCTTTGCTATCGTTGTGTGGTCATTAGCTTTTGTGTTGTTCCTTGTGGCGTTGGCACTACCGTGCCCTCTGTGTCGCCGTGATGTAAAAGACTGATTCCACCTGTTGTAATAAATGTGTTACCAGCCTCCTGGACCGGTATTTGTGTCACATTTATTCACCTCCGATGAGGGGACGCTTCGGTGGTATCGAGCCGTAGGTTGGCCGTAGGACATGACCCCTAGGATACGAGACCTCCTCCGGCCTTCTCTAACCTTTCCTTTGCTAAGCTCACCCGTTCCCAAATCCTTACCTTGATTCTTGCCTGTTTCCGGATGGCTAACCCCGGATGGAACGGAGGAATCGCCCCCGTCCAGCCGGCCTCCCTAACTTTGTTGCTACTCGGCCTAGAGCGCGTCGGAGTAAGGGATCCGCCGAGTTCGCCTACGGAGTACAAATGCTACGGCACCCTTCGGTGTAAGCTGCTGATCTTTGTGGGAAGAAGCACGCTTTACCCCGACATAGAACCATGGTTCGTCTCCGCCACTGGTTTTCGTTTCGCCGACACCTACCCCAAGGCTGCTCGGAAGGCCCTGCGACAGCTACGAGTGGTTTATAGACAGCACCTCCGAAGGACTCCAATGGGATTCTTTCCACCCTCCCGGAGGAAGAGGACGCTCGTGGATTGCTCGCATGAGAGGACTAGAACGAGAAGAAGAAGACTTAGAAGAGGCGGTTCCCACCTATCCATTTACCTCGGGGGCCTAGACCACCTTTATCGGGAGCAAGCCCGAAAGAATCGAAGCGGCCAGATTGACGGAGCGGATAGAGCGAGCGAGAGGGTAGAACCGCAGAGGGTAAAGACAACCATAGCGAGAGTTGAACGACACAACATGGCGCAAGACTACCTCAGGGAAAAAGAACGTTCGGAGAGGTTTTGGGATGAGCTCCAAAAGGAACGTAGAAGGCGAAGAAGAGAATCCGACTTGGATGAAGAAGAACCCGAAGAAACTCACTGGGACAAAGGGACCCAGACTGAAGATGAGATACTGGAGCAAGATCTTCCACTGAAGAAGCGCCGTATCCAGCTAGAGGAAGATTCACCGTGAGACTAGGGTGTTTAGTCTAGAAACCGAGTCCTAGCAATAATAAGTGTACCCCGAAGGATGTACCCCAACCTTACTACTAAATAAAGTTATCCATCTCTTGTACCCCACCACAACCTTGTTCAACTCTACCTTTGTTTTCGGATGGCGGAAGATGGATGGACCCAAGGCGTGTGCCGGGGAGGAGCCTAGTTTTGCTCGCTCGCTCATCAACTCCCTGGAGCGCCTCGGTATCACTGAGCGCCCTAGGTACTACAGCAGGGAGTACGAGCAACTCGGCACTCTTCGCTGTAGAGTGGTCCTCTCCGTCGCTAGAAGCAACCGCCACACCAACATCGAACCGTGGCACGTGACCGTCATAGGGTTTCGACACCGAGACACCTATCCTTTGGCCCTCAGAAAAGCCCTCCGCTACCTGTGCCGAATCTATGAAGAACACCTCGTCCCCACACTAATGAGGTACTTCCCTCCCGCCATCGCACCCCGGTTTGGCGAGTGCCCGCATGAGAAACCTCGGAACGACGCCGCCACCAAGAGGATCCGCTATACCACGTAGTCGCCTACCTTGTCTCCTTGGATAAGCTCTTTGATGACCAAGCCGGACACTTGAGGGAACAAATCGGCCGGCCGAGCAAGTCGAAGTCACGGTGCGGATGCACCAAGTCCGAGTGGCACAAGCCGAAGCAAGGACCGCGGCCGCCATAAGCGGTGAAGCCGTCGCCCGGAAAGCCTCAGGAGAATCCAGGACCAACGCATGCAAGAATGGACCAACGGCGGAACACCTGTTCCAGCCATTGGAGAAGCTCAAGTCCTGCTGGGAACACCCCTAGTAGGATGGGGAGGAACTATAGAAGTCCCACCAGCACCACCAGCAGTCACAGAGCCCCCAACAGAAGCCGCAGCACAGCTTCAGGAAAACGGTAACCCCGAAGGCGGGAATGATGACGAGCTGCTCATTCCGCTGGAAGAACACTCGACCCCAGAAGACAACTCCCCTCGCGAGTAGTGTGCCCAAGACCCAGGGAATGAAGCCGTACCGGTCCAAGTTGCGCCCTTAGTCCTTAGTCGTGTAGTGTGTCCGCGTAGTCGGGATGTATCCTCCTCGCTGGTTTGTAATAAAAACTTATCTGTGCTTGCTTGTTTGCTATGTGCTTGTTGTGTGCTTACCGGCAGGAGTAGACCCTGCCCTTTCAAAAAGAAATCCGCCATAATCCACTTAAACATCACATAAAACTAGACTTCTTAGAAAACCCGTTCCTTTACAGATGGTTTCCAGGCGCCCTGTCAGGACCCACCGATCGGAGGGAGCGTCTCCACGACCAGGAGGTTAACCAAAATGAAGATGGAGGAGAGAACGTGGTCCTACCATCGCCACCCCCTCATGTTGACTTGGCACAAGTCTTAGCCAACCAGACTGTCCTGATGGAGGCCATCTTCAACGCCGTCAACCGGCCAAGACCCCGAGTTATGAGCATGAATGAGAAGCTGATCGAGTTCCTCAGGACTAAGCCGCCCACCTTTAGCGGGTCGGTGAATCCTTTGGACGCTGACGATTGGCTGAGAGCCATCCTGAGGGAACTGGAGCCCCTCCACTGCGAGGACCATGACAAGGTTCTCCTGGCAGCTCACCAGCTCACCGGGACAGCCCTAGCCTGGTGGGAAAATTACTGCGCCGCCGCCAAGGATCCCTCCGCCATCACATGGGATGAATTCGTGGAGGAGTTCCGCCGCTACCACATTCCGGAGGCCACACTGAAGCGGAAGGCAGACGAGTTCCGCGAACTCCGCCAAGGCAACATGTCTGTGGAGGAATACACGTACCACTTCATAGAGGCCGGCACGCTATGCCCCCGAGGAGGTGGATAAAGACTCCAAAAAGCAAGAGATGTTCAAGAAGGGGCCGACTCCGAACCGAGGACACCGCCGACTCCTCGGATTTACCCGGACTTTAACACCCTCATGAACATGGCAATACTCACGGAGAGAGCAAGGGCCAAGAAAAAGAAGGAAAACAAGCGTAAGTTCATGGAACACAAGGCCAAGCAACAAGAGCGGTCCCGAGGCCGAGAAACTTTGGACACCCCATGTCCGTGTTCCAAGCCCCTATGCAATATAGAACCCAATCCCAAGCCACGAGCTCGCAAGCCCCCGCAGCCCGCCCAAGCCCTCCTACAACCGGAGTGCCATGAAGCCCCCACGGAACAACACCGGCCGGATCACTACCAACAACAACAACGACTCCCGAGTGTGTTTCAACCGCCGAGAAACCGGCACTTCATCGCCAACTGCCCCTATGCTAAAAAGCCAACCACCACCACCTACTCCAACTCGGTGAACGGGCCTAGGCCGCTTGTGTCAGGAGCCAACCGCATGCCAGTGCGCAGCAACAATAACTTCGGCAACAACACCGGCAACCGGCGGATGAGGCGGCCCCGGCGGTCGTATGGACGCGCCCGGGTTAATCACATCAATGCGCAGGAGGCACAGGAAGCACAAGGCGTAGTACTCGGTGAGTTCTCGGGTCGGCTCGCTTTTGGCTACCATACTTGTTCGATTCGGGAGCATCACACTCATTCATATCCTCAAGCTTTGTGGAGAAGCATAGCATACCCACAGTACTACTCAAAGCACCCTTGATAACTCGAACGCCCGGAGGTGACATTAAGTGTCAACTGGGATGCCCCCGGGTAAGGATTATTTTAAGTGGGGTAGAGTTCCTAGCAGACACTTTGGTAGTACCGAAATCCAAGGGGATAGATGTGATCCTTGGTATGGGTGGTTAAGCCAACACCATGGCCTCATAAGTTGCGCCGGATAAAGTAGTGCACCCGACCAACCCGGACGGGATACAAGTGACTCGCCACACCCGGGGACACAGGCGGATATAATGGTTTTCAACATAGAAGCCAAGACCATAGAAGATGTCCCGGTAGTACGAGAATACCTAGATGTGTTCCCCGAAGAACTCCCCCGGAATGCCACCGGACGGGGATATAGAGTTCGTAATCGACCTTATCCCCGGAACCTCTCCCATAGCCAAGAGACCCTATAGGATGGCGGCCCACCGAGTTGGCGAATTGAAGAAGCAAACTAGCGAGCTCCAGCGAAGCGGGTTCATCGAGACCAAGCTCATCACCATGGGGAGCCCCGGTGCTTTTCGTGGAGAAGAAGGATAAGAGCATGAGGATGTGTGTAGACTATCGCTCGCTTAACGAGGTCACTATAAAAAACAAGTACCCTCTTCCCGAATAGATGACCCGTTTGACCAACCGAAGGGAGCCAAGTATTTCTCGAAGGTGGATCTAAGATCGGGTACCACCAACTCAAGATTAGGGAAAGTGACATCCCCAAGACCGCCTTTGTCACTCGCTACGGGCGAGATGAGTTCACGGTGATGTCCTTTGGACTAACCAATGCACCAGCATACTTCATGAACCTCATGAATAAGGTGTTCATGGAAGAGCTGGACAAGTTTGTCGTGGTCTTCATTGACGACATACTTGTTTACTCCAAGAGCGTGGAGGAGCATGAACAACATCTTCGAGTAGTGCTGGGAAAATTGAGGGCACACAAATTATACGCCAAGTTCAGCAAGTGTGAATTTTGGCCAGAGAAAATATCCTTCCTTGGGCACATATTGACTGCAGAAGGAGTAGCCGTAGACCCCGGGAAAGTTGAGACAGTCTCCAACCGGCGGCAACCAACCAACCAACGTGAGTGAGATCGGGGAGTTTCCTAGGTTTAGCGGGGTACTACGGAGGTTTATCGAGGGATTCTCCAAGATCGCCCGCCCATGACGAGCTGCTCAAGAAGGAGAAGAAGTTCAACGGACCGAAGCCCGCGAGAGAAGTTTCCAAGAGTTGAAGAAGAGGTTGACCACGGCCCCGGGCCGACCCCCGCCGGACATTCAACGGGACTTTGTCGTGTATTGCGACGCCTCCCGACAAGGGTTGGGATGTGTTCTCATGCAAGATGGGAAAGTAGTGGCATATGCCTCCCGTCGGCTCAAACCCCATGAGCGAGAATTATCCCACCCATGATCCGGAGTTTGCGGCCGTAGTGCATGCCCCGAAGATCCGGAGACACTACCGATCGGGAACAAGTGTGAAATCTACACGGACCACAAGAGTCTAAAGTACATCTTCACCCGGCCCGACCTCGAACCTAAGGCAGAGAAGATGGCTAGAGCTAGTCAAGGACTATAACCTAGAGATTCACTACCACCTGGGGAAGGCCAATGTGGTAGCAGATGCCCTAAGCTGGAAAACCTACGAGAAGGCAGCACCCAAGAGTGCCCAGTTGCAAGAGGAGATGGCACGGCTCAACGTACACATCGTCCCCCAAGGCTACGTCCGCCAGCTGAGTGTTCAGCCTACCCTAGAGGAAAAGATCCGGAAGGCCCAAGAGACCGATGAAAATCTGATGAAGATCCGCAAACATACTGGAGAGAACAAGGCCCACCGACTTCGGGGTAGATGACCAAGGCACCCGTGGTACAAAAACGAGATATGCGTGCCTGAAGGTGGAGATCTTCGACAGACCATCATGGATGAGGCACACAACTCAGCATACTCCATTCACCCGGGATCCACCAAGATGTACATGGACTTAAAACAAAAGTATTGGTGGAATGGGATGAAAGCAGACATTGCACGGTTCGTCGCCCACTGTGACACTTGTCAGAGGATCAAAGCCGAACATCAGAAGCCCGCAGGACTGTTGCAGCCTTTACCAATCCCGGTATGGAAGTGGGACGAGATAGGTATGGACTTCGTAGTAGGGTTGCCAAGGACTCAGAAGGGACATGACTCCATATGGGTGATCGTGGACCGACTCACTAAAGTCGCTCACTTTCTACCCGTACGGACCACTTATGGTGGAGAGAAATTGGCGAAACTCTACATAGAAAATATAGTGAAGTTGCATGGAGTGCCTAGCAGAATAGTCTCAGATAGAGGGACCCGCTTCACCTCTAGGTTCCGGAAAAGCTCGCACAAAGCCATGGGCACCAAGCTAGACTTCGGCTCGGCCGTACCACCTACGGACCGACGGACGGACCGAAAGGGTGAATCAAATCCCGGAAGATATGTTGAGAGCATGCGTCCTCACCTATGGCAAAGATTGGGAGCAGAGCACCGCCATATGCAGAATTTTCCTACAACAACGGCTACCAAGCAAGTCCGGCAATGTCGCCATTCGAAGCACTATACGGGAGAAAATGTAGGACACCCCCGATGTGGTCGAAGTAGGAGAGCGTGCCCTGGTTGGGCCCGCACTTATAAAGGAAGCCGAGGAGCGAGTAGCCGATATCCGAGAGAAGTTGAGAGCCGCTCGGTCCCCGACGAAGAGCTACGCGGACAAGAAAAGGCGTGAAGCGAGCTTCAATCCGAGAGACTTCGTCTACCTCAAGGTTTCGCCCATCCGGGGACTCGGAGATTTCAATTACACGGGAAGTTGGCCCCTCGGTACATTGGACCATATAAAGTAATAAAGAGAGTCGGAGCGAGAGCGTATCGGCCGGGAGCTACCCGAAGAAATGTCGGATATACACCCGGTGTTCCACATCTCCCGGCCTACGTCGATGCTTGAAGGTTCGGAAGAGAAGCGAGTATCGGTGGAGACCATTGATCTACAGCCAGACCTTAGGTACCAGGAGGTGCCCGTCAAGATCTTAGACACTGTGGTCAAGCGGACAAGGACGTCAGAAGTACGGGTGTGCAGAGTCCAATGGAGCAGACACGGGGTGGAAGAAGCTACGTGGGAACGAGAGGACGCACTGAAGAAGGAGTTTCCCCACCTATTCGAACTCTAGCCGAATCTCGAGGACGAGATTCATTTTAAGTGGGGTAGGTTTGTAACGCTCGCGTTTTAGCTCCAAATAAATCACCTAATAAATCATGCGTATTTTCAAAACTGACCCGCCGAGCTCAATTACCATTCAAACCCTAGCCACTGTTCTCCCCTCTCTCTCCCCGACGTGCGTGCCGCGAATCCCGCCGGCACCGCACCCGAGCCGCACCCATGCGCGCCTTCCCAACGCCGCGGTCGGCCACCGGCCGGAATCCCGCGCACGCCGCGGTCCCGCCGACCGGTCCGCCTCGCCATCACCGCCGTCCCGAAAACTCGCCGACGCTCGAAAACCGGAAAATTCCGCAAAACCCTTCCCCTAATTTCCCTAAAAATTTTCCAAGATTTTCTAAAAACCCTTCCCCTATTTTCTTTTCTTTTCTTTCTTTTCCTTCCCTTTCTTTTCTTTTCTTTTCTTTTCTTCCTTTTCTCTCCTCCCTTTTCCTTTTCTTCTTTCTTTTTTCCTCCTTTCTTCTTTTCCTTTCCCTTCCTTCTTTCTCTCTCCCTCCCCTCCCTTCTCCTTCCTCTCGCGCGGCCGAACCCGGCCGGCCGCGCCCCCGGCGCCGTTGACCCCGGGGGCCCCGCGCCCCCGTCCGCCCCCCCCTCCCTCCACACGCCTCCGTGCCGGCAAGCCCACCCTCCTCCTCACGCCACCGCGGGCCCGCGCGTGACCGGTCGCCGGTGCCCGGCCGGCCACCGGGACGCGGCCGCCGCCATTAATCCGCCGCCCGAGCCGTCACCTCCGGCCTACACCGCCGCCCGACCGCCGCCCGCCCCGCGCCCTAGCACTCCCCCCGCACGAGTTGACCGGCGGCGCACGAGCCGTCGCATCACCGGTCGCCGCCTCGCGAAGCTCCTCGAGCTCGCCGGAGTCAAGCTCGCCGGAAAAAAATCTCCCCCCAAACCGCCATCCGCCGCCTATAAAAGGGCCGGCGACTCCCCCGTGTCGCCGCACCTCACCACTGCAGCCTCACAGCAACTCCTCCCCTCTTCCCCGAGCCCCACCGCGCCGTCGCCCCCTAGCACCGCCGCCGCGCCACCGCCCTCCCCGCGAGCCGCCTCCACAAAGACGCCCTAGCCCAAGGTGAGCGCGGGGATGAGATCCCCCTCGTCCCCCTCTCCGATTTGCCCCACTCCCCGCCCCCCGGCCATGGACGGGACCGCCGGCGGCGCCCCCGCCGGCCGGCCATGCCCGTGCCATCCCTCCCTCTCTCGTTCGACTCGAGGGGGAGGAAGAAGATGGCATTTTTGCCAAGACCCCCCCCCGCTTCCCCCCTTATTTCCCCTCAAAACCGAGCTCTATTCCCTCTCTCTCTTTATTCTTTTCAATTAGCCCCCGGATTAATACCTAATTATAGATTGAACACTGCTACACCCTAAACAATTTACAAAGTGACCCTAACCCGCTTATATTAGCATAATCACCCCTTTTACCATTAGTAGAAATTGCTAATAGGTCCTTAATCCCTATACCTCCTCTGTGACCCAACATTTTATGCACAAACCTCACCCCGCTATTTTCCCGTAGTACACCGCTGAACCACCCCCCTCCCTGGGACTTATAAATACCCCCTCTCCGCTCACTCCCCCTCCTCGAGCTCGGCCGAAAACATGTGTGCTAATATTTCTTGCTTGCTTGTGTGTGCGCCATAGCCGACGGAGTAGACGGGGGAAGGTACCCCGAGCCGGAGATCGAAGCCGACTACTGCGAGCAGGAGCCCGAAGCCCCGAACGTCGAGCCGGCACTCCCCGAAGACTACGAAGACGGCAAGTTCAACCTTCCCCTTTGATGCATGCTTCGTCCTAGTTTTATAAATACACCCTATACCGTTTTATAAATTGCATATTGTTTTACCGCAAAACATGGTAGGATAGCCACCCTTGATTGCTATGATTGAACCTTGTTTTGGCCTCAATGAGTGTTTTAAAAATGTGTGAGTGCTTTCAAAATGTGTGAGTGCTTTAAAAATGGAAATGGGATATGTTTGGAAAATGAGTAAAGAACTCGGGTAGACGGAATGGACGCGTGTGTCGGGGTATGGGTGAGCTCGTACCTGTGTGGTTGAGCATGTTGGGAGTTGTCCATCTTGTCGGTTAAGGACCGGGTTGCGTGACATCTCACCTGACCCAAATCATCGTACAACCACTCGACCGTTGTATGTGGCAACGGCTTAGCATAAACCCCACTAGTTAATCTACTTGCCATCTGGTGTGCGGGTGAGCAGCGGGAGACCAAGGAGCAGGGGTACGCTCTGTGTGTGAGGTACGCCCCGTTATGTGGTATAACCCCTTGGGTGCTTCCGTGGTGGCTCGTAGTGTTAGCTAAGGTGGGTAATGGCTTTGATAGGATCCGTACCGCACCGAGGTGTCCGTGTGACGGTACCCTACTTGTGGGTAAAGATGTACAACCTCTCGCAGTGTCAAACCTATTCGAATAGCCGTGTCCACGGTATTGGACGAGTCACGGTGTGGTCACAAAAACTAGTGATTGGGATGGGATGTTTTCTGGCGTGAGTTGTTTTCTGGGTGAAGAGTATGGCTGTGTGCCTGGGCTACGACAGACGGGAAGTCCGGTAGATCCACAGTGGTTTTTCCCTAAAACAATTGAGTTACTTGGGTTATGAAAATGATTTGCGAAAACCTTTTTGAAATGAACTCCTGCATGTGTAAGCTTGCAAAATGAACCTTAACCTGATCCTTGTTATATCTTATGCATGATTCTGCTTATAAGCCCCTCCGTGGGTGGGGTTGGATTTGCTGAGTACGTATGTGCTCACCCTTGTTTTACTAACTATTTTACAGAGGAGGATCCCGATTACATTCCCGAAGACGTTGAGTAGGTCGTGCCCTACACCCAACCGTGCCTGTGTACCCGTGGCCCCTACCGAAAGCTTCCATGGTGTGGTACTCGAGGAGGCTATGGAAGCCTTTGCTATCGTTGTGTGGTCGTTAGCGTTTGTGTTGTTCCTTGTGGCGTTGGCACTACCGTGCCCTCCGTGTCGTCGTGATGTAAAAGATCGATTCCACCCGTTGTAATAAATGTGTTACCGCCCTCCTGGGACCGGTATTTGTGTCACATTTAGTCACCTCCCGATGAGGGGACGCTTCGCCGCACACACACTCTCTCCACCCTGACAATGCCTTTTTATCCTTTACTTTTGTCGTGCAAACTCTGCTTCTCTAATTCTGCGGCTTTCGAGTCTGACTCAAGCATTATTCTTGTGTAGAGTTTCAATGCTCACCCCTCAACGCGTGGATTCAACTCCTTCCGGCGAGCTCGTTGTGCATAGCTATGATGCCAGTCGTTGGCGTAGGCAACTTTGAAAGTTCCTCTTAATCTAGGTACTGACTCATGTAATAGTTGCATAGGTCCCTTCGACCCCCTCATCTTCCTCTCCACCCTGACAACGCATCCTTCTCAGTTTCTCCCCTATTTTTGTTGGGCGAACTATGCCTCTCTGATTTCGCGGCTTTTGAGTCCGACTCAGACGTTAACCTTGTGCAGAATCTCAAGTGCTTCACCTCCAAGCATGTGGGTCTAACTCCTCTGGGACAATTTGTCATACCAGGTGGCGATGACAGTTGCTAGGATAGGCAATATTGAAGGTTCATCTTGATATAGGGACAGACTCGTGTAACAGTGGCACAAGACCTCTCTCTCAGTGTTTCCCTTACTTTTGTCGGGTGAACTCCACGACTTCTGAGTCTCCGGCGTTGACATTTTGTAGAGTCTCGGTACTCCACCTCCCAACGTGAGGATCCAACACCTCTCAGCGAGCTTGTCGTACCTTACGACAATACAAGTTGCTAGCTCTGATCCTCTCGTGTGTTGAGTGTTGTTCGTCTGATTGCAAACAACTGCTAATTAGATTTGACTATTTATCTTTTTTTATCAAAATATATTATACTATTGTATTCAAATTTAGATATTTACTAATCATATTGTAAATGAGATATTTATTAAAGGAGTGTTCCAATATAGACTCGTAAAATCACAACATATTAAAAGTAGAGAATGAATTAAGGACATATCAAATACTTGTAGCCTATTTTGTGGTGGTCAATCATATTATTTATAAGCACGATACTGACTTCCTTATTTTTTATAACAAATTTAGTTATTTATTAATTGTATTAAGTACTGACTATTTTATTTAACTATTTTTCTTCTCAATCCGTATAGAAATCTGCTTCTAATTTTCTTGTTTTTAAAATCTTGAATTTGTACATATATTTATTAGTTATATTAGATATGGATTCTTTGGATTGATCTCGACCGTCAGACCAGTGATGACTTCATCTATCTCGAGGATTTGTTAGCTCATTCATTCGGAAGTGCTCATAGAGGGAGGGGCGAGTGTGTGTTGTATGTGAGCATCGCTTCTATACCATGTGATTAAAAAAACTTGCTTTCATGTAATTTGTAGAGTTGTATTAATTTATATACCTCTTTTAATTTCAAGTACGTGCATACTCCACGATCCATTAAGAGGAAGTCTCAAAAAGCTGATCAAAGTTTGTTAGGAAATTTAAAAAAATCATGCAGATTCAAGTTGGTATTCAAGTCTAGCGCCTAATGTTAGGCAATAAAAATATTGCATATGTATTCGAGTACGGAGTGCCATAAGGAAAGGAAGTTATGGATAAAAAATATTTCAATCTCTTAGAATAATACGAATCGTTAGATCTTCATAAAATCCGACGGTTCAAACTCTTCTCCTTTTTAATTAACTACTACTATTTTTCTTATTTTTAATTCTGAATTTATATATTTATTAATTGTATTTGTATTGATATGGACTCTTTGGATTTCGTTATTTTAATTCCGAATTTATGTATTCTTTAGATTAATCCTAGACCTTCAGATCTTCATAAAATCCAACGGTGTATATTCTTCTCTTTTTTGGATTAACATGAGAATTTCTAAACCATCTCGGCGAACTTGATGGCTTCTTTTAACACTCAAGTATAACGATAATAGATAGATATGCCTCTCCAACACGCATCTCTTGTTTTAAGAGATTGGAGAAAACGAGCAAAACAGACCCAGAGACCCTTGCACGACGACAACAGGAGGATTGCAACTTTTTTTTACAAGCCACTGTACATAGTAAACTATTGCCCAAATTTTTCACCTGGGATGTTTCTTTCTCATCTTCCACATTTCTTTTCTAGAACAGAAATTCAGGTCAACAACCAGAAATACTCTGTATGACTGTATCTGCTAACCACAGCGGCGAGCCTGAATAACACATGATGACTAGACCTCAACCAGCTATGAATATCAAGCTTTGCCTCACTGCAGGAACCGAGCAAATCAGGGATCCAAAAATCCCCGTCAGGCCGTAAGCGATGGCGCAGAAAGGCAGAGCTTCGGGCTCTTTTGCTGACAGTGCTGCTGTTCCCAATCCGTGAGCACTGCACCATCAACCAAGTAAGGTTACATGACATGCTGGGCCTGAATCCTGAATTCCTGATCATGCTTACAGAGTAAACGTAAACGAATAAGCTTGTCAGACACATTTCGGCCAAATACGTACCTGGACGCTGTTCCTAGTCCTCTGGCGATGGGGTCGTTCAGACCAAGTTTATCCATAGCTGCTTGGACGAAATTGGCGCCAATGAGCCCGGTAAGGACAACCACGGCAGCGGTTAGCGAAGAGTTTACACCTGAACCATGAGAAAACCCATGAATCATCAGTGAAGACCTGACAGTCTGTAACTTAATGCGAGGATATATGGTACGAAGATTCAACTCTTTCTGAAGAATTTAGTAAATTGACTACAGGTTGTTAAAACTAATTGACCTATGGTTAACTTTGCCTGTGAATACAAGCTACGAACTCATCATCATAACACATGATTTAACTTGCCTGGGAATACAAGCAAGGAATGCGATTAAGCCAAGGTTTACCTTCAAAGAAAGATACTATGCTCAAAGCCAGCGCCACAGTAATACACCTGGGCAATATCGATATGGTTAATGATGGCTCCAGCCCAATCAGGCGCCCAAGGATAGCAGTCGAGTACAAAGAGAATGTTGATGCAAGGGCGATTGATGTGAAGATCTCTGCTGCGTGTCTCTTCACAAGCTGAACTCAGGAGCATAAAATAGGTAGCATTCAGACATCAGGCATTTGCAGCAAAATAGAGCTTAACAGAAATGATGTCACAAAATGAACAGCCGTGTTCAGGGGTACCTTTCTCTGCTTGAACATAGAGAAGGCAAATGATATGATCACAGACCCAAGGAAACCCATTAGAACATCACCAGCTCCAGGATTAGAGGGCGCCTTTGTAAGGTAATCACCTGAACAACCACTCTTAATATATGAGAGCACTATGATATTCTGCTTATCCTCTACGGTATTCCAGTGCTTTTCAATGCAACTCTTCTGAAACTGAACAAAACACAGTCTAACTGATGACTAGTAGGGTTTAGCTTATGAACCTAGCACGGCATCAAGTCCAGACCCGGAGAGGTACCCATACGCTACAGCTGCCAACTCTGCAGAAAGTGCGCAGGATATGATTGGATGCAACACTTTCTTGACACCAGCTGGTAACCTGAAAAATAGCCAGATCGTCAGGAAAAACAGAATAAGCTATGCTCGTAGTTTGGATCCTATTGATCGAGTTTATTCAGGTATATTTACCCAGAACCAACCATGTATCCCAGTACAGTGGCAGCGAGCAGGAAAGGGAGGCATGTTTTTGCTGTGGTACCAAGTGCTGTGGGATTGAAATACGCAACACCAAACGATGCGACGAAGATAGCAGCCCATGCCCAGGTTTCAGATGTCGAGAAAGGCGATGGCTTGCTCATGGGCTCTGCTGGTACAAGCTGTGTCTTCACAAGTTTTCTTACAGCTAGTGCTGTGTACCCTGCGACCGCGAGTGAAGCCAACCAGCCACCAACTAGAGAAGAAAAGCAAATGAAAACCATATTAGCGGAGTTCCAATTTTATTTTATTTTTCAGAATTGGAAATGTAGACAGCAAGGTGTAATCAAACCTAATTCCATGTCTAGCATGTGTTTCGTGTGCAATCACATAATGCAAGAGGATCATGATGCTATCATCAGCTGGAAGCCTGGACTGGCTAGAAACTTGACAATAATCAAAGTGTTATTTACTAGAGGCTGCAGGTTGCTCAACTGGATCCTGAAATAATACATTACCAGAATATGGTATCCACTGCACGAATGTTGACTAGTTCCAGGTTACATATGTGTAAGGTTACGATGTATCTTTCTAGTTGCAGTTCTGCAAACCTACACAAATGAGTAGAATATCCTCTGTCTTTTGCAGACATGAACTAATTCATTTTGATCCTCATATGACCAGATAGATAGCGACAAATTAAACTTGCTGTGAAAGAGAAGTAATGGGTGGCACAATGCAATATGATGGGGGAAAGATACGTACAGGTGATTGTTAAAATCTTGAGGCCCGAAGCCGCTGGGACATCCCTGACGGCTAGTGGCAGCACGACCAGCGACGGGACATAGAACAAAGGCAGCCACCTCTGGATGAACAGCGTGGCGGGCTCAAAGAAGTCCATGAATGCCTTGGCGAGAGCAGGCACGAACGCGTCCAAGACGACAAGCACGGAGAAGACGCAGAACATGCCGAAGAGGGCGCTTGGGAACTTGATGGACGCGGCGAGGAATGCCTGCTTCAGGTACTTGTCGGTGGCGACCACGATGCCCAGCGACACGAGCAGGTGCGCGACGCCGAGAATCTGCGCGCATACAGTGATGCACACATATACGCATCGGATTCGAAATTCCATTCTAGAAGTGAGGCTGAGGAAAAGATGAAAGCAAGCATTTGCTCACGGTGGGTAGCAGTCCAGATGACGTGGTGCTGGCATTTCCGGAGCCGCCGGTGGAGTTGGGGACGATCAGCCGGCGGCGAATGTCGGACGATGACGATCGGTGAGGCGCGGCGGCGCCATTGTTGTTGGCTGGACCACCCATGAAGCTTGTGTTGCCGGCAGCAATGCGGTTCAATGCTGGGCGGCCATGGGGCGTGGAGGCAGAGGACACGGCGGAACAAGAAGAAGAAGAGCGCGGGGTGAGCGATCCACATCGGCGGCATCGGGGAGCAAGCGTGCAGGAGCGGGCAGTAGACGTGGAGCGGGGGCGAGCGGAGAGGCGGTGGTGGTGGTGGCAGCGTAAAGTGGTGACCCCAATCATGGCGATCGCTGCCATGGATACGCTTTGTTCGTGGAGTGCAGACCGCAGAGGAGGAGCAGGCGTAAGTTTCCCTCCCTCCTACTGGTGGCTGATGTTGTCGCGCTCCTCCCTGGCGCGAGCGCCCGGAGCAGCAGGCAGGCAGGCTAGCTAGTGCCTCGCAGGTAGTAACGGAGATTCGGAGCGATGCGTTGGGATGGGAAGGGGAAGCTCCTGAGGTAGCCGACGATGGGAGTGTGGCCAGGAATTATCGGCTTGGCAGCGAGCGAGGATGGGGTTTTGGATTGCGATCGTTGGGGTGCAAGACGCCAAGACCCCCTCACCCAACCCGATCGATCAATACATATTATCTTCGTCCTACTCTTGCAACGACAGCGACGGCAGCAAAGGCATGGGATCTTGGAAATATCTGTCCCGCGCTCGCGTTGGACAGCCGCTAGTAGAAGAACGCCGGAGAAGCAGAGGAGGGCCGCACTCTCCCCGGGGCCTGATTTCCCCGGCGGAAAAGGCCGTCCGGCCGGCGGGCGGCGCTGCCGACTGCAGATGGTGGCAGAGGAGGTGGAGGTGCCGTGGGAAGCCATGGCGCTGATGGGAGATCGTGCGCGAGAGCTGGAGGAAGACGACGACGACGGAGGTGGCAAGCACCGGGAGCCGTCATCACCGGACACCGGCCACTTCGCGACGCACTGGGGGTCGGGGGATGGGGCCTACTGCCCTACCGCCGTTCCATTGCCCAGCTGCAGCTGGGCCACAAGACCCTGGCTGTGTGGGCCTATGCAGCAACGACGGGCTGGGCCGCTCGGACGCTTTTATCCAGAAATCCTATCTAACTCCCGAAATTTTTCTCTTTTTTTCCGGATTCATGAGTTTTCGGTGTTTGAAATTCATACACACAACAACACTCGTTGAATCTTCATCTCAACTCTAGCTCCTCCTCTTCCCGCAGCCCGCCGCTGCCCCCTACCCGTGTGCTGCCGGCCGCGAGCTTCGCTCGCCACAACGTTGAAGAAGACAAAAGGAAAAACAGCTTCAAAATATTTGATTCTTCTGTAAGAAAACGTTAAATCCATCTAGTTGATATGTTAAATCAAAATGTACAAGATGCAACAAAAAAAAAGTAAAATCTGCAAATGAATTACAGCGTGCTACGGGTGTGAAGAATAGTTGCAACCGTTGCGGTGACTCCAATTCTGCAGCCTCATGGCTCATAGGACAAGACATCTTGAACTGAAGACAGTTGGGCGCAAAAATGATACTAGTGGGTATGTCGGCTATTCTCTTTTTTTTAAAAAAAAAGGAGTATGCCAGCCACATTCATTCACCAGCAATACCTCAAAGGATTTGTCACTTTACCTGTGGTCAGCCACTTAAATATTATTTCTAGAATTTATTTAGCGACATTTTGAAACACACCCTTCGTCCCAAAATAATTTAGAAAATTTTGGATCCACTAGTAGGTATAAGAAGTGATCATGCTACTCCTAATTACTATTTACTCATACGAGTCATTGTTCAAAGTAGTGCAGTTTGTTTGGACTTCTGAATCTAGAAAAAATACAAGTGCATTGGAAACGCCCTGTTCGTTTGGCTTATCAGCCACCTGTACTTTTCTCTCAGAACAAACCAGCCACTAGCAATCAGCCAGCATTACTTTTCTCTCAGAACAAATTAGCACCAACCATCTCAGCACCAACCATCAGCCACCAGTCAAACGAACAGGCAGCCCTTGTTACGAAAAATACTTACTACCATTTTGCACTGCAGCGGGGTTGCTCAAACTTCTCCAGAATACCGTCAACGCAGCGATGCTGTATGGTTTTATACTTCTATTACCAGAAAAACTGATTGACATAATCAACAAGCCCTCAAGCTAAATGCTCTACGTGACCATTGGGATAGCTGCACATTGCATCACCCAATCGTCAATGCTCTTGGGCATAAGAATTGGATACTCATAGTCTTCCTACTTCCAGGGAGGAGGAAGATCAACATTACAGGTGAGTAGGGTTTACGCTGAATGTTGCCTTTACCATATGGAACATATAATAATATATATAGCCACGAAAGAAACACCAATTCGATTACAGAAAGGTTAATCTAACACCATTACGTACAAAATACAATTTAAACGACCGTTATGATGCCAAAACACCAAACGCCTCTCATATAGACATTTGTATACGGCTTCCGTTTGCATCACAAAACTAGAAACGCCTCAGCAAATGCGTTGCACTCTTACAAGCATCGGCATTCCATGTGACCACACCACACATGCGCATACCACCCGAGGAAGAGCATTGGTCCATTTCACTCTATCCTGACAGCAGGTACAAGAGGGCTCATCTACACTGCAGCAACACACTTAGGCCAGCACCGGTTGCTGCACAAGACCAGCGCTCATTCCTTTGCTTAGCTGTCTCCCCAGCCTCTCTTGTATTCTGTCCTTGATTGCTGTTTCCTGAATATAGTCATTAAAAGGAAATCAGTGTGAGCCAGCAAACATTTACCACAGTTGATACAAGTATTAACTTGTAACCTATCTTATCTGACTAGTTTTAAATTCCATTTAGCTAGTTTTGGTAAGATTACAATCTTAGAAAAGCATATTACCATGTTGTGGCAGTGTTGCTCAAACTTCTCCAGGAAACCGGCAACCCAGCGGTCCGCATTAGCAAGCCACTCATCATGATTTAACCCAGCTGTCTTTGCCACTGTTTGCAACTGTAAGGTACACACAGCTAGATATCAGTAAAACTCCATGATCTGCATGTCTTGAAGCAACTAAGTGCCGTGGCCTTCTATGTGAAGGAAAGAGTAAATCTAGTTCCCAACAAGTTCTGATCAGTCTCAGAGCAACACCATTACCTTTTCCTGATGCGCCTTCACAGTTTCTCGCAGTTTATTAATCTTCATATTAACTTGCAGTTGTTTCTCCTGATGGAAATAAAAGACGAGATATGTTATTACTTGCAAAACGACAACAAACAATTCTTCGTTCCTTCAGTATGAGCCATGAGAAAGTGTCCAACCTTGACATAGCTCACACCTAGATCCTTCCTTGAGTAGCCCCGTGCTAAATTCCTCATGACATACTGATTGTAGTCCTTCAAGATCCTCATTATGAGGTCCGAAGTAGAAACCCCGTCTGTTCTTTTTGTTTCCTTGAATTTGCCAATCTTTTTAACCTAATTTACATATTGGCAGCAAAATTTTCAGTTTGGAAGCAAAGGAAAGATGCATTTAACATTTACTTGGCTATAACAAAGGAAACTTACAAAATCATAGACATCATTTGCGGCACCGCTAGTATCAGCATAGCTGTAGTAACATGAAAGGTGCAATGGTTAATCAAACTGTTTCGAGGGAGGAACGGGAACATCTGAAATAGGTCTTGTGCAAAGGTCACACTTACGGTAGCGCATCATGAGCAACATAGTCAATCTGATGCGTATCAATGAACTCCTGTGTGAGAACCCATGGAGCATCAGGAATGACCTCGTCGACCCACCTAAAAGTAGTAGATAGATATCAGACAATCAGTGGAAGGAAGGAGCAGGGTAAAATTTCAGTTTTAAAACTTGCACTTGTTGGTTCTTGCTATCATGGATTAAAATATATCATATTTAGCGAAACCGAAGAGGCTTAACAGATTTTTTTCGCCAACGGATCCTTAAAACAATCTAAACGACTGTGATGGGGATAAAAGGTCAACAACAAGACTGTAGGACGCAGCAGCCCAAAATTTACAGCACCTTCAATTCACAGTTGATTCAATTGAATAAATTGTAATGAGGGACATGCTTGTGTTAGGGGTAAAAGGAGCATAGAATGGGTAATCAGATCAGGTGAACATACAATCAGCGAGCATACGAGGAAACAGGAATACAAATTTTGTGGCATGAGTGCGACCAATCAATTAGTACCATTTACAGAGAATATGATTGCAGTTGGCATCATAATCAAGAGTAGCTGGTTGAACTGAATCAGCTTGCTGTAAAAGAGCAGTAAAAGGCTGGATTTGCTTACTTGCAGTGGCGCAGGGACTCGTATCGCTCCTCCTGGGTCATGACGGTCTTACCCTTGTAGCGTTTGGTGAGCTCGTCGTTGCAGCATCCGACGAGCAGGTACGTGTTGGGGAACCTGCAAAGTGTCACAAACATTTTGGATGCGATTATTATGTGTTGCTAACGATGGTGACAGCCGCATCGTCAGGGGCGAGTTAAGCGAAGGCAGCACGAGTTGATGGCACGCAAGAGCACAAACTGTATCCAGATCCAGTCAACTCCCGCGGGGGTGGGGTGACGGGCACGCACGCGCGATGCGAGACAGGATAGCAAAGAGGCGAGAGACCGAGCAGGCGGGCGCACGGCAGCGGTGGCGTCCAGATCTAATGGAGCCCGCCTGCGGCAGCCGAATCGATTGGCTCAGCGGCTCTCGAGGGCGCAGCGACATGGCAGAGACGGATCTACGCATCGTTCGGGTTCCATTGTAGGAGAGGGGGAGAGAGAAAGGGGGGCGGAGGACGGACGTACAGCTTCTTGGCCTGCTCGAGGGCGCGGGCGTGGCCGAAGTGGAAGAGATCGAAGATGCCGTCGGCGTAGACGCGCACGGGGCGGTCGCCGCTCGCGGCCGCGGCCTGCTCGGCGCTGCCGCTGCCGCTGCTGGTGGTGTTGCGGGGGGCGGGATCCGCGGCGGAGGATGGCGTGGCGGCGGGCTTGGCGCCCTGCCTCTTCCTGGCATTGGAGACTCGCGCCATCCCTCTCTCTCTCGCTCTCTCTCTCTCTCTCTCTCTCCCCCCCCGTGTGTCTCCGGTAACGGCAGCGACGAAGAAGAAGGGAAGGGGGTGGTGGGCCCTGGCTCGTCTCCCTCTGGATGTCAAGACCCGCGGTTTCCCTTCCTGGGAAGGGGAGGCGAGGCCCCCGCGCGTCAATAAAAAGGGGCGCGCGCGGATCCGGTGCGGTGCGGACTCGGAGTGTGCCGCCTGCCGCGTGTGCGACGCCATTCCTGCGAGGCCCGCGATGGGGGCCTCTCCGTGTCGTATTCGTTCATTGGCCGTATTTGGCGGTACTACTCGTCTAGTATCCGAGTCCACCACACACGTACACTCGGAGGAGGCTCGGTGTCCACATCGTCACTGGCACTGCGGGCCCCGAGCGGCTCCTGGACCCTGGTCAAACTGGGATAACACTCGCACACTGGATTTTACTCCTCCCTAATTTGTAGAATTTGTTTTGCATTTTTATAAATTTATGTTTTATTAATCGTCCAGCTATACACTATGCAAATCTAAAAGTCACAAATTTAAGACGCACAGCAGCATATTAGCACATGCCAACCGACCAAACATTTTTTCCCCTGGTAAAAAACAGTAGCAATACTGATTCGGATTTCACATATGTATGAGCGGTAAAATGGTTGTCGGTACGATCCAACCATGAGGTAAAATGGTTGTCGGTACGATCCAACCATGAGGTAAAATGGTTATCGGTACGACCCCGCAACCAAGCATGCGGTAAATGGTTATAATAAGAACATCATGAGCGTACCGATAACCATTTTACCAAGACAGTTCTACCGGGACAAATATAGAGTGAGAATGTCATACCAAGACAATATTTTATAAGGGGTGAACGACACCAACACCATCATTATTTGTTTGTCCAAGGAGAAGCAAACCGAGTATTCACCTTGCAAGACCAAATGGGTTTGATGGCAGCCCAACACCCTCCCCATGACCGAACTTAAAACTAGGCCGGTGGGGTAAGACCGTCCCCACGGTTTTCATGAAGAAGAAGAAGGCTTCTCCCGGCTTAGAAAACCCCTGAACCCCGGTCGGTTTCACCGGTGAGGAGATTTTTTTTAAAATCAACCCCATAATTCGCTCCAACGAGGAATCGAACCTTGGTGGTTGCGACCATACCTCAGCTCCACTGGCCAACTAGGACTAGAGGGCGTTGGTCATAACCGACCTTCAAAGCTTATGTGAGAGCCAAATCGATGGGGGTGGCAGTGAGGAACCCATGGTGACAAGAAACGAAACATCCACAAGTCAGCGACCACAACATGACACAACCCATAGAAGATTATCAGTGACTGCAGAAATCAAAAGAACAACACGGAGGAGAGGGGGTAGGTGTAACTGTCGAGGGATAATAGTGGCCCGGTGTAATGGGAAGAACGAAAATCTATCCCCCAAACCCTGCCGGCGAAGAAGACGTCTGGAGGAGGTATGGCCTCGTGAGTGACCATTAGGTGTGACCAAAGAATGATCAGGGTGGGTGGAGAAGGAAGACGACTGTGGAGCATCATAATTCTAGTGAAGGACATGATCCAAGATGAAACACGGATAATTAACGTCCGACACACACGGTGCTCATAGTACGCGAATGAGCTAGAAGCCAAGACGAACAAGGTACGAACAAGTCACCAAAGGCACCGCGACGCCGAGCGTCTCTGGTGACGAGGTGGGAGCCCCTTTGCGAGAGCAACACGAGGGAGAAGAGATGCTCAGGATAAGAAAATGTTGCTTTATAAAAAAATGGAGCAAGAGTCATTCCGTATAAGTTTAGAGCCATGCTACGTGATCAGAAGAATAAGAATAGGATTGGTAATCCGCTGGAACGTTTGATCCCACAAACAAAAATACGTTGATGTTTACTTTGAGATGTTTCGCTAGAGTGCTGAGCTCACCTGCTGCCAGGGCTGGCCCTAAGGGGAGGGCATCGGATGCGACGGCCGAGGGCCCAAGCCATGGAGGGGCGCAAATATATGTATAGGTACGTATACATGGGTATAGTATGCCTACCAATATGTCAGCAGCCCAATCGGTCAAGGCAGGGAACGTCGGACAACCAACTCTTTTTTCTCACTAGGCCACCGTTTGTGCGGCTCGAGATCAATTTAATTTAATTATCTATATTCTCTTAACATCTCATAATTCTATTCTAGTATTCATCTGACCATGTTTTTTTAATTTAGGTGTTAGAAATTTAAAAATGTTACTAAAAAATATTTGTAGTTGAGAGAACATTTGTTTTCACTTTAAAAAATGTATACATTATAATATTTTATATAAGAATATAGTTATATAAACTTTAGAATTTGAGAACTTATGACAAATTCGCCTTAGGGCCCTCAAAATGCTAGCACTGGCACTGCCTGCTGGTTGATCTTCCGTGGCCGATCACAGCTGACGCTTCCAACGAAAGGCATGTTGGTGTGTCAACTCACCGCACAGGGAGTCTTTTCCCCGTATGCCATTAAAAAAGCTCGGTCGTTACTCCGTATGCCATGAAAAAGTTTGTCGATACCGTGTGCCATCACCCCGAACTTTCTTTTACCTCTATGCCATTCCGTCCATTTTACGAGCTAACGGTGTCAAACCGAGGCGTGAAATGACCATTTTGCCCTCGTGGGCCCCACCAACCTCCTTCCTCCTCCCTTTCTCCTTTCTTCCTCCTCCGGCTACCCGCCCATCCACACAACTCCGGCGGCCCCACCTCCTCCTCCTCGGCGCCGTCGTCAAGCTCGTCCTAACCTCGGCGCACGGCGCGCGGGCGAGCTCCAACCCCGGCCGGCGTGGGCGCGCGTGCGGGGGCTCGCCCGGCCGCCGCCGCGGCACGCGGGCGAGCTCAACCCCGGCCGCCGCGGCGCGCGGGGGAGCTCGGCCCGCCGCCGCGGCGCGCGGGCGAGCTCGCCCCCGGCCGGCGTGGGCGCGCGCGGGGGCTCGCCCGACCGCCGCAGCGAGGGAGCTCGGCCGGCGAGCGAGCTCGACCCCGGCCGCCGGGGGCGCGCGGGGGAGCTCGGCCCGCGCCGCCGCGGGGGCGCGGGCGAGCTCGCCCCGGCCGGCGTGGGCGCGCGCGCGCGCGGGGCTCGCCCCGACCGCCGCGAGCGAGGGAGCTCGCCCGGCGAGCGAGCTCGACCCCCGGCCCGCCGGGGCGCGCGCGGGATGGGCCGGCTAGGACATCGCCGCCGGCGGCGGAGCGCCCGTGAGTTGGGAAGGGGTCGGCCGCGAGAGGAGAGGAGAGGAGGAGGTGGGGCGGGCCGGAGTTGGGAGGATGGCCGGCAGCCGGAGGGAAGGAGAAAGGGAAGAAGAAGAAGGGAGGAGGAAGGAGATTGGTGGGGCCCACAGGGGCAAAATGGTCATTTTACGCCTCGGTTTGACACCGCTTTTTTCGTAGCGCATACATACGTATGACTAACTTTTTTTAATGGCGCATACACGTAAAAGACTCCCGCACAGGCAGGCAGCGGCGGGCGGGGGGGAGGCAGGTGCCGACACGTAAGCATACGATGCGCCAGGCTGGACGGGTACCTAGCGTGCGCGCATCGTGCTCGGTGCCTGCGTCACGTGGATGGAGGAGACGCCCAATCGCAACGCGCCTCGCGGCCCACCCACAGCCTGCCTGCCGTGCCGACCGGTGTGGACTGGCCGTAGCCATACCCAATTACCCATACGCCCTCGCTTCCTCCGATCCCGACGGCAGCACGATCAAGTGATCAACATGCTGCTCTACTGCCTGCAAGTCAAATGTGACTTGATGCGATATGTAGCAATTTAGCATCACATTTGTCAATTCTGAGCTAATTTGATTTAATAAACTCTTCTTATAAATTACACGTCATATTCGATTTGTGTTTGATAATTTTAATCATGTCAAACATCCGATGTGATGTGAAATTTTTTCCTACTGATGAACAAAAGAAAAATACATAAACTATAAAAAAAGGAAAATTAAATGCACTGGTCGGTGTTAGGCTGTTGTTAGCTGAGCTGCCCCAGCCCCCAGCTTCAGCAGGTCGGCGGCGGATTTTTTGATCCGATAGAACCACCTAATGGCCTGCCTGCCCTGGCGGCCTGACCAACAAGAGTGAGCTATTAATCTATTATGCATTTGATTTTCTTTTACAATCACATAAAGAAGTGACATTATGAATCACTGACATTAGTACATGTGGCACGCGATCGCATATGAATGGGAGGAAAAAAAAGTGCAGCACCGTCGGCAGCATCAGATAGACTTGGTGAGGAGCAGAGAACCCAGTCCACTCCAGCCAAAGCCAGCGACCAACCAACACCCGCCGCCCGCCCGCACGCACCGCGACGCGAGAGAGGCTTTTTCTGACCGTGCTCCGAGTTTCCGACCAGGGAGCACATTCGCAGCAGCGGACCGCATATTCTTTCCGCGTTCGACCCTGTCAGAATCAGTCATCCGTGTACTGGTACACCAGTTTGTATTGCTTTTGTTTCCCCCCGACTCACAAAAAAGAGAGGAAAAAAAAAAACGTCAGCAGCGCACACCAAATGTGCCCTGCAGCATCTATTCCTTCTCTAGCTAGAAAACCTTCCACGCTACGGCCTAACCAAAGATCATGTGTGACTGCGACTTGCATCAACGAGGAATTAAACATCCATTGCGTTCCATTCCTTGCTTAGTAAGAAATCTGAGTAATATTTTATATTTGACCATCATTTTTTTCCCACAACATGTTTCATGTATTCATGGGATTTACTTACAGCTACCAATCAATACAATGTGAAACCATCTGTAAACATAAGAACCAGATCGTTTGGTTTCTATGTGCACCAAACATTTTTAAAAAACGATTCTGTGCACATCATATGCGTGCTTGTAATTTGACTAGTTTTATGTCAACTGTGTACAAATTTTGACTATTCCAAAACTGATGAATATGAATAGAACTTCTATTCTTCAAGTAAAGCAATAGAACGGAAATATATAACAAGAAAAGGAAAATAAGCTCTATTGGGTTTACGCGAAAAGAAAAAACATCATTTGTCCCACTGGCATACTGAATCGACCAAAATTAAGACACCACCTCACACACAGTATCTATGTAGCTTAACTATTACTCTCTTCGTTCTTAGATATTTGAAGTTTAGAATAAGTTAGTTAGTTCATTTTTGAACTAACTACCATTTTTGAACTAATGCTAGCTTATCCTAAACGTCATATACTTAAGGACGGAGGTATTAAACTATAACAAGAAAAACATAATTTGTTCCACTGGCATACTGAATCGACCAAAATTAAGCCACAACTTCACACACAGTATCTATGTAGCTTAACTATAACAAGCTCATCGATCTACAGATATACCCTACTCTGACGATAGATACGATAGTATTCATGCGGTGGCAGCTTCAAGTAAAGCTCAAGAAGACGCTACCGCAGCCTGTCCGTGCTCGTTCCTCTCTGCCTGCGGTTACAGTCTCGAATGATGCTTGTAATGGCTTGTCGGACCGGCAACAGCGTCACCAGCGGCAACAGAGTTCTTGAGAAGCCGCCTCAGCACCTTTCCAGCAGGCGACCTAGGTATCGCCTCCACGAACACCACCTTGCGCACCTTCTTGTACGGGGACACCTGCATCGCCACCTCACAAAGATCATTTCAGGAAAATAGATACCGTTTGCAGATGGCGTTCCAGGGTGCAGCGTTAACCAAAAGGTGTAGTGGTCTAGAACTCTAGATGGTAATGGCGTGCGTCAATAATGTAGCATCCACGACAGTGATTACAGTCCAATCAAATTAGCCCATCTAAAGATGCACTAGTTCCATCCTTACCGGTAGCGGACTGACGACTCCATCAACCACAACCTACAGGCTACAGGCCCATAAAATTACCAATATAATCTAGTGTATGGTCACATTACTTGGATACAGTCGGGAAGAAACAGACTCCTAGACGAAAGCCAGGTTTGGTTTCTCTTAACAACTCCATCTCTAGCTATGATAGAAAAGGTCTCCAAGAGTCCAAGTAACAGCTAGAAGCATAATTCTTCAAGGAAACGCGAATCCAATTCCTCAAGTCAACAAAAGTAGGAGTGCATGCCAGCCTGGCCTGTTAGAACTTATATTACTAGATGACGTGTTAATCACACGATTTTTTGGAATAGAAAGAAAGCCTATAATTCTTCCGAATTAGTATGGTGTGAGGCTAGCCTGCTACTGCCAAACCACCTGACCTCACACTTCCAGTTGGTTATACATTCCCATCCATATGGATGTGCTGCTATGCGAGACTGATTGAGAGTGCATACATGATGCATGCCCATGGCAGCTTCTAGCAGCAGCAGCAGGACAGCACATCTGTATAGGTGGGGAGCATGCACGGCAACCACAAACCACTCAATTTGATTTTCAGACTTGCTAATATCTGTCTTATGAGTTACTAGTCCTTTTTCTAGTGAAAGCAACATGTATTTGTATATATATAGATTTCTTACAACTAACAACGCTTTGCCTGAAATTTTATGGCTAGGGGAAGGACGCAAGACAGCACTGCTGTACAGGTGGGAAGCATGCACGCAACCAAAAAGCACAACCTCAAATTTTCAGATTTGGTGATATCTGTCTTTTTAGTTAGTAGTCCTTTTTCTTGATGAAAGCAACATGTATTTGTACTATTGTATATATGTAGATTCGTTATGACATGTGCCTGAAATTTGATGGCTACAAGAAAGACTCCATGTTATACTGCGACAGCATGCTATATTGCTATGTTGAAGAAGAAACGACAGAGGGTAGTATGTGCTCTAGTTACCTGCTTGGCCACATACTCCATCACTTGCGTACATGAAAGGCTGCTTCCAGATTTCCTTACCACGAAAGCTACTGGTACCTCGCCAGCCTCCTGATCCTCAGCACTATCATTAAACCACAAATTTCATGGAATTAGGTTAAAAGTTCAAACATGTCATGCACAAATTTCATGGAATTAGGACTGTGCAAAGTTAAAAACTCACGATGTAACAGCCACATCTACAATTTCTGGGTGCTCGACCAGAACTGCTTCCAAGTCAGCTGGAGCTATCTGATGGCCAGAAAAAAATGAACAAAAAAAATCTGTTACTACAACCAAAGCTTTCCCACACGATATCCACAACAACAATGGCAAAAGCAGAGCACTTCAGCTGGGCCTGCATACCTGATATCCTTTGTATTTGATCACCTCCTTCAAGCGGCCTACTATGTACAAGTACCCATCTGAATCGAAGTAAGCAGCATCACCCGTTCGCAGCCAGCCATTGTTCATTGCATGTGCATCCTCATCATTCAAGTAACCTGTGACGAAACAATTCTTCAGAATCCAAATACAAATGAGCAAATCGAAGAGGCATTCAGAAAATACAGAAATTAATATAGATCAGGCCAGAGAGTAGGCTCAGTTAAGGAAAGGAAGAATCAAAGTACATAAGCTAAATCAACAGTCCAAACAATCTCAAGTACATAACCTAAACCAACAGTCCAATTGATTTAGATCCGAAATCAGTGCTTGATCAGGGCACACAAGTCTACATGGATGTGCTTACCACTGCAAAATAGTGAGGTCTGTAGATTTAGATCATTAGTACATAAGTATAAACATCTTATAATGATCTTTAATGGCCAGCTCACTGAAGATATAACCACAGTCAGGCCTTTATAGAAAATTAACAATACGCCAACCTATCTCTTTGAGAGAATTCCCAAGAATCTGAATGTCAATTCGCATCTAAACCTTTTTTTTCTATCACAGTTAAGCTCAGCACACTATACCTCTCATTATAGCTGGCCCATGGAGCCACAGCTCCCCACAAGAACCTGGAGGCAGGTAGCAACCAGTTTCCAGATCAACAATTCTGGCATGCATGTTTGGAGCCAGAAGTCCTACTGAAGCATACTTCTTCTGGTTTGAAGTATTGAAGCCTCGAGTTCCTACAGCAGCAGATTCTGTCATGCCGTAACCCTGTGCACAAATTATGTTGCATGAAGGTAAGAGTTTTTCAGTATGGGGTTTTCTTTTCAAGAACAAAAAAAGCAGCAGTCTTATAGAGAATTTAACTAAGTTCTGCTAAAAAAAACAAAATGCTGTTGTGACTCAGCAACAACACACACAAAAAAAAGTACAACTCAAGATAATCTCTTAGGAAGCAACAAAGTTTACAAAAGAATAATTCCAACAGTTTGTAGGTACAGATTCCAGTCTGGTATTTCATTTCCTCAAATTTAAACGCCATTGAAAGATGGCTACATGTTCAGATGCAGTTAGTGACATGAAGAGTTTATGTCAGTATAGTAAGTACTCGCACTGTGTAGAGATCAGAAAATAAATCCATTTCCAGAACAATGAAGTCCCCAAGTGTCTTCTTATTTCAGAGTTATCTTTGAATTTTGTGATTCTTTAAAGAAAAGAGTAAAATCCTTTTCCTTTACTTTATTAGAAAGAGTAAAATCCTATTGCGTGTCCAGCAACAGGGCTGCAACAGCAACCCTGGCGACCTGGGTGCCGCCTCCTGTAGGCTGGACGAAAGTGAACTTCGACGGGTCCTTCGTGGAGCACACTGGGGAAGCCGGCGTGGGTCTGATTGCTAGGAATTTCAAAGGCGAAGTGGTGCTAACAGCTTGGCGGAGTATCGCCCGGTGTGCTAGTGCGCTCAAAGCTGAAGCCACTTCTTGCACCAAGAGCTTTCAGCTAGTGGTCCAATGGATCCAGGGTCCCGTGATCTTTGAAACGGATTGTGCAAGAGTGCCGATGCCTTGATGAGTCATGAGGATCGATCGGAGATCAGCTTCATCATTATGGAAGCCAAAGAACACGCACAGTTTCTTGATAGTTGGCGTGTTTCTCAGGTTAAAGGAGAGTGTAATTCTATTACTCATGATCTTGCTCATTTAGCTAGGCGTTCAGTTGATTCTGCAGTATGGCTGTGCTGCGCACTTGCGTGTGTTGCAGATCAAATCGCGTCCGATTGTAACTCTATCCATGCCTAGTTAATAAAGCTAACTCTATCCATGCCTAGTTAATAAAGCTCTCTTTTACCCCGCAAAAAAAAAGAGAAAGAGTAAAATCTTTGTAAAGTTCTCTGCTGTACTCTGAAACTCAAGTATGCCAACGCCCAACTGGGAAACACAACTTCAAAATTCAGAACAACTGCATAATCAGCCCATGATTTCTATACTGTAGTATACTGTTGTATGAAGGCCCGGTCTGGCCAGCAAAATCAGCCCATGGAGCGGCCCTAGGTGTTGGGCTGACCCAGCTCCACCCCTGTAGGCACGGCAAGTAGCAACACTTTCAATCGAGTGCTGCCATGCTCTATTGGTTACTGTGGCATCGAATTTGGCATTGATCAGGGAATTGGACGGCTGAGAATATGTGCAGTTCTTATCGTGCCACTGCACTATAAGAACTGCTGTGTATAATCAGAACAAGAAGAGTACTCACATTTTCTCCACCCATTTGGCACTCTGCAAATATTTTGCATGGCTGCCTAGTGCCTACTCTTGAGTACTTGAGTAAAACTGAACATTTGCTCCTTGAAAAAGCTCCATATTCCGGGCATATGATCCAAACTATTGAGATCTTCTCCTATAAGAAAACAGACTCCTAGATTCGTGCACCACTATGTACTCTATTACCATACTCACAAAAAAAAAATATTACCAAAACAGAGTCACGAACGGATGAGCTACTGTGACAGTGAGTGGAGTAGGCAGGTGTGTAGCAGGTCTTAGGATCAAACCTTATCCGTGATCACAAAACAAAAGGGAGAGATCATGGAGTAGTTGTTAAAGTCTTGTGGATTTGTAGTCTGAATACAGTAGCTAGTCATGCTGAACATTATCTAAAAAAAGTTAGTCATGCTGAAGGTTTCTGTGTCAGGGGTGGTAGTCCTCTGTAACGTGCCTTTACGGCTGACAGAGTGACAGATGCCCGCCGGAATTCTAGATAGCGAGAGAGCAGTTGTGTATGTGGCCGTTGGCTGTAAACCGGTTATGCAATGCACCGTAAAATACTTTACATTGCATTGCAGAATGTTTCTCACACGACACGACTCTAAAAAGAGTAGGGTAGGCACGCACCTGAATGAGATCGACGTGGGGGAAAGCCTTGACGAAGTCGTTGATGAGCTTGCCGCTTGCCGGCGCTGCACCAGTGGACACCTGCACCAAAGATCTCAATGCAGGCGGCTCGGCGGCGTGCGCCAACGCCGCCATGATGGGCGGCACGAGCGGGAAGTGCGTGACCCCGAATCTGTCGATGGCCTTGACGGCCCCGCCCACGTCGAACCTGCTCATGACGACGACGGTGGAGCCGAGCGTGAGCAGGCCCACGGCGAAGAGCGAGAGGCCGTAGACGTGGAACATGGGCAGCGCCGCCAGGTAGACATTGTCACAAGCAGGTGCCGCGTACTGCGAGGCCTCGAAGCGGACGAAGAGCTCGACCGTGGCGATGAGGTTGCGGTGCGTGAGCACGACGCCCTTGCTCCGGCCGCCCGTCCCCGACGAGTAGAGGATGGCGGCCGCGTCGTCCTGGCCGACCGGCGGGGCCGGCGGCGGTTCGGAATCGAGCAGCAGCAGCGCGCGGAACGGCGCGAACTCGGGGCCGTCGAGGAGACCGAAGGTCCCGGGCACGAGGACGACCGGGACGCGCAGCGGCGGGAGCCTCCCGGCGTTCTCCGCGGCGGCGAGCACGAGTGCCGGCCTGGTCTCCCGCACCCTGCCGGCGATCTCGGCGGGGGCGCTGTACGGGTTCATGGTGGTGGCGACGCCGCCCGCGGCGAGGACGGCGAGGAACGCGACGGGGAAGGCGACGGAGTTGGGGAGGGCGACGAGCACGACGTCGCCCGCGCGGAGGCCGTGGCGACGGAGGAGCCCCGCGGCGAGCGCGGAGACGAGGCGGCGGAGGCCCGCGCGGGAGACCGCCTCGCCCGTGGCGGCGTCGACGAGCGCCGGGGCGTCCGGCGCGGCGTCGGTGGGGAGGAGGGCGAGGACGTGCGGGGCGAGGGAGAGGCGGGGGTCGGCGGGGAGGCGCACCGCGGGGTGCGTGCTGGCGTACACGCCGGAGGCGGCGCTGTAGAAGGCGGCGGTGGCGGCGGTGGGATTGGCGGCGGCGCCGCTGCTGGGGCCGTGAGCCGCCACGCCGTCCTGCATTGTCACTGTTGCGGTGGTGAGGTGATCTGCTCTCTTCTGTTGTGCCTCTCGTGGCGTCGTCGTGTCACGGTTGGAGTCTCTCACTGCCCTTTAAGCCCATGCCAGCCCGAGTATAAATAGGCAGGATTCTGCGGCTGGGATGCCCAGCAGCAGCAGGATCGCTGCGCTTTTCGGTGGATCAAGGCGACGGCTTCAAGCGTGGGAAAAGGGAGGAGGCAACGAGGAATCTTATGCTTCATGCAACAGATTAACCCAATGCTGCTGGAGTAATGCCAGCCGGCAAGACAGAATGGCAAAATGCAACCCCATGCTGTACTGTACACTTTTAAATGACAGGAGCGGCGGCTTACATGCAGTACTCAGTCTCTCTGTTTTTTTTCTTCTTCAAAAATTACTACTACTCCCTCCGTCCCGCGAATTTACTCGCGAGTAATAATTCTTCATCAGCGGCAAAGGAAATCAAATTATTGTTATGACTGATTCTCTATGTGCGGGGAAGGAAAAACAATCACTCCCTCGGTTCCAAATTATGACGCATTTCAACTTTCTTGGAAAGTAGCAAAAGACATCCAATTTACATAATACGATACTAACATTTATGATACCACGACATCTCAATTTTTTGAAGTAAATATTATTAGATTTTTCATTGAATATATTTTCCATAGCATATCTATTTGTTGTAATAAACATTTGCACTTCTATGTATAATTTTGATCAAACATCAAAAAATTGAAATGACTTACAATTTGGAATGAAAGAAATTGATGACAAGCAGGGACATAAACTCCAACAACCTACTCCCTCCGTCACATAAAAGACTGCAAATTTAGTTTTTAGACAGATTAGTGGAGGAATGAAAAGACTCTAACGCTCTTATTTATTTGCCAAACGCAGTAAATTTTGTCATGCAAATCAGATCCGAACACTCGATTAGGAAGGTAATTAGATCATTTTCTAGGATTGTATTCTGTGTGAGATTTTTTTTTCAAAAACTAGGATTGCACTTTTTTATGGGACGCGGGGAGTCTAACAACGATTTTAAAAATAGACAACTTTCTCAATGGTGGGGGGTAACCAACGGACTCTTCAAATCTTATCCATTTACAATTTTTTTTTGGAAGGAAATATCTATCCACAGTCTAAATCATGTCGCTTGAGTTTAGCGTTTCCTTTTCTTCTCCTGTTCCGTCGCACGTCTTGTTTCTGTTTCCAACGTGTGAAACCTGGGATGGAGGGAGGAATATAGATAGACTGTCGGACGATCGATGTTTGATCTTTAGTGAATTCAATCAATCTATTTAGCTAGGCTTTGGAGTTGCTTTTAAGCAATTCTAACCGTACCGGTGACTATTCTTCATGATACGCGCTGTCTGGGAAAGGAAACCAACTTACTCCTAGATGACAGCAGTGGCTGCTTACGCAGTCCTAATTAACCTGGAGACGACTAGGATAGTTTCCATCGTACTAAATATCCTACATGCATGCAAGCAATCCCCCGAGATGCAATGCGTGGCAATCGAATTAGAATGCGATGGTTTGCATGTGAACTGGATGCCTGGCCGTCTGTGAAATAATAAAACAATGGCTTCGATTACAAAGAACTGTTCGTGGAATCTTTGTAAACTAGTAAACATGGGATGTGCTATAGTAGATTGACCTAAGCATATAAGGGAGCGTGACATGCGGCCAAGAAATGGCCGGCGATTTGACTGACTCCGCCGTTTCGAACTGCCAAATTTTAATTGGCCGGCAAAACCTTTTTCCTGGCCGGTCAAACTAGCACGGCTTTATTAAAACCGTATATCCAGTCACTAGCTAATTGCTGTTACCAACAATATTCCTTTTAAATTTACCAACAAATGACTAGATCCAAATGGCGAAATGTAGGTATGACTGGGCCTCGTTTGAGCCCAGCCTGACCCAGCCTAGATAGATGGATGAACGTGCTTGGAACGTGGAGCATATGCCTAACTTTGTAGCGTTATTACTTTCCGTATCAAGGCTAATCACGTTTTGATGTTTTCAAGATAACCGCATACTAAACAACATGAAAATAAAACTGTGGTTGAAAATCTCTCTACAATGCAAAATTTTATGGTGCAGTTTTATATGCACTACATGCAAGACACAAACTGTGTTGGTAACCACGCATACAAGGTTTAATCTAGATGAAACCTGTCTCACCTCTCTCCTCGTTGTCTCACTTCGACATCATAAAAAATGATGACATGACACTCTAATTAATAATTTAATATGCATGAAACATTGCACTGGATTAGTCTAATTGTGTTTATTAGGCCTCCTAATGGCACTCCCAACTCAGACTCTACCCATGGAGTCTATATCTCGAATACTCTATCACAAGAAACTATATTCTCCAATGCAGATTTTCTACCATTGAGTCTATCTAATATTCCTCTCGGATCTTCTACTCCAGCTTTATTAAATAATAGGACACATCACACATGTGGGCGGCCACAAGGGATCCGCGCGGGCTTCGTTTTGCGTGTAGACTTGGAGTCTAACTTAGACTTGGTTTCTAAGTTTTTACCCCTCTCTCATCATTAAATTGCTTGTCACATCAACAATTTGTCTAGGTGACAGTGTAATTAATGACTCTGGACTCTGGGTTGGGAGTGCCCTAATGGGTATTACCTGCACCAAACCCATCCCTCTCCATAAGTGATAATGAATTTTGCCAATCCACCGTTGTCCTGCCTTATTTAACTTGTCTACCCACCCTGCCCCGCCCCATTGTGTGTAGGTGTAAACGGGGTGTAGTTATTTACTTTTATTGTTTTTTTTAAATCACACAGTACAGACGCATAACTCACATACACATACGCATACTCGCCCCTACGAAAACACGCACACACCCTACATCTCTATGACCACCTCCGAAAGATTGAGCCGGCAAAGCGGTGAGATTGACAAAGTCACCACTGACACCTTGCTGTCGACGGATACATCTCCTACCACTGAAAGAATAACGCTGATTAAATCCTGAAATAAATCCAGAAAAAATCGAGCACAAGTGCGGAGTTGATGGGCTTGTTCCAGCACAAGGAACCTTGCCAGCTTATTGCTTGCAGCACCTACCTCCCCTTTATTGGTTTAACGTTAGTCTTCTCCCCGCCCCCGTCGTCACACCCGATTTTCCGAAGAAAACCAAATGCATCTCATATGTGCGCCAAGATCAAGTTTACACACATATGATAGACATCATGAGTGAAATATCAATAATCGGCAATAAAAACGTACAAGAGTTAAACTATTACATTATCTCTTTATTACACTCAGACGTTAGACTCGAAGGTCTTTACAACGATCAAACGTTAACTATGAAGACGCAACTCCATCTTCATCTTCCACGGAGCACATGATCGGGGGCACGCAAGCCTCGGAACTCCTCGTAGTCGCTGAAGTACTCTCCTCCAGTGTTCTCCTCTGAACAGCGGGTAAGCAAGGGTGAGCACACTTATGGTTGGAGCTCAGCAAGTGGGGGAAAGATGCAAGGCCATCAAGGATAGGCTAAGAGTTTTGCTGCGGTTAGCATTTTAATGTTGGTCAAATTTTATTAGCAAGCACCTAATTACTAGGTGTAAGTTTATACCAACCCACTTAAGCATTTAGGAAAACATCTCCTCTCAAAAACCCACAAGAAACCACGATTTAGTTCCATCTTCAAGTTTATTAATCATGTGAGGGTCCAGGCCACTCTTGACCGTGAGCACGGCTGATCAATCAGTTTTACACTGCGCAGGTTGTACACTTTACCCACGGTTCGTGTTCCCCAACTTGCCGGGTTGATCGGACCCTTAAACACTTCCGAGGTGAGTGGCTAGGGGTCCACTACGAAGCCTTTACAAAGGAAAGAAGAGAAACCAACGGCCCCCAACGATTACGAAGGCGGAGCGGACCATAACCCTCCCTAGTGGTCAACACCTTAGCCAAGGCTGCTACCCCAAAAGGACCGGGCTATACCCCTTCAACTCCGGCCCCCCGTGCCCCTCTCGGAAAAGAGCTATCGGCTAACCCTCTCTCCTAATTAATCGGCTAAGCCGAGCCATGTGGACCGTGGTTGTACTTGTTATCCCGGGTGGTTCTCCATGTTCCGATTAAACCATATGATCTTGTTATTAACCATAAGCACACACATACATGTATATCATCCAAGTTATCATGATCAACATTCATCATATTGCAAAAGATTCATTTGAACCATCCCAAGTTATAGCAACTAAGCATTACTACCCAAAACATTTATTTAAAAGGGTTGTCCAAGGTAATGAAGGTAAGAGTCTAGTCATGTCCTTAAAAAGGTAATTTCCCATCAAATTTATGCAGTATAACATTTAAATGTAAACTTAGTTATCATGCAAGTTGTGTGGGACAAAATAGAATATGCAGGGGGAGAAGTCCACTTGCCTTCCTTGCTTAAACACTGGAGTTCTTCTTCTTCAAACACTTGCTCTTGATCTACTCCAACTGGCTGCTTACTTGAAACCGGCACGATGTCTACGAGCACACAAGAAAGCATACAATAAACAAAACAATACACCAAGCAAAGGTAAACCGATCTGACAGAAGAAACAGGATAACAAGGTAGCTTTAAAGAAAGGTGGCTAGGAAAGATTAGGTGTAACAACATAGTTGATTCACCAAGAGAGAACAAAGGTTGGTTCTAGGAAAGCGATCACAAGGAACACTCGGAACTATCAGGTGATTTGAATGATCATAAACAAGAGCTAGCTATGTGCTTGGTATATTTTAATTTAATAAAGATCATATGCATATGTTATTTCAGAGAAATACCCTATTTATAATTAAGTAAGTTATATTGGTATTTAAAATACGATGTAAACCTATTCCAAGTTTTACTTATAAATATTCAAGTATGATTTATGCAAATTAAACATTTAATTTAGAAGAAGCATATAAAAGCATCTAGGCGCTTATCTTTGTATTTCGAGTTGAACTAATCAAATTATAATTTAAAAACACATTTATATTCATATTAGTCAAATTAACATTTAATTAAGAAAACTCGAGATAAACCTATATTGCTTTTATTTAGGAAGCAAATTACATAAGCATTACTCAAATTAAGTTTGATTATAAAAACCGAGGTACACATCTAATTAGCTTTTAATTATAAGAAATATTTAACTAGTTTTAGGCATATTAGCTTTCTTATGAAAACACGTGTTAAACTTCTAATTAGGTTTTAATTAGAAAAGCATGCATAATAAGATTTAATCATATTTAATATTTAAATAAAATATAAAACAAAGAACATGTGCCACATTGGTCCTATCACGTAGTTTTAGTTGATATGAGCCTAACGCAACTTGAAACGATGGAAACAGAGCTAAAACGCACAAGATACGGTCAAAACAAGGTTCTAAAACTGACGGGCTTAAAAAGACGGTCGCATGGACACCAAGAACGCTTAAAACGGAGCTAGGACGGAAAAGATATGGCTAAAACAAGTTTCAGGGGCTTTTCTGTGAAGAAACTGGGCTTCCAGGGGCTTAACTGCAAGAAACCAGGTGCTAAAACATAATTATACATATAAACGAGAGGGGTTTATATGCAAACAGAGTGAAAAGGACCTCGGTGGAAGAATCTAGGAAGTTCGGGGGCTAGATCATAAAAACAGGGACCTATTCGTAAGGATCTTTGATGGTGGGAGGACCGGCATGATATACTAGGAAACCGCAGGGGCTTTTGTGCAAAACGGCGGCTGACGGCGGTGGATCTGGTGATGTGTCGCCATGTGGCGTGTGGTGGTTGGTCGGGGCCGACGCGCGCCGACGCGAGCATGATGCAAGCCCGTGGACCGGCGCCGCGGACCGGTCCACCGGTCTACCGTGGACCGAAGCCAAGGGGGTAACCCCGATCTAATCGAGGACGTCCGCCGGCGATCGGGCGGCTAGGGTGGCATGCACGCGACGCGCGGCGGCGGGGGGCGGCCGGCGTCCGGCGCGGGACGGCGGCGCACGGCGGCGGCTCGCGGAGCCTCGCCGGCGTTCGCGCGGTTTTGGGCTAGGGGCCACGGATTGAGACGCGGTTAAGCTCTACGCGAAGAGGGGAGAGAGACGAACTCACCCGGGGGCTTAGGGAGACGGCTGCGGCGGCCATGGCGGCTCGCACCACGAGGGGGCGGCGCGGGGCGGCGGCGGCGCGCGCGAGGCAAGGGGTCGCGGTTCGGAGAAAAATAAAAGGAGGCGAGGGGAAACTTGCTCACCACCACGGCAACGAGTTGGAGACGGCTCGGGCCGGGGGAAGCGGCGGTGGTGGAGATCGACGTCGGCGTCCGGAGGTTGAAGATGACGGCGGCGGCGACTTGTGCGGCTCGGTCCGGTCAACGAGAGAGGGTGCCCGACGACGAGAAGCTCCGGCGGCGCTCCGGAAGAAGACGGGGGCTTCGGGGCGCGGCCTGGTCCGGCGGCGGCGACGAGCTTCTTCATTGGCCGCCCATGGCGCGGCGGCCGGATTCTCCTGGTGGCGGTGCGCGCACAAGGGGATAAAAGTGCAGTGTGGAAAGGGGTTCTAGGGGGCTCAATCTCCGGTTTTATAAGGGGAGGAAGGGAGAGAGCGACGGCCAGGGGCCAATTGGCCATTGATGGCCATGGCGGCCGGCGGCTTCAATTCGAACTCAAGGGGGCCGCGTGATGGGGAAGGAGTAACCGAAGGAGTAATAGAGGGGAAGTGAAGCACCAAGGCTTAATTGCACCTTGATGGTGGCGATTGAAGGAGAGGAGGTGCGGAAGACGCGGGACAAGTTGCCGGCGGCGCTGGATGCGGGCAGAGGAGGCGCTGGAGGTGGGAGGAGGTGCTGACATGCGGGCCCTGGCTGGCAGCGAGTGGGAGAGAGAGGAGGGGGAGAGGGAGCTGGGCCGGCGGAGGAGAGGCGGGTTGGGCTGGAAGGGGAGGTGGGCCGCGGGGGAAGTAGGCCGGTGGGCTGAAAGAGGGGTTGGGTAGGAAGAGAGTTGAGTTTGTTTGTTTTTTTTAAACTTTTGTTTTAAACCTTTTCAAACTTTCAAACTTTAAATTCTTTTCAAAGTTTAAACACTTCAAACCTTTTGCAAGTTTTCAAATTATTTTAAAGTCTTTTAAAACTTCACACCCTCACACATAAACACCATGCAAACAAAACATGATGCACAAGCACTTGTTGCCTCTAAAATTATTCAAAAGTGATATTAAATATTTTAGTGCATAATTTATTTGATAATTTATTTAATCCCTAGAAAATTAAAACTAAAACACCTTGTTGCTTATATTAATTTGGTGATGGAATTTTAGGGTGTCACAAATCTACCCCCCTTAAAAAGAATCTCGTCCCGAGATTCGGAGAGATTGGAAAAGAAACTAAGGGAACGCTTCTATAGGCTCATCTTGCATGCTGAGTTCTTCAATCATAACTTCTTGTCTTGCTTTCCTTCATCTTATTTCATTTTTTTTTCCTTCCTTCTTGGACGGGGCAGTCGTGGCAACTTCAATCCTATCTCCTTGTGGGCTGGTTAAGAGCACTGACTTCTTGGCACATAGAATTATTCCATCACATTCGCCTAACCAATCCATTCCAAGAATAACATTTATTCCACTTGATGTAAGAACTACTAGATCAGCTTGAAAATCCATTCCCCTGATTTTAAGATTGACTCACGGGCATACCTGGGTGGATTTTATTTCACCGTTCGGGGAACTAATCAGCAAATGTGTCTTCATAGAACTCATAGGTGTATCATGCTTTGCCACGAATTGTTCAGTAACGAAAGGATGTGATGCTCCGGAATCAAATAAAACTATTGCGGGCACAGAGTTGACAGGAAAACGTATCCAGCACAATATCAGTAGCGTCTTGAGCTTGTTCAGTTGTCACGTGGTTTACTCTGCCACGCACGTAATTCCGTTGACCTTTGTTGATCGGAGAATTTTGCACTTCCATGGTGTATCTGAGATGATGGTTGTCCGAACCTTTGACCATTGTCTTTCTGAGGAGTCTAGATGTTACGATTTGGGTAGATGCTGGTATATCATTCCAATTTTCCACAATTGAAACAACCATTAGAGTGAACTTTGAGAGTCGTTTCTCATTAGGCACATAAGCGATCTCGATGATGATTTGGAACATGTGGTGTCTGCTGGCTTGAATGCTGGGATGGTTGAGTTGAACGCTGCAACTAAGAATTTTGCAATTAATTTCCACTTGTTCCACCAGAACTAAACTGAGAACCCTATGATGAGTTGAAGTGGGGACGTGTTTTGCTAGATTGCCCATGTGTCTGGAACTTGCGCTTCTGTTCACCCAGTTCCACAAGTTTATTCCCTACACCTATGTTTTGTTTAGTAATGTTGCGAAGTCCGAGAAGCTGTGACTCTGTAGTTGATAGTTGAGTGGCCCTATCAGACCATACAGGAAGCGTTCTTGCCTCTTTGGGTCAGTATTAACTTCATCTGATGCATAGCGAGACAACTGAATAAACTTGTCTAGATACTTGTTAACCGACATATTGCCTTGCTTTAGAGCGATGAACTCCCTTTGTTTAAGCTTGATCACACCAGAGGGAATGTGGTGCACGTGAAAACTATCCTTGAACTCCTGCCAGGTGATGGTGTTAGGTGTAGCATGTACGACAGTGTACGCATTCCAAACATTCTGTTGTATACAAGATCATCTCTCGACTAGTGCATTGCGTCATCTTCAACTTCTTGACGACAGTCTTTAATCAACATCCAATGGATCAACTGTGTGGGAGTATGTGGGAGGATGGTGACTCATGAATTCCTTATGCTTGTACACTGGTGCTGGGGGTGCTGCTGGTGGTGACTGATTTTGCTGAGCTTGAATGTTTTGAATAGTGGTAGTCAGGTTTTGGATTAGCGGCATCTGCGCGGCAAGGAACTGTTGCGTACTGGATCCATTGCTGGGTTGAGGGGGATGGTGCTTGATTCCGCTGATTAGCAATATGAGCACAAACAACAGGTGGATTGTCTTGACCTTCTCCTGGCCTAATGCTTACCATCTGATTGTTAGAGAAAAGTGTCTCAGATAGGAATAATGAACTAATGCATGAAGAGATGAACTCAAAAAGATAAGACAACATGAACTTTCAATTTAAGACAAATTCTCATCCCGAGATTCACAAAGGCTAGCATGAAACAAGAGTTCGGGTGTTTAGCATCCAACACTGCTTATCTTGCTTCCATATAATTCGTCTTGCACAAGCTCCATAAACATAATTATTTATTCTTCATAACTCATTCTATAAACATCACTGGAATACTCAACCTAACTCCCGCTTGTGTCTGTCCATTCCTTTTCTCGACTCTGTTGATTTTCCTTTGTAGGATTTTTCTTCTTTTCTTGATAAAGTGATTTGAATAGAGCTGGATCGACTCCATAATTGTTTCTTTTCCTAAGCTTTGCCATCTCGAATCATACTTCGGATCCTCATACACAATCTTTTAATATTCTTCTCCATTTGATCCAAAGGCTTCTTGGGTACTGACTTGTGAAATGTCCCTCTTTATTACAATAAAAACATGCTTTTCTTGCTTTAGTATCTTGGCGATTGTATGTTTGACTAGAAGTAAGGGTATTGAGACTTCGATCCTGGGGTTGATTACTATCCTCTTTTGCAACCCAACTAGCAAGATGTTCATTTTCTCCACACTTGAAGCAATATATAATCCCCCCGTGACTAGGCAAAATCCTCTTACGCTCCGTTGGACAATTATTAGCATAGTGACCTTCTTTACCGCATCCGAAACATCGTATTTTAATACCGTTGCCTTGACTTTCTTCACTTACATACTTCTTGAGTTATCCGATTCTATCGGACGAAATGCTTTGAAAGTTATACTCCAATCCTCAATGTTGATAATCGATTCTTGTCTACGACTTGAGCAACTTCTTCTAGGACTGGATTTTGAGTACATAACTTCATCTTCTTATTGATATCCAAATGGTAACATTGTCTAGCCTCATCTGTCATTAGGCTGGCTTTTTTTTTGGAGATATGAACGACCATAATGTTCACAACAATGACATGCTCCTGCAGTCTTCATATGTTCTTGTTGTTCATTTATCCGCAATTCTGGTGCTCCATGACCTCTCTTATTATTTTGATGATTCCATGCTTCTAAAACTTGCTTCATTACTGGTCTGGCGGGAACTCCAGCTTTGGTTATCTCTGTGTTATGAGGGGGGTGACGTGCTAGTCTGCTTCCGTCCTTGTAAGACTTGAGCTTGCATGACTGATAGATTTTCTTTATCCGATGACGATGAAACAGTTGGAATCCGATGGTTTCACCCAAAACAAGGTTGGAATTCTTAGGATTTGATGCTTGCTCTATAAGATACTAATGGATATTAACCATGGTTTGAGTCATTGCTTGTAGAGTCTGAATTTGTGTTGCCATATACTCTAGCATCTTGCGTTCAATTGCTGAGGTTGTAGATGGAATGTCGATGTTTCCTTTGTTGTCTTTATCTTCGCGATTTCCATTGAGACTTGCTATCTGGTTGTGTGATAAGGGTAAGCTCGAAGAGGTTGGAAACAGATTGAAGAGCAGGGTAAAATTATTGATATCACATCCATTTCTTTTTCCTTGTTGTGATTGTAATCGCACCGTGGTAGAGAGGAGAATAACGAGAGATAAAAGAAATTGACCATCTTTTTCTTTAACTTCTTTCATATGTTGATATCCGTATATGCTTGTAGATTTCGGTTGTTGAGGTTGATGTTACTTCTTAGACTTTGATCTTCCGACATCATCTAACCAACTCGAATGGCGGATAAGGATAACCCGATTTGAACCCAATCTATCTCTATTAACCTAACAATTTATTTCTTGTTGCATTTGTGGCCATCACTCCACAATACAACTCACACAAACAAAGATCCAAATCAAACATGTGTTCAAACAACAAACATCAACACAACGATCGTCCTCACAGAAACGTTTCTATCGAAGTTGATAAGGGGTAGGCAAACTAAGAACTTATATTAGACAACACCGGTAGTGGGGATCCAGTAGATAGCACAAGAACCGAAGTCGAATAGATCAAAACAAAATGATGTGTTTTAGCAAGAAGACAAAGATTAAACTAGATTTTATATGTAAAATAAGTCAATTTTGAAGGATGACAGGCTTTCTAGAACATGAATCCTTACTTTTCGACCATTTCTAACTTAAGGCTGCGTCCTACAGTCAACATTGCTCTGATACCACTCTGTCACACCTGATTTTCCGAAGAAAACCAAATGCATCTCATATGTGCGCCAGGATCAAGTTTACACACATATGATAGACGTCATGAGTGAAATATCAATAATCAGCAATAAAAACGTACAAGAGTTAAACTATTACATTATCTCTTTATTACACTCAGACGTTAGACTCGAAGGTCTTTACAACGATCAAACGTTAACTATGAAGACGCAACTCCATCTTCATCTTCCACAGGCACATGACTGGGGGCACGCAAGCCTCAGAACTCCTCGTAGTCGCTGAAGTACTCTCCTCCAGTGTTCTCCTCTGAACAGCGGGTAAGCAAGGGTGAGCACACTTATGGTTGGAGCTCAGCAAGTGGGGGAAAGATGCAAGGCCATCAAGGATAGGCTAAGAGTTTTGCTGCGGTTAGCATTTTAATGTTGGTCAAATTTTATTAGCAAGCACCTAATTACTAGGTGTAAGTTTATACCAACCCACTTAAGCATTTAGGAAAACATCTCCTCTCAAAAACCCACAAGAAACCACGATTTAGTTCCATCTTCAAGTTTATTAATCATGTGAGGGTCCAGGCCACTCTTGACCGTGAGCACGGCTGATCAATCAGTTTTACACTCTGCAGAGGTTGTACACTTTACCCACAGTTTGTGTTCCCCAACTTGCCCGGGTTGATCAGACCCTTAAACACTTCCGAGGTGAGTGGCTAGGGGTCCACTACGAAGCCTTTACAAAGGAAAGAAGAGAAACCAACGGCCCCGCAACGATTACGGCGGAAATGGAGCGGACCATAACCCTCCCTAGTGGTCAACACCTTAGCCAAGGCTGCTACCCCAAAAGGACCGGGCTATACCCCTTCAACTCCGGCCCCCTGTGCCCCTCTCGGAAAAGAGCTATCGGCTAACCCTCTCTCCTAATTAATCGGCTAAGCCGAGCCATGTGGACCGTGGTTGTCTTGTTATCCCGGGTGGTTCTCCATGTTCCGATTAAACCATATGATCTTGTTATTAACCATAAGCACACACATACATGTATATCATCCAAGTTATCATGATCAACATTCATCATATTGCAAAAGATTCATTTGAACCATCCCAAGTTATAGCAACTAAGCATTACTACCCAAAACATTTATTTAAAAGGGTTGTCCAAGGTAATGAAGGTAAGAGTCTAGTCATGTCCTTAAAAAGGTAATTTCCCATCAAATTTATGCAATACAACATTTAAATGTAAACTTAGTTATCATGCAAGTTGTGTGGGACAAAATAGAATATGCAGGGGGAGAAGTCCACTTGCCTTCCTTGCTTAAACACTGGAGTTCTTCTTCTTCAAACACTTGCTCTTGATCTACTCCAACTGGCTGCTTACTTGAAACCGGCACGATGTCTACGAGCACACAAGAAAGCATACAATAAACAAAACAATACACCAAGCAAAGGTAAACTGATCTGACAGAAGAAACAGATAACAAGGTAGCTTTAAAGAAAGGTGGCTAGGAAAGATTAGGTGTAACAACATAGTTGATTCACCAAGAGAGAACAAAGGTTGGTTCTAGGAAAGCGATCACAAGGAACACTCGGAACTATCAGGTGATTTGAATGATCATAAACAAGAGCTAGCTATGTGCTTGGTATATTTTAATTTAATAAAGATCATATGCATATGTTATTTCGCAGAAATACCCTATTTATAATTAAGTAAGTTATATTGGTATTTAAAATACGATGTAAACCTATTCCAAGTTTTACTTATAAATATTCAAGTATGATTTATGCAAATTAAACATTTAATTTAGAAGAAGCATATAAAAGCATCTAGGCGCTTATCTTTGTATTTCGAGTTGAACTAATCAAATTATAATTTAAAAACACATTTATATTCATATTAGTCAAATTAACATTTAATTAAGAAAACTCGAGATAAACCTATATTGCTTTTATTTAGGAAGCAAATTACATAAGCATTACTCAAATTAAGTTTGATTATAAAAACCGAGGTACACATCTAATTAGCTTTTAATTATAAGAAATATTTAACTAGTTTTAGGCATATTAGCTTTCTTATGAAAGCACGTGTTAAACTTCTAATTAGGTTTTAATTAGAAAAGCATGCATAATAAGATTTAATCATATTTAATATTTAAATAAAATATAAAACAAAGAACATGTGCCACATTGGTCCTATCACGTAGTTTTAGTTGATATGAGCCTAACGCAACTTGAAACGATGGAAACAGAGCTAAAACGCACAAGATACGGTCAAAACAAGGTTCTAAAACGACGGGCTTAAAAAGACGGTCGCATGGACACCAAGAACGCTTAAAACGGAGCTAGGACGGAAAAGATATGGCTAAAACAAGTTTCGGGGGCTTTTACTGTGAAGAAACGGGCTTCCGGGGGCTTAACCGCAAGAAACCAGGTGCTAAAACATAATTATACATATAAACGAGAGGGGTTTATATGCAAACGGAGTGAAAAGGACCTGCGGTGGAAGAATCTAGGAAGTTCGGGGGCTAGATCATAAAAACGGGGACCTATTCGTAAGGATCTTTGATGGTGGGAGGACCGGCATGATATACTAGGAAACCGCGGGGGCTTTTGTGCAAAACGGCGGGCCGACGGCGGTGGATCCGGTGATGTGTCGCCATGTGGCGTGTGGTGGTTGGTCGGGGCGACGCGGCGCGACGCGAGCATGACGCAAGCCCGTGGACCGGCGCCCTGCGGACCGGTCCACCGGTCTACCGTGGACCGAAGCCAAGGGGGTAACCCCGATCTAATCGGGGACGTCCGCCGGCGATCGGGCGGCTAGGGTGGCATGCACGCGACGCGCGGCGGGCGGGGGCGGCGGCGTCCGGCGCGGGACGACGGCGCACGGCGGCGGCTCGCCGGAGCCTCGCCGGCGTTCGCGCGGTTTTGGGCTAGGGGCCACGGATTGAGACGCGGTTAAGCTCTACGCGAAGAGGGGAGAGAGACGAACTCACCCGGGGGCTTAGGGAGACGGCTGCGGCGGCCATGGCGGCTCGCACCGCGAGGGGGCGGCGCGGGCCGGGCGGCGCGCGGAGGCAAGGGCGGCGGTTCGGGGAAAAATAAAAGGAGGCGAGGGGAAACTTGCTCACCACCACGGCAACGAGTTGGAGACGGCTCGGGCACCGGGGAAGCGGCGGTGGTGGAGATCGACGTCGGCGTCCGAGAGGTTGAAGATGACGGCGGCGGCGACTTGTGCGGCTCGGTCGGTCAACGAGAGAGGGTGCCCGACGACGAGAAGCTCCGGCGGCGCTCGGGAAGAAGACGGGGGCTTCGGGGCGCGGCTGGTCCGGCGGCGGCGACGAGCTTCTTCATTGGCCGCCCATGGCGCGGCGGCCGGATTCTCTGGTGGCGGTGCGCGCACAAGGGGATAAAAGTGCGGTGTGGAAAGGGGTTCTAGGGGGCTCAATCTCTCCGTTTTATAAGGGGAGGAAGGGAGAGAGCGACGGCCGGGGGCCAATTGGCCATTGATGGCCATGGCGGCCGGCGGCTTCAATTCGAACTCAAGGGGGCCGCGTGATGGGGAAGGAGTAACCGAAGGAGTAATAGAGGGGAAGTGAAGCACCAAGGCTTAATTGCACCTTGATGGTGGCGATTGAAGGAGAGGAGGTGCGGGAGACGCGGGGCAAGTGGCGGCGGCGGCGGATGCGGGCGAGAGGAGGCGGCCGGAGGTGGGAGGAGGTGCCGACATGCGGGCCCCGGGCCGGGCGGCGAGTGGGAGAGAGAGGAGGGGGAGAGGGAGGCGGGCGGCGGAGGAGAGGCGGGTTGGGCCGGAAGGGGAGGTGGGCCGCGGGGGAAGTAGGCGGTGGGGGTGAAAGAGGGGTTGGGTAGGAAGAGAGTTGAGTTTGTTTGTTTTTTTTAAACTTTTGTTTTAAACCTTTTCAAACTTTCAAACTTTAAATTCTTTTCAAAGTTTAAACACTTCAAACCTTTTGCAAGTTTTCAAATTATTTTAAAGTCTTTTAAAACTTCACACCCTCACACATAAACACCATGCAAACAAAACATGATGCACAAGCACTTGTTGCCTCTAAAATTATTCAAAAGTGATATTAAATATTTTAGTGCATAATTTATTTGATAATTTATTTAATCCCTAGAAAATTAAAACTAAAACACCTTGTTGCTTATATTAATTTGGTGATGGAATTTTAGGGTGTCACACCTGCAAATGCAAATGGCATTTCCTTGCATTCACCCTCTTCTCTCCCTTCTCTCTTGGTCATCAGATTTGTTTTGCATTTTGTTTTTCATTTAGATGGACGCCTGTGCGATTCTCTTGTTTTCACTAAAGTTGTCCTAAAGACACGTTTATGTGTGTACGGCTAAGAACTGATGCAATTATTGTTTCTCAAATATATAGTATCTCAACACGTACTACGTGAAATCTTGACACGTGAAACGAGCTAGATACGTCTCGATGAAGTGGGTCACCATAGTTTGACTGATGCATTCGAAGATAATTAGAAGTTAGCAAATCATTTATCTGTTAGCTAAACTACCTTCTAATACAGTACATGTGAAGAACATATTTTATGATAGGATTGCTTATAGTTTTTTTTAATCTACAAGTCCCCAAGTGACCGACCTGGCAGTTGCCTGGGCCCTTCCAAGCCACAGTTTCCGTTGGTTCAGGTGGAGCTAGTTTGCCAACCTTTGCCCTCTGCTTTATTTTGACGTTCGTTTCACCACTATACTTCCTTCATCCACGACGTGTGTCGCAGCTTAGGTCTTTGTTTGGTAGAGCTCCAATTTAGAAATTCTTTGGATCGCTTAGAGCTAGGTGTTGCTAAGCCTAAGAAAGTAAGAAAGTACTCCATTTGGATCACTTAGAGCTAGGTGTTGCTAAGCCTAAGAAAGTAAGAAAGTACTCCATTCGTTCCCATTTGTTGACCATTCCAACTTTCTTGGAGGCTCGAATCTTTTTATGTTTGTTCAAAATTATAGGAACGATTATAAAGATTTATGACACCGAATAGATATAGTATAAAAATGTATGTCTAATAAAAAACTAATGATACTTATTGGTATCATCAATGTTATTACTTTATTGTACAAATTTGGTTAAACTTGAGATGCCTTGATTTTTTTAAGAAAGTTGAAATGACCTACAATTTGGGACGGATGGGGTATTGCCTAACCCTGTGAACCATGACCTGAAATGTGTGTTTCTTTTGTGATTGTCCAATAGTATGATACTATTAGTTCTGCATATGTAGTAGGTCCCCAACCCAGCTTGGTCACCAACACATGAGTGCATGCTACTGTCACGACGAAGAGGATGGGGCTGCTCCACCAATCCCATTCTCCTGCTGCTCTCCATCAGCTAGAACCACAATTCTACGCGAGACGCACTCACAGGATACGCAACACGATCGAGAGCTGACTCTGCTCATCATTTTTGCTGCAGGGAATCAATATAATGTTCAGGGCCCCATGGCACATCAGGGAATACTTTTACAGTCACTACCACACTACTTACTAGCATGTACATCGAACGATTCATCAATCATCAGCGATTCAGCATCCTTTTTAAGGGTAGGGTAAACTAAGAGACGAATTAATTCACAGGACGACCAGGAAAACCACAAAATCAAGTTAGAGATCACTGCTTTCTTCAGGATCGTTCAGGGCTGGATGTCGTAGTGGTAGACGAAGTGCGGCGGCGACGGCGAGTCCGTGTCGCTCCTCACGTGGATCCCCTCATGGTACCGGGTGCTCCTGCTGTATTGGCTCTCCTCGTGGTGGTAGTGCGTCTCGTGGGTGCTCCTGAAGTGACTCTCCTCGTGGTATTGAGATGAGCTCCTCACATGAGCCTCCTCCTCCGCCTCACGGTGATGATGATGCTGCTGCTTCTGGGCTTTGTCAATCCTCACCTCCACCGTCTCCTCCTCTTTAGCCGCTTCCTCGAAAAGATGGAAGATGGGGTGCAGGTAGGCATTGGCCAGGAAGGATTTCAGGTTCAGGTTCGGCTCCGACGCGTGCTCCATGTTATCCTTCTCCATCGCTTCCTGAAAAATCAAAACAGCATTCCAATTTCCAAACATAAGAAACACGGTCAGAGGAGGCTCTCAGAGCTATCTCGTAGCAGAGAGAAAGAAAAGAGAGAATGTTGCTGCGAAATTGGCTCACCTCTAGCGGATACTTCCTGAAAGCAGGCTCGAACCGGCTTTTGCAGTATTTGTGGAACCATATTGTCAGAAGTGGCAGGAAGATGAGTAGAGGGGTGGAGAATGCAGCTTTCTTTGTGCTCATCAACCCAAACAGAGTTAGGTGAGAGATCAACAGGCTTGCTATTATTCGGGAATGCACCTGAGGCCAAAATGCAGCAGCGCTCTCGTACTCCTGATTGTAAACATTGATGATCTGAAACCAACAACAAACAAAAAGAGGAGAGAGTTGATTATTGAGGTTAGTGTCATTCAACATTTCAGACTTGGGAAGGTGAAAAGTGGCGTCAATCATAATGTCTGACCTGGTGTCTGTAGACGAGGAAAGCAAAGCCAAAGAAGATGATAATGAATGGCAGGAGAATGGGGGTGACGACGGCGTACACAAGCCCAAGGAGGAAATACAGCTGCAGGGTTGGAAGGTTTTCTCCAAGCCCAATGCTACCAGGATCCATCGCCCTCTCCCTGTCCCTCTCCGTTTTCACGATAAACATGTTTTTCAGATGGTATATTACGAGAGGCTTCACTCGAAGGATCTCGTTTGCAATACCAGCCCAGCCATCAACCATTATGTATGTCATGAAAAATGTGGCCTTCATTGGTATAGCTACTCCGATTGTCCTTGGTATTCTGCGTAAAGATTATGCAACGTTACAGGTTATGACTACGCGTTACATCAGAAACTCTTTACCACACAGCTTTGAGAAGTTAACAAGCAAATGCAGTGTGCAATTTACTTGTTTCATATAAATTGAACAGTGAGCAAAAAATAACTTTTAGGCTCATAAATATACAGGAAAAGAAACTAAGTCCGAGGAGAATTACTGTGAAGGAGACTCGTGGAGGAAAGAGTATAGCTGTTCAAATGCTGTGCCAGCGATTATGCTTCCAAGGAATACATTCACCAGCATGAAGTAATAATATTTCGAAGCAGTCCTCCTTTCCAGCGATGATAAAGAGATGTAGCCTTCAACTTTTGACATGATCAGTAAAACTGTAGGGAGGATATAGAGAAAGATCTTCAGAGCCAGACCGGGAACAAACCCCTGCAGGAAGGATTTTACCACTTTTCTGCAAACCAATCAAGAAAGCATAAGGAAATCATAAAATAGACACATCTAAGTAGTTATTATCAGGCAAAAGAAACAATGTACATGGAAAGAAACCTTACACTTCTATTACTGGCTTCAGAAAAGGAGCAACTTTTTCAAGACCCTCAAGATTGGCAAGTGATTGCACAAATGTGATAGGTATCATGTAGAAAAACACCAAAGCAAAGACCGCAACGGATATCAGAAATCTGCGGATACTGAGAGAGAAAAATGGGATGGCAAGATTCTGCCAATAAACATCCCGCGGTTCAGGAGCCCAATCAGTCAGCCATTGGGTTGGGTTCTTCGACTGTTGTGTCTGTGCACACACAGCAGCACCCCATCTAGAGTCAAACGTAACAAAAGAAACTGGCATAACAGCTTTTGGGTCATTGAGAACTTTCTGGCGTTCCGATGCCATCTAAAATATCAAGACAATAAACAGCCTGCGTTAAAATTGTACATGCAGGAAATAAAGAGGACTTTCCAGTCCACATACTTATAGAATTGTGAATATCATTGACGATGGATCATATCATCAAGAACTGCATACTTACTTTCCTCTCAAGCTCGCTGATTCTAGCCTGATAGTAGTCAATTTGATCCACTTTTCTGCCACAGAAACCAAGGCATCCTGTCTGAAACACAAGAAAAATCAACATGCTCAGGGTTTTCCTAGCAAACATAATACAGAGCGAGCATGGTTGAACAACTTGGTACATGAGCGAGTGAAAGAAAAAAATAGAAGCAATGTTGGAGAATTACCCTTCCAGTTGGTCTTTTCTCAGGATGCCTTTCAAACTTCAGCTGATAGTAATCCAACCAATTTTGAAGCCTATCCCTTTTCTTAACAAGTTTAGCATACCGGTTTGCGTTGTAAACAGGCTGACCATAAAAAGAAAATTGCCTTGTTTGTAATCACCACATTTCTCAGTAGAATGAACAAAAATCACGCCTAACAAAATGCAAGGCGAATGGCGAAGGAGAGGCGATGTACCTGCTGACCAAGATAGTGGTCTGGATGATTTCTTCGGAAGAACTCGTCGACTGTTTCAGAAGTTGAATGGCTTGAGATGCGAGGAATGTTTCTAACAATCACCTGGAATTGCAAAAGAATATCAAATGCCACAGAGCTACTTTGGATCCCAGTTCTGAATATATTAAGCTATAGCACAACTGCAGTACATGTTCGGCTCAGCAAATCCATACTAGAGGATGTGTTCAAATAATTTTTTCTTAGTTATCTATCACGAATGCAATGGAGCATGGTTTTTATGTATATGGTTAGTGTATCACATCATACTTTCATCACTGTACTTACAGTAAACTGATCAGCACAACGCTTCTGGGAAGCCAGGAAATGCAATCTCATAAATGCGACATTGCTGTATTCTTTATACAGCATAAAGCACACCCAGAATGTGAACACATATGCCATCAGGAGATGAACAAAGAATCTGAAATGAATTGCAATGAAAATGGTCAGACAATTTAAATAGTTACAACCTAACACTGTAAGCATAGCAGCCAAGTAGGTTGTAGGCCTGGAAAATGTTCTGAAGTTTGTATTAGTATAAGGAGAAACTAAAATTGTTAGGGTTCAAAAGATTCTTACCTGTTGGATCCAGGGTTTACATTTGATATGGAAAGCTTATCGATATCACTGAAAACAACATCTTTTTTTAGATTAAGTAATGTGCCGCCTGATACATTGACTGGAACAAGAACCAGTAGTGCGAGAGTTGCAATGGGCAAAAATATCTTGAGACTGCCAAGGAGACAAAAAAATTCCGTTAGCATATTGGATTGAGTCATTGAGACAAACCTTTTTTTTATTGAAGGCACAAAGATGACACTTTAGAGACCTTAAACACAACACTTCGATTCTTCTCTTGGAACACAATTAAAGATATTCCTCCGAATAATGGCGGGAAGGGTTAAAGGCGACAAGACAAGATCACAGCCAAAAACTAAGGTTGAAATTACCCACACACATTTTGTGTAGATGCAAAGCATTGCCCATGTGTAAGGTTAAACGTGAAGTAGAAGGCTGCGTATTAAATAACTGATGAACACGTGGTGGTGCTGGTGGTAGACAGGTGGAGTTATTCTCGCGTTCACTCTTATTATTACTACTAGTAGTAGAGACCCGCGACGATGACACCCGGTGAAATGAAATTTTTGATGATGCCAACTTGGGCCACAGTTGCACCCCGAAAAGGGAAACCTTTCGAGTGAATTTTCATCCAAAGTTTCCAATCTAGTACAAGAAAAGCATCTCCAGTTGTAACTTGTAAGAACCGGTCCCCACAGTTTGAGAGAATCATCAGTTGGTGTCTCTACAATCACAGTGACAAGGACACAAAGTTTGCCCGGGCCCTTGAACGTGGAAGCATTGTTGGCCTGTAGTGAGCTAGCACTACTAGCAGGTTAGCACTACATTAACGAGTTAACCTTTCAACTGGCACTAGGAAATCAATAATGAAACCGCAGAAGTTTGTGCCGTCCTGAAACAAAGCCAGGAATCCTGCGGGTCAAATCAAGATTATTTGAGGACACCATTTTGAACACCATGACTTGAGTGGAATAACTGCACAGCCCAAAACGTGCCAAGCACATCATTATCACCATCTCTTTGTCATCAGACACAAGCAATTCCATATAAAAAAACAATACTAGTCGTCTCGCATGGATAGGCAATGAGTGATGGAATATTTTTGTCCACTCTTCTGAGATAAAAGCATCATGCATGCATGGAAGAAGCAAGTATATTATTGTGCTATCAGTCAAAAACCATTCGCATGGGTAAAACTTTTTTTGAAAGGTAAAAGCAATAGTCTCGGTTCTTTTTGGAAGGGGAAAAGGTGCAGGTTTTCTTTGTTTCAGCAGGCAATCTCTACAGCACCTGTAAAGACGGGCGTCTAATTTCTTTGCCGCGGCGCGTCCGAAAGGTCCGCATTGTTTAACATGGGAAGGTGCAAGTTGCTGGAAGGAATGCAGGGTCCAGACGCAATCCCGGCCGCATATGCATCCAGCCAGGCAGAGGCAGGCAAAGTTGGCAAGGCAGGGAAACCGTCATTTACTCGTGACTAGTCGTGAGGGAGAAGCACTGATGGCGCCGGCCGTTTTGCAGGAATTCAGCACAAAGGGGAAAAAATTGGAAAAGAAAGGGGGAAAACTCGCTGGCTACTGCAGAAAAGAGGGGAAATGTGGGAAGAAAGGCATTGCATTTTCACTGGCACTGTTTTACTTGAAAAGTGAACTGATAGCATCTACTCCTATCAGCAGTAGACGAACTAAAAGTCCGGCTGCGAAAAGGAAGCAGAATTGTGAATTACTATTGAACCACCACCACCACCACCACCAGCAGCAGCAGCAGCAGCAGCAGGGGAATCAACAACGTACCCGAGGGTGTAGATGCGCAGGTAGACGGCGGAGTCGAGTCCGGCGTGCGCGATGAGCTCGGGCTCGGTGACGCGGAGCGCGCCGGGGACCCAGCTGAGGAAGGTGATGTAGGTGCAGACGTCGAGGTTGACGAAGCGGCGGACGGCGGAGCGGGAGGAGTGGTCGTGGGTGCGCTTGTGGGCGAGGTAGAGCTTGGGGAAGTAGACGCGGTCGTTGACGGGCTGGATGCGGAGGACGGCGAAGAGGAGGAGGAAGACGAAGGCGCTCAGGATGTTGATGAAGGCCGACACGCCCAGGTCCTCCAGCGTCGCCATTCCGCCCGCCTGCTACTGTTGGACTGTTGTTGCGGGTAGGAGGCGGCGGCGGCCGGCGGCCGGGAGGAGGAGGGAGGAAAGGAATCAGAGGGGAGAGAAGATCGATCGGTGGCGGTGGGTGTTGGTGGCGTCGGCGAGAGCAAAGGGAATTAAAGGAAAGGATGGGGGAGGGTATTCGGAAAGCGGGAGAAGCGTGCGCGGCGCCGGAGGCCGGAGCGCGTGTGTCCCGAGTCGGAGCGCGGCGCGGCGCGCGCGGTGGCAGGAGGGAGAGGGCCGAGCGCGCGACGGCGCTAGCTAGCTGTAGTTAGTGTGTTGCGTATGCGTAGTGGCAGTGCAGGCCAGTTGGTTTACAGCCGGTTTCGCTGCTCGCGTCACTGTGCGTTGCATTGCACGGACGCGGACTGAACGTCTGAACTGGACTGGACGCGGGTTCACCGTGGTCGTGGATGCCGTCGGATCTTCAGGGGCAAGCGAACAGTGCGGCCCAACCCAACCAGACAGAGATCACCGGGCACCGGCCGCGACCCGGCGACCGACACAGGCCATGACCCCGTCCCCGCGCCGCCTGCGTTTGTGACCGGCGAATTTGTTGCGTACGGAAGGGAAGGGCCGGGATCCCGGATGTCCCAGGCAAAGCGATAAACTTTTGGAACTTTCCACCCGCACTGACCCACATCATCCGCCCGTCGTCGAGCGTCACTCACATGCGCGTCTCCCTCTGGAGGAAGAAAACGAAAACCAGCCAGCCCAGGAGGGGTTATCTGTGAATGAATGGAGCAGTGTCACGGGCACGGCGCGGCCGGTAATCACGCGGCCGTCTGGAAGGAAATCCTGGAGTGCCCGCCCGACCATGGAAGGAATGGAATGATGATTGGCGGCAGGAAGGTTAACTAGACGACGAACCTCACCACATGGCTGCGTCGCATTGCGTTGCGTACACGACGCCGGCCAGCGGCCAGGGACGGAGCAGGGTCAACACAGCGGCAGCGAGCCAGCAAGCGCGCACGCGGCCGTTGCCTTTCCGCCGAGGAAAAAAGAAATGCGGCGCGTGGCGGTTAGGCACGATTGGCCATGTGCTCCACCCACCAGCTTGGACACCCGGACACACACCACACCGGTGCGGGAAAAGGCACGAGCACGGACGGACACAAGACCATGGGAGTGGCTCCATTTGATTAGATTTTTGATTCTCAATAAAGGCTGGAATTACAGCAACCGGATTACACACAAACCAAACATTCAGAAATCAGCCATGTACACGATACAGACGCATCATATGGACATAGCACAGTTGACAACACAATTTAGAGGGGCAGTGGCACAACTACCAAGTACTTGGGGTGAACAAGTACTGATAGACAAGATTGGTGCTCGTTTGCCAGGATGGAAGGGGCGGCTTCTTACCCGGGCAGGGCGCCTGGCGCTGGTGAATTCAGTATTAGCCTCTGTCCCGGTGTACCACATGACTTCCTTCCCTCTCTCCAAATGGGAGATCACGAGGATCGATCCCATCCGAAGGAAATTCCTATGGACAGGGAGAGATGATCCACGGAGAGGCCATTGCCCGGTCAGCTGGACCCGAGTTTGCCGGGCCAAGCACCTGGGAGGGCTCGGCATCAAGGACCTGGCTTGCTTTAACAGAGCTTTGCGCCTCCGGTGGCCGTGGTTGAAATGGAAAGACCCAACCAAGCCAAGCGATGAACATCCAACTCACGGCAGCTGAGCAGGCCCTTTTCAAGCTATGCACCGAGATCACAGTTGGGAATGGAAACAAGACAAAATTCTGGAAGGATCGATGGCTTAATGGCCGGGCGCCGCAAGATATTGCTCCCGAATGTTTCAGGCTTGCATGGCGGAAGAACCACACGGTGGCTGCAGCACTACCTACTCGTCGATGGATGCGGGGTTTAAGAAGAATCGGTTCGACAGACGGGATACGACAGTTTGTTGATCTCTGGACGCAATTATCACAAGTGCGCCTTACCTCCGGTGAAGACACGATCAGATGGAGATTCACGGCAAATGGCTCCTACTCGGCAAGCTCGGCCTACAACGTGCAATTCCAGGGGCGATCAAGGATGGACTTTGGAGGGGCATCTGGAAGGCAAAGGTTGAAAACAAATGCCGCTTCTTCATCTGGTTGCTTTTGCAGGCAAGGCTACCAACGGCGGATAGCATAGCTAACCATGGTGGACATGCCAACTCTGTCCGCACCCTCCCGCCGCACCAATGCTGAAACACACTTGCACATGGTGGCCAAATGTTCTTATACAAAGGCAGTTTGGCAAAAAATTGCCCTTAAATTCAACATCCAATCGCCGATTCAGCAATCCAGAACGTTGCGCCGCTGGTGGCGTTCGGTGCTGCCGACAGAGACAAACACTTACAGGTGATCATCTACACAGTGTGGAACGTATGGAAGGAATGATGTCGCAGGATATTCCAAAACATCGCTACTAATGCGGACCAACTAGCCGGACTCAGCAAGCAAGACGTCCTGGCATACAGAGCTGCTAATCGGACTATAGAGTAGAAATGGCATGTAAATTACTATCTGTTGTATAGGTAGCTCACTAGAGTAACCTTGTTGTCCGGTTCGTCCGGGTGTGTAATTGTAATTATACCACTTGCTGTTTCTTCTATAATGAAAAGGTAGAGCACCTACCATGTTTTCCTCAAAAAATAAAGGCTGGAATTAGAGCATGTTTTCTTAAACTAGCGCCCTATTCGTTTGGCTTATCGGCCACCAACCAAAGTACTTTTCTCTCAAAACAAATCGGTCATCGGCAATCGGCCCGCGGACTTTTCTCTTAGAACAAACCAAAGCACCGGCCATCGGTCACCGGCCAAAACGAATAAGTCAGAGAGTTTGGGAAGAATTTGATGTAGCTATTTGGAGGAGTAGATTTTATAATTCGCATTTCGTATTCTTTCTTTCTCTCTCCTCTAACTCTAATCTAGCAAATTCAACCTAACTCTAGCTTACGAGACATTAATAATCTAACTTCTAGATTTCAAAATATGAGGTGAAATCTAGTGTGTTTGGATCTAAGCCAACTTCTAAACAACATGTTCGTTTAGCTAGTGTCCGGTGTTGATTTGGTCTAAGAGAAAAGTAATGTTGGATGATTGCTAGTGACTCGGTTTGTTCTAAGAGAAAGTACGCTAGTTGGTTGTTGATAACCCAAACGAACATGCTTGAAAATCTTGGATTCAATCCCGTGAGATGCAAACGGGCCCAAAGAAGAAGAGGCGCACGCTATGACTTGTCAACCAAATACTTTCCATTTGAATTTTAGGAACGTCGTTTTGCTCTCGGTTTCGGCCTCCGTGGCTTGCCCTCACTCCATCCAAGTATCCGCTTCTTCCTTTTTCTTCGGTTTCACCGACCGTCTTCCTCTTCTTCTTGCCCCGAGCGGGCTCAACACCATGACGGCCCCGCCGACTATTACCATACGGATCCACCATGACATCTTTCGTCATTGCGACTCGTTGTACCCCTTGCCGCCGCCGAGATGCCGAGACGTGAGGGTAACTTATGCCTCGAAGCATTAACTCATCCTTTATCACCCTAATTCCAAAATGTGAGGATCCTTCTCGAGTGGGAGACTTCGGGCCTATCTCTTTGTTGAATTCTTCTATCAAACTGCTCACTAAGTTGTTGGTAGAAAGACTCCGACAAGTCATCTTGAGATTCGTTCATGCCAATTAGTATGGGTTTATCGGATCAAGGTCAATTCATGAGTGTTTGGCATGGGCTTATGAATATCTCCACATCCGCAAAACATTAAAAAAAGGAGATGGTAATCCTAAAATTGGATTTTGAGAAAGCCTTTGACAAGTTGAACATCGGGTCATCCCGAATGTCATGAGGCACAAGGGTTTTGGAGATAGATGGATAAATTGGATTAGGGGAGATTTTAAGCTCGGAACCTCATCTGTCCCGTTAAATGGTGTCCCCCGGGAAGGTTCTTCATCGCGAAGGGGAGTGAGACAAGGAGACCCACCGTTGCCACTCCTTTTTGTCCTTGTAGCAGATCTTCTACGGATTGTGGTTAATGATGCTAAAATGGGGCATTTTGAATTTCCCAATCCCCAATCATGCGGGTTTTGATTTCCCCATTGTTCAAGCATGCGAGATGACACTATCCTTGTGTTGGAGGCTTGCCCTACCCAACTCCTTCTCCTTAAATCTTTTGCACACCTTTACTCGCTTCTACTGGGTTAATAGTCAATTATAGTAAATCGGTTATGGTCCCTCTTAACATTACATATGGGAAACTGTAAGTGCAATCAAGCCCTATGAGGGTTTTGGTGATGTTGACCACACAATTAAAGAACTAATGAGCCCTTGAGTTTGTTGTGCAGCATAAAGTTACTATCACAGGTGCAAAAGATTAATTGGAGACCCCTCAACTTATTACAAAAAGGGTTGCCTATGCTACTTGGAGGAGTTTATTTATTTTATCTTTTGAATTTGAGTATAGGACAATCCGTACTATCAAGAGGGATACTAATGGTGAGTTAGGGTGATTTCAAGTGCTCATGATCCATCTTTCCAAAACCTTAATCCTCACCCCAAGGGAAGTAACACCGCAGCTGCTTTGCTTCGCCTCGATTGTTGTTCGGAGGTTCCGAAGATTTTCTCGGAAGTTCCGACCGTACGAGCTACGATCACGAGTTTTCAAAAGTCGGAGGTTCCGAGATTTTTCTCGGAGGTTCCGAACTCGGAATATAGCCGTTATCGTTCCGGATCCGGGGGTATTTATACCCCACAGTCCCCCAACGGTTATCTTCTTCCTCCTCTCGGCACAGAACGTTGTTCCTACTGTTTTCTCTCACCTTGCATTCACTCCTAACCTACTCTCTTCCAAATCCTTGCCTAGCATTGATTGAGAGTGGTTCTCTTGAAGTGAGTTAGTGAGCCAATCTCTTCTCCCTTGAAACTTGAGCACTTGGAAGAACCCTAGCAAGCTTGGTGGATCTATTACTCTTGGAGCTTTGCTCCTAGACGGATAGAGGTACTTGGAAGCTCTCCAAACCGATTTGTGGAAGCTCCAAGGTGTTTGTATTACCCCTTGTGATTCTAGTGGAAAGCCTCCACCTATTACCCAAAGTAATAGGTGTGAGAGAGGAGTTGACCTTTGTGGTCCGAGCCTTTGGTGGCCTCCTCAACAACGTGGACGTAAGCAAGCCTTTGTGGCGAGCTGAACCACGGGATAAATCTTTGTCTCATGCGTGTTCTCATTTATTTACTTGTTCATGCTTGTGCTTGACTAGATCTATTAGGGTTTGCTCCCGATCTACTTTGTGGTGCCTTGCTAGCTTGTACTTTGCTTAGAAATCCTCTTGCTAGGTCCTAAGTACCTCTTAGAATTTAGTAGATCTGGTTTCCATCAAGTTTCTTGCAGCTTTTGTTATTTGTGCTCTGTTCTTACACGTGTCGGAAGTTCCGAGTTTATTCTCGGAGGCTCGCCTCGTTCGGAGGTTCCGAGAATAATCTCGGAGGTTCCGAGGTCCGACACTTGTTTTCGCAGAAAAAAAGTTTAAATTCGTGTGCGAGCCTATTCACCCCCCCTCTAGGCCACTTTGCCTCGATCCTTTCAATTGGTATCGGAGCGGGTTATCCTCGTAAACACCTAACCGTGTGAGGATATGGCAAGTGATGATGACAAGCACGAAGAAGAACAAGTTTGAAGACATACCAAGCGAGGGCCGAAAGTGATGCCTCGGAAGTGGGCGATACATCAACTCAAGAGAAGTTTGAAAAGCTTAAAAAGGTCGTGAAGGAAAGCTCAAAAGATGGAAGCAAGAAAAGCAAGAAAGAGAACAAGAAAAAGGAAGAAGAGGAAGAAAAGAGGAAAGAAGACAAAGAAGCAAGAAAAGAAGAAGAAGAGAAAGAAAGAAGAGAAGAAGAGAAGAAAAAGAACACCTTCACCATCTCCATCACCATCCTCATCATCCTCATCGTCGTCCTCATCTAGTGAGAATGGAGATGATGATGATGAGTACTACGGCACAAGAATTCCCAAGCGAACAATCAAGCCAAAGTCAAAGTCTAAAGCAAAGAACGACTACAAAAGCGTATCCTTTAACTATGATTCTTTGGATGTCAAATCCAAGGATGAAGTGACTATTCCCCTTGGCAAATTACCCCAATTCGATGGGACTAATTTCGCTAAATGGAAGCATATGATGAAAGCTTATTTAATTGGCTTAAGCTTGGAATTGTGGAATATTGTGTGTGTAGGTTTTGAAGATCCCAAAGATTTTAGGAACCTCACTCCAATTGACCGACGCAACATTAGAAGGAATGGTCAAGCTACAAGCATACTCCTTAGTGCCTTGAATGCTCAAGAGTATAACCGTGTTAGTGGACTTGAGATTGCCAAGGAGATTTGGGACATTCTCCACATTGCACATGAGGGTGTTGACAAGGTCAAGAAATCTAAGATCAACATATTGATGGCCGAGCTCAATAGATTTACTATCTTTGATGGAGAGGGACCACAAGAGATGTTTGATAGGTTGATGGTTATTGTTGGAAAGATAAGAGGTCTAGGTGGTGATGAGCTAGATGACCATTTTGTTGTGAAAGTAATGTTGGAAGCTTTTGCACCAAGGAATCCTACTCTAGTCACCTTGATTAGAGAGAAGAAAAGGTTTGAGGAACTCTCTCCAAATGATGTTCTTGGAAGAATTCTCACACATGAGCTCATGGACAAGGAAATTCAACATAGAAAGAAGATTGGGGAGTTGGAGGCTAAGTTAAACAACTTGAAGGTTAAAGAGGTGGCTCTCCACTCTCACAAGTCAAGCAAACCCTCATCCTCAACCAAGCACACCACTTCTTCCAAGCCTCTCAAGTCAAAGACCAATAGGGTGGAAGTAGTGAGCTCCACAAGTGATTCAAGTGAAGATGAAGATGAAGGTTCTCATGTTGAGATTGGGGACATGGCCTTGTTCATGAAGACCTACAAGAGAGGGTTGAAGAAGCAAGGGTACAAATTTGCCAAGAGGAAGTTTCCTAACAAGAAAAAGAGAACTTGTTACAATTGTGGAAGTACCGAACACTTTATTGCTGACTGTCCTAATGAGAAGAAAGAAAACAGAAATGACAAGGGTAAAGGGAGCTACAAGAAAGATCAAAAGCCACATTACAAGAGAAGACACTATGGTGGTGAAGCCCACATTGGTCATGAATGGAACTCCGGGGATGAAAGCTCTAGTGAAGAGGAAGGGAAGAAAGTTGCAACCGTGGCTATCAAGAAGCTTCCCTCCACCTCAAGATTGTTCAACAATTTGACCGATGATGAAGAGAGCACTTCCATTCGTTGTCTCATGGCCAAGGGTGAGAAGGCATACTCCTCCGGTGGTTCAAGTTGGGTGCTTGATAGCGGATGTACACATCATATGACCGGAGAAAAGAGTATGTTCTCATCCTATCTCCATTTGGAAGGACCAAGGGAAACCATTGCATATGGAGGGGATACTAAAGGAGAAGTCATCGGTGTAGGTGATATTCCTATATCTCAAAATTACTCAATTACAAATGTTCTACATGTTGATCCGTTGGGTTACAATCTATTATCGGTTTCACAACTTAGTGAAATTGGTTTTGATTGTCACTTCACGGATAAGGATGTGTCCATCATAAAAAGGGAGGATTCCTCTATTGTCCTCACGGGTCGCTTGAGGGGGAGGCTTTACCTAGTTGATCTCAACAAAAGTAAAGTTTCTCCCAAGACTTGTCTAGTGGCAAAATCTAGCATGGGTTGGCTTTGGCATCGCCGTCTAGCCCATGTTGGCATGAGGAACTTGGCCAAACTTTTGAAAGATGAACACATCCTTGGACTAACAAATGTACATTTTGAGAAAGATAGGATTTGCAAAGCATGCCAAGCCGGAAAGCAAGTAGGAGCACCTCACCCACCAAATAGCATCCTCACTACTTCAAGCCCATTGGAGCTCATCCACATGGATCTATTTGGACCGGTGGCCTACATAAGTATTGGTGGTAACAAATATGGTTTGGTTATTGTTGATGATTATTCTCGCTTCACGTGGGTGTTCTTTGTGTTTGACAAGAGTGAAGTGCAAGGAAAGGTGAAGACCTTCATTAGAAGAGCACAAAGGGAATTCGGGCTACCAATCAAGAAAGTGAGAAGTGATAATGGCTCGGAGTTCCGAACACCTATGTTGAAGAATTTCTTGATGAAGAGGGCATCAAGCATGAATTTTCAGCACCTTATACCCCTCAACAAAATGGGGTGGTTGAAAGGAAGAATAGAACTCTTATCGAGATGGCAAGAACCATGTTGGATGAGTACAAGACACAAGACATCTTTTGGGCCGAAGCTATCAACACGGCTTGCCATGCAATCAACCGCCTCTATCTTCACAAGTTTCACAAGAAGACCTCCTATGAGCTTATTACCGGTAAAAAGCCCAAGGTGTCTTACTTTAGAGTGTTTGGGTGCAAATGTTTCATTCTAAACAAGAGACCCCGAACCTCTAAGTTTGCACCAAAGGTTGACGAAGGATTTCTTCTTGGTTATGGTCCAAATGAGCATGCTTATCGAGTCTTCAATCTAACCACCGGGAGGATTGAAGTCACGGTAGATTTGACCTTTGATGAATCTAATGGCTCTCAAGTGGAGCAAGTTGATTTGAATGTTGTAGGTAAAGAGAAGCCATCTTGTGAAGCAATCAAGCAAATGGCCATAGGTGATGTTAGACCAGCTTGAGGCACAAGAGGAAGATGAAAACCAAGCACAAGCCTCAATACCACTCGAAGGGCCGAAGCCACCGGTTCGGGAGCGAGGCAGACTTCGGAGGTTCCGAGAATTTCTTCGGAGGTTCCGGAACCGACACTCGGAATCCAACCTCCGAGAAATTCTCCGAGGTTCCGGGTCCGGAAGTTCAACACAACAAGACACCCCGAACCGACAGACGATCGGCAAGGGGATGTCCAAGGAAGTACATCTGAGCCCCAAGCTGATGAAGATGATGAAGATCAACCTCTACACCAACCTCTTGGACCATCACATCCTCGTGTACATCAAGTCATTCAACGGGATCACCCCGTTGACAATATTCTTGGGAGCATAAGGAGAGGGGTAACAACGCGTTCTCGTCTTAAGAATTTTTGTGCATTTTACTCGTTTGTTTCCTCTCTTGAACCAACCAAGGTAGAGCAAGCTCTCGAGGATCCGGATTGGGTGGTGGCTATGCAAGAGGAGTTGAACAACTTTGAAAGGAACGAAGTGTGGGAGTTGGTGGAAAGACCAAATACAAACATCATTGGCACCAAATGGGTCTTTCGGAACAAGCAAGATGAGTTTGGTGTTGTGACTAGGAACAAAGCAAGATTGGTTGCTCAAGGATACACCCAAGTTGAAGGGCTAGACTTTGGAGAAACATATGCACCGGTAGCAAGACTTGAAGCAATTCGGTTTTTACTAGCTTTCGCCGCCCATCATGACTTCAAGCTCTATCAAATGGATGTCAAGAGTGCATTTCTCAATGGACCACTCTCCGAAGAAGTATATGTTAAGCAACCACCGGTTTTGAAGATCCCAAGCGTCCTAATCATGTCTACAAACTCCATAAGGCGCTCTATGGGCTAAAGCAAGCACCAAGAGCATGGTATGAATGCCTTAAGGACTTCTTGCTTAAGCAAGGCTTTGAGATAGGCAAAGCCGATGCTACTCTCTTTACTAGAAAAGTTGATGGTCATATCTTTGTGTGCCAAATATATGTCGATGACATAATATTTGGTAGTACTAACGAAACTTTTTGTGAAGAGTTTAGTAGGGTGATGACAAAGAGGTTCGAAATGTCCATGATGGGTGAGCTCAAGTTCTTTCTTGAATTTCAAATCAAACAAGCTAAAGAAGGGACGTTCATATGTCAAACCAAGTATACAAGGGATATGTTAAAGAAATTTGACATGGACAAGGCAAAGCCCATCAAGACTCCAATGCCTACCAATGGACACATGGACCTCAATGAAGAAGGGAAATCCGTGGATCAAAAGGTATATCGCTCCATGATCGGCTCTCTTCTTTACTTATGTGCATCTAGGCCGGATATTATGCTTAGTGTGTGCATGTGTGCTAGATTTCAAGCTAACCCGAAAGAGTGCCATCTCATGGCCGTAAAGAGAATCTTGAGATATCTAGTGCATACCCCTAACCTTGGCTTGTGGTATCCTAAGGGCTCCACTTTCGATCTACTTGGCTATTCGGATTCCGATTATGCCGGTTGTAAAGTAGATAGAAAGAGCACATCGTGGACTTGCCAATTCCTTGGTAGGTCTCTAGTGTCTTGGAGTTCTAAAAAGCAAAACTCGCAGCCCTTTCCATCGCCGAGGCCGAGTATGTTGCGGCCGCGCATGTTGTGCTCAACTACTTTGGATGAAGCAAACCTTAAAAGATTACGGATGTCACTTTTCCCATATCCCACTTTTGTGTGACAATGAAAGTGCCATAAAGCTTGCAAACAACCCCGTAAGCCATTCTCGCACAAAACATATAGACATCCGTCATCACTTATTGAGAGACCACGAAGCCAAAGGAGATATCGTTTTAAGTCATGTGAGCACCAACAAGCAACTAGCCGATATCTTCACTAAACCTCTCGATGAGTCAAGGTTTTGTAGTTTAAGGAATGAACTAAATATTCTTGATTCTCGTTGCGTGGTTTGATCTCTAGCATGCTATATTTGTTTGCTTCAATCGTTAGTTTCCTCCGAAAATTTTGTTTAAAAAATGTGTGTGAAAACTCTATCTTAAAGGTTTTTCAAAATCTATTTTCCTTATCCCTAACTTGTCTTAAGTGGCTATAGTTGTGTGTGTGATTGCTTGTTTTCTAGCCACTTGAGTCAAGGGTACCATGACCTAAGTTTCTCGGTTGATAGAAAGTTCAAAATCTCAAAAGGAGTGGAAGCTAGTCGTCTCTGAATTTATTTTTTTTTTCGGAAGCTCCGAGAAAATCTTTGGAGGCTCCGGCCTCGAAGTTCCGAGAAAATCTTCGGAAGCTCCAATCTTTACGGACTTAGCGCTCGGTCTCAACCGAAGGGAAGTTAAAGGGAATAAAAGAATCTTCGAAGGATATTCCTTTACCTAGGGTAAACCCGGACCTCCCCTTCACCGTGGTCAAACACTCGGATCTAATTTTCACCGTTTCTCTTTCTCTCTCTCCCGACGCGAAACCGCAACTCGCATCCTTCTCCACCGCATCACCGCCGCCGCCTCCCTCGCCGCCGGTGACCGCACCTCTTGCGGGCTACCCGCACGAAGCCGTGCCACCCTTCTCGTTCGTGGGACGCCGCTGGGGAGTGCCAAGGAAGAGGTCGCCTTGAATCCCGTACGGAGAGGAAGAAGAAGGCTCCAATCCGCACCCGTTCCCGTTGATTCTCTGGTGTGCACAAGCGTTGAAGATCTTCATCGTCCTTCTCCTTGATCCCAATCAAGGTAATCAGTGGCCGTATCCTAACCCTAACCCTAAATTCCTAGATCTACATGCTGTTAGGGTTCTAAATCTTGAAATCTGTAGATTGTTGTCCATCTACCCTGTTCCTAAATGCCTGTGTTGCAAGTAAAGCTAGGTTTAGTTGAAAGTTGAATCAAATGTGAGAATGCAGTAAGGTTGACAGAGGCTCGGAGGTTCTGAGAAAATTCTCGGAGGTTCCGAACCCCCGTAACCCACCGTAAGGCGACCTTGATTCAAAGTTCCACCGAACTTCACTTCACCCGTAACATCCTTTTTCACTTGTCCTAGCTAAATTGAGTCATGCTTGATTTATTGATCTAAATTCGGTTGAAAGTTGAATCAACGAATCTGTCCTATGTCGGTACAACGACTTCGGAGGTTCGAGAATTTTTCCGAAGCTCCAACCTCCGGAGGTTCCGAAACTTTCTCGGAGGTTCCGATGTCCGTACCGACAAGTGACGACCGTGATTCAAAATTCCACCGAAAAGAAATCAATTGAACATCATGCTAATCTTGTTCCTCTATCCTTATCGGTCCCGATCCCACTCTTATCTGCTCGCTCACTTGTCTCTCTAACGGATGTCCGGCACTCCCGTGGACAAGACATACACCAAGAGGCGAGAGGCCTCCTTTTGAGACACCTGCCGGTGAGAGGGCTTTCAAGTTAGCGACAAGAGCAACAACAGGGGGCGGTGGCGGAGAGGAAAGGCCACTCCTAGGAGGGGCGAGAGGTGGCGGTTGTCGGGAGGCGAGGCTCGGGGTCTACCGCCCATGTGGATGATAATGGAGGGACTGAAGGCAAGACTATTCCTATAGAGCTAGAAGATGACATGCCCCTAGGAGAGATAGACTCAACCTATCTCAAGTACCACAAGGGGCTACTCAAAAGGCATCCTCCAACCAAATACGACAATTCGTGTATATTGAGCACACCAACTATGATGGAGCCGGATTTTTGGTCAAGAAAGCAAGAGAGGAAAATCCCTATTTTTACCCCAAGATGGCGGCTATTGATTACGATTTTGGTCTGTCTTCCACTTCAAATTCTATGAAACTGTCCTCAACACCAAGATGAAGTTAATCAAGATGAAGTGGATAGATTTCACCCATTTGGAGGCGAAGCAGAGGAACTCCGTCAAGGAGGAGGTCTTGGATTTGGTTGACAAGTATAGGATGAGGGACATCATGAGTTTCAAATATGATTGGAACATAGAGGTTTTAGCTCGCTTTCATGCCACATTCTTCCATGAAGATAACAAGGAGACCATCCACCGGATGACGAAGGAGTGCATTACAAAATAGATTTCCTCACTTTTGCTAGGTTGTTTGGGTTCAAGCAAGGAGGACGGGGAAGCCGATATTATCCATTTTGAGGCCCACATGAACCCCAACAAAATTGCTTTGCAGCTTATGAGTATGAGGAGCCGGGTCGATGGCTCCACCACTGCTCTGAAATCAGTGTTCTATGTGCTCAATAATATGTTCAGGGAAACCATATACCCAAAGGGGGGCAGTGACTCAACAAGTCTTAGGAGGTTTGCACCAAACCTGCTGGCTAGGCTGCTGCCTGGAGCTAGGCCATTCTCTGTGAGCAGATTTATTTGGTACAACCTGGTAGAAGTGACAGAGAGTGGGAAGTGCAACCTGCCCTATGCCCCTTATCTTATGTACATGATAGAGATGGTTTCAGGGATCAGCTACAAGAAAGATGTTGAGCATTCATCCTATCAAGTCAAGCGGTGGCGGCATCGAAGAAGCAAGACATTGTGGAAGAGCATATTCTTAAGAAGGCCACGCACCAAGCCATCCGGATCCGGTCCAAGCGGTAGGAGAAGAAGGATCCAGCAAGGCTCCAATGCCTCGCCGGTCCGCACAAGCCGAGAGTGATGGTTAGGGACACCCGGGAGGTACTGCAGATGGACTTCCCATCGCCTTTTTGAGCTCGGGGAAGACATGAACAGATTGTCTGAAGCACCGGGGCCGTCCTTTGATGCCATGCATCACCCCCTCCTCTCTTCCCCGACTTTCCGCAGTACACTACCGGTGAGGATGAGGGTGAGCGGGAGCCTCGCTACTCCCATGGCCGAGGACACTCCTCGCCGCCCACTTTGTTGCGATGAAGAAGATGAAGAACCACTTGGTGCAAAAATGGCCAGCCGAGGAAAGAGGCTGCCGGCAAGAAGGCAATGGGGTCCTCATCCGGTGCAAGACTCGGGAGAAAGGCCACCGCCGGGGAGGCCCGTCGAAAAACCCATAGATCCGTCCTCATCCGGTTCCGACCTTGGCTCGACAAGACCGTACTCCGAAGCGAAGATGAGGATTCTGACTTCAGTGATGAGGAGTGACTTCCCTAGGTTCTGTTCTCACTTCCTCTCTTCTTTTCTTTCCTTTTTGTTAAATGTTGACAAAGGGGGAGAGATGAAGATTGAGAAGCATCCGAAGACCCGGGAGCTCCTTCTCGGTGGCCTCGCTAACCACGAAATTCTTTTGTTCTTTTGGTGAGATGAGAGTGCTAACTTCTCTCATAAACTCCCGTTGGTAATTTGGTGAACTGGCCGTAAAACTTTTAGCTTGCCTCTGTTGGCAAGCAAGTTCGGGTCATGGTTGTATGGGATTTGCAAAACTTTAAAACCTTGTGTTGGTTGTAATAGGGCTAGATGTGTTGAATGTCGTTATCCTTATCTAGCCGCTATTTTCTCGGTCTTATCTGTTGTTTTGCTCGTGTGTTATTGTTATCCGTTGGAGTATCCGTTGCGGACCTCGGAGGTTCCGAGGATTTTTCCGAGGCTCCAACCCCCGGAGGTTCCGGAAACTTTCTCGGAGGTTCCGAACTCGCTAACGGATAGCTCTCTCGAGTGTTTTCACATGGCATATGCATCACGTATTATCTCGCTACACCTCTTTTGCACCCTCGATGGCTTGAGTACAACTTTCTTGACACTTTTACTCACAATGTATGCAATTTAATTGTCGGTTATGACATTTTTCCCTATTCAAAAGGTACATGCATACATTGAGGGGGAGACTTGTACTCAAATCATCAAAAGCTCAATCTTTCAAATTAAATTGTAAACTTTAATTGGGTTGTCAACATTTACCAAAAAGGGGGAGATTGTAAGTGCAATCAAGCCCTTTGAGGGTTTTGGTGATGTTGACCACACAATTAAAGAGCTAATGAGCCCTTGAGTTTGTTGTGCAGCATAAAGTTATTATCACAGGTGCAAAAGATTAATTGGAGACCCCTCAACTTGTTACAAAAGGGGTTGCCTATGCTACTTGGAGGAGTTTATTTATTTTATCTTTTGAATTTGAGTATAGGACAATCCGTACTATCAAGAGGGATACTAATGGTGAGTTAGGGTGGTTTCAAGTGCTCATAATCCATCTTTCCAAAACCTTTTTCCTCACCCCAAGGGAAGTAACCTGCAGCTGCTTTGCTTCTGCTGATTGCTGTTCGGAGGTTCCGAAGATTTTCTCGGAGGTTCCGACCGTACGGCTACGATCCGCAGAGTTTTCAAAAGTCGGAGGTTCCGAGATTTTTCTCGGAGGTTCCGAACTCTGGAATATAGCCGTTACTGTTCTGGATCTGGGGGTATTTATACCCCACAGTCCCCCAACGGTTATCTTCTTCCTCCTCTGGCACAGAACGCCGTTCCCACTGTTTTCTCTCACCTTGCATTCACTCCTAACCTACTCTCTTCCAAATCCTTGCCTAGCATTGATTGAGAGTGGTTTCTTGAAGTGAGTTAGTGAGCCAATCCCTTCTCCCTTGAAACTTGAGCACTTGGAAGAACCCTAGCAAGCTTGGTGGATCTATTACTCTTGGAGCTTTGCTCCTAGACGGATAGAAGTACTTGGAAGCTCTCCAAACCGATTTGTGGAAGCTCCAAGGTGTTTGTATTACCCCTTGTGATTCTAGTGGAAAGCCTCCACCTATTACCCAAAGTAATAGGTGTGAGAGAGGAGTTGACCTTTGTGGTCCGAGCCTTTGGTGGCCTCCTCAACAACGTGGACGTAAGCAAGCCTTTGTGGCGAGCTGAACCACGGGATAAATCTTTGTCTCATGCGTGTTCTCATTTATTTACTTGTTCATGCTTGTGCTTGACTAGATCTATTAGGGTTTGCTCCCGATCTACTTTGTGGTGCCTTGCTAGCTTGTACTTTGCTTAGAAATCCTCTTGCTAGGTCCTAAGTACCTCTTAGAATTTAGTAGATCCGGTTTCCATCAAGTTTCTTGCGGCTTTTGTTATTTGTGCTCTGTTCTTACGGTGTCGGAAGTTCCGAGTTTATTCTCGGAGGCTCGCCTCGTTCGGAGGTTCCGAGAATAATCTCGGAGGTTCCGAGGTCCGACACTTGTTTTCGCGAGAAAAAGTTTAAATTCCGTGTGCGGGCCTATTCACCCCCCCCCTCTAGGCCACTTTGCCTCGATCCTTTCGAAACTTCGGAACTTGCTACCCTCTTTGATTGTCGAAAGGATCCCTCCCCTTTACCTATCTAGGTCCGCCTTTGGGAACCACTAAACCTAACATTCGGGATTTTATGCCTCGATGCAAAGGATTGAAAAAAGGCTTTCGTGCACTTCCATGTTTCTCTCCCAAGGTGGCAAGCCGGAGCTTGTCAAATCGGTTTTTCCTCTTCCGCAATATATTACATGGCCACTCTCAAGCCGCACAAAGGAGTCATCAAGCAATTGGACTGCTACAAGAAGCATTGCCTCTAGAGAGGTTCGCATTTAAACTCTAAAAAGCCCCGCAAGGCTGCTTGACCATTGGTTTGCTTACCCAAAAAACAAGGAGGCCTTGGGTCACTAATCTCTCCACTCACAATGAGGCCATGTTGCTTAAATACCTTCGAAATTCTTTTCTAAGGCGGGCATTCCATGGGTCAATCTAGTTTGGGAGACTTACTACGGCAATGGGAAATTGCCGGGCCCGCACAAAAAAGGCTCCTTCGGTGGAGAGATCTAGTTAAACTATCGGACAAATTCAAAGGGTTGCTACAGTCACCATTGGGGATGGTTCAACGGTGTTCTTTTGGAAGGATATTTGGGAAGGCCGGCTCCTAAAGCATACTTACACCGAATTATTCTCCTTTGCTAAGAAACCCAACATCACCTTTCAAAAAGCGACCTCACCGCCTATCCCGATCTCACTCTTCAACTTGCCCCTTTCAACTCAAGCACATGATCGGTTTTCGAACTGAGAACAAGGTTGATGAATGTCGACGTGGGCAACGACCTTGATATCCGGATTTATAATTGGGGATCTCCTAACTTTGCTACCTCCGAGCTTATAAGACCCCGATTGGACACACCGAGGCTCACCCCATCTATAGGCATGGCTCCGAAGGCTAAGTGCCGGATGAAGCATAAGATGTTTTTCCGGTTGCTTCTCAAGGACGCTTTAAGCACTAGAGACTTGGTGGCTAGGAAGAATATGGAGCTTGACAAAGAACACCGTGATCTACGCATTCTTCGAAGAGGGAAACTATGTCTCATCTCTTCTTGAGATGCAACTTTGCGAAGTTGGCAAGTCACAGTTGGTGCTTTGGAGTCCCAACCACTAGGACTGTCTTCCAAATTTTTAATAGGATGAGGAGAAAGCTTGGTGTGACTTTCTTCATGGAGATCATTGTCCCGATGACTTGGAGCATCCGGACTACCGAGAATGACTTGGGTGTTTGATGACATTCACCCATCGGTGCAACGTTGCAAAGACAAGTTTGTGGGGGAATTCTTTTTGCTTCTTCACGGGATCAAGCCCGACAAAGCTAGTGTCATGAATGTCTCGTTACGGACTCTATATTTTGCTTTGTTTCCGCTTGCCCTCCTCTATCACCCTTCTCTTTTTTTTTGTAATTCTCACTTTGGCATGTTAATAAAATTTCGGTAGGGGCCTTGCCCCTCCCGACTCTAAAAAAAAAGATGGGATCGCAACTCGCAAGGATTGGTAGCGGATCCGGGATTCGGATGTAGGGGGGCCGAACACCTCCTTCTACTCCTAGACACTAGAAAAACTTCATTTATAGCAAAAAATTTTAGAGGAGAGTGAAAGAAGGCTCCATTGTTGTGCAAGCAAGGTATGAACACCTTCTTCCACCCCTAAACACTCATTTATAGCGGAAATTTCAAAGAAAGGCGAAGAAGAGTTCCTTTATTACGCGGGCGGAGGGGGGCCGGAGCCCCCCTCCGCCCCCCTCGCCGCCTCCGTCCCCGGGTAGAGGAAGGAAGGAGGGTGTCCGCCATTGTCCCCTCTACCATTGAGTGATCGCCATGTGGGCCCTAGGGCGGTAGGTCCCATGTGGCGGTGACACAAAGGTAGAGGCCGAATGTTAGAGGATTTGCTTCCCTCTCCTTTCCGTCCAAGTTTTATATGTCGGTAATAAAAAATTAGTGCCGAAGGTTCGGATAGAAGTGCACCGGCCTATGTGTTGAAAGTCTTACACACACGAGACTTTGTCACGTCGATGAAGGAATCTTCAAAATACGCCACCTCCAAGCTTTAACAGGACTTGTCGAGGTCTTATGTTCATTGGGCTTCACACCTTGAGAGCAATCGGGACTTATGAGTGAACGCCTTCACCGGGGAAACATGTAATTGTACTAAAATGCAGCCAATAACAACCAAATCTTCCACTTCTTTTGTGAGTCATGAATCGTGCATCTAAGATACATCTCCAAGCAATGGTTCACCCACTCCACATGCCCATCTCGCTTGTGTATAATATGTTGTACTCATTAGCATTTTAGTCTTTTTTCAATCAACTCGGTCAATAGTTGTAGATATTTTGTCCCCGTTTGATACAATGGATTGGGGGAAACCACCTACTCCATCCATATCAAAATAGTTGTCATTTATTGACTTGTCTTACAACTTTGACCATTTGTGTTATTCAAAAAATTATTACAAGTATGTAAAAGGATAATGTAGGCTTAAAATGCCTACAATAGTAAAGCATGTGGCAAACAAAAAATGTGGCACTTGCATAACTTTTTGAATAAGATGAAGGGTTAAAGATGTGAAAAAAGTCGATGACGGCAAATATTTCGATACGGAGGGAATATCTAACAACCATATCCAACTAGACTAAAGCGAATATTTGAGTTGTGTATGGATTCTTCAAAGTGATAACAAAATGGCATAATGGGTAAAAGACGATCAATGAAGTCCATGGAGATATCTTGCAATGCTTCTTGAGGTTTTGGCAATGGTTTCCTCGTAATCCTTGTGTGCGTTTCCAATAGTAATCTTGGTGCATGGACATATTCATATGATATTATTGCGTTCATATTTAGCATGTTGTCAAATGACGCATTGTTTAATAAAAGCTTCCACATTAGACTTTATTTGCTTCTTACGAAACAACACATGTTATAGGTTTCTTTCATTTCGATGACTCCCCAAGCAACAATCAGTTTAGAATACAAGCCTTAATTGTTAGCAATCATCTAGGTGATACAATACTCCAGTAACTTTATGCAAATGCTTCACATGCAATTCAGCCGTGGTAATGCTCTAGTAACATTTCAATGCACAATGAATAAAATCTTGAGGTCTTTTCTCGAAATGTTTTCATAGATTTAGATGATATTCTTGTGTATAGCCCTATTTTGGAATTGCATGTGAAGCATTTGTATAAAGTGCTAGTATGCCCTAAAGGCAATCATTTTTTCTTAAATCAAGTAAATGTATATTTTTTTTACAAGATACAAATAGAGTATTTTGGGTCATATCATCTCAGGCTTAAAGTTGGAAAAATGTGATGTTTTCAAAGTCTGACAACTAAGTAGAAAAATGCACAAATTTCCAACTTTAAGCCTCTCTTAAAATAATATTATCTTTAATTTTTTTACAAACAACTTATCCAAAATTCTCTATGAACATCCAAATTCAATTGTAGTTCAAAAAGGTCACATTGTAAAATTTCTCAAAAAGTAGGTCCAAAGTCGACTAGTTCTCTTCAGACTTAACAAATTTGATTTGTTGATTCAATAACACTTAGGCTATTTCGAAATTAGATTTATAATTTTATGCACCATGATTTGGAGTGTAAATAGTTAAAATAGAACGTATGTACTTTATAAATCATACATCTCGAGTTTCACAAATTCGGAGCTCTTGCTAATTAAAATGAAGAATGAAACACAACTAAATGAGAGTCGGAGCCCTAACCAAACTAGGTACGTGACTGGAGTCATGGTACGCAGTGGCGGACTCAGAAATCAAATGGAGCCTGGGTATAAAGCTAAAAATTATCTTCCAATCTTTAGTAAAAAAGAAGATTACCATACTCAAAACTCATTTGAACCCTAGCCGCTGAAGTAGCAACAGCCAACAGCGTCGGAGCCTGAGCACCTGCCCGGGCATGCCCACAATTGGGTCCGCCAGTGACGGCACACACTATGGCGTGACTTGTAACTAAGTCGCGCCAAATTGTTTGGTGTGACTCCGATCGCCACGTCAGCTGCGATTTTTTCGAATGCCACCGTGTAAATTAGTTGCGTCACGTCATGTGGCGTGATTCGTATTAGTCACACCATGGAGGTTGGCGTGACCAAAGGGTTATTTTTTGAAATTTTAGTTTGGGAGGAGTTATTTTTAAATTTTAGATTAAAAGGGTTAAAATAATAAAAAAATCTTATTTTTGGGCCTGGCGTGATACAGAAAGTTGGTAAACTATAATTGAATGATGAAGCCCAGCTCGGTGTAAACATCACCACCCACCCATAGGCAAGTAGCACAAGCCCATAAACTGCATATCATACGAGCCCATAACACACAGGACACAAGACACAGCTGCTTACTGCTTATTTATGCAATGCTCCTCTGGTTAGTTCACCACTGGTCCTCATGAATTGATCTTCACTGGGAATCAATAAGTATTAATACCGCAGCTTGCAGAAAATAATCCGAATAAGCTACCTACAGCAGAAGACTGACTGCAAAACGATACCAGCAGACTGCAGACAGCAGTTCCTTCAGTCAACTGGAATGGACGAATGAACATTCTTCTGGATCAATCTACTAGAGACTCGCTTCAATCTCCTCTAGCGTGAGTCCCTTCGTCTCTGGGACGATCCAGAATATGAACACAAGAGACGCCACTGCGATCACCCCAAATCCGCAGAAGAGCAATCCCGTCCCAATCAAATCCTATAGCAGCATGCATAGACACAGTATCATGAGCAACAACAGCCAGCTGATTTCGATATAGTAACATCTTGCAGATGAACTGAGTACGCAGCAATGCTCTGTCGAAATGATAAAAGGGCAGGACAGGACCATACCTCCAGTGGAGAGAAAGCAAAGGTGACCAGCGCATTGGACGCGAAATTCACAAGAACAGCGATGCTCAGTCCACGTCCTCGCAGCCTCAATGGGAAAACTTCCGAGATCATAAGCCAGCCTATAGGACCAAATGACAGCTGCACATAAAATTGTCTACATCAGATAGAAGCACAAAGCAACTACTAAAACTTAAGGTCTAGGCGCGCCATTCAAGTACTTCTCAAAGCCAACTGATCCAGCTGACGCAAGTCGCTCACCGGAGATTTCAAATAATAAGGTATGATGGCTATGTGAACAATGTACAAGGAGAAAGTACCTGGTAACAGCCAACATACAGTAGAAGGGCTATTACAGCCACATAGGAGACATCCTTCAGCAATGTGTAGTAGGAGGACAGCAAAAACAAGGAAACAGTCTGCAGATAGTAGAATCAGCAGGTAAAATCGGTAATCATAGGAACAACCTCCATGATGATATCTGCATTCCACTAGAAAGCTCAAAAAGATTGACAACTTAATGATAATCTACTCGAATGCAGACTTACAATTCCACTGACACCTCCAATGAGTAACGGTCTTCTGCCAAGTCTGTCGACCACAAGGACTGCTACTCCGGTCATGATTAACTGCAGTATGGAAACCATGACATCATTAGTGGGTGGTGAATGGAATGCGTAGAACCTTGCAAAGGAAGATGCACAATGGTTTGGAGTAACATAAGAAATAATATGCTTTGTTTCTAGTGTAATGATGTAATCATAAATTGCACTGCTAAAAGCCTTTTCAGGGGCAGCAAGAGATCAGAAAAAATATAAAAAGTATTGACATGTACCTTCAGTAAGCCAAGAAGAATTGACACACGAGTGGCATCAGATGCGCCAGAAAATCCAGCACTCTGCTTGCAAACAAAGATAGATATGAGTGATACAGGAGTGAAATATAGCAATGCTGGCATTCCAAAAGCTGTAACAGCGCAAGTTGCCCATACAAGGTTGACAATGTTTTGAAAGCCTTGAGCCCCAATGGTGGAATCAAGTCCTAACACGAATAGGTTTCCAGAATACCCAAACATGCTTGAATTTGATAATTACATAAAGGTGGTATGTCAGTACCTGAAAGATCGTAGCGGCATAATATAGCACACTAGGTTGACCAGTGACCTGACATACACACAAGGCATGGTCAGATGAAATACCATAAATTCTCTTTTTTTTTCAGAACAACAACGCTCTGTAGTCAGTAAAACACAGGAAACAGGGAAATATATGCCAAGCTGAAGATATATGATATCACCTGCTGAAAGAACACCAAACCACATCCAATTATCATTGCTTTAAGACACTTTCCTTGAAAAATCTCGCCAAAGCCAGCTTGCTTCTCTTCATCAATATATGACAGTTCCTCCAGAATCAAGTTAACCTGATCTGAGACCAAATCAGGCGAAGCTTGACCCCTCAATCGACACAAGCAAAGGGTTGCGATTTCTTTTGTCTCCGGCAGATTTCCCTTCCCTTGTATGGCACATAACAGGAGCCACCTAGGCGACGAGGGCAACCAGCACATTCCGACTCCCATTATGAGACATAATGGTGTACTGGTGGCATACATATAACGCCAGCCGGAAATCACTTCAACATAGATATTGCCTGCTATATAACCAAGCTGCAAAAAATACAAGTAAATAAGATGATTAAATGATTACTGAAGGGATGATACAGAGAGAGAAAAACTAGTAAACACTTACAAGCATCCCAAGAACAATAAAGAACTCCTTTAGAGAAATGAGCATGCCTCTTATCTGACTTGGCGCAGTCTCTGCAATATACATTGGAGCAGCATGCATAGCCTGATGAAAGCAGATTACATAAGCCTCACATCCTTTTTTCCCCAAAACAAAACATAAGACCTCATGAAGCATTGTGCTCAGCTACGACAAGATTCCATTACCAATCCAATTCCTATGCCATATAAAAAGCGGCCAACCACCATGGTAGCGAAGTTGGGTGCTGCTGCTGTCAGGAGGGCTCCGAACAAATATGAGATAGAAGAAAGGATAAGTTCTTTGCGTCGCCCTGTGAAAGGTAAATAGAATAAACAAAAATGAGAAGTCCACACTAAATTGCGCCATAGATAAGCAGTAGCATGGAAAGAAGAAGACAGGTGGTAGACCTAAAAAGTCTGCAATAGTATAGGCCAAGATGGAGCCGATCAAAGCACCATATAGTGAGCCACTGACCTGCATTACAAATGGGCAATTTGATCATTTAGCAACAAGATGCTAGTTGGTCAAGCCAACCTCGCTGAAGCTGAAATACATTTTCAGTGATGGAGAACAAAGCATTACCACAAGGCCAGTTTGCACAGATGACAAATTGTACCAGGTTGTGCCGCTGAATTTAGAAGACTGCAAAATAGATTTAGCGACAGGTAAATTAGCAATGTTGATCCAACTGATGTGCAGGTTCTAAAGTGGCATAATATTACCTTGAGCGATATGGTCGCGCCGGATGTTGCCCCAATGTCATAGCCATAGAGAAGGCCTCCCAAAGCTGGAAAGAGGAATCTGGAACAAAAAATTCACCAACGTGGAAGACCATGGTAAGATAAACTGTACATGTGTGCAGTAAGACTGTAGGTTCGTTTCCAGATGTTGCATCTGTAGCTCTGCAAATGATATATGCTATAAAAAAATTACTTCAAAAAAAAAGATATACGCAAAAAAAGAGCTTAGTTTTTTAAACAATTGGGCGATAATAAGAAGCTAATTAGAGCCTTTTGAGTTTTGAGCGAGCAACTTGAGTAAAAAGTCGTAATCCATTCCACAGAGAGACGAGACACACAATTGCACATGCATGATTTGGGGGGGGGGGGGGGGGGGGGGGTGTGCAGGCTGACATCCGGGGAGCACGCGGTACCAATCGTGAGATGAGAGAAGAATTAATGGAGTGGAGAGGCATACGGGAGGATGGCGGCGGGGACGGAGTAGCACTCGGCGGTAGCCCCCCCGAGCAGCAAGGGGCGCCTGCTCTCGCAGTCCGCGTCGTCGTCGGTGTAAGCCTGGACGCCGCCGGAGGAGACGTGGATCTCCTCGTGGTCGCCCCACCCCCGGCCCTGCTGATGCGAAAGTCAATCGAAGACGCTCGAGTAGGCAGTTCTCGAGTCTCGGTGGAAACACGAGTCAATTGTTGGTGCGGATGGCGCGCCGGCCGGACGATCGTACCTTGCTTGAGTCGGAAGAAGGCTCGGGAGGAGGACGGGAAGCCATTGGAGCTGGAGCTGGAGCTGGAGCTGAGCTGAGCTGAGCTTGGTGTTGTTCGTTGGTCGCGTATCCTGGTGGTGGTCGTTCTGGGTTTGAAGGCTTTGAGGACCCCTCTTCGTGCCTCGTGAGTTGCGTGGGCGGGTAGGTAGGTAGCTGCGCAGCGGAAGAGAGACCGGTGGCGGAATCGGGCACGTTTGCCGCCTCCGGTCCCCGGGGCACGACGTGCTCAGGCAACCGTCCTCATCTGTTTTGCCCTCTCCCTGTCTCAGTCAGGCTCTCAGCACTCAGCAGTAGGGACCTGCGGTTGCCACGCCAACGATTGCAGAGCCGTTTGTTGGGGGAAAAAACAATTGCAGAGCCGTTCGTCAAAGGCACCGAGCAGACTCTTTCAAACCTTTCTTCTGCTCATCCACTCACTCAACATGAATCATAAAACTCTGCTTTCGCAGCAATAACAACAGGCTCCTTTCGAAATCAACAAAGATGATCGAATTACACAGTATTGTCGTCCAGTACAACATTATTCAGGATCGCTCCAGGAAAACCCAAGGCTGCCGGAGTCACTTTTGCTGATTGATTCATTCAGCTAAGCAACCCTTGGCGGGCCTGAGGCAAGGAAAGTAAGAAAACACAAACAGGGTGGTCCTCCCCGATCACTCACGCACAAATTTTACTAGGCTTGCTCTTTCTTTGGTTCCCAGGGCTGGTACCTCGTCCAGTCCCTCTGACCCGGGTTCAGGGCATGCCCCTTGGAGTGGTAGATGAGCTCCTCGCCCTCACCGGAGTAGTTCTGCTTGTGCTCCACAAGGTACCTAGCAGTCTTCCGGGCCAGCAGCTGCAGCATAGGGAAAAGGAAGGGGGTTGTGAGCATGTCAGAAGACTAAAGCTTGAACAGCAATTAGGAATTTACACAATCAATGTGAAGAGGAAAACTTGCCTGATCACCGGTGTTATCTGTGATGTGATGCAGCCATCCATGCCATTCAGGAGGCACTTGGGATGCATTGTAGCGACCTTTCTCTGCATATTCTACCCACCTATGCCTTCCTGAAAATTTTACCCATGCTTACCATTCTGATGTATAATCAAAGGAAATGGAGCAGCACAAGGAACAATTTTGCACCCACAAAGACATCCGCATCAGCCAAGCTTCATCGTTAAAGAGCAAATTTAATTATCTCATAGGTTGGACGAAAGAAAATAAGATGTTAAGTATTGAAATGTAATTGCTGTCCGTGTTATAGAGTTTGGCTTTGTTCTTCTAACACAAAAGGTCTATCACCTTCGTGATCTAAATTCCAATGCAAGCACACAGAAGAATTCCTTAGTAAAAAACAACTGCAGCATATCAACTAGGACATATAGTATTACTCTTACTCACCATACTGAGTGTCATGCAATTTCTGATAGTACTTGTTTCCGAACTTGTCAACCCCTACAAGTGTTGCGCCAATATTGTGGATTTTTGTTTGCCTGAGAAGAAAAGGGGGATCAGTTGTGCTAAGACACGAAGTATTCCTTCAAAATGGAGGAAGAAAGAGGCAGGTGGACACTTACAAAAGGTTCCCATCCAGAAGGCAATTCCTGTAGATAACAACATGTTAGCTTATGGCAACAACTACAAATGCAACAAATATAGAATCTAGCTACATTTCCAAAACGAGAATTCATATCAAGCACAGCATAAAATGATCAAATAGAAAGATTCCAGGAAAGATAAATATGTGACAAACAATTTATACATAGTATCAGATCCTTTGCAGAAAAGATAAGATCATACATAGAACAGCCAAGTGTCGATGCCTAGTATTTACATTTAAATATTGGAATCAGTGTGGTCTTTTAAAGGACTCCAGAGAAAGTGATAACTAGTAAGCAATCATCATTGTCAACTGAACAATATTCAATCAAAATTGGTTACAGTTACCACTGGCACAATTGCAGATCAGGATGCTTTCACAGTTAATGTAACTTAATATGAGATGTCTTCCAAGTACTTTGATCTGACTGAGTATGTATGTAAGCTGTAGAAAGCACGAAAACATAAGACACTGGGCACTGGTCGAAACTAGAGTAACAGGTCCGCTGACACTTGTAAAAGTCTCAAAAAAAAAAACGCTAGGCGCTAGACAGGCAGTCAGACTCCACCTGGCGCTAGGTGTTTGCACTTCCTTTAGGTTGCTAGACTAATCTTGTGCTAGATAGAGGAAATTTAGTTATCAATTCAAAATTTGACACATCATGCATTCACGAGTTACATGACCATAGTTCGTCATTCTCCATCTCTATTTGGTCCCAATTTCAAGAACTGATCAAGTTCTAAGCCACTCAAGGTGGAAAACGCCTAGACAAAGTGCCAGGGTGCTAGGTGAAGCGGTGCTGCTCCGCCTAGCGTATAGATGGGCGTGGTTCGGTTCGACCCATAGGTTTGCCGAACCGACCCATGAAAATGATCCAAATGGGCTCCTGTTTTGATCCACGAGAGAGGTTCGGTTCGACGGACTCGAACCCTAGGGTCGAGCGGTTCGACCCCGCAGCCCCAAGTCCCCGTCCCCGATGCCAGTGACTGCCGCCGCCTCCTCCACCCCCCTCTTCCACTCACACCACCGTCACCTCCTGCCTCCTCAAGACCCTGTGCGCTCCTGGCCGCACGCCATTGCCGACGCTACCTCCGTCCGCAAGAATCTTGTTGACGACCCCTTCTGCCTCTGCAAGAACCTTGTCGTGTCATCGTCGAATGGTTGGATCCACATCCACTGAGTCACCAACCGATTCCCCGCCGACCGTGTCTCCTGCGTGCTGCAGCGCCACTCCATGGAAGCCGGCATCCCCACTGCCACGGTACCCCCAGGTTAGCGTCATCTAGATAATACTTGCTATTTAGTTGTTGATAGATTGTCTGCGTCGTTGTCCAGTCTCAATTCCTGCTAAAACGGATCTGAGCTAACAACTGAAGCGATTTCCCATAGAATAAATCCCATTGGTTTCTTCCATTACGTTTTCAAAGGTATATTCCATTATGTTCTTGAGCCTGTCCTGTCCTTAAATCCGGGACATAATTCTTTTTTCCCCGTTGTTAAGCCTAATAGCTCCCTCCTCGTGTGCCAGATGAAAGATTTTTTATTTCCCTGAATGTGCATAGATATGGCAAAAAAAGGGTACTATCAGACATTCAAACGGGACATTGTAAATCATATGTAGTACCACTACGCTTCAATTCTGATTGATTATGTCCAGCCGCTTTCGAAAAGAAAATGACTGTGTCCAGAAAAGCTTGGCTTAGTGTCACTAGTATGTATACTTGATTGAGTAACACGTATAGTAGCTCTAATTTCTACGCCACTAATTTCAAAGAAATTTTGCACATGCTGTAACAAGACAAACCAAACAAGACATGCATTTACCAAGACAAAAGGCATGCCGGACTTGCCTGCATATAGTTGGTCATAGCAAATTCATGTGTAGATTTGGCACTTACAGTTCAGAGAGTTTGATGATTATAGACTGAAGGTCATTAGATGTAAGGTTGTACTCATCATAAACAATATGGTAATGGACCTACTCAAGATTGTTAACCATTTCACAACCATATACACATAGTTGTTTTGCTTGACTAGGTAGTGACCTGTAGCACAAGGAGAATTATATATTTTATTTTTAGTCATGAACCAGTGCCCAATCATTTCAAGGCATGTATATATTGTAGATGAATTATATATGAACCCAACATTACTCACTGTAAAGCTGACTATCTTTGTTAGATCATATGTGAGAGAAATGTCATTACCATGAAATCAGTAATAGACACATTTACCAGGTTCGGCACTTATATGTGTTGTTTAATTGTATACATGCTGATTTTTTAGCCCTCTATAGCTTATTTCCTTTATGCCATTCTGTGTACTATAGACTGTCTGTATGTTTTTGTCAGAAAAAACCTTTTTCTTTCAGTTTAGTCAGAGTCATAGATGATAGGAGCTACTAGTAGCTGTTTTAGTTACAGATGTATGCAGTTAGTAAGCTCTTGATCCTGGTCAGTATGTTCCTGCTGGCTAGGGTTTCAGTCTGACTTGATCTAAATTGCTCAGCTTGCCACCTGTTACCTGTTTGAAATTTACTTTGACCAGGGTTCATGAGATGTATTTGTGGTCATACTTGTACACCTGCTAATTGTCACCTTCAAATGTATGATGTTCAATTTTTGGGGATTTTCCAATGATAGCAGTCATGCATTGATTCTTTTTTAGCTGGCATTATTGGAGCTTTTGATCTTGACTTGTTTGCCCTCTTTTGGTTAGCAGGTAGCCCACTTTGTAAAGTTTTTTCCTGGAGGGCATTGGGTGGAGCGCTGGCTGCTGTGAAGAGTGTTGAAAAAGTGCTCAAGTTTTGTTCAGTTTCTGTGTCTATGGATCACTCACTAGGAGGCAAATGAACTATTTTGTGGTCCCATAAATTGTTTCCTTTTCAATGATTATGATGTGCTTTGGTACAATATGTGAGAGCACTGATGGCATGACAGTTGTTAAGACTCTTCAGACTTGTAAATTGAATTTCTTGTTCTTTTGTATTGAAGCGTGCTAGATGATCAGTCCTGCAGCAGTTCGTTAAACAGCAGCAACTCTTTCAGCAGTTGGCTAGCTAAAAATGCTAGCTAGACAATAGCAGCTCTATTGGAGCAGCTAAATATTTAATTTGCTGGGTCGAACCGCATGAACCATAGGTTCGCTAGCTACCTAAAGTGGTTCGAACCATCGATCCATTATAATCAGATGGATCGCGTGGTGCTCCCTTGGAGCTGCCAAGGTTGGCCCACACCCATGTATAGCCTAGCACCATGGCACCGCCTTTTTTTAAACAGATTCTGTACAATGCTAGAAGCCTATTACATATGGTCTCAGCTAAACTTCATAGAAGTTTGATAAGCTTGTGACTTGTATATACGGTAAGAAAAGATAACTACAGGTAGATGAGCAATCAATCAAACTAACAAGCAGCAACATGCAGGAAATGTATGTGTGTTTAATTCAATTTATGCCATGACTAATCCACGCTCACATATAGATCAGCTCTGCATATGTAGTATGACATATGGCGATGACGTGTGGGGCAATGCAGAGCTGAAGAATATTATTGACACTGTAATCGTTGACGAGACCACGATCCAACGGTATCGAGTGATGATTTCTACGGTTTCAGCAACGAACCCTAAATTTTATTTCCCCAGCGTCGGAGACCAACGCAGGAAGACCCGGAACCGGATCGAAAACTGTTAATAAACGTAGGGAGCAAATGAGGCCTGTGTATAAGTAGCTTGTCACCGGTGAATAGAACGAAGAAAGCAAAGGGAAGAGAGGAGAGGAGAGGAGAGGAGAGATCTGAATCGAATCGAAATCGCAGTCGCAAATCGGGGGACGCGAGGGAAATGGAAGGGGGAATTAGTACAGGTATCCTTCTTCGCGGACGTCGCGGAGGAAGTTGGTGAGGCCCTTCTCCTTGATTCCCCTCAGCACGCCGCGCACCACCGCCGCCATGGATGCCGGCGACGCGAGGACTCACTCACCCGCCGGAGAGACCGGAGCGAAGAAGGAAGAGGGTGTGTGTGGTGGAATCTAGCCTGTTCACTTTGCGAATCTCTCTCGTCGTCGCGGGCTGCCTGAAGATGATGGGTGCATTGCAGCATGATGGGCTGGGCTGTTCACTTCTTCTTTGCGTGGGCCGGCCCAACGAGTCTGGAATCGAAATTGAACGCAAATTAATGGATGATCGGCTGGGCACACACCACCCAGTTCGTCGTCTTCTTCCTCGCCCTGTTCGTCTTCCCTTCCTCGTTCCTCTCCTCCCCTGCCTGCTGTTGCTATGCTGAAATTGCCGATGCAGCGGAAGCAAGAGGTGCGCCATAGCTAGTGGTTGAAGGAGCCCACTTGTTCCGAATCTCTCGGTCTGGTCCACCATCATCCATCCATGATCCATCCAATGCGGAAAGGAAAGGAAGGGAAAAGGGGAAAAAAAGAAAGATGATGATACTACTCATGGAAGCTGTGAAATGCGATGCACACATGCAGCAGTCACTGGCTCACTGGCTATCGATCAATCTACACTTATAGGAGCTACGACGGAGCTAGCTAGTAGTAGCAGGTGCATCATCAGATTCTGCAACTGATCAGCGCGCGCACTCGATCATGGATGATGGACGACGGGTCGATTGATCGAGAAGACGAGTTGAAGCCGGTGCGATGCATTTCAAAGGTCAATTAGATGTACGCATCCATGCACTCGGATCCTCCTCCGTGATGAATTGAAGGGCCGGGGTCGAGTGGAGTGGTGTGAATTAAAGCAGGAAAGGAATGCGGCTACCGGCCTAGAGTAGTACTCCCCAAGGCCCCCCCAAAATCCTTTCTTCACACGATCAGTCCAATCCAACCCGTCGTCGCCACTTCGATCGATTCGATCTCTTCCGTCCTCGATCCTACTACTAGCAGCTAGCGTGTTGATCCCTTTTGCAGCTTCTCAACTCATTCATTTCGCGCATTACATTACAACCATCACATTACATGTCGCCTCACGGTAACCCATCACATATCATCATCGTCGATGCTGGGTCGATCGTCGACCATCGTGCGCACTCATCAAGCTTTAATTTGCAACTCCTACTACCTGCTACGGGTCGTAGTCGGATCGATCCACACATCCTTCCATCACAGACCACGCACCCCCGTCTTGTAATTAATAATGTAAGTACAGCGCCTAACTGAATCAGTCGCTCGTTTCTCAATTCATTCATTTATTCATGATTGACATCATGCTGCTTGGCATGACGGATTGACGGCGATGTGTGTGGAGAGGGGAGAAAAGGGTTAATGTGACATTTCAATACTGTTATTTACTTATTTGTATTGCTCCATTTCAAAATATAGATTTTTTTAGTTTTGTCTTAATAAGTCAAACATTCTTACGTTAACCGAATTTATAGAGCTGTTTCGCAAAAAAGAAAGAATTTATAGAGCTGTAGAAAATAGATAAATCACGGAAATATATTTTACCATAGATTTTAATAAAACTAATCTGAATTTTTTCTAAGTTGGACAGGTTAGACTTAAGAAGAAACTAAAAATGTCCTTGACCCCAATCATATAAACTGGACTGGACTATTTCCCACACATCAAAATAATAGCATTGTTGCAGTCAAAATCATGCTGCAATAATTTCAAAATCACTGCCGGTCGTGGCAATTAGTTGCGTGCGGTGCAAGGAAACAATGCTATATGATACACCTGCAACAATTGTTATCGTGGCAATAACGTATCTATCATCATATTATTTTAACGCATGGCAATAGAATCGTTATTGTATAACTTAAATTTGTTTGGCATTTAGAGTCATCATCAGTATTTGAACATAAAACCTCACTATTTTAGTTTTCACAAAATACCTTACAACAATGCTAAAATTATTGCTGTATGTCTATAAAAATGAATATGGACTTATCCTCTTACTCGAAATCATGAAATTTGAAGAAACAGTGGCAGTGGTAGTGGTGTTTATTATATTATTGCAATAGCTATTCACTTTTAGCAATAACAAGATGATATTGCAACCAATTTGTCAAGAATAACCACAAAAACATCATGGTGGTATATATTGTTATATTGATAAGAAAAGTATCACAATGAAATTGAAATAAAAAACTAGCAAACACTTGGCGATGAACCTAAAAGAATATGGTAACATTTTTCAAAATGACAATATCACCTATGTACCTAATGCATCAAAGTATATATGCAATATGTTCCTTGATAAAAACTCAACTTTCTAAATTTGCTACTCATCTTTTACCTTTTCCTGCGATGTGTGTTTGTATTTCCAAAATGTGCATTTTTATACATGTACAAACTATGTGTTTTACTAAAGGCATGCCCCACTTGCTCGGGTGCAGCAACCTCAATTAGGGTTGCCTCCACCATTCATTTACATTCATTTGTCGTTAACTTGTTCCTTATAACCAAGAGTAATAATCTAATTGGTTAGGCTACCCCTTACATTTACACTGGTGACAGTGCTACTAACTACAATAAATTCACGCCTGTTAAATTGATCTTACTAGCATGTTCTCGGTATAACACATGATGATGAGGGTGTCATTTGTGTAGCTAAATCTCAACAAGACCAATTTAACTAGCGAGTAAGTGACACTCTCAACATCATGTTATAAGATGCAGATCCTAAGTGATTATGGGTAAAGCTACTATACACCGTCATGTTTTGAATAATGCACTTTGTGCACTTTTAAAATTTATAAAAGACATGTACCTGTAAAATAATGTAGATCATCACCGAAAACTACATCGACGCACAAACCTTTTGAAATAAAAGGGTTATCTGTGTAGATATATAGTAATATATATGTATCTAGAAAAGTCAAAAAAACCTACATTTTGAAATGAAGTGGGTACTAACTAAAGTAAAGTCATGTTTCTTTGTCTTTACAATGTTGTTGGTCTTGCTAGCGAGACCTCAATATAAAATGATGTTGAGAGTGTCACTTAATAAGTAGCAAAGTCTTGTTTCTCTTCGGTGGTACTATGAAGAGAGGTTTGGGTTTAGAAGCCAGACCAAGTCTTCTTTAGGTCAGTTCTGTAGCTGGTTATGAAAAATGGGTTAGTTATATGTTGTTTGTTTAGTGCGCACATATCACAAACTATGCATTTTCTCCTTTGATTTTTTTTTAAAACTAAATCGGGACAATTGTTTTTTTTGGATCCACCTGCAATGCAGTTTCGCCATGGATGCTTTGGATATGTAACATGTTGTGCATTTCCATTGTAATTCTGTGAGAGACAAGTTGTCTAATCCAAATACGATTGCCCATATGATGTTGCTATCTGAGGTCATAATACACACATAATAATTAATTAGGTAAATAGCTTTGTGTTTTTCAATCAATCCGAGTTTGAACTATGTATACATGCACAAAGTATGTATTTAGCAATTGATCGCCTGTAATGCTATTGCATATGGAGTAGATTTTTTTTACCGAAATTGTATGGAGTAGTTGATGCCAACAAATAACAGTTCAGGATATTTCATTGCGTGTTACACTAAATTAAATATTTACCATTCGACCTGTGTTTGGGGTTCTTCTAGAGTTTTGTTATCTCTGACAAGGTTGTAATAGTTCCTTGAAATATATTAACACACCTAAATCTTAATCTATAGTTTGGTCGTCCGCTTGAAAAATGCCCTGTGTGTACTTTTTTAAAATATTATAAATAATAAAGACATGTACATATGTCGAATGTATGTAGATCATCATGGACGACTACATGGGCACAATTTCCCCTGAAAAAAAGGTGACCCCATGTGACCGCTCACAAAAGAATGTTCTTTTTTTTTGCGAGACAAAAAAGTTATTATATAGGAGCATAATTTTTAAAAAATTTATTCCAGTTTCGAAAAATAAAATTGAGTTCCTACGATGCATGTATTATATCCTTTGTCATTTGAAAATTAAATGTGGCAATGCGAGGGAATGAACAGTCTGTATCATCACAAATGAAAAAAGAAGAAACAAGAAAGAAAGAGCAGTTTGTAAAAGGCAAAGTTGCATAGCTTTCTGGAGTGCAGATGCAAATAGAGACGGTTCGAAGATAGCACATCCTGATAGAGATGGGACAGATGACATAGCTCCGCGCTGCATTGAGCACAGCATGATATCGATGCAAATGAAACGGCAAATAATTCTGAAATTCGCCACCGTCGATGGAGCCGATCGATCGATGTTGACGGCTACGAAAATCGTCAAAATAAAGTAGGTGGTGGCTGCCGCTCGCGTCTGATCTATCGAGCTGATGAGGCCGACGGCCGGGATCGATGGAGCCCGATGCAAAGAAGAGAGCTATAGCACGCAGGAGAAAAAAGATGGACGAAAAGACACCAGATAGCTCGGATGGGAGTAGGCCACTGTAGCCGGCAGCTACTCATCACGTACTGGACGTCGGTACACGTATGTGTACGTCGACCATTGGCTTGCATGGCATGGATGGGGTAGACGGGTAGTAGATGGGATGATGTTACTGATGAGCGTGTCAGTGGCGGCACACCTACAGTGCCGTCGATGTGGACCCTGCAGTCGTGCACGCATTGCATTTGCATGTAGCTCGATCAATCGATCGATCTAGGACTCTACTATAGGTATAGGACTCTATCCTGCTGCAGTGGTCGACAACGCTGGCTCTCCGGTCCATTATATATCTGCGTTAGTTGTGTGCTGCTTCATCAGCCGGCGGTCAGCCCTGAATGAAGCAGCTGACCATGACAGTTACTTAATTCTGCAATTCCATGCATGCTCCATCCATGGATCGATCCCTCTGCTTGGCCAGCCATCAGTAGCCACCAGCTTGTCTACTAGTAGAGCTTGTTGTCCTGGGCGAGTAGGCAACCAGACCGGCCTCAATTTGGCTTCTCCTTGGTGAATTTGTAGCTAGCCGAGGGTAGTTACAAGGTGCTCATCTCTGCATATTTGCAGCAGCACGCAGTAGGTAGTCATGTGTGACTTCTTCTGGCTGTCGCCGGCCGATCAAGGCGACCTCTCAGATGTCGTAAGAGCAAGCCTGCAGCAGCAGCAGCCACCGCTGCTGCCGCCGGTCGTTCCTCCCCCAACAACTGTCCGCAGCCATGGCTCGTTGGTCTCCCAACATCTGCCGGAGGAAGAGGAGGAGTTGCTGGTGCGTGGCAACAATAATGGCGTCATGGAGCTCCTTGTTGGCACCAACGACGACGCCGGCTGTGACCGTGCCTTGTATCCACACCACTACCAGCAACCAGAGGCAGATCATCAGGGGCTACTGATTCCGCAGCAGCTCATGTCCAGCTCCAGCTTCGTCGAGCCGAGGGAGGACGATGTGGCCGACGCTCCCGTGCTCGACGAGCTCGGCGTCATGGACATGGCCATGGCCGCTCACGCTGATCATTCCCCGTCCATCAAGCGAAGGTTCGAATCACAAGTTCATTTCCACGATTGTATGCACATGCATCCATATATATGATAGCTAGAGGGTCGGTGATATTGATATCTGCTGACACCTCGATCGCTCCTCCCTACAGGAAGAGCCAGACGAAGAAGGTGGTGTGCATCCCAGCGCCGGTGGCGCCGCCGCCGGGGGTGGGCGGGCGGCCGAGCACGAGCGGCGAGGTGGTGCCGTCGGACCTGTGGGCGTGGAGGAAGTACGGGCAGAAGCCCATCAAGGGGTCGCCGTACCCGAGGGGATACTACCGGTGCAGCAGCTCCAAGGGCTGCTCCGCCCGGAAGCAGGTGGAGCGCAGCCGCACCGACCCCTCCATGCTCGTCATCACCTACACCTCCGACCACAACCACCCCTGGCCCACGCACCGCAACGCGCTCGCCGGATCCATCAGGCCGGCCGCCGCCGCCACGTCCTCCTCATCCTTCTCTTCGTCGGCCAAGCAGAGCCATCACCATCAGCGTCGCCCCGCGGCCGCTGCTGCCGTTGTTAATGACCCGACACCGCTCCACCGCCACGCCAGCGACGTCGTCGTCGGCGACAATGCTACCACGCCGGCAGGCTCCATCAACGCCAGTATCCATCACCACCAGCTCCTGCTCAAGAAGGAGGTGCTCGACATGGATAGCCTCGAGCCCGCCCAGCAGGACGACGCTGCTGCTGATCACGACTTGGTGGACGGCATGATTGCGGATATGGACGGCGCCCTCAACGCCCTGTGCGCCTCCAGCTTCCACTCGAAAAAGCCGCAGCAGCAGCAACAGCATGCCACTGCTGATCACCTGGAGAGGCTGCCGGAGGAAGAAGACAAGCGGCTGCTGCTGGATCGGGATCCCTTCAGCTTCTTGGACTGGGTGGGCGCCTCATTTGGAGTTGCTGGAGAGGCAAACAAAGGCGCTTACAGTTAGATGGCTGGCTTCCTAATCCAGCATCGATCGGTAATACTAATCTAGAACGCAAAATTTGCATATACAGTAGCAGCCAGGCCTCCCAATTTCAAATGCAAATCAAGCGCGCGCCTACAGACCATAGTGGTGATTTTTTACAGTTTTATAATTACTAGCCTCTTTGGAATTCTGCAACTTCTCTTGATTATTGTCTCGTTTTCAACTTTAACCAAAATGATTGATGAGCTATTAACATAGTTACCCAGGGAAACTTGTATGCGAGATGTATTACTTTTGTGGATGATTGTTAAATATGTGCGCCAGAATCAAACTTACAAAACCTGAAGAAACATCTTCAAATTTACCTTGTAAACATATGTAATTAATCACATTTGCAAATTCATGAACTAGTCTCGATGGTAAAATCAGAGACAGAATAATATTCGTTCCTGAATCTCGAACAATATTTGTGTCTGAATCTCGATCTGTCACTTCCAGCTCCATAGTCTGCCTTGCTAATGATTGAATGTCAAAGATAAGTCCAAAGGCACTGTTCAATCCCAAAAAAAAGTGAAAAAGAAAAAGGAAAGTGGCGCAGGATGAAAGGAGAACCTGAGGACAGAATGCCGAGATGAAAAGCTCGAACGACAACGAGAATCTTCTTACCACAATGCAAATATGCAATCGCTGTTGCTCATAGTTGCTGATGAGACTGGACGATGCCAAAAAAAGGGGGCTTTCTTGAGTCCATCTCTTAATGACCTTCCACACCAATTCCTCCCCAGAACCAACATTCACCTCCCACCAGAAGCCTCCATACCAAAAGGATTGCAGTAACAGTGTAACACACTGCAAAACTACAAGAAGTCTGCGACACAATCATAGTTTTTTTTTTAAAAAAAATACCGACAACATTTCGGAAAACTACTGAATCTCCACATTTAAATTGCCCTCTATACCAAAAGGATTGCAGTGACACACTGAAAACTACTGCAAGCCTGCAACCAAATGGTAGTACTTTTTTGAAAAAGAAACTTTACTGACCACGATTTCAGAAAGGGTAATATCAGCATACTGAATTTCACATCAAATTCCAGCCAGAAATTATAGCCACTGGATTTTGCAGCAGGGCACTTTATTTACCGAAGCGAGTTTGCATATGACTCTGATGAATTTCTCTGAGATTGTGTGCATAACAGAATGCAGCGCAACTTTATATCATTTAGCAGAAAACAAACAGCTTAGCATCAGTGGTGTCTAAACAGATGAGAGCACAACATCTGAAGACAGTGCAATAAATAACAAAAGTAAGAATTAAAACTAGTCCTTCGAGACTCCAACGTTTACAATTTGCATGTGGTGGTTGGCAGTCAGTACCCATGCCAAACTCCACAATATCTGCCTTTATTTCCTATCCGCAGAAGTTGAGCTTCTTTATAACTTTTGCATAAGCTAAATGCACCAATGCAGGCTTCCGAAGTCTTCGTTTTGCTTCCTTAGACTGCAATGCCACAATTCATAAGAATATCACTGTTACAATGGATAAATGCATCACTGATGAAAGCCATTATAAGAAACACTATCTATCTGTAAAATATGATAGCCGGTCCTACATGGACGCATCAAGATATTGTGGATTTCTTTTCATGATTTTCACTACAGGAAAGAAGAATCTCGAAAGACTGGAGATGAGCAAGCTTCTAATTTCAATCAGTCTACAAGAGAAAGAAGAATGCAACCATACTTAGATTAAGTGTACTTTCTCAACATTTTTGCTGGTTGTGGTTTCTAATTTGCACGCAGGAAAGGGCCCAAGGAAAAGCCATTTCCTGAAATGCATAACTTGATTTCACTACAAATCAATGATACTGCATTATGTACCATGGCAAATATATATTCCATGATTCCATCAATACGGGCATATGGCTATTTTCAAATTATCATTATACCTATCTGAAAGGCGAGACCAGGTCTTACATTATATAACGAGGCACTCTACTAACTGGAATTGAAAATCTAAAGCACTCGCTAAAAGGTTCTACTTCAGTAAACTGTAAGACAAGACAATTGAGTTTCATTAGGACAAATTCTAAAGATTGCTCATCACATTGTTAAGTTTTGTTTGGTTCACAGTACATGGCAGTCCATACAAGTCAAAACAGAATTCTAGAAATGTTGCGCTGATGAAGAAAAAGCATGGTCACCAGCTTAGTCTGAATGTACCTTGAGGTGCGCATTGTGGCGCTTGCCGGCCCTCCACCTGCGGATCTGCCCGTCGTTCATGGTTCTGAATCTAAACTTCATGGACCTAGCAACACGAGCAAGAAAACATTAGCTGATTGATGTGCCCGCCAAGAAGGTGAGAAGCGCACGAGGTAAACGAATGGACAATTACGAGGGGGCCTTCATTTTGTATTTCTTGACTTTGGACTTGGTTGGCGTGAGCGGCGCGCGCGACCTCCCCTCCTTCTTGGCGTAGTGCCGCACCTGCTGCTGAAGCGCCGACTGCTCGACACAATCCACAGAGGAAATCAGCATGAAAGCAGTAGGCAATCAAACCGAATGAGACGAGAAGAGAAGAGGACGCGAGCTCACTGGAGGGCGGAAGGAGGAAGCGATGCCCGGGTGGAAGAGCCCTTGGGGAAGAGGCGCGTGGAGGGAGTGGTGCCGGCGGTAGGACAAGGAGAAAGGGACGGTGGAAAAGGGAGGTCCGGGAATCAGGGCTGGCGGCAGCGGGCGGGCACGGGAGGCGACGGCGGAGGAGGACGACGAGAGGACGCGGCGGCCGAGGCCGCCGGCGGCGCACCACCACCGCCGCATCGATCTGCACTCTCTCTGATCTCTCTGTTCTCTCTGTTTCTGTGTGAAAGTTAGGCGGGCTTAGGGTTCGTCCATTTTCGCAATGCAATTGATTCCACTTCATTGTTTTTGAGCCCAAAAAACTTTGTGGGCCTCTTTTGTAACATTTGGATCAATTTTGGGCCGTTGTGGCACATGAAACGAACGGTGAAAGCCCAGCCAATTTTAGTTTTCCCTAAAAACTAGTCGAATTCCTAAAAGAAAAGGTCTTTTATTTCTGTCCAGAGTTTGCTTAATTTGCACAAGTACCCTAGTTTGCAGCGAGCCTTCTATTTTGCACAAATATGAGAAAAAATAATATCTATAAAATCACTTAATATGTTTCACACTAAAAACCTAAGTTTATGATCATAATAAGGTACCAAAACATATGTTTATAAACGTAAACCTTAACCTGCGATGGCACTTTACTTGATTGCAATCCCAACCATTTACGATCTACCTAAAACCCTGCCACATCTGAGGGAAAATTGCGAATATGAGGAATTTTATCAAACCGTAGCACCTAACATAGGGTAAAATGGTAGATATGGTAAAAATTGGGCATTTGCAACATGCTACTCACGGTGTTTTCTAAAATTTCTCAAAGTAATCCTAGTTATATTTAAAATAAGCTTTGGTAATAAAAGCAACTAGAGGTAAAGACTTCATAACTCATAAGAACCAAATTCTCTACATGGTGATGGGTGTGTAAGGATCAATTCACCTATCACAACAATGGTAAAAAAATTATATCTACAATTCACACATGTGAGTGCCCTTTTTAATTAGATGTGTATTAGGGGACGTGCACAAGGCCACAAGGGTTTTTTATCCTGCATATGTGCTTTTAATTAGACGAACCTGTTTTGAAATAATAAAATCATGTTTGTTTCTCGGCATCCCATTTTTTGAAAGTACCCATACTTAAAGTTTTCGTTATATTTTTCTTAGGACATATTTATGAACAAGTTTTGGTTATATGATACGACCGACCATGCCTGTAGCATATAATGGTTGTTACCATTCTCACGATGCTTTAATAAGAAAAAGATCTTCTCACACATCGAGAAATATTCTCGAACTCCTACCTCATATCCACACACAATGGCACGCATCACACATGATCTTAAAAAAATTGGTGACACCACCGTCGTATGGACCTCCCCGGGCCCACTACCTCGGTGGGTACCGGGACCGGCTACTCGGTGGGCCTCCGGGACTACCCCGGCTTGCGCTACACGGCACCTGATGGCGTGGAGCACAAGGACTACAGAGGAGAAGTACCCGGTTAGGAAGCTGTACATGTCCCGCTCTGTATGGAAGACTCCTAGACGTACTCGACTAGTACTCTCTCCCTACTCCGACTTGTAACCCTGCCTCCCGGACTATATAAGGTGAGGCAGGGACCCCTCTCTAGACATCTCATCTCACGGCGTAGAATTACACCATCTCGTAATCGTACCCAATCAATCCGTAGCTACGCAAAGGCATACGGGACGTAGGGTATTACGCACCTCGCGGCCCGAACCTCGTCTAAATTGTGTGCCACGTGTCTCTTCCTTCGAGTTACCGAGCTCGGTGAGGCCACATTCATCTACTTCGGGTACTCCCCTTAGTAGGTTACCGGTCTAAAACACCGACACCGGCGCGCCGGTAGGGGATCTCGCCCGAGATCACATGGAGAACTCGACAGGCTCATGTCTACTTCAAGCCAACCGTCGCCTTCAATCGCGGCGACACCTTCGTTTTCGGCGCTTGGGTCCGCACCGCCGACGGCGCCGGATCTTTCCGCCGCCGTCTCACCATGCCGCCCAACCCGAGACCGGCTTCGTGACGCTTCCCCGAAGTTGTCACAGGCGAACTCGCCAGCAAGTTCGGTGAAATTTCGCTCTTCAACCATCACGCTGACTTCGAGCTCGAGTCCGCTTCCAACTCGAACTCGACGTCCCCATGGGCTATCGCATGCGAGCCAGCTACTCAGCCATCGCGTGTGGTCCCACCACCCCGTGAGCGCTCCACGCGTGGCCCCCGAATCCTCAGCAGGACCCGCACGGAGGCTCCCTCTTCGCGCCGGGCCGGCAAGGAGCCCGTACCCGAGTACAACTCGGACTCCGACACCGCCCCCGTCACGCTTCGACTCCAACCCCCTCTCCCGGTTCTACTCGGATTCCGCATACGAGTTCGACTTCGGGTCGGACCCGGAGGATTCCGAGTCCGAGGACAACACTACCGAGCATCCCTTATCGGGGCCGGCCTGCGGTCCGGTTATAACATCCACGCCCGCCGAAGATTCGTCTCACCGGCCGGACCGCAAGCCCGCCGACCTCAAAAGTGGAGACTCACGCTACGTCACCTACATCGACTCGGTCCGATTCCGGAGGGAACACCGCTTGCCCGGCCGACTCAAACACCCCAACCGAAGTGGCGAGTTCGAGCCCGGCCCTTGGCACCCCCGATCGCCAAGTCTTCATGGCCGCCGGCGACACGCCGGACCTTCGGGGACGGCTCAGGACAAGTACCTCGAAGACATCTCCGCAGACGAGCCGTTCGCCGACGCGCGCCGCGACGAGACCCCCGCCAACGGGGACGCTCGACGTGAGCGTAACAGGAAGCGCAACGAACGGCGCCGGTGGCTCAGAGACAACCTCCCCATCCGCAACCTTGCGGAAGCTCTAAAGGCGGTCGAGAGCAGAGTGCACACTACCCCCGAGCAATGCCTCATGTCGATCACAGTGATCGCACGCCAGGCTCAGGGAATCCGCGCCGGAGAGGTCATCGCCAAGCTCGCTGAAGACGCTTACTTCATGCGGGTCGACAACAGGGTTAACCAGCCTCCTCCTGCCAGGAACCGCGACAACGAAGCTACAAGTCGCAACGCCAACCCCGGTCCTAACCGTACTCGAGCTGAGCTCCCAGCCCAGCCCAACCGTACTCGCGCAAATGTCGGTGGACCCTCACGGGGTAGCAATAGCAATCGCGAGGTCGTCCCTCACCGCGCCCATGGCGGCGATGGCCGTGACCCCGACGGTGGCGGCGGCAACGACGAAGCTCCAACCACGGAGCCAATAAGAGGGCCGGCGGCGGCGGCGGTCGCGGCGGTCGAGACCACGCGAACACCCACGCCTCCGGAGCCTCACGGGCGGCTACGACGCCCGCCGAAGATTGAGGAGCCGCGGCGGAAGAAGTCGCCCACCGCAGCGACAACGACGGCTTCCCCACCTTCTCACCTCGACTTTGCAACTTGCTCCTCCCCGACAAGTTCAAGCCTTTGGGGATCACCAAGTACGACGCGAAGCAGACCCCATCCGGTGGCTCGGGTGCTACGCCCTCTCCGTCGAGAACGCCGGCGGCAACAACGACACCAAGTGCCTCTACTTCCCCTTCGCCCGGACCAAGCCCACTCACATGGCTCGAGTCGCCGGACAAGCACTCGATCGACAAGTGGGACCAGCCGAAGGAGCGCTTCACCGAGCAACTTCGCGGGCGCCATGGGCCGATCGGGTACTCGCATGGACCCGGCCATGGTCAAGCGAGAACAAGGCGAGACCCTCCGCAAGTACATGCGCCGCTTCTTCGACAAGCGCGCTACCGTAGTCGACGTCACCGACAAGGAGGTCATCGACCTCTTCCAAGACGAACTCTACCATTGCCGCACCTTTGAAGACTTCGGTCGTCGCCGCCCCAAGTCCACCCCCCCACCTCAAGGACATGATTACGTCCCCGGGCGGATGAAGAAGACAAGGCCAACGCCAAGTACGACGCCATCCGTGGCAAAAACAAGTAGAACACGGGCGGCGGCGGCGGCAACAACGGGAACTAAGGCGGTCGCAACAACAACAACTACTCGGATCCCAACCACAAGCGCAAGCCGTACAACACGGTCGCGGCTATCCGGCGCCTGCGAAGGAGAACTCGAGGAAGAACTCGGCGGCTTCAAAGACTTGTCGAAGGAGAAGTGCCCGTGGCATCCGAACGGCAACCACACCACCGAGCAGTGCTACCAACTCGGCATGCACTCAAGGGTACTCCCGCAGCCACCGCACCCTCACGACAAAAAAGGCAAGAAGAAGAACGACGGAGACAACAACGACTTCTAGGAACCCGACAGATCGTCAACGTCCTCTTCGGCGGACTACCCGAGCGGGGGAGCGAAAGGCTACCCGTTGAGAAGTCATGAGCATTGAACCGGCGGTCCCGACCCCTCTCGGGTGGTCGAGGTACCCATTACCTTCTCCCGCGCGGATCAATGGACCGGCTTCTCCGAACCGGGCGTTTCCCCCTCGTTCTAAAGCCGGTGGTCGCGGGCTCCAAGCTCAACAAGGTCCTCATCGACGGTGGAAGCGGGCTCAACGTCCTTTTCACCAAGACCTTGGAGAAGATGAAGCTCGACATCACCCACATGCTCACAAAGAGCAACACGCCCTTCTACGGCATCGTCCCCGGTAACGCGGCTATCCCACTGGGCTCAGTGGTCTTGCCAGTTACCTTCGGAGAATCTCGGGACAACTACCGTACCGAGTACATCAAGTTCGAGGTCGCGGACTTCGAGACATCCTACCCTGCCATCCTTGGCAGACCGGCCATCGCCAAGTTCATGGCGGTGCCCCATTACACCTACTTGGTACTCAAGATGCCAAGCCCAGCGGGTGTACTCTCTCTTCAAGGGGACTTGAAGATCTCCCACGACTGCGATACGGAAGCCGTGGAGATCGCCACTACAAATCAAGTACCCAACGCTATGATGGAGGTCTACACTGCGTCGGAGAAGCTTGCTACAAGTGAACTCGATATCCCCGAGAAGTCTGACAGCGCCAACAATCCTCGGCAACTCGACATCCCGGAGAAGTCTGACAACGCCAACAAGCCTCAGCCAGCTGAGGAGGTTCTAGTCAAGACGATCGACCTCGGAACAGGCGACTCCAGCAAGACCACCACCATCGGGGCCGGCCTCGACCCCAAATAGGAAGACGCGCTCATCAACTTCCTCCGGGCTAACCGCGACATCTTCGCGTGGAAGCCAGCGGACATGCCAGGAGTGCCCAGGGAGTTGATTGAGCACTGCCTCAACGTCGATCCTAAGGCCACCCCCAAGTGACAACACCTCCAACGCTTTGTCGACGACAGACGGGATGCCATCAAGAAGGAACTCACCAAACTACTCGCGGCTGGCTTCATCAGAGAAGTCTTCCATCCTGAGTGGCTCGCCAACCCCGTCCTCGTCCGCAAGAAGAACTCGAACGAGTGGAGGATGTGCGTCGACTACACCGATCTCAACAAGCACCGCCCAAAGGACCCCTTTGGGTTGCCGCGGATTGATCAAGTCATCGACTCCATGGCGGGGCTGCGACTCGCTCTGCTTCCTCGATTGCTACTCCGGTACCACCGGATCGCGATCAAGGAAGAAGACCAGAGAAGACCGCGTTCATCACCCCGTTTGGCGTGTACTTGCTACACGACCATGTCCTTCGGGTTGAAGAACGCCGGCGCCACCTATCAACGAGCTATCCGGGCACGCTTCAAAAGGCGGCTCAACAAGAACGTCGAAGCCTACGTGGATGACGTGGTCGTCAAGACCAGAAATTCCGCACCCTCATCGACAACCTTGAAGAGACTTTCGCATCCCTACGCGAGTACCGCCGGAAGCTCAACCCGAACAAGTGCGTCTTCGACGTAGCTTCGAGCAAACTACTCGGCTTCATCATCGCCCAACGTGGCGTTGAAGCCAACCCCGAGAAGATCTCCGCCATCACCAGCATGAAAGCTCCCACGTGCATTAAAGACGTCCGAAGCTCACCGGTGCATGGCGGCCTTGAATAGATTCATCTCGAAGCTTGGAGAACGGGGGCTCCCCTTCTTCAAACTACTCAAGCACCAAGAGAAGTTCGTGTGGATTCCGGAGGCGGATCAAGCCCTTGCCCAGCTCAAGGACTTCCTATCGAAGCCACCGGTCCTCACGGCTCCTCGCAAAGGCGAGCGGCCATCGCTCTACCTCGCCGCGACTACTCATGTGGTCAGCACTGCCATCATTGTCGAACGGCAGGAAGACGGCCACGCCTACCCAGTCCGGGCGCCCGGTCTACTTCGTCGGCGAGGTCCCGTCGAGTCCAAGGCACGCTATCGCCTGTGCGAAGCTCTCGTACGCGGTACTCATCACCTCGCGGAAGCTACGACACTACTTCCGGAGTACTCGATCTCCGTCATCACCGACTACCCGCTCGGCGACATCTCGCGGAACCAAGATGCTACCGGACGAATCTCCAAATGGGCGATCAAACTCGGCGCCCTCACCATCGACTTCAAGCCACGCACGGCCATCAAGTCGCAGGCGCTAGTCGACTTCATGGCGAGTGGCGGGAGAATCGGTGCCTACCCCAATCGTGCGGCCGAGCATTGGATGATGTACATCGACGGCTCACTCAACCTCGAGGGCGCAGGTGCAGGGGTACTCCTAATCTCTCCAACGGGCGAACAACTCAAGTACGTCCTGCGCATCTTCTCGGAAGGTCTCAAACAACGAAGCCGAGTACGAAGCTCTCCTACACGGACTCCGCCTCGCGGCTTCACTGGGCATCAAGCGGCTACTAGTCTATGGCGACTCCGCGGTGGTCATCAACCAAGTAAACAAGTCCCGGGACCGCAACAAGGAGAACCCGGACGCCTACGCCTAGAAGTCCGCAAGCTCGAGAACAAGTTCTACGGTCTCGAGTTCCGAGCACATCGTCCGCGACAACAACGTTGCGGCGGACGTCTGTCAAAGCTTGGATCTACCCGCGCTCAAGTACCGGCGGGTGTCTTCGTTCACGAGCTTCACGCGCCATCCATCCCGGAGCCGGCGCCACCGACCACCGTCCCCGGCGCATCGACCGGTGGACGGGGAGGTCATGATGATCGACGTGGACCGGAGGCAACCCTTCATCGACTACCTCGGCGAGCGAGAGGTTCCTTCGGACAAGAACTTGGGCCGAACAGCTCATCCGCCGTGCCAAGTCCTACGTCCTCGTCGAAGACAAGCTTTACAAACGGGGCACATCTTCTCGGAGTACTCATGAAGTGCGTCCCCGAGCAAGAAGAAAAGAACATCTTGGAGGAGATCCACAAGGGCGTCGCGGCAACCACGCGTCTTCCCGCACGCCGGTCGGCAAGGCCTTCCGGCGAGCTTTCTGCGGCCCACAACTCGGGCGACGCCGAAGAACTCGTCGAAGGTGCCAAGGATGCCAATACTTAGCCAAGCAACAACACGTCCCGGCCTACAAGCTAGTCACCATACCGCCAACCCGGCCCTTCGCTTGCCGGGGGCTCGACATGATTGGGCCACCGCCAACCGCGCCGGGTGGTTTCAACGAGTACCGGTGGCCATTGACAAGTTCACCAAGTGGGTCGAGGTCAAGCCGATCACATGCCCCAAGGCCGAAAGAGTACTCGACTTCTCGGATGAACTCGTGCATCACTACGGACTACCCCACCGCATCATCACGGACACGGGCTCCAACTTCAACAACCACCGCTTCGGGAGTACCGCGAGAACAGCCGAGATCGACGTCCGATATGTCTCCGTTGCCCATCCTCGGGCCAACGGACAAGTCGGGCGCGCCAACGGGATGGTGCTCGACGCTCTCAAGAAGCGGCTACACGACGCCGCTAATTCCAAAGGAGGCAAGTGGATCAAGGAACTACCCAATGCACTCGGGGGCTACGTACTCGGCCTTCCAAGCCAACGGAGCAATCCCCCTTACTTCTCGGTCTACGGCTCCGAAGCAATCCTCCCTGCTGATGTCATATGGGATTCACCAGCAGTGGAGCATTACGACGAAGGCGTCTCTGAAGACAGCAGACGAGTTGACATCGATGGACTCGAGGAAGCCCGCTGCGCTGCCCTCTTCCAATCAGCAAGGTACCTGGAGGGTATCCGACGCTACCATGACCGCAACGTCAAGGAACGCTCCTTCAACATTGGCGATCTCGTCCTTCGTCGTATCCAGAACACGGAATGACTACACAAGCTCAGCTCCCCCTGGGAAGGTCCTTTCACAGTCGCAAAGGTGACCGGGCCGGGCTCCTACCGCCTCCAGACACTTGAAGGCGAAGATGTCAACAACTCGTGGAACGTCGACCAGCTCTGTCGGTTCTACGCCTAGTCTACACGACTACTCCGGGGCTCAAGTCTTCACGACTACACCAAGACCCCTCCGCCGTAAGCGGCCTCCGGGTCCCGGCTCCGGCCTCCGGGACTACTCCTTCGCCGTAAGCGGCCTCCGGCCCAAGCACTAGTCTCCGGACTACTCCTCTCCGGGATCCGGCCCGCGCGGCTACCTACGGATCCCGGGGCCGCGACGAGCGTCAAAGGACTCTAGCGCGGTCTACCGAGAGACCATGTACTCATAGATCCGGCCTACACGGCTACTTACGGATCTACCTTGCCGTAAGCGGCTACGCGCCCCTAGCATCACTTAGCCGTAGGCGGCCTCCGGTCATGGCAACTACTCGTACCTACGGCCCGGCCATCCGGGTGTACTCCTTCGGTAATAAAGTTTGATTGTTCATGAAGCGTCCCCTCATCGCAGGTGACTAAATGTGATACAAATACCGGTCCCGGAAGGCCGGTCACACATTTATTACAACAGGTGGATCGATCTTTTACATCACGGCGACACGAGAGGGCACGGTAGTGCCAACGCTACAAGGAACAACACAAACGCTTACGACCATACTACGATAGCAAAGGCTTCCATAGCCTCCTCCAAGTACCACACCATGGAAGCTTTCGGTAGGGGCCCCGGGTACACAGCACGGTTGGGTGTAGGGCGACGACCTACTCGACGTCTTCGGGATTATAATCGGGATCCGAAAGGACCTTGATGTCGCCTAGAGGGGGGGGTGAATAGGCGTGACGACCAAATTAAACTTTTTTCTCCCCAAACACTTGAGTCGACAAGTGCTCCACCGGTCGGACCGGTGGCGGTGACCGGTCGGACCGGCCAAGCACCGGTCTTCACGAGACACCGGCCGACCGGTGCGCCTCACCGGTCGACCGGTGTAGCACAGAGAACTCCGCAAAAACAACTTCAAGCACCTCTTGGCTTCTAGCACGAACCAAACTCGGGGTGTGGCTTTTGTAGATGATCACAAGCGCAGTAATGACCCCCGCACACACAAGTAACACACCCAAGTAGATCGAAGCGGAAGCAAATGAAATATGCTAGAAAAACAACTTAGAGAGTCGAACCACACGAAGAAGCAAGGATTTGTTTCCCGAAGTTCACCACCCACCGAGGAATGGCTACGTCTCTCGTTGAGGAGCTTGTAAGGGACGATTCCCACAACAAGCCGGTCTCTTTCAACCACTTTCCTCCTTTCCACTAAGGTGATCTTTTCCACGAAGAGGCAAGATCGCAGCCCTTACAAACTTCCCGCCGCTCACCACAACCTTGGGAGCTAGCCGGCGACACCTAGCCGTCTAGGAGGCAAACCTCCAAGAGTAACAAATGCACCAAAGTTTGTAGACTCGAAACCAAAGTGCTCAAGCTATTGAACCTGCTCTTGTTAGCTCACAAAGTCACTCCTAGGCTCACTTCCTCAACCCAACACAACGATGATGGCTTGAATCCACAAATCTCACAAAGAGATGGTTGGGGAAAGCCACTAAGGCTTAGAGCTAGTTAGAAATGGCTTGGGATCTCAACAGAACAACACTAGAAGCGAGAACCCTCACTTGAAGAGGGCTTGGGGTATTTATACCCCTCAAAGGAGAAAACTAGCCGTTAGTCCCCGGTGGCACCGGTCGGACCGGTGTATGAAAAACTAGCCGTTAGGCTAGCGGCACGGCCGGGACCGGTGCCTCGACCGTCGGGCCGGTCGGGCCCGAGTTGCCCTCAAAACCTCTTTTAAAGAAACTAGCACTTCACCACCAAGATGAAATGACCCGGTTAGGTTAGGAGGGTTAGTTAGCACACTTAAGGTCTAGATCTCACTTAGGTCAACTAAAGAGCACTTTGACTTGGTCAACTTGCTAAGTTGCATCCCTCTTGATAGTACGGCATACCTATATTCAAGAAAATAGTAAAAGAGCTTTAATGACCTCTTGAGCTTGAACAACTTCAATTCTTGCCATACTTGATCAATAACCACTCGAGGGCTTTCAACATAGCCTTTGACTTGAGCACGTCCATACTTGAGCTAGTGACTTAGGATCTTTCCATATAGCATAAGAATGCACACTTGGATCCATGGCCACTCCATGTTGCCAATCTTAACGAGTTGATGACTTGCAAAGCTTCTCTCGGTTAAGGTTTGAATATGATACTTGAAGGCCCCACGGATGCTAGACCTTCACCCTAGCAAAACACTTATGGCGGCTTAGCTACGGCCCCAAAGATTGCTTAGTCCCTCACCCTAGCCATCACGGTTGATCTCTTCATCACTTATCCAATCCACTTTGAGTTCCACTTTGCTTCACACGCAATTAACCTTCATTTGAAAATCTCACTTCAAATGCTTGATCTTGATTGACAATGGATATGCAAGCTTCCATTTTTAGAACAATAAAATGTATACTCATCATCTTGTTCTCTTTCAATTAACTCATGAAGTCTTGCACCATATGCTTATCTTTGTAGATGTGAGCCATAAAATACATCCATATTTAAAATACTTCAAATGTAGCTCATGAATATATAACGAAAACCTGCTCACGATCTTAGACAAAAGCATTAGTCCTTTAATCACCTTGTCATTCAATTCACCAAAATCCACTTAGGGGCCTAGATGCACTTTCAATCTCCCCCTTTTTGGTGATTGATGACAACTCGATTAAAGCTTACAAATAAAACAATAAAGCGCATTTAGATTCTTAGATATAGCTAGAGCTCCCCCTTAATTTGTGCTTTGAGTTAGATTTCAAAAATTGGCCTTAAATGCCATTAGCACGATTTGGAAGAAAAGACGTGTGAGCTCCCCCCTATATCTTAGAATCGGTGGAGTGCAACATGTGTGAGCGACAAAATAAAATCCGTGATGCGTATGACAAGATAGGCACAAAGCAAAGGAAAGTGAGTCGACTAGGCAAAGCACCGGTCGAGCCGGTCCACCCGACCGGCCGACCGGTCGAGTCCAGCCCGCTCGCTCAACCGGGCGGCACCGGTCGAGCCGGTGCCCCCGACCGGCGGACCGGTTAGGTCCGATCGGCGCACAAAGCAACGAAGTGCGTGCTATTTGATCCAAGGTGATCATGCCGGGGTTGCAAGTCGGTTTAGATCACATTGCTCCATTTAGCCAATACACACAAACACCATTCAAAGCATGCATCACAATCTATCTATAAGGTCGCTTAAATATTACAATAAGGTTTAAAACACACAGTGGCACTCATACAAAAGTTCTCAAGTCCACTAAGATGAAGTTCTAACTTATTACACGGCTTCTCTCACCGGCCCGGCGAGCACAGGTCGGACCGGTGCAACACGAACAAAGAACCCGGACGGCGCGGGCTTGAGGCTTTAATCGCGATTCTTCTCCCCCTTTGTCATCAAGCATCCAAGAAGGGCCTGGAGAAGAAGCAGCCTCCCGATCACCGTCCTTGAGATCCGTCTCCGGGTGAGAGCTCCCTCCTATTTGAGAGTCGTCAAGAATCCAATGCAAAGGAGAGTTTAGGTAAATCAACTCCGAGACGTTGATTTGAGATGGATGAGCTATGGGAGCACAGTTTTTACCATAGAAGTATGGGTTGTAGCCAAAGATCTCGGTGGAGAAGCGAGCGCCCCAATCTTGTACTTGCTCAGGAGGTGGAGGAGGTGGGGGTGTTTGCTCCTCTTCCATGAAGTGAGACGATTCTGCTACGTCCGGAGGAGGAGGTACAAATGGTGGAGGTGGAGGAGGAACCGATGAAGATGATCCTTGTTCTTGCTCGGACTCGAAGAACATGGGGCCATATTGGTTAAGCAAGTCCGAGTTGGCCCATCCTCTCATCCTTTTTCAAAGGAAGGTATCTCAACCTGAGGAGATTCGGAGATGGTGGAGAGCGAGGTGGTTGAAAACCTTGGGCATTGTGCATGAGCTTCATTGTGTCCCTCATTTGCTTATTAGCCCTTCTTTACCTTTCTCGCTCAACCCGGATGTCATGTTGGCTCCTACACATCCCAAAAATAAAGTTGAGAAACTTTTTCGGAGGAGAGGTGGATGCGGGGCTGTCCTCGTCCGGCCGCCGCCTCCCCACCGGTCGGACCGGTGCTCGGCATCGGTCGGGCCGGTGCTGGTCCGAGCACCCACCGAGGCACATCCGGCCGTGTTGCTCCCTCCTCAAATATCTCTTCCTCCCCGACCCGGTACATGCTCAACTCTAGGAGATGGAACCCGTGGATTCTTGCTTGGGTTGAGCTTCGCAGGCTTGTGAGTCACATTCTTTGGAAACTCCGTTTTTGCAACCTTTTCGATCATATACATGATGTAAGGGCTATAGCTGCATCTTCTTGGGGTCCTCCGATAGATGCTTAATCTCTTGCCAAATGAAGTCCCCAACACCGAACTCCGAGCTCCCGGCCTCAAAGCCACCATCAAGTTTTTCCCGGAATTTAGTGATTTCGAGGGGTTTCCATCTCTAGGTGTGATAGATACCCTAAGTAGCCTATTTAGGACAGCGAAGTAGGTATAGAGGTTCTTCACCTTCCCAAAGTCGGCATGCTCACCGCGAGGGTACATCACGTGCAAAGCATCCTTCTCTAGCTCCCACTCATCATGGAGCTTCCTCAACTCCCCATCTCCTGCCATGATCCCAAAGCATCTCAAGAATCCGTGGAATGTAATGGAGTACTTTTGGCCGTTAGTCATCCAAATCATAGCCCCGTCGGCCTCAATGTGACCAAAGTGCACCGTGGCAAAGAACTGGGCGATTGTCTCTTTGTTCCAATCTTGTCGGAACCCCATAAGTGTCTTGACCCTTTGCCTCTCACAATTGCCGATTACTTCATCAAAAATAGGGTCTCCTTTCCTTGCCATGTGCCCCCAATCCACATATTGTGCCTTGTGTGTGATCTTGGGCTTCTTTATAATCACCGTAGCATAGTAATCTTGCTGAATTTAGCCCAAAACCTAGGGTCCGATGCGGTCTTCCCCTCCTCATAAGGGTTCTTGTCCCTCGGCTTCTTTAGGGCCTTGGTCATGCCGGCCCCGTGATACTTCACCGCCGATCGGGGTAAATGTAAGTAGGTGGCATGATCCTCAACCTACCCCGATCGTCGTCGTCCTCTTCCATAGCATCTACATCCTCCTCCTCTTCCTCCTCATCCTCATCCTCGGCACCATCGCCGTCCGACCCGGCCTCCCGGTGCCTCCTCAACTCAAACCGACCGGATAAGTCTCATCTTCAACATTGTCATCGCTGCTCGTTCCGGTGTCACCTCCTAGGTCAGGATCCTCAGCACTTGCTTGAGTTGAGCGGCGTCTCAATCTCTTGCCGCCGATGTTGACGAGTGCTTGCCCCCTTCCCCAAAATCACCGGGGATAGCTCCTCGGCGAGTGAGAACTTCTTCTCTCCTTTTCTTTGCCCCTTCCTTTTCCCGCACCATAGCTGCTGTCCTGAGTCACAAATAGGATGACAAGAGTGTATAATACTCCAGGAAAAAGATTGAATTGAATTGGAAATGAATCTTGAAAGTTCAGAACAATTGGGTCTGTTCTGGGCCACACCGGTCAGACCGGTGAGGGGCACCGGTCAGACCGGTGCCACCCAGAACAGAGCCAATTGCTCCCACATTCAATCTGAGCAGCTGTTAATCTAAGATTTGATCTAGATGAACAAAAGACATCCTAGAATAGATATGTGTTGAAAAACAAGAAGAAAACACAATTTGGGGGTGGACATGCGCCACCGGCCGGACCGTGACGGCCACGGTCGACCGGTGAAGGCCGTCCGACCCCAAATCGTGATTTCTCACAATGTGTCCAACAAAATGCTATGGATCTATAGGAATGTCTTCTAGGTGATCTCAGAAGATGTTCTACCAAAGGGAATTCAAAACTTTGCACCAAGTGAGGAGATCGGGCAAAAGAAAGGTTTGAATACCTTTGGAGAGATAAACTCGAGTTGAATCCGAGAAACTCGAAGGGGAAAGTGAAGAGGGGCCTTGGGAGATCCTTTTGCTTCCAATCTTGAGGCTTTTCCTTGGTTGAATCTTAAAATCTCCATGGATTGTGAGAGAGGTGAAAGAGAGGAGATGGAGCAGAAGTTTTCACGGTTTGAGGCAGAGGTGGAGTGGTGAATGATAGAGGAGAGAGAAGGAGAGGGGGTAAAAGGATTCCTTTTACTGTGGCCCCACGGGCTGACGCCGGCGTCCACCGTCGAGACCGGTGACGGCCACCGGTCAGACCGGTGACAGCCGCTGGTCAAGCCAGAGAGGCCATATCGGTTTTTTCCGGCCCCCTCGGTAGAACCGAAGATCCCGATAAAATTCAACGAGAGAGTCCTTATCGGTAGAACCGACACGCCCTCGGTAGTACCGACCCTTTTCCTCCTTTTTGAGATTTTGCTCCTTGAAACTTCTCCAAAAATGTTATAGGACAATTCTCATCCACTTAGGTTGCATAAACAAGATTATGTGACTTCAAGGTCACCACCGGTCGGACCGTGGCTTGCACCGGTCGACCGGTGCGGCCTTGAGAAACAAGATTTGAGCCACAACACGAATTTTCATTTTACCCTTTAGAGATGTTTTGGATATGAGATATTAAGATGATATTGGTCCAAAAAACATCGGTTCTTAGAAGAATGAGGATTTACCAATCTAATTGACGAATTCTTGATTCTTCCAAGATTGAGAGAGATAAATAAGAATGGATTTAAGGGACTTGAGAAAATCTTCTTAATTGTGACTAGCCATCAATCAAACAAGGAGAACTATAGTCACAACTAAGTTGATTGGGTCACTAAGACCAAGAACCAAATATTTTTCAAAGAAAGCACACTTCCTATTCATGCTAGTTGATTTTTCGAAAATATCTATTCTATATCACAAAGTGCATGCATCCACTTCAAATGAATGCCCTAACAAGCATATTTGGCTCATATCTTCATCCTCGAGACACAAAGACGAGTAGAAGTAAAGATATCAACCAAATATCTAGAGAGGAGCTCAAGAGGTCCATTTGAAGCAATTACATGCTAAGGATGGCACACTAGCATGATGTTATGGCCTAGATGCATTACGGTATTTCAATGAGTTTCGTGAAAACATACCTTTGCTTTAAGACGATTTCATTTGTGCATATATTAACCTTCAAACAATGTTAGCTCTTGCTTGTTCTTTTGGAAGTTACGCTTATCGAGAGCTTCCTTTGAGATGCACAAACGAATGAGACTACAAGATCACTTAGAAGAAATTGTTAGTCCCACAAGTGACTCAAGTTTTGTAATGAGCTCCCCCTTAAGTAGTGCTAGAGAATTTGAATTTCTCGACCAAGGCACTTTGCTCAATCAAGAACATGTTGAGGCTCATTCCAAAACTTGGTCATAACACACGAATGATTTGATAATTGACATGTGTTTAGCTTCTCATAACCTTTGACGCCAAATCACCCTTCTTCTTGAGGGTTTGGACAACCCCCGGGTCACCCGGCACTCATGTCGGGTCACCCCCGCAAGCATTCGAGAGGCGTACGGGTCACCCGGCACCCGTCTTGGTCACCCGCACAAGTTGCACTTGCTTTGCGTTGGCACCGGTCGGGGACCGGTGCACACACCGGCCGACCGGTGACCACCACCGACCCATTTTGATGATTTTTCCTTCCCTTTTCCTTGAGTGAGTGAATGTATCACTAATTTCGATCCCGCAACCAAGGATAAGGCATTTCTCTACTAGAGAGCGATTAAAGGCATCGAATGGCATGAGAAGGTAAAATTTCATAAAAATAGTCAAAGTCACCACCTCATGCTTTGCTCATGCAAGAAGAGCTTCACATGAGTGTTCACCAAGGACCAAAAGTGACCTAGACTCAATTTAGCGCATTGGTTACCGAGATGTCATTGATTTCACGATTTATATGAGTTTGCTCTTCACATGGTTAATTGAGTCCATCAAGATTTCCAAGTCGTCCAACCATGTGCTCAATGCATCTCTTTCAACCTCGCAAGCTCGGTAAGCATTTCTTGGTACCCAACACTTGTTGGGTCCTATTGGGTTAGTCACAAGGTGCTTAGGAACCCAAATAGCCCTCATGCTACAATGAGGTGAACTAATCTCCCTTATAGCACAAGTTCTATTCCTATCGTTCCTAAGCTTATGGAAATCATAATGGACAAGGTTTGATTTAGGAACGTTACCATTTGGGCAATCCTTGCCCATGTGACCCTTTTGATGGCATTCGTAGCAAATGCGACTTTTGTTCTTGTTGGTCACACCATTCCTTGCAATTTCTTTTCTACACTTGCTTCGAGACTTGCTCTTGGAGAAGGTGGCTTTCTTGCCTTGTTTGCTTGAAGTGGGGCTGCCCTCGCCGCCGGTGGTCCGACCGGTGGCATGCACCGGTCCGACCGGCCACCGTCGTCGAGCCACTTTGCCCGTTGTTGCTTTTGGGCACGAGTCGGCAAGGTGTCCCTTCTCTCTGCACTTGTAGCACACCCTCCACTTGTTGGAGCTTCTAGGCTTCTTGGAGAGTGACTCTTGTGCCTTGTGCTTGATCGGGCGATAATGGGGTTTGATTTCCCCAATCTTGCTCTTTTCTTGAATCTTGTGCTTGTGGGACCTTGTAGTTTGTTGAGGGGTTGAACTAGTGGCGGTTGATCCCTTCTCAAGCTTCTTCACCATGCTTTCACGGTTATCTTGAGAAGGTTGCACTTTGCTCTTCTCTTTCAACACACACAAGTCCTTTTGGAGCTTTTTGACCTCTTGCTTTAGTTTATCATTTTCAGCAGCAATGAGGTCTTCACAAGATTCTACAAGTACATGCTCAATGCTAGATTGGCTTGCTTGAGACAAACAATCATTAGCGCTAGATAAAACAACTTGAACTTGTGAGCATGTGCATGTGTGAGATAGAGGTTGTAGAGATTTTACCGATGAAAGCACAACCTCATGGGCTATCTCTAGTGTTGCATAAGAATCAACAAGCTTCTCAAAGGAAAGTTCAAGTTCATTGTGATTAGCTTGTAGGACCATATGCTCGCTAGTGAGCTTCGCTAGTTTGGCTTCTAGATCATCATTGGCATCTTCTTCTAATTTAGCTCTACAAGCAAAGGATTTGATGTCATGATCATATTTGTTAGCAATGTTTCATACTTACAAACCAAGGATGCAAGTTCGGATTTGAGAAGCTCAAGTTCTCTTGACGAAGAGCTTGAAGCTTCAATCTTTTGGTCCTTAGCCCCTTTGGCTTGTCTCTTCTTCTTGCTTCTCTTCTCCTTCTTGGACATCAAGCAAGTTGGTGTGCCCCTCTGCCGGCACGGTCGACCGGTGGGTATCACCGGTCCGACCGGTCCCTGCGAGAGGGACGACGTCTTCGCTTCTTTGCTCTTCTTCTTGCTTGAGGTTTGATGCTTGATGCTCAGTGGATGTTGTAGAGGTAGAGCACATCTCCACTGACTCATCTTCATCATCACTCTCGAGTTCATCCCATTTGGTGTTTACCAACTCGAGTAGTAATTTCCAAATGAGATGAGCATCTTCGGAAATCTTTTTGCTCTTCAATATAATGCACTTTAGTTCTCTACATACACAGCTACACAAAAGGTTAGTAATAAAGGCATTGAGTTGCTTCTTCTCCAAGTCCATTGGCGAGACACATGTCTCATCCTTTGGAAGGATACTCGCAGCCATAATGCTCTCAGCGGTAGGGCCCAAAACCTTAAGTGCAATGTGAACATTAGAGCACCAAGAAGAATAGTTTGAGCCATCTAGAGCTAGAGGCTCAAACGGTACCTCACAAGTTGTCGACATCGAAGAACTCCAAGCGGTTAAGCTCGAATCGGAGCACCAAGCTCGATACCAATTGAAAGGACCTTGATGTCGCCTAGAGGGGGGGGGGGGGTGAATAGGCGTGACGACCAAATTGAACTTTTTCTCCCCAAACACTTGAGCCGACAAGTGCTCCACCCGGTCGGACCGGGGCGGTGACCGGTCGGACCGGTCAAGCACCGGGTCTTCACAGTGACACCGGTCGACCGGTGCGCCTCACCGTCGACCGGTGTAGCACGAGAACTCCGCAAAAACAACTTCAAGCACCTCTTGGCTTCTAGCACGAACCAAACTCGGGGTGTGGCTTTTGTAGATGATCACAAGCGAGTAATGACCCCCGCACACACAAGTAACACACCCAAGTAGATCGAAGCGGAAGCAAATGAAATATGCTAGAAAAACAACTTAGAGAGTCGAACCACACGAAGAAGCAAGGATTTGTTTCCCGAAGTTCACCACCCACTGAGGAATGGCTACGTCTCCGTTGAGGAGCTTGTAAGGGACGATTCCCACAACAAGCCGGGTCTCTTTCAACCACTTTCCTCCTTTCCACTAAGGTGATCTTTTCCACGAAGAGGCAAGATCGCGGCCCTTACAAACTTCCCGCCGCTCACCACAACCTTGGGAGCTAGCCGGCGACACCTAGCCGTCTAGGAGGCAAACCTCCAAGAGTAACAAATGCACCAAAGTTTGTAGACTCGAAACCAAAGTGCTCAAGCTATTGAACCTGCTCTTGTTAGCTCACAAAGTCACTCCTAGGCTCACTTCCTCAACCCAACACAACGATGATGGCTTGAATCCACAAATCTCACAAAGAGATGGTTGGGGAAAGCCACTAAGGCTTAGAGCTAGTTAGAAATGGCTTGGGATCTCGAAGAACAACACTAGAAGCAAGAACCCTCACTTGAAGAGGGCTTGGGGTATTTATACCCCTCAAAGGAGAAAACTAGCCGTTAGTCCCGGTGGCACCGGGCGGACCGGTGCCCTACACCGGTCGGACCGGTGTATGAAAAACTAGCCGTTAGGCTAGCGGCACCGGCCGGGACCGGTGCCTCCGACCGGTCAGACCGGTCAGGCCCGAGTTGCCCTCAAAACCTCTTTTAAAGAAACTAGCACTTCACCACCAAGATGAAATGACCCAGGTTAGGTTAGGAGGGTTAGTTAGCACACTCAAGGGCTAGATCTCACTTAGGTCAACTAAAGAGCACTTTGACTTGGTCAACTTGCTAAGTTGCATCCCTCTTGATAGTACGGCATACCTATATTCAAGAAAATAGTAAAAGAGCTTTAATGACCTCTTGAGCTTGAACAACTTCAATTCTTGCCATACTTGATCAATAACCACTCGAGGGCTTTCAACATAGCCTTTGACTTGAGCACGTCCATACTTGAGCTAGTGACTTAGGATCTTTCCATATAGCATAAGAATGCACACTTGGATCCATGGCCACTCCATGTTGCCAATCTTAACGAGTTGATGACTTGCAAAGCTTCTCTCGGTTAAGGTTTGAATATGATACTTGAAGACCCCACGGATGCTAGACCTTCACCCTAGCAAAACACTTATGGCGGCTTAGCTACGGCCCCAAAGATTGCTTAGTCCCTCACCCTAGCCATCACGGTTGATCTCTTCATCACTTATCCAATCCACTTTGAGTTCCACTTTGCTTCACACGCAATTAACCTTCATTTGAAAATCTCACTTCAAATGCTTGATCTTGATTGACAATGGATATGCAAGCTTCCATTTTTAGAACCATAAAATGTATACTCATCATCTTGTTCTCTTTCAATTAACTCATGAAGTCTTGCACCATATGCTTATCTTTGTAGATGTGAGCCATAAAATACATCCATATTTAAAATACTTCAAATGTAGCTCATGAATATATAATGAAAACCTCGCTCACGATCTTAGACAAAAGCATTAGTCCTTTAATCGCCTTGTCATTCAATTCACCAAAATCCACTTAGGGGCCTAGATGCACTTTCGGATCGTCCTCTCGAAAAATAGTTAGTAAAACAAGGATGAGCACATACGTACTCAGCAAATCCGCCCCCACCCACGGAGGGGCTTATAAGCGTAATCATGCATAAAGTGTAACAAGGATCGAAGTTATGGTTCATTTTGCAAACTTACTCATGCGGGGGTTCATTTCAAAAAGGTTTTCACAAATCATTTTCATAACCCAAGAAACTCGGTTGTTTTAGGGAAAACCACCGTGGAACTACGGACTTCCCGTCCGTCGTAGCCCGTGCACACGGCCACACACTTCACCCGGAAAACAACTCACGCCGTAAAACATCCCATCCCAAACACTAGTTTTTGTGACCACACCGTGACTCATCCAATACCGTGGACACGGCTATTCGAATAGGTTTGACACTCCGTAGAGGTTGTACATCTTTACCCACAAGTAGGGTACCGTCACACGAACACCTCGGTGCGGTATGGATCCTATCAAAGCCATTACCCACCTTAGCTAGCACTACGAGCCACCACGGAAGCACCCAAGGGGTTATACCACATAACCGGGGCGTACCTCACACGGAGCGTACCCCTACTCCTTGGTCTCCCGCTGCTCACCCGCACACCGTATGGCAAGTAGATTAACTAGTGGGATTTATGCTAAGCCGTTGCCACATACAACGGTCGAGTGGTTGTACAATGATTTGGGTTAGGTGAGATGTCACGCAACCCGGTCCTTAACCGACAAGATGGACAACTCCCAACACGCTCAACCACACAGTACGAGCTCACCCATACTCCCGACACACACGTCCATCCCGTCTACCCGCTTCTTTACTCATTTTCCAAACATATCCCCCTTTTTGTTTTTAAGGCACTCACACCTTTTGAAAGCACTCACACATTTTTAAAGCACTCATTTAGGCCAAAACAAGGTTCAATCATAGCAATCAAGGGTGGCTATCCTACCATGTTTTTCGGTAAAACAATATGCAATTTATAAAACGGGTATAGGGTTATATTTGTAAAACTAGGACAAAAGCATGCATCAAAGGATGAGATTGAACTTGCCGTCTTCGAAGTCTTCGGGAAGTGCCGGCTCGGCGTTCGGGACCTCGGGCTCCTGCTCGCAGTAGTCGGCTCCGGTCTCCGGCTCGAAGTACCTTCCTTCGTCTACTCCGTCGGCTATAGTGCACACATAGGCAAGCAAGCAATATCGCACACATATTACCGGCCGAGCTCGAGGAGGGAAAATGAGCGGAGAGGGGGTATATATAAGTCCTAGGGAGGGGGGTTGGTTCGCGGGGGTACTACCGGGAAGGGTGTGGTGAAATTTGGATTTAATCGGGAATAAAATCGTGCATGAAATGTCGAATTAAAGAGAGGTTATAGGGGCTAAGGACCTATTAGTGATTTCTATTAATGGAGACAGGGGTGTTTATGGTAATATAAATTTGGTTAGGGCCTGGTTGTAAGTTGTTTAGGGCTTGACATAATTTATTTTACAATTAATCTTTAACCTAGGGGCTTGTTCGAAAAGAAATTGAGAGAGAAAGAATAGGAAAAGGGGCTCGGTGGGGGAAAGGAGGAAGGTCGGGGTTTTTTTGGCAAAACCGCCCTTTCCTTCCCCTTCCTTGGTCCCGAACGAGAGAAGGGAGAGGAGGCAGCTCGGGGGCGGCCGGCCGGCGGCGGTTGCGGTGGCCGGCCACCGCAGGCGGCCGGGGAGGTGGGGGAGAACGAAGAGGGCGACGAGGGAGACCGATTCCCACCCTCACCTTGGGCTAGGGCGGCGCGAGGAGGTGGATCGGTGGCGACGGACAGAGGGAGGTGGCGGTGCTAGGGCGGCGGCGCGGTGGAGCTCGGGGAAGGCTTGTGTGAGCTCGGTGGTGCGGTGTGGAGCGGCGAGGAGGCCCAGGGCCTAATTATAGGTGGCCTAAGGCGGTTCAGGGGGGAGATTTTTCTCCGGCGAGCTCGACTCCGGCGAGCTCGAGCGGCTTCTCGACGGCGCCCGGTGACACGACGGCTCGGCGGTGGCGGCGGGTCAACACATGCGGGGGAGGGTTAGGCCGACCATGCGGCGGCGGCGTCAACCCGTCGGTGTTTGCCCGACGCGACGGCTCGGAGTAATGGCGGCCGGCCGCGTCCCGGTGGCCGGCCGGCACGCACCGGCGACCCGGCCGGCGCGGGCCCGTGGTGGCGTGAGGAGGAGGGTGTGCTTGCCGGCTTGGAGGCGTGCCGGGGAGGGCGGCGTGCGGCGCGCGCGGCCCGGGGGTCAACGGTGCCGGGGCGCCGGTCGGGGGGGCGCGCGGTCCTGGCCGCGGGAGGAAGGAGGAGGAAGGGAGGGAGAGAGAAGAAAGAAAGGGAAAGGGAAAAAGAAAAGAGGAAAAAGGAAAAAGGAAGGAAAAGAAAAGAAAAGGAGAGGAAAGAAATTGGAAAAAAATTTAGAAAAATTAGAGAAAATTGTTAGGAAAATAGGGGAAGGGTTTTTGTGGTGTTTTATGATTTCCGGGCGTCGGCGTGGTTTCCGGGACGGCGGTGATGGCGAGGCGGACCGGCCGGCGGGACCGCGGCGTGCGCGGGATTCCCGGCACGGTGGCCGACCGCGGCGTTGGGAAGGCACGCGTGGGTGCTGGCCGGGTGCGGGCGGTGCCGGCGGGATTCGCGGCCGCGCGCCGGGCGAGGGGGACAATGACTAGGGTTTGAAGGGGGGTAATTGAGCTCGGTCCGGACAGCTTTGAAAATACGCACGATTTATTAGGTGATTTATTTGGTGCTAAAAACGCGGGCGTTACGGTTCATCAACTTCTTTATCGTCTACTTCCCTCAACGGGACTACCGCCGAGTACGACTACTCGCGGCAACTCCACGATGGGACTCCGCACTGCGAGATCGCGACTACGAGTACTCATTGATGGAACTTTTCTTCATTAATACTTAAGCAATTTCATTACAATTGTTTTTATACATCTCTTGCTACAAGCTAACTATTACGGGACTACCGGAGGTTAAGCTTATCGGCGACTTGCTCCGCAATGGGCGCCATCTCGCCCACGGCAGCTCCGCATACTCGCTCGTCCGTATAGTTGGCGGCTAACCCGCCGCCGACTACATCCACGGGCGCCTTCGGGAAGTAGGACTTCATGAAGGCCGCACCTGGTTCGGGATGGACTTCTCCGGATGCTTCACGTAGGCCGCCGGCCCCGGCGGGGGCTTCCTTCGGTCGATCCACCGGCGGTGCTATCTTGGGGCCGCCGGATGAGGCACCGAGTCTTGCGATGGGGGAGCGCGGCATCTTCAAGCTCCTTCGGCTGGGCCCGCAGCCCCTCACGGTCCTCGTTCGGCCTTCGCAACGATTTGTAGCAGTTGACGAGGTCACGATCGGAGGCAATACGAAGCTCCATGTGCTTGTCGCACTCGTAGGCAAGCTCCTTATAATCTAACTCAAGTACCTGGCGGGCCTCCTGCTCCCGGTAGAAGAGGTTCTTGAGATCCGTCTTCGAAGCCCTCAACTGATCTACCCGGGGTTCAAGCTCTGCAAACAAGGAAAAGCGGGTTAGACTACCTTTCGACCTCCAACAAGTACTCAACAAGACAAGTGGTGTACCTTTGTTATTGTTGCGGAGCGACTTTTTCTTCCGCACCAAGTTGTTGCTCTTCGCCTGCATCTCCTGGATGTCATTGTGATATTTGGTGAAGGCGGTATCAAGCTTGGACTGCATGGCGGCCGCATGCTTCCGGGACTTCACGAGTTGGTCCTCCAATGCCTCAGCCCGAAGCACCGCGTCGCCGAAGCCTTGAAGCATGCTAGACTTCTCGCGGGACCTCTCCACGACGTCCTGCACAGACAACATATGTCAAATGGGTACTCAACACTACAGGATTGACTACTCAAGAGTTAAGACTACTCACCTTCATCCACCGCTCGGCTTGCGCACCGCCTCCGTGTGCTTGGACACCGTTGCCGGTCGACCAAGTCGTCCGCTAGCAACTCTACCCCGCCATGACTACTTGTGGCGGCTTCCGTCATCGGCGCGGAGCGGATGGGCTCCGCGTCTTAGATCTCCGGGGAGCGGACAACCACCTCCGAGAGCGGGTTCGGCCGCGCGGTGGCCTCCTCTCCTCCGGCTACCGCGGCGGCCTCTCCCCGCGGCCACCTCCATCGGCTTGGGGGCTCCTCTAGCGCCTCCCCGCATTTGTGGTGTCAAATTCCGCATGGGCACCGCCACCGGGATGTCGCTCCCTTTGGCTTCGGCGCCCTCGTCAACGAGAATACAACCGCATCGGCGTCATCCGACGACTACGACTACTCTTTGGGGGGTACTATAGCCTCAGCAGAGTACTCACCTACGACCACGCTGGCTTCGGGCAACGTAGCCTCAGCAGCCGGCGCTTCGGGCTCCGCCTGGGGGGCGGGAGTGGACTCCTCGGCGGGCGGCGCGGCTTCTTCTTCTGCCACCACCGCAGAGGGTTCATCCCCCTCCCAGGACACAAATTGGTTATCAATCAAGCTCGACTACTACATCAAGTACTACTCGGGAAGATTCAACACTTACAAGCTTGACCGGGACTATCGTCACGGTCGGGGGCGCCAAGGATGCTGGCGGTGTCCACCAGTCCAGCCTCGGTGGGCGCCTCCTCTTGCGCCTCTCGCGGCCGTCGCCTCTTCTCGCGGCAACCGCGGCAGGTGCGTGCTCTCCTTCGCTTCGTGGCCACCACTTCTTCGGCAGCCAGCGGCTACGGGCTCCGTGCTCCCTTGAGGAGCGAGGAGGCCGGCGCTCCATCCGCGCCGGAGCTCTTCGACGGGGGGGGCCGGGCTACGACTCCCGGCCGGGTTCCCCCCACCGTGTCCCACCTCGCCTTCGTCGCCCCGATCAACGGGCTCCGTAGGCGGCACCTCCCCGCAAGCAAGGAAGCTTAGTCGTCAACACATCAACTCGAGATATTAGTACTCGACTACACTACTCAAGACGGCTTACCTCTTGGGGCGTGATCTCGCAGACCTTCAACTTCTTCAACACCCGCTTGCGGGCGGGGTTGCGCGGCTTCCGCCGCGGCGCGGCCGCACTAGCCTCTAGGCTGGCCGGGTGGATCCCGCACGAGGGGCACGTGAGGTAGGCTAGGCCGCCCCGAACCTCGACCGCGGCTCGGAAGCGGCCCCGCAGTGTCTCCTCATCGTCGTCCTCGTCGGACGTGTCCTCCACGACTACGGTGTCGTCTCCTTCGCCGACCTCCCGCCGCTCCTTGGCCTAGGTCTTCCCCTCCTCTGGGATCTCGACTTCCCGAGGGGGCGGCGGCGGCTCGGAGACGAACTTCTTCAAATCATCCTGCAAGACACAACTCGTCAGCACGACTACTCACACGGAATGGGTACTCGACAGGGGGTACGGCTACTTACTTCCTTTGGCGGGCGCACGGCGGAGTACTCCGGGACGGGGCACGCCGTGTACAGTGGCATGTCCTTGAAGATCCGCGCCGCCCGTCGACAATGCCGTCGTCGTCGACTTCGTCTCCGAGCATCCGCGACGTGTCATCGTCGCCGGTGTACTCGAATCCTAGGGTGTCACGAGCCATCGGTGGTCGCACCCCGCGCTTCATGAAGCCGAAGGCCACGTGCTCGGCCCTCGGCCCGACTTCTCTTAACGCCTTGATTCGCGCTAGAAGCTCGGGAGCCGGATCCCCTCCTCGCATCGTTGGCTCCGTGTTCCACCACGGGCGATGCTTGGGCCGCTTCCCCGCTCGGCTTCGGCAACTCGGGTGGTGGTTCGTGATGTAGAACCACTTCGCCTTCCGGTCTCGTTTAGAGTCGATGAGCTTGTACGAGAGGTACGCTCGGCGGCGTCCTCCCGCATCTGGATTCCTCGCTCCACCGACTACTCGCGGGTTGCGGCGCTCGGTTGCGGCTTCACCCGGAAGAACTTCCGAAACAGGATCCAATGGGGCTTGATCCCCAGAAACGCTTCACAGAAGTGGACGAAGACGGCGGTGTGGAAAATACCATTGGGGTTGAGGTTGAGGTACTCGATGCCGTAGTACCCCATGAGCCCCTTGAAGAAGTTGCTCGCCGGGAGCGCGAGCCCGCGCTCTGCGAAACGCGCGAACATCGGGATCTCGTCTTCGCTCTTCTCCATCGGGTACGGATCCCGGCGGCGGCCCTCCACATGTCCACCTCCTTCTCACGGATGAATCCGCCGTTGAGGAGGGCCGGCAAGTCTTCGATCTTCGCTTTCGACCTCTTCCACTCGCGGTTCGGATCCGGCCGCGGTGGAGACATCGGCGGTGCGGCCCCTCGCGGCATCCGGCGGCCTCGTCGCGGCTCCTCTTCTTCCCGCCGGTGGTCTTCGTGGTCTTGGATGGCGACGGCTTCATCCTCCAAGTGCACGGCATCTTCACGCGCATTCGCTCGCGGGCTACTCCGGTGGCTCGGACGGCGGCACACTCGCATCTATAGCGGTGGCGGCGTGCGGCCGGCGGCGCTTCCGGCCAAGATCTATTTGAAATGGCTACGAGTACCGCGTAGGGTGAAAAACCCTAAGGGTTTTGGCTTCTATTTATAAGTCAACTCGGCCCTCCAACGGCCGGATGGATAAGTTTGCGCTCGACCGACTCGGTGGTCGCGTGTGACTCTTCAACTTCAACTAGTCGACGCGCCTCGACTGGGGGGCTCGGCTACCTCTACTCGACTACCTGGGAAGCGACAAGACTCAGGAGCATCTCAGGACACATTCTACAAGATGACCCTTCAATTCGAGAGGAAGTACTCGACTCAAGGCTCGGAGGCTCCGTGCCACGTGTCCTTCGGTTTTTTCTCCGGATTTTTCGGGATATTCTTGCCAAGATTTCAGATGGACCTCGGCCCGCAGCCTACGACTCAACCTAAGACTTGGGGGCTACTCCATATGGAGTGCGATTTTGCAATCGCACTTCAATATCGACTTCGGCTTCAAGACAACACGGGCATTGTTGAAGACCTTCGAGGGCGCACTTTAGGACGCTTGGGACTACTCGAGAAGACTTCAAGATTGCTCAAACATCGACCGAAGTACATTCCGGCCTCGGGATGCTTCGACTACCTCTTGAGGACTTTTGACTTGTAGTACTCGGGGACGCTTGAGGACTACTCGTTGAGGCCATCAAGACTACTTGAAGCTATCCTTCTCGACTACAAAGTACTCGGGGGCTTGTCGTATGGACCTCCTTGGGCCCACTACCTCGGTGGGTACTGGACCCGCTACTCGGTGGGCCCCGGGGACTACCGGCTTGCGCTACACGGCATGTGATGGCGTAGAGCACAAGGACTACGAGAGGAGGAGTACTCGGCTAGGAAGCCGTACATGTCCCGCTCCGTATGGAAGACTCTCAGACGTACTCGACTAGTACTCTCTCGCCTACTCCGACATGTAACCCCCGCCTCCCGGACTATATAAGGCGAGGCAGGGACCCCTCTCTAGACATCTCATCTCACGGCGTACAATTACACCATCTTGTAATCGTACCCAATTAATCCGTAGCTACGCAAAGATACGGGACGTAGGGTATTACGCACCTCGTGGCCCGAACCCGTCTAAATTGTGTGCCACGTGTCTCTTCCTTCGAGTTACCGATCTCGGCGAGACCACATTCATCTACTTCGCATTTCCCAAGTAGGTTCTTGGGTCTAAAACACCGACAACCACCCTCACATCCACGACATTGTATTAAGAAAAAGACCTTCTCATAGGTTGAGAAAATTCTTGAACTCCTACCCTTTATATTCGTACACAATGATACCATATTCGGACACAACGACACCGCAACACATATATGTGACCTCATCTTAGACATGTGCTTTGACGTGAAGCAAGCAAGCAAGCTGTCAAGTGCGCGCGCAACCAGCAGCTGCAAATTCGCTCCCGAAATAGTTCGCACCGTCTAGCCGTCTAGGCGCTGCTGGTGTACAGTAGCTGTTTCGGTTAGCTAGTCCTTGAGAAAAATATCAAGCTCTTGATTGGCTAAACCGTTGAAGCAGAAGACAGCGACGACCGAGCTAACTGTTCCACGTGACGACGCGGGGATTTTTTTTCTTTTTTTTTGGATCGGGAAATCGAACAGGTAGATCCAGATAATGGCACATGGTGTTTTGGTGCCGATGAAAGAGAGTTGTTAGTTGGGCTGCAGTGGGGCCACGTCGTCGAGATCGTAATAATAATAATTAAAGATGGGATCGATTGATGATTGATGATGAAATACACGTGAATATTTATGGTCGCTGTGAGATTAGTTTGGTTCGTGAAATTGTCAAATTGGGATTCGGAGCGTGTGGATCGTGGAGCTCCATGCTCCTCTCATGGAGTATCTCGCTACAGCAACCAGGAGTCGCGTCAGGAATGACGCGGCAGAACGAACACGCAGGCGGCGAAGGAATGCGGCCAGCCGGCGGGGGCGTGGGTCCCATCTTGTCAGTCTCGGTCTCCTCCACCTCCGCTCCTCTCTCCTTCTTCCACTGTTTCTTGTTCCGATCCCATCGCCGTCCGGGGGCAATCGACCGATTCGGGCATGGACTGGAGAGTGGTTGAGGTCACGCTCATGCTAGGCGAGGCCAAATTTATTACTAGCTGGGGAGCTGAAACGTGCGTCTGGTCTCCTTCCCATCGTCTGCTTTTGCTTGGACCCAAGCCCCGGAGACCCGGAGTAGCAACCTCCCCTTCTTGCGGAGGAGGAGGAGAGGAGCAGCTGAGGCGCCGCCGCCATGGACGCGGAGAGAGGAGATGCGCAGTCTCCCCTGCTGCTGCAGCACCACCCTTCTAGCCAGACGCAGGTAAACTCCCTCCTCGTTCTTCATTTCACTTGGCATCTCCCGACCCCATCCATCCCCGTAGCTGTAGCTGCCCCTTATCCTTACACTGCACATGGGCGCTGCTCTCTGAATTCGCAGTCTCCGAATGAAATGAATCATAATCATGCTTGCTATTTATTCTTTCACCAATCCCGCAATCCATGCTTCCCTCTCTTCCTTTCAGTCCCACGAGGTGGTGAGCGGAGCCTGATATGCATTTCTCTCCTCCCTGCAGGTTTCCCCAGCGAATCAGCACTACAACAAGCCCTTCAGCTGGAAGGCTCCTGCCGTTATTCTGGGTATGCCCCTCATCTCAGCACAACCATATGTTAAGCAGAGGAGCATACTCCCACATGCCTGTCAAAGTGTCAAGTTCTTGCATTGTGTTCAGTTTACTATCTTTGTTTTCCTGTTAAACTGCTTCTCTAACTACTGACGCTTCGTTGCAAACCCAGCCTTCGAATTCTTGGAGAGCATTGCTTACTCTGGCATAGCGCTCAACTTGGTTGTCTATCTCGGAAAGGTCCTCCATGGAACCACTGCCTCCAATGCAGCAAACGTTGATGCCTGGAATGGTGCCACATTTCTTACACCTGTCCTTGGAGCCTTTCTTGCTGATACATATTGGGGGAAATACAAGACCACAGCCATCTCTATTATATTCTACGTTGTTGTAAGTGCAGACACCATCTTAGTTTTGTACCAATTCTCTTGCGCTATGTACCACTTCTTATCTTTACAGCATTCTGATATGTATCTTGCTTGTCCTCAATTAGGGGTTGCTTGTAATTACCGCCTCTGCTGTCATTCCATCCCTGCGGCCTCCTTCATGTGAAGGAAGTTCTTGCCCTCCTGCAACAGGCTTTCAGTATTTTGTGCTCTTTGCTTCGTTGTACATCATTTCAATCGGTACGGGAGGAGTCAAGTCAGCTCTACTTCCCTTCGGAGCGGATCAGTACAATGATTCCAACCTTGAAGAGAGTAAAAACAAGCAATTGTTCTTCAGTTGGTTTTTCATTGCTATCAACCTCGGAGTGTTCATCTCAGGCACCGTAGTTGTCTGGATACAGCAAAATGTTGCTTGGTCTCTTGGATTTGGCATCTCTTTTATATGCCTTGTTATTGCCACAGTCGCATTTTTTGCTGGAACACCATTCTACAGGGTTCAACTTCCAACTGGGAGCCCGCTGAAGAGCATTGTAATGGTATTTGTTGCCTCCTTTAAGAAGAGAAGAGTTGCAGTTCCTGATGATAGCTCGCTGTTGTTTGAAGGGGATGATGCTGAATCAAGCAACACAGTACCAAACAAATTAGAACACACCGATGAATTCAGGTACATTTACCACTTTGTTTTAATATGGAATCTGTATTCAGAGCTAACATAACATATCTGGAAAATTTTGCTTACATTTAGTTTGAGTGCTTTGTAACCTGCAACGAGGAAGATAGCCAGTGCCTAATATATCTGTCCACCAACTCTGCAATTATGCGGGATTGAAATTTAGTATTTGATAAAAGAAAAGTGACTACCTGGCCAAAAAAAAGAGAAGTTTTTAAAAATCAACTCTTAGATGCACCTTTGAATCATGTGATTTGAGATTAAAAAAGACTACGGAATTTGGATCAGGGCCTATTGTTACTTGTATGCTTCAAATAGCTTCGGTATCCTGTGAATAGAAAGGCACCTTGTGAAACTGTTATATGTTCTGCAAGACAAATACCCTACAACTGGGGCTATAGTGAGAAAATACCCACACAACTCAATTCAAGTACTATGCAGCCCCTGTCTGCCTATGGACTGAAATATTGAATTAAATTATATCTCCTAACCGTGGTGGGTATTTCTTTGTCAACCCCTGTTTCCTGTTGGATTGAAATAAAATCTATCTCCTAAGTCCTAGCTGTGATGGACATTTCTTTGTCGACACAAGTCTATGAGTATCTCATGACTAGTTAACTTCATTATCCTCTTTAATGTTTTGTTCTGCACCATGGCACAGAATGTGTTTTGTATTTGAAGCCCTTATATTTAGGGACAGAGGTAGTATATGAAAGAAAAACGACTCATTGGAAAAAAGTTAAATAACTCTTGAATGCACCTTTGAATTAAGTGATTTGTGATTCCTTTAAATTAAGTGATTTGAGATTTTTTAAAAATATTCTGGATCAGGACCTATACCCTAAACTATGTTACTCGTATACTGGAAATAGCTTTTAAATTCTGTGAAAAAAAAGGGTTATGAAACTGTTAAATGTTCTTAAGAAGACAATATCCTATAACTGAGGCTATAGTGGGAAAATACTCGCATACTCAATTGAACTACTATGCCTATCTGATTGAATCATATTCTACTATGTCCTAACTGTGATGGACATTTATTTATCAAGTTCTGTTAGATAAAGCATTTCCCTCACCCTGGTACAGTAAAGACTGTTTTGTTAATTGAAGTCATTTTTTTTTTGTTTAGAATTATGTTGATCACCTTGTGTATCTGAACTCATTCATTCAGGTGCTTGGATACGGCTGCTGTCGTTTTAGATGAGCAAGAGATAAAGGACAGCCGTCGTCCCTGGTTACTATGTACCGTAACCCAGGTCGAGGAAGTGAAGATTCTGATCCGGATGCTCCCAATATGGTTCACCTGTGTCTTCTACGCAGGCGCTATGTGCCAGACCGCCACCACGTTCGTCCAGCAGGGGAACGCCATGAACACCAAGATCTGGTCCTTCTCCGTGCCGGCCGCCTCCATGAACTCCGCCTCTGTCATCTTCATGATGATCTGGGTGGCGTTCCAGGACAGCGTCGTCATCCCGATCGCCCGGAAGTACACCGGCAATCCGTCGGGGCTCACGCTCCTGCAGCGGATGGGCGTGGGGCGGTTCCTGGCGATCCCGGCGCTGGCATCGGCGGCAATAGTGGAGACGATGCGGCTGCGGCGCGTGCGTGCCGGCGGGAACCTGAGCATCGGGTGGCAGCTGCCCCAGTTCATGATCCTGTCGTGCTCGGACGTGTTCTGCGGCATCGCGCAGCTGGAGTTCTTCTACTCGGAGGCCCCAGCGTCGATGCGGAGCCTGTGCTCAGCGTTCCAGTTCCTGGCCATGTCGCTGGCCTACTACCTGAACACGTTGGTGGTGTCGGTGGTGGCGGCCGCGACGACGGCGGGCGGACGGAAGGGGTGGCTCCCCGCGAACCTGAACGACGGCCACCTCGACTACTATTTCTGGCTGTGGACGGGCATCAGCGCGGTGAACTACGTCGTGTACACGGCGTTCGCGAAGCGCTATAAGGTCAAGAAGGTTGTCCGTCAGTAGTCAGTAGGGGCCTGGCCCAGTGGACTTCAAAGTTAAGCTGTCTCAGTCTCTGTGTATGAATACTGAGTATTGCTGTATCCCTGCTGTTTTTTGCATTGTACAGTGTACACTGGTCCGGGACCAAGACTGTTGCCGATTGTAAACGACGCTAAAATTTGTCGTGTCAGAAACAAGAGAGGAAGAGTTGTGTGCATATGGAGGTTCAGATGAATAGATGATCGTTGCTTGCGTGATGCTTGATGTTTCCTTGTCCCCTTGGTGAGCCACTGTCCACTCTACTAATGCAGGGAAGCTTGATGCAGTTACAACTCATTTTCCTCGGTTTAAAATTTAATGGGCGTGGGGCAGATGTGAGATGGTAGAAAAGGAATGGTCTCTGCAGCCGGTTCTTCCTGTGGGCAGATTGATTGGCACCACACGCTCAGCAGTTGGATTGAACCGTACTGTACGCTTGTTTTCTGCATCCTAATCAGCGACAGTAAAGACAAGTTGAGCGATGGTTCCAGTTGACTTGAGCAGCTCGGCAATCAAGCTGTAAACTACTATAGCGCGCAAGCTGCGTTCAGCATTGACTTGGTGGCCACTGGCTGTGGCGGGGCTTCACTCTAGTCTAATGGTGCTGGACGATAAACTAATGGCGCTCATGAGTCCAGCGGGACCGGAGTCACATGAACCATGATGGTGCCCGTGCCGTGGGCCTGGCTGTCACCAGCAGCATTTGCAGGCATTGATAAACCCCGCAAGATTTGTTAATTTAAGCGACTCAACAGGGGAGGCTCGGATGGTTTGGTTTCTCTGTTCAAGAACCGATGGGGAGCCAGCAGCAGCCGTTGCTGTCGAGGAGGAAAGGAGGTTGTGGCGCTAAGCAACAGCAACTGGACATGTGAGGCAGCGTGAGGTTCGGCGCCTGCCTGCCTGCCTGCCCCTGATTATATATCTCCTCTTAGACCAAAGATGCAGTCTTATAGTATAAAGCTATAATTCAATTCGGACGTGAGCCCTGCAGTCGGGGAATGCTAGCTGGTATTCAAATTGCAGCACTGCAGCAGTTTTTCTCGGATGTCTGCAGAACGCCGTTTACTTCTTGTAAACGTCATTATGTAATTATAAACTTTGTGTTTGGATTGTCCCTTGTTTTTTCAGAGATCTGAGAGAGGGACAAGAGCTCCAACTGCCGTTGGTTGCGCTGTACCTTGCTTTACTCTCTGCCTGCAATTGTAGATTTGCAGCGAGACCTAAACCTACTACGGATGGATGGTCACTTGCGCTTCTTTTTTGCTTTCTCTTCTGGTGACGAGTTCTTTCGTGTCGTGATAACCCCCTTGAGTCACTTATAAGGGAGAGGCGGAGAGCTGCGGGGAAGACGACGTTGACGTGAGAGATTGCGTTGCACTTGCACCCATCTGCTGCGCTGGCAATCTCTCCTCCCGCCTCGGCTCCGGCGCTCTCGGCTCAAACTACCACCGATCCGTCCGTTCCGTTCCCACGGGCGGCGGCGGCAGAGGGAGCCGTGGTGCGGACGAGAGAGGTGTCGGCCCCCTGCTTCCGGAGTTGCAGGTAGCCGGCGTTTATCCATTTCCCACTTCACTCGCCCTGCAATTTGACAATTTCTTTTATGTTATCCATCGGCACCCAGTTAGTTCTTGGCCGGTCAACAGTTTCTTTCCTTTGCCCGTCGGGTCCGGTCCGGCCGTCGCGTGCGTGTACTGGGTCTGTGTGGCGGCGACTGGCTGCAGCTGCTTGCATCGCATTGCATTATTGACAGCTCGATCCATCTGCGTGGTTCATGATGCCGGGCTGCCTGCCCAGCTGGGAGGTGGTTGGCAGATATGAGACGTTGGCCCGGCATGCATGTCGCAGCCTCGGCCACAGCCGCCACCGAGTCACCGACTGACAGCCAGCCACCCAGCCAGGTTCATCAGTTACCGGCCGCCGGCCTCTTTCTCCGTTTCCTTCTCCAATTCGACCCTCTACTCCTCCGGCCGCTGGGATTCTCACACAAACATGGCAATGTTTTACGACGGCCGACGGAGGCGGCGGCGATGACGAACGCCTCAGTCCTCACTCGCCCATCTGCCTACTTTCCTTTGACTCGTTGGTTTCCAACTGTATTTAAACGGGGAAGAAATTGAGGTCATCCATGGTTGGTCGTCCCTATCCCCTCTCCCTCTCTCCTCCTCCTACCTCATCGTGCTGAGAGGGGGTGGACCCAAGTGAGATCACATCACACCGCCGTCGTAGTACTCCCCTACGTCCTCCACCGCGCGCGCGTCGTTTCCGCCGTCAGCGGCGTCGGAGGAGCTCGCTGAGCACGCGTCCTTTTTGCCATTCCCTTGTTTCTGTCCCTGCAGAGCGGCGGCATGTCTCCCCCTCCTGGCGGATCCAATGGCCAGGTTTCTTCCGTGGAGTCGGGGCCGGCGGCGGGGAGGCGCTTCAACTGGAAGGCGCCGGCGATCGTCCTAGGTTAGTCAGGAGCCCCCGGTGGCTGACTGTGATCCAGATTCAGATTCGTGATAAGGCCTCCGACTGGTGATTCCTGATTTGCCCATTCCTGTGTCAGTGTTCGAGCTGCTGGAGAGCATCGCCTTCTCCGGCGTGGCGCTGAACCTGGTGGTGTACCTGGCCACGGTGCTGCACGGGAGCACCTCCTTCAACGCCGCCCACGTCGACACCTGGAACGGCACCACCTTCATCGTCCCCGTCATCGGCGCCTTCCTCGCCGACAGCTACTGGGGCAAGTACCGGACCATCCTCGCCTCCATCGCCTTCTACCTCGTGGTCAGTTGTTCAATCTCTTCTCTCTGTCCAATTCGATCCGGCGATGGATTGAGCTCCGCCATGAATAATGTCTGAACGAATGAATGCGGTGATGATTTATTAATCAACGAACGTACGGCAGGGCCTGGTGCTGCTCACCGTGTCCGCCGCGGTCCCGGCGCTGCGGCCGGCGACGGCGTGCCAGGCGGGGGAGACGTGCGCGCCGGCGAGCAAGACCCAGTTCTCCGTCTTCTTCGCGGCGCTGTACCTGACCTCCGTCGGCACGGGCGGGGTCAAGTCGGCGCTGCTCCCGTTCGGGGCCGAGCAGTACGACGACGACGCGGAGCGCCCCGAGCGGAAGCAGGCCTTCTTCAGCTGGTTCTTCGCCGCCATCAACCTGGGCATCTTCATCGCCGGCACGCTCGTCTCCTGGCTGCAGCAGAACGTGGCGTGGGCGCTCGGCTTCGGCGTCGGCACCGCCTGCCTGCTCGCCGCCGCGCTCGCCTTCGTCGCCGGTACGCCATGGTACCGGGTGCAGATGCCCACGGGGAGCCCGCTCAAGGACATCGTCAGGGTGCTCGTCGCCGCCTTCCGGAAGCGCAAGGCGAGCCTCGCGCGGGAGGACGGCGCCGCGGTGCCGCTGCACGAGGAGGATGAGGAAGAAGAAGACGCCGTCGCCAATGGCGGGCAGCGTCTGTCGCGCACCAAGGGGCTCCGGTGCCTGGACAAGGCCGCCGTGATCGTGAAGGAGGAGGATCATCAGGAGGGCGAGTGGTCGCTGTGCACGGTGAACGAGGTGGAGGGCGTGAAGATCTTGGTCCGGTTGGTGCCCATCTGGCTGACGTGCGTGCTGTACGCGGCGTCGCTGGGGCAGATGACCACCACCTTCATCCAGCAGGGGATGGCCATGGACGCGCACCTCGGGGCCCGCTTCAAGGTGCCCGTGGCGTCGCTGGTGTCCGTGGAGGTGGTGTTCATGCTCCTCTGGGTGGCGCTGCACGACGCCGCCATCATCCCGCTGGCGCGGCGCGCCACGGGGCGACCCGGCGGGCTCACGCAGCTGCAGCGGATGGGCGTGGGGCGGTTCCTGGTGGTGCTGGCCCTGGGCACCGCCGCGCTGGTGGAGCGCCGCCGGCTCCGGCGGGGGCCGTCGGCGCCGATGAGCATCCTGTGGCAGCTGCCGCAGTTCGTGCTGGTGGCGGGCTCCGACGTGTTCTGCGGCATCGCGCAGCTGGAGTTCTTCTACGGGGAGGCCCCCGCGGCGATGCGGAGCATCTGCTCCGCCTTCTCGTTCCTGGCGCTGTCGCTGGGGTTCTACGTCAACTCGCTGGTGGTGACGCTGGTGGCCGCCGTGACGGATCGCCCGGGGTGGCTGGCGCCGGACCTCAACGCCGGCCACCTCGACTACTACTTCTGGCTCTGGACGGTCATCAGCGTCGCCAACCTGCTGCTCTACATGGTGCTCGCCGCGCGGTACACGCCCAAGCAGGTCGCCAACGCCGCCGTCGAGCCGGTGCCTCGTTCCAGAAGCAGCAGCAGCGATTGACTGGCACATCGATCGAGTACAACTCGATCCGGCCCGGCCGCTTTTACTATACAGACAAGACAACGAGTCAGTCAGTGAGTCAGATCAGATGGAAATCATAGGAAGCGAGTGAATGTTCGGGTACTTCGAGTAGGATATACTACGACACCACAGTGATACTGTAACATGCATATGCTCCTTCAATTAACCATATGCTCCTAATCGTGGGATTGTGACTGTTAGTTAGTATAAGCACACCATCATCATTTTGTAGTAGTACAAGTGATCCAGACAGTTCGTTAATACAGTTAATTCAAGCTTTGTGCGTGTAATTTAATAAGTGCGGCACGGGAGTACTACTGCTGGCGTGTCATGCTAGCTAGGAGTACCTTCGTAGGCCAGCTGCGCTGTTGCGATCTTGATCGACAGCAGTAGTGGTTTGGCGGATCCCGGAGGCAGCAGCATCCATGTGATCGGTTTGAGGTTGCTAACGATGAGTTCACCCTACGTTCGTCACCGTGCAATTGCATTTTGCATCAAGTATGCATACCCCACATGTCATTGACTGATGGATCGTCGCTATGGATGGAAAGGAGAGGTGTACGTGTACTATGGATTATTCTTGGCAACCGCAGGCAACATTCGTTGATGTGCTACAGTATTTCTTCAGCCACCAATCATGCGGAGGCATCCAACTAATCTTCAGCAAAAAGCTGATCAGTAGTTGAAGTTAGGCTGGCGGCCAGCGCGCAAGCATCTCAAGCGGACGGACGGTCCAGATTGCTCGATCCGGCATCGCATCGCATCCAGTGGACCGGACCCCTTCTGGCCCGGCCAGGTGCGGCCACGGCCAGCGCCAGGCCGCCAGCCTCCCCCCGCTCTCCTGGCTTCTCGTCCTTGCCGCCGATCCTTCCCCCAAAACCTAGCCGGCTAGCCCGCCCGCCCACCGCCGTCCCTCGGAGGTGCCGCGCGCCCCGTCACCAACCCCGACTCCCTTCGCGCGGCGGGAACCTCCCAGATCCGGTTCCACCGAGGGCGCAGGAGGAGGCTGCGGTCGGGGTTACAGCTCCGCCCAGCCCGAGGCCAGGGAGATGGGGCAGGCATTCCGGAAGCTCTTCGATGCCTTCTTCGGCAACAAGGAGATGCGGGTACGCTATCTCCTCTCCTCTCCTCTCCTCTCCCCCTTCCGAGAGGACACTGCAATGAATCGCGGTTCCACGGTGAACCGATCCGTTCGTTCACACTTGCGGTGGCGGGTCGTGTCGCGGTCTTATCTCCTTGTATCGTAGCATTGAATTCGGTTAGGACTGGATTAGCAGAGAATCTGAATCATTTGTTCCGCCAACAATTTGCCAGCACTGTTTTGGAAACCAATTACTAACATCCAAGAGCGACGAGTCACGAGTGCTGGCAGCTGGCCGGCCTTGGTGTCCCGTGCTAATCTTACCTGTCTCTCAATGTCATAGATTTGATTCTTGTACTGAATTAATAGTGGATGATTTATAGCGGCAACACATCTCTGTCTCGTGCTACCAATTACTGCCATCCAAGGAGACTAAGAGATGGAAAAGATGAGTGGCGAGCCAGGGTGGGTTGTAATCTTTTTCGAAATAAGGCACTGTAATCTTTCATACACCATATCATACTTGTACTTGTGTCCAGTGATATATTGATGAATTCTTACTACACATGAACTGGATTAGCTCTAGCTGACTAGTGTTTTCAATGTGTGGACAGTGCCACACCAATTCAAGTGGGCCTACTATGTCTCATGTCTGTAACATTGATTGGTTATTATGCTGACACGTTTTATCTTCCTCTTTTGAGATTGGTACCAATGCCCTTGTTCTACTGAATATACTTCTGATAGGATTCCTGTTCGGTTGTTTTCAGGTGGTGATGCTTGGGTTGGATGCAGCTGGGAAAACCACCATACTCTATAAGCTCCACATTGGCGAAGTTCTCTCCACTGTCCCTACCATTGGTACAATTCTACTACCTTTCTGCTTGTGCATTTCGTTCCTTTGGGGGTTCAACCTTGGCCAACTCCTCCAGCTTAGCAGCTGTCACATTCAATGATTTAATTCATTCATGTGCTTATTTACACCATGCCTATTATCATGTTGCAGGTTTCAATGTTGAGAAGGTTCAGTACAAGAATGTAGTGTTTACTGTGTGGGACGTCGGTGGCCAGGAGAAACTGAGGCCCTTGTGGAGGCACTACTTCAACAACACAGATGCTCTGGTCATTTATTCTCATATCTTTTCTCAAGTGTAGCAGCATAAAATCTATTCAAAGTAACAATTCAATGTGGAAGTGCTTGTTCTGTATTGATTGTTCCACTTAGTTGTGCCCGTTCTGCTTTAGTAGTTGTGGGTCAGAGTGTGACTCCAGTACCATTTCTTAACAGTTCTACTGAGTTCACTGTGAATGCTTAGTGCTACTTAGTGAAACCAGAAAGAGTAATACTAACAGTAGGTAATATGCTCAATATCTGTAGCTCTTTTATTGCTGACACTTGGTTTATTTTACTTGCCATTGGTTTGTAGTAGACACTGCTTTCTTGAAATGTAAGACCTTCCCGATTATTTTCTTAACTTGCAGATTTACGTGGTTGATTCACTGGATAGAGAGAGAATTGGGAGAGCCAGAGCAGAGTTTCAGGTTTATATCATTTACTATTTGGTACCTCTGCCCAGTGATATTCTTTGTGATGTCTGTTCTTACCAACATCTTATCTCTTTCAGGCTATAATCAATGACCCTTTTATGCTTAACAGTGTACTCTTGGTGTTTGCTAACAAGCAAGATATGGTATGTTCAGCAATGTTTTCTCTCAAACCTTTATTTTTTTATATTGTGATTCTTGTGGCTGGTTGATTTTTCTGTCCTGGATTATGTTTTTTTTTGTTCCTGTTTGAGCCTAGTTCTCTTCTGTACGTGTAATGTTAATGAATGAGCTTAGGCATATATATGCACCTGCAAATTGTCATTATCGTAAAAAGTCTGCAGACCATGTCTGTACTAAAAAATATCTGCTGCAAATTTTAGTTATTTTATTTGTTTATTTCTTACAATCAGTGGTGTTTCATTTCGAACAGAAGATATCAATATTTTAGTACTGTTTTCTTACAGTCAGTGGATTTCACGTTTTGTTGGCATGAATATACATCCTTCATGGTGTGATAATAGTATTAGGAGGAATAGTATTCTTGTTTTTATCCTATTTGCTCACCTTGGTGATGCGCCTGTTAATGCAGAGGGGAGCAATGACTCCGATGGAGGTGTGCGAGGGTCTTGGACTGTACGACCTGACTAACCGCATCTGGCACATCCAAGGCACGTGTGCTCTGAAAGGAGATGGCCTCTATGAAGGGCTGGACTGGCTCGCGACTACGCTGGACGAAATGCGGGCCTCTGGACGGATAACGTCAACATCGTCATCGTCATCCTGAGCTACATGTAACAGGAGGAAGAGACTATTTGATCCTCGTGATACGCCCATTGAAGGATCATCTTGCGATTCAGGCTGTGCTCTTGCACCTTTTGTTTTCTTATTTTTCGTGGTTCCCCAATTGCTGTTGGCTATACCCTATGGAGTAGGGTTGGCAGAGTTGCAGTAGCATCTGCCCCCGATTTGGTGGTGTGCGTTTGCAAAGAGAAAGGGTGGTGGTGTTATCTGACTCGTATGCTATAGCTGAGAGTACATCATCTTCATCATCTTCAGCCATCGCGAGTGTGTGTGTGTGGGAGTGATTGTAAATACTACCACTACTGATGACATGACTTGTGGTTTTGAAACTGAAGAAATGGAATCCCATACGACCATGCTCTGTCCCAAAAATAAGTTCACTTATAAGTTGCCCAAAGTTAAAACCATCTCAATTTTGATCACATTTGGTTGTTCATACGTGCTGGCTGTGCAAAGTGAGATGCAGAGAGTTGTTCCTTCTTGCCTGGCCTGATGAAATAGACAGTCTGCTGAAATTGTAGTCATTTGTTCTTGTTCATGCAAGGCATCATCACTGGCTGTTCCTCTATGTTGGCGCGTCGAGCCTGCTGCTGCTGAGCCAGAGGATAAGCCTTGCCCGGGCGCCTCCCTCACCTCACCTCGCTTCTTCATCAGAGTGAGAAACAGAGGAACCAAAACCCAAGCCAAAGCCCAACGGGGAGAGCCGGAGAGGAAAGGAGGAGAAAGTCGCGATGAGGCCCGCCGCCACCGCCGCCAGCACCGGCGGGTTCCATCTCGTGCTCCCGGCGTCGCACAGGCGGCCTCCTCCTCCCCCCCCTATCCTTCCGAGAAACAGAGTTGGAGGGAGGCTGCGAGCGGCCGCAGAAGCGGCACCAGAAGACCTCCACGTCAGCGGCGGCGGCGGCGGCGGTGCGCTGCTGGGGCGCCCCCTGGAGGACGTGTACAAGGTGCGTGTGGAGCGCGGCGCGGTGGCGCGGGCGCGCGCGGAGGCGCTGCGCGTGATGGAGACGTGGTCGTCGTGGCGCACGGGCGGGCGGTGCCGGTTGCCGTGGGACTGGCAGGTGGACCAGCTCGTGTACATCGTGTCCGGGGAGGTGAAGGTGATCCCCGCCGGCGCCGTCCACGGCGACGACTACATGCACTTCGTCGCCGGGGACCTCGTCAGGTACCCGCGCTGGTTCGAGGCCGACCTCTACTTCGACGGCCCCTACGAGGAGCGCTACCGATTCCTCGCTTACGGAGACGACAACTAGATTACTGCTCGTGCCTCCTCTGTTTTCAGGCTAGAAAGAGCCTGAAACAGAGTACTAGCAGCTAGGCTGAATTTTTGTATCACCTCTCGTGCTTCCTCCGCTTCAGGCTTTCAGCTTAGTTATTAGGCTTATTATCTGTTACCCTATGTATTGGAAAAATATATGCAGTTAGCTGATCCTGTGTGTTCCTACTTGTGTTGCAAGTGAGAACTTATGAGTTCAGACACCAAAATTAAACTTATCCTTCCGTTTCTGTTGCCATCCTGTTCGGCTGTTGCAGTTAACTTTGTAACATTTATTCACCTGCAAACTTTTGAATTGATCACAATATACGTCTACAAAGAAAAGAAATCAACTGGTCCTTTTTTCCAGTCACGACCAAAAAGGATCTGAACTGTCATGCCTCATCGAATTAACCCAGAAAGTACCAGCGTTGCAGCCTGCTATAATTTTTTTCTTGAATAATCAGCCTGCTACAATTTTTGCCTGCACTGCAGGGCTAACAGCTTAACAAGACGGGTAAACTAGTCCAATGCCATAAGCTTCAGTCTAGTGCATGTATCAGATGTACCAACACCAACCAAGCAGAGTATTTCAGCTAGTCGACCACACATTCCATCTGGTAAAAAAGAGAGAAACTATGTCCAATATGTTTACCAAGGCTGCACATAGCCACGGACTACAAAAGGATGAAGGGAGGGGAAAAAAGGAGGATTGCAAACTTTGTTTGTTTATGTCAATGCTACTACATTGAGCCCAACTGGAATATTATCATCAAAAATTGTAATTTGTCCTCTGTCTCCTGCTATCCTGCATCCCTCCTCTTCCACCAGCTGGATTTGAATTCCTGCTGCTTCTTCCTCTTCTGTCAACCCAGACACTGTTAGGACGGGATGAAGCACCTGCACTAAAATTGGAACTGGCACCGTTGTCGTGATAGAAAGCACCACTGCCACCCATCACCATTCCATTGGTGCTCGAGTTATCTGCTGATGGCCTCGCCCGACTTCGGCGGCCACGCCGCCCCCTGTTATGAGGGTTTGCACCAGGGTAGCCAACTTCTTGCTGGTGATAGACGCCACCGTTAGTGCCAGCAATGTTGTTCCTAGCATTGATCAAATCCATATAGCTGGGATTGCTAGCCTCAGCCCCAGCAGATGCAAACAACGGAAAACCCAGCCAATTATTGTAGTTGTAGACCTCATCAAAGTCATCGGTGTCGTACTCATTGGCATAGTCATCGAAGTTTTCAATGTCTTCAACACTCTGAGGCATGAAGCTCATGACAGCTTCTCTGATTGAGGCAGCTGTAGCTCCAAAGCCAAAGTTCATCATGCCTGGTAAATCAAAGGGGTCTTCTTCATCAACATCGTCAAAACGCAAGGTGGGAGGGAAAGTCGGCAGCTGCTGTTGCCTCGAGCTCTCGACTCTGGCTCCAGTGGGCCTTGGCGGTGCATTGTCCACAGAGGCTGCAGAGCCACCACGCCCATAGATGGGAATGATGGCGTCGTCCGCAACCTGGCCCTTGCAGACAGGACACTCACGGTGGTAGGAGTGAACATGGAGCCACTGATAAAGGCATTCCCAGCAGAAGAGATGACCGCACTTGGTGACGACGGGTTCAGCGGCCATGTCGAAGCAGACGTTGCACTCAAAGTTGGCGGCGCTGCGGGTAGCCTTGTCATCGGGCTCCCTGGTGCTGGGTGGAGCCGCGGTTCCGGATGCGGATGACTTGTCTGTGGTTGAGGTCCCATGCGTCCGCTGTGCCATGTGGCTGGAAGTGGAGGAGGCCGCCTGTTGTTGATCAGGTACAGGCTGGGATTGGCGATGAGCAGCATCGACGGGGCGGTAGCAAAACTGCGGGGGTGGCCTTCCCCACCTCTCCCCTCTCCGCCTGATGCTGCCGCCGCTGCTGGAACCACCGTGGATCATGTCACTGGAATTATTAGCATATTGGCGATTCGGGAAGCCTCTTCCTCCTGCTCCTCGGCCGGTGCCAGCGCCGCCGGTCGAATTGTTCCAGCCAGCCATGGAATCGAATCGGTCGGTCGGGTGGAATCGTTGGCGAAGCCCTGGGCAGGAGGAAACGAGATTCGTTACCAAACGTCCAAACCTTATTACAAAAAATTAATAACGCAGGGGGTGGGCAATCCGCCAAACGCGGATCCTCCATGGGGGGAGGAGGGGGAGCGATTCGGCGGATTAGGGTTCGGGAGTTGGGAACACTACTCGAGGAGAAATGGAAGGAAAGGGGATCGAGGAGGAGGAACGAACCGCGGGACAGCCGAAGACGGTCGGGGTCGGCGTCGATCGGGGGTAGATGACGGCGAAGAGGAGGTACGAAGCAGCCAGTCGGCGAGAGGGGGAAGGCGTCGGATTCGGCCTCCGTCCGGTCTGGAGCTCGCCTCCCTTCCCGCAAGGAGGAGGAGGAAAGACGAGCGGAGGCGACCGACCGCGAGAGGCGAGAGAGACCGAGCAGGAAAACGAGGAAGTTAGCTGGCAAACCGTAATAAAGGCGGAAACGCATGCTCCTTGGGCGGTGTTGGGCCGTCTTATTACAGTGTAAGCCCAACGATACCAGCCCAACGCTCCTTGTTTAGGGGGTGTTTGGGACCGCTCGCTCCCGTTTTTCCAAACTTCCGCTCCATTTCCTCCACGGTCCAAACACATCTAGCCCACGAACTTCGCTCCAAGAAAAACGTGGAGCTGGAGGCTAACTCCACGTTTTTCTTGGAGTACCTCAAGGGGTACTCCACCAACTCCACGTTTTTTATGCAAGAAGCACTCGCTCCACGAACTCCACGCGGAGCCGCTCCATGGTGGAGTTCGGGAGCAGAAATTTTAAAAACGGGGCAGAGTAGTCCCAAACACGCCCTAGTGGCAGCGTTGGTTTTCTGGATGCTCCAACTCCAAACAAAAAGAGAATCTGTGGGTGCTTCACGCTGGACATCTGTTCACATTTAGACCAACCCGTGTGTATAAGCCGTAGAGCAAGAAACCTATTTTTATTTGAGGAACCCCGAGATACCCAACCCGCATGTATAAGTTGTACACCAAGAAACCTATCGTTTGTTTGAGGAACCCCCAAACAACTTAACTAATTGAGTTTTGTTCGCAACTATTGTCAAATTCCATGCCAAATTACAAAGATCAAATTAAAATTTATTTGGAAAGAAAAAAATAAAGTCCAATTTACACTATTCAGATTTTGATTGAGTTTGATTTGTAACCCCAACGTTAATACTAGAAAATTTACAGTCTTCAAGTATTCAAAACCATTCCGATTTTTACTGAAAATTTTTGAATTAAAAATTGAAAAATCACCATTGCTGAGTGCTGATCACTCTAACAATGGAAAAAAATGTGTTCCTAACTACGCCTCTACAAAAGAATATAATTAAAACGGAATTGGCAATAATTTTTATGCACTTTTGAAAAAGAAAGGATTTTTTGCAATCATTATTTCTTGCCTCCGTCATATCACAAAAACCTTTGGATTTAGAACAAGGAGAGATGGCTGAGTGGACTAAAGCAGCGGATTGCTAATCCGTTGTACAAATTTTTTGTATCGAGGGTTCGAATCCCTCTCTTTCCGCCCCCTCCGATCATTCGGGACTTTCAAATTGTAAGGAATTTTGACCCCGGATTTCTCATTGATAAATGTACCAAATAAATCTCTCACGCAATCAACCCACTTGTTGCACATGCACATGTGGGGGTGGCAGTGACTTGTTTGAATATAGGCGAAGGCTGTATGTTACGACTTCCGAGCATGGCCAAGATTCAGCTGGTTCACTCTTCACTGGGTCACGAAACAAGTAGGACCTTTATATTAAACCAAAGCAGCCTGATTTATGCAGCTTAGCGTCCTGTTCGTTTGGCTTATCAGCCACCAGCCAGCAGTACTTTTCTCTCAGAACAAATCACCGACCAGCCAACAGTATTTTTCTCTTAGAACAAACCAGCACCAGTCATCAGCCACCAGCCGAACGAACAGGCTGTAGGTCCCTAGGACGGCTACAATCTCGATTGGTTTGATGTTTTACAAGTACCAGCATTTGCATCCAAATGCTGATAACAAATTACAACAAGATTACACAACCGACGTGTTGAAAACACCTGATATACATGACACAACAATAGACAGTGTTACACATCAGTCAGTAGCCAGATGGCCGTCACTAGTTAGTGTCAGAACCGCCTCTTCTGCTGAGGGTACCCAGGGTTCTGCATCATCCCTTGGTCAGCCTTCCTTCTCAACTGTGTTGCACACATCAAACGTAAGTGCTTCCACAATCACAAATCTTCTTCAACGACAAAGGGAAGAGTCACATTACCTGGTGCGGATGCGATTGACCACCTGCGCCTCTCTGCATAGGAATACCAGGATTCAACCCAGCCATGCCAGCCTGCGACGCAGCATTGAAGGCAGCCATGTTTGTTCCAGCTGCCACTCTTGGCATCCCCACCATAGGTTGCTGCTGCATTTGCCGTGGCATTGATCTCGATACGGATTGACCTTGAGCTGCATTCCCTGAAGGCTGAAATACAGAAATGCTACATATGAATATAATGCTGACAACTCAACAAGATTTAACATCTAAGCTGCAGGTGAATATTTGTAACTTAGAATAAGTTGGGTTCCTTAATCAGATATTGATAAACAAGGGCTTAGAAAGAGTTGTGTTACCGGCTGAGTTGGTTGAAGGCTTGTTGTTCCTTCAAAATCTGTTGTAGTATCTACTGGACGGACAGGATATTGCACAATTTTCTCTCCTGGCTGGGATGGTAAAAGCGCGCTAACCAGAAAACAATCTCTATCAGGAGTATGTGAAATACTTTTCCCCCTTTCTAAACGAAATGATATGGTAAACATCTGAGAATTATTCTGCAGTCAATTCAAATTAACAGGCAGTTCTTTGGCATGGGAAAATAAGTGTTAAGACTCTGGTCACACATAACTTACTTTCTTCCAGGTAGTGGGTCCATCCGAAAGTACCTAAGCAAAAAAATGAGCATATTCAGAAGAAATTGTGTAGCAGTCACAAACACCACAGCATTGCTGCAGTAGTACTTGAGAGGCATCATCAACTATTCAGAATAAGAACAATTTTCATCTTTGTTTAAGCTATGTATTATCAAACTTCTAGGTATTGACGACTCCAAGTAACCTTTAATCCTATCAATTAATAGTTGCTTTGAATCTAAAAAGGTAAGATCAATAGTACTAATGAAGAAAAAATAATATTAAAAAAGAAAACAAAAAATTAAAAAGGATATCGCAATATATTCTATATGATGTTCACTTTTTAGTTTTTACTATCACAATCAACAACAACAACAACAACAACTTAGCCTTTTGTCCCAAGCAAGTCGGGGTAGGCTAGATATGAAACCCAAAGGTACCATCAACATAAAGACACGTAGAAGAAGTCATGGCTCGGAACGTTGATGGCTAGTCTCCAAGCGCCCCTATCCAAAGCTAAGTCCTTGGAGATATTCCACTCCCTAAGGTCTCTCTTAACCGACTCATCCCGTGGTCGGCTTTAGGTCGACCTCTAACTTTCTTCACATTGTCGTCCCGCTCTAGGACCCCACTACGCACCGAGCCTCGGGAGGCCTTCGTTGGACATGTCCAAACCATCTCAACCGATGCCGGATCGGTTTCTCCTCAATTGGCGCCACCCCGACCCCCGTCTCGAATATCATCGTTCCGTACTCTATCCCTCCTCGTGTGCCCACAAACCCAACGCAACATACGCATCTCCGCCACACTCAATTGCCGGACATGTCGCCTTTTTGTAGGCCAACACTCCGCACCGTATAACATCGCCGGCGAATCACCGTCCTATAAAACTTACCTTTTAGCTTCTGAGGCACCCTTTTGTCACAGAGGACGCCAGAGGCTTGACGCCATTTCAACCAACCAGCTGAAATTCTATGCCTAACATCTTCGTCGATGTCGCCATCCTTCTGTAGTATCGAACCTAAATACCGAAAAGTATCCTTCTTGGTCACCACTTGCCCATCAAGGGTGACGTCTCCCTCCTCACGCGTCGTACCGCTAAAGTCGCACCTCATGTACTCGGTCTTGGTCCTACTAAGTTTTTACTATCACAATACCTGATTAAATGAAATTAAATAATAAAAAAGTAAAAAAACATATATCAAAATGGAAATAACTGCAGGCAATACATCAGAAAGAAGTATACTCCAAGTCACCGCATAGTGATCACTTAAAGCCTATGATTATAAATGAAAGCAAATACATGATTCGGAGTTTGACAAGAACCGGTCACAATGGTCCACAAGATGGCTCCAGTGTGTTACTGAACTACTGAAGTGCTGTCTTTTGCAAGGTTGCAAAAGAGCAATGAATATGTGAAAGTACTTAGTTACTTACTCATGCTCCAGAGCTTGTGCAGCTGTTATGCGCTTTCGAGGATCATACCTAGAACAGGAGGATACCATTGTGATAAATCAAAACAACAAGAAAGCATCAACATATTTATTAATTGTTATGTTGCAGCTAGATAGCAGTGAGCAAGTGACATACTCAAGCATTTTTGAGAGAAGATCAAATGCAGGACTCTTCTGTGGCAAGTGAACAATGTTATGGAGACCTGGGTTCTCACTGCAAGTGAAAATCATTACCTTAAGAACTGATTGTTGGTTAAAAACAATAGTTTAAGTAGCTTAGAGCAGCTAAAAATGTCAAACATACTACTTATGGCCTTGAATATGTTGCTGGTCGTTTTGCCACCATGGAAGATTGGCAAGGGTGGGCCATTTTTCAACAGTAGGGTGGCCTGCAGAAGGATTGGATTATAACAAATACAAGTGTACAAAACCAAGTGAACATTATGTAAGAAGGGGGCATACATACCTAAGACCTTAAAAATCTTGTCCAGTTGATCAAGCTACAAGACATGCGCGAATCAACTGTGAGATAAATAAGTTGCAAATGGCAGAGAAAAACTTCTAGAAGATGTAATGCAGCAGAACATAGACAACAGTATGCAAGTATCTGCACCACAAGTCTGTTATTTCACGTGATATTTATATGTGGTAGTTTTGCCGTTTTGGCCTATGATCTGGAAAGTAGAAACAAGGTAGCAACAATAATTACTTGAGCGAGAGTGCCCATACTTGGAATGGGTTCGGAGTACTTTTGGCTTCGACACCTTGGAACAGTGGTTTCAGGGTGAGTAATTCAGCAAAAATGCAGCCAACTGCCCACATGTCTAGAAATTTTTTAAGGAAATAACAGAACTGAATCAAACGAAGATAAATAAAAGGTAAAGGAGTTGCGGTTTTGCTCTCCAGCCAAGGATACCAACAGCACTTGTGTAGTGTTTAGCCCCAAGTAACAGCTCAGGAGCACGATACCAGATAGTCACAACAACCTGAAATATTTGGTTAGCCACATATATACAGTGGATTTTGATACAAAGCACATGCTTCCATGAACATAAGAGAAAACAATAAGAACAGATAGATTAAAAATTGTGTAGAGAATTGAGATGCTTTATGGGTGTGTGCATCCTCTAAGCCTCAAATCTATCAGCAGAGGCAACAATTTGGGAAAGTGGCCAATTTCCTCTGCAGCGTTTTCCCCTTACTTGTATTATGGGAAAGAGGAACAGAGGAAAGCATCATGCGCGCTAGCTAATGGGCATGAAGATGAAGGCACGCACCCCATTGTCACATAATGCTTTCAACGGAGCTTGATATATCCTAGCAAGCCCAAAATCAGCAATCTTTATAATTCCGTGTTCTTCTCCTTCTCCCATGACCTGTTGCAGCACATATGGAAGCAATATCAGCAAGAGGGAAAGACAGCACAACTTGCGCAGTTACACCTGTGTATCTGCAAGTGGCACCGTACCAGTATGTTAGAAGGCTTGAGATCTCGATGGATAATCCAATTGCTGCAGGAGGGAAGGGGAAGATTATTGAGATCAGCCTCAGAGATTTCTGTAGGACGTTTCAGAGAAAGCGGCAGCATATACTCTGGCTACCTATGAAGATAGTTGAGGCCGTTGAGCAGTTGCCACAGCAAGGATTTAACAGTGAAGGGGTTAATGGGGGCGTTTAGCTTCTCCCTATGATGCCTTATAATCTCCTGCAGCATGGTTAGTTAATTTCGTTAATCAATCAGAACAGGACACATAGGCCAAGCTCTGCGTGATCGAATTGAATAATTGAAAGAGAATTGAATACACAGCAACAGACATAGAGGTCATGCTCCGCGTAATCAAAAGCGAGGTAGAGGGACATGTCGGCGTGGTTGATGTGGACATTGACGAGCTTGACAACATTCTCGTGGTTAATCTCGCGCAGGAGCTGGCAAGAAAACAGGTAGGTTAAGCTAGGGTTTGGTGCTCCAGCCCCAGCGAGGGGGGGAAGGCATATAGAAAACGCAGAGCAAGAAGCAAAGCGAAGAAAGAGCAGACCATGATCTCCCTGATAGCGGTAGGCGATACTCCGTCCCCCTCCTTGGACTGCTTGAACTTCTTGATGGCTATTGGGGGGCCGCGCCGGCCGGGAGCCGGGTGGGACGGCTTGAGGCGCGCGAGGAAGACGAGGCCGTAGGTCCCCTCGCCGATCTTGCCCACCAGCTCGTACTGCTGCAGCCACGCCGGGCGGTTGGCGCCGCCCGCCCGCCCGTCCCCCATCCCCGACGCCGCGCCGGCCTGCCGCCGCGGCTGGGATTCCTCCTCTCGCCGTCGTCCTCTTCTCCGTCCGACGCCGCGGTGGCGCTCGGCCTGCTTCCCGTGGACCAGCGACAATCCTAACAAGATCCGCCCACAGCAGAGTGTGTGATGTGGACCAACAAGATTATACCGGTTAGGCTCGATGAGAAATACGGCCCGGCCCATATAGGACCAGGCCCATTAAAGGTCTTCGTCTTCCCAGTTCCCCTTCTGCACCAGACTGAAGAGTGCTGTGTTATCCATTTCTCCCCCTTCCTCTCTCTGCTGTGCCCGCTCGCTGCCCAGCTCGCTCCCCCTTCCCTCTGGCGGGGGACGCCGCCGCCGGCCGCTCCTCCAGGGCAGCCCAGCTCGTTCCCACTCGTTAGGTATGGCGGTAGGGAGTGCCAGCGCCACGGCGTCGCTCTCCGTCGCGGCGGCGGCTCTGCGCGTCGGGCGGCCGTGCGCGCGAGCTCGCGCTTGGGCCCCCTCGCAGCCGACGCAACAAGGGTCCCTCCTCAGGCTCAAGCCTTGCGCCGCACTGGCACCGCATGCTCCCGTGTGGCGGGCGGAGTCTGATGGCGCGGGCGGTGGGGCCGGCTCCGGCGACGTCATGGGCCTCCTCCTCCGGGAGCGCATCGTCTTCCTCGGCAACGAGATCGAGGACTTCCTCGCGGACGCCGTCGTCAGCCAGCTCCTCCTCCTCGACGCCATCGATCCGGACTCCGATATCCGTCTCTTCGTCAACTCATCAGGGGGGTCCCTCAGGTACGGTCCTCTTTTCCTTTCCCTTCCAAGGTTTCCATTTCAATTTTCAGCCCTCGTGCTCTTCCGTAGTTCCATTCATTTAGTCATCATGGTCGATTACTCTTAATCTGTACACAGTAGCGGAGGACAATTGAAAACTGAGGTATGGCACATACAACTAATGGTGTGGTAAACCAAGTATATCACTTAATTTGATGCCTAAAATGCTTAAACATCTAACAAAAGTTTACCTCAAACTTAAGTATACATGCTTCCGGCAAAATCCAAGGTATGGCAGCAGCCATACCTTGCCCTACCGAGCCCTCCGCCACTGTCTGTACACCCGCTTCAGTTTAAATCATTCTTGCAATGTAGTATAAACTTCAACTCAATCCTCAGTTTTGTCATTGCAATGTCATTGGACCATGATTCTTTTCATTCTTTAAACAACTCAAAACGGATAAGTTGTAAACATCATCCATCTTAGTGCTATTCACAATTGGCATCCACATTCATCTGCTGGGTATGAATCTGGTCTTGAGATTCTCTATGGATTTTAGTCAAGATATATTGACATCCTTTGTTAGTCGAACCAATAGAGATGTAAAGCAGCTCCAGCTACTCCTAATGTCAATACATTGATTTGGAAATGCCAATCCTTGCAAAATCTGAAATTATACGTGTTTAGTGTACAATATTTGCATCAATAGATTTGCATTGAAAGTGGTTTCAAGATTATTCTTATTTCGCAATTGTAATATATTGCAACATAGATTATGGTAAAAAATACTTTTGAATTCACGTACCAAAACATGCCTTACATTTATGGTTGGGGTTAGTATTTAATTCCATATAGGCTCCGATTCTTTCCATTTATTCTAATGAAAAGGGGCATTTCAGAGGATATCTAGGCTACAATTGTACACTAATCATGATCCATGTTGTTAACTGATTAATCGAAGCTTGCACGAACCCCACTATCAAGGTGAACCTATTCGTCTTATGTCTGCAGTCATCAACTCATCTATGTATGACTCTTTGCTGTTTTCACTGCATCCTTGTGGCACTGACCGGAAATGATTAGTTCCTTGCGGGTCATCTATGTATGACTCTTTGCTGCTTTCACTTCAATTTTCTGCTAATGTCTCCAAGCATAGATCCAAATCTTGTCCACAACTTCATCATAGTTTGCCCAAATTCCTGAAGCAACAATGAGCTGACTGAAATTCCAAGCCCGTTGATCTAAGACTTCACATGCTACCAAAATGTAGCCATGATCGTTACAGAATTTGTAAGGAACAAATAATTCATACCGGTTGCGACGTCTGCGTTCACTCTATTGATTGATCTGAACAAATAGTTATGTGGATGTGCTTATTCTATCACATTCAAACCGGGAACACAATATGTGAATCATAAGCTAGAGCATATGGCAAAAAAAAAATTGTTCATTTGCTCGTCAATCGTCATAGATGTGTTGATACAAAATCCTGTCATTTTCTAACTGTCTATTTGGTCATTCTTTCAGTGCAACAATGGCCATCTATGATGTAATGCAGCTTGTGAGGGCAGATGTCTCCACTATTGGATTGGGCATAGCTGGATCAACAGCTTCTATAATCCTTGGTGGTGGAACAAAGGGCAAGCGATTTGCCATGCCCAACACCAGGATTATGATCCATCAGCCTGTGGGAGGTGCAAGTGGGCAGGCCTTAGATGTAGAGGTCCAAGCCAAGGAGATATTGTCTAACAAGAGGAACGTCATTCGGCTCGTATCAGGCTTCACGGGCCGCACTCTGGAGCAGGTTGAGAAAGACATCGACAGAGACCGTTACATGGGCCCTCTTGAGGCTGTTGATTATGGAATCATCGATGGTGTGATCGACGGAGACAGTATCATCCCACTTGAGCCTGTCCCAGAGAGGGTGAAGCCTAAGTACAATTACGAAGAGATGTACAAGGTTCCACAGAACTATCTTACGCCAGATGTCCCAGATGATGAAATATACTAGTGTAAAAGTTCAATTTTGTGAGAATCTAAAGCTTGTTCTCCAGCAACCAGCTGCTTTTGATTATCTGTAGCTGTCAAACAAATCCTAGAACTAGCAGTAGCTTATTGATCTGATTTGCTGCCTATGTTACTGACTGACTGTTGATTTTGAGCAGGCAGCTAGGCCTGTTGGTTGTGTTATTTCATTGCATTTTTCTGGTGATATTGAGGGTTGGAGACTTGGAGTGGTCTGTCTGATTCCGAGTTCTGACCGTTCCTGGCATGGTTTGTTGGACTAGACCAGACAACCCTTTGAATTTTTTACCAAGCAATAAACGAACCAAACAGAAGCACTCTTCATTTCATTTCAAACATTTCCTTTAAGAAGGTACTCCTTTCAGTTTGGTAAATGAAGTCATTTTGGGCAAGGTTTGGGTCAAACATTAGGAATATAAATCATGAATAACTTTTAAGTCATTGAGTTTGGAAATGTGAAAACTACATGAATAGATTTGTCATGCAAAATAATTTTTTAAAAAATACAAATGTTAATAAATAATAAGTTAAAGTTGTACTTTGGAGAATGTGTCGCTATCGTAAACGACTTCATTTACCAAACTGAAGAGAATAAGTCTAAACCAAACACAACAAATACACAGTTGCAGAATTATACTGCCTCCATTCTTAAATATGATACCTAAACATATATTTAAAAACTGACCTTTCAACCCGGAGAGAGTACCATCAATACTCAATCCCTTTCAAATTGTAGGTCATTTTAGTTTTTCTGGTTACGTAGATTACCATGCATCTAGGCATATTCCTATATTTAGGTGCATAACAAAATCTACCTAGAGGAAGTAGCATTTATGCTTTCAGCCTGGTTGGTTTAGGAAATACTCCCTCCCTCTATAATAAATATATGACATATTAAACATCATATATTTGCAGAAAGATTTGAAGGAGAACAAACGGTTCTCAGCTCTGAACAATGTTATCAAAATTATTCACTGCAATGTGCCTCCAAAATGGAGTGAAGATTCGACGTAACCAGTAACTCTTTCGTAAACTCACAGGTACAGTAATGAATACAATGATTGAAAAAGAATACAACAATCAGCAATGCTGATATGATCGGTATGATGCCAACCCTGTCATCAATTAAAGGCAGCAACAGCAGGGACAAGAACTGCTGGGGAGCCTGCGCCCATGGTGCTCTCTGCTCTGAGGGCAAGCGGATCCCAGAACTGTACAGCACTGCGGTTTCCAGTCTTGAGACTCATCGGTGCTTTGACGCAGTCGGCAGTATCATTGCCCTCTCCTGCTGATTTTGCTGCAGCCACCCTCTTCAATCTGATACGTTCAGCTCTTGACCCAATTGTCTGACCCAATATTGAGGCAGCTATAGTAAGGGCCATGGCAGACTTCGGCATCAGCACAGATTTCCTGAGCATCCCTATGAACGGCACCGCGGCATGCACGGCAGCAAACCACTGCACTGAAAACTTCTGTGTGTGCTCCCTCCAGATGCCAAGAGGAACATTTGCTGCCATACCAAGCAGTGCGATCACCAGTACTTTTGTTGGCAGGGGCTGAGGGCGAAGCCCCTTTGCAAAGGCTGTGCGAGATATTGCTGCACGGGCAGCAACTATCGCAGGTGGGCACTTCAGTTTCATACCAGCTGGCGGCGTCATCATCTTTGCCACAAGAGGTACAATTCCACTTAATGCCCTATATGACTTTGCTAGTGGGCATTGACCATTTTCCAGCCACTCGTTGCTTAGTGCTTCATGATTGTTAGACTGACCATGATTGTTTGGCTGGCCTTTATTCTGAAATTCCAGGTAAAGCAAAATTAGACAATTGAATGGCATGGTCCTTTGCAAAAGAAATGAGTTTATTCCATGCACATTTTGGTGTTTGCGTTATAAAGGAGTTCAGAAGGATCATATAAAATGTCTCTCTACTCTACTTGTTATGGACTGCAATGCGAGGGGAAGGTGATCGGAGGATTTGGGGCTGATTTGTGGAGAATTAGGGCTGCAGAGCTGGTGCTACAGTAGCCGCGGGTACTGTTCACGCGGAGAAGGTTGAGAGAGGGGCAGCTAAGGTTGCTGGGTCGCGAGGAACGCCGGCCGCGGGGCTTCGCCCACGGCCGGCAAGAGAGAAGGGTTTTCCTTCTAATCTCTTGCTTGATTAGATTGATACATCTCCTCTCTTTAAATAGAGAGGATTACTTGACCCCTAAGTAAGGATTCAATCTTATCCCTAAACCTAACCCTAACGGGCCTCCCGGCCCATTAGGCCCTTGACCTGACATTACCCCGCCCTTTTCCGAGCAGCTCGTCTTCGAGCTGCAGCATGGGCACTTTAACAATGACTCGACTCCACACAAACCTATGACCTAAAAATAAGCCTTTTACATCTCGGCTTATTTGATTATTCTTAATCTAAAATAGACTCATACTTTTTATTGTGTGACCCCCAACGGTAGGGACCATCCGCCACCTGGATCCCATGGAGACCATCTGAACGAGAGGGGCGCAGGGGCACAACCACCTGGAAGCAGTCGCGACGAAAACCAACGGAGACGTCCTCGTGGTGGTCGGAGACGGAAAGTTGAGGCGTTAGGTAGTGCGTCCCCACTGGCGACAAGGAGGAACACACCTCCCCTACCACCATCCCCGCGGAGTTGGAGTACGCCGTCTACGGGAAAGACACCATGCGCACCCTTGGACACATCAGCGGATCGACACAGTTGGCCATCGAGCAAGTCAAGGTCACATCCCTCTGCGTCGAAGGCGAAGGCGACCACCGCCAAGGCTGCCTCCCGATCCCGCATCTGCCTGTGCGCTTTTTGTAGCTGCCGTCGTGCTAGGAAACCGCGTGCCGCACCGCCGCGCCGCACGACCGCCGACACCCGAGCTCGCCGGACGCCGTGCCCTTGTAGAATATCCCGTCGACAAATGGGTGTTGGAGGACAACAGCGCGGTGGTGGGCGCCGGAACCACCCCCCGTCGCGGCCGCCGGTGCTCACCCTCGTGGAGACCGACCCCCTCATGGAGTTGGCGCCCTCCGTCCACACGGTTGGTGACGGCGGCCATGCGGCGGGGCCGGGGGACGCCGGCGGCGAAACGGCGGCGTACGCCGTCGGCCAATGCCGAGAGCGCAGTGACAGAGGTGTCCGCGGCGCCGGGATCGAAGCCATCCATTCGGAGAACGGCTCCGGTGGCCGCCCCCGCTCCGAACGGACGTCATGGATTGGATCGAAACCAAAGCAATCCGATACCGCATTGTTATGAATTGCGATGCGAGGGGAAGGTGATTGGAGGATTTGGGGCCGATTTGTGGAAATTAGGGCTGCCGCGCTACGCACTACCGCGGTGCTACGCACCCGCGGGTACCGTTCACGTGGAGAAGGCCGAAAGATGGCGGCTAGGGTTGGAGGGGCGTAGGGAACGCCGGCCGCAGGGCTTCGCCCACGGCCGGCAAGAGAGAAGGGTTTTCCTTCTAATCTCTTGCTTGATTAGATTGATACATCTCATCTCTTTAAATAGAGAGGATTACTTGACCCCTAAGTAAGGACTCGATCTTATCCCTAAACGTAACCCTAACGGGCCTCCCGCCTATTAGGCCCTTGACACCCGACACTACTGTTGCCAATAAATTAATTCCTTTGGTGATGAAAAAGATGGAGCACATTCGACAATACTTGAACATTGTGACACATGAAACATGAAAGATTAAGAAGCATGGTCATTGGGGGGCAAAATCTTATCGAAGATAGAAAAATTACCTGGGGGAGGTTGTTGGGGTTCTTTTTGTTGAAATTTTTCTTATTGCGCTTGTTTGAGAAGTCACCAAAGCTGAAAAAGCCTCCAAATGCCGATAGACTGATGGTTGCTGCTTTGGCCGCCAAGGGGTTGAACTCAGGGCTTGGCTTTGGCAACGGCTTCTCAATCTGTGGAAATGATCCTTCTGAGAGTGGGACAACCCCATCTCTACCATGGAAAACTCGAAACGCCGTGTCAAAATTAGGTCCATCTTCAAAAATTGGTCCCTTGGCTCCTCTTGCCTTCACAAGCAGCAAACAATGCACTTCAGCAACGGCATCCAGGACATATATGATCATCAGAAATACCGACAGTATGGTAATACAAAAAAGGAGAGGAAAGTAAACGACATACGGGAACAGGAAAGTTGACAGACGAGAAGGAAAAGCTTGTGGGCTCGTTGATGTTCCTCAGGAATGGGCACCTTTCAATCCCTTGCTGGACCGTTTCATCCAAGCACGTTGTCTCATTGAGAGCTCTTCGAAAAGAATCCATATGGAGACCACCTGCAACTCAACCTGCAAGTGCAGAAATGTTGAGAGAGCAATTTGAGCAAAGAGACTGCATGTGTCGAAGCCATAATAAACCATACTGCCATTCGTCTCCTATCATCATTTGTAAAGTCAACCCAGACTAGATTAATGGTATAATAAGATGGTGTGAACTCTGACGACCAACATTGAGTTGCTTCCCAGGCAAAGTTAGCTGGCAAGCATAAAGCAATTTTTTTTTGTGCCGTTTTACAAGAATGAATCAGTTGAGTAGTAGTTGTATTATTCCAGTAAACAAATTGGTACAGCACATGTAGATTCAATTGTTGACCTGCCAACCCCATACCTAACAGCAGTTGGCGCATGCGGACCTAACCCGCCGAAGAAAAGCAGTAAAGCTCCCAAATTTATTTCCCAGACCGATTACTAAATCTTGCTGATAGAGGTTAGGATCGGCAACGACGATAAAGGGGGTGCCAAAATTGGAAGGGCGTAATGGTGGGGAGATACCACTCGCTATTCAATTAAGGTTGGAAATCCGTCTTGCAGCTGCAATTAGAATTCACGGGAATGAACCGAACCTTTCGTGAAATGGTCCTAAACTCGTAACGATTTCATTAACTCTGCGTCTCAACCTACATCATCTGCAACTGCAATCACCCGTCCTGAATCGAAATCCTTCCCCCTCTCTAGACCGAATGATGAGGAGAGAAAAGGAAGGAAGCGATCCGTCCTCAGCATATATACATATTGCATCCTGATCCCGGCGCGAAGGAAACGAGAAATCCACGAGGGCCAAGAAAGAAAGAAAGAAAGAAAGAAAGGTCACCTCCAATTCGAAGCGAAGCGGAGCGACGAGCGGGCGGCGGCGGGAGATCTTCTTCCTCTTGCTACGGTGGGGGGCGGCGGTGTGCGTCGCGTGTGGCGAGCACAGGCACAAGGCGAGAAGTGGGGAACGGAGGTCGAGGCCGAGAGCGAGAGGGGTCGTTCACCCGCAGATGAGGAAAAGAAAAGATCAAAAGAGAGCCGAGACCGAGCAGCCTGTTGCGGGGTGGGTGGGTGGCTCGTTGTTGCCTTGGCTATTTGGCTAATTGGCTTGCCGTGTGGAGGGAGCACCTGTTGTTTGACTCTGACCCGGCCCGGAGCCTGCCTGCGCTTGCGGCTCGGCAAGCACGCTTTCCACGCGCCCCCGCCCGACGCGAGCCATGACGACGGCTACTCTTCCGTCCGTCCTTCCGTGCGTTGAAAGAAGAAGGATCGAGCCGTCGACGGACCCCACCCACTTTCAATCGTGCTCGAAATTTTACGATGTCCCTGTACTAATTCGTCAATCAAAAAGATTTTATAAAAGTTAAACGCCCAGAACTACATTAGATAATAGATAGACTCGCTCCAATGTAATATACTGGCACACTGCCGGTAAACAATCAAACAAATAACCTAAACTAATTAGGATTATGATTAGCAGACTGTTCGTTTGGTTGGTGGCTAATGGCTGATGTTGGTTGTTCTGAGAGAAAAGTATTGTTGGTGGCTGGTTTGTTTTGAGAAAAGATCTTCTTGGCCATACCGGTGGTGATAAAGTAGCGAACAGTGCTGCGCTTATCCTTAAGTTGCATCTGCGCGTGAGATGTGAATCGATAAGTGGATCATTCTTCAAAATCCATCTTGCACTAGTTGAAGATCTAGCCTATTACAAAATAAAGAGGGTACGACTAAATGATGGTCAGCATGAACATTTTTCATTTCAACAAGAAAAATACCAACCAGGCGAGTTGGTTTTCTCTTTTTTTTACATTATTTTCCTACCTATGATCTCTATGGATCATAGTCTTGTCTTTCTTTTATATCAATGAAACATTTGTTGTTCGTTAAAAAAAGAGGAAAATATCAACATGAAAATTTATCCATGTGGTTAACATGTGGTGCAATGCAAGTGCCCTGGTGGGCTATAGAGATTTCTTCCAGATCGACGAAGAAGAAGAAGCAGAAGGTGTTGGTGTTGCCGGATTGCACGCTCAAAGAGATATTGCAGGTGGAGAAGGAGCCGAAGGATTGGCTGGGATTGAAGTGGAAGACCGTGAAGCAAAGCTGACCGAGGCGTTGGTGTTGCCGGATCGCACGCTCGAAGAGATGTTGCACGCTTGACCAGTGGCTGGTTGCCAATGGATGTTTTGTTTGAGAGAGAGTACTGCTGACCGACCAATTCGAGGAACACATCTTTCCCCCGCCCTACCGTCCCCTCATGTTGCTCTTCGCTATAGAGAGAGCTGCCGCTCGCCATCAGGCTTGGCTTGAAAGCCGCAAGAGGCCGTCCAGCAGTTCAAGGACGAGGGCTTGGCTGAGCTCCAGTTGGAGCTCCTGGACGCGTGCGATGGCTTGTCTGATCCGTGGAGTTATTTGCAGCTCATGTAATCTCAGCTAAATAATGCGTGTTCGTACTACTGATGTGAGTTAATCTATGTGATTCAGATGTAATGGACTTAATAGAAAAACTATGCGCGTCGCCCTACTCTTTGAGCATCTCCAGCAGATTACTCATCTCTATCATTAATAATACAAAAAAAAAATTGTCCATTCGGTGATGGGAGTGGCTCCAGCAGATTACCAATTCTATGGTCAACACCCTGTCCGTTTGGATTACCGGCCACTAGCCAACAACATTTTTCTCTTACAATAAATCAACATAAGTCACCAATTAGACAATATTTTTCTATCAAAACAAATCAATATTAGTCACCAATCAGACAATATTTTTCTACCAGAACAAATTAATTAACATCGCCACCAGCCAACCAAACAAGCTGAATAAATGCACCTTCCTCCCCCTCAAATGTAGGGTAGGGGGATTCCTCCCTTCACCGTGTCCATTGAGTAATCTGAAGTAGCATTGACTATCAAAAAATACAACAATCTTTTGTATAAAATAAAAAAACGACCTAATCCCTATCACTAAATCGTCCATACTAACTCAGTATCCGTACCGTGCGTGTTTCGAAAAAGAAAAAGGGATTAGCAGGGAGCGGTTTTTTTTTAGAGAACCGGGCTTCGTTTTTTTTTGAGAGAATCGGGCTTCGTGTTGGGAATTTGTAATCTGCTCCAGCCAGCAATTAGGCCCATGTCATGGCGCGTGTGGGCTTCACTTCATCTCGGAGGCCTGCATGGCGCCCCGAAGGCAATGAAGAGATGAGGGGTCTAAAAAAAACAGGAGGGGGGGCTGGTCTGATGGTCTCTGAATTTGGCGACGAGCTCATCTCGTTTTCTCCAAGGCGGGCAGCACGATGATGAAAGCGAGAGATGCATGGATGATTGGGTGATAGTATAAATTAAAATAAAAAGGCTTCATGTGGGGTCTGGTTCAATACAAAATATTTTTTTGATCTTTACAGCAGATAGACAAGTTAACCATGCTCCAAATAGACAAGTTTATATTGTGTATAGGTTTGGCTGCAAAGTTGGTCTCGAAATGACATGGCTTGGCATTTTAACCAAGCTTATTAGCCACGCTCTTATGACTAGAGAGTAGAGGGAGACGTACGTACTGTAGTACTACTACACGTAACATGCACGTACGCAGTACCCTAGGAGCTAGGTAAGCGCGCTGCCATGGCACGCCACATTGATGCGCGGAATCGAATACGTGACGACCCCTACATATATATACTAGCAGTACGTACGTGAAAAGAGGGCCGCGGCACGGAAAGATTCCAGCGCGGTGTTGCGTACGTAGACGTAGCCCACAGTGCCCAGATCAGACCCGACCGCTAACCGCTATAGCTAGCAGGGAGAGCGACAGCTCACCTACAACAACATTTCAACGCCCGACGGATCGGAGCGAAGCGAGCCTCTCATGCCGCCGCGTCGTGCGTGAAGAGGCGGAGAGGGACCGACCGCCCTCCGCCGGTAAAGCAATTTTTTTCGACTGTGTGTTCTGCGTACTCACTATCTCAAAACCGTTGGTCATTCCATGGACGGCATCCGCTGCCCCAAATAAAAAAATAATATCTCTCGTCGCCGTCCCTTCTCCGTCCGAGACCGTAACAGCCGTTTCTCTTCCATCCATTTGCTCCGTCTGCCGTCAGTCTTCTTTTGCCGCTCGTCTATCCTGCCCATCCCCGATCTCCTCGCCATCCCCGATCTACATTACCGCCGCCGCCGCCCTCCTCTTTCTCCTTGCGTCGTTGCTCCCTCTTCCTCCCAATCTACGCCGCCGCCGTCGCTATCCGCCGCTTTCCTCTTCTCCCCGCGCAGTTCCTCCCTCTCCTTTTCGGAGAAAAATAGGGCGAGCGCCGCGCGCACCACGCGCAGCGTGCGCGCCCTCCTCCCTGATCTACGCCACCGTCAGTCCTTCCTCTTCTCTTCTCCCCGATGTACGGCACCTTAGCTCCTCTCGTTTCCTTCAAAGTAACCCCTCGTTTATCCGCTCTCGCTCTCCCGCCGCACGTTGCCGCCGTCAACTCTTGGTCGCCCGCCGAGATCCGAGCACGCCGTCGTCCTCCGTGGTCCTACGGTTCCTCATTTGTTTTCTTTGGAGTTCGATCCGCACAAATCAATTGACGTGTTTCCATTTGCCGCATAGGTTTCGGTCACAATCCACGCTTCGCATGTCTGCCGCCGCCGGTAAGATTCTCGCATCTACTTGTAGCAACCTATGATTTGCTGCGTCAACACTAACCTTCTCTTCTTCCTCCCCTCTTCTCGTTGTGTCCTTGCTGCTCTCTCGCGCGCGCTGCTACAGCCTCCACAAGATACCTGCTGCTTTGGGAGTAAATCCTACGGATCTGTTTTGATTACCGGTATGCTGTTGTGTGCGTTAGATATGTGGACAAAATTCGATTTTTGTCTGCTATACTTTTCCCTGCTACATTTTCCCCTGCTACAAGATTCGATTTCCCCCCTGCTACAAGATTCGTTTTTCACAATATACACAACAAAATGTTGTGTTCCAATTTCTATCAATTTATCCATTATTTTCTATGCAGAATCAGATGAGCACCGTGCAATTCTCAACACCCAAGCCTCCATGATGCTGATGGTTCAGGAAAATCTCTTTAGACTTTCAGGTATATATTACTACTGAACCAAAGAATATATGTTTCAACAGTGGGCCTATGGCATACATGCAGTTCATGTCCCAGTGGGGTAACAGTTTCTGCAACTAATTATTATTAGATAAAATGTTTAGATGTAAACTGAGCAGCACTACATGCAACTAGTCAAGAAGATGTTCAATCTTTCCCTTGTTAGTAAATTTATTAAATCTAATTACACCATCAGTTTATCAAATACAAGGCAACCTATGTCAAGTTTGAACTTTGAAGGAGATGCTCATGTAAGATATTACAGTTTATAAGATGGTTGGAGGGAGTTAAAGTTGAATTACAGTTTTTTTAAAAATAGTTATTTATAAGATACAAACAATGCAATGGCAAAATTATAATTCCTTTTTCTTTTCCCCCACAGAGTTATTTTATATGCTCATGTAAGATATGTCCTGCTGACCTCGGGATCCGAGGCCATCTTTTCGAAACCGTGTTACTTTCGTGTAAGATATGTTCGGTATTATCTCGCAAGCCTATGAGAGTGTCAAATTCATTTGCTCCTTCATATATGCTTGCCACACCGATGTTTCTTGTGCTCCTTGGCTCCTTGCTATATGTTTCATATGTACTTTATAAGGTTTTATTTTTCTTTGCGTATATGTTTGTGCCTCTTGTACCTTGACTTGTCATGGCGCGCCTAGAACAAGCTGTTTTCTCATTGCCAATCCAAAGTCATCCGAGCAGGTCTTCTTTTCATCTACTCAAACCAAGTTGAATGTTGCCGACCATTAATAAGTTGTATGTTGCTTTACGTGGTACTAATTATAATCATTAGTATTTTTATACAAATGTAATAAAGCCAATTGTGTCGAAAAAATTTATGTATTAATAGAGTAATTACGATCAAAGTCTTGCCGTAAAGTAACAAAATAAGCCTTATAATTATTTGCGTGAAATGATAATATGACATGTATTATTACTGTCTAGGCTGTGTCATTGCGGCATCTTATAGGATCTAGATGCTTGTCTTGAATATACTTGCATATTTCACGACGGACAAGAACGGAAGTATTCGACCTGTCTAGTGAATAGACAATAGTATGCTTACTTGAACATTACCATTTAGTTTCATTCAAAGGGCCAACGGACCACATGTTCTCGCATATTGTTGTGCCACGTCTATGGTTACTTGTTTAACATGAACATGGTCGGATCTGGATTATATAACTAAATTATATGTTGTCGCATTTTCATGTTATATAGTCATATGTGCATTAAATTAGATTGACATGGTTTTACCTGCGCTGACAAGAAAAATGGTATATAGTCATGTGTCTTAGTAGTGCTTAGTTTATGGAGGAACAAGGGGGAAATCTTGTGTTAATTTCATATTTTTCTGGACTAATTTGACAAATCCTTCACTATTTAGGTTGTAACTGTTGATGACTATGAGGGATATTGTCACTATGTAGCCGGGCTAGTTGGATATGGACTTTCCGATCGTATCATGCTTCGCCGGGCTGCAAGATCCGGCTCCGCATTAATTGTCAAATTCACTGGGTTTATTTTTGCAGGTATGTTAAATGATGTTAGTGAATCAAAATGGAATTTCCATTTTGGGTTTTTGCCTTGCTAACAAGTATTTGAAATCAAAGGGACTATTTGGAGGACATAAATGAGACACCAGGGTCTTGCATGACTTTTGACCCTGTGGTGATTAAACATTCCATCATTAATTTGAAGAGTTGTACTGTTTCAACATAGGCACTAGGCATATGCCAGTCCTTATTAATGAACTGGAGTTTATATTATGGTGCAGTTTCTATTTAGAATCAGCATTTTCTAGCATTCCTTGCACTTCAATTCCGGATTTCCAGTATGATAGTGATCTATCATCAATAGCTATTGACAAGGTGTGGCCACTTAGGATTGAGCTATTCTTAGTGCACAACTGCACATGCTTGATCTTAAGAACACCTCTCTCTATTTCCTAGATATGACCAAATCCTTTGCATCCTAGATACTAAAGTATTTGATGCCTTTAGTAATTGTTTATCAGTAAAAAAAAGTTTCCTTGATATACTTGAAATATGATATTTTACTTAATTTCTCTATTGGCTTTATTCTAACAATCTCATTTGTGAAGACTAGTTAGCATTCCTGGTTCCTTGACTAGTCTCCTTATGTTTTGAACGTGTCGTTGGCATATGATATTTTACTTAATTGCTCTATTGGCTTTGTCCAAAGGCATTTTTCCTGATTGTATGCAAAGGAGCACGTAGTTAGCAGCTCATCAGTTCTAATCGTGTTGTTGACCTAAACGTCAAGCTTTTTTTAATATGGAGGGAGCTCCCTTGATTCGAAATAAGTGCATTTCTTACATTTGAGAAGTCAAACTTTTCATATTTGACTAAAATTTATACAAATTTATACTATTATTTATGAGTGTTAGGTATAATGAACTACGTGTACGTGCTTTAAAGTCCAAAGCTTCAGAATTTTTGAAATGATTAGCAAAGTATATCAATACAAATATATTAATGATAGTTTTCCATCCCTATTAAATAGCTTGCCAACTAAGCAAAATATTAATATAGCAGCCTAATTAATGAGATAATAGAGCTAAAATCATAGAAATGCTTTCCTCATGAACAAACCATGTCTACCGTTCACCTAATGCACCAAGAAACCATCAAATCGTCGCTATTGGAGAGAAAACACTGTTTTCTAGGAAACTCATGTCTCTCACATTAGAGGAATAAGATAGAGTTGAGATAATAAAGAGAAAACAATTATTACTCAAAGATATCTTCATTGAGAAAGATAATTTATATAGATGATTTTTTATATACTGGCAACGGTTGTGGTTCAAGACTAGCAGAGCTCAATAATTTATCCGATTGAAACATCATGTTCCTCATGATTTTACGGATAATTGAAGACCCATATTGAATATATTCTAACACAAAAAATGAATGGCCTCGCATGTCATACATTATATAAAAAAAGTTTTCATATTTATGTGCATACTTATTTTGGGACTTAACTTGTTGAGTAGCACGGAAACATATAAACTAGTTACACCCGTCGTTGTCTTGAAAAATTTTAAAACAAATTTTTTAAGTGATTTTTAAAAGTAGAAATACTAGGATGATTGCATCGTAACATTTTCTTGAAAACGATTTTATATATAAATACACGTTCATTTTAATTTAGGGAGAGCAACCCTTAAATGATTGATTTTGTATGTACTATTCATTTTAGGTGCTATGATTTTCGTCTTTATTAATTTCAATCAATACAAACCCATGTTTATAATCGTTTGTACCGTTGTGATATATGACAAAATAATTGCTAATTATCTTACTCGTATTTAATAGGCGTGAATGGATCATTAGCTCTATGTACTTATCAATGCCATTTTTACGGTAGTGACTGTTGGTATAATTAGTACATGTCTTGCCATTAAATAGGTTCATTAGTTTCGTGATTTTTACCAAGGTTATGAAATGAATTTTATCATTGATTCACGTTAAATACTTCTAATTAGTAATGCAATTAGTGATGGGCAAAAACTGATTAGGGCACGTACAACGCCCGACTATTTGCCGTCTGTGTGATGGAAATTTAGCAGGAAACCCCGTGTCACAGCCTAGCGACGAGCACGCCGTCGCCTCACGAAAGGACGACAGGGGCTGGTGCTCCCAAGCCATATCGACGCTCCCAGCACCGTTGTATGCCGCGCTGTGGTCTCTCGAATGTGGAACTCGATCAACTGCAGGTAGTGGCAGGGGTTGAAACATGTATGCCTACGATAAACAAATACGAGTACTGGTACTGACCTGACTTGTAGAGTGTGTGGAATCGTGAGGACATGCAGCTCAGTGAAACGATTGCTGAACTGTTTGTAGTAGAGCGAAACGGTTGCTGAACTGTTTGTAGTAGATCGACCAAACGGTTGCTGAACTGTTTGGAGTATATATAGAGTCAAACGGTTCAAGTTACGGTTGAGGGGAGGAGAACCAGACATGACGTCAACTCTTTGGGTCATATTAGAGCAGGGCTTATAAATTTCGCCCGCTTGCCGGCGACTGCGAGCTCCAGCTCAGCCAGAGTAGTACCTTGCATCATTAAATGCTCCTCTCGCTTCCACAGGTTCAGCAGCCAATGGGAGAACAGCAGCTGCGCTGGCGGGCCCGCTTTCATCTCTTCCGTTCTCTCTCTCTCGTCCACCTCGCAGTCTCTCTCTCGGCACACACATACACAGATCTGTAAATAGTCTCTCGATATGAGGCGCCGCGGAGCCAACGGCTCGTCGGCTCTTTTATATCCCGCATGGTGATTTGACTCCACACCACTACGGCTCTTTTATATCCCGCATGGTGATTTGACTCCACACCACTACTCTAAACACCATGCTGTGACTGACACGTTTCGTACTCTAAACACCAATAAGGGCTCATGGATACTCTAAACACGTTTCGTACCTCTACATGTAGTGCTTGTTTAATTAATTGAATGAGCTAATGATTATAAATAAATATATAATTTCAACAAGCAAAATACTCATTTAATTACTTTACTTAGACTAGAACTTCCATTGTGCAGATCTAACCTCATTGTGCAGATCCCATTCACAATCACAACCGGTGTCCGGTGAGTTACCAAAAACACACACACACTCTCTCTCTCCCCAGTAACAACTCGTGTTGGATGCCTTCTGAAATCTGAATACTCTATGCTCTATAATGTATTTTTCTTATGTGTGATAATGAACACTTTACTCTTGCTTTTGGTATTTTGCTATTCGAAAACCATGCTATACTATTAATAACTTGACAAGTTGACATGCATTCTTTTTCAGTGTGATAATAAACATTTATCCTACCATATTGAAAAACTTTTGTATTGATTGGTCACCTTTTTATATTATTTATGCTTAGCTATTTTTATTCACAACATTTGTGTTTATCCCATATACTACCGCACTTGATTTCTTTTAATTATGTCATCATCAAATTTTGTATGTGTAGCTTTAGATATTTCGTTTAGCCCCACCCGCCTCTGCCGCGCGTCATGTGGGCGGTCCCCACATGCTTGCACGTCATGTCGGAATCACTCCCGCACCCGGATCACCGGGGGCAACAGTGCGAAAGACAACCGGACCGGTTCAACAATTCTTTATTGCCGCCGATGTCCACGAGAGCAAGTGCCTACTACGGAGCAGGTCGAACTTGTGGTAGGAAGAGTGACCCACACACCCCTTCGTGGCGTCTTTGAGTTGGATGAGAGTATTATTTATATCCGATATAACTTTGTAGTGAGTTGTCACATGCAATTCGGAGTATCTCAGCGGAAATGTATGAAACTTTTTGGGTACGCAACAAAAATATACAATTGCGAAGTTTTGATTTGAAATTGAAGAATTGCCAACACATTTGGTTTTGGACAACCCATAAGGCCATAATGGAAGGATATAGTGGAGCTACCAGTCTTGCACGGATTTCGAGTTGTCCAACTGATGACAATCTCAAAGTTGCCACACTTAATTTTGAGTTTTCCTACTGGTGAGGGTACTAGTACTCCTTGACGCAGGTGCTCCACACACTTACCAGTTTCTCCAACTATCCATCACATTGACACTAATCCCATAATTCCTCGTCAAATCGCAATACGAATCTAATAAGTATAATTGTCATGATTAGATAACGTCGTGGTGAATTAATAGTATAAACATCGGTGTGCAAAATGCTGAAGAGGATGTTCGGCATCTGTTCTTTGGCTGCCCATTCAGTGACGTCTCCTGACATTTTTGGGAGTGGTGTGGGATCTAAGTCTAGATTTTCCGACCATGGTTCTTTTCCGGCCTGGTCTGCTAGCATCTAGCATAATACTCCGCCGTTGTAAAGGCAAGCAACACGGGTTTGTCAAATTTCAAACAAGTAGAGCATGGTACAACTTCAAATGATTATATTTCACTAATGGTGCATTTCATTTCTAATGAGATTAAACCTTCTTGTTGATTATGATTTTATGAACAAATTAAGACCCATAATTGATATGTTCTGGTAAACAAAATCGAATGGTTCCACATGTCATAAACATAATATCATCAAAACATTAGCATTTTAAATACAATGTTAATATTTATAGATGGATAATGTTCGAGTGTACGTGTACTACAAACACATGTTTTGTGCAAATACAACTAAAAAATATTTAATGCACCATGTTGTGCCCATATCGTAAAAAACAATAACTGTTTTTTTATATATACATACTTGTTTTGGAAGTACACACATAGTATTTGGTGATGCATTTTTTGCACCATAAAAATTCATAGAAATCATATGGTTTTGTTTAGTTCGGCAAATTGACTTCGATGTGACGGTTAGATAGTGATACTTTGTTGATAACTTGTCGTTTTGAGCCTCATGTATAGAAAGAGCACTATACTTCAATATAACGGGTGAATAGTGACAATTTCCCGAACAATAGAGCCTAAGATGTGCAGAACATTTATTTAGTCATGATTAATGAATAATATTGTCAGGCCATTTATTTTGGGGATGTGCGGAACTTTAAGTTTGCATTAAAAATCTTTGCAACTGTTCCATAAATGCGGATGTCCATGCGCCAAAAAAGTGTGCAAATCATTTTTCAGCCCTAAAACATGGCAATTTCTTTTGCATGTCTATTTTGAGCCCACATATTTTCCAGCCATGAACTCTAAAGTTCTTCCATAAGAAAGTGAATATGGGTGACAAAATATCTGACCATTTAGATGTTTGAACATGCCATTTCTTTTGTGCACACTAGATAACCTTTTGCAGTAACCGGTTGTTAAAAAAAGTTGATGTCATAAAGGTCTTATAAGCTGTCAAGTAGTGACTAGTAAAATATCATCTAGCTTATTGAGGTAGTAACAAAGGCATTATCCCGCGTAAAGATTTAGGCATGTGATTAGGTCATTGGATTGTACATTGTTCTTTAATGGGTTGTTAGACAATTCATAGCATAGTGACAGCCTGCTCGCTTCATATAAATAAAATGATACTATTCACTACGCATTTATGGTCCATAAAAATGATAGAAAGCAAAAAAAGAACTTTATATAATACCAATCATAAGACTCTCTAAACAAGATAGCGCATTAGTTTTGTAGTGCTTAGTATAGGGCAGGTGATCACCCTACCTTCAAACACTTTAGGTAGGTACAAGGATGCAAGCATATGTACAAGCACTATTAAATAATAAATCATATGTACAGGAATCATAAACTGAAAGATATAAGTGTGACCACAATTAAAAAGAAAAGGCAACAGACTCATCCATAAATCAAGACCCAGTAGACAGATGCAAATGCACCAAACACATGGAGTTATCATACTTAAGGTATTGTACCTCATGTAGATAAATGTAGTAAGGAGATGCTTCTTGTGTTATCGTGAGAAAAGGCATCATGAGACTAAAATAAATGGAAATGGAGCTACTGCATTGGTACTTGTGGTGTATTTACGCATCGCCTGAAGCTAGATTACACCAAATTAAGAGCAAGAAAGATATGTTAATAATTCTATCTTTAATTTCAAGCATATTCAGAAACATCATTTTTTGTGCATATATCTAAAATGCAATGGAGTATAAAATGTAAATTCCATAAAGGTTGACCCACAACTTGAGAATTAACTTCATCTGAATTGTTAGAGTTCAAAAGATTAAACTCGATTACTGTAAAATGAATAAAATGGACAAGATTGTGTCAGTAAGCCCAGATGTTCTAAACTCAATCCCAAGACTATTTATTCACTGATGTCTAGTAAATCACAGAGATCAAATTACTAAAACCGTGAGAACCAAGACTCTTTCCAATCCTCACGGGTAGGAAACAGATAACAATTATTTAAGATGTGAGAGCACCACACGCAGATAACTACTTTGATGGGTATCGTGGCATGTATGACCAACGGCTGCTGCTATAGACAAAACTTTATGCTATACAGATAGATTTAGACAAAATTAAATTAGGCTATGAAGATTTAACAAATGTGCCCTTTCATTTCTGCAGCACTTGCATGATGAAAACATGGTTACCGGCAATCTTTGAAGTAACCCCATGAATATAATAACAGTGTCCACTTGTAATTCCAGAAACAAACTTTTTACCATTACGACAATTATAAAAGCATTGATGATTATTTAAAGCAAAGTCCACAATGAAAGATTCGATGAGCATGGCAAATACACAAACATATACAAAGCATTGAATATTTGAATGTTTATTCGAAAGTTAGATTGTTATAGCTAATCTATCTTTATAATATGTACAAAATGATGATTTTAACAGTTTACACAGAAAGACCTTGAGGACTGGGCCTTGCGGCAGGAAAGCAAATGCCTCCTTGCAAAAGAATAGAAGAAAAACAACATTTGCTTGCTCAAGTGGCTGGACGCTGGACGCTGGACGCCGCGTGTGTGTGTGTTAGTGTGTGGTTGACGACGGCGTGGCCGGCGTTGACCTCGTTGCAGTAGCCGAAGAGGCACAGAGCAGACTCGAGGACGAGTTGGGGCCTCGGGGTGTATTCTCGGGCGGCGCAGTGGAGGACGAGGTGTCGGCCGCGGCGAAGTAGGAGCGGCAGGGGGAGTCGGAGAAGGATGAGGAGGCGACGGCGGAGCATCGCCCGTGGCATCGTAATGAGCGGCGGAGCGAGATCGAACTCCGGATAAAGCAAATGAGGAAGGCGTAGGACGGACCTCGAGTACGGCGCCATACTCGATCTCGGCGGTGAAGAAGATAGTTGACGGCGGCGGCGTCCGGCAAGCGAGAAACGAAGATGCGGCGTGGGTAGTCACGGTCGGAGCGAGGGAGAAGAGGAGAGGGACGAGCGGCGGCGACGTAGATCCGCGAGGAATCGTGAGAAAGGAGGACGAGCCGCTAGTGATAGACGCGGCGGCGGCGGCGGTAGTCTAGATACGAGAGTAGCCTTGAGAAGAAGAGAGGGAGGAGCGGCGGCGGGCTAGGCCGGATGCGGCGACGGCGGCGGCGAGAGCAGAGGCGAGATGGAGAATGACGGACGCTTGGCGCCTTGGATGGAGGGCCGACGGCGCAATGGACGTCACGCGCACGGAGTCGACGGTGACGGCGGTACGAGCGGAGAAGGGAGCGTCGCGGATGCCGTCCATTCTCGAGCCAACGGTGACGCGATAGACGTTACCCAGAACGTATGGCCTCTTTTGCATTTTCGCTCCGCCGGCGACGAGTTGATGACAGATCGATCGCTCGGGCCACAACCACTGCACCGACAGACCGGCCGATCGGCGCGACCCCAAAATTCCAAATCCAAGCAGCAGTGGCAGGCGCGCGGGCAAAAAGGCTCACGTCCTGCGCGCGCGTCCCTCCAAGTGAAGGTCACGTGCTCGCGGACGCGTTCGCCTAATTCCCTTTTCGGCGCGGCGGTGCGGTGTTTGCCGGTGACCTTTTGTGGGTTTGCATTGGTGCGTGGCGCGACGGCGTCGTGCGCGTCGTGCGTGCTCTGCCCGTCAACGCCAGTGTGCGCCCCACGTGCGCTACTACACTGCAGCTCAGTCAGTCGTGTTAGATATATGTGTGTGCGTGTATGTAATCTTGGAGAACAACTTTGAGCTGTTAGTTGTGTATATCCCATGTAAATAGGAGATGGAGACCAGGTTGTTCTCCATATCTTGTACACCACGCCGGGGGTTGTTCCCGGCCTATATCAACACGCAAAACACGACCTGGAGAGTGCAACGGTGCTTCCACCGAATTTTACATGGTATCGCGAGTCTAGCCTCAAATTAGATTCACTACAAGAAACTATTTAATCTGTGACGTAACCATTCTGTCGCGGATTAAATAAAAGTCGTCGCAAATCAGCATCCGCGACGATTTAGATTTCCGTGGTGGAATGAGCGTCATTGATTAAATCTCTCGACGTTCCCTTAATAAACGTCGCGATCTGTGACGTATCTGAATCGTCACGGAGCAGCCCGAGGCCCATGCAGCCCAACCCATGGCTCACTATCCGTGACAAAATAAAATCGTCGCGGATTGCTACTGACATGGCAGCTGACATGGACGATGATGTGGCATCCTACGTGGACGATGACGTGGCATCCTACATGGACGATGACGTGGCATCCTGCGTGGACGATGATGTGGCATCCTACGTGGACGATGACGTGGCATCCTCCGTGGACGATGACGTGGCATCCTACGTGGACGATGACGTGGCATCCTATGTGGGCGATGACGTGGCATCCTACGTGGACGATGACGTGGCAATTAACACACCAAATTTCAATCATTTTTCCATCCCAATTCATTCAACAGTAAGCAATGAGGGAGTCAAATTTATTACAACAGGAACATCCCAATTTTAATATTTAACAGTAAGTAATTCCACCTCACAAGTATCGGCATCACATGTTTTACAATTCAGAATAATAAAAGATCACATGCATTTGTTAATCACTAGTAGTGCAACATAGAAAATCAAGTCTCCTCTTTCCTTCTAACTGCTTGTTACTGGATGCAACTGATCCTCATCCAATCACTTCTAGTGGCTTGCTCCTTGCTGATCTGATCCTCGCCCTGAAAGAGCACATTACCAAATACTAATAGTTAGAGGGTAATGTTAAAGTTCTCAAATATTAAGTGTCAAAGATTTTAGTACTTAACTAGATTCTTGCTTTAGATGAATCAAATCGGACAGAGACTAAACTGATCTACTATGACAAGTAACAAACACCAATATTCCAATCATTAAATAATTGAGTATCACCATGAGACAGTTGTGTGTAATTTACCAAAGAAAGTACATGTGACAAGCATATACTGAAAGTTGATTATAAAAGAGTAGTGAACAATATAATGTGTTGAAAGTACAGGTGTCACAGCAGCTTAAACAAGCATTGAACTTCAGTGCTTAGTGAGCTATGCAGTACTCCAACAAGCAACTATCCAAGCTTAGTGAAAGCATAACCGTTTATAGTATGTGCTTTACATTCAAACGGAGATGCACAATTACAAACTGATGGGCAAAGAAATGACAAAACCGATTCAATACATATTGCATCAACTAACACACAACACCTTACAAGAATATGAGCCTCCAATACAAGGATAGTGTACCTGGAAGACAATCCCAAATGAACCGGATGACACGCTCTGCCATGTAACTTATGGTCTGCAGTTAAGTCCGAAACAACACATGAGTAACCAAGGACATGAGGCCAACAAAAGTAGACAGCCATCAGGTTAGCTGAGCAGGCAGGCATTCAGATTCTCATGTGTATCTGACTAAGCTAAAAGTAGAGCATTTCAATTCTGCATACAACAAAATAAGCACGAAACTAGCAGACCTAAAGGAGAACAAGCTTTGGAAATGTAGATAAGCCACCGATAACCAAGTGACTAAGCACGACACGAAGCAATCTGCCACATAATTCAGCCGCGAACACTAAATCGTACAAATTTGATGTATCACAAAAGTGTAAGCAATGATAGAAAAGACACAGGACAAACAAATTAATCAGACATTGTCCCGACGTCCCGACTCAAATCTTAGTACTGTGCTTTGACTTCCACATAATAAAGCAACACTAGAATCAAAACTAGGAAGTCACTAAAGATACAGATACCCAGCAAGCGAGTCACTAAAAAAGTTCTGATTATCAATTTACAAGGCTCCTCTAGTTTGCATTATTTATCAGCTTAACATTATCAAATCAGATGATCCAGAAATACTACATTACTGCAACCAATCAGAGTTCTAATCATGTTAACAATGATCAGACAGGAGGAAAATGATCAGACCTTGTGATCTATGATGGACATAGCAGACTAGGTGGTTTCCTGGTACACCACCTTTCTGACTATCTAGGCATCCACTCCAAACTGCAAACATATGGAAATGAAAAGGAGTTTGATTCAGTTTATGAATGCATGGATATGGACTCTAGCTTCACATAATCTAGTGCATTCAGTCAGCATTAGGTCAACTAAACCTACGCATGAGTGATGCAACATACCTTTCTGGTATTTGGTCGAATAGGGTTGCTGGTGTCGCAGAGGAACCCTTTGCCATGTTGGTACTGAACACAAACTAGATTACTAACAAATAAAAGACCTGATAAAACAAACTACAGATAAAACTAAGAGCTGACATAGAATGTTAAATTACTGAAGAAAGAGGGAATAAATAAAAAATGACAATGATATTGCTAAAAATATGAAAAAGCTTGTTACTGAACTACTAATAGTTTCTTCACCTATGAGATTTAACTAATTAATACTTGAACTACTTAACTACCAAGTTACTGAACTAATGCCATGGTGTCAGTACAAGATAGAGAAGACCAATTGTATTACTGAACTACCTATTACTGACAAAATTAGAAGAACAGGGATAACAAAAATTAGATGAGCAGTGAGGGGTTGAAGGTATGTGCCATGTTGCTGCTCGATTTCACAACCCTCGTGATCAGCATGCCACTGTCAACTCAAAATCAAAAAAATATGACGAGTCTTTTAGACTCAGTCTTTTATTGTGTGTTGTGTATCTCAGTTCCATAAATTACTCACTCTAAATTTCTTGTTCAATCTTTTATTGTGTAGGTACATGGTCCTGACGCAGACATTATATTGATACACTATGTGTTGGCCCAAGACATGCAACTCAAAATGCAAGCAGGCCTACTTTTAAAATCCAAAAGTTTTTGCATCACTGCGATGTCGAATGAACCTTCTATTTTTAGTTACAGCGAATTACTCACCCAAAAGCATTATTGGCACTCACAAAGGTGCATGTGAAAATACTCAAGAAGGTGCTAATTACTCAATTAAAAGCATTACTGAATATAGAATGTACTAAGCTGAATTAGGAAAGGAAGTGCTATGCAGATGAATAATAACAAAAGATTACTGAACAAACAAAATAACTACAGGATCCGCATTGAATCACCACATGCGCACAAAGCTAATAGCAGGGCAACGAATACACAGCCAAAAATGTTCCGAATACCTTGTCCTTGATAGATTTCCAGAAAATCCTGGTCATCTCATCGCCTGCACACCAAATTCAGCAACAAACGTGAGCGCCATGTCCGTGAAAGCGGACTAGTTGAACAAGCTCGCGGCGTGAACTAAATCCCGGACACCAAGCGAGCTCCACACATCTGATCTAAAGAGCAAGGTTCCACAACTAGCAGATCTACTATATCTCCGGCGAGCCGGCGACGCTTCGACTAAAGCCAGCTCAGAACGCTAGGAAGAGAGGACGCAACACAAGGCTATGGAGACCAGCAGATCTGTTATGGGGGGAACGGGAGAAGGGGCCCTACTTACCGTCCATCTCGACGATGGGGTTGGCGACCTTGATCTTGTTGAACGCCATGGCCGGCCTGGAGGGAGGGGACGGGAGGCGGCGAGCCGGCGAGACAGGCGGCGCGACAGGATTGGTGTGTGCCGTGGAGAGGAAGATGACGGAAGCGACAGGGAGATCGATGGAGGAGTGGGGAGGATTTAAATGGAGTGGGGAGATCGACGGGGAGACCGTCCGAACCGATGCCGCGCGCTGCCTCAGGAAGGAGGAGACCCGGGAGAGAGATCCAGTTGGGGAAGAGGAGAGAGAGTGGAGTGGAGTGGAGTGGAGTGGTCTGCTGGGGATGTGGGCTGCGACGAGGAGGTGGTGGGTTTTCTCTCGGGATCGGGCGGTGCACCACCGCACCAGATCTGGATTGGGGGCGTGAGCAAACAGAAGCCGCACCATCACCGGATCAGGAGGGCAGTAGCGCTGCAGTGCGGGAGGCGGGGAGGGGGGCGGAGTGGCGGTAGGCCGGTCGACGGGAGGCCAGCGGCGGGAGGCCGGCCGACGGGGGTCGGTAGGGGGAGGGGGAGGGCGTGGATGGGGAGGGAGGAGGGGGACTGCGGCCGGCGGGGAGAGCGAGGTGGGAGGCGGGAGGGAGGAAGAGAGGCACCGAGGGGTAGGGTTTCGCGGTCGGATTTTATAAATGCGGGATCGTGATGGACGGCGGAGATTTGTTGGATCGAGAGATGAACGGCGTAAGAAGTCGGGCGCCCGAGCGAAAACGGTCCTTTCGCTTTCATGGCCCATTCCACTATTTTCTTTTTTTCTTTTTTCTTTTTAATTTACTAATTTACTTATAAGAAAATAATTACAATTTGAACTATGTGTACCTCCAATAGGATTGGAAAAATTTCACAAAAATCATAATTAGACTTTTATGGTCCATTCTAGGCCACATGTAGGAGTTTGACCAAAACTTCAATTGACTTGTAGGAAAAACTCGAACTTCTACTAGTCACCTTATTGTAAAATAATGATAATGATACTTAAATTTGTTCAAAACATTCTACAAATTGACATGAAACCATATTTTAAGCGATAATGCTCCTATAAAAAATTCATATGGTTTTGATAACGTGAGATTATAGATGTTCACAAATAGGACACAAGACTCACATAGTTTCGTACAATTGAAAACAAACTTTAAGATTTGAACAACTAATAACGTGACCAAACTTGTATGCACCTCAATTTTTGACACCATCTCATGTTGACCATAACATTAGAGAATATTAAGTTATATTAGCAATTATTATGAAAAAACATATTCTTTTTTAGTTGGAAAAGTTATGTTGTATGAAAAGAAACCAAGAAATAGTAATTAAGATACAAACAAATGGCACTGAGTAAAACAACTCGATTTTAGAAAAAATTAGGAAAAAGAATCAACAAATTTGGAGTTCGTATGAGGAAGAAAAATAGTTTACAAGTTTTATCCAAAGATTAAAAACAGAAATTGCAATTGCTATGAACTGAGATGAACAAGTGTGTTTTCTCTTTTTAATCTTTGACCAAAACTTGTAACTAGTTTTCCTGCCACATACTAACTCCAAATTCAATGATTCTTTTTTCTAAAATTTTCTAAAATCATTCTTTACCACGTGGTGGTGACGTGGCGCCTGGGTGAGGTGGCGCCTGCGTGGCGCATGGTGGGCCCGGGCGCTCGCGTGGTGGTGACGTGGCGCCCGGGTGAGGTGGCGCTGCGTGGCGGTGAGGTGGGCCCCGGCGCTCACGTGGTGGTGAGGTGGCCCCCCGGGTGAGGTGGCGCTCGCGTGGCGGGTGGGTGGGCCCCCCGGCGCTCGCGTGGTGGTGACGTGGCGCCCGGGTGAGGTGGCGCTCGCGTGGCGGTGTGGTGGGCCCCCGGCGCTCGCGTGGTGGTGACGTGGCGCGTGGGTGAGGTGGCGCTCGCGTGGCGGTGTGGTGGGCCCCCGGTGCTCGCGTGGTGGTGACGTGGCGCCCGGGTGAGGTGGCGCTCGCATGGCGATGAGGTGGGCCCCGGCGCTCCCGTGGTGGTGACGTGGCACCTGGGTGAGGTGGGCCCCCGGCGCTCGCGTGGTGGTGACGTGGCGCCTGGGTGAGGTGGCGCCGCGTGGCGGTGTGGTGGGCCCCGGCGCTCGCGTGGTGGTGACGTGGCGCTTGGGTGAGGTGGCGCTCGCGTGGCGGTGTGGTGGGCCCCCGGGGCTCGCGTGGTGGTGACGTGGCGCCCGGGTGAGGTGGCGCATGCGTGGCGGTGAGGTGGGCCCCGGCGCTCACGTGGTGGTGACGTGGCGCCCGGGTGAGGTGGCGCTCGCGTGGCGGTGAGGTGGGCCCATGGCGCTCGCGTGGTGGTGACGTGGCGCCCGCGCGGAAGTGTGGTGGGCCCGGGCGCTCACGTGGTGGTGACGTGGCGCCCGGGTGCGGTGGCGCTGCGTGGCGGTGAGGTGGGCCCCGGGGGCTCACGTGGTGGTGAGGTGGCGCCTGGGTGAGGTGGCGCCTGCGTGGCAGTGTGGGTGGGTCCTAGGTGCTGGTGAGGTGGCTGTTTTTTTACAGATCACGACGAATCTGCTAAAACTTCACGGTGTTGTGGGCCGTATTGCGACGAATTTAACAAATCATCGTGATGGTTTGGGCTTCAATATCCATCCATGCACGTCCGTGATGAAAAAATATGAATACGTCGTAGAATCGCGACAAACTAAACAAATCGTCGCAGTGTCTGTGACGAAAAAAAGGAATACGTCATAGAATCGCGACGAATTTAACAAATCGTCGCAGTGTTTTGGGCTTCGATGCAAATCCGTGACGAAAAAAGGAATACGTTGTAGAATCGCGACGAATGAAAGAAATCGTCGCAGTGTTTTGGGCTGCAATGCACATTCGTGACGTTTTCTGAAAACGTCGCGGAGAAAGCGTCACAGATTAAATAGTTTCTTGTAGTGATTCATCTACAATGTCGCTCATCACCTCCACCTCCGCCGGCGGCCACCTGCCTCTTAGCCTTGCCTCGCCGCTAGGCTTTCCTGTCTCCGAGAAGTTGTCCAAGAACAACCTGCATATTTGGAAGATGCAGGTGCTTCCAACCATTCGAGGCGCCCAACTGATGGGGTTCCTTGATGGCACAGCTGCGCCGCTGGCCAAGGAGATCGAGGTTTAGAAGGGATCCACCGTCACCAAGTAAGACAATCTGGAGTATGCCAAATGGCTTGCTCAGGACCAGCAGGTGTTGGGGTATTTGCTGTCCACCATGACACGCGAAGCCCTAATTCAAGTCGGCGCTGCAGAGTCGGCAGCCGCGCTCTGGGCTGCGGTGGATGGAGTGTTCTCCTCGCAAACCCGTGCTCGAGCGGTCAACACCAGGATCGCTCTCGCCACCACGAAGAAGGGCGCCATGACTGCGTCCGAATACATGGCCAAGATGAAGTCGCTGTCAGATGAGATGGCGGCCGCCGGGAAGCCTCTCGGTGCTGAAGAATTGATGTCTTACATCCTAGCCGGTCTTGAAATGGAATACAATCCCCTTGTCACTTCGATGCTGGCCAGGAAAGATCCGGCGTCCTACAACGAGCTCTTGTCTCAAATGCTGAGTTTCGAGAGTCGTCTTTATCGGTTGCACGGCAGCAGCAACAGTGGAGGCAATTCCTCGCTTTCCTCTGTTAATTCGGCATCCCGGGGTGCCAACAATGGTGGCCGGAACAATGGCAATCGCTCCTCTGGACGCGGCCGCGGCTCGCCAGGAGGGTGTGGCCGTGGCTTTACCGCAGGTGGACGTGGTTGTGGATCCTCGGCACCCAACTCTAGCGGGCAAAAGCTCCGCTTTACTGGTCGCTGCCAAGTTTGCTTCAAGGAAGGGCATAGTGCTGTAAATTGTTGGCATCGCTTCGATGGTGACTATGTTCCTGATGAGAAGCACGTCAACTCCGCCTTCCATGCGTATGGCGGTGACAATGCCTGGTACACTGATACGGGAGCCACGGATCACATCACCAACGAGCTTGACAAGCTAGTCATCCACGACAAGTACAATGGTACTGATCAAATTCGCACCGCAAGCGGAACAAGTATGAATATTAATCACATCGGTAATACTATTTTTAGTACTCCCAATTGCGATCTCAAACTTGATGATGTTCTTCATGTTCCTAGTGCTAAGAAAAATCTTGTATTTGTGCATCGTCTTGTCGCTGATAATAATGCTTTCCTTGAATTTCATCTCGATTTTTTCTTGATCAAGGATCAGGCCACGAGTAGAACTCTTTTGGAAGGCAAGTGTAGAGGGGGCCTTTATCCTCTTCCCGAGTCAAACCGTGAAGCTCATAGTGCTGTCACACCCTCTGTGGGGAGATGGCATAGTAGATTGGGTCACCCTGCTCGTCCCATTGTTGATCGAGTCATTAGTAAGAATAATTTGCCTTGTGTTAAGGAAGCTCGTAGAGATATGGTTTGTGATGGCTGTCAATAAGCCAAAAGTCACTAACTTCCTTATCTTAAGTAATCTAGTGTTTCCAAATTTCCTTTAGATTTAATCTTTTCTGATGTATGGGGGCCTGCTCCTGACTCTGTTGGGAGAAATAAATATTATGTGAGCTTCATAGATGATCATAGCAAATTTGTTTGGATTTACTTGTTGCGTTATAAATCAGAGGTGTTTGAGAAATTCCATGAATTTCAGCAGCTAGTTGAGCGGAAATTTGATAAAAAAAATGTTGCCATCCAAACTGATGGGGGGGTGGCGAGTATGAGAAACTTATTTTTTTTGGCAAGGTTGGGATATCTCATTTAGTGTCTTGTCCCCATGCTCATCAACAAAACGGGGATGCAGAGCGCAAACATCATCACATCGTTGAGGTTGGCTTGTCCCTTTTAGCTCATGCATCTATGCCTCGTAAATACTGGGATGAAGCTTTCCTTGCCGCTACATACCTTATCAATCGCATCCCAGCAAAAATTCTACAATACTCCACTCCCCTTGATGTCCTTTATCAAGAAAAACCTACTTATGCTATGCTTCGGGTCTTTGGTTGTGCTTGTTGGCCAAATCTTTGGCCCTACAATACTCGTAAACTTGCTTTCCGTTCTAAACGTTGTGCTTTTCTTGGGTACAGTAATATGCACAAAGGCTTTAAGTGCCTTGATATCTCTACTGGTCGCATCTACATCTCACGAGATGTTGTTTTTGATGAACAAGTGTTTCCCTTCTCTGAATTACATACGAACGCCGGTGCTCGTTTACGCTCTGAAATTGAGCTTCTACCTCCTACTCTTTTTGATTTATCCTCTTTTGGGAGTACTGCAATACATGACCCGGTTGTGGTTAATGATTCATCTAATTCTGCATCTAATGCTCATAAAAATCTGGAAGCAAATATAGTTTTGGAGCCGCTATTCCATGCTGTTTCACAGGGGGAAGCAGGCGCGGCGCCCCAGGCTGATTCGCTTGCACCTGCGGCCAGTCCAGCACCGATCTCGGAGGAATCCACCTCGGGCTCTCCCGCGCAGCGCATCTGAACCAGCCGACAGCACCGGTCCTTCCGCATCCGCGTCCGGCCAGTCGACGGACGCCACTCGACCACCTGCTACGACTCCGCCCGCGCCCCATGTGAAGGCACCCGACCACGCCACCACGCGCCAGCCTCCTACGAACCCGAGCACACCTGCTGCACCCCATGTGCAGGCGCTCGAGCACGCCGCCGCCACGTGCCAGCCTCCTACGGGCCCGGGCGCACCTGCTGACCCCGCTGCTGTGTCTGCAACTCCTGTTGCTCCTGGATTCGGGGTTTCAGGTGGATCTGGTGCTCCACCGCCATCTGCGGATCAACGTGTGGCAGCTCCTCTACAGCCTGAATTTCGACCTCGTACACGTGCGCAAGATGGAATTCATAAGCCCAAGCGGTACACGGATGGTACCATCAGGTATGTCATGACGGTATCTGCTGAACCCACCTCTATTCATGATGCTTTGGCTAATGATAATTGGAGAAAGACCATGGATGTAGAATATGAGGCGCTCATGAAAAATAAAACATGGCATTTAGTTCCTCCTCATCATGGTCATAATCTTATTGATTGTCGGTGGGTCTATAAGGAGAAAAGGAAAGCTGATGGTTCTCTGGATAAATATAAAGCTCGTTTGGTAGCTAAAGGATACAAGCAAAGGTATGGCATTGATTATGAGGACACATTCAGTCCTGTGCTAAAGGCAGCCACCATTCGTTTTGTTCTCTCTCTTGCAGTATCTTTTGGGTGGACTCTTCGCCAATTAGATGTTCAGAACACATTTCTTCATGGTAATCTTGAAGAGGAAGTGTTCATGAGGCAACCTCCTGGGTATGAAAGTAAGACTCATTCGCATTATATTTGTAAACTTGATAAAGCCCTCTATGGTCTCGAACAAGCTCCTCGTGCTTGGTATTCCCGACTCAGTTCAAAGCTTCAGTGTCTTGGTTTTCTACCTTCTAAAGCTGATGTGTCTCTATTTGTGTACAACAAAGGGGGAGTTGTCATGTTCCTTCTTATTTATGTTGATGATATTATTGTAGAGAGCTCTTCTGTCAGGGCTACGGAAGCACTCCTTAAGGACCTTCAAGCTGATTTTGCTCTCAAGGACCTTGGTGATCTCCATTATTTTTTTGGGCTCTGAGGTCAAGTAGGCACATAATGGGATCTTGTTGACACAACAGAAGTACACATCAGACTTGCTGCAGCGTGTAGGTATGAAAAACTGCAAACTGAACACTCCAATGTTCTCTATTAATAAATTGTCAATTCATGATGGGGATCCACTTGGACCGAAAGATAATACAAAGTATAGGATTATTGTTGGTGCATTACAATATCTGACTTTGACTCGACCAAATATTTCTTTTGCTGTGAATAAAGTCTGTCAGTTTTTACATAAACCAACTACAGTTCATTGGAGTGCAGTTAAGCGTATATTGAGATATTTGCAGTTTGCAGTAGATATGGGACTCAAGATACATAAGTCTCCATCTACTCTTGTGAGTGCTTTTTCTGATGCTGATTGGGCTGGATGTTCAGATGATAGAAGATCCACAGGTGGTTTTGCAGTCTTCCTTGATCTAACTTAATATCTTGGAGTGAACGAAAATAGGCAACAATGTTAAGATCAAGCACCGCAGGTGAATATAAGTCTTTAGCAAATGCCATAGCAGAAGTTACATGGGTACAAACTGTACTTGCGGAATTGGGAGTTAAAGGGCCCAAATTTGCAAGGCTGTAGTGTGATAATCTTAGAGCAACGTACTTATCAGCTAATCTTGTCTTTCATGCTAGAACCAAGCATATAGAAGTGGATTTCCACTTTGCTAGGGAAAGAGTTGCACGAGGACTCCTGCAAATCAGATTTATATCTACAAGGATCAAGTTGCAAATGAGTTTACTAAACCAATTCCAATTCGACAACTTCACTAGGCCACAAACGATTTGTGCTGGCGGATAAAAGGGGTCTTTGCTGGTGGGTGGAGCTCCCGCCAGCGACCTTGTGCCAGCACAAATCGTCTCAGTACTGGCGGTTGTCCGCCCGTCAGCATAGAGATCTAGTGCTGGCGGGCGCTTAAGTCACCCGCCAGCACTGAGGTTTTCCGGGTCAACACGTAAAAACCGAAAAAAACAGGAAAAAAACTTTTTTTATAGGAGAGACCCCACCGGCCGTCCCCGTCGCAAGTCGCAGGTCGCGCAAAGTCGCGACGCTCCGCGGTTGCCGTGGTTCGAACCTGTGACCTCTACCTCGCGCGAAGCCTCCTCTACCACTACACCACACACTCATATCCGTCCACATGCAGTTTTGGTTCTACTCATACTATACAACAACGAGTGTAAGTCGGTTTTTAGAGGCACTAAACGGATTCAAATTAAAAACTTGTCAACTACAAAGTTTCTTAACTTTTTTAGATCTACAACTTTCGTGTTGGGAGTTTTTCCATTTGAGGTTATTTATGAAATTTGAATTTCAAAATTGAGAGATTCAAATTTGATTTTCATTGACAATATGATTTCAAATAAAAAAGTGTAAACTACAAAGTTTCATAACTTATTAGGATCTACAACTTTCATGTTGATAGTTTTTTCGTTTGAAACCGTTTGAAAAATTCGAATTTTTTCAAGTGGCTGTGTCCATCTCATCTTGTACGGGCGACATGTACCCGCCAGCGTCCATTTGTGCTGGCGGGCGACATACCTTTTTAGCTATGCTGTTGACTTGGTCGTTGCTCCCCATAAGTAGCACTTGCATGCCCCACCGATCGATCGACCGACGACGTGCTCTTGTCAACAGCGCGCGGGGATGGATCTCTCGATCGATCGATCCATCGATCAGTATACGCGGCCTTTTCCGATCCGTCTCATGCGTGCATGGATGGATCTATGATCTATCGGACGTCCACCGACTCGGTGTCGAGCTCGCGAGCGCAGTGAGCATCCATCTCACCACGCACGTGCCTCCATCGCTAGCTACTACTCTGCGTTCCCTGGACCAGCACCAGGTCGACGACGATGTAAACATGCATGGCTCTATTTGATATATACAAGTACTAGCCAGATAGCATCGAGATGCGCCGAGCACACATAGGGCCGATTATTTTGTTTGGGGATCCGATTCAAAATGCATGTCGTTTTGTTTTTTTAGTACATACGTTATTCTCCTATACGATTTATATTTTCAAATGGATGATGTAAAAGGAATACAGGATATATATGACGAAACCTACGGACTTGGTGAATGTCCAAAATTAAGAAGAGTATAAGGGGAAATCATGGATCTAGCCACGAAATACAACATCCCCCTTATCTCATCATCATCATACAAAACTATATAATCGGTACCGACTAACGATTTCTCTGGCATCTCAACGCGCCACGTCATAACCCACTACATGACATGTCACTATCCACTGTAAGCCATGTCAACATCCACCAATCCATGTCAACATCCACCAATCCATATATTTATGTCTTCGTCGATTTTCTGTGACTAATAACATGTTGTATTTGCAAGTAGCACACCATAAAATTCTCGCAGTTAAAATACATGTATGATCAATCATTTAAGAATGGTTCTCTCTCAACAAAATGAACATGCTTTCGTATATAATATTGTTTACAGATGAATATCGCCATGTAATCGCTTTGATGTTTCTACTTTCTCATTTCACCTGAAAATTTTATTTAAAAATTCCCGCAGCAACGCGCGGGGTATCACCTAGTAAACAACTATATAATGGTTACTCACTACAAGTCCTACTTCTATTTCTCTCAACATGCAAGCATTCCACATCATAACTCACTATACGTCATGTCACCATTCACTATATGTCATGTCATCATCCACCAAACCATCTATTTATGCCTTCAACCGATTTTCTGTAGCTAATAACATATATTTATGAGTAGCACATCACAAAATGGGAACGTATCAGGTGGAAACCAACCCCTCCATGCAAACTATGAAAACTTCAATCTGAGCCACATGATGTTGATCCAAAGGAGGGCTCATGGGAGGTGAGAGGGTTGATTTGCAAAAGTGCGTTTGCAAATCATCCCTCTTACCGCTCATGAGTTTTGCACATTACCCTTCCACCTTCCATAAGTCTTCCCTTGGATCAATATCGTGTGACTCAGATTGAAGTTTCCATAGTTTGCACGGAGGGGTTGGTTTCCACCTGATATGTTCCCTCACAAAATTCCCTCAATTGAAATACATGTCGGATCAATCATTTTAGAACGATTCAATCTCAACAAAATAAAATGATTTCATATATAATGTTGTTTACAAACGACTGTTCTCATACAATTACTTTGGTGTTTCTACTTTCATATTTTACCTTAAAATTTTGTTTAAAAAAATTCTGCACCAACAGGCGGTGTATCACCTAGGTATACATACGTGCATGTGCAATGCCATGTCTTGTATAGTTGTATATATACTCACACAAGGAATAAAAGACGCGTCTCAATTGATTTAATTATTGGTTGTTACACGTACTATATAGGACGCACAGCGGCACAGTATTGTGTCAGGTTGGGTTAGCTCATTTGGAATTGGACCCTCCCACCGACACATCCCTGCACCGCAATTTATGTCAAGTCATAGAACCGGGTCTGACTGGCGCGTTGTTCGCTTGGTTTATCAACCACCGGCTAGTAGTATTTTTCTCTCAAAATAAACGAACCAGCAACCAGTCAGTAGTACTTTTCTCTCAGAATAAAATAGCACCGGCCACCAGCCAAACAAACATGCCGCTAACCAAGATCAGTCTGTAGGAGTCCTTTTTGCAGTGTTAGAGATGGCCCGAGCAATTGATTGCTAAAATCACATGGCCGGTCCACACTTCATTATATTTCATTTTTATGTATACACAATTTATATATCGTAAATTAAAGGGTATACTGATCGTACATACATACATAATGGTGGAGAGATATTTTTTTGGGTCGACGCCCCCTTCTATCTGTTTAGACACATGGTGTGAAGAAGTATCCAATCCAACCAACTTTTTGAACTATATAGTTTGGAGTTTGAGTGGGCTTTGGCAAAGTCACAAACGGATTGCACCTCCTCTCTATTCTAAAGCTTTTTCTCTATTACCTACCTAAATCTACCATTTTATGTACAATCTCTTTTTTTTATAGTTCATTCTCTTGCAATCAATAATATCTTCTCTTCTTATTGTTCATTGTTGTTACTATCGTTTTACAACACTATAATGGAGAACAAATTAAAGTACTTGCATTTTTTTCCTTAGTCGCAAAAGTCCAACATGATCATGAGATCACTTTAATTCGTTGATCACACTACATTGATCTCGTATCTCGCTCACAAAATTCCATGTCCACATGCATCATGTTTTGAGACTACGGAGTATCATGATCGCAAAAATCTGTGTATCAATTTCAACTAAGACCATTGTAAAAAATCTGTCTATCTGGCCCGAAATGCTGTTTTAGTTGTTTTACACTATAAAATGCGCGGGGCGGCCCGCCCAAGCCCGGGCCCGCCCCCCGTGCCCAGCCCGAAAATGGCCCGACCTGTCCAGTGGGATGGTCATGGGCAGGATTTTTTCGGCCCGAAATAACAGAAATTCTTTTCGACACGGTCCGAAAAATGCTCATCTCTAACTGGACTATGTGTGGGCTACGAGTCCTATATGACGAATTACTTTAAATTACCCGACGGCTATCGGCACAACATGGGTGCAACTAGATTAGTAGGTGCCATTGCATTTATACATGAGAGAAAATTCATGGTATGCCACAAAAATTATAACTCGTGTGTTGTGTCATAAAAATGCAATTTTGAGCTCTATGCCATATATTGTATTTTTTGATAAGCTCTAAGCCATTTCCGTCAGATGCACCGTTACATAGCTCGATGCCGTCCGTGGACCTCACATGTCAATGGTGACGGAAAAAAATCCCCTTCTTCCCTCCTAGTAGCGGTGCACACCGCAGAAGACGTCGCCGCACCGACACTTGAACCCCATCATCACCACATTCCTCACGCACACCGCGCACCGGCCGCTCCCCCCTTGCCTTCCGTCGTTGCCGCCGTCGCCGCCTCGTGGTCCACGGGGGCCACGGCTGACGAGAAAGACGGGGGGGGTGGTTGCCGCGGCCGTCGCGACCACTGACGATACCACCTGATGGGGAGGAGCATCGAGGTGGGGCTGCGCGTTGCCGCCTGCTCCACCACTGGCTGCGCGCCCTGGGCGGGCGCCACCGAGCACTTCACCAACCTGCTGGGGTACCCCAGAGAAGTGCGCCTCCTCTTCGGTGATGCCGCCGTTGGGGTGGAGCTGAACCGGGAGAAGTCGTGGATGGAGGAGGGCACGACACCCCAGGGTTCGTGGCCACCGTCAGGGTCAGGGGAGAGGATGGGTGCTTAATCCGGCCCCTGTGGCACCTCGTCATCATCGCCGTCGCATCCTGGCCGCACGCACGCGAGATCTCTACGCGGTACAGAGCTTCGCCTACGCGCTGGATCTCCCCCTGTGGGGCCACACCGGAGGAGGAGGTCTGCCCGGAGAGAAAGGCGGTCGCAAGGACCTTCGCCACCGCCGCTTGGAGCTCGTGCTTGTGCTGCTGTGACGCCCCAGGTTTTTAATTAGCATCATTAACGCTAATGACCGAATCAGCCGAGTCAAACCGGCTGACATTGGTCAAACCTAGGTCAACCTGGGTCATCACCTTGAAAACCGAGCCGACAACCCCTATTGACCCCTTGACCAAGTCAACACACAGTTGTGGTCAACCCTCGGTCAAAAGCACGGTCAAACCCCACTTCAGAATTAGTGTCGGTGAATGTCCTCCGGAACTTTTGTCGCGTTCTCCAAATTTCATCTAAACACTTCAAAATATCCCAATATGAAAGTTGTCCGGTTTTTCGAGAGGCACAACTTTCACGTTGAATGGCATTTCAAATTTTGAGTGGAAAAGGATCAAAAACCCGGTCAACTGCCAGCGGCTCCTGTTCACCGAGACATGGTGGCACTCAAAGTTGGCAAGCCGTTCCTGCAAAAACCATTGAGAAAAACACCTACGAGCCTTTGTAAAAGTTGTAGAAGGTAGTGAGATCTACAACTTTGGTATTCACCGCCCGGTGCACTTCAGTTCAAATTTCGGGAGAAAATCGTGTGTGAAGGAGCCTAAGCCGGTTAAGCCAGCGCCGAGCCGCGCTCTAGCGCTCCCGCGCGCCCGCGCGCGCCACGCGTGCCGCGGCGCCGTACGCGCGTACCGAGGCGGGGCCCCAACCCACGGCCGTGCGCCGCACCCCACGGGATGTACCCCCGGCCACGCGGAGCTCCCGCACTCGCCACCCGCGCGCACCGCCGGTTAAGCGTCGGTCTGTCCGCGTCCCTCCCTGCCGTTTGCGCCTGCCGAGGCCAGGACGTCGTACGGGCGCATTAATGTTGGAGGACCCTTAGCAACGAAGGCACGACTTCCCTCTCCCACTCACCACCTATAAAGCCTGCTCGCCGCTCTTCTTCGCGTGCGCCTGGTCGTCCGCCGAGCCGCCATGGTTGCCTCCACTGGGAACTCCCGGTCTCGAGCCACCACCGACCAATTTGAGTGCATCACCACCACTGTGGTCCCCCACTCCAACCTCCCGAACCATCTGTTGCCCCGCCGGAGACGCAGCTTCGTCGGAGCACTAGCTCCCGCGGCGGCCACCGCCCCGCTCCGCCGGCCGCGCCCTCCGGTGGTGCCCCCCGCCCCAACCGAGCGCGATGTCGAGCCCCCCGGGGACCGCGGGCCGTCCCCCGCCCGCGTCCGACCGGACACGGCCGCCGGTTCGCCGGATTTTGGCGGGACCGCCGCCGGCCGACGCCCAAGGACTCCATTACAAGCCCCCAAATCTTTCCAGGGTCCCAACCATGAACTAGGGGCATATTTGTAAGATACCAAATCTTTATAGGGGTCCCTGCGTAAAAGTACATCTTCAATAATATAGTCAATTGCCTGATTCTTGTAAAATCTCTAGAAAATCGAAGAAAAGTAATAAAATTGCAAAATCTATTTTGCTAGACTCCTGGTGAAGAGTATTACAACTTTTGTTAAACTTGTCTAGGCTGTTTCCTTATATTTTTGGCATGAAAAATAGAAAAGTGAAAAAGCTAGATCTGTGATATCTCAAACTCCACAAAGTGCTCTGTAGCTAATTTTTGGATATGTTGTTATGTCTAGCTCCTGAACCAAAAAATGGCACAAAGTTATGTTGTAAATCTTTTTATATGAATTATTTTCCATTTATGCAGAATCTGTCTAGATGATTTTTGTAGCTACATATAATTATGTTTTTGTGCTCAACTTCTGCATGTGGTATTTTTATGTCAAGACATACCTCTGGTGAATTAATCACAATTTTAGAATGATCATAAGTATTTATTCTTAATATATGCTTGTTTTCCTTTGTAAATTCATAATGCAAGATCAGTGGTAGTTCTAGGTGTGCTTGCTGCATTCCTAGGATGGTTTTGGACCAGAGAACATGTGTGAGGAAGTTTGGAGCAATTGGATGCTTATTTATTTTTGTGTGCTTTTATCTTGCTTTAGTAACTAGCTTTTGTTATTTTGGTATAATTAGTTTTCTAGCCTGAATAAGCATGCATGTGTGTTCAGTGGCTTAATATAAGTACCTTGGTGCTAAGAAATCCTTCCACTGAATTTTATTAATTTATTGTTTGAATAAAAGCTTTGAGGTCAATTAAAGTTTTAATGTTAAGTTAATTAGAAAAATGTCCTCTTTATCCTTGTGACCCCTTTGTAAATGGTCGCATGGCTTTTTAAGATCTAAAGGTGTACCCTCTTGCCGTTTAAAGATTTAAATGGAATTAATTACATTCATGTGCACCCCTTTGCTATTGAAAAGTGGAATAATAAATCCTCACATGAAATAACAATTCTAAAAGAAACCATTAATTAAGTGTTTATTAAAAGAATAAACCCACATCAATAATAACCTTAAAGAAAAAGAATTAAAAAATAATTATTTGTTAAGGTACATGTGACCAACAAGAGTTGGATTAAATAATTAATCTATCACATCAGCTGAACCCTTCATTGCATTCTGTGTAGACCTTCCTGAAGGTGACTACTCGCTCGTGCCGGAGGCCGAGGAAGAAGGATCTGAAGCGGAACTGCAGTACGTGGAAGTACTTGAAAACACCGAGGGTGCTTAGGCTAACACTGCTGACGAATGCAAGCCCCGGTGCATTTAACCTAGTATTTCAAAACTATATTGCAACTATTTATGGATGATTGTGCATTTACGTTCAGAAGTTGATATGAAACCCTAGATGCATGGTCCCTAGGTACCTTGTCCTTTACTAGTATGATAGGTCGATAGCTGCTATGCTATAGGACCGTTACAAGTCGAGTGATGCTTGTCACTCGCGAGAATAGGTTCTTATGTTGGAATTATAAGATCCCCTTAAACGGATTGCTTATGTGGTAAGAGCATGGGATGTGGGCTCCGGTCCAATGGCTTTCGTGGGTTAAGTGTTTGAATGTACTAAGCACTTGTCGGGAATGAGGCCGGTAAGCCTAGTACCTTAATGAGGCGGTGAGGGATTTCACTGCCACTACTCTTGGGATGTGTCTCACGGCTAGCTACCGGTGGTGCACGTGTGAGTCTAGTTGCCTCGCGGGGTATGCCAGATAACCGGCACCAAAGACTGTGGTCTTTTATCCCGGCCCGCGGATTTTCGGGAACCGCTTGGTGTGTGTTTAGGCCTACCTTGCAAGGTAATAAACCAATCGATTGTCGGCCTCTCATCGTCATCTGAGACTACTTACTCCACTAGCTGAGATCCCTAATGATGGAAGTTGATGAATATTATGCTTGAATAATTGTATTGCTCAACTTATGCTTGTATTAGATGGCTAATTTAGAAAAGAGTAAACCAACTAGAACTTGTGCTAAAATCTTGAAAGTAAGGACATACTCTTTGTTACTTTTCAGCAAAAGAAACCCAGTGGCCAAAAAGCCTATCATGTCTAGAGTTGGTGAAGTAGTTATCACCGACGGGTAAGTCTTGCTGGATATTAGTATACTCAGCCTTGCTATAATCTGTTGCTCCAGGTGATGCCTTTTGTGATGTGTGGCCCGGAGAGATTCCCGCCCGGCTGGGAGCTGGAGTGGGTGGAGGACGATGAATGAAGGCATCATGGCTGGCCTCCCGTGGTGTTCTCGCTTAGTTTAATTCCGCTGTTTTAAAAACTCTGAACTACGCTGCCATGTCAAAAACTTCGGTTTGTAATAATTAAACCCTTCGGGGTAAATTTCAGATGTTAATTATGTTGTATATCTGGACTTGCCTTCACGTGAGTTTCAATGCATATATGTCGATCCTTGTTGCTTTATAAGTGATTTACCGGGCGTTAACCCGGCAACTAACGTCAAGATGATACTTTATTATTGCTTAATGACCAAAGTGGATTGGTTTAGGCGATAGTACAGTATTTTCCTGGGTGGGTTGTCACAGCTGCGCCGGCCGAAAACAGAGGAAGGCGGAGGAGCAGGGAGTGGGAGGAGAGAGAGACCGGGGAGAGAGGGTGCGCCGGGGGGACGACATAGGAGGAAGGGCCAACGACGACAGGAGGTCGCCGGAGGAGGAAGGGAGGAAGAAATCCCTGTCGGAGGAAAACGGGGATTTTCCCCTTCACCATTGACATGTTGTCACACCCGGCTTTCCGAAGAAAACCAAGTGCATACCTATATGCATGCCAGGATGAAGGACCGAAACGGCGAACCAGAGAGGGGGGGAGTGAATGGGAGCCGATAAAAATTCTATTCAAGAATTCGGCCTATGAACCCAAATTCACTCGTGCACCTCCGCAAGCTTCTCTTGCCAAGTTCACGTAGCCACTGGAGTGCTACTGAACCTAGGAACAAGACCCAAACAACAGCCTCAACACACACGCAGCGGAAACACACACGACAAGGTCGGGGCCGGGCAAGACAAACCTGGCCAAAGCCGGTTTCGAAACCGGTCGGACCGCTTCGTTGGACTTAGCCTCACGAAGGCAGGGAAAAACCGGTCAGACCGGTTAGGCAAACCGGTCAGACCGATTCTGTCCAGAAACTCCCGAAAGACCCCAAACACTTCAAAAGCCTTTCCACATCTGAACAAACGAAGCCATGGAGCAGTAAGGACTTCCTTGTTCAAAGATCTTTCTCGACAGCCCACTGGGCGAAACCGGTCAGACCGGTTTGGGAAACCGGTCGGGCGGTTTTAGCCTCGAACGATCGAGAAGAACACAGCCGCGGGTCAACTCCCCCAAAACCAAATCTCAATCTCCCGAATCGCTCCACGGACTTGAACAAGACTTTGGGGATATCAGGAACACCTCATGAGGAGTCCATGGCCAAGTTTAATCCCACCAAATCTCGTCCAAAAAGGAGGAATCGAAGAAATTTCGCCGAAGGCACTTCCAACCCAAGAACTCAAGAAACCCCGAAATCGAGCACTTTTCCTCACGGATTTGGGAGGGGAATCACAGCCCAAAGAACCACGAAGGGTTCCCACAAATTTCCCCCATCAAATCCCCAAAAGAAAGGTCCCGAAAACACCGCAAAGAAATCACCGGGAGAGGGCTCCGAAAATAACCACCAAGAACAACCGGGGAAAACACATCCACACCTTGAGGAACCACGCCGAATCATCTATACATGAAACAAAGGTTCATACAAGGTCTAGCAAGCCGCCCGATCATCCATCCCTCTCTACAAGATCTCTCCGTGAAGCTCTCTTGCTAGTCCTAGAGAAAACCTAAGGAAAATAGGTGGAAAATAGGAAAACTAATGAGCTAGGGTTCCAAGAGTTGGCTGCCAACCTCTCACCTCTTGGGTTATATGGAGGCAACCGAATGTCTAAAATGCCCTTCTCTACTAACTAGGGATACAAGCCCCTCAAGGGTGGATTCGGAATTCTTGATGTATTCACCATCGGACGGATGCCAGCGACCGCACCCTGCGTAGCCTCAACGCAAGCCTTGCGATCCCGACGCGTGTCCTCCGCCTCGAAGCTTCCGGCGCCCTGCGACCCCAAACCGGTCAGACCGGTTCTCCAAACCGGTCAGGTCGGTTTTGGCCGAGACGCCCACGCCGGTCTTCGGCCTCGGCTTTGTGGCTCAACCGAGTAACCCGGTGATTTTCTGGTGAACCACCGCAAACCCCGCGAACTTGATGTAGCCTCCGCCAATCACCACTCATGACTTGGCTCCCATGAAGTCCCGGATCGACCTTGGTTTTGTGGCTCAACCAAGAAACCGTCCACTGACTTCATCTTGCTGTTCTTGCCACCATGCGGCCCGCACTCGACCCTGCTGGCCACCGGGTCCCACGAACGAAGCCTACTTGTCTTCTCCACACCTGGAGGCCTCACCGGCAACGACCTTTCGCGCTTGTTCTTCACCTGCACCAACACGAGTCAAGCCGCAACCTGCACCTGCAATACTTAGCCAAGAATCAGTCCACACAACGTTGTCAATCACTCATCACACAAGGAAGCGACCATCCACCGGTCCTCGAACCACACATGGTCCTCAATCTCCCCCTTGATGAGTGCATTGACAACATACACACTTGGTAAGTAAAGAGAAAAGGAAAACAAAAAAGAAACAAAAAGAAAAACTCCAACAAGCGATCGAAAGCCGAGAAAGGCAAAAGACGAGATCACTTGAAGAAGACAAGTCTCGGACCCCTTAGGCAAGGGCAACGGCTCGACACATCCGAGACAAAAACCATGCTCAAGCAAGGAGCACAAACCACCAAAGCACAAAAGAGCTCCTCCCCGCACAAACGCAAGCTCCCCCCGATCGTGTGCCAACTCGGGCACAAACCCGGTCGATCGGTTCCCATAACCCGTCGGCCGGTTCCACCAAAACCGTCGACCGGTTTCCACAACCGGTCAGGCCGATTTCACACAGCAGACCATACCCCAAAAGCCAAAAATGCAAAAGAAATGCACAAGCTCCCCCTTGACACTTGGGATAGGTTCCAGGGATACAAAGCAACTTTTCTCCACCTTCCTTTCTCCCCCTTGTTGCCAATGCATGAATCAAGGCACAAATGCAATCTAGAGCTTCTCAAGTATACAAAATTCATCACAAGATGCTACACATGTCCAAATGAGCAAGCTAGATACTCTACAGGTTTGTATGGACCTCAACTACATGATCACCAAGTTTCACAACCATTGGACAAGGCTAACAAGGATTTTAGTAATTTTGCGAAAAGTTACTCTCTCACACGCAAAAACCTAAACATGAGCAAAACATGTCAAAATGGCAAGGCCAGACAAACTTCATGCTAGGACAACCATTCTAATCATAAGACCATCACAAACACCCACAAGCACCTCATGTCATGTCAAAGCCACCGAGCCATGTGCCTACTTCTATGTATGAGACTTCTCATTGGTAGGCATCATGCAACGGTTTAGCACCCAAAGCAAATTAAATTCAGCACATATGACATGGGAGCATAGTTTCCAAGCATTTTTCATTTCATTTTCCGATTTGTAAATGGTACATGAAATGTCTTTGCGACAAAAGGAACTTATGCTCCTCCACAAGATAAAGCAAGAGGGCTAAACATTCATGATGGCAAATGAGCCTTCGGCCCCATATGATCAATAAACTAGCTATCCAACCACAAATTAAGCATAACCAAGCTACTAAAACATGTCATGATCATATAAAGGCATTTACACATGAGAGAGCATACATGTGACATTTTTCAAAGACATAGCCATCAACCATGGATTATTCATCAAGATCATCAAGAGCTAAGCCAAACTAACCATAGCATACCAAACAAGCTCACAAAAACATATATCTCATTCCATGGTGAACAAAGTATATAAGAGAAGCTTTTCCTATCCAATGCATATGATACAAGATGCATGCAATCTAAGATACAAGGATGCCTATACATCATGTTACATATGCCATGCCAAAAGCAGGAAATGCACAAAGAAAGGCTATACATATGCTACACACCGGCTCCTCGAGGGGAGGCAAAACGGGCTCGACACCACCGCAAAAGAGAGCTCCCACACACCCAACTCAGAAATCAAACACACACCAAGTTCCCCCCGCAAACGAGTGAAAGTCGCTTGATCTAGGGGTTTGGTGAAGATATCGGCTAGTTGGTCATGTGTGGGTACATGGATCAAAGCTATCTTCCCTTTCTCGACGTTGTCTCTCAGAAAATGATACCTCACTTCTATGTGTTTGGTTTTGGAATGGAGCACTGGGTTCTTTGCAACGCTTATGGCACTGGTGTTATCACATTGAAGTGGGACATGGGTATACTCCTCACCAAAGTCACTCATGGTGTAGGTGATCCAAAGGAGCTGAGAGCAACAACTAGAAGCGGCAACATACTCGGCCTCGGTCGTGGATTGAGCAACACTCGACTGCTTGCGGGAAGACCAAGACACCAAAGAAGAACCCAAAACGGCAAGTCCCGAAGTGGACTTCCTATCCAACCGACACCCGCAAAATCCGCGTCCGAAAAACCATGAAGCGCCAAAGAAGAGGACGCGGAGTACCAAAGGCCGAAGTCGGGAGTGTGACGCAAGTACCGAAAATTCTCTTCACCGCTTGCCGATGCGAAGTCCTCGGAGACGCTTGAAAACGAGCGCACGGACACACCGAGAACCGTATGTCCCGCCTCGTCGCCGTCAAGTAGAGGAGTGACCCGATCATGCTTCGGTACTCCTTCTGGTCCACGTGTTCACCTTCCTCGTCCGCATCAAGAGCTGTAGTCGTACTCATCGGCGTCGTCATAGCCTTGGAGTCCTCCATCTTGAACTTCCTCACAATGCCTTGGTGTACTTAGCCTGGTGCACAAATGTTCCTTCCTTTGATTGCTTGATTTGTAGCCCGAGGAAGAACTGCAACTCACCCATCATGCTCATCTCGAACTCCCTGCTCATATCACCTGCAAACCTTGCAACAAGAGAGTTAGACGAGCCACCAAAGACAATGTCATCCACGTACACCCCGCACAATCGGGGATATCTCTCGCCTCGCCTCGAAAAACAAGGTCCCGATCGACCTTCCCCATCTCAAAACCTCTCTCAAACAAGAACCCCCTCAACCTCGCCATACCAAGCTCTAGGCGCCCGCTTCAACCCATATAGCGCCTTCCTCAACTTGTACACCCGTGGGGGTACTTCTCACTCTCAAACCCCGAGGTCGTCTCACATACACTTCTTCCTCCAACACTCCATTCAGAAAGCACTCTTCACATCCATTTGGTGCAACTTGAACCCTTTAGCCACGGAAAAGGCTAGAAGGATCCTAATCGCCTCCAAACGGGCTACAGGAGCAAAGGTCTCCTCGTAGTCAATCCCCTCCTTCTGATTGAACCCTTGAGCAACAAGTCTCGACTTGTTCCTCACAACCTCACCCTTCTCTCCCTCTTTGTTTTTCCACACCCACTTTGTACCAATCGGCTTACACCCTGGGGGAGGGTCAACCAACTCCCACACCTGATTCCTCTCAAAGTTCTCCAACTCCTCATGCATCGAGTTAACCCAATTGTGATCGATAGTGCGTGTTCAATGTCTTTGGGCTCGAAAGAAGCAACAAACGCAACGATGAGCAAAATGGGAATTGTTTCGAACCCTCGACCGTGTAGTGCGTTCATTCATGTCGCCGATGATCCTCGAAGCTGGGTGATCCACTTGAACTCGCCGGGGAGGTTCTCGCCTCGAAGCTACCTCCCCCTCAACATCAGCTTCTCCTTGTTCTTGATTTGTCGTCGTAGGTGTAGCAGAGGGTCCATCCATCATCGTAGTCGAAGTAGTGGGTACATGTCCAGCTGGGGGCACCACACCGCCATCTTCATCATCACAATGTTCATGCTCCTCCTCCTGAAAAATCTCCTCGCCAAGCTCATCATCACCTGCACACTCAAAGACAAGCTGACTACGTGGCTCTGTCTCGTCGAAGGTTACCTCGCAAGTCTCCACGATTTGGTTAGTTTCAAGATTGAGCACACGATATGCTCTAGAATGAGATGCATAACCAAAGAAAATGCCATCGACGTACCTAGCCTCAAACTTATCCAACTTCCCCGCCTTTCTTCAGATGAAACACTTGCAACCAAAGACATGGAAGTGACTCACCTTGGGTGTGCGACCATGCATCAACTCATAGCATGTCTTCTTCTTGTGCACTCTGAGGTATATCCTGTTCGACACATAGCACGCGGTATTCACCGCCTCACCCCAATACCTCCTCGGATTCCTATGCTCATCAAGCATCGTCCGGGCCATCTCGCACAAGGTCCTATTCTTCCTTTCCACAACACCATTCTGGGGAGGCGTATACGGACTCGAAAACTGGTGCTCAAGACCCAAGTCATGGCAAAAGGTTTCAAAACGAGAGTTCCTGAATTCCGAGCCATTATCACTGCGGATAGCTCGTATGGCATCTCCGTGCCTCTCGTTCCTCAACCTCAAGACTAGATCTCGAACAAAACCAAACGTCTCCCCCTTATCCTCCGTAAAGAACACCCAAGCATACCGAGAATAGTCATCCACCACAACAAGGACATACCACTTCCCACCCGCGATCGCACACGAGCCGGGCCAACAAGGTCCATATGGAGCAGCTCGCATGGACGCTCAGTCATCACATCGGTGAGAGGCGGATGAGAAGAGGCCACCATCTTGGCATGCCTACAAGGAGCACAAACCAACTCTTTCTCAAACCTCAACCGTGGCAATCCTCGGACCAAATTGAGTTTACTCAAGCGAGACAAAAGGTCAAAGCTCAAGTGACCCAACTTCCTATGCCACCTCCACAACTCACTCGAAGATCCAGCCAAGAAACAACGCTCCACACCCGAAGACTGAGAAAAATCAGCACGAAACACCTGACCCTCGGGAACGACCATACAAACAAGGTCCCCTCGAGAGTCCACAATCCGAGAACCACCTGGCCGAAACAACACCTCAAAGCCCTCATCCAACAACTGGGACACCGAAAGCAAATTGTACCCCAGCCGATTGAACAAGAGCAACACGCCTCGCAGTGATCTTGTCACTCACTTTTATCTCACCTTCGAAAGCACACGCCCACGCCCATTGTCCCCAAAAGTGATGTACCTCTTCGTCACCACCGGACGAGACTTGAGAACCACCCCCCGTCTCCCGTCATATGCCTCGAACAACCGGAGTCAATCAACCAAATGTTCTTCAAGTCTCCCACCGAAATTCAAAAATAGGCACGTGAGCGAACAAACGACTCAAAGACCAGGGGTTAGTACCAAAGGAGGAAAACCAAGTGCCTAGCCATTTGCTCGAAAGTGGGGTTAGCACCAACCAAAGCATCTCTCCTACCAAAACTACCTCCACGAACACCACCACGGTAACCACCCCCGAGGGAACCACCCCTCTCTCGCCCGGAGGAGGACCAAAACCACGAAAGAGAACTCGTGGACCGTCCCTCCTTTCCTTCTCAAAGCTACGACTCCTCCCATCCCCGTAGTGAACTCGAGGGGGGAGAACGCCTAGCAACCCGACCACCCGCAAACTCTCCACCCCATCCACCGTAACCACGACCTCCGAAACAACCCTCACACCCGTATGAGCACGGAAACCAAGCTTGTCATTCCGTTGCACCCCAAACCGGTCCGACCGGTTCCAAAACCGTCCGACCGGTTTCACTCCTCCAGCAAGCACCTCCCCGCACTCTTTCGATCACCCCAAGCCGAACTATCCTCACACTCGCCTTGGTCCTGGGCATCTGCACACGAGGCTTAAGTACACCACTGGAGGGGTGAAACTTGTCCCCGTTAGCCCACTCCTTCGCCATTCTCTCCTCTCGCTTCCTCTTGAAGCAAAACTCCTCCTTGTGGCCATCTCTCCCACAATAGCCACAATGGAACCTCACAAGCTTAGGCTTAGGCTTGGGATGTGGCTGCTCACTCGGTTTCTCTCCACTCAAATCCTCCACCGGTTTCTCACCACTAGCCTTCTCACTCTCCTTCCCAAAGAACACTTTCCCCGAAGTGCTCACAAACTTGATAGGCTTTTGTAGGTCATTTGTGGGTGCAGGAAACACGGTGGAGCCGGGGTTGTGTCTAGTCGGTTCCTTAGATGGTTAGGTTTTGGTGGGAAATCATTTTTGTGGTGGGTTTTTGGTGGCTCCGGATATTCTCTCCACTTCCTTCACCAACCTTGTTTGCCCCAAGCCCCTCACCATCTTGCCTCTTAAAGGCCTCAATCATCATTCTCAACTGAGGCTCATGACCGACAACCAACCCATCAACTTCCTCAAATCATCATTCTCATCCCGCAAACGATCAACATAATGTGCAAGCTCCAAATTTTTCAATGCATGCATTTCACAGTAGAGCAAGATGTAGGCATGGGTTCCTTCAATTTAGCCTCGAGCGAACTAGTGTAAGCATGCATCTCATCAATCTTAGCATGCAAAACAGGGCAAGAAGTGCAAGCACCTAGCAAAGCAGTCTAGACTTAAGCTCGCCCACTTTAACCCTAAGTACATCTAGTTCCTCACACTTGGAGGCATGCTTCTCCTTAAACAAAGCAAGATCGCAAGGAATATGGAGCAATCAAGACAATCATTCTCATCGAAACAACAGGGCTAGCCTTAAGCGAATCAATCTCAAGATTGCTATCAAGCACCTGTGTCTCTAGCTCAGCCACTTTAGTCCTAGCATCCTCGAGTGAAGCCCTAAGCTCTTTCCTCATTTTCTTAGCCTCTCTAAGCATGTCATCACGGTTATCAAGCAAAGAGCCAAGCCTCTCATTCTCCCCGGCGCAAGAAGGGAAGTTCATCACGCACCTCGTCGTCGGACTCGCAGTCCGAGTCGCTCCGTGTGCTCTTCTTGCTGCCGGAGCTCGCCCATGGTGCGAAGCCATCTCTCGCGAAGCAGCTCAGCCCGCTCAGGTTCTTGGACGACTTCTTGTTCTTGCGGCGATCTCCCTCGTCTTCACCGGCCGCTCGAGCTCGAGGTGGAGTACGCAGAATCGGAGTCGACGTCGCTCGCTCCAACCATCGCTCGGCCTTGCCTCGGCCCTCCTTCTTCCTCGATCGTTGCTCGTCCTTGTACTTGTTCTTGTGCTTGCTCTTGTGGTCGCGCCTCGAACGGTACTTGCCATCGTTCATCCTCGGCTTGTACTTGTAGCCGTCCTTGTTCTCGGCCTTCTCCGGGCGGTCGGCGACGAAGTGTCCCGCTTGCCGCACCGGAAGCAAGTCCTCGTGTTCCTCTTCATGTTCACGCGGTTCTCGTGCGGCCTCTCGAACCGCCTCGTCACCGCCGCCGGCTCGTCCTCTCCAAGGTCATCAAACTCCTCATCCGACATAGACATCAAAGAGGAAAACGAGAACATCCCGGTGGATGGGTTAAAGTTAGTCTTTCCTTTGGAACCACCAACGAGGGCAAGACTATGGGAATCGCCTCGGTCCCTCAAGCTTGGCGGTCATGCCCCTATCCACCTCACCCGACTTGAGCTTTGAGAACAAAATTTCTCGTTCACCGTCGTAGTATCATACCTCTCCGACTCGACTATGGCCTCGAACTTTCCACCCCATATCGTACGATCCAAAGAGTGTAAGAGCTTGACCGCTCTATCATGATCATCGTACGGGAGCACGTCCACATTGACCCTCATGTTGTTCACCACCACCGTGAACCTCGAAACAAGGCATCGATGGACTCACCGGGGAGATGAGTGAAGTTCTCGTACTCTCTCCGTAGGTCGCATACAACCGTGCCTCGAACCTCGGGCGTTCCCAACATGAGCCTCCTTCAACACCGCCCAAATCCTACAAGCCAAGTGCTCGGTGTGCACCCGATCGAACTCGGCCGACACAAAGCACGAAACAAGTAGTCGACCGCCTTATTGTTGGCGTCGAATCCGTCCCTTGACCCCGGAGCAAGGAAATCCATCGCCGGACATAGCCCGTGTCCACCGTGACATCCCAAAGCAGTCCGACCCTTTCCGCGGAGGAACGCACCCATCCGCTTGCTCCACATCTCGCTAGTTCTTTCCATCGAAGTGTGGAGGACCCGAACCCCGTTCCTCCGGTACGCCATCCTTGGATCTTAGATCGGTTAGAGTCAACAAAGACCCGAACCGGCTCGATACCACTTGAAGGACCGAAACGGCGAACCGCAGAGGGGGGGAGTGAATGGGAGCCGATAAAAATTCTATTCAAGAATTCGGCCCGTGAACCCAAATTCACTCGTGCACCTCCGCAAGCTTCTCTTGCCAAGTTCACGTAGCCACCGGAGTGCTACCGAACCTAGGAACAAGACCCAAACAACGACCTCAACACACACGCAACGGAAACACACACGACAAGGTCGGCCGGGCAAGACAAACCTAAGGCCGGCCGCTTTTCGAAACCCGCCGGACCGCTTCGTTGGACTTAGCCTCACGAAGGCAGGAAAACCGGTCGTACCGGTTAGGCAAACCGGTCAAACCGGTTCCGTCCCGTAAACTCCCCAAAGACCCCAAACACTTCAAAAGCCTTTCCACATCCGAACAAACGAAGCCATGGAGCAAGAAAGACTTCCTTGTTCAAAGATCTTTCTCGACAACCATCGGGCGAAACCGGTCGACCGGGTTTGGGAAACCGGTCGGCCGGTTTTAGCCTCGAACAACGAGAAGAACACAGCCCGCGGATCAACTCCCCCAAAACCAAATCTCAATCTCCCGAATCGCTCCACGGACTTGAACAAGACTTTGGGGATATCAGGAACACCTCATGAGGAGTCCATGGCCAAGTTTAATCCCACCAAATCTCGTCCAAAAAGGAGGAATCGAAGAAATCCCGCCGAAGGCACTTCCAACCCAAGAACTCAAGAAACCCCGAAATCGAGCACTTTTCCTCACGGATTTGGGAGGGGAATCACGGCCCAAAGAACCACGAAGGGTTCCCACAAATTTCCCCCATCAAATCCCCAAAAGAAAGGTCCCGAAAACACCGCAAAGAAATCACCGGGAGAGGGCTCCGAAAATCACCACCAAGAACAACCGGGGAAAACACATCCACACCTTGAGGAACCATGCCGAATCATCTATACATGAAACAAAGGTTCGTACAAGGTCTAGCAAGCCGCCCGATCATCCATCCCTCTCTACAAGATCTCTCCGTGAAGCTCTCTTGCTAGTCCTAGAGAAAACCTAAGGAAAATAGGTGGAAAATAAGAAAACTAATGAGCTAGGGTTCCAAGAGTTGGCTGCCAACCTCTCACCTCTTGGGTTATATGGAGGCAACCGAATGTCTAAAATGCCCTTCTCTACTAACTAGGGATACAAGCCCCTCAAGGGCGGATTCGGAATTCTTGATGTATTCACCATCGGACGGATGCCCAGCGACCGCACCCTGCGTAGCCTCAACGCAAGCCTTGCGATCCCGACGCGTGTCCTCCGCCTCGAAGCTTCCGCGCCCCCCGCGACCCCAAACCGGCCGTGACCAGCTTCTCCAAACCGGTCGCGGGCGGTTTGGCCGGACACACGCCCGGCCTTCGGCCTCGGCTTTGTGGCTCAACCGAGTAACCCTAAGTGATTTTCTCGGTGAACCACCGCAAACCCCGCGAACTTGATGTAGCCTCCGCCAATCACCACTCATGACTTGGCTCCCATGAAGTCCCTGATCGACCTTGGTTTTGTGGCTCAACCAAGAAACCGCTCCACCGACTTCATCTTGCCGTTCTTGCCACCATGCGGCCCGCTCGTTAATCAACCCGGAAGAACCTAGAGAAACTAATATGGATTACGCTAGCCCTCGATGTGAAGACATAAAAGTACAAGAGTCGATTCGAAGCCCGCCACCAAGTATGAAATTAAATCCAAGATCATCAAGATGGTGGCTGGAGACCCATTTGAAGGGATGGTTACGCAGAACCCATAGACACCAAGGGATTTCCCACGACAATATGCAACACGGCGTCAAGAAGGAGTTCCCGATGAATGGTTCAAATGAATCTTTTTCCCTACTCACTTGTCAAGAAAGCAAAGACATGACTGTATGCGTCCTTTGAAGTTGAAGGCAATCGGGAACAAGTTGACAAAGAAGTTTTGCGAGAAGTTCATTCCAATTAGCAAGGTTCAACATCTAAGGAGGCAAGTGATCACTTTCATGCAAGGAGAAGAGGAAGGGATAAAGACTAAGCCTGGGATAGGTTTAATGAATTAATCGAACAAGGACCAAAACCTGCCGCGGTGTGACGTACTCTTGCATACATTTTTTTTCCCTAACCCCTAGTTGCATGGCGACACGTCGAAATGTGCGTGGGGATCTCATGGAGAAAACACCATGGAAGCCGCCCAACTTCTACAAAAAGTTAGTAAAGCTATCGCCATGCTAAGTGATTGGGAAACAAGATCGTTTAAGAGCCGGAATTCAATTCAAGGAAGAAGAAGCTGCTGATTTTTCTAAAGAGGCAACCTTGAAGTCACAAAAGAGGAGCCAATCATGGAAAAGCTTGAAATCAGAACACATCAAGTCAAGAATCACACCAAGCGTCGACTTCGCCACACCAAACGAGACGAACAAGAGAAGCATGTCAAGCGCGAAGCCACTAAGGGAGTTCTAACCAATGGATTGGGTTCCTATTGATTACCTGAGAAGTATTCAACAAGAGAAGACCATTCCCTAATCAAAAGGGGATGGAAAGAGCATTGGAAGTGGATTTCCCACCGAGAAGAAAGCTTCGAAAATTCATACGACCTCGAAACCACCAATGAGATTTTTGAAAAGCTCTTTGGAGATGACGTGGTGATCCTGAACATATTGCCGAGGTGAAGAGAATCATGGGGACAAGCCCGAGGCATCACCATATGCTCGCCTCGCCGAAATTTACTTGATAGATCCGAAGAAGAAGAGAAGATGACGCCGCACTTGAGTTGCGAGATCAATCGCGAGTTCAATGCAAAGCTTTATGCGACATCTAGAGCTCAAGTAAGTGTTCTATCTTCTAAAATTTACGATAAAGTTCAATACCACAACCTAGACTTAGCTCCAACATCAACGAAATTAATTATGGGAGATGGTAGAACTATCAAACTTCTAGGTATTGCTTGCAACATGAAAGTAAAAATCTCTAGAAACTATATACCAACCGATTTCTTTGTTATTGATGCTTACGATAGTAATTCTGATCATATAATCTTAGGTAGGCCTTTTCTTAAGTTGGTTGATGCCGTGTTAGATGCCTCTGAGAAGGCAAGTAACAATGAACCTTAACGAACAAAGTACACATATAACTTTCTTCTTGCTTCTAAACACCTTACACCTTCTCCCGAAGACGAAGAAATAGAAGAGATGATAGTCTTTGTTTTGTTGAACCTCTAGAGACCCGCTGCAAAGAGCGATGGAAAATCAAATTAGTAATCAACAAGATGAAGAACTAGAGGAAGGAACAAAAGGCTTAGAGCCGCATGATGGTAGTGGAGGAAGAGAAAGACATAGGAGAAATCAACCCGAGGAGCCACAAGTGCCCGAGGTAGACCTTAAACCTTTGCCCAAGGGATTAAAATATGAATTTTTGGGCCCGTGACAAAACTTATCCAACATTGTGAGCGACGAGTTGAGTCCCGAAGAAAATGAAGCGTTGCTGATTTTATTAAAACAACATAGGAAGGTGATTGGATATTCAATTAATGATCTCAAAGGTATTAGCCCAGCCTTTTGTACCATCGTATACCAATGGAAGACCAATGTAAGCTCGTAGTGGACCATCAAAGGAGGCTAACCCATGCCATGCGAGAGGTAGTAAAGAAAGAGGTTATCAAGTTACTTGATGCCGGAATCATCTACCCGGTTCCGCACAGCGACGAGACGGATACGTACCGAAGAAAGGAGGTTTGACCGTGGTGAAGAATGAGAAGAATGAGTTGATACCGCAAAGAACCGTGACCTAGTGGCTGATGTGTATCGAATGTAAGCTTAACAAAGCGACGAAGAAAGATCACTTCCCCTACCGCGTTCATGTACGAGATGCTCGAGAGGTTAGCAAACCACGCTTATTTTTGCTTTCGATGGATAATCGGGGTTCATGCAAATCTTTATTCACCCGAAGATCACCATAAGACAACATTTACGTGCCCTTACGGAACGTTTGCATATAGGAGGATGCCTTTCGGCTCATGCAATGCTCGCTCTTTTCAACGTTGCATGATGGCCGTGTTTTGGGAATTCATCGAAGAAATTGTTGAAGTGTTTATGGATGATTTTTCCGTTTATGGGAAGACGTTCATGGACGTTTAGCAAACTTAGAAAAGGTCCTTACAAGGTGTGCGAGGTAGATTTGGTTTTAAATTGGGAAAAAGTGCCACTTCATGGTTAAGCAAGGTATAGTGCTCCTGGACATGTTATATCCGAGAGAGGAATCGAAGTGGACAAGGCTAAGGTAGAGACTTCCGTTGAGCAACTCCCAATTTTCCCACGATGTTAAGTCCTTAAGGAGCTTTCTAGGCCATGCCGGAGCCCTATAGAAGATTTATAAAGGACTTCTCGAAGATCACTAAGCCTTTAACGCACCTTCTTCAAAAGGATGTGGTTTTCGACTTTGATGAGAAGTGTCTAGCGGCATTCGACCTTGAAAAATGCGTTGGTGAGTGCTCCCATCATCCAACCTCCGGATTGGAGCCAACCTTTCGAGATCATGTGTGACGCAAGTGACTACGCCGTAGGCGCTGGCCTTGGGTCAAAGAAAGGGAAGGCCGAGTTCACGCGTTTACTACGCTAGCAAAACTCTTAGTGGGGCACAATTAAATTACGCCACTACGGAAAAAGAGTTGCTAGCGAGGTATTCGCTTCGAAAATTCGTATCTTACATCGTGAACTCGAAAGTCATTGTTTACACCGATCATGCAAACATCAAGTATCTCTTGGATAAGAAGGAAGCTAAACCACGTTTGATTCGTTGATCCTTCTTCTCCAAGAGTTTGATGTGGAAATTCGTGATAAAAAGGGGGGGGTGGAATTGTGGCCGATCATTCGTCTCCAGATGTGAATCGTGGACAAGATGATAAAGAGCCCATAGAAGATAAGATGAGAGATGACTACCCTCTATAGAGTGCTTGATAAAGATATTTGGATGATCGACATCATTCGAGCACTAAAGATGCCCCTCGATCATCTAGATAAGAACACTCAAAGGAAGATAATCTCCGAAAGTAAGAAATATTTTTGGGATGCACCATACCTCTTCAAGCTCGCAACATGGAGTGATGAGAAGATGTGTACAAGGGAAGAGAGGGTTGAGATTCTAAGGAAGTGCCACTCGCCGGAGTACTGGTGGACACTATAGCCATTTTCGAACCGAAGCAAAAGTATGGTCGAGCTGATTCTATTGGCCGAGATGCATGAAGATACTAAAAGATATGTTGCGTCATGCCCCGAATGCCAAAGAACCGGAAACATCTCTCAAAGAAATTCAAGCCTTTGAAATACAACTTACAAATCGACATATTCGATGTATGGGGCATAGACTTCATGGGGCCTTTTAAAAACTCATTTGGATTCGAGTATATCCTTGTTATGCTTGATTATGTATCCAAGTGGGTGAGGCTATACCATGTCGTAAAAGTCGATGAGGAGTCCATCACTATGATCAAGAACGTGATTTTTCCCCGTTTTCAAGACACCGAGAATCTTGATAAGTGATGGAGGAACTCATTTCACCTAGAACTTTAAAAGTGCTTGTCCAAGTTGGGAAATGAGCATAGGGTTCCACGCCTATCACCCACAAACCAACGGACAAGCTGAGACGTCAAATAGGCAATTAAAAAGCATACTTAACAAGACCATAGAGAAGGGAGGCAAGGATTGGTGAAAGAAATTAGACAGTAGCTTTATGGGCTTATCGAACGGCGTTTAAAACACCGATAGGTATGACCCCTTATCAATTCGTCTATGGAAAAGCTTGCCACCTTCCGTTGAGTTGGAACATAAAGCCTATTGGGCGATTAAAGAGATGAACGTTGATCTCGATGCCGCGGTGGTGAAACGAAGAATTCAAATAAGCGAGCTAGAGTGAGCCGAGGTTGAAAGCATATGAAAACGCGAGCATATACAAGGAGAGAAGGTGGTATGATAAAAGATTGAAGAAAAAGTACCCAAAGAAGGAGATAAGGTCCTCCTCTACAATTCGAGGTTTAAAACCTTCTGGAAAGGGGAAATTGCAAAGCAAGTGGGACGGACCTTATGTTGTGCATTCGGTGTTCTCTCCAACGGAGTGGTAACCATTATGGATATAAATGGAGATCAATTTGTGGTGAATGGACAAAATGCTTTCTTTTAAGGTTTACTACGAACCCGATGTCGTGCCCCTTCACCATGTTGACGTTCTCTCTACCCTGAGGAAGAGCTCGAACGCCCCGCCTAGGACGAAAAACAAGGCATCAACTTCTCGTAAATAATTTTTCTTTAGTTTTCCGGAGTTTTTCGCGAAGATTTACCGTCAACTTTTTCCCCATGGGCTAAGGAAGAAAAAAATAGGGCTATGCAGTAAAACCCGCCGGGACGGGCCGCCCCGAGGTGGGGGGAGGGGCCGCCGGCCCAGCTACCGGCCCGTAGGCCCGACGCCCGTGACGCCGACTCTCGCCCGAATTGCTCCTTTTTGACTTCCTTGTTTGGTCGCGAAAAATTTTACAGCGTAAAAAAGGAAAATAAGGTTCCTGTACTTTTCTCTCAGACTATTTATTTTGCCGAATTGGGAGCTCGAGAATCAAACCTTTCAAGCAATGTGTTGCACCCTTGTAGTACCATTGTGCCTCCAAGAAGCTTAGAGTTGAAGCTAGAAGCCAAGAAGCCATCGATGGAGTGAGGCGATGCGCGAGCCTGGCCACCGGTCAAGAGGACCGCACGCATCCGTTGCGAGGACGTGTCCCGACCGAGCTCTTGCACTCGCAACCCCGTCGAAGGAGAGAAGGTCCCTACACCCGTTCGGGTTGCTCCGCACGCCTCCAAGGCATCAAGCGCAAAGATTACAAGGAGGTGTCGCTGTGAGCCTAAGGATTATGGGGATAGCGACTACTCCGACGATAAGTAGCCCGAGCTCGCGCCGCCAGAGATGATGATGATTGGGATGAGCAGCCCAATGAAAGGACTCCCGAAGGCCCCAACAACCGACGGCAACGACGGCATAAGGCACCACAATGGAGGTGGCGACGCCTGCCAGGACACCCGTGGAGATTATGGCGACGACGACCCTTCGATTGCATCCTGTGTTGTCGAGTTTGCCGTCAATCCATCGGATCTCTACACGTCGGCCGAATGTCTCCAAGCCATGGAAGCGATGAAGCAACGTATGGAGGACTTGGAGCGCGTAGTTGAAGACGACTACAAGTTCCTTGCCGTAATGTGCGCAAACTCTTCGGCATGGTTGGAAACATGAGAGGCGGTGCAAAACTTGCTTGAAGTACCACTAGATATAGTTGTCCCCTTAGGATTTTTGTGCGTACGAAGGAGGACGTCGTATGTTTTAAGTGTGGGGGAGAGCTACCGCTAGCCTTAGCTTTTTGAACTTCAAGTTTAGGTTCGCTTAATCTTCTGGTGAGAGTCTTAGTGTTTTAATGAGTCTTTAGTTTTTTGAGTCTCGTTTAAAATTTTTTGCAAGTGTCTTAAATTAGTGTTGAGTCAAGCAAAACCAAATAAAAGAGTCTTTATATATATCTTTTGTGTTTTATGTATTGTTTATCTTTATTTACTTGTTTGTTTAATTTTCGATTCTTGATATATGAACACAAGTATGTGGTTTGAAAATCGTTTACCGTGTGCTTAGTGGAATCGCTACTACTTAAAGTACCCATACCGCACTTCGATCTTGAGCTTCACATGTTAGTTGTGCTATGTTCGATGCTAAAAATTGGAGGATTTCAGTTCTGAAAATTATTTTAAAACCCTTGTAATAAAGGTTAGCAAAACCTCTTTTTTCCAAGTTGAGAGTAAGAAAATCCCTATCCAAAGGCAAGTTTATTTTTTTCGCTTCCACCATAAGTGTGATTAGCATGATGAGTTAGGCTAGGACCCTTCTCTTCGTGAGTTTTAATTTCAAGCAATGATCATGTCCTTGTGCTTATCTTTTGTTGCTAGCCTCGTCATATTTTGCGTACATGACTTTCACAACGAAAGTCATGATTATCACCGGATTCCATACCCAACCCTATACATCTCTTTTGTACATCGTATTCCTGAACACAACCTATTTTCAAAGTTTCGTCTCGTCTCTAGCATGATTTATTTAAAAATTCAGATTGTATGCATGCGAGAAAAGAGAGAATTGAAAGTTTTCAAAAGTTGTCAAGAGAGAGAAAAAATAAAGAGAAAAAGTATGTAAGAAAGAAAGAAAGAAAAAAAATCATATGTGAATGAAAGAAGAAAAAGAGAAAAAGATGAGGTAGCAACGAAGATATGAGAGGGATGGATCAAGTGAAAGAAAAGAAAAATAATAAAGTGTAAGGAAGGGTGTCACGTTGATTGTGGAGACGAACTTTTACCTATTTCAACCATGTGTAACCACAACAAGGACATCATCGTGCCTCGTAGTCACAATTTTCTTTTGCCCTCGCACATGTCCACCATTCTAAATCTTCTCATCCTTGATATCCCTACATATGGTTAATTATCATGATCATTGGCTTTGAAAGGTAGATGACCATTAGAGGAAGTTCTTAGTTTGACAATACTTGTGTTGATTGCGCTAGCCCTACCTATAGCTCCACTTTACATGATATATGAGAGATTAATGGGAGGTGAGAGTTTTATAAAATTTGGTTAGGATAGCCACTTCATATGAGTGACTTGAGAGAGCTTGGAGAAAGGTTTTTGCCTAATACTTGTTGCAGGAATTTTGTTTTGAAAACCATAAAACCCTCCGATAGCAAAGGAGGAAGCATGGCCGAAATTGAAGACTTCAAGTGAAGGGTTTGAGTTGTGGGGTAAATCTTGACGTGGTAAAAAGATTCTAAACGCCCATGTTTATGTTTGATTACTGCATACTTTGTGTTTATGTATTAAAGATGAAGGGATTGACAAACTTGTGAAGGAGGATTAATGACACACGATTACACACCTTGACGAAATTCTTTACGAGTACTTGCTCGAGGACGAGCAAGAGCGAAGTGTGGGGGAGATGTTGACGGTGTATTTTGGTGCACCTAGCATGTTCATTGTATAATTTTGGTTTGGATTTGATTATGGAACTAACCCGCCACTAGGCACACTAATCATATAACAAGTTCATCTTTGTGCATGCATTTGGAAGTGTTGTAGCCGTGTAGGAAAACATGGACATAAAGGACTTGATTCGTAACAAGTTCAAAGGGAGCATTCATGGAGTCTTGTTCGTGTTCATGAGCTTGCTGGAAATCACTTCCAATGGTGCGAGGACCGAAGTGCTACGAGGAACACCCCTGGGGATCGAAGTGTAAAGATCAAACTTCATGCAAGGAGAGCCTCCATCTGGACGCAGGATAACAAAGATCAAAATCATGCAAGAGGGGCACATAAGTGCACGAGGACCCACGGAAAGGCGGGGCGACCGATCCGGTCGACCGTCGAGCGCCGGGGGCCGCCGCCCACTCTACCTCCGAGACCCGGCCGCTCACGTTTTCCTTGCCCTCGAAGGATCTTCAACCCTAAACCCCCGAGGCGCCGCCAACACCGAGAAGGGGAGTCATTCGGCACCGAAGGCCATCCACAAGCCAGAGAGAGAGGAGGAGGATCTCCCTGCATGATAGATCAACCCACCTTCGAAGGGCACCTCTCGTGGGAGAAGAAGGAAGACAACGGGCGAAGGGAAACCATGATCAATCTGCAAGCAAGGATCAAAGACCTTGATGGGGTAATCTTCTCATTCGTCCATGGGCGACCGATTTCGAGATGTAATTCACTTTGCTCCGATTATCTATCTATCATTCCCAGGTTGAATATACTTTAATGCTTAAGGTTTGCAACCATGCCGTAAAGGAGTAAGGCCTCAATGCTTCCTGATTCATTCAATACTCGTGTCCATCAAAGGTCTAGTCATGAATACCTTTCGCGTAGTGACAGACGCAGAGGAGGGAAAGGCGAAACCGTGGTCACAACCCGATAGATTAGATTGGTTTTCATGTCTTTAAGCGATTGCATGCTCTAGTATCGTAGACCCGTGGGCGAGTGTCTTCTATCTTGATCGTTTATCATTCTCTCTATGGTTTAGTGTTTTCTAGTATAATTGTAGTTAGGGTTTTAGTAGCTAGTGTGTCGTTGTAGATCGAACGCTCGTAATCCCCTTGCTCCGCGATTGACAAGAACTCTGGGGTCCCGTGGTGAAAAAGGTGTGGGGTCCGTACGCTTGCGATCGAGAGGGATACGTCTTTTATCCGTCAACACGCACAATCATTCTCATCCGAAACAACAAAGGCTAGCCTTAAGCGAATCAATCTCAAGCTTGGCTATCAAGCACCCGTGTCTCTAGGCTCGCCCACTCTAGTCCCAAGATCCTCGAGTGAAGTCCCCCAAGCTCTTTTCTCATTTTCTTGGCCTCTCTAAGCATGTCATCATGTTATCAAGAAAAGACCCAAGCCTTCTCATTCTCTTGGCGCAAGAAGGGAAGTTCATCACGCACCTCGTCGTCGACTCAGAGTCCGAGTCGCTCCGTGTGCTCTTCTTGGCCGCCGGGAGCTCGCCGCCATGGTGCAGAAGCCATCTCTCGCGGCTGTACCTCACCTCTCGCCGTGCTCTGGACGACTTCGTCTGCGGAGATCGCTCGTCTTCACCGCCGGCCGAGCTCGAGGTGGAGCACGAACCGGTGCCGACGTCGCCGCTCCAACCATCGCTCTGCCCGCCGCTCTCCTTCTTCCTCGATCATCGCTCGTCCTTGTACTTGTTCTTGTGCATGCTTCCAGGTCGGCGCTCGAACGGTACTCGCCGTCCTTCCTCGGCTTGTGCTTGTAGCCGTCCTTGTCTCGCCTTCTCCGGCAAACATGACGAAGTGTCCCTGGCTGGCCGCACCGGGAAGCAAGACCTCGTGTTCCTTGTTGAGGAAAAGCATATTGACTAAAAATGATGCAATCACACAACACGGATGAACAAGCCACATATTAAGAAATTACTCACGGTTCTTGCGCGGTGAGTTGACGAACGCGTCGAAGAAGTAGTTGCGGATCCTCCAAGCGGTCGCGTGTGACGCTGCCCAAAACCCGATTACCGCCCGTGCGGGATTGTTGCGGTAGTGGTTTCGGAGAGATCCCGCTTCCTCCAAGCCCGGTGCACGCCGAGGTCGAAGGTCGACGAAGCGCGGCGGCTAGCGGTCGAACGGCGAACGCGTGGGAGATGAAGTGTATGTCTACTGCGTGTCCACGACCACCAAGACGTCTCCTGGTGTTTATAGGCTCCAACCAACGTTTCATATTCCTCTCATCAATCGGTAGTGGCTAATCGCTCAATTGATTCAAGCGAAAATCGCCACCTTTATCAAGCGGTGAAACCGCCTATTTGATTGCGATAAATCGTCACCATTAAGCGAAAACCGAAACGTCATTGACACAAAGGACAAAAATTAAAATGCACCGTAACGCCCCGGTTGTACACGTACGCGTCGCGCTCGTCGCAAGTCACAAGTCACGCGATAATTTACGCGAAAATGCGCGGTGGCGCGCGTGCGTGTATCAACAAGCCTCCTTTTCTCTCACATGCATCTATTTTGCTATGATAGGAGACTCCCATATTTAAACAAGGCAACCTCTCCTTGTCTTGGCAATACGGGACTATTATCGTGCATGCTTTAGAATTTACTAAATGGGCCACATGGACCAAATTCCAACATTCCCCCACCAATTCTAAAGCGATTCTTTGTTCTATACCACTTTTATATACCGAATTTCGGTACAAGTCCCGTACGGGTTGAACTTACACCTAGATCAACAAGATCCATCTTTCGGCAGCTTGTGAATGGACTAAGCCTTGAATTCATAGCTTTTTGCTATCGAGATTTCTCTTGAAAATCTATCTAGTACTAGACTACTAGGAACGCCAAGTCTAAACGGAGCTTTAAAGGTCTTGCTCCCCGATCTTCTCATGAGCTTGCTAGAAAGCACCCCACTCTCATAAAGCTCGCGACCCAACAGTTGAGCTCACATAGGTGTGTTCATTATAGGTATCCTGTAGGACGATACCTTTTCTCTCGGTAGACACTAGAACACATTAAGGTATTGTAGCCAACCTTCCATACAGAAAAGAGTACATATTATGAACATGGGTAATTTAAATGAATTGTACTCCTTGTTACAACAGTAACTTTGTTTTTCTCATTTTCCAAATAAGGGATCTCCTTTCAGAGGAAGTGAGTTACCATTACTTTGCAACTAAATGGGTCTCAGTCCCATGTCCATACTTGCAACAGATATCGCCGTCCGTGCAAGCCCTTTTGTAAAAGGATCGCTAGATTTTCTCCCTTCGCGAATATAATTCACGGCAATTACTCCGGAGTTTTTCGGCTTTCTACCGTATTTAAGCCTCCGCTTCACATGTCTCGAGGACTTCATGTTATCCTTAGTACTCATTATCTTGGCCAAGGCTGTTTGATTATCACAATATGTAAGGATAGCGGAACTGGTTTCTCTACCGGTGGCAAGTCCATGAGTAGTTCTCTCAACCACTCGGCTTCAAGCGTAGCCGTGTCAAGTGCTACAAGCTCGGCTTCCATGGTTGATCGCGTCAAAATGGTCTGTTTACATGACCTCCATGAAATTGCAAGCACCTCCTAATGTAAACACATAGCCACTCGTGGCTTTAATCTCATCGCGCGTCGAGATCCAATTTGCATCACTATATCCTTCTAGTACGGATGGATAACCGGTATAGTGAATTCCATATGCGATTGTTCCTACTAGATAACGTAGCACTCTCACTAGTGCTTCCCGGTGATCCTTCCCCGGATTGGAAGTAAATCGACTTAATTTGCTCACGCAAAAGAGATGTCGGGACGTGTTGCTCCGGCCAAGATACAAGAGGGAACCAATTATTTGTGAAAATCTCAATTGGTCCAACCCTTCGCCCCGATTTTTTCTTAATTTTACACTCGCATCATAGGGTGTAGGGGCTACTTTGGCATTCTCAAAACCAAAGCGACACAACATTTTTTCCACATAATGAGATTGATTTAAAATAATCCCATTCTCATTTCTTGTCAACTTAATATTTAGGATAACATCTCGCTTCTCCCGCATCCTTCATGTCAAAGCATGAGGACAAGAATGATTTGACCTCGTCAATTACTGCAGTATTAGTCCCAAATATAAGTATGTCATCCACATACAGACATAAGATCACCGTTTGACCCCCCACCATGACGATAATAAACACACTTATCTGCTTCGTTTGCAACAAAACCAACAGATGTTAAAGTCTGATCAAATTTCTCGTGCCATTGTTTGGGTGCTTGTTTCGGACCATACAAAGATTTTAGTAATCTACACACTTTACTCTCTTGACCCTTAACCACAAAACCATCGAGTTGCTCCATATAGATTTCTTCCTCCAACTCTCCATTAAGAAAAGTTGTCTTTACATCCATCCGATGAATGTGCGGACCATAGGAAGCGACTAATGCTATGAGGAGCCCGATAGTGGTTAACCCGGCCACCTGGTGAATGTGTGTCAAAATAATCTTCACCTTCTTTACGTGTAAATCCTTTTGCCACAAGCCTCGCTTTATATTTGTCAATCGTGCCATCCGGTCTCATCTTTTTCTTGAAAATCCATTTACATCCAATGGGTTTACACCCAGTGGACGTTCAATGACTTCCCAAGTCTCATTTGTCATGATGGATTCCATCTCACTTCGAACCGCCTCTTTCCAATACTCGCATCCGAAGATGCATAAGCATCGCCTAGAGTCTTAGGCACGTCATCCACAAGGTATACAATAAAGTCATCTCCAAAGGATTTCTCGACCCTTTGTCTCTTACTCCCGCGCGGAGTGATGACTAAATTGTTGTCTTCCTCATCATCATCCTCTCGCGGAGGTATGTTCTCTACTTGTTCACAATGAGGAAAGTCCGGAACGACTACATCCACATTTTCTAAACTACCGCTAGTGTCTCATAGGAAAGATATTTTCAAAGAAAGTCGCATCCTTAGACTCCATTATAGTATCAACTATCATCTCCGGAGTTTCAGATTTAACTATCAAAAATCTATAGGCGGGACTATTCCGAGCATATCCTATAAAAATGCAATCGGATCGTTTTTGGCCCAAGCTTTCTCTTCTTTGGCTCGGAATATTGACTTTCTCCAAACATCCCCATGTTCTCGGAAAGTTGACATTGGGTTTTCTTCCCCTCCATGCCTCGTATGGAGTTACGTCACTTCTTTTCGTGATCACTCTATTGAGCACGAAATTTATGTCGGATTGCTTCCCCCCACCACATGTTAGGCATACCGGCACTTTGTAGTAAGGCATTCACCAAATCTAAAAGCGTCCGATTTTTCCTCTCAGCTACACCATTTGATTGTGGTGAATATGGTGGTGTAAATTCATGGATGATCCCATGCTCAGAACAAAAATTAGAAAAGTCAGTAGAGGTATACTCTCCTCCTCTATCATCTCTCAGTCTTTTAATATTTCTTTCTAATTGGTTCTCAACCTCCGCCTTATAAATTTTAAAATAGTTGAGCGCTTCATCTTTAGTTTTCGGCAAGTAGACTTGGCGAGAACGTGTTGCATCATCAATAAAAGTAAGACAATATCTTTTTCCTCCTTTAGTCAAAACACCATTAATCTCACATAAATCAGTGTGAATTAAATCTAGAGGTGCCAAAACCTTCTCAAACTCTAATGCTTTGAAAGGTTTTCGAGGTTGTTTTGCTTGCACACAAGTTTGGCACTTAGAATTTTTGACTATGTCGCACTTAGGAATTAACTCAGATCTGGACATTCTAGCAATTGTATCAAAACCAACATGACAGAATCTCGAATGCCACACATCAGCAAGATTTTTGTTCGAACAAAGATTAATATTCATCTCATAACAAGAATCAACAGGACTTAGGCGGAACAAGCCTCGCTATCATAGCCTTTTCCTATAAAGGTCCCAAACCCGGACACAACTAATTTATTTGACTCGAAAACTAGCTTATAACCACTCCTACACAGGAGAGACCCGCTCAACGGGGTTCTTGTTTATGGCAAGGCGCGTACTTGGACATTCTTCAATTGGAGGGTTTTCCACGAAGTTAACCCGGATCCACCGTACCAACACCAAGAACGAAGCACACGATCCGTTCCCCATCGGGACGCCGGAAGCCCCCGCCGCCGATACGAAGAAAACAAAGAAATATCGAACACACGTGAACGTTTGCACCGGTATCGACCCACCGATCAATAGAATGAAATGCGAATAGACAACAAAGGGATTACCATACCCTTCGAAGTAGAGGCCTCGCCTATGGTCACATGAGTGAACTTTTGTCTAAGTTCGGTGGTCCTGTCCTTGCGGTCTTTACAATCCTTGGCAAAGTGACCGGGATTACCGCACACCGAAACAAGGTAAGGTTCTTCATATCCTTCTTCTCTCCGTTTTCTTCTTTTTGAAGCTAGTAGTTTTGTTCTCGCTTGAGACCCTTTTTCTTGTTAAATTGTTTGTTCTTTTGAACAACATTGGCCGCTCCGCACGTTCTTGGTCCGCGCATCTTTTGCCCTTGCCTTCTCTTCGACATCGAGAGCCGCAATGAGATCCTCCATAGAAATCTCCTCTCTTTTGTGCTTTATAGAAGTAGCAAAATCACGCCACTACGCGGGAAGTTTTGCAACTATCGCAGCCGCAACAAACTTTGGAGGCAAAGCACATCCCAAATGTGCAATATCGCCAACCGGAAAGCCGGAGGTCGTGTGCTTGAATTACAATTGATTTAGCATTATCCATGCTGAAATCAAAGAACTTTTCACACACATACAACCGGCGACTAGCTTCGGCTTCCGCATATTTTTGCTCCAAAGCATCCCACACGAGCGTAGGGCCGACGTGTAATTCATATACACATCATAGAGTTGATCGCGAGATGGTGAGTAGACTGACCCAATGCGGTGTTATTCGCATTCTCAAACCGGGCTTCCCCGTTCCTCCGGAAGAGGAAACATAGGGTGTATCACCCACCATAATCCAACCGACATGAGCCAAAACTTGGCCCTTGTCCGCCATCTACGGAAGTTTTCACCTCCAAACCTCTCGGGTTTCATGGCATCGAGATGCTTTTGCCATTGCTAGACCATAAAAATAGGCGTAATCGGTTTTTGGATTGTTGGAAAAAACAGCCTAATTATGAATAATCCGATTTAATGTTGAGGAAAAGCATATTGACTAAAAATGATGCAATCACACAACACAGGATGAACAAGCCACATATTAAGAAATTACTCGCGGTTCTTGCGCGGTGAGTTGACGAACGCGTCGAAGAAGTAGTTGCGGATCCTCCAAGCGGTCGCGTGTGACGCTGCCCAAAACCCGATTACCGCCCCGTGCGGGATTGTTGCGGTAGTGGTTTCGGAGATCCCGCTTCCTCCAAGCCCGGTGCACGCCGAGGTCGAAGGTCGACGAAGCGCGGCGCCTAGCGGTCGGAACGGCGAACGCGTGGGAGATGAAGTGTATGTCTACTACGTGTCACGCCACCAAGACGTCTCCGGTGTTTATAGGCTCCAACCAACGTTTCATATTCCTCTCATCAATCGACCGGTAATCGCTCAATTGATTCAAGCGTAAAGCGCCACCTTTATCAAGCGGTGCCGAAACCGCCTATTTGATTGCGAATCTGTCACCATTAAGCGGTTGAAACCGAAACGTCATTGACACAAAGCACAAAAATTAAAATGCACCGTAACGACCAGTTGTACACGTACGCGTCGCGCTCGTCGCAAGTCACAAGTCACGCGATAATTTACGCGAAAATGCGCGGCTGCGCGTGCGTGTATCAACGGTCTCCTTTTCTCTCACATGCATCTATTTTGCTATGATAGGAGACTCCCATATTTAAACAAGGCAACCTCTCCTTGTCTTGGCAATACGGGACTATTATCGTGCATGCTTTAGAATTTACTAAATGGGCCACATGGACCAAATTCCAACATTCCCCCACCAATTCTAAAGCGATTCTTTGTTCTATACCACTTTTATATACCGAATTTCGGTACAAGTCCCGTACGGGTTGAACTTACACCTAGATCAACAAGATCCATCTTTCAAGCTGACTTGTGAATGGACTAAGCCTTGAATTCATAGCTTTTTGCTATCGCATTTCTCTTGAAAATCTATCTAGTACTAGACTACCAGAACGCCAAGTCTAAACGGAGCTTTAAAGGTCTTGCTCCCCGATCTTCTCATGAGCTTGCTAGAAAGCACCCCACTCATAAAGCTGCGACCCAACAGGTTGAGCTCACATAGGTGTGTTCATTATAGGTATCCCGTAGGACGATACCTTTTTCTCTCGGTAGACACTAGAACACATTAAGGTATTGTAGCCAACCTTCCATACAGAAAAGAGTACATATTATGAACATGGGTAATTTAAATGAATTGTACTCCTTGTTACAACGATAACTTTGTTTTTCTCATTTTCCAAATAAGGGATCTCCTTTCGGAGGAAGTGAGTTACCATTACTTTGCAACTAAATGGGTCTCGGTCCCATGTCCATACTTGCAACAGATATCGCCGTCCGTGCAAGCCCTTTTGTAAAAGGATCCGCTAGATTTTTCTCCCTTTGCGAATATAATTCACAAACAATTACTCCGGAGTTTTTCGGCTTTCTAACGATTTAAGCCTCCGCTTCACATGTCTCGAGGACTTCATGTTATCCTTAGTACTCATTATCTTGGCCAAGACGTTTGATTATCACAATATGTAAGGATAGCGAGGCTGGTTTCTCTACCGGTGGCAAGTCCATGAGTAGTTCTCTCAACCACTCGGCTTCAATCGTAGCCGTGTCAAGTGCTACAAGCTCGGCTTCCATGGTTGATCGCGTCAAAATGGTCCGTTTACATGACCTCCATGAAATTGCAAGCACCTCCTAATGTAAACACATAGCCACTCGTGGCTTTAATCTCATCCGCGTCAGAGATCCAATTTGCATCACTATATCCTTCTAGTACAGATGGATAACCAGGTATAGTGAATTCCATATGCGATTGTTCCTACTAGATAACGTAGCACTCTCACTAGTGCTTCCCAGTGATCCTTCCCTGGATTGGAAGTAAATCGACTTAATTTGCTCACAGCAAAAGAGATGTCGGGACGTGTTGCTCCAGCAAGATACAAGAGGGAACCAATTATTTGTGAAAATCTCAATTGGTCCAACCCTTCGCCCGATTTTTTCTTAATTTTACACTCGCATCATAGGGTGTAGGGGCTACTTTGGCATTCTCAAAACCAAAGCGACACAACATTTTTTCCACATAATGAGATTGATTTAAAATAATCCCATTCTCATTTCTTGTCAACTTAATATTTAGGATAACATCTCGCTTCTCCCCGGATCCTTCATGTCAAAGCATGAGGACAAGAATGATTTGACCTCGTCAATTCCTGAGTATTAGTCCCAAATATAAGTATGTCATCCACATACGGACATAAGATCACCGTTTGACCCCCACCATGACGATAATAAACACACTTATCCGCTTCGTTTGCAACAAAACCAACGAGATGTTAAAGTCCGATCAAATTTCTCGTGCCATTGTTTGGGTGCTTGTTTCGGACCATACAAAGATTTTAGTAATCTACACACTTTACTCTCTTGACCCTTAACCACAAAACCATCAGGTTGCTCCATATAGATTTCTTCCTCCAACTCTCCATTAAGAAAAGGCTGTCTTTACATCCATCTGATGAATGTGCAGACCATAGGAAGCAGCTAATGCTATGAGGAGCCTGATAGTGGTTAACCTGGCCACGGGTGAATGTGTGTCAAAATAATCTTCACCTTCTTTCCGTGTAAATCCTTTTGCCACAAGCCTCGCTTTATATTTGTCAATCGTGCCATCCGGTCTCATCTTTTTCTTGAAAATCCATTTACATCCAATGGGTTTACACCCATTGGACGTTCAATGACTTCCCAAGTCTCATTTGTCATGATGGATTCCATCTCACTTCGAA